>OX424491.1:7303894-9822161 GCA_949152395.1 Agrochola litura | reverse complement strand
AACATAAAATAATTATTCACATTCATTATAAAATTGTTATAAGTTAGTAGCTATTATACAAATTAATCATAATTACTCATATGTTATAAGTATTTCAAGTATGTATGTTTATACTATTTAGAAAGGTAGGGAAACCTAAGAAAAAATACATTGTAATATCTATAGTTACGTTTTTTTCATTAATGATAAATTCATTCACTTATTATAACTAGTAATTGTGATTTTCAATTAATGTGTCAATATTTAAACCTAAGTAGATAGTAATGGTTCGCCATCCTTATCGACGAAACAACTGAGCTTCGACGACACTGTCGACACATACTTTAAGAATTTCAAGTGTAATATTCTGTCGCCATTAAATATAACTATATCTACAAAAACATATACTGTAATGAGATTCGGTGTGACACTACGTCATGCCGAGTCTCGGAACAGGTGAATGTTATTATTTCGTAATTCCCTACTTTTTTGTCTATACAGCTATGCGAAAGTGAGTTTTGTTGTTACGCTAAAACGGCGGAACGGATTTGGATGAAATTTAGCACATGGGTAAATCATGATCTACCCTTGTGCCAAATTTCATCCAAATCGGGAACGTACTCTAAAAGTATTCTATATCATGATATATTCTTTATTTCGGACTACACATACATGTACACACAATCCATATAGTGTTAGTAACAATGACTTAAAAACTATGTTAGTAAACGTGCCTCCGTACCCACTGCCTTCTAAAGGGACTGTCCATTTTGTTTAATAATGTTTTTAGGATGCTGTTGGAGCTTCCGCGCAACCTACCCATTATTGACGCTGTTCTCTTCCTCAAAATAGCATAAAAATCGTCAATACGGGCTTCCACAGACATCTGCGAAGCGCTGCAGAAGCGCGGAAGCCCCATCAACATCATAAATCCATTATTATACTGTACGCGTAGGACGTTGTAGGCTCTCTGAGTATATTTCACCCACAAGCTGCACGTGTAGAAGGTTTGGCAGTATGCCTTGAAAAGCAAGACACATCCTTACTACAAACCTGCGGGCTACCATATTGCATCGAACCGCCAACGCCCTCCGCTCCCTCTATATCAGCATCGTCAGATAAGTCCTCCGTGACTACATGCCCTAGGTATTTAAACTGTGTGACTGTAGTGGCTTTCCGCTTAAAGTCACTGGAGGAACATTATCCAACGAGCTAGACTTCTTTTTAAAAATTAGAAGCTCACTTTTTTGACATTATATGTGAGTCCATGTGACGCAGCATAGGACTCACAAACAGCCAACAACTTCCTAAACGCGCTAATTGATAGACTCTGCAAGACCATGTCGTCTGCGTAGCTGAGATTATTCACCATAGTGCCATCAATCGAGCAACCAACGTTGGTCTCGCTGAGCTCACCAAGCAACTGGTTCATATAAACATTAAACAGGGTCGGGAGCGTGACTTACCACCTTCAAAGTCGAGTTTCTCGAAAACTACTTAGGTACCAATTTTGTCGTTCGAGCACTAATTAGTACCAATTGGGTACTCATTATTTACTAATTATGGAAGCGATTGGCGTTGGTGATCCTGCGGTAGTCACGGACATAATAATACTGCAAATAAAAACGGGAGCTGCTGGGGAAGCCGACCTAAGCACTAGAAAAACTAAAATTTTGTCAGCCTAGGGTGAATTAAGAACACTCGTATGAACACAACATACCTACTGCATGAAAGTTAAGGGAGCTTTTAGACATAATATCATAATATGAACAGCAAATATTATTATTATTTTTACGTTTCTTGACATTTCTCGGGACCCTGGGGTCCCGGACCTTTCCCGAAGGTGGTACGAGGGGCCGAAGCCAACTCGCAGAGGCTAATGGGCCTCTGCGAGTTGGCTTCGGCCCCTCGTACCACGTTTTAAATGAAATGAGGCACTAACTGACGATTGTCCCTGTTCGCACTTTGCAAGTGCACTCAAGGACAACCCCCGGTTGGTGTAGGACTATTGCAGGATTATGGAAACAAAGATATTGGATTATGGGTTTGGGTAGCTAAAGTGAACTGGTTATCTAGGACTATGGAAATACTATATTCCCTGCCTGGCCAATGTTTTATATAAGATACACAGATAAAATGGCAGTGGGTGACTTGCACTTTTAATAATGGGCCCCCGAAAACGGTCGCTAGCACATAGTGTCGTAGCGGCAAGGGGGCACCATGTCCTGAGGTGCTTGTGAGGAGTGGAGAGATATTCCACGGCTATCAGGACAATCCCGGAAGTACGGTCAAGATCCCTAACAGCATCTTACTGAAAAACTTCCTTTCGAGCACGTTTGCTCTTACGAATCTCCACTTAAGCCGGCCAATTAAGGCAAGAAAGAGGTGGGAGGTCTGTTCCTCGTCATTGTTCACTCCAGCCGGCCAATAAAGGCAAGCCAGAGGTGAAGAACAAGACCTCCCGGGAGATAGGGTCCGTGAGGTCATTCTGCCCAACAGCTCGTCATAATGCTGCCCTGCGGGTTTCTGTATCTCTCTTGGTCTGGCTCCCCATCCTAGACCCGTATCGGCATAGTAAACTATACCGGCACAGACCTAGAGTTCGGAGCGCGCAAGCCCCACCACGACGTCAACGTAGAGATACGGCGGCGGTGGGGTCATTAATTATTATTTCGTTCAAGTTACTTTCTAGAAAAACAGCATGTAGGTAGGACACACGGCTACATATCAAGCTGTACATTTCCAGTATAAGCTGACCTCATTGTATGGATATCATATACAATGCGAGATTAGCTTATACTGGAAATGTATAGCTTGATATGTAGCCGTGTGTACCTATTTAAACAGTACCTACGTGCAATTTAAACTACAACAGGATGAGTATAAAAGTTTGAAGAGCTTTTATACAGCAGGTGCTCTATACCTTGTGTGCTTTCTAGAAGAAAAACAGCATGTGAAATGTACTGAATTGACCTACCTACCTACTCTAAACTAATAATATTGGTAAACGGGACAACTACAGGAATTTCTTTTATGTTGTGTGGGTCTTGTGGACTGCTCACCACGCGGCTCCTATCTGAAACTTTTCAAATATACGTGGGGCACTCAGAAAGTTTTGCGGTACTAGAAAAAAATATAGGGTACTATAGGTTATATTTTTTTTATTAAATCTTTTCAAAGAACTCTCCATTGGCGTTTATACAGTTTCATATGTCCAAACCAATTTTCATAACACATTTTCCAGTCTGCATCAGACACCTCTTCAATCTCCTTCTCAAATGCAGCCAGTGCATCTTCCGGTGATGAAAACTGTTTTCCTTTGAGTTGATTTTTTATTTTGGGGAACAAGAAAAAGTCGCACGGAGCCAAATCGGGACTGTAAGGAGGATGATCTATACATTTGACCGGTGTGCTGTCCAGAAAGTCCCTTGTTTTGAGCGCCGAGTGAGCCAGCGCGTTGTCGTGGTAAAGCAGTACCCACGGAGGCCAGTGTTCGGTCGCTTGCTGCTTGCAGCAGTAAAAACTTCTGGCAAACATTTGGTAACATACCATTCAGCATTGATGCTCCTTTGATCTCGTAATGGTACTGACACTAGATACCTAACCCGTCAAAGAAAAAAAACTTGCAATCAAAATTTTGCCTGCACTTCTGGCTCGCTTCACTTTGGTAGGCGTTGGTTCATTTTTGGTAAAAAAATGTGGAGGGAATTTCGAATTTGGAATGTTATGTTTTTTTTGTAATAAATAGTCATAGTTTTAATTGATATTAAAATCAGCCAGTATCTCATAGACAAAAACTGTTAGTCGCAAAACGTTCTAAGTGACCGGTGTTCTCTCGTCATGCCGCACCTATTCAGCTATCAACTTTTCGCCCTGCATATGCTTGCTCAAAAAGCCTCTGGGCTCCCCTACCATTATACAGTTCTGCCATCTACAGACAATAGAGTGAGTAAGACCCATAGAAAGGTAGGCTGGGGTGGAGGAAGGTTCAGTAAGCTTTGCGCCTAGTGTACACTAGCGCCCTCTAGTTAATGTTGCGAACATTTCAAGTTATGAGCGCTACACTCGGAGATACCGCGCTTGTAGACAACCCTTATCTGTACGAGCAAACTTGTACTGTTCGCTAGAGGGCGCTGTGCGTATAAGTAAATGTTCTGTGGCGCTGTGAGAGCAGTAGGTAAGAGAGCTCTCGTATCCCAACAGTGTTGGGACACAATTATGTGGAGGTCAAAGTTACAGGTGACAAGTAATTTTGCCAGTTTGATGAAAATTACCTATTTTCTCCAAACTGTCTAAATTACTTGTAGGTCAAACAACTCAGATAACAGTGTCAGAAAAAGATAAGTAGGCAATTCAAAAAGGAATCATGGAGCAGGCAGAGCAAGTCATTTAATAAAATTCAATTGAAGCATTGACGTGTCTTTTGGGAACAATCACTAAAATTTCAATCGATTGATTAGTGAAACTAAATATTTTGTGATTATAGTTTTAAACTTATTTATAATAGGTAACAATTATACTTATAGGTAATTATTTAAGTAGGTTTACCTATTAAAAATAGGTAAATTTATTTCTCTAATAAATTTTAACTCTCGTGAGTAAGTAAGTATCATAAAAAAACAATCAAAAGTAAATTTTTTGAAGCGCAAGTCATGCAAAAATTAACTTTATGATCACCACAAATGGCGGTGTTGTACTTTGAGCAATACGACCTCGTCATAGTCGTCATGAGCCTTTTATATGAACATAGTCCAGAATGGAACAGGAGCTGATTGTGGCTCCAATAAACCAGATGAGGTAGTTACTTTCTTGAGAATTTAGTTGGCCACCCTCACTGTCAGACGGTTCGTGTTTAGAATCGCTTTCAACGGCGTCAAACTACACAATGACATAGTCCTCATTTTCGCTATCAGAGAATTCTTCTAAGCAATGCACTATCTTCCTCTTCCAGGAATAAACGAGTAATTATATCAACTGATACCGATTTTTCGAAGTCATTGCAAAAACAACTGCAAAAAAACACCACAAGTTGCCATAAGAAAATATACCTACACAAAATCAGACCATTCGATGAAACGGAGAACAGCACCATAAATTGCGTAACTGTGCATTTGCACAGGCAAACTGTCCAAATGCACAGTTACACACTTTCAAGTTTCAATCACAATTCGAGAGTTTTGAAGGAAATTGCTAATCCATTGCTTCATGCTTTCCATTCAATTGCTAATCCATTCTTTCCAGTATGAAGTTAGAAAAAATTTGAAATATCGAACGTGGGTGAACTGTCAAAATGAAACCCTTTGTGATCAATGGAATTAATTGAATGGTTGCTGGGCCGGACTTATGAGGAAACAGAAAGTTTACTTTGCAGCACATATTAATACACACTCTCTGAAGGAATACATACCCTCACTTACCTTACATCACACCTTAACTGTTTTTGTATGTATAATCTATGTTATTAATTTTTTGCACTTAAATTATTGTAAATTTTATATGAACTGTGAGTAATAATAATATTGCGCTAGCAGAACACATTAATTGTTAACTTTGTGTAGTGTTTGGGTCACCAAGATACAGGCTGTGCCTAGTTTGGGACCCGCTCTTTTGGACCCGTCTAATATTCTAAGTCTTAAGTTAGTGAGAAATTCATACCATGCTAAGTTGTATATTTAAGAACTTTGTGTAAGCTATATAAATGAATTTGAATTGTAATTTTATGTGTGTTAAGCAATTAACCCACAGTTTCGTAATAACTCGAAATTTGTAGGTACACTTACCCGCCGAGCACGACTGCCTCTCGAGAGAGGGTAGCAAGCATGGAGCTGAATAGTGACGATACAGGAGATTTTCTATCGCCTATGTAGTCGTCGATTTGACGAAGATTACCTAGGGACTAATTACGTTAGTTTTTAATCGTCAATCAAATTCAATTTTATTCAACACTGACTTTAATTATCCTACTCATCCTACTAGTCTATTTAGTAACAAGTAGGTAAGTACCTACCTGTCAATCTGCCTAGCCTTTTCCCATGTTAGGGTTGGCTTCCAGTCTATCCGGATGCAGCTGAATACCAGTATTTTACATGGAGCGGCTGCCTATCTGATCTATACAACCCAGTAACTAGGTAATACGATACCCCTTGGTAAGACTGGTTGTCAGACTTTCGGGCTTCTGACGACCCGTAACGACTGTCAAAGACCCACGAATGACAACCGGGACCAACGGCTTAACGTGCTTTCCGAGGCACGGAGGAGTCTCGGTATGTAGAAATGGTCACCCATCCACGGACGTGCGGCTGTTAGTACTTAGCCACGAGCTCCTCCCTACCTACCTCTACGAAAATAAATTTCTGTGAACCTTTAAACGAATAAAAAGTTTTTATTTGTCACTTTTTAGTTGTGATACCTAACCCACACACATTCGAATACCACTACCTGCTACCAGTGACAGAAACTTATCATTTCATCTACTTAATACTTAAGTGGGAAAAAAATACGTATTTTGTAGCTAACTCAAAAACTATCCAAGCAAAGTTAATAAAATTTATATGAGACCAATTTGAGAGCATACCCTTTCAAACAAAAAGAGCATTTTCAAAATCGGTCCACAAATGACGGAGGAATCGACGGAAATACATAAAGAAAAAAAAAAACAAACAAAAGCTACAAACATATAACCTCCTCCTTTTTGGAAATCGGTTAAACATTTATTAGATAGATTAGATCAAATGAGATACCTATGCTAAAATTATTGTTTGCATGAAGTATTTTATAAAAGTTTCCCCGTGGGTATCTCTTATGGAATCTTATATCCCCATACTGACCACGAAAAAAAATACAGTTGGTACTTATAGATATCTATTTACACAAACTAAGAAGTTACCAACAGTTTTTTTTGTGCGTTACCCCAGCAAGAAACTCTCTTCTAGAATGAATTGAGTTCAACGAATAATTAGAGCATAATCAGCTGTAAATGTGCGCCAAAGAAACGGAAAAACGAATCCTGCTGGACTAACGTTATTTCAGCAAGAAAATTTTAAGCGTATTATGTAATGATAAATAAATATGTAATGACCAAATAAGGATTTAAAACAAAAGGCACTATTAAAAAAAAATACTTGATTGCCGATAAATGTTATGACCGCGACTGTACGGACAAACAGCTTTACTTATTACTATTCTATAAAGAAGGTCATCAACATGTATGAATTTCGCCAGTTATGTTTTTAATTCCCATGAAATGCCCATCGCCATTGATCGTGCAGAACATTGAACATTTAAAAACCCAGTCGAGCGTCATGGTGCTCTGGAAATCCGGATGCAATTTAGCCGATGCGGTAGTGCGCCCTCCGGCTATACGTGTGCGTCATCGTCATTACGTCATCGCGTCATCACCAACTCACTACGGTCACATACACACATTTCATTTGTTGCATAGTCATAATAAGCTGGTAAAATATTATAAAATAACATAGCTCTCGATTCTATCTATTGACTACTTTACCTATTAAAGTAAGGGTGGGCGTTTTTGGGGGACTGTCTTAATATGTAATTTTGACGTTCGAAAAGTGCTGATTCTCAGCCTAGTTTGAATAAATTACTTTTGAATTTAGAATTTTTGAATTTATAAACTATAAAAGGTATTAAGACTCGCGCAAACAGCCGCGACGCGACTTTAATAAAAACAAATTCTAAGAAAACTTTACGGTAGAACAATTACCGGTGTCGCTTCGCGCCATCGCGTTGCGCCTGTTTGCGGGAGTCTTAAGTCAGTCAGTCACAGAGACTTGGTTGTCAGTGGTGACAAATGTAACTAACTATATATACCTACTGTTATCTAAAAGTCTGTAGTGTTATAGTGTGTAAGTGGTACAGACAGACTTAGTCAGAGATTTACCAGTAACTAGGTGGTTGTAACTAGTTCTTATAGTAGCGATAGCGACTTAAAAACTAGGTTTTAGACATACCTACTAACTGCTTCATATAAAGGAGAGTGAAAAAGTTTACCTACCTAGAAATCCAACTAATACAAAGAAGTTAAATCAAGGAATGAGCATGGCCTTAAATAAAATTCTGAAACGTTTAAACAGACCGAGTGTACACACACAGTTAAAACAAATTAATGTTACTTTACGCAGATGTAGAAACGGCTCAATCGTTTCAAGTTGGGACAAATTAGTACTTAGCCGGGGACGTCTTTAGCAACAACACTTAAGGGTGATATTAAAATCCAAACAGTTTGCTGAGCGCCGGGAACATTGCTGGGTGGTGCGGAGAGGGGGGTGCTGTCGGCTGCGAGGTGAGCGTCTTATCGCAAGTGTTCCTCTGCGGAAACACCGCGACCACTCGGCCGCGGACAAACTATGGAGTTGCTGTTTGTGTAGCTTTCAATTATTTTATAGGTAGCACAGTTCGTACAGAACAATATGATGCTAGGCATCTCGACGACAATGACTCTTGTGAAATTTTCACCTCTTAAAAATCTCTTTTACAAAAAAAACAAAAAAATTGCTATTTTTCACTTTGTAAAGCTTTTTTGGAAGTCGGTTGTTTATTTTTAGCTTTTTGGTAGTCTTAAGTACCTACTTACCTACCCCACACAAATTCGTATACCACTACTTACGATCTACTAGACGTAAACAACGGTGACAGGAAGATTTATAACATCATCAATATACACAGAGTGGATTAAATACGTATTATTGAAGATAACCCAAAACTACCTAAAACAAACTTAATAAGATTCATATCCACCGCGCAAAGAAAAACAATTTACAAAATCGACCCACAAATTAATGAAAATATTGATGAACATACGTACAGACGCCAGCACATCAAGCTACCCGAAACTGTCAAATTTTCCCAATCAACTTTGAACCTTACCATTCAGCGATAAAGTTGAAAATCTATTAAATAAATTTGACAGATTGTAGTAGCCTGATGTGCTGGCGTCTGTACATACAGATGAACATAGAACATCCTTCTTTTTTGATAGAGATACACATTAGCCACATAAAAGTAACGACAGTAGGTATCTTAAGATAATAGTTACACAAGTAGATGGGTAAAATTTAAAACAATACACTTTTAAGTAGCACATAATGAGTAAGTAATAATCTTCAACAAAATAACCTTCAATAAAAATACTATTAAATGCAGATCATTTTATTTTCAGAGATGTTGAGAACATAAATCGACTCCACGCATTGCTGTATCCAGGCTACTCACTTTTTAACAGCGTTAATAACGGTGGAATTAAAGCGCGAGAGGCCGCCGAGGACGATTTAATTAAACCTTAACGAAGATCCCTTACTAGCCCCCCACTCTCCCCCTCCTTTACCTGCCCGCATTTAATTTTTGAATCTGTTTTCACTTATCTACTGACTTTTGTGAGCGTTTGTAATGTCAACACAAACCACGGCTGTTTTTTCTTTGTTCGTAGTTTCTCCGACATAAAAAATAATAACTTTCTGAAATCCACTTACATTACGCTTCAGTAATATTTTGTAAATTTGCTCTTCAGATATACAATAGTATACAACACAAATACGTGTTCCATAATCAAAATGTAAAGTCAATTAGGCATGAGCTACGTACGGTGCAGAGTGTAGACGTGCCGGCCGCTGTCGCCTGTCGCAGATAGCCGCGCGCCGTGATCCCGCGTGATTTACGGCCGCCCGGTCGCTAATGTGCACGCAGCCTTACCGCAACCAAGATGTTGCACCCTTTTCATGAGGACTTTAGACACCGCAGTCACGAATTAATATACAAAAGTAGCTTTGTCAGGGATTCGAGGTTATTCACTCAAAATAATCTACAATTTTCTTAGTAAAAGCTGTTACTCATTTAAATGGTGTTAAATTGTGTTTTTCTGTAAATTCCGGTCGCTGGACAACAACTTGGTGAAGGAAATGGCTGTATTGTGGGTTTTGGGAAAAGTGAGGTTTCTTTAACCGTTATCAAGTGAAAAAGCATTTTAATATTTAGTCGATATCTGAATGGACGTTATAATAGGTATAATAGGTACCTACATTAGTTACTAAACTGAAATATATAATTAAAATCTGTAATTAAAACGAAACGTTCTGGAATTATTTTCAAAACAAACACGGCGTCAATTTTTTTTTATTAACGTTTTCATTAAGGTGAGACTGTTCATTTGCAAAATGATAAATATGGCATAAATTATTTCATTTAATATTCAATTCGGTTCTTTCGTGGCTTCAAATATTACGGGTAACGAGGAGCTACTTAGTCGTCGACACCCTTTTTTTCTGATACTGTTTGCTGACTGACTCTTAATTTTGAGTTTAAATATGGGGGAGAGATACGTTCAAAAGAACACTCGACAAATCCTAAGCTAAGCGCATGACTTCACCTGAGCTCGTGTTGTTAGTATGCGTTCGTTTGATTCATATTCTGCAGTTATAAAAATAAATATAATACCTTACTATTTAATTAGCGTTGTTTTCATTTGAACAAAGGTAAGTAACGTCTATTGTTTTCGTTTTACGTGTGATGTATTTTCGGGCGACTTCATATTGTGAAGCTTCGCTCGGGAGCTTTCTCGATATTAAAGCTTGACTCAAAATCCTTAAGTCTGCCGCGTCAAAGAAGGATAGTTTCAGAAATTTATGAGCTGTTATATTATAATTTAGTGTCGCGAACCAGCAGTAAAATCGGGCTTAAAAGATCAGGGTGACGGCGGCGAGCGGCGCTGCGGGGCGCCTCGCTCTCTACACGCACTTACCGACTGATACACACGTAATAATAAATAGATAGACATCTACAAAGCTAGCACTGACTAGCCGATTGTGCTATTTAACATTTTACAAATATGTCATGAAATGGCAAGTGCCTATGTGCCTAATAGATTATTTCAGTCACAGAAGTTATAACTTCATACAATGTGTATTTTTGTAATCAAAAGATAAAGTACCAAGTAAACAAATTATATTAGAAGAAAGGCTTACCCTTTAACCGCATTTCGCGTTCTCCCCTCGACCAAGTTTCAGTTCCAGCCATTTTTCCGCCGTCGGTCGCTGCGACGCTGTGAATTTTATGAAATTTAAAAGTTTTCTCCGCGCCGCCGGGGAAAAAATGTGATTAAATATGTTTTGTTCAAGAGCAAGACATTAAAGCGATGTTAAGGGTGTGATAATGAGGGCGTTGATAAGCGTTTATTAGCCGGGCGGGCCGCGCCGGCGATCTCAATAATAGCGGCGCCCGTAACGCTATCAGGGGGGAATTAAATCATTTTAACGTAGTTTGCGACGAGACTGCTTAAGAAAAACTCTGTGATACGACGCTTATTTGGCCTTTAAATTGCGCGCTTTGTTGATTGTTGCGACGAGCGTCAGGGAGGTTGTGTTGTTTTTAAAAGTAATTATCTTCACTTTTTAGGGTCTGGATGAGAGGTTACAATTGCGTGGTTACATTTAATGTTAGATAATAAAAGCTATCGTACATTTGTAGATATATGTAGCAAGTTAGATTAAAAAGTACAGTTTAGAATCGAATATAACTTAATATAATAGCAGTTGTGAAAAGTTTTCAGAAATGGTCTGAAATAAGTTCGTAAAGTAACGTAACACCTAAAATAATAAAAACCGCCAATGCGCTTAATACTTGCTTTTAATGTTCTACATTAGGCGAGATTAGTATACATTTGGACCACAATGCGCTTCGGCGTGTGCGTCGGGGTGCTAAGTTGCGGGCTTAGTCGCGAGGCGCAGGTGCGCGCCCGGCTTACCGCACCGAACCGCACTATTGATGACCCTTTCCACGCTCCACACGACGTGATTTACAAGCTGACAACACATACGAACAATTCACTTACATACACCGACTACACATGAACAACGTATTTTTATAAAAATACAGCAATTTCCAGATAACTAGCCCTGAGTTCAGAGTTGATAACTAACTTGCTGAAACATGATATTAATTTGTCGAAGAAAAATCGTGTTTCAAAATTCAGAAAATGTCTTCCTACAGCTTTGATTCTAAAGTAGTTATAGAACCTAAACGATGCAAAATCATACAAATTACTCTAAATATCAAAGGGGTGATCCGTTCGGCGTTTAATAATGCAAGCGTCACTGCAACTGTACGGTATTAAGCTGAACCGTAAAACATGTCGGTCGCAATTAGTACAGTAAAATTGCAATTTGATCGGTGTAATTGCATCTCTTTACTGGCGGCGGTGGCACAGTTGTTATTAAGCGTTTCTAATTTAATATCATTTGCATAGACGTGACCTGCGCGCGCCTTCCGACCACCTTACCGGTGCCGATGTGGTTACATTTTTGATGATTTCTGAGGTTTTATGTGGTTTTGTAAAGTTAACACTGGGTTAAAATTGTTTTAGATATGAAAACTGTTTCTTCTGCTGCTATTGGACATCTATGGAATTTGGAATGTGATTACATAATAATATATATAATTGTACACCATATTCAGAAGGTGCCCCCACCAACTTGGCCACATTAAGCTGGGAAGATGAGAGTTTTATTAATTGAAACCATTATAGCACATTACAAAAAATATTACCATATTAATTGTGAGAAGTGTAGGTGAGGGCTGAGGGCGCAGGGTGCGGGGCGTGGGGGCGCGGGGGCGAGGGTGCGCGGCCCGCACTCGCTGTCACAGATACAAATCGCGCGGATTTACGCGCACTCCAGCCCCACTGGAATTTATCTGACGCTTCTATTTACGTATCCTTTTATTTGTTTCGCTCCTATTAGTCCCGATAGAGAATTTTTATGTTTGCATGCTCCCGGGCCCCTGGCCCCCGGGCCCCGGCGCCTGCCCTCGTAAAGCGGCGACTTGTCAACACTTTACAGCGACGATAACACAATTTTCCAGCAAGCGATCTACGTTTATCGGATTATATGGCAATAACTTAACGCTGTTGACTCCAGTAAATATTTTCGTTTGCACCGCGGCCTGAGCCTGAGTAATTACACCCGTTTGTTGTCCGTATCCAGGTGCGCCGACACGCTTAATCCTTGTACTCTCACAAGTGAATCACTGAAGGCAAATCTTACCAAAACATTACCAAGAACCTACAGTTAGCAGAAAATAAATGTTACCTACTGATGCACCTATTTACTTGACATACCCACATACAGTCTCGATCACAGATGTCTAACACGAAGTGAATACAAGCAATTATCAATTGTCGAATTGATTAAATACCACATTGATCAGTAGTGTGGATATATTTACGTGGTGTGCAGGGAGGACGACAATCCGATGCGCAAACATTTAAATTAATGTAATAAAGAGGCGTGAAATACACGGCTTTCGCGGATCCGGGGATTAGTGTAGCGGCTCGTAGCGCGCCGCTACGCCGTAGTCGCTACGAATAACATGGGCTAATTCGCTAGAGTATGTCAAATACGATTATTATTTTGTGAAACGGTTGTACGTCAGTGTTCAACACACTGTTCAATACAATATTGTAGCGACATTCCATTCCAAAATAAGATTGAGATCGCAAAAAAAGGGATAAAACTACAAATTAACTATTTATTTCCGAGTAGCAAAATATGTTTCATAAATGACCGTATTTTTATTGCGTTGACTAAGTAGTTTGATGTTTTTAGAGCTCCAAGGAACCTACGTATTTGATATTAATTTCAAATTGATATCACCACACGTTTCTGAGAAAAAGGGTCTTGACAGACGGATAACGAAGTGATCCTATAAGGGTTCCGTGTTTTCCTTTTGAGGTACGGAACCGTAAAAATGATCTTCCTGAGTGTAAAGGAAATGCTACTAGGTACTAAGGTATAGGTACGCAATTCACCTTCTAGTATTACAATTAGTTAGACAGAACAAGCCGGTGGCCAATAAACGATCAGAATCGGCAAATTGCGTCCATGCGATCATAAATCGGGCGGTGTCGGGTCGGCTTAGCGTCGGTTAAGCCTCGCCTGATAATGGGGTTAACACGTCGGCACGACTTAAAAGTCTTGCTCCGTGTTACACGCTCACTCACACCTATTTCAAACGATTATCGTTATTAAGCCTATGTATTTGTAGGAATATTTAGAGAAAGTTGGGTGATATAGATTTTTTGCACATAGTCATAATATTTTTGTTGTGTTTTATAGTCATATTAGTTGTGTTTTTCAGCATTATTTTGGAATTGTATTCCATCATCATCCCTCAGAAAGACAAAACATTTATTTATTGAAATTTCGCCTTCAACTATCATTACAGGTTTATGTACCATGCCACAGTGGTTTTTTATAAATCTAAATATAAAGGAACTAAAGCAAAAACTTTCAAAAAAATTATAGAAACAAGACATAGGCCTCCCCCAAGCATTTACATTTATAATGTGAAGCTAAAACAACTTCTACAGTACCTATGACTGGTTTAAGGAAATATTGGAACTGGAAATGATAACATGATAATTTCAATGAGTCCAATGCTTGATCTATCCGTAGAAAAAAAAAAAAACTGTCGGAACTTTTCTACCGTAAAATGTTCTACGTCATATTTCATTATTAATAGTCGCGATACCATAAACTTTTTGAGTGGCAGTGTGATCGGATAATAGTGGTGTGAACAGGTGCCCGCGCGGGTGTCACGTCACTAGTCACGTTATTGCACAAGTTTGAAGACAGGGGTGTGGCGGCGGCCAAGGGAATCCCTACGTGATCACGGTAAAACTTTGCCACATCTACGTTATTTAAATTATCGACACACGAATAAACTTAAAGATAAATGATGGAAAACACAATGACGAATACCTAAGCATTTGTGTTTTAACGTCAACCAAGTAGGTGCTTATAATAAATGATACTGGTATTGGCATTTTAATTACATCAACACCTAAATTATACGGCGATAAATTCCACATCAAAAGGAAAAACATACATCATAACGGTCTCATATGTTCCGAGGGTCGAATAAAACATTCCAATCACGTTGGCTCGCTTGTTTTACAAACCGATACGACGTGGTTTCCGGTGACTTCGACTTATGAACAACGAACAATAAGCTCTAAGTTATACGTGATAAAGCCTGGTTTGTGTTAGCAAACGTTTGGCTAGTAGACATGACAATGCAATCAGCGGTGACCGGGCGGGATTTGTTTCATACATGATCGGATTTGCGGGATGAATAAGTTTCGACCCCACAAAATAACAAAGAACCTTATTGCACGTTACGCGTTTTATAAGGCACTTTGCGAAATTCTTTCCTTTCAACCGTGGATGACGCTTTATGTAAAACTATAATCAAATTGACGTGAAGGTGACGCACCACCATTTTAGACTCCCTACTCTTTTGAAAAATATTTGGTTGATCAAATGTCTAGTTAAAAGTACACATGTAATAGTGGAGTGTTTGCTCGTTCCTGTGTAAGCAAAGCCGCTGGCCTCATCAAAAACCGGACACAGATGAAAACGATGGGAAACCGCGATTTCAGGACTGGATTTCTGATTGCTTGCGTTGTGTGGAGGCAGCGGGACTGCGGGACGAGGGCTCGAGGTGGAGGGGGTGGGGTCTGCGGCGACAGATTAATGTCGTCGATCTAATATTCTGACAGGTGCGGTCGCAACGCTCGCAAGCACTCGCCAGTTGCGCCACAACCGCTGGTGGATGCGGCGTCTGACTCTGTGGATCAACAGAGCGTTGTCGAAGTTATGGCTTGTCTATTTTGAAAATGAAAAAAGCATAAAGGAAACTGCTGAAATTAATTGTAATATTGCATCATCATGTATGTAGTACTTTTCCTCAAATCATTATTTCGTGTTAATTATAGGTATAACATATTATGTTGTAGGTTAAAGTCCCTGCCTAAATTCAACATGAAATATAAAGGCTTCATCGCTTCAGGGTACATCCACGGAACTTCATAAACATGCAGGTCATATCAGGCTTCCGACTTTCATGTCGTCAATAAATAACATATTCGCGAGATATGACAGCTGCTACTAATCGAGCCCCCTCCCCTTCCCCCTCATTCCCGGTATTAGTAGGATTCGCGGCGAACTAAAATTTTCTCTGCGAGAAACTTTCCAAACACCATTAAGTCAATCTGCTCGTTTTACAGATGTTCTGCTGATATTAAACACGCCAACATTTCAGCTGGCGACACTGTGACTTCTACTCGTCTCACCCTTGATTTAAATGTAATGATATTACAATATGAAGTACATAAATTAATTGCCAATAACAAAAACGAACAAGATTTAATAAGCGCGACGGTAACGTAAAAAATGGACCAACGTATCATTTATTTTTTAATGATTTTATTGGTTGCTGAATCTAATTGCACTTACCTATTTACTTATTTTACTTAAAAGTTAAAACTATTGGCAATACTTTCTCGTTAATATTTATCTTATAAAGCTTTCTTCTATGATCCCTACTTAAAAAGCTCAATGACTTACTTTATGTAACAATATCTTTCATAAAATACGGCATTACAATTTAACCTTCCACTTCTGTTTTATTATAATTGGAAGTATCACGAGTTATTAATAGTCCGCTGACGGCCTCTGATTTGAATGATTTACGATTTTGTTTTATTTAATTAATAATTTCTGTGCACACCATGTAAGCGGTGCACAAAAACCAATATGCAAACGCACGGTCGATTGATCAGATAGTCATTAGTGTACGTTTCATGATTATTGATACTGTCATATCTTTTGGAAAGTTTTATACTGTAATTATGTATAATTTTTTTAAAACGGTTTTATATTTTGCATTTTTTCGAACTATAATGATTTGTGTGTCAGTTTTAGAAACTTAGAGAAAGTCAAGGATAGCGGCTATTATTCTGGACTATGATTTAAAGTTACTTAAAATAGTTCCAGTTAAAGGATATTTTATTTCTGCAAATTGGTTGTAAAAACACTTAAATACGTCAAATGAAATATTAATATTTTAAAACTTGATGAGGTCATTTTCTAACCGATTTCTCTGAGAAGAAACATCGAAACAAACTCAGAGAATACAGTCTCTTTAAAAGTCATGACATGACATTATCTTCGTCAGATCATGTGACGACCACACAGATTAGTTTCTGAAAGGGTTTTTTGAGGAAAGAGAGAAGTAGTTAAAATCTTATTTGAAAATAAAATACCATTGCTATATATGTTACACTGTAACACATCGTAGAATATTTTTTCACTTAAGGTCCGTATATTTAAAGCCGGTCGTATATTCGCGCGTTACCCCGCGGTGTCGGCGTCGGCGGTATTTTCAATTCCTCTCGCGGCACACTCGTCAACATCTCACTTATTTACGAGATCCGACCCTAACGACTACAGCTGACGTCAAAGAAAATATGGTTTTCGCTAAGAAAAAATAAGTATCGGAATTTTCTACTTATTTTTTTTATAACTGCAGCTTCTTGTGTATTTTGTAGCTCAGTCACTAATCATTTAGGTTTGTTTGGCGATAAAAAGTCGAGTCTTAAATATTTATAAACTTCACGAATAGTTCCTCAAAATACAAGTACAAAACAAACATGATCCTGTATTAAGGACATAATGCATAAAATAAATAAATAAAATAAAATAAATCATCAAAAAATTCAAATGAGTGTAGTTGTGCGCGTAGTTGGTCGTAGCGGCTACGGCGTAGCCGCGGCGGTTACGCGCGCCCCGTAGCACCAGCTGCGTGTAAATTGCTTGCGCTCGATAATGGCCTTTTCAATTTGCAGGGATTTGTAACTTGAGCTTTGAATAGACGTGACTATGATTTATTTATTTACAACGCAATTTTTGTAATGCTTTTATTATATAAACAAACCTGTGATTCCTAAGGGTTTATCATATTCAGCGCCTAATGCTACTATCAAAAAGGGGTGCAAAAACAGAATATGCAAGAAGCATCGTATTAACTTGTACGAGCTTGTGTAAAAGACGTTTTTGTGTGAAACACTCTGATACGGATAATCCGTGCGCGACATAACAGAGATTGTATTACGGCAATAAGTCCGCCTCGGAGCGTGTTATACGGGCCCTTAATCCCGCTAAGATTTTTTTCACACGTCCCCCGCGAGCCGGCGCTCGCCTGCCTCGGGGAAAACTAATAAAGAAACCATTTCGTAGTCAGCTGAAGCTTGAAATGTATTTTTTATATAATTTACCGCGAACTGATTGTGCCACAGACACATCTGAAACCCTCTCGATTTTGAGTTAGAATACATCTATAAGACATTCGATATTCAAGACGTTGTATTTTTTATTAATTCAGTATAGGGTGAAGTGTTCGTGACTTCGTTATAAATAGAAGAAACGACTTAAAAAGATGTTTCAATACTTTTTATCAAGGCATAATGTGGATAACTACTACAGCCAAGATTTATTCATTCAGTATTTATAAACTGTGCTCAACAAAAAACAGTCACAAACATAATTTGCACAGACAATTTGAATAGTAGGTACCCGCCATAATGAGCATAAACAATGTGTAGATGTGACGTTGCGGGCACGCTGCGCGCGACAGCCGTGACGCCGGGCGGCGGTCATGCACTAATTACGGCGTCACGTGTCACGGCAAAACACGGCGCCACGCGACGGACGCGCCCGACGACCGCTAGGCATGCCACGCTTACCATCGATCAACGTTACTAATTCTTCAACGGTCGCTTTAGAGATCGATAATATTGCTCGACCACCTGGTCATAGTTAAAGCATAGTTTGCAAATCATCGATGCTTTTGTTCTCGTGTCGGCACAAGCTATGTAGTAAAAAATAAGCCAATCAGCTGGTTGGTAGCTTGGCTGACTGCCCACGATACACTAAACGACCTCTGAGTACCGTCGTCAGTCGTGGAGGCTTAAACTACACGCTCAATGCCCGTATAGTTAGACTAGTCTTCGTTTCTCTTTCGATTTTCTATCGACGATGTATCGTTTTCGGCTAAGTTTAAAGAAAGTACAAAGTATTGCGAATTTAGTGACGATGGGTTTCGACGAGAGACAAATGGTGATCATAAACAATAACACCACTTATATTCTACCACTAGCTTCCGCCAGCGGCTTCGCCCGCGTGATATCTTTACAAATGACTAGCTGTGCCCCATGGTTTCACTCGCATAAGTCTCGTTCCCGTGGGAATATCAGAATAAAAAGTATAGTATGTGTTAAGTCAGGTTATAAACTATCTGTGTGGCAAATTTCATCCAAATCAGTTCAGTCATTTTTGCGTGAAAGAGTAACAAACATCCATCCATCCCGACAAAATTTCGCATATATAATATAATATTACTAGCTGCGCCCGCGGTTTCACCCGCAGAAGTCTCGATCCCGTGGGAATATCGAGATAAAAGTATCCTATATGTTAATCCAGGTTATAAACTATCTGTGTGCCAAATTGCATCCAAATCCGTTCAGTAGTTTTTGCGTAAAGAAGAGACAAACATACACACACACTCACAAACTTTCGCCTTTATAATATTAGTGTGATTAGTAGGATAGGATAGCCTATGATACTTAGTGATAATATAGTATTCTACTGGTTAAAGAATTTTTTAAATCGGTGCTGTAGTTTTTGAGTTTATTCATTACAAACAAACATACAAAAATCATATCTATTCTCTATATAATATTAGTTTAGATGACCACTGTAGCTACTTGCCTCTCAGGGCCAATACCAAGGCGAGATTCCATTCGTCCGTAAAAAAATTATGACCGTAAGCAAAAAAAATACTTATTATTCCATAGCGTTAGTTTCACAGGTCACAGCCCTACGATATGCCGGACATACGGCGCGGTCAGGGGTGTCCACAACGCCATTCGTAGCAAAAAGCGTCGGCAAAACGCAACCGAGTGCCCGCTGCACTACTCGACCGCAAACTGCGCCCTACGACACTTGTACCAACACTATTTACATGCTCCATGTTTGGAATTGTTGTTTATTAATTAAAATATTTTAATAAAGTTTACTGAAGAGGATTCTACACGAATCAGCTCTGGTAATGAAACCATTTGGATTATTGTTAATGTTCGCAGAAAACAGTTAACGTTCTGTACTCGAGAAAGCTTCAGCATTTTGAGTCTCAAATGCAATCTACGCCATAAAATTAAGGTTGCGATGATTAATACTAAGCCAAATGCTTTTTTTTAAGAGTGTAGCTACTCTATCTGTATGATACAAGGTACAACGAGAGACAGGGGCCGGGACGACGCTTTGAAACACGCTTCAAATTGTATTACACTTGTTGTGATACGAGTGGGCCCCACTGCCTTTTTCCTTTACCCGTTGGAACTGTCTTTTTTATATCCCGATAACACTCGTACGTAGGTAATTACAGATGTAGCTCGTTTCACAATATTTTTATTTCACTTTGTAGTGCTCTGCTTGTGCATATAAAATTAAAGAGTTGTTTTTTTTTTAAATACTTAAGTTGCATTTGTAATGTAATCTTTTTTGTGAAGTACCGGTAAAATCTCGGGTAAAGTGGTCAAGGTAAAGCCGTGGTCGCATGCTATTATAATTTTGTAGGTGCATGTAGGCTGTAAAAGATTTCTGTCTGAAATATTTTCTTGTTTCATACTTTTTAGAGCGTGATTTTTCAGTAGTCGGGTTTTCGTTTTTGAACTTACTTTTTATTTTAATAAAAGAACACTAAAACTTTGTATTTTGGAACATTTTAACGGCTAGTTCCTATTTCTTAATTTTTAAAAAAATGTATGAACGTTGGATGACATTGTATGTCCATTCTACCAGAATGTGTTTACTTTACGTTTGTCCGTATTAATTTGCAACAATCTCCGTTAGGCGTGTAGACGGGGCCACTGATTCAATTATGTCACGTTTGGAGTACACTCGTTCACGCGAAAAGATGGGGAAAAACGGGAAAAATGTCGGCGGCATTAGATCGCGTTGATAAGTGAATGACTTCTCGCATGGCTAGCTGTCAAAGAGCGGGCAGCCGGGCGCGAACCGGCCAGCGCGACCGACGCGACGCGCCGTTACAATCCGCACGATCGGAGCCCACAAACTAAATGCTCTTCATAAAATAATTTAATTCATTTTCGTTTTTACCACTTTTGACTGTTCAAGAATACTTGAACGACATTTGTTTGCTGTTGTGGGTTTTTGGAGCCCTTAAAGGAATTTTAATCGGATGTAACCAATTTTTGTTTGCTGTTATGTAATCCTTAGCTATCGTAGTTATCTATTTTTAACCGACTTAAAAAAAAAGGAGGAGGTTCTCAATTCGTCGGGATATTTTTTTTTATTTTTTTTTTGTTTTTTCCCCGATTACTCGAAGACGGCTGGACCGATTTGAAATAATCTTTTTTTGTTTGAAAGGGTATACTTTCAAGTTGGTCCCATTGTCATTTGGTTACGATCTGATGATGGGATCTTGGAGAAATCGAGGGAACTCTTCAAATATTAAAGGCACATCTATAGCGATTTGGGTATTTTTGATGAGTAGTTGACATAAGGCTATTGTAACTTAGATAAATTACAAATTAACCCATTAAAAAGTGAAAAAAAAAACTTTTTTACAAAAAATACAACCGACTTCTAAACTACAAAGTGAAAAATAACTTTAATTTCGGAAGTCGGTGTCAAAAACTAAAATACTGATCCAAAGACACCGACTTCCGAAATTAAAGTTATTTTTCACTTTGTAGTTTGGAAGTCGGTTGTATTTTTAACCGACTTCCAAAAAGGAGGAGGTTATATGTTCGTCGCGTATGTTTGTTTTTTTTTATGTATGTCCACCGATTTCTCCGTCAATTGTGAACCGATTTTGAAAATTCTTTTTTTGTTTGAAAGGGTATGCTCTCGAGGTAGTCCCATATAAATTTTATCAACTTTGCTGTGACATTTTTTGAGTTAGCTTCAATAATACGTACTTTTTCCCACTTAGTATGTGGATGATATGATAAGTTCCTGACACTGTTATTTACATAGCAGCTAGTGGTTTTCGGATTTGTGTGGTGTAGATACCACAACTGAAAAGTGAAAAATAAAAACTTTTTCCAAAAAAAAACAACCGACTTCAAAAAAACACTACAAAGTGAAAAATAACTTTAATTTCGGAAGTCGGTGACAAAAAACGAAAATTCTAAACCGAAGACACCGACTTCCGAAATTAAAGTTATTTTTCACTTTGTAGTGTTTTTTTTTGTAAAAAAGTTTTTCAAACAAAAGATTGAGAGATTTTTATTAAGGTACCAATCTGCTAAACTGCTAAATAGTACGCTTAGGTGCAAAAGCCTTCGATCGCATGTATCTCTATCCATGTTTGAGAACCTTTTTGCCCTCCAATGGCTGGGTAAAGATACCGTCTAATAAAGTTTAGAATGGATAAGAATGGCAGCAATGTTTCACTAGTTATACAATAGGAGTAATCTGGTCACCAGCAAATAGATTACTTCTAAACAATAGTGCATCGTCGATAATTGCAACATCACTATTCTAACATTTTCAAGAAAAATGAGTAACGATACCTGCCTGAAATCAATGGACGTACATTCATTAATACTTAAATGATATCCTCGAGATAAAGGGTTTCATCAAATACTCCGGGATCGCGTTTGCCGATCATGGCCGACGACGCGGCGACGGTGACCAGACAGCAGTTGTTATTGTTATTAAGTAACTCTGGTCTGGCGCATTTTAGCGTTTAGTGATTGATATTTTTGTTATCTTAAAACTTATTGAAATAAACAAAACTTTTAAGGTTAATTTGTGGTTTGTAGGAGATGTAAGGTACATTGATAACTTCTTTGTCTATGCTAGCGCTCTGCAGTCAACAGGAATAAGCCATTTACTGAAGGGTGGACAAGGGCTCCTCCAACTTTAACTTAAATTAGAGAATTAAAGTTCCGGAAAAATAGCTGTGACATCAAATTGCTGACTTTCAGTACGTTCTTCCTCACTTAATACCTTAAATGGCGTGTAAATTATACAATAATAAGAATTGATCGTCAGCTCTCGCGAACGATGTTCCCGTTAACCTCACGGCAGTAAAGCAAATCCTTTCTAAATTGCGTGTCGCGCACACGTCGCCGTCGCCGAGATATGTCGATATTTTAAAAGAACACAAGCTCCGCACGACATAAAAAAAGATACGAGAGTTAGGACTTAGTATCCATTTGCTGAAATTGGCCTCGTTCAAGATAACAACAAGTTTTCGCACCCTCGCAACTAAATGTGCAATTCATACGTGTGTAAATTTATGTATGTACAGGCTACTGTATACCCTATTGTGTGGGTTACAAGACTCGGTATGGTATTGCTCGAACTATTTTTAAGCATATGTCATTGCGGATGCTTAGGTAGTCTTATCAGATCCTGTTGGACAACATGCGGTGAGCGTCGATTCTTTATCGTTAGTTAAATTTTATTTTAGTACGTAAGAAAATTTACCGCTGCATTATTGCATTCTTGATGCAATTGGTTGACTACGAAAATGACAGCATTTTAAATAATAGTTGAAGAAGTCCAATTGCCTTCCACTTATGCTTGGGACAAATTGAATAATAAAATGTTGCAAGAAAATTACATGTTGCATGACGTGTACCTAAACACATGTAGATACGTAACTCCGCATAAGTCAGACAGTAGCCTGTTTCTGTAGGCAGCCTCCCATATCGTTTAGCATGTGATTACATACGCTTCGACGAGCAAAGAAATCTATCCACCGCGCCGCTCTTGGGAATTGCATTCTTTCTCGGATATTGAACACGGTTGAACACTTAAAAGGAGTTTTGTTCAATTCTAAACTTATACTGCTGCTGCATCATGCTTTATACTTAGGTACCTACATAGTAAAATTGAACAAGATCACTATTTTAGTATACACGATACTATAAGTAAGATTCTGTAGACCTTTATAATTCAATAAAATGTGATGATATCAGAAAGGGAGAAAAGCGTAACATAAAGAATGGGAGATGGCAATAAACGAGTTAACAGGACATCTCAGGGCGGGTGTACTCTCATAACCCTCCGCCGCTCCCGCATACCGGGCCTTTTTGTATAACTGTCATCTTGTCAAACTATAACACGCTGCAAAGCCCCACATTTCCATACAGCCGTATTTTACGGCTCACCAGAGAAAATAAATAACAACGATAATATAAATATGAGAATTTTCCGAACCTTTAAGTTTGAAGGTATTTACATATCAGTTGTTGACGGAGAAATCCCTTCAACTGTTAATAGTGGCTGGGGTAAAAGTATCGGTTTGTACAGTTTCAATGTACAGGCTAATAAAGTATTGTGGTTAATGCCACAATACTTTTGTTCTTTGAGTTCTGACTACCTTTTTCAGCTGTTTTTTTACAGAATTATCCAAACTAACATCTACGTATTGCTCTAATAGTAAAACTTAGAATGGTCTTTGCGCGTCTAGAAATTGAGTTGTAAAATCACAAAGCCGGCGGGCCCTGTCCGGCGGAGAGGGCGAGGCACAGCGGCGGCGGGCGGCGGCGTCGGGCCCCCTGAGTCTCCGGCGCCTCGTCAACACGACTGATACTGATACATGTCAGCGACTTCAATGAAAGCGCAGTCATGTAGGTACAAACGAACAGGCTATTCGGTATACAGGCAGCTAACTTAAACGATGTTGAAGCTACTTTTAAACACTGTTGTGAGTGTGCTGAATAGTCAATTGTTGTAAATAAATGTTTTTATCTCTTTTAAGTATGTCATAATCTAAAAATGTAATATACTCACAATAAAAATGAATACTACCAGTGTAGTGGAAAGGTAACTTGTTCGACTGTAGGTACATCCAGAACATCTCTATAAACACTAACGATGGCAATAGATACTTATTGAACTAATAGAATAGTGTTTTTAAGTATATTTTGTTACAGACGATGTGGAGTTTCTTGCCCATTCTTCTCCATACGAAAACTACCTTTTGGAAGGGGCGACTAGAATCAATTCTATTTTTTTCTACATTTTGTTATCATTTTTTGTAACGTTCAAAAGTGCCTTATGTGTGCCTATTTGAAATAAATTATTTGACTTTGACTTTGATTATTATATATACTGCATGGCCTTAAAGAGTCACATTTGTGGTAATGAGCTATTGTGTGGGTATTAGGTAGGTAGGTAGTATGCAATCGATGATGGTTACGGACTGTGGTGACGATTACTTCGATGGTCCTAGTTTATCATTTATAACTTCCAATTATACCTAGCTTTACATAGCTTCATGTAAGCGGGCACGCCTTTGTATGCTTGGAGGCTTTTATTTAGATATTTAGTTCTGTTTAGTATGTTTAGTTTTATTTTTATTTCTGCTTGAGTATAAGTTCTAGATGTTTTTGGTTGGTATATTCTGCCCTGCTAAGCACAAAAGCGGTATCTCAACCGGAGTAAGTTTTGAGAAAATTGACTTTGTAAATTGTAATTTAAGGAAAAATGGTGATATAAATAAGTTCTTGGTGGTTTTTTTTTACTGTTTTAAGTTATATAGCGCTTTTCCGCTTATACCATTAGATGCGAAATTTTTAAAGCTATTGAATGGTATTAAAAAAACTAAAAGGGCGTATCTCAGAGATACCGCCTTTGGGCTTAGTAGGGCGGTATTGGCGTGTGCTAGCTGACATATTGCCAATAATTTATCATTTAAACTATGTTTTGTGTTGCATAATGTAAATTATTTTGTGTAGAATATTTTTTTTCTAACTTGAACATACAGCTGTGCTGCCGGGTAGTTTGTTGCGCCACTTCTTCTTCCTAGCTAAAGGCACTAGGAAGTGGTGAAAGTTGGGCGTTTTGGGGGACTGTCTTATGTAATTTTGACGTTCGAAAAGTACTGATTCTCAGCCTAGTTTGAATAAATGACTTTTGAATTTAAAGAAAGATAAGAAAAATCTTTAAATACTTAATATTAATCAATTAATTATTTATTATGAACAATAGGAAATAATATATTGTATTATTTTGTGTTCTTTACATACTTTCAACATCACCTCATTAATATCTTTCTCAATACTATAAGATACATATCTTTACCGAGCCATCCTTGATTGAATTTAAGTTGTCATATTCAAATTTTATGAGGAACTATTATAGCCCCTGGGATACAATTATCTTTTTAATTAGCTTAGGTTCAATCTGTTTTTCACCTTCTTCCCATGGGGGTAGGCAGCAACTACAGAACGCCACCTGCTAGGATCCTTACATACTCCTTTTGTCTCGTTTACGTTCATACATTACACGCACGCCGGTTGCGAGTACTACGCACCTGGCCTTTCTGAAGAACATCACCAATAAGGTCAGTATATGTCCTCCTAGGGCGTCCCCGCCGTACAATCATGTTTAGTGTATGTTTAACTTTAAGTGTTTTTCATCTTTTTTATACATTCAATGTTGATTATTATTATTAGTTCATGATTACATATAATACTGTAGTATAATTATGTATGATTTCATTTATATTTTACATTACAGCTATATATCGATAACTTCTTCCGTTCCCTCGTATCGACCTTGTATCGCCAGTAATCGGCACGAACCATAATACTTATTAAGAGAGGAGTTTGTTGTGGTAAAAATAGGTCTTTCAACAACATGGTCAGCAAGGTAAATCTGAAATCAAATGATTTGGCTTTAATTTAAATAAATTACAAAGTATGTAATGTGAGTGATTAATCGTAGTGTGTGCCATGATTATGTGGTTCTGATCCCGGGCATATTCGGATTGAACTAAATGTTGATCGTGAGTGTTACGGCCCATAGTGTTTTGCTGATGGGGTTGCCTAGACACTGCAGTGCACCAGGGATGTTTGCTGAAGCACGCGTTGACTGCTTCTACACTGTGATGCGGAAGCGGTGCGCATCCCTGGTTAGTAGGGTGCGGGGCAGCACCAACAGCATCCTATCTACGATAGCAAGCAGGCTAGATTGTGCGTTTGTGAACCACTGCTGCAAGGTATCGGCTGGGCCTGTCACCTTGTAGCAGTGATGTCACAAATTGTTTGTGTGTTAATGTTTTACTAACGTATTTTGTAAGTTACTAACACTATGAGTCTTGTTGCTTGAATTATTGAATAAAATTATTATTATTATAGTCGAGGATTCCTAGACTGCCATGGAGTATTCAATTGTTGTTGGAAACTATCTATATTTTTTGAATAGTGGTCGCATGTCAGCCTGAACATCTGGTCAAGCAAAATTGGGAATTAGGGAGAATTAGGAGGTAGGGCAATTGGCTCGTCTCTTCCCAGCTTAGCCCAGATATTGAACTTAAAATAACTGGCGCGATGAATTGTGCGTCATCTCTATGTGCAGCTTTCCAAATAGATACATACTACATAGGCGTTATGTTGTGTTTTATAGTTTCTATCAAAATATTTATTATAATTTATTGTCAAAATCAAAAATGTTTTATATTAAAACATTTTTCAGAACACTGAGTTACTGAGTGGATAGTCAGACATTGGAGGTAAGTAATTTTTGTATGAATCTGCCCCTTTTGTAGAGTCGATTTATTTCTAACAATTTTCTTTTTCTATAGTTTTTTTCTGTTGCATAAGTTGATAATGTGACTCTTAAGTCCAAGTATTTGTCCCAAAAAGTACATGGAATTAGAAAAAATTTCGAATCGTAAAGATAAATGGTTTTTTTTTGGCTACGGGCTGCTGTTTTTGAGGATAATCCGAGTCAAATTGGATGATGCGATCAATATAAGAGACCATATAACATTATTATTTCAATGCAGATATCTCTGTTTTAGTGCGGATCGCGAAGTAATGGCGCGAGGGCGGGTCTCGGCACTTTCCACTGGGCGGAGTTTACGAGAAAAATACACCGCCTTTCTGGCGCCACGCCCTCGTGCTCTCGCTTTTCCACACGAACATATAACTTATTTTCGTTTTATTATGTCCTCCGCATGAGCTTAGACGTCTGACACACACACAGCGGTATAATTTTACATAATACATCATAATGCCGCACTGCTGCATACTTTCTGGGCTTCAAATTGTAGCTACTACTTCGAATTGTATTGGCACTTCTACGAGCTTGTACTAGGTATAGATTTCTTACTTTTTATAACACACATTCATACGGCATGGCCAACGAATCGACGCCTGGAAATATATTTAAGAAGCCTCTCTCCAAGGGCTTACTGAAAAACCCTCCCGTATGTTCAGCGGTATAATATTATAGTTTAAGAGCTAGGTGTTTTTTTATTATATTTTGGGAAATTCACACGACTTTATACATTTTTCTCATTCTTGAAAGATGCAATCCAGAGTCCATCATCATCATCAGCCTGCAGCAGACCACTGCTGGTCATAGGCCTCTTCAACTGCACGCCATTGAACTGATTCTCGGCAACACTCATTTAGCTACTACCAGCCACCCTGCGAAGATCGTTGCTCCACCTAGCCTGAGGGCATCCTACCTTACATTAGCCGATTCGCGGTCTCCATTCAAAAACACGTGTACCCAACGTTCATCGGTTCTACTGCGAATATGGCCGGCCCATTGTCACTTCAGCTTGGTTATTCTGTGAGCTATGTCGACAACTATGGTTCTCTACCGGATCACCTCCTTCTGGATTCCGACTCTCAGAAAGATTCCAAGCATAGCCCGTTTCACAGCTCGATGAGCGTCCTTGAATTTATGGACCAGCCTTACCGCACTGATTGAAGACCTAGGCTAGCTCTGCGGAATACACGACGAGAAGACTCAACGAAGCTTCCCAAACACTACCCAGGCCAGCTGAATTCTTCAGTTAGCCTCCTTCTTAAAGTTGTTCTTACCAAGCTGCAGAGTTTGCTCGAGTTAAACGTATTCTAGAACAACCTCGAGGGCACCGCCACTAACAGCATTCGGTCCTGGGGTGACGTGTACGTTCGAACATAACCTGGGTTTTGTCCAAGTTCATTCGGAGACTAATGCGTCTGCAGAATCAACTAGGTCGTCCAGCATCTGCTGCATGTCACGCAGCGATTCAGCCAGTTGACGATGTCATCTGCAAATTTCAAGTGTAAGATGTACTCGCTGCTGATGTTAATGTCGCGTCCTTCCCAGTTCAGCTCCTTAAACACATCCTTCAATGCGTTAGAGAACAATTTCGAGGAAATTACGTCCCCTTGTCTCACCCCTCGACTCAGTGGGATATGTTCAATTCGCGTGTCCTGAGTTTGGACGGTAACTGTCGCGTTTTCGTAAGGGTTTTGTTTCCAGAGTTCATCGAGCCAAAAGTGATGGAGCTTTCATGTTTGGTAGAGGAATTCCTATCACCACCTTCTTGCTCCATCATCAGAATCTGAACTCTAACTAGGACTTGTCAAGACAAATTCAACGAGAACAAAGCAGCCAGGGCTTCCCATTGTTGGCAAAATAGCAAACAAAACTGACATTTGTAAACAAGTCTAGGCGGAAGTGCAGCTATTACCGACTCTGTGAAGACAATTTTGAAATCGGTGGTAACAATACATAATGGTACGTAAAAAATTATCGTTTTTTGTCATTGATTCTGGAATTTATAATTAATTTACTCAGTTTGAATTTCCGCATATTATTTGAGAAAATACTACATAAGCCTTGGCCGCAATCGGGCATTGATGGACTCACATATGTGTGCCTTGGCCTAAGCCTACCTAAAAATGTATTGTATTGGACTAAACTTTTAGAAAGTATCTAAAATAAGATTCATTATAATTTTCAACAGCGAGCGCATTCTGAATTTAAATTTTTATTATAGAAACAATTCGTCACGAAATAGAATAAATGTAAATAACTTACTTGGCCATATACTTTTATTATTCGTAGCCATAGGTCCTGTTGTTGACACGGTTTTAGTATAATGTCCGAAAAACTATTAACTGTTATATGAGAAAAGCATATGCTGTATTTAATGCTTAAAACAATTTTATTCCAAGTATCGATTTCTGTTATTCTTTTTATTAAAAGGTAGGTACGACGTAAACGTTTTTCGATATTTTAGCAGTAACAAGGTTACAACAAAAAGTTTACCAGCCAGTTGTAAACAATACAAACTCATTTGTATCAATATTACTTAAAAAATACAGGCTTAAAATTTTTAACAATTTAAAAATAGAAATTGTTGCTATGACAATCAATTTGATTTTGGAACACGCCTGTCAACTGAGTCAGTTGTGGTTTTGTATTGAATATACGAAAAAAAATCTGAGACTAACTAATAATAAAATTATTATTAAGTTCCTGAAACAGTGATAATATTTTATGATTATTGTGATTCGTTATTTCATAGCAAACATAATAATAAGTACCTATATCATAATTTTATTGACAAATGATTAAATCAGAACATTAATTTATCCATAGATTTATCTTAGATAGTTCATCGACTAAAACAAAAAATACGTAGTTGTCTATGGATGATGGCGTCGATTCATGCAAAACTAAAAAATATAAAACGAATGTGGATAACTGACAAGTTGTTAAAACTCAGAAGGGAAAAGTCTTCAGTGTTGGCCCGTGTTCTAAAATGGATACAACAAGAAAACTCTCTGCTTTTGTGGGCAATGAGTGGTTAGAAATTTTAATAAAGGAATACGAGGAAGAAGGTAATCCTTGTCGATTCATATTTTATATTATTTAAGGCTGATTTTGCAATCGTCCATTATCAAATCTTAGACTGAAATGTTCGACAACGTTTTAATAGAAAACGTGTAAAATACAAATTCAAACAGCATATTACTTAAAACGTATTTCTCACTGGCGAAATGTGGGTGTACCTATACAGGTACACCTCCCTTCGGGGAAACAAGGCGTGATGTTGTGTGTGTATTTCTCTCATATGTGTTATCTTAAAAATGTTGTCTTTGGTATAGCGTTTAGAGTTGATTTAAGTTATCATGCATGCAGCATGCATGCTGCCAAAGTACTAGACATGGATACATTAAACATTGATCGGAAAGGGTGCGTAAATTATCGTAGTGTAGGTAGGTCTGTACTTTTGCGTATATCGTCGTCGTCTATTACCTATATTACTTTTCTCTGGTTATTTATGCATAGGCACGCTTTAGGTTCTAAACTGTATGATGGCGCCTGTGACATTTTTTAAATAAAAAAATCGTTATTTAAGCGATAAATTATAGTTCCAGCGGTACGTTATTATTGCGGCACACAATGTAGTATGATAAAACTGTTTCATCACAAAGTTTTGCAGTCAATATTAACGGAAAATCATTACTTATAAAAAAATGGCCAAGTGCGAATCTGTCTATCACACCAAGGGTTCCGTACCATATTAAGTAAGCAAACAAAAACAGGTTTCTTGTAGGTTACAAGAAGGGTATACAAGAAACCCGTTTAATTACTAACTTTTTAACCGACTTCCAAAAGGACGAGGTTCTCAATTCGACTGTGTAAATTTTTTGTATGTTTGTTACGCGATTACTCCGCCAATTATGAATTGAATTTGATCATTCTTTTTGTTTGGTAGGTCATACTTCAGAGGTGGTCCCTTATAAATTTTATTAACTTTGCTTGGGAAGTTTTTGAGTTAGCTTCAATAATACGTATTTTTTCCCACTTAGTATGTGGATGATATGATAAGTTCCTGTCACTGTTATTTACATAGCAGGTAGTGGTATTCGAATTTGTTTGGGGTAGGTACCACAACTAGTTGTTTTTTTACAGAAACAAAATACACAATTTAGTTTTGGAAGTCGATTGTTTTTTAAATTTTTATTTGTTGTTATAGCGGCAACAGAAATACACAATCTGTGAAAATTTTACCTGAATAATATTTATTACGGTTCATGAGACGCCCGCTGACAGACAGACGGACGGACGGACGGACTGACAGCGGAGGCTTAGTAATAGGGTTCTATTACTAAGCTTCCGTTATCTGGAAACCGAACCCCGTTTGGTACCCTTCGGGTACGGAACCTTAAAAACACGCAATTGTCATAAGCCTAGTTTTTTGTATATCAGGTAATTATCGCGGTCATAATGATTGAATAAATAGTTATTTTCAGTTAAAGAGGAAGCTCGCTGGATGACGATACTGTTAACATCGGAATCTGGCAGAAGGCTGACATGGTCTATAAGCTCCATACTTGGCGTGAATGGTAAAGGAGTACCAGGATGTGCCTGCCGACTATTAGAAAGATACATATCTCGTCACGTCAAAATATTTTTACAAGAAACTCGTAGTGAGTATACATTCACATGTGTAAAAAGGCTCTATGTATCAAAGAGCCTTTATACGAGGTAAATCTTCCCGGCCATCAAAACAGATAATGGCAATGCAGGTACTGATAGTGAGCCGATATGTTGCGATCGATATTCTAGCGATGGCCCTAGAATGAATAGAAAAAAGAATTAATATCACCAAAAATGGTTCACTATAATATGGTATGGTGATTCAAATCTTTATTGCATATCACATGTGTTTACAAGGTCTTAATAATAATAATAAAGTTCACATTACATAAAATATGAGTAGCAGCGTGATGTAAAATAAATGCAGTAAATAGAAATTAAAAATAATTATCATTAAAAATCTAATAAAATTTCAAATTTTACCTCTAGAAATCATTAGGAAGAATCAATATTCATTTCAAGTAAATCACACACGAATTGAATGTAACAATCCATTCTAATTCGTAGCAGTGAACCATTTTTGTGTTTTTATGGGCTAATTATTTATGGGTTAATTATCTTCCAATGTAATCTATATATATAAAATTTTATTTATTTATTTTATTTATTTAACCATTTATGCACACACATATAAACAGACAAGAAGAAAGGAACAGAAAAATCACAGTGTTAGTTGCCATACTCCTCCGAAATGGGTTGATCGATTTTTATGAAATTTTTTATGTATATTTGGTAGGTCTGAGAATCGGTAGTAATCTATTTTTCATACCCCTAAGTGATAAGGGTGGTCCACCCCAAACATTTATATGGCAAAACAACGTTTGCCGGGTCAGCTAGTACTTATAATATGAATTGTTTTGGGTAGGTATTAGAAGTCAGCAAGTACAATATAGGGTGAGTGGGGGCAAGACGAAAAACGGGGTAACACAAAAAGTCGTCCATAGTGCCAGATTCAGTGCAGTTTTTGCAGTGATGGCAACATTGTTGAGACCGCTATTTTGTTACGTCGCACACCTCAGTCACACACACACACCTCAGCGAGTGGTTTGTGTGAAAAATACAAATGTCTGCACATCGACTTTTACGCAAGTTAATCGAGTTTTTTAATCTTACCTCGTGTCCTGTATTTTTAATTACGTGGTAGGTACGAGAGTTTTATTGGAATATCTACTTATTATTTGTAATTCTTAGCTGTGTTATTACATCTAAATATGGCAATTTTTCGTATTTTAGGATTTATTACAATTTTCCGTCTTTACCCATCAATATTTGACGGGGTAAGATGAACATTTAAAAGACTAAGATGAAAGAGAGATGCAAAATTTTGTTTTGTAATATCTTGATAGTAGGATAAAGTAAAGGGTAAACGATTTATTTGATTGATACTGATGTTTTATTGTCAGTATAACCTTATGCGATTAAAGTGGAAAGTTTGAGAACCTCTACTTTCAATGTTCCCCCGGTGGGGTAAGATTGATTTATATATATTTTTTAAATCGTTTTATCTTTGTTAACTAAAGGTATTCAGACACTACAGACAGTTGAGAATTTTAAGGGTACTTCAAACTTTAGACTAGTGAACACCAACAACGTCGGATAATCATTTGAACGCTTTTAGAAACTATTTCGATCTTTCCCCATCACCCTTTCATCTTCCCCCTTTTTCATTTTCGTGATAAAAACATTTTATTCAATTTTTTTTTCTGCTTTTGCACAGATTTAGCAGGATGTTATCAATGTTATAGAAAAATGCACTCTTTGCTCTTTACTCACTACAAAGATTTTTTTTGCATTAACTAATATGTACTTTTCTACAAGACTTCAAATACAACACTACTCATCTCATCAAAAAACCGTTCGATCTTGCGCACTCACCCTACTTTTCAATTTTATTTTTTAAAATATATTTAATTTATGAGAAACGTGTAGCTGGTCCAGTATTTAAAAGGGTTCACTTTCAAAGTCTTGTAGGTAATGTTTTGTCGTTCAGGCACTGAAGACTGGGAACGGTACCTTAACATGATGACGACCCGGTTCTACCTGCTGACGGTCTCGTGCGTTCTGCTGGCGGCCAAGATGAGCGACTTACAGGCGCCGCTGAATGCCTACCGGGTGAGGAACCGTCTCAAGAAGGCAGGAATCCACCACTCTACGGCGGAGATCGTGAACATGGAGTCCCACGTATACAGTGTACTCGGTACGTATCTATATGTAGGAGGTATAGATATTATAAATTAGTGTCTGTGACCGAGTTATTCTTCTAAACCACGCAACGGATTTTAATGCGGTTTTTACCATCATTTATGTAAAGTAAATATTTATGTAGTGGTACAGGCTTTTTAAACATTTTCTGTTGTAATTTTTAGGCGGCGCGGCTGAATATCATAATCACAACCAAACGTTCAATAAAGTTTAATTTATTAAAATAATTTTTGTAGAATACATTTTAGTAGTTAAAAAAATATATGTTATTTAGCAATATTCTAAGTTTGGTGGCGAGTCCACAATCTGTTTTTCTGGGAGTTAGCACCGTTTAAACGAAACTACACCAGTTTAAAGAAATTACTGATTTTATTTGAATTCAGTATTTGTTTTTCTATCTAATGACAGTTTTACTCTTATATTTAGTGCAATACCTTTTTCTAGAGAAAATTCTAAAGGACAGTCAGCGACAAACTAAAAAAAATATTTTTTAATTTTGGTGTGAGTAATGAAATCATTAAGTGGCTCGTATAGAATAAACCCAGAAGGAACTCACACGCAGCAGTGACAGACTTGTGCCATCCTGTTATGATTTTCCACAAAAAACTTGTCTTTTCGTAGCGTTCGGATTAAAAACCTGCAATCATGGTGTTAATGTTTTAAAACGTTTTATAAGTCGGTGTTGTAATATATATTTAAAATAAAAAGGTTTGGTATGCTTTCAAAATACAAACATAATTATTACATTCTAAGTAGTTTTTTTTAATAAATATAATTAAACAAGATTCAAATTTTGGTGGTATTTTACCAATCACAATTTACCTAAATTAGTTTTTAGAGGCACGTACCTCAAAGTAAAATGAAAAAAGAACCGATATATTTATGATGTTATTTAGGCTGTCGATTGATAAAAATAAATAAATAAGTTAGGTATTATTTGTATTCCAGTATGACAAAATAAAATTCAAAGTTGATACACGCAGAATACTTGGAGAGGTAAAGGATGGCAGAAAGGAGGAGAAAATTAAAAAATTTGGTTTAATATACCTAAGCAGCTTTGATTATGATTTTCGTCATAAATATCTACGAAACGACGATACAGAGCGATTTTGCCCGTTTCATAATAATATCATAATCGGGCTACAGGTAATATTCCCACTTTTGGGATATATACATGGCCTCATGGCCTGTCTATGAAAGGGAGTGGGCTGTAAACCAGAATGTGGCGGGTGGGTCCAGAACGAAGCTTTACTTATAACATCATTAGCTTCGGCTATGAATCTTACGTATTAAAATGTTTAACACCATCCGTTACTACGGACATCAGAACTAGCATATGGTGCCTGAACATTTTTTCCAAACGATTTGACATTATATTTTATTCTAGATTACCGTATGCCATTATGGACTACGTTGGAGATAACTGAATTTCTGGCGGTTCAAGTGGGTTTGACAGAGGCTCGGGTCATAGAAGCGCTGGGTGCCATCATCGATCTGACTGAATGCTACCGCGATACCCTAGAACTATACATGAGAATCTGGATCAGGCATAACAGAACCAGTGAGTGCCTATTTGTTGATTTATTACATAATGAAACATATTTCACCAGTTATATTAAATTCCAAATAATAGGAGGGCCATAAACCGGCCACAAATTTTTTTTTTTTTTTGTTTGGGAAATTATCAAATGACTTCTCCCGCTCTGGGTGGAGCGGGCGGGCGTGTCAGACTCTTACTGACTAAAACCCACCCGTGTTCCTTCGGTTGCCCTGTTGCCGGGGGCCACGATGTCCCTATCAGTTTTCTTCGAACCCCCGGCAGGCATTGGCCCTAGCGGACCCCGTCAATTCTGCTGACATCTGTTTGAGGCGCGCGTGGAACACAACGCAACGTCGACCCGGGCTTTCTTTTTTCTTTTTTTCGGACGGCGAGCTACCCATTGCTCACCGTCCGCAAGCCCTCAGTTAATGGCCTGAAGGCCGATTGCCTATTATATGACCCGAACTCGGACTTTGGGTTTTCAGGCAATGCTCTCAGTACCTTAATAGTTAGCTAGATTAATTAGACAGTTTATTGTTAGTTATTTAAAAAAAAAAAGGATAACCGCTGGTTATTCTTTTTTTCGGTTAGTGACTATGACTAACCTGGTGTCAGAGTTTTAAAGCCGCCTATGGGCCTCTGACTTGGCTTTGCATACCGTCGAGAAGTATCTCTCAGGCATGCTGGTTTCCTCACGTTTTCCTTCACCGTTTTAGAAGCAAGTGATAATTATACAATATGCACATGAATCCGAAAAGTCAGAGGTGCGTGCCTTGGGTTCGAACTCGAGTCAGTCTGACAGTCACACCACTAGGCTGTCACCACTCACTGGTTATTAAATGAATAACCGCTTATATGAAGGGCTGGTGGCGGATGAGCCCGTCTTCTCGAGCTGGTAATGCTAAGTCTAGGGATCAGCCTGAGCATATTGAAACCGCGTGGTGTGACTTTTGACTGTTAGGAGCGCCTCATCTTTTTATTTTGTTGCTCATGTACTCGTAGTGGGAAAAATATTTGTGTTAAATTAGTTGGGGGTCGACGCTACTTTTTAAGTTTATTTATGCAATAACACACTGCTCAGCAAAAAGAACAAACAAATGAGCAGGAGCAACTGAAATTCAGTGCGGGCAATAACAAACGTTGGTATACTTTTATGAATTTAAAAAATTCACCAATTGAAAAACATTCTTTTTCACGATTTTTCTAGCTGCTTCAGTGGCTGAAAATATATAAGTAGGAGGTAGTATGGACAATCTTTCTGTATTTTATAGTTCCGGTTTCCACACAGAAGTGTCATCTCAAAAACTCATCCTGCAGACTGTTCGCAAAAATATCTACTTATCGATTTGGCTATACGAGAATTATTTTTTTGTTTTGTTTTAAATAGTTCGTGGTATAGATCCGGAAAGGCCGTGCGTGCACAATCTGTTCGTATGCGCGGGAGTGGTGTCGGCCACGGCACTGTTCCTGCATCTCCCGGCGGCCATCCATCTCGCGCCGAGGTTGGCTCAGATGCTGCGCGCCGACCCGCCCTACATCAGGGCCTTATCCGATGTCATCCTGCACCACATCATCATTGAGGCGTCCTACATACCCATCATAAAGAAGAGGCGCCTCTTCTAGATAGTTGTCCACGTCTAGTCTGGAAGCTGTTGCTGGGTTACTACTAAGTGTAAGTACTTTTCAGTCTGTGTCAATGCTTGTTGTGTTTACTTTAGTGACAATATTAAGAATAAGAATAATTTTATTGGTCCATTGTTACAAATAAATTTCACTTAAATATTTTTTTCATTTACTGTAACTAGATTATTTAACATAGTTGTTTAAACAGTGATCCACAAACTCTAGGCAGCACCTGTATCTGGGGGCCTGAGTTGCGTTCGATAAATTTTAATTCGAGACATGTTTGCGTTAGCTTAAATTAGTTTCAGGATGTTTGAAAATGGACAGAATACTTAATTAAATAAGGGTAGCGAACTATCAAGATAAAATAATTCTAAATAATGTTATAGTGTGTGAGTATGGGGGGTGTGTGAGTGTGGTGGGGAGTTGTAGGTTTGGTTTTTGTGTGAATGACTTGCTTGTACACATATTGGTGTTAACTCAGTATAACCTCAATGTCATTGTTTGACAGGGAGAGCAGCCAACTTTTTGTTATTCTTTTATGAGTGGGTATCACAGCGCTTGCTTATTAACCGACTTCAAAAAAAAGCAGGAGGTTATCAGTTCGTCGGATTAAAAAAAGAAGAATGTATTTTCCCTGATTACTCGAAGACGGCTGGACCGATTTGAAAAAATATTTTTTTGGTTGTAAAGGTATACTTTCAAGTTAGTCCCATTGTCATGTCACGATCTAGTGATGGGATCTTGGAGAAATCGAGGGAACTCTTCAAATATTATAGGCCCATCTATAGCGATTGGGGTATTTTTGATGAGCAGTTGACTTTAGGCTATTGTAACTTAGATAAATTACAAACCAACCCAAAGTAAAGTGAAAAAAAAAAAAATACGAAACATAACCGACTTCCAAATTACAACGTGAAAAATAACTTTAATTTCGGAAGTAGGTGTCAAAAAACTAAAATACTGATCCAAAGACATCGAATGTGAGTGTCAATTGGCAAAAAAGACTGCAAGCTATGGTTTTAAAGAAAATGATCAGCTTAGTTTTTTAAGTTAAGTGTAAGTAAATTTGTACTAAGAGTCTCGAATATTCAGACCATTCAGACCATTTCCGGCAAGATCTGACACCTGTTCCCAAGTTTTGGCATGGAATATGATTGCCGCGTTGTCTGCATAAGAAATTATTGTAGCGTTTTGAAGCGGTACGAAAAGCGAAAAGAGTCGGACCGAGAGTACTAGCTTGAGGAATTCCAAAGTTGACAGCGATTTGATAAATAGCTTCGAAACCAGTAAATAGATATTGGTTGTTACATAATTATACCAGTCTATTATTATCTCACTGCAGTGCAAAGGCATCTTCTAAAACAGAAGGCACGACCATTGATCACCACGCTTGCTGAAGACGGGTTGGAGATATGTTTCCCTTCATCGATATCAGTAATGACATAATTATGAATCAAAATAGTCGCATTGGTACTTGAACCCACAACCATGTGCATGAGAGGGGAGGCTTTAACCACACACAATCTTGTTTTATAAACGTATACAAAAACCATGGTAACTACCGAGAAATCTGGATTTTGACCATGTTTGTAGGATCACAGGAATTAGTTTGTATCGTCGCTACCTAACGAGGTCATACGCCTGGGTTGGCATGGCGTGAATGGCATCACGTGACTAGGCAGAGCTAGCGTACAGATCAGTCTTTGTGTTGTACGGATTGTCCAGCAACATGTATTCTGACTCGTCATCTAGTCACGTGTCAACGTGTGCGTTTGTCTGTACAAGCTTCAATACAACGGTGGAACTAGAACCAAACTTTTTGTCCAAATAATTCGTACATTACCTACATCATGAGTGGATCATTAGAACATGTAATATTTAATCAATGTTTTCATATCAAAATATTTGATTTGATTGATATAACATAAAATAAAACTATAAAATCAAGTACAGTACGACACAACTTAGATGTAGCATAAATTTGAAAATTTTCATTCATTAATTTCAATTTTAGGAATGTATTTGGGTATATGACTTCACGAGTTATTGCGTTTGCGTAAAGATCATTTTTACCTAAAGCAATAATAAATATTGGTGATTTTGAAGGCGCACTCAATTCAGATGGTGATCCGTTTTACGAACTTATGCTACATCTAAGTTGTGTCGTACTGTATTTAATTATTACTAAATAAGTCACTTATTTTAATTTTATTTTTTCTTTACAGATCGCATGGATGGCGGTTAGATGTAGGCCTTAGTGTGTGCCCAGGGGGCTTAGAACCTCAAGAGTTTTGGTTGATTCGTATATTCGACTTCCTACTACCTATAGATTGTAGGTACAATTACTTTTAGGTTACATTAAGGTTAATTATTTTTGTTAATATTTTATTCAACTCTGTTTACGTTGCTTTTTCTTTATTTTGAATTAAGCCATGATTAAGCCATTAATTAATAATATGTATTGTATTGTCTAACGGGCTGGTGTCCGCAACTCCGTCAAAGCGCGTATTTTGCGTATGGAAGTCATTATCATTATTTATCTTTACTTTTTGTTTATGTGCGAATAAAAATGAATACGGAACTGTTACACAAATAGTCATATTAAGTTCATTTCTAAAAAGCTTCTAAAAAATGAAACTTCAACTCGGTTCTCCCTTGTGTTATTCCCGTATTAATAATACTTTTGATTTGGGAAATATTTTAAATTTATCATCAGTGTAATAGGGTAAAACAGCCAGTATTCGGCCCTACACCAGTAGACAGCCTTTTTCAGCTTCATTTCTCTGTAAATAGTACTGATAGTCTTAACTACCTCTCGATTCCATAACTAATGTTTATTTTGGTTTAATACGTAAACTTCAAACTACAAACGATTGTTTCGACCACCGTCTCTGACATGTTTATAGAAAATTGCATTTATTAAACTTATAATTAGTTTCTGGATTTGAATACTTGGATTTGTGACAAGTATAATTAGCCAATGTTTTGTCAAAAAAAAAAACGCTGAGTTGGCTATAGGGGGTTGGGTATAATTTTCCAATAGCCAGCTGACACCGCCCCTTCACGGCAGATTGCTGGTCTGAGTTTCGGGTCTGCAAATTCAGTAGTCGCCCGTATGTGGTGTGATGTAAATTGAATTCTTAACGAAAACTCATATCGTTTTCACGAAGTTTTACGTTACGATTTTTCTTTTTTTTTTTGAAGTATGACCAGTTATTGAATTCTATGGTGGGAATTGGAGATGGTGTGGAGATAAGGGAACCCATCCTTGGGTCGACGCTAAAATTAAAATACTTGAATCATAAATTATAACCATAGCATTGGTTAACTGGTCATCTGTACAACGATGAATTGGTGGAATATAACGAAAAACGGATACACAAAATTTGTAAAAACTACGTGTTTTGAGTCTGACGCACTAGGTTCAATTTACTGTCACATAAGGTCGATAGCGGTTGACGGCTGCACAAATGCTGACCTCAGGATCTAAGTGGTAGACTATTGGTGGAAACTACCTTTTTTTTACTGATTTCTATTATTATATTATTTATATCTAGATATTCTATTATTTTTACTGATTAATCAAATAGTTCATTAAATTTTCATTATGTCGATTGCAAAACTTTGTTTCTATAGCCACAATTCTTGAACTGCGTGACTACTGGGTGTTTTACTCTAATTTCCGTATAGTACGGCGGCGGTGGCGTTGGTTTGAACAATTAATTTCATACCGGCTGAAAATCATAGCAGTAATAGTTTTTCCTTAGTGCATAAGAGATCTGAGCGTCAGCTGCTCCAGTAGTGGGGGTCCAAAGTGTAACATGTCACAGTTGTAACTGGTTATCCTTTGATTTTACACAAAGTATTCCTTTGCATTATTTGATCCATATCAGAAAATCGCGCCCTGTAATAAAATGCAGGATGCTTCTTATATAAAAAGAATCGGGTCCGAACCCGGTTAAGGCAGAAGCTTTGTAAAAAAATGCCGTTTTATTTTCCTTCAAATTACTCGAGGTCCTTCGACCACTTTGCCCTATCCATAGTTTCGAATTAAGCCTTGATGTGCCGTCGCAACAATCATGTTCTTTTTCCTCGACTATTCCCGCGCACTTCCATCCATGCAGCTGACAAATTTTTGTTTGAATTGGGTTGAATAAAAACGTCGCATAAGGTTTTAGCGCGGTTTAAAATTACTTTTAATACGTTTTTTTACAACTTTGACATGCTGTAACTTTGCATTTCTCTTTAGGTGCGGCGACTGACTCTCACATCGATGATTATTGAATAATAAGAAATTAATTCGATATAAAATTCATCGCAAAAATCGAGCCCTTCTATGTAGGTATTACGAGCTACATAAAATGTAAAATAATAATTTGTTTAGATTAACAAGTCTTTGTATATGAACTGCACTTATTATCTGCTTAATAAAATGTGTCGAGAAACATACAAGAATTATACATATACTAGAGTTATAGTTCGTTATACATTATAATATGGGCTCTCGTACCATATTATAATGTATAACGAAGGAAGGATTTTTGAAAATTCACCCTTTAATTGCGGTGAAATTTTAAATGAAAGTTTGTCATTTTTGTCGATGGGAAATCTCATCCGGCACACGGCTTGTACAGTTGTAAGAAGTTACTTATGTATAGTCAAATCATTAACTTGTTTTTCATAAACGTGTTAACTAAATGTGCATTATTAGATTAAGATAAATCCTTGAAAAATATGTTGTTTCTTTATTTAAGGCTCGATATATTTTACATTACTACTTTCATCGTATTTGAAAATATTATCGACGGTTTGGGTTGTAGTCACTCGCACTAGAGGGGCAATTCCCGTAATTTTAAGTACGTTAACAGTTTGATTTTGATTGAGAGTTTGATTTCAGTGTCAATCTTTCAAAAATATAAATTTCCCTACATTTTTGATCTTTCAAAAATACAAATTTCCCTACATTTTTGATCTTTCAAAAATACAAATTTCCCTACATTTTTGATCTTTCAAAAATACAAATTGCCCGACATTTTTGATCGTTCAAAAATACAATTTTACCTACATTTTTAGGGTTCCGTACCTCAAAAGGAAAAAAGGGAACCCTTATAGGATCACTCGTGTGTCTGTCTGTCTGTCCGTCTGTCACAGCCAATTTACTCCGAATCTAATGAACCGATTAAGTTGAAATTTGGTACACATATGTATTTCTGTGACCCAAACACGAATGTGTAACGTAAATAAATTAATTTTGAATATAGGGGTCACTTTTGGGGCACAAACCAGAAAATTAAAAAAAAAAGATTTGCTAACAGTACCGTGTGACATATCAAATGAAAGGGCTTGTTGCGAGGATCTTAAATATATTTTTTATTATATAATTTTAAAATAGATACTTTTAAAGATATTTAAGAAATTCAATGAAAATTGACCATTCCCCCCCCCCCCCCCCTTATCTCCGAAACTAATGGACCAAAAATGTTGAAAAAAATGCGTAGTATGGCTCTTTACTCATAGATTACAGGAAAACCTATAAGAAGTCTATGGTCTTAAAATAACATGGTAAATCTCTCAATATTGTGCGTACAAACTTACATTTCGTCGGTTGCCAACGGAGCTTATAAACATCTTTAAATAGTGGTATGGTAACCAGATCAATAGTGTACGATGGGCTGGATTTTTTTCCAGGCCACACAGGTTGGAATGCGGGGTGAGGCAGGATTGGCGAGCTCAGCGGCACCAGAGTGGGTTGCTATATAGATGGTATTTGTGTAAATAATATTAGTTATGCTGATGATATGGTGCTTCTGAGCGCGTCAATCTGTGGTCTCAGAAAGTTGGTCGCCAAATGTGAGCAGTATGTCAAAGCACATGGTTTGATGTATAACTCCAATAAGTCGGAGATCATGGTCTTTGAGGCTGGGGGTAGACCGGGTTATGTACCACCTGTATTATTCAATGGGACTCCACTACAAAGAGTATTTACGTTTAAAATATCTTGGTCATATATTGACCCCTGACCTCAATGACGGACTCGATATTGAGCGGGGGAACGAAGGGCGTTGTCGGTAAGGGCGAACATGCTGGCTCGCAGGTTTGCACGCTGCTCACTTAAAAAGTCAAAATTACTCTGTTTCGAGCTTATTTTTTACACGTGCAGCCTGTGGGCTAGATATACCCAAAGGTCGTGCAACGCCCTTCGTGTCCAATACAACAACGCTTTCAGGGTATTGGTGGGGCTGCCCCGTTTTTGTAGTGCATCGGGAATGTTTGCAGACGCACATATTAATTGCTTTTACGCAACGGTGTGAATGAGGTGTGCATCCCTGGTGCGCAGAGTACGGGCCAGCTCCAACAATATCCTAAAAAAGATGCAGGCTGAATTGCATGTACATCAATCACTGCAGTGCCATCTCCCATGGGGTGAAATAAATTTAAACTAGATTACGTGGGGCACTCAGAAAGTTATGTGATACTAGAAAAATATATATACAGGTTATAATTTTTTTTATTATATCTTTTCAAAGAACTCTCCATTGGCGTCTATACATAGTTTTATACGTCTAAACCAATTTTCATAACACATTTTCCAGTCCGCATCAGACACCTCTCCAATCTCCTTCTCAAATGCAGCCAGTGCATCTTCAGGTGATGAAAACTGTTTTCCTTTGAGTTGATTTTTTATTTTGGGGAACAAGAAAAAGTCGCACGGAGCCAAATCAGGACTGTAAGGAGGATGACCCATAAATTTGACTGGTGTGCTGTCCAGAAAGTCCCTTGTTTTGAGCGCCGAGTGAGCCAGCGCGTTGTCGTGATGAAGTGGCCAGTGTTCGGTCGCTTGCTGCTTGCGGTAGTAAAAACTTCTGGCAAACATTTGGTAACATACCATTCAGCATTGATGCTCCTTTGATCTCGTCAGGGTACTGACATCAGATAACCCGGCAAAGAAAAAAAACTTGCGATCAAAATTTTGCCTGCACTTCTAGCTCGCTTCACTTTGGTAGGCGTTGGTTCATTTTGAAACAGCCACACGGTCGAATGACGCTTCATTTCTGGATCATATTGATAAATATCCCGTATCTTAAACGCGCCGAGACTAGCCTGCTACAAATTTTGCTATCATGTCTCGGCACCATTCTACCTGAACCTTCTTCTGAGCCTGCGTTAGATTTTGCGGTACCAGCGTGAAACTATCTTCCTTACCCGAAGATGCCCGTGTAGAATTTCATGCACACTTCCCGATCTAATCTGCAGTATATGCTGAACCTCTTCATATGTAATTCGCCTATTCTCTTGAATTAAAATTTTCACAGCCAGCACGTTTTGTTATGTAACACCGTCATAGGGCGGCCACTTCTTTCTTTGTCCGCCAAAATTACTCGACCACCTCTAAATTCGTTGAACCAGCGGAAAACAGTTGCTTTAGAAGGGCTTTTTTCTATGTACACCATTCGAAGTCTTTCAAACGATTCTTCTGGTTTTAGTCGACATTTGAAATCGTACAAAATCATCGCGCAAAAATGTTCTCGTTGTGAATCCAGTTTTCAGTAAGACAGAGTATTTTGATTTTGCTGGTAAAAAAATGTGGAGGGAATTTCGAATTTATAATGTTATGTTTTTTTGTAATAAATTGTCATAGTTTTAATTGACATCAAAACCAGCCAGTATCCTATAGACAAAAACTGTTAGTCGCAAAACTTTCTGAGTGACCTGGTTAAATAAGCTAACATAGTTCATAAGTTTAGTAACACAATGAGTCCTTGTTACTTGCATAAACAAAAATATCTGGATGACCATTTTTTTTTGAACCACGTTTTCTAGTTATTAAACCTAGCTAAATCGATTTATCGCTCCCGAAACCCCCTGCATACTAAATTTAATAAAAAATCTTGGAGCGGTTTCCGGGATTCAGATTATATATATACAAAAATTGCTCGTTTAAAGGTATTAGATTTATATTATTATTATATTATTACCGCGGATGTGAATATTTTTACGAAAATCAGATTTTTGTTTGATTTCATTCTACACGTTCAAATAAGTGCTCCTGCAATTTAAAAAAACCGTAAAAAATGTCACATTCGCGGTATTGGATGCCGAGCGACGATTTGCAGTTGGAATGTATGGGAGAACATGTTTTTCAACTACAATTTTAAGTTTGTGCTTGGGATAAATAAATTCATCTCAACTACGGAACCCTTCATTGTGCGTAGTCCGACACGCACTTGGCCGGTTTTTTGACATTGCTTGTCACTGAGATTGCGACTAGATTTCGAATGTTTTTAATTAAGGCAATATTGATCTTCAGACATTGATGGATGTAAATCGATGTCTTCAGATTAGTTCAGATTGTAGCACTAGTTAAACCAACAGGATATTTTTTCGTGTTTATCACACTACTGGTAATTTTTCTACACCATGTACTCGTACCATTTGTAATTTTCATCTAGTGCGGTGACATGTTTGTTTCAATAAAAACTACGTGACCATTTGTCGAAAAATTGTGATCTGCAACAAACCATTTACAATTTAACGCATTATTTTTCAAAGGTTTTTAATCTATCCATGGAAAGTCGACAAATTGTGAACTGCAATCAAACTTACTTGCGACGTAACGTATCTTGCGCTAATACTAAGTAGCCTGCCTGCGAGCAATATATTAATTTATTATATTTTATAATATATATTTTTTAATTTACCTAAAATGTACTATTAAGTACCTAGTACATAATAGTACATTTAAGGTATTTTTTTTTTTGGTAAATGGGATGATTCGTTTAGATAAGGTACAACACTCGCCCTTTTGACTCTCACACCCATTTCATCCAGTTCACAATTTTTCGACTATTTATATTAAAAAATAATACCAAAATAATAAAAATAATACCGATAGATTATAAACTAACGGTTCTCACAATGTTACGGTGATAAATGCACAAAAAGGTTTAGTACTATGAACTACAGTATTTAATAGTAATTATCTACAAAATGCGTTTTTATAATTATCGATATTTTTTAACCGCACTAATAAAGTGGGAAGTGGTGTAGACAAATGACCAGTGTGACAAACAGGAAAAAAATCGTGTTACCACACTGGGTGTGACTACGTGTCCGCACCCGACAGTTTCCCTTACTGATATTTTTTTTATACCCTCATCCAGATTACACGATCCAGGGAGACAATAATTAACTGGAATAGTAGTTTATGAAACTGTTGCATAATGAGGGGTATTAAAACACGAATGTGGGTTTTTCACACGAGGCGAAGCAGAGTGTGATAATAGTAGTGTTTTAACTAATTATAACAGTTGCATACAAGACTTTATCTACACCCATGATATGAATCCTCTATAAAAGTTTCTGAAACCATTGGGTGTTTGTAATTCAAGATCAAGAATAAAGAAATTCCCACGAAATTCAGTACAAGTCCACGTATGTATATCGCCTGCAGCAGCACATCACACACACATGCGTGCAGCGGGTGCTGCTGTCCCCCTGTTTGAACATTGAAACGAGTTGCATAATGAAATTTAGTACAACATTATAACACTCGTTTGGATGATGTAATGGTTACTATGACACTGGCTGTTATAATGTTGCCAATAAGCTAACTGTTTCAGAAACTTTTATAGAGGTTTTATAGCATGATGGCTATTACAATGACTTACAATATTGTATCAAATCAAACTGATAAAATATTGTAGAACTCTGTGAGACATAGTTTACCTACGCGATAACGCACATCATTATGGAATAACTTGCATGCATCCATTTAGCGACCTATATCCTGGTATGTTTGAATAGCGTAAGCCGTACTTAGTATACATTTTGTAGTTCTTTGCACAAGTTAGTGTGTGGAGGCAAGCGCATCTGATATTAAAGTGTGCGTTTGTTGTGGCGTGCCCGCTTTGATCGGCGAGACGCGAAATATGGCTGCACCGCCGGAACTCAACCACCCCGCGCCGCCGCACAGTGGAACGAATGTATGGGAGCGGTTGGACGTAGACATTTCCGAAAAAAAAGAGTAAAATTATGCCAAACTAATGATGCCATCTTATTCGATTACTTAATGCCTTCATAACTTGTGGTGATGAATTTCTTCATAACTCCCATATTTCGGGAGTAATTTGAGAAAATGTGAAATTTTACTATGAAAATGAGTGTATCGAGCTCTCTCCCTCCTGATTCCGGGCTTGTTTCAAGTAGCGGTCTCTAATATCATAATGCTAATACTAAGAGCTATATTTAATACTAAGACACATAGTGCGCCAAATGTGCACTTTCTGGGATAAAAGGAAATGAAAATTTAAAAAAAAAAACGTTTTTTCCCCATTTGTATTTACTTTAAACCGCAGACAGACTTATTAAGAGGTCTATAAATATATTATATATATACAGAAATATATATTAACAAAAATATTCACAAGAACTGATGAGAGTATGACTTTTAAGTAAGTTGATAATAAATTACCTAGTTTCATTAAAAGTACAATAAATAATTAAGATGTAAGCTCTAATTTACTAAGTTACACATTTTAAAACAATAACATCATTTAATTATCTTCGTCATCATCATCATCATCAATTAATTCAAATTCAGAATCGATGTCCGCTAAATCATTTATGTTAACAAATTCGATATCACTTTTCTCAGAATCCGTAAGCTCATAAAATTCCTTAAAAGAAGATTTTTTTACAAACTTATTTCCTTTTGGACGGATACTTGTAACAAGTGGATCAGAAGACAGTAAAAGATTGTGCATAATATCTTCATTGCATGAGATACTGCTATGCTTTCGAGAATGCCCCTCTCTATATTTTCTAAAATCTTTATTTCTAGCCTCAGATGCCTCTTCGGATAGAAAACCAATGGGCACAATTGACATGTTCTGAACTATGTCTGGCCCATGCATTAAAATTTTATGAAGTGAAGAAGGCATATAATACCATGGGTATAACTCCACGTAAAGCTTAGCAGTATCAAAGCAGAACTCTCGGAATTTAGTTACGTTGATCTTCTCTCCTGATGAAATACACTGCAAGATCACACAGATTTTTCTTAAAAGCATAGCATCTATTCCGGTCAGTTCAGCAGATTTAGTGTAGTTTTCAAAAAATCTCCTTGCCGAGTTGCCATTGTTGGTGGATCCACTGCCTTGTTTCACAACATCGAGAAGTAAGCCCGTTTCTCTTCTTACAGCCTCTTGAACTCTTTTCTTCCTGTCATCAACTTGCCTTTTTGCTATATCACCCCTTACTTGCCATGATTTTATGTCTAATTTGTAGGAAATGTGTAATAAGCATTCCATTGAGCGAATCCAAGCGTGAAGGGTGCTTAAGCTATATTTATACATGTCCTCGTTTGCGTGTTTATCTTTGATTAACTCTAAATTATTCATTTCTTTAGGACAAGCCTTGCATATGTCACACACTGAAGCTGCTGTATTGGATATAATGGAATGAATTTTACCATCAATCTTTGTCAACAGCAGTTGGTGTTTGACACTAATTCCATCAGTGATGGTGGATGGAGTTAAGGCTTCAATCTCTGCTTCGATTTCAGCCATCTCTCTCTGCACATTTTCTTTGGTTTCCTTTATAAACTTAAACAATATTGGCCGGCAAAATGAAGTGGAAGATGGTCGCTCGTTTTCCCAAATTGTTACACCTTTTGAGACGAGCCGCAGTGGTACAAGACTAATCATAAAATTACTAGCAAGATCGATTTGCTCATCTTCACTCGTCCTTTGATGATAAATGCTTTGGCTAGATGATCCGTCAAAACCCCATTTGCTGGTCAATACGAGCTGTTGATTGGGATCAACAGGGGTTTCTAACGACCTAATAAGTCTTCTTGAGGTTAAATCCATCAAGGCTTGTAATTTGATTTTTGCAGAGCTCTCTGTAACTGTGAGATCTTCTTTGGCCGGATAGCACTTTATTTTTTCTTTAACCAACATGTAGTAACTCGGGTATTGAAGAGCTCCTTCTTGAGTGTTGAAATCCCGAAGAGTGTTATAGCGCCATTTCGATAAGTTCATCGATACATAAAGAGCCAATGCCTTCAAAGGGGATATTTCCCGTACCTGAATTGATTTACCTTCAATGAAGGCTTTGATTTTTGAGGCCTCTTCTGGATTCTCCGTCAAGTATTTCATAACATAAGCTGTATCGCTTTGTCCTGCCTTTTGAAGCGCCCTTTCGGCCGAAAACATAATTTCAGCGCTGCTACTGCTGCATGAAAGACTATCTTCAGTGCGTCTTCTTTTTTGCCGGTTACTAAGGTCCTCAAAAGATTTACGAGGACTAGGATGTGTACAAGTTGAAGCATCAGATTTAGCAGGAGAAATTATGGGCTCGATGACGTCACTTATATTTTCTGTAGAAGGTTCCATATTTTCATTCTGTAATTCCGGCCATTGAATTGCAGCCTGTAGCCAAATCTCATGTTTCTTCCGAAACTTATCTGTGCTTCTTCCAGACTGTGTCCATTTTGCATAAATGCGGTAGCAAAATCGACGACACCAGTCTTTTAAACTTGTTTCAGCACTTTCACATAACTGAACACAACTGTTATCTTTTAAAACACTGAACAAATAGTTAAAGTCGCGTAAATCTTTATGTGCGCGTGCGCATAAAGCAACGTGAATATCAAGATTTGTATTAAAATTTGGAAAATACATTGCGAGATTAGCTTGGATACAACGAGGTGTAAATCAACACTGATTTTAAAGTTACTAATAGTGACCTATTTATATAAAATCCAGGTATCCCAGGTATCCTTTGTTAAATATTGCAAGGTAATTAGTTATTGTGATAATTAGTAAATGATGCATGCTAAATTAGTGTATTAAGAGCCATTTAGTAATTAAATAATAGCAATGTTCTTATCAGTAATCATTAGTGCATCAGTTTTATATGTAAACCTTAAGTCCCTAATTATATATCCTAATTAGCTTATATCTTCTCTAATTGGCTGCTCAGAAATGTTATTGTAATAAGGTAAACCTTTAGAAAAACGGTTTTAATCAACAAAATAAACAAAAAATAAAAAAATTGTGTTATAAAATAAACATCACTCTTTATCCCAGAAAGTGCACATTTGGCGCACTATGTGTCTTAGTATTAAATATAGCTCTTAGTATTAGCATTATGATATTAGAGACCGCTACTTGAAACAAGCCCGGAATCAGGAGGGAGAGAGCTCGATACACTCATTTTCATAGTAAAATTTCACATTTTCTCAAATTACTCCCGAAATATGGGAGTTATGAAGAAATTCATCACCACAAGTTATGAAGGCATTAAGTAATCGAATAAGATGGCATCATTAGTTTGGCATAATTTTACTCTTTTTTTTCGGAAATGTCTACGTCCAACCGCTCCCATACATTCGTTCCACTGTGCGCCGTGCCGGGCCGGTTTAATATCCACGCCAATCAAACGCACAACTTTTGCCAGTTATTATTGCATTATATTAAAAAGAGAATGCACACTAATATGTGACGCTTTGTTACAAAGTTACATGTATTGTTACACACAACCAAATTCAGTGTTAGTACCTACTTAATTGGAAATTATTATTTGTGAAAAAAAAAGTAAAAGTTACTCTCTTCACACTTGGTAGTACCTATGCAATTTCACAGACAGTAAATAATGATTTACTGAAAGTAAAGTTATTTACAACAAAGTAAACGCACATCATAACATAATGCAATATATACCAAAATGTTTATATACTGCTAAACATTCTTCTATTAGAGTAACCTTTACCAATATCGATTGCATTTTTAGTAGCTCTTATCATAAAAGGTGGATGAAATTTAATTAAACAGTAATCGTGGTTTGCAGCGGCGCCCTTTTTATCCGCAAAATGTTAACAAGTTATAAAAATTATGAATTAACATCGAAGCGGCGAGGGTCCGGCGCGGGGGTCGGGGTGCGGGGCTGAGGGTTCACCACAATAGACGCTGCTCAAGGGTGCCCAATAAAAACTTGACAAATGGCGTTTCATAATCGTGTTGCATTCCAAGCCTCGTCACAGCGATCCCGGATTGTCCTCCCTCTCGAAAATATGTCTCTTGTTCAGAAATTACCTCGTGTTCACCACCGCTACTATATCATATCACATTTCATAGTATGTTATAGGGAAGCTACACATTATTTTTCGCGTAGAGGCTGATTTTTACTATGAGTATACTTTCAGGGTGGATGAGGAGCTCGTGGCTAAGTAATTCCAGCCGCTCGGGTCGATCCATCAGGTTAAGCTACGCTTGCCGGGGTTGGTTCGTGGACGGGTGACCATCTTTACATACCGAGACTCTGCCTCAGAAAGCACGTTAAGCCGTTGGTCCCGGCTGTCATTCATGGATCTTTGACAGTCGTTACGGGTCATCAGAAGTCTGAAAGTCTGACTACCAGTCTTACCAAGGGGTATCGTATTACCCAGTTACTGGGTTGTGGAGGTCAGATAGGCAGTCGCTCCATGTAAAATACTGGTATTCAGCTGCATCCGGTTAGACTGGAAGCCGACCCCATAACATAGTTGGGAAAAGGCTAGGCAGATTGAGTGACGTCATAAAAAAAGTTAAATACCTCATGTATGTTCAAAACAAACCTAGGCGGAATGTAAGCTTGCACAATATCACATAAAAGTTGGTACTTAATCGACCAAATCGCTGGAATCGCTAAATATAATTTTTCAAGAAATTTAATCAAAAAATTATCGCGGAACATACAAGGGGTATTTTCGGGATACCCCTAGGTATGAGGAACCTATTTTTTTTGACGTCACTATTGTTTATATTTTTTATGATTTATCCTTTAATTACGCTATTATACGAGTAATCGATGCTTGTCGAATGTACCCACCATGATAATTGCGGTAAGTACGAAGTCACGATCGCTACAGCGATTAGACCACAAATGTAATGTCATGGCCACAGGTTGTGGAGAGGCTGTAAGACCGCTATGTACCATTATGGCTCCTCACAGGATCTTGATATCAATTAACATTACTGCATACTCCGTGCGGCTTATTGAGCATCAGTGTGCAAGGTACCTACTTCCTGGCAACCTTGGACAGAGTTGATAATCAAATAAGTTCAGCTCTGTTTGATATAGTGAATAGTTGAGATGGTTTCCTTGGAGTAATTACTCTGTTATATATCATCAAGTGAGATTTTGAGAGACAGTAAGCAGTCTACTAGTTTCAAAAACAGCAATGTCCAGTTTTGAAAAATGTCCACAATTCCTTATTCAACATTTTTTAGATTTCAAAATACTAATTTATATATTGGACATAGCTGATTTTGTAACATACATTGATTTTGCAATGTGATTTTAAGCGGGTTTTTTTGCTGTTTTTTTGTTACATACGGAGTGGTGTATCAACTGTTAATGTACTGATACAATTCGAAACCATAGACAACTCTCAATTTTTGCAAAGTATGGACAAAAAGGAGGAGGTTCTCAATTCGTCGGGGTATTTTTTTTAATTTTTTTTTTTATGTATTCCTTGAAGACCGCTCGACGATTTAAAAATTTTTTTTTTTTTGAAAGTGTATATTTTCAAGTTGGTCCCATTGTCATTTGGTCACGATCTGATGATGGGATCTTGTAGAAATCGAGGGAACTCTTCAAATATTATAGGCCCATCTATAGCGATTTGGGTATTTTTGATGAGCAGTTGACTTTAGGCTATTGTAACTTTGATAAATTACAAACCAACCCACTAAAAAGTGAAAAAAAAAACTTTTTTACAAAAAATACTTTGTTTTTTGACACCGACTTCCGAAATTAAAGTTATTTTTCACTTTGTAGTTTGGAAGTCGGTTGTTTTTTTGTAACTAGTGGACTGGATACTTTCGTACAAAAAAATAGACGCACCCTTCGTACAAAAAATTCGCTTCGATTTGAAACAAGATAAGTTTTATTAAGAATAACCTAAAATATATTGTATACTTACGAGTAAGTCTTCCTGAAAGTATGTTACCTACATAGATATGAATACTGATAGAATGATTAGAAGAGATTCATTAGTTTTTGAGAAAATCGCAAACACAAGCATATGGGTCAAATAAATAACCTCCTTGTTTCTAAAATGCGGTTAAAAACTCAAATGGTCAATATACGAACGGAAACGAAATAGCTTTTGTCAACTTCACTGACAAAAAAAGTCACGCAGTGGACTGAGGGCTATTTTTTTTTCTTGCGTATCACCTTGACACTTGTAGGGAAACATGAATTAAAAGTGGCATAGCATAAATCTTACTATCTCTGAGTTAATAATTTTTATTTAAAAAAATTGTTGGAAATTTCTAAGATCCAACTCGCTAGAATATGACGTTACAGATTTATGGCAGTTTAACTGGGTCTCTCAGTCTGTACTAAGGAATCTTCAAAACATGAGTTTAACTGTAAAAATACATAATATGCCTTTTATATCTTGAACATCTCAAAAGAAATAATGGCTTAAAAGTTATTGGTTGAAAAGTAAATGAAAGTCGAATTTTCGCAAAAAGTTTGAACTGATATTTTCATTGACTAGGCTCAACCTTATGGGTTAATACAAATTAGACCAAGTATTTTTACTATATGCACTTTTTACTTGAATAGTAAGAACAAAAACATTGTCCTTCAGTCCAGATGCACGTTTTCTTGAGCAAAACTGGGTGACGAAAACATTTGAAGAATCGAGTCAAAGAATATCTGATTTCCTGATTCATTCATTAATGTCTATTCTCAAATATATTTGTGATCATCCGTGTATGGCATAAAAAAGTAGCGACACAGAAGAAAAACTTAAAACCATCTGACGAGACATAACGCCAAAATTTAGGATGCCACATCGACTTCAAAAAGAAGACCTCTTCGGAATAATCATCTATTACAATAACAAAGACTTTACCTTCATAAACATTCTCAAAGGCCGTTTAATTTGGCATAAACATCCGAAAACTCGTAAAGTAAGTCTCGCCACTATTATTAGGCACTAGCGGGTAAAGAATGCCGTAATAAGGGGCGGTATTAGCTGCGCCAAAATATTGTGCCACGTCACTGGCAAGGGGGTGCCCACCGGCAATATTATTAAAAATAATTTCTCATTTTTATTGCCCGCTCTTAAGCTAGTGGTGTAATAAATGACTACAATTTTATTACAATCATTGTTGTTGAAGGTAGTTAGTTTTAATGAGATTCAGAGGTATTTGATTATCATGTTGGCGTCTATTAATGATCGAATTAAATTAACTGAACACACATTAACTATTCGTTTATACCTTTACGGTTACACATCATGGCTTTGTACCGGTACAGCAAGCATTGCACTGCAGGGCTGGATTGCCTTAAGAATATTCTTATAATTAATTTAAAACTTTGGATAAAAAATAGCATGTATGGAAGTCTCAATAAATGTATTTAAGATTATATCTAAATAAATGATAAATTATTAAACATTCTTCTATCTGGACGAATAACAAAAATATAAATATTTTTTATTACAGCGCACCGCGTAGCACTTTCGTAGCGGCGGCGTAGCGCCGAACACATTACGTTGTAGACCCTAGAACTTAGTAAAACTGAATCTTCAGCCTCATATGTTTCTGAGATTTATCGAGGGTCATTTTAGCGTATATGTATAAAAAGGAATGTGCGTAATAAAGGTGTAAGTCGTAGCTTAGCAGGTCAGCGTAGGGCCTCGTAGCAGTTTGCTACGAGGCTACGCTTGAAGACATGAATGGTGCAGAGGTTTTAGATGTACCCTAAAATCTGATGAATAGGAGCTATTAAAGCACTTTCTTGACAGAGCAACACTATTTTGAGGTATAGTAGGATTGCATGGAGTTAATTTGTATTGCATCACGGACCCACTTTTAAAAACGTTGTGGATGTTGTGTTGAACCGGGCAAATTTATATTTTTGAAAGTTTCCTTTTTTTGTAGTTGGGAGTTCCAATTTTCATTGATTAATGGTCATGTTAGGCACAAGATGTTTTGTTTTTTTAATATATTGAATAAGGTCAGATCTGCAGGTCAGTCGGTAAAACTTTCACAAACCATATCTATGATTTAAGTATATTTCTATAATAGCATTAAATCGTTTATTTCGTTTCGTTTTAAGTACAGTTATGACGGTGTGCGCAGCAAGATGAAAAAAGTAAAAAAAGCAAATCCTCTTCGGATCAATTTGTTTTCCCGTGTAATCCTGATTTCCAGCTGGGAGTGGTCGCACGCTCCGCCCAGTTCTCTCTTCTCTAACAATTTTCTGTCACACTCTTTTCGTTTAATTTTTTTATTTAATTAATTTTATACAAAGAGATGATTATACACATATTCGCAATGGAATGCGTGTAGTGTAGTCTGCTAGATCTATATTTCAACTAAAATAATGTCTTATTTCGATTGAGATTTAAAAAGAAAAAGGTGTCGTCATTTTACTTTTAATACTATTATTAATCTAGAAGAAACAACCAGACTTTTATAGTTAATAATCTACGCAGCCAATGTATAAATTAATTCCAAGGAGCATTTTAGTTCCACTGAATGTGGAAACGCAAAACTTCGTCGAGGAACAATTCTACGTGGTCTGTTAACTCTGGCTTCGTTTGCCTTTGAAAGCCACTATTTAAGATAATGATTTAAACAGCAGATAAAGTTTTTACAAATTCAAAGTTCTAAGAAGTTTCTAGATGGTTGGAAAATTGTGTTTTTCTCGTTTCTGGGTGTGGGGCGTGTCGGTCGCGACGCCCGCCCAGCGCGCGGCGTGCACCGCAGTTGCTCCGTCGCCGCCGCGCGCTCTGTACGTCCGCGATAAATACCGTGCCCGCGCGTTCTCGCTTTTTACGCACGAAACTCATATCCGTCGCGGAATCTAATAGGTAAGTCGATTTTTTTTACTGCCAAAAATGTATGAGCTCTCATGTAGTTTAAAAGTTTGTTATATAATAACAAGAACTTTATAGTACTACTATCCGTGAAATAGTTTACTTTTGCTGTAAAAAGTGTAACGTAACTATATTTAAAAAAATTTGCTCATCTTAATGCCAACCTGTAGAGTGAGAAACATTTAAATAATTTATAAAACTATTCTAAAATCATTAAGAAATTATGAAGATAGTCTATCAAAAATAAACGTTTTAAAACTTTTCTAACGTGGCTCTACCTATGTTCACGTATTGGAAAATATTGCTAAAAGTATCAAAGAAAAAAAGAAATGAAAAAAATGGGTTGATATTTTAAATTACATTTTAATTAAACAACAGATATTGGGATGAGGTGGAAAGGTGGACGGTTTGTTTAGAAAGTGCTGAAAGTTTGTTTGTAAAATGCTGAAAATAATTACGACCGCCTTTAATTAATTTTGATGTTTAGAAAAACATCAAAATTACACTTTTAGTAACTACTTCTAGTAACTTGTAGTAAGTATAACTTAAAAAAAGTACTAAATTTTACAATAAATATTGGATGTAGGTTTAGAACAATCACTGATTGTGAGTCAGCAAATCGTAAAGCTGTGTGCACACTACAATATCCGTATTTTTTTCTAATTAATAAAACTGATCCGCTTGTTACGACATATTTTAAAATGTTAGAAATTTGTTCAAAAGTATTGAAATACTTTTAAAACAATTTTTTGCTCGTTGGTTGAATCATCAAAAAAATAAACGGAATTGATTAAAAATTAAGCACATCTTCATCATTTGAAAGTGCAAGGAATAAAATTAGTTGCCTGCTTAGATCAGGTTTTTAAATTCACTGAGAACCGGGTTATATCACAATAACTATTATTATAAAGATCGATATGATCTAAGTGTTATTTTTTTTTTTTAATTTACTACTGTTTTCTACACAGCAGATAATTGATGTTCTATGGATTTACAGTAAAAGTATAAGTACTATTATTAAATGCTTTGTAGATTTTTATTCATTTTGATTAACTTTTTACTTTGATAAGTGATAGGCGATGCTCTGAAAATAATTAAATGAGCATTACACGTATGTTCGATTGGCAATTTTATTAACAAATGGTGTATCTATCTATAGAAATAAAAATGAAATGCTGTTCGTTTTTAAGAACATCAATTGAGAACGGCTGAACCCATTTGGCTATTTTTTGGTTTAAAATGGTCGACAAAAAATAGAAAAGTGGAATTTGAAAATTCGGGAAAAACTGAAACCGCTTTTTTCTATGGGAATTGAAATTTGTACAGGGCAACGTCGTTATAAAAATGGATAACCGAACATACGAGTAATGCATTCTTTATTTGATAGAACTTTGAGTAACAACGACTTTAAGTAATTAATATTAATAAAATAATGTTGCTCACGTTTTATCTAAGCTACGTTTCATATTGTATTTCAATGCTTAAGTTTTTACGTCTTTACTAACGTTGTGTGTCAACTTTAAAATGTGATATCTTTGATATTAGCGGGTTTTTGGAAAAAGAGCCAGAAAGACCATTCTGCCTCTACGCAAAAAAAGAATACCTACATTAATTTTGTTAAACATACTCTAAAAATATAATAATACCAAGGCACACATCGTTCGTAAAAACAACAAAAGATAAATATTTTATATTTATGAAATTCAGACAATTACTTTTCTACTTCTTGAAATAAAAATCATTAAACAAAAAGTTATGAAAACTTTTTTCAGTTTAAAAACCTTCAGATGGGCGCAGGATATAAAAACAATGGAGTGTAACCGTAATGTCTTTGATTAAATGGTAATTATTTTGAATATCTCAATTAACTGCATTGGCGATTTTATCCAACTTTATTTTATGAGAATCTCCAACTAAGTACAATAGGTACAGGGTGTAAAAACACTCTTGATGAAGTCAAACTCTACGCAAACTGTACAGTCGCAACCAAAATATGTTCGCCACCTTATGGGCTATTTTGTCTACTCATTGCACTATAAAATCTGCTTTACCGTGAATACCGCAAAATAACAGCCGGTCATATTCTTTAAAAAAAAATCAAGCCTAACTAAAATGTGACATTGACAATTAAATTAAAAATAAATTAATTTATGTTTCATAAAAAGGCGGCACCATTAAAAAGATTTTAGGTTGATGTCAACTAGACATTGGTCAAAAGGTGTATGCAATCATCCAAGTTATCAAGTTATTAAATATAATTTTCTATGCAGTAGTCTGCTTAGTGCCGTAGCTTTAAAAGGTATTTATTATGTTTCCTGACCTGGTAAAAAAATAATTTGAAAACTGACGAAGATATAAAAGACTTGACTTTACATGACTGTAACCTGTACCAAGTAACATAGAGCAAAAACAATTTTATGGGAGATGACACCACCCCGTGTCCTAAGCGGTCGCCGCACGAGCACTCGATTGACGTGATCGTTTGTGTGAACTTTGACGTACAAACGCGACTTGAGTCGACTATGTCATATTCGTTTAAAAGAGTCTGACGATCGCGTACTCGCGCGATTATATCTTTTAGTTAGGACGCGCCCGAACTCATGGAAAATACCTGTGTGCGTAAAACTGACAAAGGACTGGAGACTTTTTAAAGTTTTATCAACCAAAACAAATTATGATGTTTACTTAGATGTAAGTAACCATTAATTAACACATTTTGGTTTTAGGATTGATCTTATATTTCACGGACAATTTTTTTTTTCTACGGAAACTCGGAAAAGTTCTTTCATCATTATTATTTTAGAGAAGCAAACGATGGCGAAATTATTTGAATATAACAGGTGTAAACGGACGCATCAGGAAGCCGAGAGTTACTTGTTTTTCCTGTCATGGTGATATTTGTTTTGTATTCGAGCATACTTTCTGGTTACGGAGATATTAAAGTTTGAACTTTTTTGATGTTTTTTTACGAAAACCATAGGGAATGTGTTTTTCGTGCGTTTCCTTGCGTGCTACCGTAAACAGCAATTTTACTCGTAAAATATAAAAGTCATTTCCCAGCAATGACTTTTACTCAATGTTACATAATTTGACACACAGAATGCGTAGACGGCGGCTATGCGATAGGACTTTTTACACCCTGTATACCACATTTACAAAACATTTATTAAGTACAAGGAAATTAGCAACAGTATTGCCTATGTGAGATTTAATGGAAAAAATAGTTTATAATTTTGATACATTTTACGGAGTATCAATTCTAACGAGTAATTAGGTAGGTATGTAAAACATAATTGTAGTACATAACGCTCATCTTTTTATCAATAGTTATCATTAAAGTAGGTAGGTATCTACTTAGTAAATTTCGTCTTCTCTCCTTACATGATGCGGCTGCTGTCGACATCATTTTGCAATGACCACAGTCAGTAACTTTACAATTATACTAGCAACCCGACCCTTCTTCGCACGGTTTTACGCCTTACCATAACATCGAGATTTCTTTTTTATACACTAGCTGTTCGTGCCCGGCGTCGCCCGGGTGTATTTCTGCGTTATCCGGTGGATTTTCCAAAATTTTTTTTCATGCAAACCTTGTCTAGGCAATTACGAAAACAACAAAGAAAAAACTGCCAAATCGGTAGAGCCATTCTCTGGTGACGATCTTTCATACTTGGTAATAGATTTTTATTCATAGACAGTTTATGCAAACCTAGTACTTTTTATTAGTTATAAACTATTTGTGTGCCAAATCCTATTAGTGGGCTATTTATTACTAATGATTGTAATACTAACTTGAATTCATGAATGCTTTGTCCTTTTTTTTTTTGGTTACTCTCAGAAATTGTGCACAATGTGTCGTGAACAGAATACCATCTTGAATGGCGATAATTTTATTTTGCAACATCCAATTTTAATGAAAAAAAGCTAAATGCTCCAAATTAATCTCTGTCGACCTGTAAAAACTACATGAACTACATAAGTTTAGCCTTCCGGAATAAATTCTCTACCAAAATGATGATGACAAGCGCATCAAAATCGATGAGAAGCTTATAAGAACTAAACGGCCACAGACAGACACAAAACGACTTTATTAATATAAATTTAAAAAATCTGCTGTTCGCTGGTATGCGCATCGCTTGAGATCAGCTGGACCGGATTGTTTTATTTAAGTATTGAAAAAGTAACCAAGAAAATTTGAAAAAATTGTACATTATTTTGATATTTTTTGGTGGTCCTTTGCACTTTGATTGAGCTTGTCGAAATTATATGTTCTGGCAGGTGGTTGCGGTTACATAGAATACTACTAAGTTACCAATATGTACTAATACATGAAATTATTACGTTTTTTCCAAGTAGCTCTACAAAGTATCTGTCACCTGTTGTCGTAGAAATATGAAATGAGTGAAATCCCATAAAAATCACTGATTTAAAAGACTCATTATCTAATCGCTATGATCTTATCATCAACAAACAATGTCAAAAATGTAATGTTTTTGACAGATTGCGACTGAGAATAAAATACGAACTTTCATAAAATACGAGAATTACCCCTCTAAAAACTCGATATAACGCGTAGAGTAATCTTACAACGCGATCTGACAAATAGCCGAGGTTGTTAATAAAGGCTACGGCGCGGCGGAGCTCACTGACGAAATAGAAGCCACCGGCGCCGGTTGTCGCCACCGGATAGTCGATGGGATTGAGTGGCGACCGCGTACCGGAAGGCGCTGCGTTGGTAGGCCTCCCACGAGGTGGATTGGTGACCTTGTGAAGGGCGCAGGAATCTGCTGGATGCGAGAAATACATGATCGGTCGATGTGGCAACGCTTGAGGGAGGCCATGTCCAGCAGTGGACGTCTTTCGACTGACATGATGAACGTCACCACCTGTCAGCGACCTCGGGCGATTTACAGCAGGCAATAGTTAAAAAAATAATGTTCTGATTTTAATCAATTCATCATTGATTCCATTGAGAGCAAGGGGACACCTCGGCCGCTGCTAGAAGCTGCATTATCAACACTTTCCATTCGAATCAAACGTGTCACCGTTATCTCGTTCTACGACAGAAATGACGTATATGTATATAAACTGACGACTTTGAAGGTGGTTCGTGGCAGGAGTTACATATACGCTTAACGCACTTTCGGCGCAATGAATTTATTTGTGCATTCCTAATGTACAGTGTAGGTACTGCTGTCTCTAGACGCTGCCGCCGCGACGGTTCCATGCTCTATACCCAGAAGTAAGGGTTCGCTTGTTCCGTCGTATACCTCACCCATCGCTTTCCACAAAGCGAGCTCGAGGTCAAGACGAAAAACCCATTTAATAAAAAGAATTCGGGCTAAAATACAAAATCCTATTAAATTCTACATTTTAGAGTTCGAAATAAATCACCAATTATTTGAAATCTAGAAACCGCGTCCTTATAAGCTTACGTAAAGCAGTAAATGTAAATAATGCTTAATAAGTAAAACAGCAAATCACAAGTAACCCAGAGGAAATTAATAACACAACAACGTTCTCTACTGATGATGATCTCGTAGTGTAGATTGTGGTCTATTTTGATTTTGTCATGCAGATTTAAACTACATAATAAATCATTATATTTTTTGCAGTTCAGAAAGACTTGTAAAAATGCGATTTAATTGCATGCCTCGCCGGTCGTCACGCGGGGATAGGCAATGATTCTTATCAGGCCCTTATTGAAAAAGGGGCGGCCGCGCTCCTATCACGCATAAATCAGGAGCATGCGTATTTCTTTCAGGGCATGTCGGCTCTTTTATTGCCCACTTATTGGTAACTACGATCTGATATATTGCACCGATAGAATTAACGATCTAATAGAACTATTATTGATTTAGAGGTATATTTATAGATCGCGTCGGCGACGTGGCTATGCACACGTAACGTAGCCTCCCTCGTAGACGAGCGGAAGAAGTTCCAACCTTGACCAATATGACTTAACAAATGATATTTTATTAACATGTAATATTTATTTCTTTGAGAGACAATTTTCAGTTTTCAGGATACATATTTCGGTAGCTACTTCTAATCCATGCTTCAATACAACAACGAAAGCTCCAATAAACAATAGTTGTGTTGGGTAACAATAACAAACGCTACTCTCAGAACCTACAACTTACGTGGCCGATATTATTTCAAGCCAATATTCTAGAACACCCAGAAGTGTTCTATAAATACGTACAAGTACAATTAAACGGAATGCACCGTATGTATCATATCATAACGTTTACACTGGGTGTGTTTATCGCCTACTGTTCCGGCCATACTATTCTTTTCCCAGTGTTTACACGTCGCGGCCATAGAATAGATAGCCGCAAGTAACGCGGCCCAACTGTCCGTAAGTAGGCGGCGCGCGGTGCGGTCACACTGCGGTGCAGACAAACACGGAGTTAAATGGTATTAAGTCTGTAAGGAGAATCGCTAGCTATTACTTTTTATTTCGACTGCTGTGCTACTCAGTACGGGCTAAAGCAGTCGCTGAAAAGCCAATATAGTTAAGTAAAGTTAAACCAGTAAAGTACATTATCTGAAAAATGATTCGAAGTAGTAGTCGTAGATCCCAAAGGTCCTGCGTTTTGTGAGTTTAGTGTGAACGTAAACATAGATGAAAATTAATGAAAAATCAACAGACCGATGCATCGCTTGCTCACATTAGCGGCTGACTGTGAACAAGCTTTACGTTTTTTGTGAATCGTTCTTTCCTTCTAGTGAATCTCCAATAATATACTAATGACCTGTTTCACTACCTCCCGCAAAATTCCGGTTAACTTATCTGGCAGATAAATTCATATTAATTCTAATCTATATTTGATTTTCTGGTCGTAGTGCCTATATCTTGTAAAACAGGCCCTTAGAATAATATTTAATCCCCATATGTGATCATAAATCACATACCCATTAGAGAACCTCTATCATACTAGACATTGCTTATTGAAAAGCGGGAGTGGCGATCTTTTTGCATCTGCCTGCCAAATTAAACAGGTAATTTTTTTTGTCTTATCTAATATAAATTAAGGCACTATAAAACGAAGTCTTTTAAAGGAATGAAAACTGTGTTCCATGAATATTGAATCAATGTTCTGTCGTGTGCTATCCGTTACGTGCCGTAGGCAATCCTAGCCTATTGTTTCTTAAAATGATCGGACATATAGCTAGAGTGATTGGACCCCGGAATGTGCCGAGATGCCGGCATCTACCTGCACCTAGTTTCGATGAATGCTTTCCATATATCAGCGTCAGTGCAGGTAGGTAATTTCAACATTGTGACTCTTGATGTTTGACGTTGTGGTCATTTCATTGATTTTGGATTCAAATTGGTGACAAACAGTTGGAGTTGTCTACAAGCAATTGTCAAAAGTCAAATTATAGCAGGTATGAGTTTATCATGAAAAGAATTCGTAATCGATTCAGTTTGTGATCGTGCGTTTCTGAATCGTAGGGCGGTAAACATAACTGGCTTGATTTAATTTACAAATTACATCAATAGCTACCCTCGTGTGCTTCCGGCGACAATGTGACCAAAGGACATGACCAGTAGGGCAATGGGCGCCTGCTTAGGTATAAAAATTAATGTGCAGCAAATAATGTTTTATTTTATTTTTGCAATTGTTGTATTCTATAGTTTTCTATAGTTTATTTTTAAAAGTTTCACGCGAAATAACTCTGTTTTTCGATATGAGATGGCGCTAGGCGTTGTGGTTATCGAGTTTAAGAATGATTTTCAATTATTCAACACACCATCGAGGCGCTAGGTTTTTATATAAACCATCAAGGTGGCAAAAGAGCATGCTGGTCACCTGTAGTGCTATTCTGTAAAAATCTCACCGTGATATCTTAGGTGAAGTGAGCTGCCAATAGTGTCAATCCTTAGCAACTGACATCTCACTCCACGCTCACTTCACCTAAGATAACACGGTGAGATGGTTACAGAATAGCACTACTGATGTTAAGCAATCACCGCCACCCATAGAAATTCACAACACTAGCGTTAAGCTAATGCGTTGCCACCCTTTTCCCACCCCAAACCCTGGGTTCCAGTTTTCTCACTCAACATTCGAAGCGCAGCAACATAATGTTGGTACTTCACGTTGGTATTCTGTAAGAGTCAATTACGAGCTACAGTCAGCTATTGACCACAACTAGGCTCTATGTGGCTCGGGATACAAAAATAAGGCTTTATATTACTTGTGAAGGGATGAGGATTAAAATGAATAATAAAACTATTATTTGAACGAATAAATTATTTTAATATGCATAAATAAAATAAAATATGTAACAAAGACGGACTGACAATGATCCATGTGGCATGACTGGCACCACATTCTCTTGTAAGCCCCTTGATGAATCCTGAATTAACTGACGATTCACTCTAGTCCAACAGGCCCGACACGCATATATTGTTGCCACATCCTAAAAATAGAATGACTTATTAATATACATGTTTAAATGCTAGTTAGTTAGCCCATTTATCATCACGCTAAGACCAATAGGAACGGAGCACCAAAGTAACTATTCCACGCGGACGAAGTCGCGGGCAGAAGATAGTTATTAATAAAACAGTAAAAAACGGTAAAATAAATCATCAATTCAAATATCGTTTTTTTGTGAATCGATTTTTCATGCTTTGACTCAAATCGATTGAATTATCGATATTATGAAAAAGATTGCTACACAGGAGTCCGCCGCTAATGTCAGATGCATTGTCAAAGAAATAACACTTCTTTATACGCAGTGATTATTTAAAAAAATACGGTGTTCGATCTTCACAGGTGTAATTAATAAAAAAATAACCTAAGCTGTATGCGTGTCAATAAATAAAATTAATTACAAACAAAACATGCATATTTCATGTCATTAAAATTCACTTGATCGAAAATAACTTGTTCTTAATAAATTTTTCCCATACCATGTGTAGCTCATGGATACAATGGAACGCCAAAATCAGGAAGTGCATAGAAGATAGAAGCGGAAGCAATTATTATACTGTTTTCACTGATATTTTAACCTAGGCTTTAGTCGGAATAATGTATCCATGATAATTTAGATCTTCATTTTTAAATCTTAGTGTAAAAACTGTAATCCTGCACATGTTCCCGAATTCGAAGGCTGGAACTGGTCATGTCCTTTGTCTGTGACGTCAAAATCGGACACAAAGCAACACGCTGTTTACTCCCCGATTGATTACAGCGACAACACTTAAGCCATTACGCCGCTGGACTAATTGGAGTCTCAAACGGAGAGATATTGAGATCTTGTCATGTATATATGTGTGTGCTATTTGTTAATCAGATGGGGCGCTGATTGGAGCGGATTGTCAATGGCCATTATATGCATTAGTACTATAATTAATTCTAATTGTCCGCTCTTTTGATGTTGACCTTGTCAGCATGATTGTTGGAGTTTTACAGTAAATTTCTTGACATACAAATGCTTCATAAGCATTTTTCTTCTGCTTCTGCCCGCGACTTCGTTCACGTGGAAGTCGTAAGATACCACAATACACTACAGTAACAACCACATTTTTATAAAAATTCCCTGTATACTACATACGTTTGTAGTTTTTTCTCAGCAGCCAAAATATGCAGAGAGTCAGCACTGGTGATGCGGAAGCCAGCGACGTACAGTTGTCCGTGTGAGAATCAGCTTGTCCTGAGGTCGACACCCGCAACCTTCAGTGTCTGCCCCTGTGACTTGTTGATAATCATTGCAAAGCATACGCTCACAGGGAACGTGGGGAATTTGTGGTATGCACGGTATAAACACTGTCTCGCCAACGCCATAACCTGTTAGAATTTCCGCCTCGATGACGTTACTCTGCAAAGACACGACTTTGAGCCGGGTTGTGATACACAGCTTCAGCGGAGTTATCGGGACACCGACCTTCAGCTGTATAATGTGCGCCGGAAGTCCACTTGCCGTTAGCGGATTTAGAAATTCTACGGGGTGATGTGCGGCATCCTCTTGCTCCACAACAGTGTTAATGGAGGTAGGTAGGTATATCACTTTGCTACATTCAATTTTTGAGAGGATACTGTGGTTGATCGCTACAGTTTGATCATTTTTGGGCCTTAAAATGGCACGTTCACACACCCAAGAATTTTCTTGGTACGGTATTCGACTGATGTCCCCGTACACCAGACGAATCAGATTATTAATACCAAAGAAAAAGGGAAATTAACTGATTACTACGAATCTGACGCAAATCCTTCCATGGAACTTATAGTTTCCCGAATGTCAGCTATCATTATGGATCCTTTCCAAACATTCACATAATTTAAAGAGAAGCATTTTATTAATTAAAACAAGTTTTTAAGATATTTATTTATTCATTTGGGATCTCCAAAAACAAAGAATACACAGATATAATAGAAAACACAATAATATCATATTGATCATTTCATAGTTTTTTTGCCTGTTTTCTTGATCGTGTGATCCTTCTACACCACGATAACGTTTCATTCAGCACACTCCGCCAGACGGGCAGTCGCAATTTATTGAGTACGGCAGGTGTACAGATAATGAGCCTCGACCAGGTGCCTTGATTTTCATTTCTTCTCAATGATCAAAGTAGCACTTCGTCGCACTGACTTTATAAACCCTAAGACGTATCACAATTACCACGGAATCGGAAGATTCTTCCGTTTCAATGGAAGAGCCTATACCTTGACATGCACGCGAACGAAGTCGTGGGCACAGCTAGTACTAAATAAAACTGATTTAGTGTCTATAAAACAAGAAATAAAACGTTTTATTTGATTTGTCTTGATTCAAATGTTTTTATTTTTGTCCTGTCATTTTGTCTTTCTCTTACTTTCTCTGTTTCAACACTTTTAATTTTACTATCTTATAAAGGCTTAAAGTATCGAAAGTACCGGGAATCCCGGTTCTACAGCCAGATGGTCCCGAAAATCGCGGTTCTTTAAAACAAAACCGGTTCTGCATTCTCTAGTGTGAAGTAATAACCGAAAATATTTTTTTAAATAGTGTTCGTTTATTTCTTTTAGTCGATTTTTACCAAGCGTAAAATCTGGTAAATAAGTCGCGCAACTAAAGTCGCTACGTGTCTATCAAGACACGTAGCGACTTTAGTTGCGCGACTTCAAGATTTCACGTCCACACACAGATTTTAAAATCACTAGGACAAATCTGCAGCGATTTCCCATTGCTTACGAAGTTTTCCTTTTTTAGTGAATTATATAATACGAAATACATATCAGTTTTACAAAATGTTAAAAAAATACCAATAGTTGGGAATCGAATTTAGAACCACATGTTTGCAAAGCAATCGTCGAAAGATAGCTAAAATAGCCGTTCTTATATATTTCATGATGACTACTTAGCTCCATAAAGATACGGGGTGGCAGGGACATCGACGCGAGAACTGAAACCATGGATTCAGTACGTAAAAATAAGTAAAGGTTCGTCGGTTATTTAAAAAAAAATCTGCTGTTACATAGAAAAGTGCAATACCTACGCGGTCAAAATGTATGGAACAGTTCAGAATCATGTACTGAATCCATGGTTTCAGTTTTCGCGTCGATTTCCCTGCCACCGAGTATAGCGTAAGCCACATTTCTTAATTCCATACAGTAATATTGCTAAATTAAACAAAACAGGTAATTCGACAGCTATTTACGACGTTGCCAACTTTTAGGATAAGCCCTCATACTGAATACGAGGCTTTTGGCTAATTTGTAAATATGTGTATTTTTGTAATTGTTTTAAAATGTGCGTTTAGTTAGTGCAGAATAAGAATATTTCTGACTTTTTTTTTTCTTTATATAACTAAGAAATCTCGATGATTTGTTAAGTACAAACCGTGCGAAGCAGGAGCGGGTCACTAGTTTATTTTTAAATTAAAGTCGCTCTTCGTGTCTGTCTGTGTGACCGCGTTGTTCTTCTAAATTACGCAACGGATTTTCATGCGGATTTTGTTTAATAATAATACTTACAACGCTATTTATAGTGCTTATAAAATTATTAATTATAACCACGTTCACAAGAATACTTTTCTAAGAACCTATAAAATTACTTAATAGTGGGTAATATTGTGACTACCCATGAACTAAAATTTTCTACATAGTTAATTTGTCTATCTAAACTAAATTTATAATAAATAAACTTAAAAACTACTGGACCGATTTAAAAAATTCTTTCAGCAATGGATACTTAGCTAGCTACATTATCAGCGAGTAACATAGGCTACATTTTATGTCTTGCCTGGAACTTGGCTTGACACGCTACCTCGTGTCTAGATCCCCGTACTCCCACGGGAACGGGAACTACGCGGGTGAAACCGCGTGACGTCTACTAGTCTTAACTAAAATTATAAAGAGAAAAGATTTGATTTTTGTATGTTTGATGTTTGTTTGTAATGAATAAACTCGAAAACTACTGGACCGATTTTAAAAATTCTTTCACATGTAGAATGCTATATTATCACTGAGTAACATAGGCTATAATTTATAAAGTTATCACGCGGGCGAAGCCGCTGGCGGAAGCTAGTTCAAAATAATTGTGATAAGATTCCAATATGGGGCGGCCGCTCTGTGTGACGGTTGCTCACAGTCTTGGCTTTCAGACTACTTCAGATTCCAAGCGATCTTACGATTATATAGATTCAGACCGTCACAAATAAATAGGTATAATTTCATGGAAACATTTCACCACGACGTAACGTGTCAAAACAAAATTTAATAGTTATATTTTTATTAACACAATATTTGGAATAAAGCAAAGTAAATAATAATCAGCTTATACCGATCCCACTGCTGGGACACAGGCCTCTTCTCAGTGTGAGGAAGTGGCAGTACCATCACACGAGCCCAGTCCGGGTTGGTAGGACATACATTTTGGGTTCTAGGACATACCAGTTTCCTCACGCTGTTTTCCTTCACCGTTTTGAGAGCCGTGGTGATGAAATAATTTACTCAAAGTAAAGCCGGCGGTCTGGGTTCGAACCAACGACCTACAACTCGTAAGTCGCGGTCGTTACTACTGGGCCACCACTGCTTCATAAGGCATAGTATGTTACGATTATAGTAAAGAAAGTTCTAGAAGAGTGAGTTCCCAACTTAATTCTCAACTCAACTCAGTACTGGACAAAAATTTTGATATAATTTAGGCAGGTATACATACATATCAAGCTATACAAGCTGATAAGCTGTATGTATAAGCTGATCTCGCATTGTATAGGATTTCCGTACAATGAGGTAGGTATTTAAATGTTTCCGACATTTAATAATTATGCAGCACAACCGATACAGAGTAAATGGAATATGCTCAAACAAACACAATCGAAGCAATCTAACAGTCCTGTGTTGAATGATCGAATATGTATCATTCAAAGGCTTTTGAGTATGTGGCAGCTGTTGAATGCATCGCCAAGTAACAGGTAACAGGAAGCGCCAAAGGGATTGCTGTGACTGTACCGCTAATAATTGAATATTGAACTATTATTGCCTGTTCGGCACGGTAGGATATTGAAAGCCAGACACAAACAGACTCTGCCGTTTGTCAATACCAGTTTGACCGTTACGTGGTTAGAACAGTAGCATTAGGTCTTTAGGCAAGTGTTCTTGTAGGTAGTCTAGGTACTTGTTACTCTCTGTAGAGAAATCTGAATTAAAAATGTAATCGCCGACACTTAGTAAGTAAACGTCATCAATGATGAATGCTGTATGACGAAGCCTTTGAACTGCGGGACAATTAGGTAATGCTCATTTATAAAAAACCCAAAAAATCGGATATTTATAAATATGTAGGTTTTTTCAATTAAACGATAAGGGAGATTTGTGATGACGGCAGCCATGGCTGCCGTCATCACAAATCTTCTCCCTTACTCATTAGTAGTGATGTTTATTTGTTCTCGTTGTCCTCCGCCATGTTTCCGCCGCACACGGGCACTCCACGACGCTATGAACGCATTAAAAATAAACAGCTTGTCTATTCGTGTGGTTAAGTGGCTGTAACTCGGCTTTTTTTGTTTATTTCCCCGAAACCGTTACGATGACCACTTTCTGTGGAAATGTTTTTTTGTGGCGTAAGTAGCTTTGTACGACCTGTCGTTAATGAAATAGTTTCAGAGTGTTTTAGTTTTCAGTTTGTAGGTATTACAATCATTGATATAAACATAAGTGAAATTGTTTCTGAAAACAATTCCAGATAGATAATACCGCAGGGTTTAGATCGCTCTCTTGTAAATCTTTTGAATGTAAACTGTAGCGCTCATGTTGTAGGTAGAAGAGCGCTGAAAGGAAAAATATTCATGGCGCGTAAAGTTTATACTTTTGTTTTTTTGTTACCTACTCGCTGAGCGTTTAAAAAACGATGCAGAAGTGCGAAAAATTTTCAGTAGCGGAAACGATTCTGTTGTACGACTATAATATATTATCAGCTGGCGTAGTTTCTCTCAAAGAATCTATGTTGGCTTAATAAACCTGTATGTTTAGAGTGTAACCTTCGTCATGGAAGGCTTCCTCCACCACATGGCGCCGCAGTTCCTGCACCCTGCGCTGCAGAGCTTCGGCTGTGGCGCCTTCCGTCCCATAGGGGGCGCCTTTCACCCCCTGTACCCGGGGAAGGCCTTTGCCAGGCATCTTGGTGAGCAGTACGCACTCGGGCAGAGTGTCGGGCAAGCTTTGAGGGTGAGTTTCAGTTACTCTTTTGACAGTTTTTTTACAATATTAGATAGCTATACAACAAGGATCTTTTGCAAAACCGCCATCTTGTTTTTACAAAATTTTAACAAAATATTATTGCACGAATGTTTACCAACAGCGCCTCCTGACGACGTTATTCAATCTCCAACAGCTCTGTGGCCAAAATATCCTTGTTACAGTGTACTTACCATTTTGCTTGTAAAGCTAACAATCCGTCGCTGCCACTACGTGCCTTTCAAGGAGATGTAACAAGGAACGTAACATTCTATCTAAGTCTAGAGGTCTGAATTTATGGCAGTTACCTATAAGATTTCATTACGATGTCACTAACAGCCGATTTTGATTGTGTGTCATACACAATAACGTTCTATCTATTGTACAAGGGTTGTGCCTAGGCACAACAGGTATTTCTGGGAATAGTAGAACCGGCAGTGACTTTAAACATATAGTACCTGAGCGACCGAGCTTTGCTCTGGTGAAAATAGAGACTGCTCATTTAATAGTATAGGAAAGTACATAATAATTCCATGTATATATATATGTATGTACCTACTGCCATGATAGTAAGTACCTACTTACTAATTCCATGCTTACATGACAGTAGGTACTTACTAATTCCATGCTGCCACGTCATTATTCTAAGGTTGCCATCTTGTTCTAAACTTTAGGTTACCGAGCTCTACTCGGGTGACAACAAGGAGAAAACGAATTTTCCCAGATGATGAGACCTAGCTAGATCGATTTTTCACCCCGTAAACCCCTTTATTGCAACTATCATCGAAATCGTTAGAGCCGTTTTCCAGAACATGATTACAAATATATAGTTAACAAATATTGCTCATTTAATAGTATAGGATATTTATAGGTTAATAGTGGTTAAGTAGTAACAGCTCCACGGGTCGATCGAGGTCGGTCCGTGGATGGGTCACCATTACAAATCGAGGCCCGCCGTGCCTCGGAAAGCACGTTAAGCCGTTGGTCCTGGTTGTTATTTTGTAGATCTTTAACACAGTTTTACGGGTATTCAGAAGCCCGATACCCTGACATCCAGTCTTACTAGGGGTACCGTATTACCCAGTAACTGGGTAGTGAAGGTCAGATAGGCAGTCGCTCCATGTAAAATACTGGTATTCAGCTGCATGTTAGATTGGAACCTGACCCCAAGATAGTAGTGAAAAGGTTAGGTAGATGATGAAGTGTAGGCAAGTAAGATTTCACGGTTTATTCCAGAAATCCCCACTAGTTAAACAGCCTTTTTTATAATATTCTAGTCGTTTTTGGAACTCGCCGGCCGCTACCTCGGCACCGCTCGGTACGCTCGCTCGGCTCGTGCGTAGGGGGTCACAGGCTAACCTAACCTAACCTTTTAACTAGTGGGGATTTCTAGAAAAAAAATAAAAATTAACAATCCCCACTGGTAGGGATTTGTCGGTGGGGATTTCTAACTGATTTCACTACGGTGGATCGCAGACTGTGGTCGCAGTGGGCCATCCCGCCTACATTTTTATACAAATCGAAGCCAAGTACTTGCACGTTGCACCTTAACTTATGAGCCTTGTATAGCTAAGACTATGCTAAATTAAATAATGACTTCATGTTCATAACGCAGAATGTCCGGGACGACAGCAGTACGCCGCCTCTGTACCGCCACGGGTACGCGGCACGAGATGACACGAGTTCTCCTGGTTCGGCCGCGTCCGCCTCGCCGCGCCCCTGCAAGGACGACGATGCACCGCCTGCACCCACCTGCACTGACTCACACGACTTCTTTTCACGTAAGTACCTACCTACCTACTATTTACCTAAAAAAAACTGGACTGCCTAAGGACCACTGCAGCAGATGAATCCTTCAGTGGATACCGCGAACAGGTAAACAAAGTGTAAAGTACCTACCTAGCGGCTACACTACAAGGATCGATAACCGTAAAAGGGCGACTGGTCAACGGGAGCAAACCGGAGCCAGTGCCCCGGGCGCCTACTTCAAGGGGCGGCAAATTCAAGCGTGGCAGACAAGTGCACCCAGCACCACCCAGCGCACCGCAACTTTTCAATGAATGAGACGCGCATCACTTTCTTTGCGGGTGGCGCAGTGAGGAAATCACTACGTGGTTAGCGTAGTCATAGTTCGTCAAACGTTATGAACCAGTTGGGGCGGGCGCAGTTAAATTCTGCCAGAAATACAATGATCGCCTCTGAGGTCATACATTTAAGGGAAAAACATTTATTTTTGAAATTTGACACCTGTAAGTGCAAAAGCGACACGACTTCTTTTAATTTTAACCACTGTTTTGGAGCCCCTCAAGCTCGCTGCGCTTACTCTTGCAGCGTAGTAACTGCAAATTTAACTACTTATTCGTCAAAAGAAAAACTAACTTATGGCAGATTAATTAACTTATAAAACTAACATATGCTCTTGCATTCTAGATTGTGTTAATTAGTGTAAAGTTTTTAAGCATGAGGTCTTAGTTATCGAAAATCGGACCGCACATCAGATTAAATGACAAGGCCATAGACTTGAAGTGTGGTTTTCGTTACAGCACCAAAAGACCGTAGATCTAAGTTTTTGATATCTATTTCAACTAGGTGCTTTCCACGCGTTCCTGAGGAAAAGGGTCTTGGCAGACAACGAAGTCATCCTTTAAGGGTTTAAATTTTTCATTTTGAGGTACGAAACCCTAAAACAGATTTATTATCACGCCGTAACGGCTGAATGGATTTAGATGAATCTGAATCCCGGTAGCACGTTCCTGTGAGACATTTTCCGACTTCCACGCGGGCGATGCCACGGGCAAAAGCTAGTGTTTCTATATTTCTAGACCTTACTGACTTAGGTTCGACCCTAAAAGATTTCTTTTATCGATATTCTTTTCTTCACAAGAGAAATTGAGACAATTAAAGTTATGAATAATGAAAACTATTTTTATAATGTTATTAGTCGAAAATATTTTTTTTCTCTTTTAGACGAACTAAATCTTGATAGTTTCATTTTATTAAATATTAATTTATATATATCGATTTTATTTAAAAAAAAATACCTTAAACCATGTTTAAGGTATCCATGGTTTAAGGTGTAATTAATGATATGGCCAAACGTCAACTGACATATCATTAAACGTTGACGTTTAAACGAAATGGTCAATTCTAAGATCTGGCCACGACATATACATTGTTAGGGCGAAATCCACCAATGAAATTGATCACGATCATTACATCAAAGGTGCATTCAAAAGCTATCAGTGTCAATATTCCACAACAATGATGACACTGACAGCTCGTTATTTGATCGCAGGTTTCAATGTTGAATTTCCCCATCAAGCACGCCGCGCACACTCAGCCCACGCGCTCCGTGTGCTATATGATAGGTGCTACTGGCGACTGGTGATCACTACTGCGTTAAGATTTTTATTTCATTAAATCACTTGGTTAGGACTACAAAACACTTTATGGCTCCAATAAGATTTAGCCAAAATCCATGCAGCAAGAATCTCAATCAAAACTTTGAGACAAAGGATTCCGAGAGATTGTTGTGGTCAACTTTGAACAATAAAAGCAGAATATTTGGGACTCTGAAAATGGAATACCTATTAAAAAGGTTGCGCAAAGGACCCCGCACAAAATGTTTGGAAAAAGCCGTTCGGCCAATTTGGCTGAAATTTTGGTACAATATAGCCTGTAACATGCTGATTAAAAGTCAATATGGGCGCAAAAAATAATAATGGCCAGTTTTAGAGATAATAGCCATTTTTATGTTGAAGTCAAGAAGATGATTTTTATGTTATAGTTACTGCTAAAGAATAAACAAAAAGCAATCAAATGAATTCCAACAAGTTCCAATTCATATTAACTCTTTGTCTGTATACCCTGAAGGGGTAGGCAGAGAGAGGTGTATTATATACATTTCGCATAGTAGACAAGTCGTCCGGCCGATTTTGGTGAAACTTTGGGATCTTGTATTGCACAATATTAGATATCGAAATGAGTAGTTGCTTCAAAACCTTGCGACAGTCGTATTGCATTCATAAAAAAAAACACTTATTGAAACCTTCGTTGTGAGTTGCCCCCGATGGCTATATTTTAGATATTCAGGGACCATACTTTTCTAATAATGTAAATAATGACGCTACCATTCTCAAATGAGTTGGATCATGTTTTTCATGGTATGCTGGGTTGGTTCCGATCACATGAGATATTCATCGTGGATAGCGAGATGCCATTTCACCACTAAATCGATTGGGTATTCAATCAATGATGCCTCCTACTTTGAAACCTGGCCAAAGTCAATATACAACTGAAGAAGCTAATAAGGCGCGGATTTAAACATGATGGATAGTGGAAGCATGACATGGCCATCTAAAAATATTTACAAATTCTTCAATAATTCCATATCCACGTCTCATGTTCCGAATTTAAGCGACTTTCTCCATATCGCTACCATAATAAATAAATATTTTGGAATTATTATAATGCCAAATGCAGACGTACAGCTAGCAACTACGATACTTAAACGTGTTGGTGAAGTTAGCATCGTACAGGCACGAGTAAGTAGAGGCTGAACATCTCCGACAGCGAAAAGCACGATGGGTTGGATTAACTGCAACAACCACTCTTTCCGCGTTTAAATATTGCATTTTTAAAAGATTTAGCTTTTGGAACATATCAGGTTAACCTATCGCCCGGTTATATACAAGGCTACTTAAGCAAATAGGAGACGAAGCAGCGCAAAATGAGGATTAGCGAGTTTTTTTAATAAATCGAAATTACAGTGAACCAGGATTCATTGGAATAAAAGTCGCATTTAGGTTCTTTATTTGTGCATAGAATTAAATGTTTGTGGCAGTGGTAACGATGCCATATTTCGAAATTATTGCACTAGTAAAGCTAGAGCACGAACTCTGGGCAGATGCGCTCTATAAACGGCAATCTTGTGGTATATGGCGTTCGCTCGTTACAATGAAAACGTTAAATATCCGTCGCTTCCTTCTTCCTTCCTTCTAGGAATTTTCCTGTCTTATTTTAGTTTTACATTAGACTAGAAACCCGCCCCTGCTTCGCACAGATGCAATTTCATTAATATGTGTAAGATTCTTCACTGAAAAACATGCTCCTGAACTGCATGACGAACTGTCCCATCTTTTTGCTCCGATAAAGTATAACCGTAGCAGGAAGCATACATAGATTGTTCGCCGTGCCTCGGAGTCGAACCGTCGCTCGAGCCCAGTCTCCCGTCCCTCGCACACTCTCTGCGCTCAACGCTCTCTTGGACGCTAAGCCCGACTGTGATGTGTTCGCGGATGAATAGAAGATCTTGTCAGTATGTCTGGAGTATTGTGAGATAAGCGTGTGATTGTCGTGTAGTTGAATACTTTTGCTTCTGTAAGTACTTTAATAATGTGTTTGTGTGTCTTTGTCTATAGCATTCACCCAATAGCACAATATTATGCGTGCGTTACAATGCGTGCTGCCGTAAACAGCTACGTTTCACACCAAAAATTGTTTCCTACCAATAATTTTTGCTTAATATTACTTAGTTTTATGTACAGAATGCATAGATAACGGCTATGCGATGGGTCATTTTACACCCTGTCTCTAAGTTAAATATTAATGTACACATTTATATATATATACATAAGTATGTGTAGGTAGGTATACATAAACCTCCCGAAATAGATTCTATAAAATGATGGTGAAATCCACTGTGATCATAAGTCAAACAGACAGACACAAAAAGCGACTTTGTTTTATATGTATATTGTAGTTTTCTTCTTTTTGCAAATATTAAGTATTGTTGAAAATAATCTTTAAATAAAATACTCCATGAAAAAAAGACTCAATACAAGATCCCAAAGTTTCAGCAAAATCAGCCGGACGACTTGTCTACTATGCAAAATATGGGTAAAACATCTCTGCCTACAGTGCCTACCCCTCCATACAGACGTAGAAATATGTTTTCAAACCATAACATATGAATTGAAACGTTGTGGTTGATGTGAATGCGTTTTTGTTTATATAAAAATCATCTTCCTGACTTCAACTTAAAAAGGCTATATCTCTAAAACTGGCCATTATTTTTTGTTGCGCCGACATAGACTTTTAATCAGCATATTACAGGCTATATTTTACCAAAATTCCAGCCAAATTCGCCGATTTGGGATCTCCAACAAAGGATACAATTAAATAGAAATCACATTAATACGAAAGGTTATTTATTTTACGTGTATTTCTTTAATTCCAGGAGACCACAGCATTGATAGCATGCACGTATAAGTAGGTATAAACAGGATACAAATTAAAATAGGGAGAATAAATGAGATATAAGAAAAAAAAAAAACATTTGCAAGACTGAGCATTCATGCAAGTGCAAGGATATAAATGTATAATAATAATTGTACAGGGAGACTGTTATTCAACGTATAAGTAGGTATAAACAGGATACAACTTAAAATAGGGAGAATAAATGAGATATAAGAAAAAAAAAAAACATTTGCAAGACTGAGCATTCATGCAAGTGCAAGGATATAAATGTATAATAATAATTGTACAGGGAGACTGTTATTCAACGTATTCCTGGTCGAAGGATTGAAAGAAGAAAAGGTTTAAAAAGTAGTGGGATGACATAAACCAGCACCCCTATTGCGATTATGTCTGGATTTTAAGAGACTGAAAAAAAAAAAATTATGTCTAATTTTTTTTGGTGTACATAATAAAGAATATTCTATCTATCTATCTGAGTTTGTTTCGGCCTTTCTTCTCAGAGTGGTCAGACAGGAAACGACGACCTCATCAAATAAAAAAAAAATATGATTGACGTGTAGAAGTGGTGTTTGTACACATCAATGGTTTGTACAAACCTACTTACAGAAATGATATCAACATAATATGAATATTATTTCAATAATTTGCAAAATCTTTGTGTCTGACAAGATCTATCGAATCTGTCTGACTACTGAGGAAACATTATAGATCCCCAAGTAACATTTATAAAATTCTGATTTTATACTTTAAAAAATATACTCGGAGTGCCTACAACGTCCTGCGTGTACAGTATAATAATGGATTTGGGATGTTGATGGGCCTTCCATGTTTCTGCAGCGCTTCGCAGATGTCTGCGGAAGCCCGTGTTGACGATTTTCATGCTATTATGAGGAAGAGAACAGCGTCAATAATGGGTAGGTTGCACGGAAGCTCCAACAGCATCCTAAAAACATTATTAGACAAAGTGGACAGTCCCTTTAAGGCCTTTAAGTGCCTCCTTCTTTTTTTTTTATTTCTTTCTGGCGCCACTGCCAGTGTAAACAATAGCTCCGTATTATAAAATAAATTAAATTGGTAATTTCGTCTAAAAGTGGCTAAAATTGTGTATAACGTGTGTGTGAACATACAATAGCTAGGTACTACAAAACGTTTGTGAAAATATCTGTGCATAATAAATAACAATGAAAACGAACTACTCGAACATTTTGATAACGTTTCATATCAATCAATCAATCATTTATTTTGTTAAACATAGGTATGGTTACAGATAGTATAGTCTAAAATATGCGCACTATGTTTTGCCAATATTTATGGCGTACAAAACTAACACAAATAAGTAATTACAATTAAGATGGCATGTCAATAAATTAAATTAAAAGAAATAATAATATCAATTTAAAACAATATGTCAATTATGTAAACAGGTCATACAATTTTAGATAAATAAACACATTCATACTTAGTCAATAAATAAAATCATAAGTGTCTAATAAGCAAGTCGGAATCTTCATACCTCTGTTTATCAGTAGTAAACTCAGTGATGGAGTAGTAACATCTATCTAAAAGGAATTTAAACAAATACTTTCATAACAATAGAGAACTATTAAACTCCCAATATTTCTCGGATAATAAGTCCCAAACTCATTCTACAACTGAATAAAGTGCATGGTGTCCACGTTTCTATGTGAAAACTAGTGAAAAATATAATATTTTTTAAATCCTAGAAAGGATCCTTTTTTTTTAATTTTTAATTTTGGCGTCATAAAACATAAACCTCTGTTCCACGAAACCAATCTATGAAAATATTGAAATAAACTGAACATGGCGTCTAAGATGATAACAAGATCCACTTACGGTTGCCGCAAGATGTACTTGACTAGTACCTTGCTATAAATGTAAAAACTACGTCGACATAAAAACAACTGCATTATGTTCAGTATGCAATAATAGATACGAGTTACATTGCGATGGATATCCAGAACACACATACCGGTTAAAGGACCAAGAAGCAAAAAATAAATGGAGATGCAAGATGTGTATAAGAAATAAAAAGTTATTACTAGCAATATATCACATCACGGAACTGAAACACAACATTTCGAAAAAAACCGATTTCTCCTATTTTACCAGGCATACAAAAAAAATCTTATGCAAAGAAACACCACCCACACCCCATACGACTACCTCTCAGAGCATGGATTCTCATATACTTACCGTTTGCGAGACATCAGATCAATCATACTTCACACCTAATAAACTGTCTTAAGAGTGTCGACAGTACAATATCTGATTTGGTAGCAGTTTCAACGATGAAAGATACAATATCTCAGTTGAGTGAAGAACTGAATAGTACACAGAAGGAGCTAGAAAAAAACAAAACTGGAAAATAATGAACTTCACCTACAGGTAAACAAACTTAGTTCAGAAATTAAAACACTAAAATTGCAGACTCATTATTCTGCGGTGGAAAATAATACTGAGAACAATTCAAAGAAGCAGAGTTTCTCCCTACAACTTCATAGCGCATTCTCTTCACCATCTTCGCTGCCACTCATGTCAAACGTCAATTCTACGAATAACACACAATTGACATGCAAGTAGAAATCATCATCTCCAGCAGAAATTAAAGACCGCTGAACAAGAAATTACAGCCCTTACAAAACAAATAGATACTTTGACACAGTACATACACAGTGAAAACACAAGATCAAAAACCTCTGCGCAAACAAATATTACCAGCCAGCAGCAAAACCACGAACCTGGAAGAAGAATATTTATCTTCGGTACTCAACAATGCGTTGGACTGGCTTCTGCCATTTTACACTCAAGAAAAGATACAAAATATGAAAAATACGATGTGATGTCAGACGAAGCCTCATGCACTAGGCAGCCAAATAGTAAAAAACTGCCGGGATATTAAGCTAAATACTAACGACAAACTCGTAATATGTTTAGGTGAAAATGATCACAACATAAAACTTATCGCAATTACAAACTATCTTAGAAAAATTCAATAAAAATAAGATAATTGTACTAAATGTTATCAAAAATCCTTATTTGAATGTCAATAAACTAAATTACCGTAAGAAGAATTTATGTGCAATGTATAAATGTCAATTTGTGTACTGTAAATACTACAAAGTATCCGATATTCGTAAATCGATTAATTATGTTATTGACTGTAGCGATTACAACGAAAAATACTTAAACCCGAGCGAACTTAAGAAACGAATAGCAAATAATAAACCAAGAATTATATCTGAAAAAGAGATCATTCCGTACAATTTTAATCAGACTGATACTGTTCAATTAAATATTCAACCTTCGAAAAACTTAATCGAGAACGTAAGAAAACTTAAGAAAGGGACAATACCTTACTATTTCACTGTTATTAGTAAAAACGATACGTTTTGTCGTGCCTAATAAAAATATGACCCCATATAATTTTAGAATTCTGCACCAAAATATTGCTAGCATTTTTCAAAACGCGAATTACTAGAATTAACTATACAAGAGTTACAAGAATCACAAATGAATCCAGACGTAATATGTTTTTCGAAAACATTTGTTAAAAAAGGCTACGAGAGCTATGTAAAAATATTTGATTGGCTTCCAGTTTCTGTAGGGAAAAACAAAGAGGAGGTACTTGTATTTTTAGTTAAAAAAGGTTTAGTTTACAAAGAACTAACGTTAATAAAAACATTTACCACACAGAATTCATTTGAAGTCAGTGGCATAGAACTCATGTCTAGTAAATTAATTATTATTTGTCTCTATCGTACGCCTACATCAGATCCTACCCAATTCTTAACTAAACTCAATGACCTTTTACATCATTTAAACAAGAAATATAAGCCCAACACACATATAGTTTTAGCTGGTGATTTTAATATTAACACATAAAAAAAAGGCAAGATCACAAGTGAGTTACGAGACCTATCCTACAATTATAACATGAAAATTCTCATCAATGAACCCACACGTAAATCAACCTGTATAGACCACATCTTAAGTAACATTCCTAAAGCGACTGCTTCAGTTCATCTCTCCGATCATGATACAGCACAAATGTTGAGCTTTCCTATTAAAGATAAAACAGCAACTAGCACAACATTTTCAATTTATAAGAGAGATTATAACTTTGATAATATTAGAAAGTTTAGGTTTAGGCAATACTTACAAAGTCTGACATGGTCAGAAATATACGCCGAAAATGATATAAACCAAGCATTTAGTTCCTTTCATGAATTGATACGCCAACAAAACAAACAAAGATTATAGAACACTACAATCTTTGTTTCCCTAAAATAAAGGTAAAAATAAACATCGGAAATAAAAAGAAACAAAATTGGATTAGCAAAGGATTGAAACAAAGTTGCAAAACAAAGCGGACTCTACGCTTTAATTATTATGCAAATAAAAATGCGGCTAAAAAAACAAAATATATTACATATTCAAAGTTATTACAAAAATAAGATTCATTTCTCCTCAAAAATAACACAAATATCAAGTTTATAAATAATAATGAAAATAAATGCAAGGCTACGTGGAGAGTAATTAAAGATGAAATTAGTAATACTAATTTTAAAGACAATATAGAGAACATCCAAATTGGTAACACAGTCATAACAAATCCAGTAGAAATTGCATCAGCTTTTAATAACCACTACATTAATATGACACATAATTGTACTAGTACGCAAACAAAAGGTAATTCCAATGAATATTCAACAGTCTACTCAATGTTCCTAAAACCTGTATCCAAAAGTGACGTTCGAACGGAGATATTATCATTAAATAACACAAATTCTGAAGGTTATGATGAAATTAACACAAACATTATAAAAACATGTGCAAATGAAGTAATTGTAATCTTGACATATCTAATAAATTTATCGTTCTCACTTGGCACTTTTCCCGAAGCATTAAAACTATCAATAGTAAAGCCGCTTTTTAAAAAGGGAGAAAAATCCGACGTCAATAATTATCGCCCAATAACGTTAATTCTGTCGAAGATATTTGAAAAATGCATGTATAAAATATTGATTGACTTCTGCAATAAATTCGGTATTAACCACGAACAGTACGGTTTTCAAAAACAAAAATCCACTACTTTAGCTATCTTCTCTCTTATTAATATAATTTTAACGAATGTTAACAAAAACCATCTTACTAACGGGTTATTCTTTGACTTATCAAAAGCCTTTGACCTAGTGTCTCATGATTTATTTTTACAGAAGTTAGAAAAAGTGGGGATTAGAGGACCTGCACTTCAATGGATATCATCATACCTGAACAACAGACAATAGCGGGTAACCATTACAAAAATAGATAAAAATAAAGACATGGTACCACACACTCATCCGAATATAAATGTAATAAATTTGGCGTCCCCCAAGGAAGTATCTTGGGGCCAATCCTATTTCTACTTTATATAAATTCCATTTCTGATATAACAAATCATAAATTTGTACTGTTTGCCGATGATATTTCTTTTATTGTTACATCCGATAGAAATAATAACATGGTTAGTGATCACGAGACTGAGATAAACAACACAATTGAAAAACTAATTAAATGGCTAAACATAAAAAAAATATCAATAAATCTAAACAAGTCCGTCTGTATACAGTTTAATAAATCAAATAACCCTAAATACAATATAAAACTAAATATACCTAAAATTGACATAGTAACACAAACAAAATTTCTAGGCGTATCTATAGACCAAGATATCAATTGGAAAACACATATTGATAGTGTATCTAAAAGAATAAATAAGTTTGTATTTGCACTCAAACAGGTTAGAAGCATTACTAACATTAAAACGACAATAACATCATATCACGCATATGTCGAGTCGTTGTTGCGATACGGTTTGATAATGTGGGGTAACAGCACCGATCATGATAGAGCATTCGTTGCTCAAAAAAAGTGCATTAGAGCAATTTACGGGCTCCAACCAGACGAATCATGTAGACCTGTATTAAAAAGAAACCCGTTTTGTTACCGCTACCGTCTCTTTACATCTATGAGATATGAATGTTTGTAAGGAAGAATCAGGATCTATTTCTTAAAGCAAATGATGTTAATGACCGAAACCGACGAGACCCCAACAGTCTCGTACTAAGCGAGTTTCCAAGACTAACTAAATATAACAAAAGCTGCCTTGCAATGTGTGTACGTTTATATAATAAGTTACCAAATGATCTCAAAAATTTAAACACTAGATTATTAAAAAATAAAGTTTACGAATGGTTATGTGTTAATAGTTTCTATAGTGTTAAAAATTTCATTGGCAAAAAATGTTAATAAACAAGTCAAACCTACTGAAACATTTGCATGCTTATTATTATATTGGCAAAACATGTTTTGTTCTAAATTGTTCTTTTACCATCTTTTTATACAGTGTTTTAATGCAAATAAATATATTCTTATTCTTCTCCGTACCCAGTGAGTACGGAGGCACGTGCCAACGTGTGTTGGGCCACGTCAGTTTTAGTTGTTTTAGTTTGGAAAAAGTTTACTAACATAGTTTTTAAGTCATTGTTACTAACACTATATGGATTGAGTGTACTTGTATGTGTAGTCCGAAATAAAGAATATATTATTATTATTTTATTATTTAACGTAAGTTTAATAACAATTTATTATAGTTTTAGGGTGTCTGACAGGGGGTTGCAACCGTATTAAGTGTCTGACAATGAACGACCTGATTTCTAATATCATTTTAATTAAAATATATAAAATCTGAGTAACGAATTTGAGGTGCAATTTGATAAACCTTTGCTACCTGTTACCTGCCAAAGCCACCATGATCCGAACTTCATAGTCGGGGATCGTTCTTGACTGTATTGGGGACATACACAGATAAACTTTCAGTTTTTATAAAATAACGAAGGTCTGATTGTCGCGCGCTCTTAGTCCATAAGAGTTAGACTGATGCGTTAAAGTAGACTCCAGTCTTATAGATGTTTGTACAGCGGACGGGGAGCGCAAGTCGTCGTGCGGCGTGTGCGGCGCACGGCTCGGGCCGGGCGTGGCGCAGGCGCACTTCCTGCAGGAGCTGCAGCACCTGTACAGCCTCAGCGCACTGCCGCGCGACACGCCGGCGCCCCCGCAGCACTCCTTGCACCACCAGGACGAAGACGCGCGCTGGGAGGTACTCCACTCAATTATAGTGCCCATGCCCGGGCGTCATGACTCATCGAGCTTCAGAAAGAGACAGTCAACAGCCATGAGTGATAGAGACGACGCTCTACAAAGCCAAACTTTTTATAATATAACCAATGTGACATATTAACAGCCGAGCAATAGCTACATTTTAAATTGAAACTACGAGAGCTCTGCGAGCGTATTCAAATTTTGTACCGATGCGATTTCTTAATTTTAACTAGTTCACCCCTGCAAATGTTTACAAAAAAAAGTTTCATTGGTGCCAGACATACCAGCGTATCCGCGCCAACCGGCAGCGCCGGCTGAAGCTGCGCACACGCAAGCGCCACCACACGGTGGAGAGCATGCTCGGCTACGACCTCGACGAGGAGAGACGGGAGGAGCGGCCTCGTGAGGCTCGCCCTTATGATGCGGAAGACGAGCCCGTAGATGTGGAGGGCGACTCGCTCGGCTGGCCCGAGTCAGCCATAAATGTTGATGGTAACGCTGCTTTTCGTTTCTTTTTTAACTTTTCTGGACCCCAGGAGAGCGAAGAACAATACAGAGATTGTTCATGGCTGATTGTGTCTTATTCACATATAATGAATTGTCTCTCATTGGCCGTTGCTTGATAGGTTATGGTGCAACTAGGTTACGGTCGATTGATGGCGATCGTCGCGTGCAAATGTTATTTTTGTTCGGAAAACTGGAAACCCCTGTCGGCGCGACCACGCGTTCACGTTCACCCAAAAAAAAGTGACATACGAGTGCAATGATCGCATATTTGCGCGACGATCGCTTTTAAATAGGACGCAGCCTTACCGTGTCATCGATCGCCCGCAGTCTAGTTGTTGTTAATTAAAAAATAACATGGGTTTATTGAATTGTTTTTAACATTGGAGTGAATGCATGCCTGTAGGTTTAGTGGCGCTCTTCTAACCAGAATTTAGAAGTAGAAGCTGTGGAAATCAGTCAAAAAAGCCTTAGAAACTTGAGCTATAGAAAGGAAGAAAGAAAATGATCGTAGCGACAGAACCTATAAATAATAATGTCAATACGTGTAATTTTGTGTCAATTGTATGGCCATTCGCAAAAGAATTGCCATGCAAAACCCAGGTGCGTAAAGTGCCTGGGCGACCACGGTACCACTGATTGTCCGCGCCCAAAAGACCGTAACGATTGCCAAACCCCGCCTAGTTGCGTGCTGTGCGGCCTCGAGGGTCACACAGCCAACTACCGCGGCTGTTCAAAAGCCCCTAAGGCTAACTCAGGCAAGCTGACTAAGCGTTTAGACGCTAGACAGCAAAAACAAAGGGAGTATCAACCCTTCCCCTCCTCTCAGATCCCCGAGCGGCTAAGCCCTCAGAGACCTAGCCCTTGGTCTCTAATCAACCACCAGAAGGCCTTCCCAGCCCTGGCTACCCCGCGCCCCCCTCCCCCTCGCACCCCTCTATACACTCTCATGGACCCGCGTGTCCGTCTCCCCCCTCCCCCCGGATTCTCAGCTCCCCCCGCGTTCCCCCAGCGTTACGCCCCCCCCGCACCCCCCGCGCCTTCAGCGCCTCCCGCGAAACCCGCTACCGCTACCGCTCCTAAAGCCCCGCGCCCCGCCCCCACTCCCGTGGTCACTCCCGAGCTAGACCCCGTGAATAATGCATTCGGCATTATATCGTCGACATTTATGACCTTCTGTACCCCCAGGGCTACGCAAATGGCTTATGACATTATCGCAGCCTTAGGGTCGGGTGATATCCAGCAGATCACAAATGTATACGAAGCGTACTCGGACATTACGCAAGCCCTAAAATCTTTCTCTAGACCCCCCCATCATGTATAACGCCACTATTGAAAGGTTTAAACCCCGATCCCTCAAATTAGGTACCTTTAATGCCAATGGCTTAATAAATCAAAAAAATGAGATCGCGGAATTCCTCCGCGATCATCAGTTAGATATCCTCCTCATCCAGGAAACCTTTCTAAAGCCCCACAAACGTAGCCCCACCATAGCTAACTATCGCTTAATCCGGAACGATAGGACGCGCTGTCACGCGGGTGGCACTCTCATTTATTATAAAAAGGATCTGTACTGCATTCCTATGGACCCTCCCCCCCTCTCCCGACTAGAAGTATCAGTCTGCCGTCTAGGTATGACTGGTCACCCACCGATCACTCTAGTATCGGTCTATATCCCTCCCATTCCATCTGTAGCTTCAGAAAATTATCAACTTCTATCTGATGACCTAACATTACTCTTCGGCATGAGTGACTCCGTCATTATGGCGGGCGATCTCAATGCCAAGCACCCCTCATGGAATAGTTCCACCACCAATACCAGAGGCCGACACTTGTTCGACCTCTCCTCCTCCCTTAACTTCGACATCATCGCTCCGATGGACCCCACTCATTATCCCCATAGGATCGATCACACCCCTGACGTCCTTGACCTAACGCTCCTTAAGAACGTAAACCTACGCATTGACACTATAGAAACGGTGCACGAGCTTACCTCTGACCACCGCCCAGTCATCATCAATCTTGTCTCCCGCATAGGTCCCTCTGACCCCAACCATCCCCCCTCCACTAGAAAGGTGACGGACTGGAAGAAAGTAAGCGTTCAGCTGAAATCCAACACGTCCCCCTTATTAGACGCAATTCCAGACAAATTTGACTCAATCGCTGACACGACGGCCGCGATCGACTCACTCACGGAGCACGTACAAACCGTCCTGAGCGACTGCTCAAGGGAGGTTCCAGCAACAGAACCCTGTTACTTGAAACTCCCGGACGATGTGCGTGCTCTGATGACTGAGAAGAACGCGGCCACTCGTGCCTACAGTGTCTTTCCTTGCGCCGCCAACAAAGCCCACATGCGCTACTTACAGAGAACTGTAAGGACACGTATTGCGGAGCTGCGTGACGCGGGCTGGGACAAGATGCTGGGCGATCTCGAGCCAACCCATCTAGCCTTCTGGGAACTCCAGAGGAAACTCAGGTCCACTCAATCAGCCTCTATGCCCCCTCTAGTCCGCCCCGATAAAACCATCGCCTTCGATGACATCGACAAGGCCGAGTGCCTAGCCGACAGCCTAGAAGCTCAATGCTCTCCCAGCTCCCTACCAGTAGACAAAGCTCACCTCGACGAGGTCGACGCCGAAGTCGAACGTAGATCCTCCCTCCCTCCCGTTGAAGACCCTGATTTTCCCCTGCCCCCCATCGAACCAGATGAGGTACACGAGATTATCAAGGGTCTCCATATTCGTAAAGCCCCCGGTTCAGACGGACTCACCAATAGGGTGGTCCAGCTCTTCCCAGCCCATTTAATCATGCTACTGACCACCATCTTCAATGGTGCATTAGGCAAAAACATCTTCCCCCAGACGTGGAAAGAGGCCACAGTCATAGGAATCCCAAAGCCCGGCAAGCCTAAAAGCGAGCCCACTAGTTACCGCCCCATCAGTTTGCTCAAAGTCCTCGGCAAAATCTATGAGAGGCTTATTTATAAGCGTCTCAGAGACTACGCAGAGACCAAGGGCCTCATCCCCAACGAGCAGTTCGGCTTTCGAACTCAGCACTCTAGCGTGCATCAGGTCCACCGTATTGTCGAGCTGGTCAGCGGTGCTCTCACCCAAGGCCGACGGACAGGTGCGGTCTTCTTCGATATTGCGAAAGCGTTTGACAAAGTCTGGCACAACGGCTTAATATATAAGCTTTACAAACTCGGTGTGCCAGATCGTCTCGTGCTCATCATTCGAGACTACTTGTCGAACCGCACCTTCCGCTTCCGTATCGAAGGAGCCCTATCCTCTCCCCGCCCCATAAGGGCAGGAGTCCCTCAGGGCTCCGTGATAGCTCCCCTCGCATTCACCCTATTCACTAGCGATATTCCCAAACACAGATGGACGCACTTGGCAATACCGAAACGATGCTCCTAAACCTGCAAAGGGCTGTCAATAACCTTGGCGCCTGGTTCAGGAAATGGAGAATCGAGGTCAATCCCGACAAAAGTCAAGCGGTTTTATTCACAAAACCGAGATCCAGAGCCCTCCCCCTCCCCCGACCTATCACCTTGTTCGGCAAGCCGATCCCTTGGGAGAAGCGAGCCAAGTACCTCGGTGTTATACTCGACCATCACCTCTCCTTTTCAGAGCACATAAAGTCGGTTCGCTCGCGAGCCGCTTTCGCTCTCGGTAGACTTCATTTCATTCTCAATGCACGCAGCAAATTGTCACTAAAGTGCAAATTGCGAACCTACACAGCGTGCATTCGCCCCATCATGACCTATGCGGGATCAGTCTTTGCTCACGCCAAACCCCATTCCATCCATAGGATGCAGACCCTACAGAACCGTTTCCTTCGTAAGGCCACGGGAGCCCCCTTTTATGTCAGAAACGAGATCCTCCATCTCGACTGTAAGATCCCAACGATCCGCCAATTCCTAAAACGCATGTCCAAGAGTTACTTTGACTCCGCTCCCAAACATCGCAATCCTCTGATTGTCGAGTCAGCCGACTACATCCCTTCCCGTATCAGTCAGATTCGCCGACCGAGGCATACTCTTTCCGACCCAGATGACCCCATTACACTCCTCCAGGAGCAGAATAGGGCCACCAGTACAGTATACAAAAACAGACGCCTCCCGTCATTCCGACCTCGCCGCCGAGGTCCTTTGCGATCGCGACCGCGTCCCCGAGTCAATGAAACTCCTCCCCGACCCTTGCTCGAAAACGAGGTGCCAGCAGTTGTTGCAGCTGAGCACGTAGCTTTAAATACCCCGCATAATAATCATGATGTAAATATAAATTTGATCCAGCCTGTCCCTTCTTGCTGTCCTCCCCTCAGCGATGCCCTAAGCCGAGGTTCGTACCCCACAGGGGGTGCCCTTAGCGAGCACTCGCTTAATTTTAATTTAGAATAGTTTTAAAAGCTCCTGGCTGGAGGCTCTAAGTGTAGAAGCTTAAGGCCACCACAGGAAAAGTTCGGTTAAGCAGCCAAGACCTTAGTGGTCAAAACTGCGAGAGGCCATAGTTAAAAAAAAAAAAAAAAAAAAAAGTGTAATTTTGTTCAGAAAAAGAGCCACGCAGTGAGGGTGAGAAGCTGCACATGAGTTACGCCGAGGACCTGGAGATATCCAGCACTAACGACGCCATGCAGTCACCAGAACGCGTGAGGTATTTTTTCTCTAAGAACCCACACCGCACCTTGTCCCACTAAATACCTTCTTCATGTTAATGGTCGGTACCAGGAAATCGTGTTATGGGTTTTGAATAAGTTTAAAAAAATATATACTTAGTAGTAGCCACGAAAAAAAAAACCGGCCAAGTGCATGTCGGACCATGCACAATGTAGGGTTCCGTAGTTGGGATGAATTTATCCCAAGAACAAACTTAACTTTGTAGTTTTAAAATAAAATCTTTCATACAGAATGTATGGGAGAACATGTTTTTACAACCGCAAATCTAAGTTGGTCGATTATTACTCGATAACTTGTAAAGCCTACTCAGCTGTGATAGTTTTTCTTTTAAATTCGTTATATAAGCTACTGCCGTGAATTTTTTCACATATCTAAAACCAACCATTTAGCTGGTAGGGGGGGGACACACTTGACTCTAACAAAAATTTGCACTTTAAAGCTTAATATTTCGCAAACGTATCTCTGAATTCAAAAATGGTCTTAACACACTCACAATGTTTTTAAAAGACCTTTCCAACGATACCCCACACCAAGGGATAGAAAAAAAAACATCCCCACTTTACGTGCAGGGGAGGTAACCCTAAAAAAAAATATTTTTCATAATTTTATTTTACCACTTTGTCGGCATGATTAATATGTATACCCATGCCAAATTACAACTTTCTAGTACTAACAGTCTTGGAGCTAGACCGCGGACAGACAGACAGACGGACATGATGAAACTATAAGGGTTCCTTGTTTACTACGGAACCCTAAAAAACGATTAAATAAAAAGCGACTTTTGCCACGATACAATAAAGTGCAATACAGGTCGCACAGGGCTGATTACCTACAGTTATATTAACCTCCTTGAAGTTGCCCGTCTTTCTAATCTTCTGACTACGGTACGCCCACTGAATTCGACAAGTCGCGCCCGCTGCGTAGGTACCTACTTGTAGCTTTACACTACCACACATTACATTATGTTACCTAAATTTTTTCTATATAAACTTATCCAAAACTCATAACACGATATCAGTACCAGAGTTTATCACATAATGCAGCCGAATTTGATTGCAAATTTTTTTTTGATGTTATCCTCACAAAAAGAGTTTGTGCTCAATTCCGTTGTATATTTTTTATAAGACTTCAAAAAAAAAAGAGAAGGCGCTTCAAAGCAACAAATATGTAACATACATGGTTGTTTTTAAAGGATTGAGACACCAAAATCGCTGTCTTTGGAGTGCACTCCAAAGGCGGCAGAGAGCGCGGAGAGGCCAGCGGAGGTGTCGACGTCGGAGGCCTGGGCCGGGGCCGGGGCCTCCGGAGCCCCTGCGGATGCCTGGCCTGCCTTGGCCGCAGAGGCCTACATCCAAGCCACGCGCCACAAGATCGACGGCGAGAACCTTCCCTCCTCTACCGACACGCGCAATTAAATGTTTGCTAATTACAGAATTCCGTGCAATGGTGTGACTTCACCTTATTCATTTGGAATGTTTAGTATTCGTCTGCAGTTGTCATGAAGCAGATAGGTTTTTGGCGCTGTAACCACGCACGCGGTATTTATATACACGCGTGTTTGTATTAATACATATTTTGCTATAGGTACCTATCACAATACATCGATTAAAGTTTTATTTTTCTTTTTTCTACAAAAAGCTCTAAATATAAATACTTAAATGTAGGAGATGTCGTCAATTTTTGTCTGTCACAATTAGCATCCAATTCAATCACTCTCATTATTAGTTATATTTTATTTATTAGTTAAATAATATAAAGATAGGTATTATAAATGTTTAGGTTATCTCGACTACCTACTGTATCGATAAATGTCGTTATAAAGTGAATGCTTCTCCTTTCCCATCAACAACGTATCACTTTATAGATCATCTATGTATGTATAAGAGAAAATTTAAAAATAATAAGATATCGTTGTTTATTTCTGTGTAAATAGAGTTACATCTGTTTTATCGAGCAACTTAAACGTTATGTTCGTCGATCATTATCAAATATCTTAATGTAACAATCGTACTATGTCTTTAAATATCTAGTAACTAGTTGTAGATAAGTTATAGAATGTAAATCAACTCTTCGTTATTGTTAACTATGTGTACATAATAAAATGTGTCAAACTGTTTCATGTTATAAAAATTATAAATTACATAAATATCGATTTAAAAAAACTTAGCTACGTATTGCATCACTAGAAGTAGGTTACAGTGTGTATATTCGTGACTTAACTCTATGGATTATAGTTATTACGATCTGCAATTGCATGCTTAGTAGAATATCTTATTCCCTTGAATCGTTTTTATTTTATAAAGGCATTAATAAAAAAATAATGGAAAAGTCAAAGGAAATGTATTCAAACTTCTTTACATTATGACATCATTCACAAACGTTTACTATTCGCAGCCAATAAAGATTACATAACATTTACAATTTATAATCGACGTAACAATCAAAATTATTTCGAATGGCAGCCAAAACCAGTGGACAACATTATGGGACGGGTTGACAAGGTCCGATGTAAATCCGTACTTTCATACATAGCGAAATAATCTCACTATTTAGCATCCTTATCAAGCTAAGCTTAGACGAGTATCGTTAAGGTGTTTCCAAACATCGAGCGGCAAGAGCGCGGCAGCAACACGCGGCGTTTGCAGGACACATTTCTGCCGCGCTCTAGTTAGGACCAAACCGACGAATGTTTGCGCGGCGGTACTGCGCGGCACATCCGAGACACACTGCGCACTTCAGTTGGCAATATCAATCTGCCTAGCCTTTATTACGTCCGCAGAAATACGTCCAGACACAATTAGTGACGAATGTTTCCTAAAAATGTTTGTGAGCGGCAGGTAAACAGAAGCTTTCGCGCGCGACCGCGTTCAAATAAAGCGCGGCAGCCACGCTCGATTGCCGCTCAATGTTTGGACTCACCTTAATAGGAACGGCGTGCGTAGTATAGTGACGAGGGTGACCTGACAACCAACAGGCTAACGACGCGTCGCTTCCGCAGGCCAGGCTCTCCGAGTGAGTTGTGCTCGCGGTTTGACAACCTCCGACAAGAGTCCGAACGGAGATTTCCCGAAACCTTAGTTTAGTTAAAACTTGACGTAGTAACTAGAAACGCACAGTTTCAAAAGTAAGTTCAGTTATAAACGTCCACCGAAACATGAACCATTCCACTCGAACAATCAATGTATCACTTGACGGTACTTTCATGTAATTCGCTTTACTCATAACTGCACAATCGGTTAAATTATTTATATTACACTTACGCACATTGCGTGTTAAAAGTTTGAACTACGGCTACTACAACAGTAGACAATCTTTTACATATGGACTACAACTTAATAGGAATAATTTAAGAAATTAATGAAGAAAGTACAAAAAATCCTGCTATTTAAGCGTAGTTTCCAAGTTACGTGCGTGCCGCGATGAAGCATAACACGAAACTTATTAAAGTCACGATTCACAGATGATAGATGCTGAAAGCTTTGAAATATTGGACCAATGCGAAGAAGGAACGGCGGGAAAAGGTTACTAAAATACGACCTCGATGACGAACATATTATAAGTTTTGAATGTGATAATTTGTGTATTAAGCACGTACGAAGACCAACAAAGAATATTCCACAGAATGTGGTAGGTACAATAATACGAAGTAGTACATAGAAACGATATAAAATTTTCCTATGACCTCTTCTGATATTTTTCAATTTTTACATCTCGAACACGAATTTAGATATTTTTTCGATGACGCTCACATGTTTTTAGCCGCTCGATGCTAACTAATAATCTCAAAGCAAGTTTACCAACTACGTTAAATTGGGTATAACGACGACGTTTTTGACGCACAAATTGAGTATTCGGGTTTTTGTGTTTTGGGTGTCAACAGAAGTTTTTCAACGAAGACGACGGTGAGAGGGTTGGCTACTGTTGATTGTCTCCAACCTTGAAGATCGAGTGCCCGTAGCCGTCCTCGGCCGTAGACGCGGACGCTCGTAATGGCTGATCCGGCTCACCTCCCGTTCGATACTCTTTAACCACCTGCCAGAAGGAAAACATGCTGACTACCAATCGTCTAAACGGCAAGTTGCTGATCTACAGGGATTAAGATATTAGTGCCTTGAAAAGTTTGGCGACTGTTTTCGAGACGGGGAGGTACGGATAATCTTAGCTAATCTACTGTCTCACTCTGCGAATATGTTCTTCCCGGGCAGCTAGTTCCTTCGTGAGATCTTCCTTGCGTCGCTCTAGTTCCGGCTCGCAGTTCCCTTCCCGGATGCACTTGTCTATATGTTCGTACTCGCGGTACAAGCCCGCGTACTCTGCGAGGCTCTGTTTGGCCTCGTGGCTCCCACAACGACCCTTCGACGTGGCACAATCAAAGTCCTCCCGATTTGTCGCGAGACTGCTTGAAACATTAATGCACACTTGAAAATTTAACTACGAGAACCCCAAATAGACTTAGCGTTCTTTGGTTTAAGATGAGTGCTAAAGCATAGTTTAAACAGCATTTTAATAGTCATTCTAGAGACGGTAAGTATAGTTCATTGTAGGTATTAAGATCAGGATGCGTAAAGTTAAGAAGGGTGTTTTTAGTATCATTTGTATCTAAATATTTGTAATGAAATCAAGCATACTGGTCGAGACTTGTATCCTAGCAGCAAGTATACCCTGCAGTGAATCACTCACTTGTACATGGACGTGTAGAAGTAGTGCGGGCGGGCGATGGCGCGCAGGAACCGTGGCACCATGCCATCCCCCTCGCGGTACAGGTTCAGAAGCCGGTTGTACGAGATGTACTTGTAAGACGGCAGCCGCACCAGCCGCCGGCCCACGCGGATCGCGTTGATCTCGCTGTAGTGGTCTAGCGACGGTTGCTGATTCTAAGTGCAACGGACTTGTGTAAATGTACATTATTTTTTAATCACAGATAACGTATTTCGTGAAAAATGGTAAAGAGCGAGTCGGGCACGCATAATTAAACTTCCGTTAGTACCTAGTATTTCGTTCTACAGTAAGCTGAAAGTATTCATAATTTATAGGTGGGTGGGCTCAGCGGCTTCGCCCGCGTTAAGGTCGGAAATTATCCCTCAGGAATGTACTACCGAGATAATGTCTTCATCCAGGCCATGGTCTACACCTGTGTGCCAAATAAGCACCGCTCTATTAATGAAAAGGCACGTTAAGGTACCTAAATTGCATAGTAGGACAAACCTAAATCTAAATCCTATATAAGGGTTTAGTTTTTCCCTTTTGAGGTACGGACCCTTAAAAATAAGTTACATTAAAATTATTTATGAAGTTTGATTTGAAGCTTATCGATTCATCCCCGTTGCTTAGGACCAAATAATTCTATAAATAATACCTTAGTACCTGGGCGACCGGGGTGAAAATATAGAAAACGATTTTTTCCAGATACGAGACCTAGCTAGATCGATTTTTCGCCCCCGTAAACCCCTATATAAATACCTTCTCGAAAATGGCTCTAACAATTTCGATGAAAGTTGTAAGAGCCATTTTCGAGAAGGTGATTACAAATATCCTATAGGTACTATCAAATGAGCAATATTTATATATACATGTACCTATGTGTAAATTTATCTTATACTTACTATTATTAAACGAGCAATATTTTTATATTTTTAAATATATACATATTTGTAATCACATTCTGGAAAACGGCTCTAACGATTTCGATGAAAGTTGCAATGGGCGAAAAATCGATCCAGCTAGGTCACATATCTGGGAAAATTAGCTTTCTTCGTATTTTCACCCGAGCAGAGCTCGGTCGCCCAAAGTTTAGAACAAGATGACTACCTCAGAATAATGACATGACAGCATGGAATTAGTATGTATTTTCCTTTTAATGAGCATTCTCTATTTTCACCAGAGCAGAGCTCGGTTGCCCAAGTACTATATATTTTATATGATGAATGTTCGAGCGGCCTGATCCGTCACTGTTAGTTCTCCATCGTGGGCGTGTACGTGCAGGTGTTTAAAAAATAATACTCGAAAAATAAAGCACTTAATTTACTTGCAAATATCATAACAAACCTTAACCACAAAAGTAATTATTACAATGATTAACACTGATTAAAACCTATCACAATAATTGTTAAACCCCATTTGGTGTTACCTGCCCTAAATAAAAATACAAAATAAATCAACTAGATTATCGCGCGCCGTCTTATATATTTATTTAAATATTAATGTTAATTTTATAGTATAGTATAATAATAAAGCCACAGTGAACACGTGTATTGTTACCAGTTTTAGTGGATTATGGTAGCCAGATCCCTACAGAGGATTCTTAGCATCTCTTGCCCCGTCGTTACTTAGGCTACTGCCGTAACCAGTTTTAGCAGAGCCACCACACCACAGACTGGTAGCTGGTTTTGGTTGAATTGGCCAAGTTGAGGGTGTCCCATAATCGCCGTGCTTGGTATGCGGGTTCCTAATCGCAGTTTGGTTAGCCAGAGAACGCTGCTGCTTATCCGCTAGTGAATCCTTTAGCCGCAACAGGATATTGTAATAAATATTGGGCAAGAAAATTAATCATTTAGACTTACCACAATGGTACTCTTCGAACTGTAGTTAGGTACGTGGCCCAAGCCTGCAACATAAATAAATGCATTGCTTTGTTATTAAACTTACAGCGAAATTTTCCATTTCAATCAGTATTCGAGTCTGCTGCATCTGACAATTCCCGTATTTTTAAGAACATTGACATTCTAATCTCCGTCAATAAATCCTCTAATTTACCAACATTTGGGCAAGTTTTTGTAATTGATCTCCGAGATGAAATTGCGAATTGAATTTGAACGTTTTTAAGTATGGGAATTGGCGTTCTTCTGATCGATTCAAGAACGATTGTCAAACTTTAAATGAAGCTTTGCTTTAGGACTAGTCGTGCTCGTCGTGCTCGTGGGCGCGTTGTACACGAGCTCCCTTCATAAATTCGTGAATACAAAGCTCAAAGTACGAGAGCGACATCCATGGAGTTCAAAGGAATTGGTGGTGGTACTAAATCCGCCCTTACGTAACCAGGTGTGCGTCCATCGTATTATGGAAATACTTCGAAGTAACATGTTTCTTACCCATGTGGTGTGCGATAGTCAGCGGAATTCCTGATAACGGTTGTTGAATTTTGAGCCCATTTAACACCTGGAAATAGCAAATTTAGGGCAGATTTTTCAAACGTAAAATATATTTTATCCGTGGAATAAAAAGGATATCTGACAGTTTTTTTATGGAAAAACTGTCAGAAATTCAAAATTATTCCTAAGATAAAGTTATCTGGCGTTGGAAAAATCTGCCCTAATTGAATAAAAACGAAAAACGGTCAATCAATAAAATCGGCACCAATATCCAACTCATAGTCTTCGAGTTGGATATTGGTGCCGATTCTCTTGTACACCGAACTAAACTAACTAAATTATCACTAAAATTCCTTTTGACTATGAGAATCTCAAAGCTATTATGCAAAATAAATTCTCTAAATTTAAAAATAATTTTGACACACCTAAATCGAATTTGACAATCGCGACTCCACACGTGATACTTAACCACGTGAATCTTTTTAGAGCCGGAGGCGCGCAGGGGGGGCAGCCTCGACGTGTTTTATACGGAATTTCACTTTTTGTATGGAAAATAAGAAAAATTATTATCTACATGTAGAGTGTTAGGGGTTTAAGGATTTCATAAAGGGTTTGCGATTGAACACACCGTTTTCGAGATTTAAGCAAAAGAAAAAAAAAATCAGTAGGTACTGTTTTTGCATCTGAAGTCGAGGTGTTGGTGTGAATTTAAAGTTCATGACAACCAATTATATTCCACACGTTTTTAGTCGCGATTAAAAATAGTCAGATTTAGTTAGAAAATCTAAATTTTAGGTGAAAAACGTCGAAATTCAGAATAGCAAAATTACCATTTTCACTAAATTAATATCTCAGTACCATTTTAGTGCTGTCAACCTAAAATATAGTTAAGTTGTGTTACTTTAGTCTATTTCAGAATGGGAAATCGTCGTTTGACAGGAATAAACTTAATTTTTCTAGTTTAGAGGCATTTGTGACAAGAGAATCGGCACCATTAAATTCCATTTTTTATACCACCATACTGACCAGATAATAATGTAGGTTGTTTAGGTTCTTGGTAGCGTGTCAAACGAGCCTGTTTCACAATATTTAGGCCGACAGATAATTATCTTAAACTTATAACAGATTCTTAAGTCATTTTAAGACAAATCCTACGGACATAGCTTCAATTCCGTAATTTGTTACTCTGAGTTTTACGATAGAACCCTGACTTGTAAAATTACCTATTTATTGTAACACCGTAGGTACCAAACTTTTGAAATAAATATAAGTCAACCGCAACTTATCCGGAGGTGGTGAAACCGGTCAATTGGGTACTCTTGGTCATAAGTACCTGTTGTATGTTGACGCCAATATTGTGCGAGGGGGCGGTGCTCTTGCTGACCACAAAGGGTATGTTGGTGTGGTTGCAGGTGTCGTAGTAGTTCCGCATGCCTGCCTGCTTCATCTGAGAGGCCACTGTCGGCATCTCGTACCGATGACTCCGGTATTTGACGCGCCGAGGATGAGGATTGCTCTGCTGATAAGTTATTTTTTAACATAAATCGGACAGGGCCAATTAGATTACTTAAAACAAAAACTATAATATAAAGTATACAACTAACTACACGACAGTCATAGGTACGCCATGTCATACTCCAGACATACTAACGAAATCTTCCATTCGTCCACGAGCACATCACAGTCAGGAGTAGCGTCCAAGAGAGCGTAATATGAACACCAGAAAGAAAAATAACCAGCCGTCCCATACATATGGGTCGAGTAGGTATTTTTATGGGACAGTTGATAATTTTATTGCGATCGATGTTGGACCCGTGGATAAAGTTGTTCAGTTTGATGGTCATTGACCACACATTTCTGATACACGCTGTAGGGTGTGGTGTAGCCGTTAAATCACACATTAAAGATATCAAAAAAAGTATTTTCTTTCTTTCTTCTAATCGTAGGTATAGCTCAACTTAAGGAGCTCAACGACCGACGAACAATACCAAAAACAGGGCAGACAGATTATATAGCTCCGGTTCCTGTAATTTTGAGTGCTGGCAGTCACGAAGATCTCATACATTCATATCAAATAACTTAAAAGGCTTTGTATTTCTGGTTCCATCCATAAATTCGGTATTTTCTTGCATCTTTTTTCGATTTTAGGAGATGAGTTACACTGCGTCGATTTCTCGGTCCTAAAGAGTATTTAAAGTAGACAAAAAAATTGAGGGTGCTTATAAGGCATAGAAGGTACATACATGTTTAGGTTCCATCGGTATATTATTATGAATGGTTTCCAGGGGATCGTGGCATTCATTGCTGAACTTTTGGGTGTTGCGAACTGAAAGGTTTATAATAATTATTAGGTGGTAAAGCGATTACGAGGTCGACTGTACAAAACGAAAAAAAACACGTTGCAGACAGGGTCAAATTCAATGGATGTAGAATTTTATATAATTAACTAGATGACCCGTACCCTAATTACGTAACTTATTTTCGAAAACAATTTTGCCTAATTTGTTTCATTTTGACAGTTCAACAACATTCATTGCATTATTTACAGTTGTTGAGCAGATATTTTTTTCCAACTTTTGAAGCAATGGATTAGCAATCTATTTCAAATCGAAACAGATTGTGGTTACACAATTAGGGTACTTGTTAACTTCATACCACGTGAGATCGAAACAAAATTTCGACAGTTATTACGATTTTTCGGCTGTTCCCAAAATGAATAGCCAAAAATTCGAAATTTTAAATTGTAAATCTTGAGTTTCACAAAAATCGGTGCCGCTTTATCGATCCCAATTCGCAATGATAGCTGTCATTAAAATTACAACTGACAGCTCGGCTATACGAAAGCCGTTGTCATAATGAAGGCAAACTTTTACATACGATACGTTAGTAAGACGTCCGCCGCAAAATTTCGGCCGTTATGTGACGACACCACTTTTATAGGAAACCATAACTTAGTGGTAAGCCATAGTATACTTTGGCTGCATTCCGAGTTACGCTAAAAGTGATAATATCGCGAATCCGACCAAATTTAATAGTCCCAAAATGTAAGGGTTATTGAGAATTGTGACTTTGGACTTTGGTCGGATTCGCGATATTATCACGTTTAGCGTAACTCGGAATGCGGCCTCTAAATACACACTATATGCATGTGTGTTGTTGCTCTTTGCTCTGTCATCGACATCAGTGTGGAAATCTCTATTTAAACTAAATGGTTTTAAGTGCGCTTATGCACTACCAAGATATTTGACAGCCTCTATTTATCTAAATGATGTTGATTCCAATGAGGTTGACTGCCTCGTTGGTCTAGTGGTTGCAAGCGCTACTGCTGAGCTTGAGGTCCTGGGTTCGATTCCCGGGTTGGGCAAAGTGTTATTGGGTTTTTCTATCTGAAATTTCTCAGTAGCAGCTTGGAGTCTGGATTTGTGCCCGGTTGATGGCAATAGGCTCGCCCCCTATTACATGGGACTTAAAACATAACTGGCGAAATGTGGGTGTACCTGCTACAGGGACACCTCTGCCCAACCCTTCGGGGAAACAAGGCGTGATGTTATGTTTGTGTTGTTTGTTTGTATGTTGATTGGAGACTTTACCTTTTTTGACCTTTTTCTCGACTGGCACTGGTGAAACGGGGTTCATGGGCGCGGGGATCATGGGGGCGGTGCTCTGTCGCTGCATGCTGGCGGGGATGATCCGGTGTTTGTTGAACAGCTCCACAACCGGTCGCTCCTCCTTATGCTGGGTTGTTGCCGTTACAACTACAGTAACAATGATTCTAAAATACTAACTTCGACTTCCGAACTTCTTAGAAGTTCGTAATACGCACTGCCTTCCTTAAGAGTAAGTGTAAACCATGAAGACACGTGCGACGGTCTTTTCAGACTTACCCTTTTAGTTCGGCCTGTCTTCGATCACCGTATTTTTTGGGCTTGTAGTGTTATCATTGGGACAAACTACGGAGTAAATTACTGCAAAGGACAAATCGTTGAAGTACTATTTAAGGGTTGAATTACATGTCATAGGTCGTGGCTTCGAAACCAGGCAGACACTTTACTGAGTAATTTATTTAATCACCATTGCACCCAAATTGGTGACGGAAAACATGTTGAGGAAACCGGCATGTTCAAAACCAAAAATTCTAAGATGTGACATCCACCAACCCGCTCTGGGCCTGCGTGGTGTATTACGGCCCACTTTCACGGAGTAGAGGCCTGCGTCCCAGCAGTGGGAACGCTAAAGGCTAATTATACTGATAAATACGGCATGTGAGAGTTAACCACTCAGATCAATATAGCAAAGATGCATGATCCATGGGCTGTTAGGTTAGTTATGGAAACCAAAAGTAGGTACCCGGACTCTGGAGGCTTTTGTTACGGCGAGGAGCCGGCATTTCACCCTGTGGTCCGCACCAATGATCTGCCACTCGTTCTGTTCAAACAGACATTAAAAGTTTATAGGAGTATCACATATATAACCGCCGGTTTTTTTTTTTGGAACTTTCAAGAACGTTGCTAAAATAAATATTTTATTGATTTAGCTTTAACAAGATTAACAAGACAATCATCTAAGCTGCTGTTTTGTATTTGTTAGCTCAGGAGGTGTACTTCTGTTTGTCCATCTTGGATATTACTGCTGACATACGGTGAAGTAAAACATCGTGAGGAAACTTGGACTTATTGTACCTAGGTAAATTAATCGCCAATCTACCTTGCGCAAGCGTGTTGATCAATAAAGTGTGATCATGCCTTCTCTGTATGAGATGCGGCCTTAGCCCTGTGGGAGAGTAATAGGCTCGTAATAAAAACTAGTGTACCTACTAGGTACTTAGTTATCTTTATGTTACCTTCTTCAGGTAGAACATCCCTGGGCACGTGCCTTCGCCGGTTAGTTGATTGCTTTACCTGGCGCACTTCCGCGGATTTCCTACCGCTGACAGTGGGGCTGCTGATAAATATAGAGTAGGATTAGGATGTGCAGAGATTGGCTATCTTACATTGTTACCCTAAAATAATACTAACTTTGTAATGAAAGAGACTGCACCTCGCAAAGTTGCAACACACGGGTTTAGTGTTATTTAAAGCCAATAAATAGTTACCAACGTTAAACCTGTTTTTTGTGATTAAATTGACTAGATACATACGCATACTAATGAAAAACAGTACCTACGTATTCACATAGATAACAAAAATGCTTTCATAACTTTAAATAATTATAAGAACACATAACAAATCGGGCAATAGTTGCTGGGTGTCTAATTCCATTTGTATGAAGTATTATTTATTTTTCTATGATCTAGAATTCAAAGAGAAATCACTTGAATTAACTTTCTTTAGGTCCAATTCAACTCCAATGCCCTAACAAGATCACAAAGCAGAGCTAAGAAGAAACTTACTACTCTGCCGGTCGGTTACTGGCGTCGAAGTTGGTAAATTCAACGCCGTTCTCGTCCTCACCGCAGGCTACCTCCAGCCCTTCGCTGGGTAGACAATTCTGGCTACACATACCTGTGTGGGACAATATGCTAAGTAAAGTACAACAAGTTGGAATTAAGAAGGGATATGACTCTCGAAATTTATATTTTTAAATTAGTCAATGGTAAGATCAAGGGTGAATCTGGGCGTGCCCGACAACTACGTGCTGAGGCGGAGACGGCCGCAGCTGCTGGCTATGCCGCGCGGCAGGACTAACTTGCTTCTAAAAAGCGCCAGTTACTCGTGCTTTACGTACACTCAATGAAGTCACCGAAAGGATTGATGTATTTTCCTGTTCATTGAATGAATTCGCAAGAATAACTGCAATACCATACGTGTTACAATTAGTAAAATAAGTATAAGCTAAGTATAGGCTAAGTACCACTCTATCGCTTTGGGATATGTTGTAATGATAGAAGTGTTGTGTAAATAAATAAATAAATAAACTGCAACTTCTAAGCAAAGTCAATAACATTGTGCAACTAGATTACGGTCGGTAGACGTCAGCGTCGACAGTTCGCCTCAAACATATCATATCAACATCCATGGACGGACTATGAATGACGTACGTTGAGTTGAGGCAAGATATAACAAAAGTTAGCCATTAAGTAAGCTAGGCACTAAAAAAAACTGTTTTTGACACGCAGATGAGAAACAATCTAATGACATCGCACACTTAAAAATCCGTCAAGCCATTTTGGTCACAAAGGAACAGACAGACATACAAACCTAGGTAAAAACAATACACCTACAGACAACACTGGTACATTACCTGAACAACCGGCTTTGTAGTTTGGTTTTATAAGCTATAAAATGACACTCACTGTCTCCGTCAGCATGCGACCGCTGCCTTTTGAGTTTTACGTACGGCCGATGATCCGCGCTTGATTGGAAATGCTAAATAAATAAAACAAAACCGTTAAAATGCCATAAAGTCTGTGAATTCGAGAAATTAAGTAACTTCTACCAATAGGCCACACAGACCCCGCGTTCCTGGTGTGGTTGCTTGAAGGTTTGGTTGTAGCCCCGCACCTGGCCGATCATCCGGTGCTGCTCCACGGTGGCAGGGTCCAGGTATCCTCGCGTGGGGTTAGGGGGTATCTCCATCCGACGTAGTCTCGCAGCTTGTTGCGACACCTCTGTAATCAGCAAGGCTGGCGCAATTTTCCTATGCTCAACAAAGTTATTGAAGGGGGTCCAAGAGCCAGCGTAGTGATTAAGCACAATGACTACCTGGAACTGGTACAACTCTAGCAGCGGACGCAGTGCAGGTTCTGCATCTCATTTCCTTTGTAGGTGAAAAATCAAATGATTTATACAAAAAAGCATAGGCAGTACTATGTAGCTGCATAATAAGAGCTTCTTAAAACCTTAAGAAATAAGTAATTTATACCCAAGCTACTACAATCGTGACCCCTTTCAGTTTCAGATAAAACTAATATAGGATAGATAGATACTTGAATAGGTACTCAAATATAAGCTATACTTCATTTGAAATAAGATTAGACATTTAAACAAACCTTTTTTACAGTCCGTTCAACCGATTTTGACTTCTGTACCGTAGGCATAAGGATGGCATTAAAACCAAAAAGTGGTTACAATACCAACTGTTTACTGCAGCTGCCATTTGTCATGCCACCAACGCAATAAAAGTTAAAATCGGTTGAACGAACTGTAAAAAAGGTTTATTTAAATGTCTAATCTTATTTCAAATGGAGTAGGTATAGTTTATTTTTAATTCATAAAATATTAAGGCTGTCTTAAGTTGGCTGTCCAACAGTGCTGTGAGCTGTGCGAGAAAGCTTGATGGCAGAGCTAGACAAAAAAACAATGAGATTTTTTCCACCTAACCTATGGGTGAATTTCCCAAATAGAAAATGTTCGTGGCGTGGATGAAAATGCCACTGCGGAAAGTTTAAATAAAGACGAAATATTTTTTCTTAATAGATTATGTTGCAGCCCACCTGAGGCAAAAATATATATGTATTTAGTTTGGGTTTTATTTAATTATGTTAAAAAATGTTAAACCACTGAATTTATCATCGCGGTGGTTGTCCCCAATACGATTCAGATGCCAATCAAATGTGCCTCGTAAAAGAAAAACTATTCGTTATTTAGTTTTACATTTACTTTTATAGAATGGACCAAAAGTTATAGTATTGACACACAGTGTTATCATTCTTATACCTACCCAGTGAAGTTACTGATGAGTGAAAACACTTTGTCCCGCGAAATATACTCATCCCGGAGAACAAAAGAGACACAGGCATAGTTAGCATACGGCTTATAGACCTTGTTGCGTCTTCCCGCCAAAAACGTTAAGTAATTCATTTCGGTGAATGAGGACAAAAAAGTATCATTACGGTGACGCTTTTAACTTGTCGTACCTAAATGTGCGTTATGTATGTGTTATTGTGTCCTAAACATTTTCATTCTTTACTTATTTTTACATTTCCATTTCAGTGAGCTAAATCTAATTTCGATGGCAACATATAAAATTTCGGTGGATCGCTTCATCATTTCGGTGGCATTTAATGTTAATCTTAAATATATCTCGTATGTTTCTTACGATATTTTGATCCCATCTAACATTTATTTAAATAGACTGTAGAATTTAAAGTTAATCAATTTAAAGTTAAAAACGAATAATAAAACCTTGAAATAAAAAAGAACACTAAAGTGATGAAAAATCACGACATGTTGAAATTGACCCCTATGTGATGTAGCAAAGCACTAAGATGTTTATGGAAGCAGACCTACTTACGGCAGAAAGTGCTTTGCTTTGTAGGTATACCGACAGATTTGTCGCTATCGTACAAACAGGTACACATCAAGCTATACAATTCCAGTATAAGCTGACCTCGCATTGTACAGAAGTCCTATACAATGCGAGATCAGCATAAACTGGAAATTTATAGCTTGATATGTAGCCGTGTGTATAGTCCGTGCTATCCACGACGACGCGCCCCACTCCGCGATTACTGTACTGTAAGCTGAACTCTAGTACGGCGCGGAGCGAAGTGGGGCGCGTCTTTGTGGATTGCACGGACTATACCTCATCTACCTAACCCTTAGGCTACCTGTCACACAGCCTGCCTGGAGCGGAGCAAGGCAGCTGAGCGGATAAATGTGCCATTATTATTCAATAGAATCTAAACTCCGCTTCAGAGCTCCGCTCCTATTGGTTAATATTAGCACATTTTTCCGCTCCGCTGCTTCACTCCATTCCAGTGGACAGGTAGTCTTACCATTGCCTAATGTGCCTATTGCTACGACACTCGCTGTGGTTTAAGAGTCGTGCCTACCTATATAAAATGGGAGCTACCACGCATTAGTAACCACGGCGTGATCAGCTATCAGACAGTAAGAGTTGTTTTTTTTTCTATCTTTAGATACGACACTGAGGGAAAGCCAGCCTACAACCTACCCAACAGTACTTACTTTTCTTCGGCTGTGTCCGCACAGATATAAAAGGGACGTGTTCTGGTGTCTTTGGTGGGTCTGTGATTTTGGTCGTGCTAGGAAAAAACAGTTTATTTACGATCCATCGTTGGAACAGATAAAACTGAACTAATTTATACGGTCTATCGAACCGTGTGTGTGTGAAAACTTTTCTGACACACATTGGTGCCGATTCCCTTGTTCACAAACTAAACTAAATTTAAGTTCAGTGCATCTTTTTCTTTCTATTTCATTAAGAAAAAGACAGAAGATAAATTTTAGTTTAGTCCTGTCAAATTAATCAGCGCCTGTCACTCTCCATATAAGTTTAGACGTGATTAAAAACTTGCCTACTAAAATTACGTCAATTTACGTCAAGCGCTGATTAATTTGACAGGACTAAACTAAATTTTATCTTCTGTCCTTTTCTAATAGAAAGAAAAAGATGCATTAAACTTAAATTTAGTTTAGTTTGTGAACAAGGGAATCGGCACCAGTATCCCAATTTGTCTGTTTGTCCATACTTCTCTATTAGTCATCTCGGTAGTCACCCCCTTTCTATCCATATCATCTCACACAGTCCATCCATCGTTTCTATGGTCTTCCACTACTCTTACAGCTTTTTTCACACACGGTTCGATATTTAGTTCTGTTTTATCTGAAACGATATTTAGGTACTTATAACTAATTGTTTGCCGTTAGGTACCTACGTGTTTGGTGGCCTTTGGTTGTACAACTCGGTTTCTTACTCTCAAGCATTACTTAAAACTAGTTTCAACCAATCAAACGGCTTTAAATGAGTCTTCAACACTTTCGACTCCACCCTCTTTTCATAGAACTCATACGCCAAGCCGCCATACATATTGGTAGTGAACCCTCCGGGAGGGTTACTGGCATTGCGTTTGCGCTAAAGTTAACCATCGCGGACCGTCAATGGCATTAGGTTTTAAAACCGTGTTATACCGTGTTGTTTCATGTTTATAATTTTATGTATATCTGTTATCTATCTAATACATATATATTTATATAGGTAATTATATGCTTTATGTATCTGTATATTTGTTGTATATGTAAATGGTACCTACACCACTGACTACCTGCAGTATTGTCTCTACTTTTCCATTTAAATCCATCCAAAGGTTGTCTGTAAAAGATCGCTTTTAGCGATAAGACCGCCCATTGTGTCACCCTATGTAAAATTTCTATATTAAGTCTGTAATTTGTATGGTGTACATAATAAAGAATATTCTATCTATCTATCTATGAAACACTGTAAAACGAAGTAAAAAAACCTACATTTTAAATGAGTCATCCCAGATGCAACTAGGTGGACCCTCCAGAAGGGTTCCCAGCACTGAACGTGTTAAGTAATGCTTGAGTTTTGAGTGAGGTTCTGTAATACGGGCCTAAATACTTAGGTATTGATCCAATGAAGTAGACTTGTCGAGTTCACAAGTAGTAGTAGTGATGATAATCAAGTTTCTATATCTAAAGAAAACAACCGTCTTGTAGTATGGTACCTCCGTTTTTTAAGTTTCTTTTTCCTTTTTAATGTTTTGATAAGATCGATTTTCTCCTGAAGGTCGTCGCATCGCACTTCAGCTATGGAAAACTGGTCATCTAACTCCGGTATGGACGCTAGAAAACAAAAAAAGGTTTTTTAGCATTTACGTTGGTTACGCACACGGCTACACAGCAAGCTATACCTTTCCAGTTTATGCTGATCTCGCATTGTGGAGGATTTCCGTACAATGCGAGGTCAGCTTATACTGGAAATGTATAGCTTGATATGTTGCCGTGTGTACCTACCTATGTCAGCGGAGCGATGAGCGAAAATCAAGTATATCCACGAATAAAATGGCTTCGTATTCAACCACTAACAGAATTATTGTTTTTAATTCAAATGAAGCATTCTTTTGGTGGAGTTTTCAGCCAGTCCTACCAACATCACGTTACCGCTCGGCGCCCACTCTTTGTCGTCGGACTAGGCGAAGCTAGGCGAAGGCGCAGGTCCTCGCGATCACTTCACGCAGTCGACTACAGTCACGTGCTCGGCTATTAACAATTAAGATAGAGCGCGCACTGCCCTGCGTTTTTCTAACGCATAATCTGTGAAGTATCGAATGTCATAGAAGTGCACGCATTGCGTTAAAAAAACGCATGCGGTTAATTCACAGTGGGCCTCCCGCTGCAAAGTGGTGACTCCACCGCACGTATTTTTGTATAAGTATGAAGACCTCGAGACACCGAACAAGCAGTTACACCCGAATTTGTTTTCGGACACGGCTGCAAATCTTTATATCTCACGAAAATGAAACCTTAACAGGCCTTACGGTCAGTTACACCCGAGTTATGTGGATGCACCCAAAACCTTTGTTTTTTCTTTAACAATAAATATATGCAGATAAGTCAATATTTTATGGTAGTCCATTATGACGACGACGCGGCGTGCGGGCAACACTTTAGCCGAATGGAAAATCGTGATTTTTAGGGTTCCGTACCCAAAGGGTAAAAACGCGACCCTATTACTAAGACTTCACTGTCTGTCCGTCCGTCTGTCTGTCACCAGGCTGTATCTCAAGAACTGCGATAGCTAGACAGTTCAAAATTTCACAAATTACGAGTATGTATTTCTGTTGCCGCTATAACAACAAATACTAAAAACAAAATATAATAAATATTTAAGGGGGGCTCCCATACAACAAACGGGATTTTTTGCCCTTTTTTGCTCGATATCAATAATGGCAACAGGTAGGCACTTGAAATATTCACAATATACCTACTCAGTTGTATTTTTACTTTAATAATAAAAATAAAATAAATATTTAAGGGGGATCCCATACAACAAACGTGATTTTTTGCCGTTTTTATAGATAATGGTACGGAACCCTTCGTGCGCGAGTCTGACTCGCACTTTTCCGGTTTTTTTTTCACCGCTTGTTCGTGATACCCATAATTACGTTTGTTATATCGTACGACAGAATTAAAGCTCCGCATTTCACCGCACCGCAGTGCGCGCTAGCGCTAAAACAAGAAGTGTTTGAGATATCGTTAGACAGTGAGTCCGTCTTTAGTAGAACTACCGAGACCAGGTTTTCAAGACCACATTTGGCTTTGCTATTAGTCATCAGAAAGCTCTTGAAAGGAAATCAATTTAGTGTGGGACCTGGGTCGCTGTCACAGGATAATCATAGAGTATAGAACAACTCATCTTTCATAATGGAGTAGTTTAATAAAGCTTTATGAGATGTGACTCCAGTAGGTAATATTATGAAGTAGAAACGAACCATTCTTGTCCAGTTTCCGTTCGGAACGTGTTCCCTCTAAGACAACCCCAGCTAGACTGCTGGAGCTCCTATGACGTTTATCTGTAATAATTGTGATTACTAAGTATTTAGTCCAGAATCACAATCTGAATCGTTTTGAAACAGATTGCTAATCCATTGCTTCATAAGTTCGAAAAAATCTTCTGCTTAACAACGTAAATAACGCAATGAACGTTGTTGAACTGTCAAAATAAAACAGATTAGTCTTAATCATTTACGAAAATGTGTTACGCAATTAAATAGCAGATTGGCGCAGGATCGTGTTGAGAGGAAAAAGAAAACCCTTTAGTGGGACAACACAACATGATTTATTTATTTATTTAAGTACCAGCTGCACCCCGCGGTTTAACTCGCATAAGTCTCGATCCCGTCAGAATATCGGGATGAAAAGTAAAAAAATAAATCCTATGTCCTTATCTAGGTCATAGTCTACCCATGTGCCAAATTTCATCCAAATCTGTTCAGCCGTTTTAGCATGAAAGCATAACAAACAAATAAACACACTTTCGCATTTATAATATTAGTTAGGATACTTAGTTCTTCCTTTGTTTTTATATTCAGAATATCAGCAAGATATTCGTTGAAGGTAATACAGGTTTTCACCCCGACCTCGTCACATCTCGACGATAAGGTGGATACTATGTATGAGAATATTTCCAGAGCCATGTATGCCTCTAAAACTCACTTCACCATTGTCATGGGGGACTTCAACGCGAAACTGGGTTCACGAGACGATGATGAACTGCGAGTGGGGCAATTTGGAGTTGGACATCGGAACCACCGGGCTCACTTACTGGCCAATTTTATGGAGAAGGAAGACCTCTTTATGATTAACTCCTTTTTCAGCAAGTATGATGCAACTAAGAAGAAGAAAGAAGAGAGATACTTCATAATGTCGACGAAGAAGCAAACATTGAATGCTGTCATCAATGCGTTGAAAACCGGAAGTGATCACCGCATGGTAAGAATTGCAAATATTACATTGAATAAAAATATCAAGCTGAAAGGATCTAGACTGATGAAGTCTACGCTCCGTCTAGCACCGATCGAAATCCAAAACCCCGAGAGTTTTCAGCTCGAACTTCAGAATCGTTTCAAGTGCTTATATAGGGAGCTCCGTGGACGATTATAACGATGGATTCGTGAAAACTGTCCGGTTGGGTCTAAGATCTTCAAGACACGTTGTAAAAATAGAAACAAGAAGCTCTCTGAATTTACTTTACAGCTCATGGAGGAGAGACGCGAGATGATCCATGCAGTCTTCAGACGTTGCGTGCATCTACCGGCAGCTCAATAGACGGATCTCTAAGTCATTGACCATCGACCTTCGGCGGTTTAATACTGACCGTATTAAAAACGTGATAAAGCGGAACAAGAGCTCCAAGTTTTTTGCAAGAGATTTGTCTATTGGGGAGAGCCAGCTCATGAAGATCATCGAGAAAGCGGTCAGTCGTCGACTCCGACTCCGTCGTCCGACTCGGCTGGGCAGCGTTCGGGAAGCTGTGTTATATCTTCCCGTTTCACATACCACAGTGTCTCACAGTGTCTCTTAGACGAGTGCGTGTTGCTAGTGATGACCTATGGCACTGAAACGTGACGCTCAAAATGGGCCTCAATAGAAGGCTGAAAGTCACCCTAAGAGCAAAGGAGTAGGATATGCTTGGCGTTTCCCTACGTGATCGAATCCTAAATGAAGAGATCCGTAGGAGAACCAAGGTACGTAACTGACATAACCCGAATAATAAAAAGAAACAAGATCGATTGGCATCAAAAAAATGTTTTGTGAAAACTGCCCATTTTCTTGCTGACTATAATATTTTCTCAAAATCTGTGAATGTGTGATCAAAATGTCTCAAAAACTTAAGGACAGCCTTCTAAGACCGTTTTTCTGTAGCTACAACGGTTAAGGTAGTCCCCCTTACTGCACCATCTCAAAAATCCACCCTGTATACAGGTTGTCTCAAACGTAGTGATCCAAAGGCAAATGGGGTAAAGTGGAGGTGGCCACCTACCATTTAAAAAAAAAATTAAGTTGGGATATACTCAATAGTTCGAAGTTTGGAAGTCGGTTGTATTTTTTGTAAAATAGTTTTTTTACAATTCAAATGCGACTCCATTTCTTTTTTGTGCTCTATCATTCGTAGTGACAGTACTTAACATATTGATGTACTGTTGACGTATTTCAAACCTAAAAACGAATCATATAATTAAGTTGTAGGTATAAAAATAGACGTTCTTAGAAAATAAAATGCTTACACAATATTACTTTTACAAGACGAGAATACAATCTATTCGGTTGTTTGTTGGTTATGCTTTAGTGAAGGTGGTGAATTCGACTCACTATTATCATCATCTTATTGCTATTGAATTCCTGTAAATGAGTTCATTGATTGCCCTGTGCACTCCAAACGTTGCAGGTACTGTTCAGTTTTGGTTTTATATTTCTTCCTATTTTTATAAATAATTTAAATGTTTCCACGAAATCATAATAGAAAAATAATGTTATATCGTTCACAGGACTCACAAGAATACAGACACACAGTCTAAATACCTATTTAACACTAATTGCATTAAATAATTACTTAAACTTGCTATAGTACTAACTTTTCTATAAATTTTTTTCTTGAAATCACGTAAATTTGATCGCACCGTTTTGCAAAAAAAATGACATAGATTCTTCGTCGATGAGTCCCACCGGGCGACTGATTTATGAATGAACGAGAGTGATGACAATACTTTTGATAGGTGAAAGAAGAGATGACGATAATGTCCGCTCGGAATAAAACAACGTATGCAAACGAAATGCCGTCTTTTGTAAATGAAAATTATTATTAAAAAAAAACTGCTTTTCTTAAAACTTGAAACGCTTACTCTCTATGTTTTAAAGTAAATTCCATTGAATAACTCATAAGCGTTGCGCCATGATACTCAAAAAAAGATAAAAATAGATAGACCTTTGCATTTTTTTTGTATCGAGAAAATTTCATTGTATCGTGTATTCCTTTTTCAGGATACTAGATCATATAGTCAAAAATCATACACCAAAATATTAAATCCCAATTCCAAATACTTTAAAAGGTACACGATAAAGAAAAAGCCCATTTTTTTCAATTTAGGTATCACCTTAATTCCAAAGTGATTAATATTAAATTGTAAGAAAAATTCGAGACCGTTACGTGACCCCGAAAAATGCTACGCCGAAAAACGCAGCACCAAAAGTATGCAATAACAAATCATCTATTTTCGAAAGCACGCAACAACGAATATATCGTTACAACGAAAACATTTGATAACGAATCACGGAACAACGAAAAACTTCACACCGAACTATATACGTGTCAACTACGTCTCAACGCACGTATATCAACGACAGCAAAACAGTAAAAACAAATAATTGGTACTACTAATACTTTGAACATAATAGCTACTTACCTATTAAGTCCTATACAAATCTGATCATTTGGAGTAGTTACTTAATTTTGCTAAAATAAGATATCAATCTGCTTAGCCTTTTCCCAACCATGTTAGGTTCGGCTTCCAGTCTAACCAGATGCAGCTGAATACCAGTATTTTACATGGAGCGACTACCTATCTGACCTCCACAATCCAGTAACTGGGTAATAACGATACCTACCCCTTGGTAAGATTGGTTGTCAGACTTTCGGGCTTCTGACGATCGTACCTAACGACTGTCAAAGATCCACGAATGACAGTCGGGACCAAAGGCTTAACGTGCTTTCCGAGACACGGAGGAGTCTCGGTATGTAAAGATGGTCAATTGGTCACCCATCCACGGATCAACCCCGGCAAGCGTAGCTTAACCTGATAGATCGACCCGTGCGGCTGTTATTACTTAGCCACGCGCTACTCAGTTAGCATACTTACTTAGCATATCTTCTTTTAAGCCGGGTCGAGCAAAGTGTTATTGGGTTTTTCTATCTGAAATTTCTCAGTAGCAGCTCGGAGTCTGGATTTGTGCCCGGTTGATGGCAATAGGCTCGCCTTCTATTACATGGGACTTAAACATAACTGGCGAAATTTGGGTGTAGCTGCTACAGGGACACCTCTGCCCAACCCTTCGGGGAAACAAGGCGTGATGTTATTAAATGTTAACTTATTTTAGCAAAATTAAGTTACTTCTCCAAATTATCAGATTTGTATAAGACTTAATAGCTATTATGTTCAAATGATTGTACCTAGTACAATTTTTTAGTTTTGATTTACTGTTTTGCTGTCGTTGATACCTACGTGCGTTGTTACATTATTTCGAGGCCACGTAATTCGGTGTGAAGTTTTTCGTTGTAACAATATTCGTTGTTGCGTGCTTTCGTCATTAGAATGATGATTCGTTATTGCATACTTTTGGCGCTGCGTTATTCGGCGTAGCATAATTCGAGGTCACGAAGCGGACTCGAAAAATTGAGGTTACGTATTATAGTAGAATCCAATGGCATTAAAAACGAAAAATCGCATTTTTGCATATACGCCCCTAGGGTTTGAGACCCGCGATATAATCGGGGTCGCTTTGCTATTCACCATCGACATCATCCACGATTATCGGACTATTCAACACCAATGTATATAATCTAAGGGTACCGACTACTCCGCCATATTAACGTTAGTTCGGTGTAAATCCTACTATCCTACTAATACTTATATAAATGCGAAAGTTTGTGAACGGCTGAACGGATATAACCTGGAGGAACACATAGGATAATTTCCGACATACACGCGGGCAAAGCCACTGGCAAAAGCTAGTATGTAAAAAAACAGTAAAAAGGTAAATTCAAATTCATGTCACAACTTACAGCTATAATAATATTATGACCAACCTTTAGATAACTTTAAACCGTCGCCCATATTATTATTAACTTGAAATTTTCATAGCACACTACTTGCAAGCTTTACGCTAATTTTAAAATAAATAGAACGACTGAATATTTAAATATAAATAGGGTGATAGAGTAATAAAATTACTAAAAAATCATTACGTCAAAGTTGTCAGTAAATTATCAATCCTAGAACAACAAAACATCAGCTTTTACTTCAAAATCTATGTGCGTATGTGGAGTAGGTACTTATCAATTAAAATACTGGCAGGCTAAAGGTACCGTTCGCCAATATTATAGTAAGTACTAATTCCATGCCGTTGGCTGATGCGGCCATAGAATGTGGAATAGATTAGGTTTAAGGGTATAGGTAGGTACAGTATAGACGCGGATGTTACTTAATTTTTCATATTTTTATTAAATAAAAGCCCTCAGACCTTACTTAATTGGAAACGTTGGGTTAGTTAATCCACAAAGGGTCGTACCTAGATATTATTATAGTTTAGCTTTGTTAGCTTAGCTTTGTATTTCGTGGTGTAAACCTAAGTTTTGAAAAACTTTGTGAGCTAATTTAAGTTATCTTGTCTGGCGCGATGTCCTGCTCTAATCCTGAGTGTTTGCTGAGTTGGCCGGTCCATCCCGCCACGCCCCGCCATCCGCCCAGCGCTCAACGCGCAGTGTAAATAAAAATCTAAAACCAAAAATATATTGCCAAATTGCCACCGACTTCCGAAACTAAGATTATTTTTCACTTTGTAGTCGCGTTTTTCTTAAGTCAGCAATTGACTTAAGAAAAAAGCGACTACAAAGTGTTTTCCTTTTAAAAATTTCTTATTTTTACAATTTACAGATTAAAAGTGAAATATTATTTGTGTGGTATACTATGACAGTAGGTACGCCCAGGTACGCCATATAAATTCAGCATAATCAATCATATCTTAATCAAATCATACTTCTTAATGCTAACTCAAAAACTACTCAAGGAAAGTTTATTAAATTGATTTGAGATCACCGTGTCTTCTACCAAATGAAAAAAAGATCACGTACATCGGCCCAGTAATAATAAACACGAAAAACAAAACTCATCGAATGCATAACCAAGCGGCAGTCCCGGCTGTCATTCGTAGATGTTTGGCAGTCACTAGGAGTGCTACACACTCACCTACTCGGGTCGGCACAATTTATACCTATTCTATTTTTAGGTGCGTTAACGAATTTTTGGGCAGGGGGTAGGCCGCTATTACACTTGTAAGTTTTCCTCATGTAAGTCGCTTACGTACCTAAATAACTTACGATACATTTGCAAATGTAAACTCTCTTGTAAGTAGCTTATCGTAATTTCTTCTTTCATCTTACGAAGTCATAAGTTACTTACATGAATTTTACAGAAGCAACTCACAAGTGAGCGGCCGTAAACTTATGGATTCGCGTAGTACTGGGCTATAGAATATAGATGGCGCTAATACCAGTAGGTACCCTAATTGCGTTATTACGTGTATTTACGTGTTGTATTCAACACAATCTGTTTCAATTTGAAACAGATTGCTAATCCATTGCTTCAAATGTTGGAAAAAAAATCTGCTCGACAACGTAAATAACGCAATGAATGTTGCTGAATTGTCAAAATGAAACAAATTAGGTAAAATTGTTTACGAAAATAAGTTACGCAATTAGGGTAGTTTTAAGTTTTCACTTCTGTCAGCAGTCCCCATGACTGCCAATTTTTTTTATACCATCGTCGTCTGCGTGCTGCTTGCGCGCTTTATATTTACTTCAAGTCTGCGTTTCGACGAAGAGGTTCCTAGGTTTCTTAGCGTGACTCTAGAGAGTCTGGCCACGGCCACGCTAAGTCTGCAATGGAATAAATGGGGAACCCCAAAAAGTTTTATATATGGTATACTTTTACATCAGTCAGTTATGTCAGTTTCGAGTAAGTAGCTCTAATGATTTTGATATTTTGCCTTTTGATTTTTGCATAATAGATTATGTGTAATAGACTATGTAATACCTAAGCCCTACCTCCATACCACGACAAAACTATATCATATCCACACTGCATCGTGCTAAAGTGACTATTCTTTACCAGGAATAAATCAGAATATAAATAAAATAACCCATCAAAAACAAAGACAAACGTCCCAAAATTATTTTTTCGTAGGACAGGATGGTGTTGCCGTCTATAGATTTTCAAATCCCCCCTTTTTTTTCTGACCTATTTATTTAAGCACCATTGTTTCTAACACCAATATACTAAAAAAATTACGGACCTTAGTCTGAAATAAAGTTTTATTTAATTTAATTATGCAGACTTAGCGTGGCCAGAATCTATTTTATGAAAAAAAAAAAAACTACGTGTGATAGGTCCTAAAGAGGGCACACAAAAAAGAATGATGTAAATTTTTGCTTAACTAAGTACTGCAAGTTAAATTCCAACTTTTCCACCAAAACAAGGGTAGGGAAATTAAAATAGCAAGAAATAAGGTAATTTTGAATCTCAATATTTATGTAATATTGAATTAAGACTGGGTTACATTCGGGCGGACCGGATCGCACCGCAACGCAAAAATCCTCAGTCACGAGCAGTAATATGTATACACTTAGCAAAATTAAAAAGCGATTTTCTCGTGGAATAACGACTGTAACTTTGAGATAAGATCTATTTCATATTAGTATGGATTCCAAAATACTATGTTCATTACAACATAATATTACAATTGTTTCGTACATTTTGTATTAACCATCGCACTTTATAAGCGGGCTGCACCGCGCTTGTTATATTGAAATGCGATGCAATGCGGCCCGATGCAGCTGTAATGTGCGCTTGCCTTTAAAGTGAATAAAATAAAACTTTATAATTTAATCTCATTATATATTTATTCCATATACACCTATAACTACTTCTTGACACAAAGAACATATAACTGCACTGATAATGCATGAACATACAAAATAATCATCGCTCTTGTAAATTACAAAGAACGCTAAATAAATATTAATTCAGAAAACTTGTTACCTTTTCAATGCGTAAAAAAGTATACAGTAGCTTATATATACATAAAAATGTAGTTATAATTTTGAGTACATGCATATTTGCTATAGTTGATAATAGTATTTAGCCCCCAATATCAGTAATGATGTTTTATAATTATTTTACTTTATTATAATCATTAATTGCACCCATTATATACTTTAATGAATCATTATAAATCAATAGTATTCAGATTACTAGCAATTTGTTTGTTTTAACATGTTGTTACGATGGTAATTGTAGTGCTATGGCGAGCAAGCAGTGGTCAAGAGCCGACGACACCTTACGCACTTATGATATAATGAAGCTTCATAATACAGAATACGCACCGTCTTTACGTCACGAGATAACCATAATAGGCGCTAAGTATTTCGTATTCAACGTGGGTTTTAACTACGGTATAGTCGAGCTCGTAATAAGGTTGAAGATAAGATAAATGATTATTTTCTCAAACATGACTAAAATGCACAGGTACAACACAAACTGTCAGCATGCTTGGGTTGTTAGAAGTAAAAATAAAAACAAATCATCTCGTTTTTTTGAACATGTCTTTTTGACAATGGCATGCAAATATGAATAAAATAATGTATGTCACTCCGAGTCAAATTATTTAAAATTTGATGATAATATAGATCATTAAAATAATAAATGAGTAAAAACGTAATCAAAATCTTTCATCTAATAACTCATTCAATTATAATAAGCTATATCTGCTAAGAAATTCATGAATTTTAAATTAGAGGAAATCTATCTGCCATGCGAGAAAAGGGAAGAGGGTTGGATCTTAAGAACATTGCATTTTCTAATAAATATAATACAAGTTGGGAACTTATATTCAACATTCAAAAGTCGGCCGATTTACCCCACAAGTTCATCTCGTATCTTAAAATAGACTCCAAATCTGAAATTAAGGGATCTGGCGCACTAGACGGCCATGGCTCCGGCCAGTTGTGACCGTCTAGTGGTATTGTATGGCGTGCAGCTAGTTGTCCGTAGCGACCAAGTGCGCGATTCGTTTCGGTTTTCTATAGTTTACCTGGTCGCAGCGAGATCGCTTACTGTCACATAGAAAAATAGACCTTGTCGCTTTATGACGTGCAAGTAACATTCAACCTTAGGGTAGTAAAGCAATTACGAGGTCGACTATACTGTTTGTTTACTACAAAGAATTTAATGTTCAATAAATGCAAAAATATTTCATGGAATGATGAATTTATGTAATTATCAGTCCAAACTCATTGCATGATTCGTTATTATTGTATAATAATAATATTTATACTCTGTATAGCATCACAAAGTTTACGTTTTATTTTATCGTTTGAAATAACGAGTTTCTAGCGATAAAAAATTTGCTGTTTTTTTTAATATTATGCTAATTATAGTAGTTTGGTGTTTAGTAAACCTTTAGTGTTTTGTATCAAAATTATTTGTAAAACTATTTAGAAAACATCGAAATAATATAAAACACAAACGTGGACGGCCGTCCTTTGAGACAGGCATTGAATTAATTAAAATATAATGATTTTAATAAAAGTTAGTATGTTACCAAGTAATACTTATAAAAATACATAGACGCACTGTGCTTAGTAAATATTGTGCATGAAGTTACTTCATCGATTCCAGCTTACACAGCCAGCATAGACAATTTCGTTATCCGATCAATACCATTATGTTTATGCTATAAATACAAAGTTATTGTTAGTGTACAATATCATCATATCAATCAAACTACAGAAAGGACAATGGCTTAATATAAAATAAAAAAGAACTAGTCCGCGAAGTGCGACGATTGAACTTTTTTAAATTATTACCCTACTTTATTAGCGACGGATGAAATCATTCCCATCATAACTAGGGAAAGAAAATGATCTAAGGAGCCTTAACTGTTAGCCTTAACGGGTTCCACATGAACCGTAAATATATAACAAAATAAAACATGATATTTCATCACACCTGGTTTCCCGAAGGGAATGTGTGAGTTGTTCCATGTTACAGGGGGCGAGCCTATAGCCATTCAAATTAAATACTTACGGTTCGAATACATTGTGTGGTGTTACTATTAATATAATGGATAAAAAAAGCATTAATGACAGTTTGCTTTAGCTTAATCCAAACAAGCTCCGAATCCCTTACATTGTACAATGTACGGCAGACGTACGATCGAACTCATCGGTAACGCATATCGTAGGTACACGTCCCAGTAAAGACTTTGTTCTTATTTTTTTACTAAATATTAACTATACTAGAGCATGAAGAATTCAGTCCTTCTATAATGGATTGGAAATAAATTGGATCCATTTTGAAAGAATTATGTATTTTGCCTGGTGTAAAAACATGTAATATGATGGAAATTACGTTTTGATGAGCTCTTAATACAAATTTATTTAGAATTTAGTAACCACATTTGTTAGGGTAACTTTAAAAGTTACTTTAAGAACTGTTGGCAACACACATTCGGTAATTTTACAATAGCGATCGAGTTGCGTTTCAACATAAGCCTAAGGTTCTGTTTCATTATACAAATATTAGTATGGGTTTATGGGTGACTATCGAGCGGCGATAGAAATCGAATCGTTATTGAAACGGAATAAAACGACTAACGATACGAAATAGTAAATGTGCCTCCAGTTAGTTATTATTCATTGGAGAGGCTACTGTAATTTCCTCTAGTCTAGTCTAAACTAGAACAGCTCATTCAGTGTTTGAGCTACAGTAATCATTATAAAAGTACTCGTTTGCTTTCTTAAATCACGATCGCTATTCGTTCTATAAAAATCCAGGACACCACTTATGGTGATACCGAGTATAATCACTTTTTTAATACATTTTCTTTTTTTTTCATTGTTATATTATACGATATTAAATGTAGTAGCGACGCATTTTTCTGTATTTCCGACTAAAATATCTGAATATACCCCGGAAAGACTTAATAATCATTATAACATCATAAATAAAAGTTAATTAATTACTTGTTCAAAAACCGTTTCGTTATGAATAATATTATATGGTAAAATACTAAAATGTACGCGTGAGGGAGGGCCGGGTGGCGCGGCGTCACGCGGCACTCACGGGCACACTCGCGTCGTGGTGGGGCGGCTCGTCGGGGCCCGGGTCGCTTTACAACAGTACACATTTCTTTTTCCTGGCGGGTTCTGGGGGCTCCAACGCTGCTAGTATGGCTTCATCGAACACATTCTTCAATCCTTTCTGCAAAACGAATGAACAATATGTCAGAAAGTTAATTATTTTACCTTCCAAGACGATCGGAGTTGGTAAAACCATAGACGAATACAGATGGGACACTCCGCAGTTTAGATATGAAGCTACAAGTACGCGGCGGGCGCGTCTTGCTGGGCCAATTCAGAGAGTGTAACGTAGTCGGAAGATCTAAGAGTTACGCGATAGAAAGAGAGGCAACTTCTAGGTGAATATAACTGCAGGTCATTAGCGCTGTGCGAACTGAATTGCACTTTATTGTGTCGCAGCAAGAGTCGCTTTTTATTTAAATTATTTTGCGGAGTGTCCCATCTGTATTAACGTGTGGCAAAACAGAAAAAAATAAATAATATGGGCTCGCTTTAGAATGTGCTTAACAATTGATACAATAACCGGAACAACAGATAACACAACATACTTCACAGTCTATCTTACTGCAATTTGTATTTGCTATTCAATACAATATTATTATTCGGTTCGGAGTGGCCTATACACGCCTATGAACTGTATAAATATGGAAAAAAAAAACGGCCAAGTGCGTGTCGGACCACGCAAAATGAAGGGTTCCGTAGTTGGGATGAGATTATTCCAAATACAAACTTAACAATGTAGTTGAAAAACATGTTCTCCCATACCAATACACACATTGACTCATTGGCATTTACACAGGCATTGTTTTCTTAAAAGGGGGCTCCAAACACGAAACCCTTTTTATGTAAACTGAAGCATAAAAAAAAACTTTTTATTTTTTTTATTAAAAGCATAAATAAAAACATTTTATTATTATTTATTTTACATTCCAACTGCAAATGTAATTTTGTACGCACATTATTGAGAGATTTACCATGTTATTTTAAGACTAGGCTCAGTAGTTTCGGAGATAAGGGGGGAATGGTCAATTTACATCTATTTTCTTAAATACCTATATTTAAATGCATTTTAAAATCAAAATTATTATTTAAAAAAAATTAAATCCCGCAGTAAGCCCTTTCATTTTACAGATATATGTCACACAGTACAGTTTGCAAAACTTTTTAAATTTTCTTGTTTGCCCCTAAATGTGACCCCCTTAATCAAAATTAATTTATTACGAGGTGCATTCAATAAGTACCTAGCCTCATCGCCAGAGGGCGCTGTAGTTTCAAAAGAGTTTTACCACAGTGTAGCACATTCTTTTTTAATTCTTTTTTCAAATTTTCATTCCAATCCCTTCATTTGTTTTAATTTGACAACTTATGGAAGCGAACGTGTCGATCGGTTTTACAAAAATGGAAAAAGAGCAATATCGTTCGGTGATTCGATTCCTATTTTTGGAAGGGAAAACGCGCATCGAAATCAAAGAGCGCTTGGATGCTGTGTACGGTGACTCTTCTCCATCGATGGCCACCGTCAAGAATTGGTTCAACGAGTTTGCACGTGGCCGTACGTCGGTTTTTGATGAACCACGTCCAGGTGCACCGAAAACAGCTGCTACGGAGGAAAACATTAAAAAAATCCATGATCTCGTATTGGCAGATCGCCGATTGAAGGTTCGGGAGCTAGCTGAGACTGTAGGCATTTCAGAAGGAACAGTGCATCATATTCTTCACGAGGAACTCGGCATGAGAAAGCTGTCGGCGCGATGGGTGCCGCGTTTACTCACACCAGAAAACAAGCGCATCCGTGAGACCACATCGGAGACGTGTTTGGCGCTGTTTAAGCGGAATCCAGCGGAGTTTTTGCGTCGTTTTGTGACCGTCGATGAAACCTGGATCCACTGGTACACACCAGAGACCAAGGAGCAATCAAAACAATGGATCCAGACCGGGGAACGTGCTCCAAAGAAGGCGAAAACTGTAAAATCGGCCGGAAAAGTTATGGCCACCGTTTTCTGGGATTCACAAGGTGTGATCTACATCGATTACCTCGAGAAGGGTAAAACAATTACAGGGCTTTACTATGCCGATTTATTGGGCCGATTCGACGCCGAATTAAAGAAAAAACGACCCCATCTGGCGAAGAAAAAAGTGCTGTTTCACCACGACAACGCACCGGTTCACACGTCTGCCGTTGCCATGGCCAAATTGGTCGAATTACGCTACGAATTGCTGCCCCATCCACCGTATTCTCCAGATTTGGCCCCTTGTGACTTCTTTCTGTTTCCTAATCTGAAAAAATCACTCGCCGGGAATAGATATGGATCGAATGAGGAGGTAATCGCCGCCACGGAGGCCTATTTTGCAGAGTTTGACAAAAACTATTTTTCGGACGGGTTAAAAAAGTTGGAGCATCGCTGGGCTAAGTGTATCGAACTAAAAGGAGACTATGTTGAAAAATAAATTGCAACTTTTCCAAAATTTTCGTTTACTTTTTGTAGGCTAAGTATTTATTGAATGACCCTCGTAATATTACACGTCCGTGTTTGGATCACAGAAATACAATTATGTCTACTAAATCGGTTCATTAGATTCGGAGCAAATTGGCTGTGACAGACAGACACACGAGTGATCCTATTAGGGTTCCGTTTTTTGCTTTTGAGGTACGGAACCCTAAAAAAATTGTCAAATATTTGCGAAATCTACTAGAATTGGAGACTGAATTTACCAAATTGATTGAATAATAATGAGTTTAGTTTTGTGAAATAATTGGGAGGTAAAGATTTATGATACACAGAGGTAAACTGTACAAAGTTTTAAATATGCACTGAAATAGCATTTAAAATTCGTTTTCGTGGAATGCAGTGTTCTTTGGTTCGAGATTATAAGTTCAAGTTATCCAAACTACGTAAAGTTCAAAATCAAATCAAAATTTTATTTATTTGCAAACATGGGTAAGAGATACAGTTACATACAGCAGATACATATTAGTTAGGTTTAGTACAGCAGTACCTTCGTTTCTGTAGATATTTTAAACTGTAATTCAGTCTCAATTTTAAATTGTTCCCACAAAAAGGTAGCAGTATAAACAACGAGCCAAAGACAGTTGCGTTTATCCATTCCAAACAGTTTCATTTTACGTTATGACATCAATTACACACTCCTTAGAAACTTAAGAGACATGTTTTAAGTAAATATTCATAAAACATTGTGTCAACAAGGAATCGGGCAGTGAAATGGACATAACATGTCATCTTTCCAATGTTCATGTTTGAATGTCTAATAAAAGCCGTAATATTGAAATCACACCTTTAAAATATTACGATAAAGTTTAATAAACATTCGTCAACAGAGCAGGGGCGATCAGCTAGTTACTGAAATCATTCAACAAGGTTCAGACTTAGAGTGATGGGGTCATACCTGTGTGAGCGCTGAGCACTCGACGTATTTGACAGCCTTGAGTTCCTTTGCTAGTTTCTCGCCCTGCTCCAGAGACACGGGCTTCTGTTTTATTTTAGCCAGTTTCTCCATTGTGGCCGGGTCGTCTCGCAAGTCTATCTGAGTGCCCACCAGGAGGAAAGGCGTCTTTTGTTGGTGATGAGTAATTTCTGGCACCCACTGGAAATGACATGTAATGAATTAGATTTATCAATGATAGCTGTATATTTTTACTAGGCTGTATATTGTTAAACTTAAAAGTAACAGAACGTAATTGAATACTATGCGTATTCAATTACGTTTTGTTATTTTGAACAGCTTTAAGCAATTATGTTTTTAATAAAATCCTTAAAAGGTACTGAACAGTAGTAGTATTACTTAATGAGTATATTACTTTTAATAGCAAGAGTCTGTGAACTGCTGTTACTGATTAAGCTATTCTATTGAAACATTTTATTACCATAATAAATTATGCTAAATAATATTGTTTCATAATGTTAATTGACATTTAAACATACTTAATATTGGAATCGGCAATGTGTTTAGCAATGCATACCATTAATAATATCAACTTACTTTTTCCTTGACATTTTCAAATGAACTGGGGCTTACTACACTGAAGCAAACAAGGAAAACATCCGTCTGTGGATAACTTAGCGGTCGTAACCTGTCATAGTCCTCCTGACCTGTAGCCAACATACAAACTAGTTAGTCAATAAGTTATTTACACAAAGTAGGTATAATACCAATAATACCAAATTATTTAATTGGCTTCCTAGACATAAACTGAAACATTAAAATCACTTTCACACTTGACCACATGTGACCAAACTGGTTTTGTATGTAACTGAACATATCTAATAATCTACCGTCAACTGTTAATAAGCATGGGGGCAGTATTGCAATCTATTTCTGATCCTATATACGAATGGATGGTGATTTTATAAAGCTGTGATTCCTCTAAAATTGTGTACAGGACATTTGTTTACAAACAAACTCTAACGGTGCACGTACTGAGCTGCAGACCCGTTTCCACCAACAAAACTATGTCATTTTTGTAAGAGTACAATGCAGCACATTTGTAAATGTTTATTTGTGGCAAACACTGTGCAGTATAGTGTCGCACACTGTTGGGATAGCACTTTAACATTGGACGAATACAAACAAACAAAACAATATATTCACCTGCAGTATCAAAGAGACCCAGTGTGTAGGGTTCTCCTCCTATCATGACGGTGACAGCATAGTTATCAAACACAGTGGGCACATACTCAGATGGGAACTTGTTGGTCGTGTAACTTATGAGCAGGCACGTTTTACCGACGGCGCCGTCGCCTACCACCACACACTTGATCGTCTGCATGTTCACAAATGATTGGTAACTTCTCAACAGATATCTTTGATGAAAACTTTTACTCGCTCGTTCTAACGCACCGCAGCGAGTCTCTGACCATAGCAACCCTCAAGAAGTAGTCTAGAACAAAACAAATGTTGTGTTAAGCTAGGTTGTTTGCATAATTTATTGCCTGTAAGAAAAGTAAGAATATCAGAAGGTTTTTGAACAAATGTATAGTACAAAGCAGTATAACGCAAGCAATTTTAATAACACCAACAAAGAAAATAGTGTTTCAGGCAGCGCAAAGTTTTATTTACCATATATTACACAACTAAACATTTCATTTAAAATATTGATTAACTGACAAGAATATAACAAGCCATATTTAAGAATACTACAACTACCACAACAGAAAAATTCAAATAATATGTATAATTGATTCGATTATTTGTTGTACAACAATTTAACTTGAACTTTAACTCTTAATTAATGACTTTTATAGAAGAGACAGGATGAGTATTAATGTGACTAAACATGCATGGGAAACACACGTACAAGATTACAATATCAATATCCATGACTTCATGAGAAAAAACTCAATGGACTAGCTAGCCATAAGGAGAAACATTTTCAGTAACAATAAATTCATGTATTTTATTATGATTCCCCATGAGAAAAAGACGTGAGTTATGTATGTAGTAGAAAAAGTCGCACAAAGAAGTCATAACAAGTGTGGCATATTTTATACTCTAAAGACATAATAAATATTAACATGAGTGAATAATTTTTGTGAATTTTGATTCTTAACAGAATTAATTAATGAAACATTTTATGTTAAGTATGATTGCTTTTTAGTAATATTTTGAAGGGTAAATATCCAGCGATAAACATAATGGTATAAACTGTTCATGATACTAGCACACAGAAAAACCATTCATGACTAATCAGCATTACTATGATTAATAACAATCCATTATAAATAAACCTGTTGTAAAATAGAACATATTTGATATTTAAAAGGCGACAGAGACAAGAGAGATTTGTGTTTTTTTTTTGTGTGCAACAGAGACAAGAGTATGGGCAACAGCATTCCAAATAAAAGAAATATTTCCTCATCACCTTTCACTAGAGTAGCTTATGTTGAAATTTTTTAAATCAATTAAAATAACTATTTCAAAATGAACAACGAAATGTCAGGTATTAGGCTACACTTAACAGGGAATCTCTGAAAATACTGATTTATATGATTTACTTACTGCTCAGTAAGTAGAGCAGGAAGAATTGAGGAAGTCTGTAGAAGAACCAAAGTTGTTGATATGGGTCTAAGAATCAACAAGTTGAAATTGCAATGATTAGGCCAACAAGTGGTTTGAACCAATAAGCATTGGAGCAGAACAGTTCTAGAATGGAAACTGTCAACAAAAAAACCAGTCTTGGATAACCTGGTCAAAGTTAGATAAGCATTTTGGATGAGATCAGCCCAGTAGCAGAAATCTATAAAGCTGATTTGACGATGGTCACAATGTCAGCCAATGACATAATGTCAGTCAATGTGAATGTAGACTGTAGGCTGAATGGTCATCTACGCAAAGGATGTTATTTTAAGACGCGCGCGGAATCATTGCTACAGTATTCAAGATGCCAATTTCCATGTGAAGCATAAATCAATCCAAAATATCTATTACTGAACATAACCTCCATTTTCATGACAGAATAACATATCGATAAGACAAGCACAGCTGTATAATAACACAATAATCATAAAATATAAACAATTTCAAACTTTTTGACATAACTGTATATTTCTCATATTGAAGTAAAAAACTGTTGGTTTCCATTCTTTTTGATGAAAAATCTATAAAATATAATTATATTATTACTATTTATTTAGTTAAGATAACAGAAAGAGAAAGACGTTACTATCAAAAATAGATGATAGTTTATCAATAGCTAATGGTTCATTTAACTTTGCTGCAGGGTTATTGCTAAATCCATTGTCTAATATGTATATCAACAGTGATTTGCTTATCTATAATCACTATTATTAAGAATAACTTTAAGGATGTTAAGATGTTTAAATAAATTAATGCTTTGTGTTTTGATTGTTTTAATTCTGATGGTCACATCATATTACACAATCACACTTAGCGGACATAATGGCTGTATGCAAAACAATGCACATTCGCTGAAGCAGCTAGCTGCTTATGGTATCACATGATTTCACTGCTTATTAACAATAAATGTAATAATTGTTGACATTACAAATAGTGTTTATCCAATTGATGGCCAGTTGGTCAACATTAATTGTTGATTGATGGTTCAAAATGAAAAAAGATTTGAATACTATTTTATTACATTTATTTTAAAAATATATCATCTTCTGAATACCATAATATTATTATAAACAACAATAGTCACAGTCAAATGTAAATACAATCTGAGATACAAATAAGTAGGCACTTGACAATTTAACATCTGACTAATCAGTGTAGGCGGGTAAAATGTAGGTGAATAACTCGCACAGCAAATAAAATCCAAGCAATATAAAACGATAAATAGGACTACATTCCATTAGCACGATATAGGGCAATGACCCCAAAAGGGGTCATGTAAATAAAAGCGTGTGGTGATTTTCAGGATGCTAAAAAACAAAGACATCTCTCTAGATGCACCGATAGCGCGATAGGCGGTTGCCTGTGCGCCGCCACTCATTAACATGCCTTCCTGTTCGTTTCCGTCATGACTGTTGTTCTATTTAAATGTACCCATACAGGAACATACGAGGGTGTCTGATGCACCAGAACGGATCACACTGAATACAACATTCATTAATCTACATACCGGTGCAGTTTTATCCAATATTGATAAGTATTTTTACATAATCACGTCACAATACCTTTGACGTCCATTTTGTGTAGAGTTCGATCACAAGTAAGTCGCTATCATGATAATATAGATATATTAATGCATTTTGTAAGATATTTTACTTACCGTATGAAGATGTTACACTTTCAAATCAAAAAATTCAATTGTAACTCGGTATAAATAAATTGAAAACTACAAAACTGTACGTTGCGGGTTGGGTCATTGACGGTGACGCCATTGATTGGATGAATAGTGATGTAATTCAATATCAATCGATTTAATATCGAACTAATGCATATAATCTGTAGTCGATTATCCGTTTGTGACAGAAGCAAAATGTTATTCTAAATACACACGCAGCGACTTTAGTCGCCACAGATTAGTTGACACAGATGTTTTCAGCAAAGGATATTGACCGGTTTCGGACCAAATGCTGCCCAGGAGGTAGGTATGGGCGTTATTTAACGAAGAGTTCCTATGGCTACTTTCCGGCTCTATCATCAAACCCTGGATACAACTTTGTGCTATACTACTTGTCAAGACAAAGCCAACGAGTACAAACACGATCGTGCGATCTTATTTGGTTGAGGAGTTCTTATGGCCACCTTCCAGCTCCATCATCAGACCCTGGACACCACCTGGTGGAATAGCACTTGTCAATACGTATCCAATGAAACCACATACGACGGCGACGGGGCCATCTGGTTTACTTGAAGTGTGCCCGTGACTACCTTCCAGCTCCTTCATCAGACCCTGGACGCCATCTGAGGCTATAGCAATTGTCAAGATAAAACCAATGAGTTCAAACTCAACAACGGTATCTTATAGAGTTCTAATGATAAAATAAAATCAATAAATACAACTATCAGAAAAACATTTAAAAAACTTTTTAACCCGTGGACCAATTTTTTTTTTATGAATAATTTGATGCAAGAGACCATTTGGAAGCACTCCCATGTCAGGGGCCGTACTACGACGTGTTAAAGTCATTATTGTTCCAGTGTGAAAATGGGACAGTGCTATTTATGCTGTATAGCTCCATCTCTCTCTCACACTGGAACAATAATGGCTTTAACAAGTCGTAGTACGGCCCCTGGGTAGGGGTGGGTCGTTACGTGATTTTTGTGAAACGTAACGTAACTAGTGACTTCGAGGACGTCACCGGTTTTGAAAACTAGTGATTTTATTAACTAGTTATTTTTCAAATTCTATTCTCATTGAAGTGTTACTGTTATTTGCGAAACGAAAATGTAAATGGTTACCTATGTAATACGTTACATAACACAAGCTTGTTTCGTTTCAATCTTTTCATTCGATCACTGCATTGTGATTGTGATGGAACTAGTTACAAAAATCACGTGTTTGTGTGTGACTCGAAACTAGTTATTCCGTTACATGCCCCGTAGCCAGTTATTGTAACTAGTGACGTTAAAATAACGCCCATACCTAAACACAGTTGAGAAGCAGGTGCTCTGTGGGCACGACACACGTGACCGTGACAAACGAAGGAGCCTGGGGGTGGCCTATGCGTCAAAGGACGCGTTGATTGACGAAGATACCGAAGTGCAATAGCCATGTTTTTGCTTAACCCTTTACCGCATACAGTGCCAAATTTGTCACACTAACTTAAATTCGTTGCAGAGGACTAGTGATGCCATCTTTGTATCATGTTTGCCATTATTATGTTAGTTCATGGACTGTTTTATCGAAACACCAACTTATGGCAGTTTTATTGTACTGCTTTATCACCATACTCGATCGGTAAAACAGTCGACTCCGCCATTTTGCACTTTCGTGAGTTTGCAAAGTTACGGAGAGAGATTTGAAGTCATTTAAAAGATAAAATAAAATAATTAAGTGATTAACGACATAGAAAAATGGATCCCCGACACTTCTATGGAAACAAACGTAAGTAATGACATGAATATCTTGATTATAATGTATTTCGAAGTTTGTGCTAAATTTGGCACAACATGCAGTAACGTGTTATTTTTTTTTCCAAATATGGAACATCATGCAGTTCGGGGAAAATACATACTAAAATACCATATTTGGAACATAATGCATTAAGTGACTTGTTTAATATTTTATTACAGACAAAATGTCTACTCGACCTCGTGTTGTGATAATGTTGGCGGATATTTTAATGCAAAAATATATAAGAGTTTTTTACACCTACGACACGTAAAAGAGGACGCCCTTTGAACCAAGACATTGAGAATATCAATAAAATAAAAAGACGTCGACGCCTGGATATGCCTCCAATCGAAATAGCCGTGGATGGATTTAACCACTGGCCCGAGTGAAAGTCTGAGCGTCAAAGGTGTAAGATGGTGGGATGTAAGCAAAAATACCAAATATATTGCCAAAAGTGCAAATGTTATTTGTGCCTGAACAAAGATCGTAATTGTTTTACTCAGTTTCATACTTAAGAACTATATTTTGTTATTTCTGTATAAAAAATGTGTTCTTTTTTATTGTAAGTACCCCACCAATTCCAAATTATCTAAACTGCATGATGTTCCGAATCTGGAACTATAACTTACGTATGCTGTGTTGCATGTTGTTCCAGATTTGGAACTAAAGGTTTTTTGACTGTAACTATCCTGAAAGTATGTTTTGTTTTTTTAAATATTTTTCTTGAGTCATACTAAGCCTCTAAAGTATCACATATTTTTTTGAAAAAAATTAAAATATTCATGCGGTAAAGGGTTAATTTATTTTATATTGTAATTAATTTTGGTTTATCAGTAAATAAAAACGTTATTTATTTATTATATCAAAACGGTGTGTGTGTAAGATAATGTATTTAACGCTTTATAGTACACATAGTAACTTTAGTCGCTAGGTGGCGCGGCGCGGCGACTCTCTGCCCCCGCTCGCTGGCGATTTCAAAAATATTCGTCCATAGGTCCACACGTCGACACTGCTAGCAACAAATCAATTGTAAAAATCTGTAGGACATTTTAATTTAGAAATCGCTGGCGACTATAGTCGCTGCGTGTGTATTTATTTATATAGTACCAAATGGCATAACTTGCCAGCACTAATTTAGTATTTTAGTAAGCCAGAGACAATATCTTTTTTTGTGTGCGATTCCTTCTTTCCGAACAATCCAATCAACAATGCAGAAAATTACATACTGGCCAGGCAATCTCTGGCTTTGTGGTTGTAACTTGTTGGCAGCAAGCGGGAATTAAAAAATATATTTAAATTCCGAATAATTTTTCATCATTCGTAAAAAAAATTGTGTGAATTTGTCATCTTGTGTGGTTGTTTTTTCAGAATTATCTAGCGAAAATTAAAGAAGTGGAATACATTGACCGTCGCAGTTTATACTTGCACCAATTGAGCGCATAATATTTACCTAACCTGAAAAAATGTTGCTGTTAGGAGATGTTTTTCCTAATTTTACTGCCAACTCGACCATTGGAATGTTAGATTTTTATAACCATCTTGGAGACTCGTAAGTTTATCATTTTAAAACCGGCACTATATAAAAACTTACTAAAATCCTATTTATTTATAAAAATAACTCGTAAGAATGGAACAACATTTACACCAACATTAAGTAAGTACCAAGTTTTACACATTTTCATAATCCACGCCGTTGTAGCAGATAAACGAAATCTAATTGTTTCTCTTGAATTAATTGAGCTGCTACGGAATCCTTTAGAAGTAGTGTGCAGAAACGGCATAAGGTCAGAGAAACTTCAGATTAGCAATGACTTATTAAGACTATTTGGCTCATGAAACAAGTGCAGATGCCAACAAGGTCATAAGTCTTGCTATAAATGTCAAGTAAACAACATAGATACCTACAGGTAAAAGGAAACCAGGGTACAGAGTACAACATAACTGCAAAAAGTCAACATGTGCATCTAAACATAAATTGGTGCCTGTGTTTGCACTGGCAATAACGCGGTTTTCTGTCAATGTATTGAACTGTGTTTGTATTGTCACATAACTTGTAGAACAAAAATTTTGTTTGATTTTTCATAATTACAAACCAATTTCTTAGTAAAAAGTTTCTATGTTCAGACTTATTTTGGACACTACACCTAGCTCTAAACACAAGCTATAGACTAGTTTCGAGACAAACACCAACAGTGCGAATATAAAACGGGGACAAACCTCTAAACAAACATGTTAACATGTTATTGTGTTTCTAGACAGTGTGAACGCAGCCAACAACAAATCTTGGAATCTGTCAAAAAATAACTTAAGATGTTTCAATCCAAGTTTCACAACATTTTGCTGGTATTGCATAGTAATGATGACTGTTTTTGGGTGGGACATTATCAATCAAATAACTTCTTCCGCTCTGGGCAGGGTGGGCGTGATCTCTTGCTGATTAAAATCCACCCGTGTTCCTTCAGTTGCCTGTATGTTGCTAGGGGCCACAGCATCCCTTTCGAAGGTTCCCTGTAACTCCGGCATAGTAATGATGACTGAGATTTATTTTGTGAAGTATTTCGGAAAACTACATAGGTGCACAGGATAAAGTAGAATATTAAAAAAAAATTATGTAACATAGAAAAAGTCTAGTCAATGTTTAACTTAGCCCCATTTCATTCCCCAAAACTATTACAATTTCTTCTCAACCTCTTTGCTTGCTAATAAATTGTTGTATAATTTCCAGGTGGGGTATTCTATTCTCCCACCCATCAGATTTCACTCCAGTTTGTACTACAGAGTTGGCCAGAGTTCTGAAATTGGTGCCAGAGTTCCAAAAGCGCAACACCAAAGTTGTTGGCTTGTCCTGTGATAGTATTGAGTCTCATGTGGAGTGGTGCAAAGACATTCAATGCTTTGCAGGTAATATTTAACATTATATTTAGAGGGATGACCCAGGGCAGATATAATATGTGGCAGTGTCTGAAGAAGAGTTGTTGGACAAACAACCAGTACGCATAGCATGACAACCATAGAAACGGGTTTCGACAAAAATCCGTTTCTATTGTGGTCAAGGTAAGCATACTGAGCAGGAAACATGCTTTAAATCTTATACAGGGTGGATTTTTGAGATGGGGTAATAAGGGCAGGTATCTTAACCGTTGTCTACAGGAAAATGGTCTATGAAGACTGTCGGTATTTTTTTGATTAATTTTGATGCCCATTAACAGATTTTGAGAAAAAAATACAGTCGGCAAGAAAATGGGCCATTTTCACAAAAACTTCATTTTGATGACAATCGATCGTGTTTCTCCTTTTTATAAGGATCAAAAAACTATCGGACCAACCTGAGGTTTGAGTACGAGAAAAGTCAGAAATCACTAAAAACTTCCCATTAATTTCGTAGGAAATGAATCCCAACCTACGAATATATTATTCGTAGGTTGTTGGGACTTTCCTTTTTTATAATTTTGGATATTTACTTTTTTACTATGGATAGACTGGCCGCTACAATAAAAACTGGCTTAGAAAAGTTCGGATTTCGAACGAAAACGTGTTATAATTTTATTTACTTTGAGAACAGAATTTAGGATTAAGTTTGTTGCTTGTGATTTCTGGCTTTTGTAGTGGGTGGCAGTCTATCCATCATAAAAAAAGTTAGATGGAGTCTCATTTCCTACGAAATGTATGGGTTTTTTTTTGCGATTACTGTCTTTTGTAGTAGTCAAACCTTAGTTGGCCTGATAATTTATCCTTATAAGAGACAGGATTGATTGGGATCAAAAAAAGTTTTTGTGAAAATTTTCTTGTTTGTGTAACCCCACTCTTACTCCACTTGTATGTGTACTTGGTTCCAGGCTAAATGCCTTTTATGAAAACATTTTGCTGGGGTAACGTTACTCCAGCAAAATCAGTTTTTCTCGAATAACTTCGAAAATACAACTTGAACAAATTGCAACTACTATGAACTAATTATCTGTAATACTCTCATTTCTCAAAGGCGTAACATTAGCATACCATTTTTTTGCTAACTGTACTTTGTTTTTCAAAGACCTGTGAAAAGGGGTCAAACTTTAAAAAAAATTTACTGGTTTCCTGAGATCGTTTTTCTGTAACTACAACGGTTAAGGTACCTACAATTACTGCCCTCACAAAAATCCACCTGTATACAGTGTGATTCTTCATAATGTGCACATATGGAAATGAGGGAATCTATGCTTAATTTTATCGACGGAAAAAATATAAAAAAAATATTTTTGTTTTCTTATTAACATTAAATCATAAAAATTAAAAAAAAAATTTTTTGTTCTCTTTGGTATCTTATTTATAAATTTTACAATTATTGTAAAAAATTATGATAAAAAACAGATATTTGCTAAAAAATGTTTATTTTCAATTGAGGGTAGTTTTTTTTCTTAATTTTCATTTTATGTGGACGCCTAATTACTTCCAATCATTATGGAGTTTGTTTCATCGCGATAGATGATTTAGTTCAAAAGTTACAGTTATGTTACAATTTTTTTTAAATTCTATAACAAATATTTATTTAATGAAAAATTTTATATTTAAAATATTTTTTCTGTCGTTAAAATTAAGCATAGATTCCTTCATTGCGATATGTGCACATTATGAAGAATCACACTATTAAAGCATGTGAAGTTAACTTATATTGAACAAACAATCAGTGAAATAAAAGCTATTTGTTGTAATACCATCATGCCTATACGAGTATTCCCGGAATCAGCAGGCAGAGGTGTATGGATACCCACAACTCCATATAATAATATTGCGATTAAACAGACAGAAATCCAGACTCTGGGCAGCTAATGAGAATTTCATGATTGAATTAATATCATTAACACAAAAAAGTTAGAAAATCAATGATATTTGGGATTAAATCCTATATACTTTACAGGTTGCAATGAGGATGAGAAGTTCCCATATCCAATAGTTGAAGACAAGAATAGAGAAATTGCCAAGAAGCTCTGCATGATAGACAAAGACGAAGTGGATTATTCTGGAATTCCTCTCACCGCTCGTGCTCTCTTTATCATTGACCCAACCAAGAAATTTAGGCTGTCTTTTCTTTACCCAGCCACTACGGGCAGAAACTTTGAGTAAGTGTAGTTTATCATTTCTTTTAGTTCTGGTTTACGATTAATTAAAACACGGTAATTTTCATACACATTATTTTTCTTTTAACAAGCTTATGCAAATTTTTCGAACGGTCATTTATTTAAGAATGTTGGTTGAGTAAGGACCAGCGCACGCTGAACAGCAAAATTTTCGGGCAGGTTTTCATGTTATTTAATCTCTATATCCTTGACTCATTAAACTTCTTCGCATTTGGAGAAAGACAACATCACATCTCAAACAAACTATCAACTTATTTCTAGATAAAGAATTTAAAGCTTGATAACCTGTGTATTAATTTACACATTATCATTTTTGTTTCAATAAACTACAACAGCAATTATTGAATTCCTATCTGATCTCCATTGAAGAATTCAAGAAGGTATTATGACTATTATGAGTTATGACTCCAAAGGACACAAGATACCATTGTTATGTCTGTCAGATTATACTGTGTCATGTTATCAGTAGTTATGATAATATTTATCTTTGAAGTCGTTTACATTATTCGACAATGGTTTATCGCATTGTGTCGTCCAAGTGAAGGAAGAATGTTGACAAAATGACTACTTACACAACGAGTATATTGAAACTTGTGGCTTGAGACTATAGAAGTAATAATAACACTTGAACAAATATTGTTATAGTAGTTTGTAATAGTTATTGTTATACTTTTTCAGATCTGTGTGTAATATTACGTTGTCATTTGTTAAACATTTTATACAATGTTATCAATGTGGTATTCAATCTAAAATCCGTCTGTATTCTAAAACTCTTGCTGGTTCATCGCAACCTAACCTGCCATAGGTACCGGCTTGAGTGGCCGGTGGCTGCGCTATTGCCTTCTGAGTTACGTGTCGCGGGTTGGATTCCCGCACAGAAAATAATTACATACATATTAGAGCCTACAAATAGTTGCCACAGCTCTGTGGAATTTATGTTAGTAAAGGTATCCAAGACACGAGAAATTCGTAGTCCAACATAATAACTGTTGAATAAGCTTCAGACTATACATTCTGACAGATATTCGTAATCGGGACTAATTTGTTCCCTCTTCTTCTGAGCGCGTCGATGGTTAAAACCCAGAATTTTGCTATGAATATTACACCTATTGACTGCCTCGTTGGTCAGGTGGTCGCAAGTACTATTACTGAACATGAGTTCCTGGGTTCCATTCCCAGGTTGGGCAGTGGTATTACTTAGGATCCTTTAGGAGTACTTATTCAGAAAATATACTTCAAAAGTTGTCTAAATACACTCAGCGTATTTTTTTTATTTTTTATTATATCAAATGCTATACGATTTCTCTCTTTATTAGATAAATTATTTAGCAAACAAAACACCTTTTCACAGTAAGCATTGCTTACAGGAAATGACAACATAAATGACATATTTTTTTTAAATTTTTGTGGTCCTTATGGTTTCATTTTTTTTAAATATTTGTCCCAAATTTTGTGATTGGCGTGTTTGCATGGCAATTGATTTGGTTTGATTTGGCATGTCCTTGTCTTTTGGAAGATGTTGAAATATTTCTCGAAGACAACAGTAATCTGTACGTGGGGCACTCAGAAAGTTATGCGATACTAGAAAAAAGTATACTACAGGTTATAATTTTTTTTATTATTACTTTTCACACATACACAGTTTCATACCTCTAAACCAATTTTCATAACACATTTTCCAGTACGCACCAGATACCTCTTCAAACTCCTTCTCACGGTTTTCCTTTGAGTTGATTTTTATTCTTAAAAATTCGAAAAAGTCGCATGGAGCCAAATCAGGACTGTAAGGAGGATGACCTATAAATTATACCGGTATGCTGTCCAGAAAGAGTCCCTTGTTTTGAGCGCCGAGTGAGCCGGCGCGTTGTCGTGGTGAAGCAGTAGCCCACGGAGGCCAGTATTCGGTCGCTTGCTGCTTGCAACAGTAAAAACTTTTGGCAAACATTTGGTAACATACCATTCAGCTCCTTTGATCTCGTAAGGGTACTGACACCAGATAACCCGTCAAAGAAAAAAACTTGCGATCAAAATTTTGCCTGCACTTCTGGCTCGCTTCACTTTGGTAGGCGTTGCTTCATTTTGAAACAGCCACACGGTCGACTGACGCTTCGTTTCTGGATCATACTGATAAATCCAAGATTCACTACCCGTAATGATATAATAAACGCGCCGAGACGAGCCTCCGAGACGAGCCTGCTTCAAATTTTGCCATCATGTTTCGGCACCATTCTACCCGACCCTCCTGAGCCAGCGTTAGATTTTGCGGTACCAGCGTGAAACTATCTTCCTTACCCGAAGATGCCCGTGTAGAATTTCAGGCACACTTCCCGATCCAATCTGCAGTATATGCGAACCTCTTACGTAATTCGCCTATTATCTTGAATTAATATTTTTATAGCCAGCACGTTTTCTTATCTAACAGCCGTCATAGGGCGGCCGCTAAAGTTACTCGACCACGTATAAATTCGTTGAACTAGCGGAAAACGGTCGCTTTAGAAGGGCTTTTGTCTATGAACACCATTCGAAGTCATTCAAACAATTCTTCTAGTTTTAGTCGACATTTGAAATCATACAAAATCATCGCGCGATAATGTTCTCGTTGTAAATCCGTTTTTCAGTGAGACGAGAGTATTTTGATTTTGCTCGTAAAAAAATGTGGAGGGAATTTCGAATTTGGAATGTTGTTTTTTTTTAATAAATAGTCAGTTTTAATTGACATCAAAACCAGCCAGTGTCCCATAGACAAAAACTGTTAGTCGCAAAATTTTCTGAGTGACCTGTGTAGTGTATACAGACAGGGTGACTGGTAATTTGACGTATTCCTTCAAGGACGTGATAGTGTGATCCATTTACAACAATTAAGCACCCTATAAAGCCTAGGCGAAAATTCATGGGAATCGAGGAAACCCAATTTTCCAGAATTGTCACTAAATATCACTTTTCTCTAAACTCTCAAATTGAATGGCCTTCATTGCTTTTCCATGGGATACCTAATACTTCAATAAACCTTTCGATGTAACAAAATTTTCTAAAACATCAAATAGGTAAAAGTTAAGGAAGAAAATTTTCTAAAACATCAAATAGGTAAAATTTAAAGGAAGAAGTTTACTAACAATTTTCAAAAATCATAAGAGGTGCCGATGAAACAGTCGATAGTGCTGGCAAAGGTCGAATTTGCTAATTGTAGAAATATTTAAAAATTGTGAGATAATCGTAGTAATTAACTGGTTAATGCCATCCCACTACTTCCTAACCTCCCAGCAATCCAACACACGGCAGGCAATCAGGTCGTCATGACCAGATAACAAGTCGCGGAGCGGTTTTTGGGTTTTTAACATGACTCACGGTCTTCTCGCTGGTCACGGTTCACTTGTTCTCTCCTCCAAATAGCCCGTTAAGGTGAAATGGTTCCGAAGCAGATGTTTTGACGCGTTTCGACTTCACGCAAATTCAATTTTTCTCTTAAAAAAACAACGAATTTGCGTATTTTTTTTATGATTACGAAAATTTAAGAGTGTCTTTAGTGAAGTATGAAGCCCGAAACACGATTGACAAAACTTTCCTCGATACAAAAAAATCGCAAAGTTTCCTTAAAATCTGCTTTTTTTGTTACAACCATTAAGAGAAAAACCTATTCCATTTGATTGTTATCAAAGCAATTGTAATAAAATTTTGACTACGTGTTCACTATTAAATACTTTAAGGGATTATGGACTTATTTTTCTATACAAACACAACTAAAATTTTTAAATTAAATATTTGTAAAAATAGTGCAATAGAATTGCGCGCGGGCCGGGTCATACCGCCGCTCCCGGCTCCCGTCAGTCGTCCGCAACGCGTCGTAGAGAGCACCTGTGTACAACTTTAGCGCGCGCGTTGTCGGCGCCTACGAAAATATTGTACCTAAGTGACAAAAATGGCGAATAAACGCAACAAAACAAAAAAAAATTCTCGACAGAAATTCAAGAAGCTGAAATTATTGAACCTGAATAGGTAAGTTTATTTAGCATACCAATTCATTTATATTTTGCTTTAGGGCCGGGCCACTATAGACGACGGACTTTTTGTACGTGAAAACCATCGATCACTAATAAAGAACTGATCGATGGTGAAAACCAAAAATCTGCGAACATGGGTTGTTATGGATTTTTATTCACTATTTTACGCAGAAAAATTCGCAAAATATTTATTTTCGCGCATAAAAAGTATTTTTTCTGTGGTGGCCAGTATGGGTTCTGAATTTATTTACTCACGCGGAGCAAGCGAGCCTTAGACTTCCAATTACACCACAAGTTTGATTATTAGGTATTTATGAATTATAATGTTTCTATAGAATTCTAAGTAAGGCTGAGTCTGCGGAGCCACCAGCTGAGCAGCCACTGGAAAAAACACCGCAATACTCACCACAATTCCCAGAAACATCTGATGGGGCACTAGTGGAACTTCAATCCGTGACACCCAAGTTTTTTGAGTAAGCTTACATACCTACCTACGCACATGTACTGCTGTGGTAGGCGCCAGTTGAATTTGTAATCTATGGAGGTAAAGACATAAAGCAATCCTCAATGTGCATTTATCGTGAACCTTTCCATTTTTTAGTAATGACAAACGATTCATAATATTTATTGTTCGGGTATAGATATTCTATTTCACGGAGGCTGGTTGGTCTTAGTTGTATGTGTGCACTTCAATCTTACGTGCGGCACATTATGTCTGTCTGTGTGTAAGTTCTTTTCTATGACATCGAGCGCTCCGAACTTACGCACACGAAAAAAAAGCGTACGTAAACCTACAAACACATCCAAGACCTAACCGCTTTTCCCTAATATCTCTTCATAGGTATGAAATAGTAGAGAAGTCAATGTACTTTATTGCAAATCCTTTCTGGCACCTGCATACAGAAGGCCTTTAAAAATATAATTTATATTTAGAGGTCATGAATAGAGTAGACAAACCGGTTTTACCAGAAACCGGTTTTTATCAGAAACCGGTTTTTATTTGTCGGACCTAAGATTTCAAAAACCGGTTCAAGATAAATAAAAAGCGGTCCAAGATTTAAAAAAAAAACGGTTTTGGCATTTATTCGTGATCGATGCTTTAGCACGATTGCTACCGATGACACTCGTACTTTTTGCATAAATGCAATTTCAATCACCTATCATAAGTTACCTATTCACTCTCTTGGAGATGCTAGTTTCCAGAAAACAGAGATTACTTATTTTGGTTGTTTCAGCACCCCTGAAAAATTACTTGATACTGACGGAACAACAGGAACAGATTCACGACAAATACCAGAATTATCTGATGTGGCACTAGTGAACCTTCAGTCAGCGTCAACCACACCACCTCCACTAGTTGCCGAGTAAGTTTGTGCTCTTCCCTCTGAGATTTACGTTCCTATATGTAATTTTTCTCAGAAATTTCATACCTAGTTCATCTGCTACGAGGCAGTTTATTTGATGGGGGACTGCAAATAGTTACATTCAGTGATATAACAATTTTTACTGCTTTTTTTCGTGTAGGCTAAACAACCATTTATTTTATAGTACCGGTAATCGGTATTAGGTTACATGTAACCGGTTTTGCTATAAAATACAATTTAACACGCATTTCTTTCCAATGTTTCAGCGCTCCAGAAGACCTACCTTATCTAGTGGAACACGAGATCGCGACAAACCAGATCAAAGAAATCACCGGTCGCAGAATTGTTGACATCGCATATTTTTTTAATCAATTGCAACAGCAAAAGCACAACCCCCTATTTAAGTGTGATTTTAGTTACTTGGTTTTAGAAACCGAAAAGCGAACCGGTCTCGTTTCACATTTTAATTTCAAATGTAAGATGTACATGAAAACTTTCAAGGTATGTACTGACGATCCGGGCAGTGTTAATAGTGTAGATATTAACACTGCAGCAGTTTCAGGTATAGTATCATCTGGGATTGGATACTCTCAATTCCAAGAAACTATGGCTGCCATGGATATTCCCATTTTTTGTGAAAAATATTACGCCAAAATTCAAGACCACGTGTTTAATGAATGGGAGGCTACAGCAGTGGAAACTATGGAACGAGCTGCTGCAATTGAACGAGAAGCAGCAATCCAAGAAGGTAAGGTTGTAAATGGAATACCTGTGATTGACGTCTTTGCGGATGGTGCATGGTGCAAACGTTCTTACGGAAATAATTACAAAGCACTGTCCGGTGTTGCTGCAATCGTGGGACGAAAATTTGGAGAAGTTCTCTTCATTGGCGTAAAAAATAAATATTGTTTAATATGCGCAAGAGCAGAGAAACGGAACGAAAACCCCAAAGCTCATGTTTGCTATAAAAACTATGAAGGCCCGTCTAGCGGAATGGAAGCGACGATCGTATGCGAGGGCTTCAAGGAATCCATCAACATGTATGGGCTTATTTACGCCAATATTGTGGCTGATGGTGATTCTGCAACCTATGCTAAAATATTAGCATCAAATCCGTATTCAGGATACGTTGTTTCTAAAATAGAATGCCGAAACCACATTCTCAGAAATATGTGTAACAAGCTCCGTTCACTAGCCAAAGACACGAAATACCCAAAAATGCAAAGAAAATATATTACCGATGAAAAAATTATGAGTATGAGAAAAGTCGTCACGACTTCAATCAAGCACAATAAAAATAATCCCAGGGATTTCGCTATAAAACAAATTCACGATGACATCACAAATTCTTTGAACCATGCATACGGGGATCACAGGCGTTGTAAAGATTATTGCTGCAATAAAGAGAAAGCCATATTGTGTTCAACTGTGGCAGAGCTTGAACAGTCAACTTTTTGGTTTCGACTAAAAGTTATTTTAAATTCCGTGGCTGCAAAATCTCGGAGTTTACTGGAAGATGTTGACACCAATGCTGTTGAGAGATTCAACAGCATAGTTGCCAAATTCGTTGGAGGCAAAAGAATAAATTTTGCCTCACGACGATCATATCAGGCTAGATGCTCTGCTGCTGTTGTTTCCTACAACACCAAAAGACCTCTTTACACACTTCATAAAAAAATATTAGGTAAGAGCCCAAGGGGTACCTTTAAGAAGGTAGAAGAAAGGAGAGAGCAAAAAAGAAAGCAAGCTAATGCTGTGAAACGAAAAAAAAATAGAGGTAAACTATTTGGGAAACAAAACGATTACGGCTCACGAGTTGCTGCACCAGACATGACGGCGGAGGAGTACAGCGCAGCGTCTGCAGATTTTATGAAAAATTTGAAGACTATGGTTATGGACCGTGAGGGAATTCAGAAACGGACCACACAACAACGCGAAAGCACTGAATGGCTTCAAATCAGGAGGTTGATGATAACTGCCTCAAATTTTGGAGGTATAATAAAGAGACGAAAAAATTTGTCTGCCCTGGTTAACAATATTTTGTACAAGTCCAACATTTCATCTGTCGCATCTGTTGCACATGGACTCAATAACGAAAAATTCGCGCTTCAACAACTGAGTAGCCAAGAAAAGTTACGGATTGAGGATTGTGGACTGTTTGTGGATCAGGAATTTCCTTTTATCGGTGCCACACCAGATGGAGTCGTTGCAGAAAATACAATCGTCGAGGTTAAGTGCCCTGTAGCTGCTTTTAGAAACGGCATGAAAAATGCTATCAAGCAAAACAAGATCCAAATTCTAAAATTTAATAAAAAGAATGGGGAAGTTACAGTAAACAAAAATAGTAACTGGTACTATCAGGCCCAAGGGCAACTACGAGTGACTGGCAAGCAGAGATGCATTTTCGGGATATGGGGAGGAGAAGATGAAAAAATGGAAGTCATATATATCCAAAAAGATGACGACTTTTGGAAAAATAAAATGGAGTCAAAACTTATTAACTTTTACCAAACACAAGTTCTTCCAGAGTTGGTAGATTCCCGCCGAAACCGGGGTATGCCTTTGAGAGGATCTGAAAAATGAGTTTCAGGTCGATGGTGGACACTTTACACAACGCAGTGAACAATATGATCCCCTATTTTTGATTTTAAATAAATATAAAAAACGGATATAGGTACCTTTTTTTTTATTTTCAAAGAAACCGGATAACAGTAAAACCGGTTTTAAAAAACCTGTTTTGGATTCCATAATTTCCATCTCTTATTCTAGTAGTAGAATACGTACTATGTTTTGTACTGACCGTATTACATTATTATGTAGTTTTATTAGTAGGCAGGTACTCATAAGTAGTAGATAAATATAGCATAAGGCACATTATATTACAAGAATTCACATTGTTAAAAAGATTTTAAAACCAGTATAATATTTAGCAGCCTTATCCCTAAAAGCGACAACTGAACGTTATCAGCAGCAGCTTTTGGATAAAGATTTAGATATGTAATACCTAGTGATCTCCTAATAATACAACAATTACAATAAAACGCAAAAATAAACCACATGCATACCTTTCGATACGGTTTATTTATTTATTTTACCATAAAATTATGTACTTAGTACGTACATAAAAAAAAAACATTTGCGAAAATGTTTTTTTTTGTATTTATATGTAGACCGTATGAATAGCTTCCCGCTAGCGGTTAGCCGGGCGACAGAGCGCGCGAGTGGCGTGAGGGGGGCGCCGCGCGCCGCTCGCCCGCCGCCCGCCCGCCGCGTCTGCTTCACCCCCTCAAAACCTACGCTACCACGATACCATTTCGCCTTCAGCTTCGACGCAAAAAGGGTTTTCTCACTATCGAAAACATTCCATAATAAGGTTCTATTTCTATTAGGTACCTACCAAAGAATTGGTCATCATTATTATTCATCACTTTCATTTTAATTATATTTTTATTGAATTTTAATTTGGTATTATTATATTTCAATTTTACTTTTATTTTATTTGTAAATGTGTATTATGCCCATTCTAAGTCTGTTACTCGAATTAAATGATTTGATTTGAATTATTATTAATCATTATTTTGGATAGAGCTTTTCGAGAACCTGTTTGTCTGGAGATATTGAGTTTTGTCAGGAGTCTCTGTAGACTCCCGGAAAAGATTTTTAGGATCTGATAATCTGATTTAAAAAATATTGAAGATGTCAAAATTCCTAAAGGTGTGTCCGAAACTTTCAAAGTGATTGAAGATTTTGGATTTGGTTTTTTTTTAAGATATTGGGTTCTAGGAAGATGCTAAAATTATTGAAATCTGCGAAGTGTTTCTTATTAAGGGGATGGTTGATGGCTTATTATGGGGATGGATGGGTAATAATTTTAGATCGTGTCCCCGGTCGTTCTATCAGTTGTACATAATATAACTTCTCCCGCTCTGGGCGGAGCGGGAGGGCGTGCCAGACTCCTACTGACTAAAATCCACCCGTGTTCCTTCGGTTACCTGTATGTTGCCAGGCGCCACGATATCCCTTTCAGACTTTTCCGCGACCCCAGCAGGCATCGGTCCTAGCGGACCCCGTCAGTTGTGCTGACATCTCTTTGAAGCGCGCGTGGAATACAACGTGCCGTCTACCCGGGCCTGGTCCTTATCGGACGGCGAGCTACCCATTGCTCACCGTCCGCAAGCCCGCGCCTACGGTGGCCGGGAATCAGCCTGGGATTCCCGACGCCCAGAGCGTCTTGCGGGGGCTAGGGGCATGAGAGCGCGAAGTTTGCCTCTCCTTCACGCGTTCCGCTTCCTCCTTCGCGAACATTACTGCTTCGCAGACGAAGGGGGCGGCTTCCCATGCCCTCTCGCTCCGTACCATGGCCTGGACCAGGGCCGGACGCGAGAGATTACCGCGCTCCTCGTGGAGGCGATTGGCGGCGCCCCGCCCAAGCCGGGCAGACCTCCACCGTGTCCTCCGGGCGATCTACACAATGGTGATACCCGGGCGTTTCTTTCCGCCTTATCCGGACCTGCGTCAGGCGGAAGGTGAGGACGCCGTGGCGCCTGTCTAGCCACTTCTCAAAGAGGGACTTCTCGCCGCAATTGTGGCGTGCCCAGCACTGGGTTGCGACAATCGCACTCTCCATGACGCTTTTTGTTTTTTAAAACGTTATTAAAAGAAGCTACGTATTATTACGATCGTCAAGTTGCAAGATCTTTCTTTTTTCCCTTTAAAGAGTAAAAGATTTATTACTATTATTTCGACAGATATATTTCAAAGAAAACATTGCAGCCGTTGCAATTTTTCAGAAAAATATAAGAATTAAATTAGAATTTTAATTAAATTTTTTACGACTTTTGCATTTTAGTTTTTTTCTTAGTTTAGGGTTACACGTAGAGTTTTAATTAAGTAATGAGAGTTTAAAAAATTAAGGATTACAAGTAGAGTTTTTATTGTTTTAATTTTATCAATGATTACAAGTGGAGTTTAAAAAAAAAAGGTTTACAAGAAAAGAGCTTTTGCTGTTTTAGTTTATGATTCTTTACTTGTCATCCTTAATTTAATAAAAACCCCACTTGTAGTGTTGTTGTTTTAGTTAATGATTTCAAGTAGAGTTTTTGACAAGTAAAGAGTTTTGTGGTTTTATTAATGATTACAAATGCAGTTTTAATTTAGTACGTTAATCCTTCTGGACTACAATAGAATATTTTCGATATAATAACTTTTTACAAATTCAACATGGGATTCTAGATTTTGCGAATTCAACATTGTGGTCCGGATGGGAAAATCAACTTTTTACAAATTAAGCATATTGGGATTCCACATTTTGCAAATTCAACATTGTAGTCCAGAATGTTCGCTTGCCCTAGGGCGGACAACATCTATGAGGATTTTCCACCACGGAACAAAAAAAAATACTGGTATCAGAGCACGCAGGACACGCAGGCTTGTGTTAATAACTGAGTATGGTATTATTTATAAACATGTAACGCTTTTACTTTCCAGTGAGATACTGCGTGTGTTGGACTCCTTGCAGCTGACTGATAGCGCCAAAATCGCTACACCGGTGGACTGGGCGGTTGGTTATCTTTTCATTTTATGCTTACATATACTCGGCGGCATTAAATGTGGACCAAGCACTTGAGCCAGATTTGCTGCCGCTGAGTGTATTTGCTTTAACATTGTTAGCGTTAGAACAGCACGGTGCACACTTTAGCTGAATTGTGTGGAATGAAGTAATGAGTGTTCCTGTTTACGCCTCATAAGTCAAGTACCTATGCTTGTGGTTTACTTTCGACCACGCGGCGGCTGAGGTTCTCATAATTCCAACACTTTAAGGCACCCTGCCTTAAGTCCACCAGAGCCTTGAGAGAAGCGGCGCTCGGGGCGGCTTGCGAGTTTTTTTTTTGTCCACATCAGGTCGCCTCGTCTTCCGAAGGCCAGCCTTACGATTGGGTCAAAGTCAAATAATTTATTTCAATTAGGCACAAAAAGGCACTTTTGAACGTCAAAATTTACAATAAATAGGATTATTCTAGTCGCCCCTTCCAAAAGGTAGTTTTCGTACGGAGAAGAATGGGCAAGAAACTCCACCGTTACTCTTTTAAAATGTTTTACAATATTTTGTATACATTAATTATTTAATTATATGTGAAGACGATGCGGGTAATTACTGTATGCCTTTTCAAACATTATTAACCCGACAAATGTGGTATAAACCAGCGCTTGCTCATAGAAAAATATACTCGAAACGACATTAAAAATATAATCGTGAAAACCGTTGAGCGGCTTACAAAAAGTACCTGTAATTACTTTATTTTGAAATAAATGCTTTGAGTTTACAATACAATATGGAATATATAAAAACTGAGTGTTGTTATATAATAGAGATAATAACATGAAGTCAGTAAGCCATTGTTCCCTAACTAACGTGTCTTTCTATTATTTGCAGGTCGGAGATGACTGCATGGTCCTGCCTACTGTGCCCGAAGACCAGATACCTACAGTGTTTCCGCAGGGCACCACTGTGGTGCCTATGCCTTCCGGCAAGAATTATCTGAGGAAGACCAAATGCCCAACGCTTATAACACCATAGTGATTATAATCTGTTGTCTAAAGAGTGATACATTTTCATTTTATTGCTACTCGATAAATTATCTAATATGCACATAATATGTAAAGTCTATTGAAAGTTATTTTAATAAATATTAAAGTTTTGCTACACTTAAGCTTAGTTTAAATACATTAATATAAGCATTTAATCTTGAAGATGCATCAGGCAAGCCTTTGTTCAACTGTAGGTACTATTTTGGTCCAGAAAAGTTAAGCGTAGTCAGATACGCCGTAGCTGAGTCGAGTTCCTACACGCCAGCTGCTGCGATGTGCATCTGGGCTGAGAGCCTAGACGTCAGCAGCTGCAGCGTAAGGGCCAGGCCACACGGTGCGGTGCGGCTCCGGCGCGGCGCCTGAGCGGTGCCGCAACGGTTTCCTACATATAAAAATGTATGGTATGCCAAACGGTACGTCCGGCACCGCTCCGGCGCCGCACCGCAGGCGCACCGGACAACGGCGCGAGGCAGACGAGGCGGGGAGGGGTGCAAGCAGTGTGGTGCCGCAGCGGCGCCGCTCAGTTGTTTATACGGCATAGGCAAGAGTGCACGCTCGTTGATGATAATTACGTCATACAAAAAAATGGCTGGGCAAGCCAAGCCAAGCCTGTTGCGGTGCCGCAGCGGCGCTGTAAGGACATTGCGACGCCGCACTGCTCGTGTGGCCGCCAGTGCGGTGCGGAGTAATGCGGTGCGGTGCGGTGCCGCACCGTGTGGCCTGGCCCTAACACTGACTTCTACGAGTCTGCTACGGCGTAGCACTGACTTCTACACGTCACCTTTGGCGTAATACTGAATTCTACACGTCAGTTACGGCGTAGCACCATAGGTTTCAACCGCATTATTTAGTCAGGGACGGATTTGGCAACAAAGACGAAACTTTTTGTAAAATATTTACCATTGAATTTTATCAAACAGAGCCTTAGTTTACACTACGATTTTTTAAATATTTTTGGTGACATTGTTCCAGAATACTGCAAAGTGCAGATTGTCAGTGTACACACACATGCTATTAGTAATAAATTAGAAAATGAATTATGTTACCCTGTATCTGTGTGATTGATAACATGAACATAGGCATAGGTAAGTATACATAAGTCTATTTATGTCACATAACTTTGAAATTTCATTCGGCAGGTTAATTAATCTACACTTCTTTTACCCAGAGAGAGAATATAGATTTTCACGGATTTTCAGTAAGTACCTATAATGGTTGTTTCAATATCGTTAGAAAATACCGGCAACCCGCCCTAGTATTGACTACAGAGCCGGCTCTGTATTGACTACATTCCCTATGTGTGCGTAATGGCTACGCAATTTTTAGCGAATGTTTGGTCTGCTACTCTTTATACGTCTGTGGCCGTAGAGGAGTTTTTCGAGAGTCAACAAAAACATTTTTTTTCACAAGGAATAAGAAAGATAGAAACGTGTTATTCTAAATGCATTAGCATTGGAGGGAGATATGTAGAAAAATAAAATATTTTTTAAATCTTTGCATTTTTTTATATTGATTCCAAGAATTTTTTGATTCACCCTCGTATGTTTGAACTTCAATTTTTAAGACTTCAAAAAAGGAGTAGTCTTTTCCTTTTGATATCCCATAACTCTAGGATATTAAGGAGGACCATGTCAAAGAATCAACTGGCATATCAATATTATTTTTCAATATTCTTTTTCCTCTTGTTTGCGGGCTTTTTGTATTATTTTTATTTATAGCATAGGTATAACCTTATGGTGCATCAAAAGGAACTTCTTGTAAATATACAGCGTGTCCCTGGAAGTATGGATCAAATCGAATAGGGGTGTGGACGGGTAATTTCCAATTTTTAACCTTGAAAATGTGGGTGCAATTTTTTATGGTTTGTGTGTGTGCATCTGTAAAGTTTTACCACGTGCTAGAAAAACTTGCCTAAGTCATAGAGATTCTTTGGAGGTGTAAATCACTGGGATATTGGGATATTCGTATAACTTTAAAAGTTAGAGAATTTTATTAACAAGACCTCCTTGTTAATAAAATTCTCAGATCTCTCAAAAAAAAAAAAATCTCCCTACCTTTTATGTTCGCAACTCGTCAAAATGTAGGGAACAGCTGATTTTTTTTTTTCGCAATTACCTTTTGATCCCATAGTAAAAGTTCATAATGATGAGTAAAGTCGTAGATATTTATTTCTGTGGTTATACTGGTTATGGGTTTCTGGGTCTATGTAAGGATGCATAAGTAGGTATAGATATTATGACATCACACTTGTTTTTCACAATGGGTTAGGCAGAGGCGTATAGAACATGCCCATTTCACCAGTTATGTTTAAAGCCCAAGGCAAAGGCAACCACTAATTCCTGAACTCTCGCTGCTACTAATGCAGGGCCGTAGGCAGGGGTTTGGGGGTTCAACCCCCCCCCCCCCCCCCGAAATGTGAGAAATCAGAATGTCAATCCAGAGATCGACACCCCTAGTTGTAGCGTACTCTTACTGTATTTTTATCGACTCTTGACTTTGTGAATGAATAACAACAATTCTCTGAGAGTATTTTAACCTATCCCAGGCGGGGTGCAAACAAATTTGATTAAGAAAAGAAAAGAGTAAAGCGATTACAGTGTCGTGGGATAAAATTGTACACATCGGCCCGAGTACACTGCATAGAGAGAAAGAAAAACTTACTTATTCGAATCGGGATGCAAAACATTTCGAGCTCGCTTTTCTCGCTCTTTCATCCTATATTCTCCATATTGGTCCTATTATACTAAAATGGCCTTAAATGCTAATGATGTCCGTTTTTGATCATGATTGCAAAGTGGCGGGAAGAGAGAAACAGGGCTTTATTGAAGTTGATAATAACTAACCTCTTCATCAATTTTTACCCGACTACGGCGAATCAAAAAGGAGGGTTATGATTTAGCCGGTATGTATGTATGTATCATCTGTTACTTCATAACTTTTAAACTACCGATCATAATTTGACAAATGAGGTATCATTGGAAGCGTCTTGATCGTCCGCTGGTTCTAGGCTATGTGACGTCACATGAGGACATAAAGTCATGAACTAAAAAAAAACTGTTTTTAAAATTGTGCCATGTTGGGTATCAAATGAAAGGGCTTGACGAGCACATTACAAATATGTATATACCTATAGCATATTGTCTAAGTAAATAAATATGTTTAAATTGTTAAAAACAAGCAAAAGTGAGACTGTGTTACCGTACGTACGGCGCGGCTGTAAAACTAATACCAAAACAATATTATACAACAAAACCGAAACAAAAAAAAATCATGCTGCTCTTCAAATACTTTATCATAAAAATTTTACCGCAAAATAACGGCACGGCTTTACCTTGACCATTTTTGTACCTGTCTTGATTTCTGTCTGAAGTATTTTCTTGTTTCATACTTTTTAGAGCGTGATTTTTCACTAGTCGGGTTTTAGTTTTTGAATTTACCTACTTTTTATTTAAATTGTTTTGGGTTTACAATTTCGTTCCTCTTACACCATACGCTCCGAGCTTTTTTAATAGAATATTATGCTGAACATAATCAAACTCCTGCGTCATGTCGCAGTAAATTGCACAGATGGGTGTATTTTTATCCATATTTATCATGATTTTGTGTAGAAAGTCATAAACCGCCATATTGATTGTTTTACTTTTCTAAATCCGTTTTGCTCATTACAAAGTATATTATGTTTATCTATATAGGTAATTATGTGCTTAGTTCTCCAGAAATATATTTTTCATTTCTCATAAGTACTCGGAAAGTAGTGTTTGTTTGATCCAAGTAGCGGGTGGAAGTCACTGATCCCCACCCTTGGGCGGGAAATACTCATAGTACCTAATTGCTTCCCTCTCTAGGGTGCGAATGAATTTAAAAATAGAACTATATTGGTTAGGTAGTCGGCTACGAAATTTTTTACTAAAGGGGTATTACACTGTCGAGTCTGTGGTCATGGATCTGTGATCGAAGATATAATGGAATTTTAAAATAGACATTTATTATGGGTATATCCCCCTTGGGGTATATTACACTATCATATTATAAGTATCATGTACCTACCTACGAAGCTCACAAATTACCCATGTTATGTCTATTTTACAATTTAGTTATGTCTTTAATCATGGATCTGTGATCGTAGATATGATGGTGTGTCCCCCTTATAGAAAAATACTGATTAAAAAAAATGCTGCAGTCTTGTCATTGTATAAACAGCCAGTGTGAATTAAAAAAATAACTAAGCGGGACGACACGCGGCGGTGACGCGGTGTGTTCCATATTTAAAATTAAAAAAGACTAATAGGTACTAGAATACTTATGTTATTATTATCAATTAATATTTTAGAAAAACTACAACTTTTTACTTTCCTTATAGTCGAAATGAAAAGTAGAGTGTTTAACTCGGGTGAAAGTCATCAATTCCTTTCGACCCTTGTATAACAATCTACTATTTCAAATATTTTTTCATTCCTCTTGCTCAAAAAGGCCGTCATTGTAGAGTACCAGAGCGGGGAAAAAATGGCATTTCTTGCTCTAAGGGAAAAAGTAATTTCTTTTTATTTTTGTCTGTTCCAACGAGCCTTGAAAAACAAAAAAGTCTTTATTCTTATGTAGAATAATCATGATTATGAACTCGACTTATTACTGGTTCACAAAAAAAGAAGAACATTTTATTTTTGAAAATGGAACTAGATGCGGCTATCTCTTCGCTAGAATGTGTGCATTGCGTTGCGGCTACAGAAGAAATAAAAAAGACTTTGGCGCGAAATCTTTAGAATTTTTCTCTACTTACGAATTGAATTGGTGACCGTAACATAATTTACAACAGTGAAAATGTCATCTTCTAGTGAGAACATCTTCACAGAGGACTGAAATTAAGTTGCCGGAAAAAAACATCTCGTTAAATATCCAGAATTGTACAAATTGTACATTTAAATCAAATAAACTATTTAATATTGTATTGGATTATTTTATTTTCTCGCAATCGCAGTGAAAAGTAGAGTGTAACACACGGGGCTAAAACCCATTATAACTCGGTTTCTATTTACTCCCCCGCTAAAGCTCGGGAGTAAAACTACCTCGTTACAATGGGTTATTTTAGCCCCTCGTATAACAATCTACTATTGAGAAAATAGATAGTAATTATATTTGTCTGTAATTTTGCATCAGGTCTTTTTCTTGCTTCTTATGTAATAGCTTTATTATAGATTATTTCAAAGCATTAGGAAATTAGTGAGTAATTTAATCATGTAGTAGGTACATCGTTTTTATTATCATCAATAGTTTTCTCAGTGCACGCCAAATAATCAATTTTATGGGCAAAATGTTGCTACTTTGGGTTACATTATTGAAATTTTCTTAAGGATCCCTATTTTTTTAACAAATTATAGCCTATGTTACTTCCTGATAATTTAGCTTTCTATTGGTGACAAACGGTTAAAATCGGTCCAGTAGTTTCGGAGATTATTCGGTACAAACAAACAAAAAATATTTCCTCTTTATTATTATTATCTATACATAAAATAAAACAGTAGAATCCCGTGTCTGTCTGTCTGTCTACTGAACGGATTTTCATTTAGTTTTCACAGGTAGACAGAGATTAATTTGGAGCAGAATATTGGCTTAATTAAAATCGGATGTTGCAAAAAAAAGTTATCGTCATACAAGACGGTATGGATGCCTTAGTTCTAAAAGTCACTAAGTCCTTTTTTGTCGATAATGAGTTTACAAGCTCAAAAAAATTTTTTTTTTTTCTATGATTTTGTCTCAACCTTTTTTCGCTAAATCGTTTTTTCCAATTCCTAAAATCACTAAATCCTCTGTGCTGAATTCAAGTCACTAAATTTAAGCAAAAAGTACCCAAATTTATGTGATAAGTCACTAAATCCATGCATTTTTAAACTATATTCGGTCACACAGGCGGTCGTTTATTTTCACTGTTTTGAATAATTAGAAGATTAGAAGTAAGGTTTAATTTTGTTTTAAAATTAACAGCTAATGCTTATGACAAAAATAAGTTTTGTTATTGCTTGGTTGTTTATTCTCTATTAAGGTCATTAGTTAAGATAATATCCCTAATTCCACTAATTTTGCGATAAGTCCTGCATGTTAAGTATTTAATACTGATCATTATAACATTAATTAAAATAAAAAAATAACATCATATTAAAGCTATTTAACTACTGTTTAATTTTTTCCAAATTTATTTATACGGCCATTTTCTAAAAACATTTTTTTTGCACTTTAAATGATCTTATCTCAAAATAAAGAAAATGAATTTAGTGATTTTAGAACTAAGGCATCCATATTCTGTTCACGACACGTTCTGTACAATTTCTGACAGTAACCTAACAAAAAGTACTAGGCTTGCATGGATTTAAGATAGTATTACAATCATTAGTATTGTCCCACTTGGATGTTTGGCACACAAATAGATTAAAAGTAACAAAGTAGGTAAGTACTAGGCTTGCATGAATTCACGAATAATATCCGAGATCTACGCGGGCGAAGTCGCTGGCAAAAGCTAGTATTATATATAATAATATAAATGATAAAATATATATATAATTTTTATGTTTATATATCTCTATATACGTGTAACATACTTTGATGAATAACTACTTTGATTGAGAAGTAAAAAGGCGCAAATTAAGAACGCGGCGACGCATGATTTGTCCATACAAACGTAATACCTAAATCATTTGCAATGTGGGCATATTTCCACCATATTATTTTGTTATTCGGATTTAGACAGTGTTTATCTAGGCTCCTTTTTTTTCCAAAAAACTTTTCTAAAATGAAGTTTAAACGAATTTAATTTCGCACATTTTTACAGCGTAAATGCCATGTCTTTATATTGTTTTTCTGTTTTATAAACAACAATATTTATAACATTATTTGTGCAGAAGCATAGCTTATATTATCAAGTCAAAAATTATCGAAAAAAAAGGAAAAATATTAAGTTGCATTCATCATTTTTGGTATTACGGAACACATCCAAATTTATCATAAATTTACGAAAGCTAGTAGTGCTATCGCGTCAAGCAATAATTGTTAATGTGTGCGTGGTAGTATTGCTCACTGTAGGTGTATATAGCTCCGACAGGCACTCACACTAGCGCAACGTGCTTGGAATTGAGTTTTGCAAACATCTCGATTTGTAGTTGCGAGCCGTGTTCGCAGACCTCTTAAGTTCCGCGTGTGACAATGAAAAGACGTAGGTAACTGACTATTGCGCCTTTCAATTCATTTGTAAATTAGGGCTAATACTAGGAGAAAAGGACTTATTTACCACTTGCGTCTTTTCAATTTAGTACACCACTTCTTTCAATAGACGTATGTGGTAGCCGCAATAGTTAAGGTACACACGGCCACACATCAAGCTATACATTTCCAGTATAAGCTGACCTCATATTGCACGGAAATCCTACACAATGCGAGATCATCATAAACTGGAAATATATAGCTTGATGTGTAGCCGTGTGTACTAAGGATGAAAGTCGTAAATAATAAAAAGCGCCTTTTATTCTTAAAATTAATTATGAATTTATATTAATTACCAGCGGACCCGAAAGACGTCCTGTCCGAACTGCGCCACCTACCGGGTCCAATTTTATTAACCGACTTCTAAAAAGGAGGAAGTGTTTTTTTTTATGTATGTCCACCGATTTCACCGTCAATTGTGAACCGATTTTGAAAATTCTTCTTTTGTTTGAAAGGGTATGCTCTCGAGGTGGTCCCATATAAATTTTATTAACTTTGCTTCGATAGTTTTTGAGTTAGCTTCAATAATACGTACTTTTTCCCACTTAGTATGTGGATGATATGATAAGTTCCTGTCACTGTTATTTACATAGCAGGTACTTAGTGGTTTTCGAATTTGTGTGGGGTAGGTACCACAACTAAAAAGTGAAAAATAAAAACTTTTTACAAAAAAAACTTCCTACTTCCAAAAAACACTACAAAGTGAAAAATAACTTTAATTTCGGAAGTCGGTGACAAAAAACGAAAATTCAAAATCAAAGACACCGACTTCCGAAATTAAGGTTATTTTTCACTTTGTAGTGTTTTTGGAAGTAGGTTGTTTTTTTAATGTTTTTTTCAAACTTTAATGAAATTTTGTGTGTATATTTGAACCTGGAAGTTCAAATATACACACAAAATTTCATTAAATCGGTCCAGCCGTTTAGAAGGAGTTAGGTGACAAACACATGTACAGAAGAATTATATAATATAGATATGAAAATAGCTGTTGAAATTGCTGAATTATTGGTAGTGCTGTAGATATTTGTGCTACATTGAAAGGACGCAAATGGTGTTTTACGGCTTTCCTAATTAGTTCTAGATAATTTTCCGGATTTTTTTTTTCTTAAAAGAAACGCTTCTTTTTGAAAAATTAATAAAATATATTATCAATACTAAAATGTTATAATACTAAATTAAGAGGAGATTATGGGCCGAAAAATGGTACGTTACAGAATTTTCATAAATATATCATAAATGCAATAACTAAATCACAGCATGGCTATTCCCGTTTTTCAACATCAACAAAAAAAATCTCCGTATTTACTTTTTGTTAGATACGTCTTTCTCATTATCATTAGTAAGTATATTAGTAGGTATAGATAATTTAACTTTATTGTCACAGTGCTTGATTATGCGAATAGAAAGACAAATAGAGGCTGACTAAGTAAATAAAGTGATTAGGAACACATTAAGGCCCATTTGTCGAGGTAGTTCCCTAAATAGCTTTGGGACTCTATATATCACTCAGCCATGTTTTTTCTGGCATTAGTGAAACATGGCTCAAAGCGTCCAAACTACTTCTATTTCGAAGGAAGAAGAACCAACAATGACTTTGTTGGTGTCTCAAGCATCGCCTCGGAAGTTCCAAATAGTGTACCCTAACCTTATCACGTTTGGGTACTGGCATATAGCTGGTCTGTACGGGCTCTATCTGTGCTTCACTTCGGCAAAATGGACTACAATATTATTCAGTAAGTAGAATAAAGTATGGCGATATATTTTCTTCAAAACATAAAAAAAATCTAGATATTTGATTACCTCTCTGTAAAATTAAAATTAGTTTTTCCGTGAATAAAAGTGTACATAATATACTCAGTTGGCTAAAAATGGAATTAATTTATGTATAATAAATTAATAACAGGTAATGCATAAATACAATTACATAGAGTATTAACAACAACAATTGTTATCCATACAACTAACTAAGTATTTACACTAGGTACTAAATTAAATGACTAACTTTACAACTAAACGTGCCCAGAAGACTGGCAGCATTGCCACGTTGAATGGCACGCGTTGGTACTTAAATTCGATTTGAAATTACGGTTATGTGTTTTAAAAAACGTCTCTCTGAAACAAGTAATTTAAATTGTAGTTTTAAATATTTTTTACACGAGTCGTTAGGATAGTTACTGAATGCTCAGGAGCCGAATGTTGACATATTTATGTAAAGCAGTTTAATGTTTGTGTGACAGTACCTAAATTACCCTAGGCTGATAAAATTTTCGTTTTTCCTAATTATGTTAATATTTGTGTTTTTGGTCGGTTTCTTCCTTAACACGTTCAGTGCCGGAAGCCCTCCTGGAGGGTTCATTCAAATTGCATATGGGATACCGCGAGCCCTCACGGAGGGCTCACTTTAAATGTACGTTTTTCTTAGCGAATACATTATCAACTGTGAAAAAATTCTAACTTCGTTATTCTTGTAAATATAGTTTTGCCAACTAGTATTCAAAGACACGTCACGTGCTGAAAAATCTAGATGTATCATTTTAAATACGATTTCGTTAGATCAAAAAACCAGCCTGAGGTTTGTTTTTGTAACTTGGGATTCGGTTCAGTACTTTTGAATAATTTAACATGTAAAACTGTTTTTAAATTAAATAAGTTAGTTTTTTCCCATTTACACTAAAATATATTTTCAGCGGAAATAGATACCCTATAACGCCCGTCTGGCACAGTTACCATCAAAACTTCAACTACTAATGACACAATTCAACTTATTTTTAACCGACTTCCAAAAGGAGGCGGTTCTCAATTCGTCTGTATGTTTTTTTTTGTATGTTTGTTACGCGATTGCTCCGCCAATTATGAATAGATTTTGATGATTCTTTTTTTGTTTGGTAGATCATACTTCAGAGGTGGTCCCATATAAATTTTATTAACTTTGCTTTGGTAGTTTTTGAGTTAGCTTCAATTATACGTATTTTTTCCCACTTAGTATGTAGATGATATGATAACTTCTTGTTGTCATTGTTATTTACATAGCAGGTAGTGGTATTCGAATTTGTGTGGGGTAGGTACCACAACTAAAAAGTGAAAAATAAAAGCTTTTTACAAAAAAAAAACAACCGACTTAAAAAAAAAAGCACTACAAAGTGAAAAATAACTTTAATTTCGGAAGTCGGTGACAAAGAACGAAAATTCTAAACCAAATACACCGACTACGGAAATTAAAGTTATTTTTCACTTTGTAGTGTTTTTTTTTCAAGTCGGTTGTTTTTTAATTGTAAAAAGTTTTTTTTTTCTGAAAGTCTTCTCCAAAATTTTAAAAAAAATATTTTTCTTTCAGGTTACATCTTATTCGTGTGCGCAGAAATAGGAGTCACAGCTGGCGCTCACCGGCTCTGGGCCCACAAGACATACAAAGCGAAGCTACCCTTGCAAATTCTTCTGATGATATTTAACTCTATTGCCTTTCAAAACTCCGCAATTGATTGGGTGAGAGACCACCGTCTCCATCATAAGTACAGTGACACCGATGCAGATCCTCATAATGCAACTCGAGGTTTTTTCTATTCCCATGTCGGATGGTTGCTCGTAAGAAAACATCCTGAAGTCAAGAAACGTGGAAAAGAACTTGACATGTCAGATATTCTCAACAACCCAGTACTGAGATTTCAAAAGAAGTAAGTAGATAATCAATATTCGAAATTTAGGCGCGTTTTCATCTCTTGCTATGCACCTGGTCTGCGCACACTTGTGCACTATAATATCTCCCGCGTCGATGGCTAGTCTCCGCTGAGATTAGTCGCCATGGCTGAAATTCGGTCTGGAGGACTATTATAATAATATCGCCAAGTCATATCTTTGATACTAACTTCTTTATGGATCAAGTGGTAGCTTATAGTAGACCTTTTTGTGAATAAAAGTTGATTCAGAAAAGGCCTACGAACTTCCACCACAATAAGTTGTCGACGGAATAATAGACAAAATGACAGATTGTGATTATTTATCTGTCATTTTGTCAAAAAACCCGTTTCTATTAAGGTCATGCTAAGCAGGCTGGTGGACTTGATTTAGGCCACCAGAGCGGGTAATTGCGTAACATACCTACTTATAATTGCAATACCTTTCATTTTGACAGTTAAACAACATTCATTGCGTTATATACGTTGTTTAGTAGACGAATTCTTCAAACATATGAAGCAATGGATTATGAATTTCCTTCAAAATCCTTCGGGTTATGATTGAAAGTGTGTTGGAGTATTGGAGTGTAGGCCTGTTTGCTTGCATTCTTCTAAACACCATCTTCAAATGCGATATTTAATAAATTGGTTTTCTTTACAGGTACGCAATACCCTTCATCGGAGCAGTCTGCTTTGGATTACCAACTCTCATCCCTGTCTACTGCTGGGGAGAAACCTGGGCCAATGCTTGGCACATCACCATGCTTCGTTACGTACTGAACCTAAACATTACTTTCCTGGTCAACAGCGCTGCTCATATCTGGGGTAACAAGCCTTATGACAAGAAAATTTTGCCTGCCCAGAACATAGCAGTTTCCATCGCGACTGGTGGTGAAGGTTTCCATAACTATCACCATATATTTCCATGGGATTATCGTGCAGCCGAGCTTGGCAACAACAGTCTTAATGTGACGACCAAATTCATAGATTTCTTTGCTTGGATTGGATGGGCTTATGACCTGAAGATGGCGTCAAATGATATGATAAAATTCAGGGCCAATAGAACTGGCGACGGAACAAATCTTTGGGGGTTAGAACACGAAGATGAATTGGAAAAAGCGAAAGAAAAATAAGGGGCGTCGGTGATTTGATTAAATGATATTTTTAGTAATATATTTTGTGATAAGAATTTAAGGTTGTTGTTGGCACAACAGTCGGTCCACCTTGTTCGAGGCCTAACGCAGCGGGAATCCGCTGGATGCGACAAGCACAGAACCAATCGATGTGGCGACACTTGGGGCAAGTATTGCCTGCACATAATGTGTGTTTTGATAGTGTTTTAAGGTGGTCCATTATGATATTTGTGCCTACAGGCACAAATATTTTTAACTAAGGTTCCAAAAGTAATGTTTAAATACTAGAAACCATTATTTTTATAGTTCATTCAATTAATTTTAAAGCTAAACATTTTAAAGTGTGAAACATTATTTTTAAAGTGCCTTTATATATTCCCCAATTTTAATTCCGACTAAGATTGTGTAAGATCGTAAAATCCTTTTTTTAAATGATATTCCGCAAAAAATAACAAATTATGCTATTTTTAAAATAACAATAAATAATACTCTTTTTTATAAATATGTACTCTTTATTTACCCTATCTGAAATCAGCAATACTTTATTTCTTCTAAATAAAGTTGGTTAACCCCCCCCGAAATGAATTCCTGGCTACGAACCTGAGTTACCTACCTAATGGGTAATCGACACTGCCCGAGCCGGGCATAGCGTCCATGCTCAGCAGTCATTCTTGCTGCTACGTCGTTGGTTGATTGTAATGGTTAGGTACAAAATAACACAAACAAAAACCGGCGTAGAGCGTGTTGGATCACGCACAATGAAGAGTACATTATACGATGGATGAGGTATCGATGGCTAGGGTGACTGAAGTGAGGAACTTGGGTGTCCGTTTTACCACTGGACTAACGTTTCGTGATCATATAGTTAGGGTATCCAAAAAAGCATATAGAAACCTAGGATTTGTCCTGAGAAAGCTTCACAAATATGAAAGCTATAACGACACTGTACAATGCTTTAGTAAAGAGCCAATTACAATGTAATGCAGTTATCTAGGCTCCGCATCAAACTAAATAAAGTCTCATGTTGGAGCGCGATTAGATATAAATATATGAGGGAATACGGGCTGTATCCATTTTATCCGTTGATGTATCCAACACTATTTATCTTAGGTAGGTATGGTCGGATTGAACTGAGGAGGCAACTTACACTTGTTACATATATCTTTAAGATAATTAGAGGAAAGAAACACAATGCGGATATATTGCGAAGGGTGGAACTAGTCGTGCCAGACGGGTATGTTGGTCGTCGTCGTCAGCCGCGGTTGCTGGCAGTACCGCGCGCGCGAACTAACTTGCTGCGTGAGGCGCCGCTGACGAGCGCGCTCCGCACTCTCAATCTCCTTGCTGATGACGTCGATATATTCTGTTGCACTTTGGGTGGATTTGAAAGAATAGCTATCCTATAGAATTTGTTATGGTACAAGCAGTGGTACTATTTAATTTGTAAGTGTAGGTACTACAATATCGCATTGGGTTTAGCCTCTTAGGATATTTGTATACGTTTGGAGTGAATAAATAAATAAAATAAAAAGGACATTATAGTTGAAAAACATGTTCTCTCATATATTCCAACTGCAAATGTAAGTTTGTACGCACAATATTGGGAGATTCACCATGTTATTTTAAGATCATAGCCCTCTTATGGGTTTTCCTGTAATTTGTAAGTGTAGAACTATTATCTGTATTTTTCCAAAATTTTTGGCTCGGTACTTTCGGAGATAAGGGGGAATGGTCAATTTTCATCTATTTTCTTAAATATCTCTAAAAGTATTTTTATTTTAAAATTATTAAAAAAATATATATTTGAGATCCTCACAACAAGCCCTTTCATTTCAAATTTCAAAGGACTATGGGAAGAAACGTTCCCATCCTCCAACAAGTTTAAAACCAGTGTCATTCGAAGTGTCTGGTGGGTTAGATTTTTTTTACTTGGCGAAATTCTTCAAATGAGTATGTGGGGTTTATCTGGAACATAATTTTTTTTATTCAAAATTAGCATTCATATACAGATAAACTTTCAGCTTTTATAAAATAACGGAGGTCTGATCGTCGCGGGCTCTTGGGCCATAGTAATCGTGTTCTTTCGCCACTGTGATACCTACGTCTCTGATTCTCATATCACATTTCAATGGCTAGAACTAATACTGTTTAGTAGCAGGTGTCCTTAACTTACTCGAGTGCCTTTCTCTTATAATCGGCTTAGCTATCACCTCGCTTGATCCGGCCGGACCTCAAAGGTCACAACATTATCATGTGTGTATGACGCGCGGACTTAGTTGGGTTTAGGAATAAATGCAACCAAATGTTAACTGTTTTAAGTAGATTGAAATGACGGTACCTACTTAACGTAATTTCCAATCTACCTAAAACAAAAACAGATATAAATACTATTTATGACAGAAAACATGGGAAGGTACTCAAGGTACTCATTTTACTAGATAGATTCAACTACATAGACACAACAAACTAATTATAATACAGGCTGATTCATTGAGAGAGGTCAGTATAGACAAATCTGAAAACATAAATTTAATGGAGCGCCTGGGGGTTTTGGCCTCGGACTTTTGCAGCCGTGTCACCACACCACTTCTGTCTGTATAGCCTCCATAGCTACTGAGGAGTTCAGGACCAGTCTTTACCAAATGAGTCCAGCTCAACCCGTCATCTCCGTCAAGGGTGATTCATAAATGTGTAGTAACTTTAGTACAGTAAACCATGTACACACGGCTACACTTCAAGCGATACTTTTCCAGTATAAGCTGACCTCGCATTGTATGGAAATCCTATGCGACTGACGAAACACGAAGTTTGCCGAGGGACATTAAGAAAATAGTTAAACTGTACCTTCGACTCGAAAAGAAGAACAGTAGATACTTGTGATATATACAGCACGCAGCACGCATGGATACCGTGGGATGTTAACAGGGTCATGCGCACACGCATGGAGATCTATGAATGATGGAATTGAGCAAGGGAGATATGATTTGCTTGGTTTTTAGAGTTCCGTAGTCAACAAGAAACCCGTAAAGTTTCGCCATATCCGTCTTTCTGTCCGTCCGTCTAGGCGTCTATCTGTCCGAGGCTTAGTTCAGAGACTCTTAGTACCTACCTACTAGAAAGCTGTAATTTGGAATGGGTATAGGTACATATTAATCACGCTAACAAAAGGGTAAAAAAATTTTTTTTACCTCCCCTAGTCGTAAAGAGGAAATGTTTTTTTTTTTCTCATCTATCCCATGGTGTGGGGTATCGTTAGAAAGGTCGTTCAAAAATATTGTGAATATGTCGAAACCATTTTTGGATTCAGAGATCCGTTTGCAAAATATTAAGCTTTAAAGTGCAATTTTTTGTTAGAGTCAGGTGTATCCTCCCCCCTGCCAGCTAAATGCTTGTTTTTGGATATGTGACAAAATTCACGACAGTAGTATATATAACGAAGTTAAAAGGAAAACTATTACCGCTAAATACGATCCAGCCTGTCCCCTGCTGTTCTCCCCGAGCGACGCCCTAGGCCGAGGTCCGTACCCCACAGGGAGTGCCCTTAGCGTGTAGTCGCTTAGTTTCAAAGTTTTATGCCTCGACTGGAGGCCTTAATTTATTGAGGCAGCCACAGGAAAGTCCGGTTAAGCAGCCGATAATCTCCTAGGTCCTAGGTTGACCAGAAAGATGCCATTAAAAAGAAAACTATCTCAGCTAAGTAGGCTTTACAGGTTAACGAGTAATAATCGACCAACTTACAGTTGGAAAATTGACCGTGGCGTATTTCGATGTACCTATGGGAGAACAGGCCTATCGCCGGCTTTAAGACGCAGATATATGACAGTGACCTTGAATGGTTAGCTTGCGTGTTCTGTACTGAGCTCACGCAACGCGTCGTACGTCCAGCCAGTAATAGGACTCGCCCATCAAGGAGCGTTGTCCCAAATTAGACGCATTATTAACTTATTACACGTAAAACAAAAGGTATTTTAATAAAACACTTATACTAAAAGATCGATAATTTAATTATCTTTAAAATGGTGGAGTTTTCATAAAAATACGCTTGATAGATTTTGCGTCATTCTCAGTTTTTTATCCGCGTTAGACATAACTTGACAAATTAATTTCACTATGTAATATAAACATAATCAAAAATATACCTATATTTAAAATATTAAAAAAATACTCTAATTTAACATATATTTTTTTCAAATCACTAACACTACTCGTTTAGACGTCATCTTCAGTATAAAATCATTAAAAGTCAGTTATAGTCCCCTTAAGACTCTGACACCAGGTTAGTCACTAACCACACGAAAAGAAGAAGGTAGGAGAACATATTTTTCAACTAAGTACAATGTTAATTTTGTTTGTTGGGATAAATTCATCCCAACTACGGAACCCTTCATTGTGCGTGGTCCGACACGTAGGTACTGGGCCGGTTTTTTTAATAGTATGAGTGCATTCAGTAGGTACATAACTAGACCCAGTTTCTGAAAATGTCAAGAGCAAACTTATGTCAAGAGTTTCGTTTGGCTTGTGGTTTGGCTACTGACTGAAAAATTTGCTTTTGAGTTGATTAACCTTTCAGAAACCGGGTTCAGATAAGAATTCGTGCTTATACCTTATCTCATCTACTTAGTAAATATAAAAACTTAAATTCATTCATTAACAGACAACGCACACTTAAAACGCTGGGTCTAGAAGAAGAAATTTTGCTCTCGTGTTCCATATAACGCAGGAAAGATTTTTGAAAATTCATCTCATACATGCAGGGTTTTAAATTGGAGATGAAAGTTTCTATTGAAGTTCGTAATTTATTGCCGATGGGAAATCCTATCGACTGCAGGGCTTGTCAAGGCGATATAGAGCTGAAAAGCAAAGCTATTGTCAGTCTGTTTACTAAGTTGTCCGAGAGATGTCGCTAGTGTACAATACGGAGCCTGCATCAAGATCGATTTCAAGTCGCTTTGAGAATGATAAAACTTAGATTGTTCTCGTTTTATCTCGTCTACTAAGAATCCAGCTGCATCTGGTTAGACCGGAAGCAGACCCCAACACAGTTGGACGAAAGCTAAGCAGATGAGTTTAGGGAAACCTTTAAAACTGCATGGAATCTTTCTTTGGACCATTTCTAATTGTTAGACACCTACTTACACGCACAATGGTCCACCTAACGGACTAAGTGCGGAAACCAAACCCCATAAACATAGAACATAAGTACCTACATAATATGTGCATTGCACATTGTGTATGGGCAGTCTAAATCTAATGAGGCATTAAAAAAACCGGCCATTATTGTGCCGGACCACGCAAAGTAACGGGTTCCGTAGTTGGAATGATTATTAAATTTACGCATGCACAGCATTGATTTTATATGCCGCAAATAAGTTTGCTTTTCCATAACAAATTTCCCGAAAAAACTATGCTATGTGCTATGCTCAGCTGCATCCGGTTATACTGGAAGCCGACCCCAATATAGTTGAGAAAAGGCTAGGCAGATTGATTGATTTCCCGAAAAGGCTATGAAAAACAAAGGTATTTCTGCGGTTGTAACCGAAATATCTCATATAATATAATAATATTAGAAGACGTTTATTTTCTCTACACAAGTTATGTACCTAATGCTAGTATTTGACAATAGTGCACGAACAAGGGCTAACTTTGTGAGAGACTGGTGCCTGAAGTAGGTTTAAATAAAAACCTGTATTAAAGATCACCATATCTCAAAAACTATTGACTTTATAGCAGACACTTAGAAACATCATAATAATTTAATTACAATACTACAGCAATATCCCACATGCTTCATCTCTCGGATTCATACTGGGGAGTGCCACCCCTAATTTCTCATTTTTCATAATTGCACTACACCATTGTTTAGTGGATTACAGAGTACACTTTCTTTCCAATTTTAATCGATAAAGTGCAAATAGTCTCTGAATGTAAAAACTTTTTCACAAAAAAGACAACCGTCTTCCAGTTTAGAGTAAAAATAAGTAAAATTTTGGAAGCCGGTGGCAAATAACGAAAATACAAAACCAAAGACACAGATAAGCGTTATTTGGCACCGACTTTCGAAATTTTACTTTATTTTTCACTTTATACTGGAATTCGATTGTCTTTTTTGTGATAAAGTTTTTATTTCTCGCTTTTTAGCGGGTCGGTTTGTAATTTATCTAAGTTACAATAGCCTAATGTCAACTGCTCATCACCTTTTAAAAAATATTGCTTTTCCCGATGTAGGTACGTTAATTGTAGAGGAGTTCTCCTAGTACTTCGCCATCAGCTCCACTTCACCCTGTCCATTGTGACGACCATAAGTTGCTTGGCAACCATTTTAAAGTAATCGAATCGCAACCCGTGAAATACTTATTATTGGGTAGGTCCGGTGGCCATCTGTGGTCTTCATCATCAGTTCCACTTCACCAAATGGTGCTTTCCGAGAGCAAATTTACGAGTTACTATAAAAAAATAAATAAATCGCTATAGGTGTGCCTACAATATTTGAAGAGTTCCCTCGATTTTTCCAGGATTCCATCATCCGATCCTTACTTGATGACAATGGGACCACCTGAAAAAAGAATTTTCCAAATCGGTACAGCCGTCTTCGAGTAATCGGGGAACATACCTACATAAAATAAAAAAAGGATCGGCGAACTGAGGACCTCCTCCTTTTTTGAAGTCGGTTAAAAATGACTGTGTGACTTCCGGACAGATCTTTGTTTTTCTTTCCTTTTTAGGGTTCCGTAGTAAACAAGGAACCCTTATAGTTTCGTCATGTCTGTCTGTCTATCTGTCTGTCCGTCTGTCTGTCTGTCTGTCTGTCCGCGGTTTATTATAGTTTCGTCATGTCTGTCTGTCTATCTGTCTGTCCGTCTGTCTGTCTGTCTGTCTGTCCGCGGTTTAGCTCCGAGACCCTTAGTACTAGAAAGCTGTAATTTGGCATAGGTATACATATTAATTACGCCGACAAAGTGGTAAAACTAAATTATGAAAAACATTTTTTACTTCTCGTACACGTAAAGTGGTGAAGTTTTTTTTTTTTTAACCCGTTGTGTGTTGTGGTATCATTGGAAAGGTCCTTTAAAAACATTGTGAGTTTGTGAAAACCATTTTTGGATTCAAGGATCCATTTGCGAAATATTAAACTTTAAAGTGCAAATTTTTGTTAGAGTCAAGTGTCCCCCCCCCCTGCCAGCTAAATGGTTGGTTTTGGATGTGTGAAAAAAATCACAGCAGTAGTTTATATAACGAAATTAAAAGGAAAACTATCACAGCTAAGTAGGCTTTACAAGTTAACGAGTAATAATCGACCAACTTAACTTTGCAGTTACAAAAACATGTGTCGCCATAGATTCCGTATGGGAGAACATATTTTTCAACTACAAAGTTAAGTTTGTTTTTGAACCCTTCATTGTGCGTGGTCCGACACGCACATGGCCGGTTTAAAAAAAAAAAATACGTACCCCTCACTAGGAATTGCTCCTGTATTGTGGGTGCGTTTACAAACATTTTTAACTCACATACACAAACAGCCAGACCCAGAACAACTACTTGTAGGTCATACAAATATTTGTTCGGTGCGGAAATCGAACCCGCGACACGCAGCGCAGCAGTCAACCGCTTAACCACTGCGCCAACCGTGCAGTCCATGATGCAGTATGGACATGACGAAATGATAAAGGTTCCGCTTTTGCCAGTTGGCTGAGGAACCCTAAAAAAAGCTATTAAACTGATGAAAAATCATCACCTTCTGCTGGTCTTATTGCTATTCATAAGATATCTTTAATTCATAAAATCATAATGTACGATTTATTTATCATATAAATTCATGTAAATTATTGTTTACACTCAAGTATCAAATTCATTCATTTCGCCAGCCGCCACTTCATCCTCTATTTACCGTCTTTTGAAAAAGGTCGCTCTCTTTACAGATAAGATATTTTCAGATTTTTGAAATCTGATCGTCCGGCTCCTAGTTTTCCAGAATAAGTACAAGACAGATTCGTACCTTAGCGTTCAAACAGAAGCTCTATCCATCTTAACATCAAATGAATATCGTTATTTTTTTCAATGTCATTTCACCTGTTCCTTACTAAAAAGACAGGCAGCCTGGTCGCAGTTCCAAGACAACGAACATGCACGGTTTGACATATATTATTCGTTTCTTCTAGAATAAAGAAAGTATGGTCCATCAGTATCCCTTTAACTCCTAGTTGAGCTGGCATAACTACCAGAAATACAAAGATGACGGTGATAGACGAGGGCTGGGCAGCGTTCTGCGGCCGCCGACGGTGCGGCGGTGCGGCGCTGCGGGCTCCAGTGAAAGCCCACTTTCATCGGAGTGGGGCGCCACCACAAGCACAACAAAAGTGAACGTCGTTGCGTGCGCGTACGACGCCGTGAGTCGGCGAGTGGCTGTTGTGACAGTACGTTCCGAAACGTGAGTCGCGCGTCTCGTGCGTATCGTGATAATATCGTGATGTCCAGGTGGTGGATGGTGGTGTTGCTGGCGAGCGCGGCGGCGGCGGGTGGTCGCCTGCCCCGCACCTCCCCGCCCGCACCCCAGACCCCGCCGGCGCCCTCCGCGGCGCCGCGATTGCCTCAGAGGAATCTCACCCTCGCATCTAGATCTTCAGTAAGAAACAGGTCAGTACTCTTAATGTCATAACTGTATGATTTGTTGTGACCTAAGTCATATTCTGTACTGAACTCTATCGTTCATGATCCCACTGCAAAATGTAATCAAACATTTCTTATAAGCCCACATCAAAATCATATGTTCGTGTTGCAGTGATTTGCGAAACTAACAACGTTACTTTTCATAATTAAGCACTACCCTTTGAAACCTGTACTTTGTGTTGCATAAGATATAAACATAAGCTTAGCTTACACGTAGGTAATGTGCGGATATTTGGAATGTCATGGCATCTTATATTCGTTAGATTCACTTAACATTGAGTGATTATTATGTGATACTCGACTGGCCGTCCCAAGTGAGGCAAGAGTATGCGCGCGCGCAAGCTTTTTTACATAAAGTTGTCAAGTACGACGACTAACAGAACGAAGTCAACGCGCTATCAGTGAAATACTACGGCATCGGCCCAGTTTTGAAATAATTGGCGAAATAATAATCTAAAGGTGTTGGTGATGGTAATCCAAACCGTTTAGTGGCGCCGGGAGTGACTGTGGCAGCATCAGTTTTCTTTCAGCTGAAAGTAAGAGTTCTAGTAGGTATTTCATAATTTCATTCTGGTCGCTGTTCCCTTTGTAGTGGGAGCTGAACCGATGCGATGACGTCCGGATTTCCTCAATACTTTGCTATGTCATCAGTTAAATGATTTTCGTACTGTACAAACTAATTCAGCTTATTATCAGAGAAATTGGACTCCTAGCTGAGTATTTCAATAGCAGGACAAATTGAAAACCATTCATTATGATATCAAAACAAAATGTTCACTTTCGTTATTTGCGCAATGAAGAGTCAAGCGCTGTTCGGTAATCATTTCCATAATTAAAGAATTTTATATAAAAATAAAATGAATTAATATACCATTCTGACTGTCAGCTTTCAAAATTACCTACATAAATATCTATTTACCAATCGTTTATAAGTATTTCATAATTAATATTCGATAACTGATTCTTTACGGCCTATACGAAACTTTAAAGATCGATGTTATCATAAAATTTTAATGTATGGGAAGTTATTAAAGTATCAATTGTTTTTTGAACTGATTGTTTCCTGGTCTTGCAATGTGTGGGTGACTCCAGGCCTATCACGCTTTTAAGTAAGTAGGAGCTATTTGTGTTTATTGAAAACGGCGCCACCCTCCCACCCTTATCCCAATATTCATCGATATATCTTCATCAGCCGTCATTGCAATGTTCACCACCTGTTGCTTTTCTCATCTCTTCTTTGGTCTGCCTCTTTCTCAATTTCGTAATATTTTATTATCACTTTCCTGTTTTATTTCTTTCACCGTAGAAACTTTCTCTCTTCTTACTATCCTGCACCACATTCCGACTTTTTCCATACCAAAAAAGTCGGTAACGGTTACTCAGGTTTACTGTCATCGGTCCTCCTTCACATATACACTCCTTGTCCTAACCCTTGTAACATTGGTACCTATCTGTTGTTGCCCATCATTACCATCCATAGGTACATCAGATCAGAGAGCTACCACTAAACTAATTTAAAAAGAAACTTAAGAAATGGCTCTATAATGATACGTTCTATACAATAAGTGAGTTTTTAAATTATAAGCAAAGTTCGAAATATGATCTCACTAGTAATAATTAAATAACATAATTTTAAGGATTTTTAGTTTTTACCTCATCAAATAGTAACAATTGAAGTGTTTTTGTTTATAATTTTATTATGAGATATTTTTTGCATGCTGAAATATGTATGTAAGCAAAATATGTGGAACTTCTTATATTTATGACCTTTTATGTACCATATTTTATGCAAAATAAAGAAATTTTAATTCAAATTCTACAACGCTTGTATTGACAAGACAGCAACTCTGACTGATTGTCTTATAAAGTCTCTTCAGTTTGAGGGAATACCGGAGTCAAGCTAAGGGTTGTTTATGTGACCTGCTGGCTATTACAGAAAGCAACAGTAATTCACTTCTTGCTGGGATGGGCCACCAAGCCCCACTCCCAATTCGACTGGCTAATTTTATTACTACATAGCATGAGCTACTATAGTAGGTATACTTAGTTCTTTCCGATGCGGGAGACGAAGGTTAAGCTACTTTATAACACTTGTTACAACTTTTTAACACAACCACTCATCTTCTTCTTTTTGTGTAGTAAGTGATTAACTTTTTGTCAGAATTTTTATGCCACCCATGGTCCTCTGACTTGGCTTAACATGCCGTCGAGAAATATCTCTCAGTCAGGCCGTTTTCCTCACGATGTTATCCTTTCCTTTTGAAGCAAGTGACAATTATATGTGACTTTTCGGATTCATGTGCATATTGCACATGAATCCGAAAAGTCAGAAGTGCGTGCCTTGGGCTCTAACTCGAGACCTATGACTTGGCAGTCCGACGACCACTCCACTAGGCTATCACAGCTCTAATACAACCACTGAAAGGTTTAGGCATTGTTGAAAGCTTAATTGAAGCTTTCGTTGTTTCAGAGATTAAATTAAAGCATGACTTTAAATTAAAGTTACAGTCAGCAATCAAAGTCGATTAACACTTACACACAAATCTTAAGTGATGAGCAATTTTTTTTAAATTAAATCGGAACAGAACCAAAATTTAAAGAATATTACTTTTACCTTGTATATGAAATGCTGAAAAACAATGTATCGAATAATTTTGTTCCATTTTAAAGCTTGTGCAGACCAGCGCGACACGCGACGCGACACAAAGACACCGCTCGTCGCGTGACGAGCGGTGTCTTTGTGTCGCGTCGCGAATCGCGCCTGTTTGAAAGAGCCTTTAGATGATGTGTGTATTGAACAGACCAGAACTTTTGCTGCTGAATGTACCAATTCCCATTATATCCTTTATTGGTTTACATACATAGCCATATTTTGGTACCTACCCAAAAAAAACGTTCCCTAGACTTGACGTATAATGCCAAAGTTTTAAGCTTTTCACTGTCTCCGCATTGGTCGTGGATCGTAGGTTCAAATCCAGTTAGGCAATTTACTTTGTGTAAATTATTTCATCATCACTGCTCTCAAAACGGTGAAAGAAAACATCGTAAGGAAACCGGCATGTCCTAGAACCAAAAATTCGACATCCACCAACTCGCACTGGTCCCGTGTTATGGATGTAATCCATCACGCGGGTTATCAGTGCGGGTGCCCACTTCCTCGCACTAAAAAGCGGCCTGTGTCCCAGCAGTGGGAACATTATAGGCTGATTATGTTATTATTACCGAATTAAAACGTACCTAATCTTTTGGATTTAAAGATATCTAAAGGACTGTAGGTTAGGTACACCATAGTTACATGCTTTGCTTAGGTATTTTATTAATTAAAAACAGGGAAACCAATTTAAGATCTTGTCAAATATCAAAATTCGCATTAACACCACATTTATTCTGACAAAGAATTTATTTAAAAATTTTGATTAATTATAACCCCCACGTCGTTAAATCTCAAACTTGACAGATACAAACCACGTAAAGTTGTGAGTTAATCTATTATTTAATCAATTAGCGTAAATTAATTCGGATGTAATATATATACCGCTACGTTTACCTAAGTTTATTTATATATGTAGATATTTTACCTGTTATAGCACCTGTTTTTTTACCTTAGACCTGTTATAATGTTATAACGAATTTGTAAACATTGTTAGAATACCAGTTTTTCTCCAAATGAATGTTTCTTCTATTTAAACTATCAATGGGAACAGCAGTAGCACCTTATTAATTACACACATTCAGCAGTAGTACCTACAGTCATTCATCTGTTGTTCTTTCTGTCTAAGTAAGACTAATTCAGAACTCATTTTTTTTTAGACCGCCCATGTGCGAGTCCACCACGCACAATGAAGGGTTCAGGAGTTGGGATGAATTCATCCCAAGAACAAACTTAATTTTGTAGTTGATTAACATGTTCGACATCGATATACGTCACGGTCAACTCTCCAACTGCAAATATAAGCGTGGAAACGCATTTTTTTCTTTTTATGATATAAAACAAAAAAAAAACGATTTTCGTACTTTTTCCTTTATTTGTGCTGTGAGACCTTACTTCGTGCCAAATTTCATGCTTCTAAGTCAACGGGAAGTACCCTGTAGGTTTTCATTTATTTGCGAGTATCAAAATATGCCGTTTAAATGGCTGTATTTTTTTATTGCGTTGACTTAGAAGCTTGATTTTTTTTACCTCTAAGGGACCACAGACTTACGTATTTGATATTAATTTCAACTTGATACCTCCACGCGTTCCTGAGAAAAAGGGTCTTGACAGACTGACGGAAGAACAACGAAGTGACTTAAAGGGTTTCGTTTTTTCCTGTTGAGGTACGGAACCCTTAAAATGAAGGTAATATAATCCTGTAATTTCATTGCCTACTCGTACAACTACAGGTATCACTTATCTAGAAAAACTTACTACATTTAATTTGAAAAATGCTTCATTTACCCTGTAGGTAGAAAGTCTGTTTTAAGATGTATTTAACTATTGATAGGCTTAGACCTAGCTAATATTAAAATACATTTAGTACAAAACAACAGTTATGCTTGATCAATGTGTGACTTAGTTGAAGTAGTCTGATGTTAGAGATGCGTGCTGCAAATCGCCGCCGCTTTCTACATTCTCTCGCGACATTTCGCTTGTCGTGTTGATTCATTACATTTTTCTATAATTCGTATCATTTACTTGTAGTAGATATCACCTACCCTACTCGTGCAGCAAACATTTGAACAGTAACGTGTAAGTACCACATCATGGCCACGTTCACTTCCTCTACCGTATCCTATAAGCCAATTCGTGGACATTCATTGTTCATTTCTAAATATTGGTAGGACACGGTATAACAGTGGGCTCTACTTCTAAAGTGTTTTACTTTAATTTTATAGTTTCCGATATTCAATTTATCATTATTGTAATAGACTATGGAGTTTGATATGTATAAATAAATTTTCCATCTGCTTTTTCACGAGTCGACCATATCAAAACGTCTAGAGACCATATTTTATTTGTTGACATTCTATCGTTCTTGCCGTAACAAAATTATATAAAATTAACGCAACAGCGGCGTCAAGCGACGACCAATAATGCCTAATACTAATCTGTCTGACTTTATAATTATGTATGCAAGATATACGATACAAAGGCAATGCAGCCGACTTGCGAGCACTTGCATTGCGAGCCGATGCGGCTGCCTCGGGACACGATGATGAAACTTCCATTTCGATCGCAAATATTCAGCTAAATTGCTCTTATTACACTATGCAATAAATGCAAAATTTAAGTCTAATAATAATACTCCTTGCCAGCCAGTAACGTCTACTGCGGTGACACTAATTACACCTTCAGAGTCAAAGTTTAATAAGTGTTCTACAATTATCAGAAATAAAGCCGATAGTAGCCTTCTAGAACGAGTATATTGTTGGGCGGTTCCTTCTAAGCTCCAAGTACAAACAGGTGGATAGAAACGAGATCAAGGTCACAGGCCCGTATTGTTACTGTTCTGATGCTAATTACGAGCTCTAATATCTACAAACAACAGCTCCGTTCATTGCTTACTTCTACTATTTACGTATGAAAGTAACCACAGACCACTACCGACGTTACTAACAACATATGGTACATATATACTGTCTAGTAATTAATCGCCGGCCGAGACATCTTCTATTCAAATACTAATTAATGGAATCGATACGCGTTCGCAAGTTGCGATCGCATCTCCGTTCTCGAAGGGACAGTCGACCGGCCAAGGACGCTAATCGAGCGAATGTATGGCATGCAGTATATGAACTTTGCAACTGGTCTAAAAATATATTATACAAAGAGTATTTTTCAGTGCAAGCGGCCTTTCGTAGGTTGTTGGCGGACTAGTGTGTGTGGTACGCGGGCCACTGTTTCGTATAAATGTCAATGTCGGCTTACGTTGATACAGGAAGAGGTCTGGGCGTGTTACGATGTCGCCGGCTGTGACCACTCAAATACTGGCGTATCTATCTATAACAAGGACACTGCCGACAAGGATATGTAGGTACTGATTGTATCACCTTTCGGAACAACTGCGTTCCAAACAGCCCGCGCCTGTTACTAACCTATAATAACGTACCTACCTAGTGCACCTACCTTCTGATCTGTTTATTCTGTAGGTACTTACGAATGCCTGTCACCCGAGCAAAGACATTTGTTTATTTTATAATTAGGAGATCCATACCTACCCGCTAACCTAGATGCATGTTAAACATACAAACACGTTGAACGTTCTCCATTAGACTTTACGTGTATAAATGTTATATCATTAAAGCGTGTTGTAATTTTTGTAACAAATTAGAATGACATATGTTTTAACAATAACTTTGTCAATTATATCATTCTCGCTGTTGAGATGGTCTTTGAAACGATCTCTTTGGATAATTTACTAAGAGACAATCATAATAATATTACCAGATATAATAATGTGTTTATGGTTCTAACCTAGGACATACCTACCTACTTATTTAAATTTAGAAAATTTTGCATTAATGAATTTATTTTCTGTCCTAAATGTAATGTGCCCTTTTCTTTTTCTATCATAGATATGCTAAGGTTAAAGTTTGATAAAATTACAAATACAATCTTACTGTGATTGAATACTGAGACTGTAAATGAAATAAATCAGATCCCATAAATCTGCCTTAATAACTTTAAGGTCTTAAGACGACTTCGCACTGGGAGTTTTGGTTCAGCGTAGTCAATAAAATAAAATATTAAAAATAAAATATGATTGATGATTTTAAACATTTGAGTAATTTAGAGATGATTTTCATTGTGTTTTTATGATACGTAATACAGGTTTGTATTTATATATTTGGTTACTAACATAATTCTTAAGTATACTAACAAAAATATGGATCACTGTGTCTGAAAAAAAAGTAGTCAAGGCGTAGATGCGTCGTGTACGCAACATGTCAGCGTCCGACTAACGTCTTTGCTCAAAAACAGTGTCCATTTCAAAGAGTTATTTTTTTATAAACCAATTTGCGATAGTTTCTCTGAACGTGTTATATTCCGAGTTCCGGGACACGTTACGGCATAAGGTCACGGGGCTCACAGTAAAGGGTACTGATCAATATGCCGTGGCAGGTGGCAGGTATGTAAGCGATGTACACTGTACAGTCTCTTACCGTGACTTGCATAATCAGGATCGTCTTGATTCGCAACTAAAATGCGTGAATGCTCGTTAGTCTAGTGGTCGCAAGCACGATTGAAAAGCAGAAGATCCTGGGTTCAGTTCCCAGGTCAGGCAAACAGTTATTGAGTTTTTCCGTAAAAAAAAAATCGAAGACATGGGACTTCTACCAACCCGCACGGGCCCGCGTGGTGTATTACGGCTCACTCCCTCTCACCGAGTGGAGGCCCAACAGTGGGAACATTATAGGCTGTTTATGATGGCAATAGGCTCAGCCCCTATTACATGGAACTTAAACATAACTGGCGAATTGTGGGTGTTCTCTGCCTAACCCCTAAGGGAGTAAAGGCGTGATGTTATGTTATGTTTATGTAAAATGCTTATAACCATTTACGACGTTAGTGGACGTACCCACCTGTCTGTTGAGTGTGTGACAAATCTATTGAATCTTTACCGTAATTTCACGTAAAACTGTTTTCAACCTTTCATCATTCTAGTTTAGTGTCTTTCATTAATTACGTTTCACATTTGTCTTTATGTAAGCGCAAAGAGCAACGGGTTACCTCTAAAATGTGTTTACAAACTCTTTGTAGAGAAAGCCATTAAACAACTCCTTATGCCTACTTAGGTACAATAAAAATCCAGTGTCTGGTCAGAGGTATCGCTTTCCCCAGTTGAGATTATCAGTTCTAAGCGAAGTCATCATAATGTAGCATACAACAAATAAAACCCGTTGATAGACTAATCATAAAGTGGATTTGATCAATTTCTATCAGCTGCAGAATTTCTCCAACAAATTACGTAAAACTAAGAACCTAAGCGATCATATTTTGTTTCAATTATATATTATGGCTGTTCACAAAACCACTTGAACGTAATAGTGTCGTTGTTACAAAGAACGACGTTATCCAACAAATAGTAGGTATTACATGCTGACAATAGTCGATGTCGCATTTATTTACTCATCATGTGGGAAACAGATTGATGCGCCGGCGCAGACGCAGGCAGCGTTCCGCATCATTTGCGATCGCGTAGCTGTTCGTTCAATGGAAACCAATGAATGTTTTAAAAACTGCTTGGTGTAGTATTAAAACATGTACCTACAGGTGAGGAAAATAAATAATAAACAATGCAGAACATTGTGCAAGCAGCATCTAAATTCTAAATTACTAATCACTAAAATAAACCTCAAAATTAGAACCTACGTTTTGAATGAAATGGTTGCTACCAGTTTTAACCATTTATTATTCCGAACACAAATCAAGTCAAAAGTGCAGTAACTACTTACGGGTATATTGCACAGTCGCTAATCGCTAGACTGTCTACGCTTTACGTAACCAGCTCGATTGTAGGGCGGAAGCCTACTTATGGTAATATTCGACTCTTAGCCGTATGTCTTTTTTCATTGACATGTTTCAACGTGGAATGACATGTAAAGCAAGCAAGTGGGCGGCACTACTCGTTGAGCACTGATATAGGATCGTTTGTTACATAAATGGAGCAAAGCGAATGTACTTTGTATTTGTTTAATGTGTATCGTTATTCTCGTGTTGTGACCTGAATACGCCAATAGCTTTATATTAAGCTTGTTTCTGGTTACTCCAATTGTCATCCATTTTTCAAGCACTACCTGACATTCGATTGAGCTGAAACTTGGCATACTTACATAACTTCCAAGACATTTTGAAAAAATTATATCATGGAGCTGGTCTGATGATGGAGCCTCGCATAGCATAGGTCCTCCTCAATCAAACAACATAGCACCATCGTGTTTGGACTCATTGGCTATGTATTAACAAGTGCTTTGACACTAGGTGGTGGTCAGGAACTGATGATGGAGCCGGAAGGTAGCCATATATGTTTCTAGTTACTCCAATTGTCATCCATTTTTTAAGCACTTCCTGGCATCCGATTAAGCTGAAACTTGGCATACCTATGTAACTACCGAGATATTTTGATAAAATTATACCATGGAGCTGGTCTGATGATGGAGCTGGAAGTTGGCCATAAGAACTCCTCAATCAAACAAGATAGCACCATCGTGTTTGGACTCATTGGTCATATATTGACAAGTGCTATTACACTAGGTGGTGTCCAGAGTCTGATGATGGAGCCGGAAGGTAGTCACGAGCACTCCTCAACCAAACAAGATAGCACCATCGTGTTTGGTCTCATTGGATATGTATTGACAAGTGCTATTACACTAGTGTATCAAGTATAAAATATAATAAACTTAATACGTTCTAGAAACTGGATTTGATTTATAAACTATGGAACTAAAAACAATGCTGGGCATGTTAGATATCTGGTGATAGAACAGATATTTAAGACGCAGATATATGACAGTGACCTTGAATGGTTAGCTTGCTTGTTCTGTACTGAGCTCATGCAACGCGTCGTACGTCCAGCCAGTAATAGGACTCGCCCATCAAGGAGCGTTGTCCCAAATTAGACGCATTATTAATTTATTACACGTAAAAGAAAAGTTATTTTAATAAAACACGTATACTAAAAGATTGATAGTTTAATTATCTTTAAAATGGTGAGAAAAACACGCTTGATAGATTTTGCGTCATTCTCAGTTTTTTATCCGCGTTAGACATAACTTTACAAATTAATTTCTCTATGTAATATAAACATAATAAAAATTATGCCTATATTAAAATATTTAAAAAATGCTCTAATTTAACATATATTTTTTTCAAATAACTAACACTACTCGTTTAGACGTCATGTTCAGTATAAAATCATTAAAAGTCAGTTATCGTCCCCTTAAACAAATACTAAAAAGTACAAAATAAAACATATGTAAAAAAATCTTAAAACTTGAGGCTAATCTTCAAGTTTAGTGTATAATAAGTATATCTAATAAGTTTTGTTTACGTAAGTTTTACTTGGTACTTTTTAGTCCAGGAAAAGCTTGTTTTTAAAAAGATTTTTACATATATTTTATTTTATAATGACTCACGTCTTCACCTACATCTTACTAACAATACGATAACTCTCTCTTATCATAAATTAACATGTCAACGAAAGTATACACAATGCGATTCTTTTGTATGCACTTGATATTCATATCAATGCAAATGAAAAATTTATGAATGTGAATATGCATAGTTTATGATAATATTGCTGCTATAGTGAACTAATCACTCATTAATTAGAACGTCAGTCGTCAAAACTGTTGAATTTCGACTATTTAGTGATCTCGCGTACTAGACGCCTACGAGTCCGGACAGTCTGCGGCTAGTTAGCCGTTGCGACCAAGTGCGCGATTCGTATCGGTTTCTATGATCCCTGCGACCACTAGTCGTGGTCGTGCGCGAGATCCCTTATAAACGTTTTACTTAGCAATTAGGATATCTGCAAAATAGTCGATGGCAGTGTAATGTGACTCCAAATTATTTCGGTTGAACAAAATTGAGATAGGCGCACAAACTATGAGAAATCATTTAGTAGGTAGTAGGTACTTTTCTTTTGTTTTATCATGAATTGATATGGATAGCCATGAGCAGTTAGTCCAGTCCCTCTACCAATCTGCTAACTGTCTCATCATTTAAGTACGACAAGAACCATTATTGTAAAAACTCAAGATATTTGTGTCAGTTTTTTAAATATTTTTTATATCTCAACTAAGTCAAAGGGGAGGGGCTCATGGCTAAGTAAAAACAGCCGCACGGGTCGATTGATCAGGTTAAGCTACGCTTGCCACGGTTAGTGGATGGGAGATCTTTACATACCGAGAACCCTGAAGCACGTTACGCCGTTGGTCCCGGCTGTGATTTGAGTCGTTATGGGTTGTCAGAAGCCCGAAAGTCTGATAATCAGTCTTACCAAGGGGTATCATATTACCCAGTAACTGAATTGTGGAGATCAGATACGCAGTCGGTCTATGTAAAATACTGGTATTCAGCTGCATCCGGTTGCACTGGAAGTCGATCCCAATATAGGAAAAGGCTAGATAGATGATGACTTACCTAAGTCAAAGCTGTTTTGTCACTCTTTTTTTTTTGTCTTTTTTTGAAGATGTTGCATTAATTAAGTATGTGAGTCTGTGTGAGTACACCTGTAGTAGTCCATACATCAGAACTTTTACCTATAACTTTTATTAATTAAGACGCAGATATATGTCAGTGACCTAGAGGTTGGCTTGCGTGTTCTGTACTGAGGTCACACAACGCGTCGTACGTCCTGCCAGTAATAGGACTCGTCCATCAAGGAGCACTGTCCCACATTAGACGCATTATTAATTTATTATACATAAAACAAAAGGTATTTTAATAAAACGCGTATACTAAAAGATCAATAATTAAATTATCTTTAAAATAATGAAGTTTTCAGAAAAAAATACGCTTGATAGATTTTGCGTGATTCTCAGTTTTTATCCGCGTTTGACATAACTTCACAAAATAATTTCACTATGTAATGTAAACATAATCTAAAATATTCCTATATTAAGTTATTAAAAAAATGCTCTAATTTGACAAATATTTTTTCCAAATCATTAACACTACTCGTTTAGACGTGATTTTCAGTATAAAATCATTAAAAGTCGGCTATCGTCGCCTTAATGTAACATGTTAAATACCGTTAGCGAACCTATTTTAAATAGTGTATGATTTTAGAGTTAAGAAAAATATTCAGGATTAGGTCCTAAAGAGACTGGAATTTGATAATTGACAGACCAAAACATGCGGGCACGGACCCACGGCCCCATCACATGAGGGGTTGTAGCTATCGCAGGGTACAAGGGACCTCTTGCAGTTAATTTCGGAATGTTTCTTTCAAGATCAGCTTCCATTATAACCATATGCGCCTGAATTGCAGCACGTACCTTAAGGCCTTATAGTTATTAACCGTTTATCTATATATATTATTTATTCATATTGCACGACTCATAATACGAAGCATTAGAGAGAGCTTTGCGATCGAAAAATTTGTTTTGCCTCCTTTCTGCAACTGTTTTTATTGTTACACCCCTCCTAGTACATAGAACCTACCTCCCGCACCGCACAGTTACCTCAGGCTCGGCGATCGGCCTTTAATAATAACGTCATTGTCTCATTTTTTTTTTTTTGCAATTTTTCTCTTTTTAAATGAGCGAGATGATGACTTATGAGGCGTGCAATTTTGGATTTTCGAAAAAAAAATTATTATAAATTATAGTCGCTTTGCTTGTCTGTCTTTGTTACCACGTTGTTCCTGCAAACTAGGTGCCTACGCAAAGAATTTTGATGCGATTTTCACCATCATTAAGAGAATTTATTCCGGAAGGGTTACGTGGAAAATACCTACTTATAATAAAACAACTTGTGTTTTGTCAAGTCGTAAAAACCGTGCGAAGCAGGGGTGAGGCGCTAGTATAACTATAACTAATTGTGTTGTGATGACTAACATAATAAATAGGTCTGTTTTGAACAAGACCACTTGGTGATACGGCTAAATACGTAATATACTTAAAATAACCTGATAAATTGATATTTAGCTGCGAAGCTCGTCTACCCGCAGAGGCACTGCGCCCACGCTGTTGAACGTAGATAGGTACCGATCACACCCACTTTTTATAAAAAAAAATATTTATTGTTTACAAGCTTCTTATGGCTATCAAGCCAATAGTCACTTTTGGTTGTTTTGAAGTAGATTAGAGGCCAAAATGGTTATTTTCCGTTTTAACGCTTGATAAACATTGCGATAATATAAATAAGAGAAATACAACAGTTCAGTAATAAATATTTTAATCATGCTTTATATTGTATAACAGGTATTAATTTTACAGCCGCACCGTACGTAACGCAGTCTCGCTTTTGCTCGTTTTTACCAATTTAAACATATTTATTTATTTAGAAAATATTATGTAAATACATATTTGTAATGTGACCTTTCTTTTGATACCAAACATGTCATGATCATATCAAATATTTTTTTTTCGAGGTGAAAAATGTAATCGTATTAAATGTAAGGAGAATTTATATAATCTATGTTACCCGGACAATTATTACGAATCTATTGATACCTCATTCATCAAAATCGGTTCAGGAATTTAGGCGTTACGGTGGAACACACATAAGTACAAACAGAGCATCTGCCATCATATTTCTTCACCACCCTTGGTTGACTGGTAGAGAATGCCTAAGGCTTTAAGTCCGCCTATGTACTTTTTTGAGTGTGAAAAGTTTAAATAAATAAATACAAACATACATAGACTGCTAAAATCATAACCCTTCCTTTTGGCTCTGCCGTAGTCGGGTAAAAAAAGGATAAATATAATTGTCGAAACGATAACATATTAAGAAATTTGAGCTCAATTTGAGAACATCTTATTTTAGGTTTTTTTTAAATTCTATAATACTGGTAGGTAGTACAATTTACCTGCCAAAAGTGGTCAATTATTAAATTATCCTTTCAGGACTATTTGCTATAACTTACAAGTTACTGCAGAAAATAAATGGCTTTCAGGACTATTTGCTATAACTTACAAGTTACTGCAGAAAATAAATGGCTGTTATTCGGATAATAATTAATTCAAGTCTATCATAATCTATTTTTCAAACAACATCCACTTTTTTATTACGTATTAGAGGTTTATATGGGAAAACAGTTGAGTCATTTCTTTAAATAGGTAGGTATACCGGTCTAAGGCGCAACAACATAAATGGGGCGTAGACTATTCTATGTATATCTATAAATATGTAACAAAATCTGTGCCTAAGTAGTTTTTAAATCGATTCATTTATGTAGCGTAGGCATTGTAGCCGCATAGCAGACGCGTAGCAGAAGCGTAGCCGGGTGCAGCAACAGCGTAGCGCGACCGTAGCAGCAGCGTAGTGGCAGCGTTAACATAGAACCATGTAGTTTTGATACATCATTAAAACATTGATTCCGTTAAGGAAACAACACTGTTTGCTGATGCTAATATAAAATGATAACGAAAGACGAGAATGAAAAGCTTGGAGAACCCATTGTGAAGTTTTTGGTAATATAGTGATATTGTGACTGCCTCGTTGGTCTAGTGGTCGCAAGCGCTACTGCTGAGCATGAGGTCCTGGGTTCGATTCCAGGGTCGGGCAAAGTGTTATTGGGTTTTTCTATCTGAAATTTCTCAGTAGCAGCTCGGAGTCTGGATTTGTGCCCGGTTGATGGCAATAGGCTCGCCCCCTATTACATGGGACTTAAACATAACTGGCGAAATGTGGGTGTACCTGCTACAGGGACACCTCTGCCCAACCCTTCGGGGAAACAAGGCGTGATGTTATGTATGTATGTATAGTGATATTTTGTGTTAGGTGTCTACACTTTTATTTCTTACATGCCTGTCACTATTTATCATATCGGAAATGTGGTAAAACATGGCGTTTTAACGCCCGATGCAAAGGCAGTTTTGGTAAGTATTTTACCGACTTATTACCTGCTATTTAGTTTAGATTACCAGAGTTTAAAAGTTGTGTTTTTAAAGTCTCTTAGAAAATCAAAACGTTTTTTTCTTGTACTCTGTCATGCGTGACAAGATACAGTTTGTAGGTGCCTTAGTTATCTTTAATGGTATAACATAAATAAATACAGCAGTCTTGCAGATGGGTATATAACATCTACGATACAAATTCAAAACAACTCATAACAATAACTAATGCCGTTTCGTTTTTGTTCACCTTGATGTAGAATGCATATATTTATGATTTATAAATGTAAGTAATTGTATCTAAAAGTCTCTAATTAAATAAATAGGCTACAGCGACAGCTGTCAACAGTCAAATGACCGCCAAATATAAATCTAAGATAAAAAGTACCTAATGTTACAATTTAAATGATATGTAAGTTGTTGTTGGCACAGAAACATAAAACATATTCTTAATTGCATCGTTTATAAATTACGGAACAAAAAAAATAGCACCAAACGAGTAGCACTACAAATTAATAGCTTTTTTAACCTCAAAATTAAAAGTCATAGTGAACGGAAACATTGATATCGTTCGTTTTTTGTAACAACCTATATTTAATTACTCAATTCTTTATCTCAATTTAACATCTTATTGATACACAGCGAGGCCAAGTTGCTTAGTAAAAATTTATGTCTTTAAAAACTTTGCCAAGTACCTTGACAACTCGACATTACATGATTGTGAGCAAAAAAAAATGTTATTGATATAATTTCAGTACTTGTTAACTCCTTTGTGAGTTACAGTATTATATTGCTGTTTATTTTTATCGTCCCTTCTTTTCAATATAATGATTTAACTGATATTTTAAGGCTCGGTTAAATGCCAACCAGGTTAGTTCAATTTGTAGATTTTTCATTGCGTAAACTGACGTAACTGTGGTAACAAGTAATAATGCTTATTTTGTTATTATTTTATTTGCACTATTGGAACTTGAAAATGGCAATAATTAGCACAGCTAACATCTACGTATGTTCACCTTGCACATTACACCTACTGCCCTTTCAAGCTGTAATTAAAGATAATCTTTGTATTACAATACAATTCAAAGGTAACATAGTAAATTTTCATCATAATCGAAGTCATTAGCATCCAATACATAATAAATATCCACGATAACCAACTAGAATCGAGTTACGAGTAAACTGTCGAAATGATGTCGAACATAATTTCTTAAATTGCGTTCGACGAAAGGCAATTTCGTCACTAGTGTTAGTGCTCAGAGCCCGACACGACAATTCGTGCCAACAATTGTTTAAACACTCGTTATTTGTTCACAACAATCCATAACTGTAAGACTAATTGTCGCAACACCTCAAACACAGAAAGCTTTTTGCACTTCAAAGTCATCGTTTAAAAAAGACATCTTCCGCTCATTTGTTAGAACTCTTTGTACGGCCACATAATCTATCAGAGCAGTCAGTATCTCAGTCCTTGTTAATACACACATAAATCACAATTATGTGATCAGTTCGGACTTCGGCCACTAGTCGAGCTCCAGTCAGGTTTTATAAAGCTCGAGGGGATTACATTTCAAAACTGGCGACCTTCAAACATCAGATTATCTAAACTTTTACATTCGAGAGACCGACATCTGACCGAATGGAGGCTGCTACAGCAAATTAAGTTGACATTGTGTGACTGACCCGCTTGAGTAACTCACGATGTTATGCATTTTTCTTCAATACTCGAACATAATTCGCGACAAAGGCGATTCAACCGCTGGGTCTTCTTGGGAAATAATAGCTAAAATGTTTCGCTACGGACGTACTAATTTGTATGATTTATTATCTCGTTTGCTGAGAATATCCGAATCCGGAGAAGACTTGGCCAATTTATTTTTAATAATAGGTTATAATGAACTCTGTATCATATGCTCCGACAGCTCTTAGATAGGCTTGTTAATATTGACATTGCAACCTTGTGGACGCAACACAATTTTATCAACTCTTGACATAGTAATTGAAATCATTAAATTCATCGATGCATGAAATTCTCCGTCTCGTTTCAATAGTGAACAAAATGTTTGGCAGAGGTAAAATGATGTAGTGTTTACAATCGCCGTTAGAATTCCAAGTCGAAAGTCAACGCACTGAGTATGCGGTGACCTTTTCTCAGCGGTCATCTGTCGAATTCATATTGGTTTTTTACACAATATTCATTAGTATCGACAGATGAGCACTATTTGGGTTAATATCTCGTGCAAAGCGTCGCGTGTGACGGAGGGGTCACCGGAGGCATCAGCCCGCAGAGTCTTTCGAGATCGGTGCACAAAGTTCACGCTGGTGCCGCTTTACACACCAACCGTGGCCTACCCTTGACCTCTTCGCAACGACATCATTCCTCTGGTTCTTCTTCACGATGATAACAAACGCAACCGAACGCATCAGTTACTCAATCTAAATATCATGACATTCCTTTGATTCGACATTCTGTTACTGTTATAAACGGTTAATTGTGCATGAAACTTAAATGCTCCGCAATTATCACACCCAAATTGGTGTGCGAACGCTGTTTGCGTATTGTACTTGAATATAACTCGTTGGTGTGTTGAGTTAGCACTATTAGCTGAACTATTGGAATAATGTCCTTCGTAAGGTTGTGTCTCGTTGTGCGGTCAACATTCACAGCAGTGCTTGTAACGATTAAATTAATAATAGGTACATAATGGGCATGACTGTATCCGCTTTAGTTGATAATAATAGTAGTTCGTGTCACTATTATTATTTCAAACAAAAACATAACTTTTATAGATACCTACTCTTGATTTGGATAAACATGTGTCCTATGCAATTCCATAACAAAGAATTTGTATGTGTTTTTATTTTGCCCATTTCTACTACAAGGCATGCATCGTTTCTTTTTATACTAAAAACTAGGTACGGGTTTCCTTATCACAGCTTTTCATAAAGAAACTTTCCTTAACCGGTGGAAGTATAGCCTAAAGTTATGGCATTCCATAAAGTGGTTTGTACTAAAAAATTATGTCTAGAATTATGATAATCAACTCACAAAACGCAGGGTTAGGAGTTAAATTCATATTTCTTGTAAACTTTTGAGATTATATTTTATGCAACGGGAAGTCACTATTAACTTCCTAAAATATACCTGAGGTTCAAGTTTCTGCAGTAGTAGGTAGTTAAAAATATTTGCTGCTGTTGTATTGTAAGCTACACTGCACACACAAAAAAATGCCGTCAATGAAGTCGTAGGTGGTAATTTTCTGAAATTCAGACTGGGCGTTCCGGAACTGTACCTACTGCAATCGTTCACATATTTAAATGTGAACCGACACGAAACGAGTGCCGACAGAAGTGAAAACTTGAACAAGATCGCCTTGGTGGAAGAAAACTACTCGTGTAGAACATTGGTCCGTAACCTTATCTAAATAAAGAGCACAAACGCGTTTGCAAAAATGAGGTGTCGGTAATGGTGTCGCGAGTTCAATTGTTTTTCCCATCTCAAAAATGTCCGATGCGCCTAAAGAAGTTTTCACTTCAAAAACAGCCGTAACATAAAGGAAGAACATTTTGTACTAGCATAACTTGTACTCAATATTTAATTAAATTTTTTAATTTTTATTCAATAAAATCAAGCAACAAGACTCAAAGTGTTAGTAACTTACAAAATACGTTAGTAAAACATTAACACAGAAACATTTTGTGACATCACTGCTGCAAGGTGACAGGCCCAGCCGATACCTTGCAGCAGTGGTTCACAAACGCACAATCTAGCCTGCTTGCTATCGTAGATAGGACGCTGTTGGTGCTGCCCCGCACCCTACTGACCAGGGATGCGCACCGCTTCCGCATCACAGTGTAGAAGCAGTCAACTCGTGCTTCAGCAAACATCCCTGATGCGCTGCAGTATCGAGGCAACCCCATCAGCACCCTGAATGCGTTATTGTATTGGACACGAAGGTCGCCGTATGATTTCTGAGTAAAATGAGCCCACAGACTGCAAGAGTAAAAAGACATGCAGTAAGCACTAAATATAGTGCGCCTGACCTCCTTAGAGGCACGCCTGAATCTGCGGGCAATCATGTTAGCTCTCACACACAGCGTCCTCCGCTCCCTGTCAATATCCTCATCATCTTTGAGGCCAGTGGACAAGATATTTAAATTAGTCCACCCTCACAAGGGGCATACCGCTTAACTTCACTGAAGGTACAGCTTCTGGGTACTTACCCTTAGCCCCAAAGACCATGACCACACTCTTCTTAACATTATATGCCAGACCATGCAGTCTGGCATATTGCTCGCAAGTGGCCACGGCCAATAGGAATACATTATTTATTATTCATAATTCTTCTGTCTTTTTCCCAATTCAATTAGGGTCAGCGAAACATATCTTTTTCTTCCATAATTCTCTATTTGTCGTCATCTCGGTAGTTACCTCCTTCCTAGCCATAGCATCTTCCACACAGTCCATCCATCGTTTCTTTGGTCTTCCCCTACTCCATAGCCATCCACATTCATACTCAAATAGGAATACATAAACTATGAAAAAAATTACACCCTGTTCTGAAATAAATACCAATTAAAAAAAGATAGTTCCACATTTGACATTGACTCTTCTCCAGTACGCAGATCAGCTTCGACCCACGGAGTGCGGACGTGCAGTTTTATATTTCTGATAATTGTACAATAACTACAATGTCCATTGTTTTATGGTATGCGATGTTACCGCCGCCACCGGCACCTGACCTCGAGCCCGGTGCGCCCGCGCCGTGCTAAGATAGATTCGATAACAATACGATTGTTGAAAACTTGAATTATGTTCTCTAAGTTACGCCAAGGAAGGTTATTTTGATTGTATCGTTGTATGAAAATTGTTAGGTCCGTATTTGTACTGCTTATCAGCCTTTGCTTAGAACTTTTAATAATAATGGACAGCTTTATGTTCCCAGATTGTTATCTTGCTAATAACCCTATTAACAAATATTTTCTTTTGTTAAGTAGTTTATTCAAGACATTTTTCTTGGAATTTTCTATGGTAAAAGGTTAAAGATTAGTGTTTGGTGATAGTAGAGCACAAGGTGCTAGAAAGGATGTGGATTACTCATTTGTTTCACGCCGTTTGCCGCCGTAAGTAAATCAAATGATGAAGAGTCGCCTGCGCCGCTCCTAATCGAAATGATAACGACCTCTAGTCGCGAGCCTGAATGGCCAAAATACAAGTTTCCCGATATGGCGGGAAGCGACTAGTATTTATAGGTTCACTGTGTGTCTATGGTTGACTGACCTTGCCTGCTACGAACACGGCGTGGAACTCGGTGGGCTAATTGATTCAATTCCAAGAAATTGAAAAAAATTGTAGGCATTCGGTTTTCCAGAAGATGTCATCAAAATGATGTCATTTTCGCTTGCCTACGCAGAGCATAGCGAGTGCTCTGTAAACAAATGTTAACATTAGCAATTAACCTTTAAGGTTTATACTTAGTTAACCAACTGCTTCGCTTGCTTATGTGCTATAAGGAGCAAAAATAAATTGATTTATTAGGTACAGCATTCGCAAATGTAGGTACAATCGAAAAACAATTTCTTCAAAGTATTCCCGCGTAGTAGTGTAAAAGGTAATTGGTCACTCGTACATCACTATAATGTTGATGTCATTGACACCGGGTAACTCTTAGATAATCAAACCATCCGCCATGTTTAAATTATGCCACCTTGTATTAAGTAATGTTCCAAATCACTCGACCCTTTTCTCTACTTAAATTCAAGCTACAAGGTAAAGTAAGAGAAATCGAATTAACTTTAAATTCTTTTGGTGAGCTTTAATTACTTGCTAACTACTACGGCTGCCATTTGCTTAAAATGTTGGAATAAAATAATCATTGCGTCAATACAATTGGATTTTTTAACAATCGTACGCGAGTTCTATGGGCCTATCGTTGCTTCGATGGGGGGATCTAAGTTGGCGAGAAATGTTTGCAATTTTGTGCGTCAAAATAAGACGACAAAATAAATGTCAACAAGCGTCAATTTAATTATTGCGAGAGCACAAAACCTTGCTTAAATTACAAGAAACACGGATGAGGCTGCAGCGCACGCGGGCGCTCGCCACTCTGCCGCGCAAGCGCAGCGCAGCCACGCTACGCGGCCCACAAACGCCTTCTTACGAGACCAGCAACTGCGACGGTTTTTTGTACCCTAAAAATAAACATTCAGGCTGCGTAACCTCGTCACCGAGAAGAAAACTGTTTAGCTGTAATTTGTATCTGACACCATTGAAGCTAATCATTCGTTTTTCTCAATGTACCTCAGTCGCTTCGACATCAAGTGCAAAATTCTTGGCATACTTTTATTTTGCAATTTAATCTAGTCCTGTTTCTAGAGTAATAAAACATTCGGTGAATAAATAAGGTTTGCCCATTTCCCACGGTAGGGCACTCGCTGGATTCTAAATACTCGATACTGTTTTAATGGACTGCGATACTAGAAAAACTGTATGAAATTATATTTAATGTTCGACCTGTTTCAATTTTGCCGTAATAACCATTCGTTTCAATAAATAGACAGTTGTGGCGGTCTGGTTAATTGTGCAATAGGGTGATTAGCTAATTACAAGTAGGTATCGGCTCCAGTGTATCCGCGACAGTTTCACACCGAGGCCGGTTCTGATGCAGGTCGGTAGTACCTACTCAGTAGCAGTCCCCATTTAGACTCGGTAGCCAGCTTTATCGCAAACGACATTACAATCGGCGCTCGATCTTACGACATTGCAGTCCATGAAAAAGTACGCAATAATGCACATGGTGTAAACCGAAATACGGTAACAATAATATTGTTACAGTTATTGTTAATTGTTTTTCACCCAAACACGTCAAGTCTCAATGAACGTTGTAAAAAGGAACGGACTTCGTGTAACTTAATAATCTGGGTTATTCGCATTATGGTGTTATTTCCATATTTGTCACTTATTAGGTGTGTGTATCAGCAAAAATATATAGAATTATTTCACAAATTAACAATAATTTGAACTAGAGTGTCAATAATTCTTTGGAAAGTTGTCACTTTTCACTATAAAACTAACGTTACGACATCGCTTGGTCGTTGCTCCAACTAAGTATTGATAGCCTTTCTATGTAGCCAATAGGAAGTTTACGTAAACATGTCCAGGAAATTTTGTGCCTTTTACTAAAGAACGCTTATTTTAGGGACCATTAAAAATTGCTATTAAATACAAAGTGTTTAATAAAGTTTTCCGGGCGTAAATGTTTATTGTAGTTGTCATGCTCAGTCGGTTGTAAAAATGCTCGGCGTTAGTAAGTACTCGTGTAGGTATCAGTGACACGCTTTACTTATTAGTATCGCGTTGAGGCAACGTGGGCGCGTCTATGAAAAATGTATTAGATTGAAAGCTACGCAATGGTATAAGAATGTATTTTTTCAGTAGGTACTGCGAATTTGGAGTTTCTGTGACGAAAGACGTTATATCGCTCATGGAATCTATTGCTGTTTCCTTAAATAGCCCGATCAAGATACCCTTACTAGACGCGTGGAGCTTATATTATTATCTTGACCGATCACTTAGTTTACCCAAGCTCTCAAGATGGCGGATAATAGACTTGGACATTACGACCCTTCTTGGGTGTATGTGTTCTTCGGGAACTGACTGCATAAACTTGAGTTTTTTTCGGTATTACTTCTCAGAGTAGTTGGATAGGAAACACCGACCTCATTTAATTTTTGAAATTATTATTAACGTGTGTTTGATTAAACCTCCTTACAGAAGTAAATAATAATTTATTAATTTTATTAATTATCTCACGTCTCCACGAGTGTGAACAGTTTTTAGGCAAGACCAAAAGGCAGTAACTGCTAAACTAGGATGTATAATGTTGCTCATTGGTGCATATTAATTCAAACACAAAAGAATATCTGTTCAAAACTTTAGTTACCATTTCGGTAGCAATTTATTTCAATCCAAAGTAAATGTAATGATTCTGCTCTCAAAATGACGTTTAAAACTCAGTATAAATGCCGGATGAAGCTGCGAAATATGAAGAAACATGTTCGATTCGTGTGAAGGCTGCTACCAGCGCCCTGCGCGTACGTACTCCACGCGTGCGGCGCAAGGCTAAGGTGATATTTACTTGCATGTCAATATTTCGTAAATTGCCTATTTTAGGCGTAATTTACACGTCGCCACCGACTCTACGGACTAGTACGTACTCGTAGTACACAGAGTTTCCTCTTTGTTATTGTAACATGTGACGTAAAGGATGTTTTGGCGCCAGAATATTTATTATTTTAAATAACGCAAAGTTATGGAATCTTCATAGTTGTTCCTTTGTTTTAATTCATGTGAATTGTAACTGGCACGTTGATTACCTTTTTCTGTACGGCAATCGAACAGTATGTAACTTATTGGCTATGTAGCAACAAGTGGCCTTACCTACTAGCTTTTTATTCAAAAAGGATGTCAACTTCCTGAACGATAGCTAACTTGTTTCTGTACTTGACTCAAAAAAGTCCATACTAGGGTAAAATAAATAAGAAAGGATCTCTGTCTGTCTGTTATCCTTTTACGCCTTCCCGGCTGATCTGATTTCAATGAAATTTGGCACAGGTAGATCATGACTTGAGTTAGGATATAGGATACTTTTATCCCGGTACTACGCTCCCGTGGCATAATTTCCGACACCCACGCATGCAACTTGGTTGTAGCAATGCTAATAATAACGTAGTAAAGAAAATTTTCAAGCTCATACGATCAACAGTATTCAATAGAACGTCACTTTATGAAACGCACGATGTAACAATAAAATTGTTAACTAATAAATTGAATAGCATGACATAAGTATTTCAGAATCGTAATTCACCGCCTCTATTATTTTACAAGTTAGCTTCACATCTTACCGGCGAATGCTAGAACAAAAGAAAAGGTAACTTATGTAGTAATTGCTATGTGACTGGTTCTCATATCTTGCTTATTTACCGTAAGCGACTTCTACGTTTAGTATTCACACTTTTACTAGGCATGGTGATTTAGATATTTCTAAGCTCAGTCGATTACTTTTCATATGCCTTCCATGATGTAAAACTTCAATTAATCTGCTTCCAGTCTAAACGGATGCGGCTCAATACCAGTATTTTACATGGAGCGACTGCCTATCTGACCTCCACAACCCAGTAATTGGGTAATACCATACTATGGCTACTGCTTCTGACGACAGGTAACGACTGTCAAAAATCCACGAATGACAGCCGGAACCAACGGCTTAACATGCTTTGTGTTTTTCTTTCTTTTTATGTAAATATGGTCACCCATCCACGGGCTGCGAGCTGCTACATGCCTTTCATGATGTAGAAACCTTAAAACAAAACCTGTGTAACAACAGGGTTACTTTATTTATGAAATAATTTTGGAAAATTACCAGGAAGGCAATTGATTGATTGCTATAAAAAAGATTGCTTTGACCCAGGATCCGGAAACTGAAAATCTTAGTGTATTATGATGAATGTGTTAATATAAATATATTGATATTTCAGAATAATTTTCCATTGGTCATTTTATTTAAAAACTGTCCGGATATTTTGTGTATGCGACGGCGTCAACAAGGTCTTGTTGATTACGCCAATTTGCACCATATTAGCACACAAAAATAGCCATTGGCAAAATGCATATTCCAACCAGCCACTTTCATTGCAGTTGCAATTTTGTTAAAAACAACTAAAGCTCCAGAAACTATTTAAGTGATATTTAGTTGGGCCTACTTTAGTTGTAAATAGCCACTTATATCGTAATTAACATTGTTGTAATCATGTATATTGTATCTCTATTACTGGTGGCCAACACGACAGCTTTGTACTGAAGGTGTATATGTGACCTTTTCGTGAACTCAGGCATATATACACGTTCATATCTATGTACAATCTTCACATGGTCAACAGTAATCGAGTTCGTGATACGTTTCTTTCGTGTTTGTTTGCAATGAAAAATAATGACACGTATGGCCAAATGTTTGGGGCAAACACGTGTTGCATGGTTTAATTTGAGTTAGTGAGATTAGTAGTTATGTTAATATGTGACAAGACATGACGTGTCGGAGATTTTGTAGTTAGTGTTATACACAAAATGAATGACATAGCAAGCGTTTGGTTGCAGTAGGTAGATTAATGTTGGTCCTATGTTCTAGATATCTCTTACCATTGTATGTTCTACGAAGTAGCATGGGCAAGACTGCTAGCCCCTGGGCGAGTTACTCCACACACCACACGACATGCACGGCCGCAGCACCGTGCATATCGTGCTTGATCTGATACGATATCAGATACCGTGCCGCATACATTTTGTTAGCCGCACAACCGTACTTAGATCTACGCACGAACTTACGACCTTTCGTAATCTCTCGACGAAAACGTCAAACACGTGACGCAATGCCCTTTCCATGATCCGAGCCATCATACCTACAGTTTACAGTGGCAACCCTAACGAATCATTGTACCACATCAAGTTACGTGCGACTCGTTATAAATCTCATAAAGTAACGTTATGTGGATTGGTTACTATGAAAAATTGTCTAATTTTGCTTGGTTACGTATACGCAGTGCATTTCCTATTGTGTGTTGGTAACTGGTAACTAAGCACGTTTAAGTTGCAAAAGACGTCGCTCCCTCCGTAGGCTCACGTTTCTCTCCACTTAATACCTATAAAGTGAAGTAATACGAACAAGCTACAGTTATCTATCAAAACAATCTCGTTTTAATTAAGTTTGCTAGGTAAACTTGCGGAGCTTATTTCGCGTTATTGTATTAGTTCGAGTGATATAAGAGAATGGTTTAGCGGCTAGCATCTAGCATCCATCAATCTTGTTGCATCATCGCTGCTATTTTCATAATGTTTTACACTTATTGCAGACCGTTAAGTTTAAATCCTCAGCGGATGTGTTATTGCGTGTTATTTATATCCTAGATACAATATTATTGTTGATACACAAACTGGATATTGTTAGTGAATCATTCAAGACCGGTTTTGTAAATTAGATAACTACGTTGCGGAAAATCGAGCAATTTTTATTTTAGACATTCAAATATTTAGCAAGTTCCAAAACAAAATGCTCTGAATGCGCGGAATACGTTAATAGGACAATACATTAAAAAATTCTGGCTTTTTCAAAAAGTATTGTGTAAGTTCAAACAAGAATGGAAGAAAGTATAGCACTTTCAGTTTTATTTGCTACTTGAAGATTATAATTATTGTGTTTCATTCAAGCACAGTCTCAAAAGAGAAGAGTTAAACGAAATCTGGTGCCTTGTTTTTTTTTAAGACGTAATACAAACATCCATCAATACACAATAAAACCAATCAACTGTGCCATAGAAAAGTTTTTTTTTAAATCATTATTTTGCAAACTCACACAAATAGAAGGTAAAGCCGCGCGCTATCACTAGATTAAAAACAAACTTTAAGTAAGACAATTTGAAAGAAACCTTGTGACTTCATTATCTTAAATATCTGATTGATATTGCTACATAAAATAAATGAATAAATTAAAATTTATTGTAGTTCAGAGTTTGATGCTAAAAATGTTGTTTAGCATAGCTGGCATTCGTAAATTAATCATCAATTCATCATCGACACGAGATTTGTATTAATTTATTCTCCTATCCAATCCTGTTAATTTATAATTTAAATTATGATTGGAAATCAGAAACTTTAACTCACAGTTATAATATTATTTAAACGTTGAAGATGAATTGCTATGTTTAGATTTCAACACCGAGTAAATCCTTATTTAAATGTTTTAATTGAACTTAACTTAGGTACTGTACCTAAGTACCACTACGAGGAACACATAAATAAAGTATGTAATACTTAAATAAAATATCAAGAAGATATACTTCCTGCATGAAAGTAATGCATAAAATAATATTTATATTATACTTACCTAATAAATACTAATTACTTTATGAAGGTTTATTCGGATTTCTTAATATCGCTTTTTCTTGGGGGGTTTTCTGATACAATTCCAATTATCCTTCACTGTTGCCATTTTAAATAGACTTTCTGTCTGTCCAAGCTATGTTAATATGCCATAAGTACGACCATTTTTATTTAAATAATAATCTATCTAGGAATGTCATCTTAATTATATGATCTGTATCTTGAACAACAAGAGTTATATTGTATTGTATCACATAAATGTGTCAAAAACGGTATAAAAAATGTCTTTCAATATAACCCGACCTGCTGTCGCGCATATATAATGGGTGTGCTTAGCCTGTTATAATGTTTTAAACAATCTAATATTTTATGGTGTCATTGGTATAATAGGTATCAAACATAATAATATAGATAACTTCAAATAAAAGTCATATAAACGATTTTTTTTTTGTTCAGGCTTCTCTTAGTTGACCTCTGAGATCATGACTACTTAACCGGGCTTTCCTGTGGGTGCCTTAAGCTTAAAACCTCCAGCCAGGGGTTATTCAACGATGCTTATTAAAACTAAGTGAACGCTCGCTAAGGGTACCCCCTGTGGGGTACGAACCTCGGCTTAGGGCGTCAACCGGAAGGAGGACATCAAGCATGGGACGGACTGGTCATATTTAAGTATTTAACCACTTAAAGCTTGACTCAATGCTAGCATCCATCATCGTGATTCTGAATTACCTACTATTTAATAGGCTCCTAACTCAGTAGTTTCCTAACAAAAAACATGGTTAGCAAAGTCGCTAACTAGTGCATGCAACGCGATAATCATGTGAGTGACAGTAAGAGTCATGGCGACCACGATAATCATCGAGGAGAACCGAGCTTTGCAGGCGTGTCGCTTGCGTGACATTCGCGAATGGCAGCTATACATTAACTTATTACAATAGAATCGTTTCCTAGGCGTTTGACCGGGATCACTGTTCGTGAGCGTTGACGAATGAGCGGCCTGCACTGCCCCCGTCTCGCCGCGTACATACCTAAGGCGCGGTCTCGGTCAAACTATACGACAAATAACAGCTACAATACAACGGTACCAGGGTTTTTTGCGCGTGACCAAAATCTGAACTACTCGTAACACCGCCATTTTATTTTTTCAATTAAATTTCAGTGACATTATAATTTTTTTTTACCAAAAACGTCCCCTTGGCAATTTCATTCAGACGTCAAAAGATACTTGTACACACGGCTACAGATCAAGCTATACAATTCCAGTATAAGCTGACCTCGTATTGTACGGAAATTCTATACAATGCGAGATCAGCATAAACTGGAAATGTATAGCTTGATGTGTAGCCGTGGGTTCTATACAGGGTGGCAGGGTCATCGACGTGAAAACTGTTACCATGGATTCAGTACATGATTCTGAATCCCCTGCGTTGAAATTTTTTGCCGGTTATTTACTGAATCCATGGGATCAGTTTTCGCGTCGATGTCCCTGCCAGTCCTGCCACCCTGTAAACAAAATCATAACCCTTCTTTTTGCTTTGCCGTAGGTGGGTAAAAGTTGAAGTTCATAAAGACACCTGACACTGTCGATCTTCAGATGTTTTCATCGTGAATGTTCCGCTCGACGACTTACCAGACTTAATTAGGTTTAATGACTAATTTGCATAATGAACCGTTATTTCTTTTACATAAATCATTAAGGTTTTCTAACATTCTATTTATACACGTAATCAGTGTAAATGGAAGATACTTCCTTTCAATTAAAAGTTGCTAAGTTACAGTTTGCAAAGTTTTAATTATGCTTTTAATTCTTGATGAAGATATGCATCTGTGGAAATACAGATCATAAAAGTATTGAGTTAAGTATTAGTAATTAATTGCAATCTCACCTTTTGAACCGATATGTTGCAATGTTAGGTCGACTTATTTGCAATAGAGATTACAAATGGCGATGCAATTAAAGCAAAATTTTTAAGAGGTTTCAGAAAATTGCATCCTGATTCAGATAATGAATTCATTACAACGAGAGCTATTGAAGAAACAGATTTGATGGAAATTATTTTTAATGATGATGGGAATCGAGGGAGCGACCTTCGAGGAGCATCAAAGACAATTGTGTTGGCGGTTGCATTAAAGAGGTTATGATTGTGGAACCGCGTTCAGAGGCAGTCACGTTTCCTTCCATTCCCATAGTCTGCAGCTAGCACGACCGGCGCCCGCGCCGCTCGCATCCTCACGACTCGCCACTAGAGAAGCCTAGCCGTAATTTGCTTATCTTACTTATGAATTGAATTGATATATTTTATAAGTGCTTAAGCGTAACACCTGCATTTGTTTAATAGATAGTTACATGATTCTGTTTACTTCTGAGAGGAATGTTTGTGAATTTCTTACCAATAGGTACGACAAATGTAGTTTCACGAGTTAGAGCGTTGTTTAAAACAAAAGCCCATTAGCATTAATTTCTTTAAGTAAAAACTCATTCATTTTACTTTTTGATCACTTTAATCGTTAATGGACTGCTCTAACATAGATGGAGCAAAATTGATATGGCCTTGCACAATTTTTTTGCCAACGAGAGTACCTTTTTATAGCTTTAAATAATTTACAAGTCCGGATCGCCTGGCAGCATGTCGGACAGACATGATCCGATCACGGCTATGATCACAATGTAGTTAATGCTCAGCTATCTAGTTCAATGACGAGTTTTTCTAATTACCTATGTATATACATACTGACACTCGGCATATATATATAACACACGAGTCAGTCAACAAGGAAATCAATGCGATAAGGTCACTCGTTTTAGGTACGACGCGTTGTTTGGCAAAAGTAAACTTGCTTAGGACCTTTATATTTGTGCGGCTGTTTTGGTTAGACTATACTCCATTTGAAATAAGATTAGACATATATACAGTCCGTTCCACCGATTTTGACTTCTATTGCGTTGGTGGCATGACAAATGACAGCTGCAGTAAACAGTTGGTATTGTAACCACTTTTTTGCATTTAATGCTATCCTTTAGCCTACGATATAGAAGTCAAAATCGGTTGAACGGACTGTAAAAAAGGTTTGTTTAAATGTCTAATCTTATTTCAAATGGAGTATAGGATAATAAAGATGATGGGGATTCAAGACACTAGAAGGTGGCGATTTTCTGAAATGTAAGTAAGTAGTTATAACAAAATATTTACGCCGTGGCACAGTTGGTAACATACAACTCAATTCTTTCCATTTTACGTGATTGTTTTAATTACATTACGCGTACAAAAAAGCAGGAAATTCCACATGTTTTATCAAAAGGATAAAAATGAAACGCTTCAGTATTTCTGAAAGTAAATCCAAGATAATTAGCATACGGACATACTTGCATGCTATTGTGCCAACTATTAGCAATTTAGTATGACTTAAGCACTACAAATTATACATCTGTTGCTTATAAAGTTTATAATGACTTTGCAGTAAGAGCTCGAATAGATATATTTATAGCAATGCGGTAGTCGAAACAATTGTGTGCAGTCTGCGCAATTTGTACGAGACTATAATATTGAATATTATTAGGTACTTAATGTGATTTACGTTTACCCGATGTTGGATGCAGTATATACTTATATTTCAGCCCAAATAGGGAGAGAACTTCAACACAGGCTCATCACAAACTGAAGCTCATTCACGTTACTTATAACTACTTATAAGGCACTAAGAAACGTTTAAAATGTTTCCAGTTAAGTACTAAAAATGTTTAATTACTGCACAGTATAACGAGTTAATGGATGCACATAGAAAAAGATTAACAAGACCCAAGCGAAGCGTAGTAAACTGACCACAAAATATCCGCATTTATTTATGTTTCCCTCTTTTTTCAATAACTTTTCCATCCGGTAGTTATGAAATCGCTGTCGGCAATTATTCATAAAAATATTTAGTCAATTAAACATTAGAAACGTAAGTGTCTTACGTTTCTAATGTTTAATTGACTAAAGTAAACTTGCTTAGGACCTTTATATTTGTGCGGCTGTTTTGGTTAGACTATACTCCATTTGAAATAAGATTAGACATATATACAGTCCGTTCCACCGATTTTGACTTCTATTGCGTTGGTGGCATGACAAATGACAGCTGCAGTAAACAGTTGGTATTGTAACCACTTTTTTGCATTTAATGCTATCCTTTAGCCTACGATATAGAAGTCAAAATCGGTTGAACGGACTGTAAAAAAGGTTTGTTTAAATGTCTAATCTTATTTCAAATGGAGTATAGGATAATAAAGATGATGGGGATTCAAGACACTAGAAGGTGGCGATTTTCTGAAATGTAAGTAAGTAGTTATAACAAAATATTTACGCCGTGGCACAGTTGGTAACATACAACTCAATTCTTTCCATTTTACGTGATTGTTTTAATTACATTACGCGTACAAAAAAGCAGGAAATTCCACATGTTTTATCAAAAGGATAAAAATGAAACGCTTCAGTATTTCTGAAAGTAAATCCAAGATAATTAGCATACGGACATACTTGCATGCTATTGTGCCAACTATTAGCAATTTAGTATGACTTAAGCACTACAAATTATACATCTGTTGCTTATAAAGTTTATAATGACTTTGCAGTAAGAGCTCGAATAGATATATTTATAGCAATGCGGTAGTCGAAACAATTGTGTGCAGTCTGCGCAATTTGTACGAGACTATAATATTGAATATTATTAGGTACTTAATGTGATTTACGTTTACCCGATGTTGGATGCAGTATATACTTATATTTCAGCCCAAATAGGGAGAGAACTTCAACACAGGCTCATCACAAACTGAAGCTCATTCACGTTACTTATAACTACTTATAAGGCACTAAGAAACGTTTAAAATGTTTCCAGTTAAGTACTAAAAATGTTTAATTACTGCACAGTATAACGAGTTAATGGATGCACATAGAAAAAGATTAACAAGACCCAAGCGAAGCGTAGTAAACTGACCACAAAATATCCGCATTTATTTATGTTTCCCTCTTTTTTCAATAACTTTTCCATCCGGTAGTTATGAAATCGCTGTCGGCAATTATTCATAAAAATATTTAGTCAATTAAACATTAGAAACGTAAGACACTTGTATAAGCAACCCATTAAATGTAGCACGTAAATTATAGTGTTGCCAAGTTAATACAGGTAATCTGAGTGATTAAATAAATACCAGGAAAGTATGTATCTATACTTAGCTACAGATCTAACCAGATCCAGTCCTATGATTAATATGCATACAATTACAATGTAATGAAACGAACTTTAAATTTCCACAACACGAAATGTTCACGAAGTTGTAATTATAGGAATTTTTTGCAACCAGGCGAAAAATTTCTATTATACTTTAAAGTATCATTGCAGTGTAAATGTTTGCAGTTTATTTTTATTATTTATTTTATTCCTTCACAACTATTTCATTAACAATGTTATTTTTAAGAAATACTAGTGGATATAAAAGCGACCATTGCCTTTTATTAGCAAAAAACTACCTTGTCGTTATAATGTGGCTCAGTTTTTATTGAACTTTAATCAAATTGGGTGCTTACTTCCTGCTTGATCTACTTTTGAAAAAGCAGACCTACGTGCCTACAGCTGGTGTAGGAAAATATAATTAAAATGCCTCAGGGTACAACGTTTACAACTTAAGTACATTTTTTTTTAAGATTTATGTATTATCCATTCTAACTTTAGTACCCTCCTAAAACTTAAAAACAAATCTTGTAACTACAAGTTCGATATTCTAAACCCGGGTACCCTGCGTGTGTTTTTTAGAAACATTACACAAAAAAGCTTACACATAAACATTTGTTTCCATACAAATCATCGTGTTTGCATACACAAATGCCTCTTTGTTCCGATGTTTTTGTGTAATAACAGGCGCAGGAGACCCGGCTTAAGAAACACAAATCTGAATGATTGAACAGAAATCTCGTAAATGTTCACATAATTTAAAACGATATGCTACAATAAAACCAACATAAAATTAACTGACTGGTTAATTTTAAGGGCTTGTCTACAACGCCTTTTACGTAGCCCGCTGGTGACCGACTGGGCGACAGGCTTTAATTGCCTCTTTTAGCACATTAAGGCTTTAGCCACAACTGTCAGAATATAACTTTAGATCTAACCAATCAATTAAGCGGATCTGAACACACGTCCGTTACGAAAACGGCCAAAACTGTGATCATGGCAAGATTTAATAAATTCTGTATCCTTTATTCATCATATTTAGTTGCCAGTTATAGATTTGTAAAAGTAAAGTAGATTACGTTAACATAAAGGGCTGGCCATGGAGGCTGTAATCTCGTGACTCACATCTGCAGACAGGACACCTGTGAGCCTGCAACTTGAATCCACTGAACTTTACAACTGCAGTCTGCAAGTTACTGAAATAAAACTAACAAATGAATACGACAATGAAGTTAAATAAAACTGTATTAGAATTGGTTTATAGCTACGTCTTATCGAATTGAATTAAATGCTATTAAAATTTTGCAATTCAACCTAATGCATAAAAAAGCTCGAAATAAAGCTCTGGCCACACTAAGGCGAATCCCGCGTGGGATATTGGATGAGACTAAGCGCGTCTTTAGTTTTAATGATTAACTAGACTTTTCCCGCCAGTTTAATCACCTTAATACGAATACAACTTAGTTGACACAATCGGCGCAAGCGATTTCGTTCCGCATCCCGCGCGGGTTTGGCCAGAGCTTTTTAAGCTAAATAAAGTAGCATTTTCCGCGTCCTTGGCCGCTTTAGATAAAGGTTGAAGAGGATTCATTGTTATACATTCCACTATTATGAATGAGATTATAATAATTTTAAAGTAATTTACGGTTTGAATTATTTCATATATTTAAGAAGAATCTATGAAAGTAAATTATTTTCCTGAATCTTTTTGATTTTTTTACTTTAAATACCATCCAATCAAATTCAAACCTACAATCACTTGATCTAGATTCCTACTTTGAAATAACCCTAAAAGTAGGTATACCTACACAAATTAATACTGTGAGTTAATTAAAATCAAATCATAACTCTCCGATGATTTTGATTGGACGTCAACTTGCTCGTGTTATTCGCATGCAAATGGAGCAGTTTTACCATCGACGACTTGAATACATATTAACAGAACCATAAATATTCATCGCGCATCAAATGTGACAAAATATAAATCAAATATATTATATGATGTTCCGGCAAAGGTCCCGTCTCGCCGTTACTCGGACGACATTTTATTTTAATAACCTATTGTGTGTGAATGATGAATTAATTTAATTCAGATCAGTCAAGGAAATACATTCAATCTTGTTTTTATAGCAAACTTCTGAGGTTTTTATGTTAGAACGGATTTCCAATCAAATATTAATAGTCGTTTATTGTATTTAAATGTAACATTTACAAATTAATTTGTCGCTCAATCTTCGATTTAGAATCAAATTATTCATTCTTGTCCTATCAATCAACATGTACATATGCTAGTATAAGTCATCGTAACATTGAAGGCAACTCATAGCCATTTCGAAACAAACATTTCAATGAGCGCACATATATACTTACCTACATGAAGATTGATGTTAAGGACAATCTTTCCTATTCATATGGGATATCTCGCATCAAGATAAAGTCAGGACAATAGATTGAAGCAGCTGCGTTAACAGTAATTGTAAATAAATTAATCTAATCTCATCACAATTTGCAGAAAATAACATTAAATACTCGAAAGATAAATATACAACAAAAATGAACATTAAGCTATTCAATTTTAATCAAGATGTTGGGAACAAAGCGTTTCCAAGCAATCTTCACGCTTTGGGAACTCATTACTGTATCTACCATCGGACGTAAGGCCAAGTGCGTTGTGTGGCCGGTAGTGGCCCGCCCCGGCCAATGGCCATAAGTAACGAGCATTGTCATCGCTGTGCTCATATAACATCAATAAGAATTGCCATCTAAGTGGTGAACACCCGCCACTGAGTTTAGTTTACCAATCGCCAACACAATTCGATTCAATCATTACTACTGTTACTTCATTTTACACACATTACCTATTGTTGTTATGTAGTGCACTATTTTCCGCTAATCAAGGAAATGTACAGTTATTAACACTATATGTATTTGTTAATCCCAAACATATAATTAGTGGTTTCACACTTTGCTTTATGAACCGCAGCTCCGTAGTTTCTAAGTCCCCGATCTAATGATACCCGGTGGGATTTGAAAGCTTAAATTATTATTCTTTTAATTGGAGTTTACAATACGTTATTCATAGTAAGAACCGAGGTTTAATGTCCACAATTATAATGTACTTTCCATAGCGATCTACGAGTAAACGAGATGAAGTAAAGCCGACAGTCTGTGCGAGGTACACACGGAGCTATATTTATGCAAAGTTCAGAAAGATTTCTCTAGATGAGCCGGTAATGAATTCCCAAGCCATTGTATGATGAAAATGAACTTTCGCTTCGTGGTCATTGTCGCGATGCCTGCTAAAGGCCTCAATAGACGGCACACTGGCACAGTGTGTTGCAACATTTTTACAGAATAAATTACTCTAAAACCAATGTCAAGTCGTGAATGTTGGCTCGCGTGATTGGAGCTCTCTGCTCTGATATTGTTTCTATTCAACTTAATGCACAACGAGATAAATAATGTTTAAGCTTTTGTTTACTGATCTGCGAAGCGCTCAGTTTTGAAGTTCTATTGCTAAGAAATAACTTAGTAAAGGCCAACCTGTGGCTAGAGCACAACCGAGTGAGATACGGCCGTATCGAAAGTGTTTGTTTGTCAAGTTTATATAACGCCGTGCGCTCACACCTTCACGTGCCGCCAGCATAATTGTGTGTGAAGTTAATTTTGTAGAGCCCTTACCTGATACTGATATTTCTATGACGATGTATGATTGAACGAATTGATTCACAATAACTTGCATTACAGTATGAATTATTTCATAGAAAAACTGTGGTCGTTTTGTTACGTTTTGTAAAAGACCATATTCGCGTTTTGTTTTGAATTTATGATATATTTACTTGTGATATATGACAAATGTGTCGATATAATTTATGCAAATAATAAACATTGGTAGATATATGAATAAATAATTTTGAGCCAACTGAGTAACCTTTACAAGCTCATCTGAAGGTATGGTCTCCTCGGATCTATTGATTCTTGTTTAATAAGGTTCTCTTTTAGCGCACAAAATGTTCGAGGTTGGCATGCCTCCGTGGGGGGTATAATTGTCGTTACACAAACGTAATAAATAACTCACTGCTTGGCGTTGAAACTGTGAATGTATTAGGTGGGAGTATAGTATAGTGCAGTGAGGCGGTGGTGCGTGAGAGCAGCTTTCCTTGGTCGCGCCGCACCGCGCTGCGCCGGCGCAGTGCAGGACAGGCAGTGACGGTGTTTGCCAACTGCACTCATACCAGTAGGTTGCGCAAACGAGCTTCCACTCGCCTGCCACTGATTTGTGGCCACTAAGATGTAGTTCGCAGACGCGGAAGCGGTTGTTGGTATCTTTGCACGTTAGGTAATATAGGGCACCGGCGAATAACTAGTGCAGCTAAATGCCACACAGCGCCAGAGAATGCTTTTATATAAACCTGCTCTGTTTTCACTCGCTTAGAATATAACTTTATCTTCCTTTCAGAACATGGCCTGTTTGTTGTACAATAGTAAATGTAATTGGTTTACTTGGCATAACTAGATAAATCTACGCGTCAGATAGATACTGGTGAATTTTAATTTGAGTACAAGGGTCGGTCCATGGCAGGATCAATAGAATATGATAAATGTTTACAATATATTAACGTCATTTCCCTTTAAGCCTTTTCACCTTGAGCTTCACAGTATACAGGGGCCCCACACTTACGAGTCAATTTAATATTTCACTGGTTTTAATGAGAGATCAAGAGTCAACCAATCGCCGTCGAGAAACAAGTGTTATAATACTTATATACGTATGTAGATAATATAACGTGTCATAACAATATACTTCGAGGTTAACGATTATATTCTAATTATGTTCGTGTTTGAAAACTAAAACGTTATTTAGTCTACCTACATTCTTATATTTTTGTGTATTAACGACCCCTGTGGCCCAAAAAGTGCCGAAAAAGCAATCAAATATCGGTCGGAAACATTATTACGTGTTTAATTGACGTCGACTTATAGAAATTAAATGTTGATAGTTTTATGTGGTATCGGAAAGAGTGATATTTCGCCGGTGCATAACATTGTGGGCCGCCTCAGAGTTTAATTTAAATGATGTAATGTAAATAGCGATGCAAATGGCTCCTCGGCCTGTAAAGGTTACAATTTGTAACTGCAATACGAGAGGTGCTTAATTGCTCATCGCGTTTACGTTGCATTGCTTTTAACATCATTTGAGAGACTGGCACCACACGTATACCGGTCAAGTACTGTGAGTTATCTTAAACTAGAACATTAACTGCATAACATAATCTAAATAACTCCTCTTTTTTTTGTAATATCACCAAACTTGGTTGCTGATTACGTGCTGTCGTTATATGTAAAGTACTGCATGCAGATATCTAAAAAAGCTTCCTAATTTTTCTACACTTATAATGCACGATTATAGGAAGAAATTAAATCGTTATAACCCTAATAACATCGACAATTATTATTTTTTTTGACTGTCTTACGTATTTAACAATAGAAAGGTACGAAATATACACATAACATAACATCACGCCTTGTTTCCCCGAAGGGTTGGGCAGAGGTGTCCCTGTAGCAGGTACACCCACATTTCGCCAGTTATGTTTAAGTCCCATGTAATAGGGGGCGAGCCTATTGCCATCAACCGGGCACAAATCCAGACTCCGAGCTGCTACTGAGAAATTTCAGATAGAAAAACACTTTGCCCGACCCGGAAATCGAACCCAGGACCTCATGCTCAGCAGTTGCGCTTGCGACCACTAGACCAACGAGGCAGTACAAAACATAACGAAATACAATAAATTAATAATAAACGAAAACGAAATACGAAACGAAAAACAATAAATAACGAAACGAAACAAACAAACGAACGAATAATAACGAAATATAATAAATTAATAATCATACAACGGTAGTAATTAGTTATTTCCTAAGGTAATTGTTTAAGTCCATCGAGACCAACTCTCTATCGGTTGTCTGATTCCGTTTCCTGTCGCTCTACATAATGAGGAAATAGACAATTGAATTTCTATAATATATTATGTATAATATAACAATGACGTTGGAAAAATTATAAACTTGCATTCAAAGTTTCATCCCCTCCCTATTTAACCTTCGATAAATAACGAACTCTTGTGCAAAATTTCATGCTTCTAGGAGCCAGGTTTAGACTGTGCATTGTATGTAAGTAAGTAGATTTAACATTTTTATTAAGCAGAAGATAAAAAAATATCCTTCTCCTTGCGCAAAAAGTAACTAAAGCCATGTTTAATTTTCTAGAAGCAAGCTTAGAGCTTGTTTTGTGTTCATCATTATCAATGTTACTGAGGGATCTGGCCGAAGCCACTGTTAACGCTGTCGATGTTCTGGTCGAAGCTCTTTAAAAAAAATACGGCCAGGTTCGTGTCTGACCACGCGCAATGAAGGGTTCCATAGTTGGGATGAATTTATCCCAAAAACTAACTGAACATTGTAGTTGAAAAACATGTTCTCCCATACATCGATATCGATATACGTCACGGTCAATTCTCCAACTGCAAATGGAAGTTAGTAATCGAAAAAAAATAATGTTTTGTCTGATAAAACCACTAATTAACGATTTTCGGACTTTTTCCTTTACTTGTGGTGTGAGACCTTGCTTCTTGCCAAATTTCATGATTCTAGGTCAACGGAAAGTACCCTGTAGGTTTTGATTTATTTGCGCGAGTATCAAAATATGTCGCTTAGATGGCCGTATTTTTTATTGCGTTGAGACTTAGAAGCTTGATTTTTTTTTTAGAGCTTTAGGGACTACAGACCTACGTGTTTGATATTAATTGAAACTTGATACCTCCAGGCGTTCTTGAGAAAAAGGGTTTTGACAGACTGACAGACGGACAACGAAGTGATTCTATAAGGGTTCCATTTTTTCCTTAAAATCTTCGACATGCCACATAACGAAGAAGAATGTTAAACACTATGTTTGGCTCTCGTGCAAACGTGCTGAAATACATGACATGCTCAGCGCATCGACATTCCATTTTTAAACGCACAACGTTTATAAAAAATGCGGACGTTCCAACTAAGTAGTCGAATAAAACATTGATGGAATCGGTGACCGACAACCAAACTGCTAAATAGTATAAGTAGGTACATGCTACCATGTTGCAGTCACTTTACACTGTAAGTAAATAATTTTGCTGACATAAATATTCTATAAGCTGAGGTTGTTATGAGGATTAATCTTTGACGTTTCAGTATTTATCGCCCATTAAAATTCACTATAAGTACATACTTAATTATAAGTATATCAGTTGGAATTACGTTCACATCATGAAGGTCGTTAGCAACTCGTAAATGTGAGCAACTTCTGACTATGTAAAAGTTTTTTGATATGCTTTTCTTTGTCTACTTTTTCTAAAAAGATTTGGTAAGAGTTATTTGTGCTATCGAGATGATATATTAATTAATTCTCACAGTTTTATTTATTAGCGATTGAAAGCCTAATTAATGATTAGAACTATAACACCTGCATCACCCGCGGCACTTCACATCTCGATCAACTACAGTCCGTCTGATATTATTGCTATATATTACATATACAACTTAATTAGGGACCAGTTACTTTTCACATATATCTGTTCTCATAAAATATTATTGGTATTCTAATTAACTTTACGTTTACAAGTTACTTCGCAATATTTTTATTTCTTCATACTCAAGAGCTCCATTTTCGGTAGTTATAATTCCATTAGCAAAGATTTTTATCAAAATTAAGACACATTTATGCACAGTCTAAAAATGTATTTCACATGCCGCTCGATTATTGAGAAAATGCGAATTTTTTAAGCAATTATACGCATTAGCACTTGTTAGTTCGAGAACGGCCTGCGCCCGCGGCGGCTGTTGAAAATGTAACAAGGTGGTCGGCGTTCATTCTAATCTTTCTATTTTTGGACCGGCCTGCCATAAATATACGGACCATTAAATCGGGACGACAGAATAAATAATCATGAATATGTAGCTTGTGTACATAAGCCGTTCTTTGATGTCAATCATTCTTTAAGCGACTGTGTCGACGAATATGTTCATTCTCGTAACTTGTACACACTCACAGCATGTACTCGGTACACATTGATTCTAATCGCTGTCGAACTCCTTGTAAATAGTGGTTTCAGGGTGACACAGCTTTTAATGTGTATTTCGCAGTTGTATGCCTTCATTTCTATTTGCATTTAGATTATTCTAAAACTAGCATTAGTCGGAATGTGTTAAGAAGGTAAATAACAGGCCTTCCAGAACGTCTTCACTGAACGGCAACATACTTTAGATAATGATGATTATAGCTGCGAATGCGAAAACACGACTATTGGTCGATCACAGTTCAGTCTACTGCTGCACCTTTCTAAATGCAATGTGGATCGACAGATGGGTAACAAAATGTAATAAAGAACAAGAAGTCTTGCGCATATATTAAAGAAAAAAGTGACCATGTTCTGAAGGTTTGATGACATGCTCGCGCTTTTGATACCCGCCTGCTCTGAGTTTGCTTCCCCCGGACCCGATGGGAACCCCTTGTCTAACTTCAGTAGATACCTACATCTACATTAGATTAGAAATGGATATCGATTTGTCCTCAGCAATCATTCTTTCAATGTGCTAGTCAGCCATTTAGCATTTCAACTAGGTACATATTTAAAATGTTAAACCTTGGTTTTTCTAAGTGTATTTAAAAGCTTTAAACAATGCAACTCGTTAGAAAATAACAACAATGCAGGGAACGGTTGTCAAACCAACACTCGTTAGTGCCTTCTAATTAGAGAAGCGAGATTTACTACCTTCCGCCCTTGCGGGAACAAGAGTGAACAATAGAAGAGCGACTTATTTAACGAGTGTATAGTGCAGGGTCACTGAGATATACTCGGTCAAGGTGGACGGAATGCATTAAAAAAGCCTCTACAATACTTACTTTAATGTATGTCCGGCGCTCCTTAGGCAGACATCCGTGTCATAACTTTGCTATCTCGCTCATATATAGGTAAACTACGGTATGGGCTAGGTAGGTACATATTCTCGGTCGTGCTTGAAAAGAAGATGGAAGCAACCTAGAACCGTCGTTGACACGTCGCTGTTTAAAATGACATGACTGCAATAATGTGCACTCGCTGAGATAAGTCCAACAGAGCAACAGTTCAACTCCACGAACCTCGTTACGCGGTACTTGATAAAATGCCTTTCCCGGTATTTATTATTACGAAACGCTTGGAGAGCACATTGTGAAACCAGGCGATTCGCTTAATGTCCACTTCAAACTTTCACCACAGGGAAAGGGCTTTTATCGTTCCTACAAATATCTACCGCGATGCCATATCGGTATGTTAAACTTCTAATCTCGTCCACCTTGCAGCCTGTTGCGAATTTATCGATGAGAAGATCTTAATAGGATCAGACTGAAGTGTCAATCAAAATGTAGCTGCATCCACTCTCTCTATAGTTTTGTGTGTACAATGCGCTTATTAAAAGTTTAATCATTTTTTCCTCTTTATGCAACACAGCAGACCGGTCAATGAAATAATATTTGTATTTTAAAGTTACATAAATAAAGCATGAATTCATACCCTCACATATCTAATTAAACGGTAGCCATTTTTGTAAAGTAAGAATTCGAAATCACATCTTGCAAGGCATTGCGTGCCGCGGCATGCAATATTAATTCGGGTCACTAAATAAAAATTAAGAACTTAATGTATTCGAGATCGAGAAAGAAAAAGAACTGTTAAAATCGCATGTGACTGCCAACGATGATGCGGTGTTTGTAGAGAGTATGCTTGCGCACGCCATGATGGTGGTTCAGCGAGAATATCAAGCAAAATAAGCACTTAGTGTACTTACAGTTCATAATTACCGTCACCGTTTTCGTCTTGCCGTTGAACAGAAGAAAGAAACTGATAAGACCTAACTGAAGACTGGTGTAGGAAGATGTATAGATGTGGAACACCAAGAATGACAACTAAAGCGCTGGCCACCTGCCGCTGCCGACTCCCACACATTCCGTTGCGTCACCATAGAGGCAGTAACACCAAGTTCGTCTATCACTAATCAATCACAAGCTAAACGATATTTTGCAAAACCTTCGCCCTCTTTTATATTCACACGAGGGACGCGATCGCACGTATCTAAAGCGGTTACATAAAATTATTTAAATATTATGTCCCCAGGTTACATAAGCTATTAATAGTAATAATTATTAATGTAATCTCATTCATGTGTAGGTGCCTTGTGTGAGTAAACACAAACTTATTATACCGTCAATTTTGTATTCTGCTTGTCCAAAGATACAAGTTAAGGAACTGGTTTTAAAAAGTGGTTTTCATACAAAATAGGACGTTGAACTTTTTGTTCCAATCACATTATGTAATCGACAACAAGATATTAATTTATTTTCTCTCCATTACTGGGTCATAATCATAACAAAATAAACTTAACACATTAAGTAATTATTAATGTCCTAAACTTAGTTTTTATTTATTTCTATTAATTTATATATCAAAACACGCTCGTTTGGTTGTAACTTATGTATAAGTAGCTAAATTAGGAATTAATTTATTTAATATTAACTAACCTACATAAGATTAGACAACTTAAGATTAAATCATGAAAATGCATAGTTTTTCTCCACAAGGCAGGTGATAATATACCTTCCTAATAACTTATTTATTAGGTTTTAAAATTATGTTATTAATAAATTTGTTCGCATTAAGGCCAAAGTACCTAATTTGAAATACTCAGCATGTCACATTTCATAAAATAAGTTTGTATTATACTTAAAAGCATGGGTACCAAATAAGTGCGCACATAAATATTTAAGAAGGAAATTCTCACTGATACTTAAATATTTGATTGTAGGTAATATTAGTTTTAAAGCCGTGTATATCCGCTTCTGTAATGAGCACTCGGCAGTAGACTAGAAATACTAACATATCGATTAGAACGGACCCCACAATTGGACAAAGGTATTGGCAGCGCAAGTGGTCACATACAATCGTAACAAACAGTAGTTTACAATCAAGGTATCGAACAGATTGTGATCGATTTATCCGTGTGAGTGCGGCGGAATCGAATGGTTGCGAAATCTGCGCGTACGCCGACGGAGCATTGCGTATCGACTAGTCTCTTATTAAAATGACTAGCTCCGCCCCGCGGCAATGCCCACCCGCCGTTTTTTGCTCTGGTTGCCTTACATGTAATGATTGCATATCCGGGACTTGATTCATTCTATTCACATACTTACATATATAAATTGCGGCTGTCTTCCCCGAAGGGTTAGGCTACCTCACCCTTTGGGCGAAACAGCCGCGATGTTAGGTGCACCTCTGCCTAACTTACGCAGAGGTTATAGTACAAAGGTTACAGTCTCATGTGATAGGGGGCGAGCCTATTGCCATCAACCGGGAAAAAATCCAGACTTCGCGCTGCTACTGAGAAATTCCTGATGGAAATAAACATTTTGTTCGATCTGCGGTTATCAACGCGACCACTAGACTAACGAGACACTCATTAATTCTATCCAAATATTTATTAGTCGCAAAGGTTGGACACAAAATAATTAAGCCGCAGACAAAAATTTAAGAAAGTCGTCCCTGAGTAGCGCGCCTACGCATTTTTAAGCTATTGTTCTAACGAGCTTTCATTAAATTCCACTGTCATCGTTGCTCTGTGATTGGTTCGTAAGACACCTTCTGTTATTAAAACTTAACACTACAAGACTTGCACACGATAGATTGCTACATTTAAATGTATAGCTTTTTGTGCAGAAGTTTGTCTAACATCTCTTGCATTCCTTGACAGCGCTACTTCTAAACTGCTATGTCCATTGGTGGTGCGAGGACTAAATATGTACTTTTGTACAAAATCCTAACCACTAACCATAAGAGACCAAATCTAACTAAATACACCGATATATAAACATACATAGGGACGTTTTGTTTCATAAGAAAGGTCGCTTTGGAAGCTTATTGCGAGCCTTCTTCGTCTATTCTTCATAATCTTTTAACAGTAATATTTATGATACGGCGATTATTATCAATTCGATTGCTAGAGGGCTAACGTGGGTAAACCTAACGCATTTTACGCCTTTCTCTAAGAACATCAGACTTTTGTTAAGATTTACATGAACAGTGAGTTACCTGGTAGTCTTTTTCGTATTTATTTACAATCACTTAAACTTTATCGTACTCGTTAATTCACCAATATTAATTATTAAACATAGACACACTAAGCGTTATTAAAGAAGACGCTACCTGCGAGATATTTACTTTCGAACTGGAAGGGCACAATTAAAATTATCAGCCATCGATAAACAAAGGACAGCTGCATTTCTTATTATTTAATTACAAAAACGTTCGATACCGATAACTTAAAAAATAAATAGACATTGAAACTTGTAAAAGCGCATCTCTATATGGTAGACCTTCAAAGCGTTAAACATAAGTAAGGTAATTAACTTAATTAAGTATTCAGAATGCAACATCGAATCGATGCAGGCTAATCGAATGATGCATCGATAGATCAGAATTTAACGAGCGTTGCATGTTTGACAGTGAGCGTCTGATCTAAATAAAGGTCAGCGTCAAGATTCTACGAGGCAATCTTAACTTTAGATTGCTTTAATAATTTAGATACTAAACGTACCTATCTACTATTTCGCACCCCTAGATGAAGACTCCGGTAACTCAAAAAGTACGCATTTCAAGTAAGTGGCGGTTTCGAATTCCTGACTCGAATACCTACACATAGATATAACTCGCGTGACAATACCTTCAACTGCTGTTAAAAGATAGCTTTACTTAATTAATAAAACGCAGCTTTACTTAATTTGATTACAGCTGCAAAACTAGAGTAACTAAAAAATCTCGATATTTTACAGGGTTTTAACAGACAAAATACAAACAAGCTAATTCAACGTTACCTCTATGAATGTCTCAATAGATTTTTGATATCTTTTTTAGGAAAGATATCAAAAATACTAAAAACAGTTTTTCGTCATTTCTGAAAAATGAGGTTTTTTGAGTTACCGGAGTCTTCATCTAGGGGTGCGATTTATGCTCTGCCCTATGTTACATTCCGTAACAAAATATATTTAATACCCTATTTGTCCTGGATATCTGAGAATTAAAAAAAACACGTTAATCTGTAACATGCTGTATAGCCGGACCGATTTTTTAAACCAATTTCTATAATAATTATGCAAATTTGTTTTGTTTCTATAGATATCGCTACAACTTAGCCAGTTTTCAGGCTCCTTCATGAAGATGTGGAGATAATACGATAGCTTTTTATCGGATGACACTGACAATAAAGCAAGTTAACACTTAAGATCTTTTACAACCTTTTAAAACGATTAAAAGTATATTAAAATTCAATTTTTCATTTTTCAAGGATAAAAGCCTGTCAGTCAAAAGATAGATTTATTCCACGAGTTTAACTAAACGTATCTACACTACTTTTCCAAAATCCATACTAATATTATAAATGTAAAAGTGAGTTTGTTTGCTTTTTACGCTTTCACGCTAAAACGGCTGAACGGATTTGGATGAAATTTGACACATTGGTAGACCATGTCCTGGGTTAGGACATAGGATACTTTTTATCTCGGTATTACGTTCCCGTGGGATAATTTCCGACCTCTACGAGGGCAAAGCCGCGAGTAATAACGCTAATAATTTATAGCTAATAACGCCATAAATACCATTTTATTGCTGATTTACTGCTCAGCACTCATATTGCCAATTCAAGACCTATTTGTATCGTGCCAATATTTTATTATTGAATCAAGTTTAATGCTTTTTACGAGCAACTAGATATAGGTCTTGATTGTTATGTAATTTCATAATCTTATATTTAGATTGCAGTTTAATTTATTGTTTTGTGCAATGGCCAGTAAATAGGTTCCAATTGTAGGTAAGTGAATGCCTACCATAAACAATAAGACCGATTTTCTTATTGTTGATATAAAATAACGATATTGATTTGAACATTTATATTCAGTATATCAAAGCAAGTATCGAGTTCCTTGCGTGTCTACGATTCGATATCAATTCCGTATAGCAACAGCATCGAAGCATGAAGCCACATTGTCAAAGATCTTTTATTTACAATAAGAATTATTTATTTCAGCACGTAAATATGACAAAATATTTGCGCAGTTTACACATTGCTGGCAGGTTTTACATAATTCCTAGTCGAACCCACAAAGCTCGTATCGTGGATACCAGAAGCGAACTCAACCAACCAAGAAACACAAGTGAAGAAAGACTTGTCTCAGAAGCGTTGTATCACTGCCGCAGGCCTAGTTACGTGTATTAAGCCATCTCTCTTATGAAATAATTATAAATCTGTCATTGACACATATTATTTCACAGTAGATAAACCAGTATACAGAGACAGTTTCCAGTTTCCCGCCTGTTTTAGCGTCCATCGCGACACTCGGTTCGATGACATCAGTCGGAACAGCTTTTATTAAACAAAACAGTAGGCGTGAAATAATTGTATTCAACTTCGCACGTTTCTTAAATCAATATTCGATATGCTAACGTGCAAGAACAACATCGATTTAAGATTGCTTTGCGTTGTCCCACAAAGTAAACGTTACGGTACTAAACGGAGATTACGTCTCACTGCAGTAGTCTGTATTGGTATTTGGAATTACATAAGTGTATCTGATTTATGGAACGGGAACTGGAGTGGGCCTTCTGGGAATTGAAATGTACTGTTAGAGCATAATACGGGTTTCACAGTACGGGAACTTTATTTTATTACTATGCAAAGCAAGTATTTTTGTTCACGCATTCGTGTGGCAACACGCCGTGTTCGGGTTCGCGACAAGTCAACCGTCATCCTGAGGATGCCTCGTTGAGAGGTGAAACAAGTGTCGATATTTTACAGGGTTTTTTATGGCTCTTTAGGAATAGTTAAGCGGAACAGGTTACTAAATATATCAACCTCTATTGTATTTTGAACGTATGATGTTAAATAGCTGATCTTACCTGAGTACCTATAACTATGGTCCCCAAGTACCTACATTATACCTATTCAAATCAAGACCACAGCTGCAAAGTCAGCTGTGTATTTGAAAGATGTGTGGTCCAGTCTTCTGTAGTGTTATGATAACGAGTAGCAACCTAGTGTACCTAAGTGGCTGAGACCTTGCCGAGTTTGATAAACGACCCGTAAACACCGCTCGCCGACCGGCGACCTAAGAGCGAGTTCTGCTCAACTCCACCCAGTACACTTCTTATACGTGCTTATAGGTAGTTACACGGTAATAACAGAGTCAATGCACACTAACACACTCATCATGTGATATGTTTTAAGTACTACTGGCTCAGCGGTGCTACATACGTGTTCGGGTGGGCATAACTCGGAACAGCCGGGCGGCATAACAATATGATACGCGTTCGGGTAAAAGCCGCTCGGCTTTGTACGAATTATCACGAGCCGACCCGAACATGACTAAGCAAGGGTAGATGCCGAACGAAGATTGCCGATCGGCACGAGCGGAATGAAAGCCGAATATGTATAGCAACTGCTTCGGGTCGGCTTTGTTGTTCATCAAAAGAACTGCCGTATTGGAAAACCGACCCGAATATCACACCCAGATAACCTATTTAACTAAATGTTTTATTTTAATTTTAGTAGTTTGATTTTAGTCAACTTAATAACAACAGCTGATCAGAGATTCGTCTAGGCCAGTGGTTCCCAAACTATGGGTCGTGACCCACTGGTGGGTCGCGAGTGAATATAGGGTGGGCCTTGAAAAAATTAATTTTCTGCTATGATTAATATTAAAAGTAAATACCGAAATAAATTGGACATCTCAAACTCATTGCGATTAAAATTAACTAAAATTGAAGTTGATGCTAAAACTATAATGAAAAAATTTAGGAATTAAATACATCCTTCTCATTGAAATAGCACTCCCTGTATTTAATTAAGTATCAAAAAAAATCCATTTGTTCTCAATCGGTCGAAGTCGATTGTTACTGAATATTTTTTCTAATTTGAACAGACCTTCATTCATATAGTGAAGTATGCCCCTTTTTTCACCATGACAGCCAAGAGGTGAGTCCCGAATTTTGAATTTTTTGTTAGGTGGGTCGCGGTCCAGTCAACTTTGGTCTAGGCTTTCAAGCCGAGAAGGCCAATAAACTCAATGAACAGTTTTCGATTTTTCTTACAATAATGGTTCCATATTACATGATTGTCTCTCCTACCTTCTTTCTTGTAAATGTTGACATTCCCAGTGTGTGTTTAACAACGGTGGGAATAATTAACCTTCTCACGGCTCATCAATAACCGCGAATCGGGTTAAAGTTCCGATGCAGGTATCGAACGGCAATTCTCACCAGAAAAATTACTGAACCGCTATACTGTCAGCTTAAGTATAGAATAGCGTAATTTCAATGGGTTTTTGTTATCCCTCGTGTTTCAATTTGACGACAGATGATATTCATTGTCCTCTATTGAATGCTAGTACTTACAATTGCCGATAATCTATAAAATCGTTTCAGCTGCGACCGCTTTTTATGTTAGGCTTTCCAAATCTTTTTGGAATTTTCGCGATGAGATTTTGCAGAACAGATCGGTCGTCTATTCTGGTACCTTTTAAGGTACCATTCCGTAGACGACCGCGGGCGGCAGCAGCAGGCGACGTGTCGCAGCGATACGACTGGTTTCTCTGAATGAATTTCTATGAAATACCTTCCGTAGCTATAGCGACTGTAAAGCCGAAATACCGCACTGTAAAGGTACAATTCCGTAGTCAACCGGCTACGGAATTGTATCTTTACAGTGCGTTCATTACAACTTGACCCGTGACGCGATTGGTAGCACTGAATTTTGCAGTCTTAGTTTCAATACTCATACTGTCTTATTACAAAAAGCGGTTTAACTAAAAACCAAGGTTTAAACCTCTATAAACTACGGTTTAAACAAAAATGATATTACAAATCGTGGTTTTTCGAAAAACCATAGTTTAAATCATGGTCTAACTCTAAACCTCGGTGGCCCCTAGTTTAAACGATCAAACGGTGGTCTAAATCGTATCTGTCACAGTTTCTATTTTAGGTTAAAGCATCTTTTTCATTGTGTTGTGTTGTTTTTACCCGAAAATGGATATTAACATGGTCGATGTGATTGATATTGAGGATATTGAAGCCGCTGAGTTGTTGGGAACGCCACGCCAACACAACATAAATTCGTGTTCGCATCAATCCCATATCACAATATAATATTAAAATTACTAAAGAAGGTAATACTATTAACAAAGAGGCAATTGTTCTATTACAGACTTCGATAACTTAAAAATTCCAATGCTAAATGAACTTTATTCAACTTGCGATGGTTTTGTTTAATGTTATGGTTTCATATATCGCGTGAGAATGTTACGTTTCGTTACAGGGACTATGATGTATTATTTAGTAGTAATTAATACGTAATTTAAACCTAAACAAAACTGCAATCGACGAAATAACAAATGTTTCATGCAAAATAACAAAGTCTCAATATTTTTAACACTCCTAAACATCTATATTCATTAGAATATTAACAAAAAGTTTTCTTTTCTGAGCATACGGAACGTTCCAATTGAATGATATCATGGTGAACGAATAATATTTGTATTAATCTGTGGTTGATATAAAGACAAGGATTCAAATGACGGTACTAAGAAGACCACGGTTTTTTAAAGTTTTGTAATACGGACAAATTTAGACCATGGTTCTGCAGATAAGCCTGGACTTGATAGGTCAGGTTTAAAGCAAGGTTTATTTAGTTTTTTGTAATAAGACGGATAGAGTTCAAAATGGCGTCTGACAGAACAGTACGACCAATCACATGACTGGCGCCGAGAGTTTGAAGTAAGTTGTCTATCTTTAGCATCAATGGAATGACAGCTCACTATAGAATAGACAGGTTTTTACTTGACGACTAGGAACTCCACGGACCCCAAGACCCCAGCTAGCTTTATAACTGATATAATCTCTAATAAATCAAACTTATAGGTTCCCCACGAACCACGCCGATTCAAGGACTCGATGCTACAACGGCCATCTGGTCCTTATAAAATGAATCACACAAAACACAAAACTTGTATCTTATATCTTCATATTTCCATAATCGTTTATATCTAGTTATTTGTCTTCCTACGCGGATTATATGTTATGTTGATGGTAGGCCATTAATTAGACCCAGATTCGTTCAAGTATTTGTGTTCATCTTTGTAGGTATAATGTGCGGTGAGTGAAGTATATAAAACCGCATGTTTTTCTGTAACTTTATACTAACTTAGCTTAATTACTTACCTATCATATTTAGAACACTAGGTTTGGTTACATTGAATCGTTGCGGATAAAATGGATTTTCATTGAATGCATAAGTATGCGATGGGAGCCGTGGCGCTGGTCGCCCAATGGTAACGGCCCCGACTTACCGAGTTAGGTCGTGAGTTCGAACCCAGACAGGCGCTTTGCTTTGTATAAATATTTTTTATAAATAATCACCACTGCTCTCAAAACGGTGAAGGAAAATATCGTGAGGAAATCGGCATGTCTTAGAACCAAAAATTCGAAGACATGTGACATCTACCAACCCGCACTGGGCCCGCGTGGTGGATTACAGTCCACTACCTCTCGAAGAGAGGAGGCCTGTGTCCCAGCAGTGGGAACATTATAGGCTGATTATGCATAAGTGATTTTTAATTTTTTATTGCGTGCTGAAGTTAGTCGAACAGGTACATATTCAATTGAGGATTCATATCACTAAAATAGTTTGTAAAAAGTCATAAATTATCTGATGATTTTATGACATACTTAAACATATTGAATAGTGAATTTAAATAATTAAACTAATGGATTTTATTTTATTATAAGTTATCAACGGGGTTAAAGGGTTAAAGTATTTGAAATTAATTAAGAATACATCTAGATAAACATTCTAGATGTATTCTTAAATAATTTGAAATATTTTGAACATAAGTGACCTGACGTTTCCTTTTCTAAGAAAGATCTGCATGTTTGTAATTAAGAAATTAGATCCTAGGCATACACTTAATGCTAATGTCGTCGAATATCACAGTTCTTCATGTGGCAGTACAAATGTCCCATATTTACCAAAATTAAATACTTATTCCGATTGTATTTAGCAAGCTACGTGGTCTTCCTTTCACATCTTTATTAAAATGAGATAAACCATGTCACCATACTATTAAAAAGACTAAAAAGATTTCCGCGGAGCAAAAATATTGTTATTAACTTGCGTATTATAGAATAACGCTAAAGTATTGATTGCTGCACTCTGAATGAAGATATTTATCTTAAACTATTTGACCCAACAGACGTTGTCTTGTTCAAATTTCAATAGTTCATACAAAAGTCTCATAGAGAAAAAGACGTTCCAATTTTTCTTTCCCTAAAAACCTTATTTAAAAAAAAGAAAAGAAAATAAAGAAAAATAGGTTTATTTGTCACAGAAAACAAATAAAATAATATTAAAAAATAAAAAATGTGAACATGATTAATGAATGAATCTTAGGATTATTATTATAAACATTTTATAACAAAAAATTGCTAAGTCGGTCTAGCAGTTCTCAAGTGATGCGCTTACCAACGAACAAATATAAATAGAAGAGAAGCCTAGCTGCGCCCGCGGTTTCACCCGCATAAGTCTCGACCCCGTGGGAATACCGGGATAAAAAGTATCATATGTCCTAATCCAGGTCATGATCTACCCATGTGCCAAATTTCATCCAAGTCCGTTCAGCCGTTTTGAAAGCGTAACAAACAAACAAAAATAATATTATAAGTTCCTGGATTAAACGCTGCTAATTTAACGTTGATTCCTTAACGAAGTTATTTTCATTGTCATTACTAAAGTCCATCTCCATGTTAAAACTTCAGTTAAGGCGGAGTTAACCAACAGGATCCACTAGTTACGAGTAAAATAAAATGACAGTACATAATCGTAAGAGGAAAATCCGTAAGGAAACCGATCACATTCGTCTTAATTTAGTTCTAAATTAACAAAGTAGGTTATCCTATTTACAAATCTACCTGAAGTGTGGGTATCAAGCAGTGTTTTACTTTCATTGCTAGGTTTTTTTATGAACATTGAGAAATTAACGTGATATTTTAAGCACGCAATGCAGTTGCAATGTTCTTAATGGCGGAGCAGAGGTTAGAGGCTGGTGATTCGAAATCTTGCGCCAGAGTTGCAACCAAATGTGGTTTGGTAAAAAGCGGTCTAATTAATGGACGTGACAGTGCAGTGCAATGCACGCGGGAGATATCGATCTGAGCACGGCCGCGGGGCCGCACTACCGGCCTCCCCGTTATAATCCCGTGCCTCACGAAGTCTCGTTTATTTTTTGTTTACAGTTCGTGATCAAATCGTCAGCTGGCCTGCAATACGCAAACTGTTACGTGATACGATATAACCAACCACGACCTTTTTACTTAAGCCTAGTTCACACGAATAATTTGGTGTTATTACTTTGTGAATTAACATACTTAATACACATTATTATGCACCAGAAAAATATGGAGGTGAATTTTAAAAGAATTTCGTAATTTTCCTTATTCTTCAAATTGGGCATTTTATAATTTTATAAGGTTCATAAACGGTAAAATTACGTAAAATCGGCGTACAACATTTTTCTCAAAACTTCAATGAGCACATACAATTACTTAGCTCTAGAGAAAGAGCAAAATGTTATAAAACCTCGATGATTGCGTAACTGCGTCAGGAATGCACTATACCGATAATTGTTAAATTGTCAATGATTACAACTCATTTTGGGTGGTAGCTATCATTGAGTCACGTAGTAGTAAAAATAAGGCGGTTGTTGGCTCGCAGGGCGGACTGCTGTACATAACTCGTCTAACAAGAGTACGTAATGCATGGCAAAAGACAAATACTCGTTCATTATACAACTGGCATGCACTAGTGCGTCGGTTGATCGCTATCATAACACACGAATCGAAACGCGGTTAGCAGCGCTTACCTACACTTACCTTGCTACCTTAATGAGTACAATATAGCCACTATGTGATATACGTTAGCTAAGTATTTCACATAAGTAAAGCGCTAAGCAAACAATTTTGTACGGTGCAGTTTTATATCGCATGTCGTTTTTCTATGCAAGCACAGTAACAACAGTATTACGCCATAGTGCATTACGTGTAGATCTAGGAAGCATTGCTAATTAATAATGTAATCAGTACTTATCTATAAATACGGCAGAGTTAAGATTTCTTCGCATGTTATCTAAAGAAAAGCCTTACAGTTACATGTGATGCCTTGCATACTTTATCTAGGTGTTGTAACCTAGCCTTAGCCCCTTAGGACCAGAAGTGTGTCCAGCAGATCACCGGCTGCATGCACAATACGAAAAACGTCGTCATCTGTCTGTTACAGCACCCTAATCAACGGTTAACTCAACAGTAATTAAAGTCAGTTTCACTTTTCTGTGACTCAAAAGTTAAATGAAACGGTTTCCGATTTCCATAGTTGTTACATGATTAGGTTATTCGCGCCATTAGAGAGTCAATTTACCTAATATGTAGAAGAAAACTAACTTGTGGAGGTGAAATGCATTAATTGCTTCCCGTAGCGCTAAATATGTTGTGAGATGAAAAAGTTAATAATAATGTAGAAAATTGATTATTTATATATTACCTGGTCGACCAAGCTCTACTCGGGTGAAAATAGATAAACATATTATCGTCCAGGTATTCCAACGTTGTATCACATTCCCGAGGCTGTGAAAATAGAGAAAACAAATTTTCCCTGATATGAGACCTAGCTAGATTGATTTTTCGCCCCCATAACCCATTCCATCAAAATCGTTAGAGCCGATTTCAAGAACGTGAGTAGAAATCTATGTACAAACAAATAAATATAAATACAGAAATTGTTCGTTTAATAGTATAGGATGTATTAGATTTTTGTTTTGACTCTCTTCCACAAGTTGCGTTTGTAATAACCTTGAATCAGTTACGGTATTAATACCAATAACATCTGACTTTCCCAACTAGACCATTGCAGTTGTATCTTAATATTTAGAAATCCATTGACAGCCTAGTTGTTAATCCTTCACACATACATCAATTACGTAGAAGGTGATAATCGTAATGAATGATAATAATTGAATAGGCCATCACCGTTTATTGACAGTAAAACCTGCACAACGTCGTCAACATATTTCTTTAATTCAATTAATTGACTTGAGACATCATAAAACCTTTAAAGGAAACAAAGTAATCGTCTGTATCTAAGTTTGTAACATAATATAAAAGGGCTTTAAGCTCAAATGCAGTGATACTACGATATTTTATGTCACAATATTATTATAATCACCATAGTTTTCTGATAGAATGTAATGCTTATAAGTTTATTTAAATATACTGAAATAAATGATTATATACAATATATAACACAGCTAACTATTTACACTAGGTATCTACTATATTAAATGAATAACTAAGGCCCTTTGTACTCGGCACGGTTCCTTTACGGTACGACTTATAAACCGCGCCGTAAAAGAAACGTGTCAATAAGCTACCATTTTATAATCCATGCAACACTGTCGACTGTGCCTACACGCAGAGTATAAACCGCGCCGTAGAAAAAACATGTATTTCAACAAGCTTCCGTAGTGATCCATACAACACGGCAATTAAACCGTAGTTTTCACGGCAATAAAAAATACGTATGTGTCCAAAGAAACTAGATATGAGCTAAAAAACAGGTCGCGCGTCTTCCGGGGAATTCTCGCGTATTCTCGGGAATTCTCGCAGCTCGCAGCTCAAATTTAGTTTGTACGTTAAAAAATTTACATAAAGTTCATTATGCTTTACACAATTTCGACCCAAAAATTCGCTTCCATTCCGCGGCAATGTAAATTGCAAATACAGTAGGTACCTACCAAACTTGAGTAGAGATGCAGAAAAAATATAATAATTATATATGCTATTCTGAATAATATTAACTAATAATATTATAAAGACAAAAGATTTGATTTTTTGTATGTTTGTTTGTAATGAATAAACTTAAAAATTACTGGACGAATATTAAAAACTCTTTCACCAGTAGAATGCTATAATATTATCACTGAGTAACATAAGCTATAATTTATAAAGATATCACGCGGACGAAGCTACTAGTGGAAGCTAGTATTTAATAAAAAATACACTAACAGTCATTAGAAACACATTTTCGATGGCAATGTAAACGACTGTATACTTAATAATAATATGGTCTATTTTCGTAATTTGTTGTGCTACCAACATTGTAATATTTTTGTCTAAATACGATTTGTAACTTTAATTCAAAATAAACGACTTAATCGAAAAGCCTTAATTGCATGCTGTCAAAAATACTATTGTATTGTAATCGTTAGAATTACTGAAGAAACCTTGATGTCAGTTACACTGAAAACTGAGAATACGATACGATCAGAAAATTACAGTTTTTAACGTTACTATTAGTAAATTATCAAACAGCCAATAATTCACTATGAAGGTTAGTAGTTCACCAAGATGATTGTTCTATAAATTAAACTGCTTGATGTAAATTACTGCATTAATAATGTTTTAGGCTGAAAAAGCTCGTTGTCTATTGTCCTTTACAGACATGATACCTACTCAACTCTGAAAATTCTGAAGCATTTTGAAACCTGATTCCTTCTTAGTCATAGAAATTGTTCGTTACAATAACAATTATATTCATGAACGGTTATTTTTTATTAAACTTTTTCCTTCCATTATGTTTGCCACTGTTTTGCGAGCCGGGCGGTCGCCGCTGCCGTAATAGCAACGTGCAGTTTTTGTGAAACGAGTTTGCAAATTGGCTTATTTTATTTCACAATTATTTTTTTTCAAGAAACAAAGATTATAATGGTTGTAATAAGAATCAAGATTTTTACTAAAATCGTATTTAAGGATCAACTGTCAGTACGTGTTCGTCCAAGAGTAGAATTCATACTTATCCGAATATTTGCAACAATAGTAGGTAGTCATGTGCTGTGTTGTGAACAGAAACAGAATCACAGTGTGTTTCGGTAATTTGTTACTAGCAATTTACATCATCATAATCCGATGATAAAAATAACTACCTAACCAGATTAAAAAATGTTTTTATGAACTAACCTTAACGAAAAAATTTGGCGTGTGAAATGTTGTTTGGCAGTGTTTTTAAACTATTTTTGACATCAACAATAAATTAATTGTAAACTGCGGGTGTTACGAATGTCTACGCAAAAATTTTAATGAATCATAGATGCGTCATTAGTTTTGTTTATAATTTTGTTTAAATGGGACTCATGGCTAAGTAAGCCGCACAGATCCATCGATCAGGTTAAGCTACGCTTGCCACGGTTGATCGTGGATGGGTGACCATCTTTATACACCGAGATCCCTCCGTGTCTTGGAATGCACGTGTGTTAAGCCGTTGGTGCCGGCTGTCATTCGTGGATGTTTGACAGTCGTTTTTGGTTGGCAATTTATCAAATAACTTCGAATAAAACGCACCCGTGTTCCTTCAGTTGCTCGTATGTTGCCAGGGGCCACGGTATCCCTTTCGGACTTTCCCGCAACCCCGGCAGGCATCGGCCCTAGCGGACCCCGTCAGTTGTGCTGACAACTCTTTGAGGCGCGCGTGGAACACAACGGGCCGTCGACCCGGGACTGGGTCCTTATCGGACGTCGAGCTACCCATTGCTCACCGTCCGCAAGCCCGCGCCTACGTTGGCCGGGAATCGGCCTGGGATTCCCGATACCCAGGGCGTCTCCTGCGGCGGCTAGGGGGCGTGAGGGCGCGAAATTTACCTCTCCCACACGCGTTCCGCCTCCTCCTTCGCGAGCATTACTGCTTCGCAGAAGGAGGTGACGGCTGGAAGCCGACCCCTGCAACTTAGTTGTAAAAAGGATAGGCAGGTGATGACTGTTTAAATGGAACATTAATCCAAATGTGACTGACTAAAACAAGCCTTTTTTTTGGGTGGGTAATTATCAAATAACTTCTCCCGCTCTGGGTGGAGCGGGAGGGCTTGTCAGACTCTTACTGACTAAAACCCACCCGTGTTCCTTCAGTTGCCATGTTGCCGGGGGCCACGATTTTCCTTTCACGGTTTTATTCGCAACCCCGGCAGCCTCGTTTTACTTGCTACATGTAGATTATTAACGTGTTTTGTATTTCTTTTCTCTTGGTTTTTTATGTAACTAGATTGTCTATTGGAATTTTTCACATAAAACTGTTACTTAATAAAATACTTTGCTTGTTTCAGGTACATTACATTCCCTGCTGATTTCTCACAAAGGGTAGCCTCAGGTTGGTGATGATTGATGTTGATGAAATCACAAGGTAAAATCTTCAAATGTAATCTGTAGGTACAATCAATCTAAGAGATATGTAGGTAGCTAACTTGCCACTACTTAAAAAAAAATCTGAATGTGGTTTAAGTGCGTTCTTAAAAAGTTATTGCGCGCATTATACCTAACTAAAAATGTATATTGGCAGAGCAGAAATGTGTTTTTTTTTGCCTGTATACCAAGCTCTTTTTTGAGATACTGTAAAGTCAGCCTCAAAAACATGTAGGATTGTAGACACTTAAATTAATTCTTGCCGATGTTTACACATCGTTTTTACATCTTTTTGAGGCTAACGTACAATATAACTTGAAAAGGTACACAGTAGCGTTCTCTACTTGTTTAGTAGGTAACAACGTCAATCGTAAAGTTAAGTTCAGTTGCAATAAATTGTAAAGTCGTAAACACATTTAACTCAAGTGGCGTTATAATTTACTTAAAAACGTTCTAGGTGACTTTAAAACAAGCTGCCATATCGGTTACTTTAAATTATGTGTCACAAAATTCAACAGTTTCTGAAATAAACTCAATAGTTGAATCTTTAATTTAGTTTATAACTTGTAATAGTTATACAATATACCTATTATGTTCCTTGAAAGTGCTTGCTGTCCTTGCACGTTTAACGATTTGTTTCATAATTATATTAGGTCTCATAAAATAGTTTTTAGAAACTTTTCGACGCGTACGCATGCTACTTTATGAAAAACACAGTAAATCAAATGTTCCTGAATCTACTGAATAAAATATTAAATTCATTCATTCACAGACAGACAATGCACAGCCTGAACCGCTGAGTCTAGAATCGTGAAATTTAGACAAGAGAGTCAGTACCACCTTGTATAACGTATGAGCACTATGATTTTTTTAAATTCATTCCGTACAAACTTTCATCCTGTATAGGAAGGAAGGGGGAGGGAAGCGTCAGGGTAGCCAGCAAAATTAAATTTTTCTTACGTCTTTTGCATTTTGCAGGTCATTGTCAGGTTTTATATTGATTGAAATATGATTTCTTGAAATCATGACACCTTTGCTAACTTATGGAGTTGTATTGCTGATTGTAATGATTATAATTGAGTAAAGCCATGTTTGTTATGGCCGCGAATCATATTTAGATCAACATACAACATGATACTGATCTGCAATTTGCAAAAATCGTAAGAAAATTTGAATTTCGCGGGCTACCCTGACGTTTTTGCCTTAACCCCTTTTGGGTTAAATTGGGGATGAAAGTTTGGATGGAAGTTTGTTATTTTTGCCGATGGGAAATCCAATGCAGCTAGCATTTACCTAAACTAAAAAGCTAAGTTGTAATGATTAGGTAATCCAAGAACACTATAAACAATAAAATATATACGCATTGAACTCACTGCTAAATATCAAGTGTTATCATCTGTTCGAGGGTTACCGCATATTGTTTCTCCTAACTAGTTATTAGTGTAGCCCTTTGTTTCACGGTGAGCAAATTATCTTCCATTTACGTTAGAGGCTGATGCTGCGCCGGCGGATGTAATAAATATGTAGGTATATTATTTAAATTGATGGACTTTAATGGGTTCATAGAGTATCGATGGTAGCATGGTAGAGCCGACAGGTACCTAGGATAATGAAAATGTTGCCGAGAAGTGTTGAACATGTAAACATTATTTATAAGGAGAAACAAAAATAGGTTAATTTAAATTGAATTGAATTAGAACTGTAATAATTTAGAGATACAACTCGTGAGTGGTGACATAGTTTGGACGACGCTAAATATACCTACCTAATTTTTTTCCACAAAAATCTCGCGGCGGTTATAAGAAAATTGAAGTATTTAGTTATCTCATAACCACCATTCATAGGTCCGCATCATACTTCATGTCAATTCCTCACCCCGCGTTTACAACCGCATACAAGTTACGATACTTAATATTTTGTCTAAAAACATGTATTGAAATTGAACAGAAATATTTTTTTGATAAGTTTTTTATACAACTATTCTCACTACTTGTTTTAGGTGTAAACGAAAACAGTAGACACAACTATAATACCTTGGCGTAAACACGCGTTTACCAAAAATCTTGCGATTTCAAAAAAGTCTCAAGTACTCTAACCAAGGCCCGGTGTCATTATGAAATTGTCAGGTTTGATGTAAAAATAATAGCGCACGTATTTACCGACCGTAATAACTAGCGGACGTGTCTCTTTTTATTACAAAATATCTGTTAAATACCGTAGCTAAACATAACTAGGTATCTTAAATAATAAATACAATATACACCTAATTTAATTATAATTAAAGTATAATTTATTTTGAGAAGCGTATAATAAAATTTGTTCTGCACTTTTTTGGACTAAGCGAGGTTTAAAAATCCTTTTTATTTATATAATAATAATCATAATAATCAACATCTCTCGAGGCTCTCGTTAGGCGGTTGGATCAAGGGCCTGATTCAGAAGGCGTACTCAGAAGGAGTACTCCTCCATACTTTGTGTTCCTGTCTCTGCAGCCCTGACCACCGGTAGCTTGGACCCTGTTCCCGACACCGGCGGACCTCTATTTTGTTACATTTTTGAATGTTTCTTTTTTGTTTTTTTTTAAGAATTTTTTTAATATGTAAATTAATAAGAATCTAGATGAATAAACGAAATCATAATAATATAGACTTAACAACTAATTACCATTTACAAGCTTAGCTACAAGAAAGCCTCTAAGATAAGTCTCAAACAAACATAGTATCATACAACACAACCACTTTCAATAATAAACCGTAGAAATATTCTGTAATCAGCACTCCACGTGTCAAACTGCACGAGGATTTATTATCTTATTATTAATCGTAAAATCGCCATGATTCATCATAACGGCGGTAGACACGACATATTTTCAGTATGTATTGGAAATACTAAGTGCCGACGACTGACATGTAAAGGTTTTCTAACTAATACTATGTTTTAAAAAGTGATCCTCTAGACTGCTTTCCTCACGTCGATTCGTTTGTCGATACGTAACTAAAGCGCTCAATGAACATCCAGTTATTTCACTTTCTGTGCGTCGGCGCCGCCACGTCTAACTGCCGACTGCACAGTTATTAGTGTGACGCTCTGAAGAGTGAAATATATTAACGAGCCGTGTCGGTGCAGCATGCGCCGTCGTACATCAGTGCTATACACTACACATGTTCCTCACGTACCGACATACTGATAATGTGACATTACATAAGCCCCTTTCCCCAACGGGCGCGAGCCGTCAATCAGCTTCGAACAGATTGTATCGCTCGTTGAACCCGCTCCAAACATACTTGTTATGATTTTCATCCTATTTCAAAATAAGTCGAGTTTATTTGTCATTTGCCAACGCAAGCTGTGGCAACGTCTCTCAGCTTACCAACTCTAACCCGTCGTGATAATACAATATTTCTGCTTCGTAAACTTAGCAGCTAAATCTCCTCCTTTCTTCGTCGTAGTTCAAGCTCAAACTATCACTTAATCCAACAAGTTTGTATAGACAGAGCTATAAAAGCCCACTGTACTGTGTTATCACCCAGTTGTTTGATTGTACAATCATGTCGTTCACTGATACGTTGTTAGATACAATCGGGGCAGGCTGAACATACTCGTAAAGCACGGGCGCGCGGGCGCAGGCGACTGCACATTAATTTAACTTGTGTTTATACCGCGGCGCGCGGCGGCGGCGCATACATCTGTGTCGTGTGACCGTATTAGTCAACTCACAGGCCGAATTCTTAAACAGAATCAGATATCATTATTCAGTCGTTATGCGATAGAATTATGGTGCGGTACGAATACTTGGACGAAATACGTCAGTCATGTCAAATGTTTTACTTATGTAGACGTCCGAAGATTTATCAAACTTGTACCTACATCTGCAGTAACGACTACGAATTTATTTTAAACTTATTTTAAAAAAGCATTGAAAGGCTTTTAAGAAACAATCGCTTTTAACTACCTATTATGTACTAAATTGTAGGCAATTAATATGTTGTGATTGTGTAATCTTTATATACTTTCTATTAATATTAAACTGTTATCAAGTTACAGGAAAGTTGTCCCTTTCTCAAGTTAATATTCTGAATAGATAAATACGTGATATAATAGAGACATATGGCCATAATTATAAATTACCAATATGAATACAAATCGGACCGCCCGTCGAGAGACAACACGAGTCCGATACTTACTGATTGGTTCGTAGCAGATAATAATCGGTTTAATGTTGTGAGATCACGAACGTTACAGTTTACTATGCTACAACCGGGTTTTAAAACAAAAATGACAATAGTATATATTTTTATCCTCATTTTATCATTCATTCCATTAAACTGAATTGCTTACTTACAAAATAGGACCTAGGACAGAAAAGTTGAGTCACTGTGCTACGCCGTAGCGCTCCCGAGCCGTAGCGGTTAAATAGGTCGAGTAGGCGCTACGAGCCTACGACGGTTTAATTTCGAGAATGTACTTAGATTCTGATATCCTTGCTAGGCGGGAATGCCTCGTTTACATAAGGTGTTCCGCTCTCTTAAATGTAAATTGGTCCTTCAGTTGCCACAAACTGAATGTGATCTTAAATTCCATAATCTGAATTTTAATCAACATGATCAGATTGCAGCAATTTTCCTCCGCCTTTCGTCGAAATATTTCCTAATCAGTTGGCTAGTGGCCACGTATTTTGCGTCGCGGACACCTTATAATACGAGTTGGTCTAGACGAGTTGTCATGTGATAAAGTTATGGCAGTTGCAACAGGCACAGTGCAGCCAATCCATCATTCGTGGACGCTTATCTACTAATATAGAGCTGTAATAATCATACATCGATAAAATCGTGAAATTACTTGCAAGATTTACTCAGCAAGTGTTACGAAACGTCCACTGTGCATTACTGAGCGCTGCAATTATTGTAATTTTTTTCCAAAATATGATTATGTGTTACTAAACTGTCGAGTTAATTACAGTTATTTATTATTTAATATTCTATATACTTCATTTCAATGTAATTTAGAAATATAATATACAAACAATATGATATAAATTAAACGTTACAGCCAATTAAAGTTCTTTTATTTCCAAAATAAACTGTTTATTGTATTGTCACTTACATTTTCTAAACGTTTGCTCTCTGTGACGACCTCGACTACTGGACCGTTTGCAGTAGTTTAGATTGTAGACTCTTTTATTGGCTTTCACAACATCCTGTCAACTGCGCCTAGAATATAGAGCTGTTTTAATAAGTAATAAGTACATAGGTATTATTAATAGTCGTCTCTTTGCTATGGTTTAAAGCTCAAAGACTTTCAATAACCTGTAGGTAGGTACAACAAAAATTTATTTATAATAGCTGACTAAAAATGTTTACAAGTAGGTATTTTCAACGTACAAATATTTCGTCGTTAACGTTGAAGGTATTGTACATAGATGTATGATCGGTGCTTTACAGTCAATGAAAAAAAAAAAAAGTTTGTCTATTCGCTATTCATAATTAATTCTACTTCCTCATCAACTGCATGGTTAAATATTTCACAGCAAACGTGGCGCATTGTCTGGGCTATTGACAACGTCTTGCGGTTGATTCCCGCACGAAACAAATATTTGCCTGACCTTGTTCCGTTGTTCCGGGTACGCATGTTTGTGCATGTGAGATCTGTGTTTGTGAACGCACCCATGATACAGGAGAAATTCCTAGTATTCGTTTTTTTTTTTGAATATAATGCGATGTGTATTAGCTCAGTCGCAGAACAAGCGCGCAGACACGATCATAAAATATCTGGAACTTTGCATATGCGACGCGAGCGCATTGCGTCGCCATTTTAGAGATGATTTCTTTATTTCTTATGTCAGTGGATGGATAGAAAGTGAGAGTATCACGTTTCACAGCAGTCACATTATTTTAAAACTTTTGGGGGCTTCATATTTGACTTATTGGTCGATTCGCACGAATTTACTCGCCCGAAACGGGCGAAACGACACTTTTAAATAATATACAAGAACAATATTTTGTATTGTATTTTGTTTATTTTTATAACTAAACATAAACATAACGCCTTGTTTCCCCGAAGGGTTGGGCAGAGGTGTCCCTGTAGCAGGTACACCCACATTTCGCCAGTAATGTTTAAGTCCCATGTAATAGGGGGCGAGCCTATTGCCATCAACCGGGCACAAATCCAGACTCCGGGCTGCTACTGAGAAATTTCAGATAGAAAAACCCAATAACACTTTGCCCGACCCGGGAATCGAACCCAGCTCAGCAGTAGGCCTTGCGACCACTATTGGATATTAATTGACATTTTCGTATTTATAGATACTTGACACTTGTACCTAAGCGTATCATGAAAAATTATACTTTGTGGACAGGTAAACCGCAAGAACTGACAAAAATATCAGTGCCTACTAATTATTTTAAACAAAAGACAATATACGTCCTCCCGTCTAACATCGTGTTTACCTACCTCATGTCACCGTTTTATGAACTTCGGTAGTTAATAATCTATCGGTACTTTTTCCGTTATATTATAAACTTTCGAAAAATTTTAAACTGCAACAAACCATTTACAACTCGCATTATTTTTCGATAGTTTATAATATATCCATAGGAAACCGATAAATTGTGAACTGGTATCAAACTTGCTTGCGACGTAACGCACCTAGTGCTTATACTAAATAGCCTGTCTAGCTGCGAGCAAGTTGGAAGTAGCGCTCGCCGGCCGCTGACGCGGCGCCGCGCCGCTCAATTTGCTCGCTCGGCTCGCGCGCGGTGTTCACAGTTCTAACCTAACCTAACCCATTTCACCCAGTTCACAGTTTATAATCTAACGGAAATAATACCGACGATTGTAAACTAACGGTTCTCACAATGTTACGGTGACATATACAAGTTGTGATAAGTACTTGTTGAAAACAAGTCTTGTACCTAAACGACTCGTCAAAAACATGTCGTGAATAAAACATGTGTCATAATGTTTTGACCAGAACCAAGAACTTGGAGAACCAAGGTAACCGACTTAGCCCGAAGAATTGCGAAACTTAAGTGGCAATGGGCAGGGCACATTGCTCGTAGAACGGATGGCCAATGGGGCCGAAAGGTTCTGGAGTGGCGACCGCGTACCGGAAGACGTAGCGTTGGAGAAGGCCACCCACAAGATGGACCGATGACCTTGTGAAGGCCGCAGGAATCCGCTGGATGCGGAAAGCACAGAATCTGTCGAAGTGGAGGTGCTTGCGGGAGGCCTATGTTCAGCAGTGGACGTCTTTCGGCTGAAATGATAGAAATTTCTTTTTAATTATTTAGTTCACATTTTTTATTTATTTTTATTTGTTTGTTTGTTACGCTTTCAGATTCGAATGAAATTTTGTACATGGGTAGACCATGATCTAGGTTAGGATACTTTTTATCCCGGTAGGTTCCCGTGGGATCTTTTCCGACCTACTCGCGGGTAAAATCTAGTAAACGATAAATGAAAACAGTAGAGACACAACATGTAGAATACATGTTTTATACTTTAGTGTAAACGGTAATAAGCTACATCGAATTACGATCATCAATCCTACTGCCCGACTGGTGGCCATGACAATTTCATTTTCTTCACTCGTATTGGTTTAGACTGTAATATAAGAACAGAACATAGGTAAAAACATAAGCTAGACAACAGGTTATTAGCAAAGCTTCACCAGGATACGTCGGATGTAACAAAAAGGACTATTATAAGCACTCAGATTCATTCACCAATGAAACTGAACGCGATCAATTTAACACTCATAGCTCGAAAGGTGTTTGATGGTATTTTTTTACCCTCTAGCTGACCCGGCAGACGTTCTCCAGTCCAAATTTCAATAATTCATACAAAAATCCCATAGAAAATGAACCAATTTTCTCGGCAACTCTTCAGTTTTTTCTTTCCGTAAGAACCTGATTTGGACGATTACGAATATTTTAAAACAATAAAATAAACACGGTTTTTACGACTTGACGGAACATAAACATTTCTTTATTATATGTAAGTTTAATATGAATGCCTTACACACATAAACCTTCCGGAATTAATTTTCTAAATAATAGTGAAAAACGCGGTCTCACAGACAGAATTTATAATGTTCAACTGATACATTTGTACGTTTAAATTACGTCAGTTCGTATCAGGTAGTTAGTGCACAGTCTTTGAGCACTGTAATAACCGGTTCCCCTCGGATAACCGTAACCACTTGCGCAGGTTACCAAGTTACTCTTATTTCTTAATTTCTATGTTGTAAAATTAAAAAGAAGTATCGACTAATTAGACTTACAAATTGGAATTATTGTTTCAAAATATCTATACTTAATATATAAAGCTGAAGAGTTTGTTTGTTTGCTTGAACGCGCTAATCTCAGGAACTACTGGTCCTATTTGGGCTATAGGCTATATATCATCACGCTAAGACCAATAGAAGCGGAGCACCAATGAAGAATGTTTCAAAATCGGGTTTTTTTTTCCTTTTGAAAGCTTCCGCTGCGTGCGCTGCGTAAACGGTTAAAGTTTCGCAAAAATCATGTATGACAGAATTATTCCCCTTTAAAAGTTCGCTACGACCAATAGGAGCGGAGTACCAAAGTAACTATTCCACGCGGACAAAGTGGCGGGCAGAAGCTAGTCTTGTTAAAAATAAACAGGAAATGTTGTTTTATATATACAGATATTTGAATTGCTTATTTGTAAGAAATCTCTTACTAAATCATCTGCGTTGGAGGTGCGGTTGAATACTACGAATTAATTATTAACATGCATACTCAGCATAGTTTCATCTGTTACCTCTTGAAATTGAAAAGTTTTCACAACTTAATGAACTTAAGTATTCGAAATTGCTTAAAACTATAAAAGATGATTTGTACCTATAATATCCACTTTATGTACTAAGTAGCTAAAGAAATACGACAAGCACTGAGCCAGATCTTTCTCTTTTAAAGATAAAGGTCGTGGCTCTACAGTTCTGTACGAGCAGGAAAATCATACAAATTAACAGTTTTGACCGACTTTTTGAACGATTTTGAAACGGCTTACTTTCTTCAACCTGCAGCGGTCGGGCAAAAAACAATCACTGTTTCACAGTTTGAATTCTTAACAAACCCGTACTTATGACTTATCCAAAACTTAGCGGATTGCTCAATGCTTCACCGATATATTCTTCAAGTTATTATTCCGTCACACTTAAATTGTAATGTGTAACTAACTGTTTTATATGTCGATTCCCGAGTCGGGCAAAGTGATATTGGGTTTTTCATCTGGAATTTTTCAATAGCAGTCCGGAGTCTGGATTAGTGCCCGGTTGTTGGCAAGACGCTCGCCCCCTATTACATGGAACTTAAACATAACTGGAGAAATGTGGGTGTACTATTGGTACCCCTCTGCCTAACCCTTCGGGGATTACAGGCGTGATGTTATGTTATCCTATACCATTAAACGAGCAATATTTGTATATATATTTGTAATCACGTTTCAATATAGGGGTTTACGGGGGCGAAAAATCGATCTAACTAGGAGACCATATCTAGGAAAATTAGTTTTTTCCGTATTTTCACCCGAGCAGAGCTCGGTCGCCCAAAGTTAATGAAAATAACGACATGGCAGCATGGAATTAGTATGTACTATTTATTATCCATGGGACTAGTATGAACTATCCCATACTATTAAATGAGCATTCTCTATTTTCACCAGAGCAGAGCTCGGTCGCCCGGGTACTGTAGTATTTAAACAAGATAAAGTTACGTAACAAATCAGGTCTTAAAACAATAACACTTATTTCTAGAAATGTTGAATGTTAAGTTATATCATCAGAAAAATATAAAAATCTTTATTACTGTGTGAACTCACTTTCTAGTTTGACAAAATGGCGTTTGTTCGTTGAAATTCTAGCACTCATTACTCGCACTATGCTGGTATTAAGAACATAAGTTTAGATTACTAGGTTAATTTTTGAAATAGCAAATGTCGCGAGTGTGAACTATTTCGAACAATGGAAGATACTTTTCTTTGTGTGATTAAGTCGTATCTACAGTACACTACGTAGTACGTATAGTAGGCTTCCCAACTACCTACTTCATACTTGAACCCATAAAAAAGAAAGTAAAAACCCAACAACTAAACAGAGTAAGATATCTTAACAAAATAACATCGGTTTTCGTATTTAATTAACCAGAGTCACACGCATCTAAATAAGTCAGGTAATCTTACAAATTACGGTTTAGAAGGAGTTTCTGTGTTAGTGAAACATAATTGTTTTATTTTTATTTAGGGTGTATGTATGTATAATTACATATAACCAATATACTTTCAGAAAGTTCTCTTTAAGGCCTTTCTGTATAGCACTCAAGATCGTGTTGGATTTAATGTGACGTCATATAGCATATTATCCGCGGAACAATATGACACTTCGAAGCATAGGTACCTCGTTTGTCAAAATATGTTGGTACCTAGTTTAGGAGTTATGCGGGAACAGATGAACGTCATACATAGGCTGTTAAATCATATCTGCAGAATAATCATAAGCTGCGAAAAATAAACTGATTGAAGTCTTGTTGAATTTGTTTTTCATCAACGTAAGCAAATCGATAAACAATTTATACGCTTTATTGCCTGAGATGTACCTACCTACACATTTGAATGGATAGCTGGAAGTGACTGTTGCGTTGCTAACGTCATAATTATATAGAGAGAATATCGACGTGAGCTGTCTGAGCAAACATCTCTAGCTGTTCTGTAACGGTAATTTATCACAGTTTGTGGCGACCGTACAGTAGATTAGATAGGTAGGTACTGTAGACACTTCGCGTGACTACGGTACCGGGATGATGTTAAATGAAAGGTTCTTGGAAAACCGTAAATATATTCAATTCAATAGTATGCTTTCATATTACTAGTTGTTTAACAGCCTCCTAGGGACACTGACTTTTCTTCAACAAACAAATCCTATTTTAAATAAGTATATTCGGTCAGATTGTTCGGATGTAGTGCTGCTTTCTCACCAGCCTGCACATCATGAGGTTGTTTCCTGCATAAAACCTTACAGTGCAAATAGCACCATGGCAGGAACGAAACATACAAGTGTTAGGGAATAGCCAGTGGGAAAGATATTCCATGGATCTCGTCTTCGTTCTAACACAAACTCAAAGCATTATTATTATTATTTTTTGCTTTTATTTCAATTAAACCATTTACGGGCACTTTTAAACTGTCAAAGAGTCGGTCAGTTTGTCAAAAAGTTGAAGCTAATTATGCACATTCCAAAACGTAGATCTCTATTGAGAAGAACGGGCAAGAAACTCCAATGACACTCTTTTAAATCAAGATATCTATAACTATAACAATTATTTTATAAATGCCAAAGTGAGTTTATTTGTTTGTTACGCTAAAACGGCTGAACAGATTTGGATGAAATTTGGCACATGAGTAAACCATGACCTGGATTAGGACATAGGATATTTTTTATCCCAATATTCCTACGAGATCAAGACTTATGCCGGTGAAACCGCGGGGCTAGCTAGTTACAAAAACAATCCTGTGAAACTACGATAAGAGGACTTCGTTCAAACGAAGTGAGCCAACGTCGTGAGCCAACATCTTCACGAAGCATCGCCCACCGCTATTGCCGATATCTGTCGTAACTTGTAACAACAATTAACAACTGAATATATTTATTAAGCAACCGTTTTGAATACCACATTTTATTTTAAAAAATATGCAAAAGTAACAACACAAAGTTATGTAAACTGACTTCGTAATTGTGATCTAATTTCAGCTGACGGAGTGACGGCGTTGAAATGCTAGAACAGTTTTCTCATGATCTTGAAACAATGAAAATGTAGAACTTATACCTTTATATTATGAGCCAAGTGCAGCCGGTCGACGCGTGTCGCCCATAAAACTATGGACCCGTTATTATAGAAACATAAAACTGCACGTAGAATGTAATACAAGAACATTATCGTGGGCATATTGAGTTATCATGTGACTTTTAAGGCCTCTAAGATTACGCTGTCAATATTTTTTATTGGAGAAACATGAGCCGATACCACTATTGTTTTATATCCTAATTATGTAGTCAATAAACAGAAACTCAATGTACAAGATGCTTATGTAACGTAATGAAATCAAATATCTCCTCGTATCCTAAGACTAATGATAGCTACTACACGCAAGCGGCGCGGCGCGTGGGTGGCACGACGCTGCCACATGGTCACACGAGGGTCAGTGCTCACTGCTCACTCAATTAATTACAAAGTCGACGTCAAAATATTCGTACGAAATGTGCTCAGCTCAGCCGCCGATAAACCAACGGCTTGCCGCAAGGTCCCACTGTGTGGCACTTGTCATTCCCATGAAAATATTTGTTGTTTTTACTAAAGCATACTTGGTGACATATTAGTGCTCTATTGTCGATTATATCACAGCTAAGTCCCAACTAATTATATTTACCTAGATTCTTATAAAGTCCTTGTAGTCGGCCGTAACATACATCAAGCTGTATTTATGCCTGTCGATTACTATCATGTTGGCATAATATCTGATAAAGTGCACGCAATAACAATGAACTAGAAAATATTTCTTAAAGTATTGTTATTCTTACCATGCTTAACATATTTCTGGATCTGAAACATTTTTGACTTGGATTGTAGTCATCTTATCAACAAGAACAGTTATTCTAAACAGTTCGGACGTGATGCTTGACAGATCTGGCATCATCCAAATCGTGCCGTATCATAAAACTGCCTGCTAGAAGATAAAATTAAATACCTCTCACGATTCCCACAAAAACATCTAGTAGAACTTGAAATAATTTATCATGATTCGTTAAAAAAAAATTAAAGACGCAAACAGGTAAACAATAGGTACTTAATCATAAAATCGCAAACAAAGGTGAAATCAATTTCTCATAAACTTCAAACAACGAAATAAAATCACGACAAGCAAGCTGACCAAAACTATGAATGCTAGGGATGTTCGTGAACTAACGACCTCCAATCAACCAAAGACAATCTTGTCGCCAACTTGCGAACAAACACGCTCGCTATTATAATAGTTTCAGAAATGCACGTGGGTCTGTCGGACGTGCAGACAAAGCACGTTCAGTTACATTATGAACGGAACAAATAGAACAAAATATTCGTTTGACAATGGCCCGTCTGCACAACGCGTTTGCGCGGGTTGTGAGCGCAATCGGTGCCCCACACAATACTTGGACCCTGAGCCACATTCGAATCTTAAGCAAAAGAATGTTCTGCCCTCGGATTAGTCCTGCCGATTAAGGGACAGTAGAATGTTTTAGGCTAATTGGAATTTGTTCTGAGATCGTAAAGCGTGAGCGTGAGGAGAATTGTTCTGTTCATCACTAGAATAATTCTTAACCCACTAGACTGTAGTGGTTGAATTTTCTCTCCATATTTTCAATTTATAAATGGAAAATATATGAAACTTCCACGTTAATCATTTCCCCAGGCAGAAAAAAAACTTAATCTGTATTATATTTATAAGTGTAGAAGAGGAGAGAGGCGAAAGTTCCAAACTGCATCCAAGCAAGGTCCTCTGTTTGAATTCTCGCCATCAATGAATAAGAAAATTGCTTCACTGCAAAATGGCATGAACTTAAATTCATATGCTGGGTTTTAGTTACCTTCTAACGTTACTGCCTGGTACTTGTGACCTAATTAATACATTTCTTATCCCGAAGACCTTAAATGGAGATAGCCTGAAAACATGTACGTATTTTACCAATAAGTACCTAGTGTGTTTACCATATCCACCAAAGCCTTATAGTATATTTTTACATAAACAAGGAAACAATTTGTGCGTAGTTTACATCTACCAGTAAAACAACAACAATCATTTTTATAAAATTCTTGTATAATATTGAAGGCCCATCTATTTTAATTGTCGGAGATGGTTATCAATTAACAAAGGCTTATATAATAGCATTAATATAAAATATTTCATTGTGTAACGGAATAACGGAATTTTATTTTACATACCTATGTTCAAAACTTAAGCACGTAAAAATAAATATTTGCATATATTACTTGTTTATATTACAAATTTTCCACAATATTTATTATTATTAAAACGTCTCGATGTTATTGATTTACTACATATAATTGTCTAAGATTAGGCTGAGCGATTGCAAAAAAAAGTACAAAAAAAATTATCACGAACTTTCTGAGAAATATTTTCAGAAAAATGCTTATTGCAATATCTTCAGATTATAGGAGGCAGTGTTACAATCAATACTTTTAGGTGTTTGTTTTTGTTACCTAATATAGTAACTCCGCAACAACTGAACGAATCTCTATCGAATTAAGCACGCGTATTATTAATGTGATTGATTAACACAATCACTGTTATCCCAAAAATAGATTTATGGCAACAACTAGCATCACGCGAGCTGCGGCTAACTGCGAGCTATCGTTAACAATCTACCTAATGCCTCCGCGCACAACTTACACAATACTTCACGTCTAGCAGGAACCCGCTCACCCAAATAGTTACACTGAATGCTTCATTAATCAACACTTGTTCGATTTAATTTCTAGAGCCGTACCCGGGAATATGGTGCCTATAATGCTTTCGAAAGGAGGTGTTGCAATACTCAATGCCGTTGGTACACTTTAGTAAATAAATCGGTTTCAGGAAGTTAATGTATCGGATAGGACAGGTCGTAACAGGCGATCAATTTAGTAAAGCAAACACTATTAAAGTGGGCCGGTTGACCAAACTGCAACTTTACAGCGGATTTGCATAATAGCGGGCGATAGCCTCTCGCTTCACTTTATGTCGATGTGGTGTGGCTGCCCCTATACCTATAATAACAGATTCGTTTGTGATTTCGAAATGATTTTTTGTTGCCGAACACCTTGCTGCTTGCAAGATTAGCAGAACTTAGCTTCGAAAGTTATAATATCAGCGATATTGTTGCTTAAATTTCTTTAATTGGTTCTGAAGTCGTTCACTGTAACTTGAACACTGGATCATGTCGTCACTGCATCTATTTCGATACAAGTTTACAGTTATCTCAATTCTCTATGAATGTTATAAGCGCTGATGCCTTCCAATATGTTTTTTTAAAGCCACTTAATTAAAAACTGCGCATCCTAACTTATTCGCGTTCTCAAAGATTAATCAGTATTTTAGTCAAATATTAAGAGGAAAGTGGTCGTAAACATAATAATAAAACTCGTTTATTTCATTGACACCGTCGTGATTAATAATTCCCACATTAATGTATTACATAAAATATTGGTTGATCCAACACGTCTCGCGATGCCATTCATATTTATTAACTTACTAATGATAGACATTAAAGTACAATATTATTTAACTGTATTAATGTCGAATCTCACAAATTTCCGTCTGTTTTCTATAGATTTTTTATTTTAATTGACGTAGAAGCCATTTCATTAATAACTATCTACACTAATAATAATATTATAAAGAGAAAAGATTTGTATTTTTGTTTGTAATAAACTCAAAAACTCCTGGACCGAATTAAAAAAATATTTTATCAGTAGAATGCTATATTGTCACTGAGTAACATAAGCTATAATTTATAAAGATATCACGCGGGCAAAGCCCCTGGCGAAAGCTAGTCGACGATAAACCCAGGATAATTCTGCGTTAGGTTTATGCTGTCGACTTCTAACAAAACTGACGTAACCATTTTACATTATGCCGTTAGTAAACACACGCGTATTGTTTTTATTACACGTCAACGCCATGTCATTCTGTATCAATATTCGAGTAAGTACCTATGACTCTATCAGACGTACCAACCGTTTAAAAAAACTCGTTAAACATAGTAATAAGATCCAGTATATACCGTAGGCCATTTGAATTAAATTCAACAAAAATATTTGCTATTTCATCGACTCTTAAAATGTTTAGATATGACATTTAATTTACGAAATCGCTGGAACAAAATGCTACATGATATTTTATAGGTTCATACATTTTCAGAGTCTCTGCACAAGCGCAAGTGAATATAAAACGACCAATAACGAGAACTAGTTTGTGCTTAGTTAGCGCCATGTCTTCAGCAGGCGTAGGTCTGTGACACTATTAAACATTTAGTGGCACGCACGTTGTAGCACGTATTTAAGGTTTCTATTTCTTTCCTTGCATAACAACTCTGGTGGCAGATATGTCAATTTCACTAGGTTTATAGGAGTAAATAAAAAATAACTGTTTTACACCATATATCCTAGTGTTTACCCAACATTGGTAAATGATCTACTTACACTCTTAACTTTTCATACAAATTTAATACACGTAATTTGTGTTGAAGTCGGTTAAAGCAGTTCCTTTTTTATTGTTTCAGAGAGCAGTACATATTCAACGTATTTGAAGTAATAGTGAGTACATTAGAGACAAAACTACAAAGGATAGAGAACTTGGACAAGGCCGTGGAACACTTAATGAGAAGAGTAGAAGCGCTTGACTCTAGAGTAAATGACAACATACACAAAACAGATGCTATCATATCAAAACTGGGGAACCTCGACCTAAAACTGTTCAGTCACATAGGCCAAAACAACGAGGAAAGCGTTACCGAAAATACCGCAAAAAGACAGGCCGAAATAAAAAAAAAGATAAGTGACGCACAGTTGCTCGACCGAAAACTGGAATCTCTAGATCAAAAAGTATCGAACATCGACACGACACTGGTAGGCCTTAAAAATCAGATCGACAGCAACTTTTTGCCAGTTGATGACATCAATGCCGAGGCCAGTGAAAAGAAACCTATTAATTTGAACGTTATAGAAATTGCAAAAGGTTTGAATACCGAGGTTATCACTGAAATCACGAAAGAAGTAGACCAATTGAGAAGCTCAGTATCGACAGTAGATCGTAAATTACAGTTCCATATAAATCTTGTTTCTGAGAATTTAGGCAAAGTGCTTTATATGATGGCAGATGTACACGCCGCCATAGTTGAACCTGAAGATGCGTCAATTAACGTTAACAGTTTGTTTAAGAACCGCACCGCGACGAGCACGCAGGCTCCCGTAACAAAAAGCAGTAAAATTGATAACCTTGTAAATAAAATTATCCCTATGATGAGTGTTTCAGAAAAAATGGACGAAGTTTGGGATGTGGTCGTCGGTACTAAGAGTTCTGTAGATGATTTGGTTCCTAAGTCCGATGAACTGCTCACGCAGACACAGCGTCAAGAGCGCGCCATCGGACAGATCCACAACGACTTACGTCTCAAGACGAATCTCATCATCGAAAATTTAGACATGGTGGAGAAACGGTTGAAGAAGCAAGAGGACGATGTGGCGACGCTGGCACAGCGGCCAGTACCCGCCGAGCTGCTGCTGGACCCCACCATCGACCGGCTGGTGGAGTACGCGCCCAACCGGTACCGCGTCGACGACCCCTACGCTGACCCCATCACTAGCACCGTGGCCGGTACCACGATCCCGCCCTCTACTACATTAAACAACAGGTGACATCTTTCTATTTCCAATTTATTGTGCCTTTGCGACTGTGCTGTTTCGATGATACTATTTAAATATAACTTGTTTTCCAAGCGACTTGTTTATGCGAGCCCTGGCGATTTTGTGTCTTACTCGTACAACCTACACACGCGATATCGTTTCGGTGCATGGGGTGTAGGGGTGAACGGTGACTAATGTCCGTGTCGCACGCAGCCCGAGCACGAGCACCTCGAGCACGTCGAGCTCATCGAGTGCGAGCGCGGCGGGCGCCACCGTGACTGTGACGCCCGCCAGCACAGGCGCCGGCAGCACCAGCCCGCGCCCCGCCAGCCGCAAGGGCGGCATCATCTTCCCCAGCGTCAAGAACAAACCCATCATCGGCAATAACACTTTCGCTTCGGAAATCGTCGCCAACTATAAAGACGTGAAAGTGAGTCAAAGTTACATAAAGAATATTATTACTCATTATAACACAACACACCTATCGTTGTCACTGAACAAATCTTAAAGGTGCAATTAATAAAATGTGCTAACCGAGCGAATGATATAACTTTATTGAAGTACCACGGAGCATCGTGTTTCATCGTCCCGTGGCTATTAATCATAATTGAAATTGTCTTTGGTAAAAACATTTTGAAACGTTTTTCTTTGGCCCATGATTGATGGAGTAACAAGATAATCTCACAGCTTTACATCTTTGTATGAAACTCAGACAGTTTAGAAGAAATAATTCAAAGGCGGCGCGCGTAAGTCTCCGTAATGTGTATCAATATCATAATGCAAAACAAAAACGTTGATTACAAGTAGCTGCAGCAATACGTCTTAGTTAAATTGATTCTTGTCTAGATCTAGGTTATATGAAGTAAGGCGATTGCATCGGCTACGGATAGGGGATTGATACAAATCAGTCGGTCTAGGCGGGCGGTGGCTCGGTTATGTTACTGTTAATATTTAAGCTCTGTTGTCGGAATGTTAATCAGCGCCTGTCGGTCTGGTTGTGCGCAACGCAGACAGTCTCTCCGATACACTGCCATTTACGTCTCCCGGTTTAGCAATAAGGAACACAAAATACTACGCAATACATGCTCTGGTATGCAGTTGCCGGAATATATACATTCGGACCAAACGGCTATTAGTTCCAGTCTATAGGTACGGGTTATAAGATTCGATAAATATTTTATGACATCCGCTCGCTATTCCACCACATATTTTAACAATCTTATTTCTACATTTTTTTATGTTTCAAGGCAAAGTGCTTTACTAGCTAGGTAGGTACTTCAGATCTTGACCCTTGCCCCGGTATCATTCCCACGAAAGGTACATCTTTAAAAATGGCCTAGTTTGTTTTTTACTATTATTCAGGGTATATTTTTTTGAAAAAAAATATAACTATATTTCGCAAAAAAATATAAAAAAAACAACATCGAAGACGCGCGGCTCATACTTAAACGGTAGGAAAACTTCGCAAGAGCGAAGCTCTGTTGTTGGTCTGTCGATATCGTTGAAAAAGCGCCAAGCTGAGACACCGCGACATTTCCGTGCAAGGAAAGTTGCGTGGCTCGCATTACGTAAATCTGGTTCGACATCACACTCGTACACCGGGCCGCGCTTTCCGCGCCTTTGTAAGCGCCCGCGCAAAAACCGGCCGTTCCCACCATGCGACAATTACCAATGATTACAAGTGTTTATTGTTCTTAGCGTACGAGAACCGGCGGTTATGTGGAGCTCCATGATGCAACGTTTTATAACATGTTTACCTATCGCGCACAACTCGCACCTGTGTAAAAAATGTCGCTCCAAATACTTACGTTATGTTACGAACGCAATCGAACACATACATTGTGGTTACTGTTTGTTAGCAACCATTCCGAAATAATTCACATTTCTTACTGCCACTATTCTTTTGTTATATTTATTAGATTTGGTCTCATGAGCGTAAGCACGATATTTGAAGGATAAATCAAATTGATCGGAATAGGCGTGTATAACAATGTTAACAAAAAAAATGCTAACTTTTAAGTATGTAGGTACTGCAATTCCCAGTAATTAATAGATATCCGATACCTAAACAGAATCTACATGAAACGACACTTATTATACTTAACTGTAGCAGGTTGTCGTGATTTCGCAACTTACCTAACTTAGGGTAAGTAATTAATTTTGCGAATTAACTTCCTGTACAGGTTATTGAACACCCACGAATTAAAGTGTTGTAATTTCAATAAATTTACCAATAGATAGATACTCCAGTTGACCAAGTGGCTGAATAAATATCTGCTATTATAGTACCTTAATAGACTGTCTCGGCTTATATTAGCTTTTAATTCCCAGATTGATACATATTATTGAGCCTATATCCACAATAAACTTTAACTTACATATACATAATTATGTACCTGGGTGATTCTTCGAGTAAGGCATTCTTTGGTGATTTTCGTGATAATTTCCAAATTCAATTCTTTTTTTTTTAAATTGGTATCAGAATCTTAAAATATACGTAAAAGTAATATTTTTTTATAAAAAGGCACCTCAGAGAGCGATATACTTAGAGAGATAATCGAGGTTAAAAAAATGGAGGCCACGCTAATCACAAAACACCGCACGAAAATTTTAATTTAACTTTTTCAAATGAGTTACTAATTGTTACTTCATATTGAAAATAAGTTATTTTATTATAAGGTAAAAAAATAGGTACGTTACTAAGGCAGAAAACGTTTTTTAGTAGAATCAGTCCAACATTTTATTAGGTACTTATAAAGTCAGAAACCCATCGAATGTGTCATTTTAAGTTTGATTTAAACGAATTTACATTTTTTTTTTAAAATGTGTTTATTATCTTAAATTTTATTTGCATGGTCAAAAATTGATCTGGTTAGGTAAAAACTACCACGTAAAACACGCAAATCACGACCACAGAAATCAAAATAAATCCATTATGCTAAAAATATACAAAAACCTTTTAAGCAAATAAACTGTGTTTTGATTATAAGTTACGATACCTTATATTTGTTCGCAACAATATTTTATTAAATAAATAAATTCACAGACACCGGAGATAATTGTACCACGCAAATCAAAGTTTTGAGAAACCAAACCCACGCAACGAAGTTCTTACCATCTATTTTTTGAAAACTCGACGCAAAAGCACTCTGCCCGGCCGCAGACACCGGAGATAATTGTACCACGCAAATCAGTTTTGAGAAACCAAACCCACGCAACGAAGTTCTTACCATCTATTTTTTGAAAACTCGACGCACAAGCACTCTGCCCGACCGTCTCGAAGCGCGTGGGAGTGCGACTAGTTGTAACTTGAATAGGATGACGCATCATCGGGCTCGAATTTAGAGATGTGCTAGTCAAATTATAATAATCCACGTAAATCAGCAATTACCTCGGGACAGTAAATTTTTTATTTTATTTAATGTAGTTCTTTTAGAACTATGGTCTAATTTTTCATAGCATTTTTAACTTCTTTATGTACCTGGGTGATTCTTCGAGTAAGGCATTCTTTGGTGATTTTCGTGATAATTTCCAAATTCAATTCTTTTTTTTTTAAATTGGTATAAGAATCTTAAAATATACGTAAAAGTAATATTTTTTTATAAAAAGGCACCTCAGAGAGCGATATACTTAGAGAGATAATCGAGGTTAAAAAAATGGAGGCCACGCTAATCACAAAACACCGCACGAAAATTTTAATTTAACTTTTTCAAATGAGTTACTAATTGTTACTTCATATTGAAAATAAGTTATTTTATTATAAGGTAAAAAAATAGGTACGTTACTAAGGCAGAAAACGTTTTTTAGTAGAATCAGTCCAACATTTTATTAGGTACTTATAAAGTCAGAAACCCATCGAATGTGACATTTTAAGTTTGATTTAAACGAATTTACATTTTTTTTAAAAAATGTGTTTATTATCTTAAATTTTATTTGCATGGTCAAAAATTGATCTGGTTAGGTAAAAACTACCACGTAAAACACGCAAATCACGACCACAGAAATCAAAATAAATCCATTATGCTAAAAATATACAAAAACCTTTTAAGCAAATAAACTGTGTTTTGATTATAAGTTACGATACCTTATATTTGTTCGCAACAATATTTTATTAAATAAATAAATTCACAGACACCGGAGATAATTGTACCACGCAAATCAAAGTTTTGAGAAACCAAACCCACGCAACGAAGTTCTTACCATCTATTTTTTGAAAACTCGACGCAAAAGCACTCTGCCCGGCCGCAGACACCGGAGATAATTGTACCACGCAAATCAGTTTTGAGAAACCAAACCCACGCAACGAAGTTCTTACCATCTATTTTTTGAAAACTCGACGCACAAGCACTCTGCCCGACCGTCTCGAAGCGCGTGGGAGTGCGACTAGTTGTAACTTGAATAGGATGACGCATCATCGGGCTCGAATTTAGAGATGTGCTAGTCAAATTATAATAATCCACGTAAATCAGCAATTACCTCGGGACAGTAAATTTTTTATTTTATTTAATGTAGTTCTTTTAGAACTATGGTCTAATTTTTCATAGCATTTTTAACTTCTTAGGACTTAGAATTGTTTTTGGTAAGCATTTAGTTTTAAAATATATAATTTACTTAGTGACCAGGCTTGGGACACTCCACGAAAATCAAAGAATGGGGGTATTTATTTTTTTAATGATAAAGATAATTGAATATTAATCAGTAACCCAGTTAAGAGTGGATTTAAGGATTGAGCGAAAAAAAAAAATGGCTTGTTGTCTTTTCGATTTCTATTATTTTTAAGTAAAGCCGCTTGAAAAACATGTCCAAAAGAATGACCCACCTACCTTTCACAAAACAATTGGTCAGTAGTATTAAGTATTTTAGCAGGCAGTAAGCTTGAGATTGTCAAAATTTGAAACAAGAGTATTATGGAAAACTCACATTCAGTTTCGGAATCGAATAAATTTGGAAGCGTAAATTAATTGATGAGTTGAAAGTAGGTCCCGTGTACTTAGGGTACCTAGCTATAGCAGATTGATTGTTCATTAGGCTTTCAGTATTCCGAAAAATGTTGCTGACAAGATATTCCATATCCGCTTTGTAACCCAAAAACACAAATTGATTTGTCTAATGGACAAATCAATGTCTTCATGAATGGTATAGATATTGGACAACATTATTAAAACAGTCTTGTTAACAAATTACTCTTACGTACTGCTATTATGGTGCTATAAGAATCATATAACAATCACATCTAGGAATGTAGTCAGAAGACTGATAGATCGTGACCGTCTTGTCAGACGAAATGATGAAAACAAACCTCCTACTTTCATTTCCCCTGAGGCCGCAGCTGTCGTACGACCCAACGCTTTGTATTAGATACGCTTATGCAAATCACAATAATATCTATAAATCACTGAGTACACCATAGTGCATTATGATTTGTTAACAATCATAGGGAAAATGTTAACAGTTCGCGTTGGGAACCGCAAGTTTCACCGTCACACTAACATAGGAAGTCGTTTCCATGAAGACATAGTTTCCCAACAGCGCAGCGGTTTCCATACGACGTAATTTGTTGCGTTCCGTACGCAAAGGGTGAAAATGGAATCATATTAGTAACCTAAATGTGCAGTCTTGCGCACTTGACCGTTTTTCAGTTGTGGGCCACTTTTATAAAGTTTTCAATTTAAAAATAACTTAAATAATATTTAAAGTAAGTAATGGGTAGGTAATGTTTAAACTTTTAAGACTTAATCTTCTGTTGAGTTTAGACAAAGTAGTTTAGTCAAGGTTCAGGTTCAAAAATGCTTCCTCAGGGCTTATAGTAGGAATTCACCTCTGTACACTTACACCCTTCATAGACAAAAATCTTCCAAACAAGTTGTTATCATCATTGTTGTATTTATTAGGTACCTGCGTTGCCACTTGCCAGTCAGTCAATCACTGAACTGATCTATATGTACCTATCGATTAATGTTTCAACGAATTAGCTCTACGACATATTTTCAGGAATTCATGTATTCACCTTTGAGCTTTGATTTTTGTCACCGCACTAAACTTCCCGATAAAAAGTAGGGTTGCCATCTCCGATAGCCTAACTAAAATAATAAATGTGAAATTGAGATTGTTTATTACGCTTTCACGCCAAAACGGCTAGACGGATTTTGATGAAATTTGGCACATAGGTAGATCATGACCTGGAGAAGGACATAGGATATCTTTTATCCCGATATTCGAATCTTATATAGGAATCGGGACTTATAGGGGTGCAACCGTGGGGCGCAGCTAGTTTTATAATATTTCTAGATGCTCTTTCTAACAGCACTTAAATGGTTATTTCAGTATAACTTATGGTCAAGATGATACAAATTGATGGTTACAAAGTTTTTTATAATGAAAGTGAGCGATTCTGACTAAAGTACTGTCAGCAGCTAAGTAAACTAAGAAAAAATAACTAATTAATGAATGTGGCTGTCACACCGTCACATTAGGTACGTGTCTAATTACTAATTAGTAAAAACTATGAATGCCGATAGATTAATGATTTAGTTCCGCGACTAAGATGAATGATGGTCGCAGCCACTTGGGTATGTGCAGCCATTTTCACCCTTTGCGTACGGAACGCAACAAATTACGTCGTATGGAAACCGCTGTTGGGAAACTAGAAGACATAGTTTCCCAACAGCGGTTTCCATACGACGTAATTTGTTGCGTTCCGTACGCAAAGGGTGAAAATGGCTGCTGATGGAAACGACTTCCTATGTTAGTGTGACGGTGAAACTTGCGGTTCCCAACGCGAACTGTTAACATTTTCCCTATGATTGTTAACAAATCATAATGCACTATGGTGTACCAACCTACCTACCTCTCAAAGATTTGTCAGATACGTTTTATCAATTGCCGCTTGCACTAGTGGTTTGTTGTTATCCTTTTTGGATGTTATCAATACGAATACCTAAGCTAGTAAAGCTTTTCCATATCTGAAGGTATTCCTCCAGTTTCCCACGATTCGGTCCGGTAAGTTAGGCCCATTGCAATACGGGTTTTCATAAGCAATAATTTGTGTCTACGGCAACGTTCATTACGAGACATTTGTAGAAGGGAAGGTTAAAAATGGTCTCTTTATAAATGAATTGTGCAACAAAGTTTAGTGTAAGAATATAATAACAAGTAGAGGTACCTACCGCGTCTGGTAATCCGGTACCGTACATAGAACATAGTTGGACAGTAAATTGGGCAATACCGACTAATAGAGAGATATTAATGAACCGTCATTTGAACTGTCCGTAAATGCCGACGTAATTGGCATTCCAGATCGCGTGAATGAGTTCCTAAGATTTACACAAATGATGTTTTGTTCCCATTAGAAATGGTTGCGTTTACTAATTACTAAAAACTCTTGCATAGTTGTTTTAGGCATGTTTACTAATGCTTGAAAAGCTCTCTTCTTAATGCTCTCTTTTTCTTTACTCTAGCGGCGTTTTTCTATCAACTTTGGAACAGAAATATAAGCTGAATATTTTCCTTTTCGCTCGAAAGCTGTGTAAGTATACGTAGTTTAGTCTGTTGTAACGTTGTTTACAAAATTTAAATCAAAAGGCTCTTGGTTTTTAGCGCAAAAAGTGGTGATAGGTACCTATAGTTATTTCACCATAGGGACCTATGTCGTCAAAGCTGAATTGTATTGCTGAATTTACAAAAAAAAAATTAACAAAATATCAAAATACAATAATAGTAATCGACATATTTTGTGGGTGTGCTCACATCAAGCTTCCATCAAGATTACCTACACTCTTGAACAAAGGGTTAAGATAAGACGATGTAGGTAATGTTTGTACGCGGCTGTTAGAGATTTAAACACAATACACAGTTGTTTAGAAAAGTTCAGCTTCGTAGAGCGTCGTCGCGTCGCCGTCGCCGCCGTCGCGTCGTCTCTCACATCTAGGCACCTAAGTATGTGCGGCAGTCGCTTTCGAGATCACGCATGGGCATGAAATTAAATGAATTTGTTTATTCCGTAAATAGGATATCGGAATTTATTATACGTCATATTATATATTTATTTTTAAATAAGCTAGATGAGTTCGACGTTTCCTAGCTGACTAAGTACTTAGGTAGGTACTCAGAGAAAAAAGGCCGAAAGAAACTCAGAGGTCGCCGTCTCTTTTAAAGTTTAGACATAATCTTGGTAGCTGTAGGTACTTGTGAAGTTAATTTATGTAAACTAATGAAAACGAAACTAGGTACCTGTATGAAAGGGAAATACAGTCTATTAAATACTGTTACCTATAGGTATACTCTACCCGTTTGTCTTTTCTCATGGTTAGGAGAAAAGACAAACATTCAAAAATTCTTATAAAATTAATATGACATTTAGACAAATGACAATTATCTTGAGAAAGTTGCAAAGGGGCCGGTAATCAATCTACCATGTAGTACAAAAAGGGAAAGAAAGTTATTAATATTGCGTAAGTAACGATACCTACTTATACATAACGTGGCATTCAAATTGATGGCATTGTTTGAGTACTAAGGTTTTATACGCGCCTCGAACCCATTCAAATGCTTATTCTCTTTATTATGCATATTAAAATGTGTGAATTATCATTCCGAACGCATCGCGAATACCTATTTTAAGTATAGGCTATGCGAATAGAATGTTGTAAGACGTTGCACATTTATAAAGTTATTCAAAGCGGGCGTAAGGTGCACCGAAGATCATTTCCGCAATTTTATAGATAGCTGAAATGAATGCATGTATTTATGTGCTCATAATTTATTGCGTGTGCCTACCTAATACCTATGTTATTATGGATGTAGAGTGATGCGCAGCGTACATTTAAGGGTCGGCTATAGGAAATCGTGTTTGGCTTTGATAAGTTTATATAGAAAACTTAAATTAGTAGCCACGCAAAAAAAAAACGGCTGGCTAGCTGAAGAGTTTCACTAGCCAGTGAAAAAATTAGATTGAGGATAAACCTCGTAGACGATTGTTAAAAAAAAACTATATCACTAAAAACGTGTAAAAAGCACTGCCATATTTTTATAACTTTGGCGTAAATAATAAGTTACCCAATTAATATCACCAATACTTAAATAAATACAACAAAGAACAGTGAATTCACAGATTTTGTCTGTTTTCCATAACATTAGGTAGGTAGGTACTTCTGTTTTGCATAAAATGTTAGGGAATTTTCTGAATTTTCACCGATTTTCCGAGCTTTGTACGCAAAACAGAAGTAATGTAACAGAACAAATCAGTGGGTTCACTGTTCCTTGTTGTCATTATTTAAGTTTAGTGACTTCTTAAAATTATTAAAATACAGCAGTGCTTTTTGCACGTTGTTAGTGTTTTTTTTTTTATCATCTACAAGGTTCATCCTCAATCCGATATTTTCTCTGACTGATAAAACTCTCCAGCTAGACAGACGTTTTGTTTTCTGGTGGCTACTACTTTAACTTTTCTATATAAACTTATTTAAAACCCAAAGCGGGCCGCGCTGCTTTGTAAAAATCCTCCTACATCACTCTCGTACATTTTATATGAACCATTACACACTACAGGCGGGCCACACCGTACTTTTTTGTATTGAAATGCGATGCTCTGCGGTCCGATGCGGCTGTAATGTCCGCTTTTAGTCTACAATGATATCTGATGTCTTTACAGGGGTACTCGTGCGTGGACCTTATGAACGGCGGCATGCGAGAGTCCGGCGTGTACTATCTGCAGATCAGAGGGACCACCTACTGGTTCCTGAAGGTGTTCTGCGAGCAGAACGTCGCTGACGGAGGCTGGACTGTAAGTTCACGGAATTTGTTTATTTTATGCAATTTCGGGAAGTTAATGGCCACGTTATACCTACCACAGCTCCTATGATAGAGTGCCGCTTGCATCATTTCGTGTAGTACCTACGAAGAGTCTGAAGCGCCACTTTACATAGACCAAGGTCTGTGTCATGATGATGTAGTTCTCCAAATCCGACACAATGACGGATATCGAGAGGTTGAAAGCTGATACAAATTGTATGGAGCTAGATCCTAGAAACGCCTCGACGCCTAAGGGTCCTACCGATAAATAACCCAATGCCATATTGATGAATAAAGTCCTAATATGGAAAACTGGCAAAATGTGGGTGCACTAATAGATAAACCGCTGCTTAACCCTCCTGGGAAAACAGGCGTGATGTTATGTTATTACGTACAGTAGACCGCACGGCGGTGGTAACACTTTGACCTTGGGCTGACCTAGCGTAGTACAAGTCGTGCCATTAAAGTTGAGACTTGATCGCGCCTCCCGCCGCTTTCCGACGCCCCGGCGCAGACCTCATACCGCTAGACCCATAAATCGTCTACTGCGCAAGTCAAACCACGTGGTGCGTCAACAATTTTAATGGCACGACCTGTACCTACCCACGGAGATACTAGAATGCGAGGTTATAATTATTACCACGGGCGTGCGGCCTATAGTACGTGTCGGAATAGATTTGTAGAAATCAAAGAATTGATCATAGGACAAAATTTCATTTAATTATGAGTAATTCTGGCTTAACATAACTCGATAATTACAATATCACTGTTTTATGAGTACAAATCATCAACACAAACAATACAAAACAATTTTAATTTAGACTTTGACTTGACAAATATCATAGGTAACGTGTAACAGCGACATCATAGTACACATAACACCGAGCTCACACTGTGCGCACGGAGTATTGTCGCTGTTTAGAGCCAATCGATGAGTGTCATAGTTAACGTGTACCTAATATTCGGTAAATACTTATTATAGTACTTATTCCACGAACATCATAGTACACATAACACCGAGCTCACACTGTGCGCACGGAGTATTGTCGCTGTTTAGAGCCAATCGATGAGTGTCATAGTTAACGTGTACCTAATATTCGGTAAATACTTATTATAGTACTTATTCCACGAACATCATAGTACACATAACACCGAGCTCACACTGTGCGCACGGAGTATTGTCGCTGTTTAGAGCCAATCGATGAGTGTCATAGTTAACGTGTACCTAATATTCGGTAAATACTTATTATAGTACTTATTCCACGAACATCATAGTACACATAACACCGAGCTCACACTGTGCGCACGGAGTATTGTCGCTGTTTAGAGCCAATCGATGAGTGTCATAGTTAACGTGTACCTAATATTCGGTAAATACTTATTATAGTACTTATTCCACGAACATCATAGTACACATAACACCGAGCTCACACTGTGCGCACGGAGTATTGTCGCTGTTTAGAGCCAATCGATGAGTGTCATAGTTAACGTGTACCTAATATTCGGTAAATACTTATTATAGTACTTATTCCACGAACATCATAGTACACATAACACCGAGCTCACACTGTGCGCTCGGAGTAATGTCGCTGTTTAGAGCCAATCCTTTGACCAGTATGATAGATAACGCGCAACATTTAGTAATACTTATAGTAGGTACTTATTCTACTCATCACAGGACGCATTACACCGAACTCATACTGTACGCTCGGAGTAATGTCGCTGTTTAGAGTCAATCCCATGACGGGCTAAATACTTATTATAGTACCTATTACAGCGGCACTAATAGTGCAATTACTCCGAGCTCACAGTGTGAGCGGCACTATAGTACAATTACTCCGAGCTCACAGTGTGAGCGGCACTATAGTACAATTACTCCGAGCTCACAGTGTGAGCGGCACTATAGTGCAATTACTCCGAGCTCACAGTGTGAGCGGCACTATAGTACAATTACTCCGAGCTCACAGTGTGAGCGGCACTATAGTACAATTACTCCGAGCTCACAGTGTGAGCGGCACTATAGTACAATTACTCCGAGCTCACAGTGTGAGCTGCACTATAGTACAATTACTCCGAGCTCACAGTGTGAGCGGCACTATAGTACAATTACTCCGAGCTCACAGTGTGAGCGGCACTATAGTACAATTACTCCGAGCTCACAGTGTGAGCGGCACTATAGTACAATTACTCCGAGCTCACAGTGTGAGCTGCACTATAGTGCAATTACTCCGAGCTCACAGTGTGAGCGGCACTATAGTACAATTACTCCGAGCTCACAGTGTGAGCGGCACTATAGTACAATTACTCCGAGCTCACAGTGTGAGCGGCACTATAGTACAATTACTCCGAGCTCACAGTGTGAGCTGCACTATAGTACAATTACTCCGAGCTCACAGTGTGAGCGGCACTATAGTACAATTACTCCGAGCTCACAGTGTGAGCGGCACTATAGTACAATTACTCCGAGCTCACAGTGTGAGCTGCACTATAGTACAATTACTCCGAGCTCACAGTGTGAGCGGCACTATAGTACAATTACTCCGAGCTCACAGTGTGAGCGGCACTATAGTACAATTACTCCGAGCTCACAGTGTGAACGGCACTATAGTACAATTACTCCGAGCTCACAGTGTGAGCTGCACTATAGTACAATTACTCCGAGCTCACAGTGTGAGCGGCACTATAGTACAATTACTCCGAGCTCACAGTGTGAGCTGCACTATAGTACAATTACTCCGAGCTCACAGTGTGCGCTGCACTATAGTACAATTACTCCGAGCTCACAGTGTGAGCGGCACTATAGTACAATTACTCCGAGCTCACAGTGTGAGCTGCACTATAGTACAATTACTCCGAGCTCACAGTGTGAGCTGCACTATAGTACAATTACTCCGAGCTCACAGTGTGAGCGGCACTATAGTACAATTACTCCGAGCTCACAGTGTGAGCTGCACTATAGTACAATTACTCCGAGCTCACAGTGTGAGCTGCACTATAGTACAATTACTCCGAGCTCACAGTGTGAGCTGCACTACTTGTGAGAGCCATGGACTGCAATAGGCTGAGTTGATTAATAACAATAGTAAGTCACCCCTGATAGTCGTACTAAGCACTAAAGGGTACCACGTACAGTAAAAAAAAAAAAAGGCTATGTAGCCTGCAGTGGGACCAATATAGGCTTATAAGGTCCAAAAATTGATTGGTTAAAATTTATGGACAAATTTTAACACAGCGTGCAGTACGTCTAACCAAAGATTTCAAAGCAAAAAAAATTAAAGTGATTTTAATTTGACCTTAAATAATTAACCAACATTTTTAGTGTTTTTCGTTAGCAAATCTTTTTTCTTGTAAGTATCTAATGCGTTTTTTTTATTTCTCTTTTTAACAGTGTATTTTGGTAGTCCGAATGATTTATAAAATTTGGTCCATCTATTTTAATAGGACCTTATATATCCGTGAGTGTAGCCATATGGTAGAATATAATATGATGATTAAATATGTCTCTTATTACATAAAAAAAATAAAATTAATTAAAAATAAATATCTTAGCTATTTTGTGTAATACAATTGAATAATGCTTGCATATTATTATGCTTTTAATTAATGTTTAAATTAACCGTTAAGGCTTCTATTGCTTATCGTTTTCACATTCTAAAGCCCATCACAGACGTAGCTATAATATATTATAGCAAGACATATTACGATATATTTTCCATAGTAATCTTCGAGCGACCTCAGACGGAGCTATATTATATTTCTAGTACGTCACCAAAAACTACGCAAAAAGAAGTATATCTTTATTAATTCAACTATCACGAGGACTCATTGGAATCGATAACAATTAAAATTCTATTGTCTCATTAATAACAGTTGAAAGAATATATATCGCACCCCTAGATGAAGACTCCGGTAACTCAAAAAACCTCATTTTTCAGAAATGACGAAAAACTGTTTTTAGTATTTTTGATATCTTTCCTAAAAAAGATATCAAAAATCTATTGAGACATTCATAGAGGTAACGTTGAATTAGCTTGTTTGTATTTTGTCTGTTAAAACCCTGTAAAATATCGAGATTTTTTAGTTACTCTAGTTTTGCAGCTGTAATCAAATTAAGTAAAGCTGCGTTTTATTAATTAAGTAAAGCTATCTTTTAACAGCAGTTGAAGGTATTGCCACGCGAGTTATATCTATGTGTAGGTATTCGAGTCAGGAATTCGAAACCGCCACTTACTTGAAATGCGTACTTTTTGAGTTACCGGAGTCTTCATCTAGGGGTGCGATATATAAAATTCTCGTGTCACAATGTTAGTTGCTATACTCCTCCGAAACGGCTTGATCGATTTTTATGAAATTTTAATGTATATTCGATAGATCTGAGAATCGGTCGTAATCTATTTTTCATACCCCTTAGTGATAAGGATGGTCCACCCCAAACATAAATAATTTATATGGCAAAACGTTTGCCGGGTCAGCTAGTTAATACATATTATAGCTACGTCTGTGACGGGCTTAATGGCTTCTTGAACATAAATAGTGTGTTTACATATTTTACTATACAAGGTGATTGGAAGATGGGTGCAAAGCTTTAAGGTGAAGATAGTATAGACAATTTAGAACCATTTAAGCCATGGTTGTCTTAGACGAAGTCTTACCAAATTTTTTTAACCAAATTTTTAAGTTTTTTTTCGGAAATTCTCAAAATTTAATGTAAACTGCATAATTATGGCCAAATTGAATGATAAATGAATTCATTTTTTATTTATTTTATTAAAGTAATGTGTAAGCAACCAAGCAAAACATGTTTTAGGCTTCTGTGTCATTAGACATTTTTTTTACAGACATTTAAAGCTCAGAAAAAATAAAAAAATTGTACAATACGATTAGAAAAAATAAGAAATTTGTAAAATATTTGGTAAGACTTCGTCTAAGACAACCATGGCTTAAATGGTTCTAAATTGTCTGTACTATCTTCGCCTTAAAGCTTTGCACCCATCTTCCAATCACCCTGTATATTTGGACTATTATAAACAGCGATTACTACCTAATTAATAAATATAGCAAAATGTACTATTATATTAATGCTATCGTCTCTACTTTTAAATAAGAAAAGAAATCTAAGTAAATGTTAAAATACTTGGTGCTTATTTAAACATTAATACAAATATTGTAATATTGAATAGGGGTGCTTGAAACTTGGAATATAAATTAATACCGGAAGGCAATTTCGTCTCACCATCGGCTGACGGTCAGTCATTAATAATCAGCATACGGTCTTAGCTTAATCGTGCTCAGTTATTCCTTTTCTACGTGAGCCGAAAGTACCCCAGAAGTTAGCCAATCATAGGCTGGTATTAGGTATTTAAAGCAATAAATGTTTCAACTCTGATTTCTTAAATGCTATGCAGTTTGGATTTTCATAAAATATTTGAAAAAGATTATTTTATACGTACATAATATGACATTTCAATATTAAAATAGGTACTACTACAATATTGAGAAACACTCGAATCCAACATTTTTAAATTGTATTTTACTACTTATTGCAAAACACTACAATATTATGATAATAATTATATTATTGTAAAATAAGAGAGCCTCCACAACGACTATACTTATTAAGTCGTTGGGAACACAACCAGCCCCACTAACAAGCTTGCCGACTCATCATAACCGACAAATCCTATAACAACGGCATGAGGGATTCTCACAAGCTCTTTCTCTCACGACCGAAGAATAATTACAAAAAACAAGGGAACCACAAGCGTCTAGCGGAAATATTTCACGGATTTGTAAGGTACTGAGATGAACGCCTCCAGATAGATGGACCTGTAGAAGGTGGTCCGGACAGACTAGATGCGGAAGGTTGTACAGACGCCAGCACATCAAGCTACTACAATCTGTCAAATTTATTTAATAGATTTTCAACTTTATCACTGAAACATAAGGTTCAAAGTTGATTGGGAAAATTTGACAGTTTCGGGTAGCTTGATGTGCTGGCGTCTGTACATAGCGTTGTGGCGTAACTTGGGAGAGTCCTATATCCAGCAGTAAAACCTCCTTTCTATTAACCAGGTGATACACCGTCGAGATGACTACGGTATCCCTGCCGAGAACTTCAACAAAGACTGGAACGACTACAAGAACGGGTTCGGCGACCCCAGCAAGGAGTTCTGGCTCGGTAACGAGAACATTTACATGCTGACCAACAACGATGACTACATGCTCAGGGTTGAACTTGAAGACTTCGACGGTAATAAGAGGTAAGCAGACTACCACGATAAGGTTTCCGAGTACCGACTATAGTCGTGCGCATCATGTGACTTATGGACATTGACATAAGGTTTAAATTAAATATAAATTCAGATTTTGCAACTGCACGCTACATACAGGTAACCTTACTTAAGTTGTTCTAGAGATATTTGATAACTAACAAAATCATTAGTTAAGGCACAATAGCTCCGCCTATTGCGAGAAGAAAACAGATATGGCTTGCGTAGACTAGGGGACGGGAGGGTAGAGCATTTTAAATTTATCAATTGAATTTAATAATTATCCAATCGAAATAAGGTATATATTTCAATGCTCGGTGATATACCTTGGAGCATTGCAGCGCAATTTCCTCTCGATTACCGAGCATTGAAATATATACCTTATTTTTCGATAGGATAAGTATTAAATTCAACTGATAAATTTAAAATCCTCCTCGACCCGTCCGCCAGTCTGTGCAGGCCCTAATGGACCTAGTCTAAACATTACAAGCCAATGGAGGCCCGTCACTTCAATAAAACATCGTTAACGAAGAGCCATATTTATGAGATGTGATGTTAACACGTGCTTACAAGTTACATCGTAGGTAGTAGCGTAGGCGAACCTACTTACAAGTTTATCACCTGCTTTGATGCTCACTACACGATTGATTGAGTGATTTATAGCTATTATTAACTCAAGGCAGATAGTTCGACAATTGCGAGATACTGAACTAGATATTGTACAAGATACTCTGTTAAGGTGTACAGTAACACTAAAATTACATAAAACGTAGTGAAATCGTATGTTTAAGATTGCGGTTGGTTGAACAAAATAACTACGGCCAATCAAATGACTTTATGGGATTTAAGGGCTTGTCACACTGGATGCGTTCTGCGTCCTACGGTCCGGTCAACTCAAACATTTATCCTATCATATCCTATAAAAATCCTATCCTACAAATATTGCTCGTTTTAATAGTTTAAACGTATTTGTATATATTTGTACTCACGTTCTCGAAAACGGCTCTAACGATTTCGATGAAAGCTGCAATAGTTTACGGGGGCGAAAAATCGATCTAGCTAGGTCTCATATCTGGGAAAGTACGTTTTCTCTATTTTCACAGCCTCGGGAATGTGATACAACGCTAGTATAACTGGACGATATATTTATTTCTATTTTCACCCGAGCAGAGCTCGGTCGACCAGGTACTGTTATGTTATGTTCGATTTGACCGGACCCTTGGACGCAGAACGCATCCAGTGTGACAAGTCCCTGAATAATGGTTTAAATCATGAGTTTTCAGAAACCGGGGGCAAATGACTTGGTAATACAGTTTATAGAGTGTGTTTGAACAGAGAAGACTTGGTGGTACAATTGACTTTATAAAGATCAAATAATATAATAGAAAACCTAATGTTTTTCCGACAAAACAGGTATGCACAGTATTCGCACTTCAAGATTTACTCGGAAGCGGAATACTACAAGCTTGAAATTGATGGTTACGAGGGAAACGCGGGAGACTCCCTCAACGACCCCTGGTACGGATCCAACAACAGCCCCTTCTCTACTTACAACAGGTATGTGGACTTGTAACGGCCTAAGCACCGATTCTTCAAATAAAAACCAACTGAGACGTTCTTGAAAGAAATAGTAAAGTATTTCTATTGCTACAATTCACCTTAATGTGACAAAGACAGCATGAGGCTTTACGTCTTCGCACTTAGCAATAAGATGAGCATGTGTTATGTGGCTATAGTTTGACCAATACCGCTGTACCGCGCCTTAGGAATACGCGGCGAGGCGGGGGGCAGTGTTGACCAATGAGCGGCGGGCGGGACGCCGTGCGCCGAGAGCTATGACAAATTAGCGGCCTGCATTGCTCCCCCGTCTCGCCGCGCGCCTTCCTAATGCGCGGTACAGCGGTATTGGTCAAACTATAGCACTATTTTTTACAAATTTTTACTATCAAATACAGGATATTGCTACTGTTTCACAATACTTGAACTACCGGTTAAGTTTGTTTTTAAGAGACAAAGACAAATAACAATAATTTTACAGTATTTCTATTTTATTAATGTCCCTCGGGTATCATCGCATTTGCGAATACAAACGAATCCTAATTTCCATATCCATCAATTATTAGATTTATCGTGTATAATAATTTGAATTCGGAACTAAGTACTTTATTGTTGTTTTGTTTTGATTTCCGTGTGAACTGTGAACAGTTCTATATGCTGTAAAACTATTTTCCTATCTGTCTTGCCTGTGACTTTAGCAGCTTTCCTCCCATTTTTTTATAAATTACATTAAGTTAAAAGAGTTTATATACAACTCTTTATACTTCCAAGTCGGTTGAGAGCGTCCGGTCTGCACCAAGTGCAAAGGGCAACTGATAGAAATCCGACAACTGACGAAACACGAAGTTTGCCGAGGGACATTAAGAAAATAGAACTACAGTACAATGGTTTATACGAAAAACTTATTCAAATAGTATTCTAATATTCAGCTATTATTAGGGCACATAGAACAATATTTTGTAACAATCATCTACTAATCTACTTCATACACATATTAAACGCCTGTCTCTTACGACTCTTACACTACCGGGACAAGATTAGCTATAATGCCAAACTGACCCTGGCTGATCGCCCCCTCATATATCCTATCATCAATACAAAACACTAATAGCGAACACGAATTTTCCACACAACCGACCCTACGACCCCCGACGGCTTCTATCTGCTAAGCTTACCAATTAAATCTTATACAATGTAACTTTGTACAACATTGACTATCCAATCAGATATATACCTACTACACGACAACACCAATAATATGAAGCAGGAGTTCCTCGTTCATGAGTGAGATACTGCTTACAGTAAAAATTATGCTGTTTTTATTTACAGGGATAACGACAGGTCCTCGTTGAACTGCGCCTCCATGCTGAAGGGAGGATGGTGGTGGAAGTCTTGCGGCCGCGGCCTCAACGGGCTCTACCTGCACGACCCACAAGACCTCACTGCCAGACAAGGTAGGCAACAATCATAACTCCAACTTAGCACAAGAGAAGGCTAACTGATGTAAAAGAATCAACGTAATTGTAGCATCTGGGATGGTTCCTTGAATAAGGAAAAATCTGATCAAAGTTGATGGTGTGATCCCAGCTGGTTGCCAGCATTATTTTGACAGGCGCAAGCACATACCGACGCATGGGAGCGCGAGTATCTGTACACTGTGATGATCAAATAATGGCGGATGTGAAAAACCGATGTATTATGCTCGTAGCATGTATGGCTGTTAACACTTAAATGTGTTCCAGGCATCGTGTGGTTCCGCTGGAGAGGCTGGGACTACACGCTGAAGCGCGCCACCATGATGATCAAGCCCAAAGGCCTGCTGCCCAACACGTGAAGCGTCGCGACACGACGCCACACTACACAACTTATCCAGCCTCTGTTCACTCATTACCTGGATTCGACACACAAACATCAAACGATACCTAAAACATTCAACAAGCGTTTTAGTCGAAATTGAACTGAAGCAACTTATCTGTGATACTCTTAATCGATATTCGACTCGAAACTTAGTCGTACAAAGAATATAATCAGATCAAAACGATTGCTTTCCGAATCCAAGTAATGACATAGAACATAGCAGGCAGCTAAGCTCAATATATGTACCTATATCTGTAAATAATTACTCGTAATTCATCGATCATGTCACCGTCACCGCATCTTCGTGTACCAGTAAACTGTGCCCCGGTGTAAATAACAGATGCTAGACTTATGTTTAAAGTGCCACATCACACCCCAAATTCATTAATTTATTACTCATGTAAACTTGATACATAAAAAATCTTTCGTTAATTAGGTTTATAATTTAGATGTAAGTAAATTTTTGTAATAAGATGTAAATAATTACTATTATACAGCAATCGATAAGATGCAAACAAAATGACAACAATACTTTTTTGTAACGTAATATTATGACAGCGCGGATTTAGCCTGGGAATTTGAATTTTATTTTACACTTATAATGCACTAACTCTCGAAATATTATATATTCTTATATAATATGCTTTAATGTATGATTTAATTTACAATTACATATGTATGGTTGCACAATGCTCTATTGTAATTAACCACTAGCACATACACATCAATGTACCTGATATATACCTGTGTAGCAGCAAGTTCGTGTAATACCTTGCACGACGTGATTTATAATTATGTATACAGACACATATACGAACATTATGATATTATCAACATCAAACAATTTGCACTACAACAACTAATTAGTTTAAAGTTCAACAGTCACTTGTGAGTCGCCGGCTCGTTACTAACAGCCCACTGTAAAGTAAGTTGTCGTCAAGCATGTTCGGTAATAAATAATCCACACTGTACTTAATGCCTATAATTCAGGATTGTTTATGAACTATTGCTTGAACAAGTAACTGTGCTCAGTTAAGTTACATACACGAATATTGTTAGTAAATAAATGTACGTATTTTTATCGTTGTAGTTTTATTGAAATAGTACTTTTAATATTTAACATACAGTTCCTAGGTATATGAAAAGTGTAATTGAATTATCTAATTACACTTGAAACATTTACACACACATAATAAGGTTGCATAAATAATATTTGAAGTCTCCATCAATTCAATTCACGATTTTAATTTAGATTAGCGTTTAATTTTAATTGTTTTAATCCACTACACCATTTGACACCCGTTGTAACAACACTGACTCTAAAAGCTGTAAATTTAGTCTGTCTCAAAATCTGGTTCAGGTGGTTTGACATTCAACAGCGGATCCATTTGATGCACTAGGTCTGTATCTAGTTCCATATCTTCCATTTCAATGTTATCTGATATTAAACCGGGCGGTGGCGGAGGGTCACCTAAAAAGTCTTTGCTATCATCAAAGTCTAATATATTATTGTTACGAGTCACTGCGTGCGAGAAAATAGATCGATCTAATACTTCATGTGATTCTACCATGGCTTGTTCTAATATATGCTGGGGTTCTATATTGAATAATAAATCTTGGGGGTCTCTATATATGGCGTCTAAGTCAGCTAAAGAGTAATGTTCGGCGGCGGGCAACACGCGCGAGGGGCTGGACTGCGAGTCACGCCGCGAACTTCGCGCGCGTTCGACCCGCTTTCCAGCCCCAGACATGTGTTATACTTTTTGTTTCTTCGGGCCCTTTTTATTAGCACGCTCCTTAGCCTTCTCCAGCAGTGGCATCAGCTTTTTCTCCTCGGCTAATATTCTGAGGAGCATGATGATGAAAGGCAAATAATTATGCCTCCTGCGAGCCATTTCTTGTTGATACTTCATCATCTTTACATCTTCATACTCAATCAACATTCTAAGTCTGGGTACTTCGTTATCCATCTCATCTGTTTCCATGCCGAGCATCTGAGATTCCGCCAACAGATCTTGGAGCTGTCGCTCATAGATCATCTTCCTGTCTGACACGAGGGCCATCAGGTTGAAGTGGATTTCGCCTTCAGTGTATCTGGAAATATTGAATAAAACTATTTGGTCAACTATTTACAACCATAGCATAAAGCCTGTACTCCCAAGGGCTCTCTCTGAGCTATACATGCGTGATGCAGAGATCAGTGAGGCCTCGTACTAACCGAAAGCGACCGTCGCGCTCTTTTGTATGAATATGACATACTCAAGCGATCAATCAACTCGCGTTTATACGTCAAAATTCTTACAAACGATCGCGTGGATCGCATACTCGCGCGACGGTCGCCTTTGGTAAGGTGTGAGGTAAGTCTTATGTTAAAACTCCCCTCCTATTGCTATTAACCACAAATTCAGACTCCAGGCTGCAGCTGAAAACAAAATTAGTTTTCAGATGGAATGAAAATTTGTCATTAATACCGATGTGATTAAACAAAAGAAAAAAAAATTACACATACACATTAATCCTCTTCATAATAATAGGGCGGACCACATCCAGCCAGTCTTGTTCAGGAGCGACGGGGCCATGGTCGATGGGGCCTTCACGGAGACCATCCAACTCGTACAGACGCCCGTCTATTGGCATGTAGCCAACGAAGTGGTATGCTTCGTCATCCTAAAATATCAAAGTCATTATGTATTATTGTTTGTGCAATGACTGTACAAAAAAATCTGCTATCCAATCTAAAAACAACAAAAAATACTAATTTCCACACAAGGCATTCTGTAGCATTCACCGGAATGGAACAAATATACAGTTTTATTGTGATAGGGCAAGACGCCAAGAGGAAGTCAGTGTTAATAAGATTGCAAAAACAATACAAAAGCTTGTAAATAATTGTCAATTAAATACATTATTAATAATTGTCAATTAAATACAATTGAATACTGTACATTGCATACCTTTGAAGCAGTTTTAGGATCAAACTCAAAGAGAGTCTGGTTTGCCATGGAGTTGTGAGCACTACGAATTGTCTGCGAATTGCTTAGTGTAAGTCCTCGCATCCTCGCATCGAACGACATGCTGAATTCCTTCAAACTGTTCAATTCTGGACCCAGGTCCACATCAGGATGGTCGCAGTTTAACAGCAGACTAACAACAGCCTGTGTTGCACAAGCATTGTTTATAACCTAAAACAACACAGAAATTAATGTTTAAAAATTTAATGTGTTCTCTTTAAATAATTAAATACGTTTTATACACTCCCGGACACCTGAATCGAGCCAACCTGTTTTATTTTTAAAGGTCTCTATCTTTTTTAATCATGTTAGTAAAAAGAGAAAAAAAATGGTTTTGAAGCCAATCACTCACTATTATTTCCGTTTGTCATTGTTCCAAAGAAATTGGAATACTAAAAGAAGCAGTTTAATTGCAATAAGTCCTCTTTTCGCGTTTCTCAGGGACAAATTAGTTTAGAATTTTGAAGAAAACAACAGTTTTCATAGAAAATACGTTTTTTTTTTTTTTTTGTAATTTGTGTTACCTTCAATAGCATTTGCGAGAGCCCGTTATGCGGTTCGGCATGGAATTAATTTATGCCACTATGACGTGCTGTGGAATGCTCTCCCATGCTTCCAAGATGGCAATTTTCAGCTCCTGCAAAGGTTCAGGAGCTGGTTGATTAGCTCGAGCATGCCTCTTCAGCTCATCCCATAAGTGCTCTATTGGATTCATATCAGGGCTTCTTGCTGGCCATTCCATTACTGCTATCACAACATCAAGCAGGCATTCTCGAACAATTCTTGCAGTGTGCGCCTTTGCATTATCATGCATAAAAATGAAATCCTGGTCCAGAAACTCAGCATGTGGCATTACATAAGCCTCTAGGCATTGATAATGTATCGGTCGCTATTTAGTGGCGGCAACCGTGGTCCCGTCACAACCTCAAGGCCAGTTTTTCCTTCGGTGGAAATTCCGCCGCAGACTATCCATGACCCACCGCCGTAACTCACCTTCTCTTCAATACAACATTACTGAAAACGTTCTCCCTGACTTAGACATTCCTACGTTCATCATTGCCATACAGCATAATCTTGGTTTCATCCGTAAAAAGAACCTGGCTCCATTGACGTTGAGTCTAAATCAAATGTTCGCGTGTAAACAGTAGGCTCGCTTTTCTATAAGCTCGTGTCTGTTTGGGATCATTGGCTGGCTTGATAAGGTTTCAGGCCATGTTCTTCGCGTCTCCTTCTTATAGTTTGAGCGCAGTCAGTCCAAGAAAATCTCGAAGCTGTTCTGAGACCTGTACTTGGGTCCGGTGATGATTACGCAGGCTGGTGGTAAAGATAAACCGATCGTGGCCCTCCTGGACGGCGCACGAAGTCACCAGTCGCTAGGTATCGATGGGAAACTCTTTGAACGGCAGAACGATTTACATGAAATTGTGCACTTACGTTTCGCTGACTAAGCCCAGACTAAAGAAGTGCCACAACTTGTGCGGCTACTTCAGGTGCAGTATCCATAATTTGAACGTCAAAATGGATAAAAAAATAAGGAAAAACAATTTAAATACTCTTTGTATGCAAAACCAAAAAAATAACAAAATAACTATTGACTTATATAAACTAGAGCAGATGCTCTAATCAAAGCTTTTTGCTTCTTTAAAAGCTACCAAACTCCGATTTTCTTCTCTTTTTCAAATCCGTGACTTTTTCTCTGACATATCATTATTTTGATGTTTTAGGCCTACAAACATAGAAATGCACGGTGGCTCGATTTAGGATTCCGGGTGTGTATGTTAAGTAGGTACCTGTTTGGCAAAGTAGATTTTGTCGAGACGACTGTCAGTGACAACGGGGCCTGCAGGCTCTTCGTGTTGCAAGAATTTGAACAGGAATATAAGCCCATGCACTGGCCTGAAATAAGATGCATAGATAGAAGATAGATAGAATATTCTTTATTATGTACACCAAAAAAAATAACAGATTTTTTAATGTTCGAACAAGAACATGGTGAACACGAACATCGAACACTTTGTTCGCATGTGTGTACCAATAACGAAACCGCTCAAGCCCCTGAAGTTAATAGTTTTGTTTTGTTATTTTTTGTTTAAGTTATGGTTAGCTCAAGTTATAGTTTTGTTACTGTTTAACAAAACTATAAACTTATTTTTAACGGTTAATTCTAATGATGGCGTCATTAGAATTAACCTGAAATTAGAATTAACTTGGCGGTTAATTAACCTGAAATTAGAATTAACTTGGCGGTTCCGGGGCTTGAGCGGTCTGTGTTTGTCAAAAATGTTCGTGGCAATCCAATTTCGAATCCATGGCTACTAAATTCAAATTCAAAAGTCATTTATTCAAACTAGGTTGAGAATCAGCACTTTTCGAATGTCAAAAAAGACAGTCCCCCAAAACGCCCACCCTTCACCACTTTCTAGTGCCTTTAGCTGGGAAGAAGAAGTGGCGCAACAAACTCCCCAGCAGAACAGCTGTCTGTTCAAGTTAGAAAAAAAATGATTCTATACAATAGTATGCAAAATAATTTACATTACGCAACATAAAACATAATTTAAATGATAAATTATTAGCCATATGTCAGCTCGTACACGCCAATATACCAACCAAAAACATCGAGAACTATAATTATATATTAATTACTAGTTACAATAACAAAACCATGATCAGCAAAACGACCAGTCACCACAAGCAGCACCCGTTCACGAGCATAACGCAAAGATTAGCCATTACTCCACTCGCCATATTTGAGGGAAGGAGGCAACCCGACCCCCGACGAAAGAGAGCGGGGCAGTTGAGCGCGAACACAAGTCGGACTGTGTTCGTATGGTGTTCGTGTTCGCTTTGCTAATCTACGTCTACACGTTTCCAAATGTGCCGTGTTCGATGTTCGTGTTCACCATGTTTTGTTCGTTCGTGCGTACACGCCTTTAGCTGTTTTTATTATAATTTTACAAAAAGGAATGTTTTATGTTGACAGCATTGAAATTGTACTTATTCAATTATAATTTTTAAATACCTTAATGTTTCGAAGATGCCGTCTTCAATTGTCCACAATTCTTCAACTTGAACCCCACTAGCTCCTAAAACATAAATAAAACATTTTCTTTACTAGAGTACATAACATTTAAAATTGACCGACTGGCTAGTGAAGTTTATTAATGTTTAAACTGCATGCTGGCTAGTTATCAACAGGGGCGCCTACATCTAAAAATTTTGATTATTTTCAAAAGTCAACTATGCCGTACGTGTTATTAATTTGTCGTAGGTGAGGTGGGGTATGATAAGTTTAAGTACCAATCTAGCCTGCAAGAGCGAGCGAAGCGAGGTCGAAAATTGTAGCACCCGACTCACGTATGTTAAATTTTTTTAACCATTATTACGGAAACAGGAGTTTGTCGACTTATGCAGAAAAGTTTAGAAATCAAGCGAACCGAAGCTGCAAGAGCGAGCGAAGCGAGCTCGAAAATTTTAGCACCCCGCCTCGGATAGGTTGGATTTTGTTTGGACCATTCAGTAGATGAATGAATGGCCAACATGTCCTTAGCTAAATATTTTTTATGAGTTGAAAGTAACCTGCATAAATAAACTTTGGAGGCAAGAGGCCCCTGGGACAATAAAACTGTAGGCGTAGCCCCTGTCGCCCTGGGAGGCCGTCACCTCTTTCTGCGAAGCAGTAATGCTCGCGAAGGAGGACACGGAGCGCGTGAGGGAGAGGCAAATTTCGCGCCCTCGCGCCCCTAACCGCCGCAGCAGGAGACGCCCTGGGCGTCGGGAATCGCAGGAAGATTTCCGGCCACCGTAGGCGCGGGCTTGCGGACGGTGAGCAATGGGTAGCTCGCCGTCCGATAAGGACCAAGCCCGGGTCGACGGCGCGTTGTGTTCCACGCGCGCCTCAAAGAGATGTCAGCAGAATTGACGGGGTCCGCTAGGGCCAATGCCAATGCCGGGGGTTCGAAGAAAACCGATAGGGAAATCGTGGCCCCCGGCAACATGGCATAGGAAGGAACACGGATGGGTTTTAGTCAGTAAGAGTCTGACACGCCCTCCCGCTCCACCCAGAGCGGGAGAAGTTATTTGATAATTTCCCACCCAAAAAAAAAAAAAAAAAAAGCCCCTGTCGCCCACGTCTAACGAACGATGTAAGTACTGTAGTGGGTTGCGTATTATGAAAAGGTTGATCAGAGATCTAAGGTACAGACTGTCGAACTCAGTTTGATGGGTGTTGAGAACAGCTATGTTGTTGAGTCTCTTCTCGGTTGTGGCAGAAACCTATCACCACTACTGCACGCTACTAGCACGTCTGCTAATAATAATTGCACGATAGAATCTGCTTTACCGACCCACCATTACATATTTCGTCGTAATGTTAATACTGCAGAATGACATTCGAGCATCTTCTTTACATGTTAGACCAAATTAAAAATGTGACACTGACAGACGCCTACAAATTATTAACTCAAGTGTATGCTATTTTTAACCGACTTCCAAAAAGGAGAAGGTTCTATGTTCGTAGCGTATGTTTTTTTTTATGTATGTCCACCAATTTCTCCGTCAATTGTGGACGATTTTGAAAATTATTTTTTGTTTGAAAGGGTATGCTCTCGACGTGGTCCCATATAAATTTTATTAACTTTGCTTGGATTGTTTTTGAGTTAGCTTCAATAATATATATTTTTTCCAATAAGTGGATGATATGATAAGTTCCTGCAGGTAGATGTATTTGAATTTGTGTGGGGTAGGTACCACAACTAAAAAGTGAATAATAAAGTATAATACAAAAAAAAAACACCGACTTAAAAAAATAAAAAAAAACACTACTAAGTAAAAAATAACTTTAATTTCGGAAGTCGGTGGCAAAAAACGAAAATTCCAAACCAAAGACAACGACTTCTAAATTGTAGATTATACAACAAGCTAAAAAAAGGGAATTTAATTCGAGGGACTAAGTTGGATCCCGAGAGCAGCGAAGGATTCTAGAGAAGAATCACGAGCCTAGCGAGGGATTCTAGAGAAGAATCACGAGCGTAGCGAGGGATTCTAGATTAGAATACTGAGCGGAGCGAGGGATACAAGGACCGAGTAAATTTTTTTTTTCACGAGTTGGGTACTCTACTTTTTACCATTGACTGCGAGAAAATAAATAGTAGTATGTAGTATTTTATAATCACATTTTTGGCGACAACAAAATAATCTACTATAATTCCCGCTTTAGAGGAGCTCGTGGCTAAGTAATAACAGCCGCACGGGTCGATCCATCAGGTTAAGCTACGCTTGCCGGGGTTGGTCCGTGGATGGGTGACCATCTTTACACACTGAGACTCCTCCGTGCCTCGGAAAACATATTAAATCGTTGGTCCCAGCTGTCATTCGTGGATCTTTAACAGTCGTTACGGGTCGTCAGAAACATGAAAGTCTGACAACCAGTCTTACCAAGGGGTATCCTAATACTCAGTTACTGAGTTGTGGAAGTTACTTTTTTTAATTCGGTTGTTTTTTTTTTGTAGTAAAGTTTTTATGATCTTTGATAACAAGAAATTAAATATAGTTTTCTATGAATAGTCTGCTCAGTGCCGTAGCTTCAAAAGGTGTTATGTGTTCTGACTTGATAAAGGAAAGAATTTGAAAACTGACGAAGGTATACACACTTATGTGTGTATACCTTCGTCAGTTTTCAAATTAAAATACAGGCGTTATATTATATAACGCCTGTATTCCTCGAGGAGTTAGGCAGAGATGTCACTATAGTACACCCACATTTAAGTCCCATGTAATAGGGGGCGAGCCTATTGCCATCAACCGGGCACAAAAAAGAAGAAAAGAAAACAAGACAGAAAAGACGAAGGAAATATAAAAGACTGTAAATACAGCAGTATTTTAATTTATATCCCAATAAAATATTTGGGGGGCGCAGCCCTGCTTATATATAATATTATTGGGGGCTTGGGCACCCCCATTTATCCATCGTTATCTAATTTATCCAATAGATATATCTAAAATGCACATAACAAAATAATTATGATATCCATTACCAGTGCAATTAAAATTATGCTACTGTAACTCACTAACAAATTAATAATAGTTATCATAGTTTAGCTAGTAACAGTTGTAGCAAGGGCTAAGTCGTTTGTTTTACAAGCTCATCACTTGTATGGGTTTTTATGACCGTGTATGAAAAAAACTCTTCAAAGAAAAGTAATGTTGTGTTTGCACTGGTGAAACATTCACGTAAAAATAAGTTTTAAATTCTGTTTCCTGTTAATGTATCAACCCGCAACCCGCATTTGCATTGTCACATAACTCGTTTATTCAAAACTTATTTGGCATGTTTTATAGACCAATTTCATAAGAAAATGTTTCACCTATAATTACTGGAAATGGGCAAAAGACTTGCACTAGACACAAGCTATGAACAAGGTGCGAGACATTAAAAAAAAACAGTGCGAATGCCAAACATGACACATCTCTAATCAACATGTATATTGAATATATTTCTAGTCAGTGCAAATGCAGTCAACAACAAATTTTGAAATCTTTCCAGTTTCTACATAAATTACAGCAATATTTGTTTCATGTGACAAGTTTCAAAACATTTACTTGTTCAATGTTTTCTGGTGCACACAGTAACAAAACATTTTATAACATGTTTTTTTGAAACATAATGCCTTATTTTGAATATAAAATGGTGTGATATATTAATTTTTACTCATCTATACTTATCCTTAAAATATAGTATTATAAAACGGAGGAGCTTGTTTTGTTTAGTTTGAACAGGCTATAATGTAAAAAATAAAATAAAATGAGTACCTTTCTATTATTTATTAATTAATTAAGTAAATCTGATGTTGTATTTTCTTTATATTGTCTTCCTATGGTAAAGTAGCTCTTATTTATCTTTCATTGTAGCAAAAAATAACTTAGTTCATTTTAAATCTCTTTAAATTAATTCTCCTAATTGGTATGTATTTTTTTATTTTTGTCTAAGCTGTGTACTTCTTTACGTGACAAATTCACCATACTAATAGATATATAAGTTCTTTTATGGAATATGTTGTTAGTAAATAAGTCGTTGGAGTACACACGGCTACATATCAAGCTATATATTTCCAGTTTATGCTGATCTCACATTGCATAGGATTTCTGTACAATGCCAGGTCAGCTTATACTGGAAATGTATAGCTTGATGTGTAGCCGTGTGTACCGATACAAAAATAAAATAACATCTGGAACTACCAGTCGGATTTGTAAAAATCTTTTTGCGTTTGATAGCCCAATTCTGGAGAAAGGTTTTCAAATCCAAAATATTTTATTTCACATAAACCTTCAAGGGCACTTATGAAAGGTCAGAAGCTAGGTGCACAATTCCAATGGAGAATAGCCAGCAAGAAACTCCACAGTTACTCTTTTAAATATAAATGTTTTTTATTTAACATCACGCTACAACCCTTAGAAAATGAGCAAAAAGAAAAATTAGAAATAATGCTAAGTGATAACAAAGTAATTTATAAATAACCCAATTTCTTTACTCACAGCTAGTTTTTAATTAAATGTAGTTTAATTTGCCCTAACTGTCCTTCTAATACCTTATGTCATACAATAAGTATCATGATACTGACCATAATTATGATTTGGCTTACTACTCCTAACTTATCATTAGTTATCAGTATGAAAGTTCCTATATTTTATCTAGATTAAAATATAAGTATGAGACAGTTACTTTGTGAGGATGAGGACTCTAATTCAGGACTCTGTAAAATGTAATCTAGCATTAAATATGTGAACTCATCTCATATTTGTTTTTGAACAACAATAATGAAATCAGGTTCTGGTTCCACTTACCAAATTTTTTAATGAGCTGTGTAAAAACCCCAGGATCACTCTCTATCAAACACCAGTCACCAGCAGACTCCATGTTGAAGTATCACCTAAAAAAATAACACAACAGGTACTGTTAGTTATTAGGCCAAAGACAAAATGTTTGATTCCAATCTCGGTGGCAACAAAATTAAACTAAAGACAAAGACGCCAACTTCCACAACTAAAGTAAACTTTAATAGTTTCAGCAAATGGTTTGAGAGGTTTGTCAATCATTCTCAGTTTTGTAACTTGTTTGATGGTGGATTTAAAACTTTTGTTATTGATTTCACACTTGGCGGCCACGGCGACGGCTGCTATGCATAAATACCTCAACCATTGCCGGGCCTTTGCCGTACCGGTGCCGAGCAATGGAAAACGATAAAACTGTATGAGGCGGCACCGCTTTCACAAACCTTTCTACTTTCTTGTATTTGTGCTGTAATCGCGATTTAGTTTCCTTTATTCGCAATGACCCAACACCAGCGAAAAATATGGGTACTCAAGGACATAGATAATCAATCAGAAAATAAATGTTATTTACTCCAATTTTGACAACGATGACTTGTAACTCAGCAGGAAATAACTAAAGATAGCTGTAGTTCATTGTGTAGCGGTTGTAGCATGAAAATTGCAGATTAAACATTTAAGTTACAATTCATAACGTCAAGTGTTTATCTAAAACCAAGTTTTTTATACAAAACCGAGAGAAAAAGCACTGAATAAGTAATAAACTAAATCCGTGTTACCTTTGTATCATACGCCGGCAAGAAATTTAGCCTGTACTGTAGCGGAAAGTAATTGATTGAATGTTCTTCTTAATGTGAAATCTAGCAAACTCCTCGATTGAGAAAGAGTTATTTTCACAATGCCAAGAAGAAATGCGGCAAAAAAAGCAGTGACAAATTTTTCACAAATCACGAATCAATAATCTACAGATAATAAATACACAAAAAATATATGGATTGAGGTACCATAGATTAAACACTTAACTAGGTCACAGAGCATGTCACTTTAAGAGGCGGAACTTAGAACATTTCAGTTTTTGAGAATTTGTTACCTTTTTTAGCCAACCACATAAAAAAACATGGCTACCAACATGAAAATTCTAAATAGCACTGACAATGACAATCATGACCTTGAAAGGATTATCGATAGGGATGCGCAACATATAGAAATCAACAAAATTATCGATATCGATGAAATGCATTCATTTCATCGATATCGATAATTATCGATACGCAGATAATTATAGTGACCCTCCAAAACTAATTTATTTTGAAAAATCGGTAAAATAAAACACAGATTTATATGATTTCAGTATTTAATCATGGATTTACTTAAATGAGCTATCAACATTGGTCTTGGACCAAAATGGCTTCCTTTTTTATTTTTTAGTGCCAACATCAGAGTTTCTTTTAGCATGCCTGACTTTATTTATTTTTCCCAAGAGACTGGCACTGCGTCTTAGTGATGCCAGGCTGCATTTTGTTTTTTGTAATTGTTCCATCAACTGTTTTTCCTTGGTGTTAAATCTGTAAAGATAATTAAATATAAGCAATATTTTCGATGAGACGTGTAAACATTTCCTTTCACCTAAAACGCAGGGATCTTTTCTATTTGAAATGAGCAATAGTACACAAATTAACTCAATCAATTTTGAGAATTTCTTTCTCTGTCTGTCTACTTTTTTTGTAACATCGTCACATGATAAAAGTTTAATGGATTTTAATGAAACAACCTAAACAAGAGGTTGCATCTATTTTTTTTTTTTAATTAGATGGATGACATTAGAGGACTGTACTGTATATTGTTATGTATAATAGTGATCAATTACGGTGTTTATTATAGTTACCTTTTGACTCTGAATGCTGATACATATGTTGTGGAAATTCTGCGACATTTCCCTTTTTGTTGAAATCCTTTTTTCCAAGGCATTGGCACATTATATTTCACTGCTTATCCAGTTTTTCTATTGGTAGATGCACCAGTTCTTAATTACCAACTGCTTTTAGCTACTCTCGGCAGCTAGAAGACACAAAATATAAAAGGTTACATTATAACTGACTCTGTTTCACTGTGAATTTATTTAGTGTGATTTAAAGTTAAGAAGAACCTCCTCCTTTTGGAAGTCGGTTAAAAACACCCAATTTACACTATCAGCGTAACTAAATGGAATAGATTATTATTATACTTAGATTTATTTCATAATCCCAGTATTTACATAATTACCTATTGGTGTCAAGGTAGATAATATAATCTTAGACTCTGACAATATATTTAGCAGTCAACCTATTTAGACTAAATTAGATTATAATTTCAAGTAGACAAATATTACTGTAGGCACAATGTTTTAAACCATTTCTTCAAGAGTTTCAACTAATCTTGATTGATGGCTCGAGAGTCGTATTACAGAATTTGAATAGCATAGCATAGTGTTAAGTGAGCACAAGATCACATTAGCAATACATATCGGTACTCACCGGTTACGATCCAGTAAAAACTTGGAAAATAGCAACTTATTTACGGTATGCCAGGCCTCCTTGATACCACAGAATTCACATCTTCTGTGACCCTTGCCCATGATGGTTCACAAACTTAGAGTCACTGTCAATTATTCTGATTTGTTATAATCTAAAATCTTACAGAAAAAGAAAAAACAAACAGAAAAATCTCAACCCAAACATTAATCGCGCGAAGGCAGACATGTTTGTGAAAACTTCGTAATTTAATGTTGGTCATTCTGTCATCCTGTCATTTTGCCGTGTGTTTCTGAATGTTGGCTAAAAAAGGTAACGAACTCCATACAAAAATAATTTGTTCGGAGTTTCACAGCACTGAACTAGGTACTCTGTGGTCGGTAGTGGGTGCACCGAAGACTATACATTAATTTTGAGATTCCGAATGAGATTTTGATTCAGTTGTTGTAAATGTTGTAGAGAGGGTTCCTCGGAAAGAGAGATAATAAGCTTTAAGCTTGTTTATCGGACCATTTAGATGGGGCCAATTCCCGAGACATTCCACTAGTAATCCAATCCAATAATAACGGTAGCCTCGTGTAAATAGAGGCAGTTCACAGTATTGGATTGTCTTCAAACCATTTTGCCTTTTCATTTTACTAGCTTATTGAATTGGCTTAATGGATTGTTCCGGGGATTGGCCTCGACTCAATGGTCCTTAGAGGCACACACTTATAGATGTAAAACAACCGATTTAAAACGTTTTAAATCAAAATGTTGCCGTTATAAACCCCAAACAAATCGTTTTAAACGATTGAAAACTCGCCAACAAAAATAAAAGAACTGTATTTTACACTTAATTATGGGCAATTTTTGGTCACCTGACGTCATGTTTCGTTTTAGTTTATACAAAATCAATAGAAAATCAATAGCTGATTGTAATGATTATAATTGAGTAAAGCCATATTAGTTACGACCCCGAATCATATTTTCAACATAAAACCTGACACTGACCTGCAAAATGCAAAAAACGTAAGAAATTTTGAATTTCGCGGGCTTCCCTGACGCTTCCCCCTTAACACAATGCCGTTCGTTCATTGAAATAGAAATTGTTCGTTTTACTTGCGCATGAAAGAGACAACGTTATGTCTTCAAGGCCGTCGCGACGGTGCCGCGCCGCCGCGAGTTGTCAGTGCGCGCTTGCGCTTGTGCTAGGGCTTGCAAAACTTAATTCAAAATATTCGATTGATTATTCAATCGAATATTTATAAAGTTTAATGTTTATAAAGCAGCGGTTTTTATCGGATATTTCTCCAAAGTACTTGTCAACTAATAACTATAGCCGAAGCTGTTTAGCTTCGGCTATTTTGGGGTAGTTTATGTATTTTTGGTTTTTTAATTAATTAACCAATTTATTATGCCACGACCTATCAGTACTGTTTGGGGACATTTTTTGGTGTTGTGTGAAACTGACGGTAAGAAACATGTTACTTGTAGTTATTGTTCTGTGCAATATAAGCACGCAATGGCCAATAAATTAAAACAACACTTATTAAAATGTAATAAATGCCCAAGTGACGTGAAAAACTTTTACAAACAAAACAACGTTCCGACAATACTGCACTCATCTCCAGAAGCAACTGTATCTCCACCTACGTCCACATCATCGACCATGGCACCGTCACCGTCATCGTCAGCCATGGAACCCTCTATTACTATACTCTATGCATGGAACCGTCAGCAGTGACACCGCTGCCGTCGTCTTCCACATTTAATTCTGATGCTTCTCATAACACAACATTCACGACGCAACCAGTAAGTCACAATGATATAAACACTGCACTAGCGAGGGCTATATATGCATCTGGACAGCCAATGTGTCTGCTTGAGTCAGAATACTGGAAACGATTATTCTATCTTTTTGACCCATCTTATACAGTTCCTTTAAGACATGTTTTGAGCAATACACTTCTCGACCTAGAATACAAAAGAGTAAAAGATGCAATTTATTGATGTCAAGTTGACCAAATCGTTACCTCTTGCTCTCATTACTGATGGATGGACTAATGTAATTGGCAAAGGCGTAATCAATTTTATTGTCACAACTCCGGAACCCATATTCTATCACGCAGTATATCCAGAGGTTCAAAGAGAAACCGGTGAATTTATTAGCAGCCAAATAATAAAAATCATCAACGAAATCGGCCCTGCTAAATTTGTAGTAGGTACTTATTACCGACAACGCTGCAAATATGAAAGCTGCATGGAGAATAATTAGAAAAGAATTCCCTCATGTTTCATGCGTTGGATGTTTGGGCCATTCACTTAACTTAATTTACAAGAATGTTTTAAAAAAAAATTGGGTTTTTTTATGAGACGCTGGATAAAATCCTCAAGGTGATAAAATTTATAAAACACACACATGTAGCATTGGCACAGTTTGAAAAATACCAGACTGAAAAATTTGGTGCTTCTGCGTGTACCCTGAAATTATTTTCCAAGACACGATGGAGTGGAGCGTATATCACCTTGAACTCTTATAAGCAAAATAGAGAAGCATTAGAGCAGCCAGCAATATCCCACAATGTTGTTGTTTCACAAGAGATCAAGAATATAGTTTTAGATACTGAAATTTGGTTGAAGGTAGATGAAATTACAAATATTCTCGATCCGCTTGCAACAGGCCTCCTATCATCAGAGAAGATAATTCCCTGCTTTCAGATACCCCATTCATATTCAAAAAGGTATGCCAAAACACATTACTCAAATTGGAAGAGTCTGTGTTTTAGACGCTGAAGACAAAGAAATTCTTATTGGTTGTATTATCAAACGCGAAAAAATGAGTCTTCAACCATTACATTTCGCTGCTCATCTATTGGATCCACGGTACTGCGGTCGCAATATGTTGAGTGATGAAGAAGTCTCTCAGGCAACAGAATTCAATACGGGAGTACTGTGCTACAAACGGCATTGATGAAGCAAAAACTTTGTCAAATATGGCAGAGTTTTATACAAAATCTAATTTTTTTGAATCATCGAAGGCTATTTGGGCTCCGGCTAAGCAACTGGAACCAAGATTGTGGTGGCAAACATTCGCTTTGAAACAAAGTATTGGTATGATAGCAGCAAAAATTTTAAGTGTACCGCCATCGTCTGCAGCTGCGGAAAGGAATTTTTGTCTTTTTTCACGCACTCACACAAAAATTTGGAACCGCTTAAAGCAACTAAGAGTACTTAAATTGATAAGCCATCAGGGCCAATATAAAGATCTGTGATTCGCAGTGTGACAAAACAAATGGAAGTGAGATTCCGTTTAACGACCGATCTGAAGACGATTATGATACTGGTGACAGTGATCCTCAGAGTGATTTAGAAATGTCAGACCCTACAGATCCCCTCGACGACGCTATATAATCCCCTCGCTTAGATATAGGCACCTGTTAAAAAACATCCGTGACCGTGTCAAACTTTTCTAGACAAGCTGTAATTCTTGATTTTGAGCTGATCCCTGAAAAATATTTGATTTTTTATGTTTTACACCAATCACTTGACACAAACATATTATTTTATAGCGTACAATTTATTCTTGTTTTCAACCTGTGTTTAAGTAACTTATTAGATTTGATAGGTAGGCCCACGGAACATTTTCTGTTCCGTGGGTAGGCCAGTTATGATGATTAGTGTTAACATGTATGTGTTTCATGTTTCAACGCTTAGGTGTATACCTAAAATGCCTTTTTATTAAGTAGATGACTATGACTTCTTGTGAAGAGAAATAATTTTTAAGAGAAGAGAATACCTTACTATTATGGATCTCAAGAAATAAGTGTTATTAAACCTTTTGACCGCCACAGTCATTCACTCATGACAGCATAATCAGTGGCGTAGCGTAGTGGGGGCGGCAAAATTTCACAATAAATAATAAAAATATTTAAACCATTTCATATTGCTATCGTAACTACAAATTCGGACCGATTGAAAAGAGCACGGAATTTTCATTACTTATTCTTTGACGAATTCGGGGAATCCCCTTTCTTTGAATGATATTTTGTAACGACTGCTGGCACAGCACCGTACTGACTTGCAGGTATTCCCCGTATTTTATTTTGTGCTTGGATTGTTTATTTTTTTTATTTAAAATCTAACCTGTAAAATGCAAAATAATGATGACTGTTCTTGCCAAAAATTTGTCTAGAATTATGTAATTTAGAGTATACATTAAATCGAAATACCTAAAGAAGAGGGTGGCAAAATGGTCTTCCGCCCCGGGCGGCCGACACCCACGCTACGCCGCTGAGCATAGGTACTTATTTAGTGCCTCTACTTCGTTGGCTGTTACTATTGGATGACTATGGGGATCGAAAGGTAAATTTTGTAAAGTTGATTATTAAATACATAATTATTAATTATAGATCTCAAGAAGTGATATTAGGTGATATTATTTTTTGGTCAAAAATCTGCCTACACAATTTTTGACGTATCGCTACCATTTTTTTTATAGGTACACTCCTGAGATTACACACTTTGGTATGTCACTGCCACTTTTAATGAAGCAAAAAACAATTTCCAAAAAAAAATATTTTAACAAAAATCTGTTTCCAAGGGTGTTTCAGGTCCCTGGTCATGAATTTATTGTCTGTTTATAAAAAATCAAAATGGCGGATAAAAAAGGCGGCCCAAAAAAAAAATGGTTAATTTCTCGATTTTTTAAAGATTTTTTTAAAAAGAATTTTCGATTTTGGAAAAGTGGCAATGACACACCATATCTCAGGAGTGCATAAAAAAAATGGTAGCGATACGTCAAAAATTGTGTAGGCAGATTTTTGAAAAAAAATAATATCACCTAATATCACTTCTTGAGATCTATAATTAATAATTATGTACATATGTATTTTCTCACTGTGTGGCGGCAGTTTATGTAAGTGCATTTGTGTGTAAGGTAGGCGAGCTGGCAACGTTGCGTCGAGTCACGAGTGACGACGTCAACGAGAGTGCGTCAGTGTGAGTTTGGTTTTAAACCGAATCAAATTGATTATTTATATCGGTTGAAAACAGTTTATTTACCAACACAAAGTTTTTAACTTATCAATAGAGTTTTTATAACTTAGGTAGGTAATACCTACGCTTGGTCGGACGGACCGCTAAGTATAGAACTAATCCCGCTAAGTATATCACACATTTAAAAAATCTTTACACAGTTTATATGTATCCGTTATACGGTAAAATCAAGAAAATGTAGTTATAAAGAAAAACATAGTCATCAACAGTAACCGTTTTAAATCGAAAAAATGGTTTATTTCGGTTTTAAACGTTTTTTTTCGTTTTAAATGGATTGGTTTTAAACCGGCCTTACATTTATACACACACTCACGGGGATCGGCCTCGTGGCTTGGCCTCATGGAGCCGCGCGGCCTGACCTCACGGAGCCGCGCGGCTTGGCCTCACGAAGCCGCGTGGCACTAGTGGGGACGCACTTTTAGGTATGCCGCCTCCTGTCAACCTTCTGTCTGATACAGTCTGATGTCTGCATTGAAATAAATGTCTATGGATGTCTGTCATTGTCATTTGTCACTAATACTTGTCAGTCATAGTGTTGCCACCTTAGCCCTTTTTGGTCTAGATCTAGCTCTTTTTACACTGATTGAACCCGTTTTTCGTTCCTTTAGCCCGAAAAGGGCAATTTAGCCCCAAATGATAAATTGTCTGTGTATCTTAAAATACTGAGACCCAGCAGGAAATAATCTATATCAGGATTATTTTAGCTTTACCACATTCAAATGCTGTTGTAGAACGTGCCTTCAGTTCCAGAAAAACAAAAAAATCTCAATTAAATGCAACTAAATACAATAACGTCGACTAGATAGGTAATAAAACTTTGAAAACAAACCTGTTGCTCTCAGCAATTCATGAGATAATAAAAAAGGGTAGAAGCAATACTAAATACTCCTTCAAATTAGACACTAACATCCGCACATCCACCGCAACTCTCAACTTCCACAGCTGCAGCTACAAGTGCTAAAGAAACAGATTCCTCTGAGGATGATTTAGATTTTTAATCTGTCGGTCCATTAATAAAAGGTACGAGTACTTACCTAAATTAATTTTCAATATAAGTGTTTTAGTGAATATTATTGATTTTCCTTAGTCCTTTCTAGCACTTTTGTTACATCTTAATTCTAGCCGTTCCCACCCTGATTCTAGCAGTTCTAACCCGTTTCAGCTAATAAATAGCCCCTCTTAAAAAATAAGGTGGCAACACTGGTCAGTCAGTGCTTCTGCACTGAAGTCTCGAAACGGTCTCGAATTACTATGCCGCAAAGGTGCTCTTTGGACACGTACGTTCACTGCATTGTTCATAATAATCTCTATCCATAATATTTTTCTCTACCAATTGCTGCATTGTAGTTTTGGGCATCATTTTAATCTGCCTACGAGAATTCGAAGTTCGAGAGACAATAAAGTTGGTGCTCGTTTTTTCTGTTGGATGTAGGTAAGTATTTTTTTCTACAACAAACTAAACTGTTCTATTAATTATTCGTTATAACTTAGTATTTAACATGTCGTATCTTTGTTGTATTTACATTATGTCTAAGTAATATCGTAATGTTCAACTTGCGTGACCGCGATCTGCTAAATAGTTACCTGTTCCCCGTATGCCCCTGATAAATTGCAATCGACCATAAATATTGCAATCGACAATATTTGTATCAAATTAACAAATTTTTATGATCAAATATTAGTCGAACTATTGCTCTAATAGAATCTGTTTTCTTGTAGGTACTGGTGTTTGTAGTTGTTGTATTATGTGCCTAGGGTACCCACCACTGGCTAAAATTGAAATTAAGTTTTAATTGAACAAGAAACTTGTTCTCCAAGTATTACTTACTTTTTAACTACCTACATTTAATTTAATTTCGCACCTTTTTTATTGAAGTCTGCAGACATTTTTAAAATATTTTCTTTTGACTAAGACTATTTTGTGAATGAAGGTACCTACTACTTATCAGAGGGATTGAAATTATATGTAGGTATATTATTTTTAAACTTGTGTGCATCTTACAATTTGCTGTGCTGGTCCTGTGCTAAAGTAATATGTATTAATACTGCTTTGCCATCATGCCATGCTATTTTATTTTTATCAGTGTATTTTGTGATGCTAAATATGATATAAGATCAAGTTTTTAGTTTTTTCGAGAGTGATTTCTTGATATAGTGGTTTTCATATAATTTATTATCCAGTATATATGTTGCAGTAAGATGGTAGAAGCCGTGTTAGAGTTAAATCCCTAGCGATATCTAGGGCTATAGTTATTAACTAGGAACTTGATATCTCTAGGGATATAACTATTTCACGGCTTCAACTATCTTACTGTAAAATTTAAGGTGCATTCGGGTCATTCGGAAAGGATTTTTACAGAGTTGAGGATATATTCATATTTTCATTCACCACTGAAGTGGATGGTGGAGTGAATAATACTAATTTAGGTCCCTTTATTTACTTGAATATACAGCCTATAAAGCTATGTTCCGAATACTTTTATAAATGTCCTCGGTATTTAGATACAAGTGTTTAAAGATTATTTTTACAAGTGCAATTCCGAAACATGTTCGGGTAATTCTGAATGACAGTTAAAATTGGGTTTTAGTTAGTTTATGCATAGAGAACATACTTTTTCGTTCAGATTTGAAATACAAAAAAATTTTTTGGTTGATTCCGACCTCTCAAAATTTTTTGGTTGATGCCGACCTCTCAGTAGGCTAAACATAATATATATAAGACATATTTGAATTTCGGAATTACCCTGCAAGTTGTCTATGGTACTCAAACTTTTTGAATTTCTGAAATTTCTTAAAACTTCAGGAATTTCTGAATTATAGATTTTCGGGTAAATCCGAAAATCCAAAAAATGCGCCATATATCACACTCGTTCACAAATATGTCGCGTTACACATCAACGCTCCCCTCATATCCTCGTGAACTAACTGAAGCGCGGGAGTTTAGTAAGATGGCGGCTAGGCGAGTGTTCGTAGAGCAAATAATATTGCTGCGATTTATAGAAAATTTACATTATTGGAAATACCTGATTTTCGGAGTTAGCTGAATGCACCTTACATTAGGTTATTGATAATTGAACTTTTTGAATTGTATTATTAACCCCTGAATTATGAAGAGGGGCATTATAAGTTTGTAATGCTGTGTATTTGTTGGTGGCATCGTAGCTCCCAAGCATCGAACCATATGCTCAATGTGTTTTTTTTTTAAGGCTTATCACTGGTTTACTAGATATAAAATGAGGTCTAATTTTCTTGACTGATAGGTATACATTTTCTTGGTTTGTTTTTATCTCAAGTCTCTTGAGCATCACGATCTTGAGTCGTTATGGATAGTTAGAAGCCCAAAAGTCTGACAACCAGTCTTACCAAGGGGTATCGTGTTACCTAGTCACTAGGTTGTGGAGGTCAGATAGGCAGTCGCTCCATGTAAAATACTGGTATTCAGCTGCATCCGGTTAGACTGGAAGCTGACCCCAACATAGTTGGGAAAAGGCTAGGCAGGTGATGACCTCTTGAGCATATTATATTAGCATATTAATTGCAATAGGAAAATAAGAATGAGAGTCGTTTTTAGTAGTTTTAGGCCCGTATTACAGAACGTCACTCAATACTCAAGCATTACTTAAAACTAGTTTCAACCAATCAAATGGCTTGAATCTAGTTTTAAGTAATGCTTGAGTATTGAGTGACGTTCTGTAATACGGGCCTTAGTCTTGTTATTGTATTTACCTTATTTTAGTTTTGAGGAGGGATTAGTAGACGCATACTTAGACCAGACACATGTCACTAAAAGAGAACACATATAATTGTTTCGTTATCATTGAAAACTAAAGGTGAAATATAACAATATCAATGTTCTTTTTTCATGGCAACACAGCAGTAACGAGACGCCAATGGTGTCGATTCTCTTGTCACAAATGCCTCTAAACTAGACTAAAAATCACTAAAATTTAGTTTAATCCTGTCAAACGACGATTTCCCATTCTGAAATTAGACTAAAATGACACAACTTAACTATATTTTAGTTTAGCAGCACTAAGATGGTACTGAGATATTAGTTTAGTGAAAACGGCAATTTTGCTATTCTGAATTTGACGTTTTTCACCTAAAATTTACATTTTCTAACTAAATCTGACTATTTTTAATCGCGACTAAAAACGTGTGGAATAAAATTGGTTGTCATGAACTTTTAATTCACACCAACACCTCGACTTCAGATGCAAAAACAGTACTGAATATTTTTTTTTTCTTTTGCTTCTAACTCGAAAACGGTGTGTCCAATCGCAAAAATAATGAAAATTTCGACACCCTTTATAAAACCCTTAAACCCCTAACACTCTACATGTAGGTAATATTTTTTTCTTATTTTCCATACAAAAACTGAAAAAATCTATATAAAACACGTCGAGGCTGCTCCCCCTGCGCGCCTCCGGCTCTAAAAAGATTCACGTGGTTAGGTATCACGTGTTACCTAACAAAGTTGCGATTGTCAAATTCGATTTAGATGTGTCAAAATTATTTTTAAATTTAGAGAATTTATTTTGCAGAATAGCTTTGAGATTCTCATAGTCAAAAGTAGGAAATTTTAGTGATAGTTTAGTTAGTTTAGTTCGGTGTACAAGAGAATCGGCACCAATGGCCGTTTTCACACTGAGACGATAATGACACCGACATATCGGTCCGACATCGTCGGACGATATCGGTATATGACAAGATGTAACCACAGCTTATTGTTATGTCATGCGTTATGCCACAGCAGCCTCGAATAGTTTCGTTGCGCCAGCAAAAACTTACATCGCCGCGGGATTTCAAAAGTGAACTGTGTAATAGTGTATTCGAGGTAATAATGGCAGCAGCCAACAAGTGCAGTGTGTCGTCCGCCGATATCGGCACGACAATCAATGTCGGCGACGATACCGGCACTACACCGACACAGTGTGAAAGCGTTTCGTAGTAATTGTATGAAACTACCAGTCCGACGATATCGTGTCGTTATCGTCCAATGTGAAAGCGCCCAGACTTGGCTGTCTATGAACGTGAATAATTAATTATCAGTAAAAGTTTAGATTAACTGACAAAAACCGGCTAAGTGCATGTCGGACCACGCACAGTAAAACGTTCCATAGTTGGGATGAATTTATGCCAATAACAAACTTCACATTGTAGTTACAAAACATGTTCTCCCATGCATACCAACTGCAAATGTAAATTTATACGCACAATATTGAGAGGTTTACCATGTTATTTTAAGACCGGACTTCTTATAGGTTTTCCTGTAATCTATGTGTAAAGAACCATTCTCTGTATTTTTTTACAAATTTTAGACTCCGCTAATATACCTATTTAAATGTATTTATTTAAAAATGATTAAAAAACTTTTTATTTTTTTATTTGCCCCCATAAGTGACCCTCATATTAAAAATTCATTTATTTACGTTACACTTCCGTGTTTGGGTCACAGAAATACATAGGTGTACCAAATTTCAACATAATCGGTCCGTTAGATTCGGAGAAAATTGGTTGTGACAGACAGACAGACTAGAGTGATCCTATAAAGGTTTCGTTTTTTCCTTTTGAGGTGCTTACGGAATCCTAAAAAGTTAAAATACTTTCAAACTACTCGTATGACTATGTTCTATATGGTCGCCCGGTACAACCGCGCACGCAATCGGTAGGTACTGCCGCTCATTCATGGAATTATTCCGTTTGAATCAAACAATCATCGCGTGTGATCTAAAACCTATGATTTCGGGTGCACCCTTCACCACCGAATGTCGTCATACTCATACGAGTTTGACGAACTAGCCAGCGAACCCATGTGAATTGTGAATTGCGATGAAATTGTTATCTACTATCGTCCGAATCACTTTATCTTTAGGTTTCTGTCTAATCGGTAGATGGTAGATGTTATAATTTGAGGGTGTCTATTAACGTTTTCATTATAAAATTAATCCATACCCTCAATAAGTTATAACTACAAAGTTTGATGTATACGTTCACTTGAAACTATTGTTTATTTTTAACCGACTTCCAAAAGGAGGAGGTTCTCAATTCGTCTGGATGTTTTTTTTTTTTTTTGTTTTGTATGTTTGTTACGCGATTACTCCGCCAATTATGAATAGATTTTGATGATTCTTTTTTTGTTTGGTAGATCATACTTCAGAGGTGGTCCCATATAAATTTTATTAACTTTGCTTGGGTAGTTTTTGAGTTAGCTTCAATTATACGTATTTTTTCCCACTTAATATGTAGATGATATGTTAACTTCTTGTCACTGTTATTTACATAGCAGGTAGTGGTATTCGAATTTGTGTGGGGTAGGTACCACAACTAAAAAGTGAAAAATAAAATTTTTTTACAAAAAAAAAAACAACCGACTTCAAAAAAAAAACACTACAAAGTGAAAAATAAGTTTAATTTCGGAAGTCGGTGACAAAGAACGAAAATTCAAAACCAAAGACACCGACTTCCGAAATTAAACTTATTTTTCACTTTGTAGTGTTTTTTTTTTTTGAAGTCGGTTGTTTTTTTTTTGTAATTTTTTTTTATTATCGTTTGCGTTAGTAGGATGTCACTTGTCTAGGGACCCGTTTGTGTCAGTTTGCAAAATATGTATATTATGATAACTGTAAATTATCAAATTAAATTGTTAAATAATAGCAATAATAAATATTTTTAAATAGTTATTATTTATAATAATTTAATAATATTTATTTTAGATATTATTACTAATAAATATTACTAAAACAAAATGGAAAAATACTATTAATTAATGACAAAAAGCTCATTTCGTGCCTAGGATTTGGACCTTCTATCTTATACACGGCAAGCGGCCTTTTTTTTTGGGTGGGAAATTATCAAATAACTTCTCCCGCTCTGGGTGGAGCGGGAGGGCGTGTCAGACTCTTACTGACTAAAACCCACCCGTGTTCCTTCCTGTGCCATGTTGCCGGGGGCCACGATTTCCCCATCGGTTTTCTTCGAACCCCCGGCAGCCTTTTTTTTTTTTTTTTTTTTTTTTTTTTTTTTTTTTTTTTTTGGGTGGGAAATTATCAGATAACTTCTCCCGCTCTGAGTGGAGCGGGAGGGCGTGTCAGACTCTTACTGACTAAAACCCACCCGTGTTCCTTCGGTTGCCCTGTTGCCCCGATCGGCGGTCTGTTTAGACGTTGCATAACTTTTTGTAAATGTTAACCCTATTCACTAAAACAATACATTAATTATAATAAAACGATTTTGCAACATACTAAAAGCAACTTGGGCCTATCATGGGCTTATCTGTCAAACATGAGTTTACATACAAATCGAGCATACAAGATCTTAAATATAGTTAAAACGTTCGTAGGTACATGCTTTGCCTGACATGGCGTAATTTGTTTTTATTTTACAAACAAATAATTAGTTCACTAAACCAAAGACTAAAGACTGGTTCACTAACATTCATTATTAAGTTTTATGAGAATAACTAGCTTCTGCCCGCGACTTCGTCCGCGAGCCTATAACCTTCCTCAAGAATTGGGCTATCCAATGCAAAAAGATTTTTTCAAATCCGACTGATAGTTCCAGAGATTACCCTCTACCTACATACAAACTTACAAGCAAACAAATTTTACCTCTATAATATTAGTATAGATAATACTATAGAAATAATAATATAACGTTCAAGCATGTCAAAAGGCTTGAACATCGTGTTACAAAATCAGTGGAAAATCGTCAGACCAAACCTCTGGTCTTCCCAGAGCAACAGAAAGCCATCAACTGTTTCGGCTGTGATGCGTATGCTACATATAGGTATAGATGGATTGTGTGAGAAATTTTATGAAAGAAAAGGGAGTGAATGATAGCGTGACAGCTGACGGGGCGAATGGAAGAAGAAAACGTGTTAAGGCTCTTACAAACAGGTGCGACACGCGTTTGTAAGAGCCTTTACGTCGACCAAGTAACATGGGAAAATGGAGAAAGATGATAATGAGTATTCTTGTAACTTGAAGCAAATAATTACATGCTCAAATACCTGTACCCTAATTGCGTAATACAACACAACCACAATGTTTCGATTTGAAATACAGAGTGGCAGGGACATCGACGCTAAAACTGAAACCATAGATTCAGTATATGATTCTGAACCCCCCCTGCATTGAAATTTATCGTCGGTTATTTTTAAAAAAACCAGCTGTTCCATACATTTTGACCGCGTAGGTATTGCACTTTTGTATGAAACAGCAGATTTCTTTTTTAAATAACCGACGAAAAATTTAAACGCAGGGGGTTTGAGTATCATGTACAGAATCCATGGTTTCAGTTTTCGCGTCGATGTCCCTGCCACCCTGTAGATTGCTAATCCATTGCTTCCTAAGCTGGAAAAAAAATCTGCTCAACAACGTAAATAACGCAATGAATGTTGTTGAACTGTCAAAATGAAACAGATTAGGCAAAATTGTTTACGAAAATAAGTTCCGCAATTAGGGTAGGTACTGTTCTTTGTAAAGTTAACAAAATAAACATACTCAAATTGACGTCTTTATTATCTTACGCTGAGTCATAAATATTCATTACTTATTTGTTACAAAGAGGTGGGTACTGATGCCTTGAATCTAATTTTAATGTTAAAATGAACAAAATCATACCATTATGACTAACACTGCAAGCAATAACGCGTATCGATTCGGTATCGCTACCGAGCGCGACAGCGATATTGCTAATATCTGAATAGGCCTTTATCGTGTACGTCTTATGCAATTTGTGAAGCCGTTGTGTAAATAAGAAACCACATTTGTAGGAAACACAAAAAAAACCGGCCAAGAGCGTGGCGGACCACGCACATTTCCGTTGTTAGGATATTCATTCATACTAACTACCCTTTACGCAGCGCACGCACAGTATTGATTTTATCGACCGCAAAAATAAGTTTGTAATTCAGAGTACTTATTTCTCGAAAAATCTAGTCGTGAGACTACACAAATAGGCTCATGTGATGACTAATCTGCGCGATAAGCATCATAAACAATTTATCCTTCAATTCCACGTTGATGATAACGAATAAACTGCTGCCGCTATAATTTCACAAATGGTAAACGCGGCACGTTTGCCTATTCTAGCCGCCAAAATTTCAAGTCAAAATGAGGATAATTGAATATCAAATTGTTTGTTTTTGCTCGACTTGGCACTTCCGTGCCCCCAGATAAGACTATAGTTGGTGGTCAGCTAGAAGTTTAAAAATCACCTACCAGAGGGTTGGTCATACCCACGTCATACCTATATGGATAACAATAGGTACCCTAATTGCGTAATACACGATCAATCACAATTTGTTTCAATTTGAAACAGATTGCTATTCCATTGCTACATAAGTTGGAAAAAATCTGCTCAACAACGTAAATAACGCAATGAATGTTGTTGAACTGTCAAAATGAAATAAATCAGTCAAAATCGTTTACGCAAATACGTTACGCTATTAGGGTAGGTACTGGATTTATTATGACCACTCAAAGTTCGTGTAGGTACAGGGCTGCATCACAAAGTAACACGTATTTTATTGCGTTTTACGATCTTGTTGTTTCCATGAAAATAGAAACCGACCAAATGCGTATTGGACCACACACAGTGAAGGGTAGTTGGGATGAATATTTACACATGCAGAGTATTGATTTTTCCTTGTTGTCTTTTTTTTGTATCATAGAGTAGATGGTAACAAGCATTTAAACCGCTGTTTACGTTTATAGAAAGGTAAAACCGGATGTCTATTGCAGTGAGAACGTACCGAAATCGCTATTATATCCTCATAATAAATGTGTATAAATTAAGTAGGGGCAAGAGTTCAGGTCTAGCCGTCCTTGGATTTGATTACCGCCGCTTGTCTCGCGTTATTAAGACTTTATATTTACTTATAACTAGCAGTTCGGCCGCGCGGATTTCGTACTAAAACCTTTAAAGAGTACTTTTGGTGAATTAATGATTACTAGTGGTCGCCCAGTAGTCGAAATTCAACCATAATTCATTTAAATTTTAAGTTTGATTGGATAGTTCATACTTATTCCATGTATAGTACTAATTCCATGCTGCCATGATAGTATATACTAATTCCATGCTGCCATGATAGTATATACTAATTCGATGCTGCCATTAGAGCTTCCAATACCGGTATTGGCTAATACCGGGATCCCGGACATATTTTGTAATTTTTCAATACCGGTATTGAAATTTCCAATACCCGGGATACCGGTATTGGTGATATATTTAATTATCAGTAGACACTACAGTGAAACAATTTCTTTTTATTACACATTATATTTCCAAAAACATTTTATCTGGGTAAGTTTTAAAAACTGCGTATTTTAATTATCTCGTGGTTTATTTAGACAGTTACATACCTATTCCCAATGTTGAATTAAGCATTGAAAAACAACTGAAGGCAGAAATGGAAGCTAAAACTCAAAGGGAAGTTAAAACCCAAGCTTCATCCAGCACTAATAATGATATAGAGTCTATTGTAAGAGTTGAAATAGACATTTATGATAGTTCTGGAGGCGGCCGAGAGATGTATATTGACATGGCGTATAATTATTTACTTAGCATTCCACCTACGAGCGTAAAGGCAGAGAGAAGGTTTTCCTTGGTTACATATTTGTACCGTTAAGAAGGTTGCTCTCTAATTAAAGTTTAAATGCTATTTCCTTCCTACGAGATCATTTTCGGGGAAAAAGAGAAACAATTATGAATTTGTGACTGATTTATTTGATTTATGTATAAAAAAATATTATATTATTGTTTAATTGTTGATTTTAAAGAAAATATAATATGCATACTACTGACCCGCCCATGCTTCCGCACGGGTAGAATCTACTTTTCGCGCAACTTTCTTAATTTTCTTCTTTCATAAGAACGTTCCCATGATAAAAAAAAATTGCGAAATCGGTCCAGCCGTTGACGCGTGATGCCGTGACCAAGAGAAATAGGGATTCATTTTTATGTATATGTATAGCGTTGCAAATAAGTAAGTCATAGTAAGCCGGCTGATGTTGACATCGATAGTTGATCTTATCGTCACTGGAAAGGCAAAATTACTTAACCGCCACATTATTTATATGGCGTTAAGTAGTTTTGCCTTTCCAGTGACGTTATAATTATGTCTATTAAGTTTCCTTTTAAATTCGTTATATAAGCTACTGCCGTGAATTTTTTCACATATCTAAAACCAACCATTTAGCTGGCAGGGGGGACCCCCTGCCAGCTAAATGGTTGGTTTTAGATATCGGCAGTAGCTTATATAACGAATTTAAAAGGAAAACTATCACAGCTGAGTAGGCTTTACTAATTTACGAGTAATAATATAATCGACCAACTTAGATTTGCGATTGTAAAAACATGTTCTCCCATACATTTTGTATGAAAGATCGGGGGGCACGGCAGTGCCCCCGCCAAGCCGAGCGCGAAGCAAACACTGCCGTACCATCCTTTACTGGAACTATTTCGCCGCATTTTCAGGCCCCTATTTGAGAACCTCTGGATAAGATCAGAACGCAGAAATTTTCGTCATCCAGGAAGCTATAATCACATACTTAAAATCCAAAATTTCAAGTCTGTAGGTCATTTAGTTCCGAAGTTAAGCGAAAGCAAAGTTTCGCATTTATGACACTCACTCACTCATGATCATCAAAATAGAACTAGTACTTCCCATAAACTCAGAGAGCTGAAATTTGGTACAGACTTAGGATTTAATGGCCACATAAAGGGAAAACTATAAAAACTAGGATAATCGAAGATCTGGAGTAACTGGTGACCCTGATTAGAAAACATAAGAGCCCAACCAAACTATTAGAGATCGACATACCGTCTTTACAAAAAATATTCAACTTGGTGGGCCGCTTCATTTGATGTCAAAAATCGAAGGTCTGAAGTATCTGATGAAGAACCCTCAGCTGGTCTCAGCTGTATTAGAGATATGGTAATGCCCTCTTCTACTATTGGTACGTAAAAAAATCGTCTGTCATTGCAAAAATCCAGCGTAGTGGAACACATCTTCTAATCTAATTTAATCTAGCCTATAGCGTCTCACTGCTGGGCAAATGCCTCCCTTTCTACTTTTAATACGCATATAAATAAAATTAAAGGAAAACTCTGGATAAGACTAGACTGGCTTTTATACTTATACTTACAAGTTTACAAGAAGAAATAGTCGAACGATTAACTTTATTCTACTCGAACATTACACAAATTAAATAAACAAATTACACAAAAATATTAATTTCGCTCAATTTCGTTCAATTTTGCTCAAAATTTGGTCAAAATATAATGCATTGGACTAAGAGTGGCGGTGATACCCGCACACGTCGCTAGATAGCGCTCCGCGTTTTTCCGATAACCTTATATAGCGAAGTGGCAACCGGCCGCGTTACAGTCGTTTACGACATTCTTCTACTGCGCTTGAAAACGTTTGCTAGGGATTAGGAGGGATTATTTGCATTTCGTTGATTTCGTGAGGTTTGCTAAGGTTAATTAGCAGGTTGTTATTATAACAATTCAAAGATTTGAATAGGTTAGGAATTTTATGATTAGTGATGGATTACTGATTATTACTTAATTATTAGATTTAAAAAAAGTTTTAATTGAATACTTTATTTAATTGTTAGTTATTCAGTAGGTACTCTTAGTTTTCTAGGTTTAATTTACAGTTAGGCAGTACTTCGAATCGCGTTCGTGTTTATAAGTACTTTTCTAGTATTGTAGGTTTAGTTTATTTAGTTAGATATTACTTCGTTTCGTTTAAAAATATCATTAATTTAGCTGTATTTCAGTACTAGGTAGGTAATACCTTTGGTAGAAAGTTCATTGATAATTAATTATATTGACACTTGTCTAATAATTAAGAAATTCGCTAATAATTTGATTCACGAATTATTGCCTATTAAGTCAAAATTTGAGATCATACCCCGGGCATGCGTGTACAGAGAACAATTCCCAATCTGTGTGGCGTATGCCCTAACAATTCACAAGAGCTAAGGTCTAAGTCTAAAAAATGCCGTCATGGACATTGGCACCTCCATATTCTCTTGTGGCCAAGCCTACGTGGCGCTTTCACGAGTAACCAATCTTCATGGGGTGCACCTCATAAATGTTGACTTCAATAGTATAAAAGCTCAAGCTTCAGCGATCACCGAATACAACCGGCTTAGGCGTAAATACCGCGCCGATCTTTCAGAAATTAAACCGTCTAAACCGTCTAAAAGAATAAATAATGAACGCGAATGGGCAATACGAAAAACTGTTGCTACTGTACAAGAATCAAAAGAAGAAAAAAGAAAAGAAATATTTGTAATAATAAAAAAAGCAAAAGATAAAACTACTCCTAAAAAGAAAGAAATTGTGTCAAATAAGAAAATCTAATAAAATAAATCAATAGCCCACGTTTCTACAAAAAGAAGTGAAATCCCACCAAAAACATTCTGTAAAAAACTAGCCAAGTCTCGATGGAGCTGCTTGTTTATCTTTAAAAAGTAATGAAATCTAGACAAAGTCGTGCCAAGTCTAAGGTTCCTTACTGCGATTTCTTTATTATTATAGTTAATGTTGTGTGACTTGGCCGTTGAAGGGTACACAAGAGTACAAAACCAGGTGCTCTATGACACCACTGCACCAATCTGTCGCCAAACTCGCTACCCATTGTCAATGCTGAATGCATGTGTTGCACAATCAATAACAGCCTAAAATGAGACACTAGCATCCAATTACCAATACCAGTATGGGCTATTATCTCGCTTAACAAACATAGGTAGTTACAACAGATATAACATTACGTGTAAACAAATTTGACTTGTACCCACTAACGTATAAAGAATATTCAACGGCCAAGTCACACAACATTAACTATAATAATAAAGAAATCGCAGTAAGGAACCTTAGACTTGGCACGACTTTGTCTAGATTTCATTACTTTTTAAAGATAAACAAGCAGCTCCATCGAGACTTGGCTAGTTTTTTACAGAATGTTTTTGGTGGGTTTGTTTTTCAACTACTAAGTTAAGTTTGTTCTTGGGATAAATTCATCCCAACTACGGAATCCTACATTGTGCGTGGTCCGACATGCACTTGGCCGGTTATTTTTTACCTCTTCCGCAACCTTCCAATCCCACCACACCCAACGCTTGGTTCACTTATTTTAGGCATTCGAGATGTATTGAAAATGTTATCTATGAATAGACTCTTAACACGATTCGTAACAACACCCTCAAGGATCGGACAGGATTTTTGTTACATGTTGTATAACAGGCATAAACCTCTTCAAAAATATCATGTGATCAAAAATAGTCGAGTTCCATGTAGATGTAGACGGTCATGCAATCGTCGGAATACGATTCGCGAGGATGCGCTCCTTCCGTCCACTTTGTCGCGTGCGATGTTTTTTTTTCGCTATGTAAGTATGTATCGGTCTTTAGGTGGCGAGGAAAATTTCAATGCCTAGATTACGTTCTTCGATTATGTTATTGTAACTCTGGCGTTGGATACTTAGATGTACCTACACCAAAACTTAATTTGAATAGTGCTAGGATTATCGGAATGTCAAGACACATGCAAAAAATAATTAAAGTGACCTCCATAATTCTAGCACTAGTCAAAATAAATCGCCCTTTTCGAATTACTAAATATTTCCATCGTTTGTGTATCTGTCATGCTGCATGCATTAAGCTAAGAAACATTAACCTACAGTCATGGACCCGTCTTATCGACAAATAGAGTCACTAGCACATACAAATGACTTCTATTATCAGAAAAGTAGATACTAAAAATATTGTTTTTGTTTCCAGATCGGTGAATAATGTTTGGCCTGCTGCTTAGTTTACTGGGCTTAGCTGGCCTGAGCCCAATTCCCTTTCTGTCCGACGTAATAGGTGCCACGGAGCCAGCCCTAAAACTGCTCATATCCATCCTACTAGGATACCCGCTGGCGATTATATATCATAAATACGTCAAACAAAATGTAGAATATCGGAACTTATATTTCATCGTGACGGGATTCGACATGGCATTCTATAATTTTGGTATCTCAATGTACCATAATGCCATCCCAGCGCTAGTAATTTATTTAAGCACTAAGATCCTTGGTCCGGGAAAGAACAACGCAATAGTGACCTTCGCGTTTAATATGACGTATCTGCTGGCCGGCTACGTGGTGACCGAGTCGGAAGACTATGACATCACATGGACAATGCCGCACTGCGTGCTCACTCTGAAGTTGATTGCTTTGTCCTTCGACGTGTGGGATGGTAAGAAGATGCTAAAAGGAGAGGAACTGTCTGCGACTAATAAACTGACGGCTCTGGAAAGCCCGCCTACATTCCTGGAGCTGTTGGGATTCGTTTACTTCCCGGCGTGTTTCCTAGTGGGACCCATATTCTCGTTCAGACGCTACAAAGATTTTATCTCTGATAAATTCCCCTTGGAAACGGAAGCTGCTGTCTATGAGAGGCAAGCTATGAAGAGGCTAATTCAGGGTGCAATCTACTTGGTAGCTTATCAAGTTGGAGGTAATAATCTTTTAATGTTTTATTTATGCACATCTACTGCTTTTGGCTCGTACGTAATGTTCTCTGGTATATTTTTGATTTTTCTAGCTAAACAAAGAATTATCTTGAAAAAATTGGATAACTTTTGCATATCAAAATATTTAGTAACACTGTTCGACAAGAGCGTCTTCGGCAAAATTAATTCCAAAGAATAACATAGGCGTTTGTAAATGATAGTAGTAATGGTTCAAAACTTATAATTGAATGCATTATGATCAGTATGGTGTCAGGACTCCTCCCTTTTTTCGAATCGTCTGCCATCTGTGAGGTATTATTATTTCACTACTTTATGGCGTCATCGATTAAATGGACCACCATATAATTTTATGTTGCATTGAATTTCGACAGCAATGTGTATTTTTTTCATCAACGTTCATTCTTTTAAGAACCAGTCTAAGGCCCGTATTACAGAACCTTACTCATGACTCAAGCATTACTTAAAACTAGTTTCAATCAATCAAAAGGCTTTAAACGAGTTTCAAGTAATGCTTGAGTTTTCAGTGAGGTTCTGTAATACGGGCCTAAGACATCAATAATTTCCCGGCTATGAGTTTTGAGTGTTTTTAAAGTGTCTTGACAAGGAAGGATTTCTTGATGATAAAGCATTATGATGCTTCTATATTTGAGATCGGTTTCCACTACGAAAAATCGGTTTACTGACGAGAGATGTTACTGGAACTATTTTTAAAAGGGTCCTAACTAGTTTTCATCAATAGTTCCCTGGCTATAAGGGATACATAACCACTGGTTTCACTTCTAAAGTTGTGTTTTGCATTTTTCTTCTGCGGGGCACATCTTACTCTATTTACCGCGATCTGGTCGGCTATCTACGTTTTAAGTTTATACAGGCAAAAATAAAAAAAAACATGTACTTCGTCTAAGACATGTATGTCTCAAAATGGTGTCAACTATCACCCCCTTGGGTTTGCACCCAGCTTCCAAACAGCCTGTTTATATCGCTTTATCCATTTCACAATTAATGTCTTTTACTTCTTACCAACACTTTGGAGCCTGATCACGCGATATTTTAGGTCATTTTGGATGCGTGTTCACCTGCTAGTAACGCGCTGCTTACGCGGGACTCGTGTCTGGAGAAGTTTTACTGAAAATCTACTGTACAAAAAGACTCAGTTGTCAAGATGCATTCTAGGCAAAGTGTCCTACTTACTTCAATCATTTATTTTTCGACTAATAGTCAAAAAAAGAATGATACCGGTCACGTTCTTGTACACACACAGTGTGTATGTTTTACCCAACTGTCCTCCAAACCTGGAACAATCTACTTGATAGAATAATACTAACCACTCAAAAGCTAATTAAATTGCGTTTTCTTTTGTTTCAGTCACTGTATTCAGTATGAAAGTTATGTTATCGGACGAGTTTCGGGACTCATCAGTATTCTATCGTAACCTCTACTGCGGTCTTTGGGCTCATTTCGCTTTATATAAATATATTTCCTGCTGGCTGCTCACCGAAGGTAAATATACTATCATCATTAATTCATTATTCTTATCATGTTATACATATCTTATTTTTGTATATGCTAGTAGTACTTACAAAATGTTTCAACATTTGCCCTACATTATATCAATAATGATGGGTAAAATGATCTATATAATCATTGACGATGGCCATCATATCAATCTATCAGCAACATAATGTGACTGCAAAAAGTATTCAAAACATTTAATTATGTAAGTGTTCAGTCAAAATAACACAGTTGTGACGTCCTCTTCTCTTAATCCAATTTCATAACAATTCCACACTGTGAACAATAGTCGCTTTGATTTAATACTGCTTAAGTATTTAATGTTCATGGAGCAATCGCTGCACTGAGGTCATTTCACTTTGTATAAATTAGTCAAGTTAAACAAATAGAAATTGTTCTTTGTTACAAAATGTAGCACGGAATACTTTGTTGAATCTAGATCAATTGGGCAATATAACTAAGGGCACTAAGTTCTTGTGATCTAACATCAGATAAGTTGTTTGGGGAGTCTGTCGCACCACTTCTTCTCCCCAGCTCAAAAGCTTGGAAGTGCTTTGAGGCAGGCCTTTTGGGTGTTGTCTATTGCAACTTCTGACGTTAAACAAGTTCTGTCTATCAGCCTAGTTTCAATAAATGTTTCATGTTGAGTATCCGTTGTTACAGCGTCTTGCATCAGGTTCGGTCTGTCGTACAACGGCAAGCGCACAGAGGGCGGCGCGTCGGTGAGCCAGTGGGACGGCTGTAACAACATCAAGCTGTTGCGCTTCGAGAGCGCCACGCGATTCCAGCATTACATCGACAGCTTCAACTGCAACACCAACCACTTCGCCGCCGAGTATGTGTACAAGCGACTGCGCTTCCTCGGCAACCGTAACCTCAGCCAGCTCATCACGCTCGCCTTCCTCGCGCTGTGGCACGGCACGCAGTCCGGCTACTACATGACCTTCCTCAACGAATTCCTTATAATGGTCATGGAGAAAGATTTAGAATCAATGCTGGTCAAAACTGAATTCTACCATAAAATGTGGAACAATATAATCACCAAATACCTCCTCTACATTATACTAAAAACATACACAATAGTATTTATGGGCTGGAGTCTAGCGCCATTCGACGTCAAGAGCTTCTCAAAATGGTGGACTGTTTATTATAGTTTATATTTTTCAGGATTCTTACTATTTGTGCCGTGGTCCTTTGTTTACAAGCCCCTAGTTAAAAAAGCCTTAAAAAGTTGCGGAGCTCATCCCAAAGCACAATAATTGTAATTAGAATATCCAGTATTGGTTAGTTAATGCTTACAATCAGCGCATTTAGCATAATATACATAGTTATTACAAAGTTTAGTATTTGCTTGTCGTACATACCTATCCATACATAATTTACAAAATATTACCTAAGTACAATTTGGAGTTATAACACGCGGTTAGAGATGTATTAAGAGAAAGACACGCTGGCACGTCGCATATTGTGACTGCTGCACGTGAATGTAATGGTGTTTGTTGTTTTGTTTCATTTTATATTATTTTGAACTTTCAATCATGGTTGCATGTTAGCTATATTTATATTTTATTTTTGCAACTCCTTATAATTTTCGGATCGGGTTAATTAATAAGCCAATGAAAGACATTTCTCGCGTAGACCAAAGTATCAAAGTTTTGTTTTTAAAGTGTTTTTTTGTTTCCGGATCACCTTGAAATATTTGACACAATTTTCGTTACCTATTAAATATAATAGACAATATCTTGTCGTCTCGCATCTTAAATAGTTATATTTCGAGTTTAAATTTGATAGGTACCTTTACAGTCATGGTTTTTCCATTTTCACATCCCATAACTGTCCAATAAAAAAACTTACTCCGACTTTTTTTCTATAAAACTCTTACCGCTTACGTCATTGATTCAGATGACCATCGAATAATGATAAAAGGCGGCAACATTAAATGTGTATCGTTAGTATTAGTAACTATTGACAACTTCTCATTTCCTTCACACTCGATCAATTAAAATGATTAAACTTTTAGAAAGTATAAGTTATCTTTAATATTTCCTATTTATTTATGTATTTCGCAAGAACTATAATCCCTATCCCCCTGCTAATGAATAAGCTAATTAGCAAGTAAGTTCCATCCGACGTTGCCTAGCCTACAATTATTAATAACTTGTACTCATAAACACTATATGAATTTAGTGTAGTATGTCTGGTTAGATACTAGTCTGAAGTCTGATAATAATAATGAAATCTATCATAAATTCGTGAAGCAAAATGTAGAATATTGGAACTTCTCAATGTACCCTAACGCCATCGCAGCATTCCCAGCGATAGTAATTTATTTAAGCACTAAGATCCTTGGTCCGGGAAAGAACAACGCAATAGTGACCTTCGCGTTTAATATGACGTATCTGCTGGCCGGCTACGTGGTGACCGAGTCGGAAGACTATGACATCACATGGACAATGCCGCACTGCGTGCTCACTCTGATGGTAAGAAGATGCTAAAAGGAGAGGAACTGTCTGCGACTAATCTGGAGAGCCCGCCTACATTCCTAGAGCTGTTGGGATTCGTTTACTTCCCCAGTGGGACCCATATTCTCGTTCAGACGCCACAAAGAATTTATCTCTGATATATTCCCCTTGGAAACGGAAGCTGCTGTTTATGAGGGGCAAGCTATGAAGAGGCAAATTCAGGGTGCAATCTACTTGGTAGCCTATCAAGTTGGAGGTACTTAATATTCTTTTATTGTTTTTTTTTATACATTTGGAACTCGTACGTAATTTTTTGGATACCAAATTAGTAGGTATCACACATCGGCCATAGCAAACGTCCCGCGCGCAGATTGTGTGTTCTATACAAACTCATATAATGTTAATTAAATCTGCCGCCCCGCGCTACGCGACGCGATGGAGCGCGGTACAGTGTGATAATCGCCATATTCAGCAGAAAAAATTGGTACATATGTTTTTCTAGCAAAACAAAGAATTATCATGAAAATGGGACATCTTTTACATATCAAACTATTAACTTATGTACCTACTTTTTACTCAACTGACCTAGCCTGGAAGAATATACTTGATGTAATGATACTAACCACTCAAAAGCTAATTAAATTGCGTTTTCTTTTGTTTCAGTCACTGTATTCAGTATGAAAGTTATGTTATCGGACGAGTTTCGGGACTCATCAGTATTCTATCGTAACCTCTACTGCGGACTTTGGGCTCATTTCGCTTTGTATAAATATATTTCCTGCTGGCTGTTCACTGAAGGTAACTACTACCCTATACTATATCATTAATACCATCATCATTAAATATTCTTATCATCTTATAGGTCCATATCTCATTCATTAGCTAGTAGTACTTACTTACAAAATAAGAATTTCAACATTTTGATCTTCATAGTATCAATAGGGTAAATGGTCTATAATAATCATTGACTATCCATATATCAATCATATCAATCTATCAGCAACATATTGTGACTGCAAAAAGTATACAAAATATTTAACTATGTAAGTGTTTAGACAAAATAACACAGTTGTGACGTCCTCTTAATCCAATTTCAAAACAATTCGTTAGACTGTGAACAATGGTCGCTTTGATTTGATACTGCTTTAGTATTTAATGTTCATGTGGCAATCAGTGCACTGAGGTCATTTCACTTTGTATAAATTAGTTAAGTTATACAAATTGAAATTTTTCTTTGTTACAAAATATAGCACGGAATACTTTGTTGAATCTAGATCAATTGGGCAATATAACTAAGAGCACTAAGTTCTTGTGTTCTAACATCAGATAAGTTGCTGGGGAGTCGGTCGCACCACTTCTTCTCGCCAGCTCAAAAGCTTGGAAGAGCTTTGAGGCAGGCCTTTTGGGTGATGTCTATTGCAACTTCTGACGTTAAACAAGTTATGTCTATCAGCCTAGTTTCAATAAATGTTTGATGTTGAGTATCCGTTGTTACAGCGTCTTGCATCAGGTTCGGTCTGTCGTACAACGGCAAGCGCACAGAGGGCGGCGCGTCGGTGAGCCAGTGGGACGGCTGTAACAACATCAAGCTGTTGCGCTTCGAGAGCGCCACGCGCTTCCAGCATTACATCGACAGCTTCAACTGCAACACCAACCACTTCGCCGCCGAGTATGTGTACAAGCGACTGCGCTTCCTCGGCAACCGTAACCTCAGCCAGCTCATCACGCTCGCCTTCCTCGCGCTGTGGCACGGCACGCAGTCCGGCGGCTACTACATGACCTTCCTCAACGAATTCCTTATAATGGTCATGGAGAAAGATTTAGAATCAATGCTACTCAAACTGAATTCTACCATAAAATATGAACCAACAAAATCGTTCAATACGTCCTCTACATTATATTTTAAAAGGTTTGTTTTAAGTATCCCACTCACGAATAGTATTTTTGGTGTTTGTTTTATGGTTCCTTTTTCTAGGGTTCCGTACCCAAAGGGTGCCAAACGGAACCCCATTATTATTTAAGTGCACTTTTATGTTTACGGATCACCTTGAAATATTTATCTTGTATGTCGCGTCGCGTCTTAAATAATTAAATTTCGAGTTTATTTTTGATACCTTTACAGTCCACAATTTTCCAATAAAAAACACCGACTTTTTTCTATAAAACTCTTTCCGCTAACGTCACTGATAAAGGCGGCAACATTAATGTGTATTGTTAGTATTAGTAACTATTGACAACTTCTCATTTCCTTCACACTCGATCAATTAAAATGATTAAACTTTTAGGAAGTACCTATAAGTTAGTTATCTTTAATATTTCCTATTTATTTATGTATTTCGCAAGAACTATAATCTCTATCTCCCCTGCTAATGAATAAGCTAATTAGCAAGTAAGTTCCATCCGACGTTGCCTAGCCTCCAATTATTAATGACTTGTGCTCTTACACACTGTATGAATTTAGTGTAGAATGTTAGGTTAGATACTAGTCTGATAATATAATAAATATAACTTAAAAAGAATTCAACTAATTAGTTGAAAAGGGCTGTAATAGTTGTAGCCTTATTTTTACGATTGTTGCTTAGTTAGTAAAAAATATATAATCATACAAACTACAACTCCAATTCAGCCTCAGAACTATGATTATGTCCATAGTTAGTTTAAATACCTAATAAATATGTAATATACATCTACACGGTCCAGGGAAATACTTAGAATAATCATATAACATTTTAGACTGACAACCGCAAGTGGAGAATGTCCTGTTTTGAGGAAACCAAATAAATGTAACAAGTAATGTCTTTCTTCTTTCGTTTACCATCAGACAAAATGTAAAACTAATTGTTGTTTTGCAATTATAATTCACGTATAAAAGTTATAAATAATAAAGCTTATCTAACAGCTCCCTTTGTTTCACGTCTCTTTCGTTTAGTCAGCGCACTTCCGAATCATTAAGTCTGCACTCATAAGTCATAGCGTACCCACCTAACTTCTCTGCCTACGATATTACTTATTAAATAGCTCTTGAATAGAAATACATAATTAAGAATTGTAAATGTATTCAGGCATGGACTATTAGCTATGTAATATGCGGACTATTAATATGTAAAACGTAAAGTAAAATCTTACAAAAACATGATGACATAATATTAATTAATTAATTGTGATTTTAGATGTACCTTATGATTTATATTGAACTGTAAACTCGTGTAGTAACAAACATAAGACATAAGTGTTAATAGATTTTATTATTTAGATCAGCGTTAAGTACGATATTAATAATAAAAAGTTGTTATAATTTAATAGGCCTTGAGTTGTTACTTAAAAAAATATTAAATGTACTCGTAAATTTTACAGCATTTGTAAACTTTATAGTGTATCCTACGTATGGTATTGTAATTGTTTTTTTTTATTATATAAACAGTCCTTATGTACCGATGCATATCTATATTCTTCTGTAGAAATTAAAATATGTAACCTATCCGGATACATAATTAAATCAAATGTAACATCAGCACATCATATTTCTTTCTTGTTTAAATTCCAAGATAAACGCGAAGATTGCAAATCTTTGTTGTTCTTTAAAATCGTGTAAAGTAGATAAAACAATTGTCAAGAGGCGAAAACCTGGTTTATATATTAAAGTTTATTACAACAATAATAAAGAGAATAAAACTAATAAAAAGAATTTCATTTAATATTTCACTGAACAAAAGACAGACAGAGCAAACCTTAACTTATTGGCCATAAAAAAGGGTACAAAGTGCATTTACATACTTACATGATTTGGAGATCACCTTGACAGGAATTGCTTGTGTTAGGAGACAACGAGCGACTTCCACATCTATTAATTTGCAATTGAATGTAAAAATATAAATAAATAAGTTAGTTCTAAATTATAGAAAAGCAAACTATAAATGAACGAGCGTTTAACTACAGAGAAAAAGGCAAAAAACGCGTATTCCAGTGATATGAGCGTGAGCAGCGGTGGCCCAGTGGTAACGGCCGCGACTCACGAGTTGTAGGTCGTAGGTTCGAACTCAGACAGGCGCTTTACTTTGTGTAAATTATTTCATCACCACTGCTCTCAAAACGGTGAAGGAAAACATCGTGAGGAAACCGGCATGTCCTAGAACCGAAAATTCGAAGATATGTGACATCTACCAACCCGCACTGGGCCCGCGTGGTGGATTACGGCATAGTACTCCCTCCCTCTCACAGAGAGGAGGCCTGTGTCTCAGCAGTGGGAACATTATAGGCTGATGATGATGTGCGAATATGGGTGAGAGTGTGAGGGTGTGTAGTGTGTGTGAGTTAAAATTAGCATATTTAGTTCTACCATAAGGTATAATTTTAGGTGTTAATTGTATGTCACCCCTGCGACAATGTCTTGGGATCGGAAGAAGTCTAATTTAGACCGTTTTGACTCGATGGTATAATTATCTGCATCTACACTTAGGTATGTGCCCTGTGGGCACGCCACAATTGCGGCGATAAGACCCCTCTTTGAGGAGTGGCTTGAGAGGCGCCACGACGCCCTCACCGAAAAGGAAATCGTGGCCCCCGGCAACAGGGCAACCGAAGGAACACGGGTGGGTTTTAGTCAGTAAGAGTCTGACACGCCCTCCCGCTCCACCCAGAGCGGGAGAAGATGGTATTTGATAATTTCCCACCCAAATAAAAAAAAAAGGTAAGGGCACATACCTTTTTTTTTTAACACATCCCTCGCTACTCTGGTGGAAACGCAACCTAATGCAGGTTCACTTTGACAGTGTCCGCTCCTCAATGTCACTGTCTTACATACTTACATTATTTAGTACCAACCTGTGGTATCAACCAACGTGTTGAGCAATGGGAGGGTCAATGCCACGGGGATTGTGGAAAGGGTGACTGACTGAATGATCTATCAACGCACAGCTCAAACCACTGAATGGTTTGGGCTGAAATTTGGCACACAGATAGATAATATGACGTAGGCATCCACTAAGAAAGGGTTTTTGGAAAATCTACCTTTAAGGGGGTGAAAAGGGGGATTTTGTTTGCATGAAAAATCTTATTCCTTGAGTTAATGAACTTGAAACTTGGCACGAATACTTATCTATGTGAATTATAAAGTTTTCTATTTTTAGTTTTTCTAAACTACCCCCTAAGGGAGGATTGGGGGGTGTCAAAATTTGTATGGAAGAATTTTAACGCGCGGTCTGATTAACTCGAAACTTAGTATTTGAAAACAAATAAAAACGTATATCAAGGTTTTTTGAAAATCTACCCCTAACGGGGTGAAAAAGGGTATTCATTTTTACAGGGGAGAATTTTACTGTATGGCTTGATTAACTTGAAAATTGGTATAAATAATATATGCCAAATATAGGAAACGTCACAATCGACTTTTTCAAAAATTATTATCACGCTATTTGCTATGGGGGATGAGCAATATTGCATTATGTTCGTATTCTTCTATAGTTGACCGCAAACTGTAAAAAGACTATCCAAAAGGTTAGAATATTGCAGAAAATTACGGATTTAACCTTTTAAAAGATTAAAATCACGCTAGACCTTTATGGAGCTAAGCAGTCAATCATGACATATACAGGGTGGATGTTGATATGGGGCAATAAGGGCAGGTACCTTAACCGTTGTCGCTACAAGAAAACGGTCTTAGGAGACTGTCCTTCACTTTTTGAAACATTTTGATCTGCTTTCACAGATTTTGAAAAAAATTTACAGTCAGCAAGAACATGGGCAATTTTCACAAAAACTTTTTTGATGCTAGTCGATCCTATTTCTTATTACTAGGGTCAAAAACTATATTGGGCCAACTGAGGTTTGAGTACGAGAAAATTCAGAAATTGCAAAAAACTTTCCATACATTTCGTAGGAAATGAGCCTGAGAGGAGATAGAACAACACGAAATATTATCCGCAACGATCAAAATCCGTAGTGCGCGCTTAGCCTAAGTTTTTAATATATATTTCAACTTGATACCTCCACGCGTTTCTGAGAAAAAGTGTCTTGACAGGCAACGATGTCATCCTTTAAGGGTTTCCATTTTTCATCATGAGGTACGGAACCCTAAAACAAATTTTTTATCTATCTGTTTGTTACCTTTCATGCCGTAACGGCTGAACAGATTTAGATGAATGGCATACGGATAGGCCATGACCTGGGTTAGGACATATGATAAGTACTCTGAATATCCGTTCCTGTGGGATATTTTCCGACCTTTACGCGTGCGAAGCCGCGGGCAAAAGCTAGTTAAACCATAAAGACTCACATTATGTCTGTCTAGACCACATACTGAAATCTAAAATGCTATCTAATAGGTAGGTACTTAAGTACGTCATCTAAGATATTTTAGTGCAGGTATTTTTTATTTGATTTTATCTGGGTCGCAATATGAGCCGGTGTTCGCTAGAGCCACGCGGCGTGGTGCGCGACCTGTATCCACCGGTATGCAGCACTGGCGGTGGTGTGGGACGACCGTGGGAAAAGACATTTGCAGCCAATCCGCATCTACCGCATAATATATTGATCGAGTGCCGCCCTACAACCTCGCATTCACTCTAACGGATAACAAACACAAAAGTTTTGTTTTTAACACGATAGGTACTTGCTTTAGAAAAAACGGACATGAAGCGGTACATAAAACTTAAATCTTGGACTAAAACCATCTACACTTTTCTGTTATAGAAATCATTGTTTTACCTTGCCAATGATCGACAGTAGGCGGACTTGCTTAATTAATTTATTACTGACAACACGTGGATACCCTTAGTTAGATGATGTTTTGATTCAGTTTTTTTTTCAAACTTCCTTTATTAACTCTCTAAAGCTCTACTCCAAACATGAATGATCCCATGATTCACTTAGAAATATACGCAATAGACCAGCTTGTGACTAGTTCTTTTGACCACGCTTGGCAATAGCTTCTACACGTGGTGCTGTAATGAATAAATAAGGTAAATCCTAGACCGCCCATCCTTCACGCAACCAATTGTAGGTTTCGCATAAATTACTAGTGAATAATAAATAAGATTATACCACGTATTGTTGAGGGTGACAATTTTGCCTGTGTGTTACCTACACATCCAACTGTGACACTGAGTAGCCCTGCCTTTACAAAAGTTTGTAAGGGCAGGTTGCACAGTGTATCAGGTGGGCATTTTAGGTAACTATAAAACTGCCAAATAAATGGAGTTCAAATTTTTACTGAGTTGAGCTGCGTACACTGACTGGACAGACCCTCTCCATCTGTGTGATGCTTTCCTCAAAAGACCAGTTCAGACACCAATCTACATCGTCTTCACATGATCTGACCAAGATTATGTCTGGACTTTAAAAGAGACTGCGACCTCTGAGTTTGTTTCGGCCTTTCTTCTCAGAGTAGTCAGATAGGAAACGCCGACCTCATCTAGTTTTTAAAATATGATTGACGTGTAAAAGTGTTTGTACAAATCTATGTACTTACAGATTTAAAATTATTTATCATTACAGATTTTTAAGATCAACCAGGGACTGGGCTAATTTCTGAGATCATAGAGTTCGGTACCCACTTCTAGACGTTCTCGAATGACATATCCATCAACTGGCAAGCATTGCATGGTTTCCTAATTTTAGGAAGCTTTTCATTTAAAATCCGTATACCCGAATGTGTTTTAATGAATGGGTATGTACACAGAGCGTCGTCCGTAGCTCACCCCTTGGGAATGGAAACACCTGTGTAACCTTCCACGGTTTCACCGTCAAACTCCGCAATTTTCAACTATAATAGCTCCCAATTGAATCTGCCTGAAGCAAAAACAAATATAAAAAAAAGGCTTTTAAAAAACTGACCACGTGCGTGTGGACCACGCACAGTTCCGTACCGTAACACACACGGATTCCGTAGTCGGGATAAACGCGTGCACAATATTATATTATTAACGGAAATAATAATTTTGTACTTATTTCAAAGATACTGTGAAAAACAGAGTTATTTCTAGGGTTCTAACCGAAAATATCCCTTATTATTTCGATTTTCGTAACGGTAATTATGTGACAGCTTGTAGATAGTGATAACTGTTTGAAATAACGATATAAATCATCGCATAAAATTCTATGAACAAGGCTTTTCATTTACCTACCACTGTCATGCGTTTTGGATGCCTTCAGAGCAGGGTTGTAACGGATGTCGTATAACGGATGAGGATAACGAGATAATCGGGTTTGAGGATGCGGATGAGGATACGGATATTGGAAAATTCCTTATTGAAGATGCGGATGAGGGTGCGGATGCCGATGTCGTATGAAAAATAGCCCTGTTTTTGACACCAGACAAAAATGATCGTCTGTTATAGGACAGGGACACTGCGAATTCAGGCAATAGGAACGCGTCTCTCACACTCCGGCCTGCACATTTAGCTCGGAGCGAGTTTAACAAAATTCACTATTTGAGCGAACAACGTAGGGTCACATCCCCATGGAAATTATGAGGATGCGGAGCTTTTAAAATCAAAAGTTGAGGAAGCGGATGTTTTGCGGATTATGCGGATGCTCCGCAATTGCGGATACGGATACGGATATCCATTACATCCCTGCTTCAGAGTACTTTTATTTTTATTTTTATTTATCAAATTATGTTTAAAACGTTTTTCATGGTCTGTGGGAACAAAACAAATAAAATTACAAATATGGTTTACTAGTGCGGACACTGACTTAATTTCCACTTATTGCACATCTATAGTAACAAACAATAATAAGTATCTTATCTTAAAAGATGGAAAGTGACTTGCTTTCGTACCAAACACCATCACTTGGTTGACCGGCTAATATTAGGTACCTCGTGAGTCATTCTTAGTTCATAGCTTCACCATCGAGCCATGCAAACGGTTTGGTGATTAGAGTAAATCACCGTTACGAGCGAGAAGAATGCTGACGGCTATAGTTACTATTGCCTAGAAGAGCGGTGGCCGCCACATAGCGTCCGCAATTTACCGTCGAATGACGTCACTAAAACGTTATAAATGAAAGTAAGTTGGTGTGTTTTCCTAGCGAGCGTTTTTTAACACTGTAAAGTCTATCTATCTATTTTTAGGGTTCCGTACCTCAAATGGAAAAAACGGAACCCTTATAGGATCACTTCGTTGTCCGTCCGCCAGTCTGTTAAGACCCATTTTCTCAGGAACGCGTGGAGGTAGGTATCAAGTTGAAATTAATATCAAATGCGTAGATCTATAGTGCCTTGAAGCTCTAAAAAAATCAAGCTTCTAAGTCAATGCAATAAAAAAGTACGGCCAGTTATGTGACGTATTTTGATACACGTCAATAAATCAAAACCTACAGGGTACTTCCCGTTGATTTAGAATCATGAAAATTGGCAGAAAGCGAGGTTTCACACTCACAGCACAAGTAAAGGAAAAAGTCCAAAAATAGTTAATTTGTAGTTTTATCACATAAAATAATATTTTATTGCGATTATTATAAACTTACGTTTGCAGTTGGAGAATTGACCGTGACGTATATCGATGTATGGGAGAACATGTTTTTCAACTACAATGTTAAGTTTGTTTTTTGGATAAATTCATCCCAACTACGAAAACCTTCTTTGTGCGTAGTCCGACACGCACTTGGCCGGTTTTTCTCTAAGGCAATGGTGCCGATGTCGACAATTCTGCCAAGGATGTGTTGAAGAGAAAACGTGCGAAATAAAACCCCGCTGGCATCATTTTCATGACAGCAGTCACTGCAGCCGTTATGTGGCGGCCACCGCTCTTCTAGGAAACCGCAGTTGAAGGAGCCGTGCACGAAATCGACTGATTTTGATCAATTTTGTTCATTATTTGTGAAAAAGGGAAACAGAATTTAAACGAAATTATTTGTGATTTGAAAAGTCAAATTCTTTGTCTTGTTCATAGCGGCAAGGGATTTTTCAAATAAATTAAGGATTCGTGGAAAATCACTAAAGTTCGCAACAAGTTTTCCAAAAATTTACGCGAGTCTGACGTTTGATCGTTTCGTTAGAAGAAATTACTTTTGATTTTGAAAATGTATAAATATTGAAAATTTACATCATTACCTATATGGTCTACTTGTACATAGGAACCACTTTTTTCAACTGCCATACAAAATCAAGTTGAAGTCTGCGAAAGGCCGAGTTCTTGTGAACGGCGAGAAATCGACTGCCTCGGAGTCTCCTGCACACTCTCACGGACAGCAGCGATGTTCTCGGCCAATCTGGCGTTCCTTTGACGTAAGGGTGTTGGTTGGTTGTTTACCGAACCAGTCGTCTCGAATTTGGTCACCAAACGTTGGAGAGTCGACTTTGAAGGGCCACCGCGTCAGCCGTAAAATGGACGTAATGCGCGCAACGTTTGCACTAATGAACACTCATTTTGATAATAAAGTTTTATCATTTGGACGTGCTGCTCAATCGACAAAAGTGATGCAACTATTTACAGGTGCTGTGACTGACACGAATGGTTTAGCACCACGAAAACTGTACTTTTATACTTAGACAGACTTAATGTTTCAATTATTTCAAGCTTTCTTACAATTATATAAGTTATTGACGAAAAAGGGATTTTTTCGTGCACGGAGCCTTAAATGCGAGTTTTCATACTGAAAACGAACTAGTACTGAACGAGTACTGAAGACCTCAATTTGTACTGAAACTGAACTACCTAGCGCCGTCTGGTGACAAAGATGGGAACAACAATTAACTAAATCCATACCTACTTTACAAAAGTGAAAGTACTTACGTACCTACGTTACGTGATCGAACACGTAACTAAGTATAAAAACTCGCACTAGGCCTTCTGTTGCCCGTTGCTCCATCGTCTTGTCTCTTTTTAACTCTCGAAAGAAAGGGGTGAACAGATACCATTTTAAAGGTTCTTTCAAACTGGCGCGTGTCGCGCGACGAGCGGTGACTTTGTGTCGAGCCTTAACATTAAGGCTGCTCTCATCATAACACTTATCTATAGGTACTGTTACCAACCTTAGGTAAGGCGGACAGAAATAATGGAAAAGAAATATCAGCAATAGGTAGGTACTTATATCATTTATTAGAATAGTATATTTACACTACAGTGTTAGGTAGATATGGTATTTATTATTGTTAATAAAATTACACTTGTTTTACGATTCAATATAATTATGTAGGTAGGTACAGTGACTAGAATTGTAGTAAAGTTACCTACATGTTATTCGAAGATAAATAGATTTATATACCTTTGGTCTTGATATACTTACACACATTTTACATGTTGTTACATTTAAGGCTTGTGCAGACCAGCGCGACACGCGACGCGACACAAAGACACCGCTCGTCGCGCGACTAGCGGTGCCTTTGTGTCGCGCCTGTTTGAAAGAGCCTTTAACCATACAATTACCTAATTGACAAGACATAATTGAGATAAAAATCTTTATAAGTATACTTAATAAATTATAACACAGTAACCGTAGCAGGTATATAATAATGAGATCAATTAATATTTTGTAATCAAAAATAACAATGTGAAGCGATCGGCACATTTGTGTCGTGTTGTGTCGTGATGCGGAGTCGACCAATCAAACGGTTCGGGTCAGGACTACGTCTTATCACAATGAATTTTGATTGGCTAACACTGCGTCAGAAGGCGTCACGACACGACACTACACAATAATGAGAATCTGGCTTTACATAGGTGTTTATCTAAGTTCCTCTTTATCGATAATGGTAGGGGTTCTTGCGAAGATCCTGGGGTCTTCGGGCATCCATATCTTGGCGTGCAGGGTGGATCCTGGCTGTCTCTCCCCACGTCGAGACCATGACAACGAATGCGCTTGCAGGTTGCTACCTTAAAAAAAACAAATTTAAAAAAATTTAGTACCTAGGTGTATATTTTATCATCTATATGATTACATTCTGCATATAAGTGCATCCTCAACATGCATACCCATGTCAAGACGTTGAAGATTTAACTCATTCGGAGACAATTCTGGCTAGGTCACACTCATTACTACCAAATTAAAATAATGTTTTTATCGATACTGAAAACATCGTGAGGAAACCGCAGCCCCGGATCTAGAATTTTTTTGAGGCGGAGCAAAACTGCTTTCTGCCGCCCCGCCCCCCACCAATCTTTTATGGGGATGCGCTAAGTTAGCCCCCGCGAAATTTAAATTTTCTCAAAATTAAAATTTTGGCAGCGACATATTCAAATTGTATCGATCGATAATGCGCCAATTCATCAGGGGCGCCTTAAAAAAGAAAAAAAAAAAGATTATAAATGTGCTGCGCGTCTCATTTATTGCAAAGTTGCGGTGTGCTGGGTGGTGCACTTGTCTGCTACGCTTGAATTTGTCGCCCCCTGAAGTTGGTGCCCGGGGCACAGGCCCCGGCTTGCCCCCCCCCAGATCCGGGGCTAGGAAACCGGCATGCCTGAGAGATATTTCTCGACGGCATGTGAAGCCAAGTCAGAGGCCCATGGGCGGTTTTAAAACTCTGACATCAGGTTAGTCACTAACCACACAATAACAACTCGGCATACCCTACTACTTAACAGGGTTTGAAATAATCCTGTAAGTAATGAAATTGTATTTTTAGTAAAAGTTGTTGTCAATACAAACCGACGTACCTACTGATTAGAAAACCTTTACAATAGACATAGCTACAATGCTTTGGTTTGTGATAAAAATCAATAAATTTCACCGCGCTGCTTTTCGGGAGTTAGATAAGTAACCAGTCAATTAAAACACATTTTTATTATAATTTAGCTGTAAACGTATTCTAATTTTTTGTATATATGCAAAACTATATAATTTCGGCAATACAACACATTTTATGTTGTTCCTCAATCCAGACAGTTTATACTATACGACATAGGTACATAGGAAATATATTATGTATGTATAGTACGACACAACTTAGATGTAGCATCGGCAAAATTCGTAAAACCGACCACCATCCGAACTGAATGCGCATTCAAAATCAATCTTTATTACTGCTTTAGGTGAAAATGATCTTTACGCAAACGCAATAACTTGTAAAGTCATATGTATAACCAAATACGTTGTAAAATTTAAATGAATAAATGCAAATTATCAAATTCATGCTACAAGTTGTGTCGTACTGTACGTAGCTAATAAATGTGATTTAATTGCTAGTAAGTAGCATTCCATAAGTTGAAACAACAATAAAAGTTGCACCGTATAAACAGTGTTTAAACACGATGCAAGACATTTTGTTGCTTCAATTTAATTGTACGCCACTGGCAAGAAACTTGCGCTGTTCAGGAAGCGACTCAATTCGTAAACCAAACAATAACCTATATTTTTACTTAACATTTTGTTTTTTGTTCTTTTCTCTCTTCTTATGCAAGCAAAATAGGATAAAATTATTGTACAGACGCCAGCACGTCAAGCTACCCGAAACTGTCAAATTTTCCCAATCAACTTTGAACCTTATGTTTCAGCGATAAAGTTGAAAATCCATTAAATTAATTTAATAGATTGTAGTAGCTTGATGTGCTGGCGTCTGTACTTTCATTTTCACAATTTATGTACCAGGTCACTCAGAAAGTTTTGCGACTAACAGTTTTTGTCTATGGGACACTGGCTGGTTTTGATGTCAATTAAAACTATGACTACCACTTATTACAAAAAAACACAACATTCCAAATTCGAAATTCCCTCCACATTTTTTTACAAGCAAAATCAAAGTACTCTATCTCACTGACAATTGATTATTCAACGAGAAAATTTTCGCGCGATGATTTTGTACGATTTCAAATGTCTACTAAAACCAGAAAAATCGTTTGAAAGACTTCGAATGGCGTTCATAGACAAAAACTCTTCTAAAGCAATTGGTTTTCGCTGGTTCAGCGCATTTAAGCATGGTCGACTGACTTTGGCGGACGAAGAAAGAAGTGGCCGCCCTATGACGGCTATTACAGATGAAAACGTGCTGGCTGTGAAAAATTTAATTCAAGAAAATAGGCGAATTACATATGAAGAGATTCAACATATACTGCAGATCGGATCGGGAAGTGTGATCATGAAATTCTACACGGGCATATATATAAGGAAGATAGTTTCACGCTGGGTACCGCACAATCTAGCGCAGGCTCAGATGGAGGTTCGGGTAGAATGGTGCCGAGACATGATAACAATATTTGAAGCAGGCTCGTCTCGGCGCGTTTATGATATCATTACGGGTGATGAATCTTGGATTTATCAGTATGATCCAGAAACGAAGCATCAGTCGACCGTGTGGCTGTTTCAAAATGAACTGACGCCTGCCAAACTGAAGCGAGCCAGAAGTGCAGGCAAAATTTTGATCGCAATTTTTTTTCTTCAGCGGTTTATCTGGTGTCAGTACCCTTACGAGATCAAAGGAGCATCAATGCTGAATGGTATGTTACCAAATGTTTGCTAGAAGTTTTTACTGCTGCAAGCAGCAAGCGACCGAACACTGGCCTCCGTGGGCTATCATCCTACATGTTATATTTTTTTAAATTATATCTTTTCTTTTCTTCTTTTTTTTGTAGGTAGTATATTTTTTTCTAGTATCGCAAAACTTTCTGAGTGCCCCACGTACTTACATTCCAATTCCTAAAGAACAGTTCAGGGGCTCTACGAGTCTCGTAGCCGCGGCTACGCGCGCTACGCGTATTATGAAGTCGTAGTCCAATGGACCATTTAGTAGGTAAAATAATTATAGCTCCGTGGTTCTGCCTTACAGTAGGGGAGTTGGTTGTTTTATGTACTCCATAGAAAAACATTACACAATGTACCTAAACAAATACAAGTTAAAATAACTTAAATTTCGGAAGTCGGTGGCAAATAACGAAAATACAAAACCAAAGACACCGACTTCCGAAATTTAAGTAATTTTTCTCTTTGTAGTGGTTTTTTGGAAGTCAGTTGTTTTTTTTTGTAAAAAAGTTTTTATTTCTCTCTTTTTAGTGGGTCAATTTGTAAGTTATCTAAGTTACATTAGCCTAATGCCAACTGCTCATCACCTTTTACAAAATATTGCTTGTCCCGATGCAGGGACGTTCATCGTTGAGGAGTTCTCCTGGTACTTTACCATCAACTCCACTTCTCCATATGCATTGTGACGAGCATAAATTGCGTTCCAACCATATTAAAGTAAACGAATCGCAACCCGTGAAATACTTCCGGTAAATAAAATAGTATAGAAATAGTATGGAAATAGTTCCGGTGGCTATTTGTGGTCTTCATCATCAGTTCCACTTAACTAAATGGTACTTTCCAAGAGCAACTGCACGAAGTACTATACAAAAATACCCAAATCGCTATAGATTTGCCTATAATATTTGAAGAGTTCCCTCGATTTCTCTGGGATGCCATCATCAGATCCTTATCATGGTACCACTCTTGGGATATCTCCTTTTCCAACAAAAAAAGAATCATCAAAATCGGTTCATAAACGACGAAGTTATCCGCGAACACACATAAAAATATATATATATATATGGTCGAATTGAGTAACCTCCTTTTTTTGAAATCGGTTAAAAAATACTTTCTTTTTAGACAGCATTTAATCCGTCTCCGAAGAAAAGAAGCTATACTAAAAATTGTTAAATTTTCCACAAAAATTTTAGTGGGAAGAGTTCTGCTCGAGTGAGTCGAGCCACGTGCATATTGTTTCTATTTTCGGGACCTTTGCCAAGACGTTTGGGTGCGTCATCTATTCTTCTATACTAATAATATTATAAAGAAGTAAAAGTTTGTTTGTATGTAGAGGTTAATCTCCGGAACGAATAATCATGGAGCCGAGCAATCACAATTTTGTCTAGCAAGTCGGAACAGAATTACAATTTGCATGCGCTGCCTTTGTCCAGCTTTTAAATAATTCTACAAAATAAGTCCGCGACACCGTATTTCTATCTTTTATATTAAATATAACTTTATATATATAAAATTCTCGTGTCACAGTGTTAGTTGCCATACTCCTCCGAAACGGCTTGATTGATTGTTATGAAATTTTATATGTATATTCGGTAGGTCTGAGAATCGGTCGTAATCTATTTTTCATACACCTAAGTGATAAGGGTAGTCCACTCCAAACATTTATATGGCAAAACAACGTTAGCCGGGTCAGCTAGTCTTTTATTTTGTTATTATTATTAAAATAATAAAGCTGAAGAGTTTGTTTGTTTTTTGTTTGAACGCGCTAATCTCAGGAACTGCCAGTTGGATTTGAAATATTGTTTTTGCATTTTATATCTCAATTCTTGAGGAAGGTTATAGTTTATTTCACATCACTCTACGACCCTAACGAGACGAGCAAACGAAGTGACAGCGCAGGCGGGCGATGCGATGCACCGCGTTAGGTTGTTATTTTAGTAAGTATATTGTGTATCTTACGACTTCCACGCGAGCCTAGTCGCGGATAGAAGCTAGTAATACATAATTTCATTAACGGAAGAAAAATGAACAGCGAAAAAGAGCTAATCGTCCAACTTTAATTAACCGCGCACAATCGTTCCGGAACCCCCTAAGCGCTTCAACTTGAGGTTTATTTATCTACAATTATTTTTGTGAGACGTAAAGAGGGCTAACTAAACAGTTCACAAATGCGTTAAGGCCCCGTGTGGCCCCGTGATGCGAGGGGCTGCGACACGAGGGGAGCGCACGTGCGCACTGTTATGGGCCCTTAGGCCCCCCCTTCTACACACCCTGATAGGGTTGACCTGTCCTCGTCGATTATTTTTTTCATTGTATTGCGCTTATGATAACAAATTCATTGATACATTATACCGATAACGGGGTGGGACTTGTTTTTTAGAAAAAAATAGTATTATTTGTGCAAATGCTTAAATAAGTATAAAGTTTACGCCTTTCCTTTGGTTATCTAGCTGTGTACCTATTATAGTTAATACCTGGTCGACCGAGCTCTGCTCGGGTGAAAATAGATAAACATATCATCCAGGTATACCAACGTTGTACTTATCACATTCCCGAGGTTGTGAAAATAGAGAAAATGAATTTTCCGAAATATGAGACCTAGCTAGATAGATTTTCCGCCCCTACATATAAACCCCTATATATTGCAACTTTCATCAAAATCGTTAGAGCCGTTTTCGAGAACGTGATTACAAATACATATATATATATACAAATATTGCTCATTTAATAGTATAGGATAACTGTTAGCTTGTACCATAGTAAAATTAAAAGACGTATGTTTTTTTTTTTAAAGATAACCGACTGCGATCATTGTTAATCAAATCAAATCAAATAATTTATTTGCATAATACATGTTAAAAAGTTGTTACAGGTATAAAAGGTACATACATTGTAGATATTATAACCTAATGAGGTGGGCAAATTTAATATATTAGGTACTAATCGCAACATTAAATGTACAGAATAGATTATAAATTGAGTTACATTAAAAATAGAAATTCCAAAATAAAAAAATACACAAGTCAAATCAAAATTTCAATAATTATAAAAATCATTATAAGATCAGTCATCTTTCATTTAAATAATAATTAAGTAATTGAATAGTAACATTTTGCAACTAGGAATTCGTGCAAGCCTAATTTGAATTGGTCCATTTTATGTAGGTCTGTGATATTTTTTGGCAACTTATTGTATAGGTACCTACCTACTTTGGGTGCCATGCCCAAAATGTTTTTATTAAATACTGCTTTTTATGACGTCTTACGCATATTTTATTTTTGTGTCGTGTGCTTCTTGGATGTCTATAAAGATGTTGATTCCATTTGACAAAGATCGCCACTTCATAAATATACTCGTAAGTTAAAAATAGTTACCTAAAAGTAAAGTTCGTGCTACGACAAGCGTCTAGTCTGAGTCCACCCCTCAATATCTACAAGTGCCACAATAACAGTTTATATCATGTCCTGTCACCACAGTGGACATAATGAGTATTTCCGGCAATTTGTGCGTTCGCTACGTCCCTACCGAACAGATTTACGTTATTTAATATTAACACGAACGAAAACTTCTAGCCTACGTTCGAACGGACGTTAAAATATCGCGGCGGGATTTTATCGCACGCTAGATTTTCAACTCTTCAATGTTAAGTCGAGCGTTGAGAATTCAACAGAGTGCATCGCAGCGCGTCGAAAAAACACACTATTGGATTAACAACTCTCGGCCCTAAACAGAGAGTTGAAAATCCAGTGTGCGAAAAAATCCCGCCCCGATATTTTTTGTCCGTGTGAACGTAGGCTTATTCTTATAAATTTAGGTAGGACTTGATATATTATAGTCTCAAATTTTTCTGTGTATCGGAAGTAGGTAAATAAATAATGCAGTCGAAGGTAAACACCTATTATAGCCTCCGACCGCATGTGTTTTCTCTTGTTTCCATCTTTTTAGGGTTCCGTAGTAAACAAGGAACCCTTATAGTTTCGTCATGTCCGTCTGTCTGTCCGCGGTCTAGCTCCGACACCCTTAGTACTAGAAAGCTGTAATTTGGCATAGGTATACATATTAATTACGCCGACAAGGTGGTATTTTTTTTAGGGTACCTACCTCCCATACACGTAAAGTGGTGATGTTTTTTTTTTATCCCATGATGTGGGGTATCATTGAAAAGGTCCTTCAAAAACATTGTGAGTTTGAGAAATATTAAGCTTTAAAGTGCTAATTTGTGAGAGTCAAGTGTGTGTCCCCCTGCCAGCTAAATGGTTGGTTTTGGATGTGTGAAAAAAATCACAGTAGGTAGTAGTTTATATAACGAAATTAAAAGGAAAACTATCACAGCTAAGTAGGCTTCACAAATTACCGAGTAATAATCGACCAACTTAACTTTACAGTTGCAAAAACATGTTTTCCCATACATTTCGTATGGGAGAACATGTTTATCAACTACAAAGTTAAGTTTGTTTTTGGGATAAATTCATCCCAACTACGGAACCCTTCATTGTGCGTGGTCCGACACGCACTTGGCCGGTTTATTTTTTTGTCTAGCTGGACTCTTTCATCATTCTTTATTCATTCATTTATTATCATTAATCAAAATCGGTTCAGCCGTTTAGTAGTTACGAGGGAACATAGGGACGGATATACCTACATACATACAGGGCAAACACAAAACCTTTTTTGGCTTCGCCGCAGTCGGGTAAAAATAGTCACATTATTTTATGGTGTATTGTTAATATTATAAAAAAAACCGCCCAAGTGCGTGTCGGACCACGCACAATGAAGGGTTCCGTAGTTGGGATGAATTTTATCCCACTTTACATTTCGCAAACGGACCCCTGAATCCAAAAATGGTTTTCACAAACTCTTTGAAGAACCTTTCCAATGATACGCCACAATATGGTTTAAAAAAAAAAACATCACTACGTGTAGGAGGTACCCTAAAAAAATGTTTTTCATAATTTTGTGTTACCACTTTGTCGGCGTAGGTAATTAATATGTATACCTATGCCAAATTACAGCTTTCTAGTAGGTACTAAGGGTCTCGGAGCTAGACCGCCGACAGACAGACAGACACTGACAGACAGACAGACAGACAGACGGACATGACGAAACTATAAGGGTTCCTTGTTTACTACGGAACCCTAACTAGCTGCTGCCCGCGAACACCAGCTATCTTCCAGTGAACCCGTTTCGTAGATTAGCCGGAACAAACAACAGACACAGAAAAACAAAATTTAAAATAATTGTGTTTTCGTTGTACCGTAAACTTTCATAAGCATTTAGTAAAAAGCTGTTATTTTGACATTACACACTACAATTTTATTTATTTGTATAGAAGATGTATAAATAAAATCCAATGTAAAACAACGTTTTTTTTACATTTGGCAGCGATAGTTCTTGCCAGCGTACTTGGACAGCGCTCCTAGCTCCTCCTCTATCCTGAGCACTTGGTTGTATTTGTCGATGCGTTCGGCCCGCACGGGCGCGCCGCACTTCAACTGGCCCGCAGACAGGCCCACCGCAAAATCGGCTAGGAACAAATCAGAAGTGTCTCCCCATCTATCAATGACAACCACGCCTAATCCAGCTGCTTTAATCATTTTGTAACATTCGATGACCTCCGTCAACGTACCCGCTTGATTTAATCGCAAACCAATTGTATTTCCAGCTTTTTTCTCGATAGCCAAGCCAACTCTTCTCAGGTTGGTCTGCGTCAAGTCGTTGCCGAATAGTTGCACCGGTGTGCGAGTCGTAAGCAGGGACCATGCCGCCCAATCATCACAATCGAAACCGTCTTCAACAGAACACACTGGGAATTCTTTTACGTTGTCCAAATAGACTTCAGCGAGCTTGTCGGACGAAATATATTCTTGAGGATTTGAATTAGGGTTCTTGAATTCTAAATCATAAGCTCCATCTTTGTATAAATCCGATGCAGACGCGTTGATGGCTATTTCAGCCTTGTTATGATATCCGCATTGCTTAATAGCGTCGGTAAGGAAAAGAAGCGCATCTCTGTGGCTTAAGAGTGGAATGGAAAAACCCCCGCTATCGCTAACATACGAACACTCTACATTGTATTTGGACAATATCGTGTTTTGAACATACGTATATATTTCTGTACCAATACGCATGGCTTCTGTAAAGGATGACGCTCCAGTTGGCATTATGGAATATTCTTGAAATGGCAATCCGTTGGAGGTCAATGTTCCGCCAGTCAGGATTGTGAAGTGCGGAACTGGCAATATGATGGTGGTGACTCCTGCCATGTCTGAAATGTGTCTGTACAGAGGCATGCCTTTCTTGGCGGCTCCGGCCTTGGCGGCCACCAGCGACACAGCCATTATAGCGTTCGCGCCGAGCCTCGACCTGTTCTCAGTGCCGTCGAGGGAAATCATGAATTGATCTATTTCTTTTTGCAAGGTTACCTCGAGATTCTGTTTTATGAGTTCTGGGGCGATTATATTGTTTATATTTTTGACAGCATTCAATACACCCATACCGTGGTACTCCGCGGGAATATTATCTCGTAGCTGTAATGATTCTGCAATTCTTTTATAATCAGTTGATGGAACCGCAATGCGAAATAGTCCAAGTTCAGTTACCATATCCACCTCGACGGTCGGCACGCCAGTCGCGTCGAATATTTGACGAGCGAGCAAAAGTTTGATCGGCATTGTTGAATTAAGGTAAAGGGTAAATAAAAATAAAAACACTAAAAAAAATAATTTTCAAAACATATTACGCTAAAGTCCGAAGTAACAATGAAGACGTCAAAGTTCTTTGTTTCACACCGTATGGTGTTCCAATATTTATTTTTAATTTTACTACCGTATAGCCAGTAACCGTCTAATAACATTGTTTAAATACTTTTTGATTAGGTTCGTGAATACAGAAACGAAAGCACTTGACGCCACGCCACGCAACGCGAGTGTGCAAGGGCGCACGTGCGCTATAATCTCTATGTAAATCCTACATTACACTTCGATAAGGTGCTTTTTAATAATTGAAAAAGAGATTATGCGATATACTGCGACCATAGTATTGTCATTATCACCTATCGGAATAATACTGTAGAGTATTTTATCAACACTTGGGTCATGTTTTGTTGAGTCCATGGTTGCCTGTAAATGCTTTAATAGTGATATGAAAATAATGGGCTTGTGTTGTAGAGAACTATGTAATAATAATACTTAGGTACAGACAGTGTCACTATGTGGGGACCACTCAAATTTTAAATTACCTACACATTAAACATTGAATTTGACTATTCTAAAGAATAATTTCAAAAAGAGCACGGCTTGATGTAGATTTGAACCAACGCATCGCCCAACGTCGCCATTCAATACCGGCCGTTTTGACCAACTGGCCAGCGAGCTTGTTCCGATTGCGAGGAACTTTTTGAAGTCAAAACTACTTTAGGCGCGTTGGGCATTTTTGAGATGGGACTAAATCATTGATTTCGCGACACTGTAACTTAATTTTCCGACACCGTAGAGTAAAACACATCAACGCGTTGATTACCGCGGTGCCGAATTTTTTCAAGTTTTCACTTTTGTCGGCACTCCTGGAGTGCCACTATTTTTTGTTTTGCGTCTTTTGCTGGGGTACCTAGTTTTTGAAACTGTGTGTACCTATTTATGAGTGACTAGCTTCTACCCGCGACTTCGTCCGCGAACCTATAACCTTCCTCAAGAATTGGGCTATCCAATGCAAAAATATTTTTTCAAATCCGACTGATAGTTCCGGATATTACCTCCTACATACAAACTTACATAAGAATAAACAAATACCTCTTTATAATATTATATAGGTAGTACGAGTATAAATGTCATGATGATACTTTTGAGATTGAGTTTAGTAGTAAAAAACTTAATTCACAAGGCACTCTGCACATTATGTACATAAGTATGGAGTGCTTAATAGTGTTCTAATACACTCCGTCCGGACTGTTAGCGGGGGGTGATCTTTCAATTTGCTACGGCGTGATTCGCAAATATGCTGCCTACATACACCCTTGTTTACACTTTTAGCGCGTTCAGTTTCGGCACAAGTGTACTTACAATGCTTTTTGTGTGTCAAATTAGGGGCGCATTGTTTTGAATATTTATTCCCCTATAGTTATCTGCTCTATTGTGAATGATACGATAATTTATTTCAGTGTATTTAAATAATTTACATGTAAAGAATTTATCTTAATCTAGCTACTTAAAGCTTATTTTAAAAAGGAAAAATCTGTTCTAGTTATGAAAACCAACGTTCGAATAGGAACAAAAAAATACTTTTAGAAATTGTTATCAGGTACTAAATATTGTTAATTTAAAGCCAACACCATCTCAACTTCATTGGCTAAATAAAATCACGAAGTTTACGCTGCAAAAAGTTAGTGAGACACAGAATCTGAGGTGGTAGCTCCCAAAATTAAAAAAAAAAACCCAGTATATACAAAAACCCAGTATACTATTCAATTAGAGAATAATTATCAGCGTGAATTTATATATGTATTCAATTAAAAATGTCTGATGCAGGAGAAACACATTGTGGGAGAGAACTTTATCAATAAAATTAAATGACACGGTAGCGGGATCCCACGAGACTTGGCTCATCACGCGATATTGATGTACCGTGAGAACAAAGCTACTGGAGCAATCGGGACATTATATGCGTTTATCACACGCGATGGGTGACGTAATTGCTACCCACCATGTGCAAACTGCAGTCCAAAAGGGTAGCTCGCAACGGTGGAAAATTATTGTAAAATCATAAATAAATTAGCGCGTAAGTAGTAGGTAGAGGTAGTACCTATTCTGTTGGTAATTAATGGTCATGGTTCTATGGGCCTGTGTCGCCTGAAATAAACGGTATTATAAATGGTAGGTCTTTTATTTCATTTGAAAACTGTTAAGTTACATTTTTAAATATTAGAATATAAAGAAATCTAAAAACATTTAAAAATATAAAAATAATACCTAGGCCACCGGTATCGGGAACACGGTCCAAGCCACCGGCGGTCAGGGCTCCAGAGAGAGGAACCCCCTAATAATGAGAGCCGTGTCCAGAAGTACCGCTTTCTGAATCATGTTATTATTATTAATAAAAAAATAATTTGGGTTACATATGGCTTAAGGTAAATGAGAGTAGGATTTTGAAGTTTGTTTGTAAGTTGAAAGTTGGGTAAAGTAATTAATTTATGAAATGACAACAAAATAACACTTTAATACCTATTTTACTTTCCATATTTTATAAAAGTAATGTCCTACAATAGTTTAAATTGGCTGAAAGACATTGTACAGGTAATCTACATATTTTAAAGACTTGAACGACATGTAATAGCGAAAGTATGCAATCTCGAACGAGATCTTGAACGAGATTGCAAGACTGAGTGCGCGCGGCTGCCCACACTCACAATGTTTCTTGAAAAGCCATTTTTATATGATAATTATTAATGGATTTATAGTGCGTATGATGTGTGTGTGCTGATTTTTTGCGTTGTGTTTGTAGTATGATAGTTACTTAATAAGACGTAGTTTTTTTGTTTCTAAATGCCAATTATGGTTTTTTTATTTACAAAATATAACACGAATACGAACCCTAAGTAGGTGTTTTCATATTAATTAAGAACCAATCAATCAATCAACCACTCACCAACCAATTAAATGGCTAATCACGACACCAGACTTCGCACACGAGATCTCGAGTCGAAAATCTCGACTCGAGATTGCATTCCCTAAATCCCTAGCTAACTAGACGAATTAACTTCGACAGTGACTTAATAAAAATTTAATAAGTAAATAGTGTTTTGTTGGCTGCAAACCTACTACTTTTCCAATTAAAAAACATATTCCGTTGAAAACGTATTATAAGTATGTAACTCTTTTTGTTTAGTGATGGTAAGTAACGGTAACACACAAAGTAAACTAGTAAAGTTAGGTACTTCTTCTATTAAGATTCGATTTAGATTTGGCAGCTTTTACCAATAAGCCAAATTTTTCGTTCTATAGGTACCTGAGTACGTCTAATACCGCAGTGTCTCAAGACGAGTCTTTGACCAGTGTGTTTTGCTAGTGATATTTTATGGCACTGAAACGTGGTCGCTCACAATGGGCCTTATTAGAAAGCTCAATGTCACCCAAAGGACAATGGAGAGGGGGCTATGCTTGGAGGTTCCCTACGTGATAGAATCAGAAATGAGGAGATCCGCAGGAGAACCAGGGCAACCGACATAGCACGAAGAATTGCCAAACTTAAGTGGCAATATGCAAGGCACATTGCTCGCAGAACAGATGGCCGACGGGGCCGAAAGTTTCTGAAGTGACGACCGCGTACCGGAAGACGTGGCGTTGGGAAGCCCCCACAAAGTGGACCGATGATCTTGTGAAGGCCGCAGGAATACGCTGGATGCGGGAAGCAGAAAACTGGTCGAAATAGCGGTGCTTGGGGGAGGCCTTTGTCCAGCAGTGGACGTCTTTCGGCTGAAATGATGATGATGATGAGATAAGTACGTATGTCTAGAGATTTTACTAACAGAGTAAAATGACATAAGTACTTACTTCCCTACCTGCTTAAAAACTATACACAGATAAAGAATTGCCAGTTATTTTTACTTTTTAACAATACTTTTCCGCCAAATATGGAAACGCGAACTGGTCGCAACAAGTTGAAATGCAGCGAAATGAGAGCACGCATTCGGTAAATGCAACGGATGGCGGCCGGCACATAACTACATTACCAACACACGCAAGCAATTCATCCAATATTCTGTTGAACTTGGACTGGCAAATCGACATCTCGTTAAAATGGCATGTTGTTTCGTCGAACTGAGCACAAAAATGAAAAGCATTTTCCGAATGTTTCGTGCAAACTTCCGTCACAAAGTTGTAAATCGCAATTTGATTATTTCAATTGCGAATTTTTCACCATGAAGTGGGAGATCGCAATTTTTTGTACAGCAATTAATTGTGTGTAAGTAATGAACCCACATTAGTGGCGAATCGATCATTAAAAGGTGCACAAACATATTGCAGGGGTCGCGCCCTGGCACCGCCACCGCCTCACCCACCGCGTCGCTCCATGGTTTGCATGCATCATGCATGCTCCATTGGACACCGCACATCTGTATGACTTTATTGGTACATCAATTTGTAATGTTACTGATAAAATCTTGAGCAACTTCAAAAAATAAAAACCACACTCTATTTTTAATATGGGTTGGCCTTGATAACTGTACGTGCATTTTATTTTATCTATTCCTATTATGTTATTATTATTATGCCTATTTGTGATTTTTATGTGTGTATTGTGTTTTTTGTATGAATTGTGATTCATTTCTATTATGATATTATTATGTAATTTGTGATGTATTTCGATTATGTCGTAATTAATGATTTTGTTTTGATGTCAATATTTACCTACAGATGTAATTCTATGGACTTCAATGTCTGCAAATAAATGATTATTTATTTATTGCTGTTGTTTTATAATGCATTCGTGGAGAGATTTAAGTGATTTATTCTACAGCTGATTTATACGTATTCTAAAATGCCATGCCCGAATTCACTGCAACTCCTGTAAGCCATTACAAGGAACAACAAGAAAAGCGCACTGACTATGAAGCTTGTCAGGAAAATCAGTCAAATATCTCGAAAAACCTTCAACAAATATTCTTTAACTGGCGATCTGTGTGCACGTCATCGAAAATTCAAATTCCTACGATGCATAAATCTCAAGAACAACTTCTGTGACAGACGTACAAAGACATGGACAAGAAAGAGATATCTAAAGGTTCCGTTTTCCTTTTAAGGTCAGAACCTTGAAAAAATTTGAATCGATAACTAAAAAAAATCACGCTCTAAAAAGTATGAAACAAGAAAGAAAGAAAATAAGTTTATTTAGCACAGACCAAAAAAGCACACAATTAACAGCAGATAATTTTATAATTTGCTTGTTTTTAACAATTAAAAAATATTTATTTACTTAGACAATATGATATATTATATACCTACATATTTGTAATGTGCTCGTCAAGCCCTTTCATTTGATACCCAACATGGCATAAAAAAAAAGTTAAGCTCTTGGCTTTATGTCCTCTAGAGGGCGCCATATTGCATTTAATGTGACGTCACATAGTCTCTTCTCTGAAATTAAATTTTATGCGCGAAATCTGTTTCCACATAGATAAGGTAATGTAATTGTAGGAAGCGTCAAAAGTAATCTTACCTTTAATGATAACTTTCTTCTGCTCCTCCTTGTTGTGTGTGTTGGCTACTCCTGACAGCGTGGTTTCTGATGAACAACGGTCCACTCGTACCTGAGTATAAAGAAAACATAAATTGTTATTCTTAAAATAACTAGCGGACGTCACGCGGTTTCACCCGCGTAGTTCCCGTTCCCGTGGGAGTACGGGGATAAAATTTAGCCTATGTTACTCGCTGATAATGTAGCTATCCATTGCTGAAAGAATTTTTCAAATCGGTCCAGTATTTTTTAAGTTTATTCGTTACATACAAAAATACATTTACAATACAATTTCCTCTTTATAATATTATACATATAGTATAGAAGTATAGATGAGGCGCTTAGACTTAAGTTTGCAATGTACTAATTAAGTATAAAGTAATAGCGTACTCATTGTTGGAGACCCTATTAATAAATAAATAAAGTATTACCAATCACTTCATCCCTGAAGGATCTAAAAGGTATTAGTTATGGAGCTTTAGAGAAAGATCAGAGTATGATATTTTATAAGTTTTTGTGTTTTCCTTTCGGAGGTGACGAATTACTTTGGGTCGCTGATTTCTAACGGATAGGTTTTATTTTCCTCAGAGCTATTGTTTGCAATTTATACAACGTGTTCCTTTTGATATAAGTCTCTAAGGTTATAATATAAAAACTACCAGAACAAGTGTTCCAAAAATACATAGTTTTGAAGATAACATGTATACAGGTTGGCATCGACGCGAAAACTGTTACCATGGATTCAGTACGTGATTCTGAACCCCTCCCCCTGCGTTGAAATTTTTCGTCAGTTATTTTTTTTTAAACAGCTGTTCCATACATTTTAACCGCGTACGTATAGCACTTTTCTATGAATCAGCAGATTTTTTTAAATAACAATTTCAACTCAGGGGTTTCAGAATCATGTTCTGAAGCCATGATTACAGTTTTCGCGTCGATTTCCCTTCTGCCACCCTATAAAGCACTATAGACTCTCGATGTGTGTCTAAGTTTCATTGATAAGTACGTACGAGTACCTAAATCATTTTCATACATATCTATTCAAAGCTAAAAAAATGCGACGTTGTTTTGTTTTCGGGACAAAACTACGCTGTATATAAGTTTTATTTTTGTATAATTTTTTCACGTAAAGGTGTTTTACATAAATAATCGTGAAAATGAAAAAAAAAAATCAACAAATCAAATTAAATGAAAAATAATTCATAATAATATGCCACTTGATTCTTTGACATCATTAATAGCCTAGAGTTCTGGGTTATCAAAAGTTACGTTGCATAAGGTGCAGCCTGTCTGTCCTACCTGGATTTAGTTAGCTTATCAAAATAAGTAATACTTTCAGAAACTTTCAGGCTACTGCCACACTATTCCCTGCCCTTTCTGCAATACTGACCAGTTCACCCAGAAAGCTAATATATCCAATGGCTAGCTTCAACGTGTCCACTTTAGACAGCCTCTTCTCGTAAGGCAGAGTGGGGATATGAGCACGTAGTCCTTCGAAGGCATCATTGATGGACTGCATTCGACGGCGTTCGCGTAGGTTCGCGGCCTGTCGCTGTTGAATCTGCTGCTGAGGGCACCGCAATGAAGATCTACGTCTGTGTAGGCGCCGGAAGTCCGACCTGGAAACAAATGGAAAAAATATGGTAAGCTGAACTCTACCGAAGTAGTAAGTGGTCGCAAAAGCTGAGGCTGTAGTTCAAATAATGTGCACGCACTAATATTTTTTCATCACCAAAGCAAGTGCAAATGTAACCTAGATTACGATAAAAAAAAAACGAACCTAAAAGATTGTCCCTAAATATCCCACTAATATTATTATTATTAATGCGAAAGTTTATGAGGATGGATGGATGTTTGTTACTCTTTCACGCAAAAACTCCTGAACGGATTTGGATGAAATTTGGCACACAGATAGTTTATAACCAGGATTAACACATAGGATACTTTTTATCCCGATATTCTCACGGAATCAAGACTCATGTGGGTGAAACCGCGGGGCGCAGCTAGTAAGTATGCTTATAATATTTTACTTTCATATTTTTCATTGTAAGCTTTTTATTTATTAATTGCTTCGATCAGGTATTGTTGATCGAAGATTAATTGATAGAAAATGATTGATGATTTGGCTTTACTTCAGCCAGGTTCATCTCCATACGAGGGGAGGGAACTCTATATCTTTTCAACTAACTTGGTATAAGTTATTACTTATACCAAGTTAGTTATACCTCCTTCGTTGATAAGGTGAATCAGCCAAGCATTTAAAAAGTTGTTTTTATTTTATAAAGTTTGTATTTTAAGAATGTTTAATTTGATTATCACTTCTTGTTCTATTAACCTACTGTTAATAAAATTATTCCAGAAAAATCCTACTTTATTGCTAAAGTAAAATTAAGTCATCATTGTACGTGAAAGTAAGTAAGTACTTATAGATTACTCAAGATTTAGAAGTTATAAAAATAAAATGCATGATGACGAATAGAAAAAAAATATTGCTGGTTAAAAATCGCTGAAGTCGCAAGAGCGAATATTGTTCTACGAAGAAGCAGAGACAAACCACAACCTAACAACGTTAGGCGCACCAATAAATATTTATTTATTATACTTATTGTACACCAGAAAAACAAAAAATACACAATAAAAATACCATAAGACTACAAAACGGCCAAGCAATAATTAAGAAAAATTTGTACCTAAATGGAGTCGTACGTACTTAATTTTTGCTAATGATCCGTACCTTCTTCGTGGTGTGGACAGATTTTCTTGATCACTGGCATACAGGCTACCATCGGACATCGACGAGTCGTCGTACATGTAGTTATCAGAACTGTTCGCTGATATCGGTGAACCTCCCACGGGCAAGGGCACTACAGTCGTAGGATTGTCCAACGACGAACACCTAACTCCATTAGGCCCCTCCATAATAGGAAAAAGTTAATAAAAATGTTGAAATACTTGAATCACAATACATATGACTAGAAACACTGAATGAAATTCCAAAGAACGTCAAGGAATCGTGAAGGCCGGAGGAGTAGTGTCACCACTGACAGTTTACGAGATTGTGACGGTGCTCAGTGTAGGTCAGAGGGATGGTTCGGCGCCCAGAGACTCCGCCCTAATACAGCTCTCCGCCCACGTGCGCAACGACCAAAATAATGAGGCCCTCCGAAACGCGAAAATGAAACCGCGGTTTCCAACTGCGCGTACAATAATGAGGGGTAGCAAGGACCCCTTTGAACTGGTTTCAAAATGTTCTAGACCACCTATGATTGTGAAATATAGTCCTTATCGTGTAATAGATAACAAAAGACTAATAGATCATTAAAGTCTAGACGATGTTCAAGCAGTTCATTAACAACGTTGTTCGTATCTGTAATGCTCGACATGAAAATTGCCTTGTAGTTGCCTTAGTGTGTCAATATTTAATTCTAATTATAGCGTCTGTTTGAAAATAGCCGCTTACTGGTTGTCTTTATTAGAAAGCGACGTGTTTGACATCGTATTTAGTATATTGTACAGTCACTGCACGTTCAGGGCAACTGCACTTTTAAGTTGTAAGCAATAAGGCTGGTTTTCGTAGCATAAAAATGTCAGTAGGTACAGTCGTGCGGTTTAGTTTCTTTGAAGGGCTGGAAATTATCATTTTTAGGGTTCCGTACCTCAAAATGAAAAAACGGTTCCCTTATAGGATCAGAGGTGCCCAACCCTTCGGGGAAACAAGGCGTGATGTTATGTATGTATGTTTTATAGGATCACTCATGTGTCTGTCTGTCCGTCTGACACAGCCAATTTCCTCCGAATCGAATGAACTGATTTTAGGGTACACATATGTATATCTGTACGTGGCCCGCGTACTGCTAGGGTTTCTGCATCACCCGGAGGTGCTGGCAGTGCTGCGGCTGCACGCGCCGGACGGGTGCGTAGGTGCACGAGGCCGCCCCGCACTGTTACATGTGCCGGCGGCTAGGACTAACCTACTCAAGTTTGCCCCTATGTCACGAGCCGCACGTATTATTAATGTTATTACGGTATCGGAGGATATTTTTGGGCAAAACCTGCCGCAATTCATTCAAACGACACAAATAATAATTGAAAAAGGTTTGATAGAATAAAAGTTGTCATGTTTAGAATAATTGTTATATTACATAATATTATATAATTCATTGTAATTCTGCTTACAGGATATTTATATATATTTTATTTTAATTTGTGTATATTTTGTGACTTATAACATCGCCTTGGATTAATCTGTAAAGGTGTTATAATTGTGCTTTTAATAAATAAATAAATAAATCTGTGACCCAAACACGGACGTGTAACGTAAATAAATGAATATTGAATATGGGGTCACTTTTGGGGGACAAATAAGTTTTTTTTTTCAGGAATTGTCGCTGGCTTCTTTACTTTACGCGTATAAATCGTGCCTATATACTTAGGCACGTTCATCTGTGTTGTATGGTTCACTACGGAAGCTTGTTGAAGAAAGGCTTTTTGTATGGCGCGTTTTATACGCCGTACCGTAAGGAAACCGTGCCGTGTGCAAAGGGCCTTACTGTTGGTAGTACATAACCTAAGCCTTGATGCATGGACTGGAAATTGATGCCCGCGTTGTTTGTCAACAGTAGCTACTTACTTACTTGAAAAACACGTAATACAACCTACCTATTAGCCGCTCAAGGAAGGACGGTTTTAAAAGGATTCTCGCGTGTTACGTAATCATAATGGTCGTTCTATTCGTAAGTAGGTACTTTTCCTTCGTGAAAATCACGTTGAGCTATTCTTGGCATGTCAATTCAAAGATTTCTCGCAGGAAAGTCACGCGTGATGCGCCCTATGATGTACGGCTGACTCTGGGCTGATATATGAGTGCCACCAGCGCCTTAACCAGGTGGGTAGCCTCAATAATATAACCATTCAATGGATCAAAGTACACAGCGGCTCGTGGGGCAGCGACGCAGCCGACGAACTTGCCAGAAGGGGGTCGAGCATGGCACCAGTGGGGCCTGAACCCATCGCGCCACTCTTCTTCGGGTACCTACGTACTCTGGTAAGGAAACGAACCAGGGACCAACATCACAAACTATGGTTGGGACCACGGTGAGTGCAGGCAGGCCAAGGAGGCACTCCCTATAATTGATGGCCGCCTCACGAAACAGGTTCTCCGACTAACGAAACAGCAGCTGTAACTGGCCATGGGTCATTTCTTAGTCATAGGAGTCACAGACAGTCCGCTGTGCAGAGCCTGCATGGAGGACGATGAGACAGCAGCCCATGTGCTGTTAAACTGCCCGGTGGTCGCCACATACAAGGCAAAGTACTTCGGTAACCCAGGTACCCTAAGTGAGTGCTGGCCTTCTTTGAAGAGCTGGGGTGGATCGAATAACTGGTTTTCCCCCCCGTACGCAAAATACGCGCTTTGTCGTGGAGTTGCGGATAACAGCCCGTATTACCTATTACCTATTCATACCGACTGAAAGCAATTACAATAAAGGTATGATTCCGAAGAACGCCCCACGCGGCAGTGCCGCCGCAGCAGTGCTGCCGCGCCATACATTTTCTGTAGGATTATAAGATTACATTGCGAGCTCGGCCGGCAGCAACGCTGCGCGACATTGCTGCGTCACATTGCTGCCGTGCTCGAAACAGGTTGTTTTATTGCACTAACCAATCGATGGTGTAGCTGGTGTAGATCAAAAGGTACGCTATAATGTGTGATGTGATAAGTCATAGGAAATGGCAATTTTTTATTTTTTCATCCTAACTAATATTATAAATGCGAAAGTAAGTTTGTTTGTTACGCTTTTACGTTAAAACGGCTGAGCAGATTTTGGATGGAATTTGGCACATGGGTACACTATGACCTGGATTAGGACATAGGATGATAAGATACCTTTTATCCCCATATTCTAACGGGATTAACACTTACGCAGGCAGCTAATAATTTATAAAAAATGAGTTTTTTTTTTAATTTCGTTGCATAATCATGTTGACAGCCACAATCTCTTCTTGGGGTAATTCCGAAATACGAATCGATAAGAAATTATATTAGCGATACTATTACTAAAACTCATGATATTTTGTGTAAGGGGTGAATACGATTTAAAAAGAAATGTAAACCTTCGGTCAAACTGCAATAAAATCAACACCTTACTGCAAAGGAATAAGTAGGAAGCGCCAGTTTCTGTAATTTTCATTTTTATAAATTACTTCTAAGTACTTTAAGTACTACCTTTACTAAGTACTTACCTTTGCAGTAAGGTATACTGGGGTAATTCCGACGGGATTTTTTACGTGATGACTAGAGGTCTACATTTCGGTTAGTTACCTATGTAAAGTAGTTTCATATTTACTACCAATAGTATGCGACTTCTGTTAACTTAATGAAAAGATTTAACCTGGATGTGTTTATTAGATTCATCAATATGTAGGTACTTAAGTAGATTCGCTAAATAGAGCATTTTGAAGTCAAAGTCATTTATTTGCTTTAAATGCGGTTACAAAGGTGTTATTAAGTATTCTTGTGCGATGACACATTTCACCATATTTTTTTACTGAGTCGTAATTTTTTGATATAGGGAAACTTTCGAGCTATCTTGGGGTTATTCCGAAATCATTCAAAAGTTGATTTTATTGCACCAAAGATTAACATTTCTTTTTCAATCCTATTTACCCCTTCCACAAAATATCATAAGTTTAAGTACTTAATACCTAGTATCGCTAAAATCATTTCTTATAGATTTGTATTTTGGAATTACCCCAAGAAGAGATTGTGGTTCTCAACATGATTATGCATCGGAAGTACCCCAGGGAGTTCTTACGAAAAAAAAACAAACAGCTAGGACGTTGTTTTCCTCTTGCGAATTCGCTAAAAACTACAACGTATCGTAAAAACAAGCACTTATTCAAATAACTTATCAGAATTCCGAGATAATTCAGCAATAAAAGTTTCAATAGGTATTCATATTTCGCAGCGAATACAACCAAACTAGTTTGGTTTCTGCACCATTCGCCGCGTCGTCGCCGCGTCGCGTTGTCTGCCTCGCGACACCGTGGCATGCGCTATTGATATACCTACGTCAGTAATGTCATCCGTAATTTTGGGTTATTTTCCGCTATTACGCCAAGCGCGGGGGCGGAATAAAGATGATTTCAAGAACGTTAGTTTCTGCAATAGCAAAACAGAAGCCAAAAGAAACAAAGCGAACTTACGTGACTGTTTACGCAATATTAGGGTGCCGGAGCCCATAATATTTTGCTTAACTGCGTAGCACTCTCTTTACGAAAAACTTTTTAATTTTGGTTATTCAACAATTTCCATTGTGTTGTTCTTGTCGAGTAGACGAAGTTTTCAAACAATGACGCAATAGATTTTATTGTAGGTACCTATTGTCAAAATAAAAGGGTTGATTATTAGGAGTGTCTTACGCAACTGTTAGGTTCGTTGTTTTAACTACAATAATTACCAGTTTATCTTTACCCTAAATCATTATGAGCAACCAAAATATAAATCGAGAAAACAATACAGCAGTTACAAGTTACTAAATAAATCCACGTCTATTGTATTTTTTAATACAGCAGTTTTTTCGACCAGATAGGTTAGAGCGAGGTTAGTTTTTTTATGCGACTTTAGGTTTGGTTTCGTTCCTATATAAAGTAAATTGTTCATAAGTACGTAGGTTCCAACAATAAAAACTCTAACAGTTAGGTATTTATGCAACTGTTGTATAATAACCAGTGATAAGAGTAGGTAGATTGATTTGGGGTCAATGAACTGGCACGTATATATTAGTATGGATACGCCTCCGGGATTCCGGGATTTTGAAATTATTAAGATATTTTTAAGGAATTTCAAATGTTGTAATGTGTAGAATAAAGAATATATCAATATGAATAAGAAATGTTTAACCCTTTTGCTGTCTTTTTAATAGTATGTAGGTGATCGGACTCCAAGAAAAGGATAGGTACACTAAAAAACAATAAAGGGCAAGCCTGGGCCCGTGCCCCGGGCGCCAACTTCAGGGGGCGACAAATTCAAGCGTAGCAGACAAGTGCACCAATAAATGAGATGCGCAGCACATTTACAATCTTTCTATTTTTTTTCTTTTTTATAACAGTTGGCGCTCCTGTTGAATTGGCGCATTATAGATTGATACAATTTGATTAATATGTTGCTGCCAAAATTTGACGTTTGAGAAATTTTTAATTTGGCGGTGGCTAACTTAGCGCATCACCATAAAAGATTGGTGGGGGGCGGCAGTTTTTGCCCCGCCTTTTAAAAAATCTAGATCCGGAGCTGCACCCATGATAAGAATCCTCTATAAAAGGTTCTGAAACCATACTTAGGGTATTGTACAATATTGTTTTCTCGACTTTTCTGTTAATAATTGGTTAGAAATGTCCTTTGCTGCATTACAAATATCTGGTGGTGTATTATCAAAGCATGTATCACTCATTTCTGTAAACAACAAAGTAACAAAATTTTGCAATACCTACTATTATCAAACAAAAATGGTGGGATACGACGTGAATTCGAATAACCTATAAGTTTATTTTTTATATTACGGAGCAGTGGTAGTAAAACGCGCGTGCATGACAATGTTCTTTTTTAAAATTCCAGTTGTTTAGTGAAATTTAGTACAACATTATAACACTCATTTGGATGATATTATGGTTACTATGATACTGGCTGGTTTAATGTTGGCAATAAGCTAACTGTTTCAGAAACTTTTATAGAAGTTTTATAGCATGTGTGTTAGATGCTAGATAAAATACCATATCTGATCATAAAAATCTGTCACCTACCACCAGCTCAAAAGCAGTATTATTTTAATATTACTTCAGTGGGAGAAAGAGTTGCGAGCTATACGTCCTGTAGAGCTTCATCTCTTTTCCACACTGAAGTAATATTAAAATAATACTGCTTTATGAGCTTGCGGTAGGTCCCCAGTGCTGAGGACCTACACAGATCAAAAGTAGTGTTGCCCAAATTCAGTCTTGGTCTTGCAGTCTTGGTCTTGTTCTTGCGTTTTTGCAAGACCAAGACCAAGAACAAGACCGCGTATTTTTAGCAAGACCAAGACCAAGACTGACCGTGCAAGACTTGAGCAAGAACAAGACATAGCCTGCAAGACTCTTGCGTCTTGCAGCTAGGACTTAGCGCTATTTCACTGAGTAGTTAGGTGTAACAGTTCGGTGTATAGGTAGGTACGCTTAGGAATTCTATGAGACGCAAAAAACTGTATCAAAGAATATGAAAAACTGGACCTATGCGCATTACGACTAATACCATAAACATAGCGAATAAAAAATATCTATTAAAATCAAACTGAGTGCATGCATAGTTATGTTTTAACCATCGGCACTTTGATAATGCGGCATCAAAGGTTTTGTACTTACTTTTCAAAGAAATTTGCCGCTTTTCGGAAGTACATGGTTATGATACACGCGCCGGGGCTTCTTTTGAAATCTAAAACAATCGTTGCCGCCACGCCGAAATCATAACATTTGTGAGTTGTGACACTATTTGATTGCCGCCATAGGGCGTAGGTATACTCATGCAAAATAATTTCGAATTTTTTTAAGAGTACCTACAGGTGTTCCAAAGAATAAATAAGTTTCAGAGTGCTTAGAATGAAAATGAATACATTATACTGATCACGCAAGTAGTATTATGATTAGGATAAAATGGTAAGGATAGGTAGTAGATGTCATATTAATTAATTCTAGTAAGTATATATTATAATATTGATTACTTATATGGTTTTAAACTGATTACTTAGGTACTATTATTGTACATTTAGTCATTATATTTCTTAAGTTTTTACAAGAAAAAATAGCAAAAAAGTGTTCAAATATCACCCGTTTAATAAATATTGTAGCCACTTTTAAATATACTTGAAACGTGTAAAAAAATTCTACAAAACTAATAAAATAATATAAAAAGCGTAGGTACTTACCTACTAATAAAATAAAAAGCCTGCGATAAGAGTTTTGTATTACTTACCAGCCCGAATATCTCTGAGAGAGATGATGAGAGTAAAGGCTTGTGCAGACCAGCGCGACTTGTCGACACAAAGACACCGCTCGTCGCGCGACGAGCGGTGCCTTTGTGTCGCGTCGCGTGTCGCGCTGGTCTGCACAAGCCTTAAGTATTTACTAGCTGTGCCCGCGACTTCGTCCACGAGGAATAGTAACTTTGGAGGTAGGTATAGTGACGTTCAGGACTTATTTATTTATTTTAAAACTTCTGTCATCAAACATACAAACGAACTCTTCAGCTTTATAATATTAGTATAGATGTACGCCAAAACATTCACTTATATGTAAAGGCTTGTGCAGACCAGCGCGACTTGTCGCGCGACACAAAGACACCGCTCGTCGCGCGACGAGCGGTGCCTTTGTGTCGCGTCGCATGTCGCGCTGGTCTGCACGAGCCTTAAAGAATAGTGATTGGCACTGATTCTATTTTATTCACGCGTCGCATCTGTACAAGTAGGTAATATTTAGTGTGTGTTTGTACGCCGCACGCGGCATTGTTTGATTTGCGGCGGCATCCTTTTCATAGAGCCGGCACGTGGCGAGGCGGCGCGGTAGAAAGCAAGGAAACGTACTATAAATAAAGGAATTATTTTAATTCCAGTCATTTCCAATTGAGCTGTGCTTCGAGTCTAACTTAATAATTGTTTTTACTAATTCTCGTTGTTTTCTAAAAACGTATCACGTGTACAATTTAATATGAGTGACGAAGATTCAAATTATTCTAGTCCGAGTAACGAGAGTTTGAGTCACAGATCTAAAAGACCCAAAAGCAAATTTGAGGAGTTTTTCGAAATAATTCATGCATCCCAAACTGCCTTCTGTAAATTGTGCCAACATAAAAAGATTGAAATAAAAATGAAAAACAGAAACACTTCAGGCTTAAGGAAACATCTAATATCTTTCCACAAAAAGGAATCAGAAATATTTCTTCCTGTTAAACCAAAATTAAGTGGAGATATCACAAGCTTTTTAGTAACCGCTGGAAGAAGTGGACAGGTAAGAATATTTTTTTAACAGTTAAAAGAATTTTAACTCCGCGTAGCTATTCATGCGATACTTTCAAAAACGCCATTAACTTACGTAAGTATTTTTGAGTTAGTGGTGTTTTCATCTAGGGGTGCGACATATTAAGTATGTAATTATCGTCTTAAATATTTTTTATAAACACCCATATTTTCATTTAATCGGCCAGTAACAACTAAGTACTTTATTTTGGTAAATTACAGTACAGTGCAACCTTAATATAACAAATATCAATTTAACGATTTTCTCGATTTAACAACAACAAACCTCCTCCTCTTATACGCTCAAACCTAGTATGTTTTAAATAATAACACAAGATTTATTGTTTTGTTTCAGTCGGAAAACAGCAGTGACAACATCACGACAGCTACAGTTGATTGGGTGGTGAAAAAATATCTTCCCTTCTCATTTTTCGATGACGAAGCTACACAAGTATATTTTCGACGTATTTGCCCTAATACGGTGTTTCCTAAAAGGTCTACACTTAGAAGGAAAGTCAAAGAGCGATTTGAAGAGCTCCAATTGAATCTCAAGGAACGACTTCAACAATTATCATCTAAAATGTCTTTTACCATTGATGGGTGGACGTCAATTGCTGGTAGGAGTTACTACGGGGTTACTATTCATTATATAGACAACGAATGGAAGTATCAATCTGTAGTTCTTGATTTTATACCATCACGCGGTCGACATACTGGGGAAGATATTGCAACGATTTTCCATGAATGTTTATTGGAATATGGCATAATTGATAAAATACAAGGTATCACGGTCGACAACGCAACTGCAAATACCAAATTTATGTATGAACTGGGCAAACAGCTGCCGCCACACTTTGATTCAGACAATCAACATTTCCGGTGCTTTGCTCACATTTTAAACCTTGGTGTACAAGATTTATTAAAGACCTTAGCATTACACTGTGAGTCTGACACTGACGCGCAAGATCAGCAGTACGAAGACTATGCAGACGAAACTGAGGATGAGGAAGATGAAGAATCTGCACCAAATATTGCTGACTCGCGTACATCTGTAACAAAGTTACGCAGTATTTCCAGTAAAATAAAAAGAAGTGAGATAGTGAAGAAGAAGTTTCAGTCTGCTTGTGAAGCAGCTGGCGTGCCATCAAATCTAAATGCCATTATTGACTGTCCAACGAGATGGAATTCCACACATGATATGATTGGATTTGGTTTAAAAGTGAGAGCGGGCATTGACATATTGTGCAGTTCTGTCACCGAATTAAATGATTTTCAAATCACAGCTAATGAATGGCAGGTACTCGAAAAATTACATAAATTTCTAATAAACTTTAAACTTTTAAGTACAAAACTTGGTGGAGACAAATATGTTACATTACCGCTAGTCATTGTATCATTCAATATCTTGCTAGATAAAATTGAATCCATGGTAAAACAGTTAGATGAGAAACCTAATCGATCTGAAGTGGATGAAAGGCTCATTCTAGCTTTCCAAGCAGCTCGAGACAAAATGCTTAAACATTACAAGAAGAGCAACTGGATTTATTGTACTTCTTTAATTTTAGACCCAAGGCATAAGGCTCAGACTTTTGACCTGACAATGTGGGGGAAGCAACTTAAAACAGAAAGTCTGCGCAAGTTCAATGAACTTTATGAAGAATATAAAAGTCTACACTCACTGAACAAATCTCTGGAATTACCAGAAAAAGAAAATAAAGTATGTGATGAAGATGAAGACGTAATAGACTTTGATAAACTCTATGAATGTCCCTCGACGTCATCTGGATCTTGTCTTCAAGGCTTAGTGATAGACGAGTTGGAGGAGTACCTGAGAAAACCAAGAACTGCCAGCTCGGAAGACATTTTAGATTGGTGGAGGACGCATGAGACAGAGTATCCGATTTTATCGAAAATGGCCCGTGATTTTCTCTCAATACCTGCAACTTCAGTACCTGCTGAGAGGTTATTTTCTAAAGCATCATTAGTAATTAGAAAACATGGAAATAGGTTAAGTGATGAGTCAGCCAGATGGTTACTTTGTATTAATTCTTGGTCAAAAAAATTGATATAAAGTATCATAACCTAATGATAAAGCTGTTGATTTGTGTTGTATTTTATTTTTTATTCAAATAAATGATAAATCGTAAAACTCTTTTATTAAATTTCTTATAAGTTGAGGGTTCAATCTCTTTCTAGACAGATAAGTATTGTTCTTTAAAATACAGTCAAGTTATTGTAATTAATTTGTTTTTTTACATGTTTTAGCAAATGTAAGCTTATAAATCATAAATGTTTATTAAGAAACAGTTACTTCCATGGAAAACGACATATAGGTCAGTTGATTTTTCGAATTTCTTATCAAATCTTCAGTTATTTATTAATCTGCTTGATCTTTACTATGGCTATGTTAATTCAAGCTCACAATGTTCCAATTCTAATACGTTTTTCTAAGATTTAAAGTAAACTTTAATAAATAGTAATAGACTAATAGGTAATTGCAAGACTTGCAAGACTTGCAAGACTCTTGCTGCAAGACCAAGACCAAGACCAAGACTGGGAGCGCAAGACCAAGACCAAGACCAAGACCAGGTGTATTGGCGCAAGACCAAGACCAAGACTGGCTAAGTCTCGTCTTGTTCTTGCATTTGGGCAACACTAATCAAAAGTGTCTAGGGATCAAGTACATTTTAACTATAAAAAATATCCAATTAATATTTGCCAAATCTAGTCTTCCAGACTGGCTTCTTCTTACTTTAATTCCTATGTTTAATTTAACAACTTATCCCAATATTTTGTAAAAATTTAGTTAATGTCGTCAATTAAATGGCAAAAAAGGCAAAAATGAGGATTTTTACATTTTTATTGTAAAGTCTGTGTTTCCACCATTGACACGAACACAACCACGGCGATTTCGTTTGCCGAATCGCCGTGGTTGTGTAATCACTTTTGAGGAATGGCAGCCCACGTTCATTTTAACAAATCAAAAAGTTGTTGTGGGGTATGCACGGCATCCATACTAATTGGCAGAGCTCTTCTTTGGAGTATATCCCATGCGTGTTCAATTAGGTTGAGATCTAGCGATTGAGCAGGCTACGGCAGAACGTTGATGCGAGCATGGGAAAGAGTAGGTACGTGTTACGACTCTAGCTGTGTGTGAACGTGCATTGTCGTGCATTAGTCGAAACGAATCACCCAACCGGCTTCGCAAAGGGATGATCACGTCTGCAACAATCCTTTCCGCATAAATCTGAGCATTTAGGTTGCCCCTGATCTAAATGAGATCGGTTCTTCCACCGATCCAAATACCGGCCGAAACCATTATTGTTCCCCCTCCGTATGAATAAACTTCCTGACAAAATTTCAAACGTTCTTGACGTCCAGAGGACTTGCGTCTTGTAACTGGCCTCATACCGAAACGAGATTCATCGGAAAATTAAACAACGCCAGTCTTCTTCCTCCCAATTTCTGTGTTCGCGAGCTCATTAAAAATGGGCCCTACGATTGCGGGTTGCTATAGGTGGAACTCCCAGGCCTTCGGGAACGCAGACCCACTTCACCTAAACGATTTCGGATGGTTTGGTCGCTTATCAGCAAGCCTGAAGAGCTGTGGAGCCTCGTAGCCAACATCATGGCGGGCATGGTTCGATTCCGTCGAGCAGTATTTTGGATGTACCGGTCCTGTCTGCGAGTGGTGATGTTAGATCGTCCTCCATGTTGTTTGGCCACGCTGCCCGTGATACGATAGCGTGTCCAGAGGCGGCTTATGACGCTCTGTGTAGTGCCAAGAGCGACAGCCACAGTACGACTCTGCCTGGAACCAGCTTGCAACATTTCGACGGCTCTCATCATCTCTTCTCGTGTCAAATGATGTCGTCGCTCCATATCGATGCTTTTTTTTTCAGTTCTGATGCAGAAATTGTAATGGTTTCGTAATAACGCTATTACACACTTTTATAGGATTCCTGATTGACAGTTTATTTTCTATTTTAATCAAAATTTAAAGAAAATTCTTTATTCAAATAGTGAAATTCACTAAAAATAATCAATAACGATCCAAAAAAGTTAAAATAATAAATCCTCAATTGTTGCGATACTCTAAAACATACTTGATCCCTAAACACTTTTGATGTAAGGTGAGTGAGGGCAAGATCGAACGGTTTTTGATGAGATGAGCAGTGTTGTATTTGAAGTTTTGTAGAACAGTACATAATAGTTTATGCAAAATAAAATCTTAGTAGTGAGTAAAGAGCAAAGAGTGTATATTTCTATCACATTGATAACATCCAGCTTAATCTATTCCAAAGCATAAAAAAACTTAGATAAAATGTTTTTATCACGAAAATGAAACAGGGGAAGATGAAAGGGTGATGGGGAAAGATCGAAATAGTTTCTAAAATCGTTTAAATGATTATTAGACGTTGTTGGTGTTCACTAGTCTAAAGTTTGAAGTGCCCATAAAACTCTCAATTGTCTGTAGTGTTCGAATACCTTTAGTTAACAAAGATAAAACGATTTAAAATATATGTATATATATCAATCTTACCCCATCGGGGGAACATTGAAAGTAAACAAAAAACAAACTTTCCACTTTAATTGCATAAGGTTATACTGACAATAAAACATCAGTATCAATTAAATAAATCCTTTACCCTTTACTTTATCCTACTATCAAGATATTACAAACCAAGATTTCGCATCTTTCTTTCATCTTATGCCCGTTTTCACCTTCACTAAGTGACACTTAAATTAATCCCTAATTAAAAGTGCATTATTGGATTTTCAACTCTCAGCGCTGAGCCTAGCGTTGGAAATCCAACAGTGCACTTTTATTAAGGGATTAATTTAAGTGTCACTTATTGAAGGTGAAAACGGGTATTAGTCTTTTAAATGTTCATCTTACCTCGTCAAATATTGATGGGTAAAGACGGAAAATTAAAATAAATCCTAAAATACGAAACATAGCCATATTTAGATGTAATAACACAACTAAGAATTACAAATATTAGTAGATATTCCAATAAAACACTCGTACCTACCACGTAGTTAAAGTTACAGGACACGGGGTAAGATTAAAAAACTCGATTAACTTGCGTAAAAGTCGATGTGCAGACTGCAGACATTTGCATATTTCACACACACCACTCACTGAGGTGTGTGTCTGAGACTGAGGTGTGCGACGTAACAAAATAGCGGTCTCAACAATTTTGCCATCACTGCTAAAACTGCATAGAATCTGGCGCTATGGACGACTTTTTGTGTTACCCCGTTTTTCATCTTGCCCCCACTCGCCCTATAATAGCTACGGCAGTATCAGAAATCTTAAGAAAATCTGTTACAAAAGCAAAAAAGTTTAAGATGTCGTCTCATAACGGCCGTAGATCTGCTCAGAACTGAAAAAATTACAATCGGTAAAAGCCCCAGTCCAGCTAAAAGTCCAGTGCCAAGCATGCAATGGCTACGGCAGTATCGGAAACCGTAAGAAAAATTGTTAAAAAATAAGTTTTCGCCTCATATCACTTGTTAGTAAACGCGCTTCGCTCACTCGTGGCGTAAATGGGCTCGCTTTCGCTTCGCTCGCTCGTCGCTATAGTGGTCTTCCTCCACTAGCTTGTCTTGTGAAAAAGAAGTTTTCGTGTGAAAGCTGACTCGTGGCGTTGTGGAGTTCGCTTCGCTTGCTTGTTTTAAGAATGTGCTTGTGTTGCACTCACTTGTGTTGTAGGGGCTCTCTACGCTCGCTGATTGCTTGAATAAGCGCGCTCTGCTTAGTCATGCCACCCGTGGGCTCGTTTGAGTTAGCTCAGCACGAAACTGTGCTCGCTACACTGGGACTGGGCTGAGTTAGGGAATCCCTTCGTTAAGTCAGCTAAGTTTAATGTGAATGTGACCACCTCTCATTCGTTGGGATAGAGCAAGCTTGGCGTGATGGTGGCTGGCAAAGTACTAGCACAGACTAATGCCCTGACTCCACCAAAGCGGAGACGAGAAGAGATGTTTTACAGCTAGGGTGTACCTATCCAGCGAAGCTGTGCGGAGATGCGTACTGGTTAGACTGGAGTGGAGATGTTTGTTGGCTAGAGAGAGAAAGCAAGTGTGAATTTGGTCAAAATGAAAATCCTTGATGGCGGCTGCGAAAATTTTCTAATTTTTCGTCGTGGGTGTCGTTTTCATAGTTTTCGATGGTGCAGTGGTGCTAAAGCCAATAGTGGGATCAAAATGTAAATCCAAGATAGCGACTCGGAAAATGATAAAATTTTTCATCATGGGTATCGTTTTCATGGTTTTCAAGGGTGCTAAAGCCGATAGTGAGGTCAAAATGGAAGTCCAAGATGGCGGCTGCGAAAATTTTCAAAGTTTTCGTCAAGGGTGTCGATTTCATAGTTTTCGAGGGTGCTGCAACCGATAGTGAGGTCAAAATGTAAATCCACGATGGTGGCTGCCAACATTTTGTTTTTTTTTTAATAAAACGTGAGAAGGAACTTTGTTCCTGACGGGGGTCGGATCACAGGTGTTTTTTTTCTCATAGAGGGTGATAAAAAGTAGAGTTTTCACCTCGGGAGCAACACTATTTTAAGCTCGAGTGACGTACATTGAATCCTGAGCGCATCCCTTGGCAAACAATTTACTATTTTAATCTTCAAATATGAAGAAATCGGAAAAAAAAGTTGTCAGACTTAGACCATTTTTGTACGAGCTCTATCGCAACAACTAAACAAGTTAGGAATTTGAAACGTCTGTTTATCATGTACAGACGCCAGCACATCAAGCTACTACAATCTGTCAAATTTATTTAATAGATTTTCAACTTTAACGCTGAAACATAAGGTTTAAAGTTGATTGGGAAAATTTGACAGTTTCGGGTAGCTTGATGTGCTGGCGTCTGTATAATGATAATGACTACTACTAAGTACTACTTTAGGCTTTCACACTGAAATGGCAGTGGCTGGCAGCGACGCGGCGAGCAGTCTTAATGACAAGGCATTATAAACTTTATCAGTAATATATTTCATTTTTCAATGCCAAATGTGAGGCAGCTATCTACCAAAGAGTTGGACCCTGTTGAGTCGACAGTTTTTCTTGGAATCACTATTGACGGTAAATTACAATGGGGCCCACACATAGAAAAATTGTCAGGAAGGCTAAGTTCGGCCGCCTATGCTGTTAAAAAAATTAGACATATAACTGACGTAGATACAGCCAGAATTGTTTATTTTAGTTAATTTCATAGTCTTATGTCATATAGGATTCTTCTCTGGGGAACCTGTGCGGACATTAATACTATCTTTGTTCTACAGAAAAGGGCTGTTCGTGCCATTTACAACCTAGGTCCAAGAGATTCCCTTAGAGAAAAATTCAAAGAAATAAATATTCTGACTGTAGCCTCACAATATATTTTTGAAAACCTTTTGTATGTGCACAAAAATATATCAAATTTTAAGAAAATGTCCGATATTCATAGTTCATTCATTGGTATTTAACCAGGAATAAACACAATCTTGCTGTACAGACGCCAGCACATCAAGCTACTACAATCTGTCAAATTTATTTAATAGATTTTCTACTTTATCGCTGAAATATAAGGTTCAAAGTTGATTGGGAAAATTTGACAGTTTCGGGTAGCTTGATGTGCTAGCGTCTGTACATCGCACACGTCTCCACAAAGTAGGCAACTCATTCATGGGTCAATGTATACGCTTTTACAACAAACTTCCCATTGACATTCGAAACTTACCCATTAAACGATTTAAAATCTGTATTAAAACCAAACTTTGTAAAAAAGGGTAGGTACTATACCATTTCAGATTATTTAGAAGATAAAAAAGCTTGAGATTGAACTTCAAATTGACATTCGAAACTTACCCATTAAACGATTTAAAATCTGTATTAAAACCAAACTTTGTAAAAAAGGGTACCTACTATACCATTTCAGATTATTTAGAAGATAAAAAAGCTTGGGATTGAACTGCTCGCTCTGCTAAGCCTTGTGATACCTAAAACCATAAAACTAGACATTTTAATTATTATGTAAAATCAACATATACCAGTTTTATAAACACACTAGCTGCCCGCCCCGGTTTCACACGGGTAGCACTTAGTACTTTTCTTAACTACCTACCCTACCTACCCTACCTACCCTACCTACCCTACCTACCCTACCTACCCTACCTACCCTACCTACCCTACCTACCCTACCCTACCTACCCTACCTACCCTACCTACCCTACCTACCCTACCTACCCTACCTACCCTACCTACCCTACCTACCCTACCTACCCTACCTACCCTACCTACCCTACCTACCCTACCTACCCTACCTACCCTACCTACCCTACCTACCCTACCTACCCTACCTACCCTACCTACCCTACCTACCCTACCTACCCTACCTACCCTACCTACCCTACCTACCCTACCTACCCTACCTACCCTACCTACCATACCTACCCTACCTACCCTACCTACCCTACCTACCCTACCTACCCTACCTACCCTACCTACCCTACCTACCCTACCTACCCTACCTACCCTACCTATCCTATCTCTCAAGTTGGATCGAACTGCACATGGTGTGCAAATTTTATTATAATCGGTTAAGTGGTTTAGGAGTCCATTGAGGACAAACATTGTGACACGAGATTTATATATATTATGATTACTTCTTTTACAGACGCCAGCACTTCAAGCTACTACAATCTGTCAAATTTATTTAATAGATTTTCAACTTGATTGAAAAATTTGACAGTTTCGGGTAGCTTGATGTGCTGGCGTCTGTACCTGATTGAAAAATTTGACAGTTTCGGGTAGCTTGATGTGCTGGCGTCTGTACCTAGAGACTATCGATTTTCGTGGATTTTCAGTAAGTATAGGTATTGGTTGTTTCAATATCGTAAGATAATACCGGCAACCGGCAAAAGTCCGGCCCTGTATTGACAACACTCCCTGTGTGTGCGTAATGGCTACACAATTTTTTGCGAATGTTTAGTCTGCTACTCTTTATATGTCTGTGCGCTTACCTACGAAAAAAAGGGTCGTATGCACGGGATTTTGTTTTCAAACTGCTTAGGTATGCGTTTCTTCGATGGTACAGACGCCAGCACATCAAGCTACCCGAAACTGTAAAATTTTCCCAATCAACTTTGAACATTAAAATTCAGTGATAAAGTTGAAAATCTACACTACCGGTTGAATAAATTTGACAGATTGTAGTAGCTTGAAGTGCTGGCGTCTGTACATTTACACTCACGCGCCTACAGACTAAGTAGTACTCACGCGCCGCTCGTGGAGACGCGGCTCTGTGGTCTGTGTCTGACGTCAGTGCAGGGGCCGTACTACAACTACAAGCCATCATTATTCCAGCAGTGTGAAAATGGGACAGTGCTATTTATGTATACTCTATGGTACACCATAGATAATACATTCATGGTTTAATCTGTGGTACACTTATTTGGTCTGTGCACAATCAATGTACTCTGTGGCATAATCGGTTCGCTGCGTTGTTATTGCGGTTTGTTTTTGTTGTTCTTTCCGCAATTTATTTCCGAGTCGTTCGTATTAAATAAAGTGACTTGAATTAACAAATTCAAGCTAAAGACTATCATGCTTGGCTATTCTAATGCTGGTATTCCCGATAAATCATGGCAACCGCCAGTGGCTGTGATAGAAACCACGTAAGTAATATGTTTTTATTTAATCTAATTAGTTTCACTAGGTAACCTTTTCCTATTACAGACTGTGCCTTTAACTGCGTCCACGTGGAAATCGAAATTATCGGAAACCAACATTGCATTGTGTACAGCCACATAAACCGAAACACTTGTCAAATAACCTAACTTATTCTAGTAGTGGGAACTGGTTGTCTGACCGATATGAAAATGCATCAGTTTTAAAGTTAGGCTATCGGCCGTAGAACAGGTAAAAGACAAATAAACAAAATTCGACCAGAGGGTGTTTAATTGGTAAACAGTTTAAAAAATAACCTAAAGAATGCTTTTATGACTTTTTAATAGCATATTTTTAATTTACTTTTCAGAATGGGTTCTATGGTTGTGGAGATGTATTGGAAACATTCACCTATAACATGCAGAAATTTCATGGAATTAATTCGCCGAGGTTACTACAATAACACAAAGTTCCACAGAGTTATCAGAGATTTTATGATACAGGGTGGTGATCCCACTGGCACAGGCAAGGGTGGACAATCAATTTATGGGCCGCAGTTTGATGATGAAATATCCCTGGATTTAAAACATACTGGAGCTGGAGTGTTGTCTATGGCAAACGCTGGACCTGACTCAAATGGATCTCAATTCTTCATCACCCTGGCTCCAACACAGTGGCTGGATGGAAAGCATACAATCTTTGGAAGAGTTCAATCTGGAATGGCTGTTGTGAAAAGAATAGGTTTAGTTGAATGTGACAAAAATGATTGTCCAGTTGATGATGTTAGAATAGATAAGGCATATATCCCCAAGTAGATCATAAATCTTTGTAATAAGGAAAGGTTATTTACATATATTTAATGATGTCAATGTGTATGTCAAGTAACAGTATTACCAAACACATGAAGATGCATTTTTGCAGAATCAATAAACAAAACAGTAAAGTTGTAAATACTTGAATTAGAAAGACTGCAGCAGTGTACTCAACTATCCATACTTAAACATTGTTCTTACTAGAAAGTACCACAAAACTGTTAATCTATTATCCAAGTTCTGAGATAAACAACTGTTAAATACAACTATTGAGTTTTGCAATGTCTTGTCTTCATCTCATATTAGTAGCTATCTAGTATTATATTATCTGTGGTAGCTATCAACATTTACTTAGGCATACAGGGGAGATATCATAATACTGACAATGATATATGTTTTAGGTAATCTTATTCAATCTGGAACTATGTCTGATTCAAAATCAATCTGCATAGCATTTTCCCAACTATGTTGGGGTCGGCTTCCAGTCTAACCGGATGCAGCTGAATACCAGTATTTTACATGGAGCGACTGCCTATCTGACCTCCACAAACCAGTAACAGGGTATAACGATACCTCTTGGTAAGACTGGTGAACTTTATGTCTGATTGTTATGTTTCAATAATTGGCGTACTTTATCAGGGTGGTGAGGAGTTATGTGTGACCTCATCAATGCCCATGATTGGTCATCGAGTTTATTTAGCTTGCGCAATCACCCACTTCATGTAAATTACAAAAGTTGACATAAACCATAAACAAAAAAATATTGATTGTAGCAGAATTTTATTCAATTCAAATGGTTTTTATGAAAATTGCCTATCTTCTTGCTGACTGAGCAAGAAATTGGCCAATTTTCACAAAAACATTTTAGATGCCTATCGATCCTATTTCTTATTATTACTAGGATCAAAAAACTATATTGGGCCAACTGAGGTTTGTTGCTCCAAGACACGGCCTATGAATTTTTAATCCCAGATTGCAGGAAAAACGTAACTTTGCCGTTCATTATAGAACTATAAATTACCAATTTTCGGATTTTCCTTTTTACTTGACCTTACTTCTCGCCAAACTTCATGCTGCTGGACCAACGGGAAGTACCAAATAGACTGGTTTATTTGCAAGTGTCCAAATATGCGGCATAAATGACCGTATTTTTTTATATCGTTAACTTTTTTTTGGGTGGGAAATTATCAAATAACTTCTCCCGCTTTGGGCGGAGCGGGAGAGCGTGTCAGGCTTATACTGGCAAAAACCCACCCGTGTTCCTACAGTTGCCTGTGTGTTTGACTACGGTAACCCTTTCGGACATTCCCGCGACCCTGGCAGGCATCGGCCCTAGCGTACCATGGCCTGGACCAGGGCCGGACGCGAGAAATCACCACCGCCGATCGTCTCCACGAGGACATGGCGGTGCCCCGCCGGGCAGACCTCCACCGTATGCTCCACTGTGTCCTCCGGGCGATCCACACAATAGTCACACACCCGGTCGTTTCCACCCGCCTTATCCGGAACAGGAACCTCCCGAAACAACCGTGTCCGGTGAGAACCTGCGTCAGGTGGAAGGTGAGGACGCCGTGGCGCCTCTCTACCAATGAGGGAACTTATTAACAGGGAACTTATCTCCTCAATGAGGGAACTTATCGCCATAGTTGTGGCGTACCCATTATTGCGTTGACTTGGAAGTTTGATTTTCGTTACACTTCCAAGAGACCGTAGATGTAAGTTTTTGATAACTATTTCAACTTGATGCCTCCACGCGTTCCTGAGACAAAGGGTCTTGACAGACAATGAAGTCATCTTTTAAGGGTTTTAATGTTTCATTTTGAGGTACGGAACCCTAAAACAGATTTAATATCAGCCTGTTACTTTTTCATGACGTAACGACTGAACGGATATCTAGATGAAAGGCATAGGATAGGCCATGACCTGGGTTAGGACATAGGATAGGTACTCTGAATCCCGGTAGCACGTTCCTGTGGGATATTTTCCGACATCCACGCGGGCAAAAGCTAGTTATTATATATTTCCTTTATTACATTTTTAAACATGTAAATATATTTTTTAAATATTTTTATTAAAAAAAACATTTATAAATATAACAAATTGTGGTCCTTCGGCATCAGGAATAGGGTCCAAGCTGCCGGTGGTTAGGGCTCTAGAGACAGGAACATACTATGCGTGCCGTGTCTAGGAGTACTGCTTTCTGAATCAAGCCTTTGACCCAGCCGCGCAATGAGAGCCTCCTGAGATGTTGGTCGAGGCTCTCCGCTATTAGGCCATTAACCGTTACGATTATCGGTACAATGATTGCAGAGTCCACGTCCCACATGTCGACAACCTCGTGTGTTAAGTCAAGATACTTGTTTTTTTTTTTATCTTCAGCTTTCACGAGATTTTCGTCATAACGGGCAGCGATATCAACAATCATTGCACGCCGCTCTCGTCGATCTATCACCACCATAATGGTGGTGCGTGCGAGAGCGCCGTTTATAACCGACTTCCAAAAAGGAGGAGGTTATATTATGTTTTTTTTTTATGTATTTCCGCCTATTACTCCCGTCATTTGTGTACCGATTTTGAAAATTATTTTTTGTTTGAAAGGGTATGCTCTCAAATTGGTCCCATATACATTTTAACTTTGCTTGGGTAGTTTTTGAGTTAGCTACAAAATACGTATTTATTTCCCACTTAGTATGTAGATGATTTATGATAAGTTCCTGTCACTGGTAGCTGATAGCAGGTAGTGGTATTCGAATGTGTGTGGGGTAGGTACCACAAATAAAAAGTGAAAAATAAAAACTTCTCACAAAAAAAAAAAAAAAAATTACATTAGGTATATTTCATTTTATATTTAACTACATAAATTTTCTTTTTTTAGACTGTAGGCCCAGGTCGGGTTTCAAACGTACACGTTGTATGTACTTGTACCATACATTATTAATCTATGCTTGTACCTACGTACGTGATAATTTAAATTAAATAAAATCTCATGTGTAGCCTCTGTGTAGCTCCAAGTATTATAAGAGTTTAGAAAAACAATTATACCTACATTTTACAAATGGCTTCATTTTTTGTGTAGTTTTTTTAAACAAAATTAGACTAAATTGTTGTTAATAAGTCTAGCGCATCTTCTGTTTTGTTGAAAGTTACAATAGATTCGGTTGGATTATTAGTTGCGCCCACTTTGTGCTCGTGGCTAAATAAAAACAGCCGCACGGTCGATCGAAGGTTAAGCTACGCTTGCCGGGGTCTGACCGTGGATTGGTGAACATCCATTACATTACCCCTCCGTGCTTTGGAAAGCACGGAGGGGTAATGTAATGGATTGGGTTTCGCGTTAGCCAGTAACTGGGTTGTGGATGACGGATAGGCAGTCACTCCATGTAAAATACTGGTATTTCGCTGCATCCGATTAGACTAGAAGCCGACCCCAACATAGTTGGGATAAGGCTAGACAGATTGACTAAGTAAGTCTTTACTGTTTTTTCTGAAAAGATGCTCGGTAGCCCTGTAGAGGCTCGCGGCTCACATCTACTAGACTCGCCGAATCGAGGCGAATCGAATCGTAGAAATTCGCCTCCTATATATTTGAAACTGCGCCCATTAGCGACGAACCGCGTCGGCGCGCCGAATCGAATCGCTCGCGCGCATTGCTCGACAAACGATAGCGAATTTCTTTCTTCGCCGACGCGATTCGACTCTATTCGGGCGCGCCGCGGTCGATGCGGGGAATCTGATGCGCTCCGTATATAATTAATTAATTATATTCTGTGTTCCTAAATAAAATACAAAAAGAAGCGCATCCGCACCGACGAGTTCTTTTTGTATTTTACTAAGGCCGGCCACAAAAACCGAATTCCGTCTCAAAATATCGATTCGGAATTTCGAAGGCAGCAAATCCATACAAAATCAAGGATCTATCACACATGTATACAGTTGTAGTTTTCCATTCGCAATTTTCTCTGATTCGAAATTCCGAAACGAAAATCGATCTGTATGTGGCCGGCCTTTTGTATGGATTTACTGCCTTCGAAATTCCGAATAGATATTTTGAAACGGAATTCCGAATGTATGTGGCCAGCCTTAGAGTGTGTAGGTGTGTACCTACATTGGGTAAAAAAAAAAATTAAGAACAGTTGATATCTCGTGTTCAAAAATATTTTGCCAAGCTTTACTTAGAAAAAAATAATAATGTATCAAAAGACCGATATAAAACGCTTGATATTATAAAAAAACAAAAAGTGTCACTTTCAACGTTGGTGTTGCCAGTATCGCTATGACCTATGACTGCAGAGCTGAGAACTCTGAAACTGAAAGCTCCATAGACATATCAGAAAGCTCAGAACAGATGGCAGTACAGTTGTACCGCCATTGTTGTGTTTACTTTTGTATCGATCACAAATTATACGAAAACTAGATAAATATGTATGAGCCTTGGAGTGTAGCACCATTAAAAGACGACCTAAGGACAGGGGAAGCGTCTACCACTGGTAAAAAAGCAGTTTTAGTGGAAAAGTCAATAAATTATGAACGTTTTATAATTCATAGGTTATTTTGTGTTTGTTGACTTTAAGTTCGGTTTTTGTTAAAGACTGGAGGTGTACGATAGAAATAACTTGATCAGAGTTGAAAACCAACTCGGGCATGATCTTCCTGACTGAAAAACCTCAGAGATAGCACTTCTAGCACTGATCTAATATGATAATATAAACCTACACATACTTTAATTTACACAATATCACATCACAAGTGCCTGGATGTAATGAAAACAGACTTAGTTCTCTTGGGAGCATCACCTATAAACCACTTTCTCCCATAAAAGGCTTAAAGGATAGCACATTGTCCCGACGAAATATCGGATTCCAATTTTTTTCGGAGAGCTTTCTCCCACAGTTTTCTTCTCCTATTACATCTTTGGCAAATACATGGGTCCCCGTATTTTTGCAGTAAACAGCTGCAACTGGGATCAATAATTAATTTTGCTTAAAAGAAGTCGCTTGTTTCCAAAAAAACGTATGGCTAGCTGTCAAATAATAAACTGACACTGGAGATCAGTGCCATCTGAAGTTTAGTCCTTAGGTCGTCTTTGCTACACTCCAAGTGTCATACATATTTATCTAGTTTTCGTATATTTTGTGATCGACACAAAAGTAAACATAAACACAACAATGGCGGTTTAAATACGTACATACAACTGTGCTGCCATGTCTTTATTCTAACATAGCCATCTTGTTATAAACTTTGGGCGACCGACCTATGCTTGGGTGAAAATACGGAGAAAACGAATTTTCCCAGATATAAGACCGGCTAGATCGATTTTTCACCCCTTTATTGCAACTTTAATCGAAATCGTTAGAGCCATTTTCGTGGACGTAATTATAAATAAATAAATATATATTTAAATACAAAAGAGCCGAAACTATAAAGTTCAGATTCTATTAGTTCATATTGGCATATTTCTCCGCTCCGCTTATGCAGAAAAGCTGAACCTCCTTTTACAGCACCGAAGTAAGTATTATTAAACGTTTGTGTTTAGGAAACTAGTCTTAACCTTTTCCAATACCAAGAAAATAAGATTTAAATAAATCTTTACTTTAATATTGGAGCCGCCACGCCGCGCCTCCCTTTGGTCACTCTACCCCCTAGGGGGGAGCGCCCCACCCGTTGGGAATCGCGGGATTTTTTCGCACATTGGATTTTCAACGCTCTGCTTAACGCGGAGAGTTAAAAATCCAACAGTGTGTTTTTTCGACACGCAGCACGCGTAGCATGACGGTTTCTATCTCTACGAAGAATAGACATAGCTTTTTCCATACAAAGTGACATTTCGTTTCTCTATTTTTGACATCGCACGGTAGAAATCTTTCTACAATCTGTCATTTTGTCTTTCGTTTCTAACGATCTTTGTCTAGGTCCTTTTACATGTAGACTATTTCACAAGAAAGTTTTCTATCCAAACTGTCAAAATCACTAAGGTAGTGAAGACAATTTGATTTTGTTATCGCCATGCTAAAGACAGTAGAAAACTTTTTACTCGATGGCCACAAAGTAGGTACTTATACAACGTGTTTTTTTTGATATCCCATAACTCTAGGGTATGATTGAGGCCATATCAAAGAATCAACTGGCATATGAGTTATGTTCCAATCCTTCGTTATTTTTTTTTTTCATTTTTCATACAAAATAATTCGGCAAAGTCACGATTATTAATGTAAAACACCCTTACGTGAAATATGACAACGTCGCATTTTCTTAGCTTTTTGGTTTGAATAAAAATGAATTACTTGTATTTATCAATGAAACTTAGATACCTAGACACATCGAGGGTTTATTTGTACGGTAAGGTAAGTAACCTCGCAAAAGTAAAGATTCGTCATACTGGTGACAATTTTTGACCTAACTTAATTATGATTGATGATATCTCCGAAACGATGCATTTTTGGACCACCTATTCTAGGAGTTTTAGTATTATTTTTACCTACAGAATATAACCCTAGAGTTATGGGATATCAAAAAAAACAGGTTGTATACGATTATTTACAAAATCATGATTTTACAGGAGAGCGTTTTAATCATTTTGATTGTTAATCTAAATCTGACTAAGTATTTATAATCGCGATTAAAAAGGTGTGGAATAAAATATGATCCAAAATTCACACCAACACCTCAAATTCTGATGCAAAAACAGTACTGTATCTTTTTTTTCTTTTGCTTTTATCTCGAAAATGGCGTGTTCAATCACAAAAATTATGAAAATTTCGACCCTCTTTATAAAACTCTTAAACACCTAAGACTCAACATGTAGGTTATGATTTTTCTTATTTTCCATACAAAAAGTGAAAAATTCCATTTAAATAAAATACGTCGAGACAGCGCGCCACCGGCTCTAAAAAAAATTACCAAAGACCAAGGAAATGGTTAAATCCAATATTACTGTAATTTTTTTTTCTTCCAAAATACGATACTTCGACACTTTCGAGATTTTTTTTGTAGTTGACGAATAAAAATTTAGAATCAAACAGAAAAAAAAATCCTATGACAAAACTAAGAATTCTGAGTCGAATTATGAAAAGAGTGAATTTCGTAAAAAGTGCAGTTGAGTCTTTCTACTTTCCTGCCATCCTGTCTACACGGAACGTCCTTTTTGTCTATTCTTCCGTCGACAAACAAAACTCGTTTCTACGGTGGTCATGCTACGCGTGCTGGGATGCACTTTGTTGAATTCTCAACGCTCGGTATAACATCGTGTGTTGAACATCCAGTGTGCGATAAAATCCTGCCGCGATATTTTTACGTGGGTTATTAGGTCCGTCGTTGAAGTTTAACAGTGGAGCCAACATTTCGGCAAAGGAACTATTTGATGAAACGCACGCACTCATGCTCAGCTGGTACTGCAGTTGGCAAACTTAGCAAAAGTTGGCAAACTTGCGATTTTTTGCTGGCTTTGTGGTTTTCAAAGGTACACCAAAAAAGGTCTAGATAAACGAAATAAGAAATTGCTTATTGGTCTTAAAGTACATACAGTGCTTCCCAAAAGCGCAAGGGTACCCTGCGAAATTAAAGTTTTCGTACGTTTTTTGCGATCCTACAAGGTAATATCAGGTTGTATGATCAAAATGTGGTTTGCGACCGTAATAAATACGAGGGTCATTCAATAAATACTTAGCCTACAAAAAGTAAACGAAAATTTTGGAAAAGTGGCAATTTATTTTTCAACATAGTCTCCTTTTAGTTCGATACACTTAGCCCAGCGATGCTCCAACTTTTTTAACCCGTCCGAAAAATAATTTTTGTCAAACTCTGCAAAATAGGCCTCCGTGGCGGCGATTACCTCCTCATTCGATCCATATCTATTCCCGGCGAGTGATTTTTTCAGATTAGGAAACAGAAAGAAGTCACAAGGGGCCAAATCTGGAGAATACGGTGGATGGGGCAGCAATTCGTAGCGTAATTCGACCAATTTGGCCATGGCAACGGCAGACGTGTGAACCGGTGCGTTGTCGTGGTGAAACAGCACTTTTTTCTTCGCCAGATGGGTTCGTTTTTTCTTTAATTCGGCGTCGAATCGGCCCAATAAATCGGCATAGTAAAGCCCTGTAATTGTTTTACCCTTCTCGAGGTAATCGATGTAGATCACACCTTGTGAATCCCAGAAAACGGTGGCCATAACTTTTCCAGCCGATTTTACAGTTTTCGCCTTCTTTGGAGCACGTTCCCCGGTCTGGATCCATTGTTTTGATTGCTCCTTGGTCTCTGGTGTGTACCAGTGGATCCAGGTTTCATCGACGGTCACAAAACGACGCAAAAACTCCGCTGGATTCCGCTTAAACAGCGCCAAACACGTCTCCGAAATGGTCTCACGGTTGCGCTTGTTTTCTGGTGTGAGTAAACACGGCACCCATCGCGCCGACAGCTTTCTCATGCCGAGTTCCTCGTGAAGAATATGATGCACTGTTCCTTCTGAAATGCCTACAGTCTCAGCTAGCTCCCGAACCTTCAATCGGCGATCTGCCAATACGAGATCATGGATTTTTTTAATGTTTTCCTCCGTAGCAGCTGTTTTCGGTGCACCTGGACGTGGTTCATCAAAAACCGACGTACGGCCACGTGCAAACTCGTTGAACCAATTCTTGACGGTGGCCATCGATGGAGAAGAGTCACCGTACACAGCATCCAAGCGCTCTTTGATTTCGATGCGCGTTTTCCCTTCCAAAAATAGGAATCGAATCACCGAACGATATTGCTCTTTTTCCATTTTTGTAAAACCGATCGACACGTTCGCTTCCATAAGTTGTCAAATTAAAACAAATGAAGGGATTGGAATGAAAATTTGAAAAAAGAATGTGCTACACTGTGGTAAAACTCTTTTGAAACTACAGCGCCCTCTGGCGATGAGGCTAGGTACTTATTGAATGCACCTCGTATGTATTTACAGAATTATAATCATTAAATTCATCAATACAACACAGAGAGCTGTCTTTCTTTTCCGTTTCAGTCTGCGATGCTGCGATCTACCGTCACAATCATCATACTGGCATCCATAAAATGCGGTACTTTTTTATTTCGAGCTGGCAACAGTGTGCAAAGCTGTTTTGACGTCTTGTCAAAAACTCAAAAGCAAAAGGCAATACAGAATACAAAGGCAAGCACACAGAGTACTTTTTAATATAGATTAGCTATATCTAATGTACTCTGTGTGCCTGGGCAAGCAGCAAGCTCGAAGCCGCAGCTTCTTGCACTGTGCAGTGTTGTTTTCTCTTCAGTGTTGAATTGTTTGAGCGAATTAATTATATATTTACGATTGAGTAGCGAATGTTACCCTCACTTTACCGATATATACCAGGTGTAAAGTTGTTATCTAAGTAATTTAAACAAAATGTTCATAGTAGGTTTAACTGGTGGACTTGCGACCGGAAAAAGTACAGTACTTTCAATATTTCGAGGGCATGGCATAGCAGTAATTGACGCAGATGAAGTAGCTAGAAGAGGTAATTATTAATGTTTATTATGTGTGTGTGAATTTCATAAGTTTCGCTAATATTGTTATTGGGCGAAGTTGAATTTGATACGCCATGCGCCTATATTTTGCCTAGTACCTCGCCAAGGTCCCATACCAAGCGACTTTTATTTACTATTACAAAATTTTAATTTATAGATTCACACAAATTTCCAAAAATCAGAAAATTAACTAATTATTTTTTGGTTTTCGGTTGCGTATTTGTTGTCGTTTAGATACCGCAAAAGAAACCCAAGTATTTACAGAGAAGACATCATTCTCTCATGTTGTGCCCAAACAAGTCCCAAAACAAGAATGATGGTGTAAAATGATTATAACTGCACTACAATCAGTCATTGTCCATAAACTGTAAACTTTAATTGATAAACCATTCATAGAATTATGTCTTAAGTAATCAGCGGTAATGTCACTTTTTAAACATACTATCTAACTCAAAGTCTAAGCATTTATTTCAAATTACAGGCACTTTTGCATTGTCAAGGAGTCAGTCTGTCAGAAAGATAATGCATAGTAGGTTCTTATGGAGAAAGAAAGGGCAAGACACTCCATGGACACTCTTATAAATCAAAATGTTTACTTATTCTAATATTTTACCAACATCAAAAAAGGACGAGGTTAATACATATTCTCTTAATAAATATTTCATGCTGATGTGAGGGCAGATCCGAATGCTTTGCTTAGCAAACTCAAAAAAAAGTAAACTTTTTTTTCTCCTCTGATCTCAGTTTTGTTAGCCAACTAGCTGAGCCTGAGCCTTATGTAACATACCTACTAAACCCAAGCCAGTGAATGTCTTGCTCAAATAATGAAAAAATTACACATAAATTGTTTAAGTGGTTCTTCAGTCACAAGTAATTTACCGGAGACCACTTATCCAATTTATATGTAATTTTTGACAGACGGGAAAAGATATGTTGAATTTTTTAATACTAAAAGATGTTGACATTGTGACTTTTTTGATACTTTTCAACTTTTTCCATGTTAGCTGAAGCACATTATTATCTGAATAACAACTTTATGTAATAAACTAGCTGCGCCCCGCGGTTTCATCCTAAGTCTCGATGCCGTGGGAATATCGGGATAAGAAGTATCCTATGTCCTAACCCAGGTCATGGTCTACCCATGTGCCAAATTTCATCCAATTCCGTTTAGCCGTTTTAGTGTGAAAGCATAACTAACAAACAAACAAACTCATCTTCGCATTTACAATATTACTAGCTGTGCCCCGCGGTTTCACCCGTATAAGTGGGACCCGTGGGAGTATTGGGATAAAAGTATCCTATGTTCTAATCCAGGTCATGGTCTACCCATGTGCCAAATTTCATTCAAATCCGTTCAGCCGTTTGAGCGTGAAAGCGTAACAAACAAACTCACTTTCGCATTTATAATATTAGTTAGGATAGTTAGGCTTAGACTACACCCACCAGGAAATGATGTTACATTCTTTAAAAATATACATTTCTTCTCCAAATCCTATTTATGAAAAAGTTAAAAAAGAAAATAAAAGAAAAAAAGAAAAGGGATTTGGAGCTTTTAAAAAAAAATTACTGTGTTTGCATGGTGAGGGGTTTTGTCTATTTGCTTTGCTATTTGGTTGCTCGCGAGTGTATTATGAATTAATAATTCAATGTTTTTTTATTTATTTATGTAAAAGCACAACTGCTATTAGATCCGGGGTTGAATCCCAAGATGCACAGAGTGTGTATGGTTTACCATTATTACTATGAAAGTAAAATAAAATAACCGACTTTCAAAAAGGAGGAGGTTCTAGATTCCTTTTTTGTTTGAAAGGGTATGCTCTCGAGGTGGTCCCATATAAATTTTATTAACTTCGCTTGGATAGTTTTTGAGTTAGCTTCAATAACACGTATTTTTTCCCACGTAGTATGTGGATGATATTATAAGTTCCTGTCATTGTTATTTACATAGCAGGTAGTGGTATTCGAATTTGTTTGGAGTAGGTACCACAACTAAAAAGTGAAAAAAAAAAACATAATTCATAATTGGGAGCGATCATAATTGGGAGTCCTCGCAGTATTGGTAAGGTGGATGGTTCGATCTTGCCACCAGTTCTCTTTAATGGTACGATCGTTCCACTTAGCACTGACGTGAAGGACCTAGGCTTGCACATTGATGGTACCTTGAACTGGCGTACTCAAGTCGCCAGGGTCAGCCAGAAGGTTACTGGAACGCTGCGGGCTCTGTACCGACTGAAAAATTTATTACCGTCAAGTACCAAGACAATGCTTGTGCAGTCCTTAATTTTCCCTATCATCGATTATGGTGATGTGTGCTACTATGACCTGAATGCAGATCTCCTCGACAAACTTGACCGTCTTCTCAATAACTGCATTCGATTCGTTTTCAATCTGCGTAAATATGATCATATCTCTGTGCATCGGTCGCTTCTAAAGTGGTTGCCCATACGCCAGCGCAGGGAGCAAAGGGCACTGACCACCTTGTTTTCATTTCTTGACTCTCCCTCTTCCCCTAGTTATCTAGCCCCCCACTTTCAGTACATTTGCGCAAACCACAATAAAACTCTACGTTCATCACACAATCGTCTTCTTCTATGTCCCGCTCACCGCACTGATTTTATTCACTCTTCCTTCTTCGTTCAGTCTATCTCTCTGTGGAATGCGCTCTCCCAAGAAATCAGGATGGCAACTAACAGATTATCCTTTAAAGTTAAAGTTCGCGAGCATATTCGTAAGAAGCTGGCAGTATCATCACAGCGGTAATGTTTTCCCATTGTTTGTCTTATTTCTTTTATAAATATATTCGTGTATTTATGTGTATTTATTTGTTCTTATATTTATATATACTTATAGTTAAATTATATATTTTGTTTTGATAGGTATATATATCCTTATATTTAAATAAATATTTATTCCACAATTTTCAATATTGCACCTACCACTGTTTGTCTCTGCATCACCCAAAGGTTGACTGGTAGAAAATGCCTGTGGCATTAAGTCCGCCTCTGTACATGTATGTGCTTAAAGTGTTAAACAAATAAATAAATAAACAAAAAAAAAAACAACCAACTTCCAAAAAAACACAACAAAGTGAAAAATAACTTTAAGTAATTTCGGAAGTCGGTGGCAAAAAACGAAAATTCAAAACCAAAGACACCGACTTCCGAAATTAAAGTTATTTTTCACTTTGTAGTGTATTTTTTGGAAGTCACTTCTAAATTACGCACCCTAAATTACGGGCCCCGGACAAAAACTTCAAATATCCCGGACATAAAATGAAGATTTTTCACCGGACGCCCTCGGATTTTTTTTACAATAATAATTGATTGTAAAAACCATCTTTAAGTTTATAGTTTTTTTTTTAATAGAAAATCAACTTAAGCCTCAACAATACAAATAAAAGACTTAATTTACTAATCAATTGTACTAACACTATTCTCTATCTAAGGTATTGTGGTAACAAAAGTAAAATTTAGGAACGCTCGTCTTTTTGGCATCAAAAATGGGTCATTTGCTGCGCGGCGAATTTTTTACTATGATAATGCTTTCATTTATTGCAAACTAGCTGCGCCCCGCGGTTTCATCCGCAGAAGTCGATCCCGTGGGAATATCGGGATAAAAAGTATCCTATGTGTTAATCCAGGTTATAAACTATCTGTGTGCCAAATTTCATCCAAATCCGTTCAGTAATTTTTGCGTGAAGAAGAGACAAACTTACACACACACTCACAAACTTTCGCCTTTATAATATTAGTAGGATAATTCAATTCACTGTTAAAAACACACTATTTAAAAGCCCTGCCCGGACGCACCCCGGACGCCCTCCAAACTAGGACAAATCCGGGGAAACCCGGACGGATGGCAACTCTAATTATGATTGATCGTGTGACGCAATCTGTGTGCTGTACTGCCTTTTCAGGACAACAGGCCCGATTCAAAGGCCAACGTAGTTAGTAGAATAGTTATTTATGCAACTATTGTATAATGAACTAATTATGAACAGTTGCATACAAGACTTTATCTACACCCGATACGAATCCTCTATAAAAGGTTCTGAAACCATAGGGCGTTGTACAAATTGTTTTCTCGACTTTTCTGTTAATAATAATTTATAATTGGTTAGAATACCTTTTGCTGTATTAGAAATATCTGGTGGTGTGTTATCAAAGCTTGTATCACTCATTTTTTGTAAAAACACTCCGGGAGTGCCGACTGAAGTGAAAACTTGAAAAAAAATTGGCACCGCGGTAATCAACGCATTGATGTCTTTTACTCCACGCACCGCGGTAATCAACGCGTTGATATCTTTTTAATGATTAAAAGCTGGTGTCGTAACAGTGTCGCGAAATCAAAAATGCCCAACGCGCCTAAAGAAGTTTTCACTTTAAATTTATTGCAATACATCTATTAACGAACAAAAATGGCGGGATACGACGTGAATTCGAATAACCCATAAGTTTTTTTTTAAATTACGGCTCCGTGCTAGTGAAACGCGCGTGAATGACAATGTTCTTTTTTTCAAATTCGAGTTGCGTAATGAAAATTTGTACAACATTATAACACTCATTTGGATGATATTATGGTTACTATGACACTGGCTGTTTTAATGTTGGAAATAAGCTAACTATTTCAGAAACTTTTATAGAGGTTTTATAGCATGGGTGTAGATACACAATTTACCTACACTGTACTTATTGATGCGTAACATCTTTCCTCTCGGTTTCCTGCAATCCGTGGGAGTGATTTCGTGAAAAGGGACGGAAGTGTGTAACAGGAAGCCGGGGAAGCGCGCGCTATTTGATTTGACCAATGAGCGCGCTTGGTGTTAGAGTTGGCCGTCAGATGGTACCAAACCATCTTGATGATGACGATGACGATGATCATGATGATTATGATTGCTACTGTCAGCCAAGATGTCAGATCTTACACATCTTATGCGACTACTGTAAGACTCGCTCGTTTTTTTTAAATTTCAGTATTGGAGCCAGGGACGAAGGCGTGGGAAGAGTTACGTGAATATTTTGGAGACGAGGTGCTTTTACCTGATGGTAAAGTGAACCGAGCGCGGCTGGGCGAAATCGTATTCGATGATATAGAGAAGAGACGGAAGTTGAACGCCATAACACATCCTAGGATACAAAGTGCCATGATGAAGATGGCCATATCCTACTTTTTCTCCGGCCATAGCTACATAGTTATGGAAGTGCCATTGTTATTTGAAACTGGGAAGATGTTGACCTTTATGCATAAAATTATTACTGTTGTTTGGTGAGACTTACTTTTGAAATTCTATTATTATTGTTTACGGATATTTGTTGAGTTGACTATCCAGTTGGCTAGTGATTGCAATTGCAAGTGCGACTGTTGACAGATCCAATCCAGGAGAGCGTGCCCAACAGGCCTGCCCTTTATTACATGGGATTTCTAAATGGCGAAAAGTACACGCAGCAATAAATCTCGATCCACCCTATATTCAAATATTGTTCTCTTACAAAATAAATAAACACCCGTTGCTTTACACAATATTCCTAATCTATTTATTACTATTTTCAGTGAAGATCACCAGCAACTAGAAAGGTTGTGTAAACGCAACGATTTCTCGGAAGCTGTTGCTAAGAAACGCATCTCTAGTCAAATGCCGCTTGAAGATAAAGTGGCGAAGTCCCATTTCGTGGTGGACAACTCGGGAAGCCTGGCCGGCACTAGGCAACAAACAGAATGCATCATAAGATTACTCCGAAGATCTAAGTTTACTTGGTAAGTGTACTTTTCACAAAAACTTGAATTCAACCTATAATGTTCTCACTGCTGGGATTCAAGCCCTATGATACAGGGAGCAGCTATTATCCACCACGCGGGAGCTCAGTGCCCGCAGTCAAGGCTTACATGTCTTTGAATTTTTGGATCTAGGACACTTGCCTCACCAATTCACCATCCTTTCTTTCTCTCTTTATCCGACTGCGCGACAGCAAAGACAGGGTTACGTTTTTCGCGCGTATCTTTGAAATATGAGGGATTCTTTATACTTACCATCGAAGCAACCCAATAAAATAAAATAAAAATTGTACCCTGACCATGTGAAGTATCAAAATAAAGGGCTTGAGGAGATGATTCCAATAACGCAACACTTTTAGTGTGTTACTAGCTTTTGCCCGCGGATTCACCCGCTTTGAGTTCGGAAATTATCCCACGGAAACGTAACGTACTACCCTAACGCGCACTTCAGTAAAGTTCCCAGTGGGCATGATTCTTTCCGACATCTTCAAAAATCATCGGCATATTTCAGCTAATTTACACAAACCAAATTTGTCCATGAGTGTACATTAGTACACTCATGGACAAAAGAGGAACGCAAAAAGAAGTGTGTATAACAATGAACCGGTCATATCTGGCCACAGTTTTCCGTTAACGTCCCTGTCTTGCGAGTCTCGTATACTGTCCGGTTTGCCTGTGCCTGTCAAGAGGTATCCTCTTGACAACTCGGTGTACCACAGATTTTGATACTCATGTTTGGGCGACATATTTGTAGGTGTTCCCAGTAGGGCTGCGAATATGGGCCGATAGGGAAATCGTGGCCCCCCGGCAACATGGCAACTGAAAGAACACGGGTGGGTTTCAGTCAGTAAGAGTCTGACACGCCCTCCAAAAAAAAAAATGGTGTTCCCAGTTTCAATTAAAGTAACAGCCTTCGCAACTTGAGTGGTGTTTAGATCTGGCATTCTCAGTTTATTTGCAGTAACAATTCACACTTAACATGATAAACAGGGTAGTCAAAGCAAAAATTTAAACAAAACCTAAATTAAAACTCAAAAGTAGGCAATTTTTTTCGCAGTATGAAAGAACGCAATGTTATGCAATAATTACATAAAACAAATGAAATTCGAAAAAACAACATTCCAAAACTTTGTTTTTTATCATTTACTAATTAATGTTTGTGGCCAGTACACACGTTAATTACAACAGGATAAATTAAACATTTTTGCGTTCCTCTAAATTTGTCCATGAGTGTAGGTACGAGTATTTATTATACACCTAAACTTTCCTCACGAATCACTTCGTCCATTGGTGAAAACCATAATATGAAAATCTGTTCGGTAGTTTTTGAGTTTATCGTGTTCAGACAGACAGACAGCCGCGGCGGGGGGCTTTGTTTTATAATATATAGGGATATTTTTGGTATTAAAGGTGACTCGGATGTGTATTGACAAGAGCTATTACACTAGGTGGTATGACGCCATAGGAACTCCTCACCTAGACAAGATAGCCCCTTTGTTTTTCGGTTATTTGAAACTCCATACTGCCACACAGACTTATAAGCATCGTTATCGATTTGCCTCGTCTCGGGATCAGCTAGTAAAAATTAAGTAAGGTGATCACAATCCGGTGCAGCGTGCTTATAAATACGTTCCTTGAAAGGCATACTCAGACATGGATCACTTCGAATAAGTTTATACTCCATTTGAAATAAGATAAGACATTTAAACAAACCTTTTTTACAGTCCGTTAAACCGATTTTGACTTTTATACCGTAGGTATAAGGATGGCATTAAAAGCAAAAAGTGGTTACAATACCAACTGTTTACTGCAGCTGCCATTTGTCATGCCACCAACGCAATAGAAGTCAAAATCGGTTGAACGGACTACAAAAAGGTTTATTTAAATGTCTAATCTTATTTCAAATGGAGTATAGGTAAGTTAGACTAAACTGCTCTATCGCTTATTTAAATTATTTTTATTTGTTCCAGGTACTTTCGAGCAATTATTGGTATTGCGTTTTTGTCCCTCCTTTTTGGAATCGGACACATAGTCAGTAATATTGTCAATAAGCACTGAAATGTATAAATATAATGTGTAGGAAGTATATTTGAACTCAAGGAAGCTTAGTCCTGGGGGCCTACCACCAGCTCATAAAGCAGTATTATTTTAATATTACTTCAGTGGGAGAAAGAGATGGAGCTATACGTCCTGTAGAGCTTCATCTCTTTCCCACACTGAAGTAACCACAATTCATTGTTATAGTCACACAGACAGCAAATGAGAATAAGTAAGTAGTGATTGTAAAGTTATGCGAGCTTGTCCGAGGTGTGCTACTCGCATATTACCTATCTCTGCTGCTGTGTTTGAAGAAAATCAAAAGTCATTTATTTAAACTAGGCTGAGAACCAGCACTTTTTGAACGTCAAACTTACATAAGACAGTCCCCCAAAACAGCCGCCCTTCACCACTTCCTAGTGCTTTAGCTGGGTAGAAGAATTGGCGTAACAAACTCCCCAGCAGCACAGCTGTCTGTTAATTAGAAGAATGGTGTGGGGTGGGGTGCCTGTGTAATTTCAGGCACAAGAAACATTTCAGCTTTGCCTCCGGGACGGGGCTATAGGCCACCGTCTTGTTACATCTACTCAGAAAAAATCACTTCACAGTGGTTCAAGTCAAACATTACTGCTTTGATAAAGTATTCACTTTTGGATTAAAACGTGTGGTGTGTGTGTTTAGCGTACCTAAACGTTTGTATATCGCTGACGTATGTAGTTGTTTTTCAACATTAGTTGGGGTGTCATCGACCACCGATACATACTTGTACATTCCTATGACCTTAGATGCATTTATCAGCTTAGCACCATGTCCACTATTAATACGTATTCCTTGTGATCAAATATAAGTGGGATAAATTATGATAATAATATGTATTTATTAAAGTAATAATAAGTGAGTTTGATTATAAGCTAGAGGCCGGAATGTATGCAAATCATGGAAAAGCACTGGACCTTTTATGTAGAACTGCTAGAACTTACATGTGAACGTACATATTTATACTTGTTGATATTTCCATCAAATCGCCTCCAGCATCCTAATTATCACATTACTTTATCTTAATTATGTAGAGAACTTTCAAAATTATTCCGACCGGCTGTCGGCATGATCCGGACTTGTCTACGCGTCATTTTGTTGGTTCAGTCATCTATGATTTAGTGCATATGATCCAGTTTCTAACCATCAAAATAGACCGTAGGAAAATTCTAGCCAAAGCGACATTTCAATGTTAAGTAATTATATTATTTTACATTTAATAACTACAACATTTAAGAAATATTTTATCTGGCAATAAATTATGGGAGGTTGTATACAAATGTGGGTGATGAAATACAAAGGGAATATACCTAATGTTTTTATGGTATTTATTTAGTTCAGATTATGGTAAGGAATACGGATATCTGTAAGGCTTGCATTGTGCTCATTTAGAAATATTTTAGAGTGTAATAGTGTATACAGTGGTTATTGTTAACAACAAACTTTACCTATATTATAAAAATTAATTAATTAATAATAATTTAATGAAGTAAGCACCTGTACCTATTAAATATAACAGCAATAACTCAAAGAAATAAAAACACTAATTTAGAAAAATAAAGCTTCTGAATTTTAATAGATAAAAATACCAAAAAGCTAATAGTTGTTGTGTATACTTACTTAGTTTTAAAACCACGTAGCCAATTAAAGATAGATGATTTGTTATTGTAGTAAATAATGGAATATACAAATTGTAGAATTCCGATTAATCACGCACACGTTTGTGAAAACGTTGTGAATTTTAAAATGTATTGGCATACTTGTCATCATACCAATGATTGTGAGACTGGGTTGCCTTGTCCTATCATTGGACTCCTGTACCCTAATTGCGTAATACAACACAATCTGTTTCGATTTTAAACAGATTGCTAATCCATTGCTTCATAAGTTGGAAAAATTAATCTGCTCAACAACATAAATAACGCAGTGAATATTGTTGAACTGTCAAAATGAAACAAATTGTTTTCAAAAATAAGTCACGCAATTAGGGTACCGGACTATTCACTTAAATTTAAACAGTGTAAGAACGGTCAGCAACAAAAGTCGGTTAACACTTCAATTTCGAAAACTGAAAACAAAGTCTTATAATAATGAAAAAAACCGGCCAGGTGCGTGTCGGACCACGCACAATGAAGGGTTCCGTAGTTGGGTTGAATTTATAGCAAAAACAAACTTAATGGTAGGGGAGCTATTCACAGAATAGCTTTTATTCGCTTGAAATATCCCTTAAAAAATTGTCCAAATCGGAGTTATCAAACTCGTCCGATTTAGGGAAAGCCCACAATTTCTTCATCAGATTTGCCTATTTAAGTCATTATGGGTTAGGCCGCACACGATCGTACCAAAACCAAAGGCTCTGAACATCAGTTTAATTTTAGCCCAATTTCGAAATCTGAAAGTGGACTCCTGACCACGGGGCTCTTGTCTGAAACTTTTCAAATTTATTTTCGATGTTCTCTCATCATATCGCATCTACTAAGCCATCAGCTTTTCGCCCTGCATATGCTTGCTCAAAAACCCTCTGGGCTCCTCCCTACCATAACATTGTAGTTGAAAAACATGTTCCCCCCATACGGAATGTATGGGAGAACATGTTAACTTGTAGAGCCTGCTTAGCTGTGATAGTTTTCTTTTGAATTTCGTTCAGGGTGGCAGGGATATCGACCCGAAAACTTACCATGGATTCAGTACATTATTCTGAACCCCCCTGCGCTGAAACCGTCGGGTATTTAAACAAAAAAATCAGCTGTTCCATACATTTTGATCGCGTAGGCTGCACTGCTGTTTTATAGAAAAAAGGAATAGCACTTTTCTATGAAACAGCAGCGTCGATACCATCCTGTATACTACTGCCGTGAAAATTTTCACATATCCAAAACCAACTATAAATTTGAACGACCTTTCCAACAACACCCCACACCATGGGACAAACGAGAAAAAAAAGCATCTCCACTTTACGTGTAGGGGAGGTAACCTAAAAAAAAACAGTGGCACTTCGGGAATGCCGACAGAAGTGAAGCACCGCGGTAATCAACGCGTTGATGTCTTTTTAATGGTCAAAAGCTGGTGTCGTAACAGTGTCGCGAAATCTATGGTTTAGTCCCATCTCAAAAATGCCCAACGCGCCTAATGAAGTTTTCACTTTTAAAAAAAAAACATGATTTTATTTTACCACTTTGTTGGCGTGATTAATATTTATACCCTTGCCAAATTACAGCTTTCTAGTAATAAGGGTCTCCGAGTTAAGCCACGGATTACGGAAAGATAGACAGACAGACGGACATGGCGAAACTATAAAGATTTCTTGTTGACTACGGAACCCTAAAAAAATGGTAAGACGTACTTTATTAAATTGTCTACATGAATAGTGAAAATCAGACTGTCGAATATTGTTTGTTTTGATAATTTATTTTAGATTTTATGTAAAAGTAACAACTTTAATTGTTGTCCGTACGACTGAAGATAGGTACCTACATACAAAACTTAAAAAAAAACCAGTCCACAATTTTAAGTACAACCACGGATATTTGCGGTGAACCATTTTTCACACTTATGCTCTTAGTGATAAGGTTGAAAAGTGGTTTACCGCCAGTGTCCGCGATGGTACCTACTAGTGTTGTAATATAATGTTAGCAATAAAATGAAAACCGCTGACCTAACACGGTAGTCTCGCATTATTCGAGCGTCTCCTTGTCGACCACGCAGCATTTAAGCAATAAATTGGCATATTGGACTTACCACCAATGTTCTGTTGTTAAAATATTGTTTTGCTCAACATATAAACACAAATTCAACAGCTGATAATCCATCAATGACTAAATTGTCATAACGAACTTCACTACTTTTCTCACCGCTTTTTTATTTTTTTTCTGTGCTTATCAAACTGGGTATGTAAAGTCTGTTACACCTGCTCGACATTCACAAACAATACAATATTTCTTATTCCTCCAAATACGTCAACAAACACACACACACACATTACCATTTTCACACATATCATAGACTTAAAAGCTTAATTACTCTTAAGTCAATTTTAACTCATTACAGGATTTACCGGAAACTAAACAGTACAATATATAGGTTTAAAATAATATTAATAACAAAATACACATTGATCAATATTCACAAAAAAATAAAATTACTACAAAATAATTATTATACAACCACAAAACCCACATTATTATACATTTGGCATGTATTCTTACAGCTTCTAACATTACATATAAATATTACCCTGATTTTAAAATGTACCGTGTATTTAATAAAACATAATAATGGGTGATCTACTACAAACTTTAAATGACATCGATAATTTGAGTATTGCAAGATCGATGGAATGCGATTGTAGTGAACTCGCTCACAACTATAACATAAATAAAAGTGACCTTACCATAATTTCCCAAAATATTAGGAGCATATATTGCAACTTCGATGACTTTGTACTAAATATGTCCTGCCTCAACTTTGAAACAGACGTTATAATTCTGACTGAATGCCGACTTGATCCAAACAAACCTATACCGACATTATCCAAGTATCGCTCCTACGCTACAACTCGTCAACAAAATCAAAATGACGGCGTTGTAGTATATACCAAAGACACCTTAAAAGCCTGTGTCACAGAATTAAGCATAAACCACGCATCATGCCTACAATTAAATATATTGAATAATATCATTTTAGGTATTTATCGTTCACCATCAAACACTAACGCGGAACCCTTTGTAAATTCTTTGGCACTCCATTTAGATAACTTACACTCTCAAAAACGAAATATTATAGTTGCTGGTGACATCAATATCAACATAAGACCTAAACACACTGAACAAACATATGAACTTAAAAATAGAACATTATACCTGGATATGTTATCGGGTTATGGTATTCTCTCTGGTCACACCTTAGTTACAAGGGAAACCAATTGTCTGGATCACTTAATGTTAAAAATAAACAGGAAACGGCATTCTGCATTTATTGCCATTCTACGCACTACTGTTACAGACCACCGTACCACCTTCTTAGCGTTATCTAAAACAAAATATTACCAACCTACACCAGCAATTATTACCAAAATTGACTTTGAAAGTGCCTTGCAATATTTAAAAGGAAAAAATCTATCGACTTTACTTTTTTCTGATAACCCTAATTACATAACAGAATGTTTAACACAATATCTTATTGACTCACTAAAAATAAATACTACTACTCACAAGATCCCTAAAAGTAAACGAATAATTAAGCCCTGGATCACTGAAGGCATACTGAGATGTATAAAAAATCGTAATAAGCTCCAAAAACAATCCCGAGAAGATCCCCATAACGAAATAAATAAAATCACATATGCTCGTTACAGAAATCATTGCAACAACCTTATAAAAAAACTAAAAAGAAAATATGAAAGAAACCTTATTAATAAATCTTTAAGCAACAACAAACTTCTCTGGAAAAACCTAAAATCTGTCACATATAGGTACAAATAAATCTACTAGAACTAATACTGAATTAACTAATCTAAAAGCATCCCCTAAAGAATCAGCAAACTTCATTAATAAATATTTCGCAAATATTGGTAACCAACTGGCAAATGACATCCAACAAACCATAACCCAGAATGAACTAAATCAATACCTACGTTCCTTACCTAGTCTCTCTAAATCTTTCGTTCTGCTTGATACAGATATCAACGAAGTAAATGGTATAATAAACACTCTAAAATCAGATAGTGCCCCAGGATGGGATAATATCTCCACTAGTTACCTTAAACATGTAAAACATGAAATAACTCCAATTATAACTCATTTAGCTAACATTTGTTTTAAACAAGGCACCTTTCCTAACTTTTTAAAGAAATCAATAATAACCCCCATACACAAAGGTGGGCAGGAGGACGACGTTAATAACTATAGGCCAATTTCTGTTATTCCTGTTATAGCTAAAATATTAGAAAAACTTCTAAATTCCAGATTATTAAGCTATCTTCAAACCAACAACATCTTATCTCCATCTCAATTTGGCTTTAGACGTGGTATTTCTACGGAAGACGCTATCACGTCTTTAACGACAGTACTAACAAAAGAACTCGATAAGGGAACTAGGTGTTTATCAGTTTTTATAGACCTAAAAAAGGCCTTCGACACGGTCTCTATTCCCATCCTGGTCCAAAAATTAGAAAAAATTGGTATCAGAGATGCACAACTGTCTATATTCACCGATTACTTGACAAATAGAAAACAGAAGGTTAAGCTCGATAATTTTGTCAGCGAGGACGTTGATGTAACATGCGGTGTACCCCAGGGAAGCGTTCTGGGGCCTACCTTATTTCTAATATATATAAACGACCTATGTAATATGTCAATCAATAATGCAAAATTATTTTCGTATGCTGACGACACCGCAATCGTCTTCACTGGCTCAACCTGGGCCGAAACAAAAACCAACACTGAAATAGGTATGTTACAAGTGGCTTCATGGCTAAAAACAAATCTCCTTACGTTAAACACAAGCAAAACAAATTTTATTTGCTTTTCAATATACAGTATGTTAACTAACGAAAGGCGTTCCCGTTAACCCGCAATAGTATAGCATCCATACATGCTAAAAAAAATATTACCATTCAAAAACAAAATGCTTTTTTTATTTTTTATAATAAAATATTCACAAAAAATATTAAATTGATACTTAAAAGAAACACTCTGTACACGCGTACATGTTCAAAAGTGTAAGAACGGCAATGTCGCAAATTACTACTTATGAATGAAGGGCCACGTGCGCTGTGCGGCGATCTATTTGATGCACCTAGCCCCGCCCCCTGCCCCCCGAATGTCCATCTAATTTTATTCGGAACTAATCTCGCGCGCTGGCCGGATGTGCATTTATTTTCGCAATGCAACATGAGTGTTCTTTCGTCATTCGTGTGTGAAAAACGGTGCTCAAGAGTATGTTTTCATAGTGCTCATTTATGCTGAGTGTAATTATGATGGTGCATGTGCTCTGAGGAGGTATGCTGAGAGGTACCCCAATGCAAATCAACCGCGGAATTCCCTGAGTGTCCTGGTGCGTCTCCGTAACAATGAACCAGTAGTGCCGCGTGGTTCTGGTGGCCCCCGACCCGTGATCTCTGTGCGGCAGGAAGAAAACGTGCTAAGGCATTTTGAGGAGGAGCTCGGTTCAAGCACTAGAAGGGCCGGCCGCCTGTTGAACACTAGTCACGTCAGAAAAACAAACAGCATCCGTACTCACTCCAAAAAGTGCAAGCGCTGCTTGGTCCAGCTGATTTCGCGCGCCGGTTAACATAGGTATTGCCAGCGGGCACTGCAGTGAAGCGCGGAGGACACCCACTTCATCGAAAACGTCATTTGGTCAGAAGAAAAGCCTATTTACGCGCATGTGGAATCGGCGTGTATGCCATCATCACAATACGCGAGGACCCGCTTTTATTGCGACGAGTATACCAAAATAACCGTCCGCGATTGCAACAATGTGTAGAGAGAGGAGGTCAGCATATTGCAGTTCAAAATCTAGGTAAGTTTTTAAACATCATAATACCTAAAAGACAAACGACTGTGTCACAAAATAAATAAGTTCAGAAGGCCCACTCTTTGTTTAAATTGCTTTTACACTCGCTCAGGGAGTACCCCGTTCAACGAGCGTGTTACTACTGTGTTGTTACTATTGCAATGAATAAACGCAAGTACTTCTTATTACGAATGCAACTGCATAAAGTTATTTTTTTAATTTCTATGACATTGCAGTAAACATTCACTTACTAACGTGCAATACCATCATTATGATTTAAAAGCTAGCCTAAACTGTGATTTAAATAATTAAATGAAACTTTCTCTAAACTTAACCGCCCACTATTTATTAGCATAGGTACGTTATTTTTTAGATACAATTTATTTTATCTTATTAACACTGTAAGTCTGTACCACCGTGTCTTGTGTAGTAGTTCCGTGAGTGGAACTTCTGTACTCGTATCTGTTTATTTTGTGGCCGCAAGCTCGCGACGACGCCGATGACGACGTAGCGGCCGTGCAGTGCAATTTTGATATTATTGAAACGTGGCTTAGATAGGTACATGAATTTATGTTTTTACTATGTTTGCGAATAGGTCCTTTCAAGCCCAAGGGGCGCGTTCAGTGACGCGTTCCTTTGTCAGCCGGCCATTTGAGACGGGTAGTTAAATGTTATTGCTAAATCTAAACATACTTAAATGTTTAATTCTACTGATAACAACCCGACGACGTGCATTTCACTGTCTTTTAAATTAACTTTGCCGCCTTTATCAAAGTCGCCGCTCGCCATTCAGAACCGCCGCGCCGCCGCGCCGCCGCCCGCCGCCGCGCCGTGCCGCCCCGCGCGCTCCCCCGGCCGGCTCGGTAGGTAAGGTAACACGCTCGGCATACGCGCCGCGCGCGAAACAAAAATTGCGATGTTGCCGGTTTGTGCAACGCCACTACGCTAGGTACTATTCCGCATTACTATTTTGATTTTAAACAGGACGTTTCGAATTTATTGTCAATTATTATTTTTTTTTAATTCGGATTTTTTTATACTTATTTTTCTATGCTGATATTTTTATTTAAATCTATTAATGATATAGATTAACGAGTTTAAGGGAACGCCCTCTGTTATTTAACATACTGTATAAAAATGTCCAACCAGAACCTAATTTCAACATTAAAATACATGAGTGTGGGCAGCCGGTTCATTATGACTGCAATTGTCCAACCATCAGTAAAGTTAACTACGTCAAGTACTTAGGTATAATGTTGGACCAAAGCTTGTCCTGGTATCCTCAAATCGAACAAATTACTGCGAGAATACGAAAATTTATTTGGATTTTTAAAACATTGAGACACATAGTCCCCAAGAGTGGCTTGGCAAAAAATCTTCTAAATGAAGTGTATATCTCACTAGTTCAATCAGTAATAATATATTGTATCTCCATTTGGGGGGGCGCGCGTAAAACACGTTTTCTTGATGTTGAAAGAGCGCAACGGACATTAATAAAAGTAATGTACTTCAAAAAAAGAACATTTCACACCCATGAGCTATATCAAACAAGTAATCTATTATCAGTACGAAAATTATATATTATACACATAGTATTAAAAAAACATAAAACTCTACCCTTAGATCCTAATATATTAGCTAGAAGAAGGAAACATAACATTGCTTCCAGCCCTTTTGTAAGAACAGAATTTGCAAATATTCAGTACGACAAACGCTCGTCTTTCATATACAATAAAATAAATAAACAAATAGATATACATACTAAACCATATAAAGAATACAAATCATTGCTGATTAAGTGGATAAACAAGTTAAGCTACGATGAAGTAGAGAATATTCTACTAAATATAAGGTAAAACCCTTTCCGTAAAAAAACAACCACACACACACACATACTTACATACACATAAACACATACACATAATCATACACGCACCCACACATACACACACACTAACAGACTAAATAAAAATAATAAATTCATTAACTTGTAACTCTTTTTTTTTTAAATAACTTTTGTTTAATTAATAACATGTTACACTAATAGCAAGATATAAAGGAGCGGCGCCTCCTGGCACAGGCATTTATATGCTTAAAAGGGGACGCCACCAACTGTATAACGTATGTACAACGTGTAATATTGAAATAAACATTTTTGTATTTTTTTGTATTTGTATAACAAGGCTTAAAAAATTGGGAGTAATTAAAATTTCATACCTGAACACATTATTCTTTATTCTTCCTCTGACCCTTGGAAAGTAGGTACAATCATGAGTTATTATAGTGAAACAATAATTATCCCATTAATACATTGAAAATAAAAGTTGTTTTAGCACGTTGCTACCAAGGTAAGTTAGTCCTTAAAATAGTGCTGTCTCCAACGGTGCTGTCCGTTCCAGTGTCACCTGCAGTCGAGATGAACCAGTCTACATCTGATAGTGGCGGAGGTCTTTCTGTGTTTGTTTCTGTGTTTGTTTCTGTGTCTGTTTGTGTTTCTGTGTTTAGCTGTGTTTCTGTGTCTGTTGTTGTTTGTGTTTCTGTTTCTGTTGTTGTTTGTGTTTCTGTTATTGTTTGTGTTTCTGTTGTTGTTTGTGTTTCTGTTGTTTGTGTTTCGATGTTTGTTTGTGTTTCTGTGTTTGTTTGTGTTTCTGTGTTTGTTTGTGTTTCTGTGTTTGTTTGTGTTTCTGTGTCTGTTTGTGTTTCTGTTTGTGTTTCTGTGTCAGTTTGTGTTGCTGTGTTTGCTTGTGTTTCTGTTTCTGTGTCTATGTGTGTTTGTTTTTCTGTGTTTGTGTTTGTTTGTGAGACTGTTTGTGAGACTGTTTGTGTGTTTGAAGTGTCATTGACGTCCGAGGACGGCGGTACGAACACTTGCTTCACTGGATCGTAACTATAAGAACCAAAGATTGCTCTAAAACAGAAATAAAATATTAAATTAAATAGTTATTTAATCTTAATGGTTAAGGTATAACCTATAATAAAATACATACGGTTTGGCCCCGTCTTCTACTACAAAACGTTGGAGGGATTCCCTTTTACCAAAAACATAGTAATAACTGAAAAAATAAACTTCACATTACAAATATATTTTGGAAACGAACCACATAGGTAATATAAGTAAGACAGTCATCATATTTGTCTTACTGCAACATAGGCTGAAGAACACAGCTCAGAAGAATTACAAATAAAAACATTTTCTAAACGTTTTTCTTATTAAAATGCTGAACATTTTTCAAAATCATAAGTACCTACACATTACTACCTACTTTTATAAGTATAACTACAAGCAATCATATTTTTACGTTCGACTAAAATTGGGTTTTCTTAGTGCGTAATAAAAAAATAACTGTATATTTTGTAACAGTATATGCAATAGGTAACGTATCTACCCACGATGGCGGCGGCGGCTAAGTGGTTCGCCGACTTCTAGATGTGGGGCTCATTGATGTCTCCGCCTAGTGCAGACGAAGGGGTAATGTTGGCCTGTCAAGGTTTCCGCAGACAGCCGCGACGCGACAGTGCGACGCGATTCTGGTAGAATAATTTTCATAAAGTTATCGTAGAAATTGTATTACTAGTCTGCAGGAACCTTCAGGCTCTCTCGGTGCGTCTATAAAGCCCGTTGCAAACGATGCATACTTTAGTACTACCATTGTCTGCAAGGAACTTTACCGTGATAAGGCTGACTCTCCATCGAGGCGTAGCGGAGTAGTAGATTATTATAAAAGGGTCGAAAGGAATTGATGACTTTCACCCGTGTTAACACTCTACTTTTTATTTCGAAATTAAAAAGTAAAAAAAAATGTTGTTTCTAAAATATTTATTGATAATAATAACCAGGGCCGGACGGGCTGCACAACTTTTGGATAAAATGGTTCCAAAGGTCGCACGCCCGTTTGGCATCCCAGTTCCAGTCAGCTTTAGAGTCAGGGTCGCTGCCCCAGTTCCTAACGACAGGAATAACTCACCTGCTCCATAAATCAGGTAGTACTGCGGAACCCAAAAATTATAGGCCGATCACTTGTCTACCGACGGTCTATAAAGTTTTTACATCCATTTTGAGAGCTAAAATTAATAAACATATAGAAACCAACTCCATCATGTCTGCCTCTCAAAATGGATGTAGGAACGGGTCCCGCGGTACTAAGGAGCTACTCCTCATCGATATGGCCATTAGCCAGCAAGTTCGTCGTTCCCGAAGGGATCTGTCGACATGTTGGATAGATTATAAGAAGGCCTATGACTCGGTGCCACATACATGGCTCATGAGGGTGCTGGAGTTGTATAAAGTAGATGCAACGCTACGCACCTTCCTGATGTCTTGTATGGGGCAATGGAGGACAGTGCTTCGCTATCCAGGATGTCGACATATCCTGAGGAATAGCGAACCGATTAGGATCGAGCGAGGTATATTCCAGGGTGACAGTTTGAGTCCACTTTGGTTCTGCCTAGCCTTGAATCCTCTAAGCACACTGCTGGAGGATTCAGGGCTGGGTTATCGATTGAGAAGAGGTGGTCAGGTTATATCTCACCTCCTTTACATGGATGACTTGAAACTCTTTGCCCCCAACAATTTGCAACTGCTGGAGCTACTGAAGGTAACCGAAACTTTCAGTAGTGCCATCAGGATGGAATTTGGTGTGGACAAATCGCACCTTTAAAGTAAAACCGTTACTAAACGAAAATTTTCATGAATTGAGTTATCATGCTATCTATCTAAAATAACGTATTTTAGATAGATAGCATGATAACTCAATTCATGAAAATTTTCGTTTAGTAACGGTTTTACTTTAAAGGTGCGAAATGTGCGGTAATGCATGTAAAACGAGGGGAGATTGTGGAATCCGTGGGAACCCACCTCTCGGATTTCATACACCTAAGATCCCTCTCCTCAATCGAAACCTACAAGTATTTGGGTATGTCGGAAGCGTTAGGTATCAACGCTGCTGACATGAAGCAATCGCTGAAGGAGCGCTTCTTTAGCCGCCTGAATAAAGTATTAAATAGTCTTTTATCAGGCGGAAACAAGGTGCGCGCCTTCAACGGTTGGGTCATGCCGGTTTTGATGTACTCTTTCGGCATACTCAAATGTACTCAGACGGAACTTGACGCCCTGGATAGCAGGGTCCGCATACTGCTGACCGCAAATCGGATGCATCACCCACGTTCATCGGTGATGAGACTGTATATCCCGCGGAAGTGCGGAGGTCGAGGCTTTTTAAATGCTAAGACCCTGCACAACCGTGAGGTATGCAGTCTCAGGGAATACTTCCTAGAAACCGACGTGGGGATGCACCGAGATGTAGTCTCAGTGGACAAGAGCCTCACCCCGCTATCCTTGGCTAACGAGAACTGGCGCAAACCTATAGTATTAGATACTAATGACCGCAGGGAGGTATGGCAGAGCAAAGAGCTTCACGGGCGCTTTTACCGGGCCTTACATGGGCCCGATGTAGACCTGTTAGCGTCCGTATCCTAGTTGCGATTCGGTGACCTCTTTGGGGAAACCGAAGGTTTTGTCTTTGCGATTATGGACGAAGTTAGGATGACGAACAACTACCGGAAATATATTGTGAAGGACGGCATGATTGACATCTGTCGGGCATGCCACCGTCCCGGAGAATCAATCCGACACATTATTTCTGGCTGTTCTCGTCTGGCTAACGGAGACTACTTGCATAGGCACAACCTTGTAACCATAACCTTGCCAGCAATCAATATGGTTTTAGATCAGGAAAAAAAAAAGAAGACGCTGTTTTGGAACTAACGGGTACTATTGCGAAAAAAATAAAAGAAAAACAAAAAACGATTGCAATCTTTCTTGATCTTTCTAAGGCTTTTGACACTGTCTCTGTTGCTCACAAAACTGCAACAAATCGGCATTAGAGGCTTGTCCCTTGATATTTTCAAGAGTTACTTGACAGACCGTTCTCAGACTGTTAATATAGGTAATTTTACCAGTAATGAAGAGGTCCTTAGTTATGGAGTCCCACATTGTAGTGTCCTTAGACCTACCCTTTTTTAATTTATATAAATGACCTCTGTAAATTATGTTTAAGAAATTCTAAAATGATAATGTACGCAGATGACACTGTAATACTTGTTCATGGTAATGATTGGCTTGAAACTCGTTCCCATGTGGAATCTGCCTTACAGGTTGTTATGAATTGGCTAACTAGTAATCTCCTTACATTAAACCTGAATAAAACGAACTTTATCACGTTTGCACCAAGAACAACATCCCAACCGGCTTCACCCTACAGCCTAACTGCACACAAGTGCTGTTCGATAACTAACACTTCATGTAGTTGCAATGTGATTATGCGAGCTAACAGCGTAAAATATCTTGGTGTTATTATCGACAGTACTATATTGTGGAATGAACAGATCGGGTCTCTGGTGGGACGGGTCAGGAAGTTAATATTTGTATTCAAAAATTTGAGATCTTCTGCCGACTTTAATACTTTGAAAATAGTTTACTCTGCCTTGGCGCACTCTATCATAACCTACTGCATTGCGGGTTAGGGGTAGCGCTGGTAAGTGTTTACTGCTTAGACTGGAACGGGCACAGAGGGCAGTTCTTAAAGTTATGGCACACAAACCTATTCGTTTCCCTACCAGCGAGGTCTATGCTCTCTGTAAAGTGCCCACAGTGAGACATTCATTTTTTCTAAGCACTATATTACGCAAACACTCGGAACTTACTTTTGACCCTAATCACAGTTCAAAAAAACGAAGGGCGGACAGAGTGTGCCAGACTGAGCCAGCCAATGTTGTGTTGGTGAAACGGCAGTATCACTTCTTTAGCCCTATTTTGTACAACAGAGTAAACAAGATTTTAAATATCTATCCACTTACCGCACGGGAGTGTAGAGTGCTCACGGACAAATTGCTCCAAAGCCTGAAGTATGAGGAGTTAGAAAATCTGCTAACACATACTTACCTATAACTATTCCCTAAGTATACAATACAGACACATACAAATACACCCTGCATACACACACACATACATACACACACACTTATCACATTAAAGAACTGGAACATTTTATCCTAATTTATTCTGAATGTTTTAGTCATTTCATTAATTTAACACAATATGATAGGAGTGATTGACAGAGGGCAAAGTAGACCCTTTTGACAATCTGAGCATCTGCCACATGACGAAGATTCTTAAAGACGAATATCAGTTTTCTAACCCTTGCTGTCAGTAGATCTATGTGGGCTGAGAAGCTCAGATTGTCATCAAGAGTTACCCCAAGGTATTTGATTGTGGGGGTAAGTGCGAGTTTAGGGCAAGAGCAAGCTGTGGTGCCTGGGCAGGCGCTTGAGTGAGCGATAAGGGAGTATGGCGATTCGCACACTGCACCGCATCACGCAGCGTGGTGCGGGGCGGCCATAGAAAAATCGCCTAAATGAACGCGCGTGGATGCATTTTCAGTGTGTTGGACTGTGCGTGTTTTCTATACAAACGGAGATACTTACAAGTAACGCAGTCACGCAACATGCAGCGTGGTGCGTGGCAGTGTGATAATCGCCTATGACTTCGGTGGTTGTGTGGATTGGCGTAGGGTACCTAAAGCAAATTATTTTTGTTTTATCCGTATTAAGGGTAAGTTGATTGCTATTAAACCAATTCAAAACATGATCTAGTCCCCTCTGCGCCTCGTCAAAAGCTTCATGCCAGGTATTACCAGTAAAGGTGAGTGCAGTGTCATCAGCAAAGGACGTGATTTTTCCATTTTGAAGAAGTAGATTACACAGCTGATTTACGTACACTAAAAACTTTACAACCGCAAATCTAAGTTGGTCGATTATTACTCGTTAACTTGTAAAGCCTACTCAGCTGTGATAGTTTTCCTTTTAAATTGGTTATATAAGCTACTGCCGTGATTTTTTTCACATATCTAAAACCAACCATTTAGCTGGTAGGGGGGGGGACACTTGACTCTAACTAAAATTTGCACTTTAAAGCTTCATATTTCGCAAACGGATCTCTGAATTCAAAAATGGTTTTAACACACTCACAATGTTTTTGAAAGACCTTTCCAACGATACCCCACATCAAGGGACAGAAAAAAAAAAACATCCCCACTTTACGTGTAGGTAGGGGAGGTACCCTAAAAATAAAAAAAAACATAATTTTATTTTACCACTTTGTCGGCATGATTAATATGTACCTATACCCATGCCAAATTACAACTTTCTAGTACTAACAGTCTTGGAGCTAGACCGCGGACAGACAGACAGACAGACGGACATGACGAAACTATAAGGGTTCCTTGTTTACTACGGAACCCTTATAGGATCACTCGTGTGTCTGTCTGTCTGTCCGTCTGTCACAGCCAATTTGCTCCAAATCGAATGGACCGATTAAGTTGAAATTTGGTACACGTATGTATTTCGGGGTCGTAATCTACCACGCGGGCCCAGTGCGGGTTGGTAGATGTCACATGTCTTCGAATTTTCGGTTCTAGGACATGCCGGTTTCCTCCCGATGTTTTCCTTCACCGTTTTGAGAGCCCACTCCCTCTCACAGAGAGGAGGCCTGTGTCCCAACAGTGGGAACATTTATAGATTGATGATGATGATGTATTTCTGTGACCCAAACACGAACGTGTAGCGTAAATTAATTAATTTTTAATATAAGGGTCACCTTTGGGCAGCAACAGTACCGTGTGACATATCAAATGAAAGGGCTTGTTGTGAGGATCTTTGAAATTGGATGAACATTGATCATTCACCCTCCCTTTATCTCCGAAACTACTGGATCTAAAATTTTGAAAAAAAAAATACATAGTATGGCTCTTTACTCATAGATTACTGGAAAACCTAAGTATAAGAAGTCTATGGTCTTAAAATAACATGGTAAATCTCTCAATATTGTGCGTACAAACTTGACATTTTCAGTTGGAATGTATGGGAGAACATGTATTTCAACTACAATGTTAAGTTTGTATTTGGGATAAATTCATCCCAACTACGGAATCCTTCATTGTGCGTAGTCCGACACGCACTTGGCCGGTATTTTTAGGGTTCCGTACCTCAAAAGGACAAAAAAAGAACCCTTATAGGATCACTTTGTTGTCTGTCTGTCTGTCTGTCAAGACCCTTTATCTCGGGATCGCGTGGGGGTATCTAGTTGAAATTAAAACCATATACTTAGGTCTACAGTCCCTTGAATCGGTGAAAAAATCAATCTTCTAAGTTATCGTAACAAAAGATACGGCCGTTTGTTTATGCAGCAAAAAATTTATATATTTTGACACTCGAGGGAATCAAAATGTATAGGGTAGGTACTTTCCGTTGACCTAGAACTATGAAATTTGGCAAATAATATCGTCTTATAGGTACTACAGGTACAGGGAAAAGTCGAAAAACTATACATTTGTAATTAAATCCAAAAAAATATAATAGTCTATTTAAAGTAGGTACTACGTAAAAAACAACTTTGATTAGGTTACCTAACTAATTTAGGTATGAACTGTTAGTATTACCACAATTTCACATAAAACATAATAACAAAAGTAATTATAGGTTTTGGAAACTGAATTTCGGGAAAAGCTCGGAAAAACTGCGAGACTCGATTCCTCAATTTCCTCAACTACACTCGGCGTCACAAAAATCGCACCTCTTTAAGAATTCCCTTCAAAGTCATTTTAACCCTATTATCAATGGTAGACATAATGACTATAAGGTATCATTGGAATGGCAATTTATTTAAATTTCAGAATAAATCAATAGATTTGGTTTTTTGTTTACCAGGGAATAAAAAAGCAAGCTAATGGTGCCGATTCCCTTGTTCACAAACTAAAATAAATTTAAGTTCAGTGCATCTTTTTCTTTCTATTTCATTAAGAAAAGGACAGAAGATAAATTTTAGTTTAGTCCTGTCAAATTAATCAGCGCCTGTCACTACTCCATATAAGTTTAGACGTGATTAAAAACTTGCCTACTAAAATTACGTAAATTTACGTCAAGCGCTGATTAATTTGAGAGGACCAAACTAAAATTTATCTTCTGTCCTTTTCTTAATGAAATAGAAAGAAAAAGATGCACTGAACTTAAATTTAGTTTAGTTTTTGAACAAGGGAATCGGCACCATTGCAAATGATTAAAAAGTTAAATTTAATTTTATCAGCAAAAATTGCAACAAAGTCCATAAAAACAACTTAAAACCTAGTGTTACCCCCCCTAGCCCTGATGACTGCTTCCATGCGTTCTCTCATGGACCTAATTAATGTGACAACAGTCTCTTGAGGAACGTTGTCCCATTCTGCAACGACGGCATCTTGGAGGTCTTGGAGAGTGGTAGGGGCAGGATCACGTGCCCGTAATCGCTGTTTCAGTTCATCCCAAAGGTGCTCAATAGGGTTCAGGTCTGGAATACGCGCCGGCCAGCGCATAACAGGGACCCAACTTCTTGCAGGTAGTCACTTACAATTAATGCGGTGTGACAGCGGGCGTTATCGTGCATTAACGTGAACCCACTGCCAACAAAACCCGCATAAGGGACAACCTGCTCCTCTAAGATCTCTGTTATGTACCGATGAGCAGTCAGCGACCCTTGCCCGCGAGCACCTCCAGTCCGAGAAACACACAAGGTTCGTTTTGCCGTCGATTGACATGCCGCCCCAGAACATGCACGAGCCACCTCCGTATTCCACTGTCTCTTGAATACAGGCTTGTGCGAATCGTTCCCCTTGCCTCCTGTACACTCTTCTACGCCTGTCGTTGCAGAAAAGACACACCCTCGTCTCATCCGAGAAGAGCACAGCTCTCCATTGGTCTATTGTCCAATCCACATGGTCACGGGCAAATTGCAACCGGTCTCTCCTTTGCTGTGCAGTCAATTTTGGCCCTGTAGCAGCCCTGTGAGCTGCAATTTTCTTCTCCCGCATTCTTTTTCTAATCGTGGAGACGCTTACAGAAGTTCTGCGAGCTGATCGCAGTTGTTGTTGCAGCTCAACAGCATTGGAGAACCGATTACGTAAAGACGTCGAAACAATGAAGCGATCGTCTCTTTCGGATGTGCACCGTTGTCTTCCAGATCTACGTGTTCGGATATAGCCACCAGTCTCTTGGAAGCGTTGGAACACTCGTCGAACGGAAAAACGAATTAAGTTCAGTTGCCGAGCAACATCACATTGCTGCATCCCTGATTGCAGTAGTGCAATGACTTGAGCGGCTTCATCTGCAGTGGTAACCATTTTCTGGGGTATTTTCTTGCTGTAGCTGTTCACGTGTGTTCACTTCAAAGGTTAGATAGCGAATGACCCACATTTAACCCGGGTCGCCCTTTTTATACCCTTGTAGGGAGGTGCAATTAATGGCCGTTGTAATGCGTATTTTGACAAAAAAAAATTAACGTTACGTGCTAATGAGATCTGTTGTGTTTAGGAATTCTAACTAATGTTAAATTAAAGGTCGTTAAACATACTTTCAATTGATACTAATATTAATTAGGTTTAATGTATTCGTTGATGGCGGGACATGCTTGAAACTTATTTTCGGAGAGGTGCGATTTTTGTGACGCCGAGTGTATTTATAATTATGTACCTACAAATTTGTACGGAACCCTCGGTGGGCGAGTCCGACTCGCACTTGTCCGGGTTTTTAAATTCACACTGGCTGTTTTTACACTGACAACACTGCAGCATTTTTTTTTTTATCGATTTTTTTCGGTGCGGTTTATTACACTATCATATCTATGATCAAAGATAAAATTAAATTGTAAATTAGACATTATGGGTAATTTGTAAGCTTCGTAGATAGGCATATGATATAATAGTTAAGTATAATGTTCTGTGCACGGAGGGGCTCGGTATGTAACGATGGTCACCCATCCACGGACAGAACGCAGCAAGCTAATCGATCGATCCGTGAGGCTGTTATTACATAGCCACAAATACCTTTGTCGGATCATTTAGCCCCCTTCAAAATGGTTGAGCTGAATGGTGCTAATCCATGCGTCATGTTCGTGAACGGACGCTGTCAGTTGGGACTCTCTCTTAGCTGCCATGGCAAATTTTTAATTTTTTAATTGTTTTATCTTTTTATTACGGACGCTTCTAACGTGCACGTCTTTCTACATTGTTCTCACATGTGTATTTGAAGTGAAAATTTCATTGGGCGCGTTGGGCATTTTTGAGATGGGAAAAACAATTGAACTCGCGACACTGTTACCACCAGCTTTTGACCATTAAAAAGATATCAACGCGCGATACATTTTCTTTGGGATTAATGACATTCCAAACATTGAGACATGACAACGACATGATTGACATTTCCCTTTTTTTACCGATTCTAAAAAATAAAAGTATTTCCTGCACAGTAAAATTGTTCAAGTTTTCACTTCTGTCGGCAACTTTCAATTATTTTTTTTAAATTTTTTATTTAAATTGTCCGTGGAGTTTCTTGCCCGTTTTTCTCCATAGGTAGGTACCTACCTACATATTACGCTTTGGAATGGGCAACTAGCTTCATAAATATTTCTGACTGACCGATTCCTTGACAAATTGACAATTCAAAAGCGCCTGTAAATAGTTAATTGAAATAAATGCTTTGAGTTTGAGTTTAACATTCATTCTTTTATCATTCATCCTGATTGGTTAATTTTCATCCACTATGACACGACATACGTAGGCATAGAACAGGATCGGGTTTTTATTTGATACACTGCCCCTCTTCACGTATCACGTTATCTGTGACGTAGGTACAAAAACTGACAACATAACACCTCTGCTCAACCCTACGGGGATTACAGGCGTGAAGCTATGTTATGTAAAAACTAAGGTAGTATATTTCTAATAGATATTCTGTATAGGTTCAGTTTAGGTTTATAAGTAACCTGAAGTTGACCCATATCCTGAGGATGACCCATATTTAGTGCGCAGAGCCCCGTGTCTTCCGCGCCGGTCTGAGTGGGTGAACCAATCAATACCCTAAGTACGTACGTACGCGCTACCTCAGTTTACTTGTGACGTGCCATCGTGCCGCGAGCGTTACAAACATGGAACAAGAAATTGTGGAACCAGAAATTATGGAAGGAGAAATCGTGGAAGAAGAAAAAGATCCTACTTTAAAATTTATCGAGGCGGTAAAAGAACACAAATGCATATGGGATATGCAGTCTGAGGAATATTATAATAAGAAAATGTATAGAGCAGCGTGGAAATCATTAATACCACATTCGGAAGATCCAATGTCTGAACAGCCGCTGGACGACAGTCAACAAAAAGCAGAAATTAAAGAGAAAGGTAGGCTATAACAAATATACATGAGAAATTTTGTTTCTTTCAGTTTATGTAGGTACTGTCAAAACAAAGAAACAAATAAATGTCAACAATGAAACTTGAGTCGGTTATCTGTCGCCGTTTGATTGTTAGTGTTGATAACAAGATTAAGATCGTTTATTCTGAAAGTGGGCAAAGTCGCAAATAGATGTCTAATATTTCGCTTTTTTTATTTATTTGGCAATATTACTGTATGGAAATGAGAAAAGTAGCCAACTAGTTCCCTAGAATATTAATAATTAATTGCAATTACCTATAACACTGAATTTGCTGTTGTAACAATTTTAGGTGTAAAAAAGGCATTTGGAAAGTTTCCAAATACCTACCTACTTTATTTTACATCTAAAACTAAATATTCGGCATTACGATATGAATTATTGCATTTCATAATCAATATTTTATTTCTCTAGTTAGCCACATTTCTTCATTCCATACAGTAATATTGCTAAATTAATCAAAACGGTCAATATTTGACAGCTATTTACGACGTTGCCAACTTTTAGGTTAAACCCTCTTTAAGACTAAACCGAAGGTACTTACCTATATGTGGTTTAACTAACATAGTGACAGACACAATTAGGTACCTTGATTGCGATTACGATTAGATATTTCCCTTATATAATGCCAAAATTAGAGAACCTTCAATTGACGAGACTTCAATACATTTTTGAGTAAATTTTTATCAGAAATAAATTTTGGGTATCGTGGCTAAATGATAACATCCGCACGGGTTGATCAAAGATTAAGCTACGCTTGCCGCGGCCGGTTCGTGGATGGGTGACCATCAATTACACACCCCGCCGTGCCTCGGGACGCACGTGAAGCCGTTGGTCCCGGCTGTCATTCGTAGATCTTTGACAGTCGTTACGTGTAGGCAGAAACCCAAAAGTCCGACAATCAGTCTTACCAAGAGGTACTTACCGATCGAGTAACCCAGTACCTAACTGGGTTGTGGAGGTCAGATAGGTAGTCGCCATATATATTAAATAAGTAGGTAGGTAGGTACTGGTATTCAGCTGCATCCAATTAGGCTGGAAACCGACCCCAAAATAGTTGGGAAAAGGCTAGGCAGCCGCAGATTGCACCTTATCATTGACAGAAATTTTAGCTGCCTACTCCTATCCAATAAATACTTTCTTTTTCTTCTTTTAGTTGCTGAACTTAAGAAAGTATGGGTGGAGCTGAGGGACACTTATTACAAAAATGAAGACCCGGGCAAAAAATATAAAGATAGTTTGAGATTCCTGCACAGCGTTTATCAATCTCGGTAAAAATAAACTTTAACCCTAACTATGTATGTAAATATGTAATGTAGGTATTTTATTTTTGGAAGTCGATGTTTTTTTTTTGAATTTTCGTTTTTTGCCACCGACTTCCGAAATTAAAGTTATTTTTCATTAGGTAGGTAGGTACATGATTCTGGACCCCCTAGCGTAGAAATAATTCGTCGGTTATTACTGGTTATAACCGTCTAAAAATTCCAACGCAGGGTCGCGGTCAGTGCAACACGTTTTCTGCTTAAATGTTTTCATAAGAATTATGTTATTTAAAATATTATAATCACAATAGAATAATTATGTAAAGGTACTACTTTACATCAAAAGTGTTGCACAGCTAAAATAAAAATAAACATTATTAATCTATACTAATGATTTAAAACAAATATGTGTTAGCCGACTTAATGACTTTACCTATCCTACCGTGTTATAATATCGTAAGTAGGTAAGTATTTTAATAAGGTGTCTTTTGACCTGTTTCAGCGAGATGGAAGCTGTTCTTGAGTTTGATGAGCCATCTTGGGATTTAATGGACCTAAGAACTTGGACTGTACTAAAAACGCACATTCCGAGGTGTAAAAGAACGACAGATCCAGCGCCAGAATATGAAAAATCAAAATATAATAAGAAACCAAAAATTTGCACTAATGAAGTTTATAAGCCTGATAAAGACAATGTGACTGGAAAAGAAAATGCAACAGAAAAGGAAAATGGGAGTGGTAAAGAAAATACGACTGATACAGAAAATGCGACTGGAAAAGAAACGGTGACTGGTAAAGAAAATGCGACTGATACAGAAAATTCGACTGGAAAAGAAACGGTGACTGGTAAAGAAAATGCGACTGATACAGAAAATGATACTAATAACGAAAATGCGACTGGTAAAGAAAATTATACTGATAACGAAAATGCGACTGGTAAAGAAAATTATACTGACAACGAAAATGCAACTGATAACGAAATTGCGACTAGTAAAGAAAATGCGTCTGGTAAAGAAAATGCGTCTGGTAAAGAAAATGTGACTGATACAGAAAATGCGACTGATAAAGAAAATGCGACTGATAAGGAAAACGCAACAAGAAAGAAAAATACGACTGATAAAGATAATGTGACTGGTACAGATAATGTGATGACTGATAAACATAATGTGACTGGTCCAGAAAATGTGACCAATAAAGAAAATGCTACTGATAAAGGAAATGCGACTGATAAGCAAAATTCGACTGATAAGGAAAATGCGACTGACAAAGGCATTGCAATTAAGGAGAAAAAAAAAGGAAGAGATGAACACCAGCTGACTATTTTGGAGAAGGCGATGAGGCTATACGAGTTAGAAAATCCTGGCGTATGGAGTTCGGATGAAGATGAAGCGGATAAAGCATCAAAGATATACGTAGACAACACATCACAAACAGATGAAACAGATGAATACCCAAATATGCCATGTGTTAATGCGTAGTTTTTGAGTTAGGTTCAATAATAGGTACTATTGAATCCACTTTGTGCATGTTGATGATGTTATTATAAGTTCTTGTCGCTGTTGTTTACATAGCACGTACCTAGTGGTATACGAATTTGTGTGGGGTTAGATACCACAACTAAAAATAAAAACCTTTAATAAAAAACCACTTAAAAAATCACTACAAAGTGTTCTCGTTGGTTAGTGAGACAGGCCCTCAGACATTTTTAGGTACAAACTTTATGGGGTTGTGTAGGCACCCCCATTTTGGTACAGTCGTTTACCAAACATAATATTATTGATGAGTGTGTTAACTGGCAATCTGGCAATTGTCTAGCATAAAATGTAGACAGCAAACATTGTCAGAAAATAATGTCGTAGGATTATAAAAATGTATATATTGTGGTATGTTTAAATACCTATAAATAATAGGTAAGTTGTTAACTCAAATTAATTTAAAATAATTTTCCATTATTTATTATTAGTAGAATAAATTACTACCCTGATAGGTTTAAAACCTAAGTGTAAACTAAGAAATAAGTGTTTAGAATAGGTAAGTAAATGTTAAAATAATCTAAGTAACTTTACGATTACGTTATATGAATAAATGAAAATACTTATACTTATATATTTATTTTTAATTTTATTAAATAAGTACCTAATTACGTTAGGGCTCTTCCACCTGCAATCACCACTGTGGTAGCTAGGTATCTTCCGATCCCTAAAAACATCATTTAGCTTGCCAAATGCCGCCCAGCCTAGTTCTATGCGCCTCGAGATATCTTTACTTTGGTAGTCTCTTCCAAAAGATAATCTATGCCCAGATATACGTAATGATCCACCACTTCCAGCGGCTCATCACCAATTATTACAGTTGGTAGCCAGCCCCGGATCTAGAATTTTTTGAGGCGGGGCAAAAACTGCCGTCTGCCGCCCTCCGCCAATCTTTTATCGGGATGCGCTAAGTTAGCCTCCGCGAAATTAAAATTTTCTCAAAATGAAAATTTTGGCAGCAACATATTAATCAAATGGTATCGATCGATAATGCACTAAATCAACAGGGGCGCCAAAACTGTTATAAAAAGTTTTTTTTAAAGAATGTGCTGCGCGTCTGTGCGCGCTGCATTTATTGGTTGTGTGCTGGGTGGTGCACTTGTCTGCTATGCTTGAATTTGTCGCCCCCTGAAGTTGGCGCCAGGGGCGCGGGCCCCAGCTTGCCCCCCCTAGATCCGGGGCTTTGGTAGCAAGCCAGTTTTATTTATGCCGGTGCTGATGTTACTCATCACCTTGGTCTTGGACTCTTGGACATGTTCACCTTTAGAGAGAAATTATACAGACTCCAGATTATTATTTTGTGGCTAACAAGGATCAATTTAGTAGCGAATCGCAGATGTGACAAGTAGACCCCCTTGATGTTTACTCACATCAAGAGGGTCTTGATTCAAACGTTTGAATTATAACCTCTTTTAAGACTAGTATGAATGTGATCGACCTTAGAATTCTGCCCCAGAAGTTTGCCTGTTCTATGGGCTGGCATTCGTCCAGTTAGCGTATGAGCCCGTGGCACAGAATTTTGGCAAAAAATTGCTGTACACTTGAGAGAGAAGGCAAAATGGTTGGTAGTTTTGAAGTTTGGAGTAAAATAGTTACGAGTACCACGGCGTTTTTCCACGACTGACGCGTGTGACCACCAATATTACCTAACTTATTGTTGAAGAGTTCTCCTACCTGGAGTAGCTCCACCGAGATACCGTTATAGAGGAATGAGGAGCAGTGTGTAAAGTTGACTCATCCTCTATAGAAAAGGGAAGATCCTCCGAACAGACGGGTGTTGTGTCTGGTGGGCAATTGCCTGATGATTGATGTCGGGACGTTGTATATAACTCGTCGCGTGGTAAACTCTGCTTGCGCGATGCAGAATTTTGCGTGATATAATGGTGAAGCGCATGTGGCGTTGTAGATGCCGCTACATCACTCCCCTCCGGAAACCGGAGGTCGATAGTGGGCTCAGTGGGCTGAGTCGTGTATCTTTGCGATGCTTGCCAGTGCCAGTTGAAGTTCCAGTGAGTCGGAACTGGGTGCCGCATAGTTCGCTGTGAGTCAGAACTGTCTGCGGTGTTTCCCCAGTGAGTCGGGTGGGCGCTGCGTTATGATCCAGTGGGTCGGATGTATTTATTTATTTCATTAACAATTTACAGCACCGGGTTGAGGCTGACTGCTGGCGTCGGTCAGGAAGTTATGAACAGGTCTTCTTGTTGACCGGCCGAAAGTGCAGTGTGCTGTGACAAGGTTGCTGATGACGCTGAGGGTGACGACCAGGTGTGCGTGTATCGTTGCGCGTATACCTAGATCACCTAACTTAAGTGCTAATAAGTAGTTTATCCGAAACCGCTGTACCGCGCCTTATGGGGGGTTTACACGGATTGATTTTAGCCGTGCGGCAAGTCACCAGTCGCGTCACTTATAAATATCGAATCGTCACCCCATTTACACCGATCGACAAAAATCGCATGCGACTCGTTCGTACGTAGCGGAACAACACAGCGCAAAACACACCTCATGCGGCGGGCGATCGCCTGCAACTGATCATCAAGGCTTGTGCAGACCAGCGCGACAAGTCGCGCGATACAAAGACACCGCTCGTCGCACGACGAGCGGTGCCTTTGTGTCGCGTCGCGTGTCGCGCTGGTCTACACGAGCCTTCACACGGTCAATTTTAGTCACCCGCCGCATGCGGCTTGTCGCCGCACGGCAAAAGTCTGAGGGCACCCAACTTTGGGGCTTGCGATTTTAGTCACTTGCGGTCTAGTCGAATTGTCATTTAAACGATCGATCGAAAATCGACCCGTGTAAACCCCTTAATAGGTACGTGTGCGGCGAAACGGGGGGCAGTGCAGGCCGCTCATTCGTCAACGCTCACAGCGTCCCGCCCCCCACCTCGCCGCGCATTCCTTAAACAGCGGTCTTTTGTGAAGGGAATTTGGTGCCAGAATGACATTGACAGGGGAGCGTTGCTGGTAAACATTTGTGGAATTGTGTAACGACACAGGAGTGCAGTACCTAGAGTTTAATTAAAAGACAAGCTAACGAAAAGGGAAGCGTCTACTATTGATAAAAAAGCAGCTTAGTGTAAAGGTAATTATGAACGTTAATAATTTTTAGGTTACTAGCTGCGCCCCGCGGTTTCACTCGCATAAGTCTCGATCTTGTGAGAATATCGGGATTAAAAGTCCTATCCTATGTCCTAACTCCCTTATAGATCTACCGATGTGCGAAATTTCATCCAAAACCGTTCAGCCGTTTTAGCGTGAAACTGAAACCTTAGCAAACAAACTCATTTTAGTATTTGGTGTTTGTTGACTTATTCTTTTTTGTTGAAGACTGGAGGCGTATGACAGGAACAACTAGATCGGAGTTGAAATCCCTCTCGAGTCGAGGATGACTTTCCAGACTGAAAAACTTCAGAGATGTTTCTAGCACTGATTTAATTATGATAATCGGCAGTCAACTGCTGCTCAACGGGCATAAAATAATTAAGCTTATAAGAAGTATAGTCCGTACAATCCACGACGACGCGCCCTACTCCGCGATTACTGTACTGTAAGCTGAACTCTAGTACGGCGCGGAGCGGAGTGGGGCGCGTCTTCGTGGATTGCGCGGACTATAGGTAGCTTATTCAAAAAAATGTATGGATAGTGACAGCTAGCTGTCAAATTCTTGGACTAGTGATAGTAACGACATCTGAAGTGAGAAAGTGGCAGTTTTTATCCCCATTGACAAGGAGTCGGTCAGTCAGAAAGATGAAGATATCAATATATTGTTACAAATTATAAAAGTATTGGTTACATCATTCATGTAATTTGCAGAGTTATTTATATTGTTACAAATTTTAGCACTTAATTATGGGTGTTTGCCAAAACATACTGGGCATGATTTTGTCTGGAAGATAATCAGTATCACAGATAACTATATACTAGTCAGAGAATCAGTATGTTATCTGTGGTTCCAACATTTCTGCGTGAAATCGAACCAATATTTTGTTTGAGAAAATGTAGTACAATAAATAAACTGTCATTTCATTCGTGGTTTATTTTCGTCATTTGTGAAGTGTATTAATTTCTTTATTGTTGGGACTTACAAAATTCATTGTAACCTTGAACTTATTTTATTAATTTCGTTAAAAAAACGATTTCAAAGAAAAAAATAATATTATCTGTTAGAAAATTGCAATAAAAAAATATTTGCATGAATATCAAAGTTGATTGTGTTGTTATTTTTCACGTTTCTGGGACAAAGTCAAGAATGTCTAGATAGTAAATGGCATCTGCGTATTGTGTTTATGCGTAGAAACGTGCAGTTTTATTGATATTGTCGAATTTAATATGGCACATTTTGGAAAACGCGATGTTACCTACAGCGCACTTGACAACGAATTAACTCCGCCACTGGCGGCACTGGCGGAGACCACAAATGCAGCTCCAACTTTTATTACCCTGGACCACGAGCACGAGGATGCCAACAATGTTATCATCCATAAAGTGCCCAAAAATAAAGGTAAGCAAGCAAAATGCATGGTTTTCCCTTCATGAGTCTTTGTTCATTGTCTCATGATCAATACTATACTAAAGTCTTTAGGCGTGTTGTATGTTGTATGCAAGGCCATTTAAAATTACTGCTGTATCATCAACTTGAGTGGCTGTTATATATTTATGAATAACCTTTCTCAATAAGTTCAGTCTCATTTGAAAAATGGAAACTGCTAAAGATGTTATTTTCTTCTTGCAGGAGGATGGACTCATATAGAGGATCTAGACTCATTTTTTACAAGAATGTATAGATACTATGTTCGTGGTGGATTTTACCCAATGATAATGTCGGACTTATTTTATTTGTTGCAATTTATTTTCATAGTGTGGTTTTCCACATTTTTGGTGTATTGTGTAGATTATACAAGATTATTTAGGAATGATGCAAATGCCACCAGAAGTGAAAAACTTACCTTAAATGATGTTATATTGTCTCCTGCAGTGTGTGTGAAGAGTGTTGCCTGGAAATGGTGAGTAGCAAAATATTTGATGCCATGTAAAGTAGACCACACCTGCAACTGTGTAGAGATTGTTTACTTTAAAACTGCACGCTCCACCACTGCTTGCTGCATACACTTTTCAAATGTTTGTATAGAAATTTTAGTGGAGGGGCGTGCAGTTTTATAGTAAACAATCTCTACCTGTGCAATTATACCTGCACAGATCTAGACTGCTAGGCTGCAGAATGTGTGAAACCTGACCATAATCCAGGTTTTAATCTGCATACCATACATACTATAGCATTGCGAACTGAGATTAATTTTCAACACAGGTATAGACCTGGCACCCTAGTATTTGTTGTGCACAACAAATACTAGGGTGCCAGGTCTATACCTGTGTAGTTATTGCACAAGTGCATAAAATAATGTGAAACATGTTGATAAAATATTTGTGATTGTTTTGCATAAGCCAGTTTTTCAAAATTCAACATAATCTTTTTGTAACATCTTCATTTGTTTAAAGAATAGTCTCAAAAAAAAAAAAAAAAACTATGCGTAGCACTAATGCTGCGTATTCTAAGTCCCAATCTAGATAGCTGGGCCCTTATTCGTCAACCAGCTGCCAGCTTCATTACTTCAGATAATAAGAATCTTCAAAAAAATATAGTAGTTTTAAAACAAACTTCATAACTCCAAAGAGGGTTTAATGAATGATTAATTAATTGTTTTATGAAAATACTGTATTCTATTGCAAATGAACGTTTATAGCCTATGCAAATGTCAATGTGTTTCTAACTCATGTCTTTTAAATAAATATTTCATAGGTACCATATTTGTAAATCTAATGAACTTATTCTAGGTGGTGTCTGATCACATTGTGTGCAGTCATTTGGCTGATGAGGCTAGTGATATCAATATACCATTTATATTATGCCTATGACACCAAATTATTTTATAATAATGCATTAAAAATTAAAGAGGTGAGTAAATAAATCATATTCTTCAATTTTTTTGTGGTTTTGCTAGCAAAATAAAACATAAATACTTTCTGAAATATGTTATTTTTCTTTAATTGGCTCCCCATGTGTTTCAGAGTGACTTAGTTTGGATTAACTGGTCCACTATACAGGATAGAGTGAGAGAAGCACAGCCAGAACACCACATGTGCGTCCATAAGCAAGAGATTAACGAATTAGACATATACCATCGAATACTCAGGTATTTTTTTGAACTAGTATTTTTATTACTTCAAATAATTTAAGAAATGAACAACACATAAAGCTTGTGTAAATAAGGTAATATATGGCTAAGGAAGAAGTGTGAAGAAGTAACCTAATGCTATTAACTTCTTAAAATTGATGTTGGGACGTTGTATATAATATGCTAGTCGCACATCGAACTTGGCTTGCGCGATGCAGAATGTTGCGTGACGCCAGTCTGATGCGTAGTTCTTATGTGGTGTTGTAGATGCTGCCACAGCTCCAAATGCACTAAAATCTTTTAATTATAAAAGGTTTTCAAATTCTCAACTCACGCCTTCTTCCCATGGGGGTAGGCATAAACTACAGAACACTACCTGCTGCATTCCTTACATACTCCTTTTGCTTCGTTTACTTTCAAATATATTACAAACTAGCTTCCGCCAGCGTCTTCGCCCGCGTGATATTTTTATAAATTATAGCCTATATTTTTCAGTGATACCATTCTACTGGTGAAATAATTTTTATAATCAGTCCTGTAGTTTTTGAGTTTATTCATTATAAACAAAAATACAAATAATTTATTTTTATAATATTTATATAGATACAACAAATATAACACAAACAACAAACATATAAAAATATATCCAAAACATACTAATATATTTTATATTTAATTAATGACAAGACTCATGATTTAATATGTCACATGTGTCCTAGATTGTGCTCACTGTTCTGTTTTAAGATCAACAATACATGTCATATAATGCATATATGTGCATAATTGTTATTTATGCTATGGGTGCAATATCCAACCAACTTGAGTTCCGCCTTTATCTGAGTTTATCAGTTCAAGAGTTTATTACTATTTGAGAACTTATAAATGAAATATGTTTACCTTTATCAAATACAAACACTTATTATTGAAGTTCACTGCTGTAAACAAGCTTTACGTTGTTTTGCCATATAAATGTTTGGGGTGGACCACCCTTATCACTTAGGGGTATGAAAAATAGATTACTACCGATTCTCAGACCTACCGAATATTTCATAAAAATCGATCAAGCCGTTTCGAAGGAGTATGGCAACTAACACTGTGACATGAGAAAATTATATATATTTATATATATATATATGTATAGATTAATTCATTTAATTTTTAATGCATCTGGTTTAAACAATAATCTTCTGTCTTAAGCTTGAACAACAAACAGAGCATCCTGTAAATATTATGTTTGAAGTGACAGTCAACTGATGTGAACTATTTTTCATTACAGATTTACAAACTATATGGTGGCAATGGTCAATAAGAACTTACTGCCTCTGCAAATACATGTGCCTTGTATTGGTGATTTTCACTATTTGTCCCGGGGTTTGAAATGGAACATAGAATTTTTGTTATTTTGTAAGTATCCACTTTTGTAAGTTTCTTAGTGGTGGTGGTTTTGTGTTATATCTAGCCAACATAGAGAACTATCAAGCGTTTCTTTTGAATATATTTGCTTTACATTTTCACGTATTTTATTCATGGTATACAATAGTCCCACTATCTTAAAAAGCAAAGCAAATGCTTGTTTTTTTTGGATATATTAAATTGTATGCATTTTTATTCTGATGATTCATTGCATTCCGACTATATTTGGAATATAACGAAATTCTAGTATGTAAGCATTTTGTTAAAGTTCTCCATGTGCTGGGTGTTTATAATTAGGGTATTAGTGAAAAATGTTCGTGTTTCGTCAACAGACAGTCCGTGGAGTCCTTGGGAGAATTGCTGGCAGCTTCGTGCGTGTTACAAGGATCATTCAAAACGAATGTTACTCGCTCGTCAGCTTGAGAGACAGATACTATGGCTGGCCGTTGTGAACTTACTGCTCTCGCCACTTATACAGGCGTGGCAGATACTTTACTTCTTCTTCAACTATGCCGAGGTAAGTTTAATTATGAAACGTTCTTGTTCCTCATTTTTTGTAGTATTAGCAAAATTGCAAGGTATTCAAACATACAGTTCGTGCCACTAAAGATGAGACTTGACGCACCACGTGGTTTGAGTTGAGCAGTAGACGATTTCTGGGTCTCTTTAGCGGTATGAGGTTTGCGCCGGGGCGATATCGGGGGAAAGAGCGCGAGAGGCGCGGTCAAGTCTCATCTTTCGTGGCGAGTATTGTACATAAACTTTTGCTGCAAAAGCGACGATATATTTATTGATTCGTTCAGTCAACGTGGCTTTGAATTATGTATTGCGAAATCTTTTACTCTGCCTAGGTGCTATCTGCGAAATTTAATCGGACCATGAACTGCGTGACAAAGACAATAAAAATCGAATGTTGAAAGGGAGAAAGTAGGCCTTAAAAAAGAAGACCCAAAAAGGGGTCCTTAATGAATTTCCACAATTTTATTTACTTTTTTTTTGTAAAACTTTTTTTATTGTTTTCATTAAGGAATAAAGAGGCTTTATCACATCACACCACGCCACGCCATGTTTCCCGAAGGGTTGAAGGGTAGAGTTGTACCTATATATAGTACACCCACGTTTAGCCAGTTATATTTAAGACCCACGTAATAGGGGGCGATCCTATTGCTATCAACCGGGCACAAATCCAGACACCGAGCTGCTACTGAGAAATTCCAGATTGCAAAACCCAATAACACTTTCCCCGACCTGGGAATTACACCAGGACTCATGCTCGGCAATTGCGCTTGCGACCACTAAACCAACGAGGCAGTCCAGCCTTTATTATTTGCATACAAAGCTGAAGTATCGAGGAAACGGAATGTTCACAGTAGCCGATGGTGGCATCGAAATGATTCAGTCAGAGTCATTGTGGCGAGATACTTCAGCTATGTTTTCAACCACTTTTATAAAAACGTAGTTAGATTTTCGATGGTTGCCCACAACATACAGCTGTGAGGAGCACTAATTCATAAATGTCTATAATTTTACACTTTTTGGAAAAAAATACCCATCTTTCACTAGGAGTACCTTCGCAACAAATAGGCCTAGAGGGCTTGGGTTGAGCTCAGATTGTAGCAAATTTAGCCTAAAAACGCGTCCTTGAAGGTATATTTTTCAAAAAAGTATTTCTGGCCCCATGGCACAAGGTTTTCAGGGTTGCAAACCTGGGTATAAACTACTCTCAGGGGACATCGTAGTTATATGCGCATTTGCGACGTTTGCCTTTTTTGTGTCGATTTTGACTGGCATATCTCATAGATTTCTGCAGATAAAATTTTGATTATAAAAGAGTTATTAGATATGAATCGCTATTTTACAGGAAAATTATAGCCGTTTGCGCCACTATAATAGCTATTTTTTTTACCAAAAATATGTTCTTACTAACGAAAGCCTTTTGAGGACTTTACAGTATTTATTTAAAAATAAATGGTTCGTTAGGGAAAATTAAATCATACAGGGTGGCAGTGACATCGATGCGAAATCTGTTACCATGGATTCAGTACATGATTCTGAAATAGCCCTGCGTTGAAATTTTTCGTCGGTTATAAAAAAAAAGTCAGCTGTTTCATAGAAAAATGCAATAACTACGCGGTCAAAATAAAAAGCTGTATTTTTTTTAAATTAACCGACTAAGAATTTAAATGCAGGGGAGTTCAAAATCATGTCCAAAATCCTTGGTAATAGTTTTCGCGTCGATGTCCTTGCCACCCTGTATAGTGCAGACAATTTATTATCTTGTGACTATTTCATTTTGATGTATAGTATAGGAGCTAGCGCAGGCTTATTAATTATGCGCAATACAGTTATTACGGCAGGCCAGCGACCGTTCCTCAGACTGTTCAGTGTAGTTTGGTTCGGGACCTTAATTGTGCGAGGTCGACTCGCTCTTGACCGTTTGTTTTTAGAGTTCCGTAGTAAACCCTTATAGTTTCGTCATGTCCGTCTGTCTGTCTGTCTGTCTGTCCGCGGTCTAGCTCCGAGACCCTTAGTACTAGAAAACTGTAATTTGGCATAGGTATACATATTAATTATTATGCCGACAAAGTGGTAAAACAAAATTATGAAAATCATTTTTTTTAGGGTACCTCCCATACACGTAAGGTGGTGTTTTTTTATCCCATGATGTGGGGTATCATTAGAAAGGTCCTTCAAAAACATTGTGAGTTTGTTAAAACCATTTTTGGATTCAGGGATCCGTTTGCGAAATATTAAGCTTTAAAGTGCTAATTTTTGTTAGAGTCATGTGTCCCCCCCCTTTTTTTTTTTTTTTTTTTTTTGGGTGGGAAATTATCAAATAACTTCTCCCGCTCTGGGTGGAGCGGGAGGGCGTGTCAGACTCTTACTGACTAAAACCCACCCGTGTTCCTTCCTATGCCATGTTGCCGGGGGCCACGATTTCCCCATCGGTTTTCTTCGAACCCCCGGCAGGCATTGGCCCTAGCGGACCCCGTCAATTCTGCTGACATCTCTTTGAGGCGCGCGTGGTACACAACGCGCCGTCGACCCGGGCTTGGTCCTTATCGGACGGCGAGCTACCCATTGCTCACCGTCCGCAAGCCCGCGCCTACGGTGGCCGGAAATCTTCCTGCGATTCCCGACGCCCAGGGCGTCTCCTGCTGCGGCGGTTAGGGGCGCGAGGGCGCGAAATTTGCCTCTCCCTCACGCGCTCCGTCTCCTCCTTCGCGAGCATTACTGCTTCGCAGAAAGAGGTGACGGCCTCCCATTTCCTCTCGCTCCGTAGCATGGCCCGAATCAGGGCCGGACGCGAGAGATCACCGCCGCCGATCGCATCCACGAGGACACGGCGATGCCCTGCCCAAGCCGGGCAGACCTCCACCGTATGCTCCACCGTGTCCTCCGGGCGATCCACACAGTGATGACACCCGGGATGTGTCCCCCCCTGCCAGCTAAATGGTTGGTTTTGGATGAGTGAAAAAAATCACAGCAGTAGTTTATATAACGAAATTAAAAGGAAAACTATCACAGCTAAGTAGGCTTTACAAGTTAACGAGTAATAATCGACCAACTTTGCAGTTGCAAAAACATGTTTTCCCATACATTCGTATGGGAGAATTTGTTTATCAACTATAAAGTTAAGTTTGTTCTTGGGATAAATTCATCCCAACTACGGAACCCTTCATTGTGCGTGGTCCGACACGCACTTGACCGTTTTAATTTTTCTATTATCACATACAAATCAGAAGAAATACGAACGCGCGATGATAAGATCTAATATAGAGCTAATAATAATAATAAATTCTTTATTGCCATAAAAAGGATACAGAAAAATTTGAGACTCTGGCTCCAGAGCTAGGTAAGAGTACCTGTATTTCAGGAGCCAGTGATTTCTTCCATTTGTGTTACTGTTAGCAAGTATATGCAGCAAAGGATGATTATCTTACTTAAAAGTTAAGTTACAAAGCTGTTAGAACCATGGAGGTACTTTCATAATTTGTATTAACATGGTTACGAAATTATAGTTCTAACTCTATGCAATTCCAAAAAACTTTTCAATAATTGAGTGACAAAAATGACAATCTGCGATTGTATAAAAAAGAGTATTAAGTAAATAAATACCCGGAGAATGTATTTATTTAATACTTCTTTAAGCGCTCAAGTCCTACGTTTGACCGTTTGTATAATATTTTTATGTGACATTCCAGTTAATAAAACGCTCGCCGGCGTCACTTGGTTTGCGAACATGGTCGCTGTACGCCCGCATCACTCTACGTCATTTCAACGAATTGGAACATGAACTTCGAGACAGACTCAACCGAGCTCACAAACCGGCTACCAAATACCTCGGAAGCTTCTCATCACCTATCACAACTGTAATTGCCAAGTAAGGTAGTTTCTGATTAAATATCCGAACTTTAATGATGGTGGACATACAAGAGCTGACGATGACTATGAATTAAGGCCCCTTCCCTCTCACAGAGATGAGGGTCCAGTCCCAGCAGTTCACATAATGAATGGTAACAAAGTTGCCGAACTGTTAACCGTTTAAAACTTCCGGGTTGCCTGCTCTGTCAAACACGAATTGTGTGTGTTTCGCAACAAACAAAAGAAGCTATCTAGAATGTTTATCATCATACGTAGTACTTGTGATTCATTCATTGACTCACACGCAAATGTCTTCTAGTGTCAAAGAGGGTAAACAATGTTCCGAAGTGTTATCTTAAAATAACAAATAGTTGCAATTCAGATTTATATTATTGCAGTGTGGAAATAGAAATTAGAATACAGCTAAGGTGGCGCGGAGGGCACATTATCATGACCTTCATTTTATAATAAGCGTATCTTTTAGGCCATTTATGCAGCTGGCCGCATAAAATCAAATTTTCAGGACATTATATTAGAACATGCACTAACTACTTACGGTTATTTATTTATTTTATTCTATTCGAGAAACATACAGCTAACTTACACAGTATTCTTAAATAATATAAAATTGAAGGCAATTTACAAGTTTCCACTGATAAACACATAACATAAAAACGAGAAAAAAAAGGTTTGTACAAAATATCTATTAAACATAAATTAGGAGATTACTAAAGATTACAACATTAATTATGTTTATGTTTGTATTAATCGTGACATTACAATAATCGTTACTACGCCTAAGTATTTATCTAGCTAAAGATATTACGCAATGTTTACTTTTAACAAAAATAAAACTCACGCGATTTGGCACTCTTTTCTTTACTGATTTACAACAATGATGACAACGTACTTTCATTTGGTCTATTGCGCATCTAGCTTGTCTCTATAGATCGATGAAATTGTGGCGTGTGCATTGTTTCATGTGTGCAGCTGTCTATTTCTAGCTAGCTAGCTCCCTGTTGCTGGGACTCTTAATATACAGTTGCAATTAGTATTGAGATGCTCAATTTGTGTAACAAGTAGCAGAAACAGTAATTTCTTGGAATAGCGCCTATCTAAATATATCGAGCTTTACTGGAGTCTAAGTATGGGAATTGGCTCTATGTCTTATAATAATATCCGGTTAGACTGGAAGCCGACCCCAAAATACAACATAGTTTTTGTTTTATGTTTTTTTGGTGGGCTATCTTAGAGCATTAGTAAAATAAAACTATTCTTCGCCTGTTCCAGGAACGTGGTATTTATATCTGCGAGTGTATTGGGCGTGCTCGTCGTGTTGTCGGTGTACGACGAAGATGTACTGACAGTGGAACATGTGCTCAGCATCATCACCATACTGGGCTGTGTTCTGGCTGGGGCCAGGTTGGTATACCTTATCATTTTTTACTGGAATGTTGAATGTCATTCCCCATCTTTGTTGTAGATCTGAGCCGCTTATAGTGTGTATCTTCTCCGGAACAGCTGCTTCAATTTTAGTTATTTTTATACTACCGGAGCGTGCCACTATGTGCACTTTAGCCTTTAGAAGAGTCGCGAATGTTGAATGGAAACACAGTTACCCTATTTCCTAACCAAAAGCGACTTTCACGCGAATACGCGATCATTTATATGAATTATGACGTACAAACGCGACTTGATTGATCACGCGATTACGTCATATTCATATAAACGAGCGAGACGATCACCTTCGGTTAGTACACGGCCTTGGGGTCGAAAAAGTGTTATGCCGACGTCCGTCACATACCATCGAAGAAACGCATATGTATACACCGTAAGGACTATTTCTGCTTCCGCCGCTCAGCTGATATAGTAACGCTTACCTACGAAAAAAAAGGGTCGTGTGCACGGGATTTTGTTTTCAAACTGCTTAGAAATGCGTTTCTTCGATGGTACCTATAGATATTGATTGATCGTAATTGGTAATGAGATGCATGGGTGCATTCCTTGAAATGGGTGTTATGTGGTAACAGATCTAATTTGCAACATTTTTGACCGATAACTTGGGGTCCAAAGTGAGTTATTTTGGAGATATATCGAACACCAATTTATCAAGAAAATACCCATATCTTTAGAAATTAAACGTAAAGTTCACGTCATGACTTTATTTTCAACTTGTTTTGGTTTTCATGACAGTTCACTCAAAATAAACGAATGGCACTTGACGTACAAAATTAAAGAATCGACTTGTTTTGTAGGTTTTCTAAGATGGCACAACGGGGCCTACTTTTAGCTCGTTTAATAAAATCTTGTTTCAGACAGTACCTATTTCGATAATACTTGATAGTAATTTTTGGACACCTCTGCCCAACCCTTCGGGGAAACAAGGCGTGATGTTATGTAATTTTTGAATGCACGCCTTGCTAATTGCGGATTTCGTTGTCACCGGTTGATTGACTTAATGTGACTGGTCCTGGACGATCTCAAACCAGGCAGGATCTGTTTCTATTTGCACGGTTAGCATGACCACAATAGAAACTGGTTTTGTCGACGGAGGAATAGACAAAATGACAGATTATGACTTGTATCTGTCATTTTGTCTATTCTTCCGCCGACAAAACCCATGTCGTGGTCATGCGAAGCGTGCTGGACTGCTGGTGTATTTTTACCCGACTACGGCGAAGCAAAAAGGAGGGTTATGATTTTGACCGGTATGTATGTATGTATGTATGTATGTATGTATGTATGTATGTTCATCTGTTACCTCATAACTTCTAAACTGTCGATCATAATTTGACAAATGAGGTATCATTGGAAGCGTTTTGATTGTCCGCTGGTTATAGGCTATGTGACGTTACATTAAATGCAATATGGCGCCCTCTAGCGGACATAAAGTAATGAAATAAAAAATAAAAATAATTGAATTGTGCCATGTTGGGTATCAAATGAAAGGGCTTGACAAGCACATTACAAATATGTATATATATCATATTGTCCAAGTAAATAAATATGTTTAAATTGTTAAAAACAAGCAAAAGTGAGACTGCTACGTACGATGCAGCTGTAAAATTAACACATATTTTACCATAAATGCCGTGATGGTCCAATGGTTAAGGCCTCACCTCTCATGCGCGAGGTTGTGGATTCAAATCCGGGCAGGTACCAATGTGAGTTTTTCAATTCAAATGTACTTTCTGAGTTTATCTTGGACATTACTAACATCGGTCAAGGAAAAACATCGTGAGGAAACCTGTACCCTAATTGCGTAATACAACACAACCACAATCTGTTTCGATTTGAAACAGATTGCTAATCCATTGCTTCATAAGTTGGAAAAAAAAATCTGCTCAACAACGTAAATAACGCAATGAATGTTGTGAGACTGTCAGAATGAAACAAATTAGGCAAAATTGTTTACGAAAATAAGTTACACAATTAGAGTAGGTACTGGACTTGTAGTTAAAATATATGTCACCGTAAGATTGTGAGAACCGTTAGTTTATAATCTGTCGGAATTATTTCCGTTAGATTATAAACTGTCCAAAAATTGTGAACTGGGTGAAATAGGTTAGGTTAGAACTGTGACCAACCGCACGCGAGCCGAGCGAGCGAAGCGAGCGGTGCCGCGGCAGCGGCCGGCGAGCGCTACTTCCAAGTTGCTCGCAGCCAGGCAGGCTATTTAATATTAGCGCAAGGTGCGTTACGTCGCAAGCAAGTTTGATACCAGTTCACAATTTGTCGGTTTCCCATGGAAAGATTATAAACTAGCGAAAAATAATGCGTTAAATTGTAAATGGTTCATTGCAGTTCACAATTTTTCGACAGTTTATAATTTAACGGAAATAATACCGATAGATTATAAACTAACGAAGTTCATAATTATACGGTGACATATACAAGTCTGAAATCGCCAACACGTCTTGAGCGCGCGTGGTCATCAATGCTCGTGCCTTCTCTGTATGAGAAGAGGCCTTTTCCCAGCAGAGGGACAATAATAGGCTGATATTATTATACCATATAACCCAAAAAAAAATAAATGCTGTTCTGCAAATACTTTATCTATACCTTATATCCCAAAAAAAAAATGCTGTTCTGCAAATACTTTATCACGAAACTGTAACCCCAAAATAATGTAAATAAAAAATAAGTTCAAAAACTAAAACCCGACTAAAAGGTATGAAACAAGAAAATATTTCAGACAGAAGTCAAGACATATAGGTACAAAAATGATCAAGGTAAAGCCGTGGTCGCATGCCATTATAATTTTGTAGGTGTACAAGCATGTTTTAGTTTTTGAACTTATTTTTTATTACCTATGCTATCAGACAGTTTTCCCAATGCTAGTAGCAGTAGGTAACTTTCTTTTATTTGATCGTCGTTACTATGGGACCAAACCTGTAGGGTCATATTGTAACAAGTTACATGAGTTCGAAAAACCACGTTTTCATACTTATTTGATACAGGTTTTTGAGTGGTGTAATGAATTTAAGTAATTGATTTTTATTCAGGTAATCTATTGCTATCATACACACTTCTTTTGTTAGTACACTGAAATAGCCGAATTATTGGAACAATACGCCTCTTTGAAATTGCATGCATTTAATTCGTTGTTCTTTCGGCTTAAAACATAACACAACACAACTTTAGGTAAATATGCATCCGATTTTCCGATCTCTAATTACTTGAACTAACTATTATTATTTAAACTCAAACATACTGATGTAGAAATAAATTTCAAACTCGTATACAGCGCAGGCAATGACCCTATAGATCTGATCACATAGTGCAAAGTAAAGAGAATAGCATATTCTAACGGAATATAACATTATTTTTGTTTGGCAACTTTCTTAACTTAGCCCAAAATGAAGCTTCGGCCAAATCTGAGCGACAACAACGCGGGACGCGGGAGCGTTAACAACGCGGGAATTATCGTGCGTACCTACGCGACTACAGCGCGAACAGCGAACTTCATTTTGTTTAGTGAATAGTCACAGCTGCACGTCTATAGCTTAGTGTAGCACCTAAATTGTTGTGTTATGTCAGTCTCATATTTAACATCAGAGTCTGACTCTGGCCGATTGAGTCCCATATTTTATCCTTTTTACGTATATTTTTATATCCAGGATTTTTCAGATCGTATAGAAGAGTATGTTTTCTTACTTTTCGATAAACATCTCTATATTATTATCGTCTGTCATCGTGGACTTTAAATAATGAGACGTCCTTAATAATGTAACGATCTGACCACAAGACGCGTGCTTGCCGCTCACTCCCGCTTTGCCGACGCGGTGTTCCCGCGTTACGGTCGCGTAGGTGTGCAAGGCGCCATATAAGAACACGAGCAGCGTCCGCCGCGCGGTAGACGCTCCCGCTTCGCTTTCCGCCTCCCGCGTTGTGGTCGCTCAGGTTTGGCCGAAACTTGAATTCCCCATGAATTACAAATTAGCTCGTTTCAAGGAATGCATGCAATTACCAATCACCCTGTATACTCCCGATTTAAATGGATCCTCATTCGCTGACCGTTCTCACTTCACTATGCACGTCCATGTCTTCGAGAGCTTGTACGCGTAATGTTATAGTCATACTATTTCCAGCCTTACCCCGCGAACAAAGAGGATACACATTATGAGGATGTAGTGCCTGCACGTAATTATACTGCGTTTGCGATTTAGTTTCCAAACATGTAAACAAATAAGTGTTTTCGGAAAAACAACTTTAATTTCGACGCGTAAGATCAGTTTCCGCTACAACTCCAAACATTTTTATGACTTTTTCAATGGTAAGAGTCATTCTGAAATCAACTTAATTTACACTGACATAAAGTTGATATTCCTTTAAATGGAAATAACAGCAATTGGAAAAAAGGAATTTATTAGAACTTACAATGTGTTGACAGGATGGTTTTGTGAGTGTATCATCTACTGTTTCATTATTTTTTTTTGTTTACGATTTCTGTGTTGTGCTTTTGTATTCCCCTTTTCCTTTCTGCAATATTTTTCTGTCTCGTATTACGCTTCTTTGTCATACCCTTGTTGTGGATTATGGTCGATGTTCACTTGCTTTAAAAAGTTTCGACGAGAATGTTTAAATTCAATTTTTCGCCGAATTTTGTTAAGGTACAGTCGCCGAAGTTAAATGATCCCGTTTGTTTACCTGCGAGCCTCTTCCGTCTCTGCATATACGTATGTATAGTCCACTTAATATTAGTAATTTGAACAGAAATTGTAACTAAACTGGCTGACGCAAGAACCGGTTTATTGTGTGTCTCTGAAATCCACATCCTAATTTTCAAAAACTGTTGTCGATTTTTTTTTCAATTTTAAGGTTGTCTAGTGGTCGTACTACGTGTCCTTCTACAATGTTGCTTGTATAGGTGCAAGTTCCCATCGCTTAACTATGGCGGAAACACAACCGTGACATCGCTATCGCGACGTGCACGCGACGTCTGCATTCGTCAGGAGCTACATACCTCTATGTCTTCGGCTACTATATTCTGGGACGAAGATCTTGATCTGATGACGGCTTTTCTAGTTTTTCCGAGTTTTCAAACCCTCTAGCCCTCTAAAATAAAAAAGCCTTATATTTCTCTATCTCTTATTTTTCAAACCCTAGACCATATTAGTGGACTATGCCATGCGATCCCATAAAATCTTGATTTTTCGACATCTTCGCTTTGTTCGGAGCCGTGTGTTATAACTTTATAGGTGTTTTTTTAAATTATTTCTGATCACAGTATGTATTGACTACAATTAGGTTTTGTAAACAAGCTCCGAAACTAGATTTGTTTATTGTATCGATTCAAAATGAGGTCGATTTAGTCTTACTGATCTTTGTTATCGCAGTAGTTCAGCATGTGTACCCATTTATTTATAAACGCAATTACTAGAATTCGAGCACGGAGACGTCTCGGGGGTTGCTGCTACAGACGGTATTGGTAACAATTTCCATAAAAACCAAGTGTGTTATTGGACGTCGCCGTTTTCTTATAGAAACTGACGGCCTGTGGTAATTCCGCCAATGCCTGTGACAGCCGAAACTTGCACTCAGCGCTACTTGCGCGAATATTATTAGTAAAGGCGTCTTTTTAGTCGCTCTGTGTACATATGTGTCATATTCTATAAAACATGTTACATGATGATCTGATAATACCAAACTCTTCCCTTTTCTCATTTTTGTTTCAATCATAGTAATCATTCATTATCTTGAGTATCACCTCGCACCTCGCTTCATCACAAAAACTGTAATGAAGGGTATACCCTCCACGTTTGACGTTTATATAATTTTGTTCATAGTTGCATGAACATTCTCGAGTTAGTTTGGTCTGATAGAATTTTCATGTAAAGTGGCCATATTTTTTCCGCATCACATCTGAAAAGCAACGTTGAGAATGCGTTCCCTCTTATTTAGAGTCTAGGTATTTATTAAATTATTTATAAGTATCCAAAATACAAGAATGTGTCGAACCCTTTTATAGGCTTTCATTGTTCGTCTTTTTCGAGAACCAATGAACCGATTCCATCAATTTTATTGTGTCATCTTGCTAAAAATAATCATAATTTCACACTATTGCAAAATGTTAGGGTGAATTCATATCTGGCAGCATCGATTCGTAGTTATTTTGTTAACATGTGCGCAAGAGAAAGATAAATATTGATGCGTACGCATTCTCATACAGTGGGAATAGTTGCTAATAGATGTTATTTCACCCTTAGGTCTCTTGTTCGCACATGTTTTTTCGCCGTCACTTGTACGGTGAACACGGTGCATACGGTGAAAGCGTCCTGCGCCGTTTTACCGCCATGCCTGTCTTCTGGCTTTCACTGTAATCTATACAACATTGACAACTCTACGCAAAACCAACAATCCATCGATTTTATGGCGAAAACACGTGTGTGAACAAGAGGCCTTAAAGATTTTCCTACTTCAATATTTTTCGATTTCAGGGCTCTTATAGGGGAAGAAGAACGTTTAGGCGGAGGCTGTACGGGCCCTGCTCGAGGTGAGGAGTTGTTCGTGCAAGTGCTGGGTCACGTGCATTACCTGCCCGCCGCCTGGAGGGGCCGCGCGCACACCAAAGACGTGGCCGCGCATTTCCAACAACTCTTCCAATTTAGAGCCGTATGTATTTATCCGTGCACTACATACTTTTCATGGTTTACATTAAGATCCGTCTAAACTCATGAAAATCCTTACCTTGAGTGGCCTTTACGGCCTGAAGATCGAAACGCTGGCGACGGCGGAAGCGACCACTCCCCGAATCAAAACAATACAACACATAGCACAATATATGTGTTATGTTTATGTACGAATAAATATGAACACGAAAAATTATACATATGTTTCACAAAATAATTTTTATAACAAAATCTCTGTGATATGAACAATTTCGTAACAAAACATTATTATGATCAGGTGTACATCATTTTCGAGCTGCTAAGTCCGCTGCTGTGTCCACTGATCCTGTTCTCGCTTCGCTCGCGAGCGCTCGACATCGTGGACTTCTACCGCAACTTCACCGTCAGCGTGTTGGGCATTGGTGACGTTTGCTCGTTCGCGCAGGTATGTTACACTTTAACTTTGATACCAACCCTGAAAAGGCGGAAAATAAATCTATTGCGCCCAAACATTTGTGTAGTGTTATTGCCATTTCATCACATACCGCAGTGTCTCAAGACGAAAGTCTTTGACCAGTGCGTGTTGCCAGTGATGACCTATGGCACTAAATCGTGGTCGCTCACAATGGGCCTTATAAGAAGGCTCAAAATCACCCAAAGGGCAATGGAGAGGGCTATGCTTGGAGTTTCCCTACGTGATCGAATCAGAAATGAAGAGATCCGCAGTAAAACCAAGGTAACCGACATAGCCCGAGGAATTGCCAAACTTAAGTGGCAATGGACATTGCTCGCAGCTGATGGGGCCGACAGGTCCTGGAGTGGCGACCGTGTACCGGAAGACGTAGCATTGGAAGGCCTCCCATAAGGAGGACCGATGACCTTGTGAAGGCTGCAGGAATCCGCTGGATGCGAGAAGCATAGAACCGGTCGAAGTGGCGGTGCTTGGGGGAGGTCTATGTCCAGCAGTGGACGTCTTTCGGCTGAATGAATGAATAATGTCATTTCATATGTGAGGTAAAAGTGTTGGTAATCCCTCTTGGGTTCCCCATACACTCTTATAGCAGGACAATACAAGTTGAATGTAGTATCTAGCAATATTGTACAGACGCCAGCACATCAAGCTACCCGAAACTGTCAAATTTTCCCAATCAACTTTGAACCTAGGTAAGGTTAAAGTTGAAAATCTATTAAAGAAATTTGACAGATTGTAGTAGCTTGATGTGCTGGCGTCTGTACCATATGCGGTGTAACGTGGAACTATTAATTGCCTTGATATAAACGACCGCAACCAATTAGTTTTTCCAAAACTGGCCGAAACCGTTACCGAAACCGCAACTGCTCATGTTCTACTAAAGGGCATTTCTAAAATGTCATGATGTCATGAAATAGTCAGTCAATAGAGTAATTTTAACTTAGAGAGTTGTATTGATGACTTTAACGATTATAATCCTGTAAATACGTATTTTTTACAGTCGCGAATCATGTTTTGATCAACATACAACCTGATATTACTTGCAAATTGGAAAAACTCTTAGTTAATTTGATTTTAGCTGGTTAACCTGGTGCTTTAGCCTTAAGCTACATATACTATAAAATAGATGATACCCGGTTGTTTCAGCTGGATATCCGTCGACACGGTCACCCTGATTGGCACACACCCGGCAAATTAAAAGGTATGTACGGCTATTTGATTCATAAATAAAAGTGTAATATAGCCTTTGTTTCTAAAACTTTCCTATGACGATTAGTTATCACCGAGCGGTGTATACATCTTATAAGTTTCCAACAATTTTTGGATAAGTAATGCCGAGCATTCAAATAATTATTGGTGTTTAAATACAGGATACATAACAATGCCTTCGTAACTAATTGCAGGAGGAAATGGCAACACCCAATACGACCAGGGCGAGGGTGGTAAGACGGAGCTGTCGCTGGTGGCGTTCTCGTGCCGCCACCCCGGCTGGCAACCCACTGAGCCTTCCCAGCGGCAGTTCCTGCGCTCACTGCGGCAGAGCATGTACCACGCTGTGCCGGCCAACAACCACCTCGTAAGTATACTAAGCGAGAATTGGGTGGTTCATAATACCTCATGGCTTTAAGTCCGCCTTTTGTACAGTCATGGAAAAGGAAGTGGCGGAGGGTGCGCGTTTTACTGTCTTATGTAATTTTGTCGTTCAAAAAGCGGTGATTCTGATGACTACCGCCATGTTGTATAAAAATGTAAATACAAAAGAACAAAATGTTTTGTGATTAATTGATGGGCTGTCAGATAACGTTCAACCTCATAATGCTTGTGTAAAAATGCGCAACTTACGAACGTTTGTATTCGAATAGTTATTTAATGTGAATTGTTGGAATTGACAGTCATCCATAAACAATAGAGTGGAGCCTTACATATTTATTATTATATTAATTTCAGAACAAAACGATGCTGGGTTCATACATTCAACAAAGTCTATTTGGTGCTATCACACCGCTTCCAGCAGTTCTCTCATACTACCCACAGCAGAAACAACAATACAGATTACCAGTAAGTACTATTTTATTGTCTCCATTTAATTTACGAAATTATATGTTTTTGAATAAGGTTGATATTGTGGTGGTTGTTTACGCCGAAACTAAGACTAACTTAGATCGATTTCCTGAATTTGGTGAACTGATATAAATATCTATTAGTTGTAAAAGTGCATTAAAAAGTTCCCACTATTTCTATAAAATGTTCGTCCGGCGCTACCTTGGTTGATAGCCCTGCCTAGCTAATATTTTTATTACGTTACATACGTTATAACATTGGGATACATTTTAAAATGTATCCCAATGTTATAACAATGAATCGTGTATTGTCGTGTCGCGTTCTGATTTACGTTCAATGTCACTCGACCAATGGTTTTATTTTTATTCAATTCTCAAAAATATTAATTGATCTAAAATTATTTATAAAATTAAATTGAGTTTTGATATTTTTAGCTCACAATTTATTATTCTACAAAACAAAGTTCATAAGGTTTCTTACTGTCAACTAGCCTATTCATGTGTTGAATGATTAGCATCGCAGTTTCAATTTGTTCTTGAATGGCACGACATTTTAAAAATCTGTGGTTTCAAAGGACATGGACGAAACAAGTGACGAGGAGGATGCCCCGTCAGCTGGCCCGGCGCACTCGGCGCCCGCAGGCAGTGCCCCCAGTGTCCCCATGGGCCTCGCTGGGGTCAGCTCAGTGCTGGGTGCCAGCGCCCTCAGTGGGGATACGCCCCGTCAGCCCGGAGATGACAACCAGGACATGTCTGTTAGCACGCTGCATCTCTATGACCTGCATCTGACACAGGTATGTTATCACGGGAGTTACCATACACTCTTAGGCTCACTTGCACCACAATCACTAAATGCGTTTAGCGTATTTAAAATATCGTTCTGTCTCTATCAGCTTCAAACGATCGACAGATATAAAACTATGTTTTCAATTCTATTACTGCTAAATGCATTCAGTGATTTGTGGTGCAAGTGGGCTTTAATCGCCGTTCATACGGCGCCGTAATTATTAAATATTTTACTGTGAAATCGACCTGAAGCGATTCGTACATACTCAGCTTTCATTCGGCCCGTACAGATGGGTATATACTCGCGAAAAATTATGTTTGGGTCAGCTCGGCACCATTCGAGCTAAATCGAGCAACTTTTTCCCGAACATATTATCCACATAATTATTTGATATTGCTGCCTGACGCTGCCGGATCATATCAACCCATACAAGTGTGTAACACGCTTTAACGTTTTATATTCTACTTTAATAACATAACATCATGCCTGTAACCCCTGAAGGTGTACCATCGCGGTCACGCATATGTAACCACTTTGAAAACAAAATCCCGTGCACACCACCCTTTTTTTTCGTAGGTAAGCGTTACTATAGCGGCCGAACGCTGCAAGCAAGATTAGTCCTTACAGTGTACATATATGCGTTTCTTCGATAGTATCTATAAGTACACCCATATTTCGCCAGTTATGTTTATGTGCCATATAATAGCAGGCGAACCTATTGCCATCAACCGGGCACAAATCCAGACTCCGGGCTGCTACTGAGAAATTACTGATGAAAAAACCTAAATACACTTTGCCCGTCATGGGAATCAAACTTTTTTTTTTTTGGTTGTGCATCTCGTAGTTGACCTCTGAGATCATGACTACTTAACCGGACTTTCCTGTGGGTGCCTTAAGCTACTACACTTAACACCTCCAGCCAGGGGTTATTAACTATGCTAATTAAAACTAGGTGAGCGCTCGCTAAGGGAACCCCTGTGGGGTACGAACCTCGGCTTAGGGCGTCAACCGGAGGGAGGACATCAAGGATAGGACGGGCTGGATCAAAGTTTTGATCATGATTATTAGTCGGGGAATTTAAAGCTACGTGCTCAGCTGCAACAACTGCTGGCACCTCGTTATCGAGCAAGGGTCGGGTCGACCACGTCGCCGAGTAAATGTTACTACATTTACTCGGCGACGTGGTCGCGATCGCAAAAGACCTCGGCGGCGAGATCGGAATGACGGGAGGCGTCTGTTTTTGTACACTATGCTGGTTTCCCTACTGCTCTCCTGGAGGAGGGTAATGGGATCGTCAGGGTCGGTAAGGAATGGGAATCGAACCCTAGGATACTATAGTAATTGTATTCTTTCAGGCGGGTCAAAATCTATCATGCTGTACGAATAAATGCAGCGAGCGACAGCGCGGCGGACGATGGGGCAGCACCGAAGGGGAAGACACACCGCTCCTTCACCGGCCATAACACCGGTGTCTGCTGTCCCCGCGTGGCAACAAGTACCCCGTCTGGGTATAGCACACGCTTAGACAGTGACGTTACAAACAATACTTCTCTCCTTTGTGAATATGCCAGTGTTTGGTCCGTTTTATACTAAGTTCCTTGTACATATCTACGGTTAAAATACGATGTTTCGATTAATTTCAGAATCTTTTTTTATTTTCGTTTGGAATTGGTTTCGAAATTCGAACTTCTTAACGGATTTTTTTGTCGGAAATGCTGTCATGTAATTAATTGACAATGTAAATTGTTTGTTTCTGACGATTTTCTCTAACCGCGTGTCATACTCAGACCATACTCAATTCGTTGACAATTGTCTAAAAATACCTTGTTTAATTTTAAGTAAAGTGGTCTACAATCTATGTGATAGCGAGTATTCCCTAAACAATAAAAGCCATAAATAGCCCTTTCAAACATTTATAGTTGGCCACTTCACTCAAAATTAGGTGTCAATGAATTGGGTTGCCACTGACTGGGCATATTGTTATACAACGTGATTTTATATGAGAACACACTATTTGTAGATAATTACTAGAATCTTAGAACGCACATGTTTGGTTTTTATGTATTTTTTATGAGTCTTTGAATATGGATTTATGTACAGTTATTATTGTACAGAAGGATAGGATCGACCTTGCCAACCTAATGTTAACGAAGCGAATGTCCAGTTTTTATTGTTAGCAGATAAAACGGGCAAGTATGTGGTTAAAAACATACAAAAAAATACCTTTGTTCTTGTATGTGTCTTGGGATTAGTTTTTATTAAAATTATGGTACTATCTGGGATTGCAGATTGAAGGGCTCTGATATTATTCATAATTTAATAATAATTTTGAGATGGGCGCATCAAGCTGTAAATACCCGCGTTTTCAGTAAAGTGCCGCAGAATTAGCGTGTAACGAAAACTTGATGCGTTATCGTTGTGATCCATCTCCCAAGGTGAAGTAACTAATCTTTAACAGAGGCACGAACACTACGCGTGTCTAACATAATTACGCTTTAGATAAAAATTAAACATTAATAAAAAAAGTTAGTTCTTTATAGGGTTGAATAAAAAAAGCAATATAGTAATAGGCATTACAAAAAAAATACAAAAAAAATATTTTTATAGTACGCATATCAAATCAAAATAAACTAAAAAAAAAAGCCTTAAATAAATCAGATATTTATTTATTTAATATTCTTCCATTTATAAACCTGTGTCTATGCAATCGTGTTTTGAGTAAATTATAATAAATGGCTGTCCATAAAACAGACTTTTTGGGAATTGCCTTGCACTGTATTTCAGGAGCTAAGACATTGATGATTTAGAAGTTAAATAGTACAGGGAAATAAGAAAAGTTTTGACGAGAAACTACGCACATTTGAGACTAACAGTGAACAATGAACGGTCAACAATAAAGAATAGTAACCAGCCAGGTAACTACAACTCCTTATTAAACCATTTTGGATGAGCTCAGAAGTCAAATTATAGACAACCAGAAAGATTTTTTGATTAGGCAGGGGCCATAGTCCTTCCACAGTTCCAGGTCACCAGTCAACTTAAGCCAACATAAATAAAACTTTGATTAGGCAGGGGCCATAGTCCTTCCATAGTTCCAGGTCACCAGTCAACTTAAGCCACCCAAACCCATAGTCCAATAGATTTGTTTCCATATTCTGCAATAGTCCTACACCAACCGGGGGTTGTCCTTGGGTGCACTTGCATATTGCATACTGGGATAATCGTCGGTTGGTGCCTCATTCCATATAAAATTGTCTAAGGGGCCTCTGCGAGTTTGCTTCGGCCCCTCGTACGCCTTCCAAAAGGCCGGGACCCTAAGGTCCCGAGATATTTAAATATATATAAAAATATAATAATAATCTCGGCGAGTAACTAAACTCTTTTGTTGACTGAACAAGCGTGTTCAATAAGCTTAGATTTTAGATTAACTGCTGCTAAATAATATAAATTAGTTTAAGAGTCTACCGGAGCCCATGACATCCAGGCACTTCCTCATTATGAATAATAATATCTTATTAAATTAACAAGTGTAGGTTACAAAAACACGGTTACAAAAAGAGAGATTTAAACAACAAAAATGTAATATTTTTATAAAAATATATTTATAGATTATGTCGCAAGCATGTCTTCCGAAATGATACAGTTTATTATAGAGAATTTGTCAAAACAGTACACACAATAGTTTGTGACAGTGATAGTAATTAGTGACATACCAGTGAGATTGTTCCTTATTTGATATAGTCGTTAAAATAACTAAGGTCAAGAAAAATTAGCCTCAATTTAGATTAGTACCGTCCTATAATGTTTGCTCTAAAAGTGCGCATACACGGGCAATTCAAATTCTTAAATTGATATATGCCGTCTGGAGTCACTAAGACACCGAGCAATTGACTCCGATGTAAACCTGTACCCATTGTTGCTAGAATACTGCCTCAACATATTGAATGATATTAAGCTACTTAATAAATGAGACATAATATATTAATTGGCAATACAGAATAATATTTCCCCAACAAAGGAAGCATTTTTTAGAAATTGAACTTAACCTGTTACGGACAAGATAGCGCATTTGTGTTTGCATGCACGCCTATGCACTTAAAAAATTCCAGCGCCACTAACTGTTACCGGAATACGAGATGAAGTCTTATGCCTGTGCACTGTTGGATTTTCAACTCAAAGCGCGGAGTCTAGCGTTGAAAATCCAACAGTGCATTTTATGTAAGGATTCATTTAAGTCTTAGTGTTGGTGAAAATGGGTATTATAATCGTAAAATAAAGCCTGAAATAGTCACCGTAGCCAAAATCGGCATGGGATATATTTATAATTACAAAATTATATCACCGACTATCATTCGGTCTTTTTGATTTTAGAATTATTAATGATCTTAGCTCCTGCTTTACTTCCTACCTTTAAAACAAAGTGTAAGACATCTTATAAAAAAATAGACTGAAAAAAAAAAAGAATTAATATCGTAAACATGAATTTTAGATCAAAGAGCATTATATTAAAACTGGGTTTATCGGCCGAGTGAACATGCTGCATACTTTGAGTGTTTGCAGTTTAGTGACTTCATCAATGCTACATTGTGTTTGGCGATTCTTAGCGGTCGGTAGACATTGCTTCGATGATGTATCATGTTCTTGCGACTTGCTGCGTTTGAGTATCAAACGGTGTTCGGCAGATGCCAAAACCTGAATAAATCGCGACCGACCGCTATGCTACTGGCATCTGTAAATGTGTGCGGAGTTGAGCTTTCAGACGCAGTATCAAGCTTCCCAAAACATATAAAGCGCTAATCGCCGATGCTAAAAATATCATGTCTGTTATGGACTTCTATAATGCTGGAAAAACGATTGTATAGACATAATATTATATACGCTTATTAGCCACACAGATTGAATAACTCACACACCTTTAAAATCGTTAAATATTTTTGATTAATATAACAATAGTAAGTAAAGTAAAATAACATTTACACCAATATAGCGTCATTAAATTTATAGTAATATACATTAAAAATACAGTTTTCGTATATCGTATATTATGATAATATTAAATTTATATTCTGAAGGTCTGCGTTGTAGGGGGATCCAGTACTAAATGTTGCCTCGTACTCTGTACAGGACAGTGTTCCACGGAAATTATATTTTTTTTAAATACGCTTACTAATGAATATTTCTTTACTATATATGTTAATTAATTGTAGTATCGGCTAAAGAGATGTCGGTTTATGTTTCAGTAGAGTGTGTCGTTCTAATATGTATGTCAAAGATTCGACGACCTCGTAAATTCTTTACCAACCTAAGGTCACTTGTCACTTGTAAGTCATAAAACAAGAAGGTCTATTTGTCTATGTGACAGTTAGATAGTTTGAAGCTCTAGCCAAACAAAGACGAAACGACGACGACGCCTGTGCTGATCCTGCACGAGATGCGTGACGAAATTCGCTCCCGCAGATTGTGCCTTATATGGCCGTGTTCAAACTGGCGCGTAACTTCTTAATCATTAAAACAAAGGACGAGCGCAGTCGCGTAACACGTGGGATCGCTGCCGTGTGGCCAGAACTTCAACCTTAGAGCCCAATCACATGTACCACAACCACACCACAACGACAGCACGTGGACGGGCGAAAATAAATAGTTTATTCACACGGACCACATTTGGCCGTCAAAATCAACCGTGTGAGCGATACCGACCATATCAAGGCCACATCGCAAACACAACGTTGTGTCGACGCGACGACACTGCGCACGAGTCTAGCTTGCGCCCTTCCCGGGCTTCCTCTACGAAAGCCGAAGTCGATCTGTCTGCCTGCAAACACTAGTCACAACGTAACCACATCGAAAATTTGTAGTTACCGCAACGCAACTGCCAGAAGCTGTAGCAACTCTGTTTACACGTAACCACTGCTTGCCCACATTTTGTCACTGCGATGTGGTATGGTTGTGGTACACACGGCTACACATCAAGTTATACATTTCCAGTTTACGATGACCTCGCATTGTACGGAAATCCTATACAAAGCGAGATCAGCTTATACTGGAAATGTATAGCTTGATGTGTAGTCGTATGTACGTGTGCTCGGGCCCTTTTTTAATTTACTGGGAATTATTATACAAAGTGGTAAAGTAAATAAGAGCTCGACTATGCAAATCCGTTGGACCTCCCTACGGAATTCAAATTATTTTCGCAACTTTAAAACTACTTTTATGATATACAATAATGAACAAAAAAACACCAACAATCATAAATACATAGTTTAAAAGGGACAAATATAGAATTAATGTTTATTTTTTTAAATTTATGTGCTTTGTAAATAAATAATGAATATATAGACATATATCTTAACATCGGTCAACTTAGTATAAAAGCAATAATTGAGCCCCTTGCAGAGTTTGAATTGCGGGTCACAGCCTAATGCCATTTAACGGCGGGAATTATATCCACGCACATATTTGCAAGCATTTCTGGAGTTAGGGTAAAAAAAAAATCCGTTTGTTCACTTTGTTCTAAATATGGTAAGTAAATTAAATTATTGTTGTTTAGAAAGTGTTCTAAATAACAATAATTAGCTGTTACATTGAATTTGAAATACAATTTATGAGCTTTTCCGTATTTCAAGAAATATTTACTACATTTATAAATATCTAGGTACTCGGTACTACTTCCAAAAAATTGTAACAGTTGTAATTATTTTTACCCGAGTCGATATAATCTCACTATGAAGTTGATAAAAACTATCTTGGCCTAAATATGACACTTGTCGTTTCGTGCGCCGACTGAATTAAAATAAACCTACTGCTATCTTTAAAACAAAGAAGAGACGTTACTGATCTGAGCTGTCAAACCTACTCTTTTTGGTGTATTACAGTGTATTTTTATTTTAGATTGTGATCGCAGCCAAAAATATACTGCAGTACACCAAGAAGGGTAGTTCTACAGTATTTTATGAGATGTCGTTCGATTGCTCGAATTTTCATTAGGTACTTTCTTTAATTTTCGATTAAAAGATGACAAAAGTAACTAACGTTTAGTTTGGTTGGGGCACACGCACCATAAAGGCGGAGACTGACTTGCAACGTTTGTTTGTAATGTATCGAGTTTTTGTAACACGTTATAGTAGTCAGTGCAGCGAGCCGAGCCACTCGATGCGAGCATTGCGAGCGCATGTTTACAAGTCAATGCTGGTTGACGCGTCATCGCGTTTATATTTTTCTTCCAATAAAAATACAAAAATAAAAATTCTTAATATAAATGGAGCACGTTTGAGTCAAGTGCTCGAAGCGAGCGTTCGCCGCGTCTTGTGTACCGTCGTTTTGTAACCATCTCGCCTCGAATGATACATTACAAACAAACGTTGCAAGTTTAGTCTCCGCCTTAAGGTTCAAATATTTGAAGAGCGTTGAATGATAGCACCTACACCATCGTTCGATACAGTATATAATATAGTGGGTACCGTATCTACTTGGGTGCAAATACTTCGTTTATTTGTCTGGTTTACTGGGAGATAAATCCTAACTAATATTATATAGGCGAAAGTCAGAAACTCTGTCTGTCTGTTACCTTCGCACGTCTTAACAGCTAAACGGATTTCGATGAAATTTGGCACACAGGTAAACCATAACCTGGGATGTAGAATTTTTCCTTAGTATTTTTCGATAGTACCTACGTTTCGTGGGATAATTTCCAACGTCGCGTCGCCGCGGGCCGTATATTTGTATACACATTTCATTCGTATACACATTTCATTCATATACACATTTCATTCATATACACATTTCATACGCCGTCTAAGAATGTTCTCAATCGAGTTCTCAATAGATTAAATTTACTAAAACATCTGCCTTAAACTTAAAAATAAAATATTATATAAATAATACAGCTCAGTTAACAGCTGTATTAATATTTCGCCAAATACACCGTAATTTTATTTTAAATTAACAATATTATTAGATGAAACCATGTTAAAGTGTAATACTAATGTACAGTGTGAGTCTTTATAATGTCCACATATCGAAATGAGGGAATCTATGCTTAATTATACAGACGGAAAAAAAATTTAAAAAAAATCTAAACATTTTTTATATTTTTATGGAATTTTTAAACTTTTTGTAACAAAACGGTGTAACTTTTAAACTAAATGATCTATCGTGATGAAACCAACTCCATAATGATTGGAAGTAATTGGTAAATAAAAAATTGTGGAATTACAACTACCCTGAAATGAAAACAAACATGTTTTTTTATTTATTTTTTAAATAATTGTAAAATTTCTCAATAAGACGCCAAACAGAACAAAAAAAAAAAAAAATATTTTTCCGTCTATAAAATTAGGTAAGCATAGATTCCCTCATTTCGATATGTGGACATTATAAAGACTCACACTGTATGTTTACATATCGATACTGGAAATTTCAATTGTCGTAAAGGACATTGTATTCCCTGTCCTTTACGACATTTGAAATTTCCAGTGTCGATATAGGTAATCGTTTATCACGATTAAAGCCTAGTACCTATCTGTTGTAGATATAGCTTTGATTGAATAGTACAATTATCTATTAATCATAGTAGAATCGCCAGTTTTCTTTACGATCGTACGTACGGTTTGGCCATACTACGATTTTTAACTGTTATAGCTTGTCTGTTTTGGTAATAATTACGTTAATAAATCGTGATGAAAGTTGCTGTGATTGAAAATAAGCACATGGGAGACTGCCATAATATTATAAAGTACTTCGACATTACGGTCTGTTCACATAAACATCCATCAAGACGAGTTTTTTAAATAAGATTCGTCATAAATAAAATAGGGTTTGGGAAGTCTTGACAGTCTCAAAGTCTCGGGACACGAGACAACCTAAGATCAAAGTCCCGGGACGTCCAGAGACTTCGAGACTTCTCAGAATAAAATAAGAATCGAGTTAATTTTGGGCTAGTTGTATTTACAAAAATATATTTTTTTAGTAAAAATCAACATTTATTGAACTTAAAATCAAGTCCTTTTTTCTTCCTCTTTATGCAGCCCAGAACTCATAGCAGATTAATTAGATTGGTTGTTTCTTCACTGGCAGTTCGAGATTGTTCACATCCTGCGATGCGTCATCTCGTTATTAGATTTATTAGTGTTGGTTAGATTGACGCTATTCGTTCTCTTTTCTGTGGACTTTAGAAGTGTCACAGCGAGTTCATTTTTATGTCGTTGGAGTCTTTCCTTATAATTCTTGTAGGACCTTTCTACACCTCCTTGATAGTTGTGCTCCGTTTACGTATTCGTAATATTTACGATTCGTTATCGCGTGAATACGATCTTCAGCGTTTATGAGCAAACAAAGAACATGAAAACGATTCGTATTAAAACACAAAAATACGACACAATTCGTCCATATGTGAAGAGGCTGTACATATGTGAGATCTGTTTGAATTCAAACACCATTATCGACAATCCCACTGAGGCTGTGATGGCGGTTTCCCTGTGTGTACCTGTAAATTGATTGTGACATTTTGTATTAAAATCATTTATTGGAAGAACTAAATTTAGGAATCTAGTTCATGTCCTAAAAAAAGCAATATTAATAAAATAGTGTGCTCATTATAGACAGAAAATGCATAGTGATGCCGTGAGAAAATGTAATATACCTAGGAACTAGACTTTACGCCACGTTATAGTCCGCGCAATCCACGAAGACGCACTCCGCTCCGCGCCGTACTAGAGTTCAGCTTACCAGTACAGTAATCGCGGAGTGGGGCGCGTCGTCGTGGATTGCACGGACTATACTGTAAGATTAGCGTCAGCCATTGACAGGTCTTTCACGCTGCGCATTGCAATATGTAGTAATAATACATGTAAGTATATTTGCAAATGCAGGAAATTTGTATCGCACCCCGCGTCCTATTAAAAAGCTATCGTCGCGCGAATACGCCATTGTCGCGTGTATAAGTCACTGTTCGTAAAACCGGAAAGTGCCCTCTGTCGGCGCGACCACGCGTTCTGGTACGATCGCGACGACCGTTTTTAAATAGAACGCTGCCTTATGCTCCACATTAGTAAGTTAACAAAACAATATTTATTATATACACCAAAATATACATAAAATGCGACATATTTACACTCTTAGAACACCATAATATTACGGTCACCAATATAGTGTTTGTAATAGTAATTTTAATAATTCTTCACAATGTTCACACGCCTCGCCCAAGGCAGAGCTTCCAAAGAATATCTACATGGACTTCAATTTAAGTACTGTAATGTAGTAATACTGTCCCAGGTAGAATGATTCCGTAGTTTCATCTCCAGGCGGACTGTAATAAGTTAGTCGCCTTTCATAACCTCTGGACGAGGTGTTCCATATACGCTTTCCAGTAATTTAAATATATGTACAGTTACGTTACATTACATATAAATAAAATATTGTTGCAATGTTTCATATTTTATTAAATATTTGTGTATTTACTAACGTGTAAACTGTATTAATGTGCACTTCCATATTAGAAATCTCAATTTTTTTTTGTGATATGTAATGTAATGAATAAAAAGATAAAATTAAATAATAAGCGCTCTTCCTCCTCTCTCCTAATATGCTGTGCCCGACAGGGTGCATAATTGTTTCATTAATTTTAAGCCTACCAACTTGTACTTTTCGTGTGGTTAATGACTAATCTATTGTCAGAGTTTACCTACCAACTGCTTAACCAACATTATGGAATGCAATAAAGAATTGAGATGTGTTTTATAACATTTAGGTCCATAAATTGTAGGTAATTACTTAATTAGTAATGAAAATTGTCTTTCTTAATGGGCTGTTACACTATTTTATTTCTATGAATACTATATCTATTTTGAGTCATAGATATAGTCATAATGTAATATAGACATATGTATAATTTATGATTTTCGGTATAATATATGACTTATCGTTACATATAGGAAAACAGATATGATCCTAGATACACAATAGTGTAATAACCCTCTTAATGATGAAATGGCCGTTTTTTCAAGTTGCCTAAGTAATTCTTAGATGTCCAATGCTTTCCATTTCGAAATTCAACAAAGTCCCTTCCATTTAAATAGATTTTGCGCATAATATTACTCTCCTATATGTAAATTTCTAAACCCATGGTAATTTTTGCAGAATACAAGCTTATTATAATAATTTTCGTAGGATTATTATCAATTAAATTGTTACCTATAAAGTAATAATCTTAAAATTAATAAGTCTCCAGCTTGTAGGGTCGTGATAATGTTAATTATGCAATATTTAAGTGTAATGTGTATGTGTCATGTGCTGTCGTCGCAGTGCCACGTCTGATCCTTACTATGCTTAAAGGTTTAAAATGTAGTGTTTTAAACTGTAACTATGTGTGACGGTTTAGATGTGATACTGTTTAATGCGATGTAAGTAGATGTGTCACGTTAATAGGCGATAAATGCACACTATGGATTTCGGCGATTAGTTTCACTTAATTTCGGACGTCCGAAAAAAGGCCAAGGCGGCCTTCAACTAAAATTATATTAATTTCAATAGGGCAATCGCCAGTAATCCAAAATAATGTACCCAATATCTAAATCTAAAGGTTAGAATTTATTGTAAATTAGCTATTTCGATTTAGTGATTTGTTGAAATCAATATCGCATAAAATTAAGTGTCCAACAAGAATGTATGCTCCATAGAAACTTACTTGATTGAAACCAAATCATTATCCAATGAAGATGACATATGTTCTACATTTTCGAGGCCTTGTTCTACATTTTTATTATTGCATTGGTTTTATAAGAATCTTAGTTTATTACCTGATATTGTAAAAAAACTGACGTAGTAAATAGTATTACTGTGTAAGAAATGTGTAATATTTTAATAAAAAGTGGTTTATTTTCTTAAAAGCAATTTAAAAATTATTAGTATTATAAACTTTAAAAAGCCTGCCTAATGAAAGCATGCATCAGTTAGAAAAAAAAAAAACTAGTACATAATGAGCAAGCAAGTAAAAAAAAAATGTTATGGCATTCAGAAGTAGTGCGCGTAACAAGGAAGATGGAATAATAATTTGTAATGTCTTCGAAATTGCTCCAATTATATTATACTATTAATAATTATTTTGAGCACTTCACATACATTAATTGTGTCTGCTAAAGGGAGCCGAGTCGTAGGTATAGTCTGCAAAAATGCTTTTTTAGATCACGATATCAAGTAATAATAGCTATATGTGGGCATGGCGTGCGCCGAGAGACGCCCGCGGCTCCAAGCAACACTTGGATCGATTGGTCAGCACACCACTGTGATACATTACATAAGTTAAAGCATGAAGTTATTGTACTAAATGCCAAACAGTAACGGTCTGTTCGCACAAACATCCTTCGTGGCCTTTCCGTAATTAATTTAATATTCTTCTAAATGATTCATCATCTGTTTCTGACGATTTGTCATTGAATACGATCATCATAAACGATTCGTATGGAATCCACGCTCCAAGTGTGTGAACGGGCTGTTAAAGGCAACAAAATTAAAGGAATGGAAGTCGATCACAAAATACTCAGTCGCTCAATGTATAGGTGCAACGTATTGTTGTTTATTAACGTACAGTGTTCTTGTTTTACAAGAAATGGTTTGTGAAATTAATAAGACTATAAATTATAACCACGGTTTGTAATCTAATGCTAAGTTGTTATTGCTAACTGACTACAACGAATGAATGCAATTGTTATAATAACTATGATATTTACACCTCTAGGTCTTGGAAGCCACTTTTGACAGCTGTAGTTTGGGGGAATGTAAATAATACAAATCATGTGAATTTAAGAATTTACTTATCATATCAATGATTATGTTCAGTGTATATCTGTCAAGTGTGGTTTTTAGATCTCGACAACAGTACCTACCTCGGTATTCATAAAAAAATTAAACTAATTCTAGATAAATTCTAGCTGTCCTCGTCATGGTTGTCAATAAAGTGAGAGGACAATATAATCCAACACCTTTTCGGTTGTAAGAGTTATGAATAGGGGGTATAGGTGTTGTATGATTGTGTCGTGTATCAAAATCTTCGAATTAAAGTTACTAAAAACACTCGCATCATAGAATTTGTCCTGTAGTTTGGTAGTAGATATCAAGATACTAAATTTAATAAAATATTTGTCTATGAAATATGTTTTGTCAAGTTTACTGTTTATGTTATATTCACGCGGACGAAGCCGCTGGAAATAGCGGTTTCGTCCGCGTGAGATCTTATAGCCTATGTTACTCAGTGATAATATAGCATTCTACTGGTGACAGAACATTTCAAATCGTCCGGTAGTTTTTGAGAATCTTTGCTCGTCATAATATTAGTGTAGACTATTGTTTCGACTATAGAACAAATTGGACAGTATATAAGACTCGTTATTTTCCGGAGTGGATCTAGTTGTATTTATTTACCTTTGCTTCTTAACTACAAACCGTGAAAAGAGCCTACTTACCGTTTCTCGTATTTACTTGTAAACATTTTATAGTCGTTAGTCTTTTGATGTGTTCAATTTAGTCTATCGTGCCATGATGTCAATGGCAGACCCTAGGGAAGATCAACAGGTAGACATGACAATGGAGACAGTCACTTACGGCTCTTTGGTGTCGTCCTGTTGACCTTCGTCTTCTGAAGGGTCCCAAATGATGCAGGCACACTAAGTACGTAGAACCTATAATATTTCAATGTTAGTTGGCTTCTACTATTCAAAGCGGATGTTTTAATGTTTTTATATTTCAACGTGTTGTGTTATGGTGTATCGGAAGCCGCATAGAACAGGGCTTTTTTTAACCAAATTTGTAAATATTTAGTTCAATTTATTAACATAAGAATATTGTGATAAATAATTATATATTTTTGTCAACTCGTCTCGTAAAATGTTTAGATAGTTATTTTTAAATAAACTCTACGTTAATAATCATTATTTGTAACATGGATGGTCCATAGAGCATGAATATTTCAGTACCAATGTTCGCTATTTTCATTATGCGCATTGTAAATAAAGAATTTAAAATAATTGTGGTGTTTTTATTTATCAACCTTACCTATTTCATTATTAATACACTACCGTCACTATCCCCAACTAAGACGTACTTATACTAATATTATTATAATAGCTTTGTCAAATCTAAAATTCATAATTATGGTGAAATAAGCTGATTTATAAATTAATTCTAGAGAATTGTAAATTGAATGCTTTCCAAATCGTAATTGTTCCTAATGCATATTAATTTTATAAACAACTAGCTGACCCTGCAAACGTTGTTTTGCCTTATAAATGCTTGGGGTGCACCATCTTTATCATTTATTACCTACCCTACCTACCCTAAAACCTTGTCCTAAAAATAACGAACATTTAAAAAAAAAGAATTGGCCAAATTGGTCTAGGCGTTGTTGAGTTATGCGCTTACCAACACATTTTGCGATTAATTTTTATATTATAGAAGATAATGACAGTGCATGTACAGTCCGCAACGAAAGTTTCAAACAAAAAAATATTGAACAAGAACACATTGAGTAGTAGAAGACCAGACAGATTGAGAAGAGAAATAGGTACCGAATTATTTTGTGGCAATTTAAAAGTATTAACTTCCTTTCAAATTCAAAATATTCACATGAACCCACAAGGGCACTTATGAAACATCAGAAGCTAGGTGCACGGTTCCAATTGGTCAATTCCTATGGAGAAGAGCCGGCAAGAAATAAGGAGAACAATAATGTCAAATAATGAAAAGATTATGTCAAGGAAGTATGTAAAAAAGTAAAATAAAATAATCGTAATTTGGGAGCAGTTAATAGACATTTTGCTGACCGTATCTCCGAAAAAGTTACCTACGGATGCGCTGGACCTTAGGTATAACATAGACCGATGGAGTATTTCATGTACCTACCTAGGTATGTAAGTACATGTAGGTTGGTGCAGAGGCTTCAGCATTGCTGTCGAACACTGCTTTACGAGAACTTCATTTAAATATCTTCGATATCACGCATTTTCACGTCTCAGTTCGCGTCTGGCAATATTAAGAATGTTATAAATATCTAAAATGAGATGTTACAAAATACTATGGATAGATGAATGTATTATTTTGAAATATTGAATATAAAACAGTGCAAGTTTTGAAGGTTATTCATATATCACACACTTGTGACAAACACTAAAATAGAAAAGTTGGCGAAATGCCGCTGCACGGTAATGTATCGTTAGAGGTCATGTATCAATTTTATGTGCACATAATTCTTTCAATAACTTTGCAACAAAAACAAAAAACAGAATTACCTAGTTGTTCTGCGTGTCAATGTTTAGCCTACAGTGGGTAAGTATATAGAAAGGTACCTAATGCTATTTATCCTCATGAGATGAAAAATCCAGCCATCATTCCACGTACGATTAACTTATGAATTGTGTGGAAAAGGGAGAGCGATGCCTTTGCTCAGCAGTGGGTTAGGTTAGATTAGAGATAACTAGCGACCCAACCCTTCGTCACACGACGTTTATCAGCATGTTTTATGGTATTTATGTTGCAGTAAAAGACAGTTTTTGACTCGCTACAAACAAAAATTACCAGATTTTTCATAATTTTGTTAAGAAAATTAATCCTAAACGGGCAAAAACAGCTAGTACAGGTACACACGGCTACAGATCAAGCTATACATTTCCAGTTTATGCTGATCTCGCATTATATACTGATTTCCGTACAATGCGAGGTCAGCTTATACTGGAAATGTATGTATATCGGTAGGTACGTATACCGAATGAGGTAGATTATAAATATTAGACTGTTTAGTCTTAATATGAAGCTCATCCAAGAAGGCTTGCTTTTAAAAAAAAATCCTTTTAACATTTGAATAAGCTTTGTTAAAACCAATATCTTTATATTGAAGGTAACGAAAACAGTGCGTTTCAGGAAATCGGGGCAACGCCACCTATCGAGCTATGAGGAACTATTGGAGCAGTGCAACATGTAATAACAATGTTTAGATAGTAAGCCATTTGTTTAATTGAGAGTATCCTTATCCTTACATATTATTAAACAAAGTTCCCCGCCGCGTCTGTCTGTCTGTCTGAACGCGATAAACTCAAAAACTACCAAACAGATTTTCAAACGGTTTTCACCAATGGACGGAGTGATTCATGCAGAAGGTTTTAGTGTATAATTAATTAAGATTATGTGTAAATTGGCTGAAATTTGACGATTATTGCCGACTGGGAGCTTTACTGGCGTGCGCTGCCTAAACCGAAAAAGATGCATCAAATTTATGTTCTACGGTATTAAAACAAAAACGTCCGCGATGGCATATTATGTCTATCTTCTAAGGATGACGCACAATAACCATTTTTATCTTTCAGAATTTGATAAAAATTGAATTGTTATTTCCGAAGCTTTTTTGACCGGTATAGTATTAATCCTTATCCATTAAAATATGTTATTTAAATTGGGCATTTAATTTAGATTTAAATATGCCTTGACATCATATCATTTAAATAGTTTAAAAGATATCACAGTTTCTAAATTACGCATAGCAACGCGGGCGCAGCGGTAGTACAATTCAATGACAATTTCCTCGGTTATTAGGTATGAAATCTCGGTAGTAGGTTCCCGTGGGATATTTTCCGACATCCACGCGGGCAAAGCCGTGGGCAAAAGCTAGTATTAATTAATTTCAACTTTGTCCATCAATGGGACAGTATAGGCTAACCAAAATTTCGAGTCAGTCGACGTTTATGATGTTTAATTATTTCTGCTTTTTACTATATGTAGGTACGTAAATTACGTAGAATCATATAGATCTCGATCTTCTTTTTTTTTTGTGTGGTTAGGGACTAACCTGGTGTAAGAGTTTTAAAGTTACCCATGTGCCTCTGACTTGGCTTCATTAAATTATTAAGGGAAATTTAATATCTTTTGAAATACTGAATGTTTGATTACACGAATATTTTTAGAATTTTCTACTAAATATTTGTGCTTTTGTTATATTTTTTGATCAAAGCTTTAGCAGCTACGTAGGTACCTATAGGTACACTAAATTATTTCCAATAGAACGTCTGGATTTAAGAGCCACATAAAATGTGCTGTATCAGGTAGATACCGAAATTATATAGTTTTTCCGTTTTATTTTCATACTACAAATTAAAACACTAACACACACAGTTATTACTCTAAATTCTGTAAATCATACAAAGCATACTAAAGATACAACAAAAATATTTACCGAAATAGGGTTAAAAATGCATATGAAGTTGAAATTAGCGAAATAATTGTAGATTTTGTCTCATATCATATCGCGGGGCAATGACGCAGCCGAGGAACTTGCCAGAAGGGGGTCGAGCATGGCACCAGTGGGTCCTGAACCCATCACGCCACTCCCCTACGGGTACCTACGCACTCTGGTAAGGAAACGAACCAGGGAACAACATCACAAAGTATGGGTGGACCACGGTGAGTGCAGGCAGGCCAAGGAGGCTCTCCCTACAATCGACGGCCGCCTCACGAAACAGGTTCTCCGATTAACAAAACAGCAGCTGCGTACAGTTACAGCTGCCTTAACTGGCCATGGGTCATTTAATAAACACCTCTTTGTCATAGGAGTCACAGACAGTCCACTGTGCAGAGCTTGCATGGAGGACGACGAGACAGCAGCCCATGTGCTGTTAAACTGCCCGGCGGTCGTCACATACAGGGCAAAGTACTTCGGTAACCCAGGTACCCTACGTGAGATTGTCAGTGACACCAAGGCGTTGCTGGCCTTCTTTGAGGAGCTGGGGTGGATCGAATAACAGATTTTCCCACCCGTACGCAAAATACGCGCTTTGACGTGGAGGTGCGGATACCAGCCCGTATTACCTATTATTACCTCATATCGGCCGCAATCCTAGTCAGAAATGAACACACACACGCACACACAGCCATAAGCTTCGGTAAGATATGTGTATACTTATCTACATTACAATTTGTTACTAACACACTAACTTTTTGTGAGTTTATGTTATTGTGGTGTGATTATGTAAACTGCATGGAGTTTTTCATGGACTGTGTCACTCTAGCATTCAAAGTCTTGTAGACATTGGCGATAGAAGTCTCAAGCATTGATGTAAGATGGTCTTAGGTAAAAGATTTTCGCAGTCTGAAGTTGTTAAAGGTTGCATAGCATCAAGAGATGAATGTTTAAAAAATGCTATGTGACATGAAAAATAACAACTTTAATACAAATTCTGCTCATTAACGGAACGAAATCTACCTACTTCAAAGAGGTGAGTCGAGTTATCCGCAACAGAAATATGTTGAACTTACCACCGAGCGAAAAGATGATTTCACGCCGAAAGCGATTTTATGTCTATATGCAAATCAAATCAAAGAGGATCAAGAACTAGTTCGGAGCGCTCAACCATCTGTCCTTGACTTTTGATGCATTCACAGGTCGACAGTGGACGATCAAATATCAATTCTATCGGTAAATATAATTCGGACACATTAAGCTGAGCATCATCGCGATTTTGACTTTAATACATGGCCTTGCACCACTGAACATTGATCTAGATATCGATTTCTGATTATTTCAAATAAAGAAATTGGTACCACAATGTACTCACTCACTTAGGGTCAGTGCAGACCGACGAAGTGGTGGCCAAGCGACTAATTCTATAACAACAATAATTATATAAGAAAAGGGCTCGTGGCTAATTAATAACAGCCTCACGGGTCGATCGAAGATTAAGCTTCGCTTGCTGACGTCGGTCCGGGGATGGGTGACCATCCATTATATTTTCGAGACCCCTCCGTGCCTCTGAAAGCACGTTAAGCCGTTGGTCACGGCAGCCATTTGTAGATCTTTGACAATCGTTGCTGGTTACAAGCCGGAAAGTCTGACAACCAGTCTTACCAAGAGGTATTACCTAGTCACTGGGTTGTGGAGGTCAGATAGGCAGTCGCTCCATGTAAAATACTGATATTCAGCTGCATCCAGTTAGACTGAAAGCCGATCCCAACATAGTTGGGAAAAGGTTAGGCAGATGGTGTCCGCTGACGTAATAAAAAAACAAAGCGGCGCGAAGCATCGGCGAAGCCGCTAGGTGGCGCTCAGAGCCGCACGCAGGCGAAGATACACATACTTAAACATTAGCATAACATCACGCCGGCATTCCCTGAAGGTGAACCTTTATTACAATCACATTCCGCCAGTTAGGTATTTTCAAAATACCTAACCAAAAGTAATAAATACCTACCCAACATAAAAAAAAATACCATGATTTTCAGAGAACACTCACGGATTCAACTGTCTCATTTACTTTAAATATTTTACAAAATCAGATGAAATAATTACATTAATAAACTTAACTAAATATTTTAGTTCGAAAACTTTATAATGTAAATCTTTATTATTTACCCTAAGGAAATAATTCACGTGATTCTTAAAAAAATGTAAATGTTTTCTTTTACAATATAAAATAAGTTGAATTTCTACCTAACTAGTTTTAAAACATTTGACACACATCTGAGAAAAATAAAAGTATGTTACCTACCTATTTTATCAAAAGTTGATCTATAAATAAATGTTGATCCACCACCACACCTAATTTGATGCGATCACGATCAGCAATCAACAAACAGGTCGTAGATTTTTTAATATTCGCCGCTTCTACGTCCGAATTCTGCCACGGGATCGTACTATCGGGATAAAAATTCCTAACCCAGTACCCTAATTGCGGAATACACTATCAATCACAATCTGAATCGTTTTGAAATAGATGGCTAATCCATTGCTTCATAAGTTCGAAAAAATCTGCTCAACAACGTAAATAACGCAATGAATGTTGTTGAACTGTCAAAATGAAACAAATTAGTCTTAATCGTTTACGAAATTATGTTACGTAATTAGATAGCAGGTCATGGTACCCGTGTGCCAAAGTTCATGCAAATCCATTCAGCCATTACGGCGTGCAAAGGTAACAGACGGACAGAGTTACTTTCGCATTTATAATATTAATTTATAAATTACGTAGTACTTAGTACGGAAGTAACGCTAGAAGAGAAGGATATAATGTCAGTAAGGATAAGGATAAATCTAGTTACTAAAAATGTTAAATTCATCCATTCACTGACAGACAACGGACATTACGGACAACCTAAGTCTAGAAGTATTAAATTGTGCACAAGTGTTCCTTTTATTACGAAAGCGCACTAACGAAGAATTTTGAAAATTCATTCCCTTAAGAGGTTAAATAGGGGATGTCTGATTGTCTTTTATAGCTGTGCGCCCGATGGGATATCCCATTGGGCGCACAGCTATAAAAGACAAGTGTCCCGACTTGACATCACCGCCCAGCTCAAACTGTTTGCACAGTTAACGGTGCCCAGCTCAAACTGTTTGCACAGTTAACGGTGCAGATGGTGACCACCGGGGTGGTTTTAGTGAGGTAAACATCCCACACTCCCCGGCCTTATCCCCAAAGCCCGGACGCCTTTTAAAGGTTTCCCCCGAAAATGAAAAAAAAAGGTACCTTATGTGACGTAAGCATCCACGAAGAAATAATTTTTGAAAATTCTACTCCTAAGGGGGGGGGGGGAGGTGGGGTGAAAAGCGTGAATTTCGTTTGTTTGAAAAATCTTATTACTTAAGTTGTGTTAAAGTTTGTATGGAAGAATCCGTGCGGTCCGATTAATTTGAAAAAGGACAAAAAAAGACTAAGTGCAGCAAGTGGTAGGTATACAATTCACACTTTACGTGTTTTTAGGATATTTTTCTCTCGGGAGCCCTGATCGGTATTAGCAGAAATATTTGGGCTGTATAAAAATGCAATGTAGGTATGTAGTACCCACTTATGTACCTACCTATATAAAATGAAATAAAAAAGAAATAATTTTGGAAGTAGGTTCATCATGCACACTACCGGTTTAACCGCCTATATATTTTTATCACAATGTTTACAGCGAAATCATAATGACATCATCATCCTTTTCTTGCGCAGCAATTTAAAATCAAACTGAGTAGCTACTGTTAAAGTATTTCTGGCACCAGTATTGGTATGGTTAGGTATTTCCAAATGTAAATACTTTAAATTCGTTCGCTTTATTTGAATTACATAATTCACTTATAATTACTTTTCGCGATGTAAGTACTTACACAGGGAAAATAATTGTTAAGAAAATATACCCTACGTCAGTTTGCCGTGTTATACAAATTGACACCCTATGTCAGTTGTGATTTGAATAAACGGACAACAACGTCAATTTGCCAATTTTGTCAATTTGGTACAAATACCTTCCGTAGCTAGCGACACAGTATTTCTATGAAATACATAGAAACCAGTAGTGTCGCGGCGACACGTCACCTGCTGCTGCTGCCTGCAGTCGGCTACGGAATTGTACCTTAACAATTAATTTTCTGACTTTATAGTCATTTTTAGGGTTCCGTAGTAAACAAGGAACCCTTATAGTTTCGTCATGTCCGTCTGTCTGTCTGTCTGTCTGTGTCTGTCTGTCTGTCTGTCTGTCCGCGGTCTAGCTCCAAGACTGTTAGTACTAAAAACTTGTAATTTGGCAAGAGTATACATATTAATCATGCCGACAAAGTGGTAAAATAAAATTAGGAAAATTTTTTTTTTAGGGTACTTCCCCTACACGTGAAGTGGGGATGTTTTTTTTTTTCTATCCCTTTGTGTGGGGTATCATTGGAAAGGTCTTTCAAAAACATTGTGAGTGTATTAAAACCATTTTTGAATTCAGAGATCCGTTTGCGAAATATTAAGCTTTAAAGTGCAAATTTTTGTTAGAGTCAAGTGTCCCCCCTGCCAGCAAAATAGTTGGTTTTAGACATATGAAAAAATTCACGGCAGTAGCTTATATAACGAATTTAAAAGGAAAACTATCACAGCTGAGTAGGCTTTACAAGTTGTTCGCGACGATGCGTCACCAACAATATGGTTTATATAGAATCAGTAATTTAACTTAGCTTAAGTATATAGGTGCCATAATGATGTGTCATCAACAATTAGTTTGTTTTAAAATCAATAATTTTAACTTAGCCTAAGTATGTAGGAGATATAATTTCCCCTCTGTAAATGTTTATTAACATAATAAATCATGTAATTCGATGATGTGCGCGCCAATGCGCCGTCAGAAATGAGTTTTATTTGGAGAATTTTCTATTTACGTATGCGCACACGTTTTTTGCACACAATTTTGCACAAAGTGTGACCCGCCTACGGATAGGAAATAATTTAATGTCGCAACAATGCGAAATAAAACAATACATAGTGCGTGCAGACACTATACTAACTCAAATATGTAAAAATTATAGCTATTGATAGTGTTATCTAGCAATTAAAACAAAATCAAAATAACAATTTTGATGAAAGTCGTGAACTCGACCATTGTACGCCTCGATTAGGTAGGTAAAATAGTAAAAAGGTAAAATCTTTTAATGTATCCAGGTCACCTAGACCGAGACCTAGCCCTGGACCTAACTTCCTGAAATATAGCCCTTCAGGATACCTACCTAATCGAGTCTGAAAACCGCAAAGCGGATTTCGTAAAATAAAGGCTACCCAACCTGTATTCAGAGGCTCATAGCGGGCTGAAAAATCTAGATACAAAAAATAAAATACTAGATTTTTCTAGGGAAATAGACTAGCTTGAGGTTTCTTTTGGAATGGTAAAGATCGGTTCAGTACTTTACCCGTAAAATCACTTGCAAATAATTTAATATTTAATTAATTAAATAATTCCCGTTATAACTGAAATATCTTTTCAGCGGGAATAGCTAGAATCATGCACAAAACCTCATTAGAAAGGCCATAATTTTACGAATCCCGTGATATATAACACACCATGTAAAGTTATTAAAATAAGGGTGTTTAGTCATAAAACAAATAGAAACTTAAGTGATTTTTATCAAATAAAGATTGTAAAACGGGAGGCGATTCGCGGCTCTCAATAAGGTAAAGGTTCGCTACTACTTAAGCTAGCGCGCCACCTGCCAACTTTGTAGTCATCGATATGGAAACTAATTCCACCTAAATAGCAATGTAGTAATACTAGAGAGTCCTGAAATCGCTTCCTGAATACTTATGAAGACTTATCAGTAAATATGGTATTTTATTCCCCCCGTCAAAAACCCGTGTTCCTTCAAGAGATTTCGCAGTGAGTATTGAAGATACCCTGAACTATTGGTGCAGGACGTCAGCGCCGCTTGGACTGGGAAGCCTTACAAACTTCCCGTTATTGAGTCTGGCGATCACGCCCGTCCGGTACATCTGTTGGTCCTGTCGAGCCGGATATCTTCGAAGAAGGAATATTTCTGGAATCAGAAGACCAGTTCCCGAAGGATTATTTTCGAAATCCTGAAGACTCAACATTGAAGAATCACTTGAAGGGTTACCGAAGAAGGAATATTTCTGGAATAAGAGGACCTGTTCCTGAGGGATTATTTTCGAATCCTGAAGACTTATAGCTGAAGGATTATTTTCGAATCCCGAAGAATTATCACTGAAGAATTATTGTCAAATCCCGGAATCCTGAAGAGTTATTTTTTCCTGAAGGATTATTTTGAAGACTGAAGAGTTATTTTTCCTGAAGGATTATTTTGAAGACTGAAGAGTTATTTTTTCCTGAAGGATTATTTTGAAGACTGAAGAGTTATTTTTCCTGAAGTATTACTTTGAAGACTGAAGAATTATTTTGAATCCTGAAGACTTATGACTGAAGAGTTATTTTTTCCTGAAGGATTATTTTGAAGACTGAAGAATTATTTTGGATCCTGAAAACTTTTTTACTGAAGAATTATTCTTGGATCCTGAAGAGTTAATTTTTCCTGAAGAATTATTTTTTGGACTTTGAAAGATTAACATTGAAGATAGAAGAAATACTTTGACGTTTGAATATTTGTTTTGAAGATTGAAGAAACATCTTGGAAGTTTGAAGATCTGTGTGAAGGATTGCAGCTAGTGCGTACATAGTGAAGTGCTGTCTCTGAATCTAAACCAACATGCCGATCACGAGGTCACAAGGCAAAGCACCTGAAGCATGGACGGTGGAGTTGGACAGAACGCGTACCTCTACAGCCATACGTCATGAGATACCTCCACGTTCGCCGTCCACTACGGAAGGGACCGAGCAGCCGCTGCCGCCGCCGCCCCCCCCTGCCCCGCACGGGGGTGAAGATGTACCTGCACCAACACAATCAAAGGAAACAGAACAAATAGAACAACCGACTACATTCAGGAAGGAAACCAGATTGGAAGGAACTTCAGATAAGACATTGAAACCTTCGGATAAATCAGTGAATCCGGATAAAGCAGTGAAGCACTCAACTGAGAGAAAGGATGGAAATTATAGAGGAATCATACCGATGACTACCCGGGGTGACGCCCGTAACGAACATAGAGGACCGCCGTCAACAAATAGGACGATACGGTCAAATAGAAAATTATCAAGAGCGCGTGAAGACTTATTGAAAATTAGGTTGGAACTTGCTCAAATAGCACTTCAAAGAGCCGAAGAAGAAGATTCTGACGGCTACATGGATGATCGAAATTCGAACAACGAGTACGTGCGATCGTGGCTGGAAGAGGCACCTGAGCCTGAGCCTGAGACAATGAAGGAGGACAATGCCGCCGAGGGGAACCGCAGTTTTTATAGAAGCCGTAAGGCCGTCGATACTCAACCGCCCCCGGAGGAAGATGCCGATGAAGGAAACCGGAGCAACCGAAGCCAAGGGGCCGTCGCTGCTCAACCCTTCGTGGAAGTCGGATCGATAGTGAACCTCCATCAACAACAGCAAGTACACATGTTACCTCATTCTATAGTTAACGAAGTGAAAAATATAGAACCATCGAAGGATCCGGGGGAAACACAACTCCGTCCATTCATAACGGAGTTGACGTCCGCTATAGCGTCGCTAGCCGACAAGAAAACAGAACAGTGGTCATCGAATAACCCCTCGGCGTCGAAGGTGATTATGACCCTACCAAATTACAGTGGGGCTCATACCGAATGGCTTTCGTTTCGCGCCATTTACGAAACAACTCGTCGATATTTCAACGATGTTGAGAACACAGCTAGGCTGAGAAGGAGCCTGCGCGGACGAGCATTGGAAACAGTGAGCTCAGAACTCATCGGACATGCAAGACCAGATGACATCATGAGAGAACTCGAGCTGCAGTTCGGCCGTCCAGACTCAATTGCTCAAGCTGAAACAGATAGACTCCGTGGGCTGCCGCGCTGCAGTGAATCACCAAAGGATATCTGCACGTTCGCAAGCCGAGTCAGAAGCGGCATAGTCACGCTACGTGCGTTGAAGAAAGAACACTACTTGATCAACGCTGAATTGATGCGACTACTGACTGAGAAGCTGCCAAATTCCCTCCGGGTACAATGGTATAGGACCTATACCGAGAAGTACCAATCGCTGCCAGACTTATCACTGTTCAGCGACTTTATCACCGAACAAGCCCGTTTCTGCAGTGCTTTCGCTCCGCCCGAGAATATTAGTCCGGTCGAAGCTACAGCAACCAGACGTGTCACCCAAAGGACACATACAGCAACAGACAAGACGGCGTTGAAATGCCGTGTCTGTCAGAAAGAAGGGCATGAAGCTTATGACTGCAAGAAGTTCAAAGAAGCAACCAGGAATAAGAGATGGGAACTTGCAAAGAAACTAAGGTTGTGTTTCCGTTGTCTGCGAGTCCATCGATCGGAACATAAATGTCCGAAAAAGAAGTGTGGCCACAAGGAGTGTCCAGCCACGCACCATCCGCTTCTTCATTATGACAAGAAGCCTGCTGCAGAGGATGCCGAGAAGCCTGATGCCCCAGACAAGAAGGAGCCTCAGGAAACAGTAGCAAGCTCGAGGTCAACATCAAACCAGACATACCTGAAGATCATACCGGTCCGGGTAATCGGACCGGCGGGAGAAGCATCAACATTTGCGCTGCTTGATGATGGATCAACCGTTTCACTGATAGATGAAGACATCGCAAAGGAAATCGGGGCAGAGGGCCGCATCGACCCTCTGAAGATAGGTGCGATCGGTGACACCACGATCGACACTCCTTGCTCGCGTCGAGTAACCGTCGACCTTGCAAGCCAGCTGAGAAGCAAAGTGCCATTCAGGGCGCGCACCATACCGAAGCTCAACCTCGCACCACAAACAGTCAGCGAAGAAGACATCGCACAATGCAAACATCTGGACGACCTGAAGCAACAGCTGACGTACAACATTGGCGCACCGAAGATACTCATCGGTCAAGATAACTGGCACCTATTATTGGCCAGTGAAATCCGCAGAGGTCCGAGACACCAGCCTATCGCATCACTCACCGTGATGGGCTGGACCTTACACGGCGCGCACACCAGAATCTTGGGTCAACAGGTGCATTACGTCAACCGACTGGCAACGAGCGATGAACAACTGAACGAGCAACTTCGTGAATTCTTCGCATTAGAGTCGCTGACTATCAATCCGAAGCGACCAAACTCCGATCCTGAAAAGAAAGCAGAAGACATCCTGAATAAGCACACTCAGCAGCTAGAAGATGGGCATATAGAAACCGCTATGCTTTGGAATAATGAAAGCATAGAAATGCCAGATAGTTATGGGACCGCACTCAATAGGCTGGTCTCAATCGAAAAGAAGCTCGACAGAAACCCTGTTCTTCGAGATAGATACACAGAACAAATGGACTCCCTCATGATGAAGGGATACGCAGAAAAGGCGCCCAAGACGAGCACACCGAGCAGAACGTGGTACCTACCACACTTCGACGTGTTCAACCCGATGAAGCCAGACAAGCTCCGCATAGTACATGACGCTGCGGCCAAATCAAGAGGAGTGTCACTCAACGACTTCCTTCTAACTGGACCAGACCTGCTACAGTCGCTGCCCGGCGTTATGATGAGGTTTCGTCGACACTGCATAGCCATTTCCGGCGATATAACGGAAATGTTTATGCAGGTCAAGGTGCGAGCTCAAGACCGAGACGCACTTCGATACCTGTGGAGAGGCGACAGAAGAGAGGGAGCGCCTGAAGAATACCGTATGACGTCCATTATATTCGGTGCGGCAAGTTCGCCGTGCACGGCCATATTCGCAAAGAATTGGAATGCGAAAAGGCACATAGAGGAGCATCCAGAAGCAGTGGAAGCTATCATCCATAATCATTATATGGATGATTACCTCGATAGTTACAAGACGGTCGAGGACGCAACGCGTATCGCAACGACGGTGAAAAACATACACCTGAAAGCGAAGTTCGAACTCAAGAAGTGGGTATCGAACAGTGCGCAAGTCATAGAAAACATAGAACCGTCACAGATCCGAACTGAAGTCGTCAGCATCGGAAATACAGAAGACACTGAAAAGATACTCGGCCTAATATGGAGACCGGGTGAAGACGCGCTGGGCTTCAATCTAACGCTCGCGCGCCTACCAAAAGGTGTATTGGAAAAGGAAGTACCTACAAAAAGAGAGGCACTGAAAATCGTAATGTCACTGTACGACCCGCTCGGACTCGCCTCACCAGTTACGATAAGAGCCAAGCAGATACTGCAAGAGGCATGGAGGCGAGGAGTCGACTGGGATCAGGCGCTAGATAAGGACCTGGCAACCCAGTGGAGAATTTGGATACAGCATTTGCAACAGCTCAAGAATATCAGCATACCAAGATGCTATCCGGGATACAGCGATGCTGTAGAAACACAAATCCATGTGTTCACCGACGCAAGCGAAATGGCATACGCGACAGCAGTATACTGGCGGACCACATCAATAGAAGGCAAGCAGCAAGTCAGCCTCGTCATGGCAAAGGCGAAGGTGGCACCACTGAAGCTGCAATCGATACCGCGCCTCGAACTGCAGGCCGCGGTGATGGGAACCCGCGTGGCTGCAGCCGTGATGCAAGAACACAACATCAAACCCGCATCGGTGACATATTGGTCAGACAGCAAGACCGTCCTGACATGGATAAGAAGAGGAGCGCGAGTGTACAAACCCTTTGTCGCTCACCGCATAGCTGCCATAGAAGAAAACAGCAAAGTCGAAGATTGGCGATGGGTACCAACGAAGATGAATATCGCAGACATCGCTACCCGTGACGTACCACAAAACTTCGACTCACAACATGCATGGTACTGCGGCCCTAGCTTCTTGTACGAAGAACCGTCGTCATGGCCATCAGAAAAACCCCCCATCAAAGAGGAGACGGGGGAAGAAAGGACCCTCGTAGCCGTCGAAGCAGCTGACACGCGAAAGCTATCAGAAGTCATACCAGATCCGGTTAGATTCTCAAGATGGGAACGGTTACTCCGCGCGACGGCAAGCGTCCTACGGTTCATAGCTCTCTGCAGAGAACGAAAAGAGAAAACGTTCTACAAAAGAACAAAAAAGAATGCAGAGAAAGATCCAGACTGGCGTAAACAGAAGAAGGCGACGCCAACTCCTCCAAAAAAGACAGCAAAGACGTCTGATATTCAAATCATGAAGCAAACAGTAGAAGCAGAGTATCTCCACGAAGCGGAGAGAATACTCATTCAAGTCGTGCAGCAGCAATCTTTCGCTCATGAAATAGCGAAGCTGCGTGAACAGAAGACATTAGAGAAAAATAGTCGACTGCGGCCACTACAGATAGAAGTAGTGGACAATGTTCTACGCTTGAGAAGCCGAATAGCCGCAACGGACGAAGTAACAGATGACGTGAAGCGTCCGCCGATATTGCACGGCGACCATCACATCACCCAGTTATACATAGACTGGACACATCGCAGCCTACAACATAGTGGGGTAGAGCTCACTATCAACGAGGTGCGACAACACTATTGGGTTGTCAAGATGCGGCCAACTACGAAAATGGTGCTGGCCAGATGCCTGAAGTGTCGCATTCGCAAGGCACAACCACCCGTGCCTGCGACCGGCGACCACCCGAAGACGCGCCTCGCTCATCATCAGAGGCCGTTCACATACACAGGGTTGGACTATTTCGGCCCACTGTCCGTTACTGTCGGACGCCAACATCAAAAGAGGTATGTAGCACTATTCACCTGTCTAACCACCAGAGCCGTCCATCTCGAGATCGCCGCCAGCCTCAGCGCGGACTCCGCCATACTGGCGCTGCGCCGGTTCGCCGCTCGCAGAGGCTGCCCAACCGAGCTGCACTCCGACAACGGCACCAACATGCACGGTGCTGACAAGGAGCTTCGAGACGCCTTCCGAGAGGAGGCCAGTCGCCGAGGCATCGTGTGGCGCTTTATTACGCCATCGGCGCCATTCATGGGAGGCGCCTGGGAGCGTCTCGTGCGCTGCGTGAAGTCTGCATTGTACACTGTGCTACTTGAAAAACACCCACATGAAGAGGTGTTGTCCACACTATTGTGTGAGGCAGAGTACACAGTAAATAGTCGTCCATTGACACATGTTTCCGTGGACAGCGAAGACGACGAGTCGATGACACCGAACCACTTCCTACTTGGTGGCTCGGCCCGGCTCCCATCACCCGGGGTATTCACCGAACAGGACATAGACAGCAAGAAACTATGGCGGCGCTCACAAATACTCGCTGACATGTTCTGGCGCCGCTGGGTGCGAGAGTACCTGCCGGAGTTACAAAACCGGCGGGAGCCGCATAGCCGCGGCCCAGGATTACAGGTGGGCGACCCTATTCTTATTGCTGACGGCCAACTGCCTCGCAACACATGGCCGCGAGGCCGCATAATAGCCGTGTTCCCAGGGGCTGATGGTGAAATCCGGACTGCTGAGGTGCGCACTGCTGGCGGCACCCTGAAGCGTCCGGTGAAGAAACTCGTCCCACTACCGAAGTAAAGAAGAGGCGTCGAGGCGGCGGGCGTCGCGACGGCGAGCGTCGCGGCTACGGTCGTCGCTCACCGGTGCGATGCAGCGCCGTACCGACGTCGCTACGAGTCGCCACTGCGCTGCACGGCGGGAGAGATGTTCGCGACGATGCGTCACCAACAATATGGTTTATATAGAATCAGTAATTTAACTTAGCTTAAGTATATAGGTGCCATAATGATGTGTCATCAACAATTAGTTTGTTTTAAAATCAATAATTTTAACTTAGCCTAAGTATGTAGGAGATATAATTTCCCCTCTGTAAATGTTTATTAACATAATAAATCATGTAATTCGATGATGTGCGCGCCAATGCGCCGTCAGAAATGAGTTTTATTTGGAGAATTTTCTATTTACGTATGCGCACACGTTTTTTGCACACAATTTTGCACAAAGTGTGACCCGCCTACGGATAGGAAATAATTTAATGTCGCAACAATGCGAAATAAAACAATACATAGTGCGTGCAGACACTATACTAACTCAAATATGTAAAAATTATAGCTATTGATAGTGTTATCTAGCAATTAAAACAAAATCAAAATAACAATTTTGATGAAAGTCGTGAACTCGACCATTGTACGCCTCGATTAGGTAGGTAAAATAGTAAAAAGGTAAAATCTTTTAATGTATCCAGGTCACCTAGACCGAGACCTAGCCCTGGACCTAACTTCCTGAAATATAGCCCTTCAGGATACCTACCTAATCGAGTCTGAAAACCGCAAAGCGGATTTCGTAAAATAAAGGCTACCCAACCTGTATTCAGAGGCTCATAGCGGGCTGAAAAATCTAGATACAAAAAATAAAATACTAGATTTTTCTAGGGAAATAGACTAGCTTGAGGTTTCTTTTGGAATGGTAAAGATCGGTTCAGTACTTTACCCGTAAAATCACTTGCAAATAATTTAATATTTAATTAATTAAATAATTCCCGTTATAACTGAAATATCTTTTCAGCGGGAATAGCTAGAATCATGCACAAAACCTCATTAGAAAGGCCATAATTTTACGAATCCCGTGATATATAACACACCATGTAAAGTTATTAAAATAAGGGTGTTTAGTCATAAAACAAATAGAAACTTAAGTGATTTTTATCAAATAAAGATTGTAAAACGGGAGGCGATTCGCGGCTCTCAATAAGGTAAAGGTTCGCTACTACTTAAGCTAGCGCGCCACCTGCCAACTTTGTAGTCATCGATATGGAAACTAATTCCACCTAAATAGCAATGTAGTAATACTAGAGAGTCCTGAAATCGCTTCCTGAATACTTATGAAGACTTATCAGTAAATATGGTATTTTATTCCCCCCGTCAAAAACCCGTGTTCCTTCAAGAGATTTCGCAGTGAGTATTGAAGATACCCTGAACTATTGGTGCAGGACGTCAGCGCCGCTTGGACTGGGAAGCCTTACAAACTTCCCGTTATTGAGTCTGGCGATCACGCCCGTCCGGTACACAAGTTAACGAGTAATAATCGATCAACTTAGATTTGCAGTTGTAAAAACATGTTCTCCCATACATTCCGTATGAAAGATTTCTTTTTTCAACTACAAAGTCAAGTTTGTTCTTGGGATAAATTCATCCAACTACGGAACCCTACATTGTGCGTGGTCCGACATGCACTTGGCCGGTTTTAGTACTTGATAAGTGCAAAGTCCGTGAGAAGTGCTGCTGAAACAGAAACGCCCCTACGCACCTACCATGCAGAAGCTGAAACCATTCCTTTTCTGGAAGATTACCACTCACTGAGAAAATAGTGAACATTTTTAGTATTTTAAGGGTATACTTATTCATCTAATTATATAATTTGATGACTGGTGATACACTGCTGGTGACATTTCCAAAGGATAGCTGAATGAGAAACCTAATGACATTGAGAAATTGCCCTCTTTTTTCTCTCGACGCTAAAGAACTTAACACTTCAAGAGATTCTGATTTCGATAAGTCAGATCGCTCAAGATGGGCCAAAGTTAAAAATGCCTGGCAATAGGTGAACAACCCTTTAGGGGCCATGTAACGTGTTTGCTAACAGGTAAAATAATTTTTCGTCCAAATGCCTATCAAATATTGTTAAATTAAATTTTTCACACTGGACGAGAATATTGATTTCTTTAGAAATAAGCATCACCTGACTTTGCATTTTTCTGTTATTTTCTTCTTGTAGGTACGTTTTATACATTTATATGTGTATATAAATAAATAAAGTTATAAATTAATTTATTTCAGGTAAATAACAGCCATTGCCAAACATAAATTAACAGAAACCGCAAAACAAATAAAAAAAGATTAAATCCTAATCCTAACTATCCTAATTTGAATGCGAAAGTTGTTGATGTTTGTTTGTTACGCTTTCACGCTAAAACGGCTGAACGGATTTTGATGATATTTGGCACATGAGTAGACCATGACCTGGGCTAGGACATAGAATACTTTTTATCTCGGTAGTACCTTCTCGTGGCATATTTTTCTAAACCACGCAAATAATTAAACTGTCCTTTCGGGACGATTTCGTACATACATGGGTTTTAACTCTAGCAGGGTTTCACAAGAACCAGAAATAGTTCTACCTAAAAATTGACTTCTACGATTAACGTAAAATATTATTTAATGTTAATTAACAGTTTTAACTTTTTGAACTACACTAAACTATTCTGTAAAAGTAAAACAGTAGTGCAATTTGCATCACAAAACAATTGATTCGACCGGCTGCTTCTTTTGTGGCGCCAACGAATGGAATGTTCGTAAGTCTTATATGGGAAAAGACGCATGAAGATTATAAGTATAAATAAAATAAAAAGTTAGCGCATACCACACATACCTAGCAAGCATGTGTATGTGAGTTCCTTGTTGCCAAACCACTTGAACTTTGATGACGTTAAGTTTGCAAGGAGAATCTTCTCGACTCTTACGATTTCGTTTACAGAGACATCTGAAATTGTTTTTTATTCAAACCGCGCATTGTTATACTAGCATTGTAAACAAGTTTTGATCTGCATTCTTGTTGTTGCAGTATTATGTTAAGTATAAAACGTTGATTTATCGGAGAACATATGTAAAGAGAAAAGTTTGTCGTTAGTTCAGGCAGAAATGCTTAACTGATAAATCAGTCTGATAGCTTCCATTATGCTCTGCTGTGGATGTGATGTAATATGGTAATATCTTGTGTATTTAAGGGGGAAGCGTCAGAGTAGCCCGCGACATTCAAATTTTCTTAGGTTTTTTGCATTTTGCAGGTCAGTGTCAGGTTTTATGTTGATTAAAATGTGATCAATGTCATGATTTCATGAAATCACCACCTTTGACACCTTTGCTAACTTATGGAGTTGTATTGCTGATTGTAATGATTATAATTGAGTAAAGCCATATTTGTTACGGCCGCGAATCATATTTAGTTCAACATACAATATGATACTGACCTGCAAATTCCAAAAAACGCAAGAAAATTTGAATTTAGCGGGCTACCCTGACACTTTCACCTTAAGGCAGATTTTTCCAACGTCACTTATCATTAAATGATAAGGATATTCATATTCAACGGATACATTTTATCAGTTGAATAAAACTGACGTCTTAGGACTGATTTTTCAATAGTCAGATAAGTCTTATCTAAATTGGCAGCTTTTGTATAGAAAATATGTCAAACTGTCATATTTATTCTAGACTAATGAAAAATCAACCCTTACAGTAATTTTTATTTGAAAGAAACTCAAAAATTTTAATTAGTCTTTGGATAAATATCTAGCGTTTGAAAAATCAGCCCTATGTGCTGCTAATTTTAGTTACTACTATTTCAGCCAAGACTCTATAGTAGGCTCAATAGTATTGCATATACCCTTAGATTTTGATAAATGTTTTTATAGTAAGGACCAATAAGTCGAGAAACACATTATTTTTGTTAAAAACACTGTCAGTTTTGTACCTAACTTGAATCTTATACATCAGGTTCAAAACAATGGGGGGTAGGTATGAGCCACTAATTAAATAAATGTTTGTTTATTTTCTAGATCAGAAGAGGTTGCTGCCTTCCTTGCAGTGGGATACTACATGCTGATATTATTGTAATTGTCGATTAACAGCACCATTCTAAGGGCGATAACTTTACGTCTCGAACACGAAGTAGCGAGTTCGAACCTAGCAAGTAACTACAATAAATTTTTTAATTTTAGATGTAGGACCTACTTTCATTATTAATCCAAGAATAACGTTAAGGAAACTCATTTTCATTAGTCGACTTTTACTTGTAAAAACGATAAAGGTAATTATCGTTTATTCCGGCAATATTTTTAATAGTGCAGAACTCGTTAAATAATACAATCGTAATTAGTAATTAAATGAAAAATTAAGTCTTAATTATTGTAATAAAGACTAAAACGCGATTGAATATTTTAAATACCTGGTAAGTCTAGAAATATGTTAATATTTTAGAATATTTCTACGACAAGATTTGTAACAAATAATTTAAATCGTTATTATTATGATTAATTGGCACCTAGAATGTGCTAAAACTATTCGGTATTTCGCTTCATGTGTTGCTAGTCTAAAGGTGTGTTAGATCATTGTTATGTATCCCAAATAAATGATGTAAGGAGTCAAGGATTTTATAAAGTTCTAAGCGATTTACAAGGAAAACGAATACATACTATTACGCACAGAATACACAATCACCTATTGCGTTTCGATAAAGGCCTATTATTTCTTCTATATTATATTTTCATGTTTAGATGGTTTATAGCGTTTGTCGTATTTCCGGGACATTACATAATATAAAATGACATCTTTTTTAGATTGATATTTAAGGGTTATCTAACCAAGACTGTAAAACACTGTCCAATATTTACATCTTCTTCAGATGGTTTCCACATTTTAATAATATATCTACAAAAATGGTTAAACTCAAAAAGCGTTCTACGGGTAGTTTTAGTGTCTAAACAGTTATAAAATTCCAAAAATTTAGTTGAGCGCGTTGATGTCTTTCGTAGCGCCGCGTAGCGAGGCTATACGAGTTGTTTTGATCATTGAAAACTGTACTTGTACGTATGTGTAATGTGTATTATAGCGATGTTATACAACTATTGTTCATCAAATGTCAAAGTACCTTGCTTCAAGTCAGGCAATTAGAGCCAAGACGTGTGCAGGCTGTATCCTGAATGTTTCGTGATTGTTTATGGGGGCGGGTTGTTGGGTGGTTGCATGTGGACAGTGTGAGGAGAGGATTGGTGAGGTCGTCAGGGTTACAGGAGAGGTGTCGAGGGTGAGCCGCGCGCGGCGGCTGGTGGGCGCGCGGCTATAAGTAAGAGGTGCGCACGCGCCGGCGAAGTTAGTCGCCGAACGGCAGCGCGTCGCCAGCGGTGTTACCCGCTCCCCCCTCCGGTGCGTTCCACCCCTACCTCCTCCCCCACACGCACTCGCCTTTCTCACACGATCACCGGCGATTCTCACTTGCGCAACACTAGTCGAAACCGAAAGGTCGCCGCTATTGGCATTTAAGCGCTCTCTGACATTAGCGTTGCATTTAAATGTGCGATGCAGCTTCCTCGTTGAGCTTCACTGTCGCAACTTGTGTCGCTTGGGAAAGGCGCGTGTGTTGACGTGACGTCTCTGTTGCAGCCGCAGCCCGAGCAGCCGGGCTCCACCCCACACACACCATGACCGTCGCCAGGATAACGCTGTAAGTACCACTCACCACCTACTGCAAACTCTACGCTCCAACTATTCAATGGTTGTTATTGTTAATGCGATAATTATTGTTGCATTTAACATATCTCTATCTGTTTCCACACGGACACGACCACTTTCTAACATCAAAGCTTATAATTGTTGTGTAGAGACGTGTTTATAAAACTATAAATGGACGCAGCCGGATCGTCTGCGTCTGTAGCCGGGTGACTTTCATCTTGTATTTGCTTGCTAGAATGACTTTCAGTTATGGCTAAATTTGAAATTATTAAATCGCTAACTCATCGATCGATATGACAAAAATTCGATCTGATTTGTCGTGTGGAAATCAGGTTTTCATTGCTCAACGGCAGCTAACTGACATCACGAATGAGGGCGCGTATTTCTCAATGAAGGCTGCGAAACATTGCTTTTAAAATATGCACGACTTTGTGCGCATATTGTCTCCCTGGCAGGCACCCGCGCCCGCTCCACTGCTCCACGCTAGCTGTCGAACCTCGTTATTTTAGTCTTACTTGCATATCGGCTTCATAATCTATAAATAACTTCATAAACTCGCAGTTTCACGTTCTGATACAAGGCGTGTTGCAAATTAATTACAAATGCTAAATGTCTATTGTATTTTCTCGTTTCTGCTGCAAAAACAATGCATCCGGTACTTGCGGCTGCAACTTTATGTGACGTGCAGAGCGTCTCGCCGCGAAGCTTCGTGACGCGTCGTTTTCACCGTTTCATGGTTTTCTCCAAGTATACACATTTACATAGTACGCACGAACTGTATCCATAAAGCTTTTTAGACGGCCGCACCAGAGAGATTCATTACAGAAATGCCTATTAACTATGATAGACTTATTGAGTTTAGAAATTAACAAGTCTACATAGGTGAGGAGATTTCGCAACAAGCCTTATTCAACATTCACTCTTCACACACCCGGCGTCATTACAGAAAACCTTATAGAAAAGGCATCAATAGAATATTGTCGAATTAACGGGTTGTAGTGATGTAAACATCGCTAAGTGACGATAAAAGTTCTGTAATACTTTTAGATAAGTAACATGACGTGCGATAAGTGTGATCTAACGCGAGCCATTGTCAAAGCTCTCTCTAGTTGCAACACGATGTTAAATGGCGTCGCGGATGCGGCACTTACACATTAAGACGTCCTGCCCACCTGTCGCCGCTGTCATCGGTCAGCACCGTCAGCATTGTATGGTGCATACACACAAGTGCGTGTGATATATGAAAGCGTTACTAACTAACTTCCCATGATCTTTCATGGCGTGGTAAAAATTTGAATTGCGTATATTTTTCTTTGCTGGAACTAGCTGTTTATTTTAATCGATTTGAACTTGAATCAGATACGTTTTACTAGGGAAATAATGTAAAAGTAATTTTAGATTTTGTAGAAATTCTTTCATAAGCTGCATTCTTAGAAACTTCAAAACATGCTAGTGACTTCTTATTGATGACCAATCGGTAAATAAAGGTTTTTACAGATCAAAATTATCTAGAATTTTATCAAGGTTTCTCGTTAATTGCTAATCAACGATATCGACGAACTTGTCTGCGGTTCCATGTGACCTTAGTATTGAATACATTTTGATTAAACGTTCGTTTTTATTGTTATCCTTAATCGACATCTCTAGATTCTAGGAATACCTATTAGTTGATCGCTCAATCAAAGGTCGTTGCCTTAAATTGTATTAAATATTCTGGAATATTATGTGATTAATTTATTATTATTATTAAGTATTAATTTGATTTTCTTAATTTAGTATTTAGGTTTTTTAACAACTCGACTTCGATAAAAAGTTTGACGTTTTAAAGTTACTCCCAAAAAGGTCGTTTCAATTTTCCATTTCAATAATAAACGAATAAATGATGGAAATTTGCATCGCTAAAAAAAAAAAAAAACAAAAGTATATTGTCTGTCTCAAACTCTCAGAGACATGTGCCAAATTGAGTGGATCCAAAGATCCCATGTTCGGCATCGAAGGGTCGATCATTGACCCTTTTTCCGTGCATTTCATTTGGTACCTGCTCATAAAGAAATATCTTTTAAGATTTAATATGCAGAAACACTTTTAAGTTCTAATTATAGATCTTATTTTTACTTACGTGGAGCATATTTTCCAATTTATAATCGAATCAAATAAATCAATATTTCAACCATAAATGGAGTTATTGATAAATGCTTTTAACATAATTTCTCCAACTAAAAGCAAGGTCGCGCAAGTCGTAAAGTTCTTGTATTGCGTTTTAAGTGATCACGAAATACTTTTATAGCGTAGATATCGAAAGTGAAACAAAATACGAAATGACTATGTTAAAAGTTAAAAGTTTTAGTTAAAGAGCACATAAATAAAAGTTAAAAGTTTTATTTATGTGCTCAAAATAAATAAACTCACAGGTGGGTAATATGCGATACATTAACGCACATTATTATGCGGAAGCAGAAAATAACAAAACATACAAGAGTAAAAGACCGGATTCATTAATCTTGCACACATTTAGAAACATCATTCCGTATATTTAAACATTTAAATGGAGTTCAACAAAAGTTCTCACACATTTGCCAACGGCAACATTCCTAGTTACGTTTTACGAAATTAAAAATTGTACACAACAATCGTCACTACATTTTGCGCAACACAAATTATATCTAACGTGTATTTAATGATTTATATAATAGTGTTTAGGTACATTTAATTGTACGGCGGATAATAGTCATTGTTTGAAGGAAAGCCAGTTGGAACATTTAAATCTATCTGCGTGTCCCATGTTACGTGTCGTGAAACAATCGCTTTATTATATCCAGCACTTCCTAATTAGGTGGTAAAATAAAACATTCCTAGATTGCTTTCTCTATTAAAAAACTAACGTAACATATCGTATCCAATGCAAAATTCGTTTAGGCGTTTTCTTACTGAATACAAATTAGAATGGGAATTTCTCCTTACTAAGAGATTTTCGATACGTCGACGATGTGTTAAAAGAAAGTCCATAAACGTGACGATCGGTGTTTACGTCGCGTTCCGAGTTATGTCTGTTACATTTCAATAGGTAATCATTGGTTCGATGGTCTGAGTGCCGCAGGCGGCACGGCGCGTCTCATAAATGAGCTGTTTGTAGGCACGCTTCCTCCACCGCGCATACTTTATTGTCTCTACGAAGTTTGTTTTACAACATAGAATCTTATAGAACCTTTTCATATATATTTACATCGGGAAGAGCGTTCGAAGACGATTGCAGTTCTATCAATAAAAACAAAATTTCTTCAATAAGTTCAGTGTTTCGAGAGTAAACACAGATTGCGTGACAGCTCATTCATTATGTATTTTGTTGGCCTTCACATTAGTATGGATTTAGTGAAGATAGCTCGAAGAAGCTTTTGTTTCGATTGACTCATCTACACCCAGGCGATGCCCACGGACAACCTAGACCTAATTATGAAATTAATTAGTTATTGTTTTTATAATTAGACACGTTCTAAAATAGATTAGAGATCGATAGGTTACAAGCTTTCAAGGACCTGAACCCGTAATTCTAAATGTGGATAGTCATGGTCATAATACAAATTGTTCTAAATCCAAATGAAATCTATTTATAAAAATTTATAGTCGCTTCTGGAGGAACTTGTAGGAGATCGTGAGGTTTTCAGGACGTTCATTCTAAGTCTTTCGGTTTTAATAAAATAATAAAGTAACTAGGAAACAAAAGGTGCTTGGAAATATGTGTGTTTTGTGTTTATTTTATAATCTGGTAGCAAATCGAGTTGGCTGGAGAATGGGTCACTACAATTAAGAGGCTTCATAGCGTGCGTCACCAGACGTAAACTATTAAAAAAAATATTTTTATCATACTTACCTATTTTGTTTCTTAAATGGCTTCTGCTTATCAGATCAGTTGCCCATATAATTCTACCTGATGACATGCAATCATTGCTATGCTGTAACATAAAAAGTACCCACCATGTGGTCGAACATTGACTAGTCAACTAATAATAAGAATACCAGCCTATTATTGACCCACTACAAAACAAAGGCCTCTTCTCATAAAGAGAAGGCACGAGTATAGATGCTCTACACTTATGCTATACACTACGCTTGCTCAAGACGGGTTGGCGATTTCAGACTTCAAGAAAGTCCTTAAAATGTCCTCAATAATGTCCAAGATAAACTTAGTAACTCAGAATTGAAAAGTCTCACTGATACTTGAACCCACAAACTCATGCATGAGTGGCAAGGCATTAGTCCCTGGGCTATCACGACGACTAGCCCACTGTAACAAGTATATTTTGTGTTTAATAAATACCCATATACACGCGAGTAACCCTTTCATAATACTGTGCTGTCAAAATGCAGCTCGTAAAGCAACATTGTTCAGTTCAAGCGGCTCTATTGTCTCTGAGCATGCTCTCATTGTCCGGTGCGTTGCTCAACTCGTAATTTGTCTGTTGTCTATGATTCTGTGAGCTAGGAGCTATATTGCCTCCGTTGGATTTGTTCTTGCAGCTATACAATTGTCTAGATTTAGTTACGGGAATCAACTAAATATGTGTTTGTATGTATTTTGAAATAACTCTTTGCAGTTGGAAATAGCTTTTGTTGAAAAATTTAAGACTCTTTTGACTGCCTAGTTAGTGTACTGGTCGCAAGTGTGGCTACTGAGCTGGTTTCGGTTCTATTCCCAGATTCCATAGAGTTTGAGTTTTTATATGAAGCATTTCTGAATAGCAGCCGAGTTCCGATTTGGGTCTGTTTAATGAAAATGGACTCATTAGCACTTTGTTTACATCGGTTCATAAAACTACCTACATCTTACTAAATCATAGGTTATTTAGTAGGAATTTCTGAATTGCCTAAAAAAGCACTTCCTTGTGAAATAGAAAAAAAAATCCTGATGAAAGTAGACTAACCGCTTTATTATGCAAATTAATTTATATTTAATTTTCACGTACAGCGAAACATTAAATTGCGATTTATATACGATAAGACATTATGTCTAATTATTTTATTAAATGCAAGTATTATATTGAAGTTCTTCCACGTTTCACAAAATTCACTTGTAAAAATAAATTGTGCCTGTGTGGTAATGGTTATTCTTTGATCAATGAAATTATATTTTTAACTGATCAATGTGCTTTTAGTAACATCTTAGGTACCCTGACAACTACACTTTCAGGAACTCATTTACTTAAAACTAGCACATTAGTTTCAGTTACGAAGAAACAAAAATCTATTTATTACGTACTCCAACCGGTCTTTCCAGCATTTGATAGGTAGATGCAGGTTAATTAATAAATATATACCGAAGCTGGTTTATTAACAAGATTTATTGAACGATGATTTATGCTAGACAGAGCAGAATCCGAGCCGTAACTCGGACTGGGCACGGACGAGCCTCGGATCTCAAACACTTTTTTAAAGTGAAAACTTCTTTAGGCGCGTTGGGTATTTTTGAGATGGAACTAAACCATTGATTTCGCGACCTGTTACCGACACCGTAGAGTAAAAGACATCAACGCGTTGATTACCACGGCGCCGATTTTCAAGTTTTCACTTCTGTCGGCACTCCCGGAATGCCACTGTTTCTTTTTTGTTAAGAATCAATTTGTGCTGCAAGCATCAAGTCAGTTCTACCTTCAGATCCATCTGATTTGAACTATGACGTATCATGTGAAGCTGTTGATCCGATCAGATGGATCATTTTACGGCGACGGTCGGAACGATAACTATTGTCTTGAAGCAAATTGTTGAAACTGAACAATTCAAATCGGTTCGTGTAGGTAACCTAACGAGGTTCAGCCCCTGGTACCGACTCGGACTCGCCTCGTACCCAGCCCGGTCTAGCATAAATCATCCTTTATTCTACCAGCTCCTTATTTCGCCACGATCGCTCTATATGCACATACATATGCGATTATTGTGAGGTGTCTGTTTGTTTATGCGCGCGGATGTCCGGGCGTCCGCGTCTGGGCAAGTTTCCCCGGATGAAGCTAAACGTAACATCCGCCAGACACTTGTCGTACGACAAAAAATGACCGGCTAAACCATTTGAAACACGATTATTGTGGAACTTGGAATGTCGGATATAGCTTCGCGAACTAATAGGCTTATCTTCAATCATTGTTACACTGCATTAGTTTAAATGGGCTCTAGATTCGGATGATAATGCATTGAAAATTCATTGGATCTGTTTACGTCATCATTTTCTTTGATAGATACATTTAAAATTTATTTTTATTGTAATTTGTTGATTTAGATGGTATTTGTGAACGAAAAATTGGGCAAATCTGTTTAATATTAATGTAGTAGTTTCAAAACGTTGGTGACACGGCGGTGGCGTGTCCGCGGGCGCTGCGCGGGCGCCGCGCGCCGCGTCTCGACGGGCCGACCTTCACTTTCGCTTTTTATGTGTGAATCTCGCTAAAGCCCATCGCACACACCTCGCTTACGTAACTAGCGACAATCGCGATTGTTTCACACGATGTCCTTTTGTAAAGTCGGGATAAAAATTGATTGTTTGTTGTTGCATTTACTGTTACCTAACTAGACACATTCTGCACAAAACTGAATAATAACTCAAGATTGCCAACTAATATTTACTTTTGGTGTTATAAAATCATCGAGCAACGTTGGCTACGATTGATTGCCGTAAGCTGAGAACCGGTTAGAAATTAGCAAATTAAATTAGTCGGCTATAATTTTTATCGATTAGGCCGGTTGCGCACGTGTTATAATAATTATTATCAAAAATTCTAGAAGTTAAATCACATTTGAATTGCAAATTAAGCAACTGGCTCAGTTCATTTTTGATATAATTGACTGTCGATATTCAAATTATAGAATTTTCGGAATAAATGAAAATAGTTAGGTATTATGAAATTCACTATAGTTTTTCCTAAGTAAGAATTAGAAGGCGCAAACGCGTTTACGATCAACTTGTCACCAGTAAACGTAATCTGTAGGTGTGACGTTGCTGCGCCCGCGTGCATCTCACATCCGACAACTTTCGCCGTCGCGTTCAAATGAAAATAAAATCTTTCGTTCGTTCACATGCTTACTAGATCAGTTTCAATCATAGTTCAATGAAGCTTGACTAAGAAAATAAATAAGCATAATAATAATGACATCGATCGAGTAGTGGGACGCTGGCACATTCTTCAAAAGTCAAATAATATGATAGTTACACACGCAATTAGCATTTAGTATCGTCATTTGTTATCGACTTTCTCTATGACAAAACTAATAGTGTCGTTACATAATAGGCCAAAATATACGCTGCAAGAAATGAGCCGTGAGGTCGATGTATGTACACAGTGAACTTTGGTTAATAACTTTTAATTAACAGTGGATTCCTGAAAAATACCATGGCCACGCACAATGTTCAGATAAGATTTCATCTTCATAAAACAACATGACATAAAAGAAATAATAGTGACATATAATATTATAATATGAATCGCTAATATTTAATACACAAACAGAAATAAGATTTATCCTAAGGGAAATTATCAAACACTTCGTGGATTTGGAAAATCCGGGATCTTGGATCGGCAGTTTCTCTAATATTACAGCTAGTTCATTTCTGTAGGTTCAGTACATAGAGTACTTACTAATTCCATGGTTCAGAACTTAAAAAAGCTTTGAAATTCGAACGGTGTCAAGATGTGAATCCGCGAAAATAAAGATTTCGCTTTTAAATTATGTACCGTCCACGAGTGCGGTCACTTGAGCGAGGTTCAAAGTGAACTTTACAGAAAATCCTACAGTTTTCAAGGCTGTGCTCGTCTCGTGGTGAGTCTAACTATGTAAAGCTAATGCTCCTTCTTTGGCGGTCGTTACGAGATAAAGCAGCTCTAATGAATACCACATAACGATGTAAATGGTGGCCACTTGGCCGCGTGGGACGTGACATTGACAAACGTAATAAGCATTTTCTTGTTGGCAAGGTATTACTGTACACTGCATTTAATAAAGCATATTAGGTTTTAGAAATAGTTCAAGTCTGCCACTCATAACCATGGGAGTATTTTTCTACAGCTCGACATGTCATTATCGACCGGGTACAATACTTACTAGTGATGAAAATACTGCCTTTTGAAGTGGTCTTTGCACCTTCATGCTTCTGCATTAGGTAGTGCTAGGTATAGGCGGTATCTTTTTACAATTTCTCGTTTATCGGGATTTTTTAAATAAAAAAATAAAACTGTCGAACTGACTATTCCGGCTCTCCTTAATTTCTGGAAAGATTTGTCTTATATCCTTGCAAGGGTTCGAACAGGCAGGCGCTTTACTTTGTGTAAACAATATTATCACCACTGCTCTCAAAACGTTGAAGGAAAATATCGTAAGGAAACCAAAAATTCCAAAAGTTCCTGGAACCAAAAATTCGAAGACATGAGACGTCTACCAACCCGCACTAGGTCCGCGGGATAGATTACAGCCCACTCCATCGAGGATGCCTGTGTTCCAGCAGTGAGAACATTATAGGCTGATTATGCATTGCAAGGAGGTTTCTACAAAGAGCTATCTGATGGAGAAACAATACTTATCCTAGCTCCATCAGAAATTCTCAACTTGACCTAATACTGTTAGCGTGTTAGCGTTAGCCAACATTCCTATCATTACATCAACATGTCAACCAGTTTGCAAACAATATCTTAAGTCCGAGTAGTCGTTGTTGATGCTTATACTTTCTATGAGTCGATATGTCAAGGACAGCTGGTTGGCGGATCTGGTCACGACCTAGCAACCGTTGATCCGCGCGAAGGGAGACTAAGGATTCACACTCGCTTCACATCCGCTGAGAGTCTACAGATAGACATTCACAGTAATTACATTCCCGCAAATATTTGTCACCATTTTCATGACAATTATATGAAGATTTGTTTTATAGTCCCGCATGATTGATCCAGCATTTGACGGCGATGACTACATATTCACAAAATGCGGATCCTGTCGCAACAAATACCTCTTTTTTTCAGTGTCCAATTCATTAGTTACGGCTAGAGATTGATTTCAATCGGAATGTGTATAAACTTAGCAATGTGTGGTAATAATGCAGTTGGTAATAAGTTGCCTGCAGACGTAGTGAATTATGTCTAATTGCTGTGTGTATCGAATGTACTTTGTAACTTTTGTTTTTAGTTGCTGATCAGTTAAAAGTTTTTTATAATTGTGGTGTCGTAATCATTTTAGGAATTTCTAGCTGCAAGATAACTTTCTCGACTTAATACGAAGGACCATATTTGTCTTATTGATTGATTACTACCTTTACAAACCACAAGTTAACCACGTGCTATAAACTCAAGAGACTTACACTAACCTACTGTTGGCTTGAGAACCGGCTCGGCAACAACATTAGTTTGCGAGTCCATTTGACGCAACGCTTAATTTTAATAGTTTCAACGCGGTGAGGCTTGTAGCGATAAATTGCAGTAGCATTTTTCTCGGCACGTGCACCTTCCTAACAATAGTTGCGGCTAAAATGATAGAATCAATGGCGTGTGGCAACTGCACGCAGGCATCGATGCGCCAAAAATGCGGTCAAGTCGATGTCGTGGCGAAAATAATAAACTAGCTTTGCCTGAAGCGCTACTCGCGTGGAGCTTTGACGTTACATAAAAGCTTATTCGACGCCTCAGGATATTTAACTGTTCAGAAAAAAACAGGTTTGATAGTTCGGTATAACATATTTATTACAAGACATGTAGCATATCGTAGTTATTGAAATTATCTTAAAATCACATTTTCACTCAATCATCAGCTACTTTCAGCCCTATTTGTCCTTCGTGACTAGAAACTATTAGAAAACGAATGTTTTAATATCGACAGCACATTGGACTTTTGCGCCGGATACAGCGAAAGGGAAGCGGTTAATTGGTGAGGAAAATAATACTTAATTGTCTGTTCGTGTTTCATAATGGTTTTAGGGACTGATACGAATCAAATTTTGAGTCATGAAGTTACCATTTATGTATAGCAAGACACTCGCTTCCGCCCAACTATAGTCACGACGCAGTTTTTCCAAAAAAAGAGGCTGTTGTTAAAGAAACAGCAGTCGAGCCTGATGGTACGCCTGTTCCCTTGACTAAGCTATTAAAATACTAATGCCATTCATTCTGTGACATTTGATAATGAATAATTATCTAGTTATTTATTTAGCTGGTTTTACATGTTGCTTAATATTTTATTAACACATTTCATGTTCCTAGATGATTTTTTATGTGGCAAACATGTAAATAACTGTGTGTGATATTTCGTAGTAATAAAATAAATTATCTATGCATATTACCGCCGGTCCGGGAAGCTGGGTAGTATCTGACTCAATGTTTTGTATAGACAGGTATTTACAATGGGTGTAAGTTTAGGCATTGCTGGCAATGATAGCTATCAATATTTGCGCAAATACATCTTATATCATTGGTTTCGTCAGATTGGTTTGCGCATCATGTGCGGAGAAAACGCTAAAAGCATGTCATAATAAAGTGACATTGGATTAACATGATTGCATCAGTGACATTAAGTGCGGGGTCCGGGTTCGAGCCCCGCGTCGGACAACCCGTCGACGCGAACATAATCGGATATTTATGTGCGTCTTCGAATTTTGTAAGCATCACTTTCGGCTTCAACCAGTTTCACTTTCCTGCCGATGACCTTTTGAGGAATGCGAAATGAGATAACGGATGAATAAAACATCACATTAGTTATTAGTTATAGCTACTTATCGAAGTCCCGTAATATCGGCACCACTCTGTAGGCGAGTATGTATGCACGCACTATTGTTGCTCGAGGCGGATGCAACATCTTCACTATCTAGGCAAATCGCTGTAGCAACTCGGGGGATTTAACCTTTATCTATTGCTTAGTATCGTTTCGCAAGATGTTTTAAGTCGGCGGGAGATTCCCAGTAATGAGTGAGAATGTGGCCGCTGCGGCCGGTGACGTGCTGGCGGCGCCACTGCACGATTGGAACGCAGTTTTTTGACCTTGGCTCTTTCTATGCCCATGATCCGCGGCGGCATTACGAAACATGACCACAAGCGCTGCGGTCGATGAAATGGCCACCGTACGGCGACGTATGAGTTATGAGCATCAGACATGAATGTAGCCGTTGTAGTTGACCATTATAATTTATTCTAAACGCGTTCGAAACAAAGCTATCATTGCGGTCAGCTGTTGACCTGGCGACGAGCGGATACGTTAATTATCCGCAGTGTATGCTCGCGTTTTGATTGACAGCCACTACAAGTAGGTACTTCGGCAGTGATCGGGACTAGGAAGTGAAATGAACCGTGCAAGTTGACTGCGGACTGGTCGCTGCTCGCTGTTCTATTTGAAGATGTTTTGCATTTAAAATATTCGATACTTTTTGTGAGGTTTTAAAAAGGGTGCGCCGTCAGTCACTGTACCTACGCATGAGCGGTTCCTGTTTACGAAACATGTTTTATATGCATTGTGGTAAAAGTTGATTTTCTGCTTGGGAAGCGTAGGTATTTGGCAAGAAATATTGGACCTTGATATGCGGTTTTTGAGCCCCAATGACGGTGGGATAGTCATCGACCTAAAAATATAAGCGTAGCTGATAGCTTGTGGATTCATACCTACGTCGAGCTTTTCTGTTTTATGTTCTATGGATTCCGAGAGAGTTGTGTGAATCAGAGGTGTGTGGATTACATATTCTCGTGCAGTGTGATGGCAATATTTCGGTGTCAGCCGCGGACAGCGCGGTGCGTGCCGCCCATACCACATTTGCCGATTCCGGGCATGCGGCGGGCGTGATACTGATACCCAAGTGTTCGCCGCTCACTCGACCACTAAAGCTTTATTTATAAATCTCTAGGCGTACTTCATTTTTATGCAAAATTCCACTTCTTAATTTACATTGTTGGCTCCACGCATTAATAATGCGCTCCGACTAGTTTACAATAAAGGCGCGTTTGTAAATTAATTAAATGGTCGTCAGAAATGCTATAAAATTGCATATTTCGCTCGTTGCCTTGAAAGACGCGATCACTCTTATAGGACTGAACTAGGGGTATAAGTCTTGACTCTAATGACCTACTGACATTTCAATTGCCAAAAGTCTTACATTATGTGACATTTAAGTATGAAAAGATAATTATATGTACACATATTAAATCGTTAGAATTTCACAAACGGTATATTTTTGCTTGGCAATTAGTTACAAGTTGCAACGCTACGATTTATGAGTCGAAACAAAAACGCTTCTTCAACATAAATTAACACAGTGACCTAAAGCTGATTGTGTTATGAAATTGCCTACATTGCGGATAATATGCTGTAATATTAGATATTAACTTCAATTACATCTTCTACTTGAATATTCTACAATAACTAAGTGTAAACTATGAAATACTTGCAGTTGGAAGTAGCAAAACTGTAATAAAAATTGTCTAGCCACAAATTATGATAAATAATTAATGTAATCGTGTCGCGTCATAACATGTCAACGTTATAAAGACATTGTTTTTATGTTATTTGCTACACCATTGTATCATCGATCTACATCGAGATTCGCACTTCCCTTCTGATTAGCCTATCAGTTCAGAAATTACGTTAAAATTGCCTTTTGTTTGTTCCATTGTCTATAACAATCGTAGTCACGTATCTGCGTTCATTGTCTCGATCGATTGTTTGCGTCGTGGATAATCTACAGAGTAAGCCGCGGCTGCCATGCCACGCCGCCCGTACGCCACGCGCCACCTATACGCTACGCGCCGCCAGTACTCCACGCCGCCGGTACTCCACGCCGCCGGTAAACCACGCCGCCGGTACGTCACCCCGCCGCCACGCCACGCTCACGTCGGCGTTGGGTTAAGCGTTCTGTGCACGGGCGACGCCGCGACGTGTTAATTTCTACGTGATCGCAATCTGACTTCGCCTAGGGTTGACGAACCACAGTACCGTTCAATACATGAGCTACGTGCCGCTTAATTGTCATTATACTCGCATCAATCCGTGACAGCTGCAGAATATTACTAGCCGTCAGCCATTCCATTGATTGGACGTCAATTTTATTGCTGAAATAAAGTTGCCAAAAGGACGATCTTACTCATATCTAGTTAACCTTTACATGTCCTTTGTGTCAAGTTTGTACAAGTCTATTCGATGAGTCAATAGTGTATAAGTACTTAATTGTTGTTTTATCTACGACCTAAGAAGACGATTTAAGCTGGTCTATTATGGAATTCGCTGGCTGATTTCGGAGAGCAAATCTGTAGTAGACCATTAGGATAATTCGCACGTTACATTTGGACGATGTTTGTTATTTTCTCTTGTCGATGTTTATCATTATTACGTTGTCAACTCGAGGCTTATTCATAGGCATATATACACTGGTGTTATTTCGTGATTGTCTGATTTGAAAGTATGCTGAATAAACTTGTGTTACCCTTTCGATTTCGTTTCACATTCACGTATGATCCGTCACGTCCGTCAGTGATGTGGTGCACACGCCTATCTAATGTTAATGGTTTTAATTCTGGCGGAGTACCTAAATGTCGAAGACTGAGCAAGTCGTGATTCATCAAACATTGTATAAGCACCGTGTTGAATTAGTTTTATTGATAAAATGTTTTGCGACTCTGTCGGTAGCGCGAGGAGTGAGGGAGTGAGCATGAGTAATAAATAGGCAATTGATTACGCGCACATATTTGCCCCCGTGGCTACGTTCACCGGTGACCTCGAGGTGCTCGAGCGGAGACCAGACCTTGTGCCAGGACACGGGTGCACCGCGAGTGTCGCCGGCGCCGCCTTCACGTGCCGCATTTAGGAAGTTCAGAATGCTCTTGAAATATGAATGCACTCAATGATTCAATTTGCTCCCTCCAATTTTCTGGTTGGAAGGTTCGCTTTCCGTGTTCCAACAATAATATGGAATTTTAAATGGTTCCTTTTCCTTGAAACTTCGAATTAACTTTTTCATCGGGTTGATTATCATAACAATATTTAACCATAGATAAAGACAATGAAACACAGCTACAATTCAAACGACTTCAAAGGCAAATTATTTTACAAGTTTTCGTCAAGAAATATTGAAAAGTGTACAGTAACAGTTCTTCAAATAACTAATGAGATTCTATTTTACCTCCGGAAACTCTATTTCAGTGTCAAAATTACGAAATTGTAACAATTACTCGAAGTTTTAGTTGCATTATGGAACAACGCACAATGCGTAACCGGGCTATAGTAAATGTCGAACGGCAAGGACTTGCGAAATCTACTAAATATTTTGGGCAAGCCTTTCTCAATAATATTTGCGTTTTTTGTAACCCTGAGCTCGCGATCAGCCGATATTAACGACTCATACAATACTTTCTAATAAATGTTACAGAAATTATTCGCAAGTTTGAAATTATACGCATGCTTAGTGCAGTGCTAGTTAGTAGCTGTTACTAGGAGGTGGGTGGTAACTACACTAAGTACTGACACATTCCGTAACTCCTTGCAATAACCTATTAATATCACTACTTTAAATACAAAGAAAATCTATTGCCGTTAAATGATAAATATGACTTAACTAACGCTTAAGAACCTGTTAATTACATAAAAGCTGGTTGTTCGTATCGTGAAAATATTATTATACAGATCCGGGTTTCTCTGACTGACTCTTAATTTTATATTTTACGTATAAATGTGACATTTGACAAATGCTTTAGGGTGAATAAATGAGATTGTTCGATAATTTAATCGTGCGTAGCGCACCACATGTGACCATTCCGATATAAATAACAAAACGTGTTTTAAATGATAAAAAGATTAGCATTATTATAAATGCACAAATAATGATAATGTTACAACATACTTAAACAACGAACAACTGTGTAAAATATGCACGTTCCAAATACTTTGTACTTTTTATACATATTAATTGCTAATTTAAAGTGTTAATTTTAGTAGACTATTATATGCTCATCAGCCCGTGTATTCGCAAAATGAACATAAAGCAATTGTACGCTATGGAAAGGAAACCAAAAGTGAATTAAAAACCTAGTCGATAAATACGCTACAGGATTCTCAAAAAAAAAGGGCTACGAGAACTACTACGAAAAATCGTAGCAAAATTCGTAGCCAGAACGCAGAGACTCCGTTCCTCCTTTCCTAAATTGGCTATTAAAAATGGGTGTCAAATTTTTTAAGGACCACACACAGGTTGCGTTGTTACTAAAATAAAAAAATTCCCGAGTCCGGAGTACCTTTGTGTTTCGTTGACACGGTCGCGTGGAAAGCTCGAATTGATTCCGGCAGCACGAGTATTGTTCATATCCGTTTGCACAAGGTATCGGTTTCATCGGCCGGTATTTATTACTCTGTCACAACGCACTGACGAAATGAATTCATTTTATTTGTAGGCCTGCTCATTATAACACAGTTATGAAAAGAGAAAACTAATTTAGTAATTTCTTCCAAAATATTTCAGCAAAACGTCGAACAAAGTTCGAACACAAAGAACTTTGTTCGACGTTTTGCTGAAATATTTTGTGAGTGTTCGGAATTAAAAGTTCTGCATTGTTCTACAAACATAGGCTTTCCGTCTGCTTAGCGTGGTTTTATTGTCACCAAATTTTCCCTGAAGTCCTGGTCGGCGGAGGGCTCTTATTACCTATAAACATGGTGTGTCTCCAACCACTTTCTAGGTTAGGTGCTAAACTACCCAATCAGGACAGTGTTACTGAAAGCCTGAACCATCCTACTGTTCGCCAAAGTCTTTCCCGTTTGACCACCAGTTACTTAATTGGGTCTAGATTCAATGTGGATCATTACGGTGTAGTCTAGCGTCAAAACTCCATAGTCCTCATGTTACAGGGCCATGCTCATTATTAAGACTTAATATAAAAGAACCCATTCCTCAGCAGTGATCATTACTAGAGACCTCATGTTATTGAAGGAAAGGTTGGATTGCTAAGATATTTTCAATAAAATACTAACATTATATTTACGACTACGAGTTCGTCGTAAATGCCATAGAAAAGTGTGGTGAAATCTGGGGAAATAATCATGAACTGTTAGTTATTACGTAGCTTTTATTTGGACGTTTAACCTATCGCCTGTCTATACCTATTTAATGCCATCAGGCGGGTTATGTAACCACACTGTGTGGTAACTTCATCTAATGCTCATGAATTACACAAAAGTACATACTTTAATATTCTAGTGATAATCTCCAAAGTGCCCAGTTTATAGATCAAAGGCCCGGTGTAAAAAAATTAATCTAGCCACTTTAATATTTGTTTATATTGCAGTTAAGATTCATAGTTTTTTTCATCGTAGTATGCTTAGACCAAGCTTTTCTCTTTCTCTTTCAAGACAAATGGTTCAAAAATCGAGGACAAATGATGTTAATTTTGGAAACGGGCTAGATAAGCTTTGATCATATCATCGTCATCATCTATGCTGGGTGCGCATATCTATGCGTCTCCTTCACAGAATGTCAGTGATGTTAAACGCTTGGTATTCGACGTGTCCGCGTAGCTGCGCCCGCGCTGGTACTTAGCACAACGTGACGCCGCTACTTGTCAACGTTCTCAGGACCTAGCACGTGCTTAGAATTAAAGATTTAAATACAGTATCATGTATTGTATGAATCATTAAATACCACTCACTAGTTTTATTGAGTAGCGAGCTTTTAATATATATTTAATTTGGTTGTTATGGCAAATTTTATCTTCCTTGACACCAGTATGTAAATATACCATCAAGAATTTGAATACTGAAGCACAAATTACTGACCTACTTAGTAGTCTTCTCAAATTAAATGTTAAAGTTCCTTTAAAAATTATATTTTCGTTAAATATGTAGAACAACTTTTGTCAATTCAAGGTGAGACAAGCGACCGCTTAAAACTTATGTAGACACAATAAAGAATGATTCGAGTAAAGAGCGATTATAATACAATTTGGCACGACCTAACGTTACAACTGCTCTTACCTAACTGGTTGCAATCGAAATTGCAGCTAGGAGATGTTCCACTCTTGCGCACCTATGCAAACATCTCGTAATATGTGACTTGTGAGCTAACTGCACACGCTTATGTCAAAGTGCCGGATTTTATCATATTAATATGTACATGCTGTTTGTCATGCAAATCAAATTGTAAGAACCATCTTCAGGATGCCTTACATTATTTAGGTGCAATACAATTTTAAGAACTCCGGAGTGGTTGTCCTGAGGAAATACTTCTTACTGTTTGTTATGACATATTTTTTATTTGCCGCCGTGTCCTAGGACTGAATAAAATCCTGCTATACTCAACATACCAATGAAATAACAATATGATTACGAGAGAAGCAACAATTTTTACTTATACTAAATTGCGCTTACATTTCTCTATAGAATCCAATATAGAAGCCTTCACCAAAATAGAATCTGAACGTTGAAAGACTGCGGTGCAACACTAGTACAGACTTACTTGATAAGTTAATTATATATCCAAGTCCTAGTGACACCGACTCAGTAATTAAAAGCTCTTCAATTAATGTTCCTAGAAAACAAGTTCTTACAGTAATGTCCTCTTTAGAAATAGTTTATGCAAATCAAAAGTTGCAAAGGTGGTTTTCGTAATCGACATTCCTTCAACCTATAAAAATTTTCTTTTGCCTGATTTCATGGCAGGGCTGTAAAAAGATTGTAGTAGGTAGGTCGAAAAGGTAGATATTTATTTTTCAAAAAATACTGTTTTCGCATGATTTTTCAAATGCCGTAGGTCGCTTTTTGTATGTAGGTAAATATTATGAATGTGTGGGAAATATAGTCCGTCCTTGACCCCCTCCCGTTCAGGTGCTGCTCCCACGGATAACAATCACCACTTCTGTCCAAATGTACCTAAGTACTTGTAGCTCCACGCAGGTTTTCCTAGAACCGGTTTTCCACCGGTTTTCTGTCACCTCATTGAATAATTTAAACTGCCCCACTACATATTAATGTGACCACTTTTATTTCAGAAATGTGAAACGATTGCTCATTTATATCATGTTGCTGTTATATAACATCACATATTAGCGGCAGAATGTATGTTTAGCTCCGGATGTACCTAAATTGTAAAATATTCTCGCCGACAATTGTTGACGTGCATGGCACGCGACGGTGTTAGTCGGCGACGGAACGGTCTATTGGGCATAATCTCATACTTTTCATACAAAGATTATTTTTTTGCCTGACACGCTCATGGTATGATACGGTGTAGTGGGCAGATGTGTGTTTCTACAGCCAAAAGTAAAACTACTGCAAGACAATGAATAACAAACATGCAACTGCAATAAACATAGTAGCTATTTAAATTTTGAAATTGATAGGTGTGAACAAGCATTTGGCGTGTTTTACAATATGCATGATATAGTCACGATAACAATACAGTAAAAAATATATTCAATTTTGTTTGTATAAACGATTTTCGACGGTTCCATGGCCAATGCAACAATGGGCATGTTGCCATTTCGAGGCACTTTACTGTATACTTAAATATACATATTACAAGAAACATAATTAAAATATATGAGCTTAACCTTGTATCTACCATCTATCACGGTTGGCCAATGTCTATGTGGTGTAAGTTAGTATACAATAACTTAAGTTATGTTAGATATTTCTTATCTTAATGATAAAGTTCACACGATCATTAAAAACCTTCTGGTATGTATGTTTATAATTATAAAGTGACATTGCATATACGATTTGTTAGATATTTTGCGTAACTGTGACTAAGATTTGTATTGGAGTCAGTTTGTTCCAGTGATCTTGAGATTCTTGAAACATTATGAAACCTTTATAGTACTTAATTCTAGACCAAGAACTTCATACAAGGACATTATCTACCATCCTGTGTGGAAAGTGAAACAATGTAGACTAACAAGTTCCAAACAAGCATAAGGAGCATAGATATAACGAAACTCGTTTTTACCACGGAGAGAGTTTAACCTTTAACACTGCGGTGCTATTTAATGAAAAGATGGTAATATTGCGCATGCTGTCAGTAGTGAAAGAGTTAGCTGGCAACACTTTCATGTCACGTTCAGATCTCTCAATTTCCCGGGAGATTGTGCCGCGGCTTCCTCCGCGATGGGGCGATGCACCACTCGCCGGGGAGGAAGCGTGGGGTTGCCGAACCCAGATGTAATCGAGTCACGAGCACTGACTTAGCTCATCCACACCAATGATAAATGTACCGACGCAGATGCACTGACTCGTGTAAACATTTATAATTCATGCCTACGCGCATGCTCCATCATCGTACAATTAAAATTCTTTGGAACTGGACAGGGGTATGCTAGTTTGACATGTAGTAAGTCAGTGTTACGTAAGAGTATTTTCTATCTTGTAAATAACAAACCACTAAAGGCGCACGCGACAAAAAGAAATATTGAGTAAAGTTTTTACGTAGATCGCGATTTGTCACGCCACTTAGCGAAAGGCTGATTGCTCTATTTTAGAACAGCCTTTGTGAGCTGTTTCACATAAGAAAAGAAGAAGAAATAAAAAGAAAAGAAAAAAAAGGAAAAAAAAAAGAAAAGAAGAATCTATTAGGTAGTATAAACTTCATATTAATTACAAAGATAGACGACGAACCAATGGTTTTTATATAAGGATTCGAATCAAAAAGGTTTATTTTCATCTAATTTTCGTGAGACGAGTTCGACTACATTCTAAAATAACTTGATTCACATGTCTCAAATCCAAATGGTACAAATAAACGGTGCCCTGATACGCCTTGAACTTTCGGAACCCTCTGATGCATGTGGCAATACCATGTAAAGCTTAAAGAGCATAAGAGTTGGTATCTATCGTTATTTGTGGAGATCATTTATAACGTTTACCATGTACAACTTGAGTGATCAACTCATGAATTAGGTAGTAAGGTATAACAGATTTTGTAGTCATACAGCTGATAGTCAGCTATAAGCTACATTCACTTGTTATCTACTTGCAAGAATCAATAATAATATATAACTGTTGCGGCCAGCAACAGGGGCATTGATGAACGATCGTGAAAATGTGGGCCGAGGCAAAGCCGAGGCATTCAGAATCAAGTACAAACAACGATAATTTTTCAAGCGCCAATGTGTTATTTTGTTTCTTCTTAACTTTAAACAGCTCTATTTGCAAGCCCAATCGAAATTTAAATAAAATCGTAGATAAGTTACCTCCTTGGTTGCCATGTGTTGAAGTAAAAAGTGCGTTCTATTTTTAAATAACACGCCAGATACGAGTTTTCATGGCAATTTATTCGGCCGCTAAACACGACAGATATTATCGTAACATTGCCGACCGCGTTATCGTATGTATTTGACCAGTACATTATTCTCAAAGAAGGTTGTCAAAATAAATCTCGAATTTTCGGGCATGTTTGAGAAAAGCATTTAACTATTTACATTATTTGGTTCAAATTCGCAGTGTGAACAAAACTGCTCGCAGCAGTAGGGACTACTTAGTGTCGGTAGTATCACGTCTTGTGTATCGGTCCTGTGCCACGCTCACCTAGCCTTGCGCTCGCGACCTTACATCTAGTGAAATTGAACCGGTACAAATGTAGGTACTGGTCTCGTTACACTCCAGTGCGGAATTGAGGCTGCATTCATTATCACAATGATTTTCCATAATATTTATGTAAGATTAATTTAGCTCAACGATGTTGTGTGACGTCAAATGGAGATGCAGGAAATTACGTATTGTTATTATGGAAAGCGGATATTCAAGTACAAGTTTTGCTGGAAGCTGCTACACCTCTTTTACCTTTTTATCACTCAGTTTAACTCTGCTGTATAGTCGACTGTATCCTGTTATGCTTGAAAGTATACCTAAACCACATAATGTTAATTGATTCGTAAAGGACACAATTTGAAGTGTTCGGTTTCTACTTTGCATCAAACTTATGAAGGTTAGCAAAAGTCCGGTTGTTTGAAGAACATTACCTATCGTTAATATGGGTTTTATTGTCCAGTTGGTGTTCACGGTAACCTTCACAAGTAAAGTGACTGCATCGGAACCAGTCACGGTCGGTGTGGCCGCATTTACTGGCGTGCGTTGTCAAACACTTCCTCGCACGCAGTGAAATGAAGGTGGCTTAATGCGATCGGATGGACTTAATTCCAATATAGCGCCATTCGCTTGTTATCCCTCGATCACCTTCCGTGTACCGTCGAGGCTCACAAGAAATTGTACGGAAGCTCAAACACTTCCGACACTGATAATTGGATTCGCGATTCGATAATGTAGCCGTGATATGATTCATTGCACTTTTTATTCCCAGTGCTTCAGCGACAGGGTTCCGAAAGGCACATGTCATTGTTATTGATGCAAAATGTTTTCTCCGAGTCTGATCTTAAAAGCCCGGCTTATTAATGTCTGTAAACCGTCGGTTTGGAAACCGCAAAATCATCTTCGATCGTGAAAACTTGCAAAATTCTTGTCTCGTCAAACTAGCATAAAACACTCGGTAGGACGCTGCAACAGTCGTAACAGTTCTTACGTATTGATAATTTTAATGACAGGCTGATCAATTATAAAGTGCCATAAATACTGTAATGCATTGTAATGGACGCAGACGGGCTCGCCGCGAGCGGCTTGTGTGAGAGTCAATCCAGAGGCGAAAGTGATCGTCAACGTCATGCAGAGTTGCCTCATCGATCGGCTTGCACTTGCGCGGAATCGAAATGCGTAATACACCCACGCTCCGATTTTCGCCGCCTTTTCTCACGACCACATCACTCTTGCAACATTGCAATATTGTTTTGTAGTCATCTAGATGAATTTTCACACAACTTCTTTGCTCCCCATCGTGCAACTGTGCCAGAAATATCGATAGCTATGCAAATCGATAGCTGTTATGAAACCAATCAATTTACAAAAAGTGTGCTAATATAACCCGTACATACGCGTGATTATACGTCACTTTAAACATACACATTAGAAATGCTCATGTAATAGCAAAGTTGTGTTGGTAGACAAACAATACCCAGCTCGAGAATGCGGTGATGAAATGAATTGGTGACTCAGAGTTCCTTGTGCAGGGTCGCAAGCTTTTGACTCGTAGGCGCAGCTGCCAGATGTCATCTTGCTGAGTCACGGAGCACTGACTCCTATTCTGTAATGTAACAAACTTTCGTAACTTACCATGTTGATGGAGATCTTACAAATTCCGTTTCTTTGTTACAGATGCTTGTTAGTGTGCACGTTCTACTCGGCGAACGCCGATGTAGATATCATCACGGAGCCTCGGCCCGGTGAAGAGTACGTGCTGGTCAGTTCAGGCCAACAAACTCCATTAAGGAACTTTGAGACTTCACACAAAATTCCTGAAAAGCACCCTCATCACAGAAACTTCAAACAAGATGAAAGTGAAAAGATTGTCAAGAAGCTCCACAGCGGGAAGGTTAAACACGCTACCGAGGGCATCGTTGCCATCGAAGAGGACAAGAAAGCTTTGTTCAAAAAGGGATTGAAAAGTAAAGCTTCGGAATCAATTGAAGTTGATATTCCCGTATCAAAATTAGAAGACATTAAAATACGGGAGAACTTGAAAGATGTTGAAACCAATCCTAAAATGGCCGTCGCTTTGGAGGCGATGTCAGAGTCTGGAAAATTAAGTAAAACTTCAGGCACAACTACTCAGAGGCCTGTCCTTACCACTGCCCCACCAAAAGCTTCTGCTAACCAGCAATTCGACTACATCCCTATTAACTTTGATACTATCGACGACATAAACACCGGACTGTTATCGTCTAATATTAATTTAGAAACGGCCGGCTCAGAACAGAAACCCCAATCGAGGATCCAAATTAAGAAAGGTCCCAATGGCCAGGACTACGAGTATGAGTACATATATTATTACTATGATGAGGATGAAGAAAGTAATAAAAAAGACGGAAAAGGAAAAGATAAAGCTTCAACCACTGTCGCTACGCCTGTTCACAATTCTCACGATGGTCCGGAGAAAATCGAAAGTGAGAATCACATCGCTAACGAAAGTAAAACTAAGAACAAATACAGTTCCATTGATAGAACAACTACCACCGCAGCTACTCCAGAAATACAAAACGAAGTTGTTCCAGCAACGAACAGAGGACGAGGCCGCAGCCGCACCGTCGCACCCGCGCCCGTCTCCGAGGAAGAGGAGGAGGACATCAGGTATTTCATGTTCTATTGCATTTCTAAACATTTTACACTGAATTATAGGATACACTTTAAACTTTTATTATTTACTTATATTAATAACACTTCCTAATATTCAAAGCGTTAGGTTGCCATCAAGCACACGGTTCCCGCCTCGAGGTCGTAACTTAGCATCAGCTACTTCGACAACTTACGTTCCCGAAGTATCTTCTGAAACAGTTAGACAACGCGGACGGTCACAAAGCGACAATGTAGCTGATGAGTCAATCGGTCAGACCAGAAGCAGGACCCGTGCGCACATCAGGTAACGTACACACCGACCATTCACTCTGACTGCACAAAAAAGCTGAAAATTGTTTAAATAATTACTTATTATATTTACAGACGCCCAAGCTCGGAACTTGTAGACCTGGACAGCTTCAAGACTCATTCCGGTGACATTCCGTCCCCGTCCCAATACAAAGAGCCACCAAGTAGATATTCTTCAGAAAGCCGGACCACTACAGAAGAAGTGCCTGAAACGACAGCATTTGCCAAAGAACCTACATATGCCAAAGAGTCTGCCAGAGAGGGTCATAGCTTATCGTCGGTCATCAGATACCAGGAGATCCTAGACGACTCAAAACTGCCCGCTGACTATAAGCAGACTACTCCTTACGACCAGGAGACCACTGAGTACACGACCATGACTGCGATGGAGAAGGTGGCTCTGGACCTGTACGCGTACTTAGCAGGAGAGAACTTAAACAATGACATCAACCCGACGAATGAGATCAATTTCGATGGAACGACGACAGTTGAGGACGATATGTGGACGACAACGGAGTTCATGAGTACTACGGAGGAGGTGACCACACCGCCAACCACCACGACTACAACCACGACCACGACGACGACGACTACCACCACGCCAGCGCCGACCACCACGTCAGCGGCACCCACTCGACCCTCCAGGTTCAAGGGCCGCGCTGGCGCCCGCAACCGCGTGTCCACCTCCAGCGCTGCCACTGAAGCACCTCAGGAGACCTCCACCAGAGTGCGAGGTAAACACACAGCTTTCGACCACTTGTGTAATAACACTGACTGCTTCACCATGAACTACATTGACTAATCCAGTTCGAGATTCGCGGCGCGTTTGGCGAAAGTTCACTAAATGGTTTAATTAAAACTAATCAGTGAACATATTCGACTCGTGTTTACTACACACCGTAATTTTTCATTGGAATCTGTATGTATCGTTTTACATCTTTTCTTTTTAAATAAAGTAGGTATATGCGGCAGGTAGAGTCTGATTTATGAACAGATTAAAAATTGGTACCTACTTGTAATTTAGTAGTTACTGATACTCGACAGTTACTTGTGAAAGTTTTATCAGGCGTTTAAAAAAAAGGGGTACGAACCTTTTGCTTATAAATACTTATGCAAGCTGTCGTAAATTCTTATTATTGAGAAATTGATTTAATACGTTAGTTGATGAAGTTGAAAAACATTTTTTAAGGTCTCAAATGTTGTAAATAGTGTACTTACAATGAATAACGATACATACAAACTCCGAGAACATCTTTACAAACCTTTACATAAGTTAAACCGTAGTGGACTGGATAAAGCCGACGCCATTTTCCTAGCATGCTGCTTACAAACCCAAGTTATTTATGCAGTAGCCATTACACCTGCGAAAGTTATGTTTTAATTATTCATTTGTTGCTCTGCGATTGTTTTTGTTGCGAATATGAATTTTAAGCGAATGTCTCGCTATGGAGAATATCCATACCTATACACACGCTCTACACACTAAGTATGTGAATAGTTTTTCTCACGAATGTTTAGTGTGTGGAAGGTGTAAAGATTTGTTTTGTGCTTGATGAATGTATTCATACATCTGCTGGAGTAACAATGGAGTGAGAAAGGCGGGTTCGAGACAAATGGCGTGTCTCAATGTAGGTGACACTTCTAGTCTGTTACATCACGGACATAGTTCATTGTGGCGCTGTTTGTCGGTCGATATCAGATAAGCTTGTTTTGTTACTATGATAACGGTAGACACTGTTTTATTTTTATTTAAAAAAAAAGTAATTTATTTAAAATATTTTTTGTAGGTGGTTCAAAATGAAATGAGAGATATTGTGTGGTTACCTACGTATAATATATTTTGCGTTGAAACCGGTAATATGCTATGTTTACTAGATTCCTACACAGCACAGCCCTTCTTCTTTATCGGGACCCAAATTACTTCTTCTCAAATTCTTCTTTTCAAACCCAGGAGGGAAAATAATCTTTAAAATACGGTGCCAAATCGACAAGAAATATCTGCTTAAATTGTGTCACAGTCGAAGTACCTTGAACTTCCCCGCGAGGATCTTGTTATCATATCTAGCGCTCTGATAAAAACCAAGTCTTTATCGGTTACATATCAAAAATAATTATTTTTCCGCTACTTAGTTACTATGCAATAATAATAGCAAGACTGAAGGCCCAATTACACTAACTTATCGTTAATCCGGGATTCCGAATGACTTTACCTGAATTCGGAAACCCGTATCCGGAATCAATTAAAAATACAATGATATTTTTTTGTAAAGCTCTTAATCAGTTTTTATACCTATTTAATTAAATTACAATAATAATTATGATTCTTAATGAGCAAATCATTATCTAACGCATTGTTAGTGCAGCTTGCGATTGTTGTTTTGGAAGGCAATAAATAATCATTGAACACGCAAGCAAATTGGCAATTTACAGGTATGATATTACACACCTCACACCTCTGCCCAACCCTTCGGGAAAAAAAGGCGTGATGTTATGTTATGTGTGATATTACACAAAAATAAATAAATTATAATACCAGCCTATTATTGTCCCACTGCAGGGCAAAGGCCTCTTCTCATATAGAGAAGGCACGAGCATTGATCACAACGCTTACTCAAGACGGGTTGGCGATTTCAGACTTATATTAACTATAACTCCAGGATGTTTTTCTTTCACCGATGTCAGTCATGTCTAAGATAAACTAATAAAGTACATATGAATTGAAATAGTCACATTGGTAATTGCCCGGATTTGAAACCACAACCTCGTGCATGAGAGGCGAGGCCATAACCACTGGTTATCACGACATACACAATAATATCGAGCCACCCTGCACTTTTTGTATAGAAGTCTATAAGTACCTTCTTAAATGGTCGTGAATTCAAATTCGGAACAATGACGAAACCAAAATTATGGCCAGTATCAGAATTGCATAAAAAACATTTCTTTGACTCTTTTGAATTTTTGGTGCTATACCTCACAAATGGAATTCCACGGTGGCTCGCTTTTGGAGTCTGGGGGTGTAGAATCTTAACTTAAACTCATTCTGATAAGCGTCCTTGAAAAGCTGGACTTTGTTTAATTCATGTTACCGTATCACTTGTTACTCACGTCAGAATTCTGATTAATATTACTTTTGGAGAAGCTCGTCTAATAAGCGTGCTTCGTGTTATAACATTATAAAATGGATATGATAATGAATGCTCAAACGCAATCCACGTTGCCCATGTAATAAAAGACATTGACGTAATTTCGTTAGGAATTCTAACAAGTAGAGCTAGTCGGCCATGACGCGATTCAGGTATATAGGTATATTAGCAACTAATATACCTAAATACACTAAGCTGACCGACATTGCAATATCTTAGCAAGTAGATATAGAAACTGTATACTTTTGTCCAAATCGCTTAGTTTAAGTCGTAAAAGTTTTAAAACGAAAATATTTTTGGCAACATCCCAACCACTTTGATCAAAATGATTTGTATTAAAAAAGGAATAAAATGTTATCGACCGACAACTTCCGCTAAAGAACATTCATAAACATTTGATTTAGGTACATCTCGCCTTTACCACATTCTTTTAGAAAATGTTAGTAGCATGTAAATATCAAGTAAAGGGCAAAGGTGGCCCACTTTCAGTAAATCGTAGGTAAGCATTCAATGTGTGTTTGTTCATCAGGTCGATTCGGAAAGCCGAGTATAGGTGGCCGCAAGACTACAGCTGGCAGCAGTTCCACCGCTGCCGACGCCACGACGCCGGCCCCAGCAGAGAAACCAGTCTCACAACCCAAGGTCTGCATCCATATTCATTGTCCCCTTACTGCGTATACTTAGTTAATAGCTTAGCTATAAGAGCGACTGTACTATTTTGCATTGCGAATTTTGTGTCAGCTAAATACAGTGGTTAAGTCCGTGTTACGAAACATTTAAATATTTTGATAAGATGTAAATGTTAATTACTAGGTACGAGTGGTTTTATAAGTAAAGGTTAGTACTTTCAAACAGTGCAAATGTTCGTTGACCATATACTTACCCGTCATCGTTAGCAAAAGCACCCTTCGGTGCACAGAGTGGGTAGATAATCACTTACAATGGGTGTAGTAGCTCTAGTGATGTCTGTGGTTGAAACAATATGGTATATAAATAAATGTATAAAGATATTTATAACATTTAGGGACAGGTAAATAATTACCATTTGATTTAAGACTCAGCTGGATGGACAGAGCTTTTTCGGCTGTAGGTACAAAGCAATGTAAAGCCATGAGCCGCAGATTCTATCAACCGAGAATTTCGGATCATTCAATTTGTGTGGAGCCAAACAGCGTTGTCCTAATTCTGTCAAAACAACTATTTTCGACAGAGTTATACAAACAAAGTTTTCAATGCACCAAAACTAAAATCATAACAAAACAACATTTAAAGTTCAGAAATCGATAGGTTATGTAGATCTTACAATTGTGTATTTGTCTGGAGCGAAGTAAGTATGAGTAAGTTCCATATATTTGACGAGGGTGTTCCTTGTTGCAGGCGTTCGGTCGTCGTGGCCTGTTCTCCGGTCGCACCAGGCCAGCCTCCACTACTTCTGCCCCCGTGGTGGACGATGCCGGCAGCGCAGCAGCATCAAGTGAAGCGCCAGCAGCAGCGACACCCAGGTAAAATATGGTCATTTTTAAACGCTTTGCATGAAAAGAAAGAATGAAGAGTTTACGTTCGTGCAGACGATTATATACCTCGTCTATTAGCATACCTTGTCACTGTGAAAGAAAACATAGGGAGTTAACCAGTATTTCCTTGAACAAAAAATTTAAGGCGTGTGACTATCGTGTGATCCATCAACCCGCACTAGACCCGTGTTGTTGATTACAGCCCATTCGCGCCCATAGAGTGGAAATCTATGTCCCAGCAGTGAAAACATTATGGGCTGATTATCCTCTCCTATTATAGCGCGGTCTTAAAGAGTTGTCTAAAATGTTCTTATGTATACTGCATGAACGTTGACTTATCAACATATCTTTGTCAAAATCGTTCAATTAGAACTTGACTCGAATCTGCTGAGTCAAGTTCAAATTCCGAACATGATAACCACGGGTGACCACTGAAAATCAGCGCTGTGCTGTGGGTCCTCATAGCACAGCATCATGCGGAGTGGAAGACTTCTTGTCACAGTCATGACGTGTAGCTGCCGACTATTTCTGTTTCGTGCTCGTGATTATATTTTAATCTATTGTTTTATTTTATTGTTCCACTCGAGTAATTATCTTTTTTTTATGCACGTGTTTCTGTGACAAATAAACTTATTTTTCTTTATTTTCTTTCTTTCATAACATCTCATGGATTTCTTTCAGACCTAGGCTTCGTCCAGGACTGAGGAGAGGTCCATCAAGCACAAGCACCACCGCTGCAGCCAGCTCCGCCGCTGAAGACAGCACGTCGCCCAACGCAGGATCCGGAGAAGTCGCTGAGACTACCCCCATTCCTTCCAGGACTATTGGGTTAGTTTCACCACCACATCATCATTCTTTTGCGCTTATCTCAATTTATTTGGACTCAACGCAACATGTATTTTCTTCCATACTTCTCTATTAATCTTCTAAATTAGTTTCACCACAGTATCATATTTTTTTTTGTATCAGTCCGAATTTTATGTTGTAAAATTTTCTACAGTCAGAAACGCTGTCACTAAATTCACCCCAAAATAATTCTGATGTAGTTTCACTGGCTGTTGTAAGTTGGACCAGATCACATTAGGAAAATGTTTTTTTTTTTTAAATATCTTCTTTACTTTTATTTTACTTGCTATTCAGAGAAACTACAATTTATAGTATTCGGTATTCTGTCGAATGGTCAAAATGTGGCAGTCGTGACCGAATGAGCTAAATACCCAATGGTTGTTCTATTGCAAATTCATTGAATATGTTGCTATTAAAGTATCTAAAAAGTTTATCCGCTATTATGACATCAGCTTCGTTACACTAATTACCAGTGTTGTTATACTCAGATTAGTTCGTTTTCATAACGAACTATTTTTTCAAAACCCTTCCAATAGTAACCTTAGATGAAAGGTTCATCAATATTCAGCAGAAGAGTGAGTCAATGAATTATCATTGACTCACTCTTCTGCTTCATCACTTCTTTTTCATATTAATGAAAAAGAAAAAAAAAGATGTTGGTAAGTGGACCAACATATTTTGGGGTCGACTACCAATCTAACCGGATGCAGGTGAATATCAGTATTTTACATGGAGTGACTGCCTATTCGACCTCCGCAACCCAGTTACTGGGTAACACGATATCTCTTAGGGCTCTTGGTAAGACTGGCTGTCAGATTTTTGGGCTTCCGACTACCCGTGGCTTTTGTCAAAAATCTACGAATGACAAACGGGAGCAAAGGCTTATTGTGCTTTCTGAGGCACTGAAGGGTATCCATATGTAAAGGATGGTCACCCAGCTACGAACCGACCGCGGCAACCTTCGATCAACCCGTGCTGCTCTTATCATTTAGCCACGAGCCTGTAAGTGGACCAAATGTATTAAACCAACAATGTTCTGTTTGTTCCGCCTAGCCGTGGCAGACCCGGCGGTCTCCGGCCAGCGTCTCTCCGCCCTGGGCCCAGGTTGAACCTGCGCCCCAACCCCCGCCTGAGAGGCGTTAGCACATCCCCCGAGGCTGTCTCGGAAGCCCCCGCTGAGACTTCGGCTCCTGAATCACCTTCTACTGATGCGGATGCAGAGGTAATCAAAACAACAAATACAAATCGCAAATATAAAACACAAATAAATATCAAAACTGCTATATGCTAACTGGAAATAGACTCCATTCACAATACTATGTTGGGATCTTTTCAGAAACTTTTGCTGTTCTTAAAATACCATCACGGTATTCGAAAACAATCTCTTATTTCAAGGTGCAAGGTCATCGTATGATTTCTCTATGCTCGACGTTACCAGACTAAAATATGTGTTATTTCCTTTCAAACAGGCTTCATCGCCCACTCCCGCTCCCGAGGCACCTCGCAGTGGCCTGAGGGTTCGCACTAGGCTGCAGCTCTCTCCCTCCCCCAAGCCCCGTGCTTCTGCCACTCCACCTGCTCGCCGAGTCAACCCCCTCCTGAAAAGGAAGCTGCCGGCTTCTACAGAGGTAATTTTTAATCATGACTTATTAAGATAAAATTACATGAGATAGGTACATTAAGAAAAAAAAATCTGCTTCATAACTATTGCTGACTTTTATTTGTATGTACCAGGCAACTACAGAAGCGCCTAAGAAGTCAACAGAGGTAACAGAAGAGAGCACTAGTGCGGAGCAGAAGAGCGAAACAGAGACAGAGCCCACGCCGGCTGAGACCACAGCCGCGCCCCTACGCGGGCTTGACGCGCTCATCGCGAAGAGACGCGCAGCCGGCGGCATCGGGGGCAGGCCCGCCAGGCCCGCCAGAGGCATCTACCATCCCAAATAACCACCACAAAAATCCTAATTATCTCTGGTTACATACACAATGACATAATGCTGAACCATACGCCTCTTTCTATGTAGATCCTCTTATCTGTTCCAGTGACTCCGTCACTCAATTTTATTTTACACTTTTATTTAAAAGTTCGTTTTAAGGTTAAAATTAGAAATTCTCAGCTAAGTTCAGCATTTATGATATGTCATTAATCTTAGTCAATTCACTCCAGAAACTATTTAGGTGTTAGTGTCTTTCGTCTACGTACTATCTACCTAATATAAATGTTTTTTTCTACTGTAGTTTTAATGTGTCTATAATTAGTTTAAGTTTCTAATATTTTTTCATGCCTAGAAACGTGCCTTTGGGTACTCTCTACTTAGTTCTATCCTTTTTTATTTTACAAGTGTTATGTACATATTAGTAGTAGATATTGTTACGAGTAAGTCCGGGACTCCATATATAAGGATATCGCCCGAAAAATTCAATGTAAACCAAATCAATATCACTTTACCATCTATAAAAATAGTGTTTTCCGATATCAAAAGCCTTTAACTTCTAAGACATTTTCCAGTCCCTCTTGCAAATTATTTCTATCGAGATGTGTAATGTAGATTTCAAAATAGTTAAATATATGTACCTAAAAGAATCATAACAAGATTACCGTCAAGCCTTAGTTCAACACGACACCAAAATGTGTCTGTTATCTCCAAAACAACTTTAGATATAACTAATTTTGTCTAAATATTGTATTAATTATATCAGGATTTTGTCTTTATTCCAACACAAAATTTGTAGATATTTAAATTGAACATTTTGGTCGAGCATTTTGGTGTGTATTTATTATTGATTGGTGAAAAAGTTGTACTATATGTATGAGGTGACGTCACCGGTCACAATCAACTCGATATACTGTATCTACACGTCTGCTGAAGCACTGACTGCTAGTGCCATCGTGATATGTTTTTGTATCTTTCGTAAGTGTGATAATAAAATTAATAATTAAGATTATAACGTTTGGATTTTATTGTTTTATTTATCTCTTATCGTGAAATTTGACTCACAGTTTTGCTAGAACAAACGTTCTTCAGACGATGGTCTACTACCATTCTACAGCATCCAATAAATAAAAACATAATTGGTTTTTGAAAAAAACACAAAAAAAACAAAGTTTAAAATGTCAAGATTATCGTTACTGCCTACAACACGGACACCACGCACGGGACGGGACACAGCATTGTTTACAGGGAAATGTACCTCCATAAACGAAATTTGGTAAGCAGTAGATAATCTTCACATTTTAAACTTTGTCTTTTTGTGTTTTTTCAAAAACCAATTTATGATTTTTTTTTATTGGATGCTGTAGAATGGTAGTAGACCATGGTCTGAATAAAGTTTGTTCTAGCAAAACTGTGATTCAAATTTCACGGTGTTTATGTAATAAACATACATTTCACAAAGCGTTCCAGAGGATTGTTCTTCGACACAGATCCAGGTAGCAATCGGATAGGAACTCACCTTTCGTCAGAGAAAATGTTTTTGTCAGTCACGAAACAACCAAACTAGACTGAAACGAGTTAAATAAAAGGTATTCAGACGACCTTTACAGTTCACATGCTGAACACAAGGTCATGAAATTAAAATTGAGGAAAGAAATACTACATTGCAGACTCTTGGCTAATAAAACTACTTAGGTACTTGTAAGATGTTCCAAGAATACTGTATTTTCCTTCTACTATGATTATAGGGCTATTGAATCTAATTATAGTCGCTGGCACTTAACTTTGCAAGAATCGTAGATGCGCAGAACTCGTTTTCGCTTCTTCAAAAAATAAATTATGGCAATAACCATAAAATTAAAATTGTGATGGATGTGATGGCCCAGTGGTTAAGGCCTGGCCTCGCATGCACGAGGGTTCAAATCCGGGCAAGTACCAATGTGACTTTTTCAATTTATATGTATTTGAGTTTATCTTGGACATTACTAAAATTGGTGAAGGATCGCGAGTAAACCTGCACCCTAATTGCGTAACATATTTTCTCAAACAATTTTGCCTAATTTGTTTCATTTTGACAGTTCAACAACATTCATTTTTTACATTGATTTACGTTGTTGAACAGATTTTTTTTTCCAACTTATGAAGCAATGGATTACCAATCTGTGTGATTGTGTTTTATTACGCAATTAGGGTACTAGACTTATAGTTAATATACGTAAGTCTGAAACCGCCAACCCGTCTTGAGCGCGCGTGGTGATCATTGCTCGTGCCTTCTCTATATGAGAAGAGGCCTTGGCTCGGTAGTGGGACAATAATAGGCTGGTATTTTTTATTTACCTACCACAGAATAATGATAAAAGTATCATTTTTAGGGTTCCGTAGTAAACAAGGAACCCTTATAGTTTCGTCATGTCCGTCTGTCTGTCTGTCTGTCTGTCTGTCCGCGGTCTAGCTCCAAGACTGTTAGTACTAGAAAGTTGTAATTTGGCATAGATATACATATTAATCATGCCGACAAAGTGGTAAAATAAAGTTATGAAAAATATTTTTTTTTAGGGTACCTCCCCTACACGTAAAGTGGGGATGTTGTTTTTTTTCTATCCCTTGTTGTGGGGTATCATTGGAAAGGTCTTTCAAAAAAATTATGAGTGTGTTAAAACCATTTTTCAATTCAGAGATCCGTTTGCGAAATATTAAGCTTTAAAGTGCAAATTGTTGTTAGAGTCAAGTGTCCCCCCCCCTGCCAGCTAAATGGCTGGTTTTAGATATGTGGAAAAATTCACGGCAGTAGCTTATATATAACGAATTTAAAAGGAAAACTATCACAGCTGAGTAGGCTTTACAAGTTAACGAGTAATAATCGACCAACTTAGATTTGCGGTTGTAAAAACATGTTCTCCGATACATTCTGCATGAAAGATTTTTTTTTTCAACTACAAAGTTAAGTTTGTTCTTGGGATAAATTCATACCAACTATGGAACCCTACATTGTGCGTGGTCCGACATGCACTTGGCCGGTTTTTTTGTTGCACTTAGTGTACATGCGCAAACTTACTCCCAATACCCCAAAACCTTGCCAAGTTACGTGCCGGCGACTATACAAAATGTTATCATAGTTTAAGGCGTAATACATGACGAAACAGGGTTGAATAAAACTGTAAACCAATTGAACTCTCTTGGACTGACGGTGGAGGAAAAACTGTAGGTACCGCTACTAACCAGTGTGTACCTACTACTGAGCAGGAGAACTTCTCAGTTCTTCAATATACTTACAGTGCTTAGCAGCTTTATCCCAGCCTGAAATTGCAGTAATGTAAATTTTAGCCTGGTAAACAACAAACATAAATGTGCTTCCTCTCAACAAATAAAAAATGGATTAGATAAATAATACTACGGGATCTAAAACAAGAGGCAACACAATCAGTTTAGCCAATCATAGTGTCTCTGGCTGGCTCAAGGTCGTCAATAATGAACGGGCGGACAATATTAAATGTTACTCTGTCCGTATAATGTCCTCTACTAGTTAATACAGTGTGTCACCTCTATCTACCTAAACAGCCGACCGATTGACGATATTTATTTTTACAATTTACACTCACTTAGGTTGATTATACACTGAACTGAAAGTTTGACAAAATTGTATGGACAATTTTATTATTTTGTTGGAGCATGCTTGAGCGTCTAAACCTATAGACATTGTGTAAGGAGTACTACCTTGTTGTCTGCACGCGGTATTAATTAAAATTTACTGTAGGTATTTTTTTGAGCTTTTATTGAGAAAAGGTACAAATTAAGGAGTCTGCCCACTACACCGTATCATACCGTGACCGTGCTAGGAAAGTGTCAGGCAAAAAAAATCTTTGTTTTGAAAAGTATGAGACTAGCTCACTAGACCGTTCCGTCACCAACCAACACCGTTGCGTGCCATGCACGGAGCTTCAATAATTGTCGGCGAGAATATTTTGCCGGTGTTGATCGTCCCGTGCATGGCACGTGGCATTGCCAAACCGGTGCGCGCAGGTGGCGAAACGGTGAGCATAATTATGACCGTTCTAAACCCTTTATGAACGGGTTATAAACGGACTATTTTCTAATATCCATCGTATATTCACTCGCTCTTCCTGACGCGTCTGCCTCACGTGAAAACACAAGTGAACTACTCAACCGAGAGAACGGGAATCATACGGATATGACACGCGGTGGATACACGGATGCTTCGGTCACAGAAATCGTTACGCACGGGTATGATACGCTGTTGAGACGTTCTAGTGGGCATAGTAATCCGTGTCGTGTTTTTATCCGTGCCTGATACGTTCATAACACGGTCATGGTATGGTACGGTATAGTGGGCAGACTCCTTTAAGCATGCCTACGCCAAAAGTCACCCTTGTTCAGGGGCCCAAGTCTGCCATTTTTATAAATTCGTCATTCCAATACGATCCCATTGTCATTTTGCTAAAAGTTCGTAATCTGCTAAATTCATAATGGTCGATCATTGGTCGGTCAATGGTCTCGTAATAGAATTGTGTTATAATGGCATTGTCGTATTGCCATTATTATAAAACTTGTTGGTAGAAATGACCGACTTCCGAAATTAAAGTTATTTTTCACTTTAGTTTGGAAGTGACTAGGTTTGTAATTTATCTAAGTTACAATAGCCTTACATCAACTGCTCATCAAAAATCCCCAAATCGCTATAGATTTGCCTATAATATTTGAAGAGTTCCCTCGATTTCTCCAAGATCCCATGATCAGATCGTGAACAAATGACAATGGGACCAACTTGAAAGTATACCCATTCAAACAAAAAAATAATTTTTCAAATCGGTCCAGCGGTCTTCGAGTAATCGGGGAAAATACATTTAAAAAAAAAATCCCGACGAATTGAGAACCTCCTCCTTTTCTTTGAAGTCGGTTAAAAAGCAATGACTGCACAATGACGTTCTAATGGTATGATTCACTGATCAAAGGAACTGTCACAATTTTAACAGATTACCGTCTAAGTCAGTCATTTATTTGTCAGTCATTTTTTTGTTATACCTAAACGATTTTTAGTAGCACTTAACACATTACTTACACAATGTGCGTAACGAAAGTTTTTTTTTTTGTAACGTTTAATTACTAATTAATGTCATTATGTACGAGATTACCAATAAATGCTATTTCGTTCAATGAAGTGTCAGTGGCTGACCATTGGAAAGTCATAATGACGCCATTATATTAGTAGATTACCAAACTTGTCAAAATCAACAATTATGAGATCAATGATAGACCATTCTGACACTATTGTAATAGCAGACTTGAGGCCCTTGCTTGAATGAGTAACTTGGCCTCTTCCTGATGAGCATGATTGATTCAAATGAATCGAAGTGAATAAAATATTATGTGGCTTGTAGTAGGCAGTGGTCTAGTGGGCTGCCTCCTTAATTTGTACCTTCTCTCGAAAGATCGGTTCGATTGAGTCTGATTAATAATTAATAGCTGTGCTATTTGATGGGAAACCTATTTCTTTTGTTCAGAGAAATAAGAAAGTAAGTATTTAGAAAACTAACTAAATTTTTTGGCTGCTAGAATTCCTTAATCAAGCCAACCAAACCCAGGAAAAGATGGAGGCATGATATAAAATGGCTACTAACTATGAAGTGGATTCTGAGATTTAGGCTAAGCGTGCTTTTCCGATCCCAAATAAATTATTACCATAGCAGGAACATTATGTTAATGAATATGAATAAGTAGGTCATGAAACTGATCCAAGTTGCAGTGTCATCATAACGCATAGGTTATACCTGGTATGATTGAGAATAAGGAACCCTAAGGTAAAATCTTAAAAGAGAACTTCACGAAATTCCCCAGGATAGACTCAAGCCTTTCAGCCAAAAACTCCGGTCACCGGTACCACTTTTGGATAAAGTAATAAGATGCATAGCAACAATCATTTGTAAATAATAAACAGTAAGTATTCATTTTACACACTCCCTTTCGATTTCTGATAAATATTATCATATTATGAAATACCTAATGAGTAATCGAAAGCGAGTTCGAATGCGATAAACATGTTTACGCAAACAAAGGAGAATGAGGCGCAATACTGTCCTTCTTTGACATCACAAATAAGAACAATGTTGTTTTTTTTATAGACAAATAACATGCACAACTTGTTTAACGCTTGTTCAAATAAATGCAACATAAGAATAGAATAACATGTAGATTGTGTTCAGTCTGACTAGTCTGACAACTAGCATAAAGAAATAAAACATATCTGACGATACGTCCTATTCCTATCTAAGAAGTAGTTATGCAACTAGCAGCAGCGATAAACTTGTTTTTAAAGTAAATAATTATTTAATAATTAAATTTTATCTGGTTGCTCACACGGCCCAAAAAGTAGCCGTGATCTCAAAAATGCACACGGAGACTACGTACGGTCGCGAGGTGCCGCGTGTGGCTCCATAGCTGATTGGAATCGAGTGCAAACTCAGCCGTACATATCGGTGGAGCAGACCGCGACTATGACGTTCGCTCATTGGCCGCTAACGAAGATAAGTGTCGACCCCGCACGCCACGCTGCGCGCTGGTCGGAATCATACCGCGCTCCTCGCTGTCCCTACTCCACAGTTGTTCTCCAGCCGCTCAGCAACACATACAGAAACCACAATATCTTAAACGTGAGTATCATTTTGTACTTTTATCTATTAAAAGTTAACATAACACTCTCAATATATGTTTTTAACTAACCTCTGGAAATCGTGAATCAATGTTTTCAACGCTCCGAATTTTAACTAGGCCAAAACCAACTACATATATTACTTGGATAAAAATTACTCGCTTCTCTGTGAATTTTGCTTTACAATATAGTATTACCCTCACGTAACATGCAGGTACCTTTGTGTACCATTTTGCATTAGCTTTATAATATAATACATCATATTTTAATGCTTGCGACTTATTTAGTGGGTATTTACTTTTAGTAAACACTAAAACCGGTTTTGCTCCCTTTTGTACCGACATACCTTCTTGAAATAATTATTCGTGTTACATGCGTTGAATTGCAGATCTCTACGAAAAATATTTGTGAATTTATTTTTTTACACCAAGTTAAGGTGTAGTCCGGGTTTACTACTAATTATTTGGATAGTTATTTTTTTGTTTTCTAATTTCAAGATGGTTTTGGAAATCCAGTCAGTCTTAGTGGTGGATGGTGTTGGTGCTAACTGCACGGAGATCCTCAATTCACATGGAATTAGTGTCATCAACAAAGCGAAGATCACCAAAGAGGAACTCTTACAAGAAATACCGGTAAGGGCTCTTTACAAAGGTCAAGATAAAAATGTAACTCAATCATTTTTATTCATCGTTATCTTTATTTCTAATGACAAGAGGTTGTTGCACTTTGCGTAAGATTAGGCATGTCATATCTACTTATCTTTAATGATTTGTTTTTGTTGTTTATATGTTTATGCATTCACAAAAAATAACCATGCATAGGATAAAATGCATAAGCATGGATAAAAATAAATATTTTCCGGCTGCATTGTAATTTGTAATTGCAATAATTCTGATAAGAATAAAGTTGCAGTTTTCCTTTTATCTAAGTTTTTTTCCTTCTAACTACAATTTCCTAGTGTGTCAGGTATTTCTTAACCCCTTAATTAAACAGTTACGGGCCTACTTCTAAACTATTCGTTGTGTTCCTTTGATTTTTTTTATATTGTCTCTGCTCTCTACCCTGTTATTCTCTCTAAACATTAGGGTAGTCCCAATACAAGTACAAGTACTGTGTAATCTCAGAAAATGACAACATTTTTATTTTTGGGAATGTACATTAATTAAATACCAATTGTTGAACAGAAATACAATGCTCTGGTGGTAAGATCTGCATCACAAGTCACCAAGGAGGTTTTGGAAGCTGGCAGAAACCTGAAGGTGGTTGGTCGCGCTGGTGCAGGAGTCGACAATATCGACGTCAAAGCTGCTGGCGAGCGAGGAATAGGAGTCATCAAGTAAGTGGCTGTAAAACATACTGAGACGAATAGTGTTTTTTAACACACCTATGTAAAAAGTTGAATTCGCAAGGGGCTCGGTTCCGTTCCAATCATGAGAATTGATTTCAGACACTTATTAAGCTCAACTGGCTCAATTGACAAACTTAATTGTGTTCCAATGCCGATGATTTCGTTTGTCTTGCTGGTCATTTAACCTTTATTTATTTTCGCTCTTGTCTGATAAGTTTTGTAAATTTTTGTTGCAGTGCCCCAGGAGCTAACGCCCTAAGTGCGTGTGAGCTCACTTGCAGTTTGATCTTGAATCTCTCGAGACATGTGGTGCCAGCTGCTTCAGCCCTGCGCGCCGGTCGCTGGGACCGCGCCCTCTACACCGGCACTGAACTCAATGGCAAGACACTCGCCATCCTCGGTCTGGGCAGGGTCGGCAGAGAAGTCGCCGTCCGCATGCACGCCTTCGGAATGAAGGTATATGTATATGTCTCTTATTCTAGGTCTGTGCGAAATCACCAGCGAATAAGAACTACCTTCAAGAATATTTCTATGGCGTGTTTAGCCGTCAAAGCGACATTTTTACTGTAAATAATGTCACTTTGACAGCAAACCACAACATAGAAAAGAAACATCGTTGTAAACAGCACATAAATCGAAGATACAATAGGTACATATTGTACAATGTTATAATTTTTATTGCATTATTGGATTATGGATAATATTAACAAAGCAAATATTTTGACGAATATGACTTGATTGTCGACTCCTGAGGAGACCTGATGAAACAAATGACTGTTAACTAAAATTCCACTGACACTGAGAAATCGTCAGTAAAATAGCCGATAAGATAAGGAAGCAATATTAATGGATAGATTACTTGGATTTTTCTGATGAAATAATGTCTGATGCAAATTTTAGCTTTTAACCTACTGATAACATCCTATTCGTTATTTGTACCTTTCAACTGTTTGTACGCAACAAGCTTTTGTATTATCATGATGCGCTTGCTTGCTATTATGAGCGAAATTTTATCATTTATGCCGCAATTGTTATCAGTTGAAATAGCGACTGTATACCTTGTCTTCAATCTTACGAACGTCCTGCCTGCACAGATCATCGGTTATGACCCGTTCGTCACCGCGGAAGACTGCGCCACCTTCCACGCGACCAAGATGGAACTGGAGCAAATCTGGCCGCTCGCTGATTACATCACTCTGCACACGCCTCTAATTGAATCTACAAAGAGTAAGTGCGCGATATGATTAAAATATCGAAACCTGGTCAAAGCATTTTTATCATTATCATTGTACCGATATCTAGTTAAAATAGGTATTTTATTATCATCTCAGCGGTAAGACGTCCACTCCTGGACATCCATAGCCCCAAGACCTGGAAAGGCGGTATACCATAAACGCCAAGCTTGGTAGGCAGGTTGGCGACCGCAGTATTTAATGTCGTTTGAAAAATCAAGTTATTCTTTGCGTACGGCACCTTAATTACGGAAAACTGTCAAAATGTTTTATCATATTAACACATCGGTGAATAATATGCGATTACCATATATTATCAATTATAAAGTTATTCTTAGATAGTTATTTTTATTGTGTTTTTAGGACGTTTTTGGGGTTTATTTATGATAATCATGAAAACGTATGATTTTCTTTTGATTATTTCTTTAGATCTGATAAATATTTTATCATAACATCACGTTTCATGTTAGATGTTTTCATTCCTTTATAATTTGAGCTCCAGAGGCCAAAGACATGAATATAGGTACGAATTACGAACAAATAAATTCTCTTATCGAGTAAATTGTTGTAAAACAATTGGTTTCACTCACTTTATTGTATTCGGTTGAATATTTATAAGATTTGCTGTTTAATTAACGCGCGTAACTTTAGACCGGTCAATCGGTAACCTACATCTATATCATTTATTTAGAATGTTTTGGTTGCTGTGTTATCTTCGTTGGAAATTGTAATTTCGTGAAAAACTAATAAATATTATATAAATAATACTCAAAATATTTATTGAAATAATTATTCTCCAGTACTCATTTAATGGCCAAATCTCATCATACAAATAAATGTTTCTCTACTACAAACAAAACTTTCCACCTAAGACTGTGGATTGTGAAAAAAAAAACAATCCAATAAAACCTGAAAAATTTCGTGCGAATATAATATCTACTAATATAACATAACGCCTGTATTACTCAAAGGGTTAGCCAGGGGTCTACCAATATTACACCCACATTTCAGCAGTTATGTAATAGGGGCGAGTCTGCTGTCATCAACCGGGCACAAATCCAGACTCAGAAATTCCAGGTGGAAAAACCCAATAACACTTTGCCCGACCCGGGAATTTAGCCCTAGACCTCATGCTCTGCAGTAGCGCTTTCAACCACTAAATATATTTATTTTTCTTATTCGTGTTTTCATATGCTCCATCCTTATTTACAGACTTCATTAACGCAAATGTGCTGGGTAGCTGCAAGAAAGGAATCAAGATCGTGAATGTAGGACGCGGAGGTCTTATCCAGGAACGTGACCTGCTTGATGGTCTCAACTCTGGACAGGTGAAATTGATCATCAATAATCAATAGTTTATAATATATTAATTCTACATGTTACTGTTTCCCTTGGCTGAAGTTGTCTGTAAAGGAAAACCATCCTTTTCCGAAATAGAAGTGGTACAAATATAATTCCCTTGGGCACTCCAATTACTTTAGACTAATATAGTTTACGTTGAACTGTAGAATTTGTGTAATTTCAGTTAACAGTAACTTCTACACACTTAATTCAAGGTAAAAAATTAAAACTAACTAATATCGAGAATTCGCCTCTATTAAGAGCAGTGGTGGCCCAGTGGTAACGGCAGCGACTTACCGAGTCGTCGGTCGTGGGTTTGAAACCTGACAGACACTTTACTTTGCGTAAATTATTTCATCAACACTGCTGTCAAAACGGTGAAGGGAAACATCTTGAGGAAACCGGCACTGGCCTAGAACCAAAAATTCAAAGACATGTAGCATCCACGAACCTGCACTGGGCCCGCGTTTTGGATTACAACCCACTCCCTCTCACTTAGAGGTCTGTGTCCCAGCAGCGGGAACATTATAGGCTGATTACACCTTTACACAATCTATCAATTTGTAACAAGACTCCTTTGAATGTTTTTTTTTTTTACCTTGATTGATCTTTTTGAGTTTTGCAAGTGTCATTAATAATTTCAACTGTTATTTTTCAGGTTGGAGGAGCAGCTCTTGACGTGTTCGAGCAGGAGCCTCCTACTGATCCCCTAACTCTTGAGATCATTCAGCACAAAGCCGTGATTGCCACCCCGCATTTAGGTATGTTCATCTAGAACTTCATTATTTTGTCCATTCGATTCTGATCAGGCAGATCAATCAACATACTCTTACGTCCGCTTGCACCACCAATAACTAAAATACTTTTAACACTAAACGTATTTCAAATACCACTTTGCCTCTGTCATCTTCAAAAAGTAATTGTCAGAAACATAACGACATCTTAAATTCGTTTAGCTTAATTAATGTGTTTTACGATTTGTGGTGCAATTGGTGCCTTATTGAGTCTCTGGCGATGTTAAATCCAGTTTACGCCAACCAGCAAGGGCGGATCCAGTATATATTTCTGGGAGGGGCACATGGGCCAGACAGATAAGAAGTGTCTCCTGTTTTCGGGATTCTTTTTCAATGAAGATTAGAAGCCTACTTCTTCAGCGTTCATAATTGAAGCGATTTCTTCATAGATTCAAGCCAGTCCATTGTCCATTCAGACAATTCGATTTTATTTTACTTAAACCGTTTAGGGGGGCACGTGCCCCTGTGCTACCCCCCTGGATCCGGCCTTTACAATCAGAATTATAATCTGGTACAATTCTTTCCCTAACTTTAATGTAGATTTTTTGCGATTGCAAAATCGTTAATTACACTTTGTGCTCAATTTTATTCGAAAGCGTACAAAAAATATACATATCACGATTTCATGAACACTAATGCAAAAATTTACAATTCTAGATACATAACTTCTAGTGCCTAAGTACTGCAGCTATGTATAATTTCCAACAGAAATTGCCCATAATTACATTAGTCCGTGAATAATAATTCCATACTACTATGAAAAATAGGTTAGTGTGCGGCAGTAGCTAGGTATCTACATATTTATATTACATGTATTTCTTACATAACTTTAATAACGATGCATGTCCTAGTTAACACATATCTACATATAATCTCTCTGTTGCACGACGTAGGTATCTGATTGAATGATTCTGTACACCCAAGTCTTAATTTGGCTCTTATCCTGCCTCCAAAGTATGACTTTGATAACTGATTTTCCCATAACATTGCTGTACGTTTGCTATGGAAACCTTATCAGCTGTTAGTGAAGTCTGGTTCAATTTTTATGCAATTTAATTGTGTGAGTTATTGACACTTGATAAAATTCGAAATACTTAGTTTCCTTATGTTATGTTTCTGACTGCCTCGTTAACCATGGTAAAAAAGTTATTGGATTTTTTGTTGGTGCGTGTAAAGTTCTTATGAATGTGTACAGACAGATGATTAAAACGTGGACTTTACTCTCTGTTTTATCTACTATTTTCGATGAAGATTCGTGATCTATCAACATAATTGTAATATGCTGGTTTTAAGCGATCTATACTTTTGCTTGTATATCTGGCAACAGTACACAAAATACCTTGTCAATTCTACTGATGACGCGATATGGTTCGTCGTAAGGAGATTGTAACGGTTTCCGTACTGCATCATTACTAATAAGAAACACATAATCAAATACAATTTTTTGTGTACAAAAATCTTGTGAGGTGACTTATTATCCCGACAGGAAAATCATTCATCCATGAATTACGTCCTAATTACTTTGTTTACATACCTAACTGTTATCATCGTACGACTTTACATTACTGGTGTCGTAAAAGTCACCTGATAGCTGAATATTACTAAGTACCATACAACATTTGCGCTGCGGTTACGCCTGTTTCTGTCCTAATTTTTGTACGTAACCCTAACATTGCAGGTGCCAATTGAGATACCCAGCATTTAGTATATACGCGGATTTTAAAGATCTGTATCCATCGTTCTACTGCTCCAAGCATTGTAGATGATACGAAGTGGCACGCGTTTTCTTAATTCCCATTCATAACATTAATTCGCTAAACACATTACAACCAAACTGTATACCTTGATCACTTGTGAGCTTAACCGGACAGCCGTAACAACTGACTAATCCAACCCTCGAATAACGTTTTTGCAACTACTTCTGCAATAATCTATCCATAATTGTCAAAATCAGTATCCATCAGGTGAAAATAGTAAAGGTCCTACTATATGTCTATGTCGCAGATGGATTGTCAAATCCGCTGTTTTACAAAACAGCTCCGTTATGTAAAACAGCTGAAAAACTTTCAGCTAGGTTGCCGTTGCGTTACGTTTAACAAAAGTGCTACCAACGTTTAGACGTAATGCAGAATGGCTTATTTGCAGTCACAATAAGCTACAATAGACGTGGATATATTTAGTAACTTGTTCCGCTTAGCTATTTCTAAAGAGCCATAAAAAACTCCTGAAAGAAATCGACACGTGTTTCACCTCTCAACGAGGCATCCTCAGGATGACGATGAACTTGTTGCGAACTCGAACACGGCGTGTTGCCACACCAAGCGCTGAGAGACTGAGCCTTATCGCCCATGAAACCCACTTATATAGTGTCGTCGTTATCAGTGTGACCGTTATCAGTGCGATAAGGGGCGTACAATCGCATCAAAGGTGACGTTGGCATACTCTTATTTAATTCGTTCAACAGTGTAATGTTTCCGGTATTATTCGCAACAAGTCCATCGTCATCCTGAGGATGCCTCGTTGAGAGGTGAAACACGTGTCGATTTCTTTCAGGAGTTTTTTATGGCTCTTTAGAAATAGCTAAGCGGAACAAGTTACTAAATATATCCACGTCTATTGTATTTTATAATGGATTTCCGCAAGGTCACGCCTGAATCAATTAATTATCTTGTCACAATAAGCGTTTGGTGGCGTCTAATGTTGAATTGGTCGCAGTAACTAAGCTAGGGCACCCTGACCGATTGGTCTAGGTTAGGTTACAATTGTGACTAACCGCGCACAAGCAGAGCGACCAAAGCGAGCGGTGCCGCGGCAGCGGCCGGCGAGCGCTACTTCCAAGTTGGTTACTTGGTTATTTAGTATTTTTAGGAGTGACTTTCACAAAATTTTATACTAAAATTGTTCTTAAAATCACTGTTTTCACTTGAGTTAGGGTAATTTTCACTCATATTACTCGTTTTATTTATTTCTGTGTTGGACGCTATTATTTTATGACACAAAATTCAAGAGCGACAAAATATAGATTTAGACCAAAATCTACAATCTGACGAAACTCCACGCTGTTTTACATAACCTCTAATCGTTGAACCATTTTATTGATAAATGCAAAACATTTATGCAATTCTGCGTATTAAAGTTTAGTAATTATGCAAAATCGCTAAACGTCGTTCAGATGTTTTACATAACGGAACTGTTTTGTAAAACAGCTAGTGGTTATGTAAAACAGCGGATTCGACAATCCATCTGCGACATCTATATTCTTACCCTTACTATGGATCGTTCTTAAATCAGATACAGTATGTTTAGTTGTTAGTTGCCAAAGTCTGTGACAGAACTTAGCGATGGGAAGTTCAAAACCCACATCAAACGTGTCCTTATCAAGAATTCATATTATAAAATTAAAGACTACGTTGAAGACAAGGAAATTTGGCAATAATTCCTTCTGCACATGTGGCTTCCCTGGTACCTCATTAACGGCATAAATAAGTAAGAGTCTATTAACTGCTTCCAAATTACCATGTTTATTTAAATCTTTATTTTTTTTTTACATTCGCCCTTGACATATTTACTATTCTATTATTTGACATTATATACTTTTTTTTTTTTTTGTGGCTTTTGTGGACATGATAATTATTCAGATTGATTACAGTTGTAATAGCAATCATATAATTGCGTTTTATTTAAAATAGGTTTTTTTACTTTTTTTAATTAATTAATTTTTTTGTATAGATTCTTTTCTACATATTTTGTGAATGTGAGAACGCTGTAGGCTTAGTGGATTGTAGACCTGTTGACCATTTTCTATTTTGTTAAGTACTTGGTACTTATTGAAAGATCTACACTGTCCTCCCATACCTAGAAACACTGTTATTTGAAAGTGATTTACATCAATGTTTGAAAGTATTGTAAAAGCCAATTATTTTTAAAAGAGTAACCGTGGAGTTTCTTGCCGGCTCTTCTCCATAGGAAACGACCAATTGGAACCGTGCACCTAGCTTCTGACGTTTCATAAGTGCCCATGTAGGTTTATGTGAAATAAAATATTTTGATTTTGATTTTGATTTTGATTCGTCGGCAGTCGACATATATTTAAAAAAAAATCTTTAACTAAAAAAAATACGTGAGTCCAACACCACATGATCACGCCATCTTTTGATCACGTCAGGTATCTTTTGATCACGTCGGGGTCAACAATTTGATCCAGAATTTCTCCCCGAGTAGTTCCGAGTATGGTGCCCAGTTAGTGGCTATAGGCTCTACGCCGATTAACTGGGGAAACGTGGATAAACTAAATACCTAGTCCTAGTCTAACATTCGGGGAATACAATCGTCACGTTAATTATCATTATTGTATGTAAACCTGATCAATGTGTTAATGTCCCAGGTGCATCAACAAAGGAGGCTCAAGTCCGCGTTGGTCAAGAGATCGCCGAACAGTTGGTCAACCTAGTGAAGCCTGGTACTTACAAAACTCCTCTCGCAGAGGTCACTCGCGTTCTCAAGAAGTAGACAAGCAGAGAGAAGAAACATTCCTATGTTAACTCATCATATTCATCATTCATTTTATCTCTACTTTTAAGCTATTTTTAATTATCATTATCCTTTTTAATCTTATAACTTCTGGAAAGAAAAGTTGTAGAACAGTTATCTTTCCATAAGATATATAAATTACAATGTGTTATTGACATTACTAAGTTGTATTTAACTAAAACGTCTCGAACGTTATCTTCTCTGTCTATGAAGTAAGTTTCTTTAATAAAGAACTATTACAAAATCCACTGAAATAAGCGCTCGAAAATTTTTATACTCAAATGTGTATTAAAATGATGACAAATGCCATATGATCGATAAGTTATTACATATTAAAATGTTGATGGTTAGCTTTTTAACCGACTTCCAAAAGGAGGAGGTTCTCAATTCGTCTGTATGTTTTTTTTTTTCAGTGAATATTTTACCTACCTAATGTTTCAAAATTGTTAATGTTTCTAAATTGTTATGTTATTATTTTAAACTAAGTATTTGAAGGGTCAACGTCGTTTTCTGGATCAGAAAGTATCGCTGATATGCAATATAGTAATAAAATAAAATACCGTAAAAATAAATTTAAAATTATTTTATTTAAAAATTACTTACACTTATAAAATACACAAGTATAAAAAATGTATTCTAATCCATCTAATATGATGAACTTGGAATCTAAAAGGGTTCTTTGTAGCGTATGTCCGCTGTCAGACTACAACCTAGATTATATTATGTAACAATCGATGAATGGCCTAGCAATTTTATCATAATAATCATTGCATCTAAATTACACAAACTCGCATGGTCCAAATTATTTCACAATATCACAGGGTGAGTTGCCGCATCGTGGTACGAATATATTCTAGGTTATAGCCTGCAGGGAGTTAGTTAAACTTGTTCCCAGATAATATTTTTGACAGGAAGGGATGAGGGGATTGGGATGGTGGGTAGGGAGTATTGTGTTGACGGGGGAGTTAGTTGCCGCCTCGCCTGAACGGCCTGCCGGACCTCGCGGGGGCAGCCGCGGCATCGCTCTGGGGCTCCTCCTCTGTTTCTTGGACTGACCTTGTGGCTGCTGAGAGAAGTAAAAATAATTGGAATCCACGAACTAAACTTTGTAACTCTATAAATTACTAACACTCGGAATAATTAGGTAATTTTCTAAATAATTTTACTCTAAATAATTAACACAAAAAAGACCTGATTGCAGATTGTTAAACTCGTGTCAAGTGACCTGAGTGGCAGTTGCTATTTCAGTCAGTTTTCAGCTGTTAAGGCCAGGTGTTATTTAATTATAAATATTTATTGGTAAAATCATATGCTCAGAAAATATCAGATTGGGTTTTTGTGTTTATGATAGCATGTTCACCAAATTGCTGATGAAGGGCGAGCAAGCTTTACAAGGCCAAACCGTCAACTCAAATAGTTCAGGTACAAGTACCTACTTAAATAATTTATTTGCACAGTTGCGTAAATTATGGCCATTTTTCAGGAGCTGTCTTTTGAATGACATTCAAAATCGCGGAATAGGTATTTGAAGGTTCATTGTTATTGAATTTGAGTTCAAAAACAATCAAATTCAATTCAAATGAGGACGTGCAAAATAACATATTTATACTAAGGTATGCTTTAACTTACGTTTGCCAAATCGTCCTCTACTGGGCTTAGGCGCTACTGGTGCTTCGTCGTTAGCTACCTCCCTGGTCACCGGAGCATTGTTGAAACGCTTTTTGCTCTTGTTATCTGCAGCAGAAAGAGCATTCTTAATTTCCCGCTCGTGCTCTCAACATTAATGATGATGACGTATTATTTATGAAAACCTGTCACCCAAATGATAGTGCCAATGACAAAATGCATGATGAAATGTGTGATTTCAAATGTACTACTAACTGTAAGAAATTTTGGTGGGGTCAAGAGAATCCTGTGCTGACGACGAAGTGGTTGTCGATGGGGCGTTCAATTTGGCTGTAAATATAAAGTGTTGTTAATGTTGAACCAATCGTTCCTAAGATAATATTCTCTTGATTAAAATAGTAGGTTTAAAGAAACTTGTTGATATATCTATGGCGTATTGTCTGCTGCTGAAGTTTTCTCTTACTGTCCGATCCTGACCACATATTGGAGAATACAGAATTTAGAGTAGTTTTCGACATACTGACATTTTAACAGACATGTTATAAACCACGTCACTATTATTCTCAATGCCTTTCCAACTGACCTTCGGCAGCCTGAGCCCTCTTTCTCTTCAATAACTCGAGCAGTTCCGTGTTACTCCTGAAGGGCCTGACGCCGCTGCCCACCAGCTTCTTGCCTTCTGTGGTGGAGGAAGGGGCCTCGGTCGAAGCCTCCAGTTGCTCGCCCTCAGCTGGGTAGTCACCTTCGTCTTCGTATTCTGCTTCATCCTGGAAAAAAAATTTGGTCATGATCCACAATTAAATAAATAACATCATGTTACCAAGGAAAAAAACTACATGTTTCCCTCCATCAGGAATTCTGCACACTGCAATGCTTTAATGAACTTGAACCGATGGTCAATAAAGATAAATAGAAATTCTGCTTAAAAAAGTGGTTCAAAAGATGTTCCATGATAAAATATCTTATCATCATAATTTTTGTTGCTTTGTAATTTGAAATCGACCTTCCTAACGAAAACCAATATTGTGAATTCATTATGACAATTTGATTCACATTGATTGTTAAGTGTTGACTTATCCATCTACGAAGACACTGTTGGTGATTTGCCAATTGAGTGACCCGCCATTGACCCAACAAAACAGGTCCAATAAAACGTCAGCCTGAGGGCATTGTTGAAAGGTTGAAACTTGATTGTGTATTATATGCAGACAAAATCACCGAATAGGGTCGTAACAATTGAAATCTTTGCCATCCGTTCCAATCAATTTGGTTTGATCTTAAAACCAGATTGTCACCGTCTCCTTCATACTTAAGCTTGGATCAAACAGAAGGCGTAGTTATTCTTCAGACTAGAAAACTGGCCGTTTATTTGGTATTATTTATCATCAAAATTAGAACGGAATAATAAGGACTGATATTGATGAAAGTTTGCGACATTGCCTATGACAACAGATGTTCAACTCTGAACTGTAGATACTAAAACAGTACGTGTCAGAAGCATCGAGGTCACCTCTGTGGCGAATAATTCAGCTGCCTCTTGCGCACCTGTCCTTGACCTTTGCATCACAAGTCCTGTTACAAAGTAGCTTTACATAATATTTACAATTAGACAGCTACAGAACCGGACTCAATAAAGCATACAAGTTTTAAAAAAGTAATTAATTAATGTATGCATTTTCCGCATACGAGCAAAGACCACGTTTTGCAGTGGACGTCATTAATTTCCTTGGGAAACCAGTTCGGTCAGACGACGGGTTGTGGCCGAAACTTGCAGGTAGAAATTCTTCAGAGGAAAGGGAGGTCTCACAAAGGTCATACGCGAAGGTGACCCGATCATCGGACGCTCGCCACATTCGCCTTGAACTAGATGGACCTGCAATGACATCCTTTGCGAAACGCTGGTGCATCGAGTGACGTCACTACCTAATTTAAGCATTTTTAGATAAGCCCTACATTGCTGTGCTGTAGCTATTAGGTGCAGCAGTTGAATGCTGGTGAGCTTCAAAAGAATCTTTTAAATAGCTACAAGGATTTCAGTTACCTACGCACAGCAGACTTTTGACAACAGCTTAAATTTTTTTAACGGAAAATTTTGCTCACTAAACGCATGTAAATGACCTTTGCAAATAAATATATTTTGATAACAACTATAGGTAACTGAAACAGTAATTTATTATTGTAACACAAAAATAAATACAATATTTTCCTCGTTTTGATGACTCAAAGACAGGTCAAGGCAATCGTGTACGGCAACAGGATTTGGAGGGCAACAAATGTCAGTGTTTGCACCATGCACTAAAAGCTTTAGTAACCAGTATTTCCTTTGTTTGATGGAAAGGAGATCACTAGCTTTACTTTGATAAAATTTAGCGCAGGCATATAAATTTTATCTACTTCATCAGAAAAAGGAAATGGTTATCTATCGCAAGAATCATCCCTTGGAACAGAATATGATATCTACATATGTTTGACCCTCGCGCACCCAAAAGCGAGACAAAGTCGGTCAATTGCCGCATATTATTTTGAAGGTAGGTACTATTAAGAGACTCCACATTTCCTCCCATGTCTCGACATTACAAAAAGAAACGCTTTCCAATTCATAATTTGGTATTGTTAGATTTAATTGAGCGTGAAATCGCATGAACTTCCACCTTTTAGCGGCGAGAGGCTGCGCGGGCGCGTCCTCTCGTGTCATCGTGACACACAACATAATATGTAATACTGACTACACATATTTACACAATTAACGCTCACTCTTGGCCAAACAATCCGCTTTGACTGAGATTCGTTGCGAAACGACACTAAGTGGACTTTCTAAGAGCTTAAATCGTCGCGGGATGGCAATTTCTTTCAATAGACTTGAAGATGTGTGCAATATTGTTGTTTTACATGTTTATTTGTACGTGTGCATGCGAGCTGTCTCTTGTGTAACCGCAGCCCGCGCCCGCGCAGCAACCGCTGACACAGGTAATCAAATAACATTTTACCCAAAATAGACAATCTATAGTGATCGGAAATCATGTGATTTTTATTACATTTGTTCTGGCGCGCGTACGTTATATATGCATAATTATGTATTTATATTTTTTGCTAATCGAGGAAAATAGTGCTTCCGCCTTAACTAGGTCACAGACAGACTGTAACTAGAATATAATTTTTAACATAGCTACAAAGACTAAATTTTCTGTAACCTTTTTCTTCTCGTATTTTAACAATCTTTAATTTCAGAGTTTATTAAAAAGCGAGAGATATCAGTAGTGAGTATACCTGAGGTGCAGGTGTGGTGGTCGTGGTGGTCGGTTTCCCCTTGGTCAACCCACCGCGTTTGAGCAGGCCCCGTGCAGGCGCCGCCGGCCTCTCCTCGTCCTGCGCCCGCGCAGAACACACGACGCACGCCACCAGTATAAACCTGAAATACAAACACAATTCACTTCAAATATTGTATTTATACATAGAAGACAAGACAACCCATGTGTCTGATGGAATTGCCCATCAGCAACGTCTCAGGAGCCTTAAAGGATAAGTTTCCAAAAAACGATGATACAACTTAAATTTTATTTATAAACTCTAAGTACCATCTTCCACGTTTCTAACTTAAAAAATTACGACCTTTCATACAAACTTTCATCCTCTATTTAACCCCTTAAGGGGATGAGTTTTCCAAAATCCTTCCTTATAGCTCACTTTCGTTACAAAAGGGACTGTTGTGCCAAATTTGATACTTTTAGAGTGGGTTTAGAGCTGTGAGTTGTCTGTAAGTGAATGAATGAATGAATTTAAGTTTTTTTTAAGTAGATGTTCCCCAAGTATATGGTAAAGTAACAATACTACCTGATTCCTTACTGATGGTGAGCCTAAAGGGCTTCTTTGTACTAAATGCTACGTTGTTACTAAGAATTTGTGTTCCAAAATAACTCGACCATACTGTCCGTCGGATCAAATCCAGTTATTGGTGCTATAGTCGGGTTTACCCCCAATACACCGACAACCAACAAGGCGGTAAGAATTCTATGTCACTGCATAACTAATGCTGACCACCCAATTTAATACCTTATTTATATTTCAACATTCATGTTGATAGACCACATTTTTTTCTACAAGGGGGCAGTGGCGTAGCGAGGGGGGGGCGGAGGGGCGGACCGCCCCGGGCGCCACCATTAGAAGGGCGGCAGGGAGGCAAAAAAAAATAAAGTTTTTTATTATAAGTACTTAATTTATTTATTTTATTTTTTAATTATTTTTACGACGTCAAAAGGGCGGCAAATTATGACTCCGCCCCGGGCGACAGTGACTCACGCTACGCCACTGCAAGGGGGTGTTATGATAACACTAAATCAGGACCATATCAGTCACACATTTGTGTTACAAACCTGCTTGTTACGTATTTTATGAGTTACTACATTCTTTTTCACTTGATAGCTATCATGTATGCTGTAGGCAAATATATTGGCAGCAATATCAATCAATCACAGTCGGTCGGTAATCAAGACATTCGAATCATAATCATCGGTAGCTTTAGAAATCAAAACTTTAGTGTAGTCTACTACCTAATTGTTTTATTTCCACAGTAATTATAATAACCGGGCCACCAGCCGTATTGCATCGAGTTATTCACAGCAAAAAATGCAGTTATGACGATGCTTGCATGGCTAATGTAAATCAATATTACTCTTGAGTATCATTTCGTGTTGAAATAACTGAGACTTTATGCACCGAAGCGTCCGCGAGCGGCGCGTGCGCAATCGTATTGAAACAATATCGGGACGTTTGATGACTGCCTGACTGCCTGGCCACACATTAATGTGGATTATGTGGTAATCATCAGGAAGATAAGCTTGTTATAGCTAGCACGCCCGCCATTACTAAGAAAATAATTTGTATCTGACTATCATGATTATGCATTTTACTTCGATATATCCATTCTATTTTATCGTTTACCTAGAAAAATTCTAGGCATTCGTTGTATATGTTTTTATCTTATTTTATTCTTCTAACGCTACTCATATCCCTTCCAAGTCACAGCCTTGTCAGACTAAATTAATACAACCCTGACTTTGTTGTTATCTAGTTCGCAAAGTGATCATTTACTAAAATCCAAACTAGACCTATCGCTGCAAGTTAGGCAACTTACAGCGATAGGTCTAGTTTGGATTTAGGTAGGCGGTAGGCACCATTAGGTATGTATTAACAAACACTTAATAAAGTGCTCAATATTCGTCAGTCAGTCGTTAGTCGGTATTTACGATACAACCACCACAAATATTAGTGAGAAATAATTAACCAGTCTTGAAGCTGTTCTAATTATAATGGACCATCGCGATCGGTTTCTGCAATGCATATGTATTTATTTATGCTTGCATATGCAATTTATGCTTACTTAATATGCATCGTGCATATTTTATTATGTGATAAAAAGTTTTTGGCCATTTAAAAAATTCATATTGCTTAATCGATTGTGAGTTACAAGCCTTCAATAATAAAGTTAGCTTTTCTGCCAAGTTATTTAGATATAAAATGTCAGGGATATCTATTATAGACGCTTGCATACCTGCCACCTATTCATGTACTTGTTTGATATTCGCAATTTATAATACCTACTAATTTATTAAACTAATAACAAAGACAAATGATTCCTCGAATGTATAATGTCATGTGTCATGACTTCATGAGTGTCATGCACTGGGATTTGTGTTGTCCTTGTGCAATCAATTAAGACCACAGTGTTCACGGGACATGCAATATTGTATAAATATTTATCTTATAATATCAGAAAATATACTTGAACGATGAAACTAACTGTTGATTTAATTGTCATAAACATATTTTTTACATAACCCCTAATAGAATATACCTGTCTTAGGTATAAAGTTACGTATAGACGAATCACGTAATAGAAAATGACATTTCAACATGTTAGAAGTGGTCATATAAAAGGTCAGTTAATTTTAAGTTCAAGGGGCAAATACAGTATTTGATAATTCAATTGTTATCACGTCCTGCCTTTGGGACCATGTTTACAGAATGGATATAGGAACATATGTTCTCTACGCATTAATACCAATAACCTGGTAACGTCATGCTAAATTAACAGTTTGAAGAATGAGTTTTGTGAGTACCTAACGTGTGCTTAATTCATACATAGTTCAAGGCGTTAAATGTCAAAGTATGGCATGCCGAGGCTGGGTGAATGTCGTGTTACGCGGTGCAACCCGGCACACGGCACCACCTCCGGGTCGGCCATCAGCGCGAGTCGCAGAGACTCCACCATGCGCCGCATCGCCCACAAAGGTCAACACGTCGCTCTACTACATAGATTGTTGAATAACGGGTCCTCGCACAGGGTCGACTCAGGTGGACCACGCTTCAATTCCGTATCCGCTTCCGACAACAGCTTCCCTTTGCTTTCTCTGTTTTATGTAATTCACGATCGAACAGCGCCCACCCGCACGCATGGTCCGACAAATGTTATGCGCCATCACGAGTGTTAGCAGTACGATCAGCGCTCATCACAATTGTTATTTTACAAATATTTCATCGTGCCTCAGTAAACGTGCCGTTGCATTTTGTGAAAGGAAGTCCGCACCTTTTATTTGTCATTTGTTTGTGAGTAGAAATCATGTAATTACAGTTCAGGTCACGTCGGAAAAAGTGCAGCTTTCTATACTAGGCAATGTAATTTACTATGTCGCACGTGTACGGGCGCACCGAATGTGTAAATTTAACCTCAAATCACGTCAAGGTCAGTCGGCCAGAAACCAGAAGTGGTAAAAAGTAGGCTGACCTCGCAGTGCAATGCGGCAGGTACAGTGCTCTGCCACTCGGGCGCGCGCGCACCACTTTGCCCAGCCATGACGGAGTTACGCACTTTTGACAGGAATTCCATTTCTATGGTGACCTTCTTACGATCCAAAAATCCAATTGCACCACTGTTTCCCACGAATTTCGACAATCAGAATAACAATAACGCTCAAAAATGGTAATTGGATAAAAATTAATTATTACACTTTGATGTTGATCTAACATGAGTCCAGTCCAATCTAATTGAGAAACAATGAGAGCTTCAGTGCACGAATCTTCTCACAATTAAATGTAGCTTCATAACAGCTGTTGAGCAATGTGCTCGTGTTATGCGAATAACTGCGAAAGCTCTCGCTATGAGCAGTTTCACTGAATTTGATGCCTCCGTGATTTTTAATTATGCAAGAATAGATGCGGGCGGGAAAGATACTATGAAACACTGAATGCTTACGAGTCCCTCGATTTAATAGGCAAATGTCAATCGTCTGGTTGAGCAACTTTGTTTTATTACCAAATGTCTTATGTGCGCAGTAGGTAATGTCGGCGTTGAGTAAGTGCTAGGTGTTTTTGAGCGCATCTACATCCAGTCATGCCTTTGTTTTACAGATGCTAGGATTGCTACGTACATGTCTAGATCTATGACCTAAACTGTAGCGCATACTTCTAGCTCAAAATGTGAATCTACTTGCTGTGGGATGTGCAACGAAGCTTACAATGAACGTTGCGTACCTACTATCAACCCACGCGTTACATTGTCTAAGCAAACATCAATTGCTAAAGACTCCAAAATTGATCAAAAGGGTAGAAAACTGCGTTAAAACTGATGCAGAATTTAAATACATTATAATCTATAATAATTGAGGCCAGCAAGTGGAAGTGGTTGCATTCATTATCTATAGTTACCTACCGACATTGCAAAATGTAGAAACACCAATTCTTAAACCTTGTTTCAATTATCCAGACTTAATATTTTCCGTTTTGCGTTTTAGAGGCTTTTTTAATACTAGCTTCGTGTTGCAAAATGTTAATTTCAAATGCAGACATGTGAAAGTTTGTGATACAATGAATTCTAAAAAGTAAGGCACTTGTTGCAATTCGTAATCGTGATTTTCGAAATATTATTCTGATATTACGACAGTGTATGTAAATCTTCATGTTAATAAACTCACGGTTACAAAAAAAGGATCTGTGTCCTCAACAAAACTTTTGAATTTGTTCGGAAAATAATAATATATAGAATATGTTAACTAAGATCAATATATTCTAAATTAAGTAAGTGTTGCTGAATGTTTCGTTTAAAAGCAACACACGTGCAGACAGACTGATTTGTAAACCTTTTTACGACAATTTAATGCAGAGCAATATATTTTCTGAATAGATGTGTGAATATGTATTTTGAACTCTAAACATTCCAAAGGCCGACAAAACACGATCAAGGACTTCTACATGCATATTTAATAAATGCGTTCGTGTGTCTTATAAATCATTCAGACTTGAATGAAATGAAAATATGGTCGAGTTGTTTGAATTGTTCAATTTTGTCAAGGTTTTGAGTGAAAGAGTCTTCTTAAAGAAAGGGACTCTTGTTTGAAAAGATACTGGCTGGTTTCTGAACAGAGATGCATTTGAAAACCATTTAAAGATGATTTCGCTAGAAAAGGGGTGGACTAAACTGAGATGACGGTTAATAGAGATGTATGAAAGAAAAGGACATACGCCGACCCCGAATACAAAATTGGGTTAAGGGTAAGATGAATTGACAAATTATTTTTTGTTTTTCAGTCAGGAATATATTACAGCTGGTCATAGACCTGTACCAGAAAGAGCTCATGTTGAACACCACCACTGAACTGGACTTATTATTATAAGCATCTGTGATGCTTCCACGTTTATGAACTCAACGAGAATTTGGACAATATTTTGAAATATTGTACTCAAACAAAAGGCAAATGCGTTTAGACAAAAGTATAAGCACACCTACACACGAGCATATAAGAAGATGCGGAGACGTTTTACATAACAATGATAGCTGTCGAGCTGTAAATGCCGCGAGTCCGGGGGCCTAGGCACGGCTGCGTCTGCCGCATCCTACATAACGTTACATTGCCTAATCGTAGGTCGCGGGACCAACTTTCAACATGGGACCGACTCATTCATACAACCGGTTCTTGGTTTCGCTCAATTAATTTGAAAATTAATTACTTTGCTACGCCGGGTCAGTCCGCGGTCTCTATAATGAGGTTTATAAGTCAACAAATTATGAAATATCTGTTACGAACACCCTATTCTAATTTGCAGATAGGTCTCTGATGGTGATCGTTATTGAAATAATAAAATAACGCGTTACAACAAGTGACCGGCTCGTAGGCGGCATTCATTATAATGTCCGCAAGCTGTCAGTTGCAGTAAGTACAAGGGTGTGTTGGTATTACGTTTGACCATTGAGAATGATATTAGAAAGGCAACACACGCCGTAAACATTCCTAAGCTTATATTGTATTTATGATTACGTTTTTATGTTTCGTCATAGGTTATAAAGCAATACTCGACACTGGGTTAATAACTATAAATTAATAAACGGGTAACTAACACAATCGTTCACTTAGACCACCTTTCAAATTATATCGCCGTGCCAAATCCCCAACAAATGTAAATGCTAGTAGGTATTAAGTATTGAAAAAGGTTTTAAATGAACTTTACCCTATAAATCACTTAAGAACGGCACTAAGTTAGTTACTAAGTGTTAAGTTAGACAGTTAAAGAGACATCGCAAAAGCAATCGCACAGCTGCAATCGGGGCTTAATAATGGATAAGCACTCCTTAGCAGAAGTAAGGTGAAACTATAGGATTACAATAAATTGTGATGGGGCACCACGACAATATATTAAATAAAAGATTTAAGGTTACTCACAGGGGTAGAATCTTCATGTTTGTGTGGTGCAGCTGGTGATGTCGCAAGAGGCACTAGAGTCGGTCCTTTCTCCGCGGCACGGCTTTGTGCAGGTCTACAATCGACGGAGGCCACGCTTGATCTGCCGTTGAAACTCAAACACCTCCGGTACACTCCAAGTGGATGCCGCTGCCGCAGTCCGCCCGCGCCGCGCCGCCGCCGCCGCTGCCGCCCGGCATGCGGCACCACTAGCCTGATTTATATTCGTGAGGCGCGCGCGCAACCACATGCCGAACATTGTCTAAATAGCAACTTTAGCTCAATTGTTGGCTCTTAAACTAAGTGAATCCTGTTGTGACGTCGCCGCGACGCTGCACCATGTCGTGACATGCTTACAAAAATTTTTTTTGGAAGCTCTTCTAACGGTGCTTCAGAAACGGGCTATATCATATATGAATATTAAAATGTCGCTATTGACCTTTTTATACCACTTCCTGCTAGCGCATCGTGAACTTTTACATATTAGATAGGTCACCTGCATCTTATAATTGAACGGTAAATTATTATTCTAGTGGGAAAGCAGAAGGATGCTAAAAATTGTCGTCGATTGCATAAGTTGGATAATATATAGACTTATTGGAATACATGCGCGGTTGTGCTGGAATGATGGGTATCGGCGTGATAGGTAATAAATAAGTGCGCGCGTCACTACGGCGGCCACTTTCATTGAGGTCATAGGTGAGATGATTCTCAGGAATTTTATTAGGTAACAGATAGACGAGATCTGATTGGATGCTGTTGCTATAAAATTTAAATTATCTATACACTTTCTTTATTTTTCGGTACCTAACATTTGATTATATTGTAAGCATAATTTTGCACTATCGCTACTCTCTCTTCCATATTATGGTTCTGATTTAAGAGCTTTATTTATTTATTTTATTTTATATTTTTTGGAAAACTAATAGCTAGGTATGGACATGCATTTGTTAACAACATGACAGGTATTTATCTTAAAATAAACATATTTCATAAAACAATATTTTTTACGATTAGTAAGCGGTTAACTCACTTTCTGTATTCAATATTTCAGTGAATATGAGATCAGTTGCCCTTCATTGCTTATAACGTTGTTTTGACGGAAAATATTACACGCAGCGGCCGCGGCCCTGTCGTCTGTTATAGTCGCCCGTGAACACCGAATTACCTACTTTTTAATTATGAGGTGAGTACATTCAAAAGTGTTTATCGGACAATAATTTTGGTAAAGACGCTTCCGCGTTTTTTAAGCGTTGGCCGAATAGCAATATGCCAATGCCCTTGTGTATATGCGATATACATGTAATTAATATATTTTTTTGAACGCACTATTGTCTAGACTCTGCCCATTTGTATTGTAAACACAGGTAGGTAGGTATTTCAAGGCCTTTTGTGCCATAAAAACTATATTTCCAGTTTTTTGGGAGTATGTATGTAGGTATATATAAACTACTGTTATTGTATCACTATCAGATTCTATGAATATACGTTAAGGTGTCTGATAAAAAGTAAGTGTTTCAAACTTTCAAAGATTTGACACATCTTTGTGAAAAAAAATTATTTGCGGTTATAAAAAAATAAATTAAACCGTTTTATTTTTTCACAATAGATGAAAAGTCCTTGAGAAATGTATAAAGCAATATTAGAATAATATAGCGGGACTTAAGTTTTATTTAATTTGTTGTTAAAATTGCAACATTTTATTTAGCATAAAATTTTACATAATATAATATACTTACTATGCATTTGTTGGTTTTAAATGTTAGACGATTTGACCTTTCACATCTTGCCGTTGCATTAAGTTCAGTCGACTGCGCAGGCGCTGCGAGTAGCTCTAGCTGCGAAACTTAGACGTTATTTACAACGTAAGAAGTTGAATTATTCCTTGTAGCCAATTTACTAACTAACTTAATCTACCTAAGTACATACAACAATAATAAAAATATCCTAACACTCTGACAACAAACTATGTAATGGCATCAAAAAATTCCTCCGCATCGCTGTCAAATAGTTAAATTAAATTATCCTGTAGGTATCGAATAATCTTATACCTTTAAACGAGCAATTCTTGTATATATAATAAAAATAAACCCACCGCCGTATCTCTACGAACTCTAGGCCTGTGCCGGCAGAGTTTACTTTGCCGGAACAGGTCTGGGATGAGGAGCCAGACCACGAGAGATACAAAAACCCGCAGGGCAGCATGTGGCGAGCTGTTGGGCAGTAGCGACCCCACGGACCCTATCTCCCGGGAGAAGTTTTGTTCCTCACCTCTGGCTTACCTTTATTGGCCGGCTGGAGTGAACACTGACGAGGAACGGAGCGCCCACTTCATTCTTGCCTTAATTGGCCGGCTTGAATGGAGATTCGCAAAAGCAAACGTGCCCGGAGGAAGGAAGTATTCCAGTAAGTGCTCGTAGGGATCTTGACCATCTTCCAGACTCTGGGGTTGTTCTGAAAGCCGTGGAATACCTCTCCACTCCTCAAGCACCTCAGGACATGTTACCCTCTTGTCGCTACGTCACTATGTGCTAGCGACAGCTTTCGGGGGCCCATTATTGAATGTGCAAGTCACCCCCTGCCATCTAATCCGTGTAAATTATATATCATTGATCAGGCAGGGGCCATAGTCCCACCATAGTTCTTGGTACACAATCCACTATAGCCAGCCAAACTCATAGCCCATTTTTTTTTGTTTTCAAGTACTGCAATAGTCCTACACCAACCCTGACTTGTCTTTGGGTGCACTTGCATAGTACATACAGGGATAATCGTCGGTTGGTACCTCATTTCTTTAAAAACGTCTAACGGGCCTCTGCGAGTTGGCTTCGGCCCCTGGTACGCCTTCCAAAGGTCCGGGATGTGTCAAAGACGTTTGAAAAATAATAATAAAGACTTTATTGTTCAAGTAAGCAGTACAAATTCAATCAAATAGCACTAGCCTCCACACTACGATTCCCCGTGTCGTAGACATTAGTCTTCTTCGTCTTACAACTCTAATACATAGTAGGTACTATATGTAGGCACTTAAGTAACATCAGTTGGTAAGATTTGTGAAGTGACAATAATCGAATGTTATTCCAGTATAACAACTAAATAAATAAAATAAATAATATACAATCTGAATAAAAAAAATATCCAGATATTATACTTAAAACAGGGAATAATATTTGGATGACCGGTTTTTTTTTGAACGACGTTTTCTGATAATGTAATCTCATGAAAATCGTTGGAGCCGTTTCCGAGATTCAGATTATATATATATACAAGAATTGCTCGTAGATAAACGCTAATCTATTAATGAAAATCATAAAAGCGAGATTACGCACTCTTGACCTGAAGCCATTCGTATTCTAGCATGACAATTTTCGTATTTCTTTCCGTTTGTTCAAAATCATAACATAACATACTTAATCATAACATAATATAATCATAACATAACATAATCATATCATTAAGCCTGTAATTCCCGAAGGGTTAGGTTAAGATCTACCCTAATTGTTTACCCACATTTCATTTTAAGTCCCAGGTAATAGGGGCGATCCCATTGCCATCAACCGGGCTCAAATCCAGACTCCGGGCTGCTACAGAGAAATCCCTGGAGGAAAAATTCAATAACACTTTGCCCAACCGGGAAATCGAACCCAGGACCACATGCTCAGCAGTAGCGCTTCCGATCACAAGACCAACGAGGCAGTCAAAATAATAATAATTTTACGCAGTTTTAAAACAAAACTCGTTTCATTTTATCCATCTTAGCTTAAAACTCTGATGGCAAAATATGAACGGTACACGGAAATGCTTTGGTACTGTTTAAGAAAATGAAATCCAAAAAATACAAAAGAATTTTCAAAATCAGTTCACAATTGACAGAGAAATCGATGGAAATACATGAAAAAATAAAAAAATAACGACTAACTACGAACATAGAACCTCCTCCTTATTGGAAGTCAGTTAAAAACATACATACATAACTCATAACATTACATCACGCCTTGTTTCCCTAAAGAGTTGGGCAGAGGTGCCCCTGTAGCAGGTACATCCACATTTCGCCAGTTATGTAATAGGGGGCGAGCCTATTGCCATCAACCAGGCAAAAATCCAGACTCCGAGGTGCTACTGAGAAATTTCGGATTGAAAAACCCAATAACACTTTGTCCGACCCGGGAATCGAACCCAGGACCTTATGTTCAGCAGTAGCGCTTGTGACCACTAGACCAACGAGGCAGTCACAAAACATACATACATACATAAAAATAACCTAACACATACATAACTTAACCTAACACATACATAACTTAACCTAACACATACATAAACTCACGCCTTCTTCCCATGGGGGTAGGCAGAAACCACAGAACACCACCTGCTACGATCCTCACATAGGTATTTTTAACGTTCATAAATGTAGGTACATCGAAAATAAAACATATCTGAAATAAAAAACTTTTTACAAAAAAAAAAAACAACCGACTTCAAAAAAAAAACACTGCAAAGTGAAAAATAACTTTAATTTCGGAAGTCGGTGTCTTGGTTTTGAATTTTCGTTCTTTGTCACCGACTTCCGAAATTAAAGTTATTTTTCACTTTGTAGTGTTTTTTTTTTTTGAAGTCGGTTGTTTTTTTTTTGTAAAAAGTTTTTATTTTTCACTTTTTAGTGTTGTGGTACCTACCCCACACAAATTCGAATACCACTACCTGCTATGTAAATAACAGTGTCAGGAAGTTATCATATATCATCCACATACTAAGTGGGAAAAAATACGTATTATTGAAGCTAACTCAAAAACTACCCAAGCAAAGTTAATAAAATTTATATGGGACCACCTCTAAAGTATGATCTACCAAACAAAAAAAGAATCATCAAAATCAATTCATAATTGGCGGAGTAATCGCGTAACAAACATACAAAAAACAAAAACAACATACAGACGAATTGAGAACCTCCTCCTTTTGGAAGTCGGTTAAAAATAAATTAGAGCTTTCTTGATAATGGGTACATAGAGCTGTATTCAAAGATAAAAGGAAATACCTATTTGTTAGTTTTGTTTAATTAACACGTTCTGGGACACTTGACTATTTGCAAATATCATGATATGACACTTCAAAATTCCATACATTTTATCCTACAGCCGTACTAAAAATCAACTTTACTGTACTTATATGGACGCCTGTCGGCGATGTGAGTGTGTCATAAGGCACAGCATATGTATGTGTTGAAAAATAATTTGAAAAGAGTTTGCCGTGAAACCTACGAACGAATGAAGTCGCGTGATGTGACACTAGATCATGTGCTTCCTAGGAATGTTATGGGCAAACAACGGCTGTCGACGGTTTGCCAAATTACATGAAATAAAATTCACCACCCTCAACCGTACTGTCACGTAACGATATACCGAGATAACGTCGAGAGGCGGTCTATCCCGGAATGTGTTAATACCAAATCTGTAGTAATAATAATGTTATTACGATTCCGTCAACTTGAAGTAGATTATGGATATTCCAAATCTGAAGGATTTGAATTAATTAAATCATTAATTGTGCAAGCGATTTATGCACAACCTTATATTTTTCCACTATTAGTATTCTATGCATGTTTTAATGAATAAATTTAGATGTCGTGATAGCCTAGTGGTTAAAGCCTTACCTCTCATGCACAAAGGTTCAAATCCGGGCAAGAACCAATGTGACTTTTTCGATTCATATGTACTTTCCGAGTTTATCTTGGATATTATTGAAAAATATCGTGAGGAAATCTGGACTTATAGTCAATATATCCGTCCTGAACAAGCGTGGCACAGTGTGTTATTTTGACTTAGTTGCGGTCATGTAAATTTTATGTGTCTATTCGATAGGTCTAGTTACAATAAATAATTGACAAAAAGCACTATAGTTTTCTTTTTTTATTTAAAAGAGTGTCCGTGGAGTTCCATAGGTAGGTACCTACTACGCTTTGGAATGGGCAACTAGCTTCATCTTTCTGACTGACCGACCCCTTGACAATTCAAAAGTACCTGTAATTGGTTTATTTGAAATAAATGCTTTGAGTTTGAGTTTGAGTTTTTTTTATAATTAGAGAGATATTAAGATTTTAATGAAAATTGAAAAAAAACGTATTTATTTTTTAATTTCAAAAATTGTGGTTATAAAAATTTAGTTAGACTTTAGAATAAAACAATAATATAAGATACATTTATATTAAAAAACGGGGCATTATATCTTTCATCTATTAAGAAATATTTGACTTTTAACGATTTACACAAAACATTTTTTTTTTATGTTATCTTATCACGGTCATATTTTACTTTCACTAAAAATTATGCGCAATATTACTGTTAACAGTACCTTAAAATATAAAATACGACAACTGCAGGACAACAAAGATATAGCGTTTCTAAATATTTCTGAAATTTCTATGGAAATAGGGCTGCGGTTGTTGAAAAATAATAAAAATATAAATGTGTCACATATATAATCTAAAAAAAATCTATAATATGTTGTTATAGTAAAGGACCTTCCTCAATATTTAGTTTTGGTATTTCAATTTCAAAAATAGTGGATAGCCAATCTTTGTTTTTATCACAAAATCGTTTGAAATTCCTTTTGCTACTGCGATGTAAAATTTGCATAAGAATTTTGTGATTTTGTCTAAAAGTCTTTGTTTTGGATGTCAATATTGTTTGGAATTCCATTTGGATACAAACCGCTTAGCACAGTCAGACATCATTCCTCTTTATCGAGATCCAAAGGTCTTTTCTTAAGCCCATGTAAATGTGCCTTATCTACAAACATTTTATAAATTTCCAATTTCAAGAGTGATTTCTTCAGGTTCGTGTTCATGCTTTGGTCGTTAGTCGTCGGAGTTGCCACTCGCTGACCAGCATGAGGGTTGGCGCCCTCATGGCCCCCCTTGCATTAAGTCCTCTGGTCCCGACCAGAAGGACATCCCCCAGCAGGACGGGTCAGTGCCTGCTGAGGCAAAGCAGTGCCATGAGTCTTTACTGGCTCCATGACACCTCATCCCCGCTTCTCCAGGTATTATGTATAAGAATTGGGTTTTAACATGCTGTCTAACGTGGGCGGACCCCTTTCCAATTCCACATAATACCCTTCATCGAAGAATGATTTTCATGAAAGTGCTTGGGCACTTACAAAACAAATAAAAAACTTAAATTTATTTCAAACTCGTCGTTTAACATATTGAGCTATTTAATAGAAACTATTGAACATATTTATTTACTTTCTGGTTCAATCATCAAATTATCTTGATGGTATCAAAAATCAAAAGTGACCTTGTATGAATAAATGAGTTCTGATTCTAAGTTTTCAGATGCAGAGTACTGTATAGTATACAGGTGTTTCATAATATTACATACAGATTATTTTGGGATTTGAAAATATTACATAAAAAAAAAAATAGAAACGAAATATTGATACAGGCAAACATCTTGTGGCAGCCCTGAACAAAATTTTTGAAAGTTCATAATTCCGAAGTCCTACATTTGTAGTAACTGATATTTTTTGTGGTGGTTCCTATTATTGCTATTAATACGTACGCAATGAAAAAAATGCGACCATGAAGAGACAAACAAGAAAAAAAAAATTACGAAAACATAGAAAAATAAATTTTGTACCCTAACAGACAACGTATTTATTAATGGTTATGTATTTATCAGTACATTATAGGCTTTGCTATCATATAATAACATTTGTGATAGAAAATGGTTTCAGAAAGAAAAGATACTGTGTTTTTATGGTTTCTATGGGTTTTTCTCAATTATCCAAATATCTTCAAAACTATGCCAGATGAAGCAAAACTATTTATATAATTTGTTTTGTTAAAATAATACCTATCTAATTAACATATAACCTGAGGATGACCGCAACTAAGGCAAAATAACACACTGTGCGTGGTGATCAATTCTCTGTTTGAGAAGAAGCCTTTGCCCTGCAGTGGGACAATAATAGGCTGGTATTATTACATAAAAATTACACAATTAAGTCGAAAAAACTTGTGCTAAATCCAACGTGTTGAAATATTATAAAAAGTAAGACATAGGTACAAAAATGATCAAGGTAAAGCCGTGGTCGCATGCTGGTACACCTACAAAATTATAATGACATGCGACCACGGCTTTACCTTGATCATTTTTGTAATGTCTTAACTTCTGTCTGAAATATTTTCTTGTTTCATACCTTTTAGTCGGGTTTTAGTTTTTGAACTTACTTTTTATTTAAATTATTTTGGGGTTATAGTTTCGTGATAAAGTATTTGCAGAGCAGCTTAATTTTTTTTTTGGGTTATATGGTATAATAATACCAGCCTATTATTGTCCCTCTGCAGGGCAAAGGCCTCTTCTCATACAGAGAAGGCACGAGCATTGATCACCACGCGTGCTCAAGACCTGTTGGCGATTTCAGACTTTCAGACAGTTTGTTTGTTTGCTTGAACGCGCTAATCTCAGGAACTGCTGGTCCGATTTAAAAAAATATTTCAGTGTTAGATAGCCCATTTATTGAGGAAGGCTATAGGCTATATATCATTACGCTATGACCAATAGGAGCGGAGCACCAAAGTAACTATTCCACGCGGACGAAGTCACGGGCAGAAGCTAATATTATCTACGTCCAGTAGCTACCCTAATTGCGTAACTTATTTTCGTTAACAATTTTGCCTAATTTGTTTAATTTTGACAGTTCAACAACATTCATTGCGTTATTTACATTGTTGAGCAGATTTTTTTTTCCAACTTATGAAGCAATGGATTAGCAATCTGTTTCAAATCGAAACAGTTTGTGGTTGTGTTGTATTACGCAATTAGGGTACAGGTTTCCTCACGACGTTTTTCGTTCACCGATGTGTGTTGTTTGAATCCACAACCTCGTGCATGAGAGGCGAGGCCTTAACCACAGGACCATCACGGCATTTATGGTATAAAATAGGTATTAATTTTACAGCCGCGCCGTACGTAGCACAGTCTCACTTTTGCTTGTTTTTAACAATTTAAACATATTTATTTACTTGGACAACATGATATAAATACATATTTGTAATGTGTTCGTTACTTTATGTCCTCTAGAGGGCGCCATATTGCATTTAATGTGACATCGCATAGCTTATAACCAGCGGACAATCAAAACGCTGCCAATGATACCTTATTCGTCAAATTATGATCAGCAGTTTAGAAGTTATGAGGTAAGTTATGAGTTATCAGATGATAACATACCGGTCAAAATCATAACCCTCCTTTTTGCTTCGCCGTAGTTGGGTAAAAACTAGTTTTTATGTTATTTGATGACAACCGCAGCCCATTTGATGGTAAGCGGTTATGGCCTCGTCAGGTGCGTTGCAATCCCAGAAACAAAGCTGAAATGTGGCATCCATTTCAGCTTTGTTACTTTAGCTTGATTGAACTTGTAGATAAATGTACAGAGCCGCTGCTAGCATTGCCTATTGTTCTCAGTCTGCGGTCCGAACTTTGCATTGCAATATTATCATAAAAGCTAAACTTCATTAAATAATTTTTGTTTTTTGTTGCTTCGTTGGAGGTCTGTGTGGAACATGTGGGAACATTATAGGCTGATGATGATGATTGCTTCGTTGTATTATTACCGCGGCCTACGGCACTGAGCGTCATAGGGTATGCAGACAAAATTATTTTGCGGTCTTAAATGACATATAAAATACAATAGATGTGGATATATTTAGTAACTTGTTGTTTGTAAAGATCGATTAGAAAACCACAAAAAATCAGGTGTACCTATACAAGTTACATTGCGATGATTGTAATGGTATTTACATAGGTCAAACTGGTCGTAATTTTCAGACAAGATATAAGAAACATATTGCAGCGTACAGGAATAATTATCCAGAAAAATCCCATTTCGCACAACATTTAATAGATACAGGTCATTCGTTAAATAATAATAACACCTTCGAAATTTTACACACATGTGATAAAGGTTTCAGAATGTCAGTACTAGAGAGTTTAGAAATTGTCAAAAATAATATTACACCGGAAACATTACACTGTTGAACGAATTAAATACGAGTATGCCAAGGTCACCTTTGCTGCGATTGTTCGCCCCTTATCGCACTGATAACGGTCGCACTGATAACGGCGACACCATACAAGTGGGTTTCACGGGCGATAAGGCTCAGTCTGCACTCAGCGCTTGGTGTGGCAACACGCCGTGTTCGAGTTCGCAACAAGTCCATCGTCATCCTGAGGATGCCTCGTTGAGAGGTGAAACACGTGTCGATTTCTTTCAGGAGTTTTTTATGGCTCTTTAGAAATAGCTAAGCGGAACAAGTTACTAAATATATCCACGTCTATTGTATTTTATAATGGATTTCCGCAAGGTCACGCCTGAATCAATTAATTATCTATGACATATACGAGTAAGTTAAAAACAGTTATATGTATAGTAAAATTTATTTTTTACTAATGGGGTTTGGAAAATGGCAAAGAATGAAACGTATTTAAGCTACTTTTTCAGGAAAAAGTGTAATAAAACATTTAAAAATATTATATTTCAAGGCTATAATTACTCAGACTGCCTCGTTGGTCTAATGGTCGCAAGCGCTACTGCTGAGCATGAGGTCCTGGGTTCGATTCCCAGGTCTCAGTAGCAGCCCGGAGTCTGGATTTGTGCCCGGTTGATGGCAATAGGTTCGCCCCCTATTACATGGGACTTAAACATAACTGGTAAAATGTGGGTGTACCTACTACAGGTTCACCTCTGCTCAACCCTTTGGGGAAACAAGGCGTGATGTTATGTTTTATGTTAATTACTCAGAGGACGACCCCCCACTGGTCTTCATCTATAGAATTATTCATCTTACACATATCTTCGGTAATTTCAACTTCTTTCATTTGATGGAGGCATGGCAAGTTGAGGAATCTTCACTCGGCAATAGTATTTCCATGGCTGCTGCGCTAAATGGCTTTGATATTTTCGGTGGTTTCGGCCTTATGCTACTCATGATGGGATCTGATGTAAGGAGCAACTTGTTCAGAACGTCTTGATGGTTGCATTGCTCTCGAGAAAACTTTCGTCAGAAGTTTTGGCAAAATTGCCAGAAGTGTATATTTCTCGCCTCACCTGCTTCTTCCAACAAGGTTCCGATAGGTAACAGGGCATGTTGAACCACAAGTGACTCAGTACCTTGTGTACCGTAGGCGTCATGGGATGCCAGGAGTACAACTCTACATATCTATAGCAATGCTGTATCGTGGCAAAATGTTGAAAATTTTTCAATATTAATTGGTTGCCCAGTGGAAATCCAATATTGAAGCAAATCTTTCTATCAACCTTAGATCAATCCCAAGAATTTACGAAGAAACTTGCGGTTTCTCAAAGAATCTTCGACTTGTGTTTCCGTCATTACTGTTGCCGAATCCGGCTTTTGGGACATCAAAAATGAGACAAAAACGAAAATACGAAAATTTGTGGCGAAATTCTTGTATTTGTTCAACGGGAAATGATGGTTTGTTAATTATGGCATTCTCCACAAAATCCCACTACTTTGAAAATTCTCTTTCTGTACTAGTTTTGGTCATATGAAATAAACACCACGTGTCTTAATGCTGACACCAGAATCACCAACAAGAGAAAAAAGTTGATATTAGAATGTGAAACGCATTATTTAATTTTGTTTTGTACAATGACATCGTCAAAGAATAGAAAAAAAAAATACAATAGGCAAATTTAGGCACCCAATCTTAACTTATTCTAAAAGTAGGATAGTTACATCAACTTACGAAAACAAAACATATACCGGGAAACTCCCAGAAATATACTTAACAAAAACTCTAATATATATATTTTTGACATAAAATATAATTAGTTTGTTTTGCGGTTCATAATAACTACAATATCTACTGATATGCTCGTATTATTTTGAAATAATTGAGTAATACATATAGTACATACCTGGTTCAATAGTATCCATCATAAAAATAGTTCTTTAATCCACTCTTAACCTCACCACTTAGTTCTAAATGCAGGACTTCAAAATCGTTCACTTATTATTTATTTACGTATTCACCGCAAGGTGTTTTATTCAACTGATATGGATTTTAACAAAATGATATGGATTTTTAGAAAACTCAGAAAAGTACTCAAATTGAAAATGTTAAAAACGGTTTACTTTGCCTTGGTTCAATCAATCTTGGGTTATTGTATTCCGGTATGGGGTGGGACCTGCAAGACAAAAATCATAAAAGTTGAACGCGCACAAAGGTCGTTACTCAAAGTAATGCTCAGAAAACCCTTTCGTTATCCCACGATGAGCCTATATAAGGACTGCAATGTCTTGACAGTGAGGCAACTATTCATCCTTCACACCACACTTCGCAAGCATAAAGAACTAACTTACGATGCTAAGTCAACATATCCTGCACGTAGAAATAACAGAATATGCAAGGCAACTAAACACAACACGGCATTCGTCACGAGACACTCATGCTTCCTTGCTCCTCATCTATATAATAAACTCAACTCTTTTTTAAATATATTCCCAAAACTTACGCAGGAATGTAAATCTATTATACAAAAATATCTTCTGAATTTAAATTACAATGATTCGGAATCCTTACTTATAATTTCTAAATAACATCTCTGTTGTGTCTGCAGTAAATCAAGAGCAATCAAAGCTCACTTATCCATAACCACGCATACATTTATATACATACTCCCACAAACATAGATGAGCGCAACCGTACTCTCACTCATCACACACACACACACACATACACAAAACATACACGCACGAACACACTCACAACACACACACCCACTCACCCAAACACAAACAATATAATTATTAATTAACTACACCTCTAGTTGTAATTTGTAATTGGTACCAATTTACTCGCCGCGGGAGGAAGACCTCCTGAAATACAGGGCTGCCCTAGTTTAGGCTCCAGTCCACTCCATTTATTTTATGTACCTATACTGTGTTTAGATTAGTGTGGAAAATAAATGAATTTTTTTACTTTTTTTTTTTAACTGTTTCCGGGATTTGTTTACTCTGTATACATTGACTTATATACGCGTTTTTGGGTTAAATTCTCCTATGTGCAGCGTAGCGTTCACTCATCTACTGTGCACCATAGGCAAATAGGCAATCCGTGAGCGGCGCAAAAACGCCACGGAGACGATACAAGTAGGTAGCGACGTAGGTGACGTGTAGGCACTACGAGGTCTCGTAGCACCTTCTATGCAAGCGATGCGAGTAAGCAGCGTAGGCGTCGCGTAGGCGCTACGACATCTCGTAGCACCTACTGCGCAAGCGATGCGAATAAGCAGCGCGCAGCGTAGGCGTCGCTCGCAGATGCTACGATATGTTGCAACACCTACTACGCAAGCGATGCGAGTAAGCAGCGTAGGGTCTACGATATCCCGTAGCACCTACTACGCAAGCGATGCGAGCAAGCAGCGTAGGGTCTACGATATCCCGTAGCACCTACTACGCAAGCGATGCGAGTAAGCTGCGTAGGCTCTACGATATCTCGTAGCACCTACTACACAAGTGATGCGAGTAAGAAGCGAAGGCTTCGCGTAGGAGCTACGAGACGACTCGAGGAGAATGTGTCGACGGCGCAAAATCTCAACATTAACACAACCCCACCGACCTGTTGGTGTAGGCACTAGGCACTAGGTAGAAAACACGTGGACGTTGCGTAGAAGCCACGGAATACATACGAGGAAGCGCAGACGTTCCAAATAAGATCTATATAGGCGCGTTTTTCTTTAAATTTAATTGTAAAATGTTTTATTTTGACCTATTTATCAATTTCACGGCATTTTAGGTTCACATTGTTACATTTTTAAATGTTCCTGTAAAAAGTCGCCAATTACTAGATATAGGTATATGCGAAGAATTTTAATTCGAAAGCGTAAACATGTGACTAGTGTTGCAAGTTACTCTATCCGCATTTATTTAATATGTCAAAAATTACAAATACGTTGCAAAACCACAAATTACGTATTATACATTTGTCCCCCCTTTATTAATTTAATTACATTAGTCAGCTATTAGATTGGTGTATTTTTTAAGATGAAAAATTAATCTTATAAGTATGTGGAACGAAACCTGCCTATCTGTTTACTGATTCCATATTTTTTACGGGAAATATTGAACTTATTGATCTACTAATGATGCACACTTTTTAAAAAATTAAGGAGCCTCTTTATAAATTTCTGGCCTTTTCTCACAGTTGACCGCTGTAAATAAGCTAGTATACCCCGACCAAACGGGTTAGGTTAGAACTGTGATCAACAGCACGAAAGCCGAGCAAGCGAAGCGAGCGGCGGCGCAGCGGCAGCTACCGGCGAGCGCTTCATCCCTTGGGTCGCAGTAAGTAACTGCGACCCAAGGGATGAAGCGCTCACTAATTTGTACTTTTAGGACCCCCAAATAGAAATTATTAGAGGTTCACAAAAAGAGGCGCAGTCATAATGTAAGTATTGAATAATATTTTTAGGAAAGCAAAATGGGAATAATTTGATAAAAGTTCGATTAAAATACATTAGGTACATTTTCTACCTAGTAAAACCGATGTGATAAGTATGCATTAGGTGAATGGATATGAATGAGTTTACGGTTGATCTACGGGACTAAAACAAACGTAGGTACCTATCTGAGAAGGATCTAGCATAAAGTAGGTAGATAATAGTCGACCTTGTTATTGCTTAACCACTTATGACAACAATTCCGAGAAGCGGTGCAAAAATTAGGTATTGTGCTTGCTTCATCCGCTCTTCCATCCTACATTTTCCTACTTCTTAAACTTTTCTGAATACTAAGGCGGGGGCCACATATTAGTTTTGCCGCCCCGGGTCTCCGACGGGATTAGTCCGCCACTGGTCTTTCAGCTTCAGTGAAGATTCAAGATTTCCTACCAAAAGCAACGGTATGTATTATATCACAATAAAGAAGCTCGTATTTTATTTCAAATTACATAAGTACTGTTTTACTAATCCATTAGGTGCCTACTCTGGTCACGTAATAGGACATTATTTTTAACAAAACAAAAGTAAGTACCTACGTAATTTTTTTTTTCTTTTCAAATTCAATTCAAATTCAAAACATTTTATTTCACATAAACCTACATGGGCACTTATGAAACGTCAGAAGCTAGGTGCACGGTTCCAATTGGTCGTTTCCTATGGAGAAGAGCCGGCAAGAAACTCCACGGTTACTCTTTTAAAAATAATTGGCTTTTACAATACTTTCAAATAACAGTGTTACTAGGTATGGGAGGACAGTGTAGGTCTTTCAATAAGTAAGTACCTACTAAGTACTTAACAAAATAGAAAATGGTCTACAGGTCTACAATTCACTAAACCTACAGCGTTGTCACATTCACAAAATTGAAATAATCCATACAAAAAATAAATTAATTAATAAAAGTAAAAACTTATTTTAATAAGACGCAATTATATGATTGCTATTACAATTGTAATCAATCTGAATAATTATCATGTTCATTTCGCACGGCTTGTGCAAAGGTCATCCCTATTGGTATACTCGTTAATTACGATTACTAATCATAATAAATATATATTCTGAATACGATGCATAGTCACCAAATGGCGGACCGCAGTCCGGATCCGGACCACCGACCTATTTTGTGCGGAACTTAAAGGAATAACGCAAAATACCTAATAATAAAAATAGTTTAGCCAGCGCCTTATCCACTTCAGACAGATACCTATAGTTCATAGTTAAAAAAAAAACAGTAATATGAATTACTTTGTTATTTTTGCACAAAATTTGTTTATTACTTAATAAAAAAAAATCATTTGGTTGCCAATCGTCTATCAAACGGACCGAGATATTATTTTTTTAAACAAACCTCCAATAAAACTAATTGGTGATCCCTGCATAGACGTTCTAGCTCTGCCGTCGCCGTTACGGAGCTTCTTAGGGTCATAATTAAAATAGCGAGAAATGCAAGTGGTCCGAAAAGGGTCGGGGCCTCGTCAAGGTCTTTTCTGACAGCCAACTCTAGCTCCGCGCGCGCTCGTTGGTTAAAACAAATAGCGCGCCCTTTCCCGGCTTCCTGTTACAGACTTCCGCCCCTTTTCACGAAATCACTCCTCCTACAGATTGCAGGAAAGCGAGAGGAAAGATGATACACATCAAAAACAAGGAGTTGTTACGTAAATCATGCATAGAACATTATGTATTATTTTCAACTTTATCGTAGTTACGTATAAGGTTCAAAGTTGATTGGGAAAATTTTACAGTTTCGGGTAGCTTGATGTGCTGGCGTCTGTACCTATAGAATGTATGTAATGAGTGTTGTCCTTTGTAATTGTATTTAAGTAAGTACTAACAATAGTTTCTAAGTTTTTTTGTATACTCGTACTAACCTTTGGATCTGTGGCGTCACGTATTGTGAATTTGTGAACGCACGTTAGTATACGTGGCGTCGCCTGTTATGTTTAGTTAATTATATTATAAGTAGTCAGGAACGCACCCTTGTAAGTGGCAACACGAAGCCACGGTTCGGGGCGTTACCTACAGCGGGCCCTTTTTAGTAGCGTCGCTCGCTTGCTTGTTAACCGTCGCGGGACAGACTAGATATTACGTCAGTAGTATTTTGTCCCTACGATTCTAACTAGTTATAAGATAGTGTACCTAACGTTAGAACTTCATACGTGTGACCATTATATGATTATTTCTGCAAGTTGAAGTTTCTCTTCCGCTCCTTGACTCAATTTCACCTCCAATACGCGTAAAAGGAGACAGGTGGAATACCTTCCACCTATGTCCCCAAAGTGGTGACCCCGACGTGATCTGCGATTGCGTCAACCTGAGGTGAACAGCAGCAAGCTACGAGTTGAACTTGTACCGCGTCTGAGCTGGAAATACAATGAAGAGGAAGCCGACCACGCCCTGGACACTCTGCTGCTAACGACTCATCGGAACCTGCGGACTGCGAGACTACGGCTCTCCTTACTCGCACAGTTCCCGTTTTTCGTCCGTCTACTAGTGCTATAGTGTTCTAAAATCGTTTTTAAATTCAAAAGTGCTACAAATATTTAGTGATCAATTCCAAAAAAATAAATTTGAATTTGAATCTCGTAGTTGAACTCTGAGATCATGACTACTTAAACGAGCTTTCCTGTGGGTGCCTTAAACACCATTTGAGTCAAAAAGTTAGGTAATATTTTTAGAAGTTCTGATAATTTGGACCAAGATTTGGATAGACTTTTTATTCTTTTGTTTGACGCTGACCCTAAACATAGTACTGTTTCAAACATCCGATTCAAACAATTATCGAAAACAGGATTATAACACAACCACAACAACTCTATTGACTCATTGAATATTTGAATGAAGCAAACTTGAAAATGAATAGCTATTGATGATTTTGACATGACAGTTGATCAGTTTTAGTACATACTAATTCCATGCATGACACTGACAATTCATTGAGTTTTTTTATCTGTTCTTAATAAGTAATCTTTTTGTCTTTCATTTGAGTATTTTGATTTGAGACTTGAGTACTTTTCAGTCAATCCAGTGGATTATTTTTATATTTCATTTTCAATTTGCTATTTTGTTCAATTACTTTTACATTAGTAGCTAATTTTGCGATGACACATTGAGTGAGATAGTAAAACTGCAGTTTTTACCAAACTTAAGTGGTTGTGTATAGTCTCAACAAATTATGATTACTTTTTTATTATTTGTTATATTTACGACTACATACGCCGATGAAAGCGTTAAATATGCCGCAATTATATTTCGACATGGAGATAGGACGCCTGTGGAGACCTATCCTACCGACCCTTGGCGAAATGAATCTCTATGGCCTGTAAGATTTGGAGAGCTCACCAATATTGGGAAAAAGCAGCACTTTGCATTGGGGAAATGGTTCAGAAAAAGATATTCGGTAAGATAATACCTGCTGATACTATGTGTCATCATAATAATGCTATCATGTGAATGTAATCTTAGACAGTCCTTATTTATTATACCAATCACCATTACCTACTTGAACACATTTGATAAACCACACAGTTCTATAAGTTAATTACTTATTGATAACTACAAAATAATTTCACTTCATCTATTTTATGCTAAACATCATAATTTTTAGAAATAAAAGCGAGTGTGGCATTAAAATGTAAACTAAACATGTATTAGCAGTATTAAAACAATAAAAAATATATCTCACATATCTTATTTCAACACATATTATAAATCAAAGTTGCTTTTGGGATCTGTCTGTGTACCCCGTTGCCCTTCCGCACTATATTTTGATGCATTTTTTACAATAATTTAGAGGCTTTATTTAATTGATTAATATTCAACTTATAAAATAATAAAAGACTCTTGATGTTTTGTCAAGTCATAAAAACCGTGCAAAGCAAGGGGTTGCTAGTAAAATCAGAAATTCAAAAGTTTTGGCTGAACGGATTTGAATTGTTGTCTGTCTCCACATCAGCCATAGTTGACTGGTAGTAAAATTTCTCAGGCTGGTTGTTTCACGTCCACTTAACGCACGGGTATACTTCAAAAATGGCGTTAACTATCGTCAAACCAAAAAAAGCGTTCATCAATTGCTCCCAATACTTTCGGAGATCTAGATATTTTGTAAAAGTCAGTTGTAATAGCTAATTTTGTTAATTCAACAGTTTTTTTTTTATCGTGCTATTTAATTTAACAAAGTCACGATTATTTATGTAAAACACCCTAAAGTGAATTATAAAAAAAAAAACATCTTAATTCAGACTACTTTTGGCCAAAAAAATTAAATATGACAACGTGGCATTTTCAATACCAATAGAGCTACTTCCTTTGAAACACGGAATCTTGCAATAAATACCTGCTCGTCCCATAGATTTAGGTTATTAACACGAGTTACAAATACTTTTTTCTTTCTTTCTACATTATTTGTTACATTATCGAATAAACTATCTTCGAACAAAGACGAATATAACAAAAGAGAGTCCATATTTGACTGTTTGGAGCAGATGTTTGAAAATAAAATGACGTTAACCAGTGGATATAGCACTGGTTACTACTGTAATAGTTATTTTCTAATGGACGTTCAGGCAATCATTTTGTGAAACAACACTTTTTTTGGTTTGACAATAGTTAATGCCATTTTTGACGTATACCCGTGCGTTAAGTGGACGTGAAACAACCGGCCCTAAAGTCTGCTACTGTACAGTTGTGTGCTCAACTGTAGATTTACCTTTAGAAGTTGATAACAATAAAAATTATATTGTGTCTCGAGTCATTAGTGACAGTTAAACTCATAAAGGATTAATATAACCAGTGACCTGGATTGACTTATACTGTAAGCCAATCACACAGTATTCTTTAATTTATAAAATACTGTTTTTCTGGATACAATAGTTTTATTAAGATGTGGATAGTGCTTCAAATGAGTGATTTGAAATGTAGGTGAAACTATTTGCAACTCTTGCAAGTTAAAAAATGACTAGAATATCTACATAATACCTGATACATCACGATTATCACTAAATAAAGTGCTAAACAATGATAAAACATTGTTCTATTATTGTCAACTATTTGAAGTTGAAAGAGATAGCATGATGTTATGAAAATAAAGGTTATTATATAAGTATATTACTTGGTATTATATATTGGTATACTATAAGTAGTACCTAGATTTAAGTATAATATATATTAACACTGTACCTTGAGGATGACAAAGATATAGAGCAGGAGCGGAGGACGCTGGGAGTGAAGAGCAATATGTTGGCTTGCAGGTTGGCATGTTGCACCTAGGGGGTTAAACTACATAATTTAAAGCATATTGCGAGTCTTTCTGCTCCAGCAGCCTGTGGGTCAAGTATTCACGCCCAACTTACAATGTCCTCTGCGTCCAATACAACAACGCCTTTAGGATGCGGTTGGGACTGCCGCGGCGCTGTAGTACTTCGGGAATGGTCGTGGAGGAGCATACTGATAGCTTTCACGCTAGCTGGTGAAAGAAGGTAGCGTCACTTCACACAAGAGTGTGCGGTAGCAACAACAGCATTCTTAAAGCGTTTAGAGAGCGCACCACCCTATATTAACTAAGGCACTGGATCCACCCTATATTAACTAAGGCACTGGATAGACTTAGTTATAGGTGAAATGATTTTTATTTTTATGTGTATTTTCTGTGTTCTTCTATGTGTGCTTAGTAATACAGCTGTAAGATTATTACTAACATCAATATGGATATAATATCTAAAGTAAACTATTAATTGCAATTTAAACATTTCAGCATTTACTGTCAGATGTCTTTGATCCTACCGAAATTTATATTCGGTCAACAGATGTGGACCGCACTCTTATGTCTGCCCAGGCAAATTTAGCAGGTGAGGAGCTATTTTATTTTCATATAGGTATAAATAAGTCATTGTACTTATGATATACCTACAGCCTACATTAGTATTTAATACATAATTGTTTACTTTTACCAGTTCAGTCAATACAATTACTTGTAAGTATCTATTCTTACATCGATTTTTATCTTATATCCTATCACTTCACATTTACCAAATAATTATTTATAATTATGTTTACTTACCGTGTGATGGAACCGCGCCGCCAGTACTTCAGGTAAAACTCAGGACACAGGTGTGCAAAGATAGGCCTGTAAATACAACAACTTCTAGTAAAAATACAAAATTTTACAAACAGGAATGTACCCTCCAAACAACAAAACTACATGGAATACTGAAATACTCTGGCAGCCAATACCGGTACACACTGAACCAGAAAACGAAGATGAACTTCTTGCCATGAAGAAGCCCTGTCCTGCTTATGAAAAGGAACTTGAGCGGCTAACACATTCTAAACCGTATAAGGAAAGACTGAGTAAATACCAGCATTTGATGGAGTAAGTCATTAAAGTTTTACTTTGACATAATAACGCAGTCATTAAAGTTTTAATTTGACATAATAATGTCATGTGGGGAGTCAGATGAACAACACTTCCTTTTTTAATAAACACGGAGTAAAGGTACAATTTACCATACATTTTTATAGATTTCAGTTTGCCATAAATTTACTCTGCGGAGTCAACAACATTGAAACAATAGCAGCCCACATCTTTGTTATCTTTGTGTTAGAAATTATGTATGGGTATAACCAGCACCCTAATTGCGTAACACACTTTCAATCACAATCTGAGAGTTTTGAAGGATATTGCTAATCCGTTGCTTCATATGTTTGAAAAATTCGTCTGCTCAACAACGTAAATAACGCTATGAACGTGGGTGAACTGTCAAAATGAAACCCATTGCGATCAATTGTTATTTTATGTGTGTTACGCAATTACCCCGCTGAGTTGATCATCTTTGTCTGCTAGATTTAAGGCTAATGCTAGTAGACTCAGGCGCGGTCCGAGGGGGGGGTCCTGGGGGTCATGACCCCCCTCCCCCCCAAAATCTTTCACGCTGTCGGGAGCCTGAATGATTTACTTCTTTTACTAACTTTTAAAACTGTACTATGTGTGTGTACTTAAGTACCTGCAGTTACGATAGGCAAATTAATGGGGACTGCCGACAGAACTGAAAACTTAAAACTATTAAATAATAGTGTTTTCTTAATATTTTCCAATTAATTGTACAATTAATTGAAATTAATATTATTAACATTAGTCAGGTTTTCACATATATATCGGCAATCCCGAGCAACAACAAGCGCAACACGTCATACTCATAGGTGCTGTGCTGTTAACATTAGCATATCGGTGACGCGAACCCATAAGATTTTCCCCTATAATCGCTCAATGTGACTGAAGAAGTTTTCACTTCAAAAAGTCAATTATAAAAATAGAGTATCTTGGATGCAAGAGTTTGGGCACCCCGCTCGTACGTAAAGTTTGAAAGTCTAAGGTTAAGGCCATCAGATTCCAAAACCTAAACTGCTGTAAAACTGTTCAGTTTAAACTTTTCTTCATAACTCGACAATGTTAGTTCTATTTCTGTATAATGGTCAAAAGAAAACAGAAGCTTTTCAGAGTGGAGTGCTAAAATTTTCAAGCTCGCTTCGCTCGCTCTTGCCTTCTACATTCTCTTAATTCCTAAGATGTTTCTTCATAAGTCGACAAAGCAACTAATTCCTAGTTCTTTTGGAATTATCAAAAGAAAATCTAACCCATTAGAGTGTGTGCAAAATTTTCGAGCTCGCTACGCTCGCTCTCGCATTATGCATTCAGAGAGTTCTTATGATTGAAAATATCAAACAAAACTTAACCTATCCAAGGCGGGTTGTTCGCTCCCCATCACCGCATGTAAAAGATGCATCCCTGAATAGCTAATGGTTGATCTAGTGGTCGCAAGCACTACTCGCGTGCTCTTTTGGGAGGTACTTCCCTAAAACTATTCCTCGGCACCCATGGTGACCCCCCCCAAAATCTTGGGCTGCGACCGCGCCTGAGTAGACTAGACTGTGGTAAAGTTAATGAGCTAGACTTCTTTAAACTACTTCGTCTATCTAAGTCAGTGAGCTCGCTTCACTCATTCTTAAATTCCTTTAGTAAAATCACAACGAAAGCTTAATCTAGTAGCCCAGTTAGAATGCTTTTGCATTCTCTTAGTAAAATCACAATGAAAACTTAATAAAGACTGGTCCTACTAGCCTTACTAGAGTCCTAGACGGAGAGAAGGGGAAGGAGAAGCCTTTACGCTGCAGTGGGGAAATACAAGCTTATATGTAATAATTATATAATATGTATTCATTTAATTCACTTGTGACGGCAACCGACGTAATTAGTTGAACTATGACATGACACTATTTAGATTTATGTAAACTATGATAAAATAACCAACCTATTTGTTTTCCAGTTATCTTTCGGCATACACTGGTATGAAAGTAAAGGACTACTATGACATTGATGACATCTACTCTACTTTGTACATCGAATCATTATATAACTTTACATTACCAAATTGGACTCAGTCTGTATTCCCAGATAAAATGCGGGAGCCATCATGCTACAGGTTTATTTGTTTTATTATCTGAACACTTTTGAAATATTTTATTTTATTAAGTTTTTTATTAATGTAACTATGGAAGCAGGCATTCTTCAATGACAAGCTCCTCAAAAGGACAAATGGAACCCTTATAGAATCACTTCGTTCTCCGTCAGTCTGTCAAGACAATTTCTCTCAAGAACGCGTCGAGGTATCAAGTTGAAATTAATATCAAATACGTAGGCCTGTGGTCCCATAGAGCTCTAAAAAAATACGTACATTTAAGCGACATATTTTGATACTCGCAAATAAATCACGTTCTTCCCGTTGACCTGGAGTCCTAAAATCATGAAATTTGGCAGGGGGCAAGGTCTCACAGCACAAGTAAAAGAAAAAGCTCGAAAATCGTTAATTTGTAGTTTTATCAATTTTTTTTATTTTTCTTTGCTATCGCTATCTTATTCTTGCTGTTGGAAAATTGTCCGTGACGTATATCGATGTATGGGAGAACATATTTTTCAACTACAAACTGAAGTCTGTTTTTGGGATAAATCCATCCTAACTACGAAACCCTTCATTGTGTGTGGTCCGACACGCACTTGGCCGGTTTTTTACCTACAAAGTAGTATTTTCTATGGTCATTTAAATGTTCTGTATGCTACTTTCAATATTTTAATTACTCTAGCGCTACAGTCTATCTCACTATGGCCAATATACTTATATAATTAATATAATATTTTCTTGGCAGCTTTACAACACAAACGGGCTCGCCTCTCCTTGCGCGATTGAAAGTGGGTCCTCTACTCAAACATATAATGGCATGCATGAATGGGGCCATGTCAGCTTCCTCAAAAAGTCGCCACAAGGTGGTAATGTATAGTGGACATGACCTGACAGTGGGAAGCATGCTTAATGCTTTGGGCTTGTATGACGGCAACTGTCCTACATACACATCAACTATACTCATTGAACTGTTGACGAGTAAGTACTAATAAATCTGAAATTGGTTTGTTATGACTAATATGAGATCATCAACTATGTACAGGGAGCCTACCACCAGCTCTTATAGCAGTATTATTATACTCTTACTTAGACTTTTCGTACCATGACGTCCATAAAATAAGCTTATTATAATGTTGAAACAATGTTAGTTTCTTAGCGGTTTTGATGACGTCACCTCTAAAAGTTTATTCAATTTGTGACGTGACTTGACAACTAGCAATATTGTATTAATGTCAAATTTAGCAATCTTATAAAAGTTCCTCGGACTCGAAGGAAATATTATTGTTTTGCTAAAAAAAATACATTTTCGTGTCATGTAAAGTAAGTAAAATGTATTTATTTACGTAAACTTGCCGAATGAATTGTGTATCTAGATATTTTAGTATTTGTGTAATTCATTTCTTGTTTAATTTTTATCTCTTTACTATAGCAGGCAATAGACAATAGTTCGTTCTTTCCCAGCACTAAGCAGGAATAAAACAATATTGCACGATGAAGGTCATAGTACGAATATGAGTAATGTTATATCTTGAAACAAAACTCTCTTGAACTAAGATTGTTTCGTAAAAGATTGTGGTAGGCCCCCTGGTCATGCCATTAAAGATGAGACTTGATACACCACGTGGTTTGACTTGCGCAGTAGACGATATAAGGGTCTCTTTAGCGGTATGAGGTCTGCGCCGGGGCGGCGGAAAGAGCGCGGGAGACGCGGTCAAGACTCATCCTACGTGTCGCGTATTGTAAGCTTGCACAGACACGTGCATAAAGATTTATTTTTCCTTTATTCTGATATGCAAACCAACCAAGTTAATGCATCGACTTCCGAATGTCCCTGGCAGTTGATAGTATGTCATGTAATATTGATAATAAAATGATAGTAATTATAGGTACTGATCAAATATTATTGTGTATTTCAGACAACAAAACTACAGGTGGGTATTATGTGAGAATCTCGTACAGGAATTCAGTAGAGATTGTTGAACCGAAAGTTCTCAAAATACCATTTTGTGGAGAAGTCTGTCCTGTAGAAAGATTCAAGAAGCTTTACAATAATCTTCTCTCCGTGAACTGGGAAGATGAATGCAGAAAAGAGGTGATAAACATACTGTCAATACTCACATAATAATAGGTACTCAAATTAGAAATGCCTTGGATGCAAATTGATAATGTCCTGGTTCCCTTTGCAAAATTACATATTTACCTCCAGTATTTAACAAAGGAGTGCTAAGAAAAGGATATATTTTTATGGCAACTGAACCAAGAAAAAGCCTAAATTAGAAGATATTATTGTGTTGCTACAGTTATGTTAAAAACATTCATTAAATGCTTAATATGTTTCAGTCAATATCGAAGGGCCCTCAAGTATTACAAGTATCCATATAGGTATAACAATCCTGATCTACCATTAACACCTTGTTCAGTATTTTAGATGTAGACGTATTTTATACAAGTTTAACTATGTAGAACAGCAGGGTGAATTTTTGAGATGGGGCATTAAGGTCAGCTACCTGAAACGTTTTTACTACAGGAAAACAGTCTTAGGAGACCGTCCTTAACTTTTTGAGACTCAATAACTGATTTAAAAAAAAAATGTACAGTCAGCAAGCAATTCTGTTTCTTATAAGGATCAAAAACTCTAAAGGACCAACTGAGGTTTGAATACTAGACAATAGACAAGTCAGAAACCATAAAAACTTTTTCCATACTTTTGGTAGGAAAGAAACTCCAACATACTTTTTTATGATAGACAGACTAGTCAAAAAGAAACAAAAAATTTGAACTTCGAACGAATACGTGTTATAATTTTATTTGCTATAAGAACAATATAGTTTGTTGCTTGTGATGTCCGACGTTCTGAAAAAAAAAGACCTCAAGTAATGGGGATAAAAACTGCCACTTGCTCACTTCAGATGGCGCTGATATCCAGCGTCTAATAATTTGACAGCTAGCCATAATTTTTTTGTAAACAAGCGACTTTTTTTTACGCATATTTAATTATGGAGCCCAGTTGTGCAGCTGTTTACTTAAAAAATACGGGGACCCAAATATTTGCCAAAGATGTTATAAGAAGAAAACTGTGGGAGAAAGCTCTCCGAAAAAAATTTGTAACCCGATATTTCGTCGAGACGATGTGCTATCCTTTAAGACTTTTATGGGAGAAAGTGATATAAAGGTGATGCTCCCAAGAGAACTAAGTCTGTTTTCATTTCATACAGGCACTTGTGATGTGATATTATGTAAATTATAGTAAAGTATGTGTGTGTTTATATTATCATATTAGATCAGTGCTGAAGTGCTATCTCTGAAGTTTTTCAGTCAGAAAGATCATGCCCGAGTTGGTTTTCAACTCTGATCGGGTTATTTCTATCGATTAACGAACTTAAAGTCAACAAACACAAAATAACCTGTAAATTATAAAACGTTCATAATTTATTGACTTTTCTCCACTAAAGCTACTTTTTTACCAGTGGTGGACGCTTCCCCTGTCCTTAGCTCATCTTTTAATAGTGCTACACTCCAAGTCTCATACATATTTATCTAGTTTTCGTATAGTTTGTGATCGACACAAAGTAAATATAAACTCCTGTTACGAGCTTTCAATTTTCAACCTCATTTAGGACTTTCAGATTTACATGGTAAACGGTAAAAAAGACTGTCCCCTACAAAAAACAAACAATGAACGTTCTCAATTTTATTATCTTTTCGTTCAAAATTTGAAGTTCAATTTGTTTTAGTTTTTTCGGCTATCAACGTCTATCATCGTAAAATACTAAGATAAAGTCTAATTTCCTACGAAATGTATGATAAAAATTTTTGGTGATTTCTGAATTTTCTAGTACTCAAATCTCAGTTAGCCCAATAGTTTTTTGATCCTTAAGTATAAGAAACAGGATCGATTGGGATCAAAAGTATAGTTCTCGATGTTTTTGGTTGATATATTGGCGTGTGCTAGCTGACATATGGCCTATAATTTATCATTTGAATTATGTTTTGTGTTGCATAATGTAAGTTATTTTGTATACTATTGTATAGAATCATTCTCTAACTTGAACAGACAGCTGTGCTGCTGGGGAGTTTGTTGCGCCACTTCTTCTTCCCAGCTAAAGGCACTAGGAAGTGGTGAAGGGTGGGCGTTTTTGGGGGACTGTCTTATGTAATTTTGACGTTCGAAAAGTGCTGATTCTCAGCCTAGTTTGAATAAATGACTTTTGAATTTGAAAAAAAGTTTTTGTGAAAACTGCCCATTTTCTCGCGGACTGTATTTTTTTTCATGATCTGTGAATGCAGATCGAAATCTTTTAAAAGTTAAGGCCAGTCTCCTAAGACCATTTTCTTGTAGCGACAACGGTTAAGTTACGTTCACACAGCGTTTTTTTTTTCCGTATACAGTACAGTAGAAAACCTATTAAATTGTTCACACGGAGTATATACGGGAAAATATCATGTTCTAAATAAAATGAAAATATAACCGTATACCTGATAAAATCGAATCGTATAGTCGCCGTGTGAACGTAGCCTTGAGGTACCTGTCCTTACTGCCCCATCTCAAAAATCCATTCAGTACTTATAGGTTATGTAGTAGGGTCATTGTTATTAAAAAAAACAATACAGGGTAGCAGGGACATCGACGCGAAATCTGTTACCTTGGATTCAGTACACGATTCTGAAATGTCAACGGCGGGGGTTGAAATTTTAGATCGGTTAGTCAAAAAAACGCACTGCGGTCAAAATGTTCCTTCAAATTATGGAAATCAAAACTATATACGATGATAAAAATAAAAATCAACCGTCACAAACTTCATCATCATTATCTTTCCCTTATCTAATTGATTTTCTTGTCATCTTGGTAGTCAAGGCCCGTTCAAGTAATACGTAAGCAGATTTATTACAATTATTTACCCCCCCCCCCTCCCCCTTGTCAGCAAAAGTAATCAAAGCTCTTACCCAATGCTTACGTAAACATTCGTATATGCATTTTTCTTTTAAAGTAAGTATTCTGTTTTTTTATTGATTCATGAGCAATAGATTGACGGAAGAAATTTAGACAGTTGAATAGCACGCGGTAATTCCCCTACTCGGTTCTAAGCGAGTACCTAAACGTATTCATTATTTGTGGGAATCCCCGAATATGCGTTTCGTTTTCAAGCATAGACAATGTTTGGGTTGCAATATGTGTAAAAAAGTAAATAATTACTGCTGACGTAATCACCAACTAGACCCCCCCACCCCCATGTCATCAAAAATAAGCAAAGCATAGACCCCCCCGCCCCTATAGTGCTTACGTAATACTTGTACGGTCCCTCATCACCCTTTCTAGCCATATCGTCTTTGGCACAGTCTATCCATCGTTTCTTGGCTCTTTACTTTGTACTGATAAACTCTAATAGCCGTCCATATTCATACTCAAAACTTTCCTCATGACATTTCCCTCATTCACAAACTTGTAAAATTTAATTAACAGACATAAAGCGGCTTTTCGAACAATACATATTTATACGAGGGCTGCACTGAAAATTTCGGGAATCAAGGAAGTGACACAACATTACTATTTAAAATGTATTTATTGCTTTTCGAAGTATTCTCCGCGAAATTTGACACATTTTTCCATACGATAGAACCAATCATTGAAGCAACCATTCCATTCGGAAGTTGGGGTCTCCAAAATGGCCGTTTTGTAGGCATCCACAGCTTCTTCAGGTGATGAAAATCTCTGACCACGCAATTTATTCTTTATTTTAGGGAAAGTATAGAAAGCATTAGGGCTTAGGTCGGGACTGTACGACGAATGGTCTAATAATTCTATGTTTTCTTGCTCTAAAAACTCTTTTGTTCTGTGCGCGGTGTGAGAACTCGCATTGTCGTGATGGAGGATGATGCGGCGGTTGCAGTTCTCTTTACGGAGTTCAGAAACGACCTGTGGCAAACAAATGCTAGCATACCATTCTGCATTAACCGTTCTTTGTCCCTCAAGAGGAATAGTCGCAACATGGCCGGTTTTGAAGACAAACGTGGCCACCATTTTTTTTGCAACACTCCGTGAACGAACAATTTTAGTTGGCTTTAACTCATTTTCGAACACCCAAACTCGTGACTGGTTTTTTGTTTCGGGTTCGTACGCGTATATCCAGGATTCGTCACCTGATACAATGTTGTATACAGCATTTGAGGATTCTGCGTGGAATCTTTCGAGAGTTCTGACGCACCAAGTAACGCGAGCCGCTTTTTGCTATTCACAGAGCGAATGCGGTATCCATGCGGAAAACAACTTTTTTACACCTAATTGTTCATGCAAGATTATTTGTATTTGACTCATGCCAATGTCTAAATTAGCCTGATTTTCGCGGTATGTCACATGTCGATCTTCCTCAATCAGCTTACGCACAGCATCAACGTTTTCTTGGGTGACTGCAGTTTTTGGACGACCTTGATGGGGATTATCACTGAGCTTGACACGTCCACGTTGAAATTCAGCAAACCAGCGATAAATTGTGGTTTTGGATGGGGCTTCATCACCAAATGCAGAAAGCATCCGGTCAACACACTGTTTTTGTGTTAAACCGCTTCGAAAGTCATAATAAATCATCGCTCTTGAATTTTCTCGAGTCAATTCCATTTTCTCAACGACTAAACAAGTTTGACAAGACCGAGAATCTTTTTTTAAAATAAATAAATAGTATTCGATTTTTAAAAACCAAGGAGTTTTCAATTAAAAAGATTTTAATATGACAGGAATAGTGGAAATATTCCATTCCCGATACTTTTAGTGCAGCCTATGTATTAATCATCATCACAAAGTTCGATTTTGATAAACACAAATTCCAGTTTAAATCAACCCGCATAAAGCGATTTTTTGAATAACATCGAAAATAAAAATGAAGGCATATGGTAAGGTTTTGGGGACATTTTTGAGCTGATGAAAGTGTATTTAGGTTTTTATAGGTACACACGGCTACACATCAAGCTATAGATTTCCAGTATAAGCTGACCTCGCATTGTACGGGAATCCTATACAATGCGAGATCAGCATAAACTGGAAATGTATAGCTTGATGCGTGTGTACCTATCAATGATGTAGCTAGGGTAAACATTGTAGTTGCTGTACTATCTCATGTTACAACTTGTTATAAGATTTTTATTATTTACATTTCAGTTCCCGGCACTGCTTGGAGGTTCATTTATCATTGGTCTCTGCCTGTTCATAGGAATTTATATTGCCCACAAAATTCATTTTGCTCGGGTTTATAATCAGCATAGGTCAGTATCTACCAAATCTTACTTGTACAGTACCTACACTTTTTTATAGTTATAGTAAAGCGGTTTTAAAATGTTTAAATTTACTGAAAGAGCACGCACAGCCTTAAACACCTGGGTTTAGAAGCTTGAAATTTTCCCAATAGTTTTCAACGAAGGTAAGGTGAGGAATGAAGAAGATTTTTTGCCCTCTGGGCACACTCGTTCCATCATAGACGTCATCCATCGCTTTCCATCAGGCGAGATCGAAGCCAAGAGCAGGTTATATATTCAGCTATAAAAAAATGCCGTAAAAACCTCTAAAGAGGTTAAATAGGGTATGAAACTTTGTATGGAGGTTTTATTTTACACGCCGTATCTAATATAAATATATTCACTTTCAGGAAAAATATGATATACTCGAGTGTCCAGACTCCTGAGAAACCGACCAAACCGTTTGAAGCATAGCACCTCCAAATTTTGTAGATTTAAGTAGCTAGGATGATTAGTAAATTTCATAGGTCAATTAATATTCTATGAACATTTGAACTTTAAGTTCAATAAAACAGACATTTTATAAACAATGTCCATAGTCTTGCTTGAAACGTTTTTATCTTTGATTGAAAGAATTTTTTTATTTACATTTGTTTACATTCTTACCTAAATTGAAAAAAATCGAGTAGGTAGGAAGTTTATTAGTAAAAGTTCTAATTTAAAATTACGCTGCTTGTTAAGTACATTTTTTTGTATAAAACCAATTATAATAAGGTGTTAAAAAATTAACTTTAGAAACTTTAAAAGTGTGAAAAAAAAAAACAGCTCTCCCATAGACAGCTGTTTTTTTTCACGATTTCAAAGTTGGTCTCATAGTAAAAGTGATTCAGTTCGATGGTCTAAAGCATCTCTTAAAGTTTATAAAGTTTACTTTTACACCTTATACTTATAGGATATCCAAACATGTGTACTGTAAGCGGTAACAAAGAAAATAAGTAATTTTAGAAAAAGTTAGCAAATTGTTTTACATAATATTTAATATTGCGTTACTGCCACAAGTAAATGCATTTTATAAATCCCTACTGTGTAACATACCAAGAGTGGAACTAATTTACAGCCAAATGAATATGTTTTTTAATTATATAGGTACAATTAATAAGCTAATTTAAATCGATTAAATGGAGAAATATGGTTGAAGCCTTCAGGAGAAATGTCCCGCAACACGTGTTGCTAAAGATGTCGGGGAACGTCGGGCGATGTTAACCAACGACGCCAGACATCTTGTCTCACGACCTTTTTTATCGTTTTCGATGTCGTGCGACAACGTTGCTTGAATTCGACTGTCATCTCTAGCGACATGGGTTGTGTTGCGCAACAATCGTCTACTAGTGAATACGGCTTTAGGGTCAATGGGTTAACATAGTTAACATAATGCTTTTATTTTTATGCTTATATTACAGCATAGTCTGTGGATGACTAATCAACATTAAGCTGCGCTGTGTTCTATTTAGCTAATTCACACCTCATATATGAAATAAACAAAACATGTTGGATGTTTTAAATGCAGCAGAATTCGATATGTACTGACTCGTTGTATTTCTTAACGAATTAAACACCATTACGGATCCTCTGTGCTCAGCAAACCTCGCGAGGCTAGATTTTGTATAAAAAAAACTTAGCACGAGCAAGTTAGCTGAGCTTGGCACAGCATCAGCATAGCTTTAAGTATGTTGATTTGTCATCCTGAAACCAGTTGAAATCAGATAGCTAGCTAGCGCTGAGCCTGCCTTACCCGATATCGATGAATCGCAGGCGGTGGCCGAGAGGGGGGCGGCGAAAATGGTATACCGTCGCCACGCCCCGCTTGGCTACCGCTCCTTGTCGCTGGTTTCGTGTCCGCAGCCTTACTGCCTCAGCTGGCTGCATCCTGTGTTATTAACAAAAACATTATAATACCTATAGATAATTCGTTAGTATACAAATCTTGAGGCTATTATTTCGAAAAACTAAATTAGACTGTTTTCTTATTTGAATAAGTTTTCAATATGAATTTGTATTTTTATGAGTTTTAGGTAGTAATTATATTATAAATTATTATTATAATTATGCCTGCCCCGCCTATCTACTCCAATATGCCAAATTGTCTGACCCGTTTTCCGCTTTTTTTTTTCGAACTCAACGCCGGCAGCCAATTCGGGAGCAGGCGCTGGCAGCGGAGGCACTTTTTTTTAATGTAATTGATATACCTACTTGGGATGAAGCACTTGTAAACAGATTCGGCAAACACTGTTTGAGCCGGCTTTTTACGTTTCGTTGATGCACGTATTGTAGGATGTATAACTTACCAATGTCCGTCCTTCTCTGCTTCCTAGTGTTTTAGCTGGGAAGAAGTGGTGCAACAAACTCTCCAGCATTTTTAACCGACTTCAAAAAAAGGAGGTTTTTGTAGAGTATACAAGACTGCTTATCTGCGCAGACAACGCGCTGCTGACACGCGTTCACGCAACGTAAAAAAACCGGCCAAGTGCGTCTCGAACCACGCACAATGAAGGGTTCCGTAGTTGGGATGAATTTATCCCAAAAACAAACTTAACTTTGTAGTTGAAAAATATGTTCTCCCACACGGAATGTATGGGAAAACATGTTTTTGCAACTGCAAAGTTAAGTTGGTTGATTATTACTCGTTAACTTGTAGAGCCTACTTAGCTGTGATGGTTTTCCTTTTAATTTCGTTATATAAAATATTGCTGTGATTTTTTTCACACATCCGAAACCAACCATTTAGCTGGCAGGGGGGGGGGGGCACTTGACTCACAACAAAAATTAGCACTTCAAGCTTAATATTTCGCAAACAGATCTCTGAATCCAAAAATGGTTTTCACAAACTCACAATATTTTTGAAGGACCTTTCCAATGATACCCCTCCAAAAGCGTTAAAAAAAAAACATCACCACTTTACGTGTAGGAGAGGTACCCTAAAAAAAAAAGTTTTTTATAATTTTGTTTTACCACTTTGTCGGCGTAATTAATATGTATACATATGCCAAATTACAGCTTTCTGGTACTAAGGCTCTCGGAGCTAGACCGCGGACAGACAGACAGACAGACATGACGAAACTATAAGGATTCCTTGTTTACTACGGAACCCTAAAAAGCCGTATAATTATTGTTGTAGTCCACGCCTCAAGCTCAATAGTCCAATGCTTGCTCTGCAAGCAGCCGCCGCTTCTAGTCGCAGATGGTAAGGAAAATTCAAAAATAGCGTCTTTCATCCTTCAAAATCTTCTATTCTATTTATTGAACTATGTTAGATATCAAAAAGCTATTTTGTACGTATTTTATCTGAATGTATCTTGTACACCAATTTTATATGTTTAATAAATATTTTAAAAGATGTAATATTTTATTAACCTTTTATAAATATTCTAAAGACCTAGCAAAATTCTAGATTCGGGGCTGCTAATAGTTCGTGACTTCCTAATCATAACCCGACGCGTGGAATCGCGTCCTGCACGGGATTTGTCTCAAGTGGGTGATAAGCCGGTACCCTAATCAGAGCCGGCTTTACCTATGGCGCAGGGCCTTAGGGGTGCCGAGGGTCGCTCGCGACAACTTTTTAATCAAATTCCAAACAAGACCAAAACATGTTCGCTAAATATGAACTTAGGGTGCTAAAATGTCGAGCTCGCTACGCTCGCTCTTGCAACCACAACATTCTCTTTTTTCTTAGAATTCTCTGTGTAAATCGACAATGTAATTACTATTTACGTATGAATGGTCAAAAGAAAAACTGACCTATCTGGGGCGAGGTGTTAAATTTTCGAGCTCGATTCGCTCACTCTCGCATCCTACATTTTCAAACTATTTTGTATAGGTCAACAAAGTAATTCCTGTTTCCCTATTTCTGTATCAATGGTCAAAAGAAAACCTAACAAAATAGTTGAAATATTTAGCACACTGCCTCAAATAGAGGCAGTGTGCTAAATATTTCAACGTATGATTCCTGGGCGGAGGCCACATTGACTTTCGCCGCCCCGGGCCCCCGACAGGCTTAGTCCGCCACTGCTAGAGGGCGCCAAGGTATTGATTGCACACGGGCGTTACATTGGCGAGAGCCGCCTCTGACCCATACTCTGACCCTAATTGCGTAATACAGCACAATCTGTTACGATTTGAAACAGATTGCTTATCCATTGCTTCATAAGTTGGAAAAAAAAATCTGCTCAACAACATAACGCAATGAATGTTGTAGCAAAAAAAAAAATTTTTTTCCTTCGATAATATTAAGCATAGATTCCCTCATTTCGATATGTGCACATTATGAAGACACTGTATGTAATAAAGTTTCGATTGCTACACAAGTAAAATGACAAATTCCGCTAGAGTAACGACCACCGGTTAAAAAAACGTTTAACGTTACTCCAGCGGAATCTGTTTTTCGTGAATATCTTTGGATCGGCTGGACGCACAAATTCTAAATTTCGGGCACATTTATACGAGATGAGGGTACTAATTAAGTATATGTCAAACCGAAATCCTGAAAAGCGACAACGTTCCGCTGACGTAACGCACACGGACGCGTGGCAAAGTTAGAGCAGTTGACCGGTAGATGTATTATTTAAAACTTGTGTGAAACTTTTATATGTAGTCGAGCGCATACTACAAAGGTACCTCAGACGAATATTTGATCTGAGCCCAGAACGAAAAAATGGGGCAGGGCGCACTGTACTAGCTCTAGAATAATTTACAACAATCTAATGAGTTATCCGTTCAATCCTTCCCTTTGAATAATAGAAACAATACAAATAATGTGGATGGGGATAAAAACTGACACTTGCTCACTTCAGATGGCGCTGCTATCCAATGTCCGTTCATTTGACAGTTAGCTGTCACTTTCCATACATTTTTTTGTAAATAAGCGACTTCTTTTACTCATAATTAATTATTGAGCCAAGTTGCGCAGCTGTTTACTGCAAAAATACGGAAACTCATGTATTTGCCAAAGATGTTAAAAGAAGAAAACTGTGGGAGAGAAAACTCTCCGAAGAAAAAAATGGAACCCGATATTTCGTCGAGACTACTTGCTATCTTTTTTATATGAAGACTTTTATGGAAGAAAGTCGTGTACAGGTGGTGCTCCCAAGAGAACTACTTAAGTCTGTCTTCATTACCCACCTTGTGGTATGATATTATGTAAATTAAAGTAAATTATGTGTGTATCATATTAAATCGGTAATAGAAGTGCTATCTCTGAAGTTTTTCAGTCAGGAAGATCATCCTCGAGTTGGTTTTCAACTCCAATCAGGTTATTCCTATCGTATGCTTTCCAGTCTTCAATCAAAAAGAACTTAAAATCAATAAACATAAAATTATAATTTATTGACTTTTCCACTAAAGCTACTTTTACCAGTGGTGGACGCTTCCCCTGTCCTTAACTTAGGGGTGGGTCGTTACGTGATTTTTGTGAAACGTAACGTAACTAGTGACTTCGAGGACGTCACCGGTTTTGAAAACTAGTGATTTTAGTAACGAGTTATTTTTCAAATTCTATTCTCATTGAAGTGTTACTGTTATTTGCGAAACGAAAATGTAAATGGTTACCTACGTAATACGTTACATAACACAAGCTTGTTTCGTTTCACTCTTTTCATTCGATCACTGCATTGTGATGAAACTAGTTACAAAAACCACGTGTTTGTGTGTGACTCGAAACTAGTTATTCCGTTACATGCCCCGTAGCCAGTTATTGTAACTAGTGACGTTAAATAACGCCCATACCTACCTTAACTCGTCTTTTAATAACGCTACACTCCAAGTCGCATACATATTTAACTAGTTTTTGTTTAATTTCTGATCAACACAAAAGTAAACATTATGATAAACACGACATTGGCGGTTTGAAGACGTATTACTGTGCTGCCATCTATGATAAGCTTTCAGTTTTTAAACCTCATTTGTTATGGATTGAGTGGATTCGTGGAAAACTGTGATTGTGTATCCGACCATACCATGTCGTCCATGTTATTATTTGCTTATCTGTGGTTTGTCCTTTCGGGCTGCCAGGTTGTGGATACAAAATCTGTATAATTTGGTCATGATACTGTGCGTTTGCACTAGCGAAACATTCACAACAAAACATGTTGAAATCTCTATTTTCTGTCTATATTCCATACAATGTTTGACAGGAAATAGAGATTTTAATATGTATAATTTTGAATGTTCCGCCTGTGCAAACGCACAGTATCATGACCAAATTATACAGATTTTGTGGGAAAATTTGACAGTTTCGGGTAGCTCGATGTGCTGGCGTCTGTACACACGGCCACACATCAAGCTATACATTTCCAGTTTATGCTGATCTCGCATTGAATATGATTTCCTTACAATGCGAGGTCAGCTTACCTATACTGGAAATGTTTATCTTGATGTGTAGCCGTGTGTACAGACGCCAGCACATCGAGCTACCCGAAACTGTCAAATTTTCCCAATCAACTTTGAACCTTAACTTTCAGCGATAAAGTTGAAAATCAATTACATAAATTTGACAGATTGTAGTAGCTTGAAGTGCTGGCGTCTGTACAACAGATTGTCTTGTATAGTTTTGTGTATAATTGGATACAGGAATGATAATTCGAACGTAACCTAAACTTTACGTACCGTAATAAACCAGCTGCTTATCGGTAGATACCGCCATTTTTCTCAAAAAATCCGCAGTCTTCCGTTATTTTACAACTACACTTTACTTACTATACTATACTTCATAGGTTAAGGTAGTTAAATAAAGGTAAACAAAAAAAACCACGTGACGAGACAGCTGTCAAGTAACAGACTAAATGTAATACCTGTCACTTCAGTTATCATGCTACGTCACAGTTGTACTCTTCAATTTAGCAACGTTATATTTCGTTGACGTTTAGAAATTGGGCTCTTTATAATAGACAGATTACAAAATATTATAAATCAGATAAAAAAAATGTGCTCAAGCACATACATCTACGAAAAGTAGTAAAGTAGTAATAAACGATAAAGTTTAACATACATTAATAAAAGAGGAAAGTATAGTAAAACACTAAAATAAATTTAATTTGGTTTTATCGTTTTTTAAACAAGAAAGTGTTATCTATAAAAACCCTTTTTATGATTTGTTTACCTTTTTTTAACTACCTAAACTTGTGGAGTATAGCTACCTATACTTACTACTAAAACTCTTCTCTTCGTTTTACTTCATAGCCATACATGTTACTAGTGCTAACATGTTAACAGCATTACAAGATATCCCAAAAAAAACGTGATTATTGACTAAGGGGATTGTATACGAGCTCTAGCTTGTCAATACTATGTGATAAGTTGAGATGGAAGAAAACAAATTTTGCTCATTTCTTGATAAATGATTTATTAATTTATTGTAACAACGTGTTTACAAGAGTTCGGTCAAAAGTGTACTTTTTAATAATACATCAATTTACATTATGTAAAAATGCTTATGCTAGCGCACTAAATAAATGTGCGATGTAATCGTACAAAATCCCGGAGGAAGTAGGAAAAATGAATTAATTGTATAAAGTTAGGTATGGGGAAGTTCATAAATGAACGCGAGGATGGCAATAAACATGTCACGCACGCAGTCGAGGGGTCGATTTGCTTCACTTTAACATTAATCGTCGAGTAGTAGCCCGCCAGAACCAATACTCGTCTAGTCGGAGGATCCGTCCTTTTCGTTGGGGGCATACATGCTCTGTGGTTGGGGGATTAGTTTCAGACTTGGTAATCCACATCTAGCGCAATCTGCGGGATTCTCCGCTGACTTGACATATCGCCTGTATTCGCAAGGCATGTCCTTTTTTATATGTCGCACGCACCCTACAGGCACTCCAGTGATTGGGATCTCCTTGTATCCATCCCAGAAAAGCCATGGAATCAGTCCACCCGTAAACCTTGATGTCGTGACCAATCAAACTTGCCTTAGAAAGCAGATGTGCACGACTTAATTCCAGTCTCATAAAATATATTCAAAAGCAAAGAAATATTCTTGTTGTAAGCTGCCAATCTTTATTTCACAACTAGTAAAGATTTGAACGTTTGACCTAGATTTGTTATTTTGTAATAAACGACACAATATTTCCATGCCTTCTGCGATGAGCCGCATAATCCATGGAACATCTTGATGTTGAAAATATAAATCAAAGTCCTTGGTGTACAGACGCCAGCACATCAAGCTACTACAATCTGTCAAATTTATTTAATAGATTTTCAACTTTATCGCTGAAATTTAAGGTTCAAAGTTGATTGGGAAAATTTGACAGTTTCGGGTAGCTTGATGTGCTGGCGTCTGTACCTTGGTATTAGACTTTGGTTTATGTTTTCAATGTCTTGCTTTTTATTTCAACTCGTTAATTTGCTCTCAGCTCTAGAATCTTGTCATCCCATTTCAAATGCCTTTCGAGATGTCTTGGAAGAGTATTTTCATCTGGGTAGATACTAGATCCAAAAAGTTTGGATATCTCATACAGTAACTTCCGCTTCGTAAGATGCAATGATTGAAATGTGAAAATGTCTTGTTGAGGATTCCAGTGAAGGCCCAATTTTTTTGTTGACTCAGCTTGTTTGATGTCATCACTCTTGATCAAAGCCCTTGCTGGTGCTGTCTTGCAATTCTTGATAATCAGACCTCCATTTTCGTAAGCTGACACCACCTGTCTCGATCATTAGTTTCAAATCTTGCTCTTGTCAGAATAATTTACGACCCAAGTTTTTGCTGTAAGACATGAGCCACATGACTGAACACTTGGTCAGGCAGCACGGAAACGTTCTGTGAAGTTTTGCTTGCGTTTGAATAGGCATAGTGCATCATGCATCACCGTATTATGTTGTTCATTGCATTTTACGTAGTCGACGTTTGCTCGAAGTGCATTTCTTTTCATTGAGATTGTACACCAATTTGTATAAACGTAAGTTGAGTAATTGTTTTTCTTTTCAGCGCTGGCGACTTTTCTTTGAGTTCCTTGCAAAAAGGTTGATTTTAGTATTGCATCTTGTTTGCTAACTTCATAACTTGTTCTCCAGGAATTCTTAAAGTGAGGCGAAATATTCGTTGAATTTCAGAATTCAATTTCTGATTGAGCAATTGGATCCGAAGTGGCAATTTAGATGAATAAATTCTTGACTCTACTAGGGTACTCGTTTGCAACGTCTTGAATACGTTTGATGTCGCTTGCTGCGTAGCTGGGATATTCATTTTGGTGTTTATATGAATGAAGAAAATGAGTATCTTGTTGTCGTGACGGTGGTTTAGTTTAGTTCGGTAGTAGGGGTAGTTCTGCCCTCCGCCACCAGGGCACCTATCTGCTGCGGCATGCTGGCGAAACAGAGTTGGCTTGATGAACCGGCTTTCTAAATCGTATCTCATAACTTCCAAGTATAACTTGGTTAGCCTTAGTTTCTTCGCAGTGATTTCCAATAAAATATTCTTGACATTTTAACCAACCTCAAAAAAGGAGGAGGTTATGCATTAACTTTGCTTGGGTAGCACATGACTTTTGTGTAAGCTTCAATAATACGTATTTGTGGCGGGATAAACATAATAACTTATTTTCAATATATTTTTTCAAATATGCTGCCATTTTTGGCCTGTAGTTTTGTTAGTAAACTCACTACATTCTTTTACTTTCGTAAAGATATTGTATTTAAAAATAATATAAATAAAGCAATTATAGTTAATAGTAATGAAAAAGTTACCTAATAGTTTAATTTTAATGTTGTTTTTTCAGAGTAGTAGAGAAGCGTTCACTTTTTTTTAAAATAAAGTATTTGTTTGTTAGATAGTTAGATTCAGTGTTGAAAATATAGTATTTTTGCGTACTATATATTTCTTCAACAGTATAAAGTACAGACGCCAGCACATCAGGCTACTTACTACAATCTGTCAAATTTATTTAAAATAGTTTTTTAACTTTATCGCTGAACAATAAGGTTCAAAGTTGATTGGGAAAATTTGATAGTTTCGGGTAGCTTGATGTGCTGGCGTCTGTACATAGACTCGACATATAGTACAAAACTATATAATATAGTATGGTTGGCAACCCTACTGGCAGCCCTGGTTGTCAAAAATGTCAAATGAAAATGAAGTTTTTCGAGCAGGGGATTATTACAAAACTCAATAATTTCTCGTGAAAATTGTTTGTAAAGTATCGTAGTAATTTACAAAGACTATAGTTTTTTTTTGTGATGGGACATTTTGTTTTATGAACAAGTGTAGTGTGTGTTATTGATGTGTTTACGGTTTGTTTCGCAATTATTTGGTCACGTCTCCTTCGTCTATCCCTGTGGGTGCCTCGCGTAGTCTTGGAAAAAATAATGCTATATTGGAATTTGTGATGATTTTATTTATTTAAACTTTAGTAAACTTAAGGAAGTATCCATTTATATTTATTTTTGTCGACGCAAGTTTTGTCTTTTAGTTTACTTGAACTTTCAAACTATGCAAGAAGTACTTCTATTTCTATTAATAAGGTAGGGTACCAAAATCTCTAAACGAAATCATCAAATGCCATAATCATGGAAATCATTCATATGTAGGTATTTTATTTCTACAAGAAATAAAACTACCCTAACTGACCAGAACAACTTAAACATCCATTTTGCCTTAAAACTTGGTGATTAACAGGTTGCTTGATTTCACTATGTTGTAAACTTAGTGTCAACAAGTAATTTTCAACATAAATTTGCTGTCAGTACTGCATTTGGAGTAATGCTTTTATGAGTTTCTTTGAAACAAGTATCTTTTTCACTTGTGTACCTGTCTACTTTAGGCACAAAACATATAATCTCCTTTTGTTTTCTTAGAACCACCAGCCCTCTGTCATGACTTGTGGGCTGCTGGGTGTAGGGACATGGGAACTATGGTTAGTTCTTGTGAATGACAAATTTTATCCAATGTTTGTAATTACATTGCATAATAGAAGTCAAATTGAAGTAAATGTTTGTTTAGATATTCTTAAAAGGGAGTTAGGTAAATGATGTGAATATGAACAATATCTAATATTGTTAAACAGTCTACCAGTACAACCTCGAAGTCAAGAATACTTACTTGTCATAATTTATTACTATATAATGATGTGGTAATTGTTACCAACCAATCCATTGAGGAAACTTTAACATTATTCTTGTATGAAACAAATTGAGGTTCATATTTGAATGAAACATTTACTTAGAAAAGTAAAATAAAAGTGGCGTCTGTGAATATTGCCCTAAGTTCCTCACTTTATTATGACAAATTGGTAAGAGTAAAATTATAATAACGTCAGCGGTAAAAATGTACTTTTAAATTCTTGTTTTTATTTGGTCTTGTTAGTTGTTTGGGTGATGACTAAATATCACCATTAACAGGGTGACTTTATAATCTTTTTGTGTTTTAAAGTTATATTAACAAACTTGAACAATCAATGTCATACAGTAAACTAAGTACATTTTAAAATAAAGTTTATCCATCCCAAAAAATCCACCCTAAGGTGGATACTAGTAAACGTATGTCTGAGAATTCAACCTAGGCTAAGTTGGATAAATGGAATTTATAGGTTTAGGGTGAATTCTCGGACATATGTTTCTGAGTATCCACCTTAGGGTGGATTTTTTGGGGTGGTAAATGGGACATATGTTTCTGAGTATCCACCTTAGGGTGGATTTTTTGGGGTGGTAAATGGAATAACCCCACCCCATGCAACAAAAAACATTATATAAACATACAAAAATTATATAAAAAGCTTGTAGGCAAATAATAGACTTCTAAGTATTAAAATATTCATTATCAGTCAGGAAAATTGTGTCAGAAATGCTTAAACAAATTTGTGGGTTTAATAAATTGTTATCATAATGACCTTTAATTCAATTAAGAAAGAGTTTGGCCAGAGTTGTATATAGCTTATATTACACACACTCAAAAATTGCCTATTTGCTTTCTTAGAGAAGTTATTATTTACAGAATTTATTCTGGAAGGTTTATGGGTATAATACATTAAAATTAAACTAACATATAAAAATAAGTCAAGTCATAAAACCGTGCGAAGCAGGGTCGTGTCGCCAGTTTTGAATAAAAGATCACTATTTGATCAAAATCAACACATTATTGATTTTATCAGAAATTTACTTTTAGGTAATAAAATAAATATAGCTCATTATTATTTTATCTGAGCATATTTAAATATCGTTGAAGTATCGGTCTGTGATTGTACACAATTTGTTTGTACAATAATTGATAGCTAACTAAGCTACCTGTTTCTGTTGTCATCATATCAGCTGGAAGATAATAGTTTTTGTCACAGATTGCTCTGAGGTTTACTAACAACAAAAAGTAAACAAACTGCAAATGTAAGGCATTGACTTGATATATTGTCTGTATACATAATATACAGTGTTTTTTTTAACTAGGTAAGGGGAAATCAGAATCCATAGGAGATACGGGGAAACTGTCTTAGGAAACTGATTAAGTTTTTGGTCAAGTGCGATTTGTCCATAAAATAGAGTAAAATTGTTTTGTTTTTAATGCATTTTGACTCGTGTCACTGTGTCTTGTAAGGAAAGGATCATTAATTTATATCGGTTAAAAACAATCTGGACAGTAGAAGTTGGTTACCAAATTGGTGGTTGGTTTTGCTAAGGCTAGAACTTTTTAGAAGCCTATTATGTACTGTAGAGGTTTTTCCCATGTCCGAAGGTTTTGTAACTTAGAAGCCGATTCTAAAAGCGGAATAATGATGTCCCCTGTAAATAACATACTAGCTCTTGCCTCTTGCTTCGCACGGGTGCGATCTACTGATGTGGCGACAGTGACATTTCTATGCTACATCCAAATATTAAGCCTTGCCATTAAATTTTCTAAATGGTCGCAAAAACCGCATTAAAATCCATTGTGTATAGATAGTGCAATCCACGAAGACGCGCCCCACTCCGCTCCGCTCCGTACTAAAGTACAGCTTACAGTACAATAATCGCGGAGTGGGGCGCGTCTTCGTGGATTGCACAATCTGTAGTTTAGAAGAATTAAGAGGACACAGACAGACATGAAAATCGACTTTGTTTTTAATTTTAAATACTATTATTTAGATATTGTGCTTTAGCAGAATCTTATGGTCCACTTAGACAAATGCCTTGGTCATGTTAGTATAAATTGAACAGACTAGATTTCTCTAATCAGCGGCTGCCATGATATAAATTAATGCATGCAAATATACTAATGAATGCAAAAGTACCTCTGTCTGTCTGTCTGTTAGTTACCTTTTCACGCCTATCTAAACCACTGAACCGATCGTTATGAATTTGACAGCTAGGTAACCTAGGACCTGGAGAAGGACATAGGCTACTTTCTATCTTGGATATTCTGTATGAAAAAAGGATGATATACAAAATACACGCAGACCAAGTCGTGGGAAGACGCTAGTTGTAGTTGTCTATAAAGTCTAAATATTTGGATGACCCAGATTTTTTTTTGTAGTTTTCTAGAAATGAAACCTAGCTAGTTCGATTTATCGCCCCCGAAACCCCGTGCATACAAAATTTCATGAAAACCGCTGGAGCTGTTTCCGAGATTCAGATTATGTATATACATACATATACAAGAATTGCTCGTTTAAAGGTATTAGATAGTGCCATATGAATTTACGAAACCCGTTTTGTTCTTTTTAAAGCAAAGTATTAAATCCCTACCTACATACCGCGTGATTTTGTCTGAAAATTACGGTTTATTACGGCAATAACAATGCGTGTAGCAAGTAAATTCACGGCTATAAAGATGTACAAAGCTTTTAAGTAGCATAATCATCGTTGGGAAGGAAGACCCATATGACGTCACTGCGTGTGGGCATCACATGCGATTAGCCGGAACTACACCGCGCGACCTCGCGAAGTGTCTGTTATCGTTTGCGCGAAGCATCGAGTTTTTAATTTGCCTCGCCTTGGCTTTGTTACGATAACTGTGGGTTAGAAGGCGAGGCAGCTCAGAATTCACGATAACTTGCGAAAAGAGCATGCTAGTTATGATTATTACGAATAAATTCGATATCGTTGCGGTTTAGGGCCGGCGACAGAAGGTCCTCGATTATTTAGCTGTTCGTAACGTTCTCGCTACTGGATCTAGGACATGTAATCAATGTCAACCGCGTTGAAGTACCAACACTAAGCATTTTAAACGTTTATTGCTTGAGGTATTTTTAAAATATTTGGGTTGATAAGATAAACTTGGTTCCATATATAGGTATTTATTTTTTGTAAACCTCTTGTAGAAATGTAGATAACTTATATATAAGGAACTGGTTAGAGTGATCTAAAAACAAAGACAAGGGCTGTGTAATGAGTTTGATTAGATAAACATGTATTTATAATCTGATTTAGAAGAGGCTAGAACCATAGTATAATGTTTGAAACACAACGCCTGATAAGATGTTCACACACTTAGAAAAGCCCATACACCTACCTAGAACTAGTCTGCTCCACCTGTCGTGTCAAATTATTTACATACCCATAATTATTCTAGTACTGCATAATTACATATTTTATAAATATTAAGTACTTACGATGATATGGACATGCTTGCTCATACAAACACCTTTATTTTTCTGTGGGGAGATCCTCATGGAGGGTATCCGTCTGGGGAGAACGGAGGATTATGTCGTACTCCTACCGACTAAAATCCTACGGTTCCTTCTACTGCCATGAGTCAGGAGCCTGGGAGATATTTGTACATCCGCCGCTCTCCCGACTGGTATCAGTCCGCGGCATCTTTTTTGGCCTTACAGGTCGAGCGGCGACTCAGCCCCAAGTTCGCCGCCCGCAGGCCCCTCCTTATGGTGGCCAGAGATCATTAAGCGCCCATCGTCGCCCGTGTGCTCTCCTAGTGCAGATTTAGTGCGAGCTATGCTCTCTCCCTCTCCACCGCCTACTTGCAAAAAGAGGCTACAGTATCCCACGCGTTTTTGCTTCCGACCATGGACAGAACAATGGGTGGAAGCGAGGGATCACCTGCGAGAAGTGTCGCGACAAGGGCGCAGCGTGTGGTGGCCCAAGCTGAGCACTCCTCCAGAGTAACTAAAACTAAATTATCACGTATTACAGACGATTAGTGTAGTATCATTGATAAAGGCCCACGAGACCCTTCACCAGGCGGTGTAGCCCCTCAGTGTAGAGTGAGTTAAGGTTCACACGATTCCTCCTAAATAATTCCTCATAAATTTTGACCTAAAGCCGTTGAAGCGATAAGAATTTCGTAAGTGCTTTTCGTTGCCTAAACTCATAGCAGTTCCCTGCTAGAGTTTACCAAGGTCTTTGCCAAGTTGTTGAGAGGTTTTGGTGAAACTACTCAACCGACGCAGATCTACCTTGGAGCGTCAGCCGCTTTTAAAGTTCCAGAAAACGAAAATAAAAGCAATCGAGATTACAGACCTTTTATTGATGATCTAAACAAATGGCAATTTGCTTGGTATCTTTGCCTAAAATAATATATGGTTAGGCACAATAGACACAAATAGAAAGGTAGGAACTTCACTTGACTGCGAGAAACTAAATCCGCTAAATGCACAGACTATTAAATCGCGAACTTCATTATTGGTAGGTATGATGTGCAAACATAAATTAATATAATAGATACCCTACAGGCAAGCTAAGTTTAGAAGAACAAGGCGGTCACACAGACAGACACGAAAAGCGAGTTCAATTTATAATATGTATATAGATGCTGTTGTTAAGATTTGGCAGTAGCAAAATGTTTTAGGCGCCAGTAATTTCTCATTGTTTGTTACTCTTAATAATATACCGATTTAAACATTTATAGATAAAGGGTTTATGCACACAATCCTCTGCAGAAACCGAACGGTCTTGGCACACAAGAAAATGGGGTCTAATAACCGGCATTATCTGCCGATAATGCCGGTTATTAGACCCCATTTTCTTGTTCATTGTGGGTTTTCACCACATACACACTCAAAAACTTTTCAACACGTCTCTCATTCCTCCGCAGTACTTAGCATCCAGTCCAACTCCATAGTCATCTGTTTAAAATGGATGCCAAATATTGGCAACCCGATGCTTGAGAAACTTCTAGATAAATGAGATCCATAAATACCACCAAAAACCAAACAAGCATATTACAAATTAGTGGATTGTATCCAAGATAAGCGTGCTTGGAAACATGCTGGTCCTGCTCCATAGGACAATTTAGAATCAAGACAAAATCAAACTGGTTGCTAATTTAATTATAAAATTTATTATTTTGTGTTTTATGATTATGACATTGATTTTACATTCTGTGATTACTTCCTCACACACTAACTTATTAATTACAAAATTTTAGGAAAATCGTCTACTTTTACAATGTTTGTAAATAACGACAGATAATTTAATATGTGATAGATACATGGTGCTCACGTATCTATCACATATTAAATTATCTGTCGTTGCGTCATTTTTAATTCTTTTTACCTATTGTGGTATAGTAATTTTATTCTAGGTGTATCGTCTTCACATATAATAATTATTTAACTAATGTACGTACCTATACAAACAATTGTAAAACATTTTAAAAGAGTAACGGTGGAGTTTCTTTCCCATTCTTCTCCATACGAAAACTACCTTTTGGAAGGGGCGACTAGAATCAATTTTATTATTTTGTAAATTTTGACGTTCAAAAGTGCCATACATGGGCCTATTTGAAATAAATGATTTGACTTTGACCAAATTTCTAAGTACCTGCTAAGTATTTAAAAATGTTGGTGTTTACCCATCCAAATATTTCATCCCATTTAAGGGAAAACATTAAAATATTCTTCTCGTATATTATACTTTTATATAGATACTAGCTTCTGCCCGCGACTTGTGTCCGCGTGAAATTTCGGCCACTGACCCACCGCGTCGCATCTCATCTTGCCCACCCGCGCTGTACTTCGATTTCTCTTTTTTGTTTTTGCTCGGCTCCTAAGGGTCATAGCATTATGTTACATAGCCTATAACCTTCCTCAAGAATTGGGCTATCCAACGCAAAAAAAAAAAAATCACATCCTACTGGTAGTTCTGGAGCTCACCCCCTACATACAAACTTACAAACAAATTTTACCTCTTTATATTATTAGTAGAGATAGATTAGATCTATAACTAAAATACAGTTTTCGCGAAAGTTGTTGCTCATCCTTACACAGGACTTACACAGGTGACCAACATTCCTTGTTTTCTACAAAAAAAAAAAAAGTACTGTAAATTATTGTAACACCATGTATACCATGTTTTATGCAAATAAATACTTACTTACTTACTATTTGTAATTTTAGTAAAACCAATAAAACAGCTTTGGTATAGTCATATTATAATCGCCTCAATCGATCTTGCAAGAGTCCATAAAATAAATTGATTCTCTATAAATGTTCAATGATGTTGGTATTATACACTTTCGAGTGGTCTTCAGATGTTTACACTTTACGAACAAACTATAGATAAATGTCATCTTCTGGCGCTTTTATTAACGCTAGAAGATGACATTTTAATGACCGCCTCTTAATCGTTTTGTGAGCAAGTGTGTCGTTGCCACTGATCGAGAGGCTGCTAAAGATACATCCAGGTAATCGATTTGAATAAAAACAGAGTCTGTTTCATATGAACTAGTATTTTTCTTTTGCTTAAAATTTTCAGTGTTTCGGGGAATCTTTAATGAGGTGTTTAGAACATAGGCCTACTGTCTAACAGTTCTAAGTGGTCTTTATGACTGGCATTAGCTGTTTCCGCTATCACATCCAATATTCCACGCAATCCTATAGGAAACGACTTATTTACGGAATTGCATGTAACTGTAACCCCCTTCAATTTCCCCCTCAAAGAGGCCGATGTAAACTATGTAATTAATATTAGCAGTTAGCACTCTATGAATTAATTGATACGTATATTGTTGTGCTATGAATATGAATTCATTACTTGCATGTTACTGCGTTATAATAAAATGCAAACACTTCGGAACTGACAAGATTAGAATTGTAGAAATCGGAATCTTTTAGTTTTTAATATGAATCTAGATATTTAATATGATTGATGAAATGATTAACAACTTAAGTTTCGAATTTTACGCAGACTCTTTGTCTCTGTATTTGATAGTAATTTGGTCCAAGTTTACACCTGTCCATCTGAGTATTATACATGATATAAGAGAATATAACTCTCTTTTGTTCAGACTGGCCGTTAGCAACAATAAACTCTTTTCATTCACGGTCGCCGGGCATCAGGTTCACCCTATTGTCCGTTTCTATTCAGTGTAGTGCCTGACAAAATAACCACAACTTTTAACTTGGTTGCTGCCTGAGTGTCGTTCATTGCCCTAATAATAAAACAAATTACTCTGGAAAACCCAAGTATCTATATATAGTCTTCAGCTGAATAACACTGTGTTTTAGAACTATTATTACCTAGTTGAAATTATTTTATTTTTCGCTTAGTACTTTCCTACTGTTGGCCAATGCCCTTATTTTCCTCATTACCACCACTTTCCTTTCCACTATCCTAATCTTTGGCTGTAAGTGGCTAATCTTTGAGAAAACTGTCGAATTCGTCTCCGCAACTCATCCTGGGCTTGACGTGCAACCTTTTACTGCTGTTTGAGACCCACTGTGTAGTTGTTTCTCTTCCTGCATGCAATAGATGGGATCTAACCAGTTCCACTTAAGCTTGACAGCCGTTTGTTCCTTGCTCCTGTCTCCTGCATGAGTAATGGAGGATATGGAGAGAAATGGAAACTTTGGTATTCTTACTCCTGGGCTCTTCTATCTGAGTAAAGTAGTTGAGGGTTTCAAGAGTCGGAATGATTTCTCCGGGACTCGAGGAAATTCACTGTCTGGAAGCTTTTCTGGTGGACGCTACTGTAGATTCTGGCTTTCAGGAGTTGCTGGGGTTTGAAATGGAGTGGCGTGCTGGCCCTAAGAAACTCCGTGACCACATCAGCAGTTTGAGTTTTGGAACGCAGTTTGGAGGTTCTTATGCTGCCAGTCAGTTTATAATTAAGTACTTACTGCGTTATATTTTTGGCTGACAGACCTCAAGTGTGGACTAAGTTCTGTTTTTGTCTTAAATGAGAGAAAGTTCATTCATTATTTCTTGTATCGAACAATAGCTCTTCTAGGTTTTCTCGGTGCGTCGAGCAACTTCTTTGTCTAATCTTGCCTGTGGGGAGACTAGCTGATATTGTAATTGACGTTTCATAAAAATAAACATGAGATAAATGATTCATAAATTTTTCCAGTCGTGAAATTACAACAGTTTTAGTCTTCATTCATTAATACAGAATGATTGAAATACTAACAATTTGCGTGCAATATACACGCATGAAACGCAAACAATTGTCCAATCTACGTAACTTCTGTTAACGTAAAAACTTGGATAAATTAGAACGTTTTAATATTTTAATACACGTTGTATGTATTAATGAAACTCAAAATGATAAATCAAGTCATTACATTTGTCACACCTTGTACCTATTGCTATTCAAATTGATTGTGAAGGTGCTCCCTCAGCGGGAGCATTCGCCTGTAATGTAAAGTTGATGTAAATGTAATGTTGTATGTACCTACTTACTTTGGTGTAGGTACTTAATGTCGTTCCGTTCTTCAGATGGTGCCAATTGTTTCCTGGCATTTCTGGAGGTTGTCAATAAATTTTCATTGATTAAACCCATTGGTCACGATGTGTCACTCAATTAAAAAACTTTATGAACCTCAGCTGATTTTCAAAGGTCATAATATAAAAAAAAACCCAAGACATAGCGCTGCGAACAATACAGTGAAGCATGCCAAAACTACACCTCCGCTCTGTGCTCATAAACAACCATTTACAATCAAACTACACCTTACTAAGCGCAGAGATGTTTACGAAACCGGCTTCACTTCACTGTTGACAGCGCTATGTCTTGGTTTTTTATTTGGTCTGAGGTAATATATTGATTATTGTTTAAAGTACAGTGAGAATTAATCGTAAAATTGTCATGTTGTTGTGTTTAGCGTTTCTCAGATAGTAAGTAAGCAGTATGCACACTTGCAACAGTTGCAATTAAATGCTGAGCAACGAGGAAAAGAAATGCGAACAGTACACGTACTTATTTAATTTATTGTAAGTCCTTTAGTAACAGTAAAGCAATGATGAATGATAGCAAAATGACGTAATTCCTATCCTCGTCGTATACATAACGTACCTATTATGTTTGTTTAAAATCTATTGTCTGAATATTTGTTATGGAAAAGTATACCTATGTAGGTAATGTTTTCCTACATAGCTGTACTATACATTAGATAAATTTTGAGTATTGGCAAAGCTCAAGGTTAAGGGCTCATTATTTCCAGAACGAATGTTGAAACATGTAGGTACTCGCAACGTCTCGAGTAAAAAGTGGTCGTTAAAGATTTTTCGTCCAGCTATCTAATTGCGTAACACACTTTCGTAAATCTACTAAGACTAATTTGTTTCATTTTGACAGTTCAACATCATTCATTGCGTTATTTACGTTGCTGAGCGGATTATTTTTTCGAACTTATGAAGCAATGGATAAGCAATCTCTTTCAAAATGATTCAGATTGTGATTGATCGTGTATTACGCAATTAGGGTGCTGTTTGTTTTCTTAGAGGGAAGTTGGTTCGGATTAGTGAACTAACTAACTAATTTCCTATTGATATAATTCGCAACCCTAGATGAAGACTCCGGTAACTCAAAAAACCTCATTTTTCAGAAATGACCAAAAACTGTTTTTAGTATATTTAGGAAACATATCAAAAATCTATTGAGACATTCATAAAGTTGAATTGAGTGTAACGTTGAATTAGCTTGTTTGTATTTTGTCTGTTAAAACCCTGGAAAATATCGAGATTTTTTAGTTACTCTAGTTTTGCAGCTGTAAGCAAATTAAGTAAAGCTGCGTTTTATTAATTAAGTAAAGCTATCTTTTAACAGCAGTTGAAGGTATTGTAACGCGAGTTATATCTATGTGTAGGTATTCGAGTCAGGAATTCGAAACCGCCACTAACTTGAAATGCGTACTTTTTGAGTTACCGGAGTCTTCATCTAGGGGTGCGATATACTTACTGCAACGCTAGTTTCTGCTGCGATGTAGGTGCTATCATAATTCCGATCTTGGTTATTTTCTACTTATTTTTACATCTGCTGTAAAAACAGCTAAACGTCTCGGATGTTTAGCTAAACGTCTCGCTAAGCGAAATGTTAGTATCGTATTCGCGATCTCCTGACTTGTATTATATGTAAGTTAAAACTTGTTCCCACAAAAACAACTTAACGATCTCCTAAAACAGGGCTTCCTCTCTCCTAGCCTTTTTGCTGTGCCCTACAGGGTCAATAATGAACTAAATTATTATAATTACCACCTAAGTACACATTATGGTAAAGCAATAAAGATATTGAGTATTGATGTTTATAAGCCATGCATCATCACCGCTATAAAACTATCATACAGTTATCAAAAAGTTCCTCTTTTATAAATAATCTGAAAATCCGAACAATCACCCCTCCTGTATGAAATGATTATTACAAGTCTAGTGTTAAACATTGGCCTCCTAAAACCTGTATAGATTTGTATTCACAATTCATAATTTTCCTATGCAATACACTGAGATCCTTAGCTTGCTAGTTGTTATGCACTTTGTGACTGCGTCCTTGCGCACCCGCATTAGCATCGATCTTTCATTAATCTCAACATGGCTTGACTGGTAAAATTAATATAATCGTCGAGAATAGGTACAGTTTCAATATACATACAGGGCTTGCAATTATTATTTATATTAATTCTACCTATTATCAAATCCAAATTATTTATCAAAACAAGCCAACTAAGTATTTGACGTTTAGCGTATAATCCTTGTAAGATCTTATGAGAATGCAAATTAAACCTACTGCTCTTTTACAACATATGTTGTGGATACTATAATTACTATCTAAACATATAATATGTACGTATATACAAACAGCAAGATTTTTCTGTATCCCATTATTATAACCATTTCTACTATTACTCTCACAACGAGAAGTATTATGCTGCCATTTAACACACATTGTTTGCCGTGCACAGCGGTTCACCTATCAATTAGCAGTAAACAATCCATTTATAGCATGACTCAAGGTCGATAGGATCTCAATATTGAGCCATTCGTAATCCGCAGCGTAGAGTAGCAGTATTTTTGGGAGTGTGCAAACACTGCGTCGCCCATTGCTTCACTCTATAACGAGTTGCAATGATCGTCGTCCTGACATCAGCTGCTAATCTATTACAAAGAAGATGCTTCTATTATGACCGACAATAGAATTGTTACAAAGTATATGAAGTACTTCTGGGCTTATTATTATTCGGTACACGGCCATTCGTGCGTCTATTAAGACGGAGCGTTGAGATGTCATGTGATGACTTCTTGATCTCGTCTAATTACTTTATGGATGCTGTTCGGTTGTATTGTGTGCCTGGAGTGTTTGTGTACTATGTTCTTTGATTGACATTATCGCGGTGTAGTGGGCTGGCGAGATGTAGACCAACATTTAAAGCAATCAAGAAACTCCCTCCGTAATAGGTGTATTAATATTTAATCGTTGCCGCGTTGAGAACTTTAAGGCTTCTTTCACTTGCGTGTTACTTCTGGTGGTACCGTATTTCCCTCTTTTACATGACACGATGTTCATTTGAGTCCAAAAATTGTTAAAGTGTGTCTACGGGCTACGAGGATTTTTGATCTTAATATAATCTTTGTAATTTTATGGGAAGCTTGTTTGCGTCTTGTAGTTGTGTGTCTAAGTATTTTGTTAGGTAATGAAATAGTTCTTTCCCTTAATAGGTCGATATATTTACCCATGACTGTGATATTTATATACAATAGTCTCGTCTTCATTTCAAAACGGAGTGAGATAGAGTACCTACCTTCTTAAAGAATTCTACTCTTTTAAAATTATCATGAGATCATCTACAATGGAAATACCATATCGATGACGATATGTAATTTCGTTGTGGACACTTGAATAGATATTTTATAAATCACGCTCTTTGCTCATCGTAAACTTCGCGCGTTGTTATAACAGATTAGATAACAGAGTGCAGTGACTGCACGAATTTATTCGTCACTGCACTCTGTTGAATTATATAAATTAAACTCAAGTGTCCCTACTATAATAATAGAATTTCATCTTTCAATACTTTGGAAGCGAGGTCCGGAAATGGTTGGCTCGTGGATGGGTAACCATCTTTACATAGCGAGATTTCTCCGTGCCTCGGAAAGCACGTTAGTAATCCGTTGGTCCCGGCTCTCATTCGTGGATCTTTGACAGTAGTAACGGGTCGTCAGAAGCCCGAAAGTCTAACAGCTAGTTTTATCAAGGGGTATCGTATTATCCAGTTACTGGGTTGTGGAGGACATAGGCAGTCGCTCCATGTAAAATACTGGTACTCAGTTGCATCCGGTTAGACTGGAAGCCGACCCCAACATAATTGAGAAAAAGCTAGGTAGATTGGTATTGATTTTAGACTTTGAATAAGCGCTTTTCGAGATATAAAAGTTACATAACACAGCATCCCAATCGCTCTATTCTATTTCAAAGTGCACCATCCGAAATATGGTTAGAGATGCGCACACACGCTACATGTCTTAAGATTCTTTTTTATGGCATAAGGCGAAAGCACCTAGATACAAGATAGCTGTAGATGATAGATCTGATAGCAATATAAATGTAGCCATTTCCGAGACTACTACGCGGCAAGTAATTAATAAGTAAACATAAAGTGACGTGACCATGCTGCCAATTTAAATTTCAGATTCGTAAAATGTTCAGTGGACATAGTTTGGAATCATACAACAGCACCATGCCCTATGTTCGGTGACGGAAGCCACGAAGCTTGTTACGATATTACTTAACTTGTGACATTATATTGTACTATCATGTGACTTTTTGTGAATTAAAACTGTGTAAAGTTAGTAAGTGCCTGAAGTAATTTGCCGCTTTTCTAAATATCGTAGATTTGACCAAACAACAAAGGCACATGCTGTTCAATGGATACCGAAAAAAAAGCAAACTCAAATGTAAAAGTAAAGAAGAGCGGACGTAAAAATGAGAAGAAGAAAAAAACTGCGGCACAAGATACAGACGACACATTAGCAGTATCATGCCAACAAATGAACAAGCTGGCTATCGATGACGGCGGCGGTAGCGTCTCGGCCAGCTCCACCGATAGCGAAGACCTAGTAACTGCTATAAACTACAACACTATCACATCACTAGCTGCTCTAAAGGATATAATCCAAGGCGACAATAATGATACTCCAGAAACAGACAGTTTCTTTCAGCACTACTTCATGAATCACTGCAACAGTCTTTCAAGTAGAAATTCTAATTCACCATTTCCATTTCCGGAGCGTCGGAGGTTATCACAATGCCGCGAGGAAGATGAAGACACTGATTGGAAAGATAGCGATCTACTTTCTTCTAGGTGGGATGAAGTCAATCCCAAATTTGTTTCTAAAAGCAGGAACAATATTGCTAAACATAGCAACCCAACCAAAACAGAAGACCAGAATGCAAATGTTGTTAGCGAGCTGACACCTAGTAGTGATGGCAATGTCGCAGCTGATGGACAGGAACCTCCGAAAAGAACTGTAATGGGAGCTCGCCATAAGTTCTTGGTGACAACGACGGCGCCGATTGCGCCTCCGCCGTCTGCGCCGCCCAACGTCCAGAAAGCTCTGCGCGCGCATATGCATAACGCGCATACTGTTCATTTTGGAACCAAAGGCGCTGAAGAACAGCGGCCCAATGTTCGTTCCATATTTGAAGGCGAGAATCTCCATCTTGATAAACATTTTTTTGATAGTAGTTTAATCGAAATTAGATCTACCGTTGATGGAGTAGCCGCTAGTTCTGAGGACATTTGGGTTAAAAGGACCGAAGACAAAGTAAGTATTTCTAGGATTGAAAACATTTAAAAACGACTTACGGCCGAACCCAATAACCTATCTATCACCATTTTTGGCATACTGGTGATAAAAAATCTTATCTATCTGTGGTATTAACGCCCCAATAATCTGTCAGAGAATAAGGATTTTACGGAATTGTGGGACGACATTCAATGACAGATAGAATAAACCATCTACCATCAATAGCGATCTGTCTTTTACTGAAATTTGGTTATTGGGTTCGGCCGTTAATCACATACAAACAATAGGATTAGGAACAATAGGATCTTTAAATATTTTTATAAATTACAGGCCCTCAAAGAAGAGCCCTCTGCCAAAGCCGAACTATTGAAGAAAAATGAGAATGTAGCTAAGGTGCCTGGAAAAAATGAAGCTCCGACGACTGTGAAGAATATAGAGCAAGTCAGAGCGCGTTCTGGAACTTGGGGTGCTGCGACTGGGACCAAACCAAAAGAACCGGCTTCAAAGACTTCAAATAAGAAAGAAGTTCGACGCAGCAGTGACGAACGGAGACAGAAACGAGGTGAGGGATGAAAACATAATTATCATAATGACGTGACTTGCTATCATCTGTTTAGAGTCGAGCACAGAGCGAGCACGTGGATTTCTATACGACCTTTCTGTTTGTTATTGCTAAATTATAAGTGCGGTATAGGTCTAGTACGCGACTATCATGACATCATTAGGTATTACTGGGCTGATAGAGCTTGCAACGGTCACCTAGTTTTTAAAATCATCTCACCTACTAACAACCAAAGTCTTACAAGTGTTGATGTAACTGTATTGACAAATAAACGGAAAGTTATGTAATTCACAGTTTGTAAATATAGATTTATTATAGACGGAAAGTGTAGTAGATCCCGCAATGTTTGCCAGAGTGCGCCTACATATTTCAGTCGCACAGCCGCGCTGGCTGCTCGCCAACCGTCTAGCTAGTCGTAAGGGTCGATGTTAACGCAAGACTTACCGCGATTAGCGTTATTTTATTTGTGGCTATTTATCGTTAGTTTATTGACTACTGGAAATTTCACCTCGGACAGTCTTCTGAACTGCAGATCTATCCTTCATAACTCGTGCATGCGCAAGCTGTTTACGTTGAAAATAATAATTTTACTGAAAATATGAAATTTGTGTTCATTGAAGATATTTATGAAATATAATTTAGCTTGTCTGCTAGACGCATTCAGTAGCGTAAGATATTATTGTATGTGCACAAACCGCTCTGCTATAATTACTTTTGTCTGAACTCAAAGGTGCCCCAGCGAGTGCAGACACAGGCAAATAATACACTATAATGTTTATTATAATATATTATGGTTACGGGAGCAGTGGTGGCCCAGTGGCCCCGACTTAATAGTTGTAGGACGTGAGTCTGAAGTTTCGAACCCAGGCAGGCACTTTACTTTGTGTATTTAATTTCATCACCACTGCTCTTAAAACGGTGATGGAAAACATCGTCCGGAAACCCGCGTGTCGTAAAACCAAAAATTCAAAGACACGTGGATTGCGGCCCACTCCCCTCTAATAGACGGGAGGCCTGTGTCCCAGCAGTGGGAACATTATAATAATCCTTGTAATAATCTTATACCAAACATTGCATAATCAGCAATGTTTGGTAGATTATTATCAAAACGTATTATTTTAGCAACAACAATAAATTGACTTCATCAAATAGGTTGACCCTTTCGAATTATTACAGAATGTTCTTGTTTCACATTCGTGTCGGTTCGACTCCTGGCTTAGACAAGCGACTGTAAAAAAATGGCCCTCCAGAGCTCGTTTTAAATTTCCACTCTGTGTAATTGATCGCACCCGATAGTACAGTGTGAGAAAAGAAAAAACACTACAAAGTGAAAAATAACTTTAATTTCGGAAGTCGGTGTCTTTGGTTTTGAATTTTCGTTCTTTGTCACCGACTTCCGAAATTAAAGTTATTTTTCACTTTGTAGTGTTTTTTTTGAAGTAGGTTGTTTTTTTTTGTAAAAAGTTTTTATTTTTCACTTTTTAGTGTTGCCTACCCACACAAATTCGAATACCACTACCTGCTATGTAAATAACAGTGACAGGAAGTTATCATATCATCCACATACTAAGTGGGAAAAAATACGTATTATTGAAGCTAATTCAAAAACTACCCAAGCAAAGTTAATTAAATTTATATGGGACCACCTCTGAAGTATGATCTACCAAACAAAAAAAGAATCATCAAAATCGATTCATAATTGGCGGAGTAATCGAGTAACAAACATTAAAAAAAAAAAACATACCTACAGCCGAATTGAGAACCTCCTCCTTTTGGAAGTCGGTTAAAAATAGGAATTAAAGAATAAAAAAGGTAAAATTAAATTGCAGTGCGCATTGTAATATAAACAAGCACCTTAATTGCAAAACACACTCAATCACAATTCGAGGCTTTTGAAGGGAATTCCTTTGAAAAATCTGCTCAACAACGTAAATAACGCAATGAATATGGCTGAACTGTCAAATGAAAGGAATTGTCATCAATTGTCAGTTTATGTGTGTTACGCTATTACCCCGCGTTGGTCAGTTTAGAAGACTTGGTGAGCGAATAAACATTCTCCCAAATTCTTTTTGTGTAAACAGGAATTCGTAAGTCTAACTATACTAAAATGTCAAGAAAAGCATGCTCTTGCTTGTTTTGGTTTAATATTCGTTTGGTTTAAGTCCACCTTCACATGCAAAGTAGCATGCGCCGGCGCCGGCCTTGAGTTAGTTGTGGTTACAGCATAAAGTGCGAACATTATCATACCGTTGTTTGTCTGCGCGCGATAGAAAACAGTTTTACGTCATTTTAGACATGATTTAGTACTGCGATATGTTATAGATGAAAGGTAAATGAACCGGCGCTGATATAATTAACTGCTAGAACAGTTCCAGGTGTTTAACAGTGGTAGAATTTAATTAATCTGTTGTGCGTTATGAACGTGTAAGACTCACGGAATATGCCACACCACAGCGCGCACAATACATAATGCATAACGTTTCTATGCCCACCCAGTTTGGCTCCATTCCGGCACTTTTATTAAATTGTTTTGTTTTTAAACGCTAAACAAATACAAACCCAAAACAAATGAATTAATGTAAAATTGATGAACACTTCAAGATGAGTAACAATGACAGAGATTCACACTCTGTTCTAATAGAATATGTAGGTATAATGTCGATAAACAATAGTGACGCTGTCTGTTCAAGAATCATTGCTGTAATCTTGTTTACGATGTCTGTTGCGAAGGGTCGTTTGATGGTTTCATTCAATGATATCTACGCTAAGTATTTGTTTGGCCGCCATGTAGAATTGAGATGTTTTCGAACACTGGTGTTATAAATTGGATGTAGGTTATGACATAATCGTTGTTTTTTTTTTTTTTACATCTGCGTTTTCTCGTTAGCCCCCATTATCGTACATTTTGCCTGAATCTTTCTTCAAAGTCAAACTGCACTTGCAACGGTCGTAGTTCCGCGCGAAGTGCGTAAATTCTATTAGTGTAACAAGAACACACGCTGGTTGCTCGTGACCTTCAGTAGGCTTAACGGTTCCATATTCAATTAGGCGTTTGCGACTGTACCTACTTAGTTTGCTCTTTAACTGAGCATGCAACATCGATCTCGAACATCGGAAAAAAATTGCTTTGATGCTGATAGCTGATGCACAAAAGCGAAGTAAGCCATGAATAAAATTGATCATTTCTACATTTATTTTCCTAAAAAGAACTATCAGCAGATAATTGGTAGGTAATTTATACGAGGATGTCGCGGGACTACCCAGAATATAAAACGTGTATAAATGTAAATGAAATGAAATTTAACGAATTCGAGGATTTCTGACGCATATTAGATGCGGGACAGGGTGAAGGACATATGCTCCGGGCATATGCCCTTCCTCGACCCTCAAGGTATTACAGTAAACAAACTACGATCACTGCAATAGGTGAAATAGTTGTATGATCTTCCATTCTCGTATCTGCATACACTTGTAAAAGATTTTAAGAGAATTAACTCTTTAACTAGTGTATGCAGATCTGCTTTCATGAGTTGAATTTTTTTATTTAAGGATTAATATGTGCAAGTCATGAAAGCTTTACTAATGCAACGCTGCATGCACTAGTATGATGGCCATAGGTACTTGGAGATTCAGACAGGATAATAGTAGGCGCTTACTTACTTCTGCCACAAGCGGGAACAGTTTTTAACCGACTTCCAAAAGCAGGAGGTTCTCAATTCGACTGTATGTTTTTTTTTTTGTATGTTTGTTACGCGATTACTCCGCCAATTATGAATTGATTTTGACAATTCTTTTTTTGTTTGGTAGGTCATACTTCAGAGGTGGTCCCATATACATTACAGTCTTTGGTTTAGAATTTTCGTTTTTTGCCACCGACTTCCGAAATTATTTTTCACTTTGTAGTGTATTTTTTTGGAAGTCGGTTGTATTTTTTTGTAAAAAGTTTTTATTTTTCACCTTTTAGTTGTGGTACCTACCCCACACAAATTCGAATACCACTACCTGCAATGTAAATAACAGTGACAGGAACTTATCATATCATCCACATACTAAGTGGGAAAAAATACGTATTATCGAAGCTAACTCAAAAACTACCAAAGCAAACTTAATAAAATGTATATGGGACCATTATTGCACCTCAACGTACTTATAATATTATAATGCTATGCTGGGAGTCTGGGAGTAAGGATGACAGGCGAGAGATATGGCGAGTGACGTGCAGCAATGGAAACCGTTTTGTAACAACCGCGTGACCGCTGTCGATAATTATGTAGATTCTGACACAGATACGCACACACTCCGTGAATGTGTTATCGGCTCCCCTTCTTCGGCATGATTATGATTTATAACTGCATTTAATACAAGTAGTGGTTTTCCCGTGACATTTAATTTCCCGAGTGAAATGTGCCAACAATAAGAACAGAACCAATCCATGAGCAGATACATTTGTTTAGTTTGGATACATCGTCTCCAACTATTCCATTACGTAATTTAGATGATCAAAGTCATACTGTGTTTGATTTTTTCTAAAGATTCTTAATCTTTTCATTACACACAGTTTGAAAATGACTGAGAGGACGCTTGATTCTGAGAAAATGCTAATGAGCGATTGCTGTTGTACTGAATCATGCTGATATTAAGATTTTCTTAGTAACTTACCTTGACCGTAGGTTCCATAGATAATAACAGTACCTTGCACAATAAATAGATTTATTAATCAACAATTGTGTACGTTACAGAGCAACGTCTGGATGCAGCGATCACTCGGAGCACGCAGTCTGTGGGCGAGCGCAAGCGCCGCACCTCCAACGATGACGGCCAGGCTCACCCCATGTACCAACAGACTATACACGGTAATTGAACACTTAATAATGATATCTCATTCCCATTCAAGTAGAGTATTTGTAAATAAGTAGAAGAGCTAGCTACTCAAAGAGCTCTCTACGTGATGGAGATCGGCCAGGGAACTTCTTCTGCCGAGCAGCATTGCTGTAGTTCGGTTCGTTGGATTTGGGTGCCGATGTTATTACAAGTGCAATAGAGATTTCAGCTTTTTTTCTAGGATTTTAAGGCACCTGCGATGCCTCTACCTGGTATTGCAGAATACCGTCACACACATTTCGCCAGTTATATTTAGGTCCCATATAGTAAGTCTAATTGCCACCAAACGGAGTAAATCCAGACACCGGACTGCTACTCAATCTGCCTAGCCTTTTCCCAACTAGGTTGGGGGTCCGCTTCCATCCTAACTGGATGCAGCTGAATACCAGTATTTTACATGGACCAACTGCCTATCACACCTCCATAACCCATTTACTGGATAAAACAATACGCCTTGGAAAGACTGGTTGTCAAATTTTTAGGCTTCTGACCACCCGTAACGACTGTCAAAGATCTACGAATGACAGCCGGGACTATCAGCTAAACGTGTTTTCCGAGGCACGGAGGGGTCTCGATATGTAGTGGTTGGTCATATATTTAGAGAAATTCTATCCGGAACACCCCGTTTTCTAATTGAATATTGTATTTTCTAGGAACCACCGGGGTGAGTCGAAGGCCAGCGGTGTTCGACATCATCAAGTCGAAGCGCGGTGACGTCAAGAAACAGCCGTCTATTATGCAGCAAGTCATGACTGCTGTACAGGTCAGTACTTTATCTTTTCGTAAGACGGGCTGATCTTCGCAACTCCACGTCAAAATGCGTATTTTGCGTACGGAGTACTTATGAAATTACAATATTAATGCATAGTAGTAAGTCGTGATGGCCCATTAGACAAGGCTCCGCCTTTCATGCACGAAGTTGTGAGTTCAAATCCGGGCAAGTACCAATGTGACTTTTTCAATTCATATGTACTTGCTGAGTTTATCTTCGACATTACTGACTTTGGTGCAGTAAAACTTTGTGAGGTAACTTGGACTTATAGTTATCTAGCTTTTGTCCGCGGCTTCGCCCGCGTGGATGTTGAAAAATATCCCATGGGAACGTATCACCGGGATTACATACCTAATAGCCGAGGAAAGGTCATTCACTAATACCGCTGCGGCCGCGTTGCCGTCAACCATAATTATGTAGTTACGTGTAATTTTTCAAACTATTCATTTAAATGGTATGATGTCAAGGCATATTTAAATTTAAATTAAATGCCCAATTTAAATATTATATTTTATTAGATAAGGATTAATATGATACTGGTCAATATAGCTTCGGAAATAACAATGGAATTTTATCAAATTCTGAAAGATAATATTGGTTACTGTGGGTCATCCTTAGAAGATAGACATATGCGAGTCCGAGATATGCCATCTCGGACTTTTTCGTTGAAGTTTTTAAGATCTTCAATCCTGTAGAACATGAATTAGATATATCTCTAACGGTTCACGCGGCGCACAAGGCTCCCAGTCGGCATGATTTATCCGACATCTTCGACAATAATCATCATATTTCAGCCAATTTACACAAAACCTTCATGAATTATACACCAAAACCTTCCGCAAGAATCACTCCGTCTATTGGTGAAAACCGTTTGAAAATCCGTTCGGTAGTTTTTGAGTTTATCGCGTTCAGACAGACAGACAGACGCGGCGGGGGACTTTTTATAATATGTAAGGATATAAGTCTGAAATCGCCTACCCGTGTTGAGCAAGCGTGGTTATCAATGCTCTTGCCTTTTTTCAATACTTTATTTGCAGAACACCACTACTGTTTACTTTATTTGCTTTTTTTCCTGTGTGAGAAGTGCCCTTTGCCCTGCAGTGGGACAATAAAAGGCTGGTGTTATTATTATTATTAGTACCTGGGCGACCGAGCTCTGCTCTGGTGAAAATAGAGAATGCTCATTAATTAGTACAGGAAAGTACATACTAATAGTAGGTACTTACTAATTCCTTGCTGCCAATCTGCCATGTCATTATTATAATGTCATTATTCAATATCTTGTTTTAAACTTTGGGCGAACGAGCTCTGCTCGGTTAAAAATACGAAGAAAACAAATTTTCCAAGATATGAGACCTTGCTAGATGGATTTTTCGCCTCCGTAAACCTATTTTGCAACTTTCATCGAAATCGTTAGAGCAGATTTCGAGAACTTGAGTACAAATATATGTACTTATAAATAAATATACAAATATTGCTCGTTTAATAGTATAGGATATTAGTGCAGGTAAGAAATCCTATATCCCGGTTTTTATGCTTCCGATGTCAAATGTCTTGTCGAGCATTGTGATAGTCAGTGTCTTACGTTAATAGAGGTTTCTTTATGAAAAAAAATACTGGTAAGGCCCGGTTGCATATGACGTTTTTGCGACTTACAGAAACACGCGAACAATGTCGAATCCTTTATAGTCTTGATTCTTCGTCATGACCAAATATATTAATATGTACCTAATGTAACAAAAGTAAGGATTAACTACACATTTAATTGTTTTTCTCGCAAATCTACTATATAAAAATAAGTCGGGTTTTCCTTCCTGACGCTATAACTCCAGAACGCACGAACCTTTATAGCAGTAGGGTAGGTAGGGTAGGTAGGGTAGGTAGGGTAGGTAGGGTAGGTAGGGTAGGTAGGGTAGGTAGGGTAGGTAGGGTAGGTAGGGTAGGTAGGGTAGGTAGGGTAGGTAGCGTAGGTAGGGTAGGTAGGGTAGGTAGGGTAGGGTAGGTAGGCTAGGTAGGGTAGGTAGGGTAGGTAGGGTAGGTAAGATAGGTAGGGTAGGTAGGGGGGTAGGTAGGGTTGGTAGGGTTGGTAGGGTAGGTAGGGTAGGTAGTAAGTGATAAAGATGGTCCACCCCAAACATTTATATGGCAAAACAACGTTTGCAGGGTCAGCTAGTCAAGTAATATAACAATGATGTCACCTTAGTAAATACATATTTCAAGTACCTATATAGGCACTTACTGATTGCACAGTACTCAATTAAAACTCGGTTATCAATACAATAATTATGTGAATGACACAGCTTTGAACAGTTATTGTATTGTATTGAAACAATCACTGGAATAGTGTAGTTCTTATAAGTGGTAAGTGTAGGTTACTTACTATAACGTACTTGGTTTTTTTTGTATCCTTATTTACGTGTACTAGATCACAGCGCGATATTTGCTTAACAAATGTGTGCAATAATAGCAATCATAGGCAAAAATGCTGCGAGTATCTAATCATTTTTAAATGCGTAATATTTTTGGATTGAAGGACCTTAAATAGAAGACATATTTTCTTCCATGTCTTTTCTTTAATCATCAGAAAATTGTTGAAAAACCGGTGACAACGATCTTGTTTTGTAATTTTGTCCAGTGTTGAGAAGGGCGAGTTAAATTTTTTCTAAGTGCTATATCTAATCGGACAGCCAAGTTGCGTTGACTGCGTTCCCAAGCGGACGCCAGGTGAGCCACCCATTATATAGCTGTATAAAAGACAATTCAGATTTTAGTATGGAAGGTGGCGTCTTTTTTTTCACGCGGCCATCAACCAAATCTTGTTTTTCTACTACAGAATAGTGTAACAAACGAAACTTATTTGACATACATATCTCTAAACTCAGTCCGAAGTGAGATATAAAAGTTAGAAGTTTGGATATATTTATTAGCTTTATAGGCAACTTTTGACTCCTAGGTGCAAGGTTAGTGCTAAGTTACCACAAAATAGATAACCGCCAAATGCTCGGTACATCTCCTCCAGTGCATTTCGCGCGCCTTCGAGCAGGAACAGGTTTGTATTATAATCTTTTCGCACCTAGGAGTCAAAAATTGCCTGCAAAGCTAATAAATACATACAAACTTCTAACTCTTATATCTCATTTCGGACTGAGTTTAGAGATATAAAATAAATTTCGTTTGTTACACTATTCTCTACAAGAAAAACAAGATTTGGTTGATGGCCGCGAGAAAACAAAACGACGCCCATTTCAGGCATTGGCCTTTGTTGGCAGCGCGACTTGGCGACGTCACCATGGCGTACCGTTGAGGTATCGTTCTAAAAACTAAGATTATTTTCACAATTAATAACAAAATCGATATTATTTCAGAACATGACTAAATCAAGTGCGCCTACCAAAGATCCTAACAAACTGGAGACTTCGAAAGTGGTGCCGGCGGTGGCCAGGCCGGTGCTGAAGGCCAGGGACGGGTCAGCACATCCACATTCTGGCAGTGACGCGAGGGTATGTAGCACTTCCACCTTATTATCTACTTTAGGAGTTGTCCAAATAATAATTATAATTCAGTACAGCCGGGCGGCTAAATATGTAAATAATCATGTTCGAGAAAAAGCCGCTTGGCTTAGTCGAGTCTGAGTCGAGCTGACCCGAACATGATTAAACGAGGGTAGATGCCGACAGAACTTTGCCGATCGGTACGAGCCGAATGAAAGCCGAATATGTGTGTCTTGCGTTTCTATTGCGAAGCAACACATATATAGATACAGTACGACACAACTTAGATGTAGCTAACCGATCACCATCCGAACTGAATCGCATTCAAAATCAATCTTTATTACTACTATAGGTGAAAATGATCTTTACGCAAATGCAATAACTTGTAAAGTCATATAACCAAATACGTTGTAAAATTGTAATGAATGAATGCAAATTTTTAAAATTCATGCTACATCTAAGTTGTGTCGTACTGTACTCGAGGTGCCTTGTTGTGTCAAGTAAATGTGTAAAATTTATTCTTATCTGGGCATGCACTTGAGTAGGCATATTACAGTAACATTAAACTGTTTGTGGCCTTTGATTACCGATGGATGTTATCGACCTATCCCATCACACTTCACTGTAGGACATTAGTGAACCTTTTGGGTCTCTCAGAACTCGAATCATTTTAAGTGAAAAACTTTTTACAAAAAAAAAAAACCGACTTAAAAAAAAACACTGCAAAGTAAAAAATTACTTTAATTTCGGAAGTCGGTGTCTTTGGTTTTGAATTTTCGTTCTTTGTTACCGACTTCCGAAATTAAAGTAATTTTTTAATTTGTAGTGTTTTTTTTTTAAGTCTGTTGTTTTTTTTTTTTGTAAAAAGTTTTTTTTTTCACTTTTCAGTTGTGGTACCTACCCACCACAAATTCGAATACCACTTCCTGCTATGTAAATAACAGTGACAGGAAGTTATCATATCATCCACATACCAAGTGGGAAAAAATACGTATTATTGAAGCTAACTCAAGAACTACCCAAGCAAAGTTAATAAAATTGATATGGGACCACCTCTGAAGTATGATCTACCAAACAAAAAAAGAATCATCAAAATCAATTCATAATTGGCGGAGTAATCGCGTAACAAACACACAAAAAAAAAAACACAATTGAGAAGTCGGTTAAAAATATCAAACAATTCTGTGGAACCATAATAATTTTTGCAGTCACTAATTTACCATGTAGCAGTATTTTGCATTGTTACTGGTTATAATTTGTGGACAACCAGCGTTGTCGCTGGGTCCAATAAATCAATATTACAGAATGAGAAAAATCCATGCTGTATAATAAATTACCCAGCATAAACCGTTATTGTCCAGAAATAAACGACATGGCACGGTCTGCATATGACAAATGAATCATAGCCATGAAAAAACCTTTCCAATGTCACGTTAACTCATGTCTATGGTCGTTATTGGTGGGTAGGGTAATTTTTCCCCGTCCTCCTTCATACAAAGTTGTGCTAATAATAAATAATGTGCATGCCTTCATTCATAGGTGTTCAATAAATTGTGGCGTATCAATTGGTAGTCGTTTCCCGTTAGTTATGGGTGTCAATTGAAAGAAATAGGATAACACGAGGCCTGTCAATCTATTATTTTTATTCTAATGGCTGAGGTCGCATTGGAAGATTTGTTAGCCTGTTAAATGTTGTGACTTTGAAGTGCTGGACCCAGCTTAAAAATAACTGCTGTATCACTTTCTGTGTGGACAAATATATTTCGCTTCATTTCAACAAAAATGTAGGTGAGAGTTTCAATTGTTTCATGTCCCGAGAAGGTTGTTATTCATAATTACAACGTTACAAGCTCCCGATGAACGGAAAAAAAATATCTTTGGCTATGATTTAACCTTTAGTTCCGTGGCTGTACATTTAAGTATTGCCTTGCCGGTCATGGTGCAATAATATAGAGAGATTTTAATTGTTATTCAAATCCCTATGACAATATTAATTTATCTCCTTGCGAAGCATGTGTGGTTGTAACTATGAATAATAGGCTGATGAATGATGTGGTAAGAGAACGTTGCGGTTTAAATGACGATGAAGTGACAAAAATTGTATAACAAGATAGTTTGGTCATGTTGAGAGGATGAATAAAAGACTATCAAAGGTATTTACACAGCAGATGTGAGTGAAAACACCGGGAGGCGACGTCCTAGAAGGGCATACATTATTGGTGATGTTCTTCGAAAAGGTCAGGTGCATAGTACTCACAACCGGCGTGCTTGTATGACCAGATGTAAAGAAAAAGGAGTATGTACAAATCGTAGCAGGTGGCGTTCTGTGGTTTCTCATGGGACGAAGGCGAGAGTTTATGTATGTTTTGTTAATTTATCTCCTTTAAAAACATTTTATTTGCTCCAACAGTACTATCACACAGTAACGGCATCGTCGAGCCGTCGTCCCAGCGCCATGGACAAAGTGAAGGAGATGTTCCGGGGACGTGCCACCTTGCCGGGACAGGGCGCACCGGTAGAGGGCGCTGAAAAGAGAAAAGCGGTACGTACTCTAAATGATAAATTATCTGTAAGTGGTTTCAAAAAACACTTTTACAAGTCTAAAATAAGTTATGTCTTAAAACTAGATGAGTTCGGTGTTTCCTATCAGACTACTCTGAGGAGAAAGACCGAGACAAACTCAGAATGATCAACATCTAATCGATGATTAGTAACCGGATCCAGCCCTATCCTTGCTGTCCTCCCAACCAGAGACAGCGCAGCGCGGTTGTCACTGTCAGACTAATAGTGACCTTGCAATAGTTGAAATATAGTTGAAAATTAACAACCAAACAGTCCGAGAGTGCATCAAATCGTCAGGATATTTATTTTCGACTTTATTTTCAAGATTTTATATTTTTTCTGTAGGGCATCTCATAGCTGACCTCTAAGGTCACGATTATTTAATCGGTCAATCCTGTGGGTACCTTAAGCTGCTAAACTCAGAGCCTCCAGCCAGGGGCATAAAAACTAAGCTTATAAACTAGGTGAACGCTCGCTAAGGGCACCCCCTGTGGGGTACGAACCTCGGCTTAGGGTGTTTACCGGGGGGAGGACATCAAAGATAGGACGGGCTGGATTAAAGTTTTGATCATGATTATTAGTCGAGGAATTTAAAGCTACACGCTTATTTTCAAGAACTCAATGTTGATATTTGTTTAGCAGTGCCAACTGCGCTGTGCTTAGTCAGTTGTGCGTCGCTCCTAAGCCGAGTTCTCTACCCTACAGACCCCCATACCGTGTAATCTTTTAGTTTATTGCAGGAGAACTTAATCTATAAAGGTATCTTAAGTTGACGTACGAGATGCATTAAAAATAACAATGTCTAGTAGCCAGCTACTATACATTGGTTGGGTTGTGGAGGTCAGATAGGCAGTCGCTTTCCGAGGCACGGAGGGGTCTCGATATGTAAAGATAGTCGCTCATACACAAAACTTAGCGTCGCGTCGAAATGTAGAATACTGAGTCAAATTAAATTTACTAGAAAAACTCCAGACGTGACGTGACGTGGGTGGCGATATCTAAACAAAACATAAATGTATTTTCTTTCTTCTTTCTTTCTTTCTAAACATGATAAAACAAAAAACAAATTAATTTGATGTTGTTTTTTTTTGTGGGGTCATCGACCGCAGTCACTTGAAATATCAGTTCAAAAATCAGTTTTTTTTTGTAATCTTCACAGACGTGATTGGTAAGAATATCTAAAGATAAAATAGATTTTCTCAATTCAATAGTTTAACTAACAACACCACAAGCGGTCGTTGACCCCCCAAAAAGACATCAAATCTTTTTTGTTTTTATTTTATCGTGTTTCGATTTCTGCCGAGTTTCGCTAGGTAATTTAATTTGAACCTGTATTGTGTTATAGTTTTAAAAGGCGCTGGCGATTTTCTTGGAATCTTGAACATCACTGACATCGATGACGAAATTTTTTGTAAGGAAACCTGGATTTATAACTAAGTACCTGGGCGACCGAGTTTTACTCTTGTGAAAATAGTGAATGCTTATTTAATAGAAAATTTACTAATTCCATGCATAGTACGTACTAATTCCATGCTGCCATGATAGTAAGTACCTACTTACTAATTCCATGCTGCCATGATAGTAGGTCCTTAATAATTCCATGCTGCCATGTCATTATTCTAAGATAGCCTTTCATCTTGTTCTAAACTTTGGGTGATCGAGTTCTGCTCGGGTGAAAATACAGAAAAAAAAGGAATTTTCCCAGATATGAGACCTAGCTAGATCGATTTTTCGCCCCCCGTAAACTCCTATATTGCACATTTCAGGGAAATTGTTAGAGCCGTTTTCCAGAACGTGATTACAAATATACAGGGCGTCCCCATGAAGGGAAAGTACCTTAAATATCGTAGATAGGGTATTTTGCTGAAAGAAGACTTTATGTTATTTTTAAAAGTTAGTAATTCTGCATTCAAAGATTTTCTAAAAATTACTTGCCTCGTCTGGGAACCGAACCGACTTAAATGTAAAAAAAAAAAACATCCCTACTTTTATGATGCCAATAGAAAGAATGGCCAAAAACTAATAACTCTTCTTAAGTAACATAGTATTTTAAAAGAAACGAACAACGTAAAATGTTTGAGTCAAATTTCAAGAAAGTTATTGATTGCCGACGACGACGTTCGAAAAGTAGCGATATTATCATTCCATAGATAGCATTGATTATTCGTAAATCAGTACCCACTTCATAAAATACTTTATAGCATAGGATTGGTACAAATGGACCTATTAGATGGCCGGCCAGAACCCCGGACCTTACACCATTAGATTTCTTCTTATGCTATACAAAAAGCGATACGAGAACGTGGGCGAGTTACAAACATAATTGTGCCATAATATCATATCGAGTATTCACCATAAAATGATAAGAAAATCAACAGGCAGCGGACTCATTAAAAGATTGGCGATTTGCGTAAGACAAGGGGGATCACATTTTGAGCATTTAATTAATTAATTTACAAAAAAATACCTCGTACATGCAAATATTGCTCGTTTAAAAAATCAGCTGTTCCATACATTTTGACCGCGTAGGTATTGCACTTTTATATGAAACAGCAGATTTTTTTTAACAGGTTCTCTGTCTCATATACAGACACAATAGTTAAAACATTTCAACAGACCACATATGTTTCATTGACTGTGAACCGGTTAATAACTGACGAAAAGTTTCAACGCCGCGGGTTTCAGAATAATGTACTGAATCCATGGTAACAGTTTTAGCGTCGATGTTCCTGCCACCCTGAGATTTCAGATAAAAATCTGAAATCTCAATCCTGCCTTGAGCAAGCGTAGTGAATGTGGTAATCAATACTCGTGCCTTCTCTTTATGAGAAGAGGCCTTTGCATAACCGTGGGACAGTTAATGCTCGGTTAATTAATATTGAGTTCATGAATATCGCCAATATAATATAAAACCAGCCCATTAGTACACACGGCTACACATCAAGCAGTACATTTCCAGTTTATGATGATCTCGCATTGTATAGAATTTACGTACAATGCGAGGTCAGCTTATACTGGAAATGTAGAGCTTGATGTGTAGCCGTGTGTAATAACGAGCGGCACATACATAGGAGCGGCACGCGTCACCGGCAGAGGCAACTGCAGCCGTCGACGTGTCGGTGGCTCAAATACACGAGCGGCACGTTGTCGACGACTGCAGTTACCTCTGCCGGTGACTCGTGCCGCTCCTATGTATGAGCACAATGAGCTGGTTTTATGGCGATTTTTATGAACTCAATATTAAGAGGGTTTATGCTAAAAGTTGGCAACGTCATAGCTGTCAAATATTTACCTGTTTTGATTAATTTAGCAATAGTACTGTATGGAATTCAGAAATGTGGCTGACTAGGGAACTAAAATATTGATTATGAAATGCAATAGTTCATATCGTAATACCAGATATTTAGTTTTAGATGTAAAAAAAGTATTTGGAAACTTTCCAAATGCCTTTTTACACCTAAAATTGTTACAACATCAAATTCAGTGTTATAATCGCAATTCTTTAATATTCTAGGGAACTAGTTAGCCACATTTCTTATTTCCATACAGTAATATTGCCAAATTAATCAAAACATCGAAATATTTGACATTTATTTGCGACGTTGCCCACTTTCAGAATAAACGCTCTTAATTAACAGCGCAAAATAAAAATAAATTGAAATCAATTAATTATGCTATATTTGATTTACACTCTCTGAAAGTCGAGTAAACAGATAGTAAACAAATCGTTTTTCTTCTTAATAGAATTGGCAAATGTCGTCGGCTTAGTGCCAGATTTTACTATGGTACTTACTCCATGTTTAATTTTGTTTTCTTTGTTAATGAATTTATTGTAATTACACATACGACAATAATTAGTTGTGATGGCCCAGTGGTGAAGGCCTCGACCAAAGAGTATAGTAACTTCTCGACTCTCATGCACGAGGTAGTGGGTTAAAACCCGGAACAGTACTAATGTGACTAATTCAATTAATATGTACTTTCTACGTTTATCTTGGGCACCACTGACATCGATGAAGGAAAACATGTAGAGAAAACCTGGAGTTTTAATTTATATAAGCTTCGATCAACTGTTAATTGAAGAATATAAGGCTAAACTCACCAATCCGCCTTGAGCAAGCGTTGTGATCAATGTTCATACCTTCTCTGTAAAAGAAGAGGCTTTTTCCCTGCAGTGGGACAATAATAGGCTGGTATTATTGTAACACATAGTGAGACGATGATTTTAGACATGGGGGCCTAAAACGGCCGCTTTTGCAGAATCATAATATGATAATATTATGAATCACTAGCTTTTGCCAGCGTAGATGTCGGAAAATATCCCTTGGGAACGTACTACCAGGCAGTACCGGGATTGCATACCTAATAGTCCAGGAAAAGGTTATTGATTAACCATAATTATGTAGTTACGTGTAATTTTGAAACTGGTTATTGACCAACCATAATTATGTAGTTACGCGTAATTTTGAAACTGTGATAAATTAAATGCCCAATTTAAATAACTTATTTTATTGGATAAGGATTTTTATATACCGGTCAAAAAAGCTTCGGAAATAACAATGAAATTTTCATCAAATTCTGAAAGATAATAATGATTACTGTGGGCCATCCTTAGAAGATAGACATATGCCATTGCGGAGTTTTTTGTTGAACTTTTAAAGATGAACAATACTGTAGAACATAAATTTTATGTAACTTTTACGATTTCCGCGGCGCACGCCAATAAAGCTCCCAGTCGGCATGATTTTTTCCGAGATCTTCAACAGTAATCGTCAAAGTTCAGCCAATTTACATAAAACCTTAATGAATTATATACCTACTAAAACCTTCCGCATGAATCACTACGTCCATTGGTGAAAACCGTTTAAATATCCGTTCAGTAGTTTTTGAGTTTATCGCGTTCAGACAGACAGACAGACGTGGCAGGGGACTTTGTTTTATAATATGTAAGGATATTAAAAGTCACAAACTGACAATTTAGTATATTATCTGCGTACAATTCATATTACGCAATTCATCTGTTTGACAGTTTTGTATTATGAAATAACATTTAAACAGTAGAATTAAAAAATTAAAATTTTATTTGATTAATGAAAACTGTATAGAAAAATTAAACGGTAAAATTACGGTCTTGATTTTTTCATGCGGCAATATTTTGAAATGAATTGAATATGATTCAGCTAATATGTGTCACCATAGAGGTTGTCAAATAGTTTTGACACAGCCACGGCTACTCGTCGTTAGCGCAGCCTTATCGCGATGTTAATTAAGACTTTCTGTATGACGCCGGAGCCGCATCGGTGCCGCACCAGCGCCGGACCGCATGTTTGTGTATACGACTGAATGTCGCCCATGCGCCGCACCGCCATCGCCACCGCACCAACGACGTTGAGATTTAACATATTAATTCTGAGATAGTCTGATTTTTTTTTTCATATTGCCGGTGCGGCTCCGGCGTCATGTTCAGGAAGCCTAACGCTAAATGCGAAAGCTCCTTTATGATATACTGCCGTAGTACCTACCTAAAGCACTACGAGGTTCATTTGGCACGTGGCCAAAATTGGAACTAACGCCGCCTTCTTGTTTCTTCCAATACATTTCATAAAAAAATTGCACAACAGTTTACCTACAACGCCCCCCTGTTAACGTCATTCAAGCGCCAAAAGGTCCTTGCAACAGTGTATAGATAAATTATGTCATATCATATCAAATACTTTTAGTGTCTGAGTCTTGAGATGTATTTAAACCCTTTGATGTTCTGAGTGCAGCAGTTAGAATCTAATTCTGTCGGCTATAAAGATAAAATACTACTTATGAAATATATCTTAATAGCTTCATCGAGTTATTAGTAAGTATTCAATCGTTGGGTGTCTTTTGACAATCTTTTTCTTTTGAACTAGTCCATGTGACTTTGTGGCAAGTTCAAAAGAAAAAGATTGGGTAAAAGATGACAAAAGTTGTCAGCAAAAACAGTTATATTTAATTAACTAGCGCGCTCCTGCGTCGCTCGGTCTTCACGACTTGACAAAACATCGAGATTTTTGTTAGTTTAATATTAATTTATGGTACACACAAACCTTCCGGAATAAATTCTCATTGAAATCAAAGAACAACGCGATCGCACAGTCAGACACGAAAAGCGACTTCAATTTATCATCTATCTATATATATATAAAATTCTCGTGTCACAATGTTAGTCACCATACTTCTCCGAAACGGCTTGATCGATTTTTATGAAATTTTATACATATATTCGGTAGGTCTAAGAATCGGTCGTAATCTATTTTTCATACCCCTAAGTGATAAGGGTGGTCCACCCCAAACATTTATATGGCAAAACAACGTTTACCGGGTCAGCTAGTAATATTCATAGATTGTGATTGTGATATGTAAATCGGTATATGTATTGTATTGTCGGGTATGTATTGTCGTCTTTGAAACATTCTATCATTCACTTTTAGGAAAAGTGTGAAAATTTTCCTGGTATTACTATTATTTTATCTTTTTTTGTTATTTGTCTACAACTTGAGGGCTCGTGGCTAGGTAATAACAGCCGTATAGTTCGATCGATCAGGTTAAGCTACGATTGCCGCGGTCGGTCCATAGATGGGTGACTATCTTTACATACCGAGACCCCTCCGTGCATCGAAAAGCAAGTCGTAGGTTCTGGCTGTCATTCTTGGATCTTTGACAGTCGTTACAGGCAGTTAAAAGGCTTTAAGTCTGACAACTAGTCATACCAAGGGTATCGTGTTGCCCAGTAACTGGGTTGTGGAGGTCAGATAGGCAGTCGCTCCACATAAAATACTGGTATTCAGCGGCATCTGTTTAGATTGGAAGCCGACCCCAACATAGTTGGGAAAAGGTTAGATGATGTTTACAATTTGTGTGATCCAAGTCAGTAGGTATTTACATCATGTGTGGGATAACTGCCCACTTATAGCGAAAACGTCATCTCGTCAACACTTAGGTCTAAATGCGGACAGTATGATGACATTCTATCTTCAACTAGCAACTTTATAGCGTCCATATTTGAGTGTCCATTGCAGTATTACTCAATCTTCTTCATTGGGGACAAACAAGAACTTAAACAGAATAAGTCTGAAGCCAGGTAGCCCTGAAAACAATAACTCAAACTCAAAGCATTTATTTCAATTAAACCATTTACACGCACTTTTGAATTGTCAAGGAATCGGTCAGTCAGAAATATGAAGCTATTTGCCCATTCCAAAGCGTAGTAGATACCTATGGAGAAAAACGGCCAAGAAACTCCACGGACACTCTTTTAAATAAAAAATTGTTACAAAATATTGATTACATCATTCATGTTGAAATTATACATGTGAGAACAATGTAGAAAGATGTGCACGTTAGAAGCGTCCGTAATAAAAAGATAAAACAAAGAACAATTCAAAAATTTAACACATAACATCACGCCTTGTTTCCCCGAAGGGCAGAGGTGTCCCTGTAGTAGGTACACCCGCATTTCGCCAGTTATGTTTAAGTCCCATGTAATAGGGGGCGAGCCTATTGCCATCAACCGGGCGCAAATCCAGAATCCGAGCTGCTACTGAGAAATTTCAGATAGAAAAAACCCAATAACACTTTGCCCGACCCGGGAATCGAACCCAGGACCTCATGCTCAGCAGTAGCGCTTGCGACCACTAGACCAACGAAACAATTAAGAGATGACCAGTCCCAACTGACGGCGCCCGTTCACGAAATAATACTCAAGGGCTCTCATACTAACTAATATTATAAATGCGAAAGTGAGTTTGTTTGTTTGTAACTCTTTCACGCTAAAACGGCTCAATCTAGGTCATGGTCTACCTGGTAGACCATGACCTGGGTTGGGACATAGGATACTTTTTATCCCAATATTCCCTCGGGATTGAGATTTATGCGGGTGAAATCCGCAGGGCGCAGCTAGACTAGCCAATAAATCATTACAGTGTTTTAAATCTTAACCAATGGTTGCATACTACCGCGGGCGTACCCAGCATTTTTTTTATGGGATGGGCAGAAGTAAATAAACTCGATAAGTAGTAGGAAATTCTCTTGATAAAACTCTATAACTACGCATGCGCGCTCGATTCATCGATACTGCACTGTTTCGCGCGGTAAATTTTTAATTTTAACTACTGATTGTTTAATTTAGTTACTTATGAAACCAAATTATTTGCTTCGAGTCAGGACCCAGGGTGGAGCAGATGACCCACTTTACCCCACCGTGGGTACGCCCATGGCTTGGGAACCATATACAGTCAGGTGCTGTTTAAAATGTTACAATAAAATACCTTCCCACATACTCTAACTGAACGAAACGAAATTTAAATCATGTATAAAACGCACACTATACTGCCAAGCATATTATAAGTTGGGGGATTACATCGCTGATAAAAATGCTTGGCTCAGTGCTGGTCCAGCTCCACAAGGGCGCATAAACTAATTGATTAGCATTCAAAAGTATTGTTGCAGCTGCTGAAGATTGTAAAACTATATTTCCTTTGTATAAATTCAATCTCTTTGTATTGTATAATTGCATATCACATGTGTGAGCACTGTGACCATGTTGTACATTCCATAAAGCTACCATTTACTGGGTACGTCTTTCATTGACTTGAATGTGCCCTGGCGGCTGAGAGTATGTCATGCTCACTCAAATGTCTCGCTGATGGTGGCGTGTGTGTTGGATCATTAAGTTCCCTTCGAAATGGTTGAGCTAAATGGTGCTGATCCATGCGTCATGTTCGTGAACGGGCGCCGTCAGTAGGGACTGGTCATCTCTTAGCTGCCACGGTTTATTTTAATTTATTTAAATTTTTGAATTGATATTATATTTTTATTACGGACGCTTTTAACGTGCACGTCTTTCTACATTGTTCTCACATGTATAAGTTCAACACGAATGATGTAACCAATATTTTGTAACAATATTTTGATTTAAAAGAGTGTCCGTGGAGTTTCTTGCCCGTTCTTCTCCATAGGTACCTACTACGCTTTGGAATGGGCAACTAGCTTCATTTTTCTGACTGACCGACCCCTTGACAATTCAAAAGTACCTGTAATTGGTTTATTTGAAATAAATGCTTTGAGTTTGAGTTTGAGTCAAACCTGGGTAATTGAGAACTGGGTAAGCGAGAAATCTCTATAAATGAGAGTCATTTCCAGGTCCCGTCATTTTAACCCTCTTAAGTCTCTATAAGTGAGAAACAGAAACCTCTATAAGAAAAAGTAGTGTTGCTCTTGTCGACGTCTATAAGTGAGACAGCTACTAGCCTGTATCTCTATAAGCGACAATCGAGCGTAATTTAACATCTGCTATTTATGACTCCTAACATTGTTTTTGTTCGTCTCAACCTTTCCCAATCAGCCTCAACCTCTATAAGTGAGAAAGGCCACACCTGTACCTCTTTATAGAGGTGTAGGAGTGGAGGCTCTTTATAGTGTCTCACTATAAAGAGCCTCCACTCCTTAGTGAGAAACTTCTATAAGCAAAAAAGACATTGCGGTCCCTTGAACTCTCGCTTATCCAAGTTCAATTGTACTTAATGAAAGCCTTAGTTTCACTAACAGATAATATGCATTATCTGTTAGTATAGTATGCCCAAACCGTTGGGTTTAGAAACTTGAAATTTAGCACAAGAGGTCCTTAGGTAACGAAAGTGAGCATTAAGAGGGCCCTTCCCGGTCCGTCTATCTTCAACGCGAGCATGGTCGAAAAGCTTGTTGTTTCATCCAGCGCAAGTGAGAATTGCTAACAAGCAACTGAGAACGCGATAACATTGTGCGAAAAATAACTTTTTTCAGGAAATACGTGTTTTTGAATACGCCTCACAATTTTGTGAAATAAATGTTTGTCATTTAGAATCTCCATTACATGTGCGAGGTTTCTATGAAGATATTTTCTTTAATTTTACAATTTATGAGTACATTATGAACGGTCAAAATTCAGGTAAAATTTGTGCAAAAAAGCAGATTTTTGGAGGCTTATATTGAATTTGTTTCGCAAAATTTTTATTTTTTGCTTTCATAGAAACCTAGATATAGTGCACAAGATACCTATCAGTTTAAAATAATTAAAGAAAGATGTGTTACAACGCCATAATCACGTACGAGCGTTTGTATGAAAAGTATGACGGGTTGGCCGCTCTTAAGGAATAGGGATAATGTCTGGGTAAAAAAAAAGAAATTCTATTTAGTCCGTCAGTCAGATAGTAAAAAAAAATTAGACACGTATTTTTTGCATTATCATATTAATAAAAAATTGATAAACCACATAAAAGTTGGGGAGTGGGGCTTGCTACTTACAACTAAGTATAAAGTAGACGCCATGCCACATTTTAACTCAATGTATCGCCGTAATATGTTGATTACGAAAAAAAAGAAAAAATACATGTCATATATTTTTTAATACGGACAAAAAACAAGTTTTAGTCATCGTCCCTATTGTGGTGCTGGAATCTGAACTCGTCTAGGAACTTTGAATAGTAGCCATAACAGGCCTTGTCGGTTTGGCAAGAATTTTTTTTAGTCTACAACACTGTTATGAAAAAAAAACACGTCCCCTAAAGTGGTAAATAGAGGATGGAATGAAATTAAATTAAATTGTTTATTCTGTAAATAGAATATCGGAATCACTTTTAAACGTATTAAAAAAATATAAAAAATAAGCTAGATGAGTGCGGCGTTTCCCATCTGACTACTCTGAGAAGAAAGGCCGAAACAAACTCAGAGGTTGCAGTCTCCTTTAAAGTCCAGACATAATCTTGATCAGGCCATATGAGGACCATATAAATTAGTGTCTGAAATGGTCTTTTGAGGAAAGAACCACACAGATTTGAGTGGACCTGTCCAGTCAGTGCAAGTATTTGTCAGTAATCGTGGAGCTCAACTCGTTGAACAATAACAAAGAAAGTACATTTAGGTAGGCCGCATAAACTACTCAAACTGCCACCCAAACTACCCAAAAAGGGCGTTTGCCGATAGGAAACCCAAAAGGGCACGCGGCTTGTATCAGCATGAAAGGCGTCAGTTTTAAGAGCATGATTGATTTAAATTATCGTTTAACAAAATGACGGACTCTAATTAATATAAAAACAACACGCAACATGCATTTATTCTGCTGTTTTGAAACGTTTATCCTTAAATTGATTTGATTACATCACCTACTCTTTTGTATACAGACTCGTGCGCACGTTGTTTACTAGTTCTAGAGTACATTCGTGATTACACGGCTAGTACAGCTACTCGTATTAAACGGACAAGTGGAGCGTGTAGCTTAGGGTTTAGAATCTAGACCAGGGATCACCAATTAGTTTTATTGGGTTTCCGTTTAAAAAATAATAATTCGAGGGGTGAAAGGCTATTTGGTTTAAGCGACATCTTGGGCGATATTGAGTTATATACATATTCGGAATCAACAATTTATATCGCCCAAGATGTCGCTTAAACCAAATAGCCTTTCCAAGATGTCGCTTAAACCAAATAGCCTTTCACCCCTCGATTATGACTTACGCGTTCCGTTTGATTCAACGTTCAACCAAGATAAATAATGAATATTATTTCGTTAAGTATTAAACAAATATTATGCAAAAATAACAAAGTAAGTAGGTACATAATTAATATTAATGTGAAAAATTATATTTTTTTGCTTTATTATCTGTCTAAAACTAAATTACAATTTGTTTCAATATTTTGAGATTTTTTTATAGTTACTTATAAATTGTACTATTTAGGTACTTGAGACCTCAAATTACTTAGCATGGTCTTCCGTTATTTCGAAAACACTGCAGCAATAGTTTTGAAATAAATATGGTAAAGTTGAGGAAAACACTACTACTACGTACACACGGCTACACATCAAGCTATAATTTCCAGTATAAGCTGACCTCGCATTGTACGGAAATCCTATACGATGCGAGATCAGCATAAACTGGAATTGTATAGTTTAATGTGTAGCCGTGTGTACGTACTATATTTGACGAAAACACGATTCCATAAAACTTCCTCTAGATTTTTTTTTATAAAGTTACTTTTACCGAAAAATAAACCATTATTAAAAAACCAAGTAGGTATTTTAAAAAATACTTCATATTAGATCATGAAACTTTGCATAATAACTGATTTACATATAAAGCAGATACTATGTTTTTTTAAATTACCGTTTTTTTCACCGTAAAAAGAATTACCTAATCTATCGGCGCCTTGGAGCCTTTTCCTCGCCGCTCAGTCTCGCTTTCACTCTACCTGCGAGCGAGATAAAGAGTGAATTTGAGCTGAGGTAATATACAATGTGATTCTTCATAATGTGCACAAATCGAAATGATCATCTATGCTTCATTTTATAGACGGAAAAAATATTTAAAAAAAATTTTTTTTTTTTCAATATTTGTATTGTTTTTTTTTTCTCTTTGGCATCTTATTTATAAATTTTACAATAATTGTAAAAATTGTTGAAAAAATACAGATGTTTGCTAAAAAAACATGTTTATTTTCAATTGAGGGTTTTTTTTCTCAATTTTCATTTTATGTGGACGCCTAATTACTTCCAATTATTATGGAGTTTGTTTCATCGCGATAGATGATTTAGTTTAAAAGTTACAATCTCAAACTCAAAACTCAAACTCAAAGCATTTATTTCAATTAAACCATTTACAGGCACTTTTGAACTGTCAAAGAATCGGTCAGTTAGTCAGAAAGTTGAAGCTAGTTGCCCATTCCAAAACGTAGATCTCTATGGAGAAGAACGGGCAAGAAACTCCAAGGCCACTCTTTTAAATATAGATATTACAAAATTCTGGGTACATTATTCTTGTTGCTTCTATATGTGAGAACAATGTACAAAAAATAATCAAAGCAGTTGAAAATATCTGATTAAAAATAAGCCCTGGCAGATAAGAGATGACCAGTCTCAACTGACGGCGCCCGTTCACGAACATGACGCGTGGATCAGCACCATCCAGCTCAACCATTTTGTAGGGAACCGAATGATCCAACACACTCGCCACCATCAGCGAGACATTTAAGTGACACAGTACACAGTTTTGTTACATTTTTTTTAATTCCAAAAAGTGTAAAAAAATATTTAGATTTTTTTAAATATTTTTTCTGTCGTTAAAATTAAGCATAGATTCCTTCATTTCGATATGTGCACATTATGAAGAATCCGCACAAAATAGGTCCGGACCCGGACCGCAGTCAGCCATTTGGTGACCCCTGATCTAGACCACCATGCGTTCGTCCTGACTGGCTGCGTCGCAAACACTCCTGTACCTCCTGTAATTGCGAAACTTATTTTCGTAAACAATTATGACAAATTTGTTTCATTTTGTCAGTTCAACAACATTAATTGTGTTGAGCAGATTTTTTTTCCAACTTATGAAGCAATGGATTAGCAATCTGTTTCAAATCGAAACAAATTGTGATTGATCGTGCATTACGCAATTATTGTACTGTGCTCATAATTAATTCAGGAAATAAACATGACACACGTCATTGTTTCTGAAAATAAGGGGTAAATAAACACGGTAAATGTCACAATTACGAGTTTATTTCGTGTTTGTAGTACGTTAAAAATAACCTATGGTCTAAATTATGATATCACGATTCCCCTCACCAATATAGCTGTGTAAGTGTTAAGTTGTCAACTATTGTGCCAGCGCCGAGCGAGCACTTGGGCGGTGGGTGCGTGCGCAGTTACTGGTCAGATGAGCGACGCAGGCGCATTTCCCGCATAGATTTCGAAGTTCCGCTGCGGAACCGGGCTGACACCAGCGGATATCGGTCGCGAACACACTCCGCGTTGCATAACAATAACGTCTCGTGACGGCGGCGTTATCTCTCAGTACTTATAGAGATGCCTTCGCGGTCTAACCTCCTCGGTTTTACTGAAATGTGTAAACTACAACCACGCTCGTGCTAAGCATATTATTTGAAATGTGCATATTAGTGTGTTTGTGAAAGTGAATGGCCCGATATGTCTAATTATTTTCGGTGGAAAAAGGGCAAAAGAGACGAAGATGTGTTTTATTCGGAGAAGCCGCGTAGTCGTTCTTTAGATCCTCGGTCCTTGGAATTGAGTGGTATCAGACTTGTAGCACAGTACCATCAACAGAAACAGTTGGCACAAGAACAACAGCAGGTAATAATATCACTTATAAGAAGCTTAGAAAAAAAACAAGAAGTTGGAAGTTCAATAACCCCTAAGTGCATTTTATGTTCAGTGCTTGCAGTTGATCGAATCTTCAGTGCCCCATGCACTAAGAGTTCAATAGACTACATAGTCAATTTAATTTTGAGTCAGTTTAGATACCATTTTTATTTTAACATTCTTATTAATTTGATACATTACCAATTGGCTAGTAGACTATTTAAAAATCAAATGTTTGATTGTTAAAACATGTCTGTTATCGTAATTGAAACATTAATTATGTCAGTTTTATCGCGGTGTAATGTTGCTGTGATACATTGAAGAGTGTTTTATATTATGTTTTGTTAATACCTGATAAACTGTGGCCTACTCCCGACTTCCCGAGTCCTCGCCGTCTACCTACGCGCTCCTGTTTAGAAAAAGTTTGTAATACGACTCGGTAGACGAGGTCGGCGTTTGATGATAACTGCTACCGTGCAGTAGTAATATTATATTTACGTCATCTTCCATAGCCATTCCATTCGTGGATCGTTCACATATTGTGCCTGCCTGCAAAATGATGCGCTAAAATTGATAATGCAAGATATCCTGCGGAATTGAGAGCTGCAATCTGTTCACTTTAAATTGAAAATGTCGATAAACGACAGGACGTATCCAATTTGGAGTGGATTTATTGCCTCGTCTGTACTTATTATGTCGCTTAATGCAATCAGTGCTCGCATTGATAATATTTTTATTGATACACGACTGATAACTCTATGTACAGACAGCCACATATCAGTGGTAACACTTGCACTACGGAAACCACATTTACTGCTACGACAAAAAGGCGCTGTCAATTTCGAATTGTTAAAACTGATGTGCGGTTGCCTGTACCTGTGTACTGAAAATAATTGCTATGACATACGTACTTATAACTTTTTGGGGATAACATTGAGTCATTGTCTTGCATTGTTCCTGTGACCTCGATTAAGAAACAGGAGGTCAAACCTCTCGATCCCGAATTCATAACGATGAGTTTAGCATACACGTGTCACAAAATAGATATTGAAAAGAAATTCTATTGTCGATTGAGGAAAAAGTTGGCACGCGTTAAAATTGCAAGGAAGATTCATGAAGAGTTTATGCTACTGAGTATCGTTTTACACATATTTACATATTTTTGTCATGGGTAGATAGCTACTGCCGCCAGTATCTATCTACCCATGACAAAAATGTGTTTTTAAGCTGTTAAAGTTTTTAATCGTATCACAAAGCCCTACCTACCTACTGGTAACAATAACCTTTAGCTAAATTTTCACAGATTTAATGATGACGGTTAGACTTAGACTAAGTCCAACATGTCTCACGAAGACGTTACTCTCAACACTAGTTAAGCTTAAAAAGGTAAAGTTTTTTACTACGTTACTTGTATTATTCCTGCAGTATCACCCAGTTTTTCAACAAGATTGTGTAGGTCAGAGCACAGGCACGTAACCTCATGCATTCATGCACATTATATGTTGATAAACTATACTCTGTCTGCGGACGCTGTCGTGACAATCTTTGTTTAAGATGCTACCTCCTCGTAATATGTTTTTAATGTCCACAGAAACCGGGGCGTAAAATGTTCCATGTGAGATTCGATCAAGGTATTTAGCCGGAAAATACTCCGACTTTATCTCTTGAAGTCTTGTCCCTTTTTCTCTTATCATGATTGACGATCAATTTGTTTGTAATGAGCTGGGCCACCGTTTGTTCCAAATCGCTTTCTCAGTTTTCAAGTCACAGTGACTGTTTACTTTGTCATATCGAATAAAATCTGGTTTCCTATTGTTTCAATGATGTAGTGAGAATCTATAGATACAAATAAATACAATTTAAGTAAGTATCTGTTTGCAATGTCAAAATAACAGTTTTTAACTAAATGCATATGAAAGTATACCAGACAGAGACAAACGGTACCTACTTATAACAAAGACATTTTTTTTTAAATATTTGTTTGTCTCCGTCAGTCTGTTTGATCCGGCTAATCTCCGAAACGGCTGTACCGATTTTCTCGGGACTTTCACTGGCAGATAGCTGATGTTATAAGGAGTACCTAACTTAAGCTATTTTAGAAAAATAATTATGGTCCACGCGGGCGAAGCCTGGGGCAGCAGGTACTGTATTGTCACTTTCGCCCCAAAGTAAACATGACGTCATTATTTGAATAATGAAGGCGAAATATTATGTCGCATACAGTCGATGTTATCATTTCCTATAGCTATCTCATTACTGCTAGTGCCTGCGATCGCTGCCGGGTTCGATTTTCATTATTACATTCACATATTTGTGAGTCTCACATAATTATAACACAAATACCTTGCGTCAATTATTTGTCAAGTTTGTTTACACTTATAAATCCTTGAATATTTATGAGTATGTACATGTTCATGATGTAGCAATTAGTGCAAATTATATTTACGTCGATTTCGCCATAGATAAGTGCTTAGGTTTTACGTTATATACAACATGGCTAAGTGCAGATCGTGACGCAATCTGTCCTTAGAGGTAGTGCATCTGTTCCTTCTTCAAATAGCCACTTTCGCACACGTCGATTTATGAATATGATGCAGGTTAAGTTTTATTAAAAAGTGTCAAATCAAACAGATTGTCGTCAGTTATACATAGTTATAACTATGTAGGGATGATTTTATAAAGGTTGTGTCACCTGTTTCATGTAAGTACATATCTTATTTTAAAAGTAAAACAAATACGTTTAGCACTTTATTTACAATTGCGTCCGTTATCATTTGATAAGCATCGTTTGCCCTCAAATCCAGCCTAAACATGTAAAATCTATGGTTTATTATACTCTTATCATTTTTCGGAATAAAGAGCCTCGTATCTGTGACAAATTCTTGCGTTGACACACTTCATGTCGCACCTAATGTTGAAGTTAGCAATGAGACAACGGTAATCGGTTGTTAACACTGTTTACATTGTCGCTTAAATTGATTTATGACATGTTTGTGATTATCTTTAGGAGGATTCTGGGCTACTTTTGTGACGTGAAGTAGACAAACATATCGATGGTCCCTATTAACAATGTCGGTTATGCATTTTTATTCACTTTTTTACATAAATAGAATCACAATAAAAATATTAGATCTTTTTACTGTGATTCTATTTATGTAAAGTGAATATTGGTAAAAAATATTTGCTTGATGACTTTATGTCGCGTCTCCTTGTTGTAGAAATTTTGAACAGTCTTGTCTATCCCTGGATTCGTCCTAAAATACGTTGAGTTATAAAATCGTATTATCTCGAATGCCTGTTGTGGCTATTTGAATTTGTTTTCAACTAAATCTGTAGTGCATGTGTCAATGTTGCGTTTATTTTTCATTCTCATTCTTGAAATCGTCTTCTTCCTCTCAACCTCCATCCATCCTCTGGCTAATCCTTCGAGGAAAACGGGTGACAGGCGTGACGCTATGTGTCTTGATATTTGCGATTTCCCAATAGGACGATTTTCTGAAGCTACCAAATCGTCGCCCTCTGAAAAATGAATTGATTATTTCCTTTCTGACCAATTTGTTCCATTAACTTGCTAGGATAACAAAAAAATGGTGTGCGGTGGCTATATTTATCCTTGTTTGGTAGCAGCACGTTTAGCATGACCACAATAGAAACGGGTTTCGTCGGCGGAAGAATAGATAAAATGACAGATAAACAATCACAATCTGTCATTTTGTCTATTCTTCCGTCGACAAAACCCGTAGAAAACCCGTATCTATGGTTGTCAAGCTACGCATGCTGGTATTGTTATAATGTCTTCAAGACATTATGTCTTGCTATTGACAATCCTTGAATACGCAATTCGTTCTCTAGCTACGGCGAGGTTCCGAGGTTTTACAGCAGTTCGTGACGTATATCGTAACAGCTGCAGTTTATAACTTAGATGTGGCCAATAGACGACCGAAATTTAGTGCAACACTGAACTTCCGTCTGTCACGTTCGTGCCTTCTACGTCTCTAAGCTACAAGGAATGACAATGACAGGGGGCCGTTGTTGGTAAACATTTGTGACTTATTCGGTGAAATAGTATGAATTAAAAATGGTGGCTTTAGTTCAGTACCCTAATTGCGTAATACACGATCGATCACAATCTGTTTCGATTTGAAACAGATTGCTAATACATTGCTCCATAAGTTGAAAAAAAAAATCTGCTCAACAACGTAAATAACGCAAAGAATGTTGTTGAACTGTCAAAATAAAACAAATTAGGCATAATAGTTTACGAAAGAAAAAGTTACGCAATTAGGGTACTGGGGGCGTACCACCAGCTCAAAACCAGTATTATTTTAATGAAGTATCAGTGGGAGAAAGAGATGGAGCTATACGTCCTGTAAAGCTTCATCTCTTTCCCACACTGAAGTAATATTAAAATAATACTGCTTTATGAGCTGGTGGTAGGCCCCCTGATCTTTGCCACGCGCCAAAAGATTCTTGTACTAATTAAAGTCGCTTTTCGCGTTTGTCTGTATGTCCGCGTTGTTCTTCTAAACCACGCTACAGATTTGATGAGGTTTTTACTGTCGTTTAGAGAATTTATTCGGGAAGGTTTATGTGTATAATTCGTTAATATAAAGTTACATATCACTAAGAAATCTCGATGGTTTGTAAAGTTGTAAAAACCGTGCGAAGCAGGACGCTAGTTTACATAATATTATATTATCAAGTAGGTATAGTACCTATCTTAGTCATAGTTTTGACTGAAACGTACTTACTTGGTAAAATAGGAATTTAGGCCAGCCCGTCCCATCCTTGATGTCCTCCCACCGGTAAACGCCCTAAGCCGAGGTTCGTACCCCACAGGGGGTGCCCTTCGCGAGCGTTCACCTAGTTTTAATTAGCTTAGTTGAATAACCCCTGGCTGGAGGACCCTCATTTTCGATGATAAATCATCGGTAAGGAGTTCAAGAATTATATACAGCGTATGACATTATTTAAATTATAACGATGTTTGGGGGTGTCGAAAAGGGGGTGAATTTTATCAAAACCGGATGGCATTGAAACACACAATTTTTTGCACTTATTAGAGCTTAAATTTCGAATGCCATCCGATTTAAACTGTTTTACCATATTTTTTTCGATTTTTGTTTCAAAAGTTGGGCAAAAAGGGTTTTTTGGCGACTTGAAGGGTTGTTTCTCAGAAACTGCCCAGCAGGATCGGATGGCAATTTTTTTTCCAATTTATAGTGGTACCAATAAATAAGCTTACCAATTTTGGAGCGGTTGCCTCAAAACATTTTTTTTTTTTTTCAAAAACCGCTGGTACGAAAACGGCCCGTGTGTTTAGGATGGCAAAAAAAAATACTAGATAAATAAGGTATAAACTTCAAAGCAACCGCATTTTAATCCGGTTGCCTCGTCAAAAAATTTAGGTTTTAGCCCCCCCCTCATATCTCCGCCCTCGTCCATTTGGGGTCCATTCGGACGGTACGGGGGAGTTCGGTATCACTTCAATACCCAAATCACCACTCGCCATGCGATAAAATTTTACGTGCCACTGCCTTGAATATAGTCATTACCTCAGAGGTCAGCTATGAGATGCCCTACAGAAAAAAAAAAACTTTAAAAAAGGAATTTAGGGCGAAAAAATATGAAAATGTAGGAAAGTGATGGAAGATACCATGAACTCGATATTGGAGAGAAAATTAATAATGATTTGTAATGTTTGTGTAAAAGCTTCTACAGTCGATAAACACCGCTGAAGTGGCCACATCGGTACTAAGTGGATTTTTGAGGTTTTTGTTCGATTCAAAAAAAAATATTTTAGGAGTACATCAAACGTCAATTTCTCCAGTAAAAAATCATAACCCTCCTTTTTTTTCGTCGTAGTCGGGTAAAAATCAAACTTCACCAATGTAAACTTAAATGCGGACTGAATGGAAACTAATATCCTAAACTCGAATTTACGAAAATCCTCTTCGATGTTTGAGTTCTCAATCGAATCAGTGTCAAATTGACACCAATTCGAATCAAATTCGATTGGATTTAGAACTCAGTGAATGATGTCGGAAGTAAGCCCGTGATCCTAGTTTGGTTAGTTTTAATATATCTATTAAGTGTACGATAAAATCTTATCTTAATTCAATGTTTACTGCGAGTTTAATTTGATGTTTATTGTACTTAATTTATTTGTAGATACTTTCTCATATCTTACACATAGCTTCTGACGAAGGTGTTGCCATTGTGGCTTGTTTAGGTATTATAATGAGAACAAAACATGGTGATAAGCAAAGCGTTAAGGCACCGGTAGAACAATTTCCGTGAAGTTTTCATAGAAATTGTTTCACCAGAGTCGCGTTGCGCCTGTTGCTGGGACTCTTTAAGCGTATTCTTTCTTACCAACCCTTAAAGGAGAAAAATGTTCTTAAAAATAATGGAAATTCCTTCCATAGCAATTGGGCTGCTACAAAAGTATTCGGACACAAATAAGAAAACTTTGTAATGATTATAAATACTTTTGTAGTTGTAGAACTATCCATCGATCGTTTCCAAACAGTTACTTAATTAGTTTTTGACTCTTCGAGCTTCGATTTCACCGGTATGCAGTACCTACAGTCAAGGAAGTTGATTGTTGAGCAGATACGGCACGTAACGTACTAAGTTTCACATTTCCACAATTTTGACAGTTGTGATTTGAATTTGCGAACACCATGGATTCGGTACATGATTCTGTACCCCACTTCAGTTTTCGCGTCGATGTCCCTGCCACCCCGTATACAACTAGTTTCCTATAGAAAAAACTATAAAAAAATGTACTTATGAAAAACATTTCTTTGATTCTATGTACAAAACATCTGTGGAAACACTATTGTGAGTATGTTCCTCGATGCCTGAAACAAGCGACTGAAAAGTTTAATAACTGTAGTTTGTAATTCCGCCGTCTCTTTTTGTTGCGTTCGGTTTTGCCTTTTGTCTTTACGTTGCTTGGTATGCGTTAGCGCATTTTGCGTTCGAGCTTTGTATTATGGCATGTCCACTTGTCTTAGAATTTCAATATGGCGCCTACAAAAGCCACATTCAATCAGTAAGAAAGACATCGTATCAATGAATCACGACTATTTACATGCATAATGACTTAAATACATACATTATGTTAATTGTATTCTAATATGAACATACGTTGTTAGATTATGTTTTACGTGTCAGGAAAATAATACACATGTTATTATCAGAAATACCAATCAATACGATAGCTAAAGATGCTTAATTTTCAAAAATAAAATGGTATTGGTCTTGGTTGAAAACAATGTAGTACCCTAATTGCGTAATACACGATCAATCAGAATTTGAATCGTTATGAAACAGGTTGCTAAACCATTGCTTCATAAGTTGGAAAAAAATCTGCTCAACAACGTAAATGAATATTGTTGAACTGTCAAAATTAAACACATTAGTCTTAATCGTTTACGAAAATGTGTTAAGTAGTTAGGGTACTGATTCAATACCACTTTATAAAAGAAAGTCATAGGGTCCTTTGGTTTTTGCCTTAGGGCGGATTCGACCAAACAGGAATAAATTTTATTCTCGGAATAAATCGCTACTTACTCGAGAGTAAATCAATTTCACGTTTAACCAATTACAATTCGAGGAATAACGAGTCTATTCGGGAATAGTCACAATGCTACCGATAAGCATGGAATACGGAGCTATTCCAAGAATAACAAAAAGGGCGTCCTGTTGTTTTTTGCTGTCATTTGACCTCAACAAAAGAAGAAGAAAGAAAGAAAGAAAAATAGGTTTATTTGTCACAGACACACGTGCATACATACAAGACAAGAGTAATCAGAGAACAACACAAAGTACATAATAAATCATGAGCGTAGAACAGAAATTAAAAAGGGATTATTGTTTCAAAAATAAAAAAATACAACGTAGGTATAAACATACGACTTTATTCAAAATATCTAGTGATAGTGATGAGGAAATTATACCTAGACGTCCAAAGTGTCGAAAAGAGAGAATAGATTTATTTGTTATTTATTTTATATTTAACTATTAGTTATTTATTTTGTTTTCAATTATTTGTTTTTTATTTTATTTTCAATTATAAAAAAGTGAAAATCTATTATGCTTAACAACAGTTCTTTTTAACTTGCAAAACCCGAAAATAAATACCACATGAACCAAATCGAACCGACAAGCAAAACTTGCCCAAGCTATAATACGACAAATGCGAGTTGAGATGAGTTACGCTTCTGCACCGTCCCGTTTGTAGAACAACGTTTTTTGCCGGGTATTACATTCGTTCAAATTCACTCCGCTATTCGCGCATACCTAATCCAAGTCTAGCTATAATATGTTAGATTGCATGGAAAAACGACTGTTGATTTACTCGAGAATAAAATCGTGGAAAAGATTATTCCTGGTATACTCGTGTATAAATTCGGGATTGGTCGAATCCGCCCTTAGTCGGGTAGTAAGAAAACGTAGATACTAGTTTACTTTTTTTACATGAACACATAACATCACGCTTTGTTTCCCCGAAGGGTTGGGCAGACGTGTTCCTGTAGCAGGTAAAATAAAACATAGTTATGCATTTGCTCCATTTCTAATATGGTATTTAGGTCAGTTGCGACTTGCGAATAAGAAAGTTCACGACAGAAACGGATTGCCTAAATAGGAAGACTGGTACCTAATTAGTTACATTATGAACAACTTTTACGAGTGTGAAACCTAAGATAGAAACACGCTTGTAGGATACGACTACATACAGAAAGCAAAGCTAATAGAAATTCTTTATTCCTAGACAGCACGTTTCGCCGAAAACTTTTTTGATAGAAAACATTGTTTGTAGATATGTCGGTCCATAGGAAGCACTGTGAAAAAGTCTGCTGTTCCCTACATTTATGTTGGCATAATTCGTCTAAATGTAGGGAACAGCTGATTTTTTTTCGCCATTTCATGTTTGGTCTCATAGTAAAAGTTGTTCATAATGATGAGTAAAGTCACGAGTTCAAGTATTGGTCACTAATTACCAGTCATCCTATGTACACGGCTACACAGTAGTACAAAACGATGGCAGTGCTACGACACTAATGGAAACTGTGCTTTGTCTTTTCTAAGGCTACGAGGATTTATCGTAATCTAGCCTTTGACCAGATTCTACCATAGATTAGACGTTATTGTGATCAGGCGGCGCATGTTATTATTATTCAAATTCGATGCCATCAACGTAACATTTAACTGGTATTTGCATTGAAAATTTGAAGTTGAGAACTTGTCATACTCTACTTTAGCATTACTTAGGTGATTCCTTCAATGCAGCCCGTAAAATTCATCTTGGCAAAAACGTACCTAATAAATTTTGTAATTCGCGGGCTTTATTTTTTCCTAGAACCGGGTACCCTAAGTGCGTAATACAACACAATCAGTTTTGATTTGAAACAGATTGCTAATACAATGCTTCATAAGTTGGAAAAAAAAAAAACATCTGCTCAACAACGTAATTAATGTTGTTGAACTGTCAAAATGAAACAAATTAGGCATAATTGTTTACGAAAATAAGTTACGCAATTAGGGTAAAAATCTGTTGAATCTGTTTCAAATCGAAACAGATTCTGTTGTATTACGCAATTAGGGTAGATACAGAAAAGACCTAGGTAGGTACCGGTTTAATTTATACTAGAGATATGTACTTGAACGTTTTATTTTGAAAATTGTTATGACCATGGAACTCGAACGTCATAATAAGACCATTGTAGGAATGTTCGTTTCATATGTAGGTATGTGGTGTACCTATTCATACGAGTACGTCAGCCTTTAATGCAGGTGATCAAATAAATAGGACTCAGCAAATAACCGGTAATGTATTGATGCTCATCATTTGAGTTCGTTGTAATAGTTTTTTATTAATTATGGCCTTTAGTTACGTTTAGTATTATGTTGCATTTTGAGACTTCTAAACATTGTTTATGAAAAGTAAAGGCCCCTGATTCGCTTCATAGTTAAAATAAGACATGCAAGTAACAAGTCCTTTCCATGTTACAATTTACATTTTTTATTATTAATATATTTGTATTGCATGGTAGCTCTGCTTTTATTGTTCGGTTCCTGTTACCCAGTACCTGGGTTGTGGAGGTCAGATAGGCAGTCGCTCCATGTAAAATACTAGTACTTATTCAGCTTCATCCGGTTATACTGGAAGACCCCAACGTAGTTGGGAAAAGGTTAGATGGTGTTTACAACTTGTGTGATCCAAGTCAGTAGGTATTTACATCATGTGTGGGATAACTGCCCACTTACAGCGAAAACGTCATCTCGTCAACACTTAGGTCTAAATGCGGACAGTATGATGACATTCTATCTTCAACTAGCAACTTTATAGCGTCCATATTTGAGTGTCCATTGCAGTATTACTCAATTTTCGCCATTGGGGTAAACAAGAACTTAAACAGAATAAGTCTGAAGCCAGGTAGTCCTGAAAACGATATCAAAGGATTGTTTGATGGCTCTGATTTAATGCTAATTGAAATGTCAAAATGTCAACTCTTACACTTGATACGTCGTGGATCGCGATTGGCATGTGATATCTGATGTCACAGTTAAAAGAGGCTGACAACAGCTAAAGCGCGGTCACTGTCGGACTGCATAGAAAACAAAGAGAAACACGATGATAATTTATTGCGAAATATGAAGCAATTATCTATTCACAAAAATACAATTGATTGGACAAAAAAAAATAAAACTCTTAAGTATTATGTTAATATGTTGCTTTTAGAATAAGCTGACAATAAAGCAGAATGATTGCATACTCGTATATTAATATGATTTTTAATCGTTAAAAGAAATTTTTAGAGGTATCTTCGTATTTTTTTCTATCGTATCAAATTAGTTTTATTATGTTTTCAACTATCTTACTAGCATATACCCTGAAGAATATCATATTTTTTCTGATTTTGTTTACTGAAGTGGATCATTAGGTACATTAATTACTTTAGGCATTACAAAACTTTTATATAGAATGGAACGACTGGTTCGTTTGCGGTCGTGGTAGAACCACCATCACTGGCAGTGCACCTGGTGAAAACCACAAAGAACAAAGCTTTCAATTGTTCGGTAAATCGGTGCCTAACTGCCTTCTCCCTAAGCGACCTCGTTTATACTGATAAGCCTACCGAGCGACGACGCATATCGAGATGTTAAAGTTTACGAGGACGAACCAATACCCATATCTGCAAATGTCATTTTATGTACTGAAAATAATTCAACAGTACCTAAATACCCTAATTTTGAAAGAATTTCAATCACAATGGCTTTCATTTTGAAATTTCAACAATCGATCTGTCGAGCAGGCAATTTTTTCATACTACGTATCGAGAGATGAAAAAGATAACGAGCAATTAGGTTGCAGGTGTCAGAAATGTCCATCCATTTGGCTCTGAAGTGATAATTCAGCTAATGTATATAAATGGTCAAATGTTTAAGAATAAAAATAATTAAATACTTATGAAATGTCAAATTATATATCGTTCAAATAATTGATAGAAATATTTGTATTATAGAATTGTTCTTTTCGTGTATTTGTTTTTTTTTTGCGTCGTGTTTACCGCAAATAAACGTATTTTCTTTCTATAAGTTAATTCGTTTTTGCTTTAATTAGGTATGCGCTTAATTAGGTACCTACCTACTTTAAATTTTATTGTTATGATACATGTTTAAATATTCTCTTACTTAGTTTGTTTAAACTAGTTTTACCATTTGCTTCCTCTAGAAACATTCGTGCCATACTTTTTACTTTTCAATGTGTCATTTTGAGTTTTGCCTAATATTTGTTTAATTTCTCTTATTTCAGAGGGTGATAGCTCAGCAACATCATGCTGCAGGTAAGACGCTTATTTTCCCACCATCATCATGCCAGCACAACCACTTCAGGGATATTTCATCATTTCAGCCGGAAGACGTCCAATGCTGGACATAGGTCTCCCCCAAGCACCGCCAGTTCGATCGACCGGTTCTGTGCTTCCGGATATTTATTTTTTCCAATTATTTTGTACACACGCAATGAAAAACTGCCGCGCCGACTTCCGCTGCATATTCACAATTAAGGGTCCCGCAGGCAGACGCGACGCGACACTACTAAAATAATTTCCGTGAAGTTTTCATAGAAATAGGTCGCGTCATTGCGCATGGCTACGAGAACCTTTTACTTGCTGCTAGTGACTTAAAGTTGTCTATCAGAATAATACAAATTGCAATGTGTGAACATTATGAATTGACAATGTAAGTAGATAGTAATATAGTAGTACCTATTATATTTTATTGGAAAACAAACCCAGCAAAAAATGTGGGCGTACTATTTACTCCTCTGCTTACGCCTTGGCAGACGTGATGCTCTGTCGTTGTGATATGATATTATCAGTAAACATCTTGAAGACAACCTCCACAGAACAGGAAGCATGATTATCTTGTGTGCTTTAATACTTATGTAAGTATCCAACCTTTAGATTATTTTTTTATTCAGCGAATCTTGTTGAAGAACGAGTCTGATTGGCATATTTTTAGGTTAATTCGCAGGAATAACAAAGGAAAGAGAGGCAACAACACATACTATTCAGTTTATTTTATGCTAGAAATCTTCACACTTAACCTACAAATACAACAGAAATCTTTATATTTAGTCAAGCCGTAAAAACCGTGCTAAGAAGGCCCGCCCCTTCTTAGCCCGGTTTTTACGGTTTAATATAAGTACTAGTAGTTCTGCGAACAGTAGACCTCGCGAGCACAAACTTTTTTGCAACAATTAATATACTAACCAACTTCTATTCTCTCTCTCTGTTAAATGCGAGACTACTTTTGAAGTTACTTTACACCTAACAAAACTCAGTCACACAAAATGTTCGACGGGACCCATTTGGCGAGCGACAACGACAGCGCGATCTAATGGTGCACAGTAGCGCCATCTAGTGACCTTATTGTAAACAAAACATTGGTTAAAAATTCTGAAAATTATTTTCAGAATGTCTAGTTTGGTGATGAGAAGGTGGTCCCAAGTGCTACATCAATCCTTACCTAGTAGTTTAAGGGCCGATTCCACTGATATAAATCTAAAAGTGAGTAATTTACTGCATTTTGAGGAGCGATTCTGCTCATCACGCCGAAGATCCTCATCAGATTTTCACCAATTTTTATGAGACCTACTTAAAGTTGTAACCTTTCAAATAAAAAATTGGTCAAGAGCGAGTCGGACTCGCCCACCGAGGGTTCCATATCATTTTAAATTTTCATCGGCGAGGCCTATATTCTTTAACACTGCACACTGCGGTGTAGAATATTGCAGTTTTAGGTCAGCGCCATCTCTTGACCGATAGTAGAACTGATGCAATTTTGTTGATGATTTTTGAAAAAGTGTGCTATTTAGAGACATCGTTTTATTTTTTCTGTAATATTTACATAAACTTCTATCACATAGAATAATATTAGATTTTTCTCTATACAAACTTCGAAGATGAACGATGTTTCGGGGAGAACGGTATTTTTTTACGTTTTTCGTCACACACAAGTCGAAAACTATGCTGCCTAAAAAAATAAAGAAAAATGTTAGAGAATGTGCAAATAGCGCTCTTTCATATAATATCCCATATGCCCTAGTAGCCCTACTTCGAATTTTTAAGACCTCCGTTCAGGCCCAATTGCAAAAAAAATATAAACACTCTTATTTCTTTCTTATTTGCAAAATAGTTGGGCAAACGTCATCTAAAACTGTTCCAAATTTCAAGTTGATAACATTAGCAGTTCTTGAGATATCCAGCTGTGACAGACAGACGGACAGACAGACTGAGTCGCACCATAAGGGTTCATTTTTACCATTTTGGTACGGAACCCTAAAAACAAAACTATCAAAATCGGATCTCATAAGGTGGAGATATCAGTTGCCCCTTTTTGGAGGTACCACATCCAATCAAAAATCCCCGATGGCAAAAAAAAAAAACATTAAAGTCTTACAACTTGTATACCAAGGTTGGCCTAGATCGGTTGCGGTAGTCCCCATTTTTTCTATGGAACATGATATCATCGGACAAAATAAGATACTTTTTTCTTATTTGTACTATAGAAAATTGTTCTATGGAACAAGGAAAACAAGACTTATACATTACAATTATCAAACTGGCCACCAGTAAATAATTATTTAGTGTCACTTGTCTTAGTGACTTGATTGTAGGTAATCTCGTAATTGAAAACTTGATTTAAAAAAAAATCGCGCAGTTTCATAAACTGACGATTTTGATTTGTTTTAAATGTGGTTGGCATTGTTTACGAACTGATGGTAGAATGCTCTGGGAGTCTTCAATCACATCAGCTGAGGATTCGTCCATTTTTTTAGTTATACATTAATTATGCATTTTAGCAATATGTGTAGCATGATGTGTTACTCACAATGACAGATGTCTGTGTCAAACATCACAAAGAACAATTTCGGAAATATTCAATTCCGATCTTGAACCGTGACGTCACTAAGAAGTGAGCACGGGTGAAACGCTAGTATATAGTTCTATAGTACAAATAAATAAAAAATTGTCTCATTGTTTCCGATGAAGTCATGTTCCATAGAACAAATGGGAACTACGCCGATCCGATCGTTCCCATTTGTTCTAAAATAAGACTTGTACAGTACCAACAAATTGACAGAGGAAAGCAAATTTTCCCATATTTTTTTTAAATTTATAAGACACATAAATCTTCCGGAATAAATTCTCTAAATGATGATGAAAACCGCATCAAAATCCGTTTCTTAGTTTAGAAGAACAACGCGCTCTCACTCACACAGACAGACACGAAAAGCGAGTTTAATTTATAATATGTATTGATGGTCCTGAACGTTTTCCACGCGGTAACTTTAGCTGGCCGGCCACATACGTAAGGTTTCCTGATTCGGTTTCCTGATCAGGATTCCTGATTCGGAAACCTGAATGTTTGCTTTACATATAAAATGTTCAACTAGGCGCACACGTACATTTTCCGAATGGAAAAAACCTGACTTCGTTTCGAAAACAAAAGATCAAAATAAAAAAAACTAGCACTCCGGGAGTGCCGACGGAAGTGAAAACTTGAAAAAAAAAATCGGCACCGCGGTAATCAACGCGTTGATGTCTTTTACTCCACGGTGTCGGTGTCGCGAAATCAATGGTTTAGTCTCATCTCAAAAATGCCCAACGCGCCTAAAGAAGTTTTCACTTAAAAAATCGATCGTCTGCGCTAGTCTCACGGAATTCCGAATCAGGAAACCGAAAGTATACGGCCAGCCTTCATTTCACTTGACTACCTTCAGTTGATTCAGTTGTGAAAATAAAATAATATGAAACTGAGTAGTCGGAAAAGTAACAAAGCCGTAAGTTGTTCAAAGTAAAGTTAAACATTTATAAGGACTTCCAGAGGCAGTAAGAGGCGAAATGCGCAAGATATAATCCCTACTTTTCCTTTGAAATTTTTGAGTTACAGTTGACTTTGATGTTTTTTTGTAAGGGAATATTTAATTGATCCTCGAAAACCTTTTTAGTCTTCTAATGATACTTCATCGCTTTTTTCTCAATGATCTTCTTTTAATTTAAATTTCAGCAACTAAATTGCGTAACAATCACAATCTGAATGATTTTGAAGGATATTGCTAATCCATTGATTCATATGTTCGAAAAATTTGTCTGCTCAACAAGGTAAATAACGCAATTAATGCCATTATGATTGTCTTTTTAAAAACTACCTATAGGTTAAAGTTGGTCACATTAAGCTCACTGAGCGTTTTTTTGTGATGTGCCCTAAAATCATAAAAGACGATCAGTGAGTGAGTATTAAAAAGATGATCGATTAGTAATTTTAGGAAATCATAATGGGAATTATTAGAGGATTTTTGTAATCCTTAATGTTTTATATTTCGTTTTTACCTCAAAAATCGGAAGTATTACTGATATAGTTATAAAGCCACAATCCTACTATAATTATAAATGTGAAAGTTTGTATGTTTGGATGTTTGTTACTCAATCATGCTAAAATGGCTGAATGGATTTGGATGATTTTTGGCACACAGATAGTTTATAACCATAATTAACACATAGGATACTTTTTATCCTGGTGGTACATTCCCGTGGGATAATTTCCGCCCTCCACGCGGGCGAAGCCGCGGGCGAAAGCTAGTCTACTTATCATTTAACCCGAGGGTACAAGAGTTAGCATGAATCCGCAATTATATAAGCGCAATATTAATAAAACATGGCATTAAACAAGGGAAAAGAAAATGAGACGTCCTCCATTCCACGGAATTGGGTTTAACAAATTGAATTTTCCTCAATTCTCTTTTAAATTAAACATCTGACCCCCAAACAAATAGAACGTTAAGTGTGGGAATAATACAGGACCAAATAAATAAAACGTTAAGTGTGGGAATAATAATGTAGGAACAAATAAATAAACCGTTAAGTGTGGGAATAATAATGCAGGACCAAATAAATAAAACGTTAAGTGTGGGAATAATAATACAGGACCAAATAAATAAAACGTTAAGTGTGGGAATAATGTAGGACCAAATAAATAAAACGTTAAGTGTGGGAATAATGTAGGACCAAATAAATAAAACGTTAAGTGTGGGAAATACTAATACAGGACCAAATAAATAAAACGTTAAGCGTGGGAATAATAATGTAGGACCAAATAAATAAAACGTTAAGTGTGGGAAATACTAATACAGTACCAAATAAATAAAACGTTAAGTGTGGGAAATACTAATACAGTACCAAATAAATAAAACGTTAAGTGTGGGAATAATAATGTAGGCGTGGCAGGCATCGATCACGTAACTCGGTAACTAATAGTTATTTGTTCGCTATATTGTTTCTAGTATACGCGAATGGAGACTGTTTAACGCTGGTAGGTATTATTATGCATTGAATAAATACGTATAATAAACTAGCGACCCGCCCCAGCTTCGGTAAATTTTTACTTGAAAAAACATCGAGTTTTCTTTATTATAATTATGTAAGTTAAATATTTATATAATTTATACACATATACCTTCCGGAATAAATTTTCTAAATGATGGTGAAAATCGCATCAAAATCCGTTGCGTAGTTTAGAAGAACAACGCACTCACACAGACACACGAAAAGCAACTTTATTTTATAATATGTATAGATTGTAGCGGTTACACCGCCACATACAAACTACGCATCAAAGACATGACGTCACACAAATCCTGCATCGCGCAGTTAGAGTTTACCAAGCGATCGACATACATACAAGATTTCAACTTCCAACCGATGGGCAGTTGCCCACCAGACACAACACCCGTCTGGTCGGAGGATCCTCCCTTTTCTATGGTGGATGAGTGAACTTTACACCCTGTTCCTCATGCCCCTAAATTGGTGACCCCGAGTATGAACGTCAACGCAGCCTTCGTGCAATTACTTCGGCGTGACGTCATCATCATCATCACTCCCGCAAGCTTTCGTGAGGCGAGTCACACAGCCAGCCAGCACCCACGGCTTCAACGGGTATCCTGACCACCAGCATGCAGCGAACGCGCATTCCTGGTCATCACCCTCAGCCTCATCACCCCGACTCACTGGGGAATCAACGCAAGCAGCCTCATCACCCCGACTCACTGGGGAATCAACGCAATCACCTCAATCACCCCGACTCACTGGGGAATCACCACAATCACCACAATCGCCGCAATCACCACAGAAAGTTCCGACTCACCGCGAACTATGCGGCACCCGGTTCCGACTCACTGGAACCACAGCTGGCACTGTGTGAAGCATCGCAAGATTCAGCCCACTATCGACCTCCGGTCTCCGGAGGGGAGTGATGTAGCGGTTACACCGCCACATACAAACTACGCATCAAAGACATGACGTCACACAAATCCTGCATCGCGCAGTTAGAGTTTACCAAGCGATCGACATACATACAAGATTTCAACTTCCAACCGATGGGCAGTTGCCCACCAGACACAACACCCGTCTGGTCGGAGGATCCTCCCTTTTCTATGGTGGATGAGTGAACTTTACACCCTGTTCCTCATACTCCTAAAAGATAATAAGTAGGTAAGTACTCGTATTCATTCTCTTCATCCCCTTCGCCATTGTACTCTCCTGATTCAAAGTCAAAGTAAAATCATTTATTTCAAATAAGCCCTAAGGCACTTTTGAACTTGTCCGAAAGGGTTACCGTGGCCCCTGGCAATATAGGCAACTGAAAGAACACGGGTGGGTTCTAGTCAGTAAGAGTTTGACACGCCCTCCCGCTCCACCGAGAGCGGGTGAAGTTATTTGATACTTCCTAAGAAAAAAAGGTACTTTTGAACGTCAAAATTTATTTAAAAAATATAATTGATTCTAGTCGCCCCTTCCAAAAGGTAGTTCTCATATGGAGAAGAATGGGCAAGAAACTCCACCGTTACTCTTTTAAAATGTTTTGCAATATTTTGTATACGTACATTAGTTAAATATTGATTAGATTGTTAATCCCATATGGTATATGCTTACCTCTCTAGTATATTTGTCTTCCACTTCACTCTTTCGTTGTCTGTTATTGACATCCGTGTCGGATACATTGCATGTTGTCATGTCTTTGCGTCATGTTGAAATTAAAACTTCTTTAGGCGCACTTTTTTCCTCTTTCTGAACAGTGAACTAAACTGACTGAACCGTCACGATCGGGTCGGTGACGTTGGATCGGATATACTCGGCTGCAGTCGGTAGGTAACGCTGAATCGTGTATACTCGGCTCCAGTCGTAAGTTTTCACTTCTATCGCGTGGCAGTAAGGATACACCCTCTTTTTAGGGTTCCGTAGTTTTTTAAACACTACAACTTATCCATTTGGTTTTAGGTACCTATCACTCGGGAATTCGGGGACTCTTTATCTTTAATCAGCTCCGTACCTACGATCAAATTATGAACCGCCTTGAATGTTGTCGTATACAATTTTCATTGATGTTTTCTACACAAATAAAATATTTTACGATTCAACTGAAGTTACATTGACAAATTGTCAATTTCAGGTAAAACAAAGCAAAACGTAGTAGGTATGGCTATAAGGTCTTATGTCTACTTATTTGAACGCTATCGCACACCTACCTAGAGAATTATAAGCAGATAAGCTAGATTTGAATATATTGAAACTTGAACTACCGCTGGTTTTTAGGGTTCTGTACCCGAAGGAGCCAAAAGGAAGCCTATTACTAAGCCTCCGCTGTCCGTCCGTCCGTCGATCTGTCTGTCAGCGGGCTGTATCTCATGAACCGTAATATGTAAACAGTTGAAATTTTCACAGATTGTGTATTTCTATTGCCGTTATAACAATTAAATAAAGTTAATAATTAAGTCCCCATATAAGAAACGTGTTTTTTTTCGGCGTTTTTTACGGTACGGAACCCTTCGTGTGCGATTCCGACTCGCACTTGGCCGCATTTTAAATTAAATAGTGAGTGTTATTTGCTTCTATTTATACTTACACTAGCGGCCCTCCCCTGCTATTATTGAAAGAAAGAAAAGAAAGAAAGAAAATTCGTTTATTTGCGGTAAACATGACGCAAAAAAAGATTAAAAAAGAACACGTAAATAACAAATTGGGGGAAAATATGCGTCACATCCACGCAAAACGGCCATCGCTCAGCATAAAGCTGCGACCCCATGCGAGACAGAGCCCCAGCGCTGGTTTTCAGCGATAGCCGGCGCTGACGTGATGACGTCAACCGGTGCATTATTGAAAGTTTATATTTAATCGTTTAATAGTAACTTATAAATTTTCGGAAAAATTCTCTAAATAATGGTGAAACACGCATCAAAATCCGTTGCGTAGTTTAGAAGAACAACCCGGTCACACAGACAGATACGAAAACCGACTTTAATCTTACTAATTAAACTTTCGCATTTCTAATTAAACGCGAAAGTTTGTGAGGATGGATGGATGGATGTTTGTTACTCTTGAACGCAAAAACTACTGAACGGATTTGGATGAAATTTGGCACACAGATAGTTTATACCCTGGATTAACACATAGGATACTTTTTATCCCGATATTCCCACGGGATCGAGACTTATGCGGGTGGAACCGCGGGGCGCTGCTAGTTTATAGTATGTATAGAAGTTATCCACGTTTCTACGTCCCCTTGGTAAGTTAGTGTTACTTTAATAACAACTAGTAACTCTGATTAATGTTACGTATTAGCAAGTTAGATTTCTATGTTACTTAAATAGCGTATTAATTTCCTTTGATGTTAGTAAATAACCCCACGTAGTGTCAACCGCAAACCGGTGTTCGTACCGTATCACTTCAGCTTCTACCAAGTCTTTTCCCATCTACATTTTGGTCGACTTTCAGTCTAACTGGATGCAGCTGAGTACCAGTATTTTACATGGAGCAACTGCCTATCTGAACTCCACAACACAACCCAGTTTCTGCGTAACACGATACCTCTTTGCAATACAACTAGTCTTGCCAAGGTCAGACTTTCGGGCTTCTGATTACCCGTACCGGATGTACTACTTGCACTACGGAAATTGACCTGCTACGACAGAAACGCGCTCAAATTGTAAGACTTTACCGAACCGTTGCCTTCGGAAGGCCTCGGGAGCCTCTGGTTTCTTAGGAATGAGATCCTCCATCTCGACCTAAAAATCCCCACCAGCCACCAATTTCTCAAAACGCTCTTCCAAGCGTTACTTCGATACTGCTGCCAAACATCGCAACCCTCTGGTTGTCAGCACTCTCTTTAGTATCAATCGAACTCTCCGCCCTAAGCGAATCCTTACCGACCCTGACGACCCCATTACCCTCCTCCAGGAGAGCAGTAGAGAAACCAGCACAGTGTACAAAAAAAGACGCCTCCCGTCATTCCGACCTCGCCGAGGTCCTTTGCGATTGCGACTACGTCCCCGAGTAAATGATACTCCCCCCCGACCCTTGCTCGATAACGAGGTGCCAGCAGTTGTTGCAGCTGAGCACGTAGCTTTAAATTCCCCGACTAATAATCATGATCAAAACTTTGATCCAGCCCGTCCCATCCTTGATGTCCTCCCTCCGGTTGACGCCCTAAGCGGGGTTCGTACCCCCACAGGGGGTGCCCTTAGCGAGCGTTCACCTAGTTTTAATTAGCATAGTGGAATAACCCCTGGCTGGAGGTTTTAAGTGTAGTAGCTTAAGGCACCCACAGGAAAGACCGGTTGTCGGAAGTCTGAGATCATGACTACTTGTCATGATCTCAGAGGTCAACTACGAGATCCACAAACTAAAAAAAAAAAGCTCAAATTTGGTTGACTGTACAAATATGTATAATACAGAAATTAAATTCAATTTGATGTCAAATCTTGCGTCAGTTCACATGATTGTTTGTTGTTATTGTGGTTGAGCAATCACAACAGGAAATTTACCTCTTATTTACTTAAACATGCTTACCTACTAACAGTACCTAGATTTAAGTTACTTGTAAGGTTCTCAAATAAAAATTAGCCCACGTTCGCACGGACGTAAAATATTGCGGCGGGATTTTATCGTGCACTGGAATTCCAAACCTCAGTGTTGAGCCGAGCTTTGAGGATACAACAGTACATCCCAGCACGTCGAAACAACCCCCTGGTGGATTTTCAACTCTCGGCGCTAAGCAGAGCTTTGAAAACCCAGTGTGCGAAAAAATTCACTGCGGGAAAACATCTCCCGAGCGAACATGGGCTAAATAAAAGCATTTTAGTCTTAATCAAATTCTCGTAATTAATTACTAGCCGTGCGAAGTATTTGTAAACACTGTATTTATTGTAGGTCATCTGTAGTACAAACAAATAATGTTGTTTCGTGCAATTTATCAATGTCTGTTAACATGTGTCGTGCAATACTGATATTTGGTCATGTGTGCAATGAATTATTATTGCATAGTTGGTAGCTAGGTACTTGAAACGTAGCCAATACTCAGCACATTGACAGACTCGCGTGGCATGCAAAGTTTCAATAATATTTTTGTGTAATTTTCTTGGTTGTGGGGCATTGTATAATAAGGTAATTGAATAACAATACAGTTCATTAAATTTAATGTTTATTATAGATAGGCAAGGTGATTACCGATAGCTTGATCGCGCAGGAATGTTAAACATTGCTCCGTATTTTAGTTTATTTGTGCTCTTCCTGGTCGCGTACTTCATTACCAGTGATCGGAGTAGGTAGAGTGATTTTATGTACTCGCATCATGAATAGTCATAGAAATCATAACATGGATAAGCCTTTTTTCCGGGATTTCATTTTGGTACTTACGGGATTGAATCAAATATTGTTAAAGTAAGGATTTTTAAACTACTACATTAGAAATTTATAGAATGCGATAGATAAACATTTAAAATATATTATATTATTATATTGTTTTTATAGTATACCTATCCTTTTCTTGGAGTCCGATCACCTATCTATATACTATTAAAAAGACAGCAAAAGGGTTAAATATTTCTTATTCATATTGATGTATAGATAAACATTTAAAATACATTATATTATTACATTGTTTTTATAGTATACCTATCCTTTTCTTGGAGTCCGATCACCTATATACTATTAAAAAGACAGCAAAAGGGTTAAATATTTCTTATTACACACATTCACAGGGTTAAATATTTCTTATCATTTTTTATTCTACACATTACAACATTTAAAATTCTTTAAAAAGTCTTAATAATTTTATAATCCCGGAATCCCGGGGGCATATCCATACTATGCATATCCATCCATATTATGTATTTTTGTGGTGTACAATAAAGTATATATAAATAAATAAATAATATATACGTGCCAGTGCATTGACCCGAAATTACTCCACCTACTCCAATCACTGAGCATTACCGAAGGCCTTCGTGGCTGGCTTTATGTATGATGTTCTTCCATTTCGTTTAGTTCTCGCCTTCTCTCAGGGCGGTCGTAATGCTGGGGCGCCGTTGATTATCACGCGATGATGGACGTTATCCCTACGGTTAACGTTCATAATCAACGGCGTTTCCCGTTAGTGTGGCCCCAGCATATCAGATAATCCAGTGAGGGCGGTTGCTTGTCTGACCAGCGGTTAGCTGACCGGCCGCGAGGTCTTTTCCCTTTTACCTTGCCTATTACCACGAACTTTTCAAGTTGCCTGACCTGCCTGGCCTGAGATGTCGTTGATCGCCAATTTATGTACCAAGACGGGGTCGTCTTGATACTTGGGGACCTGGTGGCCTGAAATACAAATTTCGGCACCAGTCTCCCACAATATTTATCTATGAGCCCATGCCCGGTCAATAAGATTCTTTGTTACTATTTTATAAGGATATTGTGGTGAGAAATAAATAAATAGTATTATTATTATATTGGCGATCAACAAGACGAGCAGTTTGGGTACGCCCGTGTCTTGTTATATGGTCTACAGGCAATCCCATCTGACGAAATCAAACGCCTTCGAGTAATCGATGAAGCACATTAGTATCGGCGTGTTGAACTTTCAATTTTTCTCAATTGTTTGTCTCACATTCACAATCTGTTCTTTTTTGCCTCATGTATTAATACATCTCTCTAAGTTAGTTTCTTCTATAAGAACAAATCTCTTATGGAAAAGTTCTTAGAGAGAGAGATGTATTGATTCTAATGATTATTAATACTGTAAATACATATCGCTGTCCCCGACGAATAAAATGGTAATGTGCTACTACGATAGTTTTAAGGTTTATTGCATATTCTATATTAAGAGGTCCGATTACACTCTGTCAATTTTTTTCATTCATATCCTACGGTTATTTCAGAAGTTATAAGATTTGAAGGTGTATTGTAATGAATGTAAAAAATCACTTTTCTTTTGATATTTGAACAATTCCGCTATGTATTTTTCCTGTAAAATTTGGTTTTTACGATTACCATTTTATTCGCCGGGGACAGCGATATTTTGCTATGATCGCGAATCATATTTTGGTCAAGATACAACCTGATAGTGTCCTGCAAATTGCAAAAAACGTAAGAAAATTTCGTTTTACGGGGCTACCACTGCGGAGAACAAGCTAGGTACGAATAAACTTTGAATTCTGTCGAGTCAGTAAAAGGCAATAACAATATTATTATGTCAAATAAAGATAAATAATAACGCTTACCTTTTATTATTATACTTGGTGTCGTATTTAAATGGTACGATATAAAACCTTAAAATTATTTTAAAGTTTCGTGTCAAAATTATTATTTATTAGACAAGATAGGTACTTATTAATTATCTTTGATTTCTTAATAAAGTAGATTGCAACCGTCGACGGGTTTTTGTTACAAGGAAGCGACAGGGGATTTACACCAAGACGGATAACCCGTCAGCTGAATGGTAATTAAAAGATTATGAATCGTTCGGGAAACTTAAGCTGAGCATGAATAAATATTTTTTTTTTTTAGTTATGAAATTGTTTATTCTGTAAATAGGATATCGGAAACATATTTACAACTAACAACTATTCTACACTAGGGCCATGGGGTCCGAGTGCTCACCGAGTATTCCGGGACATCGCCAAGTCGACTCTTTACGTGACCAGAGGGCTGGCCAATTCTTAGGCCAAAGAATCAGCATCGCCATCCAACGTGGCAATGCTGCCAGCCTTTTGGGCACTTTTCCCGCTGACAGCGATGCGGACGAATTTTTTGACGCCCAATGAGCTCTTGTCTTTATTTTTAACTTTTTCCTTTATATACTTGTACATAATATAAATAATTGTATTTAGTATTGTAATAATCTCTTTTAAGCTTTAAGAGTATTTTTTACTTTCGTGAGAGGTACAAAACGACATTATTTTCACAAAAGTAACAAAGTTAAAAGAAAAACGAGCGAGTCTTACAGTAGTCGCAAATAATGTGTAACATCTGACATCTTGGCTAACAGTACCAACCTCTCGGAAAATAGGTTGGTATCATCTGATGGCCAACTCTAGCAACGCGCGCGGTTATTGGTCAAATCAAATAGCGCGCGCTTCCCCGGCTTCCCCTTACACACTTCCGTCCCTTTTCACGAAATCACTCCCACAGATTGCAGGAAAGCCAGAGAAATGATGTTACACAAAAAAAAACAATGAAAAATGTACTAGTAAAGAGCAAATCTCCAAGACGCTTTTACTAGGCTTTGAGCTTGTGACATTTCCTTCTTTATTCATTGTTTATGGATAGATGTCCTCAAGGTGTTACATTTTCTTTCGTTTTTTTGCATTTTGTAGGTCAGTGTCAGGTTTTATGTTGATTAAAATATGATTCGCGGCAACAAATATGGCTTTTCATAATTATAATCATTACAATCAGCAATACAACTCCTTAAGTTAGCATAACTGTCAAATATCATGATTTCATGAAATCAAGACATTTGACAGTTTATCATATTATGAAGTTTTTTTATTTTTTTTCTAATTTCGACACTTGTGGAAGGCATTTAATTGAATGCACTTATTTAGGTAGGCCACCAATTGGCTGGACTGTGTTAATTTGTTGAACACTTACATCCAAAAATTGTCTGTCACCCAGTAATTAATAAATTTCAGACTCAATGTTAACAAGTTTGTTATTATACATTTCAGTTCTGTGTATTAGTCCATTGGAAGTCTTTTTTCTTTTCATTTTAATTTGTTTTATTGTTCTTGCTGTGGATTTCTGTTGGGACTTGGTATTGTTAGTGAGTTGGATCGTGATGTTCTTTACTTATTGCTAAATAGGAAAAGAACTGTACTTAGGCAGGACTTTTCAAACTCTCAAACTCAAAGCATTTATTTCAAATAAACCAATTACAGGCACTTTTGAATTGTCAAGGGGTCGGTCAGTCAGAAATATGAAGCTAGTTGCCCATTCCAAAGCGTAGTAGGTACCTATGGAGAAGAACGGGCAAGAAACTCCACGGACACTCTTTTAAATCAGAATATGGTTACAAAATGTTGGTTACATCATTCATGTTGAAGTTATACATGTGAGAACGATGCAAAACGTTAAAAGCGTCCGTAATAGAAAATAAAACAAATAATACAATTCAAAAATTAAATTAAAATAAGCCATGGCAGCTAAGAGATGACCAGTCCCTACTGACAGCGCCCGTTCACGAACATGACGAACATTCACGAACATGATTTTAAAACGATATGCCTTCTTTGAACCAATGAGGTAAACAAGAAAACTAATATAAAATTAAAAAACCGTTACGTCTCAAAGTCAAATAATTTATTTCAAATAGGCCCTATAAGTCACTTTTGAACGTAAAAATAAAATAAAAAATAGAATTGGTTCTAGTCGCCCCTTCTAAAAGGTAGTTTTCGTATGGAGAAGACGGGGCAAGAAACCCCACCCTTTTAAAATGTTTTATAATATTTTGTAAAGGTAGGTACAGACGCCAGCACATCAAGCTACCCAAAACTGTCAAATTTTCCCAATCAACTTTGAACCTTATTTTTCAGTTATAAAGTTGAAAATCTATTAAATAAATTTGACAGATTGTAGTAGGTTGAAGTGCTGGCGTCTGTACATTAGTTAAATAATTATATGTGAAGACGATGCACCTAGAATAAAATTACTATACCACAATAGGTAAAAAGAATTAAAAATGAAGCAACGAAAGATAAATCAATTATGTGATAGATACATGGTGCTCACATATTTACAAAAATAGTAAAACTTGACGATTTTCCTAAAATTTTACAAATATAAGTCAGTGTATAATCAAAGAATGTAAAAAAAAAATACTTCATAAAAAAGTATAAATTATAAAATTAAATTAACGACTAATTTGGTTTTGTCTAGATTCTAAATTATCCTATGGAGCAGGACCAGCATGTTTCCAAACATTCTTATCTTGGTTATAATTCTCAAATTTCCTAAAATGTTACAAATATAAGTCAGTGTGTAATCAAAGAATGTAAAAAAAAAAATACGTCATAAAAAAGTATAAATTATAAAATTAAATTAACAACCAATTTGGTTTTGTCTAGATTCTAAATTATCCTATGGAGCAGGACCAGCATGTTTCCAAACATTCTTATCTTGGTTATAATCCTCTAATTTGTAATAATATGCTTGTTTACAAAGTGTTCTTTTAATATGAGTTTTAAATTTTCTTTCATTTAATTGCAATATATCACAAGGTATTTTGTTGTAACATTTAACACTACTACCCCATAAAAGATGTACCTATGTACTTTAGATAATCTGAAAAATGTTTGATCTATTTTATTTTTATTATTAGTATTAAAATTATGTCTATCACTTATTTTATTAATAAGATGTAGATTTTTTCTTACATACATCATATTTTCATAGATGAATTGGCAAGGTACCGTAAATTAATCTTTTTAAATAGTTCCCTGAGAGATTCGCGGCGTTGTAGATTATAAATGGCTTTGACAGTTCTCTTTTGCAAAATAAAAGATTCAATGTCAGCAGCCCGACCCCACAGTAAAATGCCCGACGACATAATGCTGTGGAAGTAGCTAAAATAGAACAAACGCGCGGTTTATCTTTCTAACAGCATAAGCGGCCGAGCTTAGCCGCCCCGCAAGAGATGTTTTAAGAGGTCCCCATTGTAATTTCTCGTCTAGCGTGATTCCTAGAAAAACCGTTTGATTAATAAATTCCAGTTTTTCTCCATTCAATATGATGTCACGTGCTATTTCGTTTCACATATCAACACTTAACATGATCAAAGGCAAATTAAATATTTGTGTATACAGCTAAATTATGTCTTCAGCACTTTTAAGAATTAGCACATTAGTGTTAGCGATACGAGTTGGCATCGACGGGTTGGGTGTGTTGTTGATTCGAACGAATCACAAAATACTAAAATGTTACATGACTGCGTTTCTTTACGACGTTTGGAGTAGGGTTACCATATCTCAGGATTTTTAGGCTCCTGACAGGATTGCGGCCGGATTTAGGAAATCTTAGGATTTTGCGATATGTTTTTCTACTTACCTATATTTTTCAGATTTTTCATTGGAAAGTTACAAATCACCATAAAAAAAATGTAATCTTCTTTGGATAGTATCACAACACAAATCAACGTAATTAACATCAAATTCTTTAAAAATATAATCTAATTTACCCACTTTGGTTTTAAGAATCAACTTTTATTAAGTGAATTGAACAAAATATAAAAACCGGCGGGGCGGTGAAGTGCGTGGCATGATTTGTTTTTTTTTTTTTTTGTCATATGATTGTAATTTTTTTTTGCGACAACACCTCAGGACTTTTCTATGGAAATCAGACTTTTTGTCAGGACAATTAATTTTTTTTTACGGTAAACCTAGCTTAAAGTCAAAGTCAAATCATTTATTTCAAATAGGCCCATGTATGGCACCTTTGAACGTCAAATTTTACAAAATAATAAAATTGATTCTAGTCGCCCCTTCCAAAAGGTAGTTTTCATATGGAGAACAATGGGAAAGAAACTCCACCGTTACTCTTTTAAAATGTTTTACAATTGTTTGTATATGTACGTAGGTACATTAGTTAAATAATTATTATATGTGAAGACGATGCACCTAGAATAAAATTACTATAAGTACCACAATAGGTAAAAGAATTTTAAAATGAAGCAACGACAGATAATTTAATATGTGATAGATACATGGTGCTCACATATTTACAAACATTGTAAAAGTAGACGATTTTCCTAAAATTTTGTAATTAATAAGTCAGTGTGTGAGGAAGTAATCACATAGTGTAACATCAATGTCATAATCATAAAACACAAAATGATAAATTTTACAATTAAATTAGCAACCAGTTTGATTTTGTCTTGATTCTAAATTGTCCTATGGAGCAGGACCAGCATGTTTCCAAGCACTCTCATCTTGGATATAATCCTCTAATTTGTAATATGCTTGTTTACAAAGTGTACTTTTAATATGAGTTTTAAGACTACGAACTTAGAGTCACCTTCTAAGCAAGGAATTAGTCGTGGTAGGCTTCGCAACTTCCACGTGGCATTTTTCAACAATTCAACAATCATTTATTCTGTCTTTACAAAGCTGACTAAAAATTTGTGTGTACAAAAAAATGACTCAGCTGTATTCCACCTTTGTGAGAGACTGGTGCCTGATATAGGTTTTTGGGAAAAACCTGTGTTACGGAAACAACAATAAACAAACGGTGCAGTCTGTAGACAATAAACACTGTTGTCTGTTGTGCCATTGAACAAAGCCATAGAGAAAGAAAGATAAAGGAAGAGTAAAAAAAAAAACGTTTATGCTTTGCGGGGATCCCCAAACTACAAAAGTTTTTGAAGTAAAAACTTCTTTAGGCCAGTGAACGCAAACATTTGCGTTCACTGCTTTAGGCACGTTGGGTATTTTTGAGATGGGACTAAACCATTGATTTCGCGACACTGTAACGAAATTTATCGAAACCGTGGAGTAAAAGACATCAACGCGTTGGTTACCGCGGTGCGTGGAGTAAAAGACATCAACGCGTTGATTACCGCGGTGCCGATATTTTTTCAAGTTTTCACTTCTGTCGGCACTCCCAGAGTGCCAGTTTTTTTTTACTGTGTTCACAGAAATATCGAATTCAGCTCTCGTTTTCATCTCATAACGAAAGTGTTTGTACTAATTTAAAATTGAATACAGCGTAAACTTTTCGCTTTTCAATTCTGCTCAAGGCTTCGAGTTTTTCAATCACGGAACGGATTAGATATAGATATTACGGATCTTAGTAGTGACATACATAATTCTGAATTACGAACCAAATGCTGTGTACAGACGCCAGCACATCAAGTTACTACAATCTGTCAAATTTCTTTAATAGATTTTCAACTTTATCGCTAAAGAATAACGAATGTTATTCAACATTGAACATGAACATTGAATAATGTTGATTGGGAAAATTTGATAGATTGGAGTAGGTTGATGTGCTGGCGTCTGTACCTACGTGCTTTTCATGGTATTATATTCTGAACTGTTTATTCGTCGAAACACAATTAAAACTTTCTGTTTAAAAGCTTACCTATCATTGTTAAGGGGGCCCTTCCCGATCCGTCTATCGTCAACGCGAGCATGGTCGAAAAGCTTGTTGTTTCATCCAGCGCAAGTGAGAACCGCTAACAAGCAAGTGAGAACGCGATAACATTGTACGAAAAATAACTGGTTTCAGGAAATACGTGTTTTTGAATACGCCTTACAAGTTTGTAAAATATTTTTATGTAATTTAGAATCTCCATTACATGGGCGAGGTTTCTATAAAGATGTTTTCTTTACTTTTACAATTTATAAGTACATTATGAACGGTCAAAGTTGAGGTAAAATTTGTGCAAAAAAGCAGATTTTTGGAGGCTTATATTGAATTTGTTTCGCCAAATTTTTATTTTTTGATTTCATAGAAACCTAGATATAGTGCACAAGATACCCATTAGTTTAAAATAATTAAAGAAAGATGTGTTACAACGCCATAATCACGTACGAGCGTTTGTATGAAAAGTATGACGGGTTGGCCGCTCTTAAGACAGATTTAGTTTTAGTTACACAGTACTACTTAATTAGATTTTGAAACATGAATTTAATATTCTCTTTAATTCCTAGTGAAATTAGTTCGGTAAGTAGTGGCTATTCGGACATCGTGAAATAGGCCCTTAGCATCACTTCACTATTGGTATGACTGATATTATCATCGCCCTCCCCGCTAACTGTCGTATCTCACAAACTGACGTATCTACTGACGTACTCACATTACCTACGTGTTCAGAACTTGGTTTCGAAAAAGTTCTCTCTAATCGTCGTGTCTGTGTCGTTTACCGTTTAGAAGATAATCACGTATTTTGTTTTGCGTAAGTGCAAAAGTAGGGAAAAAATATTCTCACCACCTGTCGTATATGCACATATCTACAGTTAGTGAGTTAAAGATTAAGTAAAGAGCTATTTATAAAAAGTTATTAATTCATTATTAATAATAAAGCCACAGCTAACGTAACTATATTAACATGATTGTAGCGCCCGACCGAAAAACTGTTGCCCTGGAAAATATCAATTGCTAGTTACGACTGTTAAACGATAGTGCATCGCTATCATAGATTATGAACGACGAAAGAAATATCGGAAGAAAAATATTTCTTATTATATTTCTAAAAAAGTACCTATCGTATGAATTTTATTTCCTACTTTTATGAATGGGTTTGAAGCATTGACCCGAAATGTGTACGGCGTGAGGTATCGGGATTTATTCAAGTATCGGGAAAATAATATATAAACATATATTTAAAACTCTTAAATGATTTTGGAACTTTGCCATTATCATTCATAATGTTGGCAGTAACGTAGTCTCAAAAATAATAAGCCCCATGCGACGACCATTCATTCGGCCTCATACAAAGTGCAAGTAAAAAAAATATTTCGTAAATTGTTCAACTTTTTCATACCTTTACTGTAAACGTTTATAACTCGATTAATCTATCCCATCTATATTTTTGAATAGGCTTTAGTTTACTTATCCTGGTTTATTTTATATTATTCGACTTGTCTGACTGGACTACCTAACCAAACATATTGCACAACTACCCAATTTGTCCCAGTTTTAAAAATAAAGAGGTCAGTGGGGAACGAACTCGGTAGGTATGTGAATCATTTCATGTCTTGTGACGTTGCTATCATGGCGTGTTTATTTTATTACCTACAATGAGGTCATATCTTTTCTCATGCCAATTTCCATATCAGAAAGAGCAAGGACATTTCAGTTGTTTTAGTGATATCGTAACTCCTTGGTGACCACATTGGAAATTTTGGCCCACATTCTGTGGCAGGTTTCGCACTAATTTATGCTCAAATTTTGTTTCCAAATTTGGGCTTCATACTAAAAATAAATACAGACAGACTTTCCAATGTGTTTATTTAGGGTCAGTAAGGTTTTAAAAGGGCAACACGATCTATCTTCAACGCTGGCCTTTACGCTGGTGACTGTATAGGTCAACAGTAGATCAACGCGACATTAGTATTTCCTCGATTGCTCGGATATCGGTGTCAGGAACAGATTAACTTCTCACGTTCATTTCCGATATCCTTTGCCTGTGACCCACTCTGTCTCTAGATTTTCATTTTATTCTATTAGGTCGCTGATATGCTTAGAAGACCCGAGTACTTCCACTTTGCCCCACCAAGCCGCCCCACTGGTGGGGCAAAATGGAATGCCTTAAATTTTGCAGTGGTATCTTGTGGATTCTGCCCCACTAGGGTTGGCACCTTAGAATTTGTGTAGGTGCTATTTGCGTATTTTATATTTGTTTGGAAAATAAATAAATGTTTATCTAAGTAAAATGTAACTAGGACTGGTAACGTTTGACTTAGTACATACAGTTGATTTTATTCCTTACACCCAGTAAAGTAGTTTAGTGGCTTTTTGTTTGTATGCAGTTAAGTTGTTTCTTTGTGATTTTAGTAGTTAGAATAATTAACATTTCGTTTTCTATTTATGGGGACAAATCATACTCAATTTCTGATTTTGAACTTAGTATGAAAAACATTAATGAACCAGTAAGAACAAATTATTGTATCCTATCTGTGATTTTAAAGGTTTACTATAATGTATTAACTAAGATTTTATTTTATTTGTTACAAATCGTGTTACTATTAATCTGTGATTTACAACTCGATTCCTTCCAGAAATAAATAGTACCTACAGTGGGGTAGATTCCTCTGCAAAATTTTAGGCATTCCATTTTGCCCCACCAGTGGGGCGGCTTGGTGGGGCAAAGTGGAAGTACTTAGAAGACCCTACTCAAATATCACTTAGCTTTTCGCACTTCAAATTTTGCAGTGCGGAAATGCCTAGTTTTTGAGAAAAGAAATCCTAAAGTTTCAGAATTACATAAAATTGACACAGATAATGTACGAATTTCCGAGGATGTTCAGACAAAGTGACGGCAGATTTTAAGTGTTTTTAGTATTCATTTTGTAAGCTTTTAACTTTAATTCCTTTTTAAATTGCTGCTTCCACACAACTCGACTCAATGAACTCAGTTAAGAAGCAAATAATATATTTAATTAAATTAAAAATAGTTAAGTTTTAAATGTACTCTTAAAAGATCGTGGGTAACGAAGCGTAATCGAATGTAAGTGACGTAATGACGTAAGTACTTTTGATAATTGTCATTCGTTTTAGGGTTCCGTACCCGAAGGGTGCCAATCGGAACCCTATTACTTAGCCTCCGATGTCTGTCCGTCCGACCGTCTGTCTGTCAGCGGGTTGCTCATGAACCGTAATAGGTTGACAGTTGAAATTTTCACAGATAATAAAATTGAATAAATATAAAAATTAGGCTGGTTTTCCTGTCACGCTGATCGCACGCTGACGGTTGGCGCTGATGGGTCAATATGTAAGTATGTAGTTATAGGTAGCGTTTTTGAGCTACATACATATTGACTGGCGAAATGTGGGTGTACCTGCTACAGGGACACCTCTGCCCAACCCTTCGGGGAAACAAGGCGTGATGTACATATTGACATCAGCGCCGACCGTCAGAGTGCGGTTAGCGTGGCAGGAAAACCAGCCTTAAAGGTGGTCCCATACAATAAACTTATTTTTCTTACTCTGGCATGTGGGGTGTCATTGTCTAGAGCTTAAGCAGTCTGAGTAGAGTACAAATATATTTTAAATTTTTCTTCTTAAAAAATTAAGAAATAGGGTCCCGTAAAATTTGCCAGTTATAGTGCATTTTGGTACGATCTCTATCGCAACAATTAAATAAGTTAGGAATTTGAAATTTCTGTATATCACATACCATATACCTACCTACTTTATTTAATCAACAAATATTAAAACTCATAAAATTCTATATTTTATTTCAATATGGGCGATTTTCCGCATCTGTAAAAATAACTCTGTAATTCACAGTATCGGTAAGAAATACAGATTTATCTTTGTGATTAATGAAATTTTTTTTTAATGAAAAATATTCTTCGTTTAGTATTTTCATTTATTTGCCTTTAATATTGAACGGTGGTACGGAACCCATCGTGTGCTTGTCCGACTCGCACTTGGCACTTGCTTTTTTTTATGATAACCTACACAGTACGACTAAACCAACATAATTACAAAAATTATACACCTCGACTTGGTAAAACGACTATGAGAACTTTGAATTTAGGATGCAAGAGCGAGCTAAGCGAGCTTAGGACTTGGGGCACCCACCTTGCCCTTCGAGACGTTTCACATTAACCTTGAAAATATACATAACCCGGTAGCTTGTTATAAGGTAATATTCCGAGATTATAGCATTATATTGTTTGACCTTGACTTTTAGGGTGTTCGACCTTGACTTTTGGGATCTTGACCTTGACGCTGAAGATGTCACTGACCTCATTATTGCTTGGAAATAAATTTAGACCCGCTACGTGATCTTCCCCACCCTTAATATTCCCACTATCCCACCAATCCCGAAATAAGCATTTGACAATTTTTTTCTCGGCGCCTATGGTTTTCCGCACTTTGGGGTTTTCAAATATACACTAAAAAGGGTCTATTCTACCCGAAAAATAGCTACTATAATAAACCGACGGATTATAAAATGCAGTGGTTCCAAATTTTGGGCAGACTATATAAATTGCCATCGAAACGCTAAGAAGACCGTCATCATTCACGGTTACAAGACAGCTATCGTTTTGGTAGTAGGTAGGTAGCGCCTCAACAACAATGCGGTCAAGCTAACTCACGAATTGGCCGTCAATATTATTGTATGGTTAAATTGATAATAAGACTATAAAAGTGTGTGGCCTACCACGCCACTAGGGCCCAAGTGACATCAGCGGCGGACAAGCCAAGGCCAATGTGCATGATGCGCCGGTAAGCGCTAGGACGGAGTGCCGGTGTGTGTCGGACACCGGCCTACGAGGCGACGGCGACGACGCGACGTGAGCCGACGCGTCGGGCAGTGAGCACTCGGGCCCGCAAGTCTCATGCCCCTCGCGCTCCGGATCGCTGCTCCAATGCCGCGTGCGGACTGCCCGACAACGCGCGTCTTCTCTAATGCCCTCTCGTTCCCACTCTCTTTAGTAGCTTATTTTATTTCACTAAGTTAGTGTTCCCACGTCTGTCGCGAGTGAGTGACGTGTCGCGCGCGACGTACACACGAACACACGATAATAATAACGATACAATGAACTGTGAATATTTATTTACGATGCACATGAGCTGCACGTTGTGTTAAATCATCCATAAACGGTGCGGATGTAGTTACTAGGTTGACTTCCCTTTGTTTGATCAGATCTCGGCGCAGCCGGTGCCACGGCGTGGTGTTTACGTTTTTCTGTTGTGGCACATGGTGCGAGCTCTCGTACAACTCTTCGGTCGTGTGTTAGCTGGCGCATTGCGACACATGTTGTAAACAACATTGTTGAGCTCACAACGTTACAGGTCCGTAAGAAACGCCCGAAACCGCGCCAATTGTTATTATCATTATTGTTCATATTTTCCCTGACGAACGGTAAACACATTTTATCAGCACCTTCCGTCTGTATCAGTAAAGAACGGGTTTTTGATAGATAAACATATTTCCATATAACAGGTAACTGTGAATATTTGTAAAGTCTTAACAATATCAGTAGCTAGATTACTTTTAGACACTGTTTGATAATTAATTACACAATCATTCTGGTCTCCACATTGTTTACAAAGTTACTTAAGAAGTTCAAAAAGTTTACTGCCGATGTAAGTAGTAGCAATAGACCCACAATAAAAATAACATAGAGTGCAGAGATTAAAACTTATTGTCTAGGCAAATTTCTTATACTGCTAGAACATCTAATACAGGTTGTTGTTTACTGATTAGCGGGAAGATCAGCACAAGTTAAACATAGTTTTTTGATTAACACGAACTATTAATGTGTTTGGGTAAGAAACTTCGAAAAGGAAACTGAAACGCTGAAAAGATGCAAAAAATAAATACTTACGTTTGGAACATAAGAACGAAAACTTCAATTACCTATTTTATGAAACTTTAAAAGTACCGAAAAATTTGTGTTATTACCGACGAAAGCATTGCCTGAAGGCCAACGAAGTGCCAATATTTCATTGTTGTTTATCCAGCCTCTTGACATCAGCTCTAGCAAACGTAACGAACAGACAAATAAACACACAGAAGCAATAATACAAACAAAGTATCGTTTAAGTACCAAGCATATTGGCGAAGAGGTTATTTACTTTTAAGTCAAACACACAAAAATTCCCAATGTTTAAGATGAGTTATCGGGTTTTCCTCTCTGAATTTTAAAATTGGTCACATGCTTCGTATTTAATTCTACATAAATAAATCATCATGTCAGTGTCAAATTCCGTTCTAAATACTTGATTAAGTTGTAAATCAAGTATTTAGAACGGAAACTACATAACATGTATAATAATTACGTTTTTGATGTTGAGTTTGCAATCTCATCAGTTTTCAGTTACATAATGGCACATGTCGCAGGTGTCGTTTTACTACATTAGCTGAAACAATAGCCTGCGATGTTATTCCTATTCTTTTACTTATATTTCTTGAAAACAGACAATGGCATTGAAATTAGAGTTACGCATTTGTAATTTAATGTGGTTAAGTAAATTGTTAATACGACCGACGTCGTTGAATCCTACATCGATGAACACAATCGTAGCTATTTACATTTTTCGATGTAGTTAGGCTAAAACAGTTGAATTAACTCTTTGTAGCGGATGTTTTGTCACACACCGTGTATAATAATAATAATTTATATAATAATACGTGGTAATCCGTTATTTCTATTTTAAAGGGATCCCGTGATAAGCTGTTATCACTTGTGCCCAAAAGATCACAAGTTATCTTGACAATGTTTGATGACATTCTTGTTATCATAGTTTGTCTAGGAATGGCGAAACTTTAGACTCCTGAATCTTTTTATTGAAGACCTAACGCTATCTCTGAGGGCACAAATATTTTCCAAAAATTTTGATTGTCTATTTATAATCGCGATTAAAAAGGTGTGGAATAAAATATGAACACAACGCCTCGACATCAGGTGCAAAAACAATACCGTATCTTCTTTTTTTCTTTTCTGTTGCTTATACATGTATCTCGAAAGAAAATTTCGACCCCCTTTTTAAAACCATATCCCCTAAAACTCAACATTTAGGTAATAATTTTTCATACTTTCCATACAAAAAGCGAAACATTCCATATAAGTATATAAAACACGTCGAGGCTGACCCCCTGCGCGCCTCCGGCTCTAAAAAAAAGTCACGGGGTCGGGCAGACAAGTACCACGTGGAGTCGCGACTGTTAAATTCGATTTTAGTTGTGTCAAAGTATTTTTAAATTTAGATAATTTTTGTCGCAGAATAGCTTTAAGATACTCATAGCCAGAAGTTAGGAATTTTAGTGATAGTTTAGTTCGGTGTACAAGAGAATCGGCACCATTGGTGATCCCACGCACTGGTTAGAAAAAAGTCACCTGTTTGTTGCTAATTTTTCTCTTTCGAAATGGGCCGGATAAGCATTGCTAACTCCAATTTAGTCGATCTGTACTTTCTATAACTACCATAAGTAGAGATTCGGCCCACGATTTGCCGCTTTAATTAAAGTTCCGAATTAATCTTCCACCGACATTAATCTGCCCCGCGTTACGGGTATCTAAATCCTTAACTTTACAGTCAACTTGTTTTAAAATTATAAATGTTCAAAGCTATAAATAAATACTAACAGAATATAAAATAATTATACTTGTCACGTTTATTTTATTATATTTTTCTGTTTGCGGCCATAGTTGTTGACCTCTTGGAGTGTTGGCTGCGTCCTTAGCAAGCCATTTGCAATTACATAATCATTGAAAATAATATAATATCCTCTTAATCTCTTAAATGTTCAAGCAATTATAATGATTGTTTTTACTTTCAAGTGACTAAATTTCGAAGTTTCCTAACCATTTCCAGCAGTCGAGTTAGATGATGCTAAATTCTAAATATTCGAAAAACACAAAATAAAGCTGGATTAGGTCACATTTTGTAACCGGATCTGTTTCATAATATCTCAATTTCTTTTGTTTTAATTATTTATTTCAAGCAAATTGACAACATGTCAATCTGCTGAACGATTAAATTTCCTGACTGCACATAAATAATCTAAAAATAAATCGAGGTAAATCATTGAACTTATTCAGTACATTTTATTCAAAGAAAAAATAAGTAGGTAAACGATTAAATGGCTCGACCTTGAACATTGTGGAGTTGTGATAACTGATAACGTTATAATACATAGGTACTTAGTATTCATTGGTATTTTCTTGTTCTATTTGATTTGGTCACGACAACCTTATTAGTTATATTTAGGTACCTACATGCAACTTAGCAGTACTTGTAACTTGGGTTAACATTGTAGAAAAAACAACATGCTATTTTATAGCTGTCATTAATCATTAGATATGAGTAAAAAATTAATTGCCGCATCTAAAAATAGAACACTGCTAGAAATGAGATAAAACATAACATTATTATTGACGCTATCAAAGACGCTATAATATGCAGATAATTAGTTTTTTTTACAAAATTAAGATTAACTGTGTTAGGTACCTACTTCTTATTTCTATTAAATAACATTGCGTGTTTCTCGTCTCGTCACGTTCGCGATGCAATGATTCTGCCATGGTGAATTAACTTGGCACGCTTTGAAGGTGACCCCCCATGTACCTACGCATGCGTCCTGCCTGTCCCAAACGCTTGTGTTCGCTGCGTCCTCAAGGCCTTGCGCGGCGTTCCCGCTTCCCCACAGTCATGATCACGAACCCTCAAAGTAGGACGCGACCTTGGAAATCGTTAAACCTGTTTTATCCCCTTTCGGCTACGCGCTATCACAGTCACAGCTGATGTGTTCTCTCGCTCATGTATTACGAACAAGACGTAGTTACAAAAATGGTCAAGTTAAAGCCGTGATCGCATGCCTGTATACCATGTATTTTTGTATCAATGTCTTGACAACAGTCTAAAAAAAAAAACTTGATTAGGTCTTTTTAGATCACTTTAATTTTTCCGTAGTCTGGTTTTTAACTTAGTTTTTAATTTTATACTTTTCCGTTTTAAAGCTTGATAAACGTTACGATAAGGTAAATAAGAGTAAAGAATGCAATAGGTCAGTAATTAATCTATTTACTTTTGACTTGACGACATTTAGTGTCAGTTGTAGTGAGAATTAGAGAGAGATGCGTGTGTAGTGTCGAAAAGACATATGTAATCGAGCTGCACATATTATTATATAATAATTATTTATTTACAGATAAATGTATATTATTTACAAATGCTATACTTATACAAATTATCAAATATATGTATACACATTCAGGGCAGCTAAGAGCTTAATACGACTTCATAGCCTTCGCGCCGTACGTAGCACAGTGTCACTTTTGCTTGTTTTAATTTTTCAATTTAAACATATTTATTTACTGAGACAATAATGATTTATATATATATATCACCGTAAGATTGTGAGAACCGTTACTTATAATCTATCGGTATTATTTCCGTTAGATTATAAACTGTCAAAAAATTGTGAACTGGGTGAAATGGGTTAGGTTAGGTTAGAACTGCGGCCGAGCGAGCGGAGCGAGCGGTGCCGCGGCAGCGGCCGGCGAGCGCTACTTCCAAGTTGCTCGCAGATAGGCTGGCTATTTAGTATTAGCGCAAGGTGCGTTACGTCGCAAGCAAGTTTGATACCAGTTTACAATTTGTCGGTTTCCTATGGAAAGATTATAAACTAGCGAAAAATAATGCGTTAAATTTTAAATGGTTCGTTGCAGTTCACAATTTTTCGACAGTTTATAATTTAACGGAAATAATACCGATAGATTATAATTATTATAAACTAACGAAGTTCATAATTATACGGTGACATATACATATTTGTAATGTTGTCTTTCTTTTGATACCAAACATGTCACGATTATCTATCTCAATTTAATTAGGTTAGAAATAGTCGTATAAAGTCCACCATAAATTTGGTAGGTACCTCTTTCATCAAAAGCGGTTCAGTACTTTAGGCGCTACGGTGGAACACACGTAAATACAAACATACTTATATACACACATATGTAGGTACATAGACTGCTAAAATCGTAACCCTTCCTTTTGGGTTTGCCGTTGTCGGGTAAAAACATTTGACCTCTGCTTAATGTTATTGGAGCGAGCTTCTATATTGTCATTTTGGTTTTGCATGGGCCAATGAACCCTGATGTAGGTACATATCATAACTCGGTATTCATTAAAACAATGATGATGCCGCAGCACCGGTTAAATATTTGAGCTAAAATATTTTTTTATGTTGCTAGCCCGAGATCTGATCAATATTCAACGAAGATGAAGGTGTTAAAGTTAGGACTCAGTGAAGTTTAAATAGACCGTATTCAAAATGCACGGACTCACACATTTTTTTCATAAACACCATCGGGAGTCAACTCCTCCATTGGAAAAAGATGACAGCAGCGGAGACAGCTGGTATTCTACTCTGAGTTCAACAGATTCACGTAATGTACTGGCAAATGAAGGCGCCACGGTATCATCGGCTGCTCGACCTATTCCTATTCATCCGAGAGGCTCCAGTACTCAGCGCAGCGTGAAAGCTAGTTCAGGCAGCCCCTATGAGTTCGCATCTAGTCCCCGCGACCGTTACCCCAACTTTGCGAGTTATATTCGTGATGTTATGGAGAGAGGCTCCCCCACTCAGCAACACTATTACACCCACCAGCCAGACTATAGGCGCCAACGTAGCGACGGAGATCGCCATCAGATCGGTGTCAACACATACCATCCGCCACGAAATGACTACAGAAATTTTGTTTCACCTCTGTATAGTGATGCCATGGACGATATTCAAGAGCACGAGTATAGCAAATGTGAACGTTACGGTGAAATCTCTAGTTCAAAATTGAGTCATAAGAGTCGTCATGATAACAAAAGTTTTGCTCAAAAATTAACAGAAAGTGTGACTGGCAGCAAAGATCACGGTAATGAGCATTCCAGAGATCATAGCAAAGATGACAAAAAAGAAAAAGATGAAAGGCGAGGGTCAGGGTCAAGCGTTAGCGGACATCGACACAAGCCCCACACGATACAAGAGTTGATTCGAACGTTTGGTAAAAAAGTGGGGCAGTGGCGGCACGAGACTGGGGAAGGTCGGCGAGGCTCTTGCGCTATTCCGGTCGCCAGTACCGACGAGGCTCGTGCTATGGACAGTGATGAGTTTCGCTCACGATCAAAGTCTCTCGATGGTGATCACTCGCATAAAATTCTAAGGCGGCAAGTGCTCGAAGATTGCGGCGCTACGTACCAGATTTACGACGAAATATTGAGAGAAGGTATTGTATCTGTTCTTGGCAATATTCTATCGCTTTACCAGTAGATGTAAGCTAGGAATTTATAACACAAAACTGATTATATTACGATTTTATATAAGTAATCGGGGGAAAGCATTGTTCTCGCTGTACAACTGCATAATAGAAACTGGAAAAATCCATAAAGCGTGCCGTCAGGATATTAGTATTTAGAATCTTCTCGAAATACGACTGCGTTTACAAAATAAATAATTCCTACACTTAATTCCACGTTATGCTCTGAAGTCATTTGCGTTTACTTATCGTCATTAAATGAATATTAATGAGGAAACAAATATCAGTTATCTGATTTAGATTAGTTAGTAGTTTTTGTTTAACGCTCGCTCTGATTCGCATCATATAGGACTTTCACAGCACACTTTCTTGCGGTTTTATGTGTGATGCCGTAGAACGTAACATAATACTTACTCGCATTCATTTGGTATTAATATGATATTATTATTGGATTATGGGCTCAGCCATTCAGCTTCAAATATCTGACAAGGCCGATTTATTTCCCTAATCTTCTACTTAAGCTAGCTTTTGTTTATTCTCTACCGGTTTTATTATCAGTGCCATTATCGAGGTTAAATAACCACGCTGCAGTGTTTATTTAGAAATACATAGTATACACAGTTCTCGAAAGTGCGCTTTGGAAAACTTGGAAAGTATCATCTTAGTTAACACTATCGAGATGTACGGCAATAATATGTTAACTGTGAACACTAAATCTATATCTTAAGAAGACATGTCACTACCATACTGAACAGTAATTAGCTTTGTGGCCGAAACAGTGACGCTCATTACTAAATAATCTGCAGTTGGCGCAGATGCGGCGTTGCGTTTATTTTTATAATGGGAGCACGATACGCTATGCCCGTCATCTGTGAATGACCGCATATATTATAGGTAAGTCCCTTGGGAATGCTCTTAAAACATATTATGCACATTAGAACATATGACGATAAGAGTTGAGGAATCAATCGACGGATATAAGGATTGACTCTCGGCAATATCGATAGAATTTTATTGTATACCGATAATGAATGATCATCACCATACTCGATCGATTTAGTATACCTAGTTTCTTTCAATAATTTTCAGCTATCATGATCATCAGACGCAGTGTTATCATCATATTAATGGACATGGACAAAAATAGAAAATAATTTTTAAGAACTTGTTGCATGGTTACCTTTCCACCTAACCACCTGAAGTGGAAATTAGAGTTCAAAAGTACTTCAACTTTTACATGTTCCAATGAATGTCTCTCCTTGATTCGCACTGCGGTCTACAATTACCTCACGACTAAGTAAACAAACATTCATTCATGTTTTAGTCTGTCAGTCCTTATTATTGTTTAATCGTCTGCTGCCTTTAAAAAGCCTCCCTTTTTGCATTGTTTTACAGGAAACCAATTGGCCTCAATATTTTGTTCATTGCCCTCTTTACTGAACTCATTTGAGATTCACGTGGGCATGTAAGAGAGGTTTGTCAATGTCAAACAATACTGAAATTTTACAAAATTACAAACACAGTAATCCATTATAACTTTCCTGAAATCTCTTAGTTAGTAACTGCAATTCATTCATTATCGGGCGCAGAAATTATTTCTTTGCAATGAATACTATATGTTGAGTACCAGTGTTCGTGTATTAAAGATAACCTTTACGTCACGTGAACTCATGTGCTACTTGCCCTGTCCCGTCTGGATTCAGTCTGCCTCGTTCGCTGAGGTCATCTATACATATTATGTATAAATTAAAGTCGATTTTGGTGTCTATCTGTGTGACCGAGTTGTTCTTTTAAACTACTCAACGAATTTTGATGCGATTTTCACTATAATTGAGAGAATTTACTCAGGAAGGTTTATGTGTATAATAAAGTCAGTACCTAGGCGACCGAGCTCTGCTCTGGTGAAAATAGAGAATGTTCATTTAATAGTATAGTTTAATAATATAGTATATTCATACTAATTCCATGTATAGTATGTACTAATTCCATGCTGTCATGTTAGTAGGTAGTTACCAATTCCAAGCTGCCATGTCATTCTTCTAAGGTAGCCATCTTTTTCTAAACAGAAAAAACGAATTTTCCCATAGGTATATGAGATCCCTATTTGCGACTTTCATCGAAATCGTTAGAGTCGCTTTCGAGAACGCGATTACAAAAACTTACCCAGGGGTAAGTGAGAACAGGGTAAGCGAGACAACTCTATAAATGAGAGTAATTGCCACGTCTCGTGATTTTAACCGTCTAAAACCTCTGTAAGTGAGAAACAGAAACTTCTATAAGAAAGTAGTTTTTCATTCGTGGACCTCTATAATTGAGACTGCTACTTGCCTGTACGGTTTAGTCCCATCTCTTCCCCAATGCGTTCATACCTACAAAAATTTCCCATCTCTTTCCATAAATAAATCACTCAAAAATTTAAGTCTCTGTTGTTAAAAGTACAGTCAGCATAATCATAATATTGACAGCTTCTCATACATAACCTATTTAGCATTATTTTTTGTTTTAATTTTAACAAATAATTGTCAACTGATTAGCCAGTTATTTATATCTTTGAACGATAAATTAGGGTGGTAAAAATGTTTAAAAACAATCCTATTATAATTTAAATCTATTTTTTTCCTTCAAAAAATGTAACGATGCTCGAGGTAAAGCTTTTGGCCACAGTTATATGGACGAAAAAGACATCTCTTTTACGTAGATTTCCTAATTAAATAGTTGTAAATGATTTATTATATGGTAACATTAAAAAAATACTTACCGAGTAAAAACAAAACTAAGATGATTCCTGTGAAATGTTAATTATTGTGAATGTACGCAGATTATATATATTTTTTAATTCTTGTTCAAACTAAAACCAACAATATTTTATGTGTAAATTTTTAAAATACATTAATTTCACTGCTTGAGTTTATTTTCATCCGTGACTGTTGAGTTATTATTGGCAGGGGGAAGAGATGGGAATTTTTTGTAGGTATAAACGCATAGGGGAAGAGATGGGAAGGGGAAGAGTTGGGACTAAACCATAACCCTCTATAAGCGACAGTCGAGTGTAATTTAACATCTGCTATTTATAACTCATTCTTATATATCGTGGAAATAACATTGTTTCTTTTCTGCTCTACCTTTCCCAACCAGCTTCAACCTCTATAAGTGAGAAAAGCCACTCCTGTATACCTCTATAAGCGACAGTCGAGTGTAATTTAACATCTGCTATTTATGACTCATTCTTATATTTCGTGGAAATAACATTGCTTCTTTTCTGCTCTACCTTTCCCAACCAGCTTCAACCTCTATAAGTGAGAAAAGCCACTCTGTATACCTCTATAAGCGACAGTCGAGTGAAATTTAACATCTGCTATTTATGAGTCATTCTTAAATTTTGTGGAAATAACATTGATTTTTTTCCTCTCTACCTTTCCCAACCAGCCTCAACCTCTATAAGTTAGAAAGGCCGCACCTGTACCTCTATAAGCTAGAAACTCCGAGTTACTGAAAAACTTTCTTAAGCGAAAAAGAGATCGCGGTCCCTTGAACTCTCGCTTATCCAGGTTCGACTGTATATACAAATATTGCTCATTTAATAGTAGGTATAGTATATTTAACTAAATGTAATAAAAAAAACTCGATGCGTCAAGTCCTAAAAATCTTGCAAAGTAGTCGGTCGCTAGTTATACCTAAATATTAAGGTTAAGTATCTTTATGTCAGCTGGTTTACATGCATTTAAAGAGTTTTTGCGTCGAAAACTGGTTGCTTTGTTAAATAGCTGTGTCTTTTATTTACGCCACATTTATTTACCATTAGTGTTACTTACGTAACTTGCTGTTATGTAATCCATCAATGCTTCAAGAATCGGCTGGACAGATTAAATATCTCGAAGCTATTTGAAATACACGCAGCGGTTTATTAGATGCTTGTGTGTCTAAACAAGTAATCTATGGTATCCATATGTATAAAAATCAATTGATATAATTAAGGTAAAATATATAATATTATCTTCACTGTGTGTGGTTCATTAAATTGTACGGTGAACAATATTTCGAAGATACTATATACGAGTATTTTATATTATCTTCAAAGTGTGTGACGAGCTTAAGTCTCGCAAAATCTCGAAAATGGCTCGACCGATTGTGATGAAACTTTGGTAAGTTGTTTTGTGCGCGTCGGAGAAGGTGCCTAACAAAAAAAAGGTGTTGCAACGCATTAGGGCATTAGCTAGTAAATAATAAACCCATCAAAAATATAACATGTAAAAGAATGCAAGTCGCGCAACGCGGTTCTTCTACCGCAAAAAGATCTGAGATCTAATGTAAAACCAAGTCTGTTAATTTATTCAGTAGGTATCTATTTGCCATCTTTATTTTTTTTTAATAAATATAATGATTGGGCCATGCCACTGCCGTGCCCCCCGATACGTCAAGAGTGCGATGTTTTGTCACGAGAATCTTACAAGGGGCCCCACGAAATTATATCTAATTTAACTTTCACAATTAATTCATCCCTCGTAAGATGATAGCCATGAGACATTCTTATTTCAAATTACCTGTCTGCACGGATTCCTGTTTTCTTCAAAGAATCCAGTTAACGGAACGTGTTTACGAATACGCAAGGAATTTTATATAACACTATAGCGACTCGAGGCCCGTGAAATCGGCATGTATTCTATACTAAGATCTTCCTCAAAAGATTCTTTAAATTTTTGAAACGCATCAAAATCCATCGAGAAGTTGAAAAAGGTTCAAGAAAGTAAGTACTTACATATCTTGTTTGTATAGGTCCTGTTTATTTAGAGAATAAATATGAAACTGGAGAGTACAAAGTAGCAACAGTAGCGTCCGTAAGTACCAAACGATTACGTCATCATGATCAAGTTTCCTTGATATCTGTGAAGGCCACGATGACACTGAATACAAAACTGAAACTGGTCGTGCTAATGAGAGCAGGACGAGTTCCTTTGGACAAATATTTTGGTAAAACACGGAGACAACTTTAGGGCAAAGGAAACTTTAAATTAAACGAATTCTACTCAATTGAATGAAGGAGACGCTCCGAAGCCGGTTTCGAGTAAGTGACCCACAAACAATTGATTTTCTGTTCACGCTTGCAGGTGGTTCAATAATGTGTTAATGATGAAAGTCACTACAAACTTAATAGTGCAGTCGTTCAAAAAGTTTTATGATGTGTCGTATAAAGCTAGCATAAAACCCACTTCAAGCTCAGCAACAACGTGAAGTGTATTTATTATTATTCTGTTGCGCTCTTCATGCAAACTTGACTCGAGCTCGGTAATGTAAGACCTCTGGAGCTGTTTTTCAGCGGTACAGTGAATGCCATTCCAGTGACTGATCATGCTTGAAGTAACATTGGATAAGAGTTTCAGATATTTTCAATCCCACGGGGTTATTGCGTAACACACTTACAGTACCAATGGCTTTCATTTTGACAGTTCAACAAAATTCATTGCGTTATTTACGTTGTTGAGCAGACAATTTTTTCCAACGCATGAAGCAATGGATTATCAATATCCTTCAAAATCATTCAGATTGTGATTGAGTGTGTTACGTAAAGGTGTGGTCCGACCTCAAACATAAGTAAACAACATTTTTATATAAAAGTTTACCAATCCACCTGATTTCCAATAACGGTGTATTTTGTTTAAAATACTTTTTTACACAAAATACAACCGACTTCCAAACTACAAAGTGAAAAATAACTTTAATTTCGGAAGTCGGTGGCAGAAAACTAAAATACTGATTTAAAGACACTGACTTCCGAAATTAAAGTTATTTTTCACTTTGTAGTTTGGAAGTCGGTTGTGTTTGTGTAAAAAAGTTTTTTTAAACAAAATACATACCTATAAAAAAGTAAAGGAAGTAAGTAAACAATAAAGTAATCGAATAGCAACCCGTGAATACATATCATTGAGTAGTTCCGGTGGCCATCCGTGTCCTTCATCATCAGTTCCACTTTACCAAATGGTGCTTTCCGAGAGCAAATGCACGAGTTACTATAAAAAATACCCAAATCGCTATAGGTGTGCCTATAATATTTGAAGAGTTCCCTCGATGTATCCAAGATCCCATCATCAGATCGTGACTAAATGACAATGGGACCAACTTGAAAGTATACCCTTGCTTTCTGAGCTGAAAACCTCCTTTTTTTGAAGTCGGTTAATGAGGTACAAGTCGACGAATATACTTTAATTTACACTTAGGTTTGACGGATTTTTGTACACTGATTTACTTTTAATCCAATTTGATCGGTTCTAAAGCCACCTTAGTGTCACCGTCGCTGTCATGCTGCTGTAATTATTGTTTTTTTTTTCTAATGGTTGTAATGGATTATTTCTTCCAATGACGCCCAAATTAATCCTTTTTATAGGGGTTTTCATATTTTAGTTATTTTACATACGAAATAAATTTCGTTATTTCGTATGTAAAATAACTAAAATAAGGTGGCTCCCGGTTTTCTTTAGCCAAATACAATTTAAATTTAAATTTTGTGCCTTTTTCGTGAATACAGGATCATTATGAAAATGGCCGCAAGCTCTGCCGCTACGAGTAAAACGAATAACGTTGTTATTCAATTTCTGAGAAATTTTACTTTCCCCAAATAACATTAGTGATCGACTTATCAAGTTTTTACGAAGAAGATGTTTGTTTAGGTTGTCCGTGTCGCGCAGTCGGGCAAAAACTAATAATATTTACCTATTATTAGTTTTTGCCCGACTGCGCGATGCAAAGGACGGTAATGTATTTATCAGTATATTATTATGTATGTGTGTTTGTTCGTTTGTGGCGCTCTAGATACCAAACGCGTGGGCCTATTTTGATGATTCTTACGTGAATCGATTTGTCTTAAATCTTGTGATTGTCACTAAAGACATGACAGTACTTAATCAAAATTCAATAGATAACCAGACGTTATAAAGTGAAAAAAAAAAAAAATGGACGAACTACGAGTAGGTATGTCAAGTGGGGTATCAATGAATAGCTTTTTAATCATTTTTGAATGATCATTTAGTATCTTTAACGATTTAAGGTTGGTTAGCAACCATTCTCACTTAAATTTTCAAAACTTATAAAAACCAGTGATAAAGTTCTTATACAATAAAAGTCTTACTAACGTAAAAAAATAATGATTATATCTAATGTAATTCTTAAAATCGAGTGCCAAACCCAGAATTTTACTGTTTTGAATAATAATTTTAACGACCATTACCTAAAGCGTTACTTAATACAGGACAAGAGGTGAAAATAATCCTTCCTATGTTCGCACGGACGTAATAAAATCTCGGCGATTTTTTTTAAGCACTAGATTCTCAACGCTCGGCTTAACACCGAGAATTGAAAATCCAGTGCGCGATAAAATCCCGCCGCGATTTTATTACGTCCGTGCATACATCGGCTAACTACTTAATAAGTGTAAAATAAAAAAGGTAAATTCAGTTCACAATCTCATGCAGTCGGAGGCTAGATGTCTTTAATGCCTTCGTTTATAGTACTTATTTAGTGGGATTGGAGACAAGTAGGTCAATTAGTTTCCATCTTTTTTAAAGTTCACTTTTTACGCAGTCGGGTTTTTTATTTTTAAATTTACCTACTCGTTTAGGGTTCCGTAGTAAACAAGGAACCCTTATAGTTTCGTCATGTCCGTCTGTCTGTCTGTCCGCGGTCTAGCTCCGAGACTCTTAGTACTAGAAAGCTGTAATTTGGCATAGGTATACATATTAATTACGCCGACAAAGTGGTAAAACAAAATTATGAAAAAAATTCTGAGTATGTGAAAACCATTTTGGATTCAGGGATCCGTTTGCGAAATATTAAGCTTTAAAGTGCTAATTTTTGTTAGAGTCAAGTGTGTGGCCCCTTGCTAGCTAAATGGTTAGTCATTAGTCATTTATTCATGAACAATAAATTGTATCTGAAATTACGCTATAAAAACAGAAAATTAAATTCATAATATAAAATAAAGTTACATAATTATAGGAAAAAAAAACACGTTATATATTACAACAAGGAATAATACAGCATTACATAGGAATTTCGTTATAGATCTTCAACAGCATAAAGACACTTATTGAACAGGAAACTTTAAGTTGATTTTTAAAAGGGCTTGAATAGATAGTGCTTTTTATATCTTTATCTTTTTATTATCTTTTTATACATAGTTTGGTTTTGGATGTGTGAAAAAAATCACAGCAGTAGTTTATATAACGAAATTAAAAGAAAAACTGACACAGCTAAGTAGGCTCTAGGAAGTTAACGAGTAATAATTGACCAACTTATATTTGTAGTTACAAAGTTAAGTTTGTTTTTGGGATAAATTCATCCCAACTACGGAACCCTTCATTGTGCGTGGTCCGACACGCACTTGGCCGGTTTTTTAAAAGTTGAATTTAATAAACAAAAACTAAAATCTTGCAGATATTTTTGGATAACCCTATTAGGTACATTCACCCGAAAATAATGAAGGGCAACGTATTCTATTCAACCAAACTTTTCGTTGTTTCCATTAATTCGTTACTTGAGTTGGGTAATTTCGCCTAATGAAGACTTAACGTGTACCTCCTAAGTCAACGTTTTAATTTTTCTTTGGAATATAAAACGCACCAGCATTTATGGACTACCTACGTCTTGTAATGGATCCTAGTGCTTTTAATAAGTACCTAATTTTAATATTCTTTGGTCTGAACCAAATTATCTCGTAAAGCCTTATCCTGATCAGGATATGCTTGATCCCTTTAGGATTTAGCCGTGGAGGATGGGGTGTCATTTTGGTTTTGCTTAAAAAAATATCGTTCATGTACCTATCTATCCGTTTAACTACAATTGTTAGCTACTATCTCTCCTAGGCTTTGCACCAAACATATTGATACAATATTTGTAACTAGCTGCGCCCGGCGGTTTCACCCGCATACTTAAGTCTCGATCTCGTGGGAATATCGGGATAAAAGTATCTATGTCCTAACCCAGGTCATGGTCTACCCATTTGCCAAGTTTTATCCAAATCCGTTCAGCCGTTTTAGCGTGAAAGTGTAACAAACTCATTTTCGCATTTATAATAATATTACCTAAGTTAGGAGATGTTTTATCGGAAAATATCTGCAATAAAGTCTTTATCAGAAATAATAAATAAATATCCTTATTATATCTATTTAATTTCTCAATACATTCCGGTTTCTAAACTGAGAGTTTGAAATTGAGAACTTGTCAGAACTCTAAATTCTCCAAAGTAGCTTGCGAAATTCATGATTTCTTTTGTTTATTTACAAACAAATTTTGAATTTTGCGGGCACTACCAAACTACTCAGCATTAGGTACCTAATGCAGAGTAGTTTGGTAAATCAACTTCAAATTCTCAATTCAGAAACCGGGTGTAAGACGAAGCTCGTAACCTCGTATAATCAAATTGAGAATATATATACAAAATATATATTCTCAATTTCAATGCTTCCTATTAAATGGGTTACTGGGTGGAGAGAATATACCTATCGGGCGAAACCGGTCCAATTGTGGCGCGCGTTCTACTTGGGCTGCAGCGAACTTCGGCTCGAAAAAAATATTTTCTTTCAGACGTAGTTAATCTCATCGGCGCGGCGCGCGGCGCGGCGTTTTTCATATACGAAATAATGTTCATTTAAATTCAAATATAGAAACGATTCGGCGCGAAATTCAATAAATGAGGTAAGTATCTATCCCCGTCCTGTCTGTTGACTCGTTTTATATTGAATGTCCTAAAAACGATTAAAATTACACTAGAAAAGTATAAATAATTAAAAATTCATTAATTTCATGTTATTTTTTAATTTTATTTTCGTAATTACATAATTACATAACATAACATCACGCCTGTAATCCCCGAAGGGTTAGCGCCTCAGGCCCTTTGTACACACACGTTTTTCTTGTCGTGAAAAACTACGGTTTATTCGCCGTGTGTAGGCAGGGTCGTCAGTGTTGTATGGAACACTATAGAAGCCTGTTGACAGACATGCTTTTATCTACGGCGCGGTTTATATGCCGCACAGTGGGCTGAAAATCAATCTTCATAGATCACCTTAGTAATTTTTTTTATTTTTTCGGCAGAAATGGGTTTAGGTATCGTATATTGATCAACTTAATCCTATTTCAGTTTTTCAATAATGGTTTTTCTTTACTTTATAGCACTTGGTTGAAAAAAATGTATGGAGAAATATGTAAAAAAAGACATATTTCGACTTTGGTACAAGTGCGACTAATTTCCTTTGGCACGATTATACCCTTTATTTTTCTGCATTTTTGACATATCGCACAATGCGCGCACGCGTTAGATATTGGGAGAAAAAAAAAATGTGTTTTTAGAACATAAAAAAGGTTTGAATCTATTTATAATTGAAATTAAGTATTTAATGGTTATAAATAAAATATATGAACAGAAATGTAATAGCTACCGGTTAAATATAACAAATTTTATGGAAATTAATTAATATTTTTCTAATTTAATAACGAGGATGGTTAGATAATGAGATCTTATGATCTATTTGGCCATTATCTATCATAATGAAATCTAATATCCTATTACTGAGATAATTAGATCTCATTAACTAACAACCCCCCTTCCTAGATGGTTTTTTCGAACCTTAATCGTGTGCATTTAATAACTATTTTCAATAATCTATTTTTCTAAAATTGAACAAGTGATTTTAGTTCATAACCTTGACTTTTATGTTGTTTTAAAGCAGTCTGGCAACCTGGATAACATCCTTGCATTGCTGCAAACTGTTGTGTCTCAGTTCAATTTAAGTCTTTCGCAAGAGTTTGTAGAATTATGCACTAAACAGAAAAAACAGAGGATTGAAGAACATAATCAACAAGACAGTGACGAACTAGCTTACGCTACAGTAAGCAAGTTAAAGAAAGATGGCAAAGAAAATTTGACTGAAGTCATTGATTACACAGGACAACAGCATGTCTGTTGCATGAACTTTTTTTCATGAATCTGAGTAGGTTTTCCACGCTGATTTCAAAAACATATGCCGTTTTTATCTAGCAGCTCTAGTTTAGCGGCTATAAAGTGATGGGATTTTTCACTAAAAATGTTCATAGTTTAAGGTATAAAATTGATTAAATACATTTATTCTGAATGAAATTTTCTTACAAATGATTTTCTCGCGTGAAGTGTGTTAGAATTACTATTTTGAATGCTCCAACAATAATCAGCCATCATATTTTCGTTCTAATATCTGTCCTCCATGTTGCGAATATCCCGGTGAAAACGCTCCCCTTATTCCTCGCTGAGGTCACCGAGATTTTCAAGAAAATATTCTAAATGACTGTAAAAGTAGTGAAGCTAAACACTTATATTGCATCCAAGCTCCTAAAAGTGTATCAGCAACTGTTCAACGTGCTGAATATAGCCATCAGACTTTCTATTTTCCAAAAAATTCGTCACTACCCAAACAAACTCTTTCCATGCACATTTCTCGATCTGTCATTTATGGTTGATAAAATTTGTATCATCTATCATCTTGATTTAGTGATCTGGGATAACCAAAGCAATCAAAATCACTGTCTTCACTACTGTCGTCATTATCAGTTTGTTGACTGCACTCGTTTGGATGTTCCGAAGATGTACATGGCTGCCAAGGTATTGGTGTGTCACTAGTATTCAAGACTGGTGTTATAGCAGATTTAAGTTAAGATATATCCACTTCGGACAATTTTTATGGTCTATTCCTATGATTTTCGTAACACAGAAATAACAGTCATCGTGATGATTGGATGGTTCACGCCAGATCATCGGAGCTTTGTACTTAAAAGAAGGTATTTTTTTGTTTGCCTATTATCGCAAAGACTCAACACAACTTTTACATACCAAACTAGGTATCCAGGGCTTGGCGTTCGTCAGCAATAGAAACCCAAATTGTCCAAATATGCTTTTTTCACGAAGACCGACACGTTCAAACGAAATTTTTGAACATATTTTCTGGACAAATAACACAAAAACAGTCAGGGCTGTTTAAACATGTCCTTCTTAAAGAATACATGATAAAACTTGTACAGAAACTAGTTTAGTTACACCGCTATTGATAGAAATGATCGATTACTTAAGTAAATTCAAGACGGTACCTGTATCTCACTAACTAGAGCTGCTACAAAAAATCTGAGGGTAGATTCGAAATCAACGTACCCAAATTAGTAAACAACCGCAGAAAAACTTTATGCAACAAAAAAAAGTTTGATTTTGTTGTCCTGTGTTATTTAATGAAAAATCCTGAAGAGGTAGCGATATTTTCGCAGCTAACTAAAACTCAGAATTACAAGAAATGTACTTTTACTCCGGAGAAAGCGCTTGGATTGCTGCTATCACTTAAACTGACGAAGTGGCAAAATCTACAATCCGCGAGGGTGCATCTAATATTTATCCATCGTATTAAAAAGTGCAACAGGCTAAATTAGTATGTTACCCTCCAAAGGAGGCATTAATGGCCAAAGTATCTCGTCAAGCTCTTCTTGACATAACTGTGCAACGTATACTCAAAAGTCTACCAGACAAGCCGCCTCACCAGTCCTTAAATTTATTGTCAAAATGGGGTTTCGATGGGTCATCAAGCCAAATAGTATTTTTCATTTATTTAAGATTTTTTAATTGTTTTTTAGGTGTATGAGGAACAGGGTGTAAAGTTCACTCATCCACCATAGAAAAGGGAGGATCCTCCGACCAGACGGGTGTTGTGTCTGGCGGGCAACTGCCCATCGGTTGGAAGTTGAAATCTTGTATGTATGTCGATCGCTCGGTAAACTCTAACTGCGCGATGCAGGATTTGTGTGACGTCATGTCTTTGATGCGTAGTTTGTATGTGGCGGTGTAACCGCTACATCACTCCCCTCCGGAGACCGGAGGTCGATAGTGGGCTGAATCTTGCGATGCTTCACACAGTGCCAGCTGTGGTTCCAGTGAGTCGGAACCGGGTGCCACATAGTTCGCGGTGAGTCGGAACTTTCTGTGGTGATTGCGGCGATTGTGGTGATTCCCCAGTGAGTCGGGGTGATTGAGGTGGTTGCTGTGATTCCCCAGTGAGTCGGGGTGATTGAGGTGATTGCTGTGATTCCCCAGTGAGTCGGGGTGATTGAGGTGATTGCGTTGATTGCGTTGATTGCGTTGATTCCCCAGTGAGTCGGGGTGATGAGGCTGAGGGTGATGACCAGGAATGCGCGTTCGCTGCATGCTGGTGGTCAGGATACCCGTTGAAGTCGTGGGTGCTGGCTGGCTGTGTGACTCGCCTCACGAAAGCTTGCGGGAGTGATGATGATGATGACGTCACGCCGAAGTAACTGCACGAAGGCTGCGTTGACGTTCATACTCGGGGTCACCAATTTAGTGGTATGAGTAACAGGGTGTAAAGTTCACTCATCCACCTTAGAAAAGGGAGGATCCTCCGACCAGACGGGTGTTGTGTCTGGCGGGCAACTGCCCATCGGTTGGAAGTTGAAATCTTGTATGTATGTCGATCGCTCGGTAAACTCTAACTGCGCGATGCAGGATTTGTGTGACGTCATGTCTTTGATGCGTAGTTTGTATGTGGCGGTGTAACCGCTACAGTTTAAGTTTCTTTTCACAATTAAAAAGAAACTTAAACAATTAAAAAATCTTAAATAAATTCAATCTTAAAGGCATTCCCTTTTTTGTATTTTAATGCATGTTTTATTAACCCTCAAATCCTACCCATCCTAGGAGAAACATTATTCCTACCCAGGGGTTTCATAGACCCCAATATTTAAATCATTAATACTAAATAAATTAAACACAAATTTAATGAAAATATTATTTATTTAGAAAGAAAGCTTAACTAACATTACAACAAAATATTTATTATTCTTGGGTGACACATTCATCACATCTTGGTACAGTATGTTCACCGCAGAGAGGTTTACGGCACATGCCACAGAAAATCTTCGTTTTACGATCCTTCCCCCTTGGGCAGACAGCACATCTTTTTTTTGCCATAGGAGCAGGATTTGCTTCGACTAAAGGACGCTTTTTTTGTAAAATTCCTCTTATGAGGTCTTGGAGATTTGTGGGCAAAGAAGGCCATGTTAATCTTTCTTCCATTTGAGGGGTGATCAAGTCCAAGGCAAGTTTTCTTAGGAAAAGACGTCTTTTCATAGCTTTTTTTGTGGCCATTTTTAGCAACACATATGAGTTAACACCCACTATATTCATAAGGCCGAAAAAAATTGCCATTGGCCATCTCTTTGTCCTCCTAGACACACTGTACTTGTGACATAACTGGTCCATCAAATCGACGCCAATTTTTGTCTTATTATAGAACTCTACTATCTCCGGTAGTCGATTCTTTGCATCAGGATCTGCTGTTGCATGCATTGTCGACAACATGGGAACAATTTTTTTTTGTTTGGACTTTGGTGGACAATAAGATAAAAGAGTAAGTTCCTCTGAATAGGCAAACTTTGCAGTGTTGCGATCATGGTCTTTGACCTCAAGAAAAGAAGGAGGGATTTCTCTTTTGTTTCTACGTAGGGTACCTACAAGTGTAACTTGCTTTTGCAACAATTCTTTTGCAACTGGAATCGAAGTGAACCAGTTATCACAGGTGAGGTTACGGTTTGTGCCATGAATTGACTCAGTCAATTTCAAAGTAAAGAAATGTGCAGAGGGTAAATTCGTAGGACATGAACCTTTGCCCAAATATACATAAGCATCTAACATATAGGCTATTTTGGCATCGCAGGTCATCAAAACAACAGCATAAACCAGTGTACAAACAGCAGCACAAATATTACTAATATTACTCTATTCCTACCCTGGGGTCTGATGAACCCCAAAATAGCGATAGCTACGTTTTGAGTGCACCAGTGCTAACGCACTACTGACGAGAAGATGGCCGACGGCGTCATCGAAGATTAGCTTGAGTCACGTGACCATGCGTTTCGTTTCCGCAAAAATATTTAAAAAAAATTAAACACTGGGGTTTGCTGGACCCCCGGGTAGGGTTTAAGGGTTAAACACTGCAGGGAAGGGTATCAATATAGGGAGTAATATTAGATACTGAGGGCATTAGATCTCATTATCTAACTACTTTCACTAACTAACAAAAATCTTTAGATAATAACCATGTACCTTTAATATAGTTGTTATGTTGAATCGATTGCTATTCCATTTATGTTCATATATTTTTTTATAATCCTTATATAATCATTTAGTACCTAATGTCAATTATAAACATATTAAAACCTTTTTTATATTCTAAAAACACATTTTTTTTTCTCCAAAATATAACGCGCGCGCGCTTTGTGCGATATGTTAAAAATGCAGAAAAATAAGGGGTATAATCGTGCCAAAGGAAATAAGTCGCACTTGTACCAAAGTCGAAATATATCCTGTTTTACATATTTCTCCATACATTTTTTCAACCAAGTGCTATATAGTAAAGAAAAACGGTTATTGAAAAACTGAAATAGCATTAATTTGATCAATATACGATACCTAAACCCATTACTGTCGAAAAAATTACTAAGTTGATCCCCAAGTCTATGAAGATCGATTTTCAGCCCACTGTGCGCCGTACCGTTAAGAAACCGTGCCGTGTACAAAGGGCCTGAGACTGTATTGTATGTACACACAGCAAACCTAATCGGTTTACATCCCACACACGGGTTATTGTGCACTGTGTGTGTAAATTAATGAGTCGGTGTGTCGGGTACGAATGGCAAACGCTAAACTGTATTGTTATTTAGGTATATATTTTATTATTTTGTGTCAAATAAAATTACCTATCTGTCGTAGGTAGTTATACCCGCTTTAATCGAATAGTCTGCATATAAAATTCTCGTGTCACAATGTTAGTTGCCATTCTCCTCCGAAACGGCTAGATCGATTTTTATGAAATTTTAAATTTTTTAATGTATATTCGGTAGGTCTGAGAATCGGTCGTAATCTATTTTTCATACCAAAAGGGTGGTCCACCCCAAACAAATAATTTATATGGCAAAACAACGTTTGCCGGGTTAGCTAGTATTTAGCTAAAAATAGCCGAAAAAAACGTTTCTTGTATGGGGACCCCTTTTTATGCGGCAATAGATATACACAATCTGTGAAAATTTTAACTGTACCTATTATGGTTCATGAGATCAGCCCGCTGACAGACAGACGAACAGCGGGGGCTTAGTAATAGGGTTTCGTGTGGCACTCTTCGGGTACGGAACCTTAAAAATGATTAATTATGGTGCGAATACGTGTTTCGTTAGATATTCGTATAGATAATAAATGTGAATATCTTCAAGTCTCTTAGTGTACTTTCCATACCTACATTATATTATCGATAACTATTAACCATGTTATTGGTTACCTAATTGAGGAATAATATCAGAATTTAACCTTAGGTCATCGAACGGTTGCCTAATTAATGAGGTTAACTGGTATATTAACATTAGTACTCCATTAGCTGCTGAGAACAAACATAATTAATTGCCTACTGCATTTGGCCATCGTGCAGCAGGTATCTCAAAAAACTACTCTACTGACAGAGCTAGATAAAATATTAATTTCTAAAAGAAATGAGCGGCTTTCTTATTATTTAGAGAAAATGTAAATACTAAATAAAGCATTGTAATTTATTACCCGACTATGGCAATGCCAAAAGGAAGGGTTATGATTTTAGCAGTCTATGTATGTATGTATGTTAGTATGTAGGTATGTAAGTACTAAACCGATTTTGATGAATAAGGTATCAATAGATTCGTAAATGCCGAGGGCATTGTCAATTGTCAATGCTCGAATAAAAAATAAAAAAATAGTTCTATACTTACTTATAAATTACAGAAAACCTATAAGAAGTCAATGGTCTTAAAATAACATGGTAAATATACCAATATTGTGCGTACAAACTTACATTTACAGTTGAAATGCACGTGAGAAAATGTTTTTCAACTACAATGTTAAGTTTTATTTGTTCTTGGGATAAATTCATCCCAACAACAGAACCCTTGATTGTGCGTGGTCACTTGGCCTGTTTTTATAAATTAATGAACTTTAGTATTCAATTAATCATTATTTTATTTACATACCCTTTAAAGTTACTAGAATTTTGTCAGTGAAATTGTTCCTTAAACCATAACAAAAGTGCACAACTTACTATGTTATGAAAGTAGTTGCTACATGAATGAAACGGCTGCATCATGGGTTTAAAATATGTAAATATTGTTAGTACTATTTGTTCATTATTTAGTATTTTCTACAATCAATAGCATTTTTTTTACCTTACATAAATACTTTTCAAAGGCTGACCGTATTTATGTTTTTGCGCTCTCCTATAAAATTTCGTTTTAAGTCCTTACTAGGTTTTGAAATGGGGCAGCCGCACGGCTTTATCTTGATCATTTTTGTACCTACCTATGTCTTGATTTCTGTCTGAAACATTTTCTTGTTTCGTACTTTTCAGATCACTTTTATTTTTCCGTAGTCTGGTTACAGTTTTTTCAACTTATTTTATTATTATTTTTGGAACGAAGTTCCTTATCGCACCTTATACTCTGCACACGCGGCGAATTACCAAAAATGGTGTAATATTTTGACCGTCACAACACTTTTGTTGCGTAAAAAAAGTTTGACTGTCACAGTGAAAGGAACTTCGTTTCAACTGGATGTCACACGACACCTCTCAACTTTTTTTTCCATCTTAACCTTTTTAAGGGACCTAAGTAGCGGCAACTCTTTTGCCACCATGAACTTTATAATTTTTTATCATGGACGTCGTTTCCCCTTTTAGCAATGACAATATTTTCACGAGTTTACTTACACATGCGAAGAGTTTTTGGTACACACGGCTGTAGCCGTTTCATTCACATTTCCAGTTTAAGTTGATCTCGCATTGTATGAGATTTCCGTACAATGCGAGGTTGGCTTATACTGGAAATGTATAGCTTGATGTGTAGCCGTGTGTACCTATCAAACCAATCTCACAAAACGAATGCTATCATAAGGAACTGGGAACGATGAATATTAATTAAAAACAGTCTCAAGTGGAATGTTAATTTAATTGTTAACTGCGTACCTACGGCTACAATATTGTGTAAACTAAACCGCTTTCAGTTTATTCATCACTTAATTATTCAAATCCGAGGGCTTACCTATGTAACTACTTAGCTTATACTTAACATCTACGTCTGAAAGGTAAATTGTAATGAGTTGATAGATGGTACCTAAAAATTATGACCCAATTTTGACAAAAATGGAGTTGCGAAAACGCTTTGTTTTCGAAAAGCAGAAAGCATCTAGGCGTTCATCATCATCATTTCAGCCGAAAGACGTCCACTGCTGGACATAGGCCTCCCCAAAGCACCGCCACTTCGACCGATTCTTTGCTTTCCGCATCCAGCGGATTCCTGCGGCCTTCACAAGGTCATCGGTCCATCTTGTGGGAGGCCTTCCAACGCTACGTCTTCCGGTACGTGGTCGCCATTCCAGAACCTTTCGACCCCATCGGCCATCTGGGTGTTATTTTAAATCTATATATATAAAAATCAATTGCTGTTCGTTAGTCTCACTAAAACTCGAGAACAGCTGGGCCGATTTAGCTGATTTTGGTTTTGAAATGTTTGTCGTAGTCCAGGGAAGGTTTAAACGGTGAGAAAATATGGAAAAACTCACGAAAAAAAAATATGAAGAAAATTCACGTTCTCATATATTTTGTGTGGATCGGCTTTTTTGATATCTCGGTAGGTAGGTAGGGTAGGTAGGGTAGGTAGGGTAGGTAGGGTAGGTAGGGTAGGTAGGGTAGGTAGGGTAGGTAGGGTAGGTAGGGTAGGTAGGGTAGGTAGGGTAGGTAGGGTAGGTAGGGTAGGTAGGGTAGGGTAGGTAGGGTAGGTAGGGTAGGTAGGGTAGGTAGGGTAGGTAGGGTAGGTAGGGTAGGTAGGGTAGGTAGGGTAGGTAGGGTAGGTAGGGTAGGTAGGGTTATGCACATTCATTGACTGTTAGGCGGAACGAAGTTTGCTGGGTCAGCTAGTCTATATATATAAAAATCAATTGCGGTTCGTTAGTCTCGCTAAAACTCGAGAACGGCTGGGCTGATTTAGCTGATTTTGGTTTTGAAATGTTTGTCATAGTCCAGGGAAGGTTTAAACGGTGAGAAAATATGAAAAAGATCACGAAAAAAAAAATTATGAAGAAAATTCACGTTCTCATACATTTTGTGTGGATCGTTTTTTTTATATCTAGGTAGGGTAGGTAGGGTAGAAATTTTAAAATCCTAAACATGCACATTCATTGACTGTTAGGCGGAACGAAGTTTGCTGGGTCAGCTAGTTTTAAATAAATTATAATTCATATAGGTACCTACCTACCTAAATTAGATGCAGTATTCAGGTGGACTACTTTTCAACCTTATCACTAAGGTTATAAGGGTGAAAGTGCCAACCGCAAATGTCCGCGGTTGTACACACGGCTACACATCAAGCTATACATGTCCAGTTTATGCTGATCTCGCATTGTATAGGATTTTCGTACTATGCGAGGTCAGCTTATACTGGAAATGTATACCTTGATGTGTAACCTATTCGGCTTCACAGTTGAAATCTTGTAAAAGATTTCTACTTACTGTAATCCGATTGAGTTGTTTTGCACGTCCTTGCGGATAAAGGTTTCGACAGGCGCGACGCGACTCTGGTGGAACAAATTCTATGAAAATTTAATCGAAATTGGTATACCGGATTTACCTATTAGAATACAATATTATTATCATAAGACCGATCTGATGGTAACTGGCCTGCTAATGCTGGTTTAGTCCCATCTCGGAACCCATGAATTTATTTATTCGAAAAATTCGGTTCTCAATTCGTCTGTATGTTTTTTTTTTTTTTTTGTATGTTTGTTACGCGATTACTCCGCCGATTATGAATTGATTTTGATGATTCTTTTTTTGTTTGGTAGATCATACTTCAGAGGTGGTCCCATATAAATTTTATTAACTTTGCTTGGGTAGTTTTTGAGTTAGCTTCAATAATACGTATTTTTTCCCACTTAATATGTGGATGATATGATAACTTCCTGTCACTGTTATTTACATAGCAGCTAGTGGTATTCGAATTTGTTTGGGGTAGGTACCACAGCTAAAAAGTGAAAAATAAAAACTTTTTACAAAAAAAAAAACAACCGACTTCAAAAAAAAACACTACAAAGTGAAAAATAACTTTAATTTCGGAAGTCGGTGACAAAGAACGAAAATTCAAAACCAAAGACACCGACTTCCGAAATTTAAGTTATTTTTCACTTTGTAGTGTTTTTTTTTTGAAGTCGGTTGTTTTTTTTTTTGTAAAAGGTTTTTATTCGATATGTAGGTACCTAAATTGAATTAACTACCTTAATTGTGTGTGAATTTTTCATAGGCATGATAAATAAATTCATGGGTGCCGAGATGGGGCTAAACCCTAATGCAATGCACGATTTTTATTAATGTCAATTCATAGGCAGGTATTCAAGAATGTTCTCAAGTAAGTAGGACATAAGAATTAGGGCCGGCGCCCAGTGGCGGCACGGCATGGCAAGGGATTTTTATGCAACGAATAGAAATAAAACTTATATGTATGACAGTCAAATTTAAATTTCAATGATGATGCCTAAGGACGTCGCGGCATGCTTAAGGATACCGCGGCATCCTTAAGGATACCGCGGCATCGTTGCCGTTGGAATTTAAATTTTATTGTCATGCCATTAAGTTATATTTCTATTCGTCGCATAAAAATCCCTTGCCATGTCGTGCCGCCACTGGGCGCCGGCCCTTAGGAACCTACTACCTAGTCTACCTACTGAAGGATTGTCACCACAGAGCGACGAACGTGTCCACTAAGTAATTTAGTTACATGTTTCCTGAAGACTAATAGGTACCTATTTTAAAACCAGCGCTGTGGCCAGGTCCCTCTTTTCCATTGAGCATTCTGGGCAAGTGCCCAGGGCCCCGCGAGCGACGGAGGCCTTATGTGCCTAGGGCGTCCAATTGGTTAAAGGCGGCCCTGGCTGTAGCTCTGTCTCGTGTAGTGTCACAGCATTATGCTGAGCGATGGCCGTTTTGCGTGGATGTGACTCATATTTTCCCATAACTGTATTTTTTTTTGTGTTTATGTTTTTTCTTGGCTTCATGTTTACCGCATTAAATGTATTTTCTTTCTTTCTGTACTCTTCTGCCCAACCCTTCGAGGAAACAAGGCGTAATCATAAATGTTATGTTTTTTTCTTTATGCAGCACCGTTCGCTGTCACTGTCTTAGCACACCCTAGCTATCTAACTTTCGCTCTGGCTTTCGACATTATCTACCGGATACTTGTTCACTAATCAGTTTACTTGCACCCTAATGCAATGTAAAATGGCAGCTTAGTAGAAGTATAGGAGTACAAACTGGTTTCTGGGATGATCATCGTCATTTTTAACCAACTTTAAAAAGGAGGAGGTTATACATTTAATCTCCTCCTTTCGTCCATCGATATTTTTTTCAATTAAATATATATTTATATTCGATTTTGTAAATTGGTAGAGGAATCTTGCGCGGTAGTCCCATATTTTTTATTAACTTTGCTGGGGTAGTTTTTGAGTTAGCTTCGATAATACGTATTTAATCCAATTTGTGATCTTAATGATGTTATAATACTTCCTTTTCTGTTGTTTACATAGCAAGTAGTGGTATACGAATTGGTAGATACTATAGTTAAAGGCTCGTGCAGACAGCGCGATATCGCGGGCGCTACAATGGTCGCGCTGCCTGTGTACCCGCGATATCGCGCTGGTCTTTACGAGTCTTAAAACGTTAAAAATAAAAAAAAACTTGTTTGCAGAAAAAAAAAAACCGACTTCCGAAAAAAGTACTACAAAGTGAAAAATTACTTTGTATTATATTTTTCACTTTGCAATGTTTTTTTTTTTTGGAAGTCGGATGTTTTAGTCTCAAAATGTGTGTCCAGTAACTGTTACCTTTTCACGCCCAAACGGTTGCACGGATTTGGATGAGGCCTGAGCAACACAGATAGATAGACCCTATAACATGGGTTAGGACATAGGATGAAAAGAGTAACCGTGGAGTTTCTTGCCGGCTCTTCTCCATAGGAAGCGACCAATTGGAACCGTGCACCTAGCTTCTGACGTTTCATAAGTGCCCTTGTAGGTTTATGTGAAATAAAATATTTTGATTTTGATACTTATATCCGGGTAGTACGTTTCCGTGGCTGGGTGGTATTTCCGACAAAAAAAGCTATAGAAAAAAAGGTAGTTAGAGAATATTTGTTGAAGTTGTCTTTACTCCTGTAGGTAAAAGAAAGTGTAGCTTAGATTTTAGAAATTGGCGCCATGGATTTAATAGGCTTTTATTACATCGTCGCTGAGCAAACGACTTTTTACCTCTCTGTGATTATTTCCTGTTCCTAGATAAAGGAATCTGTTTTCAATCGAGGTCTTATTTCCAGGGTATACGAAAGCTATTAAATTCCGATAAACAAGCTTCTAGCACCTAATTTCCTTAGCAGGTAGGAATTGATATTTCATTCATTATTATTATTATACAATGGACTCGCTCACAATGGGCCTTATCAAAAGGCTAAAAGTCACCCAAAGGGCAATGGAGAGGGCTATGGTTGGAGTTTCCCTACGTGATCGAATCAGAAATTAATAGATCCGTAGGAGAACCAGGGTAACCCACATAGCCCGAAGAATTGCCAAACTTAAGTGGCAATTGTTCGCAGAACAGATGGCCGATGGCCGAAAGGTTCTGGAGTGGCGACCGCGTACCGGAAGACGTAACGTTGGAAGGCCTCCCACAAGATGGACCGATGACCTTGTGAAGGCCGCAGGAATCCGCTGGATGCGGAAAGCAAAGAATCGGTCGAAGTGGCGGTGCTTGGGGGAGGCCTATGTCCAGCAGTGGACGTCTTTCGGCTGAAATGATGATGATGATGATGAATACTAGCTACTGCGCCCCTGCTTCGCACGGTTTTTATGACTTGACAAAACATTGAGATTTCTTTATTTAATACTAGCTGTTCGTGACCGGCGTCACCCGGGTGAATTTCATGTCTCTATCCCCAGTTCTTTTCTTTCATACAAACGTTTTCATGACAAATAGAAACACAACAAAAAAAAACAAGAAAGTTGTTCAGTATGACAGGTAAAAACACCTCCTTGATGGATGCAGATTACTACAGGCTCCTGCAGACAGGGGCGACGCGACGTGACACTATTAGAACAATTTCTATGAATACTTCATGGATATTTGTTCTACCAGAATCGTGTCGCACCTGTCTGCGGTAGCCTTAAATCTCCACTCTGTATAATAGTAGGTATGTATAGATTATGATTTCAGTCGGGTTTACTGTATGGAACTGTGGTAACATTTTTAATAGATAGTAAAGGAATACATTTCAATCCGCAAATGTTTATTGATGTGTAGGTACACACTGTTTCACATCAAGCTATACATTTCCAGTATAAACTGACCTCGCATTGTACGGAAATCCCACACAATGCGAGATCAGCATAGACGGGATTTGTAGCCGTGATGTGTACCATATAGCCGTGCGTTCCTACCTCTATAAGCGACAGTCGAGCGTAAAGGCTTGTGCAGACCAGCGCGACACGCGACGCGACACAAAGGCACCGCTCGTCGCGCGACGGGTGGTGCCTTTGTGTCGCGTCGCGTGTCGCGCTGGTCTGCACAAGCCTTCATTTAACATCTGCTATTTATGACTCTTTCTTAGATTTCGTGGAACTAACTAACATAGCTTCTTTAGTATCGTATTCTATTTGAATGGCCAAATGTGAGTGCTGTGTTCCCGTGGTGTGGCCGCATTTTTTGTCGAACTTACTATTACAGTTGACAAATATAAATTCTAATGAATAATACCCATACAATATGTATTGTTGTATTAAGGCTCGTGCAGACCAGCGCGACACGCGACGCGACACAAAGGCACCGCTCGTCGCGCGACGAGCGGTGCCTTTGTGTCGCGCGACAAGTCGCGCTGGTCTGCACAAGCCTTTAGTGCATGTTTATCACTCCATATTTTTATAAACCTCAAGTGAGAAACCCCGCTCCTGAACCTCTATAAGCTAGAAACTCGAGTTAGTGTGAAACCTTCATAAGCGTAAAAGAGAGCAGTCCCTTGAACTCTCGCTTATCCAGGTTCGACTGTATAGATTTATGCTTGTGACTGTACCTATCTAGAGTTTGCAACGTTTACTAAATACTTAAACAATAATAGCCTATTTTCTTTAGCAAAAGTTATGACCGAGCAGAATCATCAGCTATGCTAATCTAGACATGAAAAATAGTGTGCTTTCTCATTTATAGATTAGTAGGTATGACAACCCAATTTGAATTATTAGGTACTTATTTGTAGTAGGTAGATGATATTTACCTATCTAATTTTATTTCTAATGGAAATTACTTTGCTGTTGACTGGGAATTGCAGTTTGACATGGAAGAGCTCCCTACCTAATTTTAATACCTATCTACACATTTTACTAAAAGCTTTCACCACATTTTTGCGTATGGTGTGGCCTCCGAGGGTTCCGTAGCCTATCTATACTTCATTTGAAATAAGATTAGACGTTTAAATAAACCTTTTTTAAAGTCCGTTCAACCGATTTTGACTTCTATTGCGTTGGTGGCATGACAATTAATGACACCTGCAGTAAACAGTTGGTATTGTAACCACTTTTTTGCTTTTAATGTCATCCCTATGCCTACGGTATAGAAGTCAAAATCGGTTAAAGAACAACAGTAGTTCCTAGCCTCCGTCAACTAGAGTGGTATTTTTACGAACATTTTTCATTATAACTTCATAAGTCTAAAATTATGCTGTATAATAAATAAAAATATGATTTATTAGCTGCTGTCCCCGGCTTCGCCCGCGTGGTTTTACTCCATAGAACAATTTTTTTTTTCATAGTCCATAATTTAATTTGATTAGATTTGACTGCGCCGACTGTACCAAATTCAAGTTGTTAGTATTCGTTCGCACATTAAATTTAATTATTTAAAGAGTGGTATCCGTTCGGAATAGAAAATAAATATGAGTTGAAACAAATACCAGTGGTATTAGTTGTTGTTGGTATTAGAACGGAATAAATCAAGTGGATTGGACATCGATTATCGTGTTACCCAGTAACTGGGTTGTGGAAGTCAGATAGGCAATCGCTTCATGTGAAATACTTATACTGCTGCATCCGGTTAACCTGGAAGCCGATCTGGAGGCAGATGATGATAAAAGTGGATTAGGACCAAACGAACATAGAACCAGAAAAAGAGCAAGAGCATTCTTTTCTTGATATCATAGTTATAGTTATATGGATAGTTAGACTATCGAAATAATGCTCCATTTTTTTTTTTTTGGGTTGGATATTATCAAATAACTTCTCCCGCTCTGGGCGGAGCGGGAGGGCGTGTCAGACTCTTACTGACTAAAACCCACCCGTGTTCCTTCGGTTGCCCTGTTGCCGGGGGCCACGATTTCCCTATCGGTTTTCTTCGAACATGCACCACCTGCACCCTAATTAAGTAATACATGATTAATCAAACTTTGAATCTTTGATTATACATTTATAATGTAGGCGAGTACTAAAGGGTTTTTGAAAATTCGATCTGTAAGAGTAGGGAACAGTGGTGGCCCAGTGGTAACGGCCGCGATTTACGAGTTGTAGGTCGTAGGTTCGAACCCAGACAGGCACTGTGTAAATTATTTCATCACCACTGCTCTCAAAAACGGTGAAGGAAAACATCGTGAGGAAACCGGCATGTTCTAGAACCGAAAATTCGAAGACATGTGACATCTACCAACCCGCACTGGGCCCGCGTGGTGGATTACGGCCCACTCCCTCTCACAGAGAGGCCTGTGTCCCAGCAGTGGGAACATTATAGGCTGATGATGATGATGATGATGAATAATGTAGGCGAGTACTAAAGGGTTTTTGAAAATTCGATCTGTAAGAGTTTGTATGAAAATCTTATTCGATGAGTTAATAAACTTGATACTTGGTATGAATAGATTTTTAAATACCTAATTAGTAAAATTTGTCATATTTTTTTTAACTTTGCCTCAACGGGGTTTTAGGTGGTGTTCAAGTTTGTATCGAAACTCGGAATTAATACTTTTCACAGAATAAATAGTTAGGTACTTACAGTTTTTATGTTTTACGAAAATCGACCCCTAGCGGGGCAAAAAGAGGTAAGTAGTTAGGCTTTTACGGGAGGATTTTACTCCGTGACTTGATTAACTCAAAAATTGGTATTTAAATAATCTTTATTTAAATCAAATTTTGGACAACAGCAAACAATTTTTGAAAAATTAAGCCCTGGGGCTGAATAAAGGGGATGAATTATCTTATTCCTTTATCTCTAATTATCATCATTGAATTCATAATCATTAACTTTCGATAGACTTATATTTCTTTACCTACGAATCCTAGCCAGGCTCCAGCAATGGTATAAAAAGTATTTAGATAATTATTATCATACTTGTAATTACGAGTATATGAAACGGGACTCGAATAGGTACACACGATTTCCAGTATAAGCTAACCTCGCATTGTACGAAAATCCTATTCAATGCGAGATCAGCATAAACTGGAAATGTATAGCTTGATGTGTAGCCGTGTGTACTTCCTTGTAGACTTGATTTTTTAACAAATTTTGTTCAATTGGATTCAAGGAATAATTTCAGGAAAAATTAGGATGGTATAAGATCGTTCAGTGTCGTATTAATTCATTTTAAGGAAAACGCCTAATGTACTTGAGTACTTTTTATCACAATGTGTTTTTACACGAACGAAATCAATTATTTCTTCGCAAGATTGTGTAGATTATTATGCACGGTTCCTTATTGTTTAGGTAAATAGCATAACTAACGGCTAGCCACTATGTATACTGTTAACTTGTTTTTCTTGCTGGCTCTTAGTTTATTGTTAGGCGCTAGGCAATTTATTGATATACGTAGTGACTATATAGGTCCCCCAAATTACAGGAACATGAATCTAGAGGACCTCATTCTTGAGGACATCAGTGAGTCTATAAATATTGAGGACCAAAGATCCATAGTAATTACAATTACAATGGTGATGATAATGACGTCATGTTCGTTTGTTCCACAGGAGCTCACTTGCGCAGAGCCACATCGCAGGACGCGGAGAAACGTCGGTCATCGTTAGGTCATGTGCCGACCATCCGACACCGGGCTTCAGACGCCTTCCTCGACCCTCATCATGCTGCCATACTATTCCGGGATTCACGAGGGGTGAGTGTCAAACGACTTACAACCGAGATTATACTGGCAGCATATTAATTCTGCAATACGCTAGACAAAAAAATCTTGTCACCCATAATGAGAGGCGAAGAAAAATCTGCATGCCGCGTTCAGTCACGAGCATGAATATATTACCACGGACAGATCAGCAACAATATCTGATTTCATGATTAATTCGTAAATATCTGTTCTCAAGAAGTTGGCAATTCTCGGCAATTTTGAAGCATATCTAACGAAGTGGTTATGCTTAACAAAAGTAAATGACTAATAACCATGCATCAGATTACGACATTTTAAACAGCAACAAATTGCTCATTTTTTAAAGTATTTTTAATTTTGTCGTGTTTATTAGAACTACGTTCACTCATGTTAAGAATCGCCGAATGAAGTAATCTGAAGTTATAAACTAACTAGTACTAATCGCGTAATTAGCACCTGTTTGGTATCCTTCGATTAGCTACTTAGAATTATTAAGTACCTACTATAATTTTATTAGCCTTCATTTTCATTATTCAGAATCTAAGTAGGTAATACGGCTGTCTATGTTGGTATAATATATTGAAATTAATTGTGCTGTGGTTAGGGTTCAAAATTAGGTATTTAATTAATTTTATCAATAATATTAGAACAACGGTAAAGGCCAAAGGCCAACAACGTTAGGCTTCATTTACATGACGCAAACACAAACATGCTGTCCGGGCGCAGCTCTGGCGTCGTGTAGAGGAAGCCTAGGGTCGTAAAATATAGATTTAATTCGCGGGCATTATGATAAAACCAATAACGGTGCAAAACAAAAGTACTGTTACTAGATCAATTAAATAAAAGACGTATTTTATATTAGTCTCATAATTATTCCTAGCATTGAGACTACTGATTTTCATCTAGACGTGCCCAGTCAGCTCTCCAAGCTGATCCTCTGTTCTTTTTTGTATCCTTCTACATGTGAAATAGTGTTTATCTCAATAAACATGCCAGCTTATAAAATATCCGCCGAGGTCGGTTGACAAAGCCAACCGGACAAAACCTCTACAGTACATACTAAAAGTATTTTTATCAAACATGCTTGGAAATTCTAGCATTATTTCGATAACTTTCTGCGAGATAAATCGAAATTGCTGTACTGGTCAAAAACAAGTGACTCAGCTCCCGGCAACGTTATCTACAAATTCATATCTGTCCTATTAAGCGGCCAAATAAATTACTATGAAAACTCATAACTATCGTGTTACTTAAAAATGGAACTAACTTTTTACTTCGACCCATGGCAACCAAGGAGGTAAATTATCAAAGGTTTTATTTAAATTTCGAACTGGTCTAGCAAATAGAGCAGTAAAGAAGAAACAAATGCACATATTGGCGCGTGATACATTTTCTTTGTTTGTCATTGATTCTGGAATTTATAATTAATTTACTTAGTTTGAATTTCCGCGCATTGTTTGACTAAAGTACTTACTATACAAGCCTTGGCCGCAACCGGGCATTGATGGATTCACATGTGTGCCTCAGCTTCAATGCCCGAATTGCTGGCCGTGACAGTAATGTACTAAGTATTTATCTCACGAAGCGACGCGCGATATACTTGTGGTAACCAAGTGTACAAACACGCGTGTGAATGTGTGCGTGACGAGTTGCGCCGAGTAGTAGTAAAAAAACTTAACCGACTTCCAAAAAACAACACTACCTACTAAGTAAAAAATAACTTATACTTCGGAAGTCGGTGTCTTTGGTTCTGTGTTTTGCCACCGATCTAAACTTACTTTTCAATTTGTAATTTTAGGACTTTTGGGACCATAAGTTCAGCCGGTACTTGTCTTTGCAAATGACCCTATAACATAAATAGCCGTGCCCTATATTGATGATTTTTCACTTTTTGGCAATGCTCATCATTGACAAGCTGTATCTTCGCAACCAATAGATGTAGGTTGGGCTCACATTGTAGCAAATTTTGCTTGCTTCCCAAAAATATACAACAAAGATACCTAAAAACGCGTCTTTAAGGTATTTTTTTTTAAACTGAAAGATTTGCCAGAATTTCGCAGTATTTCGAACACTATGGGAGTAGCACAAGGTTTCAGGGTTGTAAACTTGGGTAAGAACTACTCTCAGGGGACCTAACAACATCCTGCCGGGGCTGCGAATAAGGGCCGAAAGGGACATCGTGGCCCCCGGCAACAGGGCAACCGAAGGAACACGGGTGGGTTTTAGTCAGTAAGAGTCTGACACGCCCTCCCACTCCACCCAGAGCGGGAGAAGTTATTTGATAATTTCCCAACCAAAAAAAAAGGGGACCTAACAACATATTATAAAAATATCGTAGTTACATGCGCGTTCGCGATGTTTGACGTTGTTATTGACTGGGCTATTGTGATACCTACCCCACGCCAATTCGTGTGTACCGCAACTTGCTATGTAAACAACAGTGACAGGAAGTTTTTAAACATCAACATACACCAAGTAGATTAAATACGTATTATTGAAACTAACTCAAAAACTACCCAAGCTAAGTTAATAAAATTTATACGGAATCACCGCGCAAGCTTCCTCTACTGAACATGCATTAAAAAATATACGGACAGACGAACATACAACCTCCTCTTTTTTAAGTCGGTTAAAAATACTGTAAGTACCTACTCTTAAAACGCGTATCAATCAATATCAACGACGTCCAGATTCCATGATTGTTCTGTCGGGTCCATTTTCAAATCCAATTTTTTTATTGACAACAGTTCGTGAAAGGTATAAATAAGCCCCTGAAACAAAAATATTATTTCAATTTTTTTTTGTAAGTAAATTAGTACAAAAAAAAAGTAAAATACGAGCGTACCTATTATTTTTAGATGCAAATTCATTGAGATATTAATATTATGTAAATATCTTGGAAATATGAAATGTTGTCGTTGGAACTTTGTATCCAAATTCTTCAACTATCCTTAAAAATTTACCTGGAATTGTAATTGGGAAAATTTAACAAAAAAATATTTTAATTTTTATAACAGCATCACAAAAGGTTGATGAATAATATGAATATAAAAATGTTGATGGATTGTCTGAGGGATAATATGAAAAAAAAAAGGAGTGAATGATAGAGTGACAGCTGGCAGGGGAGAAAGGGAGAATGAAAACGTATTGCACTGACTCTAAGGCCCGTATTACAGAACGTCACTCAATACTCAAGCATTACTTAAAACTAGTTTCAACCAATCAAATGGCTTGAATCTAGTTTTAAGTAATGCTTGAGTATTGAGTGACGTTCAGTAATACGGGCCTAAGTAACTAAGGACTAGGACAGGAAGAAGCAGATAACAGTGCCATAAGTCCGGGGTAATTTTTCAGACGTGTCCAATCTAAATGCTACCACTGTTCAGTGCTCTATTGGCTGCCTAAGTACCTGTTCATTGTAGTTGGGACTATTATCATTGCTCGTACCTGGCACAATTACTTAGCTATTTGCTATGAACGTATTATTAATGTTTTTTGTCATAGTTGCTTATTGTTTCCTCAGCGCACAAATGACACGTCCTTGCAATCGCAAAATGTTAACACCCAGTTATGGTGTTTTTCTTTTGTATAAACTATTTCTGGTTTCCTAAAAAATATAGCAGGCTAGATAGACCGTTGCGCGGTGCACGGGTAATCTCAGGCTAGTTAATAACTTTCCAGGGAAGTTTTAAACAAACAAGCAAAAGATAAGCTTTTGGACTCAATTTTTATTACCAAGTGAAAAAAACTAAGATTATGGGCATCTAGAGTGGTCGTGGTCCACGAACCTTGATTGCTCGATTTAGAATTCACTGACGTCAGTGTGTCGGCGCGGCGCCATCTATTAGATATTGGCAAATTGTTAAAACTGTGACGGGGTACTCTCTCTAGCGCATAGGTGTCGCTACGTGTAAACAGTGCTGTAGAAGAAGAAGTTGTTATCGAATAAAAATCAGTTTTTTGTTATACCCCGTTCCTTCTCAACATAAGATTTAATTGTAAAGTTGTCATTGCACAGCGTTTGTAAATCTATGTCTTTGCTTCTCCTTAATTGCCACTTGTTATCGCACTACGCCATCACAGTGACAAACTTTTCATGCTAGCACCACTTGTTCTGTTCCAAATAGCAAACTTTCAAATAGAGCGCCTAAACTTAGACTGTAAAGGGACATAAAGGGGCTTGTATAATGGAAAACGCCGGACTCTGCAAATAAAAAAACAAAAAACCCGACTTCAAAAACATACAACTGAAAAGAGAAAAACAAGCATTATAATCTATAGAATTTTGGTATTACAGGCGGGACAAACAAAACTTACACCATAATTTCAGGTTATTGGTTTGTCCCGCCTGCAAGGTTTTTTGTTTTTTTTTTATTTCAAGCTTTTTAGTTTTATTACTACAATACAATAATGTAGTTTTTTTTAAACCTACCCCTCCCTTTTTTGTATTTGCAGATGCAATATATAAATATTATATAGCCTATGACACTCCCACAATTAAGACGAATCTAACGGCACCTCACATGTTAAAATCCATCAAGCCGTTTAGGCTACAGAGCGTGCCAAAGAAATAGGCATACATACATACTCTCGAAAAACATTACCCTCCTTCTGGGGCAGGTAAAAAATAGGGTGGATTTTTGAGACGGGGCAGTAAAGTCAGGCAACTTTAACCATTACCATTAGACACAGGCTACAGTTACACGTTCTTAGACGTCCTTAACCGTCGATTCAGTTTCGTATAAGAAATATTATTTATTATTAACCTCATTTGATCCAGAAAAGTCTTTTAAAACCACCTGCTCCATAAATTTAAAATATTCAATCAAAATCAATTGTCAAATTATGTCATGCAAACCTAACCTAAAGCAAGTCATTAAAGCCCTAGGCTCTAGCCGGGCAATAATGTTGTACTGAATTTCATTATAACCCGCCGGTTATAATGAATTAAATTTGATTGATTTCAAAAGGGAAATTTTGGCCCAGATTCCCAACCGTAACAACTTATGATCTTAGAATTAACGCCATTGGAATTTGGTATTATTTGTTTTGATTTTAGTAATTTCAGCCGGCATTATTAATTTGCTATAATAGTAAAATTGAACCATGATATTACCAAATTTCGGTGGGATTTGGGATCTAAACGAAGAATGCATAATTAAAGCTTTAGCTGTTGTTTTGTTATTCAGTGTGGTAATTGCGTAACACTCATAAAATGGCAATCGATCGCAATGCCTCATTTTGACAGTTCAGCCACGTTCATTGCGTTATTTACGTTGTTGAGCAGCCGAATTTTTCAAACCTATTAAGCAATGGATGTCAAAATGAAAGGCAGTGCGATCGATTGTTATTTTACACCTTGAGGTTTTTATAACTATCTATCTTACTCCGCTCGGGGTGCTACTATTGGAATAAGTTTGTACAATTTTCACGAGAACTCATTGTGACAGGAAATAATTTTTTACTCTACATTTCAGTTGCCGGTGGCGGACCCATTTCTGGAAAAAGTCAGCCTTTCCGACCTAGGTAAGTTTTTTACCATCTTTTATAATGTCAAAAGTTGTGTATAATGTAGTACTTACTTACCACTTAACGTTTTTGCGTTGGTTTATAAGTACTTTTTTCGGCTCCTTAAGAGGAAATATGGTTACGCGTTTATTTCATACAAACGTATTTCCTTTGTTTTCTCCCTAGGGTGATACTAGAGCAAAAAATTATTTACTGTACAATCTAGGTATATCTACCACGCCCATGTTGGTATGTTTGGTTTCTTTGCCAATATTATTTTTCCTTCTTAAAACAAATCATAGGGACATGGCAGTGACAAACACATTATATCGTGAAAAATCATTAGCTCTGGTATCATTTTAACGAGGAAGAAAACAGTACCGTTATTGCGTAACTTATTTTTGTAAACAATTATGCCTAATTTGTTTCATTTTGACAGTTCAACAACATTCATTGCGTTATTTACGTTGTTGAGCAGATTTTTTTTCTAACTTATGAAGCAATGGATTAGCAATCTCTTTCAAATGGAAACAGATTGTGATTGTGTTGTATTACGCAATTAGGGTACTGGAATCAAAAACAGCGATCTTTCCAAATAAACGTTGTTTGGAATGATCCCCAACGACCACGTGACCGCGTTTCCTCTTAAGGAAACTTACTTGAAACAACCATTAAAAGAACAGTTTCCTTATAATAAATCTCAAATGGGGAGTATGATGTTGATTCATGTGTGTGTCACTAGTGTCTCCTTTATGTGAATGCGTATATCCTTTGTTATTGTTATGAAATAGAAATAAATATCAATTTAATTAATTTGACACAAGTTATGCGTATTTTCTTCTATAGTAAGTACAATATTTATTTTTCGATGGCCATCTTTACCACCTGAAATCGCGAAAAAAAAAAAACAGTTGTTCCCTACATTTTGACGAGCTATGCGAACATAAATGTAGGGAACAGCAGATTTTTATTTTTCGCGTTTTCAGGGTTGGGCCCATAGTGAAAGTTGTTCATAATGATGAGTACTCCAGCCCGTCCCATCCTTGATGTCCTGCCTCCGGTTGACGCCCTAAGCCGAGGTTCGTACCCCACAGGGGGTGCCCTTAGCGAGTGTTCACCTAGTTTTAATTAGCATAGTTGAATAACCCCTGGCTGGAGGGTTTAAGTGTAATAGCTTAAGGCACCCACAGGAAAGCTCGGTTAAGTAGCCATGATCTCAGAGGTCAACTACGAGATGCCCTACCCAAAATAAAAATAAAATATGATGAGAGAAATATTTACGAGGATGCCCATGAATTCAATTTCACCCTGTATACTAATATTGTAAGCTATAAGTATTAAGTACCTGGGTGACCGAGCTCTGCTCTGGTGAAAATAGAGAATGCTCATTTAGGATAGTATTTACTAATTCCATACTGCCATGATAGTAGGTACTTCCTAACTCCATGCTGCCATGATCATTATTCTAATGTCAATTATGTCTTGTCATTATTCATTATCTTGTTCTAAACTTTAGGCGACCGAGCTCTGTTCGGGTGAAAACGAATTTTCCCAGATATGAGACCTAGCTAGATCGATTTTTCATCCCCGTAAACCCCTATATTGCAACTTTCATCGAAATCGTTAGAGCCGATTTCGAGAACGTGAGTAGAAATCTAGGTACAAACAAATATATATACAAATATTGCTCGTTTAATAAATAGTATTAGGATGTTATAAAAATTTGTGATTTTGTATGTAAGGAATAATCTTTGGAACTACTGATCCAATTCTTAATTTTTTTTCACTAATTGGCAGCTTGCAGAGTGTCATCTATTTATAGTTATAATCTATATCATAAAAAATTATTTAAAAAACTAAAAAACCCGAGTGCAAAAACACATACATATCTGAAAAGAAAATAAAAACAAGCATTATAATCTGCAGAATTTTGGTAGGTATTGGCGGGACAAACCAATGACCTGAAATATGGTGTAATTTTTGTTTGCCTGCGATATCTACCTAAATTCTATCGATTAAAATATTTGTTTTTATTCTCTTTTCAGTTAAGTATGTGTTTTTCCAGTCGGGATTCTTCCCGGTCATAAGGCCGGCTCGTGCAATGCCGCGCCGCACTGCGTCGTATGTGCGGCGGCTGGCAAGCCGGCCGATCACCGGGCTGGGAGCAAGGCCTGCGCTCCACCCGCCAAGGCCAGAGGCAAGGGCAAGCCCTCCGCCACCGCCGTCACCGCCGCAGCCGCCGCCACTAGTGCCGCCGCCGCTGCCGCCTCCACTGTCGTCGTCGCCGCCGTTGCCGCCGCGGCGGTGCCCTCACAGGGGGCTAGGGAGGGGGTTGAAATGGAGTGCCAATAACGGCCCCATTACGCCTCCTCCAGGCGAACATCAACCACTGCGCCGCCGCTCAGGATCTGTTGCTCCAGAGCATGGCGCAGTGGTCGATTAACATCGCCGTGGTCGCTGAGCCGTACTTTGTCCCGCCCAGGGATGACTGGGTGGAGGACCTGAGCGGCTCAGTGACCCTCATTTCGTCGGCCGCCGCTGGTACCCCGTCCCTCGAGTCTGTCAAGAGAGGACGGGGTTGCGTGGCAGCACGGTTCGGGGAGATTGTCGTGGTAGGGGTATACTTCTCCCCGAACCGAACTCTCGCCGAGTTCCACAACTCCCTTGTGGAGTTGAGAGTCGTCGTCGTCGGGTTCGGTTCCCTCCCCGTGTTCGTCCTCGGGGACTTCAACGCCAAAAATCTGGCTTGGGGTTCCCGCTTTACGGACACACGGGGCAGGATGGTGGAGGACTGGGCTCTGGAGACAGGCCTGGTCGTCCTAAACCGGGGTTCTGTCCCCACGTGTGTGCGGATGCGGGGTGAATCAGTGGTGGACATCTCGTTCGCCAGCCCCGCTCTGTCGCCGCGTGTAATCGACTGGCGCGTCATAGAGGAGGTGGAGACCTATTCCGACCACCGGTACATCCGGTTTGACGTCTCCACCCAGACCTCGAGCGCGCCGGTCCGACAGGCCCCGAGTGGTCCGCGGTGGGCGCTGAAGCGGCTGGACCGGGAGCTCCTCCTGGAAGCCTCGATCGTGCAGGCCTGGGTGTCATCACCGGACAGGCCTGCCGACATTAACGACGAGGCGGAGTGGTTCCGGGAGGCCATGTCCAATATATGTGACGTGGCAATGCCCCGAGTCCACCCTGGACGCGCTTCGCGCCAGGTGTACTGGTGGTCGCAAGAGCTGGAAGCTCTACGCAGGGCGTGCGTTGCTGCGCGACGCCGGTACGCCAGGCACCGCAGGCTCCGTATCCGTCCTCCGGATACGGAAGCCATTCAGGCGGAGCTGTACGAGGGGTACAGAGCGGCGAAGACCGCCCTCCAAGCGGAGATCCTGCGGGCCAGGGCACTGGCCCGCGAGGAGTTGCTGGAGACTCTGAACAGAGACCCGTGGGGACGCCCATATAAGATGGTGCGGGAGAAACTCCGCCCATGGGCTCCCCCGCTGACGCAGAGTCTCCGGCCCCAGCTTGTGGAGGACGTGGTGAGCGCTCTGTTCCCTTCAAGAGGGGAACATACGCCCCCGCCCATGGCTCCGCCCATTGCGGTGCCCGATGCGGACCACACCGCCGACGACGACGACGATGCTCCGGAGGTGACCGAGGTAGAGATGAGAGTGGCGGTACGCAGGATGAGTGCGAGGAATACCGCCCCAGGACCCGATGGCATACCCGGAAGGGCCTGGGTCCTGGCCATGGGGACTCTCGGGCCTCGACTGAGAGGGCTCCTAAGCGCATGTATGGAGAGGGGCCAGTTCCCACTTTGCTGGAAGACTGGGAAACTGGTCCTCATCAGGAAGCCGGGGCGCCCAGCGGACTCTCCGTCCGCCTATCGGCCCATTGTGCTGCTCGACGAGGTGGGCAAGCTCTTTGAAAGAGTCATTGCAGACCGCCTCGTCGGGCAGCTGGTGCGAGTGGGGCCGGATCTGGCGGACGGCCAGTTCGGTTTCCGCAGGGGGCGCTCTACGGTGGACGCCATCATGCGCGTGCGGGCCCTCACGACAGGGGATGCTGTGGCCCGGGGTGGGGTCGTCTTGGCGGTGTCTCTAGACATCGCCAATGCCTTTAACACCCTGCCCTGGAGTTGCATCAGGGAGGCACTTCGGTATCACCGGATGCCGACCTACCTCTGTCGTGTGGTCGAGGCCTATTTGACAGACAGGGCTGTCATCTACCCCGGTCACCAGGGAGAGTGGAACCGGCGAGAGATGTCGTGCGGTGTCCCACAGGGATCGGTCCTGGGGCCGCATCTGTGGGACATCGGATACGACTGGGTGCTGCGCGCCGACCTCCCTACTGGCGTCAGCGTCGTTTGTTACGCTGACGACACGCTGGTCCTGGCGCAGGGGAGGTCGTACCAGGCGGCGGCCGACTTAGCGACACGCGGGGTTGCGACAATCGTCGACAGAATCCGGCAGCTGGGACTCGAGGTGGCCCTGCACAAGTCCGAGGCCATGGGTTTCTATGGTCCTCGTAGTGCGCCACCGTCGGGTTCCCAGGTATTGGCGGGAGGGGTTCACATCGGCGTCGAGTCGACGATGAAATATCTGGGACTCGTCCTCGATAGCCGGTGGAACTTCGTGGAGCATTTCCGACGTTTGGCTCCCAGACTGGACCGGGCCGGGGCTGCCTTGAAGCGGCTCCTGCCCAATCTGGGAGGTCCAAACGCCTCCTGCCGGAGGCTCTACGCGGGGATCGTGCGGTCCATGGCCCTTTACGGGGCGCCGGTGTGGGCGCCTTCATTGAGGCGGCAGCCAGGCCGCCGGCTGAACGCGTCCCAAAGGGTCATGGCCATCCGGCTGGCCCGAGGATACCGCACGGTCTCCTGCGAGGCGGCGAGCCTCCTTGCCGGAGTACCGCCATGGGATCTGGAGGCAAAGGTCCTCGCGCACATTTGGGAGTGGCGCGAGGAGGCGAAGCGCCGGGGCTTAACTCCGATGCCGCAAGAAGTCGCGGCACAGCGGACAGAGCTCCGGCGGGATCTCATGGCGGAATGGAGACTGCGATTGTCGCAACCCAGCGCTGGGCACGCCACAATTGAGGCGATAAGACCCCTCTTTGAGGAGTGGCTAGAGAGGCGCCACGGCGTCCTCACCTTCCGCCTGACACAGGTACTCACCGGACACGGCTGTTTCGGGAGGTACCTGTTCAGGATAAAGCGGGAGGAAACGCCCGGGTGTCGTCACTGTGTGGATCGCCCGGAGGACACGGTGGAGCATACGGTGGAGGTCTGCCCGGCTTGGGCAGGGCATCGCCGTGTCCTCGTGGATGCGATCGGCGGCGGTGATCTCTCGCGTCCGGCCCTGATTCGGGCCATGCTACGGAGCGAGAGGAAATGGGAGGCCGTCACCTCTTTCTGCGAAGCAGTAATTCTCGCGAAGGAGGAGACGGAGCGCGTGAGGGAGAGGCAAATTTCGCGCCCTCGCGCCCCTAACCGCCGCAGCAGGAGACGCCCTGGGCGTCGGGAATCGCAGGAAGATTTCCGGCCACCGTAGGCGCGGGCTTGCGGACGGTGAGCAATGGGTAGCTCGCCGTCCGATAAGGACCAAGCCCGGGTCGACGGCGCGTTGTGTTCCACGCGCGCCTCAAAGAGATGTCAGCAGAATTGACGGGGTCCGCTAGGGCCAATGCCAATGCCGGGGGTTCGAAGAAAACCGATAGGGAAATCGTGGCCCCCGGCAACATGGCATAGGAAGGAACACGGGTGGGTTTTAGTCAGTAAGAGTCTGACACGCCCTCCCGCTCCACCCAGAGCGGGAGAAGTTATTTGATAATTTCCCACCCAAAAAAAAAAAAAAAAAAAAAAAAAAAAAAAAAAAAAAAAAAAAAAAAAAAGTCGGGATTCTTAGTTTTTTAAATTACTTTTTTATTTTCACTTTTTTGTTTTTTTTATCATTTCTTATTCAAAATTACATTGAAACATACAATTTGTTTATATCTTGAATTTTTGTAATCACCTTTCAAAACCCTTCATTTTGATACCCCACTCGACAGGGTAGGGAGATTGGTTTTAAAATGTTCGTAATATTCCGAACAGATTCTTACGAAAAAAAAAATTGGAAAAACTGATCGTCCCTTTTTTGGATGATTTATTGGGACAGGACAACGTCAGTCGGGTCAGCTAGTAGGATATATTTTAACACAAGAAATGACTGAAAAGGCAGAAGCTTGTTAGTAAATACGTTTGCTTAGGTCAGTTCGCATGATATATGTTTAGAAAGGACCTTTAGATAAAGGGTCTCTGTCTCAGCAATCTGCAGAAACGATTCAGATACGGATCATCCCATTGGAACCGTTTCTACTTCGACGACTCTTTCTGCTATGATTACGTACTTCAAAGGGTTCTGGAAAATAATCGAAATAGGTACTTAGGTATAAATGTTTGCCGCCGATTTGGAAAGAACGATTTCCATTGCGTTACTTTTATAGCCTTGTTTCTTTAAGGCCCCCCGGTATTTATTAGGCCTTAAGGTAATGTAGATAAGGCTCCTACAAGCAGGCGCGACACAAAGGCACCGCTCGTCGTGCGATGAGCGGTGTCTTAGTGTCGCGTCGCGTGTCGCGCCTGTTAGAAGGAGCCTTTATTCGGTGACAAGGCTATAAAAGTAACGCTATGGAAATAGTTATTTCCAAATCAGCGGCAAATATTTATACCTAAGTACCTATTTCGATTATTTTCCAGAACTTTAAGGCCTAAACCGAAAGGGAGATCGTGGCCCCCGGTAACATGGCAACTGAAGGAACACGGTGGGTTTTAGTCAGTAAGAGTCTGACACGCCCTCCCGCTCCGCCCAGAGCGGGAGAAGTTGTTTGATAATTTCCCACCCAAAAAAAAGGCCTAAAAAAGGCCTTTCTTGTTAAAAACCTACAGGTAAAACAGGTAAAAACCTGTAGGTTTTTAACAAGAAACAAAGATCAAATAATTTAACGATCTTTACTCCTATGCTTTCTCAGTATTTAAATATTTAATATCCTATACAATAGCTGCATCTTTTTACAGAAAGCTAGTAGATACATCGTAGGTCCACGCATCAATATAGGTACATGGCTCCATCATTTTTAATTGGCAAACACGCTTAACGCTTATCGATATCTGACCTTATTGCAGCTGTCATTTCACTGAAAATTAATTAGCACTTAAGGCTACGCAGACAGGCGCGGCGCGACTCTGGTGGAACAATTTCTATGAAGAAAATCGAATCGAAACGGAGTTACGTCGCGCCTGTCTACGGTCTGCCTTATGCGGTTCCCTGTTTGCAAGTTCATAAGAACATTCAATTAAACTAGCTTCCATTTCTAATTAATTTCGATTAGCCTCAATGTGGATTGATGATGAATTACTATGAAAATTAGGCTTCCAGTACCGAATTTACCTATTTACCTATACTGCATGTATGAGAAAGGTGTCGTCATATATATGGGTGTGGAACAAACCATCAAACTGTACAACTTTCCCCATGGGACCACCATCGTTATTGCGAAAAAATTATAATCAGCCGTTCCATACATTTCGGTCGAGTGGGTATTGAAATTTTGTATGGGTGTAAGAGGTATTTTTTTGTCGCGATTTCATGCTTGTTGGTCCCGTACTGAAAGTTGTTCACAAAGATGAGTTCCATAACCTCGATGATTTTAAGCTTTTCAGTCATTTCAATTACATCTGTAAAACTTTGCACAACGTTGTTGCAGCAACCGGTTTTTATGTTGTTGAAAACATGTTTCACTCAAACAATGCCATCTATGTTTTGGCAAAAAAAAAAAAAACCTTCAACATAAAGGCTCGTATAGAGAACCTCGCGCAAAACCCTAGCATTACTTAAAATTAGTTAGCCATTTGATCGAATGAAACTGGTTTTAAGTAAAACTAAAACATGTTGGGAAACTATTGTTTACGATGAAAACTGTGTTTTTCAAAACGTCAGCAGACCGGTACCCTAATTGCGTAACACAATCACAATCTGTTTCGATTTGAAACAGATAGCTAATCCATTGCTTCATAAGTTGGAAAAAAAATCTGTTCAACAACGTAAATAACGCAATCAATGTTGTTGAACTGTCAAAATTAAACAAATTAGGGGTGGACTGGAATACAGGTGCGGCACTAATTTAAACTTGTCTTTATCTACCAAACAACAAAAATGGACAGTTTTAGCCATATAAAATTTAACGATTCTTATGATAGCGATAAATTCGATTTTATCACCGACAGCAGTTACTCTCGCCATTTTGATTGTGTTTCCGAACAGCGTTCACGTTTACGTTTCCATTCATGTTTGTTCTCAACGTATAGTTCTTTATATTAATTAATTCCAAGGTTTATAACGTAATACTCACGTGAAGTGTATTTGGAATTCGTTCAGTCATGAAATTCAATAGGTACCTATTATGATGCATAATTGCCAAGTTTGTGATTTCATACTCTAGTAGTGTTTGGAATTCGCAAAGTGAAGAAATTAGATATGCTCACTTATCTGCGTCAAAGAAAACTCACGTGGAATGAAGGTATATTATATCGTATTATAATAAAATTATATCGCGTTTTGTCGATAGAAGTATGACATGACAGCGTTATGCGAATTAATCATATTTTGTGAAAACTTCTATGCATTTCATAATCAAGTCTTTCCAGTGCCGCGAAGTCGTTCCGATAGCTATCAGTAGGTACCACTAGTACAGACGGCTACACATCAAGCTATAATTGCCAGTTTATGCTGATCTGAAATGTGTAGCTTGATGTGTAGCCGTGTGTACACACAAAGTAGTAAATAATTAATTGTATGTACTTCTAACAGAACTATAACTAGTTTACCTTGAGAAATGAAGTACCATTACTAAATCATAGTGCGCAAATACTCAGCATTGTGGAACAGGGGAACACAGTTTTAGATGCAGATGCGTTTTTCAATCAGTTTTCTTCATCGTGTCCAATTAGTTACGATATAGGTTTTTTTGTTAGCTTATCCTGTCCCACGCCTGGGCAGAGGCCTCCCTCCATTCCTTAAAGGTTTACCTGTCGATAATATTATTGAGGTAGGCGCCACCATAATTTATTATGATATTGAATAGGCCTTTTTTTTTTTTTTTTTTTTTTGGGTGGGAAATTATCAAATAACTTCTCCCGCTCTGGGTGGAGCGGGAGGGCGTGTCAGACTCTTACTGACTAAAACCCACCCGTGTTCCTTCCTATGCCATGTTGCCGGGGGCCACGATTTCCCTATCGGTTTTCTTCGAACCCCCGGCATTGGCATTGGCCCTAGCGGACCCCGTCAATTCTGCTGACATCTCTTTGAGGCGCGCGTGGAACACAACGCGCCGTCGACCCGGGCTTGGTCCTTATCGGACGGCGAGCTACCCATTGCTCACCGTCCGCAAGCCCGCGCCTACGGTGATATTGAATAGGCCTGGGTCCAAATTTTTTTTTGTCTTTTAGATTATTGTGGTGGCAAAAATGGAAAATACAAAACCCCAGACACCGACTTCCGAAATTAAAGTTATTTTTCACTTTGTAGTGTTTTTTTTAGAAGTCGGTTGTTTTTTTTTTTGTAAAAAGTTATTTTGTTGTCAAGTCAAGTCAAGTCAAATCATTTATTTCAAATAGGCCCATGTATGGCACTTTTGAACGTCGAAATTTACAAAATATTAAAAATGATTCTAGTCGCCCCTTCCAAAAGGTAGTTTTCGTATGGAGAAGAATGGGCAAGAAACTCCACCGTTACTCTTTTAAAATGTTTTACAATAGTTTGTATAGGTACGTACATTAGTTAAATAATTATATGTGAAGACGATGCACCTAGAATAAAATTACTATACCACAATAGGTAAAAAGAATTAAAAATGAAGCAACAACAGATAATTTAATATGTGATAGATACATGGTGCTCACATATTTACAAACATTTTAAAAGTAGACGATTTTCCTAAAATTTTGTAATTAATAAGTCAGTGTGTGAGAAAGTAATCACAGAATGTTAAATCAATGTCATAAAACACAAAATAATCAATTTTACAATTAAATTAGCAACCAGTTTGATTTTGTCTTGATTCTAAATTGTCCTATGGAGCAGGACCAGCATGTTTCCAAGCACTCTTATCCTGGATATAATCCTCTAATTTGTAATATGCTTGTTTACAAAGTGCACTTTTGATATGAGTTTTAAATTTTCTTTCATTTAATTGCAATATGTCACAAGGTATTTTGTTGTAACATTTAACACAGTACCCCATAAAAGATGTATGTACTTTAGATAATCTGTAAAATGGTTGATCTAGTTTATCTTTATTTCTAGTATTAAAATTATGTCTATCACTTATTTTATTAAAGAGATGTGGATTTTTCCTTACAAACATAATATTTTCATAGATGAATTGGCAAGGTACCGTCATAATATTAATCCTTTTAAAAAGTTCCCTGAGAGATTCGCGGCGACGTAGATTATAAATGGCTCTGACAGCTCTCTTTTGCAAAATAAAGATGGATTCAATGTCAGCAGCCCGACCCCACAGTAAAATGCCATACGACATAATGCTGTGAAAGTAGCTAAAATAGACCAAACGCGCGGTTTCCACATCTGTTAACTGTCTTATCTTTCTAACAGCATAAGCGGCCGAGCTTAACCGCCCCGCAAGAGATGTTATATGAGGTCCCCATTGTAATTTCTCGTCTAGCGTGATTCCTAGGAAAACTGTTTGATTAATAAATTCCAGTCGTCGTTGTCTGAAAGACGGACTTAATAGAATTTCTTTTTTTTACCTAGGCAACTACCGTATTGTTATACATATAGCTAAGAACTAAACTAGGCTTCTTCTATATTTCGTTAAATAATTTCGCAGCATAATTATGGTAATAAAGATCAACGGACGAGCGAGTCTTCCGTATGATGACTGGCATGCTCATTTTTAGTTTTCTAAACATAGAGCGCGGGTATTTAGTCGATTCTCGGTAGACGAGAATCGACTAAATACCGTCAAACGTTTTAAAATTCTGTGAGCATAATCGAAATGCAAACTCCAACCAATATAATTATTGTAGATAACCATGAAAAATAAGTAGGCATTGGAGTTTCCATGCATGCATGTATTATTTTTCTTATCTGAAACCGTAACTATCGTGTTCAATGTCACTTGAGTTTCTCTCTCTCTCTTTGTTTTTAACGGTTATTATTATTATTACAATAAATTAGTTATCGTAGTAACTAAAGTATAGGTATTTTAAATAATTTCGATTGATGCTGCCTACTCTTTGAGAGGATCCTCTTGTTAGTGACATAAATAGAGTGAAACAAGCTAAAGATACTACAGAATACAAATGCGTCACTGTAGACGTATAATTGTCTCTGAGAGGTGGTGTGTGATGCATTATAGTCGCATCTCCTCGGACACACGGTGGGCGTGGGCAGACGGCCAAGCGACGGCGACGTAGCAGCGGGCGGGGTGCTAGTGGTGTCAAGTTCGTCGCGTTTCGGCGTGGCCGGCGCGGCTGGCGCGCGCGTATAATTAGCAGTGAGCCGTGGGAGGCGCGCCGGGCCGCACCGAGTGGCGGCGGGCGATGCGCCGCCCGGGCCCCGCGCATGCTGCGCTTACATTACTTCTCGGACAACCCCGCGCTCGCCGTCGACGACGCCGAAGAGTCCGTCTACTCCATCGACCTCATCAAGGAGTTCGAGGCCGTCGGCCGCGCTTGGAAGGCATTCCTAGCTGACTGGCTTCTCAAAGGTGCCGGCTTGTTTATGTCACCCACGCTGCGCGACCGCTTTTGCGCAACTCTACCTGTTGATGTTTGCGTTTTGTTTTCGTTGTGCCCGTCAGTGCGGTGACGACGTGATGATTGAGTCGCTATACTCCGGTGTCTTCATTTAGTGCATTGACATCGCGGATTATCCACTTTCATTCAAATTAAATTGAATTCTGTAACTTTTTCGTTACCCTCTACCTACTTAATAGACATTTTAGTAGATGTTTTAGTTGGCAGGTATACTTTGTCATACTCGGAAGTTCAATAGGTATACGGAAGGTGTTCACAACAACTTAATTTCATGTGATTTGCACTACCTGCTGAATTTTTCACACATGTTTCTCAGATTGCTATATGGATATGAAGGTGGGCTTAGTTGCAATTTTAAAAGTTTTGACTAAAATAATATTCAGATTAGTATTCAAATTCAGTTTCATGCATGACTTCACGAACTCAGTCCACTTGAGGTTTCTAATGACGTCATATCCTTAGCGCCGCGTGCGCAGCGCACTAGCAATAAACGTAAATAAACAAATAGGTATCTGCATCTAACATATGTACGAGTACCTATATTGAACATTATTCGGATAGCAACGGCTTTTTATCTAGACGTGTAAGACTACGTCACAATTTTTTTTTTGAAACTCACTGTTTTTTAATTTGGTCTGTCTGCTGCCAAAACTGAATCTCGGTGGTATATTTGACAAACGTGATTAAACTATTCAGCTGAACATTCGGGATGAATATAATTAAAACATAAAATTTCTCCAAGATAAATTCAGCACCTAACCCTTGGTTTCTGAATGCCGCTGTCAATCCGTAACACCTGATTGGTTAATCAAAGTAACTACGACCAATCATATCACTTATCATGATTCGAAATATGAAAGAATACGGCGAGCTAATCATCTAGCCTGAACTGTCACACTGCTGGGCAAAGGCTTCTGCTCCCTTTTCCACACATTCCTGTCCTCTGTTTATTGAGTGCCAGTCCTTTCGGCAGGAGTCCAGTTCGTCCCTCCATCTTATCATCGTATTGGGGCTATTCTACTTACCTAAAGCAGTTGCTTTATTTGTTCCCCAGTCTTCCCAAGACTGGGGAATAGAGACTCAAACTCAGTATTTCTGATTTATCGTCCATGTTATTTCTAGCTGGAATCCTCTTTGTTATCTACATACATTCCAAGTGTTCTTCCTCATTCCTCAACTATTTCTATCCGATCTAAGCACCCTTCCACGATCCTAATTACATTAATTATTCACCGTAATGTGTATCACATTTTCAGTTCTACTCCGCGTTTGCATTCATCATATTAAACGCATGACTCACGCGCATCGTAGTTCATCATTGAATGCAGCAGTGATAAAATATTTATTACATTAGATGCGCACTAGTAATAAACTGCAAATCGTGGCGTTAGATGACAAACACAATGATTTAGAGTGATGCAACGGTTCATATTAAATTAAACTAACATGTATGGTTTTATTGGGGTTTTTCGTCAAAGAAGTCTCGGTACCTAGGTACCTACCCTAAGAAATCTTAGCAGGGTGAGATTGTGTCCCAACTTCCGAAGCTAGAAGTTGTAACTTTAATATACAATCGCGTGAGAAAATCTCTAGCTCTGACTACTGTGCATCAACGAACCTAAAATTTACCGTCTCTTACTCCAAGATTGTGTAGAGAGAGTCGGAAGAGCTGTGAAACTAGGTGGAGCTAAATTTCCATTCAAGTTTAGAGGACATCTCAGAACTTTTTCACTCTGAAGTTTATCGCGTTTAGAAGTTGGACAGCTCTAAAGTGAATTAATTGTCTGTCGCTCTATTTTATTATTAGAGATATAAATACTTTAAAGTCTAAGGCACTGTTTACATCTAGCGTCGTCGTCGAACGTATACGCAGCGGTAACGCGACGCCAAAGCCGCGTCTACGTAGCGTCAATGTGTTGTCACCTAACGACAGATGCAAAGGCACCCTTAGTTTAACTGGTATACAATAGAATATTGTGCCATTGAACTGGAAACATGAAGTCCCCATTATCTCAAATTATTAAATGCATTTAAAGTTGCGGTAACTCTTGGGTGCCCTTGAACCAGTTGCGTTCAGTCATTCTCTGCACGTACTTAGCGTACTAAGCGGTTTCCGCTCTGGACTACAATTTAATAAAAAGCGCAGCCATTAAAAGCTTTCTATTACTTATTATGTTACAAAAGAAAGCTAAAGGCAATCTGTATTTTTCTCTTCTTTTACTTACATGTAATTTTCGTAGTCAAATCACCCACGGGATAAGATGGAGTGGCCTGCCTGCAAATTGTTAATTAGGCTTGCGGAAAAAAAAATATAGGTATGTATCGATATTAAAAAAGTAAAAAATATCGATGTATCGATATTTTTTATTCGATATATCGATATGTTTAGGCGATATTTATTATTTCGATGTATCGATATAAAATATCAAGTATCGAAAATGTGTCAAATTCGATATATTTCCAATAGCAACATGGTTGTCGCCACTGACTAAAACCGCTGGGAATCAGTGCCGTACTTTTTTAATTATCTGTGGCGTGACTTTGCTAATTTTTCCCGAAAAAAAAAATGTCAACAAGTGAGTGGGCATAAATAAATAAATAAGCTAACATAGTAAAAACAAACATAATAGAAATTCATAAAGAAATAAAAGATTCTTTTTTTCTTTAATTTTCCTTTTTCAAGGTGATTTTTAGGTAGGGATTTAAGAAGTGCTGAAAAATATCGATACATCGTTTTGTTTTTTCGATATGTCGAAATCGATATTGCAATTTTTTTTAAATATCGATACCTACAATATATATCGATACTTTTTGGCACTTCTTGCATCCCTATTCCTAGAAACCACCGGGACCACACGGACCCGGATTAACAATGACAGTGACTTCATTTTAACTTGACATTGTGTGCAAAATTATAATTATAATTATGTTCTGAACATTGATCATTATCATAATTGTCAGCGGGGTAATTGCGTAACACACAGTAGCAATGGCTTTCATTTTGACAGCTGAACAACATTCATTGCGTTATTAACGTTGTTGAGCAGACAAATTTTGCGAACATATGAAGCAATGGATCCTTCAAAATCATTCAGATTGTGGTTAAAAGTGTGTTATGTAATTAGGGTGTGTATGTATCAAGGACAAGAGTGTCAGCTACCTAATGATGTCATGAATACCACAGAATAATTCAACGATGATATTACAACATCCGTGTTGCATTTAGCTCTGCTTACTTTTCGTTTCCGTCAGCTAATTGGACCCGTGAAATAATCGTTATGATTCAATAGGTACCTACTATATTGTTTGAGAATTACGAAATCTATTGTTTGTTTAGCTTTTTTGTAACTCGATATTGTCGACGTGACCACACAATGACTTCGACACGGAATTAAGATATGATCTTTACAATTGGGAAGTCAATCGAATGACGAAAAAATTAAAGACTAAGCCAAATTTTTCAGTGCTGATGCTTACTTTTAATCACCAGATGGTCTTTAGAGAAAATACACTTGAAGGCTTGATGAAATGAACTGAACTGAAGATTAAAATCTTCGGGTTGTTTATAAAGCAACTTTACCTACAATTTTAATATTCTAGTTCCACGTCTACCCAATGAGTAATGATAATCATATCATAATCATAATCATAAAATCTTAATTTATCTCAACATCATAATACAGGCACTGGTTAATCAATGCACAATCTTAAATAGAGAAAGGAGTCTGAGGTAGGAGGGTCCTGAGTTACAGATCACCCGGCTCTCTGAGGACATGTTAATTTACAAAACAGTAGAGTCAAGATATTATTGGTATAGCAAAAGTTTGAAAAACCAGTTTGAACATTAAAACAAAATCAAAGAAAAGCAAAGCAAGTCAACATAAAATTCAAAGTAAAAGTGACCAACTCTAGCACCGCGCGCCCTCATTGGTCAAATGAAATAGCGCGCGCTTCCTGTTACACACTTCCGTCCCTTTTCCCGAAATCACTCCAGATGTGTTTTTTTTTTTTTTTTAGGTTTAGGTAGATTTAAATTGCAGGAAACCGAGAGAAAAATGAAACACATCAAAAATAAACGATTGTAGAACCTACAAAAAAGGTTTGCTGTGTGCGAGCGCACAACATTAGTGAAAATTGATGGATGGGAGGATGATGAACCAGCACCTACCTACCCATTTTATATTTAAATGAGGGTGTTTAAAATAATTATTGTTCCCATTCGCCACGTAACAAATGACTGTACGTACCTACAATCTTGAGGGCTATTACGATGTGGTTAAACAAATTTTATTGCCCATAAATCTTCACTTTACAACTTTTAAACTTTCTTTCTGAATTAATATTACTTTTATTACCTACTGTACGCGTCATCTGCTTTCTCACAAACAATTTTAATGGTTAAATTATACCTACTATATTTTATCATCGATGATATCCTTTAACAATCTATACCTAGAGGTACACACGGCTACATATTAAGCTATACATTTCCAGTATCAGCTGATCTCGAATTGTATAGGATTTTTTTTTGTACAATGAGAGGTGATTTTATACTGGAAATGTATAGCTTGATAATATGTAGCCATGTGTACATCCATACTTCCTTACCTAACTTATAAAGCATGGGCAACTTATGAGCTCAACTAACAGAAATGGCGGGTTTCTAACCAGAGGGCGTAGACATGTCCTGCCGGGGTTGCGAATAAAACCGAAAGGGAAATCGTGGCCCCCGGCAACATGGCAACTGAAGGAACACGGGTGGGTTTTAGTCAGTAAGAGTCTGACACGCCCTCCCGCTCCGCCCAGAGCGGGAGAAGTTATATGACAATTTCCAACCCGAAAAAAAAAAGGGCTTAGACATGTGGCAATCGCTTTCAAAGCGTTTCGTATTTCTACAAAGACTTTCAACAGAATTGACTTAGGTTTTCGGTAGCTTATGTCAATAAAATTTTTGACTTTTCCATCATCATTATCTCTGTGAGAATGTCACTTTGTCAAAGCCTGGTATAAGCTTGGTTAAATGGTTATACACCGTCTTCTGATAAGACACGAATACATGTTTTATTATTCAGTATCTGGGCGACCGAGCTCTGCTCTGGTGAAATACGAGAATGCTCATTAATTATAAGTATAGGAAAGTTCATACTAATCCATGCATACATACATAACATAACATCACGCCTTGTTTCCCCGAAGGGTTGGGCAGAGGTGTCCCTGTAGCAGGTACACCCACATTTCGCCAGTTATGTTTAAGTCCCATGTAATAGGGGGCGAGCCTATTGCCATTAACCGGGCACAAATCCAGACTCCGAGCTGCTACTGAGAAATTTCAGATAGAAAAACCCAATAACACTTTGCCCGACCCGGGAATCGAACCCAGGACCTCATGCTCAGCAGTAGCGCTTGCGACCACTAGACCAACGAGGCAGTCTATAATCCATGCATAGTACCTACTTATTCCATGCTGCCATGTCATTATTCAATATCTTGTTCTAAACTTTGGGGGACCTAGCTCTGCTCGGGTGAAAATACGGAGAAAACGAATTTTCCCAGATATGAGACCTAGCTTGATCGATTTTTCGCCCCCGTAAACCCCTATATTGCAACTTTCATCGAAATCGTTAGAGCTGATTTCGAGAACGTGAGTTCAAAAATATATATATATATATATACACTAGCTTTTTCCCGCGGCTTCGCTCACGTGGAAGTCGGAAACGTAATACCGGGATAAAAATTATCCTGTGTTAACCCAGGTTATAAACTATACTATCTGTCTGCCTCATTCAAATTCACTTAGTAGCATAACATAATGATTGAATACTATCGTGAATTCATGCAAGCCTTATACTTTTTGTTAGGTTAGGTACTGCTCAGAAATTGTGCACGTGTCTTGAACCTCGATTGCAGCGCCACCTGACAGGCACAATTGTGTATAGTAAATTACAAAACATAGAGGTCATTGCGATGCAAATAAAAACGTAAAAAAATTGGTGAGCGCTCTGTTCCCTTCTAGAGGGGATCATACCCCTCCGCCCATGGCTCCGCCTACTGCGGTGCCCGATGCGGACCACACCGACGACGACGATGCTCCAGAGGTGACTGAGGTAGAAATGAGAGTGGCGGTACGCAAAATGAGTGCGAAGAATACCGCCCCAGGACCCGACGGCATACCTGGAAAAGCCTGGGTCCTGGCCATGGGGGCTCTCGGGCCTCGACTAAGGGGACTCCTAAGCGCATGCATGGAGAGGGGCCAGTTCCCACTTTGTTGGAAGACGGGGAAACTGGTCCTCATCAAGAAGCCGGGGCGCCCAGCGGACTCTCCGTCCGCTTATCGGCCCATTGTGCTGCTCGATGAGGTGGGCAAGCTCTTTGAAAGAGTCATTGCAGACCGCCTCGTCGGGCAGCTGGTGCGAGTGGGGCCGGATCTGGCGGAGAGCCAGTTCGGTTTCCGCAGGGGGCGCTCTACGGTGGACGCCATCATGCGCGTGCGGGCCCTCACGACGGGGGATGCTGTGGCCCGGGGTGGGGTCGTCTTGGCGGTGTCTCTAGACATCGCCAATGCCTTCAACACCCTGCCCTGGAGTTGCATCAGGGAGGCACTCCGGTATCACCGGATGCCGACCTACCTCTGTCGTGTGGTCGAGGCCTATCTGACGGACAGGGCCGTCATCTACCCCGGTCACCAAGGAGAGTGGAACCGGCAAGAGATGTCGTGCGGTGTCCCACAGGGTTCGGTCCTGGGGCCGCATCTGTGGGACATCGGATACGACTGGGTGCTGCGCGCCGACCTCCCTAGCGGCGTCAGCGTCGTTTGTTACGCTGACGACACGCTGGTCCTGGCGCAGGGGGGGTCGTACCAGGCGGCGGCCGACTTAGCGACACGCGGGGTTGCGACAATCGTAAATAGGATCCGGCAGCTGGGACTCGAGGTGGCCCTGCACAAGTCTGAGGCCATGGGTTTTCATGGTCCTCGGAATGCGCCACCGTCGGGTTCCCAGGTAATGGCGGGAGGGGTTCACATCGGTGTCGAGTCGACGATGAAGTATCTGGGACTCGTCCTCGACAGCCGGTGGAATTTCGTTGAACATTTCCGACGTTTGGCTCCCAGACTGGAGCGGGCCGGGGCTGCCTTGAAGCGGCTCCTGCCCAATCTAGGGGATCCAAACGCCTCCTGCCGGAGGCTCTACGCGGGGATCGTGCGGTCCATGGCCCTCTACGGGGCGCCGGTGTGGGCGCGTTCATTGAGGCTGCGGCCAGCCCGCCGGTTGAACGCGTCCCAGAGGGTCATGGCCATCCGGCTGGCCCGAGGATACCGCACGGTCTCCTGCGAGGCGGCGAGCCTCCTTGCCGGATTACCGCCATGGGATCTGGAGGCAAAGGTCCTCGCGCACATCTGGGAGTGGCGCGAGGAGGCGAAACGCCGGGGCTTAACTCCGATGCCGCAAGAAATCGCGACACAGCGGACAGAGCTCCGGCGGGATCTCATGGCGTCATGGAGAGTGCGATTGTCGCAACCCCGTGCTGGGCACGCCACAATTGCGGCGATAAGACCCCTCTTTGAGGAGTGGCTTGAGAGACGCCACGGCGTCCTCACCTTCCGCCTGACGCAGGTCCTCACCGGACACGGCTGCTTCGGGAGGTTCCTGTTTAGGATAAGGCGGGAGGAAACACCCGGGTGTCACCATTGTGTGGATCGGCCTGAGGACACGGTGGAGCATACGGTGGAGGTCTGCCCGGCTTGGGCGGAGCAACGCCGTGTCCTCGTGGAGGCGATCGGCGGCGGTGATCTCTCGCGTCCGGCCCTGGTTCAGGCCATGGTACGGAGCGAGAGGAAATGGCAGGCCGTCACCTCCTTCTGCGAAGCGGTAATGCTCGCAAAGGAGGAGGCGGAACGCGTGAGGGAGAGGCAAATTTCGCGCCCTCACGCCCCTAACCGCCGCAGGAGGAGACGCCCGGGGCGGGAATCGCGAGCCGATTTCCGGCCACCGTAGGCGCGGGCTTGCGGACGGTGAGCAATGGGTAGCTCGCCGTCCGGTAAGGACCAAGCCCGGGTCGACGGCGCGTTGTGTTCCACGCGCGCCTCAAAGAGATGTCAGCAGAATTGACGGGGTCCGTTAGGGCCAATGCCTGCCGGGGGTAAAACCGATGGGGACATCGTGGCCCCCGGCAACAGGGCAACCGAAGGAACACGGGTGGGTTTTAGTCAGTAAGAGTCTGACACGCTCTCCCGCTCCACCCAGAGCGGGAGAAGTTATTTGATAATTTCCCACCCAAAAAAAAAAAAAAAAAAAGGTACTGCTCAGAAATTGTGCACGTGTCTTGAACCTCGATTGCAGCGCCACCTGACGGGCACAATTGTGTATAGTAAATTACAAAACATAGAGGTCATTGCGATGCAAATAAAAACGTAAAAAAATTGCGAAAAACAATACGCATTAAATTAAACTTCCAAGAAAAACTAAAAGAAAACTATACCTAAGTATTTATATATTACACAACAAATCAAACACAGATATTTTTACAATTAAAACTAAAAAGAGTATTTGCTTACGTTTTTAATTAAAACTAAAAAGAGTATTTGCTTACGTTTTTAAGTGAGTTCAAATTTTTTTGAATAAAATCGGTTTGAGTTTTCAAACATGTGTCAAATTAAAATGTAATTTAAATCAAAAGCACTAAGGAGATATCAACTTCGAAGCAAATCACAGCCAAAATAACTTTCTACACCTTTTTAACCCCGTTATGCATTTCAATAAAATACGAAACACGTCTTCCATCAATTCTGTTAAAAAAGGTTTATGCAAAATTTTAAGAATCACGTTGTCGCATACAAACTTTGCCTCCCTTTTTCACCCACCTTAGGGGTAAAATTTCAGAAAATACTTTCTTATCGAATGCCTACGTCATACAAAGAACACCCTCCAAGTTTCAGGTCTCTACGATCAGCGGTTTAAGCTGTGCGTTGATCCGTCAGTCAGTCATTCAGGACAAAGTATTTTATGTATAGATATATATATATAAATATGCAAATATATATATATATATATGCAAATATACTATATATATACAAATATTGCTCGTTTAATAGTATAGGATATACCTACCCATCCTACTGTTCTTCCTCTCATTCAGGTAAACGGATATGTTACCTACATACCTACCAACTACACATCATCATCATTCCCTGCTCTTAATCCAATTTATTTGGGGTTGCCGCAACATGCTTTTTTTTTCCCGACTGCCCAAAAAGGAGTGTAATGTTTCAGTGTTCATGTATGTGTGAGTTTCTTTGTTCCACCTTTACTTTTAAATGCCTGAACAGATTTCATTCTATTGGCTATCGCTAGAATCCTTACATCATCCCGAGAGACATAGGACACAGATAAATAAAATTGTCATCGCAGTCGGGGGACCCCTTAGATTAAAAAGTGTTCCATACAATGACACAACGGTCCCCCGACAGCAATGAGAATTTTATTTATCTGTTTAGTCAGCGAGTAAATGAGTGACCTTTCGCTTTGTATATACAGATTAACTAATACAACTTGTTTTTTACTTTTAGTTTTGTTGCATGCACTAAGCGCAATGTTTTGCGTGTGTTACATTAATAAGAGCTATCGTAAACAGTTGTACGTTGTTTTATAGCTTTAATTTTCGTAGAATTTCGTTTCACATAATTTTTTTCTCATATTACCGTTTCATAGAATAATCAATACGCAGAATACTTACTTAAACTTACTTACTTTAAATCATTGATTTTTGTTACAAATAAAAATTTTAACAAAAATTTAATTTTTATTTATTTGGGTCAAAAACAGTTATACATTACAGTTTTTACAAAAAGTAAATATTACAGTCGAAAAAACGTATAACCCACACTATTATCCACGAAGTGACATCGGAGTATGAAACCGAACGCATGATAAATGAAGAAAAAAGAAAAAAAGTACATAATTAGAAGAAAAACACTAAATACCGACGAATCGAAGCAGATGATAAGAGCATAAAAATAAAATAAAAATAAATCAAAAATTCTTTATCCTTATATTGTTAAGTTAATATAATTCAAATTCAATTCAAAAGTCATTTCAAATTCAAAAGTCATTTATTCAAACTAGGCTGAGAATCAGCACTTTTTGAACGTCAAAATTACATAAGACAGTCCCCCAAAAACGCCCACCCTTCACCACTTCCTAGTGCCTTTAGCTGGGAAGAAGAAGTGGCGCAACAAACTCCCCAGCAGCACAAGTTCTGTTCAAGTTAGAGAATGATTCTATACAATAGTATACAAAATAACTTACATTATGCAATGCATATGTCAGCTAGCACACGCCAATATACCAACCAAAAACATCGAGAACTATAACTATACTCAAGCATTATTTAAAAAATAAAATAAAACTAAACGTAAACAAAACTAAATATCTTAATAAAAGCCTCCAGTCATAAAGGGAGTGCCCGCTTACATAAAGCTGTAATTGGCAGTTATAAATGATAAACTAGGACCATCGAGATAAAATAAATAAACAGTTAATTACTAGTAACAATAACAAAACCATGATCAGCAAGACGACCAGTCACCACAAGCAGCACCCGTTCACGAGCATAACGCAAAGATCAGCCATTTACCCCCGGGACACCATCGTAATCAGGGACACCATCGTAAACAGCTGTTTTTTATTCATGTTATACAGTTCGTTACCCAGCAATTATTTTTGTGCAGTGTTGCTTAGTTTGATGTACAGAATGCGTAATTATCGGCTATGGATGGGTATTTTTAAACAATGTATTTTTGGCAATCACTACGAATTAGATAGGCAGTCGCTCCATGTAAAATATTGGTATGAGGCGGTTAGACAAGAAAGCGACCCCAACATAGTTGGTAAAACGCTTGGCAGATTCATGGAGCTTCCCAGTCCTCTGCTTTTCGTGTGGTTAGAAACTAACCTGGTGTCAGAATTTAAAAGCCGCCCATAGGCCTCTGACCTGGCTTCACATGCCGTCGAGAAATATATCTCGCAGGCATGCCAGTTTCCTCACGATGTTTTCCTTTACCGTTTTTGAAGCAAGTGATAATTATACAATACGAACATGAATCTGAAAAGTCAGAGGTGCGTGCCTTGGGTTCGAACTCGAGACCTATGAATTAGCAGTCTGACGGGCACACCACTAGGCTCACTGCTATAATATTTTTAGGTACTTAGTTTAAATATTGGCACAATAAGGACTTTCGCGCTAACGGCCTTCTTAATCCTATTAACGTTATCACCAGCATCAGGGATGCAAATGATTGACCTTTGTATGCAGGCTTCGACAGATCCTGTGCAAGAAGCCTTTGATTTGTCGCCCATTTCCGGCAGCTTTGCAGCATTATGCTGGGTACAAGACCTTTATGAAATAGACATCAGGATAAGTTTTAAATCAAATTATTTTAGTTAGAGGAAAACGTTCATCACTGAAACTTTCTCATAGTTTATTTATTTATCTATTTATTTAAAACTAGCTTCTGCCCGCTACTTCATCCACGTGAAATTACTTGTTTTTAACCGACAAAAAAAGAGGAGGAGGTTCTCAGTTCGGGATATTTTTTTTTATATGTATGTTCGCCGGTTACTCGAAGACGGCTGGACCGATTTGAAAAATATATTTTTTTTGTTTGAAAGGGTATACTTTCAAGTTGGTTTAATTGTCATTTGTCACAATCTGATTATGGATCGACGATCCTCAAATATTATGGGTACATCTATAGCAATTTGGGTATTTTTGATGAGCAGTTGACATTAAGCTATTGTAACTTAGATAAACTACAAACCAATCCACCAAAAAGTGAAAAAAAAAAAACTTTTTTACAAAAAATACAACCGGCTTCCAAACTACAAAGTGAAAAATAACTTTAATTTCGGAAGTCGGTGTCAGAAAACTAAAATACTGATCCAAAGACACCGACTTCCGAATTAAAGTCACTTTGTAGTTCGGAAGTCGGTTGTATTTTTTGTAAAAAGTTTTTAACATAAAATAAATCCTATGACACTCGGCAATACTGTTGCTTCCCATTAGTTAAAGAATTTTAGGACTCGGATCTGTAGTTCCGAAGATTACCCCTTACATACCATACTCACAAATTTTACCACTTTTTAATATTATTATTACCTCTTAATAATATTAGTATTTAACGTAGGTACGCCAACCAAGCCAAGTATATACATCTATACATATTATAAACAAAAGTCTCTTTCTGTGTTTGTCTGTATTACCGCATTTTTCTTCTAAACCACGAAACAGATTTTGATTAGGTTTTCACCATCGTTTAGAGAATTTATTCCGGAAGGTTTATGTGTATAATAAGTTAGTATTAAAGTTACATAAAACTAAGAAATCTCGATGTTTTGTCAAATCGTAAAATCCGAGCGAAGCAGGAGCGGGTCGCCAGTTGAATTATATTTATAAAACAAAACAGCTTTGACTTAGGTGAGCTAAAAAGCCTTAGATCGACCCGTGCGGCTGTTATTATTTAGCCACGAGTTCCTCTCCGTACATGATGTACCTATAGGTATATATACCTATACATGATGTACGGAACAGTATGCAAATACAGATACACAAACAAGTACCTACCTCATAATTTTGTCGCCCTCTGTCGTCGGTTGGCACTTATTGGTGTGCATTAGATATGACAGCCAAACATATTAGTGCTAGTTTATTATTCTGTAGTGCACGCCAACGGGCAATATTGGCTAGATACTAACTAGAGTACCTAAGTAATCAAAGTCATTCTAAGTGCTATCTCCTGCCTCACCCCCTCCACCCCTGTTATGGAACTCAAAGATGTTTAAGCCCGGAATACATAGGCCACAAACTTGCACAAAAGTAGGTATGCAAGTCTTGCTTGCCATCGTGCCATAACAACTTCTGATTGGAATTTGTGATATATGAACTGTTACATTGTCGGAAATCAAAGATTTATTTATTGAAGTGAAAACTTCTTTAGGCGCGTTGGGCATTTTTGAGATGGGACTAAACCAGTGATTTCGCGACACTGTAACGCAATTTACCGACACCGTGGAGTAAAAGACATCAAAGCGTAGATTACCGCGGTGCCGATTTTTTTTAAGTTTTCACTTCTGTCGGCACTCCCGGAGTGCCACTGTTTTTTTAATATTTATTTATTGTAACCGCCTCGACTTTCAAGTTGTAGGTCGTGGGTGCGAAACCAAGCAGGCGCTTTAGTTTGTGTAAATTAATTCATCACCACTGCTCTCAGAACGGTGAAGGAAAACATCGTGAGGAAACCGACATGTTCTAGAATAAAAAATTCTAAGACATGTGACATCCACCAACCCGCACTGGGCCCGCGTGGTGGATTATGGCCCACTCCCTCTAACAGAAAGAGAAGGCCTGTGTTCCAGCAGTGGGAACATTATAGGCTGATTACCTATGCTTATTTATTGGTGTAAAATGGGACTGTCACAATAGCATGCAAGTTACTTGGGCATACTTTAGTGCAAGTTATATGGGCATAGTATATTCTTGGCTTTAGATTTTTTCTTTGAATGGTTTGCATGTTGCTTCAGCTAATCAGCTTCTGTGTGGAGCGAAAAATACACATTTTTTTTTTGCAATACCTATGCATTCTTATTTTCGTTTAACTTTATTTGTTACATTTAGATATTTGTTTTTTGCCTGTGATAAATAGAATAAAAGACCTTCACTCTTTAAAACGTTATCATCAGTAAAGAATTAAAACCGAAAGAGATTAAAATAACAACATAAAATCAATCTGTCTAGCCTTTTCACAACTATGTTGGCTAATGTTGGGGTCAGGTTCCAGCCTAACCGGATGCTGTATTTTCTCCTCAACAACCCAGTACTGGGTAACACAATACCCCTTGGTAAGACTGGTTGTCTGACTTCTGGGCTTCTATACTACGTTTGAAATAAGATTAGACATTTAAACAAACCTTTTTTACAGTCCGTTCAACCGATTTTGACTTCTATACCGTCGGCATAAGAATGACATTAAAAGCAAAAAAGTGGTTACAATACCAACTATTTACTGCAGCTGCCATTTGTCATGCCACCACCGCAATAGAAGTCAAAATCGAATGAACGGACTGTAAAAAGGGTTTATTTAAATGTCTAATCTTATTTCAAATGGAGTATAGCTACCCGTAACAACTGTCAATGATCTGCGAACGACAGCCGGGACCAACGGTTTAACTTGCTTTCCGAGGCACGGCGACGATATTGTCTCGGTATGTTATGGATGGTCACTCATCCACGGACCGACCTCGGCAAGCGTTGCTTTTAACCTTGAAGATCGACTCATGCGACTGTTATTATTTAACTACGAGCCAATACCTGACACACAAAGGCGTTGGCCTTGTATTGTTGAACATCAAAATTGTTTACGGAACGAACAAGTGACATGTCTTCACGGTCACTCGTTGTTAGTCGTTTCTAGTTTATAGACAAGAGAATGGGTAAATCCATCTAAGTTTTGACAGCGAACTTGGTTAGACAGGGAAATTAATTGTTAACCAAATTGACTACCAACTTCAATTGTAACTGTTATTCTCTAAGCCGACGTACGCACGGACGTAATAAAATCGAGGCGGGATTTTATTGCGCACTGGATTTTCAACTCTCGGCGCTAAGCAGAGCGTTGAAAATCCAGTGCACGAAAAAAAAATCGCCGCGATTTTATTGCGTCCGTGTGAACGTCGACTTACAGTTGTTTGAAATGGGTATAACACAGCAAATTGACGTAGTATGTCAATTTGATGAACAATAAATTTTCTGTCCGCATTCATTACAGCATCAGTAATGAGACTGCATCCCCCTGCCCTGCCCTTTTCTTCGATCTTCCTCAATTTCTATAGCCTCTAAATTCATACTCACTTTTCTTACAAGAAGTCCCCGTGGAAACTTTTTAAACTACTTTTACTTCTCACATAGTAGGTTTATTGAATATAACTTTTATAAACACGTTAGAAATATCTCTATCGTAAACCTGTTTGTGAATATAAGGAAGATAAGGTAATCAGCTGTTGGGAAATATAGTAAAAGTAAATATAGCATGACGTCATAATAATCTTCTCTTAAAACGTGCGTTTGCTTAGAATCATAAATTTTTTGGTATAGGAAGTGTCTTAGGCTACCTATTTAAATAAGTCGACCCAGCTTAAAGCCTTCTCGTTGCTATCTGGTCACTCTCAACAATCGTTCATATTTATATTCTATACTTAGTGTTCAAAAACACTGTCGTAATATGTATTATTGTATTACCTATCTACGTTCAATATTGTTCAGGTAAAAGGCGACAAACAATATGTAAAAATTGACCCATTTACTGTAGAGTCGGACTATATTGGCGCAGTAGTTACCTATCATCGCTACTATGAAACGTAGCGACAACAAGAATAATGAATTCAGCATTCGAGATTGTATACTAATCGATTAGAATTCAATGACATGCCATTGTTTTTATCTATTCGGTTATTAAACTCATTAACGAAACATAACACGAATGATACGTTATCTACTCGTATCTAGTCTGTATCTCGCCATCAATCGATCAGTCCATATCCATATTCATAAATTTTCAGTAAATTTTGCGTAATTTACGTCACTCAACTCTTTAATTAAATATTTCTCTAAAATGTATCTCCCACGTTTATTGTTTAAGTTAACAACGACTCGTTTACCTTCACTTGAATCAAATTAATTTCTCAAAATCTAAAAAACGCACACAAGGAAAACTAAAATAATGCTTATCATCTCACTGTTGAAATTATCCAATGGCGTTTCAAATGTGATAGTTGAGTGTACATATAACGAATTTATACGTATGTTAGTGTATGTACCGAGTTTATAAATAGGCATCAAAAATGAGTCATTTCTTATTTTATGTCCGCGTTGCCGTACAATGAGCATGTTCCAATGTACATAAATACTAAGTTTTTTCTGATGATGCTATTTTCAGAGGAGGATGAGTCCCAGATATTCGTCAAGTTCTTCAAGTTCCACAAGTGTTACGACCTGATACCGACTTCAGCGAAGCTGGTGGTCTTCGACACACAGCTCCTGGTCAAGAAGGCATTCTTCGCTTTGGTTTATAACGGTTAGTGTGTAAACTGTTTGCGTATGGCATTTATATTACGTGGAGTGCATTACGACGGCACTTTACAACCACTTAACGCGTTTTTGTTTTAACACAAAAATATATTTTACTCATGATTATAATGCCACTGTTATCTGCTCGTTCTTTTCCTGTTGTTCAATGTCATCTTTGTTGTAATGTGTTTTATTAACCATAGATATAGCGAATCAAGGTATCAGAAAATTGTCTTCCATATTAGTAGTTATAACAATTTTTTGACACCTTGACCCTCTTCCAATGGCCATTTATTAATCTTTTATAACTAAACTTATGTCTGAGCGAATGAATTATTGAAAGCATTGCGATTTCTTCTCTACTCTAGCTAATTGTCTAAAGCGATTTTAATAGCGTTCTAATGCCATGCGAGGTTATTAAAGAAATCAATTGATGATATAACATTTCTGATTTATTTATACAGCTGTGGTGTTTGCAATGTTCGGCCGAACCCATAAGAAACAATACGGCCGCGTTGCCATGGAAACTAAGGTGTATATCGTTCCTGCATTTTTTTGACAGAAATGGCTTTTTTAAAAGCATTGAAGCTCGTTTCGCGACTGCTACACCACTGGTTATTGTTTTTTTTTGCAATTTTTCTATGAATATATTAATGAAAAATCCTGTTCCAAAACACACATTTATGACCGTTCTTACACCAGACTTTAAAGTCTGATAAGCTAGCTTTTATCAATGTTATTAGAAGATAAGGATAGACGATATAAAGTTCATTGAACTTTATGATATCTGTAGATTACAAAAAAATAACCTTGTATTAAGTAATAGGTGCCTAATTATAGTCTCCACCGCGTGGTTGTATTGTTTCTTAAGGAGGTTTAATAAGTAAGTGTCCGACAAAAGTAGAAAGGCTATGGCGACAAGATTCACCCAAAAAATTCTGATCCTGTCACAGATTCTCTGGTCTTTTACAAGACTCCATTCAACGGATGTCAAAACCCTGCTATTTTGGTATCGGTAAAAATTTGAACCGTCTAACATCCAGTAGGTCAATACGGCCCGACTGAACGACCTATATTCTGTCGTCAGTGCTAAGATAGACCTGAATAATAAAAATAGGTCAACACAACACTGTCTCTCTTCCGCGGGCCACTAGATCTCAGTGTTCATGGCGAAAATAAGATGGCTGAAATGCTGGAAAAAATGTTAGTTAGGGAATACCGTAATGATTCCTTTGCGGGTTTTTGGCACATAAAAGCAAGGTGCTGCCTTTCATTCAATTTAATATCTATCTGACGGGAAGAGCAGGTTAAAATATCAATAGAGCCTCCGAAACTATACTCGACAAAAAAGCCGCCATTTCGCTTTCCGTCTGACACTTATAAGCCTATAGCTTATTTCACACACACTTTTAATGTGGGAATTGACGTAGTTAAAATCTGCGATATAGCATGTATTGTTTGCTTCAGTTAGCTATGACATATTCAGGCATACGTATTATTTGTCACGCTTGTTGTGCTTGTAAACACGCCCACGCCTCCACTATCCGTCGGTACTTATCGGGTAAGCTGACTTTCTACCAGAGCGAAGAAAGAATCCACTTCATATTCAAAATTACATTTTATTTGTGGTTTTCTCTTTGCTCACATCTCCGCTTCCTTGCGCAGATCTCGTGGAAGCCAGCCTTACTGCCACACTCAGAGACGTCTAATGGTTACTTAGTAAAAATAAAAAAAAGTTCACCCTCAGAGTCAGTTAACGGTTCATTAGCTCCCCTTAATGACAATTAAAGTTAAGAACAGCAAAACCTTTACTTAACTTCTTAACGATTGATTTTGACATTTAAGTTTTGGATTATGTTTTTATTATTTTTACCAATGTATTCGCTTTCGCATTAAGCGTTTATTAAAACGCAATAATTTCGGCGGACTTTATTGAGTTTGTGGAATTTGCCAGTAGATATAGATAAGTAGGATCGAGGAGGTATTTATGAGATTACTTTGATCCCTTAACAAAATACTCAATTCAAGAATTCCACTCACGACATAGATGAAGATGTAGACAAAATACGTAAACAAAACTTTTTCATGAAAGGTCGTTCAAAATAAAAATCATCCAGATATTTCTATTTAAATAAAAATAGCTGTTTTGCTTTGAATTTAGTCAAAGAACTGATTGTCATATAAATTAAACTTTTTGTTATTAAATGTCAACACTTTTTAAATGTGGCTACACAAAGGATTTATCGATATGCAATCGATAAGATGATTTGATGATGCTTCGCCCTACGGATACTTAAAACTGTCATTAGCTAACGAGTCCTTAAATTATGTCTCTGGGATGTACCGTTAATTAACGGATTTAATGCTTATTAGTTAAATACTACTTAAGACTAATTTAGTGAACCTTTCTGAGTGCGGCTGTTAGTTTTGCTAGGTATATCGTATTATTAGTAATGTCTAATAAACGCGCGTCAATTGTTGTATTTCTGTCTTATCGTGTCTATTCAGTAATCAATCATGTACGTTTATCACTATTAAATATTACAAGTTTGTAGAATCTTTACAAGTGTAACACATCCATCAAAGTTTCAGAGCGGTTCACTGCTAAGAATAGTTTTCTTTAAATTACCCAGTTATTTAAATTGCCAACTCGAATAAAATAAATGCGAAGACGATTCGTCTCATATATTTTATTCGTGTTGGCAAAGTATGTTAGTGTCCACATGCTATGTTGACCATGTTTAATTTGGCTGTTATTGATATTTTCCGCTTTGTTGTTGTAATACGCAACTGTGGCTAATAGCAAAACAACAAGAATATGGTAAAATTACGCATAGCTATGCGTCGATATGAATTTTAAACAATACAAATAAATATGTAGGTAATGTAGGTATCTAAGCGATCACGGAAGTAGAAAAACTATAGAGCACAACTTGATGTGATTCTTGCAGGATGCAAGCATCTTTCTATCAAGCGTTGTCATAAATATTTTTGTGCGGGAATGTCATAAGTAATTTAATAATATATTTATTTTAAAAAAGTGTGGTACAGTCTGTTACAATAAATATAATTTTACAATTTACGGATAATGTAATCAGTAAAAGAGTAACAATAAATTGACAGAATTGAACCTGGCGTCCTAGCTAGGTTACATGGTAATCAGCCCAGGTTCGCCAGCCCAGGTTCCCACAGAAGGAGCACAATTTTTTTATTTTTAATAGACTGCTTATGACTGTAAGGTGCAAACGTATGTTAACTTATATTCATAAGTATGTAAGTATGCAATTTGTAAGCGCAGCAGCGTCTTAAAAACTGATTATACCCCGGATAGCGGACTCGTTACTCAATCGACAAAAGAGTCAATTACTGTAATGACAGCCTCATGTTTACTGTGAAGGACATTAATTATGCTTCCATTAGGTGGAGATTGTATTTTAAAATATGTAGAAACATCATTAAAAACTTACATAGATTCTACTATGCTAGCTGTGTGCGATATTTCTATTTAATTAAAAATAGCTGTTTTGCTTTGAATTTAGTCAAAGAACTGATTGTCATATAAATTAAACTTTTTGTTATTAAATGTCAACACTTTTTAAATGTGGCTACACAAAGGATTTATCGATATGCAATCGATAAGATGATTTGATGATGCTTCGCCCTACGGATACTTAAAACTGTCATTAGCTAACGAGTCCTTAAATTATGTCTCTGGGATGTACCGTTAATTAACGGATTTAATGCTTATTAGTTAAATACTACTTAAGACTAATTTAGTGAACCTTTCTGAGTGCGGCTGTTAGTTTTGCTAGGTATATCGTATTATTAGTAATGTCTAATAAACGCGCGTCAATTGTTGTATTTCTGTCTTATCGTGTCTATTCAGTAATCAATCATGTACGTTTATCACTATTAAATATTACAAGTTTGTAGAATCTTTACAAGTGTAACACATCCATCAAAGTTTCAGAGCGGTTCACTGCTAAGAATAGTTTTCTTTAAATTACCCAGTTATTTAAATTGCCAACTCGAATAAAATAAATGCGAAGACGATTCGTCTCATATATTTTATTCGTGTTGGCAAAGTATGTTAGTGTCCACATGCTATGTTGACCATGTTTAATTTGGCTGTTATTGATATTTTCCGCTTTGTTGTTGTAATACGCAACTGTGGCTAATAGCAAAACAACAAGAATATGGTAAAATTACGCATAGCTATGCGTCGATATGAATTTTAAACAATACAAATAAATATGTAGGTAATGTAGGTATCTAAGCGATCACGGAAGTAGAAAAACTATAGAGCACAACTTGATGTGATTCTTGCAGGATGCAAGCATCTTTCTATCAAGCGTTGTCATAAATATTTTTGTGCGGGAATGTCATAAGTAATTTAATAATATATTTATTTTAAAAAAGTGTGGTACAGTCTGTTACAATAAATATAATTTTACAATTTACGGATAATGTAATCAGTAAAAGAGTAACAATAAATTGACAGAATTGAACCTGGCGTCCTAGCTAGGTTACATGGTAATCAGCCCAGGTTCGCCAGCCCAGGTTCCCACAGAAGGAGCACAATTTTTTTATTTTTAATAGACTGCTTATGACTGTAAGGTGCAAACGTATGTTAACTTATATTCATAAGTATGTAAGTATGCAATTTGTAAGCGCAGCAGCGTCTTAAAAACTGATTATACCCCGGATAGCGGACTCGTTACTCAATCGACAAAAGAGTCAATTACTGTAATGACAGCCTCATGTTTACTGTGAAGGACATTAATTATGCTTCCATTAGGTGGAGATTGTATTTTAAAATATGTAGAAACATCATTAAAAACTTACATAGATTCTACTATGCTAGCTGTGTGCGAAGTTGACGATAGCGCCGACACTGAAGCCTCACAATCCTGCGATTATGCCACGGAATCTGCATAAAATATCATTCGAATGTCAAACGCCAATCGTTGGGCCAGTCCCACAACAAGCAATCCCAATTTGGTCCTCGTGACCCCGAGCTCTATGACAGCGCAGTCTTCAGTTCGGAGATGAAGGAACGGCCGCTGCTCAACTCAGTTTCGCGGAAATTACTAATAGCGCGATGCAAAATTCTATGATGTCAGTGAAAGTGTTATCGTCACCTTCGTACTTCGCTATTTCTTAGCGTCGTAGTAACAATGTAGACATGGTTTGACAAATATATTAAGGTGTAATTCCGAAATTAATAAATACATTTAGGCAATTAACAAATTCCATAGACAGACTCTTGGCCATTCATTAATTGAAGATGTAACTGTTTCTATTATTTACGCTCCCAACGTTCTTTAAAACAACGTTGGCTTTTGGCCACCATCAGCCAATACCTATAATCGTTGCCAACAGGCGTCCGAGCCGCTCCTCTATGGGACTCTCAGCGGCAGAAGTTCGTCGGCATGCTCACCATTACGGACTTCATCAAGATACTGCAGATGTATTACACCAGCCCGAATGTCGCTATGGAAGAGCTAGAAGAGCACAGACTTGAGACTTGGCGTCGTGAGTATACTTTGAATAACTAAAAGAGAGCCTCAGAATATTCATCCGTATCACCGTCGATGGACAGCAAGTCCTAAAGGCTGGTATAGTCCGACCATGGTCAAATATTCCATTGGTTCCATCTTCGGAAATAGAAAATAAAATGTGATTAATCGTTCGATTTATATTTTCGCCTACATCATAATAAGTTGACGTCTTGACGTACGGATTCCGTCATTCCCTTACTGGATCTGTAACTTTAATTTCCGACCTCCACGTGGGCAAAAGCTAGTGGGACATAATAGTTGAATAATTATAAATATTTTTCAGATGTGTTGATGGGTTCCGTGGTGCCGCTGGTGTCGATCGGGCCTGACTGCTCTCTGTTCGACGCCATCCGCATGCTGATCACCAACCGCATCCACCGGCTGCCTGTCATCGACCCTCGGACCGGCAACGTCCTGTACATACTCACACACAAGAGGATACTGCGTTTTCTATTCTTATATGTGAGTATTGTATTTCTAAATGTGTGGGTGATTTTGAGGAATCCGTCTTTTCAAGAGAGGAGAGTTTCAAGTCATCCATGTTAAGGAGGTGAGATCACCTGACCACCTCTTCTCAACCGATAGCTTAGACCTGAATCCATTATTAGTTATTATTAACGTGGAAAAATTTAATAAAATTTGTGGAAACTTGTAAATGGCAATTGTAAGGGCAAATTGTTCATTATTAAAAAAAAAAACTAAACTGAAGCTGCTCCTGCTGCTAATAGCTGAACTGAGCTTTCTGAAATAAAAAAAATGGCGGTAACAGTCGACGTCAAATAATTTACTTCCTACTATCCTATCCTACTAATAATAAATGTGAACATTTGTGTGTTTGGATGTTTGTTACTCAATCACTCAAAAATGTCTCAACGGATTTGGACGAAATTTGGCACACAGATAGTTTATAACCTGGATTAACATATGTGATACTTTTTATCTCGGTAGTACGTTCCCGTGGGACAATTTCCGACATCCACGCGGGCGTAGTCGCGGGCGAAAGCTAGTACTAGATAATTTATGACTAGCTGTGCCCGCGGCTTCGCTCACGAGACAGTCTATTCTATTGGCATTAGAAATTGCATAACAAGGCGAACGTGGAACCTTTAAGGCGAAAGCGTCAGGATAGCCCGCGAAATTCAAAATTTCTTATGATTTTTGCAATTTGCAGGTCAGTATCATGTTGTATGTTGATCTAAATATGATTCGCGGCCGTAAAAAATATGGCTTTACTCAATTATAACCATTACAATCAGCAATACTACAATAATAGTACTTTGCTAACTTATGGAGTTGTATTGCTGATTGTAATAATTATAATTGAGTAAAGCCATATTTGTTACGGCTGCGAGTCATATTTTCCCCCTTAAGCTGTTTACTTCGTTGATAATATACCATCGAAGAAACGCATAGCTATACACCGTAAGGACTATTTCTGCTTGCAGCATTCGGCCGCTATAGTAACGCTTACCTACGAAAAAAGGGTCGTGTGCACGGGATTTTGTTTTCAAATTGCTTAGATATGCGTTTCTACGGTAGTACCTAACTAAAATAGTCGTTCTGAAACATGTTAATATTGCCTGCTTAGCTCCTTGTAGGTATAGCGTGATGATGTTAATTTCAGAGGTTAAATCCGTATCTATCTGCAATATTATAACATTTTCTCTCGTCTTATTAAATCTCGCGGTAAACTGTTCAGGAATACGAACATAATGCAATATTGCTAATCCCCCATAGCAAATAGCGTGATAATATATACAGGGAGGCAGGGACATCGACGCGAAAACTGTTACCATGGATTCAATACATGATTCTGAACACGACTGCGTTGGGGGGTGTTCAGAATCATGTACTGAATCCGAGGTAACAGTTTTCGCGTCGATTTCGATACCACGACAGTGTCCCTACAGACCCGTATAGCCTATTCGATGACCAGGCCTTTAAGGAATATTTATACAAAATTTTAATAGAATGTATTTAAACGGACAAAAATTCTAAAAACTATATTTTCGGCATCAGAAACGTTCCCACACCTCGTAGTTGTTACTAGATATTTTCATTGTCATCGCCGTATGCGTGGTTCAAAGTGCAAATTGAATCTAGAAGGTAGTTTTTTTGCACTAAACGGTAGGTCCAACTGTGAGTAGCTACTCAGTAAATAAAATTATAAAACACTCAACAATAGTAGGTCATATGAGTATTGGTTTTGCCTGCAAAAAATAATTTATTTTTCAATGACATCATCAGGAGGTAGGAGGTGCCGAGGACGGGGAGTATCGTTGGGTATTTCGTGAGAAATTCTCAGTAGCAGCCCGGTGTTTGGATTTTTGCCTAGCTAATAAACATAACTGGCGACATATGGGTGATTTGTGGGTGTACTAAACTTCCAATTAATATTATTGTTTCAGATAAACGACTTGCCAAAGCCTGCGTACCTGCAAAACAAGCTGCGCGACCTGCGCATAGGCACGCTCAACGACATCGAGACGGCCACCGAAGACACGTCGATTATCGACGCTCTGCGCAAGTTCGTCAACAGACGCGTTTCCGCATTGCCACTCGTTGACACCGATGGACGTCTCAAGGACATTTACGCAAAGTTTGACGTCATTGTACGTATCATTTGGAATTTATTAAATCTTGTTTGATAGCTCTGTCAATTTCGTGATACATGTCAGAATGTGTTATTACTTTGGTGCTGAAAACTTTTACATGGTAACTTGAATGATCATACTAGCTTGTATCCATTCATAAATTATGCGTTTTCTCATCTAAATCCGTACCTTGTGTGTATTGGTACGGCTTGCAGGCTTTATTGTAACGGCCACAGCGTTGGAACAAGTCACTAAAAGCGTGCATTCTGAAAGTGGGCAATGTCGTAAATAGATGTCAAATATTTCCCTGTTTTTATTAATTTGGCAATATTACTGTAAGGAAATATGAAATATGGCTAACTAGTGTAAATAATTAATATCGTAACACCGAATATTTAGTTTTAGATGTAAAAAAACAGTATTTCGAAATTTTCCAAATGCCTTTTTTTTCACTTAAAACGGTTACATCATCAAATTCAGTGTTATAATTGCAATTCATTATTAATATTCGAGTTACCTAGTTAGCGATATTTCATATTTCCATACAGTAATATTGCCAAATTAATCAAAACAGGTAAATATTAGACAGTATTTGCGACGTTCCCAACTTTTGAATAAAAGCTCTTAAAACTGATGAGAGTGTGTCGTATGTATCATCTTGTCAGGCCAAACTGAAGCAAATTCGTCTGTTTCTTTTGATCTTTTTAAGTAAAGCTTTAAACTTTTCGAATCTTAAGCGTGTTTTTAATGGGAGAATTACAACACACAACTTAATATACCTATAGCATCATGTTTGCTTTTTCCGAAGGGAAAGGTAGAGGAAAATACAAATAAAATTGATTGAAACACAATTCATGAAAATCATTGTAGATGACCACCACCTTCGACATTAGAAAATGAAAAATGAAAAAAAAATGAAAAAAAATGTTTATTAGTTTTAACAAGTTTTCTTACATTACTAGGTAGTGATTGTCATAATGTTCTGTGGTACTCAGTATATCCATTTTGATTGTAGAACCTGGCAGCTGAGAAGACATACAATAACCTGGACGTTACGCTGAAGACTGCCAACGAGCACCGCAATGAATGGTTCGAGGGCGTCCAAAAGTGCACCCTTGATGAAACGCTGTTCAATGTCATGGAGAGGATAGTGCGTGCCGAGGTAAATCGATCTTCTTTAGAGAAATTCCTTGAAAAGAGGTGAGGTGAATTTGAAACAATTTTGGTCCCGATAACCTGGGGCTCAAATTGGGTTGTGTTCGAGTTACACTTTCCAAATCCCGAAAACAAAAAATTTGTGAGAAATCCACTCCGATTTCTCACAATTTTACACTGATACTTTGAATAGGTTAGGCATGGTTCATGAACGTATGAAATATGAATGTTTCGAATACAAATCTTGGTAAAAAATAAGTATATTATAGTAATGAATAAGGGGGCGTTGAAGTTCTAAAGGAAATCAACGCAGACGAAGTCGCGAGCGATGAGCTAATAGTTAATAAAAGTATGAAATCGCCAACCCGTCTTGAGCAAGCGTTGTGATCAATGTTCGTGCCTTCTTTGTTTGAGAAGAGGCCTTAGCCCTGTGGTGGGACAATAATAGGCTCGTATTATTTTTTACGTCTGACATTTCTCGGGACCCAGGGGTCCCGGACCTTTGGAAGACGTACGCGGGGCCGAAGCCAACTCGCAGAGGCCCCTTAGTCGTTTTTAATGAAATGAGGTACCAACCGACGATTATCCCTGTTCGTACTATGCAAGTGCAGCCAAGGACAACCCCCGGTTGGTGTAGGACTATTGTAAGTTAAGGAAACAAAGATATTGGACCATAGTCCAATATCTTTACACTCAATCTTTTTTTTGGTCTTAAACCCATAGGTATGGGTGACTAAAGTGGACTGGTCACCTGGAACTATGGAAGGACTATGGCCCCTGCCTGATCAATGTTTTATATGCACACGGATAAAATGGCAGGGGGTGACTTGCACACTCAATAATGGGCCCCCGAAAACGGTCTCTAGCACAGTATCGTAGCAAAAGGGGGCAACATGTCCTGAGGTGCTTGAGGAGTGGAGAGGTATTCCACGGCTTTCAGAATAATCCCAGAGCCCGGAAAATGGTCAAGATCCTTACGATAGGCTCGTATTATTATTATTATGTGGACTTTACTTGATTGTGAGATAAAAAGTTATTGTTCTGATCTTCCAGGTGCATCGTCTGGTTGTGGTAGACGAGAATGACAAAGTGATCGGCATAATTTCTCTATCCGATCTTCTTATGTACCTCGTGCTGCGTCCGACCGGCGAGTGCGGTGCCGGCGGGACCAGCCTGCGCAACGAACACTCATCTATTGAAGAGAAGGACGAGTCTCCGGCCCCGGAGGGGGCCACCAGCGCTGATGGTGGCCAAGCTGAAAGCGGCCAGGACGAAGCCGCGGCCCTAAGCACGGCCGACGACACCGAACAGAAGAATACCATCGACAGCGAGTGCCAAGATCCGTAATGTGATTCCTTGATGAGTTTTTTAGTTATAGAGCTGGCAAACGCGAGCGCGGTTTATTTAAGTCTGCATTTCCATTTTGTTAAATGTTTAGCAGTAGCAACTAACCAGTGTAAGTGGCGGTAAAGTTGATCTGGGTTTGAAATGCGACTACAGGCGGAGTTTTGAGTAATATGACAAAGGCCTTTGACTTGATGTAGAAACGTTCGTGGTGAGCTGGTTCAATAAAATTTTAAACAGAATTTTCTATGAGTGCGTATAAAAAGTTTCATGAAATAACTTGAAGCAACAATTAAAATTGTACCGTCTACACAGTGTTTAGACGACGCAAGTCAGTTGTTGCTTCAATTTTATTGTACGTATAGATGTAAGGCCGGTTTAAAATCAATTAAACCAATCCATTTAAAAGGAAAAAAACCGTTTAAAATCGAAATAAACCATTTTTTAGATTTAAAACGGTTGGTATTGATGACTATGTTGTTCTTAATTATAACTACATTTTCTTGATTTTACCGAGGTAGGGATATAACGGAGTACCTGAAAACTCTATGTTGGTAAATACATTTTTTTTTCATTGTTTACAAACCGCACCTTCATTTCGAAACCGTTACTAAACGAAAAAATTGGTTGCCTGTAAAGTCGGTATACGGGCGAAAGTTTTACGTGACAACGACTTTGAGTGGTAAAATAATTTTAATGTGAATATTCATTCGTATAGTAGGAAGAAGGATGAAATAATAGTAACAATTTAAAACATTTATTTATACACATGAACCGGTGTGTATGCCTATCTCTCTCACTCTCTCTCTCTCGCTCTGTCTCTCTCGCTCTTAGGCGGGCTAACTGTGCTCGAGTGGAAGGGACACGTGCCTTTCACTTTTTATGTCTGTCTCTCTCGCTCTTAGGCGGGCTAACCATGCACGCGTGCCTCTCACTCGCTCTCATTGTGAGCGCATAACGTGAGCGGAGCGTAACGCAGTTTCTTGAAGTGTCACCCGGCAAACCAATTTATAAGACGTTGTCACGTCAAAAACTAAATTTTACAGGAGAATAAATTAACGATTTAGATTTTGCCGATTTAAGTAAGATGACGTTATTATCTAAATTTCGTGAAAATTTCGTTTAGTAACGTTTTCAAAATGAAGGTGCGTAAACGATATAAATAATCAATTTGATTCGGTTTAAAATTAAACTCACTCGCACTCTCGTTGACGTCGTCACTCGTGACTCGACGCAACGTTGCCAGCTCGCCTACCCTACACATACATAAACTGCCGCGCGCGGCCACCGCGCCGCGCACGCACTTACTTTTATTTTTGTAGGCGAGTTTTCAACCGCTTATAACGATTTAAATGGGCTTTAAAACGGCAACATTTTATTTAAAACGTTTTAAATCGTTTTACATCGATGATTGTACGTGTCAGATTGCGTCGTGTACATGGGGCTTAAGATTTTTTACTTTGACGGAAGTAACATAGGTAATGTTGATATAGACAAACGTTTTTATTTTAATAGTTATAAAATTTTACGAATTAAAGGTGAAACATACGGTCTGTTCAAGGCCATTTTCCCGCTAGATGGCGCTGAATCAACATTTTGTTTTATGTGAAATTGGAGCATTTCTAAGTCGTAGGAGTAGTTGACGCGGTAATCGGCCATTACGCTTTATTGAACTTGGTCATAACAATGCCTCAAAATCCACCCAATTCGACATATAACTTTACAACCGAAGAATATATTTTTGTTCAGGTTCATCAGTCGTTGGTCATTATCATCAACTTTGTCATGTTATTACTACCAAGCCTGACATAAAATACTTTACAATCAAATGTGGACGATCATTTTCACCAGATGGCGTGAAACTTGAAAAAAATCTGAGTTTTATTTGACTTAAAAGGGTTTTTATATTTCTTTATTTCAATTCCACTTTTGATATGATATTTATGTGTATATTCTATATTTGTTTATATAACTTTTGGTTTCACCTGTAATTATTATGTTTGACACTAAATCGGTCAGGTACCGACAGACCACTGTAGGCATATAGTTGCGTCTCGTATGCACACGTGTTGATATGCACGTGGCGCGCTCTACTCCACTTCTTAGGTACATGTTTCATATCTAGAGTGCGGAATTTACATTCAAAAATTTCTAGCTTTACGTTATTTTTGTCGCCTTCGAAATTGCTCGTTTACTATCCATTTTTCATAATTTTGTTCTTTTAAATGGCGTAATAACTCAAGATGGATTCATAGTCGGGTCTTGGCAATTTATTTAATTCAGTCATTAGACGATTTCTCAAATAAATCACTAGAAATTTCGGTTAATGACTATCATAGGAATAAATTTATTTTTAAGCTTTAAAATTCGAGTAATTGCAATATTAGCCCTGTAATACATTAGAAAATTATCAATGTAAGTTCGGCCTTCAGCTAATAACCATACTAAGATAGAAAATTAAGTTGATATTATAATTCTGTGCATTCTCTCGGTACCTAGCCACAATCAGTAAGTAATATAAAGTATGTTCGCACGTAGAATGTTTCATGTTACGTTAGTTTTACGATACTAGAACGGTACGCGTTCATTAATGTATGTGCTATACAGTGATAACCGGACATGGATTCACGGTATTTTTGTCATGCTTATCAAGTAATAAACATGAATAACATACTCATAATAAAATATTGTAATATCCATATTCGATTCAATGTTATCATAAATGTTAGCTGATGTATTCATTCACAGTTCAATACCTATTTAAATGTATTTAGTGAGCAGAGAGTTGTCTAGTGTACCCCCTTCACCTCTTCCACAAAAAGTATCCGCCAAACTAACGCTATTTAGTTTATAATCTTTTGTTTGATAGTAATTATTCGAAAATTGGAGTGTTAATCAACAGCAAAGCGCGTGGTAGCATTATGATCAAAATTATAAAAATAACGCGTCCTTTCGCTTCTGCTCGACTATTCAAGGTTAGTAGGATTTAGTACAAATCGACTATGAAATTGGCTGTTAAAAACAATTAAACAGTAATATCGTATACTCACTTTAGAATATACATTCTTAATTTTGGAGTAAGAAAAGCCAAAGACCAAAACTCAGGACGCTCCCTACATTTTGGTCACTGTCTTTTAAACTTACGGATATAGGATTATGATCTTGTTTAAAATTGTGGTGACTCGATTTATTACTAACAAACAAAGCAATGTGTACCGATGCTTCCCGTAAGTATTAAAAAATTGTGTTATTAATTTATGAGTAGAATAACGTTTTAGTAAAGTTTTTATCTGTTATAAATGTTGTATTAATAAATTCAAATAAAATGTTCTGTACCAACGTCATTATGTGTATAATAGTTGGGATGAGTTTCTTGATGTTTCAAACCATTGTGTATATATTACGTAGTTCCAAATGATGATACGTACGTTTCTTCTTAATGTTATTGTGTTCAATGTTTGAGAGAAGGAAGCGCACATGCATGATACAGCATTATGAGGACTTGGAAATAAAAATTTGATTCCGTCACCAATTTGTTTCTTTTTTGTACAACTTAATAATTTTCACCCGATTACGGCAGAGAGGAAGACCTCCCACAAGGTGGACCGTGACCCGGTGAAGGCCGCAGGAATCCGCTGGATGCGAGAAGCATAGAACCGGTCGAAGTGGCGGTGCTTGGGGGAGGCTCTATGTCCAAAAGTGGACGTCTTTCGGCTGAAATGATGATGACGACAGAGAGGAAGGACTTGTGATGTTTCCTGGCTATGTAAAGCAAATTGGCGCCCAACATCGATTACTATAAATACATTTCATACAAATGTCAAAGAATGACAGCTGTCATTTGAATATAAAGTTTTAGTAATATTGCCTATCAATTAATCTCACTGACTTCATGTACAGCAAGGGCATAGTGATAATATTTATTTGTAAAACTTGTAATAGCGAGTGCCTCGTATCACAAGTTAATCGATTATGTAGAGTGCTATTCTATTGGTTGAATTAAAAATAAACAACAATTAAAATATAATGTATAATTATAATAACGGACAGTTATGTTCTTAAATAATATGTAAATGCGTACCTAAATGAAAAATCTTATAAGGCATCAATATATTTATTATGCATCCATATCACTCAATTTGGTAAGCGCGGTGCAGCGTTGTCATGTTGAATATCAGTGATATTAAATGGGCCTGTATATATATAATTATTTATTTATATTTAATTAACAAGTTAGAAGACTCAATCGCACCCCTAGATGAAGACTCCGGTAACTCAAAAAGTACGCATTTCAAGTTAGTGGCAGTTTCGAATTCCTGACTCGAATACCTACACATAGATATAACTCGCGTTACAATACCTTCAACTGCTGTTAAAAGATAGCTTTACTTAATTAATAAAACGCAGCTTTACTTTGCTTACAGCTGCAAAACTAGAGTAACTAAAAAATCTCGATATTTTCCAGGTTTTTAACAGACAAAATACAAACAAGCTAATTCAACGTTACACTCAATTCAACTTTATGAATGTCTCAATAGATTTTTGATATCTTTCCTAAATATACTAAAAACAGTTTTTCGTCATTTCTGAAAAATGAGGTTTTTTGAGTTACCGGAGTCTTCATCTAGGGGTGCGATATGTTAGTAACAATATTTCTTAACGAGTATGTTAGTAAACGTAACCTACACGCTTAACGAATCCCTGCTACATGCTCAACACAGATGTGGAAAGCTTGCAGCAGCGATTCATACACAAATAATTCAGTCCGCTCGCGAAACACTGCAGTATATTGTTGGGGCTGGCCCACACCCGGCGCACCAAGAGAGCGCATTTTTTTCGCACCGTAGCTTAGAAACAATCGACACGAGCGTCAGCAAACATCCCTGATGCGCTACAGAAGCGGAACAGCCCCATCAATACCCGGAACGCATTATTATATAGAACTTGAACATTAAGCAATGTACGATTTTTGAGTGTAATCTACCCACAGGCTGCACGTGTAAAATGAGGTGCAATATGCACGAAATAAGGTTCTATTCACTACTCTAGAATAACGTGCAAACCTGCGACCGATCATAATTATTAGCTCTCACCGACGGTTGAGACCCCTCATCATCGCGAGGATGAGGTAACTATGGCCAAACACCTTATTATTTGGTAGGTGTGAGTTTTTTCACAACACAACTGAATTTCGAGCCTTTTTTTCCTTTTAAACAGAGGAGTACCTATAGCAACACTATCGGGTTTAAACTGGAGTTTTGGCAAAAATCACTTAAATGTAAATTACTGAAGTGACAAGGGTAAAGAAAGGTCCGCTTTAGATGTCCGGTCAAATGGAAAAGGTCCGTAAAGAGTAGTTAACAAAAAGGGTATAAGAGTACAAAAGCTTGCAGGGTGCTCAAGTAGCACACAAGCTCTACAACAAACCGTACGCTGTTAGAAGTCTTATATAATAACGGAATTGGCTCCATACACAAGTTCTACTACAGTAGTTGTGAAAGCAGCTACAGCTCGAGTGTACCCCTGAAATTGGCACAATTTATACAGGCATCGGTCCTACAATATCTCTACTATGATCGTAAAGGTGTGCTATAGTTTGGCCGAGATCGCTGTTCCGCGCCTTAAGTATGTCCGCGGCGAGATTAAGCATTGCAGGTCGCTCATTCGTCAACGCTCACGCCGTCCCGCCACTCATTCGTTAACGCTGCCCCGCCTCGCCGCTCATTCCTGAGGCGCGGAACAGTGATCTCGGTCAAATTACACTGACCTTCAAAACTTAGTACCGCACTTTTGAAATTGCAATAACTTTTAATTTCAATTCTTACTAATCACTTTCGGAAGAAGGCGAAGAATGTACAGGCGACCTGGTGACCGATACATTCAAGCCTGCTTCACTGAATGCGTCCAATACGGTGGAGGCTCTGTACACGTGTGGGCTGGCATCTCTTCAGAAGGTCGCACAGAGCTAGTGGACATAAAAAATGGCACCCTGACTGGGGAAAAATATGCTCAAGAAATCCTTAAGACCAATTACGTAACTGTCTTGTATATGGAAAGAAAAAGATCCAATAAATCATATACTGAAGTTCCATTTTGATTGTATTCGTGACTTTTTCAGAATATTAATGCAAATTAACATACAATTTAGGAAGCCTCTTCTTAATGAGTATGCAGGGCCATATTTAGTTAATATGGGTGATGAATCGATACTGATGCAGGATAACGCCCGGCCACACACCGCTCGGGTCATACAAAAGTACATTCAGGAGGTTGGTACTAACTTGATGGTTTGGCTATCAAGAAGTCCTGATCTCAACCCGATCAAGCATACCTGGGATGAGCTGGATGGGTGGCTGGTCAGAAGCCACAGACCACCTCAGGGCCCCAAACCAGGCCCTGATGGAAGAATGAGAGAATATTCCCCAACATCGCCTTTGAAACCTCGTCTTCAGTATGCTAAACCGGCTCGAAGCTGTAATCAGAGCCCGAATAAGATTATACTTATTATGAGTCGTAATTTAAATCGTAAAATGGTCACAAATTGACAATTCATAATAATAGCTGCGTACAATTTCATATGTAGTTTTCTAAAGACTTCGTAAAATGGTCCACAAATTATGAATTGCTTTATTGAAGTTTTAATGTCAATTAGTAGTTTGGCCTGACGTCATTTGAAATTTCTACCATCGATATGGTTAAGCTAGATAACTTTTTAGGGTTCCGTAGTAAACAAGGAACCCTTATAGTTTCGTCATGTCCGTCTTTCTGTCTGTCTGTCTGTCCGCGGTCTAGCTCCAAGACTGTTAGTACTAGAAAGTTGTAATTTGGTATGGGTATACATATTAATCATGCCGACAAAGTGGTAAAATAAAATTATGAAAAATATTTTTTTTTGGGTACCTCCCCTACTCGTAAAGTGAGGATGGTTTTTTTTTTTTTTTTCTATACCTTGGTGTGGGGTATTGTTGGAAAGGTCTTTTGAAATCATTGTGAGTGTGTTAATACCATTTTTTGATTCAGAGATACGTTTGCGAAATATTAAGCTTTAAAGTGCAAATTTTTGTTAGAGGCAAGTGTCCCCCCCCCCCCCCCCTGCCAGCTAAATGGTAGGTTTTAGATATGTGAAAAAATTCACTGCAGTAGCTTATATAACGAATTTAAAAGGAAAACTATCACAGCTGAGTAGGCTTTACAAGTTAACGAGTAATAATCGACCAACTTAGATTTGCGGTTGTAAAAACATGTTCTCCCATACATTCTGTATGAAAGATTTTTTTTTCAACTACAAAGTTAAGTTTGTTCTTGGGATAAATTCATCCCAACTACGGAACCCTACATTGTGCATGGTCCAACATGCACTTGGCCGGTTTTTTATTTGTTAATGATTAATATTACATAGGTCAGAGGACCTTCGTAAGTAAGCAGGTTAGGTGGGGTAGGTATCAACTATTTTTTTGATTTCCGTACCTCACAAGGAAAAAACTTTTTACAAAAAAAAACAACCGACTTCCAAAAAACACTACAAAGTGAAAAATAACTTTAATTTCGGAAGTCGGTGTCTTCGGTTTTGAATTTTCGTTTTTTGTCACCGACTTCCGAAATTAAAGTTATTTTTCACTTTGTAGTGTTTTTTGGAAGTCGGTTGTTTTTTTTTGTAAAAAGTTTTAATTTTTCTCTTTTCAGTTGTGGTACCTACTCCACACAAATACGAAAACCACTACCTGCTATGTAAATAACAGTGTCAGGAACTTATCATATCATCCACATGCTAAGTGGGAAAAAAAAACGTATTATTGAAGCTAACTCAAGAGCTATCAAAGCAAAGTTGATAAAATTTATATGGGACCACCTCGAGAGCATACCCTTTGTTTTAAAAAACAAACATACGCGACGAACATATAACCTCCTCCTTTTTGGAAGTCGGTTAAAAAATGGATCACTTTGTTGCCCATCTGTCAAGACCCTTTTTCTCAGGAACGGGGAAAGGTTTCAAGTTGAAATTAATAGGTCACAGATGGATTGCCGAGTCGGATGTTTTAAAAAACCGTTAGTTGTTCTACAAAACAGCTCCGTTAGGAATGGATTATGATGATGTATTGCCATTGTGCATTATGTTTAACAATTAATCTGCTACACAAGTTTAGACGTAAGCAGAATGGCTTATTTGCCGTTACCGAGCGTAGGTAGAGTATTCGGGTCTATTCGGGGGCGCATCCGAACTATGGTAAATAGGCTCACTTACGGTGACTCCTGGGCAAAATCCTTACTGACACACCTACTGGATCATTTCTTGTTTAGGGATATCGCAAATCCTAGTATAGCCGTATTGGCCGTATAAATACAGGGGAAAAAAGTTGAAGCGGGCCCTGGAAGGGAAGTACCTACACTTAATTTTGATGCTACCAAGTCTCTATGGAAACATAAGATTTATTTTCAAAAGTAGGTAAGTAAAACTACATTTTGGAAAGTCTTAGATTTCATGATTTTAGTACAACTAGATGAAATATTTATTAGAGAGATTTGATCCTAAGATGGTGCCATAAACATGCAGCATGTTCTCGTCGCATTTAGCTGGTTCGATTCTTTGAACATAGATTTTCTTTTTTTACATTTCGTAATGAGAATGATCAACATATTCGAAGGCTTTGCTTAGTTCTGGATGATTTGTTAAGATAAGAAATTAAACACTAATGATTGATTTATTAACATTTTATTACGATCGATTATAGTAAAACTAAGTTTACATATCAGCACATAAATAGTTTCCGGAGCGAAGCAGCGAATCGGTTATATCCATTGGTCCAATATATCTTTCATGTCGCTGGCATTTTGCCTGCGTAATTATTTACTTTCCTTCGTCGTCTACATCTTTTATTACTCGATCATCCTTTTGATACTTATTATCCATTTGAATAAAAAGTTTCTACGCTTTCTCATTTATCAAGGTTCCTTTATCATTACGTTTATAATTACCTTCTTTCCTATAAAAGGGTCTACTCATTCTCTGAACGTCTCGTATGTGGCCATCATCTTTTCTAACATTCTGACCCGGTGTTATCCTACTTTTACAGGAATGAATTGTTTCAAACAATTATTTCCTGATCTACTATCATTTCCCTTCTTATCATGATAACCGGTGCTGCTGCGATCCGGAGAGGCGACAGCAGAAACAGACAAATTATAATCTAAATTATACTGATAGTGTGCATTAATACTTTACGACTATGGTTCCAAAGATTCGGCCAGAAAGTAAAAAAGAAAGAGGTTCTACATAACTTAGTTCTTTAGGAATGTTATTTTGGAATGCACGCAAAAATATTACAAAAAGAAGAATTTGTTTAACCAAGAAAGATACAAATACTTAGACAAAAAACTAAAATCAGCCATAGTCGTAATAGCAAATAACTTATATTAACTTATGACATACTTATCGTTAATTAAATACTTAAAAACTAAAGAAACCTAAAAAGGTAGAGATCCATAATTGTAGGCAAAAAATAATTAATACTCTTACGTATTCTAAAATAGGAATGTAAGCATCGCAAGACAGAGATACATTATGACAATGTCTAGCTGAACCACGGAATATTGAAAATTACCATTCTATAATAATTTTTTTGCTCATTATCATACCTGACACTGTGTAACCTAACCTAACAGGTAGATTATATCTTTCTAATATTGGTTATAATGACAAAGCTAGAAATAGTCATTCTGTACCTGGACAACTACGGAGCGGAAATATTATGTGGAGAAGATTGAGTAAGGAGCATTCTCGGGTGTTCAGTGTTCATGCGCAGGCGCTTGACAGCCGATCAGCCAGTGCGGCTGCTGCAGAAGGACCGCGATGTTATTCTAGGCTCTTGGTTCCATCCACGTGAAGTGGATTACGGTTCGTCAGTGCTCTTTCTGCTGACACATCGGTCTGATTAATAGGACGTCTACATACATTTGTATCGTTTGCCTGGTGGCGCATTAGTTTTAATAGTCGCGGTAGGTAGAACATGTAGTTTCTCCTCAATATAGGTGTACTTACACGATACCATCTCCAGCCAATATTTTCTCTCGACTCTGTACCCGTGTATTCATATACTCACGGACAGCAGAATCTACACTTAAATATAACAGCAGTGCTTGGATAACTCGGTTAAATATGGGGGACATCGATTCGGCGCTTTAAAATACACCAGCTCGATCTCCACTCAAGGCTAAGGGAAACCAACCTTAAATAACTAAAAGTTTGCGGCTAAACTGGTATTAACAATCCCCACTGCCCCCTGCCTTCAATGTAGAAACCTTTCAATGTATTTTAAAGCTTAGAGCTAACTGTGTGCATAGCAGCTTGGACATCTGAATTTTGAAATTGTCGTTTGATGATCTGTTTTTCGCAGCGATGTGCGATTGGTGGAAACAGTTCGAAGTGTGCATGCATATACATTGCTCCCATTCACTTGTATGACAATCAGTTGATTGGACTAGAGAAGCCATCAGGGTCTTATGATAAACTTCTGCTGATAGGTCCTTGACTTTGTCAGTTAAGGCTCAGTAATAGCCCAAAATATTTCATTACCAGATTGATATTGTCATTGGTGAACTGTGACTCTACTGAGATTTGCATGACTCAGTTTAGGTTAACCTAAGTTTGTCCAGCTACGGTTGCACACAGTCTGCCCTACGCTTAACATTTTAATACTTATCTAAATGTATAATAATCTTATCAATTAAATAATTATTTAAGACTTACAGTTACAATCCTTCGTATCAACAATTTATAATTAAAATTTCAAGAACTATCTATGAAAATAATGAGGAGAATACCTAAATTAAAATTTTGAGCGTCATAATTTTGGTAGCAAATCCAAAACGGTTATAGAAAAGATTACTTTTAAATTAATTTAGATTTAGGCTGCTGGTCTTGGAGTGGCAAAAACGGCGGTGGTAACTGGTACAAGAAGTGTTCCGATCAAGTTAACTACGGATCATGGTAATTAGTAACAAAGACTCGTTTAGTGGTTTCATACCGCGCGACCTCTAGGTAGATGAAGTGTCGACTGGCCATTTAATAACAGCTGACAAATGTTGGTAGGTATAGATACCTGTTAAGAAACCAAGGTCCGTCATGAGAACGAATGAGTCCATACTGGAGGAACTCACCTTCACTAAGCGGCTATCTACAGCATGCCAGGAGCGTGCCCTCAGCTGTTTCGGACATTGTGCGTACATTTAAGCATAGTCTGGAAAGGCTTATGATACTGGGCTAGGTGCAAGGAACACACGCTCAAGGCAGAGCACCGGTAAGATGGTCAGACGCAATTAAGAAGGATGTTGGAGGCAGCATGTAGGTACCAAGCGGTCCACACTGCAGAAGACCTCTTATGTGACTTGGAGGCGCGTCGTACTTGGTCGCGATCCACAGCATTGAGGGAACGAAGAAGAACAACATAAGAAATCATTGTTTTCTAACGAGTTTATTTATGAGATGGATACGCTGTTTGTCATGGATGTTAAGTATACCAAAGAATTCCTCATTAAATTGATGTCATGTCAGAGCATCATCTTTTTACAGCATTTACACATAGTCTTAAATTCTGACGTGATATTGAAGCGCAGGAGTCGAATTTGGGCAGCATCTTCGCAAAGCTTTAAGCTTTCCGTGCTTCGGAAAGCATGTTAAGGAGTTGGTCCCGGCTGTCATTCGTAGATCTTTGACAGTCGTTACGGGTAGTTAGAAGCCCAGAAGTCTGACAACCAGTCCTACCAAGGGGTATCGTAGGTATTACCCAGTAACTGGGTTGTGGAGGTCAGACAGGCAGTCGCTCCATGTAAAATGCTGGTATTCAGCTGCATCCGTTTAGACTGGAAGCCGACCCTAACATACTTAGTTGGGAAAAAGCTAGGCCGAATGATTGATTTGATAGAAAAATCGCCAGCAAGCCAAATGTTTACCACACCCAAGCCAACAGCCACAAATGGTAATTATAATGTGTCTGATAGAAGGAGCACATTAATACTAACAGTTACTGTTACATAGTGCGTGAGTACACAGAACATACCTAAATACTATTAAATAGAAGAGAGTTATTTGGTATCATCTCTATTTGAATACGGGACGTGGCTGTTGTAGTCCCGGTTAGAATGCGCGTGATTTAGAGATGGGAAACGCGTAATGTTCGTAGTGATGTTAACTTTTTTTTTTTGTTTATAGTGTCTTTCTACACGGTCCGGCTGCCGGGCAGTCGATTCCGGGTATGGGTAGGAATGAAAGGTAGGTACACACTTGCAACTTCGCCACCGGGTGTCCGCGGCACCAACCCGGGAGTAGGAGAGTGTGAAATCCCACATTTCGCTATGTTCAATCTTCAATTTGCTCTGCAGTTGTCAGCGACCCCGATTTTTGTCGGTCGTAGTAAGCCATGTCACGCGCATTCTAAGTAAGCTTTTAAGTCCTCAGACGTGCGGGGTTCCCCAGGTCGTAAGGACTGGCTGGAATCTCATAGGCTTACGTTGAGCCATGTCTAATAGTTCAGGTGCCAACTGAGATCACTCATATTGTCAAGTCCCGTAGTCAGTTCCAATTAATATTCTCCCTTGAGAAGAATATTGCACATAATCATAATTCATTGTCAGTTTTTAACTCATAGCAGCTGTTACGACCTTTAACAACTTAATTACAAATCAATTCATTTCAAGTGGAGTACACCTCGACTTGAAAAAGCCAACAATTACTAGTAATTTATCAACATCAACAAATTCTAATCATTAAAGGTACGGCCAAACCGCCAGGACGCCGGCGTCCGCCATCTTAGGTCGCGTTCAGTTGTTTATTATGAACTTCTAGGTACGGGACCGCAATCGTCCCGTGATCGCCGCGATCACAAATTCCAAATTCAATAGATGCAGGCAGGACGCCGGACGCGGCGTCCTGGCGTTTGGTCCTACCTTAAGGCCTTACCAATTTTATCATAAATTTAGTTATTTATCCAAAGAGAATTTTTCCCTGAGTTATTCCCTGACAAAATACTTAACCTAAATACATAATAAAGTAATAACTACTTGCGTAATTAGGTACCTATAACATTTAAGAAAGTGACTTTAGTTATGTATTTTATAAAATTAATTTTAAATTAACCCTGTTTTTGTCTCACCTGAAGAGCAAATGTATAAAAAGCGACTAGTAGTTAAGTAGCTATTAAATAATATCTGTTATATACTTGAGATCTGTAAGTATATCTACAGTAGGCAACGTTTGCACTTTACACATGCGGTTATTGTAAAGTAACGTACAATAAAATACTATACCTAACTAAAAATATTGGTATTTAGCCTAAATGATATAATATTATACTAAATCAAAAATAAATATATATATACTGAAGAGTTCTAATAATATATTAAGTTTATAGTTAAACCATTACTTAAAATATCACATTTTTAAGAATAATATTACTTAGAGTTCGAAAAAAACCATAGGTACGTAGGAAATATGACTAGAATTGATTATATAATGAAAGGAGAAAAAGGATCAAATAAGAAAATGACAATAATTGCTAAATTATTCATATTTCATAAATATGTTACTAGAATTAGATATTTGTGAAGGGACTATAGGATAGTCCGGTTCCGTTTGCATGGAAACCGAATACGAATGGAGGGTCTTACAGTACCGCCGCTTTCACGAGATGTTACTTCTTGTTTATTTTATAATAAAGCATCACTCATCCGAAGCAAGATAACGTTGATGTTACATTTTTACTAAAGGCGGACAATACAGCCCAGTTCCAGAAGTGTGTCAAATTAATGGGAGATAACCGTCTTTTGAAGTTAATACTAAATAACTTAGAAGTCGGTAGCGGAGTGTGACCGCCCCTTGTTCTTTAAAATTATATGATACTGATATAAAATAAATAAACTAAATTGAATACTAAATATAAATATTCAACAACGTTTTGAACTGCATAAAAATATTCTGTAACAAGAAACAGGTGAAAATGGATATAAAAATAATGAAGGTATCGAAACTTTTTGAAGTTACAATTTCGAAGGCTGCCGCAGACCGCAAACCACAGTGGTCTGCCATTGCGGTTGGGCAGCCTTACTGCTGCGGTCTGCGATCCGCGGTCTCCTTCGGAATTGTACCTTAACTTAGGGCAATACATGAGTTACAAAATAGGTACAACTTTCTGTTGTTGGGTATATACAAACTACGAAAAATGTTGATAACAGGAGAAAAATTTTGGGTAACAATATAAATAAATATCGTAGAAATTCATTAGGTGATATGTTTAGATATTAATATTATTTTAGAATTTGGAATAAAAAATATAGAGAAAGGTAGATTTATTTAGAGACTCCCGTACGTCAAATAGAGCCAAACACTGTTTAAGTAACTACCTATAAGAATGTTATACTTATGTGTTATTGTAAAAAATTATGCATTTTGATAATAATATCATCAGATATGTTTATTGATGTCCTGTATTTTGTGATATTGAAGTGAATTGCCGGAGTAAACGTACGGGATATTCGTTAAAATAATTAAAACAGTTTATATACTACATATTATAAGGATACATGTATAAAGATGATATATAATTTATAAGTATATCACTAATATAAATATGAGTCTACAGTAAATGGCCAAGAAGTATATTAAATCGGTAAATATATACAGTTGGTAACCCAAGGTAACCCACGAAAACTACTAGATATGGTGGATACTTATCTCGGGTAACCGACTGAACATAAACTACGCTAAAGGTTGAAGAAGCATGTATTTGAAGTGTGTATGCGCACAGATATAGTCAGGAAAAAATGTATTAATAAGCAAAATGATACCCTGCGTTCTATTCTATTTTTTATTATGGCAAGCAAAGCCAATGTCTAAACTGAATCGGAAAAGCAAGTGTGCGTTGTTATAAATTAAAAAAATAAATAAATAGAATGATAAAATCTTCGGTGATACAGTCGAACTTAATGTAGATCTTGTGGGGTTAGTACTGGACTGAAATACCCCACGTTAGTTTGCGGTGGTAGAGAACTGTCAAAAAATGACAGTTGTGATTTCTAGCTCCATCCACGAAGAGGCGCCACTTTTCTTCCTACACGCTTACAGTACAAGAGTGCGACATTCCGCTAGTGGGTTAGTATTGTCGATACACACGAATTACCTATGAGTGGGACAAAACTAAGTACTGTAAGGGATTGGGAAGAAGAAGAGTGGGGGGGCTTTTTCATGGATGGCACTTTTTGTATGTACGGACAATTTAAGTTTGTGGTCAATTTGCTTAACAACTACCTAATTTTCCTGACTTTACATTGCTACACGACAATAACCCTCCTTTTTTGGCTTCGCCACAGTCGGGTAAAAATAAATAGAAGGCCATTATTTTAGGTCAGATTGTAAAGTTGGATTGTAGTCTTCGATAGATCTTAAGTTAAAATGATTAAAGCCGTGATAAGTCATCGCTAGGCTTCCGATGATACCGTGAAGACATGATCACATTTTATTTGAAAAAGAAATTATAAAATAAACAAACATCACCGGTTTCTATTGAATTTGCAAAGTTGTGTGTGAAAAATTATATGCTAAGAGAAATGTTGTGAGGAAAAATAATAAAAATAGAATTGTAAGAGGCGTGTAGAGCGTTTCATCTTAGTCTAAACCCTTTAAGTAAGACAGTCGTGTGAAGGAGGAGTTTAGTCCCAGTTCCCGTAGGCAGCGTCAGGGTACGCCCATGGTGGTCGGCTGATGGAACTCGACACGGTGGTAGTCCGGTTTGTACGCGGGTCGTAACTGAAATTGTTAAGATTCTTTATACTAAACAAATCAATCCTTTTAGAAGAGCCGTTCTGTGTTGCTATTCTGTAAAATTCACTTCGAGCCTCACTCAGGCCACCGAGCACAAAACGAAAGCAAGCTTATTTGTTTATTTTTGTACAAAAAATTATCGCGGAATCATTATAATGTATCTAACATCGGTTTCGTTCGAATTACCATGTGATGTTTAGAGAATAACACGAGTTAAAAGAAAATCAGTGCTTCATTTAATCTTGGAGGAACTAGGAAAACTCTTTAATAAACTTGTAGGTAAGTTATGAAAGGTAAAGGTCTAAATATAAATATTTATGGGCCGCGTTCTATTTTTAAAAGTAATCGTGGCGGGAAACGCGATCGGTCGCGTGCATGAGTCACTTTTTGTTCGGAAAACCGGAAAGCGCCCTCTGTCGGCGCGACAACGCGTTCAGTACTTTGTTGCGCAATACACGATCAATTACAATTTGTTTCGATTTGAAACATATTGCTAATGCATTGCTTCATAAGTTGGAAAAAGAATCTGCTCCACAACGTAAATAACGCAATGAGTGTTGTTGAACAGTCAAAATGAAAAAAAAATTGTCATAATCGTTTATGAAAATAAGTTACGCAATTAGGCAACGCCCTCCCGCTCCACCCAGAGCGGGAGAAGTTATTTGATAATTTCCAACCCGAAAAAAATAAATAAACAAGGGTACAGGTTTACCGAACAAAAAGTTCGAACGATCGTGTATTCGTGCGACGATCAAATAGGACGCGGGTGTATGTCTTGTTCGTCGATTAATAAATAACTTAGTCAATGGAGGTCATGAACAGGTAACAGTAACAGCAAACAGTGCGAACATTCTTCAATAACCCAATTATAGGTACTAATTACCGCAAGGAAAGACGTTTTTTTAAAAATACATGCTGATTTTAAATTCATTGGCAGTCTTGCAGGGGTGAAATTACAACAAACAAAACAACAACAACAACTAAACAATAATCAACAATATATGAACAAATTCTATTGGAGGATTGGGTTACGTTTTCATTCGATAGGTACTACTTAATTTAGGTAGGTAGGTATTTTATTTTTGTATGAAACAGTAGATAGTTTTTAGTAAGAAACAGGAGATAATTATTTCAATGTCGGATAGTTGGTACTTGGAAATTCTTCGAAGGCTTATTTCTAATATTAAAACATAGTATTATGGGCAGTGTTTAATATTTTAATGTCTTAAGTACCACAAAGGCTATTAAAATTTAGACTTTTTAGTAAGAATTAATTAATTTAAAATAAATGACTAATAATAAATTAATTAGGTATGAGAAATTAATAGGAAATAAAAAAATTATAATCTGTATCCAAACTAATATTATAAATAGATAAAATTTGTTTGTTTGTATATTAGTATCTAGGGGTAATCTCCGGAACTGCCGCATTTGAAAAAATCTTTTTACGTTGGTGGTTTCGCGGAGGTGACAAATACTCTTTTCACTATAAAAGTACCTTCCCAGGCGATCATTAGTACCTATTGAGGGTTTATAATAGGTATAAGCTTATATTTTAATCATCTAAAGTACCTACCTACAACTATCACGAACTTTGTTAACACGAAGGTAGGTAATGCAATGTTTGACATCTTCGTTTATTATTTTAAACGCTATTTTTCCATGACGCTGACTGAATACTTAGTAGAAAACGGATAAAATGCCCGAAAAAAAAAACCGGTCAAGAGCGAGTCGGACTCACGCACCGAGGGTTCCGTACCGTAACATATGGGAAATTTAGATTTTCGCGCAAACTTGTAAGTACTTACAAAAATTTACCCTTATTTTCAATTTTTTTATTTTTTGAAATTTTTCCTTTATCTGTGCTGTAAAAAAAAAGACCTTGCTTTTTGCCAAATTTCGTGATTCTAGGTCAACGGGAACTACTTTCGGTTGACAATTTATTGTCAATCAACTTTTCGACGCTTTTAACGTGTACTTTTTTTTACATCGTTCTCACATATAATTATAAATTCAACATTTATGATAGATGTACCTAACTAATATTTTTCTAACAATATAATTTAAAGTAGTGTCCGTGGAGTTTCTTGCCTGTTCTTCTCCATAGGTACCTATTATGATTTTGACTGGGCCACTAGCTTCATATTTCTGACTGACTGACTCCTTGACAATTGAAAAGTGCCTGTAAATGGTTTGAACAAATCTAGTTAATAGATGTCAAACACTTCATACGCTATTGATGACATGAATTGGTAATATGAATCAATACTTAAGATGCCTACCTACTGCTCGGCGGAAATATCTGTGGACCTGAAAATGCCTCTCGCTAGCCTACGTTTAAGGAGGTATGTATGGTAGGTACACGGAAAATGGGGCGCATTTCGCGTCAACGAAATTGAAAAATCACTTTCGTACATATTGTTTGGACCATCGCACTCTACGGCGCCTTTTAGGGTTCCGTACCAAAATGGTAAAAAGGAACCCTTATGGTGCGACTCAGTCTGTCTGTCCATCTGTCTGTCACAATGAATGTCAAGAACTACTAATGCTATCAACTTGAAATTTGGAATAGTTTTAGACGACGTTTGCGGGTTCTTAAAAATTCGAAGTGGGGCTACGAGGGCATGTGGGGTATCATATAAAAGAGCGCTATTGGCACATTAAAAAAAAAACATATTTTTGCCGCATATTTTTCGACCTTTGACGAAAAAATATAAACCCCCCCCCCCCCCCCCCCCTTTATGTCAGAAGTTTGCATAGACAAACATCTGAAATTATTCTATGTGATAGAAGTTTATGTAAAGATTACAGGAAAAATAAAACGATGTCTCTAAATAGCACACTTTTTCAGAAATCATCAACTTAAATTACATTAGTTCCACTATCGGTCAAGAGATGGTGCTGACCTAAACCTGCAATATTCTACACGGCAGTGTGCAGTGTTAAAATTCTCTGACGAATACATCCTCAGTGTGCAACTCCGACTCGCTCGTCATCGCTTTAGGTAAGGGTATACCTACATCTGGAGCACCCTGGGCATTCAGTACAGGTCTACAGATATTTTCGTCGCGTTCTGATAGATATCCAGGGGCCGTATTTTGAAGTGTTCAAGCTATAATTATTCCGTTGTGAAAAGGGGATGAGGCTATCCGTCCTATATAGCTCCATCTTTCTCCCTGACGACGTAATGTTGGCAGTAACACGTCATAATACGGTCGTACGTCAGTACTTACAGTGTTTCTACTTGACGGAACGTAGACGGATTGTAAGTGCGTAGCGGCTGTGCTTGTGGTTGGATTCTGTTGGTTTCCGAGGACGGGGTTGACAGACCACTTGACGATCCTACTGGTTGCAAGTTAGATTCATGCCACGTAAGTAAAGCATTGTCATACCTGGAAAATGGTGTTATTTGGTAGACGGGTGCAAGAGTTACAAATCTAAAGCTAAATTCTAAATGTTAATTCTATCGATACTACTTAAAATAGTTGATGGAAACTTTTGAAGAGTAATGTGGTGCTAGATGGGTGTTGTGACTGTTCGTTGCATTCCGGTACTCATTCACAATTTCTAGAGTCTTCACTGTCTCGTGAAGCAGCGTGTAGGGCTTTACTCACATAAATAAAGTCAAGTGAAACTCGTTTAGCACAATCTCATGAATAACGTTCCTCTCTCTCATACTATGTCCGTGAACAAAGCTTTACACACTCATAAAGATGGTTATAACCCATGATTCGCTATAATTCCTATGTTACCTACAACATTATCTTCAAAATTAGGAAAAAACTGGTTCATTCTGCTTCTCATAAAGATACTGACTCCAAATTTCCGTACAGTCCTTCGTTGCCGTCTCCTTCGAAGATGTTGCGGTCGCCGGTGGGTCTGGCCTGGTACGGTGATGGTGGTATGGTGGTGCGGTCCAATGGGTTCGGGGCTGGCGGGGTCTCAGGGTTCGGGACAGGCGGGTTCGTCTCCAAAGTCGAATTCTTGATGCCGTATTTAAAGTACATGAACATACCTGGAATACACGGTGAAATAGCGATTAAGGAACTTATTTTTTAAAGATAAGAATATTTTAGTGATAGGTATATTGGCATGTCAATATAAAGAAAAGAAAGAAAAATAAATAAAGAAAATACATTTATGTAGCACAGACCAAAACGCACACAATATAATTAACAGTGTGTGGGAGGAGTGTGCCTCACAGCTGCGCCAAAAGACCCAAGTTCAGCAAAAATGCCAGACAACAATAAGTGCCTGACGCTGGTGTTCAACTGGATGTAAATCAGTTTTATAATGTAACGTGTGTATGCATACTTAAAAAGCAAAGACTGGCCTGCGTGGCGACCACGGGCTGCATGAGGACTACTCCGAGTGCAGCAATCGAAGCCATGCTGGGACTGCCCCCACTCCACCTGTTCATACAGCAGGAAGCGACAATGGTGGCGGTGCGTCTTAATGCAATTAATCTCTAGGGTAAGAGTCAAACAACACACTGCGCTGCTTGAGGGACTCAATAATGAGTTCCCTATTACGAAAGCCGTAAATGACCGGGTACCCAAACAATTTATCTTCGATAAAAATACAGGATCCAACTCCACGAGGACCGCAGATGTGAGGGCTTGCGCCCCGCAGAGCTGCGAATCTTCACCGACGGATCCAAAACAGGTAGTGGCACAGGTGCTGGAATCTTCTCGGAGGACTTCAACATACACATAGCCACACCATTGGGAGTCCATAACACAGTGTTCTAGGCCTAATGCATGGGTATATCTCTTGCCGCTTCAGCCATCATGGCCAGGGAAGTTAAGGACCACTCGATACGAATACTCTCAGAGAGCATGGCTGTTCTGCAAGCGCTAAACAGTCACACTGTTGATTTTGGGCTGATATACGAGTGCCACCAGCGCCTCAACCAGGTGGGTGACCTCAATAATATAACCATTTAATGGATCAAAGGACACAGCGGTTCGCGGGGCAATGACGCAGCCAAAGAACTTGCCAGAAGGGGGTCGAGCATGGCACCAGTGGGGCCTGAACCCATCACGCTACCTTCGGGTACCTAAGCACTCTGGTAAGAAAACGAACCAGGGAACAACATCACAAACTATGGGTGGACCACGGTGAGTGCAGGCAGGCCAAGAATGCTCTCCCTACAATCGACGGCCGCCTCGAGGTTCTCCGATTAACAAAACAGCAGCTGCGTACAGTTACAGCTGCCTTAACTGGCCATGGGTCATTTAATAAACACCTCTTTGTCATAGGAGTCACAGACAGTCCGGTGTGCAGAGCCTGCATGGAGGACGACGAGACAGCAGCTCATTGCTGTTAAACTGCCCGGTGGTCGCCACATACAGGGCAAAGTACTTTGGTAACCCAGGTACCCTACGTGAGATTGTCAGTGACACCAAGGCGTTGCAGGCCTTCTTTGAGGAGCTGGGGTGGATCGAATAACAGGTTTTCGGTGACGTGGAGTTGCGGATACCAGCCCGTATTACCTATTACCCTATTATTATGCATACTTAAATAAAATCAGTTTGTGTCAGATGAAAAAGAAAAATAACAAATATGTAATCTAAGAATAAAAATAGTGTGATTGTGAAAACTGTAATATCAAAAAGATTTAAATTAAATAACGGTTACCGATGTCCCTAACAAGGTTCAAGCAACCGTGGTAATCAGAGAGAGGAAGCTGTTACTGTATCAAACACCTGATCCAAATACCAAGCATGAGCCTACAAAGCTGTAGGTCGAGGCTCTTGGCTATTATGGCTGGGTTACACGAGGCTAGTTATTCAAGCTAGGATAGCAAGATTGTGGGCACTCTGGCCTCGACTATACAGAGCTATCCTTATTTTTAGGTTAGTAAGCTAGTGATAAAGATAGTAAGCTAGTGTGATAGTTTAATAGGATGGGGTTCAATTTTTGAACTAGTTGCGCCCTCAACCACTGATTTTACTATCCTGTCTTGCACTAGCCTCGTGTGGCCGGCGTCCGTGGAGTAAAATGATCCGATTGGATACTTTCAATCGGACACCACTTTAACCTAGATTTAATAACTATGCGACTAGCTCTCACTAATCTATGCGACTAGCTCTCACTATACACTAATCCTTCTCTTGGTTGCCCATACAACACCCAAGTTTGAAACTTCTCATGTGTGTTCCAACCGTTAACACACCGGTTCTTAATTAGAATTTTATTGTTTTTATTTGCCATAGTTTTTGATTGAATGCAATGCTGGCACACATACCACTAATTTCCTAGCATCGTGTAAACAACTCTAGCATGTGCCAACCCAGAATATTACTCGCTTTCAATCCTAACTTAAAAAAACTAGTCTTGTGTAAACCGGGCATTAAGTATGCAGTTGGCTGTGCCTAACTAATGATGGATGTGTCTTCATTTAAAATATCAACAACATCGCGCGCCAACTCAAGAGACTTGATTTATTTTTTGTTACTCGATTTTCTCTTAAAACCTACTTATAGAGATGTTGAAAATACCCAAAGGGCCTTCTTCAAAACTTTTCACTTTTGAAAGTGAAAGCGATAACGCTTTAAAGTTTGTAAACGAGTAGATAGGACTTTTATTCTTAAAAGGATGATATTAACCCGTAGTTTATTTTCACTTTAAATCTTTTTAACGTGTCCCAATAGACTAGTTTCATCGTTATTCGACTTTAAAAACTTTATTGTAATTTGTATTACAAAACGACTAATTTCCGATGATGTCACAAATATTTTAAAATTCGAGTAAATGAAACTTACCAAGTATCATCCAGACAGTGAATCGGACCAGGGTCAAGATGGAGAGGTTCAGGATCAGGTAGATGTTGACGATGATGGCGATGGTCGGCACGAAGGGCAGCCCAGGAGTGGTGTAGATTAGGGCAACACTGAAACATTCCGGGTAATGCATTGATTAAACAGTTCAGATTAACAGAATAGAAAAATTATTCAATTAAACTAGGTATTTATTTTTTAAATGGATGATGGATGCTTTTACAGTGTAATTTAATCTATCATTAGCGATCTAATAATTGATGTAATTGTGATTAGCTAAAACGAATTCCATCCCATAGCACGAAATCGCTCTAGAGGTGGCAGTACTCATAAAATTAGTGTCGCCGAAATTGCGTTGAGTGCACAGCTTCTGTCATCTTCACCATCCAAAGCCGTCAGTTTCTATACGAAATTTGTGTCGTAAGAGCTAGTTATCGGTGACACACTTGTATGGAAAGTGTTGACGTGTCGCTATAGCAGTGTCCGTCAAAGCGTCTCCGTGCTCTGTAAATTCCATCGATTAGCAAAAAGACATCAATGAAGTCCGCACCTCGCGTTCACGACGAAGATAAACTCTTTTGTTTTCATTGCGGCAAAATAATCAATTTCCATGTAAAATTAGGTACCTAGTCCCAGCGAAGTGTGAATAAATTAAATATCAGCGAAAACTTCATAGCGTGCTTTCTTGCATAATAATTTAAAACACCGCATTTAAATTATTATGCAAGGAATTGCGCTAAGAATGTTTCGCTGAAATAAGCTTTCAGGTAGGTACCTTGGTCTACGTTCGAGACTGAAATTTTCGTTAAAACGTGGTTAAAGGTGATATAAAGTGTCAAAGTGAGGCTGCGACAAGCGAATTGGAATACAAAAAATGATGAAGTTTTTCGAGTTTTTCCAGTGGTCAGATTGACAGTCAGATTAGTCTTTCTAACGGGAATTTTTTCCCGGTGGTCAGATCAGCTTGTAATTTAGAAAAAGTACTGTTCAATACGAAGAGGTTATAAAACTATTAATCTTGAGCAAGACTGTTTTTGTTTTTGTAAGAAAACTGCTTTTTAATTATGTTATTGAATCTAAAAGTTTTTTATTAGACAAGTAGGGACAATTATTACTTGTGTTTGTATATAATTTATTTATTTATTTATTTATATATACTTTATTGTACACCACAAAAATACACAACAAAAAACAAATCAAACACTACAAAATATACAATGGGCGGCCTAGTTCCAGGTTGGGCTCTTTCCTCACTGGTCGGTACGTCAGCGGTGCAAGATCAGCATGCTCGGTAAACTCGCTACCGAAAGCTTACCGAGCGCCTATATTTCAATGAGCGTTTCCTGATTGACTCGGTATACGTGGGAGAGGGGCGGGATATTTTCGGTTTACCGCGACTTGGTAGAAACATTCAGTGCGGTTTCCGCTCATGTCACGCGTTTTATCCACCCCGCTCCCGCGCATACCAACCCAATCAGGAAACGCTCATTGAAGCATTTATAGGCGCTCGGTGAGCTTTCGGTCCCGGTTATACCGAGCATGCTGGTCCCGTACCGCTGACGCACCCACCAGTGAGGAAAGGGTCTTAGGTGGACTAATATTATTACAGTCATCATGATGATTATGCTGTCTCGTCTCGAATGTAGACTGAAATCAAAATTATGTTTTTTTCTATAACAACAAGTAGTGCGCCCGATGGTATTGCCCTTTGGCAAAAATGCCGAACTTCCAAACAATCATTCATCCCCTATTTGATCCCTTTAGGAGATTAATGTTCAAAAACCGTCCTTAATGTTCACCGTGTCTTGCTGTTCGTTGTCTGCCAGTGAAATCATATTACATTAATTTAAGAAATCAAATTATCCTTACCGGTTCTGTGGCCTCCTCGAAATCATTAACAAGATGGTAAAGATGGCGAGGATCAGCAGTATCATGGTAACGTTCGTGAAGGTGGAGATTCCAGGGTTGCCGTACGCAGCGAGAAGGTCGAAGAGGATGATCAGCAGATACATGATGCCCACTGATTTGATGACGAACATGCCTGTTTAGAGGATAAATCAATTAAAGCAGGAGTTTATCAGCGGTTTAAAATACATCACAAAACATCACGCCCGTATTCCCCAAAGGGAAAGGCAGAAGTGTATCTTTAGTACAACCCCATTTTGTCAGTTATGTTTAAGTCCCATGTAATTGGGTGCGAGCCTATGGCCATCAACCGGGCTCAGATCTAGACTCCGGAATGCTACTGAGATATTCCTGATCAAAAAACTCATCGAACTCAGGTCCTCGTGCTCTACAGACATTTTCTACGAAGGCCTAGGTTACAAAGGTTTTACACCCACATTCCGCGATATTATAGGTATAACAGGCGGCCAACCAATTGCCATTAACTGTTATATGATTCTTCATAAAGACAGACGTAATTAATACATGTCTGACGGGTTAGAAAGTTATTAATTCTACTGGCTGTTATTGTTCAAAAAAGTGTAAGCTTTATCCGGAAAATGTTAAAGAAAAAGGCATGAAATGAACACCGTTCAAAGGGACTCATACTGAAAATTGCATTGAAATGAGCTCGTTTAAAAGTTTAACCTGACACTCTCTATTACAAGCTCAAACGCTATTTATTACAATACGATTTTAATAAAACAATGGCTTTGAAAGTTGAAAGTGAAGCTGTGAATTTACGTTCCATTCAGACCCTTTGCAGTCACAGGAAAAAGTTTTTATCATTGTTTTAAAGCGAACAACTTTCAAAAAATGTATGAATCTCTGAACAATTCATGAGTATTCGTTGAAACTCGTAAAATTTTCACTTTACACTGGGGTTATTTTTGAATTTTCTCATCCGGGAAATAAGCCTTTGTTTTGATTTTTCTCTATTGCAGTTAAAAATTAATGCAGTCAGTACTCTTCCTTGTCTTTGGCTATTCGAATTCTGCTATCCGAGACGTTCTTTGTTAGCTTTGACGAATTCGGGTGTCTATGGAATGGGACGATGAAGCTGAAACATGTCCGAAGATGGAGTGTATAGCATAATAAGCCTACAATGTTCCCACTGCTGGGGCACAGGCCACTACTCTGTGAGAGGGCTGTAAATTACCACGCGGGCCTAGTGCGGGTTGGTGGATGTCTTCGAATTTTGAAGTGAAAACTTCTTTAGGCGCGTTGGGCATTTTTGAGATGGGACTAAACCGTTGATTTTGCGACACTGTAACGCAATTTACCGACATCGTGGAGTAAAAGACATCAACGCGTTGATTACCGCGGTGCCGATTTTTTTTTCAAGTTTTCACTTCTGTCGGCACTCCCGGAGTGCCATTGTTTTTTATTTGTTCTAGGACATGCCGACTTCCTCTTGATGGTTTCTTTCACTGTTTTGAGAGCAGTGGGGTACACAAAGTATAGACGTACCTGGGTTTCATTCAACCCATGGGTACCATTAGGTCACCAATGCTTGGCTTGTACGTTAGCTTGATATAGGCATCCAAATTCACGTGAACAGTGTTTAGATCTAAAATGTCAACTTACCGCTCATTTCCGTCGCTGGTCCGCAGTCAACCCATGGGAACAGGCCAGGACACAGGTAGCTCATCGCATGCAGCTGACGGGACACAGCCGCGAGGAATCGGCTGCAAGTACTGTTGTTGCCTGAAGAACCGCCGCCAACTGCACATAGATGGCGCTGCTTTAATATTGCTGGTTGCGGCAAAGAAACTTGGACTTTCGGTCAATATTGTAATAAATCTGTTGCTAGGCAACCCGTAAGCGTTGTCTAAGCACTACACCTTGTCGAATCGGTGTCCTAATTTCATCCTGTTATTGCTGAAATGCTTTTTGCGTTAAGTAACTGCTTTACGTTTGCACATTACATTTAGGTATTGTCTAGTGTTAGTGAAAACGGGCATAAATCTGCGAGGTATAATTTTCATGTTACTGTCAGTTGTGAAAGGTTGAACGAAATAACAACAGCAATAAATTAATATCGTGAACATTAATTAAATTGTATTAGCTTTTCAGAAAGACGACCTTGTTAAGATAAATATTACTCAACCAAGTTAAAAGTCTATCTATATACAGGGCGTCCCAAAATTATGGGACATGAAGGGAAAGTACCTTAAATATCGCAGATAGGGTATTTTGCTGAAAGAAGACTTTATGTTATTTTTAAAAGCTAGTAATTCTGCATTCAAAGATTTTCTAAAAATTACTTGCCTCGTCTGGAAATCGAACCGACTTAAATGTAAAAAAAACACCCCTACTTTTATGATGCCAATCGAAAGAATGACTAAAAACTAATAACTCTTCTTAAGTAACATAGTATTTTAAAAGAAACGAACAACGTAAAATGTTTGAGTCAAATTTCAAGAAAGTTGTTGATTGCCGACGACGACGTTCGAAAAGTAGTTAATGTTTTCCTACTTGGATTGGTACGAATGGACCGATTAGATGGCCGGCCAGATCCCCGGACCTTACACCATTAGATTTCTTCTTTTGGGGATACGTGAAAGATATGCTATACAAAAAGCGATACGAGAAAATCAACAGGCAGCCGACTCATTAAAAGATTGGCGATTTGCGTAAGACAAGAGGGATCACATTTTGAGCATTTAATTAATTAGTTTACAAAAAAATACCCACTTAATTGACTACGGCAGTTTCATGTATGTTTTTAATTTAATTAAAATGATTAATTTCACGCTGTTCCTTTCTTTTAAAATACTATGTTACTTAAGAAGAGTTATTATTTTTTGGCCATTCTTTCGATTGGCATCATAAAAGTAGGGGTGTTTTTTTTTACATTTAAGTCGGTTCGATTCCCAGACGAGGCAAGTAATTTTTAGAAAATCTTTGAATGCAGAATTACTAACTTTTAAAAATAACATAAAGTCTTCTTTCAGCAAAATACCCATCTACGATATTTAAGGTACTTTCCCTTCATGTCCCATAATTTTGGGACGCCCTGTATATACAGATGACGGGCACGACCTTTTCTATCGGCATTTAATTAGTTATAACAACTTGTTCTAGATATTAAAGATGGTTGAGTTGAAAATTATTTCTTGAATACGCAATGTCGAGGGCAAATATTAATTTATCGAGTTTTCCTTTCTTTTCTATAAGTAATTGTAAAGACAAAAACTGTATAGATTATAAAGCCTTCATGGTGTTCCCATGAATCCTCCGCGAGTAGCAAGTAGATGGCATAATAAGAGACAAACACTCTCTTAATTTGAAGTTAGAATGATTTCTAATTTCAAAATAAGAAGCAGTGTGTGAACTCTTCAAGCTCACCCCTATGCCACCTAGCTGACGGTGCACGTCATCATAATAAAATGTAAAATAATATAAATTGATTTAAATAATTATGCAAGGTATTTAAATACGCGTTTTTCATTTCGTTTCGATGCTAACAGTTCACAAAAAAAATTGTGATTCATCAGAAAACTCAACCTAATATCAAATAGTAAGTAAGTAGTTATATTGACATTATAGAAGCACGATTTATTCTGGTTTCAAATATCTGAGATAATTTTCTATTATTTTTTCATATCACAAGGGAAATTAAACTGGGGTCGGGACGAGAAGTTTATGTGTACAGGAAAGGACACAGTACTGTGAGATAAGAAGGTATATGGAAGAGAATTTACTTGTTTTTAGCTCAATATTCTGAAAATACCAGACACAAACATGAATTAAAGTAAGGCGGGCCACATAATTCCGTCTGTATGTGGCCAGCTTTTGTATGGATTTTGCCGGCCAAATACAGACGGAATTCCGTTTTGGAATTTCGAATCGGAGAAAGTTTTTAACGAAGAACTACTTACTAATCAAGGATCTATCACACACGTACGCGCGTACGTTTGCTGCCTTGAAAATTCCGAATTGATATTTCGAAACGAAATTCCGTTTCGGAACTCCGTATGTATGTGACCGGTCTAAAAGAAGGTAAGGGGCAAAGCGGAGAGCTTTCAGAAGATCAGAAGCTGGACTTAGTTATGGGATGTTTGTATGTGTTATTTGATCTTGTCTAAACCTACATCCAAATTAACCATTGTGTTAAATTACTTGATCGTTAAATTAATTAAGATTTGAGTTATTACCTACTTTCTATTTATTTTGTAAAACTACGAGGCTAGTATAGCTTTGTGATTAAAAAAGTGGCCTTATATTTAAATGCTTTAATTGTCACTCATTCAAATTCCAATTTGTAAAACCTAAAAAGTATTCCCATTACGGCCCGTTTTCACATACGTTAAGTAAAACAATGATTAAATACCTATGTAATGTCTAACGTAGCAATTTACTAAGAAACTCGTAAGCATCGAAATCAACATTTTTGACACTTGTCTGTGGTTTTTTTAAGTCAAGTTTAAATATTTTTAGAAATTTGTTGCTAGGAACCCTGTAAAGCTCTGGTCAAACTAAAGTGAATCCCGCGCGGGATGTGGGACGAAATTCACTCGCACATATTGTGTCAACTAACTTGTATTGAACGGAGGTGTTCAAACTGATGAGAAACTCACGTGACTTCCTAATCATTAAGGGTCCTACCTCATCGGGACGCCATGGCGACGTCGCCATGTGGCGTTGCTACGTAAACGTATAGAGCTATATGGTGGGTGGCCCACCTGGCGTCCGCTTGGCTACGTAACCAACCATACAACCAATTTTGTTGATGACGCGACTTGGCTACGCTGCCATGGCATCCCGATGAGGTATGACAATAAAACAATCCAGCATCCCGCACGGGATTCTCCTCAGTGTGTTCTAAGCATTAAGCATCGGCGAATCGGTATCGTAACTATAGTTTTCGCCTTGTGGTTGGCGAAATGTTTTTTGCAAGTAGATAACTACCTAACTGCATAATCGTAAGTTGTCCACTGTTATTGAAAATGCGCATAAAATACTAATCAAGTTTTCATGAACAAGGTCTAGTAGGTACTAGCGTTATTCTTTCCGATTCTTAGTAAGTATACCTTTTATTTTTATGTATTTAGTGACGAGAAGCAAGGTCATTAATTTATATTTCCTACTTCCACGAATAAAGAGCGTAAAAAGATCCCGCGTTTCCTACCGCATTTATACCTATTTAATCAAGAATGAATCTAATAAGAAAGACGAACCGGTAGAATCGCAGGTGTGCTCCCAGTATTATAATAGCACTTACAATCCATTTCCATAATAATATTGTAAATGCAAAAGTAGCTCTGTCTGTCTGTTACCTTTTACGCCTCAACGGCTGAACGGATTTTGGCACACAGGTAGATCATAACTCGACCGAACCCGGGTCATGGTCTACTTATGTATGTATCCGCATAAGATACTTTTATCCAGATAATCCGTTCCCGTGGGATAATTTCCGACATCCACGCGGGCAAAGCCACGGGCAAAAGCTAGTCTTACATAAATACAGTATTCATAAAACTTAAGTTAAATAGTTTTTTTTTTTGCAAAAGTACGAAAGTTGTTACAGTGTTAAAATTACCAGCATATATTCATAGATCGCTTGGCAATAAAAGCAAATGGCGGTTACAAGTTTTAGCGGGAAAAATTTGACAGGGCATGAGCAGAAACTTTGATGAAACAATGTCTTACCGTAGTAGTTGTTCTCGTTGTTAGAGTTGACCAGGAAGGTGTCATCGCGGTACTCTTCACTCTCATCCCCAGGCAGGGTATCATCAGAATCCGGAGAGCTGTAAACATTTATAGTTGAGGAGCCAGTGTCGAAAAAACTCAACTTTTGCTCGCAGCAAAATAGGAGCATGAATTTGGAAAAATAATCATCTTAAGTGACGTTAAAGAGATAATCGAAAAAGATTATTCCTGAATGTTAAATTTCGCCCCATTTCTACGATGCAAGTTTCTTGGCTGTGGCATATTATAAAATTAAAGTGACAAATGACTTGCATCGTCTTACCGTATTTAGACTGTGCAACTTATGTGTTTGCTTGAACTTATGGCATGCCACAGGCAATTAAGTCGCACATTGTAAATCAGGTTTTATTATATTATTCATGATTTGAGACTAATAAATTTCAATGTAAGTAATTATAAATATTGAAAAAAAAAAGACTGCCTTGATTAGAAATTTAAAGTTCGTTCATAAGGGAGGCCAGTCATATAGCCGCGTAGCTAACACACACACACACATATTGGATGACACATAAGGGTGCGGCCGGCCTTTCGCGGTGGCACATTCGCAAGACATTCGCAGTTAGCTTATGTTACCTTCTGGTGACTCGTCGAACCATGACGCGTTGGCTAGGTGGCATGATGTGGGTGGTCGCGTGGGCCTGGAAATAGTAAATAACATTAGTCTGAATAATGTTCAGCAGCCTAATTGCGTACACACACATACATCAATCACAATCCGAAAGATTTTGCAGGAAATTGCCAATCCATTGCTTTTTAGGTTTGAAAATTTCGTCTTCTCAGCAACGTATAACGCAATGAATGTTGCTGAACTGTCAAAATGAAATGCATTGTTATTGTATGTGTGTTACGCAATTACCCCACTCGTCAAAACGTTAGTCATAGTGATCGATACAGCACGCTTAGCATGACTACAATAAAAACGGGTTTTGTCAACGGAAGAGTAGACAAAATGACAGATATCAGAATCTATCATTTTTGTCTATTCATCCGTCGAGAAAACCCGTTTCTATGGTTGTCATACTACGCGTGCAAGTCAATAACAAAAGAAAGACTTTACACATGGAGACCACACAATGAGTCCTTTTTTTTTTTTTTTTTTTTTTGGGTGGGAAATTATCAAATAACTTCTCCCGCTCTGGGTGGAGCGGGAGGGCGTGTCAGACTCTTACTGACTAAAACCCACCCGTGTTCCTTCGGTTGCCCTGTTGCCGGGGGCCACGATTTCCCTATCGGTTTTCTTCGAACCCCCGGCGGGCATTGGCCCTAACGGACCCCGTCAATTCTGCTGACATCTCTTTGAGGCGCGCGTGGAACACAACGCGCCGTCGACCCGGGCTTGGTCCTTATCGGACGGCGAGCTACCCATTGCTCACCGTCCGCAAGCCCGCGCCTACGGTGGCCGGAAATCGGCTCGCGATTCCCGCCCCGGGCGTCTCCTCCTGCGGCGGTTAGGGGCGTGAGGGCGCGAAATTTGCCTCTCCCTCACGCGTTCCGCCTCCTCCTTCGCGAGCATTACCGCTTCGCAGAAGGAGGTGACGGCCTGCCATTTCCTCTCGCTCCGTACCATGGCCTGAACCAGGGCCGGACGCGAGAGATCACCGCCGCCAATCGCCTCTACGAGGACACGGCGTTGCTCCGCCCAAGCTGGGCAGACCTCCACCGTATGCTCCACCGTGTCCTCAGGCCGATCCACACAATGGTGACACCCGGGTGTTTCCTCCCGCCTTATCCTAAACAGGAACCTCCCGAAGCAGCCGTGTCCAGTGAGGACCTGCGTCAGGCGGAAGGTGAGGACGCCGTGGCGTCTCTCAAGCCACTCCTCAAAGAGGGGTCTTATCGCCGCAATTGTGGCGTGCCCAGCGCGGGGTTGCGACAATCGCACCCTCCATGACGCCATGAGATCCCGCCGGAGCTCTGTCCGCTGTGCCGCGATTTCTTGCGGCATCGGAGTTAAGCCCCGGCGTTTCGCCTCCTCGCGCCACTCCCAGATGTGCGCGAGGACCTTTGCCTCCAGATCCCATGGCGGTAATCCGGCAAGGAGGCTCGCCGCCTCGCAGGAGACCGTGCGGTATCCTCGGGCCAGCCGGATGGCCATGACCCTCTGGGACGCGTTCAACCGGCGGGCTGGCCGCAGCCTCAATGAACGCGCCCACACCGGTGCCCCGTAAAGGGCCATGGACCGCACGATCCCCGCATAGAGCCTCCGGCACACAATGAGTCCTAACACGCTAGTGTGTTTTTTTTTCTTTTTTAGACATCGATATCCATCACGTCTGCAGAGTTTTGCCAATTATTTTGACCCTGTATATTATGCTGTTATAATTTTTCAAACATATGAAGCAATGCTTATGGGTTGTGAATTCTGTTCAAAGGGATTACGCCATAGGGATATAACTATTGATAGGCCTACACTGTCCTCTCATACATATTAACACTGTAATTTGAAAGCATTTTAAAAACCAAGTAAGTAAGTATTTTGAAAAGAGTAACCGTGGAGTTTCTTGCCGGCTCTTCTCCATAGGAAGCGAACAATTGGAACCGAGCACCTAGCTTCTGACGTTTTATAAGTGCCCTTGTAATTTCGTGAAATAAAATATTTTGAATTTTTGTTTTTTTTATTATTTTGGATGATGCCTGGCTCAAAAAAAATAAAAATATTCAGTCAGTCAGAAAAAAAAAAATATTAGACGTATTTTTTGATATAACATATTAATAAAAAAAATATTTAGATAAAACGCATTATAGTTGGGGACTAAGGATAAAACCTACATACTCGTGACGTCATGGCACATTTTAACTCAATGCTTCGCCGTAATCTTTTGAGAACGTAAAAAAATAAATGTCCAATATTTTTTTAATAATTCTAAGTCTTGTAGACGGACAAAAAAACATGTCATCATCCCTATTGGGGTGCTAGTATCTGAACCCTTCTAGGAACCTTGAGTAGTAGCCATAATAGGCCTTGCCGGTTTGGCTATAGGTAAGTGCTGTCACATATGTATGATTGCCGTTTTCTTGACGACAGATAATAAGGACGAATCATGAAATAAGATATTATTGCAGAGCTGTCCAAGTGTGCATGGTAACATATTTATGCTCGTGACTGTACAGTATCTACAGAGTGATCACGTCAATATGGCAATAAATTAAACCTAGTATATTTAATTAATGAGTATTGACGCTACCAGTCTACAAAACAAAAATGTAATCAAATAGATTGTTAGTTTTTTAATGAGTATTTTGATGGCTTTTCAAGATCTTACGCATAATGGTGTCGATTCTCTTGTCACAAATGCCTCTAAACTAGACTAAAAATCACCAAAATCACCAAATTAATCCTGTCAAACGACGATTTCCCATTCTGAAATAGACTAAAATGACACAACTTAACTATATTTTAGTTTGGCAGCACTAAGATGGTACTGAGATATTAGTTTAGTAAAAATGGCAATTTTGCCGTTTTTCACCTAAAATTTAGATTTTCTAACTAAATCTGACTATTTTTAATCGCGACTAAAAACGTGTGGAATAAAATTGGTTGTCATGAACTTTAAATTCCAACCAACACCTCGACTTTAGATGCAAAAACAGTACTGAATATTTTTTTTTCTTTTGCTTATATCTCGAAAACGGTGTGTCCAATCGCAAAAATAATGAAAATTTCGACACCCTTTATAAAACCCTTAAACCCCTAACTCTCTACATGTAGGTAATATTTTTTCTTATTTTTCATACAAAAAGTAAAAAAAATCCATATAAAACACGTCGAGGCTGCCCCCCTGCGCGCCTCCGGCTCTAAAAAGAGTCACGTGGTTAGGTATCACGTGTGGAGTTGCGATTGTCAAATTCGATTTAGACACGTCAAAATAATTTTTAAATTTAGAGAATTTATTTTGCAGAATAGCTTTGAGATTCTCATAGTCCAAAGTAAGGAATTTTAGTGATAGTTTAGTTAGTTTAGTTCGGTGTACAAGAGAATCGGCACCCAGTCAGCCAGTGTTTTCACTTAATGAAGTATTGTCGTCCTTACATAGTATATCATATATGTACCTCCACAAAATATACAAACATAATCGAACGGAAGTTTATTCATACATTTATACGTTCCTGCCATGGCCTGAATGACGTATTGTCTTGTGGATACCTACGTTAGTCGTTTCTTATTTCTTGGCCTGAGAGTAAGTACATCATCGACAATTCTAATGTTATTTCGGTATTTTTGGTGTTGTTTCTATAATTAAATTAACTACGTATGTTTTGTCATATTGTTTGAAAACTTACATACGCACCAATGTTTCTATCACTGCATTATGAAGCTACTTATCTTTTCTGTATCTGCAAAATCATTGTATTTAAAACAATTATACAACAACAACAACAAACAACAATTAACAATCTAACAATTCAATTTTTTTTTTTTTCATTAATTCATTTTTGTTTTTTTGTAGTAAAAAACGGATATTTTTTTTTACTTTATTTAGGTACGTTAATATGCTTATAAACTATATTTAACACAATAAACTATTTACACTAGGACTAAATAAATACAAAAACAAAAGGACAGTAGTAATTAGGCGTCGAAGTACACGCTGAAAATTTTTTTTTTGTCTACATAATTTAACAAACCGCACGTTATTTAATATCTACAACCCTTTAAACCCTCCAAGAGAAGCTACAGAAGCCTCTTTATCCATTTCTGTAGAAATCTTGATTGAGTACGGATCAAATGGCTTACGAAGATAAAGTTCGTAATGAAGGTAAACGTTATATTTGAACCTACATGTTATAGGTACTAGCAGTATTTTTATTAAAACTTCGGAATCTTGAGGGAAAGATACTTGAGATTTGTTAGGGCAAATTAGGGCGCGCTGTACCGGATCGCAACGCATTGCAAAAAGTTTCCTTCATTATTTTCGTACATTTTGTATGAATCATCGCACACTACTGGCGTCTACTCACAGGTAGCACATCAGTTTTCTCTATATCTTAATTACTGAGAAAATATGCATAAAATCTGAGCTGATATAAAATTTCAGGAGCAGGACTTTGTAACAACTAAGATTTAATTAATTGTATCGAATCATTATGTATCAATTTAGATGATTTAAATTATACAAAATTAACAGAGTCAATCGTCTTTTGTTGCCAGCTGTATCTACTGAAAATAAAAACAATTGTGAAATCCTTTAAAGTTTTATTAATATCACATCTCCCTTTTTACCTCACACACGTAAAACCGTATCAATCAAACTGGCCAAAATACACCCAAACAACAAAGGAATACCCAGTTCAATAAATTCCGCTTTAACCGCCGCAAAAACATTGCAATGTCCACGAGCCGGGAGCTACGGATATTGCGGCACAATATATTTGTCTGTTACCTTTGACTCGACATACTCGTGTCAACGTGACTGTATAAACACGGGCCATATAGATTCAGCCAGAAACATAAACCAGCAATAAACACAAAGAGTTACGGAGTTACCGACATAATGATTGCAGATTAAGCAACTTGAAGTGGCAGTGGGTTTGTCGAAGGACCGAGGGCCGGTGGAGCAGACGAGTCCTGGAGTGGAGACGCCCCTCAGCTAGATGGACCGACGACCTTAAAAAGGTGGCTGGGGACGGACTGGATGTGGATGGCAGGACAGGGTATTTTGGCGCAGCCTGGGAGAGGCCTATGATAGGCTGAGTTGAGTGATGTATTCTATCTATCTATCTGGTGACCGGCCCACAGCGTCGTTTGGGTGATACAGGGTTAGTTTTCAAAGACCCGTCTTTTAAAGGTAGATCAAACTGACGCGCCGGTACCTATTCAACATTCTTGTCAAAGTAAAATATTGTAAAGTTCGAAAAAACATTATTTTTAAACAATGCACTTTGCAGATTTGTTGATATATGCTGTTTTTTTTTAATAAAAAGTCTTGTAACTGTCCTCACTTTTTGCTTTTATTAAGTAAAGTAACTAGACCTAGGATTTCTTTTTTTAATTATAATCGTTATTATCGAAAATATTATCATCTTTACATACCGAGGACTCCTCCATGCCTCGGAAAGAACGTTACGCCGTTGGTCCCGGCTGTCATTCTTGGATCTTTGACAGTCGTTACGGGTCGCCAGAAGTCTGAAATTCTGACAACCAGTTTTACCAAGGGGTATCGTATTACCCAGTTACTGGGTTGTGGAGGTCAGATAGGCAGTCGCTCCATGTAAAATACTGGTGTTCAGCTGCATCGGTTTAGACTGGAAACCGACCCTAATATGGGAAAAGGCTAGGCAGATGAGGCAGATTTCGAAAATATTATCGATTCTGAATCATCTCTGAAAATTTGGCCGGCCATGAAAAATTAACCCTCAACAATGTCAATCGCGCAATGAATGTTGTTGAATTATCAAAATGATGCATTGTTGTAACTGTGCTATACGCAATTACCCCGCCGTTATGAATGTTTTAAACCTACATTTTAATGATTGTGAAAACCGCGTCCAAATTCAACAAGTTCCTAGTTTAGAAGTAGCAAAGCGAAGTGTCGAATGAATTGTCATTCTGTAAATAGAGGTACAATGGTGCAATGGCATAAAAGTCTATGGCAATGGACCGAGCTGCCAGACATCTCTTTTGGGTCGGGTACATAGTACCTACTAAAATAATTGTCAAGTATTGAAGCAGCTATTGAAACCAGAAGTAAGTCATGTTCATACTGTGCAGGCTTTGGGGTCTTGATTGAGTCAAAACTGTTTCCAGTCCCAAGGTATTAGGTCCTACCTATTATAAAAGATGGTCTATGGATGGTGGATGGCCCTAGAAGCTAAATTTTTCAACAAAAGAACATGATAATCTGTTTTTCAGTAGGTAATCACGTAAAGATTCGACTTTGATTCCAGTACAAAATAAAATAAATCATTTTCTGTTTTTATTTTTTCACGCCAATAAAATGAACGAAATGTGAAAATCAAAACATTTTCTCTTCATTACTTCACAGAGGGGAATAATTAAATAACAGCCCTCGGCTTACGAAATCCGATTACAGGTAACAAAGGGAGGAAAATAATAATATGAAGTTATTCTTTGGAAATGAAATTACGAAATATGAAATTGATAAATTTTAATATTAGTACCTAGCGCAAACCTACACTCGGCGCAAAATGAGTCTACATAACTAAACCCGTAAAAGAAAAATAAATTCTGCCTAGACTTTTCCCAACTATGTTGGGGTCGGCTTTCAGTCTAACCAGATGCAGCTGAATACCAACCAGTACTTTAGTACTGGTCAGTCGCCTATCTGACCTCCACAACCCAGTACCTGGGTAATACGATACCCTTAGGTAAAACTGCCTGTCAGAACTTCAGACTTTGACGACCCGTAACGACTGTCAAAGATCCATGAATGGCAGCCGGGACCAACGGTTTAACTTGCACGGAGGGGTCTCGGTGTGTAAAGATGGTCACCCATCCACGGACGAACCCCGGAAAGCGTAGCTTAACCTGATGGATCGACCCGTGCGGCTGTTATTACATTGTTACTTAGCCACGAGCTCCTCTCCGTAAAAGAAAAATAATTCTTGAAATTTTTAGAGAAAGGAATTAGTAAGTTATCACTGCTCCAGAGCAATGTTAGTATTGAGTGTTGACTTGGATACACCTAGGGAAGGGGCTCATTTTGAGCTACTAGGTTATGCTGGGTTTTCGTTTTGCTCCTCCCTAACCTACTTTACCTTAAGTACATATTCAAGCCCAGTTCCCCCCATTTCGATAAAAGGTGATTAATCAGCCCCTCTGTATTAATGGTGGGCTGGGCGTACCTAGTTTAGTTCGAGAGCCTGTTCACACGATGTTAGTGTTAGTGCTTGTGTAAATCTTTACGTGGTACAATCACGAGCGATATATTACTATGGACAGGTCTTCTATAAATATCTAATTTCGTTAAGGTGACGGCAAATATATTATGCGATCATTTGTGGAAGGCAGTGGAATACAAGTGGCTGCATAAATACGTGGAACGACGAACGACGTTTCTAAAACTATCTGATGAGACAAGCGACGCCAAAATTTAGAATGCTGCATCGGCTTCAAAAGATGTATCTTCTCGTCGCATAGTTATATATCTATGGTCGTGACTGTACATATGATATTATATGTATTATAAGCTAAGTATGTCTGCTGTTCTCATTATTTATGTAACATTAAATAACTTTTATTTCGATTGATATCTTAACCTTTCGGATACTTTTTCAATTCTTTTCATAAGTTCTTAGAATTTGAGTTGAACTGACGAAACTATACACCAATTGATGTAACAATATTTTCTTTACTTCGACATTGCCTTAGGTCAAAGCATTGTCTTTTATATATAAATTATTGGATAGATCTTTTCATTTATAAGTCAGACCCTACATGATCAATTACATTGTACAATATCACGATTTGCGCAATGTTTGTGACCGTTTAGGGTTTAATATTGAATATTGCTAATGATTGAACAAAAGTTTAGGTGGGTTTAAGTTTTAGAGTGAGGCCTCATTAGTGCGATGCGTTGCGTCGTCGCAGTGTCAACGCTGCGTCGTTTTGCGTATATTTTTTTTGTGACAGGTCACATTATGCTTTGCGTCGTCGCACTCGTATTTTCAACGGATCGACGAACGAGAGACGAAACGGGGGAGGGTGATGCGCTGCGCTGTCAGAGCTCCGGTGTGACGATGGACAGTGTTCCACTGCTAGAGAGGAAACTAGGACAAACAAGCGACCACCTCTTGCGCTACAACGTCGTAAATCGCCCAGGTGTGGGATACAATGCGTTAATCCGTTGCGACGACACAACGCAATGCGATAATGAGGCCTAACTCTTAGAGCACCATTTTTAATTGCGCCGTGTAGGATAAGTATTGCGCAGTCAGGGCTCACGCGAAAACATTGAAGCATGTTATTGCGTGAAAATTATTTATCGTTTAAGTGCGAGGGCTGATTCAATCATATTGCGATATAGATACTTATAGCCCAAACTTATTTTAGGTGTAGGGGTCGCCTTAAAATTCCCTAATTGTTCTAGCAGCCGGAAAAATCGTTATCTTTTGTACCGGATATTGGTATACGCATTAACACCGTAATACCCGTTGTATCGGAATCCATTATTACATCTTTATTGGCTTGAAATAGGTCTCATTTTCCTTTGAAACTGTAGTATACATTTCTGCCGGCCACAGAGACGTACAAAAACAGTTGCATCTAAATTCGTCATGGATCTTATTGCTTCGAGATAAGTCTTATTTTCCTTTACCGCTATCTTATTGGAGGAAGCTTACGGGCCGTTAATGGCACATTTTTAAAAAAATTAAAAATACTGAGATACGGCATGATTGACTTAGACACCGCGCTACCAAGACGATCATTTTCTGAAACTCGATGTGCCTGCCCACAGTACGAAAATATTAACATGTAAACCAGAAAATTACATAGAGTTGTTAATCGATAATTTTGGAATCATGGTAATTCATCCCTAAATATACTACGAAGCAAAGTCGGCTGTAGCAAAGAGAACCTCCACAGATGGCCATTTATGAACGACTCGGACCTCAAGTGTACGAGTATATGCGGCGTCTCTCAGCAGACAATGGCCCACAATCCATCTTGCGCTGCATGTCACCTGTGTACTTGAGGATCTTATGGCGTCAATGAACGGCGTTCGAGTGGCAGAATTTTTGGCTAAACATGATATTAGAATTTTCACAACCTTATATTTGCCATCGATACGATAGAAGAAGATTATGGTAATGGAAAATAAGTAGGCTCAAACTTCCATGGTTGTGACAGCTGTATATAAGATCTCATCATCGTGCGTTCGTTTTTCCGAAGATAGACGATGATTCCCGAAGCACATACTTTTCTTGGAATATCTGTAAGTACGTACGAAATACGTATTTTCTCAATGTTCTGCCTTGAATTGAACAAGTCGGTTAGAAAATGGGGCAGGGGTGCAGGCGTGGGGGGAATGTAAAGCAATTCTGTTAAGTGGCCTTGGAGATAAATGACTGAACGGTTATTGACTGACTCTTCAATGGTTCCGCCTAATAAACGGAAATATTCATATTTTTTTCTTGTTTATATTTTCTTAGTTTATTGGAATATTATGATTATTCTATACCTGTATTTTATCAGACATTTTTGGCACGAACAACATCATTATTATTATTTCGTGATATCAATTTTGATAAACCTTTTGTTTTTTTTGGCTTCCTTAGTCAACAACGATATAGTTTTTAACTTACTTCATGTAGACAGTGGATCCAAAACTTAATCTTAAAAAAAATAAGTACTTAATTAATACATTTTTAAGTATATTATTAGTTTTTTCCATAGTTTTGTTTGCACATAATCAGAATATGTAAAATTAGAAATTTTGGATACTTGGAACAGCACTTAGTTATCAAAATTTGTGCGTTGCTCTTCAAGCCACGATAAACTTTTGAAACAGCATAGTAATTCTCTTTACAATCACTTAAGCTTACAGCAGTGTTCTCTACAAGTTTCAGATTTATAGCAGCTGCATCTGCTACACAGATAATAGCTATGTTAAATTAACAGACTTTCTTTAATAACCTCTCTATCTTGAGGTGCCAGCCAATAAAAGAAAACTCCTTTTTTCTTTCATCAAACATCTGTTCATTTTGTCTGCTCCTGGAGCTATTTTCCAAGAAAATGAGAAAATAGTTGAACAAGCTCACGCGAACGTCGAAATAGTTGAACAAGATGTAATTCTGAGCTCACGCCAACAACGACGGTCATTTCTTATTTCTTGTAAAGTTCCAATAGGTAATAAATAAGTTATAAGTCTTTTATAAAAAATAAAAATAAAACATTTTATTCTCAGACAACCAAGGCCCACAGTGTTAGTTACAAAAGCTTAAAAAGTATGTTAGTAGTTACAGAAGTAAAAGTGAAAAATTAATGTCGATTCATCAACCCGCACCTCTCACATGCAGATTGATGAATTGTTTGAACACAGCCGCGTCCAACCTATCTGCTATCATTTTCAGGACGCTGGAAATGATGTGTAATGTGTGTGATGTATGTCTATCATTTTAAAGTAAATATATTACTATTCTGTTTTCATATTTTTTCACATTTCCTCCGTCTGAGCCTCTTCATCTACCTTCATAATTCGCGAAAATAGTTTGGTTTACAATGTTTTCCCCTCTTACACTTATACAGTTGTTACGAACCGTCATCCGTTCGTCGAAAAAATCTGAAAAATATATATTTTTCCACAATTTGCTTAAGAATCAGTTTTGCGACTCCCTAATGGTTGACCTGTGTTCGTGTACAGAGTAGTTTTATTACTTATTACTGTTATTTTTTACTTTAAATTTTGTGCAATAGGTCTTAACTGTATTTTATGTACCTATTTTAAACATATTCACTTTTTTAAATGCGTAATTCGCTCGACGCAAGTGAACTATTAGGTAACTTTAAAACTACTTAGTTTAGTGAGGTATTTAGGGATAACTTTATCATGGCTGAATTTTCCCAACGCCAAATTATGATTTATTCCGTGTAATAAAATTGAGATCTGACAGATTTTGTATGGATAAACTGTCAAAAATTAAAAAAAAATCCTTTGGTAAAAGTTATTGTTGGTGGAAAAATCAGCCCTAAAAAATAATATTTCTTGGAAAAGTTGCAGAGTCTTCCTGTCTGGGTGAACCGACTAATGTTTTATTTTCTTTGCCGCTGGCTTCAATATACAATGTTCCACAATAAATGTAAACAGCTTGTTTATTTAAAAAAAAAATCACGATTTTCCAGTCCTGCGCTACATTTTCTTTGTTTGTAACACAATTTTAAAAATAACGCCATCGCTTTACGTCGGACGAGTTAAGTGCATAATCTACTTGATTGCTGTTACTTTGTGTATTGAAAACTTTTATTTTCATAGACGTCCTACTCCATGTAGGAGGATACTCTTTGTAAACAAGCATATTACAAATTAGAGGATTATATCCAAGATAAGAATGCTTGAAGACATGCTGGTCTGGCTCCATAGGACAATTTAGAGTCTAGACCAAATCAAAGTAGTTGCTAATTTAATTGTATAATTTATTATTATTATAACATTGATTTTACATTCTGTGATTGCTTGAACTCACACACTGACTTCTTAGTATTAATTGTAAAAATTTTAGGAATACCGTACTTATAGATACTTTTACAATGCTTGTAAATATGTGACCATGTATCCATCATCACGTGATAAATTTTTTTTTTTTTGTAATCTTATTCCTGGTGCATCGTCTTCACATATAATTATATATTTAATGTATACAAACTATTGTAAAACATTTTAAAAGAGTAACGGTGGTGTTTCTTGCCCATTCTTCTCCATACGAAAACTACTTTTTGGAAGGGGCGACTAGAATCAATTCTATTTTTTGTAAATTTTGACGTTCTAAAGTGCCTTTTATGTGTCTAATTGAAATAAATTATTTGACTTTGATGTTATACGTAATTTTTATGAAAAACTCCTCTTGTATTTCACTAGCTTCTGCCCGCGACTTCGTCCGCGTGAAATTTCACATCGCATCGCATCGCATTGCCCCGCGCTGTTACTTCGTTTTCGCTTATTGTTCTTTCTGAAATTTTTGCTTTTTGCTCGATTTCCAAAGGTCATAACGTGATTTCATATAACCTATAACCTTCCTCAAGAGTTAGTTAGGGAATTAAATGCAAAAAGATTTTTTCAAATTTCCGAGATTAGTGCGTTCAAACAAATAAACTCTTCAGCTTTATTATTAGTAAGTACATTATGTAAATCCTAAAGATTTTCAGTAAATTCTCTTCTTATGATTTTCACGTAATTATATGGTCCCTATCGTAATTGTGTAGGCCTGAATTTAATAAGAAAGTAAATGCTGGATCAGTTTTAACCTTCAAAACTGAGCAACTCATTTTGTAAAAATAATTGTTTGCCGTTGTACAACTCTGGTTTGTTCTCATTATCGTCTTGACTGTTATGAGCTCGGAGCGCAATAAACGTCGAAACTACTCCTTCAGTTACAATTTATCTTCCTCTGCTAATTACTTCAGTAGAAATTCTAACATTTTTCCTGCAGCTGGGAAAAATTTCTTGTATTAATGTACCCGGGTAACCAAAGGAAATTTTTCATTCGAACACATTTTCGATTTTATTTAACAAAGAACTTTTCAATTGAGAAAGGAATTTTGTAAGTGTTTCTGCCAAAGACTCAACTTTGTCTACTAATGTGGATGCTTCAAAGGAGTGGGTAGTCAATTTTTATTTTATTTTCGTCTTATATATTATTGTTTTTGACGTTATTCTTTATGCCGAAGTAAAAATGGTAGACCAGAGAACTATAAATAGAATTCCTCCTTGCTTTCAGGTCATTTGAAGAAAAGAAGTAACTAAGTATACTATTATTTGATTTTAATTTTGTTTTTATTATTTGGTATTTAATCTGACTTCTGTGTTGATATACCTACATAAAAAACAACACGTCTGTTCCACAAAGGGCTAGGCAGAGGTGCACCCATAGTACACCCACATTTCGCCAGTTATATTTATGTTCCATGTAATAGGGGGCGAGCCTATTGCCATCAACCGGGCACAAATCCAGACTCCAAGCTGTTACTGAGAAATTCCAGATTGACAAACCTCAACCTATTTAATGTTATAAGAAGTGAAAACTTGGGCATTTTTGAGATGGGTAAAAACAATTGAACTCGCGACACCGTTACCGACATCTCGTTTTTGTAAACGCGATTGTGCTCTTTATTTATATTTCGTTACGGGTCAATGTTTTATGCGAGTATTTTTACTTTAAAAGTTTTGGAAGTATTTTTTTAAATTGTTCAAGTTTCCTCCTCTTCTTAAAAAAAACAGTTTTTTTAAAATGTTTTTATTTATATTCAGAATACATTTCATATTCAGAAAAAAAATATAGCCTCCTGAAACTGAGTTCGTCCTTCGACGATAAACAAGTAGGTACTCCCAAGCAGCCTATGTAGCGTTATGTGGCAAGTATTTCCTATTTTTTTCTGAGATCAGTATCACATCAATAAAAGTCGTAAAAAGAAAATTTTTCAGCTTCAAAGTGAAATAAAAATGTGAACTTACATTTCTGTGGAACTTTAAAAACTGCTTTGACATATTTTTTAACAAGTCAATTTGAAACTAACATTATGAGAAATTATGAACTTAAACCAACTACTTGGTCATATGAGAACTAATGCCAAGTAGTTGGTTTCCCAAAAAATCCCAAAAAGGGTTTAGTTTGTTCACAAATCGCGCTTAGGGCTTGGGCCACATTTGCTGTCGGTGAGAGTATGTTGGTGCAAAACAACATGTACGACTTTGACAAGGACGACAGTCATGCGCACCACAGACCTATAATAGCATGTAACTATTAATTGTGAGACAATATTGATTAAACCCTCGGAGATATTTATTATTCAACATGTCCCGGAATTAACACACGCTACCAAACACCCCAACATGGAGATTATGTTATTATCATAACACATACCTACACTGAATTTTTACTATTACTTACAAATAGAAAGAATGAAAGAAAAAGTATTTATTGAGACTCGCATAGGAAATCACAAATAAAAAATAAAAATAAAAACATAAATAAACTAAAAGCAGAAAGTCCTGTACGAGGCCAAAAGACTCCTATCTCAGCATGATGCTGCGACATTTAAAAATAAATGTCACAGCGCTGGCATTCTGATAGGGGCCCCCATATAAAACTTTGTTTATTTAAGGTCATAAAACACATATTAACTCGAAAAGGGATCGTCACCGTATCGCCTTTCGCCTCGCCGTCAAACAGGCGTCAACCTAACGTAAGCACGTAACCAAAGTGGTTCAGCAGCTCCAATACGTCGACTCGGCTACGGCTAGGAGACGCCGCGCTTACGGCTGGCCGTAAGCGCGCGCGGCAGTAGTGTGCTGCAGGCCGCGGAAGGGTCGAGAGGGGCAAGGGTAGACGAAGAGACGTAAGCTCGGGTACGGGGAGACGTAAGCGTGGGGACGACGAGCCGTAAGCGCGGATACTGCAAGTTGACCAGCACCGCAACGCGGTTCGTGAGCTTGTCCCGAGGCGAGGCGATTACGTTACGATTCCGATTAGTGTGGCTATGAACGATTGTGGCAGAAACTTGTGGTAACATTACAAATCTTCGCACGCACGCAGTCACACGCGTAGTAGGTATTACTGTAATTTACGTAGTTTTAATTATAATTTTTGGGATAAAAAAACCTACATTAAAAACTTTTTACAAAAAAAAACAACCGACTTCCAAAAAAAAACACTACAAAGTGAAAAATAACTTTAATTTCGGAAGTCGGTGTCTTGGGTTTTGTGTTTTCGTTTTTTGCCACCGACTTCCAAAATTAAAGTTATTTTTCACTTTGTAGTGTTTTTTTTGGAAGTCGGTTGTTTTTTTTTGTAAAAAGTTTTTATTTTTCACTTTTTAGTTGTGGTACCTACCCCACACACATTCGAATACCACTACCTGCTACCAGTGACAAGAACTTATCATATCATCTACATACTAAGTGGGAAAAAAATACGTATTTTGTAGCTAACTTAAAAACTACCCAAGCAAAGTTAATAAAAGTTATATGGGACCACCTCGAGAGCATACCCTTTCAAACAAAAAAAGAATTTTCAAAATCGGTACACAAATGACGGAGAAATCGGTGGATATACATAAAAAAAAACAAACCTACGCGACGAACATATAACCTCCTCCTTTTTGGAAGTCTGTTTAAAATGACAGAAATAGATTCAGTAAACGATTCAGAACAAACTATCTTCATAATGTGCATTTATTCAGTTGTAGATTGTATACAACGTTGCAATTAACGACGGTCACATACAGTCAGTGTCAAGATTGGATTGTGATTATGTTTGTCACATTATGTATCAGGTACAGTCACGAGCACTAATATGTGTAGGTACATTTACCAACTTTTAAAAGTGATTTTCTTCTACTGTATTTATTGTAATTTTATATTGTTACGAACGTTATATTTTGGAAGTCATACTATTATGCAATAGGTCTTATCTCAACGTTGCAATCATTATTAGATTATTACACTAGAAAATCGATATTGAATTTTGCTAAGTTAGTTTGTTAGTGACTGTATACTTACAGTAACATGGCATCGAGATTCCTTTTTTTAAGTAAATGTAATATTAATGACTTTCCAGAATAAATTTTCACAATGATGTTGGAAACCGCATCAAAATCCGTTGCGTAGTTTAGAAGAACAGCGCGGTCACACAGACAGACACAAGAAGCAACTTTAATTTATAATTTATGTAAGTATAGATAGATATAGATTTGTAAACACTGTTTTATACACACAAATACAGTAACGAGCACTAATATATTACTGTGGACAGCTCGGTAATAATATCTGATTCATCCATTAATATCTGTCAAGAAGATGACGTATATACAATACTTGTGTAATAAAAACCCTATCCATTACGAAACGGGCACTTCTGTGTAATACTTATTATTATTAAAAATAATAAAGTTATTTCTATTTAAAATTCAAGTTTTTTGTATCAAAATTACCCCAAATCCATTAAAAATTAGCAAATTTTCTACAGGGGTCATAAGTAATGACTTGACGACCTCTGCTAAATGACTGCTGCCCAGGCCCCATGTTATAACCCGGTAAAATTCCCGATTGTAAATAGACTCTCGATACAATAATTAACAATTACCACACCGATCGGATAGGGTTTTTTTACATGTTACACGTGATATTATTTTTTAGAAGGCATATACAAGGCGAAGCACAAATATATGACATCGAAGGACCACTAAAACTATCTGACGAGACAAGCGACGCCAAAATGTAGGATGCTACATCGACTGCAAAAAGATGTGTCACCTATTTAGAATGCTCAGTGTTTAGAAGAATGTGAAGAATACTTCGTTATGATCGAAAATATCTGAAATACACCACAAATATCGTGAGGAAACCGGCATGTCCTAGACACAATAATTCGAAGATATGATGATATCTACCAATCCGCACTGGGTCCGCGTGGTAGATTAAAGTCCTAACCCTCTCGAAGAGAAAAGGCCAGTGTCTCAGCAGTGGGAACATTATAGGTCGATTATACTTACGCTTTATTAATAACTTACCGTGAAAGTCGTCTCGCGGTTGGCACTAGCAGTTCCCTCAGGATCTACAGGGGTTCGAAGACTCTGTGGCAACAACTCGATCAGGTTGGTGGAGTGAGGCTGGTAGCGCAGCACCAGGACGCAGGTGGATACCAGGGTGTATGCCAGAAGAGTACCTGGGGAAGAACAGAAGATACTATAAGTGCTGGAACATAATATTTGTACGTTAAAGTACGTACGTATAGGTGAAACTGTTCTTTGCGACGAGTTTTTAGGCAGGGCAGGGTCAGCGGTGTGTTCTACTGAGGAATTATAGTTTATTGTACCTACACCAAAAGTTTAATACAGAAGAAGAGCCAGGGCCATTATGTGTTGGGTCGTTTTTAGTCGGTAAGATTCGAGAACATTTTGCCTTCACGTAGAGTATGAGGATGTCCTCAAATCTAGCCGCTAGCCTATGGCCAAAAGTAAATAGTTTACATACTTAGTAAACATAGCATAGTTTACATAGCATACTTTGATAGAATGGAATATAATACGAATTTGAAAAAATAAATAAAAATAACGTCGAAATTTAAGCCTACAAATAATTCATGAATAATTCATACTACATTAATTATTTGTATGCTTGAATTACAACATTAACAACACATTACAATTAACAATTACATTAAATTAATTAGGTATTATTTTGTCATCATGGAAACACTTCCATGATTATAAAATAATACTTACTTCACTATAATGAAATAAAATATCGTTTCAAAGAAAAATAACTTGTATTTTATAAGAGGATTTATTAGCAACGACAGATTAAATGCAATGTTCTGCATAAAAATGATGCTTCCTTTGAAGTCGACTGGAGAAATAATTAATTGTATAATAAATGTCTGCTTTTACTGTTGCTCATTTTTCTGCTTGGGGCAAGCTCTTTGTAAATTATTTTTATATTGTGTAGTTGTGGGAGTTACTTTTCTGATTTTTATTTGCATCAAGTTGCAAGCATAGCCAGCCATTGGTGCCGATTCTCTTGTACACCGAACTAAACTAACTAAACTATCACTAAAATTTCCTACTTTTGACTATGAGAATCTCAAAGCTATTCTGCAAAATAAATTCTCTACATTTAAAAATAATTTTGACACATCTAAATCGAATTTGACAATCGCAACTCCACACGTGATACCTAACCACGTGAATCTTTTTAGAGCCGGAGGCGCGCAGGGGGGGCAGCCTCGACGTGTTTTATATAGATTTTTTCAGTTTTTGTATGGAAAATAAGAAAAAAATATTACCTACATGTAGAGTGTTAGGGGTTTAAGGGTTTTATAAAGGGTGTCAATTCATACTACATGAAATTTTCATTATTTTTGCGATTGGACACACCGTTTTCGAGATATAAGCAAAAGAAAAAAAAAATATTCAGTACTGTTTTTGCATCTGAAGTCGAGGTGTTGGTGTGAATTAAAAGTTCATGACAACCAATTTTATTCCATACGTTTTTAGTCGCGATTAAAAATAGTCAGATTTAGTTAGAAAATGTAAATTTTAGGTGAAAAATTTCAAATTCAGAATAGCAAAATTGCCATTTTCACTAAACTAATATCTCAGTACCATCTTAATGCTGCCAAACTAAAATAAAGTTAAGTTGTGTCATTTTAGTCTAATTTCAGAATGGGAAATCGTCGTTTGACAGGATTAAACTAAATTTTAGTGATTTTTAGTCTAGTTTAGAGGCATTTGTGACAAGAGAATCGACACCAATGGCTGGTAATAAATTATAGTGCACGAGTGTTTGCGCAAACACAGATGCACTACCTCTTTCCTTACTCATAGTCCGATGCAAACCTACACGACCGGGGGGAGAGATCAGGCGCTGGACCAACAGCTTTACGTGATTGCCGAATATATCATTTAGCTCTCTTCGTTCATCATCAGTCTCCTGACGTTATCCCAATTTATTTGTAATCGACATAACGTGTCTTTAATTTAACACTTGTTATTATATACAGGGTTATTGGTTATACGTCGGCAATCCGTTAAGGGGATTTAGGAGAGGTCATTTGCAACCAAATTATCCCTGATGACCCCTATGCCAATGTCAACCATTTTCGAGTAATTTTTCATTTTATATTTTAGATAAAAATATATATTTAAAATATAAAATGTCAAATTATCTACATATACATGTATAAAAACCGGTTTTGCATTCTACATTACGTGTCAAGAAGGCTGGTTTATTTTGGACAAAGTATCAGCATGGCGATTCAACATGGCGCTTGTCTTTAAGAAACGTTACCCGCATAATCACATCAGAAGAATTTTAAAGGAAATTCATAATGAGTTGCTTCTTCATATGTTTGAAAATTTCGTCTCCTCGACAAGGTTTTAAAAAATAAAAATAAAAACGTGAACAGCGCAACGAATATTTTTGAATTGTCAAAATGAATGGCATTGGGATTGTGCGTGTTACACAATCATATCAATTTCCCCACCGGTGGCAGCGATGTGGATGAATTTTTTGTTTGAGTGCATTTATTACATATCATTATTATGCATACTCGTAAATTATTATGAACTATTATGATCTCCCTTTGATTTAAATCACAGTGCTATTGTAAAACTAATAAATTGCTGCAGAAAGTTTTTATGAGATGGTCACACCTACTAATCCTGACACAAAACATTGAAAAAAGATCTTTATTACCTAAACTAAGATTCTGTAACAGATTCACTGAAAGCTGCGTTGTTGATGTTCCATTGTCGACGGCATAATCCTACCATGGCTTGCATTAAATAACTATAAAGCGCTGAGATACTTACCCCGCTGGCAGAATTTACTTCGCCGAGAATCTTTTACGAGCGACCGTGCCGCGACCTTCGGGTTGTGCAAAATATTTCACGCTGCTGTGGGAAGTGTGGAAGACATATTTTTGGTTGAATATTTAGACATTAAAAGCTGCGGCTTGTGTGAAATGAGGAGTATGGCCAAATGGTGATTAAGGTAATGGATATTTAATTTGTAGTTTTGATCTTTATTTTTATGGGAATTATGGGTAATGCAGGAAGCATTACCCATAATTCCCCTTGATCGACACACCACACCATAGTCTTATTAATATTAATCTTTAAGCAATTTTTTAAATGAAATGTTATTGTTTATTCTGTAAATAGGATATCGGAAACACTGTTACACATCATACGAACAAAAAAAACAAAAAACCATTTAGTGTTGAAATGATTGGCTCCAAAATGTTTTTCGTTAAATCGAAAAAACTGAGGATTCAAAGTTCAATGAATTCCTGTGTTTACTTGATGTTCGTGTACGTGTCCGAGAATTAAAAACAAATATCGCGCTCCAAATGAATTATAGATAGGTAAAATATTTGTGTTTGTAGGTATTCACTTTTATATTAAGGATAATTTATTTTTATTTTATACTAGCTTTCGCCAGCAGCTTCACCTGCGTGATATCTTTAAAAATGATATTATGATACTCAGTGATAATGCAGCATTCTACTGGTGAAATAATTTTTCAAAATCGAACCAGTCGTTTTTGAGTTTATTAATTACAAAAATACAATTTTTTTCTCCATAATATTCGTGTAGATTTGGGCACGGAAAATCAAAAACCTTGTAACCTACAGAAACGCTTATAGCATTAATTTTATAATCTATCTGTATTATATCTATAATATAAAATGAATCGCAAAATGTGTTGGTAAGCGCATAACTCAACAACGCCTAGACCAATTTGACCAATTCTTTTTTTAAAATGTTCGTTATTTTTAGGACAAGGTTTTAGGGTAGGTAGGGTAGGTAGGGTAGGTAGGGTAGGTAGGTAGGGTAGGTAGGGTAGGTAGGGTAGGTAGGGTAGGTAGGGTAGGTAGGGTAGGTAGGGTAGGTAGGGTAGGTAGGGTAGGTAGGGTAGGTAGGGTAGGTAGGGTAGGTAGGGTAGGTAGGGTAGGTAGGGTAGGTAGGGTAGGTAGGGTAGGTAGGGTAGGTAGGGTAGGTAGGGTAGGTAGGGTAGGTAGGGTAGGTAGGGTAGGTAGGGTAGGTAGGGTAGGTAGGGTAGGTAGGGTAGGTAGGGTAGGTAGGGTAGGTAGGGTAGGTAGGGTAGGTAGGGTAGGTAGGGTAGGTAGGGTAGGTAATAAATGATAAAGATGGTGCACCCCAAGCATTTATAAGGCAAAACAACGTTTGAAGGGTCAGCTAGTAGGTATATAAAATATACTACTTTACTTTATATACGTACAATGTGTTACAAAAACCCTGTCTGATCCGACTAGGGTTCATAGGTACTGCAATAACTTTACCAAAAAGTAATAAAAATACCACTTATTATTATTGAAAATTAAAAATATTATTGCTATTTAAAATTCACGTTTTATGTACCAAAATTATCCCAATTGCATTAAAAATTTGTAAATTTTCAACAGGGGTCGACGGGGATGACTGGTAGTCACCCGCTAAAGGACGGCCGCCCGCACCCCATGTAACGCCCAACCCGGTAAAATTCTCCATTGAAACAAAATGCCGCGAATAAGTATGTATTTTTCTTTTTTCCTGAATATTACCACATAAATTGACTCATACTCGTAGTGTGATTAACAACACCCTCACGGATCGGACAGGGTTTTTGTTACACGTTGTACACGTCGCAGTAAGATGGTTTCAACCATGATATAGTTATGTCCCTAGGGATATAGCTATATACCGTAATAAGCTTTCGTTTGTGTATTGTCATAACATATTTTCCACAAACACTCTCTCACTCTCACCCTCAATCACAACTTCACTCTCACACTACCACCTAAACCTCTACATTACATAATCACTCTCTAGCATGCACCTTTGCTAAACATCAAATAATAAATACCTACATTTGCATCTTATCTACGCTCACTACTTCAAACATAGTTGTTTTATGCTTTTTTTATTTTTTAAAGTCTTTTGTTATTGATTTTGTTTTTATATAAAAAAATTAAAACAATATGTTATAAATACAATTATGGAGTCCACAAGTAAAAATATTAAAGTTATGTTTATTATAGGACAATCATTTTAGAAATAGTTTATTTGTATTACTTTTAAAGAAATATAAAAATTCTTTATTTGGTCAATAAACCATTTTATTTAAATTATTTATTTAATAGTCATATGAAAGTGGTTCATAACTGTCGGAGTGCCCTAATTTTCTTACTGCGACCAATTTCGACGTAGCTGGTCTAACCCAACCTATTTGGTTGGAGTGCCCTTAAATTTATATTACTAGACCGTGCTCGTATCATAGTTATATTATAAATTATAATAAATTCTTTTTATTCACAAAAAAAACATAAACTTTGACAAGAGATAGGTATACAGAATGGTGAGCAAACTTAAGTATAATTAAATACAAAAGTGAGGTCGAAAGTCCAAGAAGAATATGTACCCTGCCCCCAAACTAGGAAAATCCAGTATCTGGGGCGGCAGTGTCTTCGCGTAGATACAATAAGGTCGAGCGATTATTGTGAGCATACAAGTTGATTTAGAGTTAGAGAATTGTCAAAGATAATGTTATGTACCTACATAAAAAGAAAAAAAAAAAGAAAAAAGTTGTGTAAGTGCAGATGTGTATGTTAATGTGATTTGGTGGATGGTGATGTGTGTTGTGTGTGTGTTGTGTGGTGTCGTGTATTGTTTTGAGTGTTGTGTGCACATGTGACAAGTATTGAGTGTAGGTGTGTGCGTGGAGATGAGGGGGGGTGGTGCCGTCGGGAAGAAAACAATGTAATATAATCAACAAATCCAGGTAAGATCTTCAACAGCCTCATATTCCTAGTAAGACAGTTATAAACCGCTTTCATAACATGACTATATTACGGTATATAGCTATATCCCTAGGGATATAACTATATCACGGCTTCAATACTGCGACATATATAAAGTCGCTTTTCGTGTCTGTCTGTGTGACCGCGTTGTTTTTCTAAACTACGCAATGGATTGTGAAGTGGTTTTCACCTTCATTTAGAGAATTTATTCCGGAAGGTTTATGTGTAGGTATAATACATTAGTCGATCGAGCTCTGCTCGGTTGAAAATAGAGTAAATGGTTTTTCCCAGAAATGAGACCTGGCTAGAATTTTTCGAATCCGTGATATTGCAACTTTCTTCAAAATCGTTAGAGCCGTTTTCGAGAACGTGTTTACAAAATATATATATATTATTATCTGACCCGGCCAACGTTGTTTTGCCATAAAAATGTTTGGGGTGGACCACCCTTATCACTTAGGGGTATGAAAAATAGATTACGACCAATTCTCAGACCTACCAAATATACATATAAAATTTCATAAAAATCGATCGAGCCGTTTCGGAGGAGTATGGCAACTCACTGTGACACGTGAATTTTATATATATAAAAGATATTTAAATATTGCTCATTTAATAGTATGGATAGGATAGGATTATTCAAATAAGATATAGCACAGAAATATCATCGTTTTGACATGTCTCATTAATAGATTGCATTCGCGCGAAGCAGGGGCGGGTCAATAGTAGAGTATAAAAAAAAAAACTCAAATTACTAGAGTTACACTTACAAAAACATTGACAGAAAAAAGTAAAGTATCGTGAATAGTCTGTATCAGAAATACAAAAACTAGTTTAACGTAATACATACAGTCAATCGGACTTCAGTGGTAACAGTTGCACTACGAAAATCGTCCGTATTGCTACGAGGTAAAGGTGTTGTCAAGTGTCAATATCAAATTGTTACTACTGATTGTATGATAAGGTATTTTCTTTTTAATCAAACGACGTTTATACAAATCTTAACTAAAGGATTGTGTGGTTTTATGAAACCACGGTAAAAGTGAAACTTTTAAGGCTCGTTCAGACCAGCGCGACATGCGACGCGACACAAAGGCACCGCTCGTCGCGCGACGAGCGGTGCCTTTGTGTCGCGTCGCGTGTCGCGCTGGTCTGCACAAGCCTTTAAGCGAACTATAGGCGCCGCCATATTGGCCTTGGCTGCTCTGACGAGCGCCTTTCACTTTATCCCTACTCCACGGCCGACCGTCACGCGACATGCAACACACAGACGAAAAAGTTTGAGACGATGTAATAAAAGTTTCACTTTAAAATCTTAACTTAAGAATAATGCCCCGCAAAACCGTTTTGGCTATACATACTCTACTGAGGTAAGCTTTGGTTTCCAAAGAAATCGGTTCCGTCATTATAAAACGGCTGTCATGAAAATCTGTCATTACTACCACCAGTATTTGACATTAAGGTTTAAAAAAACTCTGTATTTGGACAGCCATTATTGTGTGACCGTTCCCCGTATTCGTAGCAAACCAAAGCTGTATCAATACTTTTCTACAAACTAACTGTGAGATTAGATTACGCCATAATTTGCTGTTATTAATAATCTCTAACAAATAGGCCGTGTCTAACGCAGTGACCTCGAGCAAGAGCAGCTGTGATCTCCTATATCAAAATGTGACAAGCAAATGTCGCCGTGATGTAGACAGAACTGACGAATATTAATTATTAACTAGGTTGAACAGTCTTATCAAGGAGTATTGTGTTACCCTGTTACTGGGTTGTGGAGGTCAGATGCTGCATCCGGTTAGACTGGAAGCTGACCCCAACATAGTTGGGAAAAGCCTAGGCAGATTGATTAGTAACAAGGTTGAAAACATAACAGACCTTAACATTTTTGATTCTTGATGTATTTATTCCGTTCCGAGGAATAACTTTAAATTTTGACAGCTGTATAAAAACTGTCAGATGTAAATTTTATTCCTTGTGTAAAAGATATCTGGCGTTGGAAAAGGCAGTGTTTAGTCATAGATAATTTCACTTAGTGCATAGTGCCGCTAGCGGCATTCTATCTGTAACGGATAAAGTGCCGCAAGCGGCATTATCCGGGACCAATGCTCTTTATTATTATTAATCATTTATTTCAGAATAAAACATTCCATACATTTAGTAAATAGTACTTATAACTACGTTAGTACATTATTAATTATTATTATTTACAATTTTTCTATTTAATATTGTATAAGGCACCTCCAGATCCGTGAACGGTGTTCCAGTGCCTCACAACCGGACAATCAACCCTTACCAAAATAGCATTCAGAAGGCTGTTGGTGCTGCCCCGCACGCGGAGCATCAGGGAGGCAACTCTTTTTCTAACTATTACCCTAAAGCAGTCCGTGCTGGCCGTTTATAAACCGTCGCTTTTTTATTTTACCTATCAGTCTTGTAACAGTATTATAGATACATACGTAGACGGCGCTTCGTACTTTCTCTAACGACAGTGTTCCTCAGTTTGGGCACAAAACACAATGTCTTCCGACCTCCCTTTCTAAGTAGGTCAAGGGAACGATGGGCGCCATCGGCTTGCGAGAGTTATCTGAATGAACTGACGAAAAATATTCTATAGCTAACAGAACCAAGAAATGTTACTACACTTGTCTCTGTTTGTTAAGTGAAAACTTCTTTAGGTGCGTTGGGCATTTTTGAGATGGGACTAAACTATTAATTTCGCGACACCATGACGACACCTCATTTTTGTAAACGCGATTGTGCTCTTTATTTATATTACGTTACGGATCAATGTTTTATGCAAGTATTTTTACTTTAAAGGTTTTTACTCGGAAGTTTTTTTTTTTTGTAAACGCGATTGTGCTCTTTATTTAGTTATGGTTACGGACCAATGTTCTATATGAGTATTTTTCTTCCACCAAGGCGATCTTGTTCAAGTTTTTACTTCTGCCGGCACTCCCGGAGTGCCACCACTTTTTTTTTCTTTTTTTATGGTATACTTAGCCATTGACTCCTTTCGCTTTTAGTCCTTGAAATATCCTTATGTCTTGTGTACATTATAAAGGAAAGCTCCAAAATTTGATGTGAGCGAGGTACATTTCGCGAGGCCCTCTGGTGGCGCAAAAACACGAAAAAAGAAAAAACAGTTGAACAGTTGTAAACTTTTTAGGTAGGTATTGGTCGAGTTATAGGATAGGCCGTTTAAAAATATTGCGTTCTATGTGAAACCATTTTTCTATTCAGGGATCCGTTTGCGTAATATTAAGCTTTAACACGTTCAGTGCCTAACCCTCCTGGAGGGCTCATGTCAATATATTTATCGTTTTAGGACGAATTTTTTCGACGCGGCTTTTATGTAATGCATAAACTTTGGAGGTGCGAGGACACTCGGACTGCGAGGCCGTAGGCGGTTGCCCACGTCACCCACGCCTTACGCCGCCTCTGGCTTCAAGGGTTTGTGCAGGGCATTGATGAGCTAGTCAGGCCTTGTATATGTAGGTATTAATTAGAAATAAAAGGCGACATCGCTTTGGCCCGCAGGTTGAAGTTGTAAAACTGGGTACCACCACTGTGTTAAGCTAAAATAAAGTATCCTAAGGAAGCTTGGACTTTTATAGTCCTTAGAGAGTAGTTAGTAGAGAGTTTATAGTCCTTATAACTAACATGTATGAGCAAGCGTCGTTAACTGGTTATCAATGTTCATTTTCACCTTTGTGCAAGATAAAAAGAGGTTTTCATTTGAACAAATCACTCTCTGACTTTTCAGATTCAAGTGCGTATTGTATACAGCGTGAGTATTTGTAATGGCACATAATATCGAAATGGGTTTTTTTTGTTCTCTTTGGCGTCTTATTGAGAAATTTTACGATTATTGTAAAAAATTATGAAAAAAATAACTTGTTTATTTTCAATTGAGACTTTTTTCCACAATTTTCAAAGAATTTTTTGAGGACGCCTAATTACTACCAAGCATTATAGAGTTTGTTTGATCATTAAGTTTAAAAGTTACACCGTTTTGTTACAATTATTTTTTTAATTCCTTAAAGATTAAAAATAATACATTTAGAATTTTTTTAGTATTTTTTCCGTCGATAAAATTAAGCATAGATTTCCTCATTTGGATATGTGCATGTTATAAAGACTCACATTGTATTATTATCACATGCTTCAAAAATGGTGAAGGAAAACAACATGAGAAAACAATATTTGAGAGATATTTCTCGACGGCATGTGATGCCAAGACAGAGGCCCATGCTGACACCAGGTTAGTCTATCACCACACGAAAAGATGAAGATTTAACAAATTGTTAGAGAAAATTATAAAACACTAAGGAATCAGACATTGTATAAAATGTCTTGTCTAATTGCCTCTTAGTATTTTCTCTATATCGGTTATAGAACGAAAATAACTGCCAATTTTTGAGATTAGGTACCCAATTTCTTGGGAGCCATTATAAATTAATGTAGGTTTATGTGAATAACAATTTCAAAATATACATCGCCACATGCGTACTACGCATTCGCGAAATTAGAGTTTACCGCGCGATCGACATTTATATAACTTTCCGATATCAATCGTTGGGCAGTTGCCCACCAGACATGACACCCGTCTGGTTGGAACATCCACCCTTTTCTATAGAGGATGAGTGAACTTTACACCCTGTTCCTCGTACCTCTAAAGCTGTATGAAAATGATGAGCTTGATGAAAGAGGGAGAGAAGTAGATGCAGCTTTACATTAAAACCTCCCCTCGTATTATTTGATAGATTTTGTGTGTATGTGTAATTTAGTGGAATTTAATGTGTTGTGTATGTCTAAAATAAATAATCTATTATTACTTATTATGAACGCATTTTTTTATTGGATTCGAAATACACCAATGTTAATAAGAGTTGTATATTTTGTAGTGTATAATTTATTTTTATTAGTAGGTAATGTATTTTCTGACGTACAATAAATTACTTACATACAAATAAAAATGAACTTTACGGATTTTTTACTATAAAAAGCGTCGTATTGAAGATATTTGAAGGGAACAAAGAAAGTGTACCGTCACTTCTCCTTTGCAATGTGACCCACCCATCCATATGAGGTGTTGAAAAATTCAATTCTCTAGGAACCGTCCTCCGTCTCTGTACTTACTTCGTAAAACGAGGCCCTTCTCGTGCTTCCGTTTGTCTTTGCTCTTTTATACTGTAATGTATCCGGCTTGAATCACAAAGTAAACCTTCAGAATCATGAAATTTTCAGCCATTACTCGACTTAACTTTGAAATACCCATTGTTTTCATAAAAGAAACAACATCACAAAGTACTTTTTCGAGTCGTTAAATACCCTTATTGTTCTTTCTACTTTATTTAGTAAATATTTTTATTAGATAATCTGCTTCGGTTATAAAAAAATTGTTTGGCAGTTGTCATGCCTAAAATAAAAGTATCTATAATACTAAACAATACTTCCACGACCTCTGATATATCGCGCGAGCCCCACGGGCCACGATACAGAGAACCTTTTAAAATTTTGCATTTGAAACGCCTTAATATTCATGAAAGATTCAGTTATGTAACGTTAGAGTAGGTCCCTTTATAGGCGATCCACAGGTTCCTGAGAGCAATGGCAGTGCTAATGCCGTTCTCACGAGATGACGTGTAAATAAATCTTTCGAACGTTGCGTGCCATGTGTGGTGAATGTTTAGATCGATATTTTGAGGCAAATCAGGACAGAAAACACGAAATTAATTAAAAACTCGTCACGAATATGAACATTGAAGAATGAATGAACATTGAAGAATGATCACAAATGTTTTGAATCTCTCAATACTCACACTTCTTATTTATCATACACATTATGAAATGTAGGTAATTAAGTAATGTGAGTTGTACAAATATATTATAGGGACAGTCCATTTGTTAACCGACTAAAAAGTGAAAAATAAAAACTTTTTACAAAAAAAAAAACAACCGACTTTAAAAAAAAACACTACAAAGTGAAAAATAACTTTAATTTCGGAAGTCGGTGTCTCGGGTTTTGTATTTTCGTTTTTTGCCACCGACTTCCGAAATTAAAGTTATTTTTCACTTTGTAGTGTTTTTTTTTGAAGTCGGTTGTTTTTTTTTGTAAATAGTTTTTATTTTTCACTTTTTAGTCGGTTAATAAATGACATTACATAAATCTTTCGTAAAAAGACATCGTAATGTTGATATTAAATGAACATTTAAAATACGATATAAAAAAAAATCGGTCAGCTTTTAGTACAATTTAATGTTCCAATTCAAGCGATATTACTTAAAATTATCTAGTTCTCTTAAATAGCACATAGAATATTATTTATCTTAGCCACGTTCAAATGTTCATGTTTTCACCAAATGCCTTCTATTTATCAAGGTGAAAAATTGATCTGTGAAACAAAACTAAAACCCAAACTCAATGAATAATTTCCCTGCAGTCTGCATAATGAAAGTTATGTACCTACCTAGGTAGGTAGGTGAGAGTGTTGCCAACTATCGCAGGCTGTTCTAACTTGTTGCCTGTATTCAATATTTAATTGTGTCAATTTGGCTGTGCCACTTGCACTCATCTTTTTCCGGAACTTCTACGTTCGTAAATGTAATTGTGAAGTGTTGAATTTAAATCTATTATTCATTGAATAATTTAGAACAGATTTTGTTGAAGTTTTGCTCATTCATAACTACAATAACTATTCAGCCGTTGCGTTCATTGATAGGTAAGTAGAAAGCCGGTTCCGGCAGCTGGGACTCGAGGTGGCCCTGCACAAGTCTGAGGCCATGGGTTTTCATGGTCCTCGGAATGCACCACCGTCGGGTTCCCAGGTAATGGCGGGAGGGGTTCACATCGGTGTCGAGTCGACGATGAAGTATCTGGGACTCGTCCTCGACAGCCGGTGGAATTTCGTCGAACATTTCCGACGTTTGGCTCCCAGACTGGACCGGGCCGGGGCTGCCTTGAAGCGGCTCCTGCCCAATCTGGGAGGTCCAAACGCCTCCTGCCGGAGGCTCTATGCGGGGATCGTGCGGTCCATGGCCCTTTACGGGGCACCGGTGTGGGCGCGTTCATTGAGGCTGCGGCCAGCCCGCCGGTTGAACGCGTCCCAGAGGGTCATGGCCATCCGGCTGGCCCGAGGATACCGCACGGTCTCCTGCGAGGCGGCGAGCCTCCTTGCCGGATTACCGCCATGGGATCTGGAGGCAAAGGTCCTCGCGCACATCTGGGAGTGGCGCGAGGAGGCGAAACGCCGGGGCTTAACTCCGATGCCGCAAGAAATCGCGGCACAGCGGACAGAGCTCCGGCGGGATCTCATGGCGTCATGGAGGGTGCGATTGTCGCAACCCCGCGCTGGGCACGCCACAATTGCGGCGATAAGACCCCTCTTTGAGGAGTGGCTTGAGAGGCGTCACGGCGTCCTCACCTTCCGCCTGACGCAGGTCCTCACCGGACACGGGTGCTTCGGGAGGTACCTGTTCAGGATAAGGCGGGAGGAAACACCCGGGTGTCACCATTGTGTGGATCGGCCTGAGGACACGGTGGAGCATACGGTGGAGGTCTGCCCGGCTTGGGCGGAGCAACGCCGTGTCCTCGTGGAGGCGATCGGCGGCGGTGATCTCTCGCGTCCGGCCCTGGTTCAGGCCATGGTACGGAGCGAGAGGAAATGGCAGGCCGTCACCTCCTTCTGCGAAGCGGTAATGCTCGCGAAGGAGGAGGCGGAACGCGTGAGGGAGAGGCAAATTTCGCGCCCTCACGCCCCTAACCGCCGCAGGAGGAGACGCCCGGGGCGGGAATCGCGAGCCGATTTCCGGCCACCGTAGGCGCGGGCTTGCGGACGGTGAGCAATGGGTAGCTCGCCGTCCGATAAGGACCAAGCCCGGGTCGACGGCGCGTTGTGTTCCACGCGCGCCTCAAAGAGATGTCAGCAGAATTGACGGGGTCCGTTAGGGCCAATGCCCGCCGGGGGTTCGAAGAAAACCGATAGGGAAATCGTGGCCCCCGGCAACAGGGCAACCGAAGGAACACGGGTGGGTTTTAGTCAGTAAGAGTCTGACACGCCCTCCCGCTCCACCCAGAGCGGGAGAAGTTATTTGATAATTTCCCACCCAAAAAAAAAAAAAAAAAAAAAGTGTTGAATTTAAATCTATTATTCATTGAATAATTTAGAACAGATTTTGTTGAAGTTTTGCTCATTCATAACTACAATAACTATTCAGCCGTTGCGTTCATTGATAGGTAAGTAGAAAGCCGGTTATAATGTCAAAATTTAAAAATATCCAAGCTTATTTTTAATTTTAGAATCCATCAGTTCTTCATTCAACACGTATTACCTTTCTATATTTTCTGTTGAATCAGTTTGTTGTCTTCATGCCACACCACCAACGTGAGCGTCCTTGCCTGTTGCGTGATAGAACACGGCGGCACGCGACCTTTATATACAAGCCACCTTTACAACAATGAATGCCTCATGTCAGTTGAAGGGTTAACTTCGGCTCCGTAATTTAAATTATTTTTAAATTATCTAAATCATTTTCAAGTGGTAATTAGTAGTGAAATAGCATCAGTGTATTCCGATAGATGAGTGACAGTGTTCGCAAACAATCCTGTCAGCGAATAACAGTGATATAAGTAAATCTATAAAACAGTGTAAACATAGTGAAAACAAAAGTAAAAGATAATAAAACATAATCTTTGTTTATATATGGATTTAAAACAAACAGTGCTAAAACCGGGTGACTATTTGATCGTTTTACATTTAAAAAAAAAACCTTTAAAAAGTTACAAAAATACTTTTTTCAAATCGCGGTCATAGCAACAACAACAAGGAAAAAAAACGGTCAAATTAAATTCAAATATATCAAAAATAAAAACAGATCATTATTTTCGTCACTGACTTTAATGAACGATTGGCTAAGCTGCCAAAAGCTGTGTCTCTTTTTAAGAGTCGTGGTGCACGCTCGACACCCGAGTTCAAACCCAGCCGAAGCAAAGTTCTTTTTTCTATTATTTCTTGACCTTTATCAGCATCAAAATGGAATTCTTAGGAAACATTACGTATCGGATGAGAAAACGTGCCACATCGCTGGCAAACGACACAATAAACGAAAGTATGCTTAATAATTCTGCGAACTCACCGCTAGATGGCACATCTAGTAGCCTACCTCCTAATATATCCGATGACGAAAGCGACGAAGAAATCTTGAAGCTTAAAAATGAACTACAAAAAGTTAATTTACAACTTACCGCAGCTCACGAAGAAATCAATAACTTATCATTAGAAAACATGAAGTTAAAGCAAGAAATTAAAAAGGTAGATGCAAAGCACAAGATAATGAAACAAGTTACAAGTAAATTAACATCTGAGATAACTGTTACCCCAAAGAAAAAAGCAAAAAACATACTGGCAAAATCATGTGCAAATGTCCCTACCACTCCTTCAGAAATTGATAATCCTTCACGGTCACCAGCAACCAAGGAAAAGCTCTCTGTACAAAATGTACACACTGAGGTACTTCAATCCCAAGACACAGAACTGTCTATCAAGCCTAAAAATACCAAACATAAGCTATGTATTGTGAGTGCAAATAAAAATAACAAGATTTTGTCTATAGCCGAGAATACATTTCAAAACTGTGAAATTTGTCATTATGTTTCCCCGAATTGTAGCACGGAGCAGCTTATCAACAACTTGGAGAATAAATTAATAGAATATACAATGAATGATGTCTGTATTATTTTAATTGGAGAAAAAGACTTCTATAAAACTGAAAACTATGTGGATATTATAATAAAACTGAGAGAAAAATTGCAGAAAATACAGCACACGAATGTTATAATATGTGTTCCTACTTTCAAATTAAGTGATCATTCAACATTGTTTAACTGGCGCATAGAGACCTTTAATAATCTACTTCATTTAGACTTGCAGACGTACAAATATGCAACGGCGTTTGACTCTAATTTAGACTTGTGTTACGATTTTACAATGTTCTCTAAGTTCAGTAGGAAAATAAACGATCGTGGTATGCGAAATGTGTTTTATAATCTGTCGGTAACTATAGCTGATTATAATTCATTTTATCAACAAGAAAATATAGCTGACAACCAAACAAGTATATCGTCTCCACGATGCGATTTTTTTCTTTAATCATATAAATATAATGCATCAAAATATTGCCGGTCTCTTAAGCAAGTCCGACTTACTGGTTATTTATATACAGGAATTTTTAAGTAAACAAATTAATTTAGATGTTATATGTATAACCGAACATTTCATAATGTCTGGCCAAGAGAAACTCTTACATATACCAAATTATAAGCTAGCGGCATGTTATGCTAGACAGAACATTAAGCGCGGCGGAGCCTGTATCTTAGTTAAAAAAGGCATCGAATATAAAGACCTGCCTGACATTGTGAGACATTCGGTAACAGGAATTATAGAATGTTGCGCAATTGAATTACCTTCACAAAAACTTACAATTCTATGTGTGTATAGACCACCAAAAATTACTAATCTACACCAATTCTATGAAAAGCTAGATATTATACTTAAAAAGATTTCCAAACCAAACAAAAAAATTATTATGTGTGGAGATTTTAATATAGATATTCTGAAAAAGAACAGAATTAGCATGGATTTTGAATATTTTCTGATGAACTACGATTTGAAGCTAGAAATAAATAAACCGACCAGATTTCATAGTAAAACTTGCTTAGATAATTTTGCGCATAATTTAAAACAAAGCTGCCAAAGTGAAATAATAGACTTCGGATTATCCGATCATACGGCTCAAATATTTACAATGAAAGTTAGTAAGTTTAGTCAAATTAAAACATGGAAAACATCAAGACGAGACATTTCTGAAGAAAATTTAATTATCTTTAGAAATCATCTTCAAAACTTATCGTTTTCAGATATATATAGCACAGAGGATCCAAATGAAGCCTATGATAACTTTTTAGAAATATTTCAACTCCTGTATGAACTATGCTTCCCCTTCAAAACAGTCATATTGAGATCTGAAAAAAAGATCAAATGGGTATCTAGAGGTATTAGAATCTGCAGCAAAAAACAACGCCAATTACTCTGGAAACAAAGACTTAATCCTACTAGTAGAAATAAAACGACATTTAAAGAGTACTCAAAAAAATTTAAAAAAATTATCAAACTGACCCAGAAAGCACAGAACAATTTTCTAATTAAAAATTCCAAAAATAAATCTAAAACATCCTGGCAAATAATAAATAGTACAAAATCTATAAATGAACCCATTACAAGAATAAGAAAACATGATTTAATTTTGACTGACCCTAATGAAATAGCTCAATCCTTCAACGATTACTTCATTGATCAGATCTCAGATCCAACCCTAAACACAACTAAAAATACTGTAAGAATAACGTATAACCCTCATTCTATTTTTATGGCCCCTGTTGTCCCTCAAGACATTACAAGGGTGATCAAATCTTTAAAGAACAAGAAAAGTTATGGATATGACGGTATTTCAACAAACGTTATAAAATTTGTCTGCTCTACTATAGCTAACCCTCTAAGCCATATTATTAACGCAAGCATATTTGCTGGAACATTCCCCGATAGTCTTAAAACCACAATAGTTAAACCACTCCATAAGAAGAACAATAAACAAGACATGGCTAACTATAGACCAATAGCTTTAATCCCCGTATTTTCCAAAATTATTGAAAAAGTAATTTATGAGTCATTTTATTCATTTCTGTCAAAATATAATATATTATGTGAGGAACAAAAAGGTTTTCGTAAAAATAAAAATATAGATATGGCCATATACGATCTAATAAATAAAATAATGGTTAATGTGGATAAAAAAATACCAATTTGTGCCATTTTTACCGATATGACCAAAGCTTTTGATTACGTGAACCATGAAACGCTTTTGGTCAAACTTGATGCTTACGGTATACGAGGGAATGCTCTGAGTCTAATAAAATCGTATCTAAGTGGACGTATTCAATATACAGAAATCTCTAAAATATGCGTCAAATCAAAACGTGAGGTTAAATATTTATCTGGTCCTAGGGAAATTAAATATGGCGTTCCGCAGGGCAGCGTTCTAGGGCCATTATTATTCTTGCTTTACATAAATGATCTACCCCGACACATCCCATACCCTTGTGTGTTATTTGCCGATGATAGTACGATCCTAATAGACTGCCTCAACAAAGAGCTTTATGAAGATGAAATAAATAATTCTCTAAAATTAATAATAAACTGGCTTAACTATAATAATCTTATCATAAACCTCAATAAAACAAATATAATGCATTACTATCAAAAAATTCTTCCTTTAAACCTAAAAATTAATTATAAAGAACAAACTATCGATAGCGTTAAAGTGGCTAAATTCTTGGGTATATTGATTGACAGTCAATTAACTTGGAAACCGCAGGCTGATGAAGTTTGCAAAAGATTAAGCACGTCTGCGTATGCTCTGTACAATCTGTCCAAGAAAGTTAACATTGATACATTAATGGTTGCATATCACGGTTTGGTGGTATCTGTTCTAAGATTTGGTGTAGTATTCTGGGGTAATTGTTCCGAAAGGGAGACTATATTTAAAGCCCAAAAACGGTGCATAAGATCAATTTTTAATCTCAAGGTTACAGATAGTTGCATTCCTTTTTTCAAGAAATATAAAATACTAACTTTTCCTAGTATATACATTCTCGAAGTAGCTATATTCGTTAAAACTAACAAGCATCAATTTCCTGCATTGAATGAAACGAGGACGCGAACTACTGCCATGAGATCAAAATATCAGAGTTTATTGTGTACTGGTAGATATAACACTGCTTTGCTTAAAAAAAACATTATTGGTATGGCACCTATTATATTTAACAAATTGCCAAATTGTATTAAGGATCAGCCCTTACTAAAATTTAAGAAACTCCTGTCGTCGTTGCTAACAGAGAAATGTTATTACTCTGTTACCGATTTTATTAATGATAAATTTTAATATTTACTTCACTTAATCTCATTTAATAAGTAAATTATTATGTAAATAATTTTAGACTTAGCCGGTTCATGATCTCATTATGAATTTAAGTACCTAGTTTCTAAATTATCTGTAAGTTAACCACTATATTTTTGTATGCCAACAGGCAGAATGTACTGGGAATAATATCTGAAACTAACACCATTATTGTAACACCTGCATTCTATACAAATAAAGAAATTATTATTATTATTATTTTTATGTCTTTAATATATCTCGGGACCCTGGGGTCCCGGACCTTTGGAAGGCGTACGAGGGGCCGAAGCCAACTCGTAGAGGCCCCTTAGACAATTTTATCTGGAATGAGGCACCAACCGACGATTATCCCTGTATGCACTATGCAAGTGCACCCAAGGACAACCCCCGGTTGGTGTAGGACTATTACAGAATATGGAAACAAATCTATTGGACTATGGGTTTGGGTGGCTTAAGTTGACTGGTGACCTGGAACTATGGAAGGACTATGGCCCCTGCCTAATCAATGTTTTATATGTACACGGATAAAATGGCAGGGGGTGACTTGCACACTCAATAATGGGCCCCCGAAAACGGTCACTAGCACAAAGTGTCGTAGCGGCAAGGGGGCAACATGTCCTGAGGTGCTTAAGAGGAGTGGAGAGGTATTCCACGGCTATCAGGACAATCCCGGAAGTACGGTCAAGATCCCTACCAGCATCTTACTGGAATACTTCCTTCCTCCGAGCACGTTTGCTCTTGCGAATCTCCACTCAAGCCGGCCAATAAAGGCGAGAATGAGGTGGGAGCTCTGTTCCTCGTCAGTGCTCACTCCAGCCGGCCAATAAAGGCAAGCCAGAGGTGAGGAACAAGATTTCTCCGGGGAGATAGGGTCCGTGGGGTCGCTACTGCCCAACAGCTCGCCACATGCTGCCCTGCGGGTTTTTGTATCTCTCTTGGTCTGGCTCTTCACCCTAGACCTGTTTCGGCAAAGTAAACTTTACCGGCGCAGACCCAGAGTTCGGAGCGCGCAAGCCCCACCACGACGTCAACGTAGAGATACGGCGGTGGGGTTATTATTATTATTATTTATTATTATTATTACAAGTATAAGTGACGTCATGACAATTTGATAGCATTTCTGACGTGAACGGATTGGCAGTCATTCTTCCTATTTGACAAGTGAGAATATTATGCGAATGATAAAGCAACAGATGTCATTTTTCGTAGGATTCATTGATTGTAGGTAAATCCTATAAACTGGTAATAAGATACAATGTTATTTGGGTTCTGGAAGAATATAGAATATGATTTTTGACGTGAAATATTATTTAATTTTGCACGGAAGTTACAGGGCTAAGACAAAAATGTGGACCATATTCTTTTATTTGTTTAGTTTTTAGTTTGATCTAGCCCCAGACCAAATAAAAAACCTAAACAAAGCGCTGCAAACAATACAGTGGAGCATATCAAAACTTCACCTCCTCTCTGTGCATAATACGTTCACACCCACACATGTACAACCATTTACAATCAAACTACACCTCACTAAAACCGGCTTCATGTCACTGTTGACAGCACTATGTCTTAGTTTTTTATTTGGTCTGAAGATCTAGCCTAGTGTTTCACGCCAAACTATTTTGTCCTATTTAAAATGTATATTGGGTTACTAAGATTACATTTTGCCAACGCCACACGCCAAAATCTTGTAATAAATTGTTTTGTTCCAATATATAAATTCGCAGGTAACAACAATAAGCCTTTTTTAAAAACGGGTTAACCCGCTCGATTTTAGTCACGTTAATAAATAAACCGTCGAAATTGATTGACATTTTAGGTCACGCTTACAACGATACATCGTATTTATTGAACGGCATTTTCGACGAAATTTTTATTTCATTTTCTTTGAACTTTGATTGGTGTCCTGAGCTTAGGCATCAGTGTCCCACATTACAATTAAAATTATAATGTATTCTTCTTGATATCTTGAAAAATGTACTTTGTAAATTATTGTGGTGATAAATAAATCTTTAGTATCTGGTCGACCAAGCTCTGCTCGGGTGGAAATAGGGAATGTTCATTTAATAGTAGAAGATAGTTCATACTAATTCCAGGTATAGTAAATACTAATTCCTTGCTGTCACGATAGTAGGTACTTACTAATTCCATGCTGCCATGTCATTATTCTAAGGTAGCCATCTTGTTCTAAACTATGGGCGACCAAGCTTTGCGCGGGTGAAAAAAAAAATGTTTTTTACAAAAAATACTTATTATTAAATTAAAAATAAATTATTGTAAAAAAATATATTTTCTTATTTTAGTTAGTTGGTTTGTAATTTATCTAAGTAAAAATAGCCTAATGTCAAGAGCTCATCACTTTTTTTTTAAATATTGCTTTTCCCGATGCAGAGACTTTAATTGTTGAAGAGTTATTCAGGTACTTCACCATCAGCTCCACTGCACCATATGAATTGTGACAAGGATCAATTGCTTACCAACCTTATTAAAGTAATGGAATCACAACCCGTGAAATATATATTATTGAGTAGTTTCGGTGGCCATCTGTGTCCTTCATCATCAGTTCCACTTTACCAAATGGTGCTTTCCGAGAGCAAATGCACGAGTTACTATAAAAATACCCAAATCGCTATAACACACTTATAGCGATTTGGGTATTTTTCATTCAACTCAACCATTTTGAAGGGAGCTAAATTATCCAACACACACCCCACCGTCAGCGAGATATTAAAGTGAGCATGACATACTCTCAGCCGCCAGGGCACATTCAAGTCAATGAAAGACGTACTTAGTAAATGGTAGCTTTATAGTAGGTACATAGTACTCACACATGTGTTATGCAATTATACAATGCTGAGGGATTTAATATATGCAATACAAAGATAGTCTTTTAAATCTTCAGCAACTCCAACCGTATTTTCAAATGCTAATCAATTAGTTTATGCGCCCTTGTGGAACAGGACCAGCGTTTAATCAAGCATTTATATCAGCGATGTAATCCCCTTATAAATGCTTGGCTGCATAGTGTGCAGCCAAGCATATTATTTGGTACACATAAAGAGATAATTTAGCACCTAACAGATGGCCAGGCCACCGTCGCTGCCGTTACGTGAAACGTTTTTTTCGATCGAGGGACACTTTTCTCACGTACGACCCACAATCACCCATTGTCTAAAAATCTATATTGGTAAAGGTTGTAAATGTTTTCTATAAGTAGTATGAAACAAAGTCGCTTTTCGTGTCTCTTTGTGTGTGTGCGCGTTTAGTTCTTTAACTTCATTGTACCATTTGGGGTGCTGCTTGACCTGCACCTATCTAATTATTATTTAGAAAACGTGTTATGAAAACATCTTTTTCAGGATTCATATCATACAGAAACCGTACCAGTAACGATTGTAGAATATAAGTACCACCAGTACTATATATCACACTTATAAAAGCTCAAATGAGGTCCCCAGGGAGCCAAATTACAGCTTGGAAGAGCTTTGACGAATCACGAGACAAAGATTATTTTTCTTCGTCTCGTTATGAGTGAGCTTGCAAATATTACATCATGAACGTTTTCATTTGGGTTTTAATAACGATATATGTTAACATTGAGGGCGAAGTAAAAGCGAATAAAGTCAGGATGCATTGAAAAAGAGACACTTTTTTATGTGCAAACATGCAAGCTTCGAAAAAGCTAGTAAATGGGTTTTTATTTTTTTATTTACCCAACTATTTTTGCACGATATTAAAATCCTGAAATTAATTTCGGCTCTATGTTTTCCGTACGAGTCTGCTGGTAGAGTAAACCTTGACGAAAAAACTAATCTCCATGTAACGAATACACTATATATAGCAGTGGTTCCCAAAATATGAAAATATGCGAATATTGTGTGGGCCTCGAAAAAATGATTTTCAGCTAAGATTAATCAATCTGTCTAGCCTTTCTCCAACTATATGGAGGTCGGCTTCCAGTCTAACCGGATGCAGCTGAATATCAGTATTTTACATGGAGCGACTGCCTAACAGTTAGGCAGTTACTGACCTTCACAATCCAGTAACTGGGTAATACGATAACCCTTGATAAGACTGATTGTCAGACTTTCGGGCTTCTGACGTGTTTTCCGAGGCACGGAGGAGTCTCGGTATGTAAAGATGGTCACCCATTCACGGACCAACCCTGGCAAGCGTAACTTAACCTGATGGATCGACCCGTGCGGCTGTTATTACTTAGCCATGAGCTCCTTTTCAGCTATGATTAATATTAAAACTAAATACCGAAATAAACTGGACGTATCCTAAACTCATTGCGATTAAAAGTAACTCAAATTGAAGTTGATGCTAAAGCTATACTTCATCATCATCACCATTTCAGCCGAAAGACGTCCACTGAACATAGGCCTCCGCCAAGCACCTCCACTTCGACCGATTCTGTGCTTTCCGCATCCAGCGGATTCCTGCGGCCTTCACAAGGTCATCGGTCCATCTTGTGGGAGGCCTTCCAACGCTACGTCTTCCGGTACGCGGTCGTCACTCCAGAACCTTTCGGCCCCATCGGCCATCCGTTCTGCGAGCAATGTGCCCTGCCCATTGCCACTTAAGTTTGGCAATTCTTCGGGCTATGTCGGTTACCTTGGTTCTCCTGCGGATTGGATCTCCTCATTTCTGATTCGATCACGTAGGGAAACTCCAAGCATAACCCTCTCCATTGCCCTTTGGGTGACTATTAGCCATACTTAATGACAAAAAAATTGAAAAAAATACATCCTTCTTATTGAAATAGCACTTCACATTGAAGTTTTTGTTAGGTGGGTCGCGTTCCAGTCAACTTTGGGAACCACTGCACTATAGTTAGTGACTTTATGATTGGATGTCATAATTTTGTGTCAAAGTCAAACAATAACAAAAGCCATTTGAAAGAAGGTTGAGCTAAATGGTGCTGATCCATGCGTCATGTTTGTGAACGGGCGCCGTCAGTAGGGACTGGTTTTCTCTTAGCTGCCACGGCTTATTTTAATTTATTTAATTTTTGAATTGTTTTTTATCTTTTCATTACGGACGCTTTTAACGTGAACGTCTTTGTACATTGTTCTCACATGTACCTATAATTTCAACACGAATATATCCTCTCCTCCTTGAAGTTGGTTAAATATGAAATATGGTCAACTCCAACATCCATAACTTGTGACTAAAGCATCATTTAACTTTTTCACAATACTTTAGTTGAAAGTAACTTCAAAAACATATCAAGTTTCGGGGCTAGTAGCATTTCAAGGCAAAGTAGCAAAGTAGGCACGACTACTGCCTCCAATTCAACCGGCCGAGATTGGCAGGATAGATCGCAGGAAGTAATCTGACGCTACGATAGCATACCACATCATACCAGTACACATACCTTGTTATTTCTGCGGGATGTTGGCTCCTATACAATTCAAATTAAGTTACCTACGCTAAGGTAACAAAACAAATTCTAAAGCCACATATGTAATATAGTCCTCCAGACCGTATTTCGGCCATGGCGGCCCATTTCAACGGAGAGTAGCCTTCGGAGCGACAGATATTTTAGTGCACAAGTGTGTGCGCAGCCACAGGTGCACTCTCTCTGCCCTCACTCTCATAGTCCGATGGGACGGCAATTCGACACGACCGGAGAGGGAACAGGCGCAGGACCAACGCCTTAACGTACTTTCCAAGGCACGGGGTTATAACACCGCTAAAATCCAAACCCCAGGCTGTTACTAAGAAATTCCTAATGGAAAACCAAATAACACATTCATCTAGTTTTTAAAATATGATTGACGTGTAAAAGTGTTTGTACAAACCTACTTACAGAAATAAAATCGTTTATCATTTATCACTTTGCCCGACCCGGAAATCGAACCCAGGACCCCACGCTCAGCAGTCGCGCTTGCGACCACAAGACCAACGGGGCAGTCAAAGCCACAAGTCAAAACCACATAACATATTAATAAACCAGCTACGTCCGGAATAAATTCTCTAAATGATGGTGAAAACCGTATCAAAATCCGTTGCGCAGTTTAGAAGAACAACGAGGTCACACAGACAGACACGAAATGTGACTTTAATTTACAATATGGCAAAAGAAATAGAAATAACGTACATACTCGTAACGAATATTTTCTTGAATAGTTACACAAAGGTAGGTTGGTACTTAAAATTTGTAGGTCTAAGACTAACTGACGTAAGGCAAGCCAAACCTCCGAAGTATCGAGGGTGTAGACGTTCAATATTTATTCACCCAGGACCGGTTAAACGGAGCGTCGAAGTTTGAAGACGACTCCAATTGCAAGCAACAGCTACTTTTCAATATTAGCATTAAATCTGAAAAGTACTTAAGTCTGAGGCTTCGCAATAATAAAAGAAAAATGGAGAAAATCATTATTGTGTATCCAGTAGCATCTTTTTCTTGTTAGCTAGGTGCGATTATCCGATTACGTTGGATATAGGTCAGCCGGTTCCTTGTCGTTTCGTTCCGCCGTCGGCCTAGCTTTCCGGGTCGTCGGTTCATCGGGGACCGGTTTGTTCCGGGACGGACTCGGTATTTATTTTTTAGGTGTTTTTATTGACCTGCTTTTGTCAATAGTAGTATGTATGTAAATTAAATAAAGGTAGCTTGGCTGACTGGTCCGAGGAAAAGATCGATAGATGAGATTTTTTTTTTGTTTAGGAAAAACTAGTTTATGTTGACATACTTTATCAAACACAATACCGAAATTTAAAAATAGAATCATATTATAACACTTTTTCTCTAACAAAATAATGCTATAAAACATTTTTTTTTCTATTACGATACAGGGCTAATCCAAGAAGTTAATATCACCAAAGAGTTTCCATCAACTTTTGTAATGGAACGTTTAAGTGGGGAAGCAGCACCCGCTGTGTAGCGCATGTGCGGTGGTGTGCTGGTGCAGGCGACATTCAAATGTTTTGTAGTACCTACTGAATTTCGTGGGATTTTTTAATTTATTCTTGATCTTTAACTTTGATCTTTTATTTAGTAAGTATTAGGTTCAATCCAAATGTATGAGAGTAGATAAAGTAGTGTATGAAACTGCGCATAACTAGTATTAAAACACTCGTGTGAAGTATCACACGAGTGTTTTATGATATGATATGTTGGACGGCGGGTTCTCAAGCTAGTAAGCTTGAGAACCCGCCGTCCAACATATCACAATATAGCTTGTTTCATCCAAGGGGCCCATAAGTAATCCCGAGGCTGTCGCAGGCGCAAGCTCATTACCAGTACAGATTTAAAAAAGAGAACAGAAAATAGCCAACTAATAAATTAAGAATCTAGGACTACTAGCATAAGTCTTGAAAAATTTTCATTGCAATTTTTTGCTTTAATAAACATGGACGTTTTAAATTAAACTCATTGTCAGCATGTGTCGTTCCTAGAATGTTCTTTGAAGGAATCTTTTGCCTTAGTGCTATGAATATTTTTAGAAGAAAAGGTACTTTTTGGTGTCAATTTTCTAGATTGTTACTATTTACTTTAAAGAACAAAAAAGGAAAGATAATACTTGAAAGTCATGGGTTTAACTAATATGAACCGAACGATTTATTGACGCGAAAACGTCTTTTCACTCAGCTTACGTACGTTCAATTTTTCTGCTTGAGAAAATACTGCAAGACTTGAATCCCTGGTAACTACGAGTCATTTATTGCTAGCTCTTGCTAACTTGCTTCGCTTGTGGAGGCGGCTCGTATACTCGCACTGCTCGCTCTTCTCGTATGAATAGCTATATATATATCGTTATATTTAAATAAATATTGATTCCACAATTTTCGATATTGCACCTACCACTGCTTGTCTCTGCATCACCCAAAGGTTGACTGGTAGAAAATACCCATGGCATTAAGTCCGCCTCTGTACATGTATGTGCTTAAAGTATTAAATAAATAAAAAATGCTTAGCTCACTCGGTCGGTCGTTTTAAGAGTGGGCTTCTCCACTCGCTTATCTTGTGGGCTCGCTTCGATCTGTGAAACTGTGTTCGCGAAACTGTGCTGAGTTAGGGAACCTCCATTTAAGTCAGCTTAGCTTGATGTGAATGTGACCACCTCTCATAGTTGGGAAAGAGCAAGTTTGAGCGTGATAGAATCAAAGTGCATCGCCTTAACACCGACTTCCTCTCGCTATGTTAAAAGATGTGGTTACAGCCGAGACCGCTTGAATTTATTCATTAAAATAAAAAATCACACGGCGTGGATTCAAACTGCACCAATTTTTTTTTGTTTACTGTATTGTTTATTAGGTATTTCTCGACGACGGCCTTGCCATAGAAGTGATTATAATGAAAAGAGCTGATATGTCATCTACATCACATTCAAACCCACATAAACACTAAAAAACTACACACTATAAAATAAAATACGATGCACCGCGATGTTCTCATTGCATGTCAAAAGAAATTTAATCATACAGGGCGTCGTAACCGAAATAACTGAATTATTCATACATACATTTGAATTAAATGCAACACGCCGTATCTGTTGTTGTATGAACACTCTTTTTACAAATAGAAAAGCATTGAATAGATCATGACACTAATAATAGGTTTCATCAATGTCTCTGTCTGTGAGGTTAAACTGCTCATGCCGCAGTCATTTCATGATAGGCGACGATTCATACCACATGGAGAACCCTCCATGCCACACGCTAAAGCTGCGGTCTCGGTTACCATGCTAAACTATGCCGTTACTAGTGGTCTGAAGCCCGTCAGTAGCCGTATATTGTAACTGTTAGATTCTCAATTTTTTGTTGAGGTTGTTTAACTGTAGCTCCTTGTAAAATATGCATTGGTTAGACTTGCAAAGAGGCTAGATGGACGAATTGGTAAATTGGCAGTTGAATAAAGTTGTTGATGAATATCTAATAAAAGCTTTAGAAGATATACTACTTCTTTATTTAGAATCTCGTTAATCCTCCGGAAGGGTTTAACATCAAAAAGACTTGACGGGTCACTAGGTATTGTAATAAAAACACGCTAAAGGATTCAACAAAGGATTCTTGGAATTTGTTCAATTGAATTGTTGTGTTCAGCGGCTTCAATTCCTTCAAACATAGTTTTATTTGTTGTTCTAAAAAGAAAAACAAAGGCAAAGATAAATTTTGATATCTCCTCTGGTAAAGTTTTATCGAAACAATAATATTTAAACAACTGAATATGTTAATAAGATAATTTAACATGTTCAGTTGTTATTTTACTACTTTTTTTGATTCGAAGGCCAATTTTCGTATTTAAAAAAGTTCGAAACTTAGTCGCAATCTCTTTCGCAACTTGTTAAAAATTTAGGTAAATTTAAAGGAATTTCCGACAGATTGAGACAGATATTTAATTGAGAATAATAAGTTTATAAATAAAATACGGGAATTGCCCTCTGATATTTATTGTTATTCTATTTCTTTGAGGGTTATTGAACAAGCACAAGGTTTTGGTAAAAGCAGTTCTTTTTTAATCGGTATATTTAGTTATTCGTCAAGTTACTTAACGGAAGATTCAGGCTGTAAAAACATTATTTCTAGTCTGTAAAATAACATAGAAATATAAAGTCTGCTGTGGACGAGCGGTATTGAATCCCGAGAGGCTACTGTTTGGAGAACTTATCAACAGTCTGTGTGCTAAACGTATTAAGTTACTTTCTATACGAACCTATAAGTAACTTTAAAGAACTGTTTGCAAGAAGTCTAAAAGCCACTTTTCTTATGGCCACTGTTAAATTTTATTCAAATAAATTATTGATCAAAAAGTATTAGCGCTATTGAAAACATGTCTTAATTGGTACCTAAATGTGTGAGAAAGTTGAGCGTTTTGGGGGACTGTCTTATTAATTTATGATGTTCGTAAACTGCTGATTTGCAGCTTAATTATATTCAAGGATTCTTTTTAACTCGTATATTCAAAAATTCTGCATTAGTTCAAACGATTTATATTATTGTACGATCAACATTCCGTTTTTAGGGTTCCGTAGTGAACAAGGAACCCTTATAGTTTCGCCATGTCCGTCTGTTTGTCTGTCTGTCCGTCCGCGGTCTAGCTCCGAGACTCTTAGTACTAGACAGCTGTAATTTGGCCGTATTAGTTACGCCGACAAAGTGATAAAACAAAATTATAAAAAAACAATTTTTTTAGGGTACCTCCCCTACACGTAAAGTGGTAATGTTTTTTTTTTCAATCCCATAGTGTGGGATATCATTGGAAATCCTTTAAAAACATTGTGAGTATGTGAAAACCATTTTTGGATTCAGGGACCCGTTTGCGAAATATTAAGCTTTAAATGCTAGAGGCGCCACGGCTTCTCACCTTCCGCCTGACGTAGGTCCCCACCAGACACGGCTGTTTCGGGAGGTTCCTGTTCAGGATAAAGCGAGAGGAAACGCCCAGGTGTCACCATTGTGTGGATCGCCCGGAGGACACGTTGGAGCATACGGTGGAAGTCTGCCCAGCTTGGGCGGAGCATCGCCGTGTCCTCGTGGAGGCGATCGGCGGCGGTGATCTCTCGCGTCCGGCACTGGTTCAGGCTATGGTACGGAGCGAGAGGAAACGGGAAGCCGTCACCTCCTTCTGCGAAGCAGTAATGCTCGCGAAGGAGGAGGCGAACGTGTGAGGGAGAGGCAAATTTCGCATCCTCGCGCCCCTAACCGCCGCAGGAGGAGACGCCCTGGGCGTCAGGAATCTCAGGTAGATTTCCGGCCACCGTAGGCGCGGGCTTGCGGACGTTGAGCAATGGGTAGCTCGCCGTCCGATAGGGACCAAGTCCGGTTCGACGGCGCGCCTCAAATAGACGTCAGCAGAATTGACGGGGTCCGCTAGGCCCGATGCCTGCCGGGGCTGCAAAGAAGTCCGAAAGGGAGATCGTAACCCCCGGCAACATGGCAACCGAGGGAACACAGGTGGGTTTTAGTCAGTAAGAGTCTGACACGCGCTTCCGCTCCACCCAGAGCGGGAGAAGTTATTTGATAATTTCCTAATAAAAAATAAAAAAAAATCCCCCTCATACCAGCTAAATGGTTGGTTTTGGAAGTGTGAAAAAAATCACGGCAGTAGTTTATATAACGAAATTAAAAGGAAAACTATCATAGCTAAGTAGGCTCTACAAGTTAACGAGTAATAATTGACCAACTTATATTTGCAGTTGCAAAAACATGTTTTCCCATACATTCCGTATGGGAGAACATATTTTTCAACTGCAAAGTTAAGTTTGTTTTTGGGATTAATTCATCCCAACTACGGAACCCTTCATTGTGCGTGGTTGGTTTTTTTTTGGTTTTTACACCGTAAAACTCTGACAGTAGCCACAAAGAGACGGGACTGTTCCAAATAATACAATATTTGGACAAATACTGTTTCGTAGCGCTTGCTACGCCAGCGTAGCGCTGCAACGAAATCACCTACGTGAATGTTCGGTCATCCTCACTTAGGCAGTTAGTTCTAGCTAACGAAGCAGTTTCGTACTCGTACCTGTGGAGTTCGTGAATAGACATTGATAGGTATACAATATTGGTTGGTAGTAACCAAGAAAACCAAAAAAAAATCTTAGCATTTGAAAATGTAGTGGCATTTTTTTAAGCGACTTCAAAAAAAGAAGGTTACTCAATTCGACCGTATACACCGTGAAATTTGAATCACAGTTTTGCTACAACAAACGTTGTTCAGACCATGGTCTACTACCATTCTACAGCATCCAATAAAAAAAAACATACTTAGTTTTTAAAAAAACACAAAAAAGACAAAGTTTAAAATGTCAAGATTATCTACTGCTTACAAAATTTCGTTTATGGAGGTACATTTCCCTGTAGACAATGCTGTGTCCCGTGCGTGGTGTCTGTGTTGTAGGGAGTAACGATAATCTTGACATTTTAAACTTTGTCTTTTTTGTGTTTTTTCAAAAACCAATTATATTTTTTTTTTAAATTGGGTGCTGTAGAATGGTAGTAGACCATGGTCTGAACAACGTTTGTTCTAGCAAAACTGTGATTCAAATTTCACGGTGTATATATATTTTTTTTAATGTGTGTTCGCGGATAACTTCGTCGTTAATGAACCGGTTTTGATAATTCTTTTTTTGTTGGAAAGGAGATATTCCAAGGGTGGTACCATGATAAGGAAACCAGGACCTGATGATGACATCCTAGAGAAATCGAGGGAACTCTTCAGTTATTATAGACAAACCTATAGTGATTTGGGTATAATTTATAGTAATTCGTGCAGTTGCTCTTGGAAAGCACCATTTAGTTAAGTGGAACTGATGATGAAGACCACAAATAGCCACCGGAACTACTCAATTTATGCTTGTCACAATGCATATGGAGAAGTGGAGCTGATGGTAAACTACCAGGAGAACTCCTCAACGATGAACGTCCCTGCATCGGAAAAAGCAATATTTTGTAAAAAGGTGATGAGCAGTTGGCATTAGGCTAATGTAACTTAGATAAATTACAAATTGACCCACTAAAAAGCGAGAAATAAAAACTCTTTTACAAAAAAAAAACAACCGACTTCCAAAAAGTGAAAAATAACTTAACGAAAATACAAAACCAAAGACACCGACTTCCGAAATTTAAGTTATTTTTCACTTTTTGGAAGTTGGTTGTTTTTTTTGTAAAAAAGTTTTTATAAGTTACAAGCTCCGATGGAATTAAAAAAAACTTCCAAACAGACTTTTATGCCGTATTTTTAACACGCTCCTTAGTGTTCACCTTTCTTATACAGGGTGACCGGTGAAAAATTTCAAAAGCCTCTCTGCTTAGGCTTCCACGCCCCCATTCCACTCAAGATAAATACACCAACATCAAGTCGAAACCTAACCGATATTGCTACTATCATCGCTATTATCAATGCATCTTCATTGTCATAAGTCCCGACCTCAGCTGTTAGCCTACTTAGCCATCAACTAACATTATCTGCTCCAACTTCGGACGTCTGTATGGATAAGCCCGCTTTTTATGCTGGCTGAACAAATGCTTTCGAAGTTAGCGCTATCTTGTTTCCTGACACGGGTAGTTAGACATTACGTTGTTTTTATCTATTTCTGTCTTTGTCAGTGGTCAGATCTTTAAAAAAACAGAATATTTTTTGCCCCCACAAGGCGATGTTTAAATGTTGTCGGGGGAATTAATTGTTCATCAAATTGACACACTTCGCCAATTTGCCGTGATATAGCCATTTAATACTATTTACAAAGAATGATTGTTGTGATTTGAATATACTTACAGAAAATTTAAGTTGTTAAGAAAATAACTACTAACCTGGTAGTAGTATTTATTTCCCTGACTAAAGTCGGACAGCTGCATGTAAGGCTGACAGCTTTAGAATCCTACTAAAAATTATTTTTGCCGTTCAGGCCACGTCAATATAGGGAGACTTGTTCTAAACAGGCCGTGTCAGTTAACATTGTCCGGCGGACAGACTTGTGTTTGAACGTCTATTTTGACCAACCGCACGTTTGTATTACCCCCTTGTCTGCTTAGCTATTTGACCCCCATGGCTCTGGGGACTACACCTCAGCACTATATAAAAAATAAAACTAAACTGTTGGAAAATTATTAAGTTACGAACTTCTCAACCACTTCAATGAGTGTCAGAATATTCATAAGAAATATTTATGGGGGTTTTATAAACAAAACGGCCAATAAAAAAAATACAAAATTAAGAAAACGACAAAATTAAGAAACTTTCAATGTCATACGTAGTAATTCAGGTTAACTGAATTACTACGTATGACATTGAAAGTTGTTAGCGAGCTGCACCTACACTCCAATTAGGTACGTAGTACACGCCGATTGCGAAGACTACGCACTACATTTCTGCCGTCCTTACGAAAAGTGCAATAACTAAGTTAAACCTGATTTCGAGAAAAAAGCGGGGAAAGATTTTATTTTTGTTTTGTTTGTAGGTATCTCCAACACTATACATGGTATACAAAGCAAATTCGTCATAGATACGTAAAAAGTGTCTAAAAAAAATAATATATAGATCTCGTTCTGCAAATTCCGAATATGTACCTATCTCAATTCGGTGCAAAACTCGAGTTATTGCACTTTTCGTAAGGACGGCAGATTTAGTAAGACACTATTCATATCTATGGGCTATAGGTACTACTATATGGCTATTACTTTACGATAACTTGCCGCATAAAAAACAAAAAAAAACAATAATATTTTCGATTCAGAAATCGAACTAGTGACACGCGGGGTTGCGACAATCGTCAACAGGATCCGGCAATCGAGTCGACGATGAAGTATTTGGGACTCGTCCTCGACTGCCGGTGGAACTTCGTGGAGCGTTTCTGACGTTTGGCTCCCAGACTGGAGCGGAATTTCTTCTTCGTGCGTTCGTACTAAGGCCTTTTAGAAGGTTTGCTAGTGAAGCTATATTATTATAAAGATACTTAGATTAATGTGTGGCGTTGTACTTAATAGCCTGAACACAAACGAATACAACTGTCTAAAATGAGGGTCAGAACCTGGCAAGTACCATCATATATGATTATTTTTGTGACCTCTGAACAGATAACGATTTAGATTAATTATTTGCAGTAATGTTTAGACATAAATAAACTAACAGATAAAATCACGTTTTTCCCATGCAGACACAGAAACGAAACGCCTCGTTCGATCCCCAAAAACTTATTTTTCAAATAATATTATCTGAGAGTAAGGCTGTGATTCGTGTTTTTCGACTTTCGAAACGTGAACCTGAGAATAACCCTCGACTTACGAAAAGAAGTTCTGCATTTGCAACTGTACTCGTAAATTAGTATTAAATTTTAATTTTTATGTCCCCAGTAAAATCGTACGAGCTCGTCTGGGCCAGATGCTAGTTGTAATAAAATATATTTTTTTACGATTCGGTGATATAAATAAATGCTGGGATCAGACGTCACCATAAATATGATATTTTTTGGCACGAAGGTAGCCAGTATTGGTGAAGGAGACCTGCTTTTTACAAGGTCCACGTGGTCTTCAGGCTTTACATTCACCATTATTTAAAAAAAAATTAAGCTCGTTAAGCCGTTGGTCCCGGCTGTCATTGGTGGATCTTTGACAGTCGTTACGGGTCATCAGAAGCCCGAAAGTCTCACAACCAGTCTTATCAAGGGGCATCGTATTACCTAGTTACTGGGGTAGTGAAGGTCAGATAGGCGACGCTCCATGTAAAATACTGGTATTCAGCTGAATCCAGTTAGACTGGAAGCCGACCCCAACATATTTGGTAAAAGGCTAGGCAGACTGATTGATTATTACTTAAAAGAAAATTAATATTAAATCTAAAGAAAAAAAATACTACAAAATTGTTAAAAGAACCAATTCTATTTAATCCGTCACTCAGACATAAAAAAAAATATTAGACACATATTTTTTGTTTTATCATTAATAAAAAATGGCTAAGATAAAACGAAATTACAGTTGGGGAGTGGGGGTCGCTACGTCACAAGTATAAAATCTACATACTCGTGACGTCATGGCACATTTCTACTCAATGTAACGCCGTAATCTTTTGATAACGTAAGAAAATAAAAAATACGTGTCCAATAGTTTATAATAAGCTACTAGACGGACAAAAAAAAATTTTTTAGTCTTTATCCCAATTACGGGGCGCTCACTAGACTCGGACTATCCTTTGTATTTTTTTAATGGCATCTCTAAGTTCAACCTAGGAGGTTGTCGGCTGCTTAACCGGACTTGTGGCTGCCTCAATAAATTAAGGCCTCCAGTCAGGGCATAAAACCTAGAAACTAAGCGATTGCACGCTAAGAGCACTCCCTGTGGGGTACGGACTTCGGCTTAGGGCGTCGCTGGGGGAGGACAGCAAAGGACAGGTTGGATCGGATTAAGGACTGTCCATTGCTTGGCGTGCCGTCTTATAAATACCTGTTATAAGGACCTTCCACGACTCGCTTGAGTGAGGTGATGATGACACTAAACTTTGCGTTCCGTTTTACGTTATAATTTGCTCACGCTGACATAAATTCTTTTGAATAATAATTGTATACTATATGGATAAAGAAATAATAAGAACATATAAAGCAGTTGCCTTATTAGTGCGCCTTATAGGCTCGCCCCCTATTACATGGGACTTAAACATAACTGGCGAAATGTGGGTGTACTTGCTACAGGGACACCTCTGCCCAACCCTTCGGGGAAACAAGGCGTGATGTTATGTTATATTATTAGTACCTAAACGGAAATTAAAGAACACCCTTTTGGTTCATTAGTGTTTGCACTAATGCTATGGAATAAGTTGGAGGCTTTATAGGAAATTGGAAAATCAAAATAAAAAAATGAATTAGTCCAGTTCCGTAAAAAAATCGAATAAAAAACAACTTCTAATACCATCCAATGCTACTCTCTACACATACTGCATATGCACATACTTGCACATTTACTTTTTGACAAGAAAACACTCAAAATATGAAGCATTTCATTATTTGATGAAGTATCTTAACACAGGCACTGATTGCTTAAGAGGAGGCTCCATATCCGACGCCGACGGAAACCGCTTGAGAGATATTTCTCGACGGCATGTGAAGCCAAGTCAGAGGCCCTTGGGCGGCTTTAAAACTCTGACACCAGGTTAGTCACTAACCACACGAGAAGATGAAGAACTGAAGCATAAATAAACTTTATTACTATTATTAAAGTTTCTTTGACATATCTCGGGGGTCCATGGACCTTTGGAAGGCGTTCTCTTTATTTCTAATAAGCATTCTGGTCTACCTATGTACGTACGCGTAGCCGATTGCTACGTGTGTGGCTACGAGGTCCTACGCGGCTACGTGTGTAGCTACGAGGTCCTACGCGGCTACGTGTGTAGCTACGAGGTGCTACGCGGCTACGTGAGTAGTCCTGATTTCCATATCTCAGTATGGAATTGAAAAATGATAAGTCCGCAATGGTCTGCATTGAGATTTTTATTCATTTGTTTCAAATGCAATAATTACGATGAAAATAATGTACAAAGGCATGTGAACATGAAAAATATCATCATTTTTTATGGCGATGCATATTGCTGGGGAGTTAGAAAAAAACATTTTAGCCTAATCAGTTGCCGTCCCTTTAGGTAACCAAAAAGTCCTATAAACATTTTAAATATGTTTTTTTTTAACGTTGGTCTCCTTATCATTTGCAGTTTTAATACGCTTTCTTTTTTTTCCTTCTATTTAAATCACTACTAGACATAATTATAAGTGAGTAGCTACCTAGTTATCTAGCAGAAGCTAAGTTATAAATAAGTAACAGGAACAATTGTGTAGCATTTCAAGCGCAGAGAGCACCTTAGCCTCACTTAGGTAAGTTAAGTGCCTCACTTGTTGAAAACTAAGTTGAGGTAATTGCTGCAGTAAATACCTGTGTAAATAGCTTACTGTTGGTAACTTAGAATGGGTTTTAATTAGGAAATAAATTGTCAGAATACTTACTGACAATGCATGGTTGATTTGTGACGTAAATACCTGTGTTTCTTACTTACTGCTTATAACTTAGAATGGTTTTAAATAGGAATTATTAATGTTTTATTTGTTAAACTATCTGCTGCTTTTTCTAAAATAAAAGTAGCTTAAGTTACTCCTTATAAAGTCAGCTATCTGCCAGTGAAAGTCCCGTCAAAATATAACAGACAGACAATTTTTTTCTTTATTTTACTTTCATATGCATTTAGTAAAAAGCTGTTATTTTGACATTATAAATAGACACTTCAATTTTATTTATTTGTTTATATTAACGTTTACAACTTTATAATTAAAATGACTTTTAAATAGGCAACGTTTTATTACTTTAAAGACAATACATGGGTTATATAAGTGTAGAAGTAAAGACTTTAATCGAACTTACTATTTATAACTTAAATGGTTTTCAATAGGAATCCTTTATTTCATTTGAATAATAAAATATAAAGTAAAAATAAAATATTAGAATATAAAGAAATATAAAACTTTAAAAAATATTACAAACATCAAAATCAATTCACAATAATTGGCGGAGTAATCGATTAACAAACAAACAAAACAAAAAAAAACATTCAGTCAATTGAGAACTGGTTAAAGTCAAACTTGTTAATAATTTTAACTTAGTTTATTAAAAGAGGAATTTGCTATCGAACAATTGTCATCGTAGATATCATTATCTTGGCTGAAGATGAATGCCAAGCATGGTTGAAAAGGCAGAAAGGGTCATGGTTGAAAGATAGCGTCAGAATATCGACTTGAAATTAATTGGAAGAAATCACAGCTGCTTCAAAGATCGGTCGAAGTAGATATCTAGTACTTAAGTTTTTAAGGGGCATCCACACTGAAGTTACTTTTTGTAGACCAACTTTTTGCAACATGATAACATTGAGTCAATTTTAATAGGTTTACTAAATAAGTTTGTATTGTCTACCTAGCTTCTGACGTTTCATTAGTGCCTATGTAGGTTTGTGTTGGCCCAACCATCAGGTGAGAAGCAAGCCACGAACTTCAAAGCAGTGGAAAAAATAAACTAAAATAGAATTTAATTGATACCTCAGATACAATAGTTTAGCTTTTCAAAAAGACTCAAATAATTATAAATTAAAAAGACGTTTATTAAGTTAACTACAAGAAAAATTAAATATGTTGTCTCGGTCCTGCGAAAGCAGATCCTTTTTTATTAAAACTTCTTCACGTTGTCGTGAAAGTTTTCAATGTCCAAAGTGAAAAGTTTTCATGGGAAACTTAAACACTTTCTTGCTACACTTTGTAAGTTGTTTTTTAATTGATCTTTCCTGCATAATTTTTTCAGGGTTAAAATGTACATATTTTAACCCTGAAAAAATTATGCAGGAAAGAAAGTCGGGACAATATAACTAAGATTCTTCTAATATTAGACACACTGAAACTGCCCGTTTCGTGGTCGCAAGCGCGACTGTTGACCGTGGATTCCTGGGTTTAATTTTCAGGTTAGGAAAAGTTTAATTGGGATTTTCCATTAGCGATTTTTTGGTAGCAGCCAGGAGTTTGGAAGTTGGTAATGCGGCTCGGAAAGCACGTAAAGCTGTTGGTCGTGCGCCTGATTTCGGCCCAGCCGTGTCGGATTTGCTCCCCATCAGACTATGAGAGTGAGAGAAGAGGGAGTCCACCTTTTTTTGCGCACACACTTGTACACTATAACAGTTCAGTCGGGAGGATACTTGTAATTAAAATTAAAATATTTTCCCACAGTTAAAGTTGCTTGCACCCTACAGTTTCCAATAAAAAATGCGAAAGTTGTAAAAAAATAACTTAACTCCTTACTTTTTAAACTTTTAAGCAAATAAGTTATCAAATTTTTCTGTCTGTGGTACGTAGAATTAAATAACGTTTATAAAATCCAATTTCATTATTATTTGTAGTTTACTAACCTTCTTAGTTCTAACGAACACTCAAAATCGCACGCACGCATTTTATCCGTATCCGGTTAGTATTCGATTCGTGTTCATATCTGATCAAGTTTGGCCATCCTGGTAATTGTATTAACGTTTGTGCACTCATGCGTATACGGTTCGCATTCGGTTCGAGTTCAATTCGTAAATTCTCTCATCGAGTCGTTTTTTGGCGGATCAAAACCGAGTATATCGAACAAAAAGAATCGAATACGAATAAGTGGGCTGTCGCTAAGACGTGAATTTCCCGTAAGTCTTTTACACGTATCGAACTCCGAACTAGATACGGATGAGTGTGCAAACGCCCTTAGACAAGTGACAATCGCTTTCAAAGCGTTTTGTATTTCAAACAATTGATACAAGTCTTTCGGTAGCATACGTCAATTCTGTCCCTTACATTTTTGACTTTGTTATCGTCGATAGAACGTGGCTTTGTCTGGTAAAAAAACTGTTTCCGAAAGTAGGTTATCTACCTTTATAGCGGGCATGTCTTCATTTCGATGCTCCGTTGCATCTTCCAGAAACCTGTGTAGTTGAACAGGGTACTTACCGATGCTCATCATTTCCACCAGCACCTCAAGTTGGATCATTAGGGCCACCACGGACGCTGCAATACCTCCGCAGATGGTTGCGAAAGCAGGGGTGCCAGTGCTCTCAGAAATCGCTGCCAGTTTCCTAAAACAAAACAAAAGACGGAATTCATTTATGTGTTAGTTCTTTGGGTACTATTCAGGAACTTTTGTATAGATTAACACATAGTTTTACGCTTAAACCTGCAAAAAAGAATTTAAAACGGCTTGAGTTCAAAGTGCTGTTGGCTGAGAGCACAAGGAATCTCTGTCATTTACTTCGTCTTTCCGAGTTTTCCCGGAATATTTTCACCACCGTTTAAAATCACGTTCAAAGTACTGCTTCTTCCAGTAAAATTATTAAGCATGTCATCCACATTCTTGTTCCTCGGTCGTGAAGGGGAACGCAAAGTATGTTGGCACTCCTCAAAGAGACGTGCGCTTCCAGTATCCGGTAGGATTAAAACAACCCACGCCAGTTCTGTGTGGATCCTTGGCAAAGCAAAACTTTTTCTCTTGATCATTATTGCGAAATAAGATGCGGTTGGTAAAAGTTCGCCTTTACAAGAAATGATCGGTAACGGAAGATGGGGAATGTATTTAAAACCTACTTTAACCTGTTTGTGTTTTATTTATTTTTTCCTTTTATAACAGTTGTTTAAAAGGAAATTAATTGATATTTAATAATTATTATTTAATTTAAATTAAATCAATAATACAGTTGCAAACAATACTATTTTAACCCAAAACAAAATTTTTTTGATAGCCAATTTCTTTCTCGGTATTCAATGAATGGAACCCTAATTACCTTATCAATATTCAATTTTGGGACTTCGCTTCACAACCGAGAAAAATACTAAGCATGTCTCGTAATTTTGCCACTAACGATTGGTAGCATTCTTTAAAACTCTTTTTTTCACCAAAATTTTGAGAATTTATTCCGGAATAATATGTATATGTCACCGTATAATTATGAACTTCGTTAGTTTATAATCTATCGGTATTATTTCCGTTAAATTATAAACTGTCGAAAAATTGTAAACTGCAACGAACCATTTACAATTTAACGCATTATTTTTCGCTAGTTTATAATCTTTCCATGGGAAACCGACAAATTATGAACTGGTATCAAACTTGCTTGCGACGTAACGCACCTTGCGCTAATATTAAATAGCCTGCCTGGCTGCAAGCAACTTGGAAGTAGCGCTCGCCGGCTGCTACCGCTGTTGGTCACAGTTCTAACCTAACCTAACCCATTTCACCCAGTTTACAATTTTTCGACAGTTTATAATCTAACGGAAATAATTCCGACAGATTATAAACTAACCGTTCTCACAATCTTACGGTGACATATATATATTACATTTCAATTTAATAAAGAAATCTCGATGTTTTTTCAAGTCGTAAAAACCGTGCGTAGAAGGGGTAGTCGTAAATATGTACCAAAATATTTGCGAGTTTAATTTTCTGAAGATAATTCATCGAAAAAGTTTGCAACGTCGCAAATAGCTGTCAAATATTTAACTGCTTTGATTCGTTTGGCAATATTACTGTATGGAAATATGGCTAATTAGTGAACTAGAATATTAATAATGAATTGCAATTATTACACTGTTTTAAGTGTAAAAAAGGCATCTGGAAAGTTTCCAAAATCTTTTTTACATCTAAAACTAAATATTCGGTGTAACGATATTAATTATTGCATTTCATAATTAATATTTTACCACACTAGTTTGCCATATTTCTTATTTCCATACATTAATATCGCCAAATTAATCAAAACAACGAAATATTTGAGAGCTATTTGCGACGTTGCCTACTTTCTGTATAAACGCTTTACAGGCGTGAAATGGCAAAATAAGATAATATTATTCAGGTAACTTAGACGTTAGATAATCCTAATACTTTAGTATTACCTTGCCGGTTCAAGTAGTCTATTGAACTGATCCTCTAAGCGTATTGTATCTTGTAAAGTAAATGTACGTATAAACACTAAAATTATGAATCGTTATTTTTGGATAATTTTATACGTAACAAAACATTACGCCTGTTTTTCTCGAAGGGTTAGGCAGCCTATAGTACACCCACATATCGCCAGTTATGTTTAAGTCCCATGTAATAGGGGGCGAGCCTATTTCCATTCATGCCAGGAGAATTCCTAATGGATTCATAATAATTTGCCTGACTTGGGAATCGAACCCCGGACCTCTTGCTCAGCAGTAGCGCTTGCGTACACTAGACCAACGGGCCAGTAATTTTATACTCATTACTTCATGGCTTCTAAATTATTTTGCCTGTAAGAAGAAATATTACGTAGGTATCTAGGTAAACTTAATGTCCCTCGGGAATCATCCCATTTCCGAATACAAACGAATGCTACTTTCCATGTCCATCAGTTTTTAGATTTATTGTGTATAATAATTTGAAATCAGAACTAAGTACTTTATTGTTGTTTTATTTTGATTTCCGTGTGAACTATATAGAGCTGTAAAACTATTTTCGTGCCTGCGACTTTAGCAGCTTTCCTTCGATTTTTAAAATAAATTTAATTATTATTTTAAAAATCGAAGGAAAGCTGCTAAAGTCGTCCAAGTCGATTGCAAGCGTCCGGTCTGCACCAAGTGCGGGATCCTGCAAACTGTAGGAGTGATTTCGTGAAAAGGGATGGAAGTGTGTAACAGGAGGCCTGGGAAGATTGATTTAACCAATGAGCGTTTGGGTACAATACTGGCTGATGGTGACAATTAGTGGCTTAATACAAATAAAATACGGCTCAGGTAATTTGATGTCAGAATTGATGCTCAATAGATTAATTAACACTATGTTTGAATGTAAGCACCAAAGCAGGCAGTATAATATGTTACAGTTAAAACGAATTTCCAGTTGGAACGCGTTTTCACTAGTTAAAACTAGTTTTTACTGAATTACTTTGTTACTACTAGAATTTACAAACTACATACATACATAGTGAAAACGCGTTCTAACTAAAAATGCGTTTTAACTGTAACATATATGTCATATCTACAAATATTAAATGACCTGCCTAATGAAATTAAAGATTGTGTGATAATTGATGAAAAATATCACACAGTCAATCGATCAGAGGTCACTGAGCAAGGGAATCTGGTATCGGACAATCCAGCCTGCACTTTCTCGCTGTTCATGGTTCGACCAGGCAAACATGAGTCGTCCGGAAATTGTAATGGCTCATCGGCTTCGATCGGGACACATTCCAATGAACAGTTTCGCATTTCTCATGGGTAAAGTTACTTCACCAAATTGTCCGGAGTGTAATATAGTGGAAGACACTTACCAAATACTGATGGAATGCGTCCGGAACGAGGCCGAAAGAATCACACTGTTATCGAAGTCACTGGATGTTGGAAGGTGTAATAGCATGCTTGCGTCCCCATTGTCGACGGACCCAAGATACTTGTCTAAGTTAGCAAAAATAGGATTTAGATTATAAGGAATAATTGTTTTTACCAATGAGGGTGGGCATAATCAGTTTTTGATTAAACCTTCTATAAATTAAATAGAATTAAAAAAAAAATCTGATAAAATATGTTACGGAAAGCCTAAACGTTAGGGTCAAAAATAATGAAATTTTGTGCAAAAGTTCCTTTTATAACGAGGGTAAGTACTTAGGAAGGATTTTTTCAAAGTCTATCTCTTAAAGGGGATACAATTTTGAATGGAAGTTCTTCATTTTTGACGAAGGGAAATCCCATTATTTTAGGTTATAAATGTGAACTCATTTTAAGTCTTTATGAGCAAATAAATTCTTTAACTTATAGCAGCATAACACATTCTTTCTTTTTTCCTTTTTTTTTTTATTTGTTTTGTTTTATTGTATTGTTTTTTTATTGTATTGATTTGACATTTACTGTAATTTGAACGATTTGTCATAAATTTTTATTATGTATTGTTAAACCTACTTGTTATTTAAATTTATAATGTCTTTAAATTTGTATGTTTGTAAATTAACATGATTTGCATGCCCATGTGACAGTATAACATGAAGGACTTTCTTAATAAAACATCAATGTAATAATTACCCATGTTTGCAAAGTAATAAATGATTTGATTTGATTTAGGCGTTTATTGGTCAGCACAGAAGTTAAGTGTGGAAGAACGTTATAGAAGCAAACATAAACACAGGAAATGTAGTTCAATATTGCACTAATTAACTATGTTTCAAGTTGAGATCGTACTTTTCAGCTTGCTCGCGAGCCGTTAGTAATTAGTGTAGAATGTACGCGTTTAGCGAGCATCGCGTACGTGTTAATCACTTGATCCTATAATCAATCAAATAGAGCATAATATTACGTGTTGTGTTTATGCACTGATGTAATACAGCCTGTGGTTATCATGAAGCTCAATTGGCCAATATCATCGAGGCATTCATGTGTTGCAAAACCAATTTGTTATACAGGGTGAACATGAATCTTATTCATGACAGCCGTTATGCACGCATTCCGCACATCAAACAAAAAAACATTGAGAAAAAATTGTTGGTGGCGACTTTTATTTAAATAAAATCGCTGTTAAGAACGCGGCGACGCATGAATTGTTCATACAAACGTAATACCTAAATCATTTACAATTTGGGCATGTTTCCACCATATTATGTTGTTATTTGGATTTAGACAGTGTTTATCTAGGCTCCTTCTTATCTTTGTTTTCCAAAAAACTTTTCTAAAATGAAGTTTAAACGAATTTAATTTCGCACATTTTTACAGCGTAAATGACATGTCTTCATATTGTTTTTTCTGTATTATAAACAACAATATTTATAATATTGTTTCTGCAGAATCATAGCTTATATTACCAAGTTACAAATTATCGAAAAAAAAAGGAAAAATATTAAGTTTTCATTCATCATTTTTGGTATTACGGAACACATCCAAATTTATCATAAATTTTCTAAAGCTAGTAGTGCTATCGCGTCAAGCAATAATTGTCAATGTGTGCGTGGTAGTATTGCTCAATGTAGGTGTATATCGCTCCGACAGGCACTCACACTAGCGCAACGTGCTTGGAATTGAATTTTGCAAACATCTTGATTTGTAGTTGCGAGCCGTGTTCGCAGGCCTCTTAATGGGTTAAAACTAAAAAAAAATACTTTTCCATGCTTCCTTTATGTTACATAAATGTAACAATTACTTTTGGGTACATGCCATATACATTAAGGAAGCATGTTTGAGTGTTTCCTTAACAATTATAGACACAATATTCACTTGGTAATTACAGCTCATAAGAGAATGAATTACACAAACAAAATAGTTTTCGGATAATAAGATTTAAATTAAATACACTTAATGTATTTTTGTGAATTTGCAAGTAAAATCCAATTTAAAGTTTATTTTTCACCCCACACTCAACACCTTCAAGTTGCTTGACACAACAACATGGAAGCCGCGCTTTGATTGGTGTTCTGGCGGCGAGACTAATTCCGTCAATGTTTCCAGTAGTAAGGTTAAAAAAGCTTTTATATTAGAAAAAAATATTGTTACGTATTATTTTAGAGATAACTACGGTTGATTCACATAGGTTCATAACGCATATTGGTCGACTCAACTACTGCTTTACTTACTTAATTTTGATTAAACTAAAATTAATCGCACTAACGAACGATTATTCTGATGATTTTTTAAGATATTGGATATTTCAACTACGTATGAAATACCTAATGGACGACTCGCCTACAGTTTATTAATACTGCGCGCTGGATTATTTCTAAAGTGGTGGGTAGTAACAATGTCAATGTCTTCTGTATTGTCTATAGTATTTTATAATTTTATTGGGTAAATATTTTTGTTTTTCAGTCAGCGTAGGAGCCCACCTAGCGGGGCTCCTATTTCTGTGTTGTTTAAAAAAAATAACCACGAAGGGGAAGGCGGGGTCCCATCCTCTTCTAACCTAACCTGTCCGAGTCGGGGTGCCCCAAGTCCCGAGCTCGCTTCGCTCGCTCTTGAAAATTTCGAAGTACAGAGTATCTAATGTCTATTGACGGGGGGTCTCGACGCGTTACATAAAAAAAAGGAATACCTAACATAAATGAACTGGTTTTGAGACGAGTTGTTTTTATTTAAAAAAATTGATGAATATGTATAAATTGACTAGATATTGGGTGATTTTACGCAGACTTTACTGTGTTGGTTAAGATTATAAATACTTATTTGAATAAATAAAAACTTTTTAATGTTTTATTCGGTTTGAAACATGGAAATCGATAGATGAACATAGGTTTTTTGCAGTAGACAATATGGTACCATTTTAATATTTTCATAATATATTTTTAAATATCACTGAAGCACCACCAAATAAATTTAATATGAAATCTAAGGTAGTATACCGTTATGAAACCCACTATTTTAAAAACATCGACATTAGAGATATTTTTTAGGAATAAGGATAAGTCGGAAGACATGCAATTGTTACGAAATACTCAAGAATTTTGGTTTTGATATGTCAGTGCACAATATAAGCACGCAAAAACAATTGCTTTTGGGTGTATGACATGTACAGGAGTTGTGGGTAATTATTTACATGCGAAAAATTGTTTGAGAAAAAAAATACTTCAATATCTCCGAGACCTGGTTCCCAATTACAGTAACAAAAAAAGAAAACCCGTTATACCGTAAATTCTTTACAACATTGAATATTGAGATACATTCAAAGCTCTAGTCTAAATAAAATTCTTCGGTAAAAATGCAGCATCCGTACTGACTAGAAAAGAGTATTTTTTTCTAGATATTCTTGATATTTAAGTTTCAGGAGTATTCCTGGTGTGCTCTGTTTCCATGTACCTTTGCTCTAAACCCACCTTTACAGAATAGGAGAGAAATTTAAGGCCAAAGTTCTGACCTTTTTGACGTTTTTATACGATTGTCATGTTTAAATATTGTAATTTAACTTCAATTACCCCCATGACCTCTGTACCGTTACACGCATTCATAAGCACAAAGTTTTGTCTTTATGAAAACGCAACAAATGATTGTCCAAGCAAAATTTTTCCCATGACCCGGGGGCTCTCTAGGCTCTAATGTTAATCTGGACCTGATAGCAACAATCTGTCAGCTAGGGAAATGTTCAGCCGCACTTGCTTAAAATACGAGTATAAATGTGTTTCTAATGCTTATGCCAGCACCATTTCATGTCAATTCAAAAGCAGCATGCATTCACATGGATTATCTATAAATATTAGATTGTTATACGAGGGGCTAAAATAACCCATTCTATCGAAGTGAGTAAATACAAACCAAGTCATTGGTGTCGATTCCCTTATTCACAAACTAAACAAAATTTAAGTTCAGTGCATCTTTTTCTTTCAATTTCATTAAGAAAACGACAGAAGATACATTTTAGTTTAGTCCTGTCAAATTAATCAGCGCTTGTCACTACTCCATACAAGTTTAGACGTGATTAAAAACTTGCCAACTAAAATGACGTCAATTTACGTCAAGTGCTGATTAATTTGACAAGACTAAACTAAAATTTATCTTCTGTCCTTTCTTAATGAAATAGAAAGAAAAAGATGCACTGAACTTAAATTTAGTTTAGTTTGTGAACAAGGGAATCGGCACCATTATGGGTTTTAGCGCCGTGTGTTACACTCCACTTTTCACTACGATTGCGAGAAAATAAAATAATCCAATACAATATTAAATAGTTTATTTTATTTAAAAAAATACAATTTGTTCAATCTGAATTTTTAAGGAAACTTTTATCCCGGTATGCGGTAGAAAAAGCTAGTTTTACATAAGAATACAGACTTTTTCATTTTTGAAGGTTCGTTGGTTACAGACAAAAATTACTTGTTCCCCTAGAGCAAGATGTGTTATTTTTTTCCCCACTCTGGTACGCTACAATGATGGACTTTTTGAGCAAGAGGAGTGAAAACGTTATTAGTGCACTTTAGACGGATTAAAATCAAAAATATTCATGAGTTAATATCACCGATGGTGTTTTGTTCAAACGCAAGAGTGTGATTATTTCAAATATACTTTCGAACTTTATTTGACCTCACTGACTGGCGGGCGGGAAAAAATCATAATTAAAACTTTTTGTTCCGAAGAAAAACTTTTTTTTAATAAGATGTATTTAACTAGAATATTTGCTAACAAACATCACAAGCTCCTAAATCTCTGCGATCAACTGCAATAAAACAAGAATAACTATTAAGTTGGCTTTTAAGTTCACAAACAGCCGGCCGGAAGCGTAATTACCAATACCAATAGCTCACAAATGAAACCGAGCGGGATTCGCTGTTCATGAACACGGATCATTTAAAACTTCATTAGAACCAGTTAGTCTGTCTACGTAAGGATAATTCTCGTAAACAGGACTAAAAGGGCACTAAAGGGCTACATCGACACACGTGAGAGGTTCCAATTTAGTGACATCAATTATTTAAAGCGTACCTACGCTATTTTAGCTTTCTGTCAAAATAACGTTTCGACGTCAAAGGGAATTTAATCCATTGAAAATTATATTGGAATTCGAATTTCATTGGTCAATGAAACACGGAAATTAATGGTAAAATTAATATTTGGACAGATTGAAGTTGGAAGACCTTTGAGGGATTTGCGCTTTATGTACATTCAATTGAGCAATGCAACGTTTCATTAGTTGTTATACAAAGAGAAAGCTGTTTCATTACAGCCTCAATAAAATTTAGCAACGGTATAATATCGAGACAAATTAAAATATGTGGCAATGTAATTAATATAACTTGTATTTTTATCTACACCCATGCTATAAAACTTCTATAAAAGTTTCAGAAGCAGTTAGCTTATTGCCGTCATTAAAACAGCCAGTGTCATAGTAACCATTACCTCATCCCAATGAGTGATATAATGTTCTACTAAATTTCATTACGCAACTCGTTTCACCCGCTGCACGCACGTGTGTGTGTGAAGGTCTCAAATTAGGATAAGGTCACGAGAATGATGTAGTACTCGTATACGAGTACTACATCATTCTCGTGACCTTATCCTAATTTATTTGAGGTCGGTACATCATGTCCACCTCTTCCATATCTACGTCTCTATTAGGCGTCATCTTATATTCGTCATTTTCTTTCTATTGGCCGACCGCTTAACTGAGTCCGTTCCTGAAGTAGCTGCGCGGTGTGGTGTCGTGATGCGAGAGCTCAGTGATTTGTCAACTTGTGACAGCTGTCACCCCTCCCGCACCGCGCACGGTCTCAGTTAAGCGGTCGGCCTAAAGCCATATCGACTTTCACTCAGTCCATTGATAGTTTCTTAGGTTTTCCTCTACTCTTATAACCATTCAAATTGTTTGTCAAAAATTTCCTTACGTGTCCCTCATTCTTCCGCAGAAATGATGTTCTTTTCACAGAACATCAATAAAATATTAAAAATAATACAACCTCTTTCGATCCCAATAACTTGTTTCATTTTAATTCTCTGAGGTGTTTTTAATTAAAACCACTTACGAGCAACTTTTGACGCGGTATGCTAGGGTAACTGTTTATTGACAGTAACTCCACAGATAAATACCTACAGATGGTTCATTCCGCAAAATCATTCAAATAAAAAGCGACTCTTTTTACGATAGTAAAGTACAATTCGTGCTAATTACCTACAGTTATATTCACCTAGACGTTGCCTCTCCTTCTATCGCGTAATTCGTAGATCTTCTGACTACGTTACACTCGTTGAATCGGCCCGACAAGTCGAGCCCTCCGCGTACTTGTAGCTTCATATCTAAATTGTGGAGTGACCTATCTGTATTAATCTCTGGTAACACCGAGGCCGAGGTGAGGTCAAACTGGTCTAATTAATCGGGAGAGTGTTGTATTATTTGTTGTTGTTTGAACATGCAACTGAAAGATATTGTAGGTTAGATAACAGCCTTCCACACTCATCATTTAAATGAATTGACTAACTGAATGACTTATGTGGTGACACTGAATGATAGGCTGAGGAATGATATGATATGGCAACGTTGCGGATTAATAGATGTTTTTTTGGAGTGAAAACTTCTTTAGGCGCGTTGGACATTTTTGAGATAGGAAAAAGCAATTGAACTCGCGACACCGTTACCGATATCTCATTTTTGTAAACGCGATTGTGCTCCTTATTTACCTACTATACTCAGAAATTATACGGCGCCCTTCGCGTCCAATACAGCGCATCAGGGATGTTTGCTGAAGCACGCGTTGGCTGCTTCTACACTGTGATGTGGAAGCGGTGCGCATCCCTGGTTAGTAGGGTGCGGGGCAGCACCAACAGCATCCTGTCTATGATAGCAAGCAGGCTAGATTGTGCGTTTGTGAACCACTGCTGCAAGATATCGGCTGGGCCTGTCACCTTGCAGCAGTGATGTCACAAATTGTTTCTGTCTTAATGTTTTAGTAACGTATGTTGGAAGTTACTAACACTATGAGTCTTGTTGCTTGAATTATTGAATAAAATTAATTTATATTACTTTACGGATTAATGTTCTATGCAAGTTTTTTATTTTAAAGGTTTTGGAAGTATTTTTTTTAATTGTTCAAGGTTTCACTTCTGTCGGCACTCCCGGAGTACCACTGTTTTTTTTTCTCTCTGTTTTGGTCTGCAATCAGTCAGTCAACTTATGAGCAGATGTTAAGTAGGGCACGATTGGTGAAAGAAGATGTACCTAATGTCAAAATATTAAAAGAATATGCTTAGATGGTTTGATCATGCTGAAAGAATGATTGAAAGGCAATTAACAAAAGGCATTTACAAGGCTGATCTGAGTGGAAACGCTGGAGACGCCCGGAAGGACATAATTACAGTGACCTTTTTGTGATGTTCTTCAGAATGTATAAAACAAAAACGATTTGGTGGGTACAACAATTTAAACAATACCCTAATTGCGTAACTTATTTTCGTAAACAATTATGCCTAATTTGTTTCATTTTGACAGTTCAACAACATTCATTGCGTTATTTACGTTGTTGAGCAGATTTTTTTTTCTAACTCTTAAAGCAATGTATTAGCAATCTGTTTCAAATCGAAACAGATTGCGTTGTGTTACGCAATTAGGGTACAGTTTTTCAGTGAAATGTGAATTATGTATATTAAACGCGCTCAACCACTGCTTCGTAACTCAAAGCAGTGGTTGAGCCACCCCGCCACAAAAGACTTCCAAGTAAAGCCCCGTACAGACTGGCGTGACGCAATAGTGCGACGTGATATCGATAATTGTTCTACCATGAAGTTTTCTAAGAAATGGTTTTGTTAGAGTCGCGTCGCCCCAGTCTGCACGAGGCTTTATGGAATGGTTTCAGGCTTCATTTATTCCATAGTAAACGAGAACTGTAGCTTTTTGAAAACCTATTGTTGAACCTCGGTTTCTATTTTCCCACGTTGTTTTTAAATAAACCCTTTGTTGGATACCTTAAAATATACTAGTTAGTTATTGTAACTTATTTACAAAACCAAGCTTAAACTGTTTAATTGCTAACGTACGGTAAGTCGGAAATGTGAAATGAAATGGTTTATTCTGTAAATAGGATATCGGAATCACTTTTATACGTCATACATTAAAAAAAATAAGCTAGATGAGTTCGGCGTTTCCTATCTGACTACTCTGAGAAGAAAGGCCGAAACAAACTCAGAGGTCGCAGTCTCTTTTAAAGTCCAGACATAATCTTGGTCAGGCCATATGAGGACCACTTCTTTTTATTTTTGTCTTACGTTTTAATCAAAAATGATGTATTTTTTAACCGACTTCCAAAAAGGAGGAAGTTATATGTTAGACGCGTATGTTTTTTTTTTTTTTTTTTTTTATGTATGTCCACCGATTTCTCCGTCATTTGTGGACCGATTTTCAAAATTCTTTTTTTGTTTGAAAGGGTATGCTCCCAAATTGGTCCCATATAAATTTTATTAACTTTGCTTGCGTAGTTTTTGAGTTAGCTACAAAATACGTATTTTTTTCTCACTTAGTATGTAGATGACATGATAAGTTCCTGTCACTGGTAGCAGGTAGTGGTATTCGAATGTGTGTGGGGTAGGTACCACAACTAAAAAGTGAAAAATAAAAACTTTTTATAAAAAAAAAACAACCGACTTCCAAAAAAAAACACTACAAAGTGAAAAATAACTTTAATTTCGGAAGTCGGTGGCAAAAAACGAAAACACAAAACCCAAGACACCGACTTCCGAAATTAAAGTTATTTATCACTTTGTAGTGTTTTTTTTTGGAAGTCGGTTGTTTTTTTTTGTAAAAAGTTTTATAAGATGTGTATAGAGGTTAAACAAAGTTGTTTGCTAAGTGTTGCCTACAACAGGGGAGAGCGCTGATGTCTGAAATACAGATATTTTATATCTAGTTGATACACAGATGTTCAAAATCTGTTCATAGAAAAAAGTGTCTTTATAGTGTATCACCATAATAATTAAACTGAGGTATATTTTTCAAAAATAAATTATACTTATACTTATGTAGATTAGTGTCTGTAACGATCTTTTGAGGAAAGGACCACACAGATTTGAGTGGACCTGTCCAGTCAGTGCAAGCATTTGTCAGTAATCGTGGAGCTCAACTCAGAACTTAAGGAGCTCAACTCGACGAACAATACCAAAGAAAGGACATTTGGGTAGGCCGCATAAACTACTCAAACTGCCATATCATCATTAAAACTAGCAGAGAAATATAAATAATAATATCCACATGGTCTTCACATTTACAATAATTAAAATAATACGTATAATACTTTACAAAGTACCTGATCATGTCATTTTGAATATAATTTTCAATAATTTCAATATGTATATAAAACTGGTATATTTTGATGATTTTATATAATAATTAAAATGTCAAGTTTTATGGTTTTATCACAAGGCTTAGCAGAGCGAGCAGTTCAATCCCAAGTTTTTTCTTCTTCTAAATAATCTGAAATTTTATTGTTCCCTTTTTACAAAGTCTGGTTTTAATACAGATTTTAAATAGTTTAATGGGTAAGTTTCGAATGTCAATGGGAAGTTTGTTGTAAAAGCGTATACATTGACCCATGAATGTGTTGCCTACTTTGTGGAGACGGGGCGATGTACAGCAAGGTTGTGTTTATTCCTGGTATTTAAACTATGAATATCGGACATTTTCTTAAAGTTTGATATATTTTTGTATACATATAATAGGTTTTCAAAAATATATTGTGAGGCTAGTCAGAATATTTATTTCTTTGAATTTTTCTATAAGGGAATCTCTTGGACCTAGGTTGTAAATGGCTCGAACAGCCCTTTTCTGTAGAACAACAGTGTGTCGTGCTAGTTACTTTGAAATGGACTCGACGGAAATTACAAACCACTGTGTATTTATATCTATATTACCTGCATTTGTTTTTTGCGCGCACACCATAGTGCGTTCATTATAACTTGACCCCTAGTTCCAATACTAATAGAGTTCAAAATGGCGACTGACAGAACAGTACTACTACCAATCACATGCAAAATTCAGTGGTACTGTGGGCCGCAACTGCATTGCCACATGCGAACTACGCATCAAAGACCTGACGTCACACAAAATCCTGACGTCACACAAATCCTGCGTCGTGCAATTAGAGTTTACCGCACGAACGACATACATAATAATATATATGACTATCCGATGTCAATCGTTGACACGACACCCGTCTGGTTGGAAGATCCTTCCTTTTCTATAGAGGTTGAGTGAACTTTACACCCTGTTCCTCATACCTCTCTACCTCTTTTCAATTGCGTCACGGGTCAAGTTATAATAAACGCACTGTAGGTAGAATCGTGCTGTGCAAATATTGTAGAATGCCAATATTTTAATCAAATATCGGTTATTTACGTAAAGATTGCGTGATGCGGCTCGATCGACGTGTATTATGGGATTGCTCAATATAATGCCGTAAAATTATGTAAAATGAACCCAGAGGAAGTTTGTCGTTCTGTTCGGAACCAATATTGTTATATTTCACCTTATTACTGCATCATTGCTCCAAAGGCGTCGGTATAATAAAAGAGCACGGAAACGCCTCGGCGTTCTCTGCTAAAGACGGCATTGTCAACCATGTTCAAACAAACCAAGCGTGTTACTCGCACAAATTTTCTTTGAATGGCGGTCACAGAAGTTGTGCGCTCAACACACTTTCGGCACCATGAATTTTTATAAGAACTGCCGTCTCTAGACACTGCCGGCGCCGGCGCAGCGATTCAGTGCTCTGTGCATATTATGTTTTTTTTATTCCTGAATATTGGGTGCTCCTTTATCGAGTTGGCTGATGAATGTGTTCTCTACGTCAAAAGTATTTTAACGAACACCGTGTAGTTTTTTAGTCTTATTGATTTCAGGGTTGGGAACATCCAGAAGCATTTCCACAAGCAAAATAAATAAGGATACAAAAAGATCTACAGGGGGTGCCTTTAGCGTGTAGTCGCTTAGTTTCTAAGTTTTATGCCTTGGCTAGAGGCCTTAGTTTATTGAGGCAGCCACAAGAAAATCCGGTTAAGCAGCCGACAATCTCCTAGGCTGACAAGCAAGAAGCCATACAAAAAAAATTGTAACACTTACTTGAAGATTAGTCCGTCAAGAGCCATAGCGTAGACAACACGAGGCATAGGGAACATCGAGCCGAACATAGACACAGTCAGGCCAGCGAGAGCGCCAATAGCAACGATGTACTTGCAGGTCGGTGCATTCACGTGGGCGAACATCTGCACTAAAGCCGAGTCGGTGTCCACTTGATCGTAGGGCACTGGGGGCAACAGAGAAAAGAACATTATTATACACAATTTCAGGCGATTTTATTTAACACCAAGCTGCAGGCAGTCCAAGGAAGCCATGCCATCTTTGGATAACAGGCTAACCTGGCGTTTATTATGCCTGGACAGGAACGGCCTGCGCCTGGTGACGGGGACCATCGCGGGGCACTGCTCGCTAAACAAATACTTCCTCCCAATAGGCATAACGGACAGTCCTCTGTGCAGGGTGTGCATGGAGGCTGAGGAAACCGTCGCGCATGTGCTCTTTGAATGCACAGGCGTCACCCAGATTAGAACAGAAACCCTCGGGTCACCCAGACCTTTTACAGACGTTCTGAACAGACCAGGAGTTTTAATTGACTTCTGGAGGGAGGTGGGCTGGTTGGAATAACTACCAAACGGCCGCCATGGCCCACGTACAATGGTCCACCTTACGGACTAAGTGCGGAAACCAAAACCTAGGGGGTTTTGGTTTCCGCATATATGTTCTATGCGGAAACCAAAACCCCCTAGGTAAAACATACACAATTTTATACCGCGATGGGTGATCGAAGGTTAATCTGCATTTGCCGAGGTTGGTACGTGGATAAGTGACCAACCATCTCATATGGAGACCCCTCCGTGCCTCGGAAAGCACGATTAACCGTTGGTCCCGGCTGTCATTAGATCTTTGCAGACGTAGTCAGAAGCCCGGAAGTCAAATAAACAGTCTTACCAAGGGAGCTAGGCAGAAAATGATCATGCCTGTTTTTTCCGGAGGGTTAGCCAGAGGTGCCCTACACATGTACATGCACATTAAATTTCGCCAGATATGTTTAAGTCCCATGAAATGGCATCAACTGATCCTTCCGAAAATGTTAATCACTTTTGGATTTTGTCATAATAGCTACATTAGTCATGTATTGTAATGTATTTTTTTTTCAATTTGCATGAGTATAGAATATTTGTAATAATTTTATGGAAAAAGAAGTTACTTAACATTAAATCGAATGTTAGAATTTTCGATCCGAAATTGGATGACTTCTGGCAAAGTTTTGAATCCCGCATAATCGAAGCAGACATGTACTTATGTACCTAGATCAGCGGAACGTAATCATCACGTTGTTTTTTAATTGAACATCCTCGGTTCTCACATAATGTTTCGTTATCTAATTGTGCTTATAGCAAAAAATTTAATCAAAATGCTGTCTATTGGATACTTGTATTTTCGATTCAAAAATCATTCTATTTTACATTACGTTTACGTCACGCGTTCGTAATAGGGCCTTTTTTACAAAACCTGGTCCTGTACCTACGACAAAAAAGGTTTGTGCATGAAGTTTACCTTGATGTACATTTTTATTGGAGACATGTTTTTTTTGGTAGTTATGGAACGAAGTTCTTTAACTCGGCTTGCGGTAGCAGTAAACTGGCAGAAATCGTCACGCGAAAACGCGTTCATAGTTGCGACTGTCTTCTTCTAATTCACACTTTATTCACTCCCGAGAGAGAGAGAGAGAGAGAGAAAGTGTGATGTAAAAATTGTTATATTATAACAATAGTAATTACAACCAAATGTTGGCTTTATTCAACTTTTTGTACAGACATAAGGATAATAATATGACAACTTCAAACAAGCATAGACTCTTCTAACAAGTCTGTATGTGGCGACCAAGAAGTTCACCACATTCCATGTAAATTCACACTTTCTCTCTCTCTGTCGAGAGAGTGAATGAAACTGTGAATTTGGTCAAAATGAAATCCAATAATTTTTCGACGAAATTTTTTTTTTTGTCGTCTGTGAGATGCAACTTCGTATGTGTGTGTTCCTGACGGGGGTCCCCGCGATTTTTTGTAGTTTTCGAGTTATAATTTTTTTGTTTTCTGCCGGTGGAGCTTCAAAAGACGAAGTCACTATTTGGACCACCCTGTATATACTTTCACGTCATAAATAACGTCTGTATCTATCTTATGACAATCATGGTTGCACCGCCTTCTCCATTCTATTCACGGGTGTTACTCAAAAATTCAGTAAGTTCGTTACCTTTTAAAAGTGGAGGTAAATGTAGCCTTTGTGAGCACTGAACTAGTCAACGAGCCACTTTATCGACCAACCGCAGTGAGTCGGACATAAAGGTCTGGCCAAACTGAAGCGAGAAACCGAGCGGGAAGCGGGACGCCACTGCGCGCCTCGATTTTTTCAATGACTAGGAAGTCATGCGACTATTTGCGGCAGTTTGATCCAAACTTTTTCGAACGCGCCAGTTGTGACAACTTTTCAACGGCGCGACCGAATTTCTTCCCGCATACTTACCGTTCGCTCGCTCGCTTCAGTTTCACCAGAGCTTAATTACAAAAAAATATTTGGATCAGGGATGTTACGGAGCTTCGGTTCCGGTTCCGAAAGGTCGGAACTTCCGATTAATTTTACACCTCCGATTCCGATTTCGGTTCCGATTATTTTGAATCGGGGTTCGAAACGCAGCGATGCACGTGACTAGAGCGCGTACAACCAAGTTTTTCAAGCACTTTTGCAATTTTAAAATCGAATAGAACGTTCGTTCGTGTTCGTTCTTTCCTCTGCTATAAAAATCCTGGTGACGGGAATCGATGTTCATTGTTGAGATCAAAATGTAATGATAATAACAAAAACGCATCGTGCGTTCACTTGCGGTACCTTGTCCATACATGTCATTAATATTGTGTGCTGTCTGTGCTTCGATGGAACTCGTATTCGAAAATAGCGCGCTATTTTGATGTTTCCATGGTCAGAGACAGCGATATCAAAGAAAAATCGAATTCCAAATTGAAATTACTTTTATAATATATTATAAAAGTAATTCGAATTTGGAATTTTAAATAGAATTTAAGATAATAATATGGATCTTCAATCCCAGTATCAAAAATCGGCCGTTTCATAGGTGGACCTTGAACATTGTGAATCTTATAATATAATATTTCTCTAGCTACACTTTAAAAACGTTTGTGCGAAAATTTAATGAAACAGTATTTTAGGTCCATTTGGACTAGATAAAAAATATAGTAACTCGCTTAACAAAATGTGAGTTAAAAGTTTCTAACAAGTCAGAAATTTTCAATTTGTTCAAATAAATTAAAACGAAAAAGTTTTCTTTCCATTCGTCTTTGTCTAAACCTGCAGCAGTTTCGAAACATTTTCTAACGAAATCTTTACTAATATTATATCGTTAGTTACTAATATTATAAAGAGAGAGAGCGAATTTTGTGAGTTTGTGTATATGTGGAGGGTAATCTCCGGAACCACAGCTACTATTTGAAAAAATATTTCACCATTTGAAAGGTAGATTATTCTAGATGGACATAGGCTTATATGTTATGTAAATATGTACAAAAAGTACACAATAATACAAATGAAATACTAACTTCAATTCATGCAAGCCCAGTAGGTACCTTTTAGTTAGGTTACTGCTCAGTGTGCACAACGCGTCGTGAACAGAATACGTTTTCACATGTAAATTGCACCCGTACGAGTTGCTATTGGTTTATGTATCGACCCGAGGTTATTTTGATAGTAACATATTTTAAAACTGTACGCTTATGCGAGCCATCCACTGCCAGCTAAACTAAGTTAGTTTAAAAGGTTAGTTTAGCTAGCGCTGGACGGCTCGCTTTAGTTTGATAACTAATTCAACTTAAACTATGAATAGCAAACTTAATTTTGTCATAAAAAATACTAAAATGTTAATTTCAACTAAAACATTGTTTCATACATAAATTGAGACAGCCCCAGTAATTTACAATAGTACTTGTGTCGGAGCTGTCTCACGCTTTACAATGATGAGGCTAAATAGAGTTTATAGAAAAATACAAATAAAATAAATTTAAACATTAATTTTGCACCTCTCGGTGCATGTGTGTGTATATGAGTGTATATAGAGGTGCGTGTGTGTGGGGGGATGTGTTTGTGTGTGGGTGTATCGTATTTTTTTTTAAATCATTGTCGTCTTCATTCACAGCCTGACTTCACCCCCTGTTAACCAGGCCTCTCTTTTCATGTCCCAATCCCCACGATCCTGTGCCGGCCTCATCCAGGTACTAGCGATGGTAACAATATCGTCCGCCCATTTCGCCGCCGGGACGAAATAGTATAATTTAAAATAAAACCCAAATCATAATATTTCTAATTAGATTTAAACGAGTTGAATTTATTAAAGTGCAATGCCGTGTGTCCAGGTTTTATTTGGTACCTACCTATACTCCATTTGAAATAAGATTAGACATTTAAATAAACCTTTTTAATGGCGCATCCATACATGCGCCGGCGGCACGGCCGGCGGCACGGCCGGCGGCACGGCCGGCGGCCAACCCGGCGGCACTCGCAACTTTTTTTCTATTCAGCGACAAGGCAGCCTGAAAGCCGGCGGCAAACCCGGCGGCATAAGCCGGTGGCATGTGTGGATGCGCCATTACAGTCTGCTCAAGCGATTTTGACTTCTATTACAGGTGGCATGACAGATGGTAGCTGCAGTAAACAGTTAGTAATGTAACCACTTTTTTGCTTTTAATGCCAGCCTTATGCCTACGGTATAGAAGTCAGAATCAGTTGAACGGACTGTAAAAAAAGTTTCTTTAAATGTCTAATCTTATTTCAAATGGCGTATAGGTACTTACAGAATACTATTAAGTTATAATTACGAGAGAAATTGATACTCGTAATACAAAGTAAGTACAGTTTTTTCTTAGTTCAAAACGAATTTATCAAAGATTGAACTCAAAATCAAAGGCTATTTAAATTTTTTTTTTCTTTCATTGTTCGTCATACAATTTATGTTTCTTTATATTTATACTAGCGACCCGCCCCTGCTTCGCTAGGTTTATAGCGAATTAACAAAACATCGAGATTTATTTATTATAATTATGTAAGTTTAATATTAATGTTACACATAAACCTTCCGGAATAAATTGTCTAAATGATGTTGAAAACTGCAGCAACAATTGCTGTATAGTTTAGTGACGTGTCGGTCACTCAGCCACGAAAAGCGACTTTAATTTATAAAATTTATAGATAATTAGTGAGAAGTTGTTACCTATGTAGTTATGTATACATATTTTAAATAACCCGTAACTTTAATAATTCGTTCAAATGCATCCATTGCCAGTGCACCAACGTTAGAAATACCTCACATACCGGACTTATGTCGAAACCATAGAGAATGAGCGTTAGCCTCACAAAAGTTATAAAGCGAATATGCGGCCCATACCTCTTTTCTGCAAGCCTGAAAATAACAAAGGCGCAGTGTTCCAATTTTAATTATTAGGAAAAACATTGATAAATGCATGTACTTAAGCTGCGTTTGCATTATGAATTGCAATATTGGATGGCTAAACAACAATTGCGACAGGATTTTAAATATATATGGTTTCAAAATGGAAAAGTACTGGTGAAGAAAGGAGAGGTCGACAGTTCTGGAAAAGACAAGATTATTAACATTAGATGTGAAGACGACATACAAAATCTTCTTAAAAATAAACCGAATAGCTCCAAATAAAAACAAGCACAAAATCTTTCTCATGTATTCTAATAAGTATCACGGCTGTATTAAGTAATATTAAGGAAATCTTTGATTGCATTGATTTACCGACCTACGTTAATAAACTACCAAAAAACACAATTAACTTAAATGTAGTGCATGTTAACATTCGATCGTTGATAAAAAATTTCGCTAATCTAATGAACTGTGTAATCTCTGTTAAATCACGAATTGACATTGTAGTTCTCACGGAAGTGGGGATATCGGAACAAATTGTATCTATGTATCAATTGGATGGATTTACACTGTATCTTGCGTAAATGCCGGAAAGGTGGTGGGATTATTATCTATGTTAATAATAAGCATAAGTTTCAACCGATAAAGACTCAAACTAGACATTGTGAATGTATACTAGGTAAATTAACAACGCAGCAAAATCATAATATCTACATCTGTGCAGTGTATAGACCACCAAAAGAAAGCAAGCACCTGTTTGTTAATGAACTGTCCAGTGTGATCAATGTTGATTATGTAAAGAAAAGCGATCTTATTTTATTAGGAGATATAAATATGGACCTTAAAACTACCAATAATGTGAACAGTTATTATCTGAGTAAACTTGCTGAGTGCGGGCTCGAATGTGCGATCTCAGATTTCACGCGAGTCGAAACCAAAGGCAATTTAGTTACTAAAACTTGTATTGACCACATTTTCGTGAGATCTCGCCTTGATGACCTTTACTCAGCTGCTCTGGGGACTGTCTTGGCGGACCATCGCATGACGGTTGTCACGTTTGCGTCTATACCTAAAGGTAGGGATCCAAAGTTCATTGAGTCTATTGATAATAAAAAAATAAAAACCCTCTTAGCTTGTACCGATTGGGGAAAGATAGATGAGTTAAACTGCACCAATGATATATATAAGTACATAAAAGAAAACTTTATAAAGTGCTACAATGAATGTAGATACACTAAAAAGATAAATATTTTGAGTAAAAGAAATTGTGAGAAATGGGTTAACAATAAGATAAGGACAAGTTGTACTAAAAGAGACAAATTCGAGCGAATTTAATCAAAGAGTTTATTGATAGACGTTGTTAAAAGTATGAGACGTTTAAACGTTAGAAATATACTTAATTTTAGCTTAAAGGCGTACATCCGCTATGTTTTTTAATAGTTTAGAAACAAATAAGTTTGCTTTTGAGTGAGGTTCGATGCGAACCGTACAGAATAACATTGTATTTTTTTTGGCCCCCTAGATACAAGCGCTGCCTAGTTTGGGGACCATTGTTCAAATAACTATGTTAAATATTTTAGTTACAACAAGCGTAAATATAATATCATTATTTTTAAAATTTATTTAAAACGGTATTTTTCAATTAGGAAACTTGTTTTACTGCAGACCGCTACTTTGATGCAAAAAAAAAAAAAAAAAAATTTGCTGAATTAATGTACCTACCTACCTAAATTTTAGTTAACTGAAATTTACATTTTAATTCAACGATACCGTGTGAATGTGTTATTGTACCTTGTTTCAATCTACAAAAGCCGACAATTTGTGCATTGTAAGCCTTGTATAGTGTTGGAGATTGGCACCATTGCATAATATTTAGTGTGGCAACACCAAACCGTCAAGTTGTCAGGTGACAGGTCAATTAGCAGCAGCTGGACATGTCAAACGTTTGCCACAATCCATAAAAGTTCGTTTTTTAATTCCAGAGACTAATTTGAAAGGTGCAAATGTCAAACTCCAAATTGAAAAAACAAATAACAATCACTTAAAATGTCAAATTAGTCTCTGGGATTAAAAAACGAACTTTAGTTTCTCTTACTACGTTACTTTGTGACATTATTGAGAACTAACTCATGATTAACCACATTTAATTTTATAAATGTTATTGAACAAACCTGAAAAAATTTGGTGCACAAAAGTTTTACCTCATTTACAATACCCCAGCAACGGGTTGTTAGGACACAATGACGTGGTTTTACACTATGAAGTTAGCACACCTGCAGCATAGCTTTAACCCTGACCTATTCAATGTGGGGGGAACTTTGCACGCGAAATGCATTCGGGTCAAGCAAAGAGCGCGTGTGACGTCATGAGAAGGCCACCATGCGTGGCTTCTTATGTTCCCCATATTTAAAAAATTAAGTGTGGTGTTTATCTAGATTGATATTCGAACAACACATCTTTCTATCTACAATATCTAGTCTATTTCATTTTACTACTATTTACTTACCTACATAAATTAAAGTAAAAAGAAAAACTTGACTTCCTTTCTTCATTATCGATCAAACGACAGATTTTATTTCAGAGTTGTCAAAATTATTGTATTCAGAAACTAAAATAATTGTAGACTGAACATTTATAAAATAATAAACAGTTCATCAAAATGTATAAATTGCACGATCGAAAGTAGAAACAATGGTTGATTGAAAACAGCAACGCGAAACCCTGATTAATATTGTGTTTCCCTGTCCATCCAAAACTTTCATGAATACCTAATAAATATCAGTTTCAGTTCCTCTTTGTTCCGAAGTTCGAAAAATAGCCACTGTCCATTCTATTTAACAATTCCATGAGCGAGAGGACGGCTCTCGTAACCAATAACTATCAAAATCATGAAGTTTCATTTTATTAGACGGGTGAACGCAACTGTACTGAGGTTTTAACTGCAAACTGACAAGACAGTTTCAATATCTCTAAAATATCGAAACTGTACTTTATTATCGGTTTCCACAAATTCGGCTGGCTTAAATGGTTTACAATTTCACGAGGTGTCTCTCTAGATTAATTTACAAACGGGGATTATTCTAGATTGGCACGATTTCCTGAGTTGATGCAAACAGATTACAGAAATTACATTTCGTTTGATAGTGTTAATTTGAAGGATGAATGAAAGGCAATTGCATGTAACTGAGATCTTAATGCTAAGAGGGATGTGTGGTGTTACGCAAATGAAGATATGGAGGTACGACGAACAGAGTGTAACGTTCACTCATCCTCCATAGAAAAGGGAGTATCCTCCGTCTAGACGAGTGTCGTGTCTGGTACGACGATTGTTGTCGGGACGTTGTAAATATGCCAGTCGTGCGGTAAACTCTGCTTGCGCGATGCAGGACTTTGCGTGACGTCAGTTTGATGCGTAGTTTGCATGTGACGATGTAGATGCCACTACAAAGATTTTAATGAATTAGAAATGAGTATATAAGAGGAAGTCTGAAACTGGCATCGGTGACTTAAAAATAGGCCTGTGTCCAAAAATGTTTTTTTGGACATGATTACGGCGATACATTGAGTTAAAATGTGGCATGACGTCACGCCTTGCTAGATTTAATACTGCGTTGTGACGTAGCGAGCCCCCACTCCTCAACTTTAATGCGTGTTTTCTAAGTAATTTTTTATTAATATGATAAAGCAAAAATGTCGTCAATGTCGTCTTGCTGATCATGGTTTTGTTATTGTAACTAGTAATTAACTGTTTATTTATTTTTTACCTCGATGTTCCTAGTTTATCATTTATAACTGCCAATTACAGCTTTAAATAGCTTTATGTAAGCGGGCACGCCCTTTACGCCTGGAGGCTTTTATTTTGATATTTAGTTCTGTTTACGTTCAGTTTTTATTTCTGCTTGAGTATAGTTATCGATGTTTTTGGTTGGTATATTGGCTTGTGCTAGCTGACATATGGCCAATAATTTATCATTTAAATTATGTTTTGTGTTGCGTAATGTAAATTATTTTGCATACTATTGTATAGAATATTTTTTTTCTAACTTGAACAGACAGCTGTGCTGCTGGGGAGTTTGTTGCGCCACTTCTTCTTCCCAGCGAAAGGCACTAGGAAGTGGTGAAGGGTGGGCGTTTTGGGGGACTGTCTTATGTAATTTTGACGTTCGAAAAGTGCTGATTCTCAGCCTAATTTGAATAAATGACTTTTGAATTTTGAATTTTGAATACGTGTCTAATATTTTTTTATTATCTGAAAGACGGACAAAATAGAATTTCTTTTTTTTTTACCCAGGCAACTACCGTATTGTGTGGAACTTGGTTGTCATTGTGATGTGCAGGAATGAGCATGTCGTGAGGAAAGTTTTGATTATACATGTGGATATAAGAGTAGAGGAAGACCAAGGAAACGTTGGATGAATTCTGTGGAAGATCGAAGATGACATGGCTAGAAAGAGGGTGACTACTTGAAATGACTATTAATAGAAAAGCATGGTAAAGAAGACATGGTGGGCCGATCACAAGTGATTTGTGATAAGAGTGTAGGAACGCTGACACAATAATTTTGTATTCATTCGTACGCCCTAAGAAGAGAAGACTGCCCACAAGTGACACTCGGTGAAGACGTGCTGCCACAGAAATCGACAGAAGACTTACCTGGCGTGAACAAGTAAAGACCAAAAGGGATCAAGCTAACATGAAACTAAGAGACATTCACTGGCTCATATGCAGACAGTCATCACTAAGCTTAGAAAATAAACTTCTGATCTACAAATGCATCCTTAAACCTGTTTGGGCATATGGTATAGAGCTCTGGGGATCGGCAAGCAACTCAAATGTTGAGATTATACAGGGCTTCCAAAATAAAGCTTTAAAAATCTTATGTAGTGCACCTTGGTTCACAAAAAACATTGAAGTTCATGAGTACCTACAAATCCCAACTATCAAGGAGGTTATAGAAAGGTCGTACAATAATTATAAGGAAAGACTCCAACGACACAAAAATGAATCGCTGTGACACTTCTCAAGACCTTAGACTTAAAAGAGAGCGAATAGCGTCAATCTAATCAACACTAACAAATATTTAATAACGAGATGACGCATCGCAGGATGTGAACAATCTCAAACTGCCAGTAAAGACACACAATCTGATTATAGCTAGAGGGCTGATTGCAGATGGAGGAAAATAATGTTAAAAAAAAAAGAAATCGTACGTGCAGCGATCCGCGACACGAGTTGGCCCGTAACCACCATTCACTATAGACGTTCTTACGTCATATGTATAACGTCGCCGTGCAGTGAAAACCTTGTAAAGTTTTTTTTTGTTGTATTTTCTTTTAATTTATTTGCTGGGTAGAAAACCTCGTAATGCATAATTTAGTTTAGAACGAACGTGCACAGCTCTAAGATGGTTTTAATGCCTTCTATTTATGATAATGAGAACCTCGGAGAACGTCAATGGCGGCCATTTTTCAGACAGTTTTTATTTTCTCTTGTAAAATAACGTTTATTGCAATCACGAGGTTTTCACTGCACGGCGACGATAAGTACCTCCATTGTAACACGTAATGTGAGTAAAAGAAGTATCCAAAATCAATCCAACATTTAATTTCTCTCCCACACACCTTTAACAGTACATAAAGGAAAACACAAATAGGGTAAGAGAATTATGTCTACATCTGTTTTTATATACTTTCCTGTCGCAGGTATGCTGGAAGAGATTTCTTTAGAAATAAGCATTGCCTTTGTACGTATTTTTCTGTTCCTTTCTTCTCGTCTGTTTATATAACATAACATAACATCATGTCTTGTTTCTCCGAAGGGTTCGGCAGAGGTGTCCCTGTAGCAGGTACACCTACATTTCGCCAGTTATGTTTAAGTCCCATGTAATAGGGGGCGAGCCTTTTGCCATCAACCGGGCATAACTCCAGACTCCGAGCAGTAGCGCTTGCGACCACTAGATCAACGAGGCAGTCAAGCTGGCAGGCTGTTTATATGTGTGTGCATAAATGGTTAAATAAATAAAATAAATGATGATGAGTGTTAGGTAGAAGTGATTTTTTTTTAAATACTAGCGGACCTGACAGACGTTGTCCTGTCCGAACAGCGCCACCTACAGGGTCCAATTGTATTTTCAAACCATCCTGGTACCCACTCAAATATACAGACCAAATTTCATCCAAATCGGTCCAGCCATTTAGGAGGAGTTAGGTGATAAACACATGTACAGAAGAATTATATATGTATATAAAAGACTAGCTTTCGCCAGCGGCTTCGCCCGCGTGATATCTTTATAAATTATAGCCTATGTTACTCAGTGATAATATATCATACTACTGGTGAAAGAATTTTTTAAATCGATCCAGTAGTTTTTGAGCTTATTCATTACAAACAAGCAGACCTACAAACATACAAAAAATCAAATCTTTTCTCTTTATAATGTTAGTTTAGAGAAACAACCACATAGCACTTAGTAAAAATAATTACGATCAAAGTTTTCTTGTAGGTAATTTGTAGGAGTTGTAATAAACTGCCAAAAATTTTGAACTTTGTGAAACTAATCGGCGAAGTTTTGATTACTCTTTAGTTAAGTGTAAGTTAAGTCATCAGTAGACTAAATTATTTTATTTTTACTATGAAGAGATTTTAATTTACTATGAAACTTTTGACTGATGTGCCAGGATCGTCACACAATGGGTGTCTGAAGACGGGCGTCGTCACTGACGCCTAGGCTTAGGAATCGTTGGCGTGACGATTTGGACTCGTTCCTGACCGATTGGCCAGAGAAAGCAAAAGATAATGAGAACTAGAAGAGTATGGGGAAGACCTTTGCCCAGCAGTGGGACAGTTAAAAAAACTTTTGTTTTATGTAACTTTGACTTTTACCTACATATCATAGGTAATTATCATCAGAACTACACGGTAATACATGTTATGTCAATTAAATTAAAATTTCAAATCGATTGAATTATGGAAAGTGGGTGAAATATCGATCCTTAGATTTAACGCCGACAGCGACGATATTTATTCACAAACGGACATAAAACTTAATAAAACGTTTCTAAATTACTATTAAGTATTTTACTAACTTAAAAAACTTTTATTACTATTAAGAACTTTATAAGATAGTCATACTCATATTGTCAGATGATCATTTATTATCTCATGACTCATGACATTGACAACACAAAATATTATTAGCATGCGAGAGATGTTCAAAGTAAAGATAAAAACAGATCATCATGATTGCCATAGACAATGGCATTTAAATATAAATAAAATAATTTAAAATGTCACTCTGAGTCTAATTATCTAAAAACGTCATGATATTTAAAGAGCATTAAAAATTATATATTAGTAAAACATGATCAAAATCTCTCATCTAAAAACGCATTCAAATTCTAATAAGCTGTATCTGTTAGTTAAAAGCTTTTTCCTTCATTTTTAATTATGTAAAGTAGGTTAATGGTATCATCAGGTCTAATGTTCTGAGAAACCATGTTACGAGCGCACTACTAACTTAATGTGACGTTGGTTACACCACAAATGAAATTACGACCAGCAACTTATGAGAACAGACAGTACCACCTCTAAGCATTACCTTGTCGTCTAGAAAACTGACCTTAATAGGTATGTAAATAATCATTAAAGACCACTGGGTAAATAAGGGGATTTTAATTTAATTCTTGATTTTTCTAAGTCTAAGTCTAAGTCTTTTTAATGCGGGTTTTCATGAAAATTCACGCTACCTTTTGGCGCCACTTCGACAAGAGATCTTCCATTTTGACGATGAATGTGAAATACACAGGTCACTCAAAAAGTTTTGCGACTAACAGTTTTTGTCTATGGGACACTGGCTGGTTTTGATGTCAGTTGAAACTATAACTATTTATTACAAAAAAACACAACATTCCAAATTTGAAATTACCTTCACATTTTTTTACGAGTAAAATCAAAATACTCTGTCTCACTGAAAAATGGATTTACAACGAGAACATTTTTGCGCGATGATTTTGTACGATTTCAAATGTCGACTAAAACCAGAAGAATTGTTTGATAGGCTTCGAATGGTGTTAATAGACAAAAGCCCTTTCTAAAGCGACTGTTTTCCGCTGGTTCAACGAATTTTTGCGTCATCGAGTAACTTTGGCGGACGAAGAAAGAAATGGCGCCCTATGACGGCTGTTACATAAGAAAACGTGCTGGCAATGAAACATTTGTTTCAAGAGAATAAGCGAATTACATATGGAGAGGTTCAGCAATTCAGCATATACCTACTGCAGATTGGATCGGGAAGTGTGCATGAAATTGTACACGGGCATCTTTGGGTAAGGAAGATAGTTTCACGGTGGGATCGCAAAATCTAACGCAGGCTCAGAAAGAGGTTCGTGTACAATGGTCCTGAGACATGATAGCAACATTTTAAGCAGGCTCGTCTCGACGCGTTTAAGATATAATTACGGATGGATTTATCATTTTTGTTCCCCAAAATAAGAAAATTGCCTCAGATAGATTTTAAAATTGTCTGGAAATTAATTATATTAGGCCTGATCGATTTGTGTTGATAATAAATAAGATAAATAGCTCAATGAAAAAAAATAAAACAATTCTCAAAATTTAAAAACTCTTGTTTAAAACATTTAGAACTGAGTATTTTATCAAATAAAAAAAAAAACTGTTTTTTTTTCCATCCCTGGGCTGTACTACAGGTGCACCTCTGCCTAACCCTTCGAGGAATACAGGCGTGATGTTTATGTTATATTTAACCAAGACACATCAAACAAATCAAAGGTAAACCTAATCAGAAAAGCATACTTGCTTCCCAAGAGAGACAAACTCAAACTAATATTAGTTTAATCATGCTAAGAAGTTCTATAATATAATTCTGTATCAATGTATACCCAAGCCATGTGTTATTTTTCAGAATAATGATTCTGACAGCTCTTAAACGGGGTTTAGATGTCGTGATGGCGTTCAGTTTCAATTAGCTCTTAGTGCCAATTACACAAATGCAACTGAAAGCAATCAACACATCTAATCTGCGTTCAAAAGCTGTCAGTGACAATAGTCCACAACAATTATTACACTGACTGCTCTTGAATGCGGTTTAGATGTGTTGATCGCGTTCAGTTTCATTAGTGAAATCCGCCCTTAATCTTGCAAGTTTAGCAATCAACATCGACCGATTATTATTTAAATAAAGTTTTGAGATTTGTTTTTTTTTAGTCTGTCTATATTTTTTTGAACTATAGTTATATCTGTACATCTGAGGTGGAATTTTGAGTAGGAAGGTTCATAGCAAAGGCAATCTTTACCTATATGTAAAACGTAACTTGTCTCTATCGATGTATTCGTTTATTTTTTCGGAATTATTTAAGTAGGTATGTGTTAAAACGTTTTGTTACGTTACAACTGGTATTTCATAATCAAATAATGCTGTCCAAATTGATGTTACATATTTCCACTTGAAGAAATATTATAATATAAATACGCCAGTGTACCAAAATTAATTTGATTTCAGAATGACTTCTTAAAAATCTATCAAGTTTAATATTGTACCGCAAACTGGACTTTATGTTTGGGTATTAAAATTAGTTTTCCAAAAACCTTTACATGTTTGGAAACTAAATTGCTAATGTAGGAAGACAAAACAACAAGTTGAATAGGTACGTCACACGAAGACGGTGTGACACCTAACGCCGCCATCTTGTATTTGTATACAAGATGGCGTTCGTTTCGAAAAGATTCGCGCGGAAACATCAGATAGAGAAGTCCTTGCTGAAAAGAGAAAACGAATAAAAAAGGAGTCTTGTACGTACCCATCAGAGTCAATATCATGGAAGTCGAGACATAAGCGAGAAGGATGATCCCGAGGCTGTTGACAATCGCTAGAGGGATGGACCGCTTGGGGTTGTTCGCTTCCTCGCCGGTGGTAGCGATGATGTCGAAGCCTATGAAAGCGTAGAAACAGGTTGCCGCTCCGCTGAATACCTGGTTGACAAGGAAATTAAGTTTAGTGATATTATTCTTGACTAGTTTTTGCCCGCGGCTTCGCCCGCGTGGATGCTGAAAATATCCCACGGGAACGTACTACCGGCATTAAAAGTACCCTATGTGTTAGTCCAGGTTGTAAACTAATCAGTGTGTCATTTCATCCAAGTCCGTTCAGACGTTTTTGCGCTAATTCGGAACATGAATACAGACATTCTAAAAACTATATTTTCCGCATCAGACTTGTTGCCACACCTCGTAGCAAAAACCTTTTTTATTTAATTTTATTAAATGGACGCATTATAGTTTAGACTTCGTTAATATTTTATGTTAAGTATTCAGGGTGGCAGGGACATCGACGCGAAAACTGAAACCATGGATTCAGTAAATGATTCTGAACCCCCCCGCGTTGAAATTTTTCGTCGGTTATTTTAAAAAAAATCAGCTGTTCCATACATTTTGACCGCGTAGGTATTGCACTTTTCTATGAAACAGCTGATTTTTTTAAAAATAACCGACGAAAAATTTCAACGCAGGGGGGTTCAGAATCATGTACTGAATCCATGGTTTCAGTTTTGGCGTCGATGTCCCTGCCACCCCGTAGATATCGATTTTTTTGTACCTATGGGTGGTAGGACTGATTATTTCTCATTAACTTTGTTTTTTAACATACCTACCGGCCGTTTATTTTAAGCTCATAATTTTTTTTATTCAGATGAAAATTTACTAAACCGTCCTCTCATCAAATGCGTGAGTGCCTTCGACCCCTACTTTTCAGAATTTTATTTCCTGCAATAGCGGATCAAAAATATTGACAAAAGAAGTGTCTTGTCGAACTTTTATCACACTAAAAACACTTTAAGTCGAAAAAAAATATTCCAAGAAAATGTAATACCGAAAGAGAAAATAATTAAAACTTATACGGAAATCTGCAGATTTTCCAGTAAAAATATTAAAATACCCATCTAGTTCCTAAGCTATGAATAATTGCTGAAGACTCAAGGGTGTTTCAAGAAGCCCTTGGAGAGAGACTTTCAAAGAATCGTTAAACAGGAAAACCACTCTGTACCCTTAGCGAAAAGTGATATAATTCGACTTATAGCAGTTTTGAGTTGTATATACAATCATACAGCTTGAATTTTATTTGATTTTTCTATCAACTTCAAGCGTAGCGTCTCCGATCTTCATGAGAGTGGGTGTTACATGGGCATTTGACATGACCTTTGTCTTATCCATGTTCATTTTAAGACCCACTCTTTCGAAGGCTCTATTGAGGTCATCGAGTATTGTACTGAGGGCCTCCATGGTTTCAGCCATGATAACTATATCGTCTGAAAACCAAAGGTTAGTGATATACTCGCCATTGATGTTGATGCCTAGCTCTTTCCAGTCCAGAACCTTGAACACATCCTCCAGTGCAGCGGTGAACAGTTTCGGAGAGATAACGTCTCCCTGTCATACGCCTCGCTGCAAAAAGATAGTTTTCGAGGTCTGGTCCTGGAGTCGGATTGACATAGTGGCGTTTTCGTACAGACAGTTTAGCACCTCGATTTACCGATAGTCGATCTGGCACCGTTGAAGAGACTGCAGCACAGTCCATGTCTTGATCAAATCAAAGGCTTTCTCGTAATCCATAAACGCTAAGCAGAGAGGCAGGTTTATACTCTTCGATCTTCTGTATAACCTGCCGCAGCGTAAGTATGTGGTCTACGGTGCTAAAGCCTTTACGGAATCCGGCTTGTTCGGGAGGCTGAAAGTCGTCAAAAATGCGCGCGAGATGGTTCATTCAGATGACTCTTGAAAACAGCTTGTGATTTTATTTATACATTTTTGCCTCTTAAAATAAAGCTTGGAAATATCTTCAAATTGTGAAAGAATAAAGCAGTAGGGTAGCTTTACCGGAAAGGCTTCACTGCCCACAGTGAGAATCACGTTGCTGTGCAGCCATAGATATTGTTTTAACTTTTAAGAAATAATTGCTTTTCATTAAAGAATTTTATATTTTCCTGCGGCAAACGCGGGCTTCTAAGTAAAAAAGGTTAATTTGGATTAATTGACTGTATACTATTTTTGAAGTACAATAACTTCGAGGAAGAGATTTATTTAAGAGTCTTTGGTTTAATTGAAAATTACTCAAGGCTGATTATTTTTGATATTCTAACCTGGAAAACATCTTGAGGAAACCGGCCATATTGTCCCAGAACAAGAAATTCAAACACGTGAAATCCACCAACCCGCACTGGGCCCGCGTAGAAACCACGCGCCCTAAATGCGGGTCTATCCTAGAAGACCTGTGTCTCAGGAGTGGGAACTATTAAAGGCTGATTATGCTTTCTTGTAGGACTCGTCTTTATCATAATATATTTCGATAAATAGTACTTTCAAAATACAATACAATAATAATAGTTCCAGAAGAAATGGTGTCATTTGTACAGTTAACCGCATATCAGTTGCACTACAAAAAACACCCATAGATACGGATACATAACGGTGCTGTCAATGTCAAATTGCTACCACTCATGTGCGGTTGACTGTCAAATTCAAACTCAAGCGGTGCTGTCAATGTCAAATTGCTACCACTGATGTTTGGTTGACTGTCAAATTCAAACTCAAGCATTTATTTCAATTAATAAAACCATTTACAGGCACTTTTGAATTGTCAAGGAGTCAGTCAGTCAGAAATATGAAGTGACTTGCCCATTCTAAAGCGTAGTAGGTTCCTATGGAGAAGAAGGGGCAAGAAACTCCATGGCCATCTGCTACGATCCTTACCTACTCTTTTTGCCTCGTTTACGTTCATACATATGGTCATACGCGCACGCCGGTTGTGAGTACTATGCACCAGGCCTGAAGAACATCACGAATAAGGTCAGTATAATTATTATGTCCTCCTAGGGCGTCCCCGACCGGCCTTTCCCTTCACATCAGCCTTGTAAATACATTTTGCATTGTAAATTATATTGTTACAAAATATTGGTTACATTATAAATGTCATAACGATTGAAATGTTCACTACACAAAATAGTTATCATTGCAATCCATTTAGAATTCATCTCTTTATAACATTTAAGAGGATTGTGTCCGGTCGATGGCATAGCTTATGTGAATGAATATTTTCAATAAGCCATCAATTTGTAATACTTAGATGTCATTTCACAATCATTTGCATTGTTAGCAACTTAAAATATTACTTTTCCAACGAATTTCTCATCTAAAAGGCTGTTAACTCATTCAATGAAATAATGTTTCTGCATCCTATTATTCGCAATGATGTGCTTTATTACGAATTGTTCAAGATAGCTTTCAATATTGTAATTTCATTTCTGAACTGCGATCTCTTGATATTCTTTTTACTTTTTTCAGTGTCTACTTTTGTTGAACGGAAACATTCTTATTTTAAATCGAATGGCTGAGAAAGAGATAACGTGATAGTTGTCACTAAAGAATATTATTGAAACTATAAAGTGTATGAGTTAAAATGCGTAGTAAAATGTTGACTTATTTGTAATATCAGTAAGCACTCAAGTTTAATCTAATATTGTTTTAGTTCCGCCCGCGACTTTGTCCTCGTGAAATTTCTTGTCCTTAGATATTATAAAACAAAGTCCCCCGCCGCGTCTGTCTGTCTGGTTTATCCATGGACACTCTGTAAACTCAAAAACTACTGAATGGATGTTCAAACGGTTTTCACCAATGGACGGAGTGTTTCATGTCGAAGTTTTTAGTTTTTAAAATTCATTACGGTTTTGTATAAATTGGCTGAAATTTGACGATTATTGTTGAAGATGGCGGAAAAAATCATGCTGACTGGGATCTTTATTGGCGTGCACCGTGGAATTCGTAAAAGTTACATAAATTTTATGTTCTACAGTATTGCTTATCTTAAAAAGTCCAACAAAAAATTACACGATGGCATATGTCTATCTTCTAAGGATGACCCACAGTAACCATTATTATCTTTCAGAATTTGATTAAAATTTAATTGTTATTTCCGAAGCTTTTTTGATCGGTATTATATTAATCCTTATCTAATAAAATATGTTATTTAAATTGGGCATTTAATTTAGATTAAAATATGCCTTGACATCATATCATTTAAATTAATAGTTTAAAAGATATCAGTTTCAAAAATACGCGTATCTACCTACATAATTATGGTTGACGACAACGCGGGCGCAGCGGTATTAGTCAACGACATTTCTTCGGCTATTAGGTATGTAATCCCGGTAGTACGTTCCAGCGGGATATTTTTCGACATCCACGCTGGCGAAGCCGCGGGCTTAAGCTAGTTTTAACATAAAATATATCCTATGATACTCGGCAATACTGCAGCTACCCATTAGTGAAAGAATTTTCGGAATCGGATCAGCAGTTTCGAAGATTACCCCCTCCATTCAAACTCACAAATTTTACCTCTTTAAGTTTTTTTGTTTTTTATCCGCTACGGCTAAGCTCTTGGCTTGCGTCTCACCAGATGGTGAGTGATAATCAGGCCGAAGATGAAAGCGAACTTCACCCGGATTTCTTAACCACAGAGGAACTGGCTATTTTACCTCTAACCGTCAAAACACAACAATGCTGTTATCATTGTTGCTATGGCGACAGACATAGATACACCATCTTGGTGGTAGCTAGCCAGGCGGGCTTAGATTACTGTTTAAGTATAAGTACTTACGCATTGATCTTATAGCTAAGGGAAAATTGCAAATTCAATAGAAAAAAAACAACTCCGTTGGATAAGAGGCAGTGGTTTTAATTCAGCTTGCAAGATTTGACCAATAAATATCTCCTATTAAACTAACAAGGCAAGTTAAATAAACGCTTGTAAAAAAATAGCTAGACGCGGTTATTCCTTTGTTATAATATACCAGCCTATAACTGTCCCACTGCTGGGCAAAGGCCTCTTCTCATACAGAGAAGGCATGAGCATTGAACACCGGGCTCGCTCAAGACGGGTTGGCGAATTCAGACTATGTCTAGGTTTCCTTTCAATGTATTCCTTCACCGATGTCAGTGAGATTCAAGAATACTTAAGAAAGTATAGGTATTTGAATTTCCATGTTTATTTTTTTACATTCTTCCTATTATTTGAAATTATATGCCTTCAATTTAATTTCAACTCTCTATTAGTGGGTTTTGTGGACATGATAATTATTCAGATTTGTTACAGTTGTAATACTTGTAATAGCAATCATGTAATTGCGTTTAATTAAATTTATTTTTTATTTTTATTAGGCTTAGAGGACTGTAGATTTTTTAACCATTTTCTATTTTGTTAAGTACCTGGTACTTGTTGAAAGACTTACACTGTCCTCCCATACCTACTATCCCTGTTATTTGAAAATATTACAAAAGCCAATAATTTTTAAAAAAGTAACCGTGGAGTTTCTTGCTGGCTCTTCTCTATAGTAAACGACCAATTGGAACCGTGCACCTAGCTTCTGACGTTTCATAAGTGCCCTTGTAGCTTTATGTGAAATAAAATATTTTGAATTTGAATTGAAAAAGTCACACTGATAGATTTAAACCTTGCTGTACAAAATTAACCTATTTAAAACTATTTACCTACTAGATCACGACGTGTGAAGACACGTTCATAAAGACTTTCTAAAATTCACTTTGTCAGTACAGATTATTTCACAAACCAAAATAACCCGTCAGATGTATAAAAATACGCAGTGGATGGAAATAAATTGGCATAATCAAATTAAGATTTATTCTAAGTATCGTTCGGATGTAGGCTGTTGGCCGCGTCGCCACGCTAACAGCGATCTAACCCGCCGTATTAGATGTGTCACATCAAAAAAGTGATCCCAAATTAAAATTAATTATGTACGTACAATGGGCAGTCTGAAAGCACAAGGTTATCTCTTCCAGACCGCCTTTGACTACTAAAAGATAAAAAGATATAGTGGGTAGACTAATAAATAATACCTACCTACCTGATGCCATAAAACAAAAAGAACTTGCTAGTTCTGACATAAAAGTCATTGTTATCGTTATCTTCAATTAACGCACTCCTATGGTTGAAAAGTCAGTTGAAACTAGAACTCATCCAGCAGCATTGTGGCTAGCGGACACCACTCGCCAGTTCCAATTGTGAAACAAACCTTCAGTTACATTCAAACTTCCAATCCTTTGTCTTTGTACAGTGACCGAGATCGGAAATAAATGAAACTTTGATCCAGTTCGTTCTGTGAAATTGAGGTGACCTAAACTCCTAACCTAATCAATTGCAGCTGTCTGGGTGGATTTAGACGTTGAATATCTGCTCTAGATATTGAAATTATAGGCGATGAATTCAAACAACTTTTCAATATCCAAGCTGTCGATTGTATGCAAGTTGCTTGCGTATTAATGAAAGCTAAATTTCTTGCAAGTTGAAATGAAAAGTTTGCACGCAGTCCTCACCTGCTTTGCATCAAACTACTAGCACTTTATTAATATCTGACACGGCAGCTGCTAACGCCGTAAATGTTTTAGCACCAGTAATATGTACTACCTACACATGGCGTTTATTGGTACCATAGAGTCAGGATCCCACGTTATTACGCGGAAACCTAGGAAAGTAATAAAGGCTGAGTACAATTGACAGCCGAGTATAATTTCAATGCTAACGAAAATGCTTGAATGAAAACGCACATTTAGATCAACGTTGGCCTACATTGCTGGGTATAACGTGGGAGCCTCACTGCTTACAAATATTCTGTCTGGCTAACATCCAACCTACTTTTCGCGTTGGCGTCACCCTCGATAACGATCGAAAAGGCATGTCAATGTCTCCGTAATTACATTTTTGCTTTGTCTACTTCGAGTGAAACGGAGAATGTAAGTAAAATTAATTTTTTTATGTTCTAGTAGCGCCCCGCGGTTTCCCCCGCATAAGTCTCAATCCCGTAAGAATATCGGGATAAAAAGTATTCTATATGTTAATCCAGCTTATAAACTATCTGTCTGCCAAATTTCATCCAAATCCGTTTGGTAGTTTTTGCGTGAAAGAGTAACAAACATCCATCCATCCATCCTCACAAACTTTCACATTTATAATATAAAAAAAATTGTGGGATAGTAGGATTGATACCGGCTGGCTTTCGAACAATATTCCAACTGACGTGGCTTTCTCTAAATATCATTTTAAAATTCGAACGAAATCGAGGAGAGTATCCGCGATGACTTTACAAACAAAATGAGTTCGATATCGAAATTTTCTGCTGTGACTTGAGTGAGGTTTGAAGTGAATTTTACACCATCCCTACTAATAATTTTAAAGTTAGAAAGAAAATAAGCATGACGCAAAGAAAGAACAAATACACGAAAGAACAATTTGGTGGAAAATATGATCACATCCACGAAAAACGGCCTTCGCTCAGCATATTGCTGCGACCCTATGCGAGACAGAGCCCCAGCGCCGATTTTCAGCGACAGCCGGCATTGACGTGATGACGTCAACCGGTAAAACATATAGTGTTAACAAGAACAAAATATAATGAATGCAATACTTAATCCTAAATATTTAAATACATATAATATAAAAAAAATTAACATATGGAAAGTTTAATACTTACTCCACTCCATCCAAAAGGTAAGAATCCATTATGCTCAGTCCAGTTCGAAAAATCTATGTAGAATAAGCCAGCCGTCATGATGAAAACCCAAATACTGAGGTTGATAGCATTCAGCAAGTTGTTAAAGAACAAGGATTTTCGCACGCCGGCGACCAGCACCATCATCATCATTAATGTGATACCGCAGGCCATCAGATCCGGGGGTTTGCCTGTAGACAAAATAAGACAGGTTAATTTCTTCATTAATATTATAAATAAAATTACATACACGAACAAAAATTATCTTTAAAGGACAGACAGACATACAGTAGGCCTGTATTATGTTGCAGTTCATCTCGGTACTGCTTCCGTCGTTACGTCCATAAACATTACTTATGTTAGTTTTAAAAGTTTTTAACAATAACTGTAATATATGAATAAATATTGTTTTTATGATTCTTGAATCATCATCATCATCTTCAGCTTATAATGTTCCCACTGCTGGGACACAGGCCTCCTCTTTTTGAGAGGGGGTAGGCCGTAATCCACCACGCGGGCCCAGTGCGGGTTGGTAGATGTCACATGTCTTCGAATTTTCAGTTCTAGGACATGCCGGTTTCCTCACGATGTTTTCCTTCACCGTTTTGAGAGTAGTGGTGATGAAACAATTTACACAAAATAAAGCGCCTGTCTGGGTTCGAACCTACGACCTACAACTCGTAAGTCGCGGCCGTTACCACTGGGCCACCACTGCTCTGATTCTTGAATATACTTCCTCAATCTATACAGACACGTTTCACAAGACACTTTGTCTTATTACAATAATTATTATGTCATCAGCGTTTTCGGGAACATCATCATATTGGTCAAGTTAAGCTTTTGTATAATCTATGACTTTAGAATAGAAAAGGAAAAACAATAGTACCTAATACGTCTCAAATATCTTATTCTAAAAAATTAATAATGAGTGAAAGATCTCTTCAGAAAAGCAGATCTTAAAAACAGTCGAGAAAAGTGCTAGAATAAAAAATAAAACACCGTCTATAAGTATTCCCAGTTCGTCCCGAAAGGCAACAACACCTAAATAAATTAGGAACGTACCATCTTTTGTACGAAACAGGCTGTGAAGTACGATGTAGACACATTCTATATATCCCTAAATAGTATAAAACAAAGTCGTTTTTCGTGACTGTTTGTGTGACCGCTCCGTTCATCTAAATTACACAATCAATTGTGATGTGGTTTTCACCATCATTTAGAGAATTAATTCCGGAAGGTTTATGTATTTAATACGTTAGTATTTAACTCAGATATAACATAGAAATCTTGATGTTTTGACATGTCGCCACATCAGTACATTGCAGCCGTGCGAAGCATGAGCAGGTCACTACTGTACCTATAATGTATAAGTACAGCTTTTTTGTATTTAAAACATTTTGGAAAAAAAAAACACAGGCACTCCGGGAGTGCCGACAGAAGTGAAAACTTTAAAAAAATCGGCGCCGCGAAATTCAACGCGTTGATGTCTTTTACTCCACGCACCGCGGTAATCAACGCGTTGATGTCTTTTTAATGCTCAAAAGCTGGTGTCGTAAGTGTCGCGAAATCAATGGTTTAGTCCCATCTCAAAAATGACCTACACCCCCAAAAACTCTTCACTTCAAAAAAAAGTACAGCTTATATTTTATACGGAGTCTTTGTTTGCACATGAAGATATTGTTGATTTTGTGCTGAATACGTATATGTAAGGCTTTGTTGTAGGTAATTCCGATCTGTCTAAAGAATTCGTTTAGTATCGTTTACAGACTTTACAGTAATTCTATTAGTGCATGTTTGAACATGGAACTCTGAATGATCTTTCCGTCAGCACTTCTTTTTTTATGCCAAGCTACTTTTATGGTAAGTAGCTGTTCTTAATATTGTATCCTTTTTTTCTTTCCAACGTTAACTGACGAAATAATATTCATTTAAAGTATTCACTACAAAGTAAATAACTTAAAAATCAAACAGTATTCGTTGAAAATATTTATTGAAAAAAATGAGATTGGATTTACAATCACCACCAGCGCCATTAATTGTGGGGAAACTGTTAAAACTGTGTTTCAATATTTCTTTGTGAGTAACGGGAAGCAATCACGGGCTGGCCACGTTGCGGTTCCAACGTTCGTATTCCTATTTCACAAAGTGTTTGACGACTGTTAAAAATATAAAGTCAGGCTTTGACAACCAACTTATATTATATGTTGTTGTTTATATTTAAATCGTTTTATGAAATGGCTATAACACGCCGTAGTAAATCTATTTGATAAACAATTAATTTACGTGACTGTACAAGAATATGACCTCTTTCTAAAAAATCAGCATAAGCATAATCAGCCTATAATGTTCCCACTGCTGGGACACAGGCCTCCTCTCTGTGAGAGGGAGTGGACCGTAATCCACCACGCAGGCCCAGTACAGGTTTGTTGATTTCACATGTCTTCAAAATTTTAGTTCTAGGACAGTCTGGTTTCCTCACGATGTTTTCCTTCACCGTTTTGAGAGCAGTGGTGATGAAATAAATTACACAAAGTAAAGCGCCTTCTTGGGTTCGAACTCATGACCTAAACCTCGGTAGTCCAGGCCATTACCACTGGGCCAACACAACTTAATTAAAAAAAAAACTAATAGAAAATATCGATTTTTGGAATGATGTTTCTGTTCTTTTTGCACGAAATGGCATAATTTTACGATGTCAGAGTACAATAGTACTGTTTCTACGAACCAAATCCTTGAAAAACGCTAAAAACTTATACCAGTGGTGGTTCAAATGTTTTGAGTAGGGGTATTTTAATATAAACCAACAATTTAATGCCTTTGGAACAAGGCACCGCCTTAAAAACGTTTAATGGGACTACGTTTGTGGTAACAAAACACTGTTGTGGCATTTAGGTCAGTCGGTTTGGGGGGTGGATGATACGATACGAGTTGAAAAGTCGAATATGGCGGGTATCAGGAAGTTGGCACGGCACCGTCTCGGTTCGCAGTGACGTAGAGACCAAAGAAAAATGTGTAGCGATTTGGTAGTGGGCCATGGTGGTGTACAAACAGCGTAATGTTTGGTTGAACGGAGGTAGGTATGTGTAGTGTTTTTAATCTAAATGAAATAAGCAGTCCACAATAATAATGTACTACTATCGTGACTACCTACTTTACTGTCAATACTGTAGCTGGGTATTTAAATTGGTTGGTCTTACGAAGGCCAGAAGAATAAAAACGTAGTGGGCGGGACCCCCGTCAGGAACGAAGTTCCTTAAATTCTCACGTATGATATTCCAAACAAAACTTTCGTAGCTGCTATCTTGGATTTACATTTTAACCTCATTATCGACTTTAGCACCCTCTAAAACTATGAAAACGACACCAATGACGAAAAATTAGAAAATTATCGCAGCCGCCATCTTGGATTTCAATTTTGACCAAATTCACACTTTCTCTCTCTCTCTCAATCGAATTAGGAGAAGACATTGCAAGTTTGAACGCTTTTTCACGTGACAATTTCTGTCAGTTAACTCCTACCGTAAGCCGCGTTAAAGAACTTCGTTCCAAAAGTCTGTTACATTACTTTGAATCAGGTTTAACAACCTTATAAAGCACTTTTATACAAAAACTGTATTATACCCCTCTAAGGCCCTTTGTACACGGCACAGTTTCTTTACGGTTCGGTGTATAAACCGCGCCGTAGAAAAAACGTGTCTGTCAACAAGCTTCTATAGTGTTCCATACAAGACTGACGACCGTGCCTACACACGGCGAATAAACCGTAGTTTTTCACGGCTAGAAAAACGTGCGTGTACAAAGTACTAATTCCGCTTACAGTGAAAACCCACACATAAATGGGGTGGTTTCGTGCGCCTATTGGCATAATGGTGCTTAAGTTAAGCACTCGGCTCACACTACAAACGTTTGCGATACGTTTGACGAACAATTGATGTTGGTGTTGGCTAGCCAAAACAAGTTGGTCCTGTTGGATATTACCTACATGAGTTTAAAACTAAAGTTGGTGTAACACTAAACGTGGGCGGGTGTGGTGAGGCGGTTTGCATTAAATATGTCGTCCTTCAAAGTTTCTTGTTAACAACTTGCTGCCCACGACTAGCATTGTTCGCATCGCTTTCGCCTCGCGTTTAGTGTGCCAAAGTATAAAGCGAAGGCCACACTGGGAACGAAGCTAAGTTCGTTTAGCTTCGCTAATGTAGCTACCACGTCGTTTTAACCGACTTCAAAAAAATGAGGAGGTTCTCAGTTCATCGGAATCTTTTTTTTTTTTAAGTGAACACTTCATTAGGAGCGTTGGGCATTTTTGAGATGGGACTAAACCATTGATTTCGCGACACCATCACGACACCTCATTTTTAAACGCGATTGTGTTCTTTATTTATATTACGTTACGGACCAATGTTCTATACAAGTATTTTTCTTCCACCAAGGCCAAAGGAGTGGTGGCACTCCCGGAGTGCAACCACTTTTTTTTTTCATTCTTTGGTTCATAGTTCGCGGTGTGAACCAAAATATGCAAACACGCGGAAGTTCCATGAGCGAAGCAATACAAACTTAGCTTCGTTCCTAGTGTGGCCTGCACTTTAAGCGGTGAAACATTGCGTGCAGAGCTGATAAAACAAAACAGTTACAGGTTTTAGTTTCGAAAAGTAATAATTTTCGTTTTTATTTGATTTCGTTGTGGAGGTAAGATGTAACTTGATACTTTTTTTTTCAAGTCAATTTGTATTTTATACTCGTGCTACAAGTACCTACATTCCTAGGAGCCACTTACAATAATAGCTACTTTTTACCCGACTACGGCGAAGCAAAAAGGAGGGTTATGATTTTGACCGGTATATTCATATGTTACCTCATAATTTCTAAACTATAAATAATAATAATGATAAATAATAAAATTCATTTATTTGCAAACACGTGTCACTGTTACATAGAAGCTCTGCCTCCCGAACTAGGTAATTAACCTGTATCTCAGGAGACAGTTCCCTTCCTTAATATATCATTGCCAATCATAATTTGACAAATGAGGTATCATTAGAAGCGTCTCGATTGTCCGCTAGTTATAGGTTATGCGACGTCACATTAAATGCAATATGGCGCCCTCTAGAGAACATAAAGCCATGTAATAAAAAATAAAAATAAATCTTTTTGCCGTGTTGGTTATCACATAAAAAGGCTTGACGAGCACATTATAACTATGTATATATATCATATTGTCTAAGTAAACAAATATGTTTAAATTGTTAAAAAACAAACAAAAGTGAGACTGTACGCACGCGCCGCGGCTGTAAAATTAATACCTATTAAATAATGAAATCTAAACAAAAATTTAAAAAAGAATACTTTATCTCAAAATTATAACCCCAAAACAGTTTTAATAAAAAGTAAGTTCAGAAACTAAAACCCGACTGCTGAAAAATCACGGTCTAAAAAATATGAAACAAGAAAATAATTCAGACAGAAATCAAGATATGGGTACACACAGCTACACATTAAGCAATACATTTCCAGTTTATGCTGACCTCGCATTGTACGGAAATCCTATACAATGCGAGATCAGCTAATACTGGAAATGTATAGCTTGATGTGTAGCCGTGTGTACAAAAATTGTCAAGATAAAGCCGTGGTCGGATGTCATAATAATTTTGTAGGTGTACTTTTTAGACCGTGATTTTTCAGTAGTCGGGTTTTAGTTTTTGAACTTAGATACTTTTTTGGATTTCGATATGAATGTGTAAAACTATAATAACTATGTGGAGAACACTAAAACCATTTAATCGCCCGCTCCACCTTTGCTTGCACCGCAACGACATTTAAAACAACAACCGTCGCCGGTCGATTCTGTAAAAAACTCACCGTGAAAACGTAGGTGAAGTGAGCTTGAAGTGAGTTGTCTTTTTACCTGATGCTAGGGATTGACACTATTCACAGATCTCTTCCAGTTCCTTCACCTGTTTTTACAGTGAGATTTTTACAGAATAGGTCGGTTGTTGTTTTCGAACTCCGCGGTGACCGTTGAACACCGTATCCACTGGCTGTGTGACTCGCTGTGGTTGTTGTTACACCCACAGATTACTAACTGTGCATTTGCACTGGCGAAAGAGCACAATCGCGTTTACAAAACCTTTAAAGTAAAAATACTTGCATAGAACATTGATCCGTAACGACATGTAAATAAAGAGCACAATCGCGTTTACAAAAATGAGGTGTCGTCATGGTGTCGCGAAATTAATGGTTTAGTCGCATCTCAAAAATGCCCAATGCGCCTAAAGAAGTTATCACAACAAAACATGTTGAAATCTCTAGTTCCTGTCAAACATTGTATGGAATATTGACAGAAAATAGAGATTCCAACATGTTTTGTTGTGAATGTTTCGCCAGTGCAACGCACAGTTAGAGATACTATGTATGTTACATTCTGAAACTGATGCGAGTGTGTGTGTGTATTTTATGGATCTCTGGGGTGAGGGTGTGTATGTAAGAGTAAACTACAATTACACTGTATCATGTAAGTTTTGATGTTGGTATTAAGTTGAATGGGCGCAATTTTTGATTAGAAATGGGAATTTGAAACGCTTAATATTTATGCTGTCGGGGCTCTAAATAGAAACACTCTAGATATACTCTAGATGCTCAATTGTCATATGTAACTATAAGGTATATACATAGTGCCATCCACGAAGACGCGCCCCACTCCACTCTGCTCCGTACTAAAGTACAGCTTTAAGCCGGGTCTCCTGCTCGTGTTTTTTCGAAACATTTCACAAAAACATCGAAACAAAGAGGCGCGGCCATACACATTAGTGTATGCAAACACGATGTTTTTGTTTTCCGAGCTGCATGGAAAACATTCCCCACGCGGGTGAAGCCCGGAAGGGTTTGTTTTATTTTCAACCGCCGCGCGCACCGCGCACATTCTGTCACTGTCAGTCAAGACAGGTTTTGAGGTTATATTGTCTTGTGAATAGTAGTGAACAAGTTGTGATAAATTGACGATGGATTGGAATTGGAATATAGATACTGTTCTACACTTTTTAAACACGTCTTCCTCGTCGGAACTCATTATGACATTTACACAAAAGGTGTTATAAATATAAAAACGCACAAGCAAGTAACATGCTTCAACGCTCCCTAGACAACATCACGGAATGGCTAACTACCTGGCGGATAAAAGCAAATGAGACGAAGTCAGTTCAGGTGACCTTTACAACGCGACGCGAAACATGTCCCCCTGTGTCGCTTAACAGGGTTCAGTTACCCCAAACAAATGACGCCAGATACCTTGGACTTTATTTAGATCGTCGTCATACCTGGAAAAAACATATTTTCACAAAACGAAAAGCACTGGGGGATCCAACTCAGGAAGTTGTACTGGTTCCTTGGCAAAAAATCGCTGGGAAACAAACTGCTTTTATACAAATGTATCTTGAAACCTATCTGGACTTACGGAGTCCAACTCTGGGGAACAGCCTCCAACTCAAACTTAGAAATACTCCAGAGGTTCCAGTCCAAAATGCTGAGGATAATTACTAATGCTCCTTGGTTCATAACAAACCAACAATTACACCACGACCTTGAAATCAGAACAGTTCAAGAAGAGATTAAACACTCAATGAAATCGTACAGGAACAGACTAGACAAGCATCCAAACTAGTAAGTTTGGATGCTTGTCTAGTCTGTTCCTGTACGATTGCGTAACTAGTAAGTTACGCACTTAATGAATAATAATTCAACATTCAAAAGGCTCATACGAAAGTCCCCTAGAGATTTATAGGGAATATTATACGTAAAGGGCGCACGTCTGGACTGACTGCCCTTCAAGACAATGAATAAACTCCTAACCATATGCTGAATGTTCACACGGAACAGATTGCAAGAAAACGAACAGAAAAAATAAAAAATAATAATAAATATTAAGAAAAAATTATGCAGGAGACAGCTTGTGAAAGACAACAAATGTTTATGTGTAAGGTTTTTTGTGTAATGTTTAAAAAAAACACGTGCTGGAGACACGGCTTTACAGTACAGTAATCGGAGTGGGGCACTATTTGTATCGGCCTGTATAGCATAAACCACAAAGAGAATGGGAAGACGAATTGGGTCTTCAACTTTGGAATCTTTATAAAGAAGAACGTTATCACAATGGATAGAATCTGGGAGGCCTTATCCTAGCACTGAATAAAAGTATGCATATGACAATCCATACTTCTGTCATAAATTTTAATGTAACTCTGTGTTACTATTTCACGCCTAAACCGATCCTTAATGAAAGACTGATAGGTAGCTTGGCACTTGGTGAAGGAAAAGGCTAATTTTCATCCTGGATATTTTTATAAAAAAATATGAAATACAAAAAAAGTAAGTTCAAAAACTAAAACCAGACTACTAACAAATCACGCTCTAAAAAGTATGAAACAAGAAAATATTTCAGACAGAAATCAAGACATAGGCACAAAAATGGTCAAGGTAAAAGCCGTGGTCGCATGCCATTATAATTTTGTAGGTGTACAGGCGGGATTTTTTTGTAGTCGGGTTTTAGTTTTAGAACTTACTTTTTATTTAAATTAATTTCGGGTTATAATTTCGTGATTAAACTATTTGCAATATATTTCATTGAATGTGACGTCATATAGCCTATAACCAGCTGACGATCAAGACGCTTCCAATGATACCTCGTCATAGTCGGTAAAAATACACTCAGACGGGCAATAATACAACTTACTATTAGCCTTTTATCTGAGTAAAATATATCATAGTTATGAGAAAGCAATAATAATTGCTTTGCGCAGTTGAAAAGAGCAGCCGCCCCGCCGCCCGCCGCCGCGCCGCTCGGTTGTAAAAAGTTGCACAGTTACTTTATATCTTTGTCATTGCTTCCAGTATTTTATTACTTACCTACAGTAGAACCAGTTTATTGCCTTCAGTGCAGTCAATTATTGTTTCATTCAGAGTTGAATACAGACGGATGATTTTATTAGTAGACTAGCTGCGCCCCGCGGTTTCACCCGTCTAAGTCTCGATCCCGTGGGTAAATCAGGATAAAAAGGATGCTATGTCTTAACTCAGGTTATAGTCTACCTATGTGCCAAATTTCACTTAAATCCGTTCTGCTGTTTTAGTGTGAAAACGTAACAAACAAATAAACATACATAAATACATACTTAGTTGACTCAAGCGTGACCTTGCGGAAATCCATTATAAAATACAATAGACGTGGATATATTTAATAACTTGTTCCGCTTAGCTATTTCTAAAGAGCCATAAAAAACTCCTGAAAGAAGTCGACACGTGTTTCACCTCTCAACGAGGCATCCTCAGGATGACGATGGACTTGTTGCGAACTCGAACACGGCACACATACATACAAAAAAAGTTCTTGTACTTCGTTTTATAAGGAACTCAATCAATCTGCCTAGCCTTTTCCCAATTATGTTGGGGTCGGCTTTCATTCTAACCGGATGCAGCTGAACATCAGTAGTTTACATGGAACGACTGCCTATCTGACCTCCACAACCAGTACCTGGGTAATACAATACCCTTGGTATGGTTTTCAGAATTTCGGGCTTCTGACTGTCAAAGATTCACGAATGACAGCTGGGACCAACGGCTTAACGTGCTTTCCGAGGCACGGAATCGGTATGTAAAGATGGTCACCCATCCACGGACCAACTCCGGCGTGGCTTAACGTAGCTTTACGTAGCTTTAACGTAGCTTAACCAGATGGATCGACCGGTGCGGCTGTTATTACTTAGCCACGAGCTCCTCCTTCCTTCGTTTTGTAAGGAGCTCTTGTGCAAATTTAATTCTAGACTCAGCTGTTTGGATTGTGCGTTGTATGTTAGTGAACGAATTAATTTATTTGTTTAGAACGTCAATAAATTAAAATAATTATTGTTTATCGGGGTAGTCAATATTGCCTAATCAGTCGTAAGAATGCGTATTTCCACAGATATATAATTTATATATCTGTGCGTATTTCATTTGAGTTTCTCTCTGGAACTACTCAATGAATCGTAAAATTCAGCAAAAGGACTCACGATTACCCATCTTGAACACCAAAGAAGAAATTAAAACATTGATGTATTAATTCATTATACAAGATGTTAGGTTAAAGGACAGACAGTTAATTTTTACAGTAACATAACATCACGCCGTGTTTCCCCGAAGGGTTGGGCAGAGGTGTCCCTGTAGCAGGTATACCCACATTTCGCCAGTTATGTTTAAGTCCCATGTAATAGGGGGCGAGCCTATTGCCATCAATCGGGCACTTATCCAAACTCCGAGCTGCTACTGAGAAATTGTAGATAGAAAAACTCAATAACACTTTGCCCGACCCGGGGATCGAACCCAGCCTCATGCTCAGCAGTAGCGCTTGCGACCTCTAGATCAACGAGGCAGTCCAGTCGAGGCAGGTTAAATTACAGTACTCATGAAAATTAGTAACTTTTACTAAAGGAAAGACGGTTGGTCTTTCCTATAGTAAAAGTTAGAGAGTCGGAGTTGTCTGATAGATGAAAAACCCCGTATTACTTCAGTTTATTGAAACATTAAAATACCTACAAAGATAAACATCAATATCTGTGACCTGGATACGTTTTCTTAATGGAATATTTCGCGCAGGTCCTCCTACATTCAAGGAATGAATGCACAAACAATAAATAAACACTTAGCCTAGAATCCTAATTATAAAGGGCGTGTATTTTTCTATAAAGTTTGATATATCACAAACCGTGGCCCTGCTCAGTGATGGAGTGACGTCACACTATAGTAGATTGTAGGACAAGCTTGCTTCTATCTTTTTCCACAGACCTACGTATCGTTGGCGTAGGTTGAGAACAAAATAACAAAAAAAAAACTTGTTTGGAGAAAATTGCGATTTATTTATGCGGCATGATTTGGGTGTTACGAAAATGGTGAAAAGTCAATTTGACCAAAATCGCAGTTATTTAGTTCTACACCTATGCCGACGATATCTATATGGACCTATAACTAGCTGACCAGACAGACGTTGGCCAGTCCAAATTTTAATAATTCATACAAAATTCCCATAGAAAATGTACCAATTTTCCCGGCAACTTTTACAATTTTGCTTTCCGTAAGAACCAAAATTCGGACTATTACGAACATTTTAAACAAATTATAGCCAAACTGGTGCAGCCGTTCCCAAGTAATGCGCTTACCAAAGAACATCATTTAAATTTTACTATATGGAAGATTTCAACATGAATGATGTAAGCAATATTTTTGGTATAAAGTATCCAAGAAGTTTTTGCCCGTTCTTCTCCATTTGTACCAATTACTCTTTGGAATGAGCCACTAGCTTCATATTTCTGACTGATTCCTTGACAGTTCAAAAGTGTCTGTAAATGGTTTAATTTAAATAAATGTTTTGAGTTTGAGTTTATACACAACGGCTGTCGTTTTTGACATTGATCTTTGTTGTTTTCTTAGCTTAGAATCCTAGTTTTATAGGGTGTTCATTCTTTCACACACGTTTGATATTCCTACCACGCATCTTGTGGCCCTAATCGCATTAAGTGCACTTAGCTCAGTGAGTGACGTCACACTATAAGTTAAGGCAAGCTTCTAGACACAAAGGTCGTCATTTTTCAGTAACCTTGATCTTTGTCATTTTCTTAGCCTAGAATCCTAGTTCTATAGGATGTTAATTCTTCCACACAATTTTGATTTAATACCCATGTCTTGACCAACCTCAACCCTTCTCACATTAAAAGCACACTTAGCTCAGTGAGTGACGTAACATTACAGTAGACTTAATATCTATTATACGTTTAAAAGTGTTGCTGAGCAAGAGGTCCTGAATTCGATTCCCGGGTCGGGAAAAGTGTTGTTGAGTTTTTCCATCTAGAATTTCTCAGTAGCAGCCCGGAGCCTGGATTTGTGCCTGACTGATGGCGATAGGCCTCGCCCCCGAGACTTATAAACATAACGTGCGAAATGTGGGTGTATTGAAGATACACCTCTGCCTAACCCGTCAGGGAATACAGGCGTGATGTTGTGTTATGTTATGTATATTCGTATTTAAGTGACCTTGATCTTTGTTTTCGTAATTTAGAGTAATGTTTTTTTTCCAAGACGTGTGTTTTTTTTCAATGACGTCAAAGGATCGTAATGGTAGATTAAAACTGAGCTTTCTCTTCCAGCTTGGAAGCCCATAAATAGTAACGAAGAACGTCTTTTTTCAGTTAGTTTCCTATACATTAAATAATCATCGTTATTAGAATAATGTTAGTAACAAAACGTAGAGGTGTACCTATGTACACCCACTTTTCACCAGTATACTGTGTACTATGTCTGTGAGTGTGTGTGTGTGTGTGTTATACTGTTAGTGTACAGTAGTAAATATCTACAAAAATATTAAAAGATAACCTAACCCTTATTTTTTTACGAATAGGTAAATATTGTAATCATTAGTGAAATAAGTACTAAATTATATTAGTTACTTCGAATATCAAATAAATAGGCCACCAATAATAGTACACGTAACATCGTTTACCTAGACTCAGGTACCTACCCTCATTTACCATCGTTTCTTTTGGGTAGGGTTCGTCTCGACCAGTTCCAAATAGACTACACAAAGCCCTCGAGAGGTATTACAAAGTAAGCGGACTAAAAAGCAACATTTTGTTCAGAAATATTGTTGCTTTTACAGAAAATAATATATTTATCTTCTTAGCGATACGGTTGCATATAGAAATATTGGCTGGTTTATTGGTTGATTCGCACGAATTTACTCGGCTGAAACGGGCAAATTGACGCTTTTAAATAAGATTTTTTTTTTCTTGAGGCGATTCGCTCAAAGTTAATTTATTTGTGGGCGAATCGACAACTCCAGAAATATGTATTAGGCAATTGGCACATTTTGAATTTTGTGCAGTATAGTTAAGGAAAAAGTACTGCACTAAGTTTACTGCATGAAATTCAAAATGTGAATTTTATTTTGATGTTTATGCAGTGAAGTTAGTGTACTTTTTTCAAGAATAAGATTCGCCCGTTTCGGGCGAGTAAATTCGTGCGAATCAACCAATTAGCCGATTGGCTGTGTCTAGACAAGGACGGGCAAAATTTAAGCTGCCTGTGCTTCAATTAAGTTCTACAAGTAATCCAGCACAGATTGGCTCTTCGTAGTCGTCTTTTGTTAAAATTGAGGCTTCATTATCTTTTCATAATATTCGTACATTTTCTTTAGGTATGAAGAATAAATATGCCACAAAATCATGAATAATATACCCTTTAGTTTTACATTACTACTCTATGTATCCTGAAATTAACCAAACGTCTGCTTATATTTTGTTTGATTTTCAACTATTTCGTAATATTCAACGAGGAAGAAGATCTTAACTTGTCCTCAATGTTATGCTCAATTATCAGATAGTGGGTCGGTACATATTGCCTGAAAGTAGGTCAAATGTGAGTGAAATTTAAAGTTAATAAATAGTAAGAAGTTTGTGAATTGTAAGCAAGCTGAAGTAGCAGTGGGCTGGCCATGTTTGCCAAAGGACCGATGGCCCGTGGAGTAGACAAGCCCTAGAGTGGAGACCGTGTATCGGCGAGCATAGTATGGGACGCCCCCAGCCAGATGGATCGACGACCTCAAGATGTTGGCTGGGAAAGACGGCGGAAGGCGCAGCCTGGGAGAGGCCTTCGTCCAGCAGTGGACTGCGGGCTGACTTGATTAATTGAAAAATCACCATTTTGTAACGTCCGCCATATTGGATTAAAAATGGCGGCATTTAAGTAATCATGCATTGTCACGAGAACCAAACACGTATGCCAAATTTCCGCCCGATAGCTTCAGTGGAAGTGGGTGAAATATTGATTGCAATATTCCAGGACATACATACAAGTGAAGTTAAATAAAAGCTTTTAATAATAATTAATAAAAAAAGCTTGTATTTACTTATTAATTAATTTGACTTATAAAATATGCGAGCCACTTTGTTGAATAAATCTTATTGTAGTATTTGTCTGAGTAAACTGAGAGGTTCCACATTTTGTTGATCAAATATTGAGCGCGTTACAAAATACCCGCAAGTCGTAAAGTAGGTAGGTACCTTTTACTTGGCTTAGAATGAAATCCTACCAGCTTAATAGATTTGAAACACTTTAATTTTGTTTTTTATTAATATCTACCTAAAATACAATAGACGTGGATATATTTAGTAAACTGTTCTGCTTAGCTATTTCGCAGACGTCTGCACTCAGCGCTCGGTGTGGCAACACGCCGTGTTCGGGTTCGCAACACGTCCATCGTCATCCTGAGGATGCCTTGTTGAGAGGTGAAACACGTGTCGATTTCTTTCAGGAGTTTTTTATGGTTCTTTAGAAATAGCTAAGCGGAACAGGTTACTAAATATATCCACGTCTATTGTATTTTATAATGGAATTCCGCAAGGTCACGCCTGTATCAATTAACTATCTAATATCTACCTACTCAAAAAAATCTGAAAGCACTATCTATTGATAAATCCCTTATGGCTATTGGGCGCCAAGAACATTCCTTAACTTAGGTGGCCAAGCAGTCACCCATTTAGGTCAATAACTCTGAATTGACTAACAATTGGCAAAAGTCGAGTTAGTAGCAAAGGTTCTCCTTGAAAACCTTTTTCAATTGGTGAATATCTTATATTCACCAATTGAAAAAGTATATATAATATATTATATTAAAAAAATAAGAAAATCACAGTTTGATCTTTTTTAGCCAACCCACCCGCAATGTATTTCCATATATTTTGTATAAATATCGATATATTTCCTATGCTATAACGGATTTGGTGCACCACAATCCGAAGGATTTTAAAAGAAATTCACAATCCATTGCATGTTCGTTTGCTCGACAACGAGTACTGGTGAATCCAGAGATATTTCGGGGAGCTTAGATTGTCAATTAGTACCCTTTGCAAGAGCGTCGTTAAGCAAGGTACCTATTGTGCGCGTTTTGCGAATCATGACCACAGTATAAATAAATACAGCATTCTATTTTCATAGAAAACGGCAGAAAGGACGCGCTTCGAAATCTCAGTGTATACGCAACAGTATGAAATGCGCGGCAGTTACGCACGGACGCGGATTTATCTACCATGCGACCGTAGGTAATTATTTAAGGTCACTACCGAGATATTATACTGCTATTTTACTCATTTATTCTGTGTCATGACGGTGCGGCGCGCGATGCGGCTCGCTCGATTCCATATTCGTTGCCGAACGTTTGATTTCTTTGATGGGTGATGGGGTAGGTCGCACGGTTGTCAGTGAAAAGTATATCAACGTTGAAACACAGTAGGTAGACAGGAACACAAACGGGTAAAGCAACAATTCAATATTACCGTACACACGTTCTTTTAAAACCATAATAATATGTTCGGTAACTGAAATCAAAAGTTAACCAACCTGTTGAACGGAGGTAAATAAAATCTTATTTTAATAACGCGCCAAAAACCCTCTGTACACGATTTTAAACGCGACATAAAAACTAAACAAGTGAAAACGTAATCAAAAACAAAAACGCTTTTAAAACCACGTGCTCGAATCGGAATATTGCTTTTTATTAAGCAAATAATCCTAAAGAGCAGACCACACTGTAAACGAAGCTAAGTTCATTAAAAAATAAACTTTTAAATTCAGACTTTGAAATCTATGGAATGTTAGTACAGTAAAACTTATGAAACTAGTGTTAGTAATTAAAAAAACATTATAAATACTTTTTCCTAATGTGGGTATAATAACCCAGAGCTGGTTTAGCTTCAATCATGTAGCCATCGCGTCTTTTCATACTTCCAGTTCATAGTTCGCGGAAGCTATTATACATGAGCTAACTTCGTTCCCAGTGTATCCTGCGCTTTACCGTTTGCCACAGATGGTTTTTATAACATTAGCTGTGTGTCAAAGGGGTAGGGTGGGGTGAGGGTCTTTATGAAGGGAAAGGGGAGGGAATGCTGGCCCACTCCCGACCCAACCTAAACGGTCGATCCTTTAAATATGCCCCAGTATTTATCAGCGTTGATCAAAGTTGTACCTATACGCGTGGTCTATACATAAAAAATAGTACAACTTTGAACAGGTTTTAGATTTTAAAATTATAGAACAATAACGATCTGAATACGGTGACACCTATTTTCGCAGTTTTATCTCTGTAAATAAAATTAAAATATTTCTCACTATACGTAAGAAAGAGAAAAAAATAAAACTAGGTATATTTAAGTACCTATCTCTTCACCTACACCTACCGAAATACGCAGGTAATAAGTTTTAATTATGTTACCTACTATTCAAATTATTGTCAACCTAAGTATAAAATGTTGAAGAAGGATGGCCCAGTGATAACAGCCGCGACTTACGACTTGAAGGTCTTAGATTCAAACTCAGACAGGTGCTTTACATGTAAATTATTTAATCACCACTGCTCTCAGTTCTCTAGCTTCAAAACGGCGAAGGAAAACATCGTGAGGTAACCGGCATGTCCTAGAACCAAAAATTCGAAGACATGTGACATCTCCCAACCCGCACTGGGCCCGCATTGTGGACCTAGTAATGGAACATGGCTGATTATGCTACTACCGGATAATATAATACAAACCGAAGATTTTGCTGTAATTAAAAGTTAATTGAAAACTTGGGAGCTACGTTTACGGTTCAGAGTTCTATAAAACCGACGGCGACATAACGGTAGGAATAATTGAATTAGAAGAATTTCGATTAGTAGTTTAATGTCCAGATAAATAACTACTTAACTTCTTAAAACTTTATCAAGGTGTGGTTTAGTTTTAACGACCCCTTTCCAGTTTCGAACAGGTATGCAATATTTCATGCCTAATTTGTTTGATTAAAAAAGTATCACAGATGACCAAAGTGTACAATGGAGTATCGCAGATGAATGCTGTGATATATCTATGTATTAACATCGTCGTGACAGAACAAACACCAGAAACTCATTACTGATCAAACTCATGCGAATCCCGTGCGGTACGCGACTGCGCGCGTCGATTGTTTTAATGATTAGGAAATCACGTAACTGTTCGCGCCAGTTTGGACAACTCCATACAAGTTAGTGGACACATTAGGCACGAGCTTATTTAGTCACGCATCCCACACGGGATTCGCTATCAGGTTAGATCACGTTATCAAGAAATGGAAACGCCATATTGCTGAGAGAACGATGTCTGCGCGCTATGCTTAAAAAAATTGATTGGTATTGTGACTACATACTGTGTTACGTATTGTGGGTACATGGGACTTGATAAATCTTCCTCCTCTAATCTTGACTGTATTTTTGTTGTGTATTTGTGTTTTTATTTTTGTACTCATGTGTGTCTAAGTGTTACTACTAACATAATTTTTAAGTTTGTACTGATTACTAACACGCAATGGGCCGTCGACGCCTGAAAATAAACGTTTTTTTTTAGTTTTTTTTTTATTATTCTAAAGAGAAATTAACTGTAACACATTTTTATTCATCTTACGTACATGTAAGATCGAATATTTTGTAAAAAATTTTTTGTTCAAAAGAGTGTCCGTGGAATTTCATGCCCATTCTTCTTCATAGGTACCTATACTACGCTTTGGAATGGGCAACTAGCTTCATATTTCCGACTGACCGACTCCTTGACAGTTCAAAAGGGCCTATAAATGGTTTAATTAAAATAAAATGCTTTGAGTTTGAAAAGCGATTAATAAATTTATAATTCTGAGGCCTCTGTTGAGGTCTGAATCAGGCCTAAGACTTATTAATCCAGGCTTAGGAGCTCGCGCTGGTGCTAAAGCGGGCGCTAAATATCCAACTTATGAAACCACAGTTTGCGTTCAGGTATTTTACTGGCAGCATTATTTATAAATTTCATTTCCATTGTCCTATTTTTAACCGACTTCCAAAAAGGAGGAGGTTATATATTCGTCGCGTATGTTTGTTTTTTTTTTTTTATGTATGTCCACCGATTTCTCCGTCATTTGTGGACCGATTTTGAAAATTCTTTTTTTGTTTGAAATGGTATGCTCCCAAATTGGTCCCATATAAATTTTATTAACTTTGCTTGGGTAGTTTTTAAGTTAGCTACAAAATACGTATTTTTTTCCCACTTAGTATGTAGATGATATGATAAGTTCCTGTCACTGGTAGCAGGTAGTGGTATTCGCATGTGAGTGGGGTAGGTACCACAACTAAAAAGTGAAAAATATTGGGTTGGGTATATTAGGTTGTTTTTTTTTTGTAAAAAGTTTTTTTCACATTCGGCTGCATCTTTTTAGACAGAAAGCTGGGAAAAGGCTCATTTAATCGCAGGCTCAAGGAATCATTGGTTGGTCTAGGTACACCTACACGATTTGGAAATGTATGACATTAAACATATTGCCTCGATCGTTCGTTACTATTTTATGCAGCCAGTATAGTACATTAACTGTTGCGCCTGCAACAAGGCATTGATCAACGATTTTGAAAATATGGGCCGAGGCGAAGCCGAGGCACACATACATGAGTCTACCATTGCCTGGCTGCGGCTAAGGCTTGTTTAGTACTTTTCTCAAATAATGCGCGTAGGTAAATTTAACCGTAAATTAATTATAACTTCCAGAATCAATGACGAATCAACGAAAATTTTTCACGCGCCATTTTGTTTATTTGTTTCTTTTTACTTTAAACAGTTCTATTTGCATGTCAAATAGAAATTTAAATAAAATCTTTGATTGACATCTTTTTTCTACTTGGTTGCCATGTGTTGAAGAAAAATTTCGTCACATTTTTAAATAACACGACAGATTTAATGAGTTGTAATTTATTTGGCCGCTAAACACAACAAATATGGATTTTCATACAAACATTGCCAGCCGGGCGCTCGCATGTATTGGGTCAGTACAACAATTTCGATTTATCTCGAAGAAGGTTGTCAAAATAATGCTCTAATTTTCAAGCATGTTTGAGAAAATTAAATTTACAAACCGTTTCTATTCACAAAACTTCTCTTAATTGTTGCAGTGTTATCCATTTTTAATTACGTAAAGTTTATTCATAGTTTTAATTTTAGTATAAGCATTGAAGATAATTAATGTTCTTGGACGACCGTCAGTGCTACCAATTATTAATGTCACGTAAAGAAGTGATTAAAAAATTAATGAACCTAGGGAATATCCAACACATAACACAAAATAACATAGCATAGCTTAATTTCACGCCTGTTTCTTCGAAAGGTTAGGCAGAGGTACCAGTACGTATAGTACCTACACCCACATTTTGCCAGTTAAGTTTTAAGTCCAACCTAATAGGCGGCGAGCCTATTGCCATCAACCGTGCACAAGTCCAGACTGCGGGCTATTACTGAGAAATATAATAGTAGAAAAACACAATTACACTATACCTAACATGGGAATTACACCCATGACCTCATGCTCAGTAGTAGCGCTTACGACCACTTGACCAACGAGGCAAATAGTGAAAATCCTTCTTGTTTGTATGCGTTAGATTCGAAAATTAAATGGTTAGCGATTGATTGAAGAAAGTATTATTAATAGTAGCAGTTATTTTAAAAACTGTACGAGGTTTTTAACCGACTTAAAACAAAGAAGGAGGTTTAGCAAGCCATGATTTTTTTTTTCGTAACAACCATTGTGACATTTGACATTCGACACATTGCATTTGAACCGGTCTAATGTCAGCTTATATTTCGCTTTTTTTAAATTCTGAGATGACGCTTTATGTGCCTGAGTTGAAAATATACTTACAAAATTAATTAAGCAAAAAAGCGCTTTAAAAAGTTAGTGTTCATCTGCCACTGGAGTTAGCTTAGCTAAGTGCAAATGAGAAAGTTTTCAACTTTCAAAGTAATGCATTGCTTACTGATCGTAAAAGGGTTTTCTGTAAATTATCCTACAGTGAGATGAGATTTCCTTGTGGATGCAATGGCGGATAATTTATTACATGTTAGTATAATGTTATGTCAAACTGTCACATTTATTCTTCAAATAAAAGTTATCTGATTATAGATAGTCAGCCTTAAGCCAAGAAATAGTACGTTACTGTCGCGGCCAGCAATTAAGGCATTGATTCGCCTCGGCCCGCATACGTGAGTCCATCAATGCCTGGTTGCAGCCAAGGCTTGTATAGTAGTTTGCTCAAACAATGCGTGAAAATTCAAAACTAAATAAATAAATTAAAAAATCCAGAATCAATGACGAACAAAGACAATTTTTCACTCGCCAATACGTTTATTTGTTTCTTCTTTAACAGATCTTTTTGCTAAGCCAGTTCGAAATTTAAATAAAATCTTTGATAAGTTACGTCCTTGTTTGTCATTGGGTCGTTCAAAAAGTTAGTTCCATTTTTAAATAACACGACAGATAAGAGTTTTCATAGTAATTTATTTGGCCGCTAGACACGATAGCTATGGATTTTCATAGTAACATTGCCGGGCCGGCCGGCAGTAGCTTGTTTTTGACCAGTATAGCAATTTAGATGTATCTTGAGGAAAGTTGTCAAAATAATGTTCGCATTTCCAAGCATGTTTGAGAAAATCTATTTTTCTTTTGGACAATAATTAAAGACAAATACAGTTTAATAAATGCTAGCTCTTTAAGTGAGCAAACGTAAAAAAAAATCTGCCATGCTCGCGACACTTCTAAGTAAATTCAAATATATTTTCAGGAAAGCGTTGATGAGGTTGTCGCTCATACCCGACTACTCCAGAAGGAGGGTAATGTTTTATCTGTTACTGTATAAGTATTAGAGTCGAAATTTGAAAATATTTTTTTTTGACTACTTGCAGTCTTTGCAGCTTCTTAAAGACACCCAATAGCTAGGCACCTACATGTAATTAAAATACCAAGACAATTACAGTTAACTCACAATCCAGTGTCGGTACTCCTCGCAACGTTGCACGAATTCCTTAAGCTTAAGTTAAGTTAAAAAACAATAGTTAATATTTGTCAAGCCGGTGAACCCAACTCAATTAATGAAGGCGGCATCTGCCAATCCAGTCAAAATGAATGATTTGTGGTCTGTGATTATTAAATACTAGCAACCCGCCCTAACTTCAAAAGGGTACAATGGCGATATGACAAAACTTCGACGTTACTGTGCTAAATATAATTTAAGCCTTCCGGAATAGATGCTCTAAATGATGGTAAAAACCGCATTTAAATTGATTGTGTAGTTTAGAAGATGTAAGCGGACACGTAGACAAACAGAAAAAGCGACTTAGAGTCCGCGCCACCACTTAAGTCCAATAGATGCGGCGCTAGTGTGTATGTCATTACAACAAATTGCATTTAAAAAAGTAGTTCCACAACTTTTCCGCCAGAGTTCAGTAGTGGCGCGTACTCTATAGCTGTGTACGAACTCCTCCGCAATAGCAGACCTCTGTGGCGGACTGTCACTAACGTGGCAGCTTGACAGATTGACACTTATGACGGGAGCTTGACAAGAGACACCGATATGGGCACGTTATTTTGTAAAATGTGTGGCAAAAATATAAAAGTTTAATCTTCAATGGAAGCCTTTTCAATAACCTGACCCACCCCGACCACAGACTTTGTTTTATACCTACAGTACCTATACATTTAGGTACCGTGTAAGTACCTACATTTAGGTACCTACCTACTCCTAAACCCGTAATGCATTACTGAGTAGTTTCATTCTCCAAGTAAGCGGAAAAGGGGATTGTGCAATGATTTAGTGAATGTCGATTTACAAAACAAGTGATTTCGAGTTTCCGGTTTCTTGAATAAGGTTTGAATGTATCACTACCTACCTATTTACCCAACTACGGTGAAGCAAAAAGGAGGGTTATGATTTTGACCGGTATGTAGGTATGTAAATATGTATGTTCATCTGTTACCTCAACTTCTAAACTACGGATCATAATTTGACAAATGAGGTAGGTAACATTTGAAGCGTCTTGATCGTCCGCTGGTTATAGGTTATGTGACGTCACATTTAATGCAACATGGAGCCCTCTTGAGAACATAAAGAAATGAAATAAAAAAAAACGCATGCCATTATAATTTTGCAGGTATACAGGCTTTACCTTGACCATTTTTGTACCTATGTCTTGATTTCTGTCTGAAATATTTTCTTGTTTCATACTTTTTAGAGCGTGATTTTTCAGTAGTCGGGTTTTAGTTTTTGAACTTACTTTTTGAACTTATATAAAAGCGTTGTTTAACTTAGTATCTACTTGATTTTAACTGTGTTATTTCACTCGTAGTCAACAAATCAATCTGCTGAAAAGGCTAGGCTTTTCCCAACTACTTATTTTGGGAAAAGTCTCTTCCAATCATACCGGTTACAGATTTCACTCGCAGTAGTAGCGAGTAATTTGAAAATTACGTAAAACGTAAAATTAGTTATTAAATTAGAAAAAATATTCTCAATACTTAGAGCTAAGTAACTAAACTTAGTACCTATCTCATATATAATACTAAGATTCCGTACAATCAAATAGATTGTTTGCCTCACCCAATTCTGATTCAGATTTGAGATAGATTATTAATATTATTTGTTCCGAAACCAAGAAAGCATTAATATTCCACAAAAGTACGACCTGAATACGAAAATATTTGGGTTATTAACGTAGAGTATCAGACCTACGCGTATTTTATTGGTCAATGTGCGCTTCTAACATTACAATATTGACGTGGACGTCACCGTTTCACGATAACACTGGGAAGTAAAATTTATGCAAATATTTATGAAGACGCTTTTAAATTTCCGTTCACGTTATCGTTATCCCTTCCACTGTCATTAACGAGACACAATAGAATTTTAATTGTTATCCGCCTTTATAAGGCTGCTTAACAGGTGATGAGTTATAACGTGCAATTATTTCCACAAATTTTATGGACGTGGACGTAGACGTTCACGTTAATATAGTCACGTTATAATTTATAAAGGTGCACTTTAGGTACAAGGATTGGCCCTTTCGTAGTTTAACATGACGCAAGTAGTTCATACAGGGAGGCAGCCGACGCCATTGAGAGGCCTTAATCTAAAATTTATGATTCGCGGAACCAAGATCCTCTCAGAGTTATGATGGTTTGTTTAAAGCGAACAGCGCCCTGTACCCTAATTGCGTAACTTATTTTCGTAAACAATTTTCCCTAATTTGTTTCACTTTGACAGATCAACAACACTCATTGTGTTATTTACGTTGTTGAGCAGATTTTTTTTTCCAACTTATGAAGCAATGGATTAGCAATCTGTTTCAATTCGAAACAAATTGTGATTGTGTTGTATTACGCAATTAGGGTACTGGTTCCAATAAGTTAAAACATTTCAGTGTTATTTTGATTAAGTATATCGTTGGCGTAGGTGGAGAACTAAATAACAAAACAAATCTTGTTTGGAGAAAATTGCGATTAATTTATGCGACATGATTTGGGTGTTACAAAAATGGTGAAAAGTCAATTTGACCGAAATCGCAGTTGTAGTTGTGTAGCCGACGATATGGTTTTGACTGATTTGTCATTTAAAATGTGTCAAAACGTCCGGTTTTATGTTACGTTAATCGACACCAATCTTTGATTACCAATCGTCAGATCGAAAATAATTTATTTTATGTAAATACTGGGTGAATTTGTCAAAATACTAATGAAAATAAATCGTAATTATGTCCAGTTGTTTTATTAATACGAGATTTGATAAACCGTAATGCACATTCGCCATATTTTCTTTGACAATAATTTTCTTGTAACACACAATGCGATCTGTCTTGTGGGGCGTACGACACGAGACATAGAACGCGAGCTTTGCCCAGTTGGCATATTAGAGATAAGTAACTTACGATGTTGTTCGCTTTGTCCTGTATATAGTGAGTAGGTATATTTTAAATGTCTTAGGTTACATTCGAATCATTAGAATACCTACTTACTCATCTCGAAGCAACCGAATGCTGGGATTTCCGATGTCGAATATTTCCTACCTACAGTTACAGAATAGCAACATCGAAATAATTATTATATTGTTACGATGAACATGCACGTCGAACCAAGGGCAGTTCATACTACACTATAATATATAGCGTGTAAATATTGTATAGCACAACAATATCGCCCAGCATAGATGTTATATGAACACGTTCACACAATATGTTATTATGCACGCTTTACTATAAAGTATTGGCTTGCTGAACGTGATAAACTTGAGCGATTTTCAGAGCTATATCACAGTATAAATATGGACAGTACAGAAACTACGTAGTTAACTTTTGTGCTACTGACAGCGCTCATTGACGAGACCCCAAGCGATTGCCGCGGTGCCGTCAATTGCGGGTACCGTGTAGCGACGAGTGGACACCGCAATCTTTTTAAAAATGGAGTGTAGGTAATTATTTCAACAAATAGGTCTAGTTTCCATACTGTCCATTTTTATTTCTTTTGTTTTTTAGAATTTATAATAAGCTGAAGTCAAATGCCATATCATCGTCTTCGCTCGACGAACTTTCCACGTTAGTGAGTACCAAATCCGTTGTGTGTGCACTTTATGATGGATCGCCGTCAAATAACTTGGTGTATACAGTAGACCGGCTTGCGATATAGCGTATAGTGTGAACGTCATGCTATATAGTTATAGCATATGACGCAATATGCTTTACTGTAAACCGAAATAGTATAGCGAAGTCTGAACTTCCCTTACTGTATTAGTTGTGTCAAGTATTATAATACAGAACTGTACTGGGTATGTATAGCAAATGAATAATTACCCAGTACGGAAGCGAATCTTACCTACTTCTACGTCGGAATAACTTTAAATCTTAAGAAAGCGTCCGAAATAACTATCATCATATTGTTTATGTTTCGTGAAATGTAGGTGAAATAAACTACGTAGATCCATAACCCTTTATGAAATAAGTACACGTATATTTTTAAAACCATGAGCTCCATAATATTCTTGAGTAAATATGCTCCGAAACATCTTCCAAATCCGCAAGACCGCTTCCATTCAAGATTCTCCTCGTTCATGATTTCCCAGCTTTATTATATTATGTATTTTTGCCTGACTACGGCAAAGTCAAAATGAAGGGTTATGATTTTACCAGTCTATGTGTGTATGTATCTCAGTTTTAATGATTCTGCAACTTTCAGTGAATGGGCAACTAAAGAGATATTTAATAGTAGAATCAAACTTTTTGAACTAACTTTCTTTATACGAAGAAATAAATTGTAATAAACATAATGAATTTTATCAATGTTAGGAACTATTCCAAATTATTTAACCAAGTTTGTAGCGAAGCTCAGTGTCGACTTTAAACCCAAAAATTAAAAATAGTAAAAATAAAATAAAAATTACTTAGGAAATTATAAACAATGAGACTGGAAGAGATAGAAAGCGTAGTAGTGACTGCAGTCTTAATATTAACAATGCAGTTAGGTATTAAAAAGGATTTAGAAGTTGCCACAGTTTTTGAAAATTTATTTGCAGATATTCCAGTCTCAATTACTAATCTTTGAATTCTTCACCCACTGTTGCCGAGTCGCTATTGAAAGAAAATGTTGATATTTGTAACCATGAATTTAATTTCAACAGCTATGTTAGTGCTAAAGATATTATTAAAACTTTCAATACAAGTGCTGATCTATGGGGAAATTCCGTTGAGGTTGCAAAATGCATAATCAACATTGTAGCGCCTGAATGTGCAATTATTAGTGTACTGACTTGAAGAGTAGTAAAATAATTCCTTTGTTTAAATTAGACAGCACATCAGATTCCACCAACTTTGGACCAATTTCTGTGTTTCCCACCTTTAGTAAAATATTGGAAAAATTGATGCTAGATCAATTACAAGCACATTTTAATAAACATAAATTATTGAACAGTAAACAATTCGGTTTCACAAGGGGTCGCTCGACTACCGACGCTGATGCTGAGCTTCTTGCACATATTTTTGAAGCCTGGGAGAAGTTACATGATGCCTTATGTATTTTTTGTGACTTTTCTAAGGCTTTCGATTGTGTTTCTCATGACACATGGTCAGGACATTGCATCACTATGGAAAACTAGCAGTACTTCTAACAAGAAGTACTGCTTTGGATCTTCTTATTTGGATAATAGTATCCAAAAAGTGGACGTTAACGGCAAGCGATCCCCAGGTTCTATTGTCACTATGGGAGTTCCACAGGGCTCAATTCATGGCCCTTTTTTATTTCTCGTATATTTTAATGACCTACCTTGCCTGATAAAGAACAGTCATGAAATAGTGTTATTTGCAGATGACACATCTCTTTTATATAAGCTTAAGTGACAACAGACAGTAACCGACGATGTAAATAATGTTCTCTCTAAATTAGTGCATTCGTTTAGTGTTAATAATTTACATTTAAACGAGAAAAAGACAGGTGAAAATCAATGTACTAGTAAATGGGGCGAAATTGAACCTTGTGGACACCACTGTGTTCTTAGGTATTACTTTGGACTCGAAGCTACAGTGGGGCCCACATGTAACCAAATTGTCGAAGCTCTGCAGCCTACGCGGTCTATAAAATCCATCATTTGACTGACGTAGAAACAGCTCGATTAGTATATTTTAGTTATTTCCATAGTGTCATTTCATACGGCATTTTGGTGTAGGGAAATGCAGCCAACATTCAGACTATATTTGTGCTGCAGAAACGAGTCATTCGAGAAATGTATAACCTAAATTGTAGACATTCATTGAGGGATAAATTTAAGGAAATAAACATAATGACAGTCGCATTTCAATATGCTTATGGGAACCAGATTTTTGTAAAAAAGAATATTAATCTATATTCTAAACACAGCGACGTTCATAGCAGAAATACTTGAATCAAAGTTAACTTATTGTGCCTACGACTAGGCTCCAAAAAATTAATGATTTTTTTAAGTGCCAAAGTATACGTTTTTACAACAAACTCCCAATTCATGTTAAAGAACTGACTGAGCCTCAATAAATTTAAATCAATTATTTATCAGAAACTCTGGTAAAAAGGTTTCTATAAAGTTAAAGATTACTTGGACGACAAAAAGGCTTGGGACGTATTAAGCTACTCCAATGTGCCCCAAGCAATTAACTATTTTTACTAAGTGTCTTAGAATTAATTTTGTCATTTTTTTTTTATCGATTTTCGTGACGTATATGTGAAGACTATGCGGGTAATATATCGTCGACCGTAGGTTCAATTGAGGTAAGGGACAAAATACCCAAAATGAGTTGAGTATACAGTTTTGTTCAGAATTTTTCGCTCTATCGAATGGTGAATATGAAAAAAAAAACGTATTTTGTCCCTTACCTCAATTGGTCGACGATATATGTTTTTTTTTTTCAGCTAGTTTTAATGATAATTGCCACAGTTTGAGTACTTTATGCGGCCTACCTAAACGTCTTTTCTTCGGTATTGCTCGTCGAGTCGTTGAGTTCTTTAAGTTCTGAGTTGAGCTACACGATTACTGACAAATGCGTGCACTGACTGGACTGGTCCACTCGAAACTGGATGGTTCTAAATAGTAAGGTGTCTTTATTATTTTCATTGCATTAGTTTTCTTTTACTACGATTTTTTATATTTATTCACATGCTGAGATATCAATTAAGAAACAGCAATAAAGTCCTATAGAATTTTCTCTCAGTTTTTACAAAATATAAAAGTTTTACAATGTGCGGTCTGGAGTGGATATTGAATGAAAGCAAACAAACTAACATTCGACAGTTCATAGACTTGTTTTATTTTTTGTTTCGTTACATTTCACTGCGCTTCAGCTGAAGTGTTGACTTTATCTGAAGCGGAAGCGCAGCATATTTTTACAAACACAAAAAAATACAAAACAGTGCTTTTCACGAAAATAATACATATTTTTATTGGATTGGTTCTATAATTTCCGTTTTTTGTAACAAAAATATCGTAGCGAAGTCAAAACTGTATATTGAATTTTTTAAGAAATTTATACGAGGTCTGGGAACGATTCTATAGCCAATTTTTTTTTAGTTCCGACATCTCGCAAGAACTACCTGACAGATTTTGTTCAAATTTTGCATAGATTTTTCCTGTAAGTCTGGTCAGTCCTACGATCAGTCACACCACGCTATTTATTATGGGGGATGAGCAATATTGCAATTTATTCGTATTCTTCTATAGTTTACCGCAAATCTTCAAAAGACGAGCCAAAAGGTTAGAATATTCCATGTGAACAAAGTCTCGGGCAGAAGCTAGTCTAAACTAATAATAAAAATATTATATAGAAAAAAGATTTGATAATTTGTATGTTTGTTTGTAATGGATAAACTCAAAAACTGTTGGACCGATTTTAAACATTCTTTCACCAGTAGAATGTTATAAGTGTACAATATTATCACTGAGTAACATAGGCTATAATTAATAAAGATACTAACGACTCGCTCCTGCTTCGCAAAGTTTTTACGACTTGACAAAACATCAAGATTTCTTAATTATCTATAAGTTTAATATTGTATTATACACATGAACCTTCCGGAATACACTCTCTAAATTATGTTGAAAACCTCATCAAAATCTGTTGCGTATTTTAGAAAAACAACGTGGACATACAGATAAACGCGAAAAGAGACTTTGTTTTATAATATGTATGGATCACTCGGGCGAAGCCGCTGGCGGAAGCTAGTATCAAATAAAAACGTAAATTGTTCTGAAAATGAAAGTGTTCAAAACCGATTCGTATTTTATTTCGCGTTCGATGTTTTGTTTTACTGAGCCGATTTGGAAGGATTTCATTTTGTTAAACAAACATGATAGGTTCAAAAAAAATACGACAAGTTAGCGTGCAACGAATATTTTTGTCAGCCTTCGGGTTACATGTAGGGGTGTGCTATTGACAATTTTTATGCCATTGTATAACGATTTATAGAATACAGCTTCCGTCCTGATTTTATGACTTTGCCTGACTTTTGATTTTATTCTGTCAGACAAAATATATTAAGATACTAGCAACGCCCCGCGGTTTCACCCGCATTAGTCGCGATCCCGTAAGAATATCGGAATAAAAAGTATCCTATGTATTAATCCAGGTTATAAACTATCTGTGTGACAAATTTCATGTAAATCCGTTTAGTAGTTTTTGCGTGAAAGAGCAACAAACATCCATTCAACCATCCTCACAAACTTTCACATTTAATATTATATATATAAATAATACATATTAATATTACATAATATATATATTAATATTATATGTATATTATATTACTTATATGTTACAACATCAGTGATCAAGAAAAGGGCTCTGAGTGAGGACATCTATCTGGCATGTAAGGAGAGATTATCTCCGATGGGACATAAGGAGCTTAGCATCGGATTTAAAGATTTACTTTCTAACCGTTGACAAACCACTCGAATCAAACGGACAACAGTCTAAAGATGGATTTCAATGCTTTCGATTTGTATATTTATTTCTATCTCATCTAAAGAGGATAGAAAAATTTGAAATTTGTTTTCCATATGGAGATTTTTTTCTCTGTTATTTATTGCAGAATGTATTGGATGTGTTTGTTCTGAGTAGTTAATTTTTTCTTTTACTCATCTTTAAAATAATGAATTGTTTTTCGTTATTTAATCGTATTTCGCAATTAAAATAAAACGCTCAGAAATAAATTCTACATAATATTGGTATTCATTACTTATCCAAAATTGTGGTACAATAAGTTGTCGTTAAACTCTGTCTGATTCCTTACACGATCTAGAAATTGTACATTCGTAAAATCAGAATCAGGAAAAAAATACTCTTTAACTACATCCCCACCTCTGCCTAACCCTTCGGGGAAAACCGGCTTAATGTTATGTAATTATATTCCCCAAATTGGACAATTCTAAGATATGGGACATATTGTAACGTGTAGTATCTTGAAAAATAAATCTGCTGATTTTGTGTTCACTTAAATCTACAAAATGTGTGGGAGACTTTCGGCGATTGTTTGGAGGTCTCATTAAAAGTTGTTCATAATCATAAGTACATTTCATTGATACGACGGGCTCAGTGTTGAGCAACATAAGACACGCTGGTAGCATTTGCCCTGAGTCTTAGCGTTGCTGTATAACTTCTGTATCTCGCATTCCTATCTGCCCAGTGACATTGAAAACTGTTGTGGTACCTATTCTTGTACATAAAAATGGGGGAAATAATCGGACAAGACAAACTACAGACCGATCTCTGTGGCAACGATTGTCGCAAAACTGAACACCTTCCTACAGAATAATATTATGTTATATGATGCTTAGCACGGTTTCCGCCAGGGACTATCAATAGAGACTGCTATATTGTGCCTAAAAAAGGCAGTAAACTATTACGTAGATAATCAGAGTTCTGTCTTGTCTTGCTTCCTTGATAATGTCAAAGGCATTTTATATGTTGAATTATGACAAATGATGGGGTCTTCTTTTTCGTGTGGTTAATGGCTAACCTGGTGTCAGAGTTTTTAAGCCACCCATGAGCCTCTGACTTGGCTCCACAAGCTGTCGAGAAATATCTCTCAGGAATGCCGGTTTCCTCACAATGTTTTCGCGTTTAAGCTACGCAAAGCCATTAAAAATTATAAAGATCTTTAGGTACTGAAATGGTCACCAGGTGAATTGTGTGCGTTGGGCTGAGGCCAATTCCGATGAGTTTATGTTGCAGTGTGGGGTCAGACAGGGGGGTTCATAAACGGTCTCATTAGTGAGCTCAGTAGCTTGCAGGCCGGCTGTTATATGGATGGAGTAATAATTAACAGTTACACCGATGATATGGCACTATTGAGCGGGTCAGTCTCAGGCTTGATAAAGCTGTTGAATGTGTGTGAGAGGTATGTTGTGGATACAATGCCAAAAGGAGTGAGTTTCTTATATTTGGAGCAAAGTCGTAAGATATTATTAAGTATATGCTACTTAATAATATCTTAAATATTAATTGTGTTCAACAATGTAAATATCTTGGCCATGTTGTGACCGCAAGCATCAGAGATGATCTGGATGTAGAAAGGGAACGAAGGTTTGGCGGTTCAATGCAACAAGCTTGTCCAAAGGTTTGCTCGTTGCACATGTAAAGTGAAAGTGACGCTTTTTAAAGCATATTGTCAGACATTTTACACGAGCAGCCTCTAGACAAGTTGTACGCAGAAAGTCATCAATATTCTTCGAGTTCAATACAACAATACATTCAGGATGCTGTTGGGGCTGCCACGTTTCTGCAGTGCGTCGGGAAAGTTTGCAGATGGGCACACGGATGGTTTCGCAGCGATCAGACGTAAGCGTGCCGTGTCGCTGCTGCAAAGGGTCCGGGGTAACTCGAACAATCTCCTGAATATCATTGCGGGGAAATTTGGTTGCCCGCTCGTCTATTATTTGTCCAACCTGCATGTCTACTGACATAGTTATTAAGGTTACTAACAAATTATGGACGTTCTTCTGAAATAAAATTATAATGAGGTTTATCTACACCCATGCTATAAAACCTTTAAAAAAGTTTCTGAAACAGTTAGCTTATTGCCAATATTAAAACAGCCAGTGTCATAGTAACCATAATATCATCCAAATGAGTGTTATAATGTTGTACAAAATTTCATTAGGCAACTCAAATTTTAAAAAAAGAACGTTGTCATGCACGCGCCTTTCACTACCACAGCGACGTAATTGGAAAAAAAAACTTATAGGTTATTCGAATTCATTTTTGTTCGATAATAGTATTGTAAAATTTTATTACTTTGTTGTTTATAAAAATTAGTGATACAAGCTTTGATAACACACCACCAGATATTTCTAAAGCAGCAAAGGACATTTCTAACCAATTATTACTAGACAAGTCGAGAAAACAATATTGTACAACACCCTATGGTTTCAGAACCTTTTATAGAGGATTTATATCATGGGTGTAGAAAAAGTCTTGTATGCAACTGTACATAATTAGGTATTAAACCACTCATCTGATACTATTATCACACCCACATTCGTTTTTAATACCCCTTATCATACAACAGTTGCATAAATAACTATAAGGATAAACAAAACCGAAGGTTGCATATTGTAATAACAGCTGTAAAAGTAGACATCCAAAATCATTATAAGTTTACAAAGCGGGGTCACTACCAACATCACTAACAGTAGCATCCTTACGAAAGTCGTACATAACTTCCAAGTAGGTACATCTGTTTACTTGAAGCAGGGCTTTCAAAACTAATCCTTTCTTCACAAAGGTCACTGGTACCTTTGTTCTTGCCAACTGTTTGTTCTATCTCCTCAAGGCTTTTTCTCGAGCCTCCTAACTCAAGGCCAGGGCCTCAGATTTGTAATTCTAGTTCATTTGTTGGACTTTAATTGCTATTAATGGATCTGTTGTGTGTGGGTGAGTGGAAAAGAAATCTCTCGTTAAATTGGACATGATTTTCTTGAACCTGAGTTAATGAAATGAATGGATTGAAAGGTCAATTATTTTATCTTTTCTTGCTCATTTATTAAGAGCAGGCTCCCTAAATTGTATGTTAATTTGCATTAATATTCAGAAAAAGTCATTCATACAATCAAAACGGAACTATAGTATTTGATTTATTGAATCTTTTTCTTTCTATATATAAGATAGTTACGTAATTGGAACATTTTCACTCGATTCATTTTTTATTCGAAAATCGTGTCTTTTTAAAGATTATATTTGAAACAAAAACAAGATCACTCGGCTTTTGTCTAAAATAATTATTGGCAGTAAGAAAATATAGTTTATTATCCAAATATAAAATATTTTTCTCCAGATCAATTATTACTTTTGTTATAAACGAAATATAAAAACTTCTAAAAAAAATCTACCGCCTTCCAAAAAAAAACACTACAAAGTGAAAAATAACTTTAATTTCGGAAGTCGGTGTCTTGGGTTTTGTGTTTTCGTTTTTTGCCACCGACTTCCGAAATTAAAGTTATTTTTCACTTTGTAGTGTTTTTTTTGGAAGTTGGTAGTTTTTTTTTTTAAGTTTTTATTTTTCACTTTTTAGTTGTGGCGCCACACACATTCGAATACCACTACCTATTACCAGTGTCAGGAACTTATCATATCATCTACATACTAAGTGGGAAAAAAAAAACTTATTTTGTAGCTAACTCAAAAACTACCCAAGCAAAGTTAATAAAATTTATATGGGACCAATTTGGGAGCATACCCTTTCAAACAAAAAAATAATTTTCAAAATCGGTCCACAAATGACGGAGAAATCGGTGGACATACATAAAAAAAAAAAAAAACATACGCGTCGAACATATAACCTCCTCCTTTTTGGAAGTCGGTTAAAAAATTGAGACTTACGACATTAAGTTCCGTGCTCGAACACGACCAAAGAGCGCACGTGATGTTCAACTTTATTACTGATGTGTTAGCGTTTAGCACATAGTGGAGTGGTGGGGTGCATGGAAGCGCAGTTTGCGTGGAAATTGTCTTTGGAGTGCTTGGTAGGATATTATTAGATATTAATAGGATAGAATTAATTCATCATATGGCCTGGCCAAGAATAAGTCTGGAGACTTTGACCTCTGAGTTTGTTTCGGTCTTTTTCTCAAAGTAATCAGTTAAGAAACACTGAATTCATCCAGTTTTTAAACATTAGTTATTTTTGGCGCATAGAAGTTTTTTTTAACCGATTAACAGAAATAAGATATCATATATTATTATCATTTATCAATTGGTCAAACGTCTCTGTATTAGGAAGATAAAAAAAAAACTCAGACCAGATAAAACATTACAATCAACATTACCTGGGCGACCGAGCTCTGCTCTGGTGAAAATAGAGAATGCTCATTAAATATTAGGTACAGGAAAGTTTATACTAATCCATGTATATGTATAGTAGGTACCTACTTATTCCATGCTGCCATGATAGCAGGTAGTACTTAGTAATTCCATGCTGCCATGTTATTATTCTAATATCATTAGTCTCATGTCATTATTCATTATGTTGTTCTAAACTTTGAGCGACCGAGCTCTGCTCGGGCGAAAATACGGAGACTAATTTTCCCAGATATGAGACCTAGCTAGATCGATTTTACGCCCCCGTAAACCCCTATATTGCAACTTTCATCGAAATCATTAGAGCTGATTTCGAGAACGTAAGTACAAATATATATACAAACAAATATAAATAATATATAAATATTGCTCGTGTAGATAAATGTTACTAAAAATTAAAATCGAATGCCTAAAATTAAATAAATTTAAATTTTACTCCATATAACACGTACCCAATGAGTCGTTATCTAGTGCCACATTACTGGGCTGTTCATTTTGTTAGCTACAATAGCAACCAGGCTGTTGGAGATATCGTGAACTACAAAACATGAAAACCCGAATTTACATTATTTCCGTTATTAGTCCACGTCCATTACAAATTCATAATGTATATAATTTATGCATTTTCATTAAGCTTTCTCCGTTTCTTTTTCTCTTGAATGTTTTTTTTTACTTTTATAAGTATTATTTGTGCAATCTAGATATTATAATGATTTTTGGTTAATTAAGATTGTGGACAAGAATATTGCAAAGCAGTTTTTTTTTATGAAGTTCACCTCAAGACAATCCTCTTTCGAGTGACCGCACACCATTCGAAAGCGAACTCATTTGTTTTTAAATAAATCATGGCTGATTTCGCTTTTACGCTGATGTCGTTCGCGTACGGTCGGTCGGGTACGCAATGTATAACGGCATAAATAAGTAAGAGTCTATTAACTGCTCCCAAATTACCATGTTTATTTAAATCTTTATTTTTATTTATTTTTACATTCGCCCTTGACATATTTACTATTCTATTATTTGACATTATATACTTTTTTTTTTGTGGCTTTTGTGGACATGATAATTATTCAGATTGATTACAGTTGTAATAGCAATCATATAATTGCGTTTTATTTAAAATAGGTTTTTTACTTTTTTTAATTAATTAATTTTTTTGTATAGATTCTTTTCTACATATTTTGTGAATGTGAGAACGCTGTAGGCTTAGTGGATTGTAGACCTGTTGACCATTTTCTATTTTGTTAAGTACTTGGTACTTATTGAAAGACCTACACTGTCCTCCCATACCTAGAAACACTGTTATTTGAAAGTATTGTAAAAGCCAATTATTTTTAAAAGAGTAACCGTGGAGTTTCTTGCCGGCTCTTCTCCATAGGAAACGACCAATTGGAACCGTGCACCTAGCTTCTGACGTTTCATAAGTGCCCATGTAGGTTTATGTGAAATAAAATATTTTGATTTTGATTTTGAATGTACGTACGTACGCGCCGCTGACGTCAGCGTCGCAGTATGGTGCTATATAGAACAAAATGTATATACGCACGCACAACCGACGTACGCGACCGACATCAGCGTAAGAGGAATTCCGGCCTTAGTTATGAGGAATACGACGCGAAAAGGAGGAGGAGGATTTGTAATTTTTAACATTTGTGCTACTGAAACTTTTATGTCAGTCTACTAGGACGTACTAAAACATTGTTTTAGTTAAAGTTGTCGCGTTTTAGGATGGCAATAGCTGTCATTGCTCTTTCCCTAATATCTCTCCGTAGGAACCCAAACAATAATCTATGTATGGCTTTTTGTTATTGGAACATGTTGAAGATTACGGGCCGTGCACGAAATTGACTGATTTTGATCAGTTTTGTTCATTGGTTGTAGAAAAGGAAAAAAAGAATAACAAAACTGTTTGTGATTTGAAAAGTTGAGTTCTTTGTTTAGCATGTGGCGGAAAGGGATTTTTCAAATAAATTAAAAATCACTAATATTCGCAACAATTTTCTGAAAAATAACGCAAGACTGACGTTTGATCATTTTGTTACAAGAAACTACTTTTGATGTTGAAAATTAAAAAATATCGTCAACATCATTAATATGGTCTAATTGCATGTGGCTGAACCACTTTTTTCAACTTCCAAACAAAATAATTAAAAAATGATGTTTATAAAACCATTTTTTTTTAAACCCAGTCAGTAATGTATTTTTTCCTATTATTTAGCAAACCATATCATTAAATTTCAAAATCAGACATTATTAGCCTTCAGTTATCCTTGAGATAAAATCATATTTTTATTTTACGATTATTCAATATCTTCATTAAGTAAATCAAAGGCTATTTTGTGGGAGTACATAGCCATAACCTAACGCTACAGTAAAGTTTGGCAAAGGATTAAATAAATAATTTCCAGCCATTTCATTGGTTTATCGTTTCATACATTTTATTTCGTTGTTGGTTGTTCACAATTTATTTTAACTCTCCGAAAATGTTATTGTAATTTTATTTCATTAATTTTATCACTGTCTTAGATGGAATTAATGAATAAAATGAAATTATACATACCTACTACATTTAAGTATATGATCCCTTTGTGGATATTTATTACAAAACAATAGGTGAATTCAGATGTCTCTCAGACAAAATCACATAATATGTTGTTGGTCACACTTCTGCTAAGTTTAGCATAATTATTAATACTACTTATTAGCAAAAATGTATTTGCACAAGGAAGCAATTTTAATAGCACTGTTATGTCTATTTTTATCCAAACAAGAGTTTTCATCTCAGAACTTCTACAGTATCTAATACCTAAGTAGTTGGTTGGCGTATATTTGTTTTAGTTCCTTAATACACAAACACACTTGGCACGGTTCGCGAGACTTAAAGCTTCCAAAATTAGCATATTCTGCGTTTGCAATTTGGTTTTCAAACATGTAAACAAATATTGTTTCTGAAAAATAACTTTAACACCCAAACATAAAGTTCAATTCGCGCTAGAAAAATTTGACGACTTTTTCAATAATAAAAGTCAGTCCAAAAACAAATTAATTTACACTAAAATTAATTTTTCTTTTAGTGGAAATAACGTCAATTTGGAAACAAGGAATTAAATATGGAATAGTAAATTACTATCACTACTGGTAGGTAATTAAGGAATAATATCCTCGGGCGTTGGTTCCGTACGGAACTTAATAAGGCAATAAAGATTTTGATACAATGCTCATGAAACAATAAAGGAAAGAATTAATAAAGATGAAGAGGTTATAATAGAATAAGCATTCTATTATTCTAATAATTATATACATTGCCTGAGGTCTGAATAAAGATAAACGTGGGTAGGTACTGCAAAAATACGCTAAAAATAATAAAATATTAATATATCAATTTTTATATCTATATTTATATATATAAAAGCGAAAGGTCACTCACTCACTCATCACGAAATATCGAAAACCACTTGACGTATAAAGATGAAATTTGGCAGGCAGGTAGTTTATAGTTAGTAGACGTCCGCTAAGAACGGATTTTTGGAAATTCGACCTTTATGGGAGTTAAAAGGGGGGAATTTGTTTGTATGAAAAATCTTATTCCTTGAGTTAACAAACTTGAAACTTGGCACGAATACTTATCTATATAAAGTTTGCCATTTTTAGTTTTTCTAAACTACCCCCTAAAGGAGGATAGGGGGTGTCAAAGTTTGTATGGCAGAATTTTAACGAGTGGTCTGATTAACTCGAAACTCAGTACTTATAATTAAAACTGAAAATAAATAAAAACTTATATCAGGGTTTTTTGAAATGTACCCCTAACGGGGTGAAACGAGGTATTCATTTTTACAGTGGAGGATTTTATTGTGCGGCTTGATTAACTTGAAAATTGGTATAAATAATAATCTTTATGTCAACTAATGGAAACGTCACAATAGATTTTTCAAAAATTATTATCACGCTATCTGCTATGGGGGATGAGCAGTATTGCATTATGTTCGTATTCTTCTATAGTTTACTGCAAATTGTAAGACTAGCCAAAAGGTTAGAATATTGCAGATAGTTACGGATTTAGCCTTTTAAAAGATTATCATTACGCCATTATGGAGCTAAGCAGTAAATCATAACATATTCAGGGTGGATTTTGAGATGGGGCAATAAGGGCAGGTGCCTTAACCGTTAGCGCTACAAGAAAACGGTCTCAGGAGACTGTCCTTAACTATTTGAAACATTTTGATTCGTATTAACAGATTTTGAAAATAAAAATACAGTTAGCAAGAAAATGGCTAATTTTCACAAAAACTTTTTTGATGCCAGTCGATCCTATTTTTATTACTAGTATCAAAAAACTATATCTGGCCAACTGAGGTTTGAGTACGAGAAAATTCAGAAATTGCAAAACAACTTCCCATACATTTCGTTGGATATGAGAGGAGATAAAACACAATAAATCTTTGTATGATGAAAAAACTTTTTAATGAGGTACTTACTATAATTTAAATCAACATACTATACAACAGTTGAATTATTCCAATACTTCACTGGGCTGAATAAGGAACGAATGTAGCAGATAGTTACAGATTTAACCTTTTAAATGATTATCATCCCGCTATAATTTTATGGAGGTAAGTAGTCAATAATGAATTCATCCATACTTAATATGGATTAAGTATATATTAATACTTAAATATTATAAATTCGAAAGTAACTGTATGTTTGTCTGTATATTACCTTTTCACGGCTAAACCACTGAATGGATTTCGATAAAATTTGTTAAAGAGATAGATGGCATCTTGGAGAAGGACATAGGGTACTTTTTGTCTCAAAAATAATCCTAAAAGGGGTGATACAGGGGATGTGAGTTTGGTTTGTATGGCAAATCCAGTATTTCTTAAGTTAGGGATATGAAAATTCTAATTTATGCTTTTGTTAAAAAATAAAGAATTACGCATTTCAGCGTTTTTGTAAAATCATCCCCCAAAGGGGTGATTTTAAAATTCACATGTAAAATTGTTTTTTTTTGTCTTCTTTTCAAGAGATTTAAGGAATTGGAAGGATGGGCATAGTCCGTATCTTGAATTAACATTTAGTCTTTATTTCATTAAAATCGGCCTACTCTGTTAAAAGATATTACAATTTAAAGTCAGAAACTAACCTTTCTAACTTGTAGGTATTGCACAGCACAATGGTCCACCTTACGGACTAAGTGCGGAAATCAAACCCTATAACACAGAACATAGAACATACTCGTATAGGTATTATGTGTTCAATGGCGGCACTAGAGTAGATATTACAAATTAATGGTGGTGATAATAGTAAAATTAATAATTAGTACTTTAAGTAAGGCATTTTGAATCATATAAACCTGTTTTATTCATATTAAAAAGCCGGACAAGTGTGAGTAGGATTTGCGCCCTGAAGGTTACGTCTCAAAGCTGTGCTTGCTCGGCTTCCCGAATTTCCAAATCAGGATTGAAGGACAAACTTAACTTTGCAGTTTATAAATAACTACAAATTACCATTTTCGAATTTTCCTCTTCACTTGACCTTGCTTCTCGCCAAACTTCATGCTGCTGGGCCAACGGAAATTACCAAATAGACTGGTTTATTTGCGAGTGTCAAAATATGCGTCATAAATGGCCGTATTTTTTTATTGCGTTGACTTGGAAGTTTGATTTTCGTTACAGATCCAAGAGACCGTAGATCTACTAAGTTTTTGATGTCTATTTCAACTTGATGCCTCCACGCGTTCCTGAGAGAACAGGTCTTGACAGACAACGAAGTCATCCTTTAAGGGTTTCCATTTTTCATTTGTACGGAACTCTAAAACAGATTTATTATATGCGTGTTACCTTTTCATGCCGTAACGGCTGAACGGATTTAGATGAAAGGCATATGGATAGGCCATGACCTGGGTTAGGACACAGGTTACTCTGAATCCCGGTTGTACGTTCCCGTGGGATATTTTCCGACATCCACGCAGGCAAAGCCACGGGCAAAAGCTAGTACTTATCTTATAAAATACAAAACAATTGATCTCTATCTACATAATATTTTTTGAGAGAAAGGCACAGTTACTTACCTACTACATTTGGATAATTTCTAGTTTTAATAAGGATCAAATTTGCAAAACACATATTCGTGAGTATGAAAATGACAATGACAATCCCAAGAACGCATTCCTCGACGACCCAACTGTAATTGCTACAACAATTAAAATCTTTTGTTTGAGTAAACATAAATGCAAACGATTTTAAAATTTAATATCCACGATTCGTACATAACATATAGCTAGTTTTAAGACCCAATTCATATGCACGAATGATAGTTATTGTGCTTGTCGCAAAAACTTAAATCAAAATGCTTTAGTATATCGTTTTATTTTCGATTCCAAAAACCGTTCCAATTTACATTACGTTTACGTCGAACGTTCGTGCTACGAACTCAGTAATACGTACATTAAATTGTGAGACTAAGGAATAACCAAGACGTTATTCCGCTATTTCTACGATTTAATTTGTTTCGAAATTGCAAACCACACTACGGAACTTAAGAACGGAATCTGTGTCAGTGTGTTTTCATTTCAGCGTGAATTTAAAACATTATAAATTAAAGAGCTGTACTTTTTAAAAGGTAATCTATTCCATTTAGAACCAAAACCTGTATTCTATTTTTTATTTGGCTGGTAGATAAGAAATAAATTTTACACATAGGTAGTTAGTTGAATGAAAAGTTTTGCTAAATCAGACGTTTGGTCGTACGGTTCCACCAAAAAATAAATGGACAGTCAGTGATACAATTTTTCACAAAAAATGGTTCATTTCAATTTGAAATAAGGCAAAAATATGGTTTTGGAACGAAACGTAGGTATTTCATCAATGAATTTTTCTCAAATTCTGTGAAAACATAAAAGCTACTACTCAACTATTCTGTGTACTTAGTATATTAAAAAAAAAATGAGGGATTTATAGACTTCAGGTTTGTAAAACGACGTGATTGAAACTGGGAAAAATAGGGCTGTGAAAACAGGCATACACGCTTGCGAACAAAATAAAAGATAATAACTCGAACAATTTAATCATCGTAATTACCGCCATCTTAAAAAGGTAACCCTATCGTGTTCTACATTTCGCAAAAAGATATTAAAATATTTGGTTAAAGTTTAGAAACGTGCCGCCTCGATAGATCGTAGGGGACGGGGGAGGATTAGTATTACCCCCGCTGGAAATGCATAGTTTTTAAAATGATTTATATGAAACGGTTGATAAATGAAATGTAGAGGTGGATGGGAGGAGAGAGGAAGAGGGCAAGTCCTTCCCCCACCCACTAGTTCGCAGGAGCCTCATTTTCAAGGTCAACGTAAAAGGTCTCGAAGATCAAAAAAAAATGTGGAGCGATTCTGGGGACCCTCTAGAAACCCCAAATAACCTCACATTCTTTTTAGCGTGGCGGCACGTTTCCATACCCAACACAAATATTTCTCTGTTATGAACGATCTTCAGTTTTTTTTTATATCCATGGAGTTTCTTGCCCGTTCTTCTCCATGTTAAACTACTACGCTTTAGAATGGGCAACTAGCTTCATATTTCTGGCTGACCGACTCAAACAATTCAAAAATGATTGTAAATGGTTTAATTGAAATAAATGGTTTGAGTTTGATTGTGATTACAATACAATAGTGTATATTATAAAAAATATTGAGGAACATAAGTATAAAAAGCGGCCAAGTGCAAGTTGGACTCGCCCATGAAGGGTTCCGTAGCAGCAAGTAACATTGAATGAAAGGTAAATTGCGGTTTACGATTTATGACGTATTAAAAAAAAAACGACTTGCTAGATCTCATTCAAACCAATTTTTAGTGGAAGTTTACATGGTAATGTACATCATATATTGTTTTTAGTTTTATCATTCTCTTATTTTAGAAGTTACAGGGGGGGGGACACACATTTTACCACTTTGGAAGTGTCTCTCGCGGAAACTATTGAGTTTAGAAAAAAATAATATTAGAAACCTCAATATCATTTAGACCTATCCATAGATACCCCACACGTATGGGTTTGATGAATTTTTTTTTGAGTTTCATGTCTAAGTATGGGGAACCCCAAAATCATTTGTTTTTTTTTCTATTTTTGTGTGAAAATCTTAATGCGGTTCACAGAATACATCTACTAACCAAGTTTCAACAGCATAGCTCTTAGAGTTTCGGAAAAAGTGGCTGTGACATACGGACGGACAGACAGACAGACGGACAGACAGACAGACATGACCAATCTATAAGGGTTCCGTTTTTTTCCATTTGGCAACGGAACCCTAAAAACGTATAGAGCAAAATACTAAATGGCAAAAATATATAAGATAGGTTGGCAATAGTGCCTATTAGATTCAAAAACATACGTGGTAGCTAAACCTAGTTTATTTAATCCTTCCTATTAACTTCAAAGTGTATAAAAAAGCTAAACCAATCTTGGAGATAGCGGAACGAATAAAAACGAGTTAGTGTAATAGCTAGCCAATTAGTAAAATTACGCTGCATGAGGAGTATGAAATTTGGCACAGTTAAAGTTTATAATATGGAGGAGTGCAGAAGGCTAATATTTTTATATAATATGCATTAGAAATAAATTTAATTATTAAAAAAAAACATTACACACACTACCATGCGTTTGACACACACACACTTTTTTGTTTATGGTTAAAGATGGCTACCTTAGAATAATGACATGGCAGCATGGAATTTGTATGAATTATCCTAAACTATCTTATCAAACTTAAAATTTAAATGAATTATGGTCGAATTTCGACCACTGCGCGACCATTAGTACTTTTAAATCTGTTTTATAGTTAATTATGTTGAGAGTACGGGGGGAGGAGGTATCTTGTCAACATAATTTTTAAAGGGTTATGGGTTATACGTCGGCAATCCGTTAAAGGGATGTTGGAGAGGTCATTTACCACCAAATTACCTCTGATGACCTCTATGCCAATGTCAGCCTTATTCGAGTAAATTGACATTTTATATTTTAAAATGTATGAAATATAAATTTATGCAGAAATAAGAGCGCGCTGTTGGATTTTCAACGTTTGGCGCCGATCCGAGCGCTTACATTAGCGTGACACATTCAAGCAGCATTTCTCTCCGCCTTTTCGCCCTAAAAAAGTACTTACCATACATTGTTCCGATTTTGTCAGCCAGTTTGCGAGAGATTGCACCGTCACATAACGAGTCGAAGCAGGCGCTTAAAGCCCGGGCACATGCGCTGGAACCGATCTGAGAAACAAAGGGAAGTATTAGTAATTTAGTTGATCCAAATCTGCACTAATGTTACATATAGAAAAGATTTGTATTAAAAAAAAAATACCAGTAGAATGATTAAAAAAAAAAAAACAATATGTTTTATTTCACATAAACCTACATAGGCACTTATGAAACGTCAGAAGCTAGGTGCACGGTTCCAATTGGTCGTTTCCTATGGAGAAGAGCCGGTAAGAAACTCCACGGTCCTCCACCATAAATTATCATTGAGTAATATAGGCTATAATTTGTAAAGAAATCACGCGGGCGAAGCCGCTGCCGGAAACTAGTCTAATACAACCAGATAAAATAAGCTCAAGTTCTGAAAGTAGGTAGGCAATTAATAGGAAAGTTTCTCGAAAAATACGTAGGCAGGTACAGGTCGTGCGCCCGATGGGATTACCCACCGGCAGAAATGAATAACTTCCATACAAACTGTCATTCCCTGTTTAACGCTTTAGGGTTTTTTATCCCTTTAGGGGATGAATTATCAAATCCTTCCTTAGTGCTCATCTTTGTTGCACACCTTTGTTGGCGTGGGGTGACCTGTGCTACTAGTATGCTGCGAGTGGAGAGAGCACAAAGAGTGATCCTAAAAGTCCTTTTAAGAAGCTTATCAGGTACCCGACTGTAACTTTGTACCAACAATGCTCCGTACTCACAGTAAGACAGATCTATGTGCTTCCGTCCTGCGTAAGCAGGCTACAATACTATATAAGATAAGCCGAACAACAAGCGCAGGAAGGACTTAGTTTGAGAAGTTCAACCGCATAGAACTGCTCTCGCCAGTATTTTTTTTAAATATAACTTGCTCTCGACTCTACAACCGTATTAATAAAATAAATTACTTAAATAATTTAGCAAAAAATAAATGCAAAAAAGAATTACAAAAGCTATTACTAAAGTTAAATTACCTGGAGACAGAAGAACTTCAAAAACCAATACAAAAGAGGTATTTCAAAAACACAGGCGCATACATACACTCACACAATCACTCACCCGTGCACTCTCGTGCACACCCACAAATGTTCAACATAAGTAAATAAACAACTAAATTTTAATTTTAGAATCTATTTTTATATTACTACTACTGTCTTTTTTTAAATTTTTTTTTACATATTTTTTACGAGTTCACAATGTATTACGCTTTACGTTAGATTTTATAAAAATGATGTAACCTAGTTTGGAAGGCGCTGGTGTCTGTGATACAATGATTTTTCATTAGTTATGCGTTGTCTGTCAGTGGATTTTTAAGCTCTCCTATCGATAAGTGTAAAAAAGAACATCACAGTTTTGTTCACTTCCAAACTGTTAACCGTTGTCTGAATGGATACTTGAAGGAGTTTCTAAGTTACATTTTACAGAATAATAGCACGACACCTCATTTATAATCCTAATTTGAGGTTTACGCTTACTCTGTTACTTGTTCTATTTTCACAGTATTTTTGCTGTTTTGTGGTTAGCCTTTAAATACTGAAACTATATATAGATTTACTTCTTTTATGTAGCGTGGTTATAGTTTTACTTTCCACCCGCACATTGCGTGATATAACAATATAAGAAATGATATCAAAATCTTTAACCCAACGGAGCCTCGGGTATATTGATCGTTCCAGAAAGCACTAGGTAAATCAAGTATTGATCAAAATACTTCTGGCCTGTTTTATTTGCCTACACAAAACCATTATGCCTGCTTGTACCACGCAGTTAATGAAACAAGACCCCATAATGAATGAATGAATGAAACCCCTTAGGTACCTTCGAGTGTTGTTCCAAATTCAGTTTTGAGTAGTGTAGCTGTAGACTTCACTTCGAAATTCAAACATTGTTGAGGTGATCAGAATCAAATTAGATTCGGTTTCGAATTGAACAAGTATTATGCGTACCTAGTATAATTAAAATTGTGACAATATAATGGAACTGTTCCATTTTCGTTATCACATACACTGTTCCTAATGTGACAACTGGTAAAATTTAGAGCAAAAATACCAGTCAGTTTAAATTTCCAAGTTTTATTAAACTGTTTGTTGGAAAAACGGTTCGTATCTTGCTTTTAGTATGCTAATAACGTTGCTTGAAATATGAGTCACCCAATTTAAAAGGTGGTTGATATTTTTGTCGTAAACTGAGTCTACCTATTTTACCTAGAGGTAGGTATTTTTAATTCATATGTACTCGCTTTTAATCAAATTAAAGAAGACATAAACCTTTTAGTTAATTTCTATGGTTTGGTTGAAGGTTAGAATTGTAATTGGTTAATGTCTTTTTTCTGCAATTATTTAGTTATCTATTCACGGATAATTCAAGTTAAGGTACAATTCCATAGCCGTCTGCAGGCAGCAGCAGTAGGCGACGCCGACGTGTCGCTAACTAGAGAAGGTATTTCATAGAAATACATAGAAACCAGTAGTGTCGCGGCCACACGTCGCCTGCTGCTGCAGCCTGCAGTCGGCTACAGACTAGTACGTTTAATTAACAAATCATTTCTGCAAAAAAAATCTGTATCTTTTTTTTACCACGTTTATGATCTTCAAAGTTATTTTATATCAAAAAGTACCTAAGTAACTATTGTAAGAACATAATGGATCTTTCACTACGAAACTAATCCGTTATAAGAAAAGCCTGTACCCTAATTGCGTAATTCACGATCAATCACAATTTGTTTCGATTTGAAACAGATTGCTAATCCATTGCTTCAAAGGTTGGAAAAAAATCTGCTCAACAACGTAAATAACGCAATGAATGTTGTTGAACTGTCAAAATGAAACAATTAGTATTTATTCGGAGATAATATTTTTGCACTCATCGTCATCATCATGTTTACTCTTAGCTAACGGGATGATGCCATCGCACTCTTACCGGGTGTCCTAATAGATTGCGACTTCACGACCATCGTAAGTTCACGCGAATATTCATATTCATATTTATTTCACACAGAAATTCGCGCGAATAAAATGTTTGATAACTAGTTTGCGCGAACTTAGTTCATACACAACATTCTGATATACCAAACAGGTGGCCTTACTATTCCCATGTCTCAATAAAAGCGACCGTCGCCTGAAAGCGCGATTGTGTCGTTCTAGCGAAGATCTGGGGGCCTACCACCAGCTCATACAGCAGTATTATTTTAATATTACTTCAGTGTGGGAAAGAGATGGAGCTATACGTCCTGTAGAGCTTCATCTCTTTCCCACACGTGATTGACAATGGAGCACGCTTGCCTAGAAGCAACCTATTCACTTCTGACTTAAAGACGCCCTGGTTAGCTATCAGGAAAAACAGAATACGGTAGGGAGTTTCACTTCTTAGCTGTACGTACAATGAAAGTATTCCCAAAACGCTTTGTGCGTATGGGTGAAATTTTACACCATGTTACGGTAGTGCATCGCCTTACGCCTTGTTGATGGAGCGAAATTTAACTGTGCAATTCCAATGCACACTCTCCTACTACAGCTACGTTGTCGCGATAACGCGAACTACAGTTCGCGCTCTCTCGGACGTAATAAAATCGCGGCGTGATTTTGTCGCGCATTGGATTTTCAACTCTCGGTGTTAAGCCGAGCATTGAGAATCCAACGCTCTGTGACGCACTCTCGTCCCAGCGCGTTGAAAAAACATACTGTCAGATTTTCAACTATCGACGCTGAGCAGAGCGTTGAAAATCCAGTGCACGAAATAAAATTGCCGCGATTGTATTACGTCCGTGCAAACGTCGGCTTATACAGCGAGACGTTCAGCGGTGTGCGAGAGAGAGCGACAACCTGGCATCCGAAATGTAACCGATCGGTTGACAACTCAGCGACGATACCTCGGTGTCATGACAAAAATGTTGGGTAAGGTTAGTGGAGCTCCTCATTACACCCTAGCTTTTAAAAACGGTAAAAAGTTATAAAGGTACTTACTAAGTACTCCATGATCATATTCCAACCGATGATGAAGGCGATGAATTCACCAACGGTCACATAGCTGTACATGTAAGCGCTTCCAGTAGTGTGCGGCACACGGACTCCAAATTCGGCGTAACAGGCTCCTGTATGGACAAAAATAATTATTTAATAATGGATATTCAAAGAAATAACAAACGGAATAAGAAAAATAACATGATTAAGAGGGCGCCATATTCAATATTAATTTGACATCACATAGCCAGCGGACGATCAAGACGCTTCCAACAATAGGTACCTCATTTATTTGTCAAATTATGATTAGTTGTTTAGAAGTTATGACAGAACTGATGAACAAACATACCCACATACATACGTATACTTTTAGGGGTATGAGGAACAGAGTGTAAAGTTCACTCATACACCATAGAAAAGGAAGGATCCTCCGACCAGACGGGTGTTGTGTCTGGTGGGCAACTGCCCATCGGTTTGAAGTTGAAATCTTGTATGTATGTCAATCGCTCGGTAAACTCTAACTGCGCGATGCAGGATTTGTGTGATGTCATGTCTATGATGCGTAGTTCGTATGTGGCGGTGTAACCGCTACATCACATACTAAAACGAAGCAAAAGCAGTACGAATATTTAACGATCATAACAGGTGGCGTTCTGTAATTTCTGCGTACCCCAATGAGAAGAAGGCGTGAGTACCTATGTGTATCCTATACTATTAAACGAGCAATATTTGTAGATATATTTATTTGTTTGTATATAGATCTTTCTTTACTCACGTTCTCGAAATCGGCTCTAACGATTTCGATGAAAGTTGCAATAGAGGGGTTTACGGGGGCGAAAAATCGATCTAGCTAGTCTAATCTGGGAAAATTAGTTTTCTCCGTATTTTCACCCGAGCAGAGTTCGGTCGCCCAGAGATTAGAACAAGATAATGAATAATGACATGATATTATTAACATTAGAATAATGATCATGGCAGCATGGTATTGGTTAGTGCCTACTATCATGGCAGTATGGAATAAGTAGGTACTATCCTATACTATTAAATGAGCATTCTCTATTTTCACCAGAGCAGAGATGTGCGCTTTTTTAAATCTCATCAAAGAGACTTCATGCCTTTTTGTGCCCACTGTGAAATAAATAAAATATGACAAGTTAACATAATATTTCATTGAATTATATATTGTTCTCTACATTTTAACCTTAATTTGCTTAATCAAAACCTTATTTTGTGTTTATTGTAATTTTTTATACAGGATATTACAAAACCAGCGCGCCATTTTCCATAAATACTTTTTATCGTTTTCGTTGTGTGGTTAATTATTATCAAAAATACGAAATCTAAAAGTATTGTCACCAACCGACGTAGAATAGTAGATTGTTATACGAGGGGCTAAAATAACCCATTGTAACGAGGTAGTTTTACTCCCGAGCTTTAGCGAGGGAGTAAAATAGAAACCAAGTTATAATGGGTTTTAGCGCCGTGTGTTACACTCTACTTTTCACTACGATTGCGAGAAAATAAAATAATCCAATACAATATTAATTTACCTTTATAAAATTCAAATCTGTAAATGCGATTATCGCCATTTTGATGACAGTCGAGGTCGAGGATAAAACATAAAAAAATGGGGATTTCGAACATCCAAACTCCACCACAGGGGCAGTAAATACTACATCATTTAATTATTTGACGAGTTCATCCATTGTTCAAGTTAAATAAGTAGTGGTAATTAAGTTTTTGATACCCAGTCGAAGTTTCGCGCCAATCGTGCGAGTTTACATTTTAACTTTTCACAAACATACACATGTAGATACGATTTAAAATGTGACAAATATTATTAAAAATGTTATACACAACTAGAAAATGCCCAGATCTTAACGTAATATACCAACACGGGTCCAATAACACGTAATATTAATTACCACTACTCAATTTGTGTTAAAAATCGCCGACCATTTTTTTTTAAATTGTAATGATGTGCGAAAACGATCATGCCAAACGATTTTTTTTTCAATTTTGATCGACTCGATTAATTAATATGTCAAATGTGAGAAATCGAAGATTTAAATAAAATTGTTTTAAGCATTAAATTAGAGAAATATTCTAAAGATTTCGCGCTAATGCCTTTTTTATTTCTTCTGTAGCCGCAACGCAATGCTCGCATTCTACCGAAGAGATAGCCGCATTTAGTTCCATTTTCAAAAATAAAATGTTCTTCTTTTTTTTGTGAACAAGTAATAAGTCGAGTCCATACTCATGATTATTGTGCAAAAGAATAAAGACTTTTTCGTTTTTCAAGGCTCGTCGGAAAAGACAAAAAATTAAAAAAAATATACTTTTTCCCATAGAGCAAGAAATGCAATTTTTTCCCCGCTCTGGTACTCTACAATGACGGCCTTTTTGAGCAAGAGGAGTGAAAAAGTTTTTAAAAGAAGGTCCGGGTAGGCAGTACCTGGCAACAAAGTTCAGTTGAACTTTATAAATCTAAATGTATGTATCATCTCTATAACGTAATTACGTTATTGTAGCATAAGTTCTTACAAAAAGTCTGTTTTTTCCTCGCAAGTGTGTTGAAAATCGTCGTTTAGAACGCGTGAGTGAACATTGATCATTACACACTTGTATCATAATGTGCTATTATCTTATTACTCCGCAGACGCGGTAGCTGTATACCGAAACAAACTTAGATATGTGATCTCTTTATCATATATAACCAATATTACAATGAAACGGGGTTATAACAATTTAAAAAAAATACCGTCCCATATTCAGTAAATTGTACTCTGCCATTCAATCAAATGACCCGTAGTTACCACCTCTCGATTTACTGGCCGACCGAATCGCGGCGGAACTTTTTATTCATTCATTACACGAGGATTACTCATTATTATGTAGGATAGACGGCAGATGTGTTTTCTAATTGAGGGGGATACGCTAAGGTAGTCCGTGTGAGAATTGGGCTTAAAACAACATTAGAAAAGAGTAAAGTGATTGGGATTGACAGAGTCGTGGGATAAAATTGTACAAATCGGCCCGAGTACAGTGCAGAGAAAGAGAGAGTGTTAATTTGGTCAAAAAGAAAATCCAAGATGGCGACTCTGAAAAGGTCATTGGGCATTTTTGACCCGGGTACCTCGAAGTACGCGTCCATTATTGAAATGTGGTTTGTTTTGAAGGTTTAAGGGTTAAAATTTCACGGAATATATTTATTTTAATTCAAATGTATGGGGAAAAAAAGTTATATGTAGTTCAACGCAAAACTTATATTGTGAAAAAAAAGTGTTTTACTTCTCATAAATATTATAGGTAGGTAACCATTTTCAGGTCTTAAACATACTCTGACTAGTTTCGTTAGTGGTCGCTGGTGGGTCACAGGTCCGAACAAAGAGGTTAGGTAAGGTTTTTTTTTCGGCTGGCTTGGGAAATATTCATGGACTCCCAGACTGCCTCACAGGTGAGCCAGTCCATTAAAAAAAAACTAAAAATATGATAACCTAACCTAACTAAAACTATTAATAAACTAATATAATGATGGCGATGGCGTCGAAAAATTTCTCCGCATCGCTGTCGACGATTAAATGAATTCATAAGGACTTACCGGAGAAGATGGAGGCAAGGGCGGCGATTATAAAGCTAATCACAACGCCAGGGCCTGCGAACTTCCGAGCAACCATCCCAGCAACCAGGTACATGCCGGTGCCGACACAAGAGCCGACACCGAGAGATGTTAAATCCATTGTCGTTAGGCATCGCTGTGAAAAAAAAGATATAGTTACTTCAAGTTGAAAGATAACAAGAGAAAGTTTCTGATACCTATAATAAAGAAACATCAATTATTTGGTTATAAACTTTTATCTTTAGAGCCAGGTTTAAACCAACGAGTCATATTTTATTTCAAAATTTATTCCGACAGTGGTGCCGATTCTCTTGACACAAATGCCTCTAAACTAGATTAAAAATCACCAAAATTTAGTTTATTCCTGTGAAACGACGATTTCCCTTTCTGAAGTGGACTAAAGTGACACAACTTAACTATATTTTAGTTTGACAGCACTAAGATGGCACTGAGATATTAATTTAGTGAAAATGGCAATTTTGCTAAACTGAATTTGACGCTTTTCACCTAAAATTTAGATTTTCTAACTAAATTTGACTATTTTATCGCGATTAAAAACGTGTGGAATAAAATTGGTTGTCATGAACTTTAAATTCACACCCAACACCTCGACTTCAATTGAGAAAACAGTACCGTATTTTTTGTTTTCTTTTGCTTTTATCTCAAAAAGGGTGTGTCCAATCACAATAATAATGAAAATTTCGACCCCCTTTATAATACCCTTAAACCCCTAACACTCAACATGTAGGTGATATTTTTTTTCCACACAAAAAGTTAAAGTTCCATATAAAACAATCGAGGCTGCCCCCCATGCGCGCCTCCGGCTCTAAAAAAATTCACGTGGTAGGTATCACGTGTGGAGTCGCAATTGTCAAATTCGATTTAGAAGTGTCAAAATTATTTTTAAATTTAGAGAACTTATTTTGCAGAATAGCTTTGAGATTCTCATAGTCAAAAGTAAGGAATTTGAGTGATAGTTTAGTTGGTTTAGTTCGGTGTAAAAGAGAATCGGCACTAATGTTAGAGTTCTAATTACCAAAATCGGTTGTGAAACCGAGTTAAAAGCCCGCTGTCGAAATATGAAAATAGTGATGGCGCACACACTCTCAACAACTGAAAAAAAACTGTTTCGTTTATAAAATGACAACGTTTAAGTATAAAATATATTTTTTTGTAACTAACACTATGGGCCTTGGTTGTCTGAAAATATTTATTTTTATTTTTTATAATTAGTGTTAAATTGTATATTACAAACATGTTTATACAATAAGTTTACAGAGTCATATGGTATGAACCATAAGATGCATACGCAGCGAAAGCTAACGCGGAAAGGAAATCCTATCTCCTTCTAAGAGAATTTTATTTCTTACCGGAAAAGGTCTGCCCTAAGGCTATTTAACAAATGTTGCAAGTATTGCTACAATTTATATTTCATATGAGTATCCCTTTTTTAATATGGCAATAAAACTGAGTTTCATTCATTCGTTTGCTTTGTGTAAAATGAAGGAGGCTTTGAAAAATTCTTATTGAAATAAAATTAGAGTTTATTACAGAAGCCAAAGGTTTAAATTTAGTTTCCCATATTCCAATAAAAAATACAAAATAGCCACATTTTGTTACGATTCGTCTTATTATAAATTATTGTGAGTTAAAATACAGGTATGTATAAACCTTTCGGAATAAACTCTCTAAATTATAGTGAAAACCGTAACAAAATCCACTTTGTGGTATAAACGAATTAAGAACACACGTACAAACATAAAAAAACAACTTAGTTTATAGGTTCGAAAAATGTATGCATATCTCTGTATTTTATATAAATATGAGAAACAAATATTAATTAACTACATTTTCAGCTTATTAAAATATCAGCGATCACAATTTTCAGAAATGCCAGTTTACATAATTGCGAAAATAGTTTCAATGTTGAACAGTTTGAAAACCTGCGCTGTTGTAATGGAAATCCAATGCACGATTGCCCATATCTCATTCACATTCCACGACAGACAAAAAGTTTAAAGAAAGAAAAAACAAGAAACAAAAATAAGTTTGTTTTTCACAGAAACACGTGCAAAAAAAAAGAAAATTACTCAACTAGAACAATAAAATAAATCACAATTATAAATATTAATTAAATAAATAAAAATATAGGTATATATATATGCCGGAGACGGGTTTGTGACTCTCGTTATTTTCAGGCATATTTTAACTACTGTGGGCGTAGTGTTAGTTAATGCGCAATAGAAAAACAGTTTGCAGTTCAGATCACATTATAATTTACTATCAAAATAATCACACTAGCTAAATTATACACACACTGGGTGTGACGGCGTTTATTAAAATCACCAATTAATACAATGATCACAAATTACAACTAACACAATACGAGTAACTGAGCACCACGAATCGAGAACAGTTCCGCGACGTCTTAACTCCGATGCGATCAGAGGTTAAATCCCTCCTCGCCGTGGCCTTAAAACATCACGACTCTGTAGAAGCGCGCGCTTTAGGTGTGGGTAGATCACGTCCTGTTGCGCCGCTTGCGATTCGTTTCGGTAACTATCGATTCTCACGAAATTATATTAACTTGTAATCTAATAGAATCTTTAGTAGTAGTCAGAAACCTGACGAACACTCTTACCAAGGGGTATCGTATTACCCAGTAACTGAGTCGTGGAGGTCAGACAGGTAGTCGCTCCATATAAAATACTAGTATTCAGTTATATCCGGTTAGACTGGAAGCTGACCCCGACATAGTTGGGATGAATTTTGTTTTGCATTTTACATAAAAGCGCTAAGTCATTGCATGAACGCTTTTGTTAAAAATATACATCTAGTACGACACACGTACAATTTCAGAAATGATTGTAGGCTCATGGATGGATGAACTCGAAATACTCGTATTTAATGCATATTTTAATCTTCTGGCATGATTTTAAAGCCGGTTATGTGAAAATTACAATCCTTTTTTGGGGTTCCGTACTTCAAAAAGAAAAAACGAAACCCTTATGACATCACTCGTGTGTCTGTCTGTCAGCCAATTTGCTCCGAATCTAATGGAACAATTAAGTTGAAATTTGGTACACATATCAATTTCTGTAACCCAAACACGGATGTGTAACGTAAATAAATGAATTTTGATTATGGGGGTCACTTTTTGGGGGGGGGGGGGGAAATAAGAAAATTTAAAAAAAGGTTTTGCAAACTATACCGTGTGACATATCAAATGAAAGAACTTGTTGCGGGAATCTCAAATATTTTTTTTCTATAATTTTAAAATAAACAAGTTTAAAGATATTTAAGAAAATAGATGAAAATTTACCATTCCACCCTTTATCTCCGAAACTACTGAGCCTAAATTTTTTAAAAGAATACAGAAAATGTTTCTTTACCCATACATTACAGGAAAACCGGTAAGAAGTTTATGGTCTTGAAATAACATGGTAAATCTCTCAATATTGTACGTACAAACTTACATTTGCAGTTGGAATGTATGAGAGAACATGTTATTCAACTACATTGTTAAGTTTTTATTTGGGATAAATTCATCCCAACTGCGGAACCCTTCAATGTGCGTGGTCCGACACGCATTTGGCCGGTTTAATTAATATTAAAATCGTCTGAACACCTGATGGAGAGCTTTTCCATTAGCACAAGGGTGTAATTAAGAGTTCATAAAAATAATTCCGACTATTTGTTTAAAACCGAAACATTTTATGTATTAATTATTTTTCAGTTAAATCAATTTGATTTTAAATTAATCCGGGCTTTGTAATTATTGGAGTTCACTTTGTGGACCCACAACTAAATGAAATGGATTGTCCGATAAATTATCTCAATTAATTTCATAAATCATTATTGTCCGTTTGAATAAACCCTTTGCAACCTATTTGAATATAAAATAAACATTTATTGGATGGAATAATATTTTAATAAAGCTGCTTGTGGTTTTGAACAAGAATATTAAAAAATAGTCAACCACAAAACAAAGCTTTCTTTCGGCCTACACACGGCAATTCTCAACCTTAGAGTTAAATGGAAATGGTACACTTTACAATTCAGTTTGTTTAATATAACTCGGCGACTGGTTGGCCAAAAGGCCGTTGCATTTTGATATGCGACCACACTGAAAAGTGGACTGTAGCGCCTGGTAAATAAAGTAAAATATTCCTTCTTAAATTGATAATACGAGAAGTGGTTCACGTAGGCTAACGTTTAGTGATACGATTCATCTGGATTATTAAAAGGAATTGAAAAAGAATTCTCATTCAAATGCACAACGTTCTATTACTTTTGGCTTACAAGTTACTATTTTAAACATAGCAGAAAATTATACAGCATTTTAAAAAATTGTTTCTCATTTTTAAATTCCTTGGCAGAGTCGTTTGTTTTTAAAAGAAAAGCAGAAAAATATGAAAGCGTACCCGCGTCTGGAGCTTTTTAAGTCTTATTTCCGTTCGTAGCTTGGTTGAGGAAAATGCAATTATCACATTGTAAACACTAATTATCGCCGTGAGCGACTGCTTTTCAGATGTAATGGTTGATTCACACTAGGTTGACGTGTCGTATCAGTAATAATGACATTAATATTACTGTCATTTTACATTAAAATATTTAAATCATATCATCATTCTAACCACCTCAAAAACCAAGGGCGTCTACTACGCAGCGATACAGCCCGACATCCAACGGAAACCTTGGTTTTTCAAATGCCCAAAATTGTCCAAAAGAACTGTTTCGTCACTATGTAGACTGAGACTCAGACATTATCGTAGCCCAGTGTTCCTGAACAAGATCCATGTTCGGGACAATTCACTATGCGAGTGTGGCCTTGCGGAGGGTACTTTAGATCATATATTTTCCTCCTGCTCTTTGAACACCAATTCCTTCGACCTCTATCGAAAAACTTCCAAATGTAACATTCCTCTCCCAACTAACTTCCATTCCCTTTTATCCCACTTCTCCCCCAAACTTATAAAAATATTAGCCACCTTTCTAAATTAAAATAATTTAAAATTTTAACTAGTGCGTAAAATAACTATGTAATTTATTTTTGTGGTATATTATTTTATATAAGTTTGTAGATTAGAATACATGTTTTATTAACCCTTGTCTTCGTCCTTGCAACTACTAACATTTATCTACCCACAAAGTACAAAATCCGACGGCCTGCCACTCTGAGCTGCCGTCTCAACGTGACACTGGCAGAATAGTCGACACCGGCTCAATTGCCAAGAACGGAAAAAAATAAATAATAATAATCATTCTAACCACCACACTGCCACCGTAATGACTGATAGTGTCGGGATCGCTTATGATAATTGATTATCTTTAAAATGGCAGTTAAGTAGGGTATCTTACATTAACACAAGATTGTCAAAGATTTGCATTGAAGTATTGTTCAAATTACACATTACATTAATCGTTTCGAAAAGGAAATATCCCTTATTCAACTAATTGCAAAAGTTGTTCAACAAAAAATATATATTATTATAATACTTACTTAAATAGCAAAATATTTTGAGACGGAAAATGCTACGTAAAAAAAAATATATATATAATCCTCTACTTTGGAAATGCAAACTATATGAGTAAGTAGATATCGTTGGGCCTAAAAAAATAAACGCGTGATAATTTTAGTACTGTAGACTGTAGACAAAGACATTTAAAAATACTTACGAGAGACGGGACAAAGTGAACAAAATCATAATTTACTTGCTTAAGAGCGTTTATCTTAAAAGTTGGCAACGTCGCAAATAGCTGTCAAATATTTACCTATTTTGATTACTTTGGCAATATTACTGTATGGAAACAAGAAATGTGGCTAACTAGCGAACTAGAATATTCATAATGAATTGCAATTATAAATTAGAATTTGGTGTTGTAACCGTTTTAAGTGTAAAAAAGGCATTTGGAAGGTTTCCAAATACTTTTTTTACATCTAAAACTAAATATTCGGTGTTACGATATTAATTATTGCATTTTATTATTAATCTAGTTCGCTAGTTAGCCACATTTCTTATTTTCATACAGTAATATTGCCAAATTAATCAAAACAGCGAAATATTTGACATATTTTTGCGACGTTGCCCACTTTCAGAATAAACGCTCTTAAAGCAACTAGTCAAGTATAGTTTTGTCTCGTGTCATACGCCTATGACAGGTCGCATTGTGTGCTAAAAGAAATTTATTTTCGAAGAAACTGTGCCGAATTGCGCATTGTGTTATTGCTTGTGTCATAGTGAGAAAACAATCTATTGTTTGTTTATTTGCGTCACTTGTACACTACCTTGTGTCTCATTGATTTTGACTTTATACAAAATGCAAGCTAATACTAAAATATATATATTATGTCAAGTATATAATAAAAAGGTAAGAGCAGCATTTCCACGTTGAATGGAAATGCCGATTCTTTGGCCTAAAAATAGGTGAACCCTCTGGTCACGTCACGACTCGGCCAACCGCTTGCCGATGTCCCGATATACACATTTGCGTAAGTATTTTATAATTTACCCAGTATTATTTATATAAAATCAACAATTTTCTATCTGTTGGTGTCAAACTTGGCCGTTAAGTAATTTTACTGTATTAAGCTAGATGGCCTCATAGTTTTTCTATGACATTTCATATGACATCAGTAAATATGGGAAAAAATAAGCCTAATCATTCATCCGATATAAGCGTTACTCAAAATGACGGTTATGGCTAGTAAAGTTATGCAAAATGACTTTTAATAATGCTACTCAATATGAAACTGTAGGTGTATAACGTTGCGTGTTCAATATATAGATAGTGCAATCCACGAAGACGCGCCCCACTTCGCGATTACTGTACTGTAAGCTGAACTCTAGTATGGAGCGGAGCGGAGTGGGGCGCGTCTTCGTGGATTGCACTATCTATCGGATTCAGATGCATACTGGGTCTGCCTTGGCGATGTAGTGCGTCCGGCATGTTTGCCGAAAACAGGGAAGATGACTTTTACGCAGTCATGAGAAAGTCGCAGGCCTCCTTTATGAACCAAATATATAAATCTGACAGTGGAATATTGAGGGCCATATACGAGGTTAATTATTTCTTCGTATATGGCAATAAATATTCCAGCTAAAATAATAATTTCTTGTAATATTGATTGTTTTATAATATTGTTGTTAAAATTCATAAATTGTATTAATTAATTGAATTTGTAATCTGTCATGAATTTCATATGGGTGTATTCCTGAAATAAATAAATTTGAATTTTGAATAACAATCATTCTGCAATATTGGCCCTACATGTTTATTGAACACTGGGGTTAAAATTCCGCCTCAGGTACTCCATTTCATCCCACACCAACCCACACAAAGTGACGGTGGCAGGTTCAACGCACACAACTTGATCCCAGTAAAAGCTTGAATGATGTGATGTGATGATAGAACGGTATAAATAGATGCCGGGTATTTTTAACAACTATGACTAAAGTAAGAATAAGTAAGATAGTTTTAAGGTGGGTTGTGTGTATCAGTTTCTGGTTATTATGTCATGTCAAAATGTTACTTAATGTAATTTTACTACACAGTATAACAGGCCTGTGTCCAAAATTTTTTTTGTCCTTCTTGTAGATTAAAAAAAAATATTGAACACGTATTTTTTCTTTTTTGACGTAATCAAAAGATTACGGCGATACATTGAGTTAAAATGTGACGCCACGCCTCAAATCTACCAATTTAATACGACGTTGTGACGTAGCGAGCCCCCACTCCCCAACTTTAATGCGTGTTTTCTAAGTTATGTTTGGTTATTATAATAAAGCAAAAAGTACGTGTCTAATATTTTTTTATTATCTGAAAGACGGACTAAATAGAATTTCTTTTTTTTTACCTAGGCAACTACCGTATTGTTAAATAGGTATCGCACCTTTTAAAGAGACTGAGATTATTAACGTTATTCGGGAATAGTAAATCTACAACATGTAAAAAAAACCGTGAGGGTACAGTTAGATATCGTACTGAGAGTCTATGTGGTAATTTCCAGGAAAAAAGAAAAAATTTTTTTTTTTTTTTTTGTCTTACTCTGCTCCATGGCAATCTGTTGCACAGAACAATAAGCCACTGTTTTGGCTGATATTTTTATCTGGTTTATGGCTTTTAGCTTGGAGAGACACTTCTCAGATGAGTGTCTCATTCCATCCTGACGAATCTATCCTGAAGAGTTGGTACAACATAGTGTACCGGCGTAGTCTCTTTAGTCTTCGATATTGGAGACCTTGGTCTCCACTCAATCTGACAGCAAGCTCGTTTATGTGTTTTGATAGTCTTTTCTGGTAGGCGTCGCTATATTTTGCTATCTCCTGTTTGACAGTTGGTAGTTTTATATCAAGGTGTATGATCTTTAAAAAGAAAATTGTCACATTTTTTTTCAATGCGGAATTTTTCCGGGTGATTATATGAGGTTAGCAGGCTGTCGTTTAGCAGGTATTCACAAGTCATTACTTATAACCCCTGACGAAAATTTTCAAATTTTTATTGATAAATTTTTTATTTTCAATAATAATAAGATTTTATATTACTTTTAGGTAATGTTATTGCAGTACTATGTGTCCCTTTCAGATCGGATAGGTTTTTTTTTACATATTGTATACTATGATGCTATTTATGAATTACTAGAGTTTATCGCCCTCTTAAAATCACGTCCCTCACCGCTCTGCACATTTGCTGCGGATATTGGTGCCCCATAAATATCTTCCTAGACGACCGTTTTATGCGCTAAACGTTTTCTGTGGCTGAATCAATGTATTCGAATCGTAAACGGTCGTACTTATTTCAAATAGGAATTTATTGATGTAACACTGTCTATGATCTTTGATTTTTTATGCTGATGAACAAAAGTTTATAAAGGATATTTGAATGTAAAATCCTTAAATTGTAATAATTATAATTTTGGATAATCTTTAAATCTTATCACGCAGGCGCTACGCGTTTGCTACGGCGTAGCCGATGACACCAACGCATACAAGCGTGGAATTTTTAAAGAAAACAATGGTTTACATAGAGAAAACGTGTTTTTATTAACTTGTTTTACCTCGAAGAGCATTTACGACGGCTGTCATGCAGTTTGGCATGGAATACATTTTTGCCACTATAACGTGCTGTGGTGTGGAATGAAGAATATTCATGTTTCCAAGATGGCAGTTTTTAGCTCCTTCAAAGTTTCTGGAGTCGTTGGTTAGCTCGAGCACGCCTCTTCAGCTCATCCCATAGGTGCTCTATTGGATTCATATCAGGGCTTCTTGCTGGCCATTCCATTACTGCGATACTAACATCATGCAAGTATTCTCTAACAATATTTGCAGTGTGCGCCCTTGCATCATCATGCATGAAAATTAAATCCTAGTCCAGAAACTTAGCATATTGGCATCAAATAAGCCTCTAGTTTAACTCCAGGTGTCGATGGTAAATTTTTTTAACGGCAGAACGTCTGACATGAAGCTGTGTACTTACGTTTCACTGACTTCACTCAGACTGAAGAAGTACCACAGATTTCGCGGCAACTTCAGGTGCAGTATTCATAATTTGAACGTCAGAATGGATTAAAAAATCAACATTCTTTTTATGCAAAACAAAACAAATAACGAATGAACTATTAATATAAAATGCTCTTACCAAAGCTTGTAGCTTCTCTAAGAGCGACCAGTCTGATTTTCTTCCCTTTTTCAAATTCCTGAATTCAAATTTGGAACAATGTTTATACCGAAGTGATGGCCAGTCACGGCTTCCAAACAGTTTAAAAAAAAAATTAAATTATTTTGATGTTTTAGGCCTATAAACACAAAAAATGCGCGGTGGTTCGATTTAGCAGTCCGGCGAGTTTACAAATATCAGTGTTTAACGGCAAATGTCCAACAAGTTAAATCCCAGTTCGCAGTTTATTTTAAAATTAAACTTCATCACTTGACGCTAACATGAGTGAAATTTAACTATCATATTTTAAATGAAAATTATGAAATATTTCAAAGCTTCCTACTCAAACATTGTCGGAACGGCGTACAGCTTGTCGCATGAAGTTTACATGTAATTACCTACGTTCGTTAAAATTGACCAGACAGTTTACAGACGACGAGAGAGCAAACAAATTGAATGAGCACTCAGATCCTCTTTCGCGTAATTTTACAGAGCTTTAAATTAAATGGTTTGTTCGCCATCCTTTGCCAATTAAGTATTATAATGGTGTCAATTTTCAGGAACGCGCAGCTCTACAAAAGTGTAGTGTCTCAACGGATTCTTCATTAAATTCTGTCTTGTAACGAATGGAATCGGATATTAATAAATAGCATACAAAAGAAATTGGACGATATGTATAACACTATGTCCTAAAGGTGAGTATATACTAGAGCATTTTTATCGAGCATTTCCATGTAATGTAACGTTCCTGCAAATGCTCGACAGTACGTTCGACGTAATGCTCATAGCGAGTGAACATTTACCTGTAACATTTCTTTGTTACTTGCGTATGTTGTAACGACCTGCCCTCGGCCAGCGCACTTCACACCACGTCGCGTCACCCGCGCTCGTGTCTTTGCTCGATAAAATGATACACCAATACGCTCGTTGGTTTTTAAAATCAGGTTGTAACAAAACATCGAGCGTCGTGTTTGAAGTGCGGTTCGATAAAATTTAAAAACGGCGAATGCTCGATGTTCTGTTACAAGAAAATCTCACCTTATTAGAAAGTTACCGTCGCGATAATTTTTTACCACGCAGACTAATAGAAAATCTTCGAGGTTTCCTGAGAGTTTGGGTGGAAAGAAATAAAAGGTCGATATGTTAAACAAATGAGTGACAAAGTCAAATGAACACGATGATCGCGTATTCGCGCCACGATCGCATAAATTACGACACGGCCTTTTACATAAAGAATTTCAATCGCGTCGCCGCGTCGCGTATTAGTTTGTCGTACGATATGCGACGGTGGCGTGCCTTGCGTATATCACTTAAAAGGAATGAGACCACAGAATAATAACAACTTCATCCCCTGAGGAAAACCATGTTGTTCAATAAATGTTTTATTGTTAACAATCGTTCAAAACAGCGAGCTAGGTAATATGATTTTTTTGACTACACGTGTAAGTTAAAAAAAACACTTTCTGTGCAATGAATTGGCTCTGTTTGTTAGAATGAAACCCAATGTTTGTATTATAAAGTAAACCTGTAAACGAAAGGTATAATCGAAACACCAATCGAGGAAATATTTGGAATCCAATTCAAAGCTTTGGGGTTTTAATAAAGTTTCGTTTGCATTCCTGGGTTATTTGATAGGCAGTGCAATTCACACTCTTGTATGACTTACGAGAGAAGATAGAGCGTCAATTTTGCTAGCCCAGTATGAAGGTCCTGTGTCGTTAGGCATCACAGCTGAGTTAGCTGAGTTAACATGAAAAAGTAAGTTCGTAACAATTTGCTGTTTAATGGAGTAAAAATTATACGTCGTCTTACAAAATATTTACGACAAGCAGCATCGCAAAAACTAAAATTAATTTTTGAAATACATTTTACGCATTTTTACGGAAAAGAGTTTGGTACCAACATTCATTTTCCAAAATATTGTCAATTACCTATTTATTTGCTTTTTCTGTGATGACGTGACAGACATGCGTTTAATCAAATAGTTCCTATGCCGTAATGTTGGCTCCACTGTTTTAGGACGAACACGAATACGCTACGACGCTACCTAAGAGGTCAATTTTTAAAATTTTATAGTGGAGCCAACATTACGGCATAAGAACTATTTGATGAAACGCACTCTAGTGACAAGACGATGGTTCTTTTTTTATTCATTGTAATTTATAGTGAATCAATTTTCGCGCCTCCATCTTAAGATTATTTTTTTTATATTCGGATAGCACATGGCCTAAAGAGGTGCCATATAGAATATGAATTAAATATTTCGACTATGTAATTAAAAAGTTATACAACAACGCCAAATATCGCAGGTATTCTGGTTTACCTACAATTATTTGGTTTATTGGTTGATTTAGTAATAACAGCAACCCGCTTAGAAGTGCAGACAAACGTTTCTTTTAGTAAGGTCCTGGTGATATTCTATGCGATGAATGTTTAATGTTGTGTTGAGAAATAACAGTGAAGTAACACAATGGAAGTCCTGTTCTGCTGGACAGACCATTCTACGTGTTACCGTGTGCCTCTCGACTGTCCAGAGATTATGTTCTAACAAACGAACGCATTTTCTTTAATAGTCATCATCTTCATTCAGCCAAAGAAGCCCACTGCTGTACATAGTGGACTCACATGGTGGATCGATGACCTGGTTGGTCAAAGTCAAAGAATTGGTTGGATGCGAGAAGCACAGAAACAGGTATATTTAATACTACATATAGATGATTGAACACGTAATTAAATATGATTCAAAGTAATTTCTTGGTAATAATGATAACGATTTTAATTTTTTTAAATCCTTTAACCACGTATGTTTAATAACGGGGCGTTGCGACACTTCTTCTCAAATCTAACCTCAAAATGTTATGTAGTTAAATGACAAATAAATACAAATCCTCGGAAATCAATGTTGAAAATAGTTTGCAATGTAGGAACAGCATTGAATTCTCCTCCAAATACATTAGGTTTGGTTGTGACAGCGGACTTTTCGTTTGGTACAGGGCGCCTTTTGGAGGGCATTCACCTTTTCCATAATCTACATTCTACTTAAATAAATATCTTGCCATTTGGTAAAATTACTTCGACAATTTCTGTCCATGTAATTTTAAAAATGGAACCTTTCTCGTGCTTTAATTTTCCACGTTCAAACATGTATCATGACAGCTGAGTCTTGGAGTTAAATGTCCAATTTTCCAATCATCGTGAACGTGACGGCTATTAAACTGTCACTGCGCGCTTCTGAATTTAAAATTTGATTTCCTAAACTGTAATATTATGACCAAGCAGGTTTATTGTGAAATAATCATGGATTTTTAAACTACGGAAATAGCCGACTGATGAATTTCTAGATGTTGACAGTATTTATTATATTACTATTCCAATAAATTTCTGTCACAAACTTCTAAAGTATGTTTTGAGAAATCTTAAATTCAATATATAACTCTAAAATATAATACATTATGTACACACACCAAGCTTCAAATTTCCAGTATAAGCTGACCTCGCATTGTACGGAAATCCTATACAATGCGAGATCAGCATAAACTGAAAGTGTATAGCTTGATATGTAGCCGTGTGTACAAGTATATTAAAAAGGGGAAGAGCTCATTGAGCATAAAAAAAAATCGTCCGCATTGCTGTCTATGAGAAAAGTACCCAAACGGCTGGCAGCTTTGCCACGGTGGGTGGCAAAATTACTATTAGGCACTTAATATATTTTTCTACCCTACAGAACTCGTTGGTTTGATTTGGTTAATAGTAAAAAAAAACAGTTACTTTTACAGACGTTTCTTATCTTTTTATTATAGTAATAAAATATCGATTCACAATAGTAAGGAAAGAAACGTTCCATAAAATCTGCTTCGGAATGCTCCATATACCTACATAATTATGCCGCTGGACTCATCTGTAGTGCAAACACGGGAACTTGATTCATTTACAATTGTGTGTACCACGAGTCAAGCGTATGCTGAAACGCAGGTGACGCAGCACAGCACAGTACAGATTTTGCAGGGTAGGGCAGGCGAGGCAGACATGGCCGCAAGCGCATGCTGCAAGGGTGCGACGCAGCTACACAGACACATTCGCGTCCTAGCCAGTATAAACAATCTGTCATTGAAACAAAACTATGAATTAATGGTACAAAAACACGTGTCAACCTGCAAACGTCGCGTAGAAATCTGTGCCAGCACTACAACGAGACGCAGAGCAGGACAGACACACGTCTGCGTCGCATATGCCTGCGCCGCAGCGTATCCAGCTCTCAGTAAGTTCATGCATTACAAAATCTGCTCTGCCCTGCGCTGCGTGGACCTGCGTCATCTGCGTCTCAGCATAAGCTTAGCCTTATTATTGGAAACATGTTCCAGATGTATGCTACTCTAAATATTCCGATATTCAGCGGTAGGATCACGACATGTATAGGCTCAAAGGGAACCTAATATACATGTTCGAATCATAAAATTAAAATAAAATCTTTATTACTAGAAGAATGCGTACAGTAAATCTTTTTAAAGCAAATTTGGTCTTATGTAACCATGGATGGAGCGGTTACAAAATTATGAACGGGTTACTATGAAACAAATATGGCGCATTTTACTGACCGGACACAGGCCTCCTCTCTGTGAGAGGGAGTGGGCCGTGTTCAACCACGCGGGCCCATTGCGGGGTGAAGATGTCACATGTCTTCGAATTTTTGACTGTAGGACAATGTTTTCTTTCACAGTCACCACTAATTAGGTAATTTTAAAATGTTCAACAGTCTTAAAATAGCAATTGAACTCGGTTTGTAATTTTTTTCTCAAATATGCTCCGAAATTCAAACATCATTTTGACATCCTTCTTGGAGATAGATCTAAAATGTACTGTTCAAATACATGCGAGCAGGCGGCCGGCAATGTTAGTATGAAAATTCAAATCTGTCATGTTTAGTGGATGTTTAGAGCGAATAAATTACTATGTTAACTCATATCTGTCGTGTAATTTTTATAATGAAACGAACTTTTGACTTCACATGGCAACCAAGGAGGTAACTTATCAAAGATTTTGTTTTTTCGATATGGCTTGCAAATAGAGCTGTTTATAGTAAAAAGAAAGAAATAAACATATTAGGGCGTGAATAATTATCGTTATTCGTCATTGATTCTGGAATTTAAAATTAATTAACTTATTTTTAATTTCCACGCATTATTTTAGAAAAGTACTATACAAGCCTTGGCCGCAACCAGGCATTGATGGACGAACCGAACACACTTAGGTGAGTCCATCAATGCCCCTTTTGCAAGCCGCGGCAGTAATGTACTATTGATAACTAGTAATTGCAAAATCATATTCTATTAGAATAGAAACGATAATTATATTTATTTGCAAAGAATGTAGGTACAAAAATCATTTGTTACAATTGTGAGGAATCCATGTACCTACCTATATTCTACGTAGGTAATAGAAAAGAAAGCAGAAATATAATACCTTCATTCATTCGTTCAGATATGAACAATCTATTTATCCAAATCGACTTAATTCTCGAACAACTTTTGCCGCAAAGAAAACTTATAACTGTTGGAGAAAAGAATTTCCGATAAGTTACACTTTCATCCAGTTTCAAAGGAAAATTCTCGTTGCGCTGTGTAAGTCTCGTGAATGTTCCCCTTTTGAATGAATTCTTTTACTACATATCGACGGGTCCTACGTATACTAGTACAAGTGCAAAAACACAACTTTACAGGAGAGCGGATTAAACGTTCTATAACTTGTAATTTTGACATAAATCAATAGAAATATTTGAAATTTTGTAATGTTGTATTTGAATATCATATGAAAAAGACTGCATCATTTGATTTTCTTATTTTTTTATACTTTAGAAAAAAGCATGACTTGCATTGATGTAGTTTATTTTCTTTACCATGATAGAACCGGTAAACTGGTACAAGTGACCACTTATACCAGTATATAGTGTACTTATTTGAACACATAATTAAGGAAAATATAAGGAAATTACCTTGTTTACATGCACTATTTTATCTATTGAGCTAATATAAGCATATACTATTAACAAAATAATCTTCTTTAGTAGACTTTTTAACACTTGCAACAGTTTACTTAGTACTAGAAAACGACTTGCAACAGTTTTCTATATTGTTCTTTTGTTGTTAACTTAAAATATTTGAAAGTGTATACGAGTAAATGAAAATAAATAATAAAAAAATGAAAATATATGTTTATTTCAAATAGTAACCTCAACAGACCTATGCTTATTAGGTGCTATTTATTCTGATATTAATTTGTTATAGCTCACAACGGATAAATAAATCAATGGCCTTGGCGTTGTAAATTATTAAAATAAAAAAATAAAAAATATTCTTAAAGTAGGAACTATCGTTAATGCTATTAATTATTTATTTACATTTTCATTACTACTTACTATGACTAATCAGTATTTCAGACGTTATTAAATTATTGCCTGGTCCCATAGTTATCTATCGTAACAACAATCATAGTCGGTAATGGTAGAAAATACATAATAAAAAGAGAAACAACACCTTAGAAAATAAAAACTAGGCTCTTTTAAAATATAATCTAGTCACAGACATCTCCGGTGTTATCGGTCCGTATCTTCAAATTATTGTAAAATGTGTGGTACCGCTCAGGAATCACATTGGATTTGCAAAGATCTTGAAGATCTTTAAAATTTTTCTTGTCAATTGGTAACAAGCTTTTGTAAGCTACATCTAATCTCTCAAACTTTTTTGAAACATTTTGTATACTGGCACGTGTATTACTTCTCAGACATTGTATAGTTTTGTAAGCCCCTTCTTCAAACGCATATTTATAATTAAGCATAAATAAATCTTTGGCTTGAACATTTACTTCGCAAACCTTACTCCACATAACAAGTTCTCCAATGGAATTCTTCTTTCAGTTATCAAAAAAGGCAAGGCAAGATTTAAAATCGAAGACAAAAGATTGAGTAACTTCTTTAACAATGTATGGTTTTGCATTAGCTGTCGCCATTTTGAAGGCAAGGATCCACTGTTCTGGAGTATAAATTAAAATATTTCTTGTTTTTCTTTCAATTACGGAATGAATGCTGTCACCCTCATTTTGAGTATGACCAACAACAAGAAATCTATGGGTGATGTTCACGTTAAATTTCCAAGCGCAATACATATACATAAGAAAAATGATTCTATTTCGATTCTGGCCTCCACAATTATCCGACCAGAATATAAAAGTTTTGACACCTTGTTCCACCTTCATACCAATAAAATCGAAAATACAGCTGGCTATTTCATTGGCTCCTTTTTTAGCAGTCTTTTCGTCCCAACAATAGCAATATCCTTGAAGATCAGCCATATCAAATGGAGTAAAGTTGTGAAAATGTAATTTTCTTTTATAATAAAAAGTGCTAACGTTACCATGTGGTAAATTTTGTGTTTTTTGCAAATCGAAAGTAACTGCAACTACTGTTTTGTCTTCCTTAGCTGATTTTTTATTCATCTCTTTTAATTGCCGAGCTCTTCCTTTTTCGGCCAAATGCCAGTTGTGTTTTGATATTTGGTCATCTGTAGGATTTTGCAAGTTTTCAAATGCGTGACAAAATTCGCACTTATCCTTTTTAGGGATGTGGAAAGAGAGATTAAATTTTTTATTGACGATGTCTCTATATTGCCTTAACGTTTTAACTCTGCAATTTAGGGGAATTTCTTCTTTATCACACCATTCTTTGTGAAAATTAAACATTCGCAAAAAAGTCAATGACCCATCTAAATAGACTTTGCTTGTTTCCTTTCTTGTATAGTGAGACTCTACGGGTTGGAACATCTTTACATGAGAGCAAACACTTTCAATGGCTGTCCTAGGTATGGTTACTGGATGATTTGAATGCTTTCCCCTACAATCCTTTTCTATCACCCCGGAACCTTTTTCAAACTTGTCCAACGCCGTTTTCACGAAATTATAACTAATTGATAAAGTGTTTAGGAACATGATTTTACAAACATAAGCCTTTTCAATGCTCCCACTATCTCCTGTTACCGGTAATGAATATCGCAGAGTGCAATTTCTTTGGGAATTTTCAGTAACAACTCGTTTCTTGTCTAGTTTTGAAACACAATTAGCAATGAAGTCCCATTGCCGAGTGTGATCCCCTATTTTCCAGAAGTTTCTAAATATTGTGCGTCTTGCAGTTTCTGCAAATTTATCCGAACATTTTTTGGGACATTTGCAAGCGGCTTTTATTTCTTTCTTTTGATGTACCTTTCCCGTTCGGCTCATGTATTGTAATCCCCTGTTCAAATTGAACTTGCGTTTTTCATCTAACCACATATTTTGGTACCTCTCTCGTAATCTGCCCTTATCTTTCTTCTTTTGGCTTTTTCTTTGCACACTTGCGGGACTACTTAAAGGTGTATCAGTGTAGTCTGAATTTATTTGTGATACATTGTCAGAATCATCATCAGTACGTTGGTAAATTGGTGAAAAAGAAAGTAATGGCGAAGGCATTGGTGTTAAACTATCAATTTCATCATCAGGAAGGTTATTCTGCTTTAACACACTTGATTCAGAAATAGGATTTTGACGTAGATGAACCATTTCAGGTTCATTTTCTTTTCCTTTATCGTTGTGCACAATCACACTCACCTCCTGGATGGTATAGCAGTCAGAAGAATTATCAGAATCTGACGAAATGTTTGATAAATTTCGGTATAAATTTTCAACTGTAGGGGTTTCCTCGAATATGTCTTCTGGATCACTTAAGCTAACAACCTTATTAATAAACGACATCTCTTCAGCTAAAATTTCCGCACTTGGAGGTAAGGGGGAATCTAAAACGATAAAAATAATTATTATGTAGTTAATGGCTGCTAAATGTGTTATTAAAACTAATAGTCTTTTATTGATTGTATTAATAAATACATTTTAGTGTTAAAATAACGTAACTTACATCAGTTTACAAAAAAAAAAAAAAAACACCAAATGAGACCCTGTATACTGATACAAGTGCAAAGTTTATTCAAAAGAATTCACAAATATTAATTTAACAGCAATTCCTACCACTTCAATCTCTCTCTATCTATGACTATAAAAAAAATTGCCTTAATTGCATTTTTTTGTCTTGAATTTCAAAAGGTTATGTTAAAAGCAGTCTGATTTTTGTCTGTTAAAGTATTATTTCATCAAAGGAAATGTTAGTGATCAGTTCATGTACATACAGTGTGATTCTTCATAATGTGCACATATTGAAATGAGGGAGGGAATCTATGCTTAATTTTATCGACGGAAAAAATATAAAACTATTTTATTTTAAATTATTTCGTTAAAAAAATAAATTCAAAAAATTTTTTTCTTCGCTTAGGCATCTTATTTATTAACTTTACAATTATTTAAAAAAAAATATAAAAAAACAGATTTTTGCATAAAAACATGTTTATTTTCAATTGAGGGTAGTTTTTTTTTCTCAATTTTCATTTTATGTGTACGCCTCATTACTTCCAATCATAATGGATGATTCATCGCGATAGATGATTTAGTTTAAAAGTTACACAGTTTTGTTATTTTTTTTTTAATTCCATAAATAGTATAAAAATAATATTTAGACTTTTTAAATATTTTTTCTGTCTTTAAAATTAAGCATAGATTCCATGAAGAATCACATTGTATTAAGCTGTTAACAGACGCTTCATTAGAGTGAATATTTATTTTTGTTTTATTTCACTTTCACATGACACCGACAAAATTACTAATGAAAATTAATTTGCTCATATTATTTCATTTCGAATGCGAGTGAAAGATACATTCGAAATCCAAAATTTTTGGATTTGTGCACTTTTTTTATTTTACTTTTTTTATTTGTGTACTTTTGATTCATGTACGAGTCATGTATCATACATGGCACGCACTTTTCCGTCGCCTTGCACAAATTATAATGTAACGCGACAATACACAATCAGCGTTCATAGAAAGCTGTACTCATTCACACAACATTTATATAGCATTAGTTACGTGGTAGTTGAATATATTCAATAAACCATCATTTTTGGCTATCCGTGACTTATCATTCAATCTATCACCCAAGGTGTGTGCGACCCAGTCAGCATACATCTTTTTGGTCCTTCGAGCCGGATTTTGTGTTGAGCCGTTTAAACGACAGCAAAAAGTGAAGCGTCGGTTATCAGCTCAACCTACTAATGTTCATGTTCCTTTTGTTATATTAGCTGGATTAGCTGACTTGCTGCAGTAATATCACAACGTCATCTTAAGGGGCTTAGGCAAGGCATTGTTCTGAACTTGAGTACTCTGCTGTTGGTATATACCGTATCTATATATACCTTACGCAGTGACCACCTTTGAAATCCAAATCATCTTTTTTTTAAACATCACGGCTCACCACGAGATCATTCAAATTTTGAAGCGATACTTAGCTATGGTTAAAAGAACGATGGCCGCCACATAACTGTCGTAATCAATGACAACATCAACCATCGCCCTACCTACGATTTTTTAAATGTTGTTAGGTCCGCTGAGACTTGTTTATACCCAAGTTTACAATCCTGAAAAGCTTGTGCTACTCCCATGGTGCTCGAAAAACTGCAAAATACTGGGACATGATTCAGTTTTTTTAATAATATACCTTACGGACGCGTTTTTAGGTATATCTTTGTTCTATTTTTGTGAAATAAACTAAATTTGCTACAATTTGAGTCCAACCCATGCACTCTAGGTCTATTGATTATTGATCGCGAAAATACAGCTAGTCAAAGATGGGCAATGTTTTCCAAAAAGTGAAAAATTGTATCTTTATGTCCTATTTTTTTCCGAAAAGTGAAACAAATATACCTAAAAACGCATCCTTAAGGTAAATTTTTCAAAAACACTGAGACAAGTGCCAGAATTTCACAATTTTTCGAGCACCATGGGAATAACACAAAGTTTTCAGGGTTGCAAACACTCTCAGGGGGTATAAACCACTCTCAGGGGACCTAACAACATATTAAAAAATCGTAGTTACATGCGCGTTTGCGATGGTTGATGTTGTCATTGACTGGGCTACTAGGAAAATAAACCAACTTACTTTCATAAACAACGTTCCATTGACGTCATTGCGAATTGCGGACAATACGAGGCGCCCACCGCTCTTTAAACAAACCGTAGATTTAAAGAAAGACCATTACCAATAAGTTGTTTACTAGAAAAAACCGGCCAAGTGCATGACGGACCACGCACAATGTAGGGTTCCGTAGTTGGGATGAATTTATCCCAAGAACAAACTTAACTTTATAGTTGAAAAAAAATCTTTCATACGGAATGTATGGGTGAACATGTTTTTACAACCGCAAATTTAAGTTGGTCAATTATTACTCGTTAACTTGTAAAGCCTACTCAGCTTTAATAGTTTTCCTTTTAAATTCGTTATATAAGCTACTGCCGTGAATTTTTTCACATATCTAAAACCAACCATTTAGCTGGCAGGGGGGGGACACTTGACTCTAACAACGATTTGCTCTTTAAAGCTTAATATTACGCAAATGGATCTCTGAATTCAAAAATGGTTCTAACACACTCACAATGTTTTTGAAAGACCTTTCCAACAATACCCCACAGCAAGGGATAGAAAAAAAAAAAAAAAACTTCCCCACTTTACGTGTAGGGGAGGAACCCTAAAAAAAATATTTTTCATAATTTTATTTTACCACTTTGTCGGCATGATTAATATGTATGGTACCCATGCCAAATTACAACTTTCTAGTACTAACAGTCTTGGAGCTAGAACGCGGACAGACAGACAGACAGACAGATGGACATGACGAAACTATAAGGGTTCCTTGTTTACTACGGAACCCTAAAAACGGTAACACTCAAGCTCATTGTCTTTCATTCTTTAGATCCGTAGTGAACGAAGTAAAGTAAAATAGGAACTATTAAATCTATTCTTAGGCACAGTAATTTTGTAAAGCAGACTGTGGTGAAGCCATTTAAAATTTACTCATCGGAAGGACCAGTTCCAACCGGATTATAGAGGCAGACAGGCCGCCTTTTGAAATATAAAGTGGTCGGCTCTGGACGAGGCAACGGCGAATTAATTATTTCAGATGCCCGAGTGAAAACCAAGTCACAGCTTTTTAGTATTGCAAGTAATCATTTAGAATTTTAGAATAAAACGTAGATTTTTTTAGACGATACATTAAGATTTTTTTTTTGTACACCCAATTTACAAATCTACAGCGACGACATAATTAAAATTTTGAGTACAAAGGCCCTGCTTTTTCCTAAGAAATTTCTTCCAGCAGACCTGGGAAAGGAGAAATGAGCAAGAAATATAGACAATAGTGTGTGAGAACAAGAAGAGAAAAAAAAACGAATAAGCGAAGTCTTAAGCAAGCGCTACTGCTGACCATGAGGTCCTGGGTTCGATTCCCGGGTTGGGCAAAGTATTATTGGGGTTTTCTATCTGGAATTTCTCAGTAGCAGCCCGGAGTCTGAATTTGTGCCCGATTGATGGCAATAGCCTCGCCCCCTATTACATGGGACTTAAACATAACTGGCGAAATGTGGATGTACCTACCACAGGTACACCTCTGCCCAACCCTTCGGGGAAACAAGGCGTGATGTTATGTTTATATTTATGTTAAACTAAAATATACCTCTACGTTTGACGAAAAAAATAACATAATATACTTAAATAAATACATAAAGCTTAAATGTATAAACAGCAGACACAACAGCAGTTTGGCAGAGGTAATTTACTAAGTAAAAAAACAAGTATTGTTGTGAATAAACACTTTTTCATTTTTTTATTTTTTTTTAAATAGGTTTATAAATACTCACAGGTGAGTACCTCATGATTATTTAAACTGAGTGTTTTAGTTACATGGTAACAATAGTAGCCACAGGCCAGAACACGCGAAGAAACAAACTCGAACAATATTGCCCTGTAGTTCTCAACTAGTTGCCTCGAAACTACAAACAACTATGCTTGAACTCACTACTCGTCTTGATCATGTTAAAGACTGCACTTACTCCTGGCTTCTTGAGCTCTGCTTTTAGTTTGGGACAAAGTTGCAACAGCATAATCAACATTAATTATGTATTTACATGTTGGTGTTACCTGATTACATAGAACTTAAACATAACTGGTTCAATGTGGGTATACTATAGGTTGCCAACCACCATCCTGTTTTCCCAGGACATGGTCTGCTTTTTGGGATGTCCTGGGGTGTCCTGAATAGTTTTTAACCGACTTCCAAAAGGAGGAGGTTCTCAATTCGTCTGTTTTTTTTTTTTTTTTGTATGTTTGTTACGCGATTACTCCGCCAATTATGAATAGATTTTGATGATTCTTTTTTTGTTTGGTAGATCATACTTCAGAGATGGTCCCATATAAATTTTATTAACTTTGCTTGGGTAGTTTTTGAGTTAGCTTCAATTATACGTATTTTTTCCCACTTAGTATGTAGATGATATGATAACTTCTTGTCACTGTTATTTACATAGCAGGTAGTGGTATTCGAATTTGTGTGGGGTAGGTACCACAACTAAAAAGTGAAAAATAAAAAGTTTTTACAAAAAAAAAACAACCGACTACAAAAAAAAAACACTACAAAGTGAAAAATAACTTTAATTTCGGAAGTCGGTGACAAAGAACGAAAGTTCAAAACCAAAGACACCGACTTCCGAAATTAAAGTTATTTTTCACTTTGTAGTGTTTTTTTTTGAAGTCGGTTGTTTTTTTTTTGTAAAAAGTTTTTTAAGTAACGTCCTGGTGTTTTTAAAGAATACTGGTAAAGTCCTGTATTTTAAATTTCGCGCCATTAACCTTACGTTTCCGGTCGGCCCCGCACCTGGCGTTTGAAGGTCATGAAATCCGCGGGGTATTTAAAAAATAAAGATGTAACGTGCACTCTGCATTTTGTCTCTTTCTCACTACTATTTTTGCGCACTAGAGCTCTCTCTCTCTCTATCTATTTAACGGTTAGATAGAGATAGCTCTAGCGCGCGAAAATTTTTACCTTCTAACCCTGGTTTTCAACATTTTGTGATGGCAACCCTACTGTAGGTACACCTCTGATCAATCCTTTTTATTTTATTTTATTTTCCTTTATTGGCCAACCAACAATTGTTTACACTCATAACATTTACAGTAAGTACATAACATCTAAGGTTAGTGTAACAATTAATTACAGGTTTAGCACCGCATGCCCCATAAACAAGTAAGATTTGCCACAAGCACTGAACTATAATTAAACCTCCTTCGGGGATTGCAGACGTGACGATGGTGAATTTAGGTTGAATTGAACATAACATTATGCTGCTATAACTGCACATTTTTATTCATGAAAATGTTTTATTATTTATGCCTGAAATTAATAAATTAATTATTAATAAATAATTTGTGGGAAGACTACATATTAATGAAAATATGGTGTAACTAGCTTCTGTCCGCGACTTCGTTCGCGTGAAATTATGGCCCTCGACCCACGCGTCGCATCGCATCGCCCGCCCGCGCTATTACTTCGTTTAAGCTTAGCGTTATTTTTAACTTTTTTGAAGTGACAACTTCTTTAGGCGCATTGGGCATTTTTGAGATGGGAAAAAACAATTGAACTCGCTACACCGACACATCATGTTTATAAACGCGATTGTGCTCTTTATTTATATTTTGTTACGGATCAATGTTCTATGCAATTATTTTTACTTTAAAGGTTTCGGAAGTATTTTTTTAAATTGTTCAAGTTTTCGCTTCTGTCAACACACCCGGAGAGCCACTGTATTTTTTTTCTTTTTAGTCGGATCCTAAGGGTCGTAAATGTAGCGTGATTTTGAATAGTTTAACCTTCCTCAAGAATTGGGCTATTAATAGCAAAAAAAAAAATCAAATCCGACTGGCAGTTCCAGAAATTACCCCTACATACAATACAGGATACTAATTGCAAAAAAAAAAAACAAATCCGACTAACAGTTCCAGAAATTACCCCTTCATACAAACTTACAAACAAACAAATTTTACCTTTTATAACATTATAGATTATATTATAATTATTAGTATAGATAGATACATCTGAATTCTGAAGCAAAGTAATCTTGCAGGACTACATTACAGCTGTTCCTTAAATCAAAGATTATTGAAACTGAAAGGTCTTAAAACTAACTAGGTCCTTAAGAAAAAGGTCCTTAATCGAGAAGCAACCATAGTGTCTAGCAATGAGAGAAAATAATTAACGTCTGCAGCAGATGCTACTTTGTAAGGAGTATCATTTGTTACAATGTCGCCACGGGAACTTTCTGTTATTTACTTCGAAAACTTTGTTAGATTTAAGTTTTCTTCAACAAACAGCTATAGTATAATATCCAAGATGTTACCGAAAGATCGGTCATGGATGTAATTTATTTCCTGACCGTGTAGTATGACCATTTCTATCTCTTCTCTACGAAGAATTTAAATAATTAATTAATTAAATTAATATGTCTTAAAAAACGTGCGCGTCAATTGTTCATTTTTAGGTTTGCTAAATGGTGTCCACGCGACCCTATTGCTGTCCATCCCTCTGTAGGGCTGTATCTTTTGAACCGTAATAGGTGGAATTTTCACAGAGTGTGTACTACTATAGCTGCAATACCATTAATTGTTAAAAATAAAATCATGATTTACGGGGGGAAATTTTACATTAAAAAAAAAATAAAAAGTGGGAAATTATACAAGAAACGGGTAAATAAAATATTTGAAAAAAAAATAGTGTTTAATATTTTACGGTGGTACGGTACCCTTTGTTTACGGGTCCGACTCACACTAAGACGCTTTTTTTCCCACTAACCTAAATCTTTTCAAAATCTGGCATTTTGGGTTTCCTTCCGTTTCTACGGTAGACACGCTACGAGTGCAAGGTAGAGACAAATATAGATAAGCAACGCGTTGTGACATCAGCCTTCTTTATTTTATAAATAACTAGCTTTTGTCCGCGGCTTCGCCCGCGTGGATGTCGGAAAATATCCTACGGGAACGTACTACTGAGATATCATACCTAATAACCGAGGAAATTGTCATTGACTCCTACCGCTGCGCCCGCGTTGCTACGCGTAATTTTGAAACTGTGATATCTTTTAAACTATTCATTTAAATGATGTGATGTTCAGGTATATTTTAATCTAAATTAAATGCCCAATTTAAATAACATATTTTATTGGATAAGTATTAATAATATACCGGTCAAAAAAACGTCGGAAATAACTATTAAATTTTTATCAAATTCTGAAAGATAAAAATGGTTATTGTGCGTCATTCTTAGACGATAGACATATGCCATTCCGGACTTTTTTGTTGAACTTTTTAAGATAAACAATACCGTAGAACATAAATTTGATGTTTATTTTCGATTTAGGCAGCGCACACCAGTAAAGCTCCCAGTCGGCATGATTTTTTCCGACTTCTTCAACAATAATCGTCATATTTCAGCTAATTTACACAAAACCTTAATGAATTATACACTAAAACCTTCCGCATGAATCACTCCGTCCATTGGTGTTCCAACCGTTTCAAAATCCGTTCGGTAGTTTTTGAGTTTATCGCGTTCAGACAGACAGACGCGGCGGGGGACTTTGTTTTGTAATATGTAAGGAAACTATGCTTTAGACTTTTTATTGTATTGTGTTGCATACGAGAGAGCAGTGGTGGCCCAGTGCTAACGGCTGTGACTTATGAGTTGTACGTCGTAGGTTCGAACCCAGACAGGCTCTCTAAACGGTGAAGGAAAACATCGTAAGGAAACCGGCATATCCTAGAACCAAAAATTCGAAGACATGTGACATCTACCAACCCGCACTGGGGCCGCGTGGTGGATTACGGCCCACTCTCTCTCAATGACATGAGGCCTGTGTCCTAGCAGTGGGAACATTATACCTAGGCTGATTATGTATGTTACGTATGTATGTTGCATATGATAACTATGATAAGTAAACAAATTTTGTAAGGCATAGTTTTTTCTAGAAAATCAAGAGTGCAGATGTCAAAATACGATACATGCGTGGGACTATAGTTTAAGTTAGCAGTAGTAGTAGTTTAGTTTGAATAATTATTTATATTTAAACACGTGTGTTAGTAGCTACCTATTCTTTCAAAAGAAGTTAGAATGTAGGAGACGGCAGCGTTTGTCCTCCAAGCATCACTTTGAAATTTAAAATGTGTAAAGTTTCACTTTCAAACAATTTTTTTCAGAAATTTATGATAACTTTAATTGTTGTTGTTATTATTGTTTTATTGCGAGTATGCGCGCAATCATTGTTTTTCTAGAGCGATAGTCTTAACTCAGTTCTGTGAAAAGTCTACGAGAACTTTACATAATGGTTGGTACCTTCTAAAGAAATTACTAGTCACAAATCCGCGACGGACGGTCCGCACGCGGATTTGTTTGGAGAAATATCTGTGAGCACAACTACGTGGTGCGGGCCGTCTGTCGCGGATATCCGTAAAATGTACTTACCGAAAGTCGTTGTCTGCCCGGTAAGGACACCTCCTGACTCTGTTCAGATTCACGAGGGTCCTTAGTCCGGATGAGCTTAGTGAAGAGGTTGTGAGTGTCACGTCGCCATCCTCCCCAGTTCACCTGACGGAGGGTACCCAAGAAGCTGCAACAAAAGAAGACAAGATTAAAAAACCTGTCTATAAACTTTACCAAAGAGTAGGTACTAGCTGGTAGAGGTATATTACAGAAATACTACTTCTGAGTCGTGTCGAAGATTAAAATTTTTTAGTTATTGTTTGACTGAGACTGCTGTATCGTGCCTTAGGAATGCGCGGCGAGGTGGAGGGCGGGACGCCGTGAGCGTTGACGAATGAGCAGCCTGCACTGCACCCCATCTCGCCGTGCACGTACCCTAAAGCGCGGAACAGCAGTTTCAGTCAAACTATAGGTGAGCTTCGTTCGTGAGAAACCGGCCATATTGACAGCGTTAGCAGTGGTTCTGCACAAGTCCCTCAAAATGCAGGTGAAAGTGCAGGAGGTAGAAAATCGTTTGTTATAGGGCTCCACATTCGCACTTTGGCTCGTCAGCGAACCCCCAGCGCTCTACGTTGTACCTACAGAGGGCCACTTGGCTTTGTAGTCGGTTTAGAGATTTCCAAATGATTTTCTTGGTAGTTAGTTGGTGGCCCGCTGGGAGCTTTTCTGCAGACTCAACATAATAAGTCGGAGGAGAGTGATTGAGCAGCCACAGTTTTACTCGTGCCGCATTAGAACTGCTGTCATTTAGTGAGATGGTCGACTTGAGGAACGACTCTTCAGTTTGGCCCTCGGCTTCTACAAATTTTAGAACTTAGTACTATACCAACAACTTCGTTCGCAATCCTCTTTATTACCCCAAAATAATTAAAAAAACCAGCATTATATCTCGTCTACATCGTAGGGGAACCTCTGTGCGAAATTTCAGATTTCTAGGTTCATGGGTTTGGGCTGAGCGTTGATGAGCCAGTCAGTCAGTGAGTGAGTCAGGACTTTTTATAAATTAGGATGTGAAATTTGGTGTTAATGTTGGAATTTATTGCTCAATCACGAGGAAACCGTTATAAGAATTTTTATGACAATCATCACTAGCACTTTGCTAAACCTGGAGGTCGAACCCTGGACCACGCTTAAAAATTCGTGCTTGTGAACTTGTTGACCTAAAACTTAAAATAAGGTTTTTAGAATAGAACAGAGTAGAATACTCTATTAATATGTACACCATACGAATTACAGAGTGTAGGAATATACCACATACAACAGCTTCCTTTATGGAACATCAAACTTTAATATGTGTGTTGGTCAACAGCAGGCAATTCATTACGCAAACAATTTTTAGCACACTGTTAGCACGTCAACTGGAGACCATAGACAATTTTTTTTAAATCGATTCTGTCCTTAATGAACAACAAACATCTGAGATAAAATTTTCAAATGTTAGTAGGAAATATACAAAACCAGTGTAAGCTGCTCTTTATTATATTAAAACTCCGTACTACGCTAGGTCAACTCTAGGTAAAGTTGTTACTACCGACAACCGGTCGACTGTATTTACTTAATTGTTAAAATTACTTAGATTACATTAATTGGTCCAAAGTTAAATTGTACGTTACGTTACATAATTCAAAAGCAGCTTGAATTGAAATGAAGTAGTGTTTATGGAAATCGTGATTCGATACAGATTTACAATATCACTGCCTATGCCTACCTACTTATGTTAGATTTCAATTTATTATACTGGCAATACCGAAAGATTCGATATGTCAAAAGTGGCGCGGCAACGGCCTTCTAGGTCGGGTTTTGATGACGGTACGACGTTCTTAGTGGCTGTGTCGGTAAAAAGATAGATTGGCATATTAATGGTTAAAGATCTACTGTAAATTAAGGTAACCTATTAGTTTTATGGTAAATATTACAATACTGATTAAATAGTGATAATATGTGGGGAATAGGAGATGTGATGGTATGGTGTAGATTATTGAATTTGATGTTGGCAAAGAAATATAAATGAATGACAAAATATCTTGGTGTTTCATATTATTTTCCTTATCCCTGAAATATTGTAAACGTTAATAGATTATGATATTGGGTTAGCGACTTTAAGATTCATTTTGTGGTTAAATAATGATATTCGGAATTCAATTTTAGAGCACGGATAGTTCTTATTATACTTATTAGTCGATAGTTCGTGAAATGGCTGGTGAAAGAATGATTACATTTGTGGATGCACAAAGTCTTAGACCGAGATTGATAGCATAATCTAATAATGTTTCCACTGCTGGAACACAGACCTCTCTGTGCGACGGAGCGGGCCGCAGAGTGCGGGCCAAATGTTTTCGAATTTTCCGTTCTAGGACTTTCTGGTTTCTTCACGATGTTTATTCGTGAATCGTATTGAGCTCAGTGATGAAAATAATTTATATAAAGTAAAGCACCTGCCTGAGGTCCAATCTACGATTCGTAAACCTAACTTTTGTTACCAAAAAGACTAAGTTACTCTAAATTAAATTCGAGGGAAAATTTGAGAAGCTACCGTAAAAGCGTTAAATAAATTCTTATTAGCTGTGTACACGGTTTGTGCATTAAAATCCACTATAAAAAGCTGAGTGTCTAAAACGAGACTGAAATAAAGAGGAATTTTGTGACTTTATCGATAAGGCCACTAAATTCCGAGTGACAGGATAGATTATTTAAGGATGGTTCACAATAATCAGAAAGCTTTCATCTGAAGAATAAAATATAAACTTAAACCAATACTGTCACTATCCAAAAAAGTTCACTTTTCAGGAGAACCAAACGATTTTTGTGGTATGAATATGAGTGCTACGTAAGAATCTATGCACAATTAAGTTATTCTTTGATATAGAAATTATGGGTAGAGGTTGTATCACAAACTATAGAACAAAAAAAAATTTCTTGTACTTACATATTTACATTATAGCGGTATTTAAATTAAAGTGTCACTTTTACTTTCATTTTTTTTTTTGTGGTTATGAAGCCAAACTGACACTAATCTAAAAGCGTCAATATGGTGTCAAATTATTGAACTATTAAAGTGACTACTTTAATGCAAACGTGACACTAAGCAAAAAAATGTCATTATGGTGTCAAACTTATGATCTAAATATGAGAAAAACTTAGTGTAAAATGTGAACCTTAACGCAAAATGTCACTATTTCAATTAAAATAATACTTATCTTACTAACAACATGACTAGTAAAAACCGGTTTAATCACTAAAATGACACTTTTGCATAAAAAGTCGTCAATTTTGTTCTTGACGACACATACTTTTTCATTGAAGGTCAGTATTGCTCTGAGGGGAGGGGAATATTTTGATTAGTGACGAAGCGGACTACTGGCATCTAGCAGTTATTTCTGTTATTTTTAGAATAGTGTCAGCGCGAAAATATAAATGACATATACGAGAATTTATATTATATCAGAATGACTTAATTATTAATATTGTTAATTTAGATAAAAATTGTATTGTTAGTTTTTACAACTGCATGATTTATTTGAAAACTGTATTTTTTTAGTTTTTACGACTTTGCATGCCGTAAGATAGAATGTAGCGGAAAAACTTAGTGATGTACCATCTTATACCTGTACCTACATTGTTGGCAAAATAAATCTGAATCTGAATCTGATTACGCGTAGTTCCACGGTTCCCAACAGATGGCATTAAAAAGTCAATTTGGTTAAATTTTGGATAGTGACAGTATTGGATTAAGCGCTAGATTATAATAATATGGTGTTAAAACTATGAGAAAAGATCTTTTTACTATAGTATAGTTTTTCCTAACGCCATAATAGTACATTACTGCCGCGGTCTGTAATGATTGCTTTGCTGGCAGCGCTGATGATGACCGAAAGCGCAGTTCCAGACCAACACAGTGCGGTCAGCATTGCTGCTCTTGATGGACAAGTTGGAATCTTTGTAGCGCGGACAGCAAGAGCTGCAATGATGACCAAGCTTGAAGGCCGAGAGCGTAGCTAAGCTAAGCTCGATGCCATCATAGCGTGGCCAGCAACGCAGTCATTGCGACCCAAGGCTTGTATAGTGTTTTACTCAAACAATGAGTTATTAATAAATCCAGCTTAGTATTGAAAATTGATGGAAAACAATATGGAGAATTGCAAAAAAATTCACCGTGCCGCGCTTTTGTTTCTTCCCCGCGCTTTTGTTTTTTTTTTAATTATGCAATGATGATTGGACTGCCTGTACAGCCAAATTCTGAATAAAATCTTTTTGCATCTGACTATTTTTTAAACAAAATTTTACAATGGATTTACAATAGTTATTTATGCAACTGTGACACGAATGTATCACATGAGCGTTTTAATACCTAATTATGAACAGTTGCATAATCCATCGGTATTATTTCCGTTAGATTATACATTATAATCCATCGGTATTATTTCCGTTAGATTATAAACTGTCGAAAAATTGTGAACTGTGACAAATCATTTACAATTTAACGCATAATTTTTCGATAGTTTATAATGTATCCATGAAAAACTGACAAATTGTGAACTGGTAACCAACGTGTTTGCGACGTAATGCACCTTGCGCTAATATTAAATAGCCTGCGTGGGTGCGAGCAACTTGGAAGTAGCGCTCGCCCGGCTCGCGCGCGGTTTGTCACAGTTCTAACCTAACCTAACCCATTTCACCCAGTTCACAATTTTTCGACAGATTATGATTTAACGGAAATAATACCGATAGATCATAAACTAACGGTGCTCACAATCTTACGGTGACATATACATAAAGAGTCTACACAGCAAGTATGGAAAAATGTTGACAAACACAATACCTAAGGAGGTTATTTATTTACCCTGAAATTATTTATTTACCATAAAGAACGTGCGGAAGAAAAACTTTGTGGCTCTAAAAATAACATATCGACTTTATCTGAATTACTTACATTCTTAACGTAAGTCAAATAAAGTCCAAATTCAAATTCGAAATAAAACGTTTTCTTGACTACGCTGTCATTTATAAGCTTCACAGTTTTCTTCGCTATAAGAAGCTGTATTCCGGGTAACTTTCCTATGCTAGTTATCGATAAGAAACTAACAATTAAAAACGAAAATTCTGTTCAACGAAGTTCACGAACATCTTCCTCCATTGACTTTGGGCCACTTTTCGATCAATTTCCACTTTAAGCAAGATACCCTGGAGTGTCAAGCACACATCCCTCTTGCCGCCTTGTTTCGCAAACAATTTTTGTTCAACATGTCCTTGCCAAACCAAAACAATGAGCTCACACTTACGCAAAATTCAAAAGTAAAAATTTTCTCCAAAGTAATGATAGATATTTTACTCAAAAAAACTTTTTAGAAAAAAAAAACAACCGACTTCCAAAAAACACTACAAAGTGAAAAATAACTTCAATTTCGGAAGTCGGTGACAAAAAACGAAAATTTCAAAACCAAAACACCGACTTCCGAAATTGAAGTTATTTTTCACTTTGTAGTGTTTTTTGGAAGTCGGTTGTTTTTTTTTTTCTAAAAAGTTTTTTTGAGTAAAATATCTATCATTACTTTGGAGAAAATTTTTACTTTTGAATTTTGCGTAAGTGTGAGCTCATTGTTTTGGTTTGGCAAGGACATGTTGAACAAAAATTGTTTGCGAAACAAGGCGGCAAGAGGGATGTGTGCTTGACACTCCAGGGTATCTTGCTTAAAGTGGAAATTGATCGAAAAGTGGCCCAAAGTCAATGGAGGAAGATGTTCGTGAACTTCGTTGAACAGAATTTTCGTTTTTAATTGTTAGTTTCTTATCGATAACTAGCATAGGAAAGTTACCCGGAATACAGCTTCTTATAGCGAAGAAAACTGTGAAGCTTATAAATGACAGCGTAGTCAAGAAAACGTTTTATTTCGAATTTGAATTTGGACTTTATTTGACTTACGTTAAGAATGTAAGTAATTCAGATAAAGTCGATATGTTATTTTTAGAGCCACAAAGTTTTTCTTCCGCACGTTCTTTATGGTAAATAAATAATTTCAGGGTAAATAAATAACCTCCTTAGGTATTGTGTTTGTCAACATTTTTCCATACTTGCTGTGTAGACTCTTTATGTATATGTCACCGTAAGATTGTGAGCACCGTTAGTTTATGATCTATCGGTATTATTTCCGTTAAATCATAATCTGTCGAAAAATTGTGAACTGGGTGAAATGGGTTAGGTTAGGTTAGAACTGTGACAAACCGCGCGCGAGCCGGGCGAGCGCTACTTCCAAGTTGCTCGCACCCACGCAGGCTATTTAATATTAGCGCAAGGTGCATTACGTCGCAAACACGTTGGTTACCAGTTCACAATTTGTCAGTTTTTCATGGATACATTATAAACTATCGAAAAATTATGCGTTAAATTGTAAATGATTTGTCACAGTTCACAATTTTTCGACAGTTTATAATCTAACGGAAATAATACCGATGGATTATAAACTAACGAAGTTTATAATTATACGGTGACATATATACACTATAAAAGAAATTGAACTTGAATCGTGTAGAGATTATTAGTGAAACTGCGATTTGTAAATACAAACATGGATACTTATTTATTAGTTGAGTTTTTTTTTTATAAGGACCGATTTTTTTTTTTATGTGGAAAAGTGGTTAGGTTTATATAAGTAAAGTAATTAATACATGTTTAACTTACTTGAACAAGGAATACGACTGCAACCATGACGCCACGCGAAAGCCTGTTGAAGAAGAAAAATCAAAGTTAGTTATAAATCTTTATTTACAACATTTAGTACCTCTACGTTAACACACATGAATAATTATTGGAGCTAAGTATAAGTCTAAGTTAGTTCAGTTCATTCAGTTCATATATGATGATGAGGTGCAGTTACCGAGCGTAAATCTATACCAAGAACAGCTTGTAGCTTTTGCATACCTTCTGTGCCATTAGCTAGTAAAAGCTCCATCAATAAATTGGAGCCTACACGGAGCTGAGTCATTCATACTTCCTTGCTTACAAGCCTAAGTTCAACATAGCTCTTTGCAAAGCTGGGATTCCAAAAGCCGTTCTCTCGTTCGAAACACTGCCGTAAAAGCCTATTGGACGGCCATCACCCTAAGCCGTCAGGATAAAGCTTTCTGTAGCCAGGAATACATCAAAGCGGCTCGTGATGATGCTCGGACATACCTACGACAAGAATATTGTGTAATACCTATGTATTTTCAAACCAACTAACGTCCATAAGTCTCTAGACTTACATATTTATAATCCAATGTTTTTTTCTCATACTTTCCACATACATTCTTACATGGCAATCTAATAATGTTTACAACTTAAAACATGGCTACTAAATATTCACAATTTACGAGTATGTAAGGGGATCAAATGTAATCCGAAATATACAGGCTTACCGCCTGTAAGTACAGTCTCGCATCGTACGCGACTGGTAGCGGACGAGTTAGCGATGCCGCTGTAACCGGTGCGGTGACTAATCGAAAATAATGTCGTTTCATACTGTGAAGTGTGCTAGTTGCAATGTTGTCATCAACGAACTGTTAGCATTTCTACGAAATGTGTTGGATGTGATGGATGAAGAAAGTGTGCATCAAGTGTGTTGTTCGTCTTTCTCTGCTGAGGACATTGTGCGGGCAAAGTCTCTGCTGTTTGAGTCTATCCCCAGCGGAAAAAAGATGCCAGTACGACGAAAGGAGGGCAAGAAGAAAATGTCACGGGATCTAGACGATATGATCTGTCTCATGAAGGGTACCAGTACTGAATTATTCCCGATATTTGTGGCGAAGGAGCTGAATAAACTCCCACCGGTCACTTTTGACCATGTAGATGTAACGTGTCTCCTAAAAGATATTTTAAAACTGAAAAACCAGATCAGCGTTTTAGAAGACAATACCGTGTCTAAGGAGCAGTTTCAATCGCTTCAACTGGAGGTGACTAGTCTTAAACAGGCATCTCTAATACACGATACTCCTACTGTTAAGAATGGTAATATAAATGCGAGAAGAGGAGCATGTTTACAAAACAGCTTTACACTAGACAGTGGACCTATAGGATTACAATATTTACCTATAAAATACCCAGCTGATTGCAAGGTGAACGACCTGTCGGCTAAAGGTGCGTCATCAACACTAGTCAGCGGCTGTAATAATTACTTCTCTGTCTTGCAAGGACATAACACAGCGACAGAGCATTGCGGGAATGTGGAGGCCCAAACAGCTACTGCGGTTTCGAAGGAAGCGAGCGAGACCGACTGCATGACATGCAAATTTGATGAGAGCCGTCCACACGGGAGCGTGACAGCGCGACAATTAGAGCGCGTGGAGGCCACAACAAGCACCGCGGTTTCGTACAAAGCTGTATGTGTATCGGGCCCGGCTACTTGTGCGCACACGCCCGGCAATTCCCCCTCCTCTGGCAAGCGGGTGACCATCGCCAGTGCGTCCGACGCCCCGGCTGCGAAAGCATCGAATGATCTCCTCCAGCAAACAACAGTGCAATGTGAAAGTATGCCGTCGATAGATAACTGTGATAAGGTTGTCTCTAAAACAGTGGTGAGTCAACCGGGTAATAATGAGTGGAAAGTAGTGCAAAATAAACGTTCGCGTTCCAAAACCTATACATATGCAAGCCAAAAAGGTCGTGCTTCTATTGTACCAAACAGTAAATTCCGTGCGGCAGATATTAAAGTCCCGTTACTAATATCAAACGTGAATACAGAGACCACTGACGATGACATTATTAGCTACATAAAGAGTAAGACTAACGAAAGTGTATCGTTAAAAAAGCTAAACATCAAGTCGTATAAAAAGTATAACGCTTACAAACTATATGTATCTAAACACAAGGTGGACATGTTTTTAAATGATCAGATATGGCCTGATGGTATTACTTTTAGGCGTTTTGTCCATTTTATGTACCGGACAAATAGAGAGGCTCATACAGTTAGTTAGTTAGATAAAAATTCAGTATGGCTTGTCAAAATAAGTGTCATGTAAAATTAACTAGTTTTAATTGTAAATCTGCGAAAAGATCAGTTGATAATATAAGAAAAATATGTGACTGGTCTGATTTGATATGCCTGCAGGAGACTTGGCTGTTACCTCATGATATTTCAATGTTAGGAACGATAAGTCCTGAATTTGAGTACACTGGTAGGTCTGCTGTAGACACATCGGAAGGGCTTCTAAGAGGACGGCCGTACGGAGGAGTGGCTATTCTCTGGAGAAAGGGTGTTTTTGAGTCTGTTTCGGTAATATCCTGTAATAGCTCTAGGTTAGTGGCCATTAAAGCTGTCTCGGGTGGTCGCAGTATTATTGTATTTTCTGTGTATATGCCTACAAACTCACCGGAAAACCTGCCTTTGTTTACCGAGGTATTAAGTGAGGTAAGTGCAATAATTGCGACATTTGATGTTGAAAACATATATATAATGGGAGATTTTAATGCACACCCACAAGAATTATTTTATGTTGAGCTATTAGGTTTTTGTAATGACCAATCCTGGGTCTGTGCTGATACAAAGAAGTTAGGTTATGATCAGAACTGCTACACCTTCATTAGCGAGGCTCACGGCTGTAGGAGGTGGTTGGACCATTGTGTGGTCTCTTCGTCAGCCTGGCAGACAATTGTTAGTGTAGGTATTGATGAAGATGTTTATGTGTCTGATCATTTACCTATATTTATTATATGTAATTTAGATGTGGTTAGACCAAAGTTGACGACCGGGGCTGCACCCCGCAGTGCTGTTGTCTGGGGCGTCAGAAATAAAACAGAGATCGAGAATTATCACGGTATGTGTTCTGATAAACTGAGAGAGATAGATTTCCCACAGGAGTTTGCGGTGTGCAGTCATGGGTCATGCAACTTGGCAGATCATAAACTTGTCCTTGATAAGATGTACAGGAATATTGTAGACGTCCTTTGTGAGGCAGCGAGGGAATCTAATACAATTCACCAGAGACCTAAACGGGGTAGTCCGTTATGTGGTTGGAACAAACATGTTCGAGACGCGCACCGAGAGGCCAGGCTTAGATTTCAAGCCTGGGTTTTGGCTGATCGACCAACCTCTGGTACTATTTATGACCAAATGTACGAGACGCGTAAAATTTTCAAAAGCCGGCTAAAGTACTGTCAAAATAGGCAAGACCAAATTAAAATGGACGTATTAGCAGAACAACGAGCGAATAACAATTTCTGTGCATTTTGGAAGTCCACAGGTAGGTTGGAGGCTAAGCCTGGTCTCACGGTGGATGTAGGAGGGGTTACTGAGCATGGAGACATTGCTAATTTATTTAGAGATCATTTCAAAGTGAGGTCTCCACTTGGCCCCTCAGTATTGGGAATAGATTTCGGATCTCATAACCAAGGGGATGAGCCGCTACTACGCTTCACCACAAAGCAAGTAAGGTCGGTCATAAATAGTATGAGTAGGGGTAAGTCCCCTGGGCATGATGGGCTCAGCATAGAACATCTGAAATATGCAGGCATGCATATGCCTAGGGTCCTGTCCTTGTTCTATACGATGTGTCTGAGCCATTCGTATTTACCGGCAGACTTAATCAAGACCATTGTTGTGCCCATCGTGAAGAATAGGACAGGAGACATCTCGGACATGCACAACTATCGCCCGATCTCTCTTGCAACTGTTGCGGCCAAGGTGTTGGACAGTATGCTTGACTCTTATTTGGCAAGATATGTTAAGTTGCACGATGCACAGTTTGGGTTTTGTCCTGGACTATCAACTGAAAGCGCTATCGTAAGTGTCAAGCATGCTGTCAAATACTACACTGACCGTAGGACGCCGGTGTACGCCTGCTTCCTTGATCTCTCCAAGGCTTTTGATCTCGTTTCTTATGATGTGCTTTGGAGTAAATTGAGGAGTAGGGGTATACCGGAGGAGCTACTCAGAATGTTGCAGTTTTGGTACCTTAGCCAGACAAATCGTGTCAGATGGTCAGATGCGCTCTCGGAATCATATGGGTTGGAGTGCGGGGTGAGGCAGGGTGGTTTGTCGTCTCCCCGGCTCTTCAATCTATATGTTAATGACCTCATTGGCGAGCTCAGCGGCATGCGTGTCGGATGCAGGGTTAATGGTGTTAGTTGTAACAACATCAGTTATGCGGATGACATGGTGCTGCTGGGCCCGTCGCTGGGGTCAATCGCCGAGATGCTCAAAGTATGTGAGACCTACGCTGCTGCACATGGACTGGTCTATAATGCCAAAAAATGTGAGTACATGGTCTTTGGGGTCGCTGGTAAGTGCCGGGAGGATGCCTTCAAACTTGCCATAAACGGTACGACAATTCGAAAAGTCACAAAATTTAAATATCTTGGGCATTTTCTTACCAGTGACCTCAGCGACCATAGTGATATTGAGAGGGAGCGTAGAGCTCTGGCGGTCAGGGGTAATATGTTGGCACGAAGATTTGCTCGGTGTACTGACCAAGTTAAGATTACGCTTTTTAAAGCTTACTGTCAAAGTTTTTACACCGGTAATCTTTGGGTCAACTACTCGAAAAGGTCGCTGGATGTTCTACGCGTCCAATACAACAACGTATTTAGGATGCTGTTGCGACTGCCTCGTTTTTGTAGTGCATCTGAAATGTTCGCGGTAAACCATACCGATGGATTTCATGCCATCATCCGCAAAAAAACGGCCTCACTCCTGAGCAGAATAAGAGGCAGTCATAATAGTATCCTGAAGGCTGTGGCGGCAGATACTTCTTCTGCCATAATAAGGCAATTTGTGAGAAGACTCATACCATAGTTAGACTATTTATTATTTTGTTATTTTTATTGGGTCTAGATGTTGGGTGGTCTTCTCACAAATTCGTATTTAGTTTTAAGTTACTAACAATAGTGGTTTAAGTGCATACATGTTACTAACAATTTATGGATCTTTTTGTTATCCGAAATAAAATGATTTTATTTATTTATTTATTTTATTTACCACCTAGTTCGGAGGCAGATAGTCCCAAACTTTGTATAATACAAATTTTAAGCCATTATTTACTGTATATTGTGAAATATTCAATTTTGTAATACCTACGTGTTCTTATTTTGGTGAATAAATTATAATGATTATATTATATATTATAATTGTTCAAGTTGATAGATTTATTGTTCGTGAATAAGCTCGGTCAATCTGTATTATAAAGGTTAAAGCCTAAATTATAAAATGTGATTTGATTGCCGGTGGCACTGTCTAAACATATTTTTTATAATTGTATGCCAGAGGCAAAAAACTTGCATCGTGTGGCTTTTTACTGACAGCGATATAATAAATGACGACGCAATATAAGATAAGAATATTATAATAGAGATAACGCCTGAAAAAAAAAAAACAATGGCACTCCGGGAGTGAAAACTTAAACAATTTAAAAAAATACTTCCAAAATCTTTAAAGTAAAAATACTTGCATAGAACATTGATCCGTAACTTAATATATAAATAAAGAGCACAAACGCATTTACAAAAATGAGGTGTCGGTAACGGTGTCGCGAGTTCAATAATTTCGTTCCTATCTCAAAAATGCCCAACGCGCCTAAAAAAGTTTTCACTTATAAAACCTAAGTATTTAGTTCATCAGTCAGATAACAAAAAAATATCATACACGTATTTTTTGGTTTACATAAACAATTTTTTTTTCATTTGTGCTAAATTTTTATTTACACACGTATTTACATCATTTAAAAACTGCCAGACTTAATTCTTTGATGCCCTATGATTATTCCTCCCCCCTTTTTTATATACTTGTTCATATTATTATATAAACAAGTCCGATTATTTTCATAAGATTCTGCAAATCTTTATGGTTAAAACTTTAGAGAATTTTTTTTTAACAATGGGTTTTTGAATGTTTTCGACAGGCCTCGCGTTGAAAGTTCGGCACGATTTTTCAATACCTTCATTTACGAGAGAATGACGCTTAAACGCCTCGTAGTTTGCATAGCGCCGATATTGCCGGACCCTGTTTACTGTGCGACAGCACTCCTCTTTGTGCATGCATCGACGCAAAGTTTACAAAACTTCGTTTATTGGTTTGAAACTGAACCAAATCCGTGATCAAATAGCCAAAACAGAACTCATATTATTTCATCCTGTCTGTCAGACTGTCTGTAAGAGGGCTGTGTGGTGTTACATGAATAGATAGAACAAGAAATTAGTATGAAAAAGGAAGTCTAAAAGTGGCACCGGAGATAGAACAGTTGTGTGGAAGTCGGTTGTCGTGGTATAGGCGATGCGGAGGAATTAGGAAAATATCGTGAGGAAAGTTTTGAGTATGAATGTGAATGGCTATAAGAGTAGGGGAAGACCAAAGAAACGATGAATGGAATGTGTAAAATATGATTTATGGCTTGAAAGGTCACTTACCGGGATGACTACTAGAGAAGGATGGAAGCAGAATACATGTTGTGCCGAACACAAATAAATTTTGACAACGGCAAGAGAATTAGGATGTCGAACTAAAGGTTAGTTAACTCTTTTTAAGAACCGTATTGTACTCTTATACTCTTTTTAACCGACTTCAAAAAAGGAGGAGGTTCTCAATTCAACGGTTTTTTTTTTTGTTTGTTTCCGAACTCTCGACTGGGTGAACCAATTTTGATGATTCTTTTTATATTTGAAAGCTGGTGCTTTCCGTGTGGTCCTATTTTAATTTGATCTAGTTCTGACTATGGCATCCATGAGAAAACCATATAAGTCTTAAATTTGCATTAAGTATATGCGCGACAAATGGACGAATAACTCAATATCACGCAACACGCAATCGACTTCCAAGTAAACAACTAAAAAGCGAAACAAAAATAAAAAAAAAAACAAGCGACTTCCAAAAAAACACTACAAAGTGAAAAATAACTTTCATATCGGATGTCGGTGGCAAAAAACGAAAATTCAAAACCAAAGACACCGACTTCCGTTTTCTCGTGTACTTTACTGTACTTTTAAACCTTTTTACTTGCTAAAATATATTATTTTTAACATAAAAATAAAATTTAAAAAAGAAGCCCGATAGGTCGACCCATCAAATTACTATTAGCATTTTTATTTATTTATTGGCATTAAAACCGTGCTGTTTACTCTTTTTACGCCTGAAATAGCGAATTTCATCTTTTTCCTTACTGGTCATGAAGGGATACCTTATTAAATAATAATAGCTCTATTAAATTCAGTCGTTCATTTTTTTGTGATAAGCTTTTGAACTCTCCAGAGGAATGCCTTTGTTTGTTTAGATTCTGTAAAAAACAACCGACTTCCAAACAAAACACTACAAAGTGAATTTGGATCTATATTTTAGTATTAAAAAGTTTTTTTTTTTTATGGTACCTACCCCACATCAATTCGTTTATCACTTACTTGCTAAGTAAACAACAGTGACGGACAGGAAGTATTATGATATTCACAAAGTGGATTTAATAAGTATTATTGAAGCTAACTCATAAACTACCCAAACAAAGTTAATGAAATTGTACGGTGCAACCGCACATTCTGCAATTCAGCAGTTTACGCAACACATTCATTTCAACTCATATAATTAGTTTATTTCGCGTTGGGCTATCAATGCAGCCAGGCGTTCTCGTTACAGCCAACAAGGGCCGCGTCACTCACTTAATTTCCACACCATCAGTTCATTAAGCTCATTTTACTTTAAAGTACCTTTGGAACAATACAGTAGTTTTGATACTTTACCTTCTTTCATTCCAGTCATCCTTCATCTAAAAGTAGTGTATGGTCTATCAAGGGATCATACATAAATTAAATTGGAACACCGCGCAAGCTTCCTCTACTAAAAGCAAAAAAGATTTTTTAATTCGGTCCACGAATCGGCGAAAATGTCCATGAACATTTAAAGTTTAGAAAAAATACATACAGATGAGCATAATATAACCTCCTCTTTTTTTTAAACGAGTTAAAAAAACTGGGCAAGTGCGTGTCGGACCACGCATAATGAAGGGTTCCGTAGTAAGGATGAATTTATCATCCACTGTAGTTGAAAAACATGTTCTCCCATACATTCCAACTGCAAATGTAAGTTTGTACGCACAATATTGAGAGATTTACAATGTTATTTTAAGACCATAGACTTCTTACAGGAAATCTGCATTTTTTCAATATTTTAGTCTCAGTAGTTTCGGAGATAAAGGGTCAATTTTCATCTACTTTTTTCTCAAATATCTTTAAATGTATTTATTTTTAAATTATAAAAATAATATATTTGAGATCCACTCAACAAGTCTTTTCATTTGATATGTCACACGGCTGCAAAACATTTTTTTTTAATTTTCGATATTTATTTATTTACGTTACACGTCTGTGTTTGGATCACGGAAATACATATTTTATGTGTACCAAATTTCAACTTAATCGGTCTATTAGATTTGAAGCAAATTGGCTGTGACAGACGGACAGACAGACAGACACACGAGTGATCCTATAAGGGTTCTATTTTTTCCTTTTCAGGTACAGAACCCTAAAAAATTTACTTTGCCTGAATATTAGTCAGTTAGTCTTCAGTCTTAAATAAAACTAAATCAAAAAGGCCTGGGTACACTAAACATAGTTTAAGTCAAAATTGGTACAGACATTACCTATCTTTTGCATGCTCAACCGATTCTCAGCACTAAAAGTTATTAGCGATTGAAGTCTTATTACATGATCGTCTCATTCAGAAATATTGACCTTACCACCAGTACACCGAGCGAATCTTCGCTCAGTGTACGTTTTTACGTTTCCATGTCAAAAAGCTGCTGCTACAACTATCATATTTCAACATATGTTGCAATTTTTTTCCTAACTTGCACACTGCATAAAGTGCATTGGAGGGTTCACTGTTTTATATTCAGTCCAGGCCTAAACCAATTTTTCTGTGCCAAAAGCTGCAAATTGTACATTCGATAGAATCGCATAAATATTCAAAAAAAAAACATTGAGTGTGACAAAGTAGGTTATAAAGTAGGTTGGGACTTATATGTTTGAACCGTTTGGGGTTGAAACACTAGTGCTATGGGGTCCGAGTGCCCACCTAGTTTTTCAAGACTTCGCTAAGCGGCTGGTCGACTCTTCACGTAACCAGAGGGCTGGCCTATTCATTGACCAAATAATCAGCATTGCCATACAACGTAGCAATGCTGCCAGCCTTTTGGGCACTTTTCCTATAGACAGCGATACGGACGAATTTTTTGATGCCCTATGATTATTTCCTCCCCCTTTTTATATACTTGTAAATATTATTATTATTATTTTAAATCTGTTAGTTTTTAAATCACGTAAATTCGTGTGTGAAAATAAAGCGAACAAAGTAGTGATTTTATTGACTGGCAAACAAAATCAAATCTGACATCCAAATCAGTCTGACCTTTTCACAATTTGGCCATAAGTAAAGTTATGTACCCTTCTGACATTAGAATGTGTTTGTCAGAACAAACTGGAAACAAAAGAGGATCGCGATCTCCCCATGTTTATGGCCGTGTCCTAATAATATGCGATCGTCGCGTTGATTTTGTTCGGCGAACCAGAATGCGTCATCGCGCTAACAGATGGTGCGCTCAGGTTTTCCGAACAAATCACTAACAAATGATCGTGAATATTGCATATTCGCGCGACGATCGCTTTCTACACACAACATAATATTACGCCTGTAATCCCCGAAGGGTTAGGCAGAGGTGTACATATAGTACACCCACATTTTGCCAGTTATATTTAAGTCCCATGTAATAGGGGGCGAGGCTATTGCCATCAACCGGGCAGATATCCAGACTCCGGGCTGCTACTGAGAAATTACATATGGAAAAACCCAACAACACTTTGCCCGACCCGGGAATCGAACACAGGACCTCATACTCAGCAGTAGCGCTTGCGACCACTAGACCAACGAGGCAGTCGATCTCTTTCTATTAGGACATTATTTATTTTATTTATTTATTTATCACAAACACTGCTATCTTTACAGGAAATTCCTAATGCGGTAGCGTGGTCCTTAATTAAACTATCTTAAATAACATAACACATACAATATTATTTTTGTAAATTCATTCAGAGAGCAGGAAAATAAATCGATCCTGTCAGCCGTGTCATTCAGTGCGTGCAAGGCGCGCGTCAGTGGCGCTTTGCTGAGCAAGTTGGTTCGTGCGTGTGGCACAGCTAGTAGCCGTGGCTTCCGGCGCCGTGATATATAATTGTCAGGCACATTCAGACATATCTCCTTCAAAACACCGGAATTATAGGTCTTACCACGTAATAGTTTGAATACTTATGTGGTTATAGCTAAGCCCCTCCTTATCTCGAGTTTGTTGTACCCGACCATACCGATTATGACATCGCATATGTGAGCTGAGGTTAAAAAACTATAAACCTTATAAAAACAGGAACGACAGAGTAGAAGAAATTTTAATATTATTCTAATCCCGGACTTTGAAAATTGAGGACAATAAAACAAGAGGAACGTATCACTTCAGAATGCAAGTAACAATGCTGAATTCTTGAGACGATTGTACTCTTGTTTGCAGAAACGTGAACCTTCTATGTTTCAACCTTGTGATCTCAGCTGTTGAAAAAACTTTCAACGACTTTTGTCCTTTTGAGATCTTACTAAAGCTAAGTTTTTTGAAGTGAAAACTTCTTTAAGCGCGTTGGGCATATTTGAGGCGGGACTAAACAATTGATTTCGCGACACTGTTACGACACCAGCTTTTGACCATTAAAAGGACATCAACGCGTTGATTACCGCGGTGCCGATTTATTTTCAAGTTTTCACTTCTTTCGGCACTCCCGGAGTGCCACTTTTTTCATTTCATTGTTCATCAAATACAGTTAAATTCTACACTATCACTTTAAAAGCGTCATAACACTGTCAATCTACGACCACATACATACATAAACTCACGCCTTCTTCCCATGGCAGAAACTACCTGCTACAATCTATTATGAACGATCTACTATCTACTACGAACGCCACCTGCTACGATCCTTACATACTCCTTTTGCCTCGTTTACGTTCATACATCTGGACACACACGCACGCCGATTGCGCGTACTACGCACCTGGCTTTTCTGAAGAACATCACCAATAAGGTCAGTATAAGTCTAGGGCGTCCCCGCCCGGCCTTTCCCTTCACATCAGCCTTGTAAATACATTTTGTTAGTCGCCTTTCATTCATCCTCTCAACATGCCCAAACTATCTCAGCATACCCTTTTCAATTACGACCAATGTTTAAATATTAAAAAAGAAACAATGGTTTCGTTGGTCTAGTCGTCGCAAGCGTTACTGCTGAGCTTAAGGTTCTGGGTTCGATTCCCAGGTCTGGCAAAGTGTTATTGGGTTTTCCATTAGTAATTTCTCAGTCGCAGCCCGGAGTCTGGATTTGTGACCGGATGATGGCAATAGGCTCGCACCCCATTACATGGGACTTAAACATAACTGGTGAAATGTGGGTGTACTTACTAGGTATGGATACACCTCTGCCTAACCCATCGGAGAAACAAAGTGATGTTATGTTTTATGTTATTTGCAATATTTTTTTCAATGCCACGCATTCTTCCTATTTGTTTGCCTTAATAAAAGATTATTCCAATGCGCACACGTTTATTAAAAAAACGAATATCTTCTTTATAAAACAACGTAACTTTTCGTGTCTGTCTGTGTAACTGCGTTGTTCTTCTAAACTATGCAATGCATTCAAATGACGATTTGTTTAGTATTTACGTTAGTTTTTTTTTATAGTTTACGTTACGTATATTGTGTCGTTGGTCTTGGTGTAGATCAATAAATTGTTACCTGCCCTAACATCAAGCAATGGATAACATTATTTATATATTTTTTTAATATTTTGAATACGTGGCTTTTGGCTAGTTCGTATTAGTGGGTGTATCTTGTCTATATTTTTTTTTGTAATGTTCATCTTGTTTTTGCAGAATAGACAATTTTTCTTTCTTTCTTTTTTTCTTTCTTATTTTTTTGTGTGTGTTTATTATTTGTATCATACACATACACCTTCCGGAATAAATGCTCTAACTAAATGATGGTGTAAACCGCATCTAAATCCATTTTGTAGTTTATAAGATCTAAGCGGTCACACAGACAGACACGAAACACTACTGTGTTTTATCCTACGTATAAATATACATTATAGATAGACATAGATGTAAACTATATACAACACATCATAATGAATTAGGCAAGTAAGCATGTCCAATAATGTTCAGGATTATAATTCCAAACTATCTATCCTATGCACGTCACGAGCACAAATGTATAGACAGTTCGGCAATCATATCTGGTTAAAGATTCATGAATTAATTCATATCTGCCGTCAAGATGACGGCAAATATATGTGATCATTTGTGGAAGGCGTATACAAGTGGCGGCAGAAATATGTGACATCGAAAGAACACCAAAACTATCTGACGAGCGACGCAAAAATATACGATGCTGCATCGGCTTCAAAAAGATGTGTCACCTCTTTGAATGCAATAACATCGGGCATATAACATAACATCACGCCTTGTTTCCCCGAAGGGTTCGGCAGAGGTGTCCCTGTAGTAGGTACACCCACATTTCGCCAGTTATGGTTAAGTCCCATGTAATAGGGGGCGAGCCTATTGCCATCAACTGGGCACAAATCCAGACTCCGAGCTGCTACTGCATAAGGCATATCTTGCGTTAAATTGAGAAGAATGTGATGCCTCGTGTTAAAAATATCTGACACCACTTTGGCAGCATAAAGACGTAACAGTATTATGTTTACTGCCGCGCTATCCACAGTAATATATATTTATGCTTGTGACTGTACCTGTCTGTCTATTGCATGTGTTAAACTTCTGCGTACCCCCTTAGGGAATTCAGACGTGCTCTGGTTTTAGATATGTAATTATACTAACTACTAGGTACCAACTATATGTATGGATAGTAATGCTTATTTAGAGAACCTTGTTAATTTGAGATGATTAATTAAGACTTGAGTTCTGACACTTGTTAATCATGACACGTGTGCTATTAATGTGCCATAATTATTATCATGTCATGCCATGGCAGTGACTGACTGACAAAAACTCACACAGTAGAATATTAAGATATAAACTTGTTTTTGGATAATATTCCTTGGAAGGGATTCAATTTATTTTTATTCTATACTTTCTTCAATTAACTTAAACAAATCAAGCACCCACTCATACATTCACACCTACACTCACACTTACACACCTACACTCATTAAACACACACACACACACTCATACAACACACACCCGGCACATAAATAGATACTACCTTTTCCTTGTCAATAATGAATTTAAACCCCTTTACTTTCTTCCCCCTTTTCTTAACCCCAAAATCAATTGTATTAGTCTAGTTCTTTTTTACATAAGTGCACATTACTAAATTGTATGAAACTTTTATAACATCCATAATGGACGAATGGATGATCCCTGTAACATAGGTTTTTCCTAGCATGGGGGTCATTGTTCAATATTTTGTATCAACCTATTTCCACGTGTAATTAAGTGTCAACCTGTATCTGTGTACTTTTTATGTCAAATAAACATATTTCATTTAAATACTTATAAATTATATTTTTAAATATTAGAATAAAGAAAATATAAAAACATTTAAAAATATAATAAATAGTAGCCCACCGGTATCGGAAACAGGGTCATATTATTATTGTTACAGTATTATTATCTGCGCTCCGCGGTTTCGCCCACATAAGTATCGATCTTAAACAAGTGGCGAAATGTGGGAGTACCTGCTACAGGGACACCTCTGGCCAACACTTCGGGAAAACAAGGCGTGATGTTATGTTAAGTATCGATCTCGTGGGAATATCGGGATAAAAATCCTATGTCCTATCCCAGGTCAGGGTCTATCCATGTGCCAATTGCATTCAAATCTGTTCAGCCGTTTTAGCGTGAAATCTTAACAAATAAATAAAATCACTCAAAGATATGGATAACTTAAAGATACTAGGTAGTAGTACTAAAATATTCATTGCAACTGCCAACTGTTTACGTTTTCTGACGTTGATGTGGACTAAATTCAACCTGGAACACACCTTCATTCACTTCATTAAAAACCACTTTGTAGGACTAGGTGTGGTCTGGGTGGGTTATAATGATTATGGATGGGTTTACATATATTTAATAATAAATAGTAGATTGTTTGGATTTTAGGGAGCAAACAATTATTTTTATGGCGAGAGTGTTTCTTTGAATCCAGAGCGGAGCGAAGGATTCTAAAGTAGAATCCTGAGTGCAGCGAGGAATTCAAAGTACGTCACTCGAGCTTAAAATAGTGTTGCTCCTGAGGTGAACACTCTACTTTTTATCACCCTCTATGAGAAAAAAAAAAGTGTGCGGTCCGATCCCGGTCCGGAATGAAGTTCCTTCTCACGTATAATTTAAAACAAAAACAAAGTTTTCGCAGCCGCCGTCTTGGATTTAAATTTTTACCTCACTATCGACTTTAGCACCTTCAAAAACTATGAAAGCGATACCCATGACGAAAAATTTGAAAATTTTCGCAGTCGCCATCTTGGATTTACTTTTTGACCTCACTATCGGCTCTAGTACCCTCAAAAACTGTGAAAACGACACCAATGACGAAAAATTTTGTATTTATTCGTAGCCACTGTCTTGAATTTTCATTTTTATCTCATTCACACTTTCTCTCTTGCCAACCTGTTGCTTGTTTATACAATGTTCGTGATTGATCTCTTTGGTGATTGGAATTTTACTTACAATATCCACATTCCAAATTCAACTCATTTTTAGTCCCTAGGGATTTAAAAGCTATTTTAGCCTGTTAACGAAGAATAAACTAACTCTTTTTGAATAGATCTAGTAAAAATAATATTTTTATTTTTTGGTAGATACTACAAAATGTTTTTATTTTGAACGCCACTAATTGAACTGGACAAAGGACTGGGACCCCATGTAACCAAGAATGTAAACAACAAAAAGTAAATTATAATAATAAAATAATTGTTAGGAGGTTCCTCTATCTGGAGCCCTGGTGCCTGTATCCGATACCTTATTGTAATTTTTTTATGTTTCTAAATGTTTTAATTTTTTTAATCTAATATTTAAAAATATAATTTTTATTTATATAATGGATAAAATATAAGAAAATGAACACCTATATGGTAAATGTAGGACAAAAAAATTCGTAAAACTCTGATCTTGCATAATAAAATATTAATAAGGAAAGCATACTGTCTAAAATACCTGCTGACATATTTTTACGGAGACTTAATGAGAAAAGCTTCTTATTACAGATTTACAGATTCTTAAGCTGCGTCAGAGCTACGACGCTACGGAGCCTATACGAAATCGCTACATCGCCCTTACGGTATTCGTAGCAAAACCTTATAAATATTTGTACGCCATTGTCGGGAAGGCATAGCGTTCATTTTATTAATAACTGGCTTCCGCCAGCGGCTTCGCCCGCGTGATATCTTTATAAATTATTCTTTTAAATTATTCTTCATATGTTACTCAGTGATAATATGGCAAACTACAGGTGAAAGAATTTTTTAAATCGGTCCAGTAATTTTTGAGTTTATTCATTACAAACAAACAAACATACAAAAAATAAAATCCTTTTTCTTTATAATATTAGTTTAGATAACAACTGATATTTTCGATGATCTAGAAATAAAAAATTGTTTTGAATGTGGATCAAATAAAATCAAATCATTTATTTCTTTGCAAACATGGTTATAGTACATAGGTGTTTTTAAAATAAATTTCTCCATATTTTACCGTCACGTGGGTTTGCAAAGGTTTACAATTCCAAATAAAAAATAAGCAGATCATTGGAATTACAAAACATAAAATAAAAATGTCAGTGTGGTCACAGCAATAAAAAATATAAAATAGACTAAGTAATGGTTCGCTTCCTTAGTCTTATTTTATTTTATATTTTTTATTGCCTATAAAATAAAATAAGACTAAGTAAGCGAACCAGGATCACAATAATTATGTCAATCAGATTAATAGTATGTCAATTAATTAGTGAATCATCATTAAGAAAATTGTCAACCGTGTAATAAGTTTTCATAATTAAAATTTCGTTTAGCGCCCTTTTAAATTTTTATGTAGTCATATTTTTTTAAACATTAGGTACTCTATTATATATGAGTGGGGCAATAACAAAAGTACTTTTTTACATGAACGTGGTTTTACATTTTACTTGACATAATTGATTGATGTAAGTATTGAGTCCGTATTGGATTTTTCCTGACCTCTGATGATTTTTTAAATAGATGTGGGTTACATTTCACAAACAAAGCCGTTTCCATTATTTATAAACAAGGAAAAGTTAAAAAAATAACGATTTAAAATAGGGAATACAGCTATCAGTTATCTTAAGACCGCACATTGACCTGATGCATCGCTTCTGCAATCTAAATACCGGCTCCCTATCAGTAGACTGCCCCCATAATGCCATGTGGATTTGAAGAACACTTCATAAGCTTTCTTAGGATGCCATATAATAACTGCTTCATTCTTTATTGCAAAAATGCCCGTTATAAAACTAAACTTTATTTCATGTAAAATGCAACAAAACAATTATTGCGCAGTTTTTTTTATAACTTTGCCCCCCATTATGGAATTTCTGCTGGAATTTCATTATGGAATTTCTGATGGAATTGTGGTTGCGTTTACAAACATAAACTGACATACACAAACAGCCTTACATTTGAGCTTAGCTGTCATAGGATGAAATGAAGAGCACAACTGACATAGGTAATTAATAGGACATCTAATTATGTTTACAACTTTAAACATGGCTACTAAATATTCACAATTTATACAGGGGGATCAAATGTAATCCAAGATATAGGCTTACCACCTAGTTTGGATGCAGAATGTCCTAAACTTTGTATATTACAAACTTTAAGCATTATTTATGTATATTGTCAAATATTCAATTTTGTAATACGTGTTCTTATTTTGGTGAATAAATTATAATCAATAGCCGCCCGGGCAGATAGCCCGCTAGTGTGGGCGCTTACAAACCGGATCCGTTCTATTTTAGTTATTAAGTACTAACATAGGCTAAGCTTTTTTGTTACTAACACTGTAGACCATTGTAGTCTGCAATAATAATATTAAATAAATAAAATAATGTAATTATATAGGTCTATCAATGTTGAGGGTTCGTAACAAAATAACTCGAGAACTAAGCACTGTACTAAGGAATTAAATTATTCGGACTAAAATTAGATGTATTTGGCTAGCGACTTGGAAATTATTGGAAAAGCGCTTTTTGTGGCTCAGACAAGACATCGCTCGAGGCCAAATTGAATTCTGTAAGCCGAATTCTAATTTGCTAGGTACGTGTTTTATCCTCTGAAGATATATTTATTTTTATTTCCAGTAGGTATTTCATTGACGTCTTATGAACAATTAATTCTCAATCAATACTATTGTAGAATAGTGTTGTATATAATTAATAACTGACCCGAGATACGTCCTGTCCAAATTTTTAATAATTCATACAAAAATTCCATAGAAACAACCATTTTCAGTACGAATTTTCTTTTTCGGGCTACTTGCATTGTATTTCTTCTTTTTGCTTAATACATTATTTATATTCTAATTATATATTTTTCTATTGTTTCTTTCCATGAAAACCATATTTGGAGTATAAAGAATATTTAAAAATGGAAAATTAACCATATCGGTCCAGCCATTTTCAAGTGAGGCGCTTACCAACATACGAGTTATTTCTGGATGGCATGTGAAGCCAAGTCAGAGACCCATGGGTGGCTTTAAAACTCTGACACCAGTTTAGTCTCTAACCAAACGAAAAGAGGAAGACCAACGAACAGCATTTCATTTTTATTTACATATCTATATAAATAAAAATTAAATGATGTTCGTTATCTACCTAGATACAACCCTATTTGATGTAAGCTATATTCCCCGTTCATTATAACATTGAACAAATAACGGTTATAACGTTACGTTATTTCGATATGAACGTATAATAAACTCCGTTATTTCACGATTAATCAACGGCGCAAATATAGCAACCTTACTGGTAGCTATATTTTTGAGCCGTTTGGGGTTGAAACACTAGGGCCATGGGGTCCGAGTGCTCACCGAGTATTACGGGACATCGCCAAGCGGTTGGTCGACTCTTTACGTGACCAGAGGGCTGGCCAATTCTTAGGCCAAAGAATCACGGCTGGACCGGGAGCTCCTCCTGGAAGCCTCGATCGTGCAGGCCTGGGTGTCATCACCGGACAGGCCTGCCGACATTAACGACGAGGCGGAGTGGTTCCGGGAGGCCATGTCCAATATATGTGACGTGGCAATGCCCCGAGTCCACCCTGGACGCGCTTCGCGCCAGGTGTACTGGTGGTCGCAAGAGCTGGAAGCTCTACGCAGGGCGTGCGTTGCTGCGCGACGCCGGTACGCCAGGCACCGCAGGCTCCGTATCCGTCCTCCGGATACGGAAGCCATTCAGGCGGAGCTGTACGAGGGGTACAGAGCGGCGAAGACCGCCCTCCAAGCGGAGATCCTGCGGGCCAGGGCACTGGCCCGCGAGGAGTTGCTGGAGACTCTGAACAGAGACCCGTGGGGACGCCCATATAAGATGGTGCGGGAGAAACTCCGCCCATGGGCTCCCCCGCTGACGCAGAGTCTCCGGCCCCAGCTTGTGGAGGACGTGGTGAGCGCTCTGTTCCCTTCAAGAGGGGAACATACGCCCCCGCCCATGGCTCCGCCCATTGCGGTGCCCGATGCGGACCACACCGCCGACGACGACGACGATGCTCCGGAGGTGACCGAGGTAGAGATGAGAGTGGCGGTACGCAGGATGAGTGCGAGGAATACCGCCCCAGGACCCGATGGCATACCCGGAAGGGCCTGGGTCCTGGCCATGGGGACTCTCGGGCCTCGACTGAGAGGGCTCCTAAGCGCATGTATGGAGAGGGGCCAGTTCCCACTTTGCTGGAAGACTGGGAAACTGGTCCTCATCAGGAAGCCGGGGCGCCCAGCGGACTCTCCGTCCGCCTATCGGCCCATTGTGCTGCTCGACGAGGTGGGCAAGCTCTTTGAAAGAGTCATTGCAGACCGCCTCGTCGGGCAGCTGGTGCGAGTGGGGCCGGATCTGGCGGACGGCCAGTTCGGTTTCCGCAGGGGGCGCTCTACGGTGGACGCCATCATGCGCGTGCGGGCCCTCACGACAGGGGATGCTGTGGCCCGGGGTGGGGTCGTCTTGGCGGTGTCTTTAGACATCGCCAATGCCTTTAACACCCTGCCCTGGAGTTGCATCAGGGAGGCACTTCGGTATCACCGGATGCCGACCTACCTCTGTCGTGTGGTCGAGGCCTATTTGACAGACAGGGCTGTCATCTACCCCGGTCACCAAGGAGAGTGGAACCGGCGAGAGATGTCGTGCGGTGTCCCACAGGGATCGGTCCTGGGGCCGCATCTGTGGGACATCGGATACGACTGGGTGCTGCGCGCCGACCTCCCTACTGGCGTCAGCGTCGTTTGTTACGCTGACGACACGCTGGTCCTGGCGCAGGGGAGGTCGTACCAGGCGGCGGCCGACTTAGCGACACGCGGGGTTGCGACAATCGTCGACAGAATCCGGCAGCTGGGACTCGAGGTGGCCCTGCACAAGTCCGAGGCCATGGGTTTCTATGGTCCTCGTAGTGCGCCACCGTCGGGCTCCCAGGTATTGGCGGGAGGGGTTCACATCGGCGTCGAGTCGACGATGAAATATCTGGGACTTGTCCTCGATAGCCGGTGGAACTTCGTGGAGCATTTCCGACGTTTGGCTCCCAGACTGGACCGGGCCGGGGCTGCCTTGAAGCGGCTCCTGCCCAATCTGGGAGGTCCAAACGCCTCCTGCCGGAGGCTCTACGCGGGGATCGTGCGGTCCATGGCCCTTTACGGGGCGCCGGTGTGGGCGCCTTCATTGAGGCGGCAGCCAGGCCGCCGGCTGAACGCGTCCCAAAGGGTCATGGCCATCCGGCTGGCCCGAGGATACCGCACGGTCTCCTGTGAGGCGGCGAGCCTCCTTGCCGGAGTACCGCCATGGGATCTGGAGGCAAAGGTCCTCGCGCACATTTGGGAGTGGCGCGAGGAGGCGAAGCGCCGGGGCTTAACTCCGATGCCGCAAGAAGTCGCGGCACAGCGGACAGAGCTCCGGCGGGATCTCATGGCGGAATGGAGACTGCGATTGTCGCAACCCAGCGCTGGGCACGCCACAATTGAGGCGATAAGACCCCTCTTTGAGGAGTGGCTAGAGAGGCGCCACGGCGTCCTCACCTTCCGCCTGACGCAGGTACTCACCGGACACGGCTGTTTCGGGAGGTACCTGTTCAGGATAAAGCGGGAGGAAACGCCCGGGTGTCGTCACTGTGTGGATCGCCCGGAGGACACGGTGGAGCATACGGTGGAGGTCTGCCCGGCTTGGGCAGGGCATCGCCGTGTCCTCGTGGATGCGATCGGCGGCGGTGATCTCTCGCGTCCGGCCCTGATTCGGGCCATGCTACGGAGCGAGAGGAAATGGGAGGCCGTCACCTCTTTCTGCGAAGCAGTAATTCTCGCGAAGGAGGAGACGGAGCGCGTGAGGGAGAGGCAAATTTCGCGCCCTCGCGCCCCTAACCGCCGCAGCAGGAGACGCCCTGGGCGTCGGGAATCGCAGGAAGATTTCCGGCCACCGTAGGCGCGGGCTTGCGGACGGTGAGCAATGGGTAGCTCGCCGTCCGATAAGGACCAAGCCCGGGTCGACGGCGCGTTGTGTTCCACGCGCGCCTCAAAGAGATGTCAGCAGAATTGACGGGGTCCGCTAGGGCCAATGCCAATGCCGGGGGTTCGAAGAAAACCGATAGGGAAATCGTGGCCCCCGGCAACATGGCATAGGAAGGAACACGGGTGGGTTTTAGTCAGTAAGAGTCTGACACGCCCTCCCGCTCCACCCAGAGCGGGAGAAGTTATTTGATAATTTCCCACCCAAAAAAAAAAAAAAAAAAAAAAGGCCAAAGAATCAGCATCGCCATCCAACGTGGCAATGCTGCCAGCCTTTTGGGCACTTTTCCCGCTGACAGCGATGCGGACGAATTTTTTGACGCCCAATGAGCTCTGGTCTTTATTTTTAACTTTTTCCTTTACATACTTGTACATAATATATATAGTAGTTAGTTGTAAATATGTTTGTGTATATTATATGTTAACATGGTAAACAATAAAAATAACGATAAATACAAAGCAATGTAATATTTACCATTTCCATTACAAATAACTCAGTGTGCAGTAATTTTAACAATAGTACACAATAACTGTTGTTATTTTGCTGTTATTTGTTTAATGCTATTAGACAAAATATTATAATATGTAAAGTAAAGTAAAACGATATAATCAGTTCAGAAAAACATGGTACAATATAAAAAACGAGTAACAGATTACATAGGAGCCTTAGAAGCTAGATTTTTACCAAACATGGCAAAACAGGTAATTTATTTAGGTAATTTGTAAAAAAATTAAAACAAAAGAAATAATAAATGGAGTATAAGGGTGGTTTCACAGCTATCCGGGAGATCCGTACGGGCTCCCGGAACGGAGACACACGTGAGGCGCTAGATGTTCTAACATTGTTTCACAGCGACGCAGATTGGTCCGTACGCGACCCGCTCCGGGTAGAGCCCGTACAACGGACTCGCCCGTATGCTGGCGCGTGAGCTTCGCTGCTCATTCCTCGTTTCTCAGCAACGTGGAACGCCTGTGCTCCGGGAGTATAGTCGAGATGAGTAGATTGATTGACACGAGATTTCTCATAGACCCCTCGTTTCAGAGCACTGCGAGCGCTACCCGTACGGGTCTCCCGTATACGGACGGCCCGTACGGGTCTCAGGGACAGCTGTGAAACCAGCCTTAGTCATATTATTACATAATATTAGATATTACTTCCTGCGTAATCATCAACAAAAAATCTTAAAGTACAAAAATATTATGTAAGTATGTTATTAAAATAACGGGGTACATAAACAATGAGAATGCTAACAAATACACGTTATCATTCATATCGTCCATTTAATCCGACCATTCAAACCGAAACCAGATCCGAAAAGCCATCAAATTGTAACCGAAATTCCGCGTCCAATGGAATTATAGACCGTTTGTACAACGCGTTGGTTCTCGTTAATCAATGTTGTCCAATTTCAGCAAATCATCGAATATACGTTAAGAGTAATGTTGAATATAATATTGTAAGTAAATACCTAGTCATAATATTACAGGGCTGTCCAAACTACATACCTTCGCGGGCTAATTAAATTTACTACAAAAGCTGGAGGGCCGCAGAAATAATACCAAATATTGATATGTTTTGACAAAGAATTTTATATCCAAACTATTTATGTCCAGAACTATTTTCTGAATTAAACACGCGTCGCGGGTCGTTGTCTGGACAGCCCTGCTTTATCATATTAATTTATTGGTTAGGGATTCTTGCAATAAACATCATTACATTTAGTTAGTACTAGCTTGTGCCCGCGATTCCGTCCGCGTGGAAACCAATTTATCCCATTAAAATATATCCTACTAGCTGCGCCCCGCGGTTTTATCCGCATAAGTCTCGATCTCGTGGGAATATCGGGATAAAGAGTAAGTTTCCTAACCCAGGTTACGGTCTACCCATGTGTCAAATTTCATCCAAATCCGTTCAGCCGTTTTAGCATGAAAGCGTAACAAACAAACTTACTTTCGCATTAATTTAAAATATTAGTTGGGATACTTAGGATAGCATTCTTCAATAGTGTAGCTTTCTATCAGTAAAATAATTTTTGAAATCGGATGTTGTTTTGGAAATTACCTCCTACATACTTACAAACTTTACCTCTTTTTACCCGACTACGGCGAAGCAAAAAGGAGGGTTATGATTTTGACCGGTATGTATGTATGTATGTATGTATGTTCATCTGTTACCTCATAACTTCTAAACAGCCAATCATAATTTGACAAATGAGGTATCATTGGAAGCGTTTTGATTGTCCGTTGGTTATAGGCTATGTGACGTCACATTAAATGCAATATGGCGCCCTCTAGAGGACATAAAGTAACGAAACAAAAAATAAAAATAATTGAATTGTGCCATGTTATGTATCAAATGAAAGGGCTTGACGAGCACATTACAAATATGTATATATCATATTGTCCAAGTAAATAAATATGTCTAAATTGTTAAAAACAAGCAAAAGTGAAACTAAAATTAATACCTATTTTATTTACCATAAATGCCGTGATGGTCCAGTGGTTAAGGCCTCGCCTCTCATGCACTAGGATGTGGATTCAAATCCGGGCAGGTACCAACGTGACTTTTTCAATTCAAATGTACTTTCTGAGTTTATCTTGGATATTACTAACATAGGTGAAGGAAAAACTTCCGAGGAAACCTGTACCCTAATTGCGTAATACAACACAACCACAATCTGTTTCGATTTGAAACAGATTGCTAATCCATTGCTTCATAAATTGGAAAAATAAATCTGCTCAACAACGTAAATAACGCAATGAATGTTGTTGAACTGTCAAAATGAAACAAATTAGGCAAAATTGTTTACGATTACGCAATTAGGGTAGGTACTGGACTTATAGTTAATATATATTTATGTCTGAAATCACCAACACGTCTTGAGCGCGCGTGGTGATCAATGCTCGTGCCTTCTCTGTATGAGAAGAGGCCTTTTCCCCAGCAGAGGGACAATAATAGGCTGGTATTATTATAACATATAACCCAAAAAAAAATTAAGCTGCTCTGCAAATACTTTATCACGAAACTATAACCCCAAAATAATTTAAATAAAAAATAAGTTCAAAAACTAAAACCCGACTAAAAGGTATGAAACAAGAAAATATTTCAGACAGAAGTCAAGACATACGTACAAAAATGGTCAAGGTAAAGCCGTGGTCGCATGCTTCTACACCTACAAAATTATAATGGCATGCGACCACGGCTTTACCTTGATCATTTTTGTACGTATGTCTTGATGATCTTTTTGTAAAATCAAATCCAAGCTATTATAAGACTGCTTCTAAAAGCTATTATAGACAATTACGTGACAAAAAAAGGTTAGACGTAGAAATACCGTATGGGAAAACGGCATTACTCAATAAAAGTATTATTTGTATGGCATCACTGATTTATAATAAATTACCCGATGACATTAAGAAGTTACCTACTCATCTATTTAAGAAAAAGTTATACACATTCCTAATTAAAAAGTGTTATTATAATGTAAAAGACTACTTAGAAGATAAAGATATTGTATTTTGATTACCTATAGCAAATATTTGTTCAATTTTAATATAATAATAATTACAATTACTATGACATTAATTTGCTTGACATTACTGTTATAATTTATTAGTTCAGATATAATATAATGTGAAATGAAATTGACTTTCTATGTATATTTTTAATGACAATGTAATTTAATAAGAAAACTGATTAAGAATAATTTTATTATGTCATAATGTTCTTAATGTATTTGCACACCTGACATGGTTATAATACAGTGAGCCATAAGAACCATTCTGTAACATCCTCTAAACCTGTGTTATGCAAATAAATGATTTGATTTGATTTGATTTGATTTGATTTGACTTCTGTCTGAAATATTTTCTTGTTTCATACCTTTTAGTCGGGTTTTAGTTTTTGAACTTATTTTTTATTAATATTAGTGTAGACAAGTCAAGAATAAAAAATAAATGACATTATGTCACTAACATCAATTATCAAAAAATTATAAAATATCAAACAATCAATAAATCGTGGGCCCAGCGCGCGTTGATGGATTTCAAAATATATTTTAATCTTTGTACTCCTCAACTAAATAAGATAGCACTGTCATATTTCTTCTATTTGGATTTGTCTCGGCAAGTATCTATAGCCTCTGCCGGGGTTGCAAAGAAGTCCGAAAGGGATATCGCGGCCCCCGGCAACATGGCAACTGAAGGAACACGGGTGGGTTTTAGTCAGTAAGAGTCTGACACGCCCTCCCGCTCGCGCCAAAAAAAAACACGTATCTATAGCCTAAGGTGGAGTCCAGGGTCTGGTGATGAAGCCGGAAGATGGCTATAGGTATTCCTCAACTATGCAAGATAGCCCCGCCGTGCTTGGTCTCGTTTGATTTGTCTCAAAAAGTTCTTAGTTTTGCCTTTCTTTGATTTGAGGAAACTAGTTTTAGGACAGGCCTTTTTGTTTCGGCCTCGGAATAAAGATGAGGCCCATGAAATTCTAATATGTTGCGGCCTCAAGGGTAGGTACTGTGTAACGACGGGTCAAAGGTAAGGCTTTTTTGCGAATGGAATAATATATTTTTTATCTGTGGTTTCAATATATTTTGGTACAAAACGGATTTGAGACAGTTTATTGTCAGTGCTGTGTAAGTCGATTCAGGGATTCTTGTGGACAGGAACTGGTAGACCTGCTTATTGGCTATTATTTGAATATACGGATACTGGTTATTGAAACATTTATTAGTAGGCGGAAGAATAAGTTTCTTTCGTTTATCTGTCTCCAAGTATTTATTTATTTTCATATTCCTATGACATCATTCTGTTACTAAAATTATCAGTTTTTTAAACTTTGTTACTTAACGTTTTGCTAAATACAATCTTCATACTGAATATTATTGGTTCTCAAAATATTTGACCCCAGTAAAGTTATACACAGAAATATAATGGTTTATGTATCATATTACTTAGATGGTTTATAATATTACTGTAAGAACATATCGTCGGCGTAGGTGGAGAACTAAATAACTGCGATTTTGTCAAATTGACTTTTCACCATTTTCGTAACATCCAAATCATGCCGCATAAATTAATCGCAATTTTCTCCAAACAAGATTTTATTTATTTTTATTTTCTTTATTTAGGCAACCAACAGCGATACATAATAGTATGTTACAGAATATGTGTTACAGTATTGTATGGCTAATAATAAGTTTCCCTGTATAACTAGGATAAGTATAAAACATGTTTTTTTTTTGTTATTTAGTTCTCCACCTACGCCAACGATATATATCCGCGGCGATCTGCTGATGGTGGTGTCGTCGGCGGCGAGAAGTATTCGTCGCTCGAGCTCGACGCAAATGCAGCGGCCGGTATCAAACATGCGAGGCGGAGCTGAGCGATGAACCTGAATATGTTGGATGAGTTGTCGTGCCCGACTTCGCGTCAGCATTTCATTGGTATTCTCCGTGTATTGTTATAAGTCCATTTCTTGCGTCCTGGTAGTGTATGTAGGTATGTTTCGGTCTTTTTTTTTTTACAACATTTTTGGGGTTCCGTAGTAAACAAGGAACCCTTATAGTTTCGTCATGTCCGTCTGTCTGTCTGTCTGTCCGTCTGTCCGCGGTCTAGCTCCAAGACTGTTAGTACTAGAAAGTTGCAATTTGGCATGGGTATACATATTAATTATGCCGACAAAGTGGTAAAATAAAATTATGAAAAATTTTTTTTTAGGGTACCTCCCCTACACGTAAAGTGGGGATGTTTTTTTTTTTTTCTATCCCCTAGTGTTGGGTATCGTTGAAAAGGTCTTTTAAAAACATTGTGAGTGTGTTAAAACCATTTTTGAATTCAGAGATCCATTTGCGAAATATTAAAGTGGAAAATTTTGTTAGAGTCAAGTGTCCCCCCCCCCCCCTGCCAGCCAAATGGTTACTTTTAGGTATGTGAAAAAATTCACGGCAGTAGCTTATATAACGAATTTAAAAGGAAAACTATCACAGCTGAGTAGGCTTTACAAGTTAACGAGTAATAATCGACCAACTTAGATTTGCGGTTGTAAAAACATGTTCTCCCATAAGTTCTGTATGAAAGATTTTTTTTTCAACTACAAAGTTAAGTTTGTTCTTGGGATAAATTCATCCCAACTACGGAACCCTACATTGTGCGTGGTCCAACATGCACTTGGCCGGTTTTTTTGGATATTTGATTTGTAAAAATACTAAAAAATACCACGGAGAAAAAAGTTATTGACCGTCATTTTGACAGTCGGGCCACAGATTATTTATATTATAATTTATTAATACATAGTCAAACAGAGCACCTGCCATTTTATCTCTTCACCACCCTTGGTTTACTGGTAGAAAATGCCTAAGGCATTAAGTTCGCCTTTGTACCTTATTGTGTGCGAGAAGTTTAAATAATTAAATAAACATGAACTTTCTTAAATATTTACAGTCACATTTACAGCCCTCTCCCCTGCCAAAAATAAACCTAAGGTAAATTCAATAAACCAAGTTTCCGTAACAATTAGTAAGAATAATGTGGTAAAAACATTATCCCTTTGTTTTAAAGTAACTGTCCAACCTATACCAATAATCCTAAAATTCAGCAGATTAATTCCATGCTCTTCATCCAAACGAACTTAATGAGTCACCGTTTACAAAGTGGAAATAAACAAACGAACTTAAAGAGTAGGTAACAAAAATGAGTCATCAAAAATAGCTAATATATTTGATAACTATCTCTTATTTTCCAAAACCGTTCAAAGGAAAAAACACAAGAATTTATTTAAAGTGGCCCTCTTGCCCTCCATAATAGACTAATGTTTTGTGAAAGAATTAAACTTGAATTAAACTTAAAAGTGAACTTTTGAACGACATAAGAGAAGGTTGTAACATAATAATTATAATTTATACAGGTACATAAAGGTTTTGTAGTAATTAATGACATAAAAAGTATGCATTTTTAATTAAATGGTGTAGGTACAATGAATAGGGTAGTTGCCTAGGTAAAAAAAAAGCTATTTAGTCCGTCTTTCAGATAATAAAAAATTATTAGACACATTTTTTTTTGATTTATCATATTTATCAAAAATAACTTTGAAAACACGCATTAAAGTTGGGGAGTGGGGGCTCGCTACCTCACAACGCACTATTATATCTAGCAAGGCGTGACGTCATGCCACATTTTAACTCAATGTATCGCCGTAATCTTTTACTTACGTCAAAAAAGAAAAAATACGTGTTCAATATGCCATGGAATGAAGTAGTTAATTTGGTCACTACGAAGCATACGCGAGTATTTGCGTACTACTCTTGTATAGATTGGAAGACCTTAGTAAAAAAGTGATTTCCAATCTATACGCGAGCAGTTTCCTATGGCTGCGTTTTAGCCTTGTATAGAATAGACAGACGCAGTGCTACTGCTGAGCATGAGGCCCTGGGTTGGAATCCCAGGTCGGGCAGTATTATTGGGTTTTTCCATCTGGAATTTCTCAGTAGCAACCCGGAGTCTGGATTTGTGCCCGGTTGATGGCAATAGGCTCGCCCCATATTACATGGGACTTAAACATAACTGGCAAAACGTGGGTACACTTCTGCTTTATCCCTTCAGGGATTACAGGTGTGATGTTATGTTATATTGTTGTCAAAAATTATAACGCAAACAAGAGATTAATCTATCTGCCTAGCCTTTTCCCAACTCTGTTGGGGTCGGTTTCCAGTCTAACCGGATGCAGCTGAATACCAGTATTTTACGTGAACCGAGTGCCTATCTGATCTCCACAACCCAATTGGGTTGTGGAGGTCAGATAGGCAGTCACCACTGAATACAAGTACGTAAGTGGTTGTCAGAGTTTTGGGCTTCTTCAATGACTGTCAAAGATCTACGAATGAGAGCTGAGATCAAAGGCTTAACGTGCTTTCTGAGGCTCGGAGGATGGTCACCAATCCACGAACCGACCGCGGCAAGCGTAGCTTAACTTTCGATCGACCCTTGCGGCTGGCCGCTATTACCGCAATTACAAGATCACTGTACATAAAAAAAATACTTATACAAAAGAACGTAGGGTTGAATTTAGAGTGGCTAGTCAGATTCGAAATATCGTTACCGCGCGTCACTTTAATTTCCATAATCATACTTCAAACGGTGCTGCCACTGTCAATGCCGGATTGGGTTTTGTTTAACCTGATATTTCATGATTCCTCCTATTTTAACTGCACATCTACTGTCAATTCTTATAACTGGATTTTGAACGGACCTAGACTTTTATGTGCTGGTTTTTATTCGGATTGATATTGATAGGTACGTTAATATATTAGTGTACGTCACTAATATTCTTAGATATTAGTGTACGTCACTAATATTCTTAGATATTAGTGTACGACACTAATATTCTTAGATATTAGTGTACGTCACTAATATTCTTAGATATTAGAGACGTACTCGTACATTGTAGGTACCTAAATTAGATAGTGCTTGTAGCGCTTTCTGCTTTTGATTTTGTAGTGTGTTTTTCATGTAGCCAAAACATGGACATGTTGTTGAATTCTTAATTAATTCTATAGGTATTTATTATTAATCAATGGCAGTATAAACCCTATTGAATCGTATGGATACATTCAGTAATAATCGCATTAATAATAATTATTCCTTTTCATTTTAATGTCATATTGTTTATTAAAAGTTACTGTATTCGTGTTGTAATAATTTTGGAAATAGGCTTTAAATTAAAGTGATCATTATTAACAGGAATAATAGTACTTAGTAGTTTTATAAAAAGTAAGTTGAAAAACTAAAACCCGACTGGTGAAAAATCACGCTCTAAAAAGTATGAAACAAGAAAATATTTCAGTCAGAAATCGGGTTTTAGTTTTTGAAATTACCTTTTATTTTAATTATTTTGGGGTTATAATTTCCTGATAAAATATTTACAAAGCAGTTTAATTTTTTTTGTTTGGGTTTTATTGTATAATAGGTATTAATTTTACAGCCGGGCCATACGTAGCATAGTCTCACTTTTGCTTGTTTTTAACAATTTAAACATATTTATTTACTTAAACAATATGATATACATACATATTTGTAATGTGCTCGTCAAGCCCTTTCATTTGATACCCAATATGGCACAACAATTTATTTTTTATTTCATTACTTATGTCCTCTAGAGGGCGCCATATTGCATTTAATGTGACAACACATAGCCTACAACCAGCGGACGATCAATACGCTTCCAATGATACCTCATTTTTCAAATTATGATCTGTAGTTTAGAAGTTATGAGGTATACTCCTACATACATACACACATACCGGTCAAAATCATAACCCTTTCTGCTTCGCCGTAGTAAAAGCAATAATGACCCCGCCCCTGCTACGCATGGTTTTCACGACTTGACAAAACATCGAGATATCTGTATTATTTGTAAGTTTAACAATATAAATGTGTTTTACACATAAACGTACCGGAATAAATTCTCATAAATTCTCATTGATATGACATGATGGTGAAAACCGAATCAATATCCGTTGCATAGTTTAGAATGACAACGCGGTCAGTAGCGGTATTATGTAAAGACCTCGCTTCACACGGCTGCAATGGCGAAATGTAAAAATATCCTGATTTCTGTTCTATATCTAAGTTAAATATTAAAGCAAACTCAAAGAATTTATTTCAATTAAACCATTTACAGGCACTTTTGAATTGCCAAGGAATCGGTCAGTCAGAAATATGAAGCTAGTTGCCCATTCCAAAGCGTAGTAGGTAGAATGGAGAAGAACGGGCAAGAAACTCCACGGACACTCTTTTAAATAAAAAAATTGTTACAAAATATTGGTTACAACAGTCATGTTGAAATTATACATGTGAGAACAATGTACAAAGACGTGCATGTTAGAAATAAGCGTCCGTAATAAAAAGATAAAACAAAGAACAATTCAAAAATTTAAATAAATTAAAAATAAGCCATGGCAGCTAAGAGATGACCAGTCCTAACTGACGGCGCCCGTTCACGAACATGACGCATGGATTAGCAGCTCAAACATTTTGAAGGGAGCTAAATGATCCAACACACGCGCCACCATCAGCGAAACATTTGAGTGAGCATGACATACTCACAGCCGCCAGGGCACATTCAAGTCAATGCAAGACATATTACCCGGTAAATGGTAACTCTTTGGTACATAGTGCTCACACCTGTGCTATGCAATTATATAATACAAGCATTATACCTTCCGGAATAAATTCTCTAGATGATGGTGGAAGCCACATCAAAGTCCGTTACGAAGTTTAGAAGAACAACGTGGTCACACAGACAGACATAAAAAGCGACTTAAATTATAATAATTATGTAGGTGAATGTTGTAGCCAGATCTTAGAATTAATGCTATTCTGTAAAATTCACTTCGAAACTCACTCAAGCGCGCGCACGCAATTCGAAATTGAACTAATTAATTTTTAAAGAATATCATCACGGATTCACACATCAACACAATACGGTTCGAATACACGTTCAGTGCCGGGAGCCCTCCTCGAGGGTTCACTTTAGCGCATACGTAATGGCAGCGACCCCCCTGGAGGGTCTTGCTGACACAATAATGAATAAGAATTGTAGGACTGTTCTCCGAACTAGTAAGTTGGTGATTCGAAAATGGTACGTATTCTAATATACAAGGGTGTCCCTGGAAGTATAGATCAAATCGAATAGGGGCGTGAGCAAGATCATTTCCAAACTTTTTAACCCTAAGAATGTCGGTGCAATTTTTTACGGTTCAAAAGTTATGACCAATTTTTGTTTTTATCAATCATTTTGCATAGTGCTCAAAGAAAAAACAAAACATTAAAAAGAAACTGTTAGGGTTATCAATACTGTTTTTTTTTTCAGGACTTTGTAGAAGAGTGGCCCTTTCCTGTGGTAATACTTTTATGCAGCTAAAAAACATTTAGGTACTGCAATGGCTTCGGTCTGGCAAAAATTTTACTCAATTTCCGAGCGATTTTCATGGGAAAAAGTTACTCTAGCGAAACAAAAACTAGCGAAGCAAAAACTAATACTTTATTGCAGTTCTAGCTTCCTCTTTCCATGAACATCAGAATTATTTTTAGCTTTAAAATATATTTTTTATTCTTGTGTTAGTTAAATATCAAAACCCGGTAAGTCACACCCCTACTCGAAATTGAACTGTGGATGGGATTAAATTTGAAAATTAAAAATACGTATTATGTTCGTTGCTGTTAACGATAAGTTCGTCCGAAGTCACAGCATTTTGCTGAGCAACGACTCTGTTCTTGCACAGATGCGACGCACGGCTTAATTTTTCTTGTTATTTGTTACAAAAGTAGTTAACTCTGCAATCGGCACTTTGTTTTTGTTTTGATTGTTTGTTTGTTGTCATTTGCCAATGTCGCAACTGTAATTACGCAATATATATTGCCTTTGGTCCCTTGCCCCGACATCAAGCAATAAACAAAATTGTCAAACTTTTATTGGTTGAATACGAGGCTTTTGACTACTTTGTATGTGTCTATTTGATGCCTTTTTTTAGTAATGTGCGTTTTGCTTGTGCAGCATAAAAAAAAATCTTTCAGTCTTTCTTTTTAATATTTTAAACTCCGGTAAGTTTCGCTAGTTGTCAATACTTTAACCTGTTTTTTTTTTGCTTAATCCGTTATTTATATTTATTTTTCTATTCTAATAAACACAATGATCGAGTGACCGTTTAATAAAAACCTTATAACTTAAAATTCTATAGCCAAAAACATACATACATACATAACATAAACTCACGCCTTCATCCCATGGGGGTGGGTAAGCAGAAACTACAGAACGCTACCTGCTAAAAACAAAAACATATTTATTTAATTTCCCACTTTTCAATTAAAGTGGACACGGTTTTGATAAAATTCAAAAATTCAAAATATTTTATTTCACATAAACCTACAAGGGCACTTATGAAACGTCAGAAGCTAGGCACAAATATTTTAACTACACAATTTATAGTCCCTCTTCTATCGCGACTCTATAACTCAATTGATCATCAAGATTTGACACGCCTGAGATGGAAAACAGGCTACTTTTTATTCTGAAAGAACACTTCGGTCCTGAACTGTGAGACCAGCATGAACGCGCGAAATTAGAACGAATTTTAAATTGTAAATATCTACTCGTTTCGCACGTAGTATTTATTTAGTTTTAAGATACTATTCATATCTATGGGTGATATAAATTGTACTAGTCGCAAAAAAAGTCGGGAGATGTTGTGGGACACTCGGTTGGAACGAAATTCCTTTCGCTGTATATTATGCATCAATACAGAGCCATAAAAGATTTTAGCTTCTAAAAACTTATACTAAATGGCTGTTTTAAAAAACAATAACTTTAACACTTGAAACTGACTTTTTCGGGCATAACGCTTTATCGTTTACGAGACGATTTCTACCAGTAAACTCTTACCGCATTCAAAATTCCTTACAATTTACGTTAAATTTACGTCAAAATGCTGTATATAGCCATAAGTACGTGCGCGGCGAGACGGGGGCAGTACAGGCCGCTCATTCATCAACGCTCACGGCGTCCCGCCGCTTATTCGTCAACGCAAACTATAGGCCTCAGGCTACTTATTATTCTGATGGAACATTTCGTTTCTAAACTGCACGTCAAAGAAGTTGGTATAATTTGATTATAGAGCATTCGTTTTACCATGCTCTAGTTTTTTTTTTTTTTACTTTGGCAACTCGCAGTTTTGACTACTAAGGTCTTGGCTGCTTAACCGGGCTTTCCTGTGGGTGCCTTAAGCTTCTACACTTAAAACCTCCAGCCAGGGGTATAAACTATTCTAAATTAAAATTAAGCGAGTGCTCGCTAAGGGCACCCCCTGTGGGGTACGAACCTCGGCGGCTTAGGGCATCGCTGGGGGGAGGACAGCAAGAAGGGACAGGCTGAATCAAAGTTAGATTTTCATCATGATTATTATATGGGGTATTTAAAGCTACGTGCTCAGCTGCAACAACTGCTGGCACCTCGTTTTCGAGCAAGGGTCGGGGGGGAGTTTCATTTACTCGGAGACACGGCCGCGATCGCAAAGGACCTCGGCGGCGAGATCGGAATGACCATGCTCTAGTAAAAGTGATCGATATTTGTACTGGGAAAGCTGATAAAATTCGTTTTTCTCGTGTTATCAGTTTAAATAAATGTCTAGATGAGTTGTTACAGTAACTACAGCTGTCTCCCATTACCTACCTCGTTTGTGTTACCATAACTTTTTTTTTTTGGGAATGAATTTTTCTTTCCATTTACTTATTTCTTTAGTACTACAAAATCGAAATTATCAATACAAACCGCAAAAATAGGAAAACCAAGCGCGAAACGTCTATCAAATAGATACAGATATTCAAGGTAATATAAGTTCTAAGTCTTTTTATGAAGATGTAAAAGAGAATTTAAAAAAAGCTTACAAAGACTTATCTTATTCCGTTTTCAATTCAGGACGAATTTGCCTCTCGGTGAGGATTAGGTTCCATAACATAGCTCGTGAATATTTCAGTATTACAAAATTGTTGTACTGAATAATACTTAATTTACTGCGGAGCTTAATTTTGATACTGAACCCAAAACCTGTAAAACACTTTGTTTATCATAATGTTACTAACTATTACGTCACAGAAATGTGAAAGTATCTCACGCTAGGTATACTGCGACCAAATGAAAGTGTCGTTTTGAGCTACGTAAATTAATGAAAAGATTAAACTTTTTAGTTTAGTCGAGTTATCGTGTCAGTTACATAACGACGTGAGTCAACGTACTACTAACTAGCTAATGCTTTTTCTATAGCATGAACTATTCTCGCACAACTCTTGAGAACTGGCAAATCGAAAAAACTGTCGAATCCGCTTTGGTAGAAAAAGTCAACTGGAGTTTCCCGTAAATTCGGTCGCGTCGTAATAAAAGAGACAAACTGACAGCTACACCACTTAATTTTTTTTTTATGTGGCACTATTATTTTGGAAAGCATGGCACTTAATTAATGCTTAATTTATTTAACACTAGCTGACCCGACAGATGTCTTGTCCAGATTTCAATAGTTCATACAAAAATCCCATTGAGAAAAGAGCGTCCAGTTTTTCCCGAAATTAAAAAATTCCGGAAATCTTTTCCAATTTTTCTGTCCATAAAAACCTAATTCGGACTATTACAGGCGTATGTACTATCGAAGAAATGAATATCTTTACACTGTAAGGACTATTCTTGCTTGCAGCGCTCGACGCTATAATAGTAACTTTTACCTACAAAAAAAAAGGGGTCGTGTGCACGGGATTTTGTTTTCAAAGTGGTTATTTATGCGTTACCGCGATGGTACTCATGGGCTACTTTTCAAAGAGTCTGCGGTTCGTTGGATAGCGCATCACTTGAGAACAACTGGACCGATTTTCCAAGTAACTTTATTCATACTTGGTTTTCTATTATAAAAATGACAGTACTGACCTATTTACTGAGTTAAACCCCGTCCTAAGCCTGCATTTAGCCCGGCTGCAGCAACGTAATGGAGTATACCTAACGATATTATGATAGTTCTACAGCAAACGCTAACGTTCCATGTGGCTGCACTAATCCGATATAGGTAATCTATTACTGTCAATATCAAGATTTTTAATAAAATGTTCAACGAACAAAGTTAGGACAGTTTTTAATTCGCATCGGGATACGTGTTTTGTGTGAGATAGGAACCATTATGAAAGTTTCTTCTAAAAGGAAAATTGAAAACAAAAAGTTTTCAATTTTTAAACGACAATCTATCGTATCGTTGAGTTTATTTAATAACATTTTTTTGCGCTGAGAATAGAAACTGAGCCGCAACAAACGTGATTTTAATTAATTTTAACGAATGAATAAAGGTACAATTCCGTAGTCGACCGTATTTCGTGTATTTCTGTGAAATACCTTACGTGACTAGAAAAATGAAAAAAAAACAAAAATTCAAAATATTTTATTTCCTACATGGGCACTTATGAAACGTCAGAAGCTAGGTGCACGGTTCCAATTGGTCGTTTCCTATGGAGAAGAGCCGGCAAGAAAGTCCACGGTTACTCTTTTAATAATAATTGGCTTTTACAATACTTTCAAATAACAGAAAGAAAGAAAGAAAATTCGTTTATTTGCGGTAAACATGACGCAAAGAAAGATAAAAAAAAACAAATTAGGAGAAAATATGCGTCACATCCACGCAAAACGGCCATCGCTCAGTATAAAGCTGCGACCCCATGCGAGACAGAGCCCCAGCACTGGTTTTCAGCGATAGCCGGCGCTGACGTGATGACGTCAACCGGTCCGGACCGGACTAGGTATGGGAGGACAGTGTAGGTAGCGACGTTTCTATGTGTTTCATAAAAATACATAGATACTAGTCGTGTCGCGTCGCCTGCTGCTGCCGCTTGCGGTCGGTTACGAAATAGTAGGTACCTATAAACATATTCTTCAACATTTATTTGTATACCACGCCCGAAAATATATGTAAGTACTCAGTATCTCTAGTAAGAGCTATTTTATTACATTCTTAAAGTTCACTTGGAACCTCACAAGGGATCGCCCACAGTAAGAAAGTGAGCTCATTTGTTTTTCAAGAAAATCATTGCAGATTCTCACCTCGACGCCGCCGCCGTTCCAATTTCGAAGTGAGTTTTAAAAGAGAATAACCCTAAAATACCGATTGGTACCTAATTTTATTGAGTTTAGTATAACATCCAGTGCTCAGAGTTATTGTGTACCTACAGATTGTGCTTGTAAAGAAAATTTAATAGACCATTAGGTAGGTACCTAAACCCAGCTCGTTACGTTACACAGCGAGCTGGGTTTAAGTGAAACTAGGAAGGAAAGTAAGGGGCCATTCAAGTATTACCTACGTAAGCAGATTTATTACAATAATTTACCCCCCCCCCCCCCCCTTGTCAGCAAAAGTAAACATTAGTATAAGTATGCCTTTTTCTTTTAATGTAAGTATTCTGTTTTTTTTATTGATTCATGAGCAATAGATTAACGGAAGAAATTTAGACGAGTGAATAGCACGCGGTAATTCCCCTACTCGGTTCTAAGCGATTATCTAAACGTATTCATTATTTGTGGAAATCCCCGAATATGCGTTTCGTTTTCAAGCATAGACAATGTGTGGGTTGCAAAATGTGTAAAAAAGTCAATAATTACTGCTGTCGAATCACCATCTTAACCCTCCACCCCCCATGTCATCAAAAATAAGCAAAGCATAGACCCCCCGCCCCTTATAGTGCTTACGTAATACCTGAACGGTCCCTAATATCTAGTATTAACATGCTAGATATTACATCCCCAGTCAAGCACTGTCACTAAGTTTCACAAAAATAAACTACAAAGTACTGCTCGGTATAACATTTTATTAAAACTTGTTCCTAGTACCAACAGAACGAGGATATTAAAAATATCTCAAAAAGCGTATTTTATATTAAAATTGGCTTACCAGTTACTTAGTTCCTGTAAGTACTATCTACCAAAGATGCAGGCAGCCAAGCTGAAAGCCATGTTTTTCTTTGCGTATGAAGTTTATCTTTGAGTAGTCTCTGTGTGGTTACAGGCTTAGAAAAAGCGTACTTACTTGCGTTGAACAATTTTTCTGCTTAAGTTGCTGAAAGTTGGCAACGTCGCATATACCTAAGTAATTATTGAATGACATTTATAGCACTGAATTTAAAACGGGATTTCGAAACTTTCCAAAAGCTTTTTAGGGTTTCGTTCGCGAAGGGTGCCAAACGGAACCCTATTACTAAGCCTCCACTGTCCGTCTGTCTGTCAGCAGGCTGTATCTCATGAACCGTAAAAGACAGTTGAAATTTTCACAGATTGTGTATTTCTATTGCCGTTAAAACAACAAATAATAAAAATAAAATAAAGTTAAAAGTTTAAGGGGAAAGAAACGTGTTTTTTTTTTGCGTTTTTATTGTGTACGGTCGGTGGTACGGAACCCTTTATGTGCGAGTCTGTCTCGCACTTGGCCGATTTTTTTTACACCTGAAACTCAAAATTCCATGATAAAATTTAAATTATTGCAAATCAGAATTAATATTTTAGTTATATGTTCTGTAATTTAATTTGGTAATATTGACAAATTAATAAAAACTGTGAAAAATTTGAGAGCTATTGGCAACGTTGCCCACTTTCAAAATGCACCCTCTTAATGAGATATTTACATAAAATTATTATGAGGAGACGGATGATGCAGCGTCGACAAAAGAGAAAATATGACTAATTAAAGGTCCCATTATGTATTTTTATGACATCAACGGATTAGCAATTGAAAATTCATAGCCTATAAATATTCCCACTGCTGGGACACAGGCTCCCTCTGAGAGAGAGAGTTCACCACGCAGGCCCAGGTGACTTGTGTATGTCACATGTATTCGAACTTTTGGTTCTAGGACATCCCAGTTTCCTCACGATGTTTTTCTTCACCGTTTTGAGAGCAGTGGTGATGAAATAACTGACACAAAATATAATGCCCGTAGGTTCGAACCTACGACTTACAAATCGTAAGTCCCACTAAACCACTACTGCTCTATTTCGCTTTCTATCTCTAACTAAAGTAGGTGTATGAAACTGCATATAATAAATAACTAGGTATTAAAACAGTAGTCTAACATAATTATACCATGATAAATAAGTTGCCTATGTTGGCGAAGCTATTAGTAATTCTTTTCCAATACTTAAGTGGCATTTCAAAGAAAAATTTATTAAACGTTAGAAAAGTCTATGAACGGCATTTAGCTATTTGTTTTACAATAAACAAGTTTATGATAAAAGCCAAGGAAATCAGCTAGCCTTCAGTCTTTTTGATAATGCAATAAATTTTTAATTTGTTCAGCTTAGAATCCATAATGGTAGGTACGAGTGTGTACCGGCATTACCTATTTATCTTCCATTGCATGTTAACATAATAATTATTATCATTAGGTACAGAATTTTTTGTTTTGTATCGTAGAGAGTAACAGTAAAAATTAGAAAGTATTTTGCAAACAATGGTGCCGATTCTCTTGTCACAAATGCCTCTAAACTAGACTAAAAATCACCAAAATTTAGTTTATTCCTGTCTAACGACGATTTTCTATTCTGAAATAGACAAAACTGACACAACTTAACTATATTATTTTTAGTTTGACAGCATTAAGATGGCACAGATATTAATTTAGTAAAAATGGCAATTTTGCTATTCTGAATTTGTTGAAACTTTTTCGTCGGTTATTTTTTTTTTAAATTGCTGTTGCATAGGAAAGTGCAATACCTATGCAGTCAAAATGTATGGAACAGCAGATTTTTTTAAAATAACCGACGAAAATCTTCAACGCAGGGGTGTTCAGAATCATGTATTGAATCCATGGTAACAGTTTTCGTGTCGATATCCCTGCCACCCTGTAGGTATTAGTAATTGCTCAAATCTAATAAGCCTAAATATAAAATGTACGAACTACCTGCACCCTAACTGCGTATTTTGAAGAATTTTGCTAATCCATTGCTTCTTAATAATAATAATATATTATGTTCGAACAAATTGTCTGCTCAACAACGTAAATTACGCAATTAATTTTGTTGAACTGTCAAAATGAAAGCCATCGCTACTGTTAATGTGTGTGAACTATCCCACTGCCGCTGATTGTATTTTCTGTTATCGGAAAAACTATTATTTAATTTTTTACTTCGGGTGTTACTTATTGCCCTAGTCTTCAAACATCACTTCGAAATTCAAAATGCGAAAACGTAATGTTTTCCTACGTGTCAATTTAAAAATAAGTGAGTTAAATTTTTCTTTATGTGCTATTACTTGAGCAAGCTTCAAAGTGAACTTTACAGAATTACACTGCTTGTAATAATTTAATTGACCGAGCGAGCGCAGCCTCTCTGCTTCAAGTCCGGCAAAATTTGCTTTCGTATGTCAGTTTGTTGGTAGTCCTCTACAGGTCGTATTTTACAACCGATCTGGACGAAACTTGGCATACAGGTTTTAACATGATTATTTTCACTACTAAAGTTATTTTACGGGATATTTACCGTGTTTTTAAAAACAATAAACCTGGTAAATATCTCGTTTTTGTTGCAAAGCGAAAGGTCACTTCATTTACTCGCTGACTAAACAGATATAAAACAGTCATTGCTGTCGGGGGACCGTTCTATGGAAAACTTTTTAATCGAAGATATCCCCCGACTACCAGTGTCACTTGGGATGATGTAAGGATTCTAACGATACCCCATACATCCAAATCTGTTCAGGCATTTAAAAGTTATGGTGGAATAAAAGAAACTCTCTCACTCATTTTTTGGACGTTTTTTGGTCGGGTTCGCGTCACCAACATGCTAATGTTAACAGTAGGTATATATGTAGCTATGTATAATAAAGCATATATATTTTAATTAATCATTTGAATTTACTATTTTATTTATTTAAAACCACTGTTATTTCATAATTTTATGTTTTCCAGTTTGTTTGCAGTCCCCATTACTGCAAACTGTGTTTTCTTTCCTAAAGGCGAGGTCTAAAACAAACGAACACAGAACCAGTACAAGAGCAAGAGCATTCTTGTCTTGATATTCTTGAAATTTTAGTACGGACAGACCAAGGAGAACCACCACCATTATAGTTTTTAGTTACCTACAGCCGCAGTCGTTTTTTTTAAGAAGAAGGAGAAGAAAAATGCGTTTATTTGTCAGAATATTTTACAAAGTTGTTATGTGCTATCATAATAGCATATACCTATTACGATCATAATATTCTGCCGTTTCCGGAGTACAAATAATTATGGTTTGTAAAATAAGAAAAGTTGGATAGTTATATTAATTATAGGATTTTAAACTGGCATGGTTATTTTCACTACTAAAGTTATTTAAAACGGGATATTTACTATGTTTTTAAAAACAAAAACATGGTAAATGTCCCGTATTAAATAACTTTAGTGGTATATTAATTTTTGCAAAAAAAGTTTGTGCTCGCGAAGTCCACTAATTTACTTTAAAAACTTCAAAGAAAAAGAACTTCTTTATCAATAATCTCCAAAACTATTATTTTAATTAAACTATTCTTTGATTTGATATTATTAAATTAACTTTTTCATTATTATTAATGTCTGTATTTATATTATTTTTAAATAATCCTTTATCTGTTCACAGAACTGTTTTATTAGAAGTAACTTCAATAAAGATGTGCGCCAAGCTCTGTGTAGTAAAGTAATCAATTAAATTTTGCTTGCTGGTGGGAAACTAAATGTGGTTTTACTTCGACACGGTGTTAAATAGTTCTGCATAGCTTGGTCGACCGCCAGTTACGTGTTTGCACTGCACACTTAAATGCTATTAAAATAAAGCACACCTCGTTCATTTGACGATTTTATTAACATGTAAAAAGAGCTTTTGATATTTCATTAGTATTTTAAGTAGAATGACATGTCACGCGTATTTTTGACAGTCAAAAATGTTTTACGTAACTTTGTTTTAGTTATCAAGCACCTACTGTAGAGGTTTTAACCTGGATGGATGGCTTTCTCATCCAATATTTACGAATCTATATAAATAAAAATCAATTGCTGTTCGTTAGTCTCGCTAAAACTCGAGAACGGCTGGGCCGATTTAGCTGATTTTGGTTTTGAAATGTTTGTCGTAGTCCAAGGAAGGTTTAAACGGTGAGAAAATATGGAAAAACTAACGAAAAATATGAAGAAAATTCACGTTCTCATACATTTTATGTGGATCGGCTTTTTTGATATCTCGGTAGGTAGGTAGGGTAGGAATTTTGAATTAATTTTAAAATCCTAAACATGCACATTCATTGACTGTTAGGCGGAACGAAGTTTGCCGAGTTAGCTAGTATTTTATAAATTATTAGAAAGATAAACACTATTTCGTATGTAGAATAGGAAAAGATTCGAGAGTCAGCCCCGTTTGCTGACAAGTGGATCGTAATATTATAAATAAGGAAAAAAAAATAGTTTGTATGTAGGGAGTAATCTTTGGAACTACTGGAAAGCTACATTACTAAATATTTATTTTTTCGGAAGGCTTACAGACTAATAACATTATAGTAACAGTATTTTAATACTAAATTGCAAATTACAAGCCCCCACAGATAAATACAAAATGATTAGGTACTTCCTCATAGTCAGTTACATCTAACCTACATACCAACATTATAAGTAAATAAATGATTTCTATTCTAGAGCGCGTTTCATCAAACAGTTCCCATGCCGTAATGTTGGCTGCACTGTAGTAGGACGAACACGAGTACGCTACGGCGCCACGTAATTGATCCGTCGTTAAAGTTTAACAGTGGAGCCAACACTACAGCAAAAGAACCATTTGATAAATCGCACTCTATTTTAACTAGTATATTCTCTCAAAGTTGGTTAATTCTGTTCATTATATAGCTTATCCCTGAGTTTCGTAGCGCTAGTTCTGAATATTTATCGAACTGCAAGTTTATACACGTTTCATTCTAGGTAACTAAAACCTCGGACCTAACAGTACGTACATTTAGTAACTTCTTAATCAATAAATAAATTACACACTACGATAAAGTTACACGTTACGTTACAAATGTTGGTACCTATTTAATTATTTATCACTAAAGCTTGATAATTTAGTCTCAAAAGGGCATTGACCTTTTCGTCACTGACCGTGTCATGAAGCGGACACTAATTTAGACGGACCCAATACTCACAATACATTTTAAAACAAATATCTAATAATTTGTCCATCCAAAGGTAAAACGTTCAAAGAACTAACTAGAAGAAATTTGATAGAAATCAGCAAATGAAAACATAAAACCTAACTACATCTAAAAACAACATGATGTTTTTAGTAAAAAACAATACGTTAGGGCTGCCCTGCTTTTGTAGTGCCTCTGGTATATTTACAGAGGCCAGGGTAGACGACTTTTATGCCATCGTGCGCAAGCAGTCCGGGGTAGCACTAACAGCATTCTACAGGTCATTCCGAATAAACAGGACTCAAATATCCTGAAAACATTTATTCGTGTTCACATTTTATAACCCTAGGTACTTGTAATTATTATGGATATGGTCTGAAATAAAGGATTTATTTATTTAATCATTTTATACTCCAGTCCGTTGCAAGCTAAAAGTCAGAACATAAAATCTTGGAAATGCTTGAAAAGGACTTGAATGAAAATTATAGATACCTACGAGATAGCGTCCCAAAGGCCTTCAAAGAATTTCCATAACTACTGTAAAATTTTCTATACAACCTGCCTGTTAGCTTACCGGCTATTACTAGGAATTCCTGAAAAGGATTCAGTAGAAACGCATAAAATGTCACAGGAAATATAAACTTATTTCAAAGAAAATGTGAAATCTGAGAATATAATGAGATAATTTCCTTAGACATGCTTTTCATTTGAAAAGCAAAACTGGCGCCATGTAGTTACAATTAATTACTTGAAAGGGTGATATTTATCAGCGAGGATTATTATTTTATTCTGTGCAATATCTTGTTTTAAATATTTTGTTATGTACACTAGCTAGGTACTATATTAAATGACTAACTAACTATCTATACAAATTGTTGTATGTATAAATAATATAGTTTGGGTTTGGAGGAAATTTTTACTGTAGGTGTGCAGTACAAAGGAAATATATTTAGTGACACACGTCATTATGAAAAGTACATATCAAAATATAGAACACTATGTAGCTAGTATGATTAGACTAAAAACTTTAACACAAATAAATACAAAAACAAAAGGACACTTTGTAGGCGACGAAGTAATATTAATCATATTTTTAGTAAATTAGCGTTGATTTTGGAAAGAAAAGTTCCCGATGATTTTCATACAAACTTCAGTGTTGCAACATTTACGGGTTTCTTTTTACCCACCTACTGATCGTTGTTCTAAAATCATGTCTTATTGGCATTTTTTTTTGGTTATGTCTTCCATTTTGTTTGTGTTATTAATGTTTACTAACTCAATAGCAAACCAACATTGTGTTTTTCAGTGTCCTGACAGGGTTCATGTACAAAAACCGACAGTTAATCTATGTAAAAAGTGTAATGTGCATGAGAGAAATTTTAATAAAAAAAACATTTGTTTTATTATTCGTAGAATTTCATTATAAACTAATGGGACTTATTTAATTAAGTTTGAGTAAGTCACAGTTTATTTCCAATTATTACATGGATGGTTATTATGTTAACAACAGCCATTTTATCAAATTTATAAAGAAACGCAATATTTGCAGAAACAAGGGAACGTACTATACTCTTTTATGGATAAGTCAGGAAATCCGGGTTATATATAATTTAAGCCAATACATATTCTAGTGGCGTTCGAGCCAAGACTACATAGGGAAGGTCGATCGCCTTAACTTTGAACACGGCACTATACTAATGAGTTTGAAAATATTTACTATGTGCACGACTTAAGTATAAATCGATCTTTAATAGGAATGTTAGAAAGCTTAGGCAAATAGGGATATTGTATTATTATCTAAACTTTACATCGAGAACGGTAACGAAGTGTAAATTCGTGACTTTTTTTTTTAAACAAATGATTTCCAATTGTGTGCATTTGCTTGAGTGAGGTTTGATTGAAGTAAATTAGGGCTTAGACAAGTGGCAATTCCTATCAAAGCGTTTCGTATTCCTAGAACGAGTGAATTGACAGAGACGCTTTTCGACAGCTTATATCAGTGTAATTCATTTTTGTCACTTTGTCTTAGACTCTCTTGGCAGAGCAGAATAGCGCTACATTAGCGATTGTTTGTTGACAGAAATTCAATTGTCTTTTATGTGTAACATCTAGGGTTTCGGTCCCGGGACGTCTCGTGTCTCGAAGTCCCGGGACTTTTCGTAATTTTTGTTGTCTCGAGTCCCGGGACTTTCGGGTCGAGACTCGAGACGAGACAATAAATCAGAAAAAAAGTCTAAATAATGTATTAGTTGATTATTTAAAAGACTGATTTATACCTAAGTCTGTTTTATTATTTATATTTAGATTATTTAATTATGAAACAAATCTGTGATCATGAGAATTAACAATGTTGTGATTATGGCAAAAAGCAAGGTCTTTTAGCACAAATAAAGGGAAAATTCCGAAAAATAAAAGAAGTTGAAAATTAAGGTAAATTTTGGTACCTACTTACAAGTTTTCGAGAAAATCTAAATTTGCCCATATCTTTTTACCAATAAAAATGATACCCTCGGTGCGCAAGTCCAACTCGCTCTAGACCGGTTTTTTTAATACATTTCACCAGAAATTAACTCAATTAAAATTCTTCAAAAAATAAACAAATTTTTTTTTTTTCTTAAGTGTATTATCTCGAAATCCCGGGAATTCCCGAGACTTTGACTGTAGACTGTCTCGTGTCCCGGGACTTTGAAATTGTCGGGAATTCCCAAACCCTAGTAACATCTTTCCTCTCGCTTTCCTGAAATCAAAATCTTAATCTAAATAATGGAATCTGTGGGAGTGATTTCATGGGAAGGGACGGAACTGTGTCACAGGAAGCCGGGGAAGCGCGTGCTATTTGATTTGGCCACGCGCGCGGTGCTAGAGTTGGCTCTCAGAAACGACCTTGACGAGGCTGCCCCTTTAATGTTGCTTATTACCAAGGTGAGATGTCAGATGTTACACATCTCATTCGGCTACTGTAAGCTCGCTAGTTTTTTTTTCTTAAAAGGTCGGTTTAGACCAAACCAGCGAATAAACAGGGCTAGAGCATTTTCTCGTTGGTTTATCCGTACAAAAATTTCAAGAATATCAAAACAAGAATGCTCTTGCTCTTGTTCTGGTTCTGTATTCGTTTGGTTCAAACCCTCCTTTAGGAATGTATCACATAGACTGAAGTCATGGAGACTACAGACAATAAAAGTGGTTTTAAATAAAAAAAAAACATAATTTAAATTTAAATAATTATTAAAATAAAATATATAAAAAAGAAAGAAAACTTGTTTATTCTGCACAAACAAAACGCACATTTAAAAAAATACACACAAAACAAAAGTAGCCAAAAGCCTCGTATTTAATCAGTAAAAATTGTTTGATAATATTGTAATTATAACACTGGTACATTGGTATATATGTGTTTTCACTGCTGGCCAAGTGCAACACGTCATACTCATAGCTACTGACATACTGTTAACATCAGCATGTCGTTGACGCAAACCCTACCAAAAATCTCTCAAAGCGCCTTTTTTTTTTTTTTTGCGTGTGAAATTATCAAATAACTTCTCCCGCTCTGGGCGGAGCAGGAGGGCGTGTCAGACTAAAACCCACCCGTGTTCCTTCGGTTGCCCTGTTGCCGGGGGCCACGATTTCCCTATCGGTTTTCTTCGAACCCCCGGCAGGCATTGGCCCTAGCGGACCCCGTCAATTCTGCTGACATCGCGCGCGTGGAACACAACGCGCCGTCGACCCGGGCTTGGTCCTTACCGGACGGCGAGCTACCCATTGCTCACCGTCCGCAAGCCCGCGCCTACGGTGGCCGGAAATCGGCTCGTGATTCCCGCCCCGGGCGTCTCCTCCTGCGGCGGTTAGGGGCGTGAGGGCGCGAAATTTGCCTCTCCCTCACGCGTTCCGCCTCCTCCTTTGCGAGTATTACCGCTTCGCAGAAGGAGGTGACAACCTGCTTTTTTTTTTTTTTACCAAAAATCAACGTGCCTAAAGTAGTATTCACAAAAAAAAAAGTACCGTATCGCCATTCACTTTTTTTTTTAAATCGCTCCTTATCTAGTAAATACTGAAATCCCGTGATCACTCGCTCTCTCTCGTTAATACTTACTTCAAAAACGGTGACGGAAAACATCGTGAGGAAACCGGCATGTCTGAGAGATATTTCTCGACGGCCGAGGCCCTTGGGCGGCTTTAAAACTCTGACACCAGGTTAGTCACTAACCACACGAAAAGAAGATCCCGGGATCACCAATTCTTTATAAATTAATTCTGTCCAGAATTGGTACAATATGCTAGAGCTATTTACATAATGCTAGGAAATTGAAAGCCACTAGCATTGCAGTACTAGGAGCAGTGGTGGCCCAGTAGTAACGGCTGTGACCTATGAGTTGTAGATCGTAGGTTCGAGCCCTGACAGGTGCTTTAATTTGTTTATATTATTTAATCACCACTGCTCTCCAAACGGTGAAGAAAAATATCATGAGGAAAGCGGCATATCCTAGAACCAAAAATTCGAAAACATGTGACATCTACCAACCCGCACTGGGCCCGCGTGGTGGATTGCAGCCCACTCCCTTTAACTGAGAGAAGGCCTGTGTCCTAATAGTGTGAAAATTATAGGCTATTATGCTAGCATTGCAGTGACATAAACCGTGGAGTAAAATTATCCGATTGGATTCTTCGCTGCCACACGAGGTTAGTACACTCTGTGGTGGGGGGCGTTACTAGCTCAAAAATAGAACCCCAACCTATTAAATTATTACACTAGCCTTACTTTCTTTCTCACTAGCCTAAAAATGGGAATGGTTCTCTAAACATGAGGTCAGCGTGACTAGCTTCGCTTTTTAGCTTACTAGCATTCTCTTGATAATCCTAGCCTGAAAAACTAGCCTCGTGTAAGACAGGCATTAAGTAGTTGTCAGTTAACTTATTTATTTATACTATACAATATGTAAAAAAACCCTGTCCTATGCGTAACGGGCTCGTAGGTAGAGGTTCTGCAATAACATTACCTAAAAGTAATAAAAATCGAATCATTATTGCACCAAAATTACCAAAATTACCCCAAATTCATTAATTAGCAAATTTTTAACAGGGGTCATAAGTTATGACTTGTAGACACCCGCTAAACGACAGCCACCCTCGCCCCATGTAATAATCCGGTAAAAATCCCCATTTAAAAAAAATGAGACGATTTTTTTTCTCGTTCTTCCTTACAATTTCCGCATAGATAGACTCTCTGTAAGATATCTAACAACACCCTCACAGATCGAACTGGGTTTTATATACATGTTGTATTGAACACTAGAAAAATTAACAAAAAAAAAAATACTGCAAAATAAACAATGGACGGCATTATCGCTTTCTGCGATCTCTTCCAGACAACCTTGAATGGACAGTAATTGTCTATACCAACCTTCTATTGTTTCTGCGTCATATTTTTCATGTGTATCAAGTCTTTACATAATATATTTGTCGGATCCGGTCATTAGTACGGACACAAAACGAATTGCAAGCGCGCCGCTGGCGACAGGACGTGATCTACCCACACCTAAAAAGCGCACGCTTCTACAGAGTCGTGATGTTTTAGGCCACGGCGAGGAGGGATTCAGCCTCGGATCGCATTGGAGTCAAGACGTCGCGGAACTGTTCTCGATTCGTGGTGCTCAGTTATTGTGTTAGTTGTAATTTGTGATCGTTGTGTTAATTGGTGATTTTAAAAACGCCGTCGCACCAGTGTGTGTATAATTTAGCTAGTGTGATTAATTTGATAGTAAATTATAATGTGATCTGAACTGCAAACGGTTTTTCTATTGCGTGTTAATCAACACTACCCACACTACGCCCACAGTAGTTAAAATATGCCTGAAAATAACGAGAGTCACATACCCATCTCCGACATATTTATTTGTTTGATTGAATATAATAACTCTATCTCACAGAAACCCTTCTTGGTCGAACGACGTCTAACACAATATCGGATAACATTGATACAAGCAAGAATATTGCGATATTCGAACTCGAAATGATTTTCAGTTGCATCAAAGACGGTTTACTATCAACTACTCACAACAGTAGCCAAAACCTCGGACCGAGTACGTCTCATTCACCACAGTGTCTATTCAACTCGAATAGACACTGTGGTGTATGACACGTTGAACTGACAGGAAACTAGTTCCAAATATTCCTGCAATATTAATTTGCTAATACCTCACAACATGCCATATTCAAAGGATCAATTCCGTTCCGAATAATACCACAGAAGATGTTTGCAAATTCAGTATATTTGCGGTGCAATTCAACCAACTTTGATATTTGGTCTATACTGTAAGCTTTGCGGATAAATTCCATCAAAGGTATTACGAAACAAATTCGAGTAATATTATGTTGTGAAAGTAACTGTAGATATTTTAATTATTTGTGCGCAATCTGAGTAGTCAGTTCCGTCTCCTCTTTTCTGACCGGCTAAAATTTTACGACGGTTTGCGCTATTTTCTTTTATGTTTTTTCCGATACTTTTCAGAAGACCGACTTTTATGTTATAGTTTTACAAGTTAGGTTAATTATTTAGCATTAGTATGGAATGCAGTGCTTCCTTTAAGCTGAAAGCTACAAGGTAGCTCGTGAAATTAAAATTTTCTCAAGTTTTTTTTTAAATTTGCAAGTCAGTATCAGGTTTTGATCAAAATATGATTTGCGACAGTAACAAATATATACCTATTTTCAGCAGCAATACCTGACACTGACCTGGAAATTGCAAAAAACGTAAGAAACTTTGAATTCCGCGGGCTACCTCAATGCATACCCCTTAAATTGTATATTTCTCAGGTTCGACAAATAATTGAGTTATTATTATTTTCATTCAATAAACAAGTTTTCTTGCTTTATTTTCTTTCATTCACGTAAATCATTTTGGAAGGAGTGAAGGGAAGTTATGTCCAGGAGTGGGACAGAGCAGACTAGGGAAAAGAATCATTTTTAGTAAAAACATGATCTAAAAGAAACGAGAAGAAAAGTGGTACAAAAAATTGTTGGTTTGTTTACTTTGAGTAGATATTTAAATTGAAAAATAAATATCGAAGCTTCCTGACTCCTTAACGTAAATGTTAATCTGGTCTGACGGATTAAAGCGCTTTCCGAAGCAAGAAACGCTTGATTGACAGCCTCTTAACTCCTTGATCGAAGACTCCATTACTTAAATACGTCCCTATATCTATATCTACGCATATATCCAATAACCGGTGTCCGGTACAATGATTGACCGGTAATTATCTACTGCCAATTTGTGTTCAAACATTAACATCATACATGTAATTACTGTTTTAATTCGAGCCCTACATTCGACTCTCGGAACGGACATTACCTGAGGTAGCCGCTAATAAATTACTTATGAGATACATACTTAAAAGATGGACTGTTCTAGACACTAATACCTGTAGATGTATATTAAAAATTGATTTTAATAATTTTATTCAATAATTCAAGCAACAAGACTCATAGTGTTAGTAGCTTCCAACATACGTTAGGTAGTAAATATTGACACAGAAACAATTTGTGACATCACTGCTACAAGGTGACAGGCCCAGCCGATATCTTGCAGCAGTGGTTCACAAACGCACAATCTAGCCTGCTTGCTACAATAGATAGGATGCTGTTGGTGCTGCCCCGCACCCTACTAACGAAGGATGCGCGCTGCTTCCGCATCACAGTGTAGAAGCAATCAACGCGTGCTTCAGCAAACATCCCTGTGATACGCTGCAATATCGAGGCACACAGTTAACACATTCAGGGTGCTGATGGGGTTATCAGCACCCTGAATGCGTTATTGTATTGGACGCGAAGGGCGCCGTATGATTTCTGAGTATAACTATTGACATATCAATTTGTTAAGAGAAATTCGAGGATCTCTCCCCGTCACTTAATCAAAAAATATGTCTGTTTTCATATCTAACATAGCGATTAAAAATCGAACCAGCTAAAATGTAAATACGCCCCAAAAGTTTCACGACCTAATTTATTTTATCAGTGCTCTACCTTTTAATTAAAGGTTTCTTTTAAATTCATTCTTGTCATCAATTATTACTCGTGCCAGGGCTAGCGTTTCTAAACCCTTTAAACAATAATATTGATGTTCTGAAAGCTAAATTCCTAAATATATAAAGGTTTGTTGGTATAACCATTTATCGATAAAGGAATGGATCAAAGGCATTTTATGAAATGTAGCGCAATTAGGAGATAATGAAATGCTACGTTGTAATTTAACGTGTTACGAATTAGATTTAGCTACATAGTTGTTTTGATTCTAAATACTTAGTCAATTGATTGTGAAGAATCCACTTGTTCAGTTGAAAACAACTGGCTAGCCAACACGCATGAAACGCATTTACCGTAAGTGTCGTTTGTAATACAACAATACAGGGTGGAGTCGGGTACATTCACTTCAATGACACTCGATTTAGTATCGCTCCACATGGGAATGTGGGGAGAGGGGTTTGCAATACTGAAAAGCTTCATTCACACTGTGGACCTAGTCGGCTTTTGTTTAAATATCGAAGCTGCACTGCACTTGGTACCTGTTAAAGTTGTGGTGAACAGACACACAAAACCGGCTGCAAATGACGGAACCGGTCTTCTTGGAAACTGTAGCTTTATAGAGGTTCTAAGGCTGTTGTTGACCGTTTAGGGTAAGCATTGCAGATATGATGCAATGATTGAAAAAAATTGAGCTAGTTTTAATTTTATTGCACAACAAGCCGTGTCGGGATAGGATTTTACATCGGTAAAAATTACGAACTTCCTTAAATATTTTCCCCTATTTAACCCGTTTCGGAGATGAAAACAAACAAAGGGGCATGTGGCTATTGTTTTAGTAATAACAGCCGCACAGGTCCAGGCACACCCTTGCCGCGGTTGCTCCGTGGATGGGTGACCACCTCATATCTCACACCAAGACCCCTCCTGGCCTCAGAAAGCACGTTAAGCCGTTGGTCCCGGCTGTCATTTGTGAATCTTTGACAGTCGTTACGGGTCATCAGAAGCCCGAAAGTCTGACAACCAGTCTTACCAAGGGGTATCGTATTACCCAGTGACTGGGTTGTGGAGGTTGGAGCTCGCTCCATGTAAAACACTGGTATTCAGCTGCATCCGGTTAGACAGGAAGCCGACCCCAACATAGTTGGGAAAAGACTAGGCAGATTGATTGCGGCGATGAAAAAAAAATCCATCCTTAGCCAAAGTTCGCACGGACGTTATAAAATCGCGGCGGGATTTTATCGCGCACTGGATTTTCAACGCTCTGCTTAGCACCGAGAGTTGAAAATCTAGTGCGCGATAAAATCCCGCCACGATTTTATTACGTCCGTGCGACCGTCGGCTCTTTGGTCTCTTTTGTTACAGGTACATAAAAGGAACTTTTGTGCAAACTTTCAAGTTTCTATAACCAGCGGCTTAGGCTGTGGATTGTTTGTCAATGATTTATTTTATTTTATTAAGTAGATCTTTTCATTTCCTTTCAGCTTATGGGCCATAAATAATTGATTGCACTTGGGACTCAGTAAGGGCTGGTGCAATCATATTGCGCTATTGTAGGTGTATTTGCTACCATTGTCAAGTACTACTCAAGTAGTACTTCTCAATGGTAGCTAATACCTTATATACAGTCAAATGAGCCATACCGAAAACTATTTAAAAGTTCACCGTTGTATGATTTACGTAAAGGGTTTTACTGGGATGATTAAATCTGTAGCTAACTAGATACATTTCGCATACTTCTCGATAGTATCAAAGATAAAAACCGCCCAAGTGCGTGTCGGATCACGCACCATGAAGGGTTCCATAGTTGGGATAAATTTATTCCAAGAACATAGTTGAAAAACATGTCGTCCAATTACATTCTAACTCCAAATGTAAGTTTATACGCGTTAATATTGCGAGATTTATCATGTTATTTTAAGTATATAGACTTCTTATAGGTTTTTCTGTAATCTATAAGTATAGAACTATTACCTGTATATTTTTTTTGGCTCATTAATTTCCGAGGTAAGAGGGTCAAATGTCATCCATTTTTAAATAACTTCAAAACTTTTTATTTTAAAATTATAAAAAAAAATTTGCGACCCTCACAGTAAGCCCTTTCAGTTGACATGTCACACGGTACAGTGACAATTAAAAAAAAAAATGTTTTTTTCTTTGTCTCCCAAAACTGAACCTGTTTGGGTCATAGAAATTTATATGTTTACCAAATTTCAACTTAATCGGTCCATTAGATTCGGAGCAAATTGGCTGTGACAGACGGACAGACAGACAAACTGATAGACAGATACACGAGGCATCGTATAAGGGTTCCGTTTTTTCATTCGGACATACGGAACCCTAAAAAGAGTGAACAGTGTCCATAAGATCGATTAATTTAAATAATTGTCGTTGTTATAGTCGTAGAAGAAAGTAATAGCCATTATTAGGACTCGGCGATCCATCCGATAATTATGTTCTATCATCAAATAAAATGGAAGATCCTTTTGTTAGATAGTGTTTTACTGATTTATACACTGAATGAACGATTCCAAAATTGCTATCAAACCTTTGTTAACCTTTATACAGGCTGGCAGGGACATCGACGCGAAAACTTTTACCATGGATTCATTACAAGACTCTGAACAGGAGATTAAAAAAAAAAATCTGCAGTTTCATAGAAAAGTCTACACTAATTTTAACCTTAATTAAGAAAAACAAAAATTTCATCAGCCCAGGTTAATTTAGGAACAGGTACCAATAATTAGGACGGGTTCATAATGTTTCTACGAGTACTAATTATTATTGATAAACTCGATATTAGGTATTTTTAAATTACATAAATTATGCAATTTATTGCCTTTTTTCAAATAGTTGTTGTGACATTATTTGTCTAAAATGATAAGATCATAAACGCAAAAAATACCCATCTTTTTCCGTCATAGTTCTAGTTGATAAAATTTTTAGTACCAGAATTGGTAAATGTCTCTTGAAGAAAGAATAAACGAATGAGTCCTCGTAACAATAGATACTTGGTTCAAACAATTTCGTCAATGAAACCTTTATTCATATCATAGTGTAGTCGAATTCTGAGGTTTGAGTTGTACGTGGGTGTTAAGGATAACTTTAGAAAGGAGTTTAGAAAGAAGGAAAAAAAATGTTAACAGGGTGGCCCTGTAAACAATTTTTTCCTTCTTTCTAAAGTTATCCTTAACACCCACGTAGCCACGTACCCAGGGACATTGACGGGAAAACTGTTACCATGGATTCAGTACATTATCACCATGGATTAAGCAGCTTTTTCATAGAAAAGTGCAATACCTACGCGGTCAAAATGTATGGAACAGCAGTATTTTTTTTAAATAACCGACGAAATTTTCAACGCAGGTGGCTTCAGAATCATGTACTGAATCCATGGTAATAGTTTTCGCGTCGATGTCCCTGCCACCCTGTGTACAAGGAGCGATTCAATTTCCTGTGGCATACCCTAAGTTGAAGCAACAATAAAAGGGGCACCGTCAAAACAGTGTTTCATTGTGTGTCATTTCTTGTTTAATTTTTTTTGCATGCAAGAAACTAGCTTCGTCTAAATGGGTATTTATTCAGTAGACTATTGTGTCGTGTGCGTTAAAGTTGCATTTTTAGGGTTCGGTAGTAAACAAGGAACCCTTATAGTTTCGTCATATCCGTCTGTCTGTCCGCGGTTTAGCTCCGAGACTCTTAGTACTAGAAAGCTGTAATTTGTTGTTTTGGGTATACATATTAATTACGCCGACAAAGTGGTAATTTTTGTTAGAGTCAAGTGTCCCCCTGCCAGCTAAATGGTTAGTTTTGGATATGTGAAAAAAATCACAGCAGTAGTTTATATAACGAAATTAAAAGGAAAACTATCACAGCTAAGTAGGCTCTACAAGTTAACGAGTAATAATCGACCAACTTATATTTGCAGTTGCAAAAACATGTTTTCCAACTACAAAGGAGAACATGTATTTCAACTACAAAGTTAAGTTTGTTTTTGGGATAAATTCATCCCTACTACGAAACCCTTTATTGTGCGTGGTCCGACACGCACTTGGCCGGTTTTTCTATTGACTCTGGATCGTCTTGGATTTTTCTTTAAACTTCTTTATTATAATTTTATAAAATTTTTATTCACGCTTGATGAGCCAATTAGGGCTGAACGTAGGATTGACTGAATGGAAATCTTGTTTGGCTTCATCCAACCGTAGATATTGTGTTGAATGCAATGACATGGATAATTTAAAATGGAAATTTATTTCGAAGATTAAACTCGCTGTAGTTTATTTCTCCTTGTGAAATACGTACATGAATAAAGGTACATTTTCTACTACAGTATACAGGGTGGTAGGGGGACATCGACGCGAAAACCTTTACCATGGATTCAGTACATGATTCTGAACCCCCCTGCGTTGAAAGTTTTCGTCGGTTATTAAAAGAAAATCTGCTGTTTCATAGAAAAGTGCAATACCTACGCAGTCGAAATGTATGGAACAGCAGATTTTTTTTTAAATAACCGACGATCAATTTCGAACAATTTCGGTTCAGAATCATGTACTGAATCCATGTTAACAGTTTTCGCGTCGATGTCCCTGCCACCCCGTATACGTAAAGTAGGTACCTATGAGTTGATTCGAGATAGAGCTTCAAGCTCCATCGATCTATCGGCGCAGAGTTAACACGTTCTCACCCTGATAAAATCTTCCCGACCGAATCGAGATCAACTCATCGATGTTAAAATTAGGTATTTGGTTCACCGCCGGTTGTTGTTCTCAATATAGCGGTGGCAAAATTTAAAATATCTTATAATAATCATAGCGATAAAATTAATATTATCCCAACTAATGCGATATTGAGTTTGTTTGTTACGCTTTAACGCTAAAACTGCTGAACGGATTTGGATAAAATTTTGCATATGAGTAGACCAAGACCTGAGTTAGGACATAGGATACTTTTTATTCAAATATTCCCACGGCATGGAGACTTATGTGGGTGAAACAGCGGGGTGCAGCTAGTAATTACTAAATTAAGTAGGTATAGATTTATAGATGACTAGTTTCTGCCCGCGATTGCGTTCGCGTGGAAGTCGATAAAATACAGTTCATGTTACTCGTTGATAATGTAGCTTTCTATACGTGAAATATTTTTTTAATTCGGTTAAGTATTTTTTGAGTTTATCCATTACAAACAAAAATATAGGTACAAAAAATAATATAGTTTTAATAAGAGGTCATCTCGTAACATTGGTGCCGATTTTCTTGTACACTTTTAGGGGTATGAGGAACAGGGTGTAAAGTTCACTCATCCACCATAGAAAAGGGAGGATCCTCCGACCAGACGGGTGTTGTGTCTGGCGGGCAACTGCCCATCGGTTGGAAGTTGAAATCTTGTATGTATGTCGATCGCTCGGTAAACTCTAACTGCACGATGCAGGATTTGTGTGACGTCATGTCTTTGATGCGTAGTTTGTATGTGGCGGTGTAACCGCTACACACTGAACTAAATTAACTAAACTATCACTTAAATTCCTTACTTTTGGCTTCTACTTTTTTAATCTTAAACTATTCTGCAAAATAAATTATCTAAAAAAAATAATTTAGACACAACTAAAATCGAATTTGACAATCGCGACTCCACGTGGTAGGTACTTGTTTGCCCTACCCCGTGAATTTTTTTAGAGCTGGAGGCATGCTGGGGGCAGCCTCGACGTGTTTTATATAGAATTTATCACTTTTAGTATGGAAAATGTGAAAAATTATAACCTACATGTTGAGTTTTAGGGGTTTATGAGTTTTATAAAGGGGGTCGAAATCATTATTTTTGCGACAGGAAACACCATTTTCAAGATATAAGCAAAAGAAAAGAAAAAGAGATACAGTACTGTTTTTGCACCTGAAGTCTAGGTGTTGGTGTGAATTTTAATACATGACAACTAATTTTAGTGTACACCTTTTTAATCGCGATAAAAAACAGTCAGATTTAGTTACACAATCAAAATTTTAGTGAATAACGTCAAATTCAGAATAGCAAAATTGCCATTTTCACTAAATTATTAACTCAGTGCCATCTTAGTGCTATCAAACTAAAATATAGTTAAGTTGTGTCACTTTAATTTTAGAATTGGAAATCGTCGTTTGACAGGAATAAACTAAATTTTGGTCATTTTTTGTCTAGTTGACAGGCATTTGTGACAAGAGAATCGGCACCATTATAGAACAAATATTGTCGAAAGTAAATTAAATCTTCATAGAGCTATAAATTCACAACCATTCGTGTCGAAATTGCCACATTTTCGTTTATGCTTTTTAACTTTAAAATGATTGAATTATTAAATACATACTAAACATAATATCAATGTGGCCAGTTACCACATGATTTCATTAGCACGACAAAATTACCAAAATAAAACAGTGCACTTAACACAACCACACCAATTTTAAATGCAAGTCGCGGTCGCCCCATAAAATGACGCCTACGGCATATTTTAGTTAAAATTGATTGAGTTTGGCCACTATGTAGCCACTTATACCAACTCATACAAAAATGTATTAAAAAAACAGATTTTCTATGTTGTTAAGAAAACAAAGCATTAAATTAAATCAAACACTGTCACCTTTGGGATTGTCTAAGTTAGTCAGTGTATAAACCAAAACCTTTTGTTTGGTTATTTTACTCGTTTTTTTTTTTGGAAAACTGATTGATAGACGATTACGTAAGTTGAGTTTATTGAGGCTTGTAGTTAGCCTTGTATTTAATTTGTTATAAAGCGGGGTAGCTTAGCGGGAGAGGCATTTGACGCACAACCGAGTTCGATAATCGGACAATAGGGTAGTTGCTTATGTAAAAAAAAAGAAATTCTACTTAGTCCGTCTTTCAGATAATTAAAAAATATTAGACACGTATTTTTTAGTTTATCATATTAATTAAAAATAACTTAGAAAACACGCATTAAAGTTGGGGAGTGGGGGCTTGCTACGTCACAACGCAGTAACAGTAATCATTTTAAATCTAGAAAGGCGTGACGTCATGCCACATTTTAACTCAATGTGACGCCGTAATCTTTTGATAAAAAAAAAAATACGTGTTCAATATTTTAAAAAAATTTGGACACAGGCCTATTGTTTAGAAATCATGAAACTCATTATTTTGAAGATTCTTCAATGCTCTATTTCCCATAACAAAACATTTCTTGTCTTTCATCCAACATGTAAAAAAAATCTTGTCAGTTCCGTGAGAGTGTTGTTAAGTATCGCATGTTTTACCGGGTTGTCCCATTGGGCGCGGGCAGCCATCGTTTAGCGGGTGTTTAGGTGGTGGTGTGTGGTGTGTGTAGGTGTCTAAGTCATAACTTATGACTTCTGTTGAAAATTTGCAAATTTTTTATGGATTTGGGGTAATTTTCTTACAAAAAAAAAAAAAAAATGTGAATTTTAAATAGCAATAATGTTTTTAATTTCAATAAAAATAAAAAATTTATTACTTTTTGGTAATGTTGTTGCAGTACCTATGTGCCCCTTTCGGATTGGACGAGTTTTTTTGACATATTGTGTAGGTAGATACCTACATAGGACAAACGACCTTTGGTTCGAAATCTTCCGTCAAAGAGATCTTGCTCTGACCCACTCAGTCCGGTACAGATTTCAGAAAATTTAGTTGCCTCCCTATTCAAAATTCATTCATTTACGTTAAACGTCCGTATTTGGGTCACAGAAATTCATATGTGCACCAAATTTCAACTTAATCGGTTTATTAAATTCGTAGCAAATTGACTGTGACGGACAGATAGACAGACAGGCACACGATCAGTGATCCTATAAGGGTTCCGTTTATTCATTCGGACATACGGAACCCTAAAAAGAGTGAACAGTGTACATAAGATCTATTAATTTAAATAATAGTCGTAGAAGAAAGTAATAGCCATTATTAGGACTCGGTGATCCATCCGATAATTATGTTCTATCATCAAATAAAATGGAAGATCCTTTTGTTAGATAGTGTTTTACTGATTTATACACTGAATAAACGATTCCAAAATTGCTATCAAACCTTTGTTAACCTTTATACAGGCTGGCAGGGACATCGACGCGAAAACTTTTACCATGGATTCATTACATGATTCTGCGTTGATAAATAAAAAAATGTCAGACACACGATCAGTGTTGATCCTATAAGGGTTCCGTTTATTCATTCGGACGTACGGAACCCTAAAAACCAAATCTTCACGTATAAGTTTCAATACTTGTAGCAAATCCAACAACGTGTAACGCAAACGTAAACTACTTAAAAGTTGGAGACTCTTCCGTCTACAATTTCCAGTAAAATAAACTTGAATAGAAAAATTCACTGGCGTGTTCAGGATGGAAATACATTTTTAAAAATTCAGCTGTATCTCGATATTTGAAATTCTTTCCGGATCAGTGAATAATTTTTAGGGTTCCGTAGTCAAGAAACCCTCCTAGTTTCGCCATATTCGTCCGTCTCTCTGTCCGCGGCTTAGCTCAAAGACTCTTAGTGGGTATTAGCACGCTTTTATTCGGCATGGGTATACTTGTTACGGGCAACTTGAGAAGTGCGGTCACTTTAAATAATGACCGGTCTGTATACATAATGCCCGTATCAAGTGGGCAATGTAAATAAAACTGCATAACTAATCACTTTTCCCGGTCAGCATGAATAATGACCACTTGTCTTGAGCAAAGTAATAAAAGAGATGATCTGTAGTGTTTTCGTTTAGTTTAAAATAAACTTACATAATTCTTATACAAGGTACAAAAAAAAAACAATTCAACATAATATATTACTTTAACAACAGTATAAAAATTAGTAAGCAATCAAATAAAAAAAAAATTGTAATTCTTACAGACTAGGAAAAATCAACTGATTCATACTTTGAAATATTTGAAATTATAGGTTTGCTCAAGAATTTTATTAACATTAGAATTATTTATTCTAGTACAATTTATTCACCTGTACAATTGCAATGTTGAAAGCCTTGTCCATCAAAATGAGAGTTTTTTCGAGCACACTTTCCAAGAGCTATCAATTGAAATGAAGTTTTTTTTACACACACAGTAAATTCTGCCCGGTTCAAGTGATAAATTCAAGCTATCTCAAACCTTGATTTATTAAAAGGACCACGGGCGTCGGGAATTATTATTATGGGCCGGCCAAAGTAATAAATTTATCAATTTGGCCGACGCTCTTGGTCATTATTCATAATGATCGGTACGTATTAATACTGCCCGGTTAATCAAGTTTTCCGTAACATACATACTGCTGGGAGAACAAATAAATATTAATCACGCCAAACTCAAACTCAAACTCAAAGCATTTATTTCAATTAAACCATTTACAGGCACTTTTGAATTGTCAAAGTGGTAAAAGAAAATCTAGAAAAAATCTTCTTTTCAACTTTACTTTTGATTTTATACACGTATTTTTTTACATAGTTTAAAATAAGATCGACAAATTATTAGGTAATTATTAAAAAAAAATAAAATCGAAGACGGCTTGAAGGATTTTTTTTTCCATTTCCAAAGTGAAATATTCGCCGATTTCTAAAGAAACAGGCAGACGAAGTCGCAACTACATAGGGGTTCCCTTTTTTATCATTTTAGGGATGAACCGATAATTATATCATTCAAACTTTATAAAATTAAGTCAATGATATTAACTGTAAAGAAAATAAATAGAAACCGCAAGGAATCGTGTAAAATGGCGCGTTTAACACGCGATGAAATAATTCGAATTGTTTTTTTAATTGTACCGGCTATCAGCGTCAGACAGAACGTAAGTGATACAATGTAAAACAATAATAAGTCGATTATTGTTTTACATTGTATCACTTACGTTCTGTCTGACGCTGATAGCACTGGGAATACGCTTTTGTTTTTTCTTCAGTTACTTACACAAAACAACTGCAGATTTTCTTTTAAAATTAAGTACTCTCGATGAATTATGTGATAATTTAAGAGATAATCTATGGGCTGATTTTTTATTGAGGAACAATGTCAAACGACCGTATTTATCTGGTATAATTTTATATGACGATAAAAAAATGCGAGCCAAGCCAGTGAGCCATAGAGCGCAGTATCCCTGAGTGTTCGAATTTCGGATCATATAAAGAACACAACATTGCGAGCCAAAACCAAGATCACGGACGTTGCCGCTAAGCTTAAGTGGGACTGGGCCGGACATGTCTGCTGTATATCAGATGAGAAATGGGTTAAAAGAACCACTGGTTGGGTTTCTAATTAACCCATGACGACATCGCGGCAGGCCAAGGCGAAGGTGGGGGCGAGCTTGACTCCTCCGGAAAGAACTGTCATTAGCAAAAGACAGAATTGTGTGGAACAGGCTTTTGCCCTGCAGTGGGCCCTTGCTGGCTAGTTAGATTAGATACCTACGAGTAAGATTGAAAAATTGGCTCAAAAGCTATAAGTTTTAAAAAATCAACATTATTTCCGTCATGTTCGTTAACGGGCGCTGTCAGTAGGGACTGGTCATCTATCAGCTGCCACGGCTCATTTTGATTTAATTTTTGAATTGTTTTATTAAAGTGAAACTTTTATTACATCGTCTCAAACTTTTTCGTCTGTGTGTTGCATGTCGCGTGACGGTCGGCCGCGGAGTAGGGATAAAGTGAAAAGCGCTCGTCAGAGCAGCCAAGGCCAATATGGCGGCGCCTATAGTTCGCTTAAAAGTTTCACTTTTACCGTGGTTTCATAAAACCACACAATCCTTTTTTTTTATTACAGACGCTTTTAACGTTCTCCATCATTCTCACATGTATAACTTCAACATGAATAATGTAACCAATATTTTGTAACCATATTTTTATTTAAAAGAGTGTCCGTGGAGTTTCTTGCCCGGCAACAAGCTTCATCTTTCTGACTGACCGACCCCTTGACAATTCAAAAGTGCCTGTAATTGGTTTATTTGAAATAAATGCTTTGGCCTATGTCCAGTAGTGGACGTCTTTCGGCTGAAATGATGAAATGCTTTTGAGTTTGAATTAAATACCGCCGTTTTTATGCATTCAGCGAGGCAGTGTCTTTTAAATGAAACTAAATATTATGGCACAAAGATATGAAATACTTTCACCTACAAACCATAACATAATAATTGCCAACGAGATTTATTAGCATTTTAACTTTGCTGACTAGTCAGTATTATATGCTAAATATTAGTAAAATTGATAATAAAGTGTCACCAAAGTGTTCACAATGTTATTTATAGTAAAAATGAAATGCAAAGAAGCGAAATCACAGCATGAATACTTACGGAATGGGCCATTATGTAAATGTTATATAAATAAAACGTAAATTGTGTCCATATCTTCACGCTACTACAATGAGAGATGAGCACGTGTACATTGTAATCATATTACAAATGTTACATGAAAATTACTTAGAGTGTTTTGGCAATAAAATGCCGAAGAGGTCGTTAAAAGTTTCGTTTTATATTGCAAAGTAACTATGCTATTTTAATATTTTGAATATGGTTTATATATTACTAACAACCTGCTTTTCACGGCTTTTACGACTTGATAAACAACCAAGATTTCTTTATTCTAATAAGTAAGTTTAATACCTATTTATGTATCTATTGTAGGTACATTCAAGATGCTGCTAAAGGAATGTGAGTTTTTTTTCACAGCGATTTAACATATTGTTCTGAATTTAATTCAGTAGGCCTCTAAGTTTATCACAAGACAGGTCTTAAATCAAAAATAGACCGCGACGAGTTATGACGTACAAGTGACATTCAACCTTAGGCCGTTTGTCCAGCACACCGTGAACTGGACGTCAACGAGAACGAGATGATGACACCGAAGTAGCGACAGCACATTTACTGCGGCCGCTTAATCTCGTTTCTCGTTGCCGTCCTGTTCACGGTGTGGTAGACAAACAGTGTTAAGGCTCGTACAGAAAAGCGCGATATCGCGGGCGCGACACGGGTCGCGCTGCCTATCGCGCCCGCGATATCGCGCTGGTCTGCAGAAGCCTTTAGGGTGTAATTACGAGGTCGACTATAAAAACACTTACAAGTCTGCGACAACAATAAAGGATGATATATATTAATGAAAAAATCCCTTCGGGACGATATCCAGAGCAATTGACAGGCCATCTGTTGGTGACCGAAACCGAATGACCAATTGTACTACTCGGGATTAATTGGCACGCCCTTACTTAAGCCAAGACATACCTACCAAATACGTAATAATATCTAACCGGTATAGCTCTAGCCATGTTTCTAAATGATAATCTAATCAATAATACAACATCACTCCTGTTTTCCCCGATGGGCTAGACGGAGATGTATCTATAGCACACCCACATTTCGCCAGTTATGTTTAAGGCCCATGTAATAGGGGGCGAGCCTATTGCCATTAACTGGGCACAAATCCAAACTCCGGGCTGCTGCTGAGAAATTACTAATAGAAAAACCCAATATCACCATTTTCGACCTGGGAATCGAAACCCAGGACCTCATGCTAAGCACTAAGGCACTTGCGACCACTAGATCAATGAGGCGGTCAATTCTAAAGTTATAAATAAATATTATGAAAAATATCAGGTTTCCACAAACCGTACCGCTTTGGTATTTAGATTTATGTTTGGGTAATTGTTTGCGAAAGTCAAAGCAAAACAGAGATGTTAACAAAACAGGGATATTAGGAAAACAGAGATGTTAGCAAAACAGAGCTGTTAACAAAACGGGGATATTAGCAAAACAGAGATGTTAGCAAAACAGAGCTGTTAACAAAACAGGGATATTAGCAAAACAGAGATGTTAGCAAAACAGAGCTGTTAACAAAACAGGGATATTAGCAAAACAGAGATGTTAGCAAAACAGAGCTGTTAACAAAACAGGGATATTAGCAAAACAGAGATGTTAGCAAAACAGAGCTGTTAAAAAAACAGGGATATTAGCAAAACAGAGATGTTAGCAAAACAGGGATATTAGCAAAACAGAGATGTTAGCAAAACCGGGATCTTAGCAAAACAGAGATGTTAGCAAAACAGGGATATTAGCAAAACAAAGATGTTAGCAATACAGAGATGTTAACAAAACAGGGATGTTAGCAAAACAGGGATATTAGCAAAACAGAGATGTTAGCAAAACAGGGATGTTAGCAAAACAAATTTTAACAAAACAGGAATGTTAGCAAAACAGAGATGTTAGCAAAACAGGGATATTAGCAAAACAAAGATGTTAGCAAAACAGGGATATTAGCAAAACAAAGATGTTAGCAAAACAGAGATGTTAACAAAACAGGGATATTAGCAAAACAGAGATGTTAGCAAAACAGAGATGTTAACAAAACAGGGATATTAGCAAAACAGAGATGTTAGCAAAACATAGATGTTAACAAAACAGGAATGTTAGCAAAACAGAGATGTTAGCAAAACAGAGATGTGTAAATGTTCTTTGAAAATGTATAATTATTCTCTCAGAGATATTATTATCGTGGCTCAATAAAATGGCTTGGGTCCGAAACCTTAAAACCGGGAAGCTTAACTTCATGATATTAATAAAAAGAAAATGGATTTAATTATTTCCTACCTACTCCAGAACGAACTTCGTAATTGACTATGATAAAATTGTAATTCCATTATCGATAATACGAAAGCCACTTTTTTGTATAAATATTAAGGTTAGCCCACACACAAGATAAACATCTGCCAGCCTAGCTACAAATATTGAATGCCATGCCCACGCTATACCTACTAATGTAATCTATTTCATGATTCAACACGTTTAAGCAAAAGGACTCAGAGATGAAAAGGCAATATCTATCAATATACTTAATGATACATTGTGATATTATTTATATTATTCCATCTATAATGCTTTTTGTATTATTTTGTACATAACCTAACTTAATAATATTATATTATAAATGCCAAAATGAGTTTTTTTGTTTGTTTGTTACGCTTTTGCGCTAAAAGGCTGAACGGATTTGGATGAAATTTTCACATGAGTAGACCATAACCTGGATTGGGACATAAGATACTTTTTATCCCGATATTCCCCTAGAATTTGCTAGACAATATGATTTTTTCACGGTTTCATGGTTGACCCCATAATAAAAGATGTTCGTTATAATGCCTACAATGACCCCTTTCAGATCCAACACCATTTTATTTATACAATGTAGATATAGATTTAGGTCAAGTCAGCCGGAGAACTCCGGAAATTGAGATGCGGTGCTACATTTCCCATTCACACTTCTATACCTAGGTTCTAACTCAACTACTAATGAATTTCAATAGCTTTGGCAAGCCAATTTGAGCCATAAAATCAATTTTGCTGAAAGAAAAAAATTAAAAACGTTTTTGTATTTTGTGGCAATTCGCGTAGCTCGCGGCGTAGGCTGACGTAGCTCTCGCGTAGCAAAGGAATTATTTCAATACCTACATCTTTAGTTTGTTGTTTCATAATTGTTTAAAAAACTCTACTTATTGTCTTAAAAGATTTAATATCAGCTGCTATAAATTATAATCATAGGAATTGTAAGCATTAAGGAAAATGTCGTTATTACGACTTAGAACCGAGAGAGGACATTAAGAAAGCAGTAGATCATTTACGGTTCTGATTAGCTCGGGACAAAGGAAAAAATTGAAGTATAATTCCGACTTTTTATATTGAAGCAGGAATGAAAATTTTTGCTTCTTATTTGATGGATGGAGTGACATCCTTTTACATTCATGTTTAAAACTAAACATCATACGTCAGAATTAATATTTTTGTAATGTCAAGGCGATCATTCAACATTACTTTGTGAAAACGTGAGTTCAAACCATTTTTGTTTTTCTTTCGTAATCATAATTAACTGAATGTTCCCTTGTCAAATTGGTTGTGTTGTAGAACAAAGTAAAATATATATGAGAATATCAAAGGTTCTGTGGGTTAAAAGAGACCACGCTCTCGTTTTGGAGTGGTTATGTATTCATCCTAACGAATATTATAAATGCGAAACTGAGTTTCTTTGTTACGCTTTCACGCTAAAACGGCTCAACAGATTTGGATGAAATTTTGCACATGGGTAGATCATGACCTGGTATAGGACGTAGAATATTTCTTTTCCCGATATTCTTACGGGATCAAAAATTACGCGTGTGAAACCGTGGAGCGCAGCTAGTGATAATATTTACAACACGCTTTTTAACCGACTTCCAAAAAGGAGGAGGTTATATGTTCGTCGCGTATGTTTGTTTTGTTTTTGTTATGTATGTCCACCGATTTCTCCGTCAATTGTGGACCGATTTCGAAAATTATTTTTTTGTTTGAAAGGGTATGCTCTCGAGGTGGTCCCATATAAATTTTATTAACTTTGCTTTGATAGTTTTTGAGTTAGCTTCAATAATATGTACTTTTTCCCACTTAGTATGTGGATGATATGATAAGTTCCTGTCACTGTTATTGACATAACAGGTAGTAGTTTTCGAATTTACAACCAAAAAGTGAAAAATAAAAACGTTTTACAAAAAAAAAAAAAAACCGACTTCCAAAAAACACTACAAAGTGAAAAATAACTTTAATTTCGGAAGTCGGTGATAAAAAACGAAAATTCAAAACCAAAGACACCGACTTCCGAAATTAAAGTAATTTTTCACTTTGTAGTGTTTTTTGGAAGTCGGTTGTTTTTTTTTGTAAAAAGTTTTTTTATTTTAACAGATGACAATGGGATTTTTACTGGTGTGGCTTTAGAAATGACGGCAAATAGAGATATATGGAAGAAGAAGACACACTGCTGCAATCAAAACTAAATTTGGATAAGGACAGCGGAATGGTGATGACTATGGATTATTTAACTCAAACTTAAAGTATTTATTTCAATAAAACCATTTACAGGCAGTTTTGAATTGTCAAGGAGTCGGTCAGTCAGAAATATGAGACTAGTTGCCCAGTCCAGAGCGTAGTGGGTACCTATGGAAAAGAACAGGCCAGAAACTCCACGGACACTTTTTTTTAGGGTTCCGTAGTAAACAAGGAACCCTTATAGTTTCGTCATGTCCGTCTGTCTGTCTGTCTGTCTGTCCGCGGTCTAGCTCCAAGACTGTTAGTACTAGAAAGTTGTAATTTGGTATGGGTATACATATTAATCATGCCGACAAAGTGGTAAAATAAAATTATGAAAAATATTTTTTTTTAGGGTATGGTTTTTTTTTTTCTATTCCTTGGTGTGGGGTATTGTTGGAAAGGTCTTTTAAAAACATTGTGAGTGTGTTAATACCATTTTTTAATTCAGAGATCCGTTTGCGAAATATTAAGCTTTAAAGTGCAAATTTTTGTTAGAGTCAAGTGTCCCCCCCCCCTGCCCGCTAAATGGTTGGTTTTAGATATGTGAAAAAATTCACGATAGTAGCTTATATAACGAATTTAAAAGGAAATCTATCACAGCTGAGTAGGCTTTACAAGTTAACGAGTAATAATCGACCAACTTAGATTTGCGGTTGTAAAAACATGTTCTCCCATACATTCTGTATGAAAGATTTTTTTTTCAACTACAAAGTTAAGTTTGTTCTTGGGATAAATTCATCCCAACTACGGAACCCTACATTGTGCGTGGTCCGACATGCACTTGGCCGGTTTTTTTAATTATATTTTTACAAGAATATTAGTTACAGCAAGGACAGCTAAGAGTTGACCAATTAACCAGTCCCAACTGACGGCGCCCGTTCACGAACATGACGCATGGATCAGCACCATTCTGCTCAACCATTTTGAAGGGAGCTAAATGATCCAACACACGCGCCACCATCAGCGAGACATCAGAGTGAGCATGATATACTCTCTGCCGCCAGAGCATATTCAAGTAAATGAAAGACATATTACCTGGTAAATGGTAGCTCTGTAGTACATAGTACTCACACCTGTGCTATTAATAAAAGAATTTATTAAAATTTATATGTTTATTTTAATCCCCTAACGAATGTAATGACTTAATGAAAGACGAAAATAATAATGTAGATATCTAAGTAAGCTTTTTCTGATTGCCGTTGACTGCAATGATCGGCAGAATTTTATAAAAATATCCCTAATTATTTCGATATACGACCAAATTGAATGAAGTGTTTACAAAAAAAACGACACGAAATAAACTGATTTGAATCGTAAAGATTAGTATATATAGTTGAATTTAATGAGCCACCGTTCCCGATTAGTAAGTAGGTTCCTTTATAGCAGTATCGGTAAACGATAAAGTACGTACTTGATCGTAGAGGGGTGGCGAAAATTACAGGTTTATCCGGGACATTTTAGTGTATAATTTTATAAACGAGTGCAGTGTTAAATGCTTTGTATAGTACGACTAAATATCCAGCTTGACCGGTTTAGGTGACTTGCATAAATTACATATTAAAATTGCTTTGTTATAAAGGTATGTCTTTATAAAAAAAAAAACAGTCGTACTCCGGGAGTGCCGACAGAAGTGAAAATTTAAACAATTTTATTGTGCAGGAAATACTTACATAGAACATTGATCCGTAAAGTAATATAAATAAAGTGCACAATCACGTTTACAAAAATGAGGTGTCGGTAACGGTGTCACGAGTTCAATTGTTTTTTAATCTCGAAAAATGCCCAACGCGCCTAAAGAAGTTTTCACTTCAAAAACTCATATTTTCTATTTATAAATCTTTATCGGTTTTTTAAATAACCAAGTTACGTCGCAACGCACAGAAAATAAAAGGAAGCTATTGGCGTCCTTATAAAAATATTAAAATACATGTTGCTTTATCCGAACAAAGCGTACAAGTAACTCTTTTATCCGTCTGATACTTTATTGAATTTTTTGTCCCTGTTTGAGAACCATATTCAGTTAAAAGGCTAAATGGACAATCCCATCCATCCCACCCTACAGACTATCAGTCAAAGGCCGTCCCGTTTCACGTACAATGTTACACAACAGATTTTTTTAAGTTTGTTAGTCTTGTTTCGGCACAATGTTTACGGCATTTTAGTGAATCCTTTGACAATTATTTTTCAGTTTTTGCATTTTTTTTTTCAATTTTTTGTCGGTAGTCCGTGGGTTGGATTAAATGTCTCCTCTAAACCACTCTTCATGATTGTATTTTGTTCTATCAACTGGCACAAAATGGACTGTTTGATCTGAAAGTCAGATTTAACACCGGTCTTCGAAGGGAAAAGGATTTTTAGTGAAAGAGGTTTTATCTGCTAAAGGTGCTACTGCTAAATAGAAAAGATCAATTAGGGCGCTTATCGCTGACCTAAAACTTGAAGTGTTAGTCACAATTATCTTAATTTAATTTTTAGTGCGTTCATACAATTACTAACTGGATTTAATGCTGTTACTAAACCCTCAGCGATTACTCTTATCTTTTAAATTTTTTGGTATATGCGTTGTGGGTTACATTATGATCAAAACTTGAACTAGTTGTAAGTTCTTTTAATATTGCTGTTTGCTGTCATAAATAATAATTAATTAAATGCCGAATTATTCACAAAACTACAGATTTTATAGGAATACATGCACTCAAGGGAATAAGCTTAGTTAAATATTGAAGTACAGGAGCGCGCTTGATATCGATTCGATTTTCTGAGCCGTTTAGTGAAGAGACTGTTGGGCCGGAAAAAATGGTGTGTTTTTGTCACTGCTTGAACAGTTAAGCGTTTTCGTTTTTTAAAACTCGCAAAGGACGTTTTGAAAATGGTTATATTGAAAGGTGAAATTAAAGCCCAATTAAAGTAAGTTTATTAGAATTTAAGTTGACACTGAGTAAGATCGGAAAAATGCGACTGCACCGGAGACCGAAATGCCGTCTTTTGTATGAGAACTAACCGTAATTGAAACAATCAATTGTTTAAACTCCTGATATCAATAAAATAATAAAAAAACACCCAAGCAAAAGTGACCAATAAACAGATTTTTTTTTATCATAGCATTATTCTGAAACATGAGCCCTTTTAGCCTCGCACAAGTCTCGTTTTTAAAGTGATAGTTTCAAATGCTTCTTTTTTTTTGTTTGTGTTTCCTGTGTATGCACCGAATAAAAAAAAAATCTTAAAAAAACGGAACAGGAAAACTTTCTCGGGACAACTCTTCAATAACGGTCTTCAAAGTTTAATTGATTTGGTTCTTATATACAGTGCCGCGATCCTGAGCTTACATTCGTGTGTATGGTACCTACGCAGATCAATAAAATGATTAAATTATTCCATACAAATATCACCGTACGCTGTGGGGCGGCAGAATTCGGAGAGAGGACGGAACAAGATACAACAATGAAATTGTTTTAAAAATTAGACAACTTTTATAATTACTGTACAGTTACGTGGACTGAATTTTAAAAAGCGTTCATGTTTTACATTTCAGTAGATTTATTTGATTAGTTAGCCATGTAAAGTAACTATTTTTTATCATGTTCCTTATTAAAAATTGAATTTATTTATGCATCTTGTTAAAATCCTACTAAGTTAAACTAGAATCTTTTTAAAACAAAAACCTTCGTTTTCGTCAAGTTTTTTCATATAATTACCGAAGTGCGTGTTTTACACAAGAACGCACAAAACTGAGGCTATTTCCAACCAAATGGTTCACTGTGTTTCCATTTTACACCTGATTCTAAACTATTACTACCGTTTTCCTTTACAATTTACCGTAGGTTATTAGTAAATATCGCCTCGTAAAATTTTCTTTTAGATCTAAGTAGAGAACAGGACTACATAGTTTGCAACAAGTGATTGGCAAAATGAAAAATGTTAAATGAGTGTGTGTTGTTGTTGTGTTAATTTTAATGTTGTTGTGTTGTGTTTGTTTAATTGTTTTTAGATTACTTTGCTTAGTACCTAATGGTATATTCATCTTTTCATCAGACCGGTAAACAGCTTTAGAATTTCGCAACGTAGAGTCACAATTAGTACATGTTATCATAATCATTATTTTAGCCGAAAGACGCCACTGCTGGGTTTACCCTGCCCCAAGCACCACTACTTTGTCCGGTTCTGTACTTTCCGCATCCAGCGGATTACTGCGGCCTATCAAACTTCGGTTCTCGTGAAGATCTTCAGTACTGGATTTAGATACTACGATTTAATTTCAACTCTTTATTAGTGACTTTTGTGGACATGATAATTATTCAGATTTATTACAGTTGTAATAGCAATCATGTAATTGCGTTTTATTCAAATAGGTTTTTACTTTTATTAATTTATTTATCTTTTGTATAGATTCTTTTCTATTTTGTGAATGTGAGAACGCTGTAGGCTTAGTGGATTGTAGACCTGTTGACCATTTTCTATTTTGTTCAGTACCTGGTGCTTATTGAAAGGCCTACACTGTCCTCCCATACCTAATAACACTGTTATTTCAAAGTATTGTAAAAGCCAATAATTTTTAAAAGAGTAACCGTGGAGTTTCTTGCCGGCTCTTCTCCATAGGAAGCGATCAATTGGAATCGTGTACCTAACCTAGGTTTATGTGAAATAAAATATTTTGAATTTGAATATGATAGCTTTTTTAACCTTTTACCGCAGTCCACCGATTATAAAAGCCACGCAACATCCACGTAGCATAAGAGATCTCGTATCAGTTAGTTTTATTGGGTTTACGGTCTTTCAATGTAAATAACAATCCATCATCAGGATTAGTAATAACATTTTGGATGGATACATTACGCGAAGTTTTGTTTTTCAACTTATTTGCAGATACGAAATTAGACTAAAGAAACATGTTTCATTTCCACAAATTGTTCAAAAAGTTTAGGAAAATGGAACGATGATCTTCTAAGTAATTTATGACTTTAACAAATATTACGCAATGGCTGCTAAATATTGGCTATAAGAAGCCACAAAGGATTATTATTCCATTGTTTTTCATAACTGTTTTAATCAATGGCATTAGAATTAAAGTTACCTTATTTTACAATTTAATGAAAGAAAGAACATTAAAACTCATTTAAAAAGTACACTTTGTAAACAAGTATATTACAAATTAGAGGATTATATCCAAGATAAGAATGCTTGGAAACATTCCATAGGACAAATTAGAGTCTAGACAAAATCAAACTGGTTTCTAATATAATTGTATAATAATTATTTTTTTATCATTGATTTTACATTCTGTGATTACTTGAACTCACATACCGACTTATTCAAATTCAAATTCAAATTCTTTATTGCGAACTAAGTGTACAACATTTTGAAGATGTTAACAATAGGTAGGTTCTTAGAACTTAGTTGCCTGTTAAGGCATTGCAACCTACCTAACCTATTTATTAGTACCTATTACTTGTAAAAATTTTAGGAATATCGTATATTTTACAATGTTTGTAAATATGTGAGCACCATGTATCTATCACATAATTAATTTATCTGTCGTTGCTTCATTTTTAATTCTTTTACCTATTGTGGTATAGTAATCTTATTCCAGGTGCATCCATCGTCTTCACATATAATAGGCCAGTGTCCAAATTTTTTATTTTTAGTCCGTCTTTCAGATAATAAAAAAATATTGAACACGTATTTTTTCTTTTTTGACGTAATCAAAAGATAACGACGATACATTGAGTTAAAATGTGGCATGACGTCACGCCTTGCTAGATTTAATATTGCGTTGTGACGTAGCGAGCCCCCACTCCCCAACTTTAATGCGTGTTTTCTAAGTTATTTTTGGTTAATATGATAAAGCAAAAAATACGTGTCTAATATTTTTTTTATCATCTGAAAGACAGACTAAATAGTATTTCTGTTTTTTACCTAGGCAACTACCCTATTAATGTATCCAAAATATTGTAAAACATCCTTTCTTCTCCATACAAAAACAACCTTTTGGAAGGGGCGACTAGAATCAATATTTTTTTTTTGTAAATTTTGACGTTCAAACGTGTCTTAGGTATAATAATATGTGCCTAATTGAAAAAAAAATATTGACTTCGACTTAATTTTGTATCTGAAATTAAGGAACAATAAAATCAATTACTATTTATTACAAATATTGAGCAGCCAACCGTTGAGTTTTATTTATATAACAGAAATAAAAACTAACTCACTCATAGTTATTATAGTTTCAGACAAGTGCCAGGAAATATAAGTACGGTTGGTCAATTCATTAAGTAAAAGAAAAACATGACAATAAATAGATACTATGAGAAAACATCCTTCTTCAAAATTTGTAGACATAACCTATCTTTTGCATGCTCAGCCATTCATCATTCCAGCCGAAAGACGTCCGCTGCTGGACATAGGCCTCCCCAATCACCGCCACTTCGACCGGTTCTGTGCTCCCCGCATCCAGCGGATTCCTGCAGCCTTCACAAGGTTATCGGTCCACCTCGTGGGAGGCCTTCCAACGCTACGTCAGCCCCATCGGCCATAGGTTCTGCAAGCAATGTGCTGCCCATTGCCACTGAGTTGTTCAGCCATTACTAGCATTTAAATTTTCGTAGCTATTGGCTCTAGATATTGAACTTACCACCAGTACACCGACTGATAAGACGTTTCCACGTCAAAATATGTCAATAATTGATTTATGAAATAGTTAATATGTATATTAACATTCATTGTCAGTCACACTCGCGTGGAATATCAAAAGTGCCAATATCATGCCATATTGAAGTCGAAGACTGAGCGTAATCAATTCCGTTTTCCATTAACATTGTAATACCGTGTGAATGAGCATTCTTTGAATGAAATAGAATAAATAACAGAATGATTACGAGATTCATTACTTCCGTGACCATTTGCTTTTAGAGCTTCTTCTCGCAAATTGGCACAATTTACGTCTTTACTAGTCCCAACAATCTCGGCGTGGGCTTCCAATCTAACCGGATGCAGCAATAAGTATTTTACATGGAGCGACTGCCTATCTCTTCAACCCAGTTACTGGGTAACACGATACCCCTTGGTAAGACTGGTTGTCAGACTTGCGGGATTCTGACGACTCGCAACAACTTTCAAAGATCCTCAAATGACAGCGGGGCCAACGCAAAATTGCTCAGCCCATGATAAATATTATATTAGTCTATTAGCGGTAACCGGGCTCAGGGTATGGAAGTTCATGTAAGGATTGCTATACTAGCTGAGGTGGCATAATTGCCTTGCTGAACCATAATTTGTAAAGAAGTAATTGTTGCTTAGTATCCATCTGGAATTTCTCAGTAGCAGCCCGGAGTCTGGATTTGTGCCCGGTTGGATGGCAATAGGCTCGCCCCCTATTACATGGGACTTAAATTTAACTGGCGAAATATGGGTGTCCTATAGGTACACCTCTGCCTAACCCTTCGGGGATTACAGGCGTGATGGTTATGTGTACTCCCGATCATAAGACCCGGTCAGGAAATGTGAGTTTTTAATAACCCTATTTCTGTGACTGACCGACAACGCATAGACAAGAAGAATGAAGATAGACTACATTTTTATTGAAATGTTTTTGTCTGTCTTCAGTCATTTAAGCCTGATTTACAAGGTGCATTGTAATTGACAGTGTCATGAAATACGTTGAAGCCACAGTAAAAGATGCACCGTCTAAAGAGTGTTTAGACGATACAAATAATTTGTTGCCCCAATTTTATTAATTGTATGCCACAGACAAGAAAATTGCATAGTGTAAATGGGGCTGGCTATTATGTGTTAGCCATATCAGGCGTGATAAATAATGATTAAACTAATTTCTCTAATCTCTATTTCCAAAACATTTCTTTTTTTTTTTTTTTTTTGTTCTATAAGTTGGTTTAGCTTAATTTGTGATCTTCCTGTGCGAGTCGCAATATACAGGGTGGCAGGGACATCGACGCGAATACTGTAACCATGGATTCAGTACATGGTTCTGAAACCCCCTGCGTTCAAATTATTCGTCGGTTATTTTTTTTTTAATCTACTGTTCCATACATTTTGACCGCGTAGGTATTGCACTTTTCTATGAAACAGTTGCTTAATCCATGGTAACAGTTTTCCCGTCGATGTCCCTGCGCCACCCTGTATACATTTTTTTCCTTCTTTCTAAAGTTATCCTTAACACCCACGTACAACTCAAACCTCAGAATTCGACTACACTACGATATGAATAAAGGTTTCATTGACGAAATTGTTTGAACCAAGTATCTATTGTTACGCGGACTCATTCGTTTATTCTTTCTTCAAGAGACGTTTACCAATTCTCGTACTAAAAATTGTATCAACTAGAACTATGACGGAAAAAGATGGGTATTTTTTTGCGTTTATGATCTTATCATTTTAGACAAATAATGTCACAACATTTATTTGAAAAAAGGCAGTAAATTGCATAATTTATGTAATTTAAAAATACCTAATATCGAGTTTATTAATAATTAGTACTCGTAGAAACATTTTGAACCCATCCTAATTATTGGTACCTGTTCCTAAATTAACCTGGGCTGATGAAATTTTTGTTTTTCTTAATTTACAAATTATTGTGTATGAAATCGTAATTATAAACAAAATTATGTAATTTTACGTAACTGATATCATCGATTTTTTTTTGCTTAAATCAGTTCTAGCAAAAGCTAGAACCAAAATTATAATTCGCAAAAGATACGAAGTCTACCGTTCCGAAATTATTTAATGTACAAGGTACATTCAAAACCGTAATTAAAAGAAACATTCAAACCGAAGATCCTAAAGCTGCTGCCGCACACAACGAGTTTAAACAAAGACCTAAGTCAACAGAAGTACAAGAGAACTCGACAACAACGCGACCCAAAACCAGACCCCAAACAAAATAAATTTGTGGACTGAATTTCAGACACGGGTTAAAACAATCACATTATATTCCATCCTCCATTATTGATTCCGTTAAAACACATACAAAACCAAAGTCACGTACACGTACGAAGATTTATACCGATAGCCAAATCCATTTCGGAAGTATTATTAAAGTGCCACAGTTTATTACTGTATGGTGCGTTAACAGGCACTAATGTTTTAGTGCGACGTGGAGGCTTTGTTTTCTTATAAATAAATTACATCGCGAAACGGAAGACGATCTTCGTCCCGCAACCGCTCCAGCAGCGCCCAAAAATTATTTTTATACGAAAAATCCTGTGAAAATACTTAAGAAAAATATGAAGAACGTTGAGGCGACAGGTAGGCTAAAAAAGGTACTTACTTATAAAACCTGTGGTAAGGCGCCAAAAGCGCGGGGGCCGTGAACGCGTACACTAGCAGGCGCCTCAAACTTGCAAGCGATGCGAACTAGCGAGCGACCAAACGAGCGAGCGACGCGGGAGCGGAATGAACTTAGTTGAGCAAGGGTAGGAGAGGAGCGTGTCGACCGCACTGGGAGCACGGGAAGCGACCGTGAGCCTCGACCGACCGAGTCACACTGAATTGCTGCTTATCGACCTCCCCTCGCGCACTCTCCGATCCCGTCCTCCTTACCGCCACAGTGCCCGCCTACCGCACAGCGTTGCCGAAATGTTAGGAGGCTCTACCTATTCATCTCTCATTATTCTTTGCTATGCAGCGATCGATGTCCACGTGACGAATATTCACTTCTCAAAAACAAATAGATCATGGAAAACCAAAAAAAAAAATATCTTTCAGCCACTTCCTGATCTGTAATTCAGCGGGTAAAAGAAATCAGGAAATTTCTAAGATAGAATTTAGGAGCGAGGAACAAGTAAGAGTAAATTGGCCGAATCTCACAATATAACGCTTGAACCGCGTCGTTCCTTGTTATTACACACCCTGCATGAAGTAAGTCCCTTTTGTTTAATGAAACAACGCTGTGTCTTGTGTAGGCTACATATTCTACTATTATATTTATTTGTTAGAATTACGAATAAGCTAAGTGTTGTTCATACAAACTGCACTATGGTGGTCATGCTGGTAATAATTTTTGGATCATTTAGCTCCCTTCAAAATGGTTGAGCTGAATGGTGCTAATCCATGTGTCATGTTCGTGAACAGGCGCCGTCAGTTGGGACTGGTCATCTCTTAGCTGCCAGGGCTTATTTTTATTTTTTTTTATTTTTTTTATTGTTCTTTGTTTTATCTTTTTATTACGGACGCTTCTAACGTGCACGTCTTTCTAAATTGTTCTCACATGTATAATTTCAACATGAATGATGTAACCAATATTTTGTAACAATTTTTTATTTAAAAGAGTGTCCGTGGAGTTTCTTGCCCGTTCTTCTCCATAGGTAGGTAGGTACCTATAGAGAAGAACGGGCAAGAAACTCCACGGACACCTACTACGCTTTGGACTGACCGATTCCTTGACAATTCAAAAGTGCCTGTAAATGGTTTAATTGAAATAAATGCTTTGAGTTTGAGTTTAATTAAGACAGACTAGACACTAGTCTAGGCTTCAAATCTAATGAATATGAAAATTCTGAACTCTCTTTGAAACTTAACAAAACATTTCAGCACAGCAAGATTTTTCTGTCATTTCTTCTGCTAATACGTTATGCATGAATGAGGAATTATGCAAGCTTCCTTACACTTACAACATCAGGTTCGGCCAAGTTTTCAACAATGTAATACTGAAATTAATAAAACTATTCATCGAGAAAATTCAAAAAAAAATATATTAAAAAAAACATATTTAAATGAATTAGTTATTTGTTATAGTTTTTTTTTCCTGTTTTTCTTCTTCTAAATATTGTAATAACAAATTAAATTATAATTTGTGGGCTAATAAAAACACACAAGCCCTAACACTTACATTTATTATCATAATAATATTATACAGAAAGGTATATCTAATTGATTTCTCGTTAAAACTAAGGTTTTCTGATGCATGGATGCAAGATATTTTAACTTTATAAACATGTGCATGAGAAAAACGATGTGACTACATACTTCTCGTGTGGGCTAAATACTGGAACGCATCAAATGTCGTAGGTTTTATGACAATAGGGTAGTTGCCTAGGTAAAAAAAGAAATTCTATTTAGTCCGTCTTTCAGATAATAAAAAAATATTAGACACGTATTTTTTGCTTTATCATATTAATCAAAAATAACTCAGAAAACACGCATTCAAGTTGTGGAGTGGGGGCTCGCTACGTCACAACGCAGTATTAAATCTAGCAAGGCGTGACGTCATGCCACATTTTAACTCAATGTATCGCCGTAATCTTTTGATTACGTCAAAAAAGAAAAAAATACGTGTTCAATATTTAATAAGTTCCTGGTCAACCGAACTCTGCTCGGGTGAAAATAGAGAAAACTAATTTTTCCAGAAATTACACCTAGCTAGATCGAGTTTTCGCCCCCGTAAACCCTTATATTACAACTTTCATCGAGCCGTTTTCGAGAACGTGATTATGAATAAAATAAATCAATATAATACACATAATACTCATTTAATAGTATAGGATAATACCAGACTATTACCTCGTACGCAAAATACACGCGTTGATGTGGAGTTGCGGACACAAGCTTGTAATAACCTATTACGTTCTCATACAGAGAAGGCACGAGCGTTGATCATCACGCTTGCTAAAGACAGGTTGGCGATTTCAGACTTATATTGACTATAAGTCCAGGTTTCCTCAAGATGTTCTCACTTTCACCTACTGCAAATCGCTTCGTGTCTTCGTCCTTTGTTTTAACCCAACTACGGCAAAGCCAAAGGTGAGTTATGATTTTTGAGTTGAAAGGAGGAAGGAGGAGTCAGGAGCGATACTGCAGCACCTTCCACAAAAGATCCTGCAAATCAGTTCTACTCGTAAATCTCCCTAAATCCTCTGGAACCCCATTTTTTACCTAGGATTATCTAAAAGGGGATCTAACCATTCAGATGACACATGTTCTTTCGGCGTTACACTGCATTAAAAATAAATAATCAAATTAATATCAATCTATACATATAATAAAACCGTAGCGAAGTCAAAACTGTGCATTAAATATTTTTATTTTAAAATGTTCGTAATAGTCGGAATCAGGTTCTTACGGAAAGAAAAAAATTAAAAGTTGCCGGGAAAATTGGAACATTCGAGAAAACCGAAAGTGCAATTTCGAATGTATGAATTATTGAAATTTGGACAGTACAACATCTATTGGCTCAGCTAGTTAAGTACCTATACAATAAGTTACCAAAACACATCAAAGAATCCAAATCCTTGAGCACTTTTATCTTTTAATCTACCCTCAAAATAATATTGCAATAATGTCTAATAATATAATCTATCCATAACTACATACACATTTTAATGAATTAAATTTGCTTTCCGTGTGTCTGTGAGACCGCGTTGTAGTTCTAAACTATGCGAAGTATTTGGATGCGGTTTCCACCATCATTTAGAAAATTGATTCCGGAAAGTTTATGTGTATAGTATTTACATTAATGTGGGATGGGGGCAATATTACTGGAATAAGACCGTTGATTACTTCTCATAAATTGTATTTTTATTTTCCGTCTTTAACTCTAACATCTTACACTTTTACTTCCTTATTCTAATCTCTTTATTCCAATTATTCTACATTTTAAACATCATTCCCTATCTCTTTCACTCGTTGATGCTTCACATCTGTCATTCATCTTCAAGTCTCGTTTCACTATCATGTCATAACGTTCCGTTCTTATATTAATATTTCATCATCATCATCATCATTTCAGCCGAAAGACGTCCACTGCTGGACATAGGCCTCCCCCAAGTACCGCCACTTCGACCGGTTCTGTGCTTTCCGCATCCAGCGGATTCCTGCGGCCTTCACATATCTTGTGGGAGGCCTTCCAACGCTACGTCTTCCGGTACGTGGTCGCCACTCCAGAACCTTTCGACCCCATCGGCCATTCGTTCTGCAAGCAATGTGCCCTGCCCATTGCCACTTAAGTTTGGCAATTCTTCGGGTTATGTTGGTTACCTTGGTTCTCCTGCGGATCTCTTCATTTCTGATTCGATCACGTAGGGAAACTCCAAGCATAGCCCTCTCCATTGCCCTTTGGGTGACTTTTAGCCTTCTGATAAGGGCCATTGTGAGCGACCACGTTTCAGTACTGGCAACACGCACTGGTCAAAGACTTTCGTCTTAAGACATTAATATTTATAATAAAGAAATCTCGACATTTTGCCAAGTCGTAAAAACCGTGCGAAGCAGGGGCGGGACGCTAGTAAGTATCTAATAATTAGCAGATTGATACTATATTCGCGTGTTGTGTCCTGACACATTCGTGTGTTCTTGTTCTGTCATATCTGATCTGACATGTCACTGGAGGGAATATGTCGTGTCACACCACATTGAATCCGCCTTAAATCATAACACGACAGATTAGAGAAGAGATACGATAATCCCATTTCAAGCTTAGTTAGCTTTATCTGGAGAATCTAGGCTTCTGTTACAAGTTACTGTTATTCATGGACACTACTGAAATAAGGTCAGGAAAAAAGAAATGTGTGTGGTCGGGGGACCCCCCCGTCAGGAACGAAGTTCTTTCTCATGTATGATTTAAAACAAAATGTTTGCAGCCGCAATCTTGGATTTACATTTTGACCTAGTTTTCGAGGGCAGATAGTTCTGCCCTTGAAAACTATGAAAACGACACCCATGACGAAAAATTTGAAAATTTTCGCAGTCGCCATCTTGAATTTAGATTTCGACCAAATTCAAATTTTCTCTCTGCGGTGTACTCGGGCCGATGTGTACAATTTTATCAAAATACTCTTTCTTTCGTTTTTTTCTGCTGGCGTTCTCTTTCTCTCTTTCTTTCTTTCTCTTTGAATTAGAAGAAGACAGTCGCAAATATTAACACTTTTTAGCGTGACGATTTCTGAAAGTTTACAAGCCACGATAAAGAACTTCCTTCCAATATACATGGCGCTTTTCCATCAAATGCGTTTTTACTTAGACCATCACTTTTAACACGACACAAAAGAAATAATTATTTCAATGAAAATTACAAGATTCGATTTTGATTTTTCCTACTCTACCGACTCATCTGCCACTGTTCATAGAAGAATGAGGCAATATGCAAGTAATTCAATACTATCTAACCGGATGCCGCTGAATATCAGTATTTTACATGGAGCGACTGCCTATCTGACCTCCATAACCCAGTTACTGGATAACACGATACGTCTTGGTAAGACTGGTTGTCAGACTTTTGAACTTCTGACGACCCGTAACGACTTTCAAATATCCACGAATGACAGCTGGGCCCAAGTGCTTTCGGAGGCACGGAGGGGTCTCGGTATGTAAAAATCCACCAACCCATCCACAGACTGACCTCGGCAAGCGTTGTTTAACCTGATCGATCGACCCGTGTGTAGTAGGTAGTTATTAAGAAACAGTTTCTAAGAAAAAGACAACTCATAAAACTGCTGAGTAGCATCAAGTTGCCATAACAGCGAGTAAAATTAAATAGGCCCTAATTATTTTGATATTTCCTTTTTACCCGACTGCCCCAGAAGGAGGGTAATGTTTTTCGAGAGTATGTATGTATGTCATAGGCTTTTATTTAGATATTTAGTTCTGTTTACGTTTAGTTTTATTTTCTTTTTATTTTTTAAAATAATGCTTGAGTATAGTCCTCGATGTTTTTGGTTGGTATATTGGCGTGTGCTAGCTGACATATGGCCTATAATTTATCATTTGAATTATTTTTTGTGTTGCATAATGTAGGTTATTTTGTATACTATTGTATAGAATCATTCTCTAACTTGAACAGACAGCTGTGCTGCTGGGGAGTTTGTTGCGCCACTTCTTCTTCCCAGCTAAAGGCACTAGGAAGTGGTGAAGGGTGGGCGTTTTTGGGGGACTGTCTTATGTAATTTTGACGTTCGAAAAGTGCTGATTCTCAGCCTAGTTTGAATAAATGACTTTTGAATTTGAATTTGTCTATTTCTTTGGCACGCTCTGTAGCCTAAACGGCTTGATGGATTTTAACATATTGCGGTGTCGTTAGATTTGTGGGAGTGACATAGGTATTAATATTTATACACACATCAAAAAAGTCTAAGCAACGTGTACGGTTTTGAACTTTGAACGATTTTTACTATTGTAATATATTTATATTTCTTTTAAAATAAAGCATTTTTTGATGCATTAGTAGCAACAAAATCCTTAATTCAATTGTTCTTTTAATCACAATAATTAACAATATGTGTACCTACCGTAACATACGTAGTATAAAATATTAGAGTTAAAATTAAATTAAACTTTTCGTGTTTTACAAAATTAAATAACGACATTTTTTATTATTATTTGGTAATTCAATACAAAGTGTGCCTCTGTTGAAAACTTGTCGGCAGCGATTTTTCATTGAGTTTATAAGATTCTTTATCTGATCCTGCGGCAATCGCTCCCAATGGAATTTTAACAAGTCTTTCAGTTGTTGGGTAAGATTGTATGTATACCAATATACTACTTACGAAAAAACTAAAGTATTAATTAATAAAACATGCAGTTTCTTTGCGATGCGTGTTGCCTTAGATTTTTTGATGTATATTGCAACTGCAAATAAAAAAGGGATTGGCAGTGACAGATGGACAGACATACAGACACATGAGTCATCCTATAGCGGTTCCGGTTTTCCTTTTGAGATACGGAACCCTAAAAAGTATAAAAACGAAGGCGCGGGTCAGACAGTCCGCTAATTAGGTACTGAAATTAAAACAGAATGATGCATTTTTAAAGAGAATCAAAAAAATTGTGTATTTATTTTTATAATATTTCCGATTGATTATCTGTTGGAACATCATTAATTAGAGTAGATATTAAAATATTAATAAATATTATTATTATTATATATGTTACTTTCCCGTAATAGTTGTTGTATCGTATGTCGTAGGACGTTTGATTAGATTCCGGGTTCCCAGGACGTTACTGTTGTAGATTCAGGAAAGTTTCATGTACCTTTTTTTTTTTTGGGTGGGAAATTATCAAATAACTTCTCCCGCTCTTTCGTATCAGACTCTTACTGACTAAAACCCACCCGTGTTCCTTCGGTTGCCCTGTTGCCGGGGGCCACGATGTCCCTTTCGGCCCTTATCCGCAGCCCCGACAGGCCCTAAATGACCCCGTCAATTCTGCTGACATCTCTTAGAGGCGCGCGTGGAACACAACGCGCCGTCGACCCGGGCCTGGTCCTTATCGGACGGTGAGCTATCCATTGCTCACCGTCCGCAAGCCCACGCCTACGGTGGCCGGAAATGGGCTCTCAATTCCCGCCCCGGGCGTCTCCTCCTGCTTTTAAGTTTTCTTTCTTTTAAGTTTCTCTCTTTTAAGTTTCCTGTACCTGAAATGGGTTCTGTCTTTTGTAGTTTGGCTAGCTAATTTTATTTGACCCTTTAAACACCGATACTAATTACAGATTACAAAGACAGTACGCACACTAGATTTAAACAATAGGTATATTATTATGAAATGTTGGACACGTATTTTTTCTTTTTTTACGTAATCAAAAGATTACGGCGATACATTGAGTTAAAATGTATCATGACGTCACGAGTATGTAGATTTTATACTTACTTGTGACGTAGCGACCCCCACTCCCCAACTTTAATGTGTTTTTTCTAAGTATTGTTTTATTATTATGATAAAGCAAAAAATACGTGTCTAATATTTTTTTATTACCTGACTTACGGACTAATTAGTTTTTTTTTTGTCCATTCATCATCCCTATTGTAGAATCATAGGCAAACCAGACATGTCTATGGTCTTCAGTCAAAACAAAACAGTCTTTTGTCAGTTTTTACAATACGTTTTCACAACTTTGTCTATGAGGTATAAGTTTGTACAAACCTACTTACAGATATCTGTGGCACAATTGATAGACACGTGCAAGATAGAGAGGGGAACGTGTTTGAGCTAAAGCACGTGCCTAGTACCTGACGTTTATAGATCTCGGCCTCAGACTGTTGCTGACTGTCGTCTTGCATGTGTGCATGCGCACTATAATTGTTTTCATTGACCGATAATCTGTTTAAATTAAGTAAATATACCAATAAACAAACAGACAAACAGAACTGAATAAACATATTTACTTTCTTTTTTTTTTTTACTCTGGTCTACACTAAGGAATGGAATCCCGATCTCGCGAGATCTCGTGTCATTTTTCGAGGTCGATCCCGAATCGATCGTCCGATATGACGGGATCCCGCTCGAAAGACATTGACGGGATTGGGCGGCAGTAGTCAGCGAAAGATGCGCTGATATATTTGAAAAATCCTTATAATTATCAAGATGACTTGGTGCTATTGAAAGGCAAGGAAACTTTCCAATTGCCTAACAAATATCTAGTACGGAAAGTAATTAAAAATATAATCAAATGATTATATCGTTAACAACCAGACACTCATTCAAACAGTTCAACTTCTGGTAATGAGGTTAATGCCACAGCAAACATAGAAAACGAAGATGAATTGCCCCTGTCAATGATTGCTGAGGATTTGAATTTATGTGCTGCTGCTGCAAAAACTAACACGACTCTTCAAGAGGAATTAGAACTCTGAGAGCACTTGAAAGTCCTTTTTTGCGTGTATTTACGAGTTTAGATAGGTAAGAGTCACTCATAAAGATAGAGATGGATCTATAAGAGTGTGAAGGAACAAGGGGTAGTTTTTTTACAGTTCGCTTATAACGCAACTCTGGTTGGCACCAGCGTGCAGCGTGAGTAAACAACTCACGTTGGTGCCAACCAGTGTTGAATCAGAGAGGGCATTTTCAATTGCTGGGTACATCAACACTCTATTTTTAAACCTATTTTCAAAATCACCCAGACTTTTTCCGCATTTAACTGACAGTGTTATTATATTGTTTTTGTTGATTTCCAAAAAATACGGGTAATTAGTGAGTTATAATAAAGAAAAAGATTTTTTTTCTTTAAATTAATATTTTATCTTAATTAACCAGCAGTTTTCATCGCTTTTTAGTCATCCGAATTTAACAATTTTTTTTTTAAACTATTCTTGTTTTGATCTCGAATTTTCGATCTCGGGTCGAGATTGCATTCCCTAGTCTACAAGTTGGTCTCTACAGGATCTTATTTGTACCTAACATTAGCGAAAGGGATATCGTGGCCCCGGCAACAGGGCAACCGAAGGAACACGGGTGGGTTTTAGTCAGTAAAAGTCTGACACGCCCTCCCGCTCCACTCAGAGCGGGAGAAGTTATGGTGATTTCCCACCCAAAAATAAAAAAGTACCGCAACGGAAAAGGCTAAGCAGATTGTGATTAGCACACGTACCGCAGTCAGCTGTGATATGCATTAAATAGGACTTACTAATTCCATGGCATCAATACGTTCTAACATTCCACGTTTGAATTAGACGGTGTCATGGAATTAGTATGTACTATATAGTACAACGATGGTGCAATGCCAAAACACGAAACGGTTGCCATCCTAAAAATGTTCGTATTTACCGAAATAGCTTCTACAACATAATCAAATTATGCGCTGCGACACCTTAGGCTAGCTTAGATTGACTAGCTGATTGGGTTTAATAGACAGGTGACCCAGAAAATGTATCACTACATAGGTACAGGTAAGGAACATTATTGTCTAAACGAATTTAGAGTAGTGTTTTTGATTATGTTTACCCCTATTATCCAGAATCCATTATTAATAACTAAAGCTTTGGTTTCCTAAGAAAGCAGAACGGTCACATAACGGCTGTTTAAATACAGAGCAATTTTTGAAACCTTAATGTCAATTAGGTACTGGTGAAAGTGACATTTTCATGCTCGGGTGAAAATACGGAAAAAACAAATTTTCCCAATCAGTTATTGCGACTTTTATCGAAATCGATAGAGCTGATTTTGAGAACGTGAGTACAAATATATATACTAACAAATATATACAAATATTGCTCGTTTAAAAGTCTAGGTTAATTTGACGGAACCGCTTCTTCAATAGCTTAAAGCGTAGTCAGTAAAGCTAAAGGCACTCTATTTACATAAATCCTGTTTACATAAAGTCAGGGAAATTAAGCTAATAGGTAAACTAAAATCACAACTGTCATTCTTTGACAGATATATGAAATTAGTCCGACAAATTGACGTAGTGAAAATTTTGCTTAACAATTAATTTCCTCGTCGTTGCTTCATCATCATCATCATTTCAGCCGAAAGACTCCTACCGCTGGACAAAAACCCAAAATAGGTGCCAAAATACTGGCAAATTGTTTACTATAAAAAAATAGGATACGTAAGCAAAAAAATATTATTAAAGGATGGAAAAAAAAGAACTGAAAAAATTTACTCACTCTGTAGTGAATTTGATGACGCTATAATGAGAATGAGGAGCCAACTTCGACTTTCAGTCGTCCTTAGCTAGAACCTGCGGCGAATGGAATGTTTCACCGTTTTTTTTTACGATTATACATTACAACAGCGACGGCTACGGAATAAATTTGCATTTTTTTCCTATAATTAAGCACTATATGTATGTAGGTAGCATCGTCCCTGTATTTATGTTACAGAACACGCAGGTTTTTTGCTAACAAACAATGTTTTAACGATACAGCCACGTGCAATGTGCATAGATTGTTATACTTTTAATGTGTAACATCTTTCCTCTCATTTTCCTGCAATCTGTGCGAACGATTTCGTGAAAAGGAACGGAAGTGTGTAACAGGAAGCCAGGAAAGCGCGTGCTATTTGATTTGATCAAAGAGCGCGCGCGATACTAGAGTTGGCTGTCTAAGGCCGTCCGCTGCGTAAAGCGGGTGCACGGAGCGTGCGTGCTGTTTTTTTTTTTTTTTTTTTTTTTTTTTTTTTTCTGTAGGGCATCTCACAGCTGGTTTTGAGAAACCTTCGCTGTTTAACCGGTCAATCCTGTGGCTGCCTCAAGCTACTACACTCAAAGCCTCCAGCCAGGGCATATATATTCCCGGGTGTCGTCACTGTGTGGATCGCCCGGAGGACACGGTGGAGCATACGGTGGAGGTCTGCCCGGCTTGGGCAGGGCATCGCCGTGTCCTCGTGGATGCGATCGGCGGCGGTGATCTCTCGCGTCCGGCCCTGATTCGGGCCATGCTACGGAGCGAGAGGAAATGGGAGGCCGTCACCTCTTTCTGCGAAGCAGTAATGCTTGCGAAGGAGGAGACGGAGCGCGTGAGGGAGAGGCAAATTTCGCGCCCTCGCGCCCCTAACCGCCGCAGCAGGAGACGCCCTGGGCGTCGGGAATCGCAGGAAGATTTCCGGCCACCGTAGGCGCAGGCTTGCGGACGGTGAGCAATGGGTAGCTCGCCGTCCGATAAGGACCAAGCCCGGGTCGACGGCGCGTTGTGTTCCACGCGCGCCTCAAAGAGATGTCAGCAGAATTGACGGGGTCCGCTAGGGCCAATGCCTGCCGGGGGTTCGAAGAAAACCGATGGGGAAATCGTGGCCCCCGGCAACATGGCATAGGAAGGAACACGGGTGGGTTTTAGTCAGTAAGAGTCTGACACGCCCTCCCGCTCCACCCAGAGCGGGAGAAGTTATTTGATAATTTCCCACCCAAAAAAAAAAAAAAAAAGGGCATATATATAAAACTAAGCTAAAAAGCTTAGGATGAACGCGCGCTAAGGGCACCCCCTGCGGGGTTCGAGCCTCGGCTTAGGGCGTTATCCGGGGGGAGAACATCAAAAGATGGGACGGGCTGGATCAAAGGGTTTTGATCATTATTATTATTATACGGGGAATTTAAAGCTACGTGCACAGCTACAACAACTGCTGGCACCTCGTTTTCGAGCAAGGGTCGGGGGGGAGTATCATTTACTCGGGGGCGCGGCGGTCGGGAACGCAAAGGACCTCGGCGGCGAGGTCGGAATGACGGGAGGCGTCTGTGTTTGTACACTGTGCTTGTTTCCCTATTGCTCTCCTGGAGGAGGGTTATGGGGTCATCGGGGTCTACTAGCGGCGTGCTGTTTTCTATTATCATCCTTAGAGCAGCGCTGCGTGAGGCGGGTTTTCCGTCGCACGCGGCGCGGGCGGCGGGGCCTGCCCCGCGGTTAACGGGGCGGGGGTCATGTGTCCGCGCGACGATGCAAAAAATAATCGAAAGAAAGACGAAATAATCCATTACCAACAAAAATTCATTACGATGTCTACTATACACCCGCGCGTTCGTTCATAATGCCGGCGCTGCGAGAGGTGGGAGTCCGTTGCGGACACCTGCGATAAGTTAATTTGTCCGTGACGGAGTACGGCGCGGGTCCCCGCGGCGGGCGCCCGCTCCGTGCACCCGCTTAACGCAGCGGACGGCCTTATAGTACCAACCCATTTTCCGAGAGGTTAGTACTGTCAGCCAAGATGTCAGATGTTATACAACTTTTGCGACTACTGTAAAGCTCGTTTTAATTTATCGATTGCGTCACTTTCTTCCAAGTAATAAATGAAAACAATGGCTATACTAATGCATAAGACTATTTTAGAAACACCAGTACCTACTACCATCGAAAAAAAAAAAACCGGTCTAGAGCGAGTCGGACTCGCGCACCGAGGGTTCCGTACCATTTGAAATTTTCATCGGCGAGGCCTTTATTCGTCAGAGAATTTTAACACTGCACACTGCCGTGTAGAATATTGCAATTTTAGGTCAGCGAATATCGCAATTTTAGGTCACTCTTGACCGATAGTGGAACGAATGTAATTTAAGTTGATAATTTCTGATTAAGTGTGCTATATAGGGACATCGTTTTTTTTTTCCTGTAATCTTTTCATAAACTTCTATCACATTGAATACTTTCTGATTTTTCTCTATGCAAACTTTGGAGATAAGGGGGAGGAACGGTAATTTTTTTATCATTTTTCGTCAAAAGTCAAAAACTATGCGGCCTAAAAAAATTAAAAAAATGGTTGAGAATGTGCAAATAGCGCTCCTTCATATGATACCCAACATAGTAGCTCTGTCTGAGGTCACTCGAAGATTACTATGGAAAACATATCGTAATATGGGCAGCTATGATTTATATTAATATACGTCTATGACGGGCTTTACTCACCTAAGCATACACATACAAAAATCACATACAGTTTTATAGGTATTGTGAACTCGTGACTTACAGAAGTGCACAGCACTAGCAGAGAATTTAATGATTACAGGACGTTTTATTAATCGTTAGTTGATTTAGTTACAAAATAAAAATAGATATTAATTATATAATTAATATCTATTTTGTATTTCGTAGTTGTGAATATTCACAACTACGATGAAATATTTAACTAAATAACAAAAAACTGGCCAAGTGCGTGTCGGACCACGCATAATGAAGGATTCCGTAGTTGGGATGAATTTATCCTAAAAACAAACTTAACTTTGTAGTTGTAAATGATGTTCTCCCATAAGGAATGTATGGGAAAACATGTTTTTGCAACTGCAAAGTTAAGTTACTCGTTAACCTGTAAATACCTACTTAGCTGTGATAGTTTTCCTTTTAATTTTGTTATATAAACTACTACTGTGATTTTTTTCACACAGCCAAAATCAACCATTTAGCCGGCAGGGGGGGCACACTTGACTCTAACAAAAATTCGCACTTTAAAGCTTAATATTTCGCAAACGGATCCCTGACAAACTGGAATTTATTCATCAAACAGTTTTCCTGGGAATCACGCTAGACGAGAAATTACAATGGGGACCTCATATAACATCTCTTGCGGGGCGGCTAAGCTCGGCCACTTATGCTGTTAGAAAGATAAGACAGTTAACAGATGTAGAAACCGCGCGTTTGGTCTATTTTAGCTACTTTCACAGTATTATGTCATATGGCATTTTACTGTGGGGTCGGGCTGCTGACATTGAATCCATCTTTATTTTACAAAAGAGGGCTGTCAGAGCCATTTATAATCTATGTCGTCGCGAATCTCTCAGGGAACTATTTAAAAAGATTAATATTATGACGGTACCTTGCCAATTCATCTATGAAAATATTATGTATGTAAGGAAAAATCTGCATCTTTTTAAGAAAATAAGTGATAGACATAATTTTAATACTAGAAATAAAGATAAAATAGATCAACCATTTTTCAGATTATCCAAAGTACAAACATCTTTTATGGGTACTGTGTTAAATGTTACAACAAAATACCTTGTGATATATTACAATTAACTGAAAGAAAATTTAAAACGCATATTAAAAGTACTCTTTGTAAACAAGCATATTACAAATTAGAGGATTATATCCTAGATAAGAATGCTTGGAAGCATGCTGGTCTAGCTCCATAGGACAATTTTGAGTCTAGACAAAATCAAACTGGTTGCTAATTTAGTTGTGTAATTAAATATTACAACATTTTTTTTACATTCTGTGATTACTTGAACACTGACGAATTAGTATCCCTTGTAATTTTTTTGGGAATATCGTATAGGTTTTACAATGCTTGTAAATATGTGAACACCATGTATCCATTACATAATTATTTTTTCTATCATTGCTTCATTTTTATTTTTACCTATTGTGGTATATAAATCTTATTCCAGGTGCATCGTTTTCACATATAATTATATAATTAATGTATACAAAATATTGTAAAACATTTTAAAAGAGTAACGGTGGAGTTTCTTGCCCATTCTTCTCCATACGAAAACTACCCTTTGGAAGGGGCGACTAGAATCAATTCTATTTTTTGTTTTTGACGTTCAAAAGTGCCTTTTTGTGCCTAATTGAAATAAATTATTTGACTTTGACTTTGACTTTGACCTGAATCCAAAAATGGTTTTCACATACTCATAATTTTTTTTGAAGGATTTTTCCAATGATACCCCACACAATGGGACAAAAATAAAAAAGTCACCACTTTATGTGTAGGGGAGGTATCTTAAAAAACATTTTTTTCTTAATATTATTTTACCTATTTGTCGGCGTAATTAATATACACCCATGCCAAATTACAGCTTTCTAGTACTAAGGGTCTCGGAGCTAGACCACGGACAGACAGACGGACATGACAAAACTATAAGGGTTCCTTGTTTACCACGGAACCCTAAAAAGACCTAAGAATAAGGAAATGGAAGTGGATACAATTTTATTAATAGGCGGCTTGTGTCGCACAGAGGTTTTGAGACTCCGAGCTGGTTAAAAGTCTCGTACGGAATTGAAAAAAAAGCATAATATAATATTAATTTAATGTCCTACTGTGGTGTCCACCTTGTATATAAAGTATCAATAGATACGATTGTGTCAATGAATTCCTGCGAAGCACAAATATGGTATCAAAAACAACACTACTAACAACATTTCTACTAACAACATCAGTTCTACTAACAACATTATGGGCCAAATGTGTCTGAAATAAAAAGATTTTTTTTTTGTTTTTTTTTTTTTAAACCACATAGGCAAAATGTAGGTGTACATCTCTGTACCTCCCCTTTTTAGAAACACAGGTGTGACAAACATATTCTCAAATTCTTTCAAAGAAAATATTATATTTTGAAATGCCCCTGGCAATCACCTTGTTACCTGTAGAAGGTTATATCTAAAAAAAGGACTTTCAATACATTTTCGTTGAAGTCGTAGGCGATAACAACATATTATTATTGTGTCAAAAAGATGGTGGAAAAAAAGTTTGTTTTATACAAAATATTGATCGTTTTCGTAAATAGTAATGTAGGTGACTATGCTCTATCATGTTGCGCCTTATCAATTCCCAGAGCTGCCGATTGATAGCTGTTCAGTCTAGGTATAGATACGTAGTATAAAATAAAGTCGCTTTTTATGTGTCTGTGTCAATCAATCTGCCTAGCCTTTTTCCCAACGATGTTGGAGTCAGATTCCAATCTAACCAGATACAGCTGAATACCAGTATTTTACATGAATCGACTGCCTGTCTGACCTCCATAACCCAGTAACTGGGTAATACCATACCCCTTGGTAAAACTTGTTGTCAGACTTTCGGGTTTCTGACGACCCGTAACGACTATCAAAAATCCACGAATGACAGCCGGGCCGTTGGTCCCAGCTGTCATTCGCCGTTGGGCACGGAGGAGTCTCGGTATGTAAATTGGTCACCCATCCACGGACCAACCCCGGCAAGCGTAGCTTAAACTGATGAATCGATCCGAGCGGCTGTCTGTCTGTGTGACGGCTTCACAAACATGATGCTTGAATCAGCACCATTCAGCTCAACCATTTTTAAGAAAACCGAATGATTTACATAATTTTATCACTTTTACCACTGCAGTAGACACCACTGCAACGACGGTCAACCGATTATCACCCAATGGTGATGATGATGTATGATGTTCTTTCAAACTTGCTTCATCTACCTCTAGCAATATTATATTTTCCTTAGTCTCCTTCCTCTCCTGCTGAGAATAATAATTATTGTATGCCTTGAAATCAAAGTAGTAATCCTAAGTCACTTTTCTTAATCGTTAGAGAGAATGACGTCAATTGACTAAGAAGAACTCTGTTATAGTATTTATTATAAGGACCGAAATAAAAATAGCTCCCATGTGATTCGAAGAAAGTTGCCAGATTAGTCTACGACTCTGGCCAAACCGAAGAGATGCTTTACGAGACGAAATTCACTCGTACCGACTGTTACTTGTATGGAGATGTTCGAACTGACATGGTTTGCTCATTAAAACAATTGACGCGCGCAGTCGAGTCCCTTTCCACCAATTGATTGAGAAACAAAAGCCTGTCAGTTAGTCGCCTTGGCACAGGTTCCGTACCTTTTGCATAGGTATAGCTTTCAGAACCTACCCTTCGCGCGAACTTTTGCCAATCGCGTCTTCAAGGTCTTGGACATAATTCAAAACAAGACAAAATTTTGGTAAAAACTATTTTAAAAACAAGCTTTTAAATGAACTAAAAAGTACAAAATAAAACTTACGTAAACATAGAACTTTAAACGCTTGAGGCTTATCTTAAAGGGTAAGAAGGAAGTTCATGCCTCAAGCTTTTAAGAAAATGTTAATAAAGTTCTATGTTTACGTCAGTTTTATTTTGCACTTTTTAGTATTAGAATTTGTTTTAATATCTGTTCTATCACCTTCACTTGAAAGGTATTTGTATAAGAGGAAGTGGTTTTAATTCAGCTTGCAAGATTTGCTAATTAACTACTTAACTAACAAGGCAAGTTAAATAAAAGCTTGTAAAAAGGGATAACTGAATTAAAACCATGAACAAGAGCAAAAAAATCTGCCGTTCAATAAATTTTCTCAAACATGCTTGGAAATTAGAACATTATTTTGTCCTTAGATGAATGAGACCAATCATTCATCTAAGATTTTGACAACCTTCTTCGAGATAAATCGAAATTGCTGTACTGGTCAAAAACAAGGGAGCGCCCGGCCGGCAATGTTACTATGAAAATCCATAACTGTCGTGTTATTTAAAAATGGAACTATGTAACTTGTTACTTCAACACATGGCAACCAAGGAGGTAACTTATTTTACTCAAAAATGCATGTAATGTGGTCATTATTTTGACAACCTTGTTTGAGCAAAGTCGACCTTGCCGTTCTGTTTCAAGGAGCGGCCGGCAAAGTTTTGCTGGTCGCTCTAACAGGCCGGCAAAACATTGCCGGCCGCTATTTTGACGTTTCAACGTTTTAAAAAATCAAATGCAAAAAGATTTAATTAAAAACACAGCTGTTTGTATTGTAGAGATAGGTACAAAAAGATTTTATTCCATATTTGTCTGTATAGTTCCAACAACCATTGTAAAAAAAAAAAAAAACAAGGAAGTAACAAAAGCGCGGTTCAGCGAAAATTTTATTTTTATTTTGTGACTTTTTTGCGTAATAAATTGAAGAAATAATACAGCAGTCAAACACCGCATTAAAATTATCGCAAACTATTAGTAATATCAAGCCGGGAAAGTCGGTGTTGAATTTTAGTAACTGTACTTTTCATAATTGTCATTTTAGTTAAATTTCTAGTTAATTAAAATATATTTTATTGAAATTACTTGCTGGTTTTATTTAGATTAGGTACTTGCATTTTTGAGTAAAGCACTATACAAGCCTTGGCCCACTATGACTGCTTCGCTGATCACGCTATGATTGCCTCGAGCTAGCCTAGCTACGCTCTAGGCCTTCCAGCTTGGCCATCATTGCAGCCCTTGCTGTCCGCTGACCGCGCTGTGTTGGCCTGGAGCTGTGCTACGCTGCGCTGTCGGCCATCATCAGCGCGACCAGCAAAGTAGTCATTATAGACCGCGGCAGTAATGTACTAAAAATTTCGATTTGGCTTGCAAATAAAGCTGTTTAAAGTCCTAAACAAGAAACAAATGAACATATTGGCGCGTGCAAAATGATCGTTGTTTGTCATTGATTCTGGAATTTATAATTAATTTACTCGGTTTGAATTTCCGCGCATTATTTGACAAATTACTATACAAGCCTTGGCCGCAATCAGGCATTGATCGACTCACGTATAGGGATGTAAATCGGTAAAATTACCCTGGTATAATACGGTAAAAATGTTATTTTACGTAATTCACGGTATTTTACGGTAACATGTGGTAAAAAACGTATTAAACGTATTCACACAGTTATACCCACTAAAACACTACAAATACGGAAGTGTGTATGTTTGTGTGTATCATGTGTATGTCACTACTTCACTATTAACGGATAAATGGATTTGAATGAAATTTGCCAGAGATATAAGCAGTATTGGAACTTAAAAATGAACCAGAAAACTGGGCTCGTGCGACTCATGCGTACCCTAATCCCTAAAACTTAATTCTCAAGTCAAGTATTCAATATATGAATCACACCATGTCATGGATTATAATAATATCATCTATGTATTGCAGAGGCAGAGCAGAAGACAGCACAAATAAAAAATGAAAACTTAATAAGTCGCCGGTAATTTTACCGTAATTTATATAAATGACCGTAAAATACCCGTATTTTACCAGCGTTTTCCGTAAAATTACGTAATTTTGCAACCCTACTCACGTATGTGTATCGTCCATCAATGTCCTAATTGCTGGCCGCGACAGTACATGTACTATTTGTCGAGTTATATATTTAACAAAATATACTATTTGTAGAGAATATAAATGTATGAAACTAATTTTTCCGCGATTTCAGGGTTTTAAAGCGCCCAACCCATTACGTAGTAAAAGTTGTTCATAGTGAAAGTGATGACTGACATGGGTTTTGAGTTATTTGAACAGGTGCTAGTAAGTTTCTTTCATCATCGTCTGCCTTTGCCCTTGACCCAAATAATATCTTGTTTTCAGTTTCTCTATCAGCCATCAAGTAGGTATTCACTCCTTTCTAGCCATTTTTCACACAATCCATCCTTCATTTCGTCTTTCCGTGACACACCAAATTGAAAGTCAAAACTTTTCTCGCGACACTACTTTCGTTGCTTTGTCTTAGAGTTGTAACGAAACTTCGCACCTACACACCCGTATGCGCTTCCGCAAGTTTATAACAGAGTTGTAACCAAGGTCTTGTAAAGAAAATTGGCTATAAGTAAAAACTCTTTAATTTGGTGGAGATATAATAATAATAAAATCGCTTATTGAATATATCGTACCCTTATTGCAAAAACCGATTATCTGCATATTTTTACCAAAATTAAGTTAAATATAACGACTCTTCCAGTCACGACGAAGCTACAGGTAAAACTCGTTATCTGCTACGACGCTTATTTATGGAGATATCTACAGTAAAAAGCAACTACCTGCCAGTATGATTGAATTATATTCTATAAAAAACAACTAAACTCATTTAATTCTTTTAGATTTATAAATGTATACCACAAAAACTTTGTTTCGTACTACTGAACATACAGTCGAATTGAGAACCTCCTCCTTTTGGAAGTCTGTTAAAAATAGCGAAGCTGTGTCAGAAATGACATATCGAAAGATTTTCTCTACAGAATTTAATTTAGGTTTTTTTATGCCTAAAAAAGACCAATGTCTTTGCTTGTATGCACCAAATTCAAGCGTGCTGACGGTGAACAAAAAGGCAAACTACTAAAAGAATATGATGAACATATATAAAGGAAGGAAAGATGTAATCAGGAAAAACAAAAAGACAAACAAAGGGCGGAACTAGAATGAGATTTTTTTATGGTTTCATTTGATTTGCAAGCAATTCTGCAAATTCCAACTACTGATGTTGGTCTTCTTTACTATACGAGGAAGTCACCGCATAATAATCATGATGAAAATCTAAGTTTCATCCAGCCAGTCCCCTCTTGCTGTCCTCCCCCGGCGATGCCCCAAGCCGAGGCTTGTACCCCACAGGGGGTGCCCTTAGCGAGCACTCACTTGATTTTAATTTAGAATAGTATATAAGCTTCTGGCTGGAGTCTCTAAGTGAAAAAGCTTAAGGCACCCACAGGAATAGTCCGGTTAAGCAGCCAAGACCTTAGTGGTCAACACTGCGAGATGCCATAGTAAAAAAAAAAAACTGTATTTAATTTGACAATTAACGAAAACGCACTTCCCAATGAAGCGTACTGTTTTGTATGGAATGAGGTGCATGGTAAAAAAGGCAGTGCTGAAATCGGAACGATTTTACAGCATTATTTAACTACTTGAGTGCAAAAGGAGATTAAAGAAGTCAGCTTGTTTTCAGACACGTATGGTGGTCAAAACCGTAATCAGTATATTGCCGCCATACTATTGTGCATCATGATGCAGGACACACACCTGGATGTAATAGAACACAAGTTCCTCGAATCCGGTCACAGCTACATGGAAGCTGACTATACGCAAAGCGCCATAGAAACATAAAAAAAAATGTGACATCAACAGTATGTCTGACTGGATAAACGTATTTAAACGGGCTAGGTCTAAAAAAGTTTATAAACATGATGGTAAGAAAGTAACAAAGAACTCTAACCATGTCAAAGAATTCAAATACAATGAATTTAAAGACTTGAAGGCATTGGCAGAGACGGTTATCATAAATAGAAATAAGAACACAGGAGGCGAAAAAGTGAACTGGCTCAAGATTAAACGAATGGAGTACATGAAAGGAGACAGTAAGATTTACTACAACTATGACATGTATAATAAGTTTATGACATTGGATGTTACTACATCCATGAAAATCGACTCAGGCAAAATTACGACAACTACATTAAGATGGACTTGTCCAAACCATGGTTATGCAACCAGGAAGAAGCGTAAGCAACAAGAAGTTGTTGATGAAATATCTGTGCAGCCAACCAGTTCCAGCGTTATCTTTCCGCCCTTAGACTAACTGTACAACAGACCTCTCCCTAAATCTATAGCTAAGAAGAAGGATCTGATTAACCTTTGCAATAAAGGTGTAATACCGGAAGAGTATCATGGGTGGTTCCATTCTCTGGCTACTGATGCTATCAGTGTTGACCGATTGCCAGCTGCGAGTCTCTCCGACACTGATGACATGTCACGTTCTTCTAATTCTAGCTCAGAAGACAATGTTTAGCCTTCTCTGCTTCTTTAAAATTAATTAAAATAAAGATTTTGTCAAAGAATTTTGTTTTTATTTAGATACTATGTAAATACAATGTAAAATAAACTCTTTATTCAGACAAAAGTAACTAATGATATCTATGTTATACCTGTACTGGCTATAGTTGTACTAAAACGAATTTTGTCTTGATGAGTAGGACTATTCAAAATAAATAATTAAATTGCCGGCAGAAATGCCAAAAGGATAATTTTGAAAATTTGGTAGTTTTTCTACATTCAGGAAAACCGACTAAATAAGCTCCTTACCGGTAATTTTCACATTTTTGTTGAAAATCTAGTAAGTTTTCTTCAATTATTAACCTACTAAACACTACTTGAATAGTTTCTTGTTTTTAAAAACTACTAGCCATTAAAATTGACGTTATTACAATTATATTATATTTTTGTGTCATTAAACTTTCAACTGCTTATATCTCAAAAATATTTCGATCAAATTTTGGTGCAGATAGTCGGTTTTTGCAATAAGGGTACGATATAAAGAATTTTTACATTTCCTTAAAAGTAATACAAATACAAAATATTTCTAAAATTATTGTCATAAAGGAAAAATAATTTTAATGTTGTTTTAACTTGTGGACTCCATAACGTAGTACGGACTCAAGGACTCCATGAGACAGGCTCGATAGGTCGAGCCTGTCTCATGGAGTCCTAGAGAGTATTTAACAATTTAAAGTTCCAGGGTATTGTATTGTATTTACAATATGGTTTTGGTTTTGTTCTATTGTGTGTTGCAGTTTAGTTAAATTTTGTTTGATGTAATATGGGTTTTGCCTGAATTAAATGAATTTTATTTTACTTATTTTATTTTTATTTATTACATGTTGTTTTAAAAATTTAATGTAAAAACAAAGTCAATAACAAAAGACTTTAAAAATAAAACAAAATCGTAAAACAATTATGAAGTAATGAACGTAGATAAGATGCAAATGTAGGTATTTATTATTTGATGTTTAGCAAGGGTGCGTGTTAGAGAGTGATTATGTAATGTGAGGTTTAGGTGGTAGAGTGAGAGTGAAGTTGTGATTGAGGGAGAGAGTGAGAGAGTGTTTGTGGAAAATATGTTATGAACTTATGACAATACTCGAACGGAGGCTTCGGATTCTGAGTAGGATTAAGCTAACAGCCATTGATATAACTCAAAGATTAAAGTTTTTGCTCCCCTGTCACCGTCACCGCCAGGTTCAGTACAGTACACGAACTGTGTGTGTGTACAACTTTGGAACTATGAGTAGGTAGGTGTATTTGCCAAACGCTTCTGCCGAAAGCAGAACAAGGGAGGAAAGTTTGAACTTTGTCAAATATCTTGTCTGCTCTTTGTCTATACAGGGTTGCAAAAATGAGAGCTTCTTTCGGGATGGTGAATTACTTTTGCACCACCTTGTATAATATCGTCAATGGTGTTCTGACATATCTACTGTGTGATCGGAATTTTGGAAGCCAAATTTGGATTTGATAGTCACATTGCACGTGAAAGAGCAGCACTCTAAGTTCTGAAATTTCACCGAATGTAGTCGCTGTGAATCATCATCACCAAAAATGCTATCAAAATCAGTAAAAAGATCCTACAGCCGGAGCATGTGAAGTCACTAACTCTCTCCCAACGTCTTTAAAACAAGATGGCAGACTATGCTATAACACAAGCTAACTTGCTGCGTCTGTTTTTCCAAGTTTGTACCCACACGTGACAATGTTCACAATGTGCCTTTGTGTCATACTAAAGTTCTATCTGCTTTGATAAGCTAGTTTAATTGAAGCTGAGTGGAAGATATGAAACTTTATACTGTAGCGGTTACACCACCACATACGAACTACGCATCATAGACATGACGTCACACAAATCCTGCATCGCGCAGTTAGAGTTTACCGAGCGATCGACATACATACAAGATTTCAACTTCAAACCGATGGGCAGTTGCCCGCCAGATACAACACCCTTCAGGTCGGAGGATCCTCCCTTTTCAATGGTGGATGAGTGAACTTTACACCCTGATCCTCGTACACCTAAATTGGTGACCCCGAGTATGACGTCAACGCAGCCTTCGTAAAATTACTTCGGCGTGACGTCATCATCATCATCACTCCCGCAAGCTTTCGTGAGGCGAGTCACACAGCCAGCACCCACGGCTTCAACAGGTATCCTGACCACCAGCATGCAGCGAACGCGCATTCCTGGTCATCACCCTCAGCTTCATCACCCCGACTCACTGCAATCACCGCAATCACCACAATCACCACAGACAGTTCCGACTCACCGCGAACTATGTGGCACCCGGTTCCGACTCACTGGAACCACAGCTGGCACTGTGTGAAGCATCGCAACATTCAGCCCACTATCGACCTCCGGTCTCCGGAGGGGAGTGATATAGCGGTTACACCGCCACATACGAACTACGCATCATAGACATGACGTCACGCAAATCCTGCATCGTGCAGTTAGAGTTTACCGAGTGATCAACATACATACAAGATTTCAACTTCAAACCGATGGGCAGTTGCCCGCCAGATACAACACCCGTCTGGTCGGAGGATCCTCCCTTTTCAATGGTGGATAAGTGAACTTGACACCCTGATCCTCATACACCTAAATTGGTGACCCCGAGTATGACGTCAACGCAGCCTTCGTGCAATTACTTCGGCGTGACGTCATCATCATCATCACTCCCGCAAGCTTTCGGGAGGCGAGTCACACAGCCAGCACCCACGGCTTCAACGGGTATCCTGACCACCAGCATGCAGCGAACGCGCATTCCTGGTCATCACCCTCAGCTTCATCACCCCGACTCACTGCAATCACCGCAATCACCACAATCACCACAGACAGTTCCGACTCACCGCGAACTATGTGGCACCCAGTTCCGACTCACTGGAACCACAGCTGGCACTGTGTGAAGCATCGCAAGATTCAGCCCACTATCGACCTCCGGTCTCCGGAGGGGAGTGATGTAACGGTTACACCGCCACATACGAACTACGCATCATAGACATGACGTCACACAAATCCTGCATCGCGCAGTTAGAGTTTACCGAGCGATCGACATACATACAAGATTTCAACTTCAGACCGATGGGCAGTTGCCCGCCAGACACAACGCCCGTCTGGTCGGAGGATGCTCCCTTTTCTATGGTGGATGAGTGAACTTTACACCCTGTTCCTCATACCCCTAAAATACTATTACTATTACTAGTAGTTCTGCGAACAGTAGACCTCGCGAGCACAAACTTTTTTGCAACGATTAACCTTTAGAGCTAGTCGCGCCAAAATAATCACACTGTTAGTCGCGTGCGGATCCCAGAGTTTATTTGTGAAAAAGAAACATAAAATAAGTGCAAATATTTATTTTGTAAAACATCTTAACTTATCGAAAATATAAGGCTTCTAGAAAACAATATAAAATATAAAAATAACAATAAAAAAAATTGTATATTGGCTAAAATATGGTCCCCACGAGACTTTTTTTTTCGTACAACAATAAAACTTACATAAACATAGAACTTTTTTCTTAAGCTTGAGGCTTATCTTTAAGTGAAAGAACGACGTTCACGCCTCAAGCTTTAGATATTTCTCGACGGCATGTGAAGCCAAGTCAGAAGCCCATGGGCGGCCTTATTAAAACTCTGACACCAGTACCCTAATTGCGTAATACACGATCAATCACAATCTGTTTCGATTTGAAACAGATTTCTGATCCATTGCTTCATAAGTTGGAAAATAAAATCTGCTCAATAACGTAAATAACGCAATGAATGTTGTTGAACTGTCAAAATTAAACAAATTTCGCATAATCGCTTACGAAAATAATTTACGCAATTAGGGTACGGTTCCTCGTCAGTGTTCACTCCAGCCGGTCAATAAAAGCAAGCCAGAGATGAGGGACAAGACTTCTCTCGGAAGATAGGGTCCGTGGGGTCGCTACTGCCCAACAGCTCGCCACATGCTGCCCTGCGAGTTTCTATATCTCTCTTGGTCTGGCTCCTTACCCTAGACCTGTTTCGGCAAAGTAAACTCTACCGGTACAGACAACCTCACGGATCGAACAGGTTTTTTTACATGTTGGATACCACTGCCGTAATTTTTTTCACATAACTAAAAACAACCATTTAGCTGGCAGGGGGACATTAGCACTTTAGAGCTTAATATTTCGCAAACGGACCCCTGAATCAAAATAACACTTGTCACACACCCACACGACTAAAATGAGACAAACGAAAAAAATCAATATCATGATTTTATTTTACCACTTTGTCGGCGTGTTTAATGTATAGATATCCATGCCAAATTACAGCTTTCTAGTATTAAGATTCTCTGAGCTAAGCCATGGATAGACAGACAGACAGTCAGACGGACATGGCGAAAGTAGGTATATCGGTTCATTGTTGACAGAACCCTAAAAACCAGAAAAATAATGAGTAAATATTTGTAGGCCAGTTAGAAAAAATAACTAATAGGTTTGAATTAATAGTGAGCAATTTACTGCATTTTGAGAAGATATTCTGCTCATCATGCCGAAAATCCTCATCAATTCTTCAACAATTTTTTTTGAGACCAACATGTAGTTACTTACTACCTTTCAAATAAAAAAAAAAAACCATCGAAATTGGATCTCATAAGGCGGAGATATCCAGTAGCCCCCTTTTTTTCCCCATTTGGGAGGAAGTACCCCTCCAATCAAAAATCCCCGACTACTAAAATTACAATAAATTCGTTAAACCTCTACACCAAATTTCGTCCAGATCGGTTGTAAAATACGACCTGTAGAGGAGTACGTACAAACTGACACACGAAAGCAAATTTTGCCAGACTTGAAGCAGAGACGCTTCGCTCACTACGCTCGCTCGGTCAATTTCCCAGACTTGAAGCAGAGACGCTTCGCTCACTACGCTCGCTCGGTCAATTATTGAAGGCTACTATTACGTATTGTTTGAGCCCCATTGGTCTAGTCAAGCAGCTCTAATACAGCTGCAATCATGAGGACCCGTGTTCGAATACGAGGTTGGTCCAAAAAAATACTACTGGGATTATCTTCCAAGAAATTCTCAGCAGCCCGATATCAAGAAGATATTTATTACCCTTGCACACGTCAAACCGTCCCAGTGGGCTGAGCTTGATCTCTCTCCACTCCAAATTATTGAGGAAGTGTGGAACATGATATTTATGTGGATAGAAATAGTTGAATAAAATTCAAAAGTCATTTATTCAAACTAGGCTGTGAATCAGGACTTTTCGAACATCAAAATTACATAAGACAGTCCCCCAAAAACGCTCACCCTTCACCACTTCCTAGTGCCTAACTGGGAAGAAGAAGTGGCGCAACAAACTCCCCAGCAGCACAGCTGTCTGTTCAAGTTAGAAAAAAAAATCTATATAATAGTATGCAAAATAATTTAGATTATGCAACACAAAACATAAATTAAATGATAAATTATTCGCCATATGTCGGCTAGCACACGCCAATATACCAACCAAATACATCGAAAACTATACGCAAGCAGAAATAAAAAAAATAAAACTAAACGTAAACAGAACTAAATATCTAAATAAAAGCCTCCAGGCATAAAGGGAATTCTGAGCGGAAAGCTGATGAAGATGAACGAACAATCAAGAGGACTTTTATACTGGAATACAAGCAGGAGCACAGGATAAATATGGACACCATATCATCATTATATACTGTGGCAAGAGCATGATGATACTTATGCACGGTGCAGCTAACTTCAGTATGTCAAGGCTACATAACGCGGCCACACATTTGTGTTGCCTAGGAAAGTCACTGGACCCGCGCATTAATTTGCTCGTAACTTTACACAATGCATACCTATAAACTTATTATTTTTATCTTTATAAATAATAAAAGCCGCACGGGTCGATCGAAGCCATACACGCTTGCCGCGGTCGGTTCGTGGACGGGTGATTTATTTATTACATATCGAGACATTACTTTCCGAGGCACCGAGAGGCCGTGCTTCGGAAAACACGTTAAGTCGTTGGTTCCGGCTGTCATTCGTAGATGCCAAACCTGTCTTGCCAAGGGGTATCGTGTTACGCAGTAACTGGGTTGTAGAGGTCAGATAGGCAGACGCTCTTCGCAAAAATATTCAGCTGCATCTAGTTAGCTGACCCCAACATAGTTGATATAAGGCTAGGCAGGTCGATTGATTTGGATGCATCTATATACTAGCTGCGCCCCGCGGTTTCACCCGCATAAGTCTCGATTCCGTGGGGATATCGGGATAAAAGGCGTCTTATGTCCTTCTCCAGGTCATGGTCTATCCATGTGCCAAATTTCATCCAAATCCATTCAGCCGTTTTAGTGTGAAAGCGTAACAAACATACAAACAAACTCAGTTTTGCATTTATAATATTAGTTAGGATGGTTTGGGCCCAATTGGTGGCCATGTTTGACTATCGATATGTGGACATGTGGACATATGTGGACATGTGGCGCAGGTGAACCTACATTTGATACTCCAGCAGAGGCAAAAATACTCTAACAGATTTATTAATTGCGCACAATAAGACCCAATTTTAATCAGTGGTGCTAAGCAAGATGGGCTGATGATAATGTTGTCATCGCCGGAAGAACCTGGATGAGAGGCTGGCCAGGAGCATGGAGAATTGGCACAAAACACATATACACACACCCTTACACACACACCTTTACACACATCGTATGTTGGTACATATTGGTAAAATATGACTGTGATCCTTTCTGCAATGTACTCAACATCTTGCATGCTTTGTGTGTGCATACAAATGTTTCCGACAAATAAATGATCTATTCTATTCTATTCTAAGAAAAACGAGGCCTATGCCCAGCAGTGGGTGAATTTGGGCTGTGAATGATGATGATGATGCCAGGCAATCCTGGTCTTATCGCAATACTTAGTTTAATTTTTGCTATTTATTTAAAGAATTTTTAAATAATTATGTTTACATGAAAATTCCATCGTAACCTAAAATATCAAAATAATTGAAATAACCTACTTCTACTTATAATTAATGAGGCACCTAAATAGATTCTTAGAGGCTTCGGATGTCGGCAGCCCCGGATCTAGAATTTTTTTGAGGCGGGGCAAAAGCTGCCGTCTGGTGCCCCCCGCCAATCTTTTATGGGGTTCCGCTAAGTTAGCCGTCGCGAAATTAAAATTTTCTCAAAATGAAAATTTTGGCAGCAACATATTAATCAAATTGTATCGATCGATAATGCGCCAATTCAACAGGGGCGCCAAAACTGTTGTAAAAAAACTTTTTACAAAAAAAAAACAACCGACTTCCAAAAAAAAACACTACAAAGTGAAAAATAACTTTAATTTCGGAAGTCGGTGTCTTGGGTTTTGTGAAATTAAAGTTATTTTTCACTTTGTAGTGTTTTTTTTTGGAAGTCGGTTGTTTTTTTTTTTTGTAAAAAGTTTTTATTTTTCACTTTTTAGTTGTGGTACCTACCTCACACATATTCGAATACCACTACCTGCTACCAGTTACACGAACTTATCATATCCTCTACATACTAAGGGGGAAAAAAATACGCATTTTGTAGCTAACTCAAAAACTACCCAAGCAAAGTTAATAAAATTTATATGGGACCAATTTGGAAGCATACCCTTTCAAACAAAAAAAGAATTTTCAAAATCGGTCCACAAATGACGGAGAAATCGGTGGACATACATAAAAAAAAACAAAAAAAAAAAAAACAAACATACGCGACGAACATATAACCTCCTCCTTTTTGGAAGTCGGTTAATAACCTCCTCCTTTTTGGAAGTCGGTTAAAAAGAAAAAATAGAAAGATATAAATGTGCTGCGCGTCTCATTTATTGCTAAGTTGCTGTGTGCTGGGTGGTGCACTTGTCTGCTACGCTTGAATTTGTCGCGCCCTGAAGTTGGCGCCCGGGGCACGGGCCCCGGCTTGCTCCCCCCTAGATCCGGGGCTGGATGTCGGTGATACTAATAATAATTCATGGAACATAACTATTTTGTGTCTGTTTAAGTTAAGGTTCCACTAGTCGACGGCTTGAACTCGTTGGTGGCGTGGCTAATATGCATGCTATTTAGTAAAGTTATTAATTTATATAGTTTTATTTTTTGGATTTATTCATCTAGTATTTATTTATTTTATTTTGTAAAATAGGCGATGATTTACAGCGAAAAGGAACGCGTAAAATTTCATAAATAAAAAAATCACAATTTCATAATTATGGAAAAACTTCTTTATGTATCTACTCAAAATAAAATTATTTGAACTTTTCAATAAATTATCTATCCCTGTACGGTTTCTATTTTGTTATTTTCATATTACATAATTAATTAATTTACGCCTAAAGATGAGTTAAAATTAGTGTTAAAATACGGATGTTTCGACGCTCATAACTTCTAAACCAATTCTTTTTTCTCAATTCTGCTTCCATACAAAGCTAGATAATGTCAAGGCAAATTGATATCATTTTTAGTTTTGAACGTACATCGTCAAACAGACGAGTATTCATCATATTACGTCTGTACGGAAGAATGGCCGACTAGTGTACCTTTAAGTGTCCTGATTAAGGACTCTCGGTCCGTTTCATAACGTCATCAACAAGTGGAGCACGTCTTCAAGTGTTCCGCACATATTGCAATTCGGGGAATCCGATTTTCTCATCATAAAATTGAACTTGTTCACTAGAACGTGGCCGGATCTTCTAGGTAGGTACTATTTAATAAGTAATTATTATATTGCTTTAAGGATGCTAAGCTAAGCTATGCGTAGTTTTTATTAAAACTGAGCTCTAAATCGGCGATAAATGTGATAGATGAAGTGTTGATTTCTTTGTGGTGAATATCCTATCATATATGATTAAAATGAGCAATATTTGTGTATAGATATTTGTATGTATATTTAGTGGTATGAGGAACAGGGTGTAAAGTTCACTCATCTACCACAGAAAAGGGAGGATCCTCCGACCTGTGTTGTGTCTGGCGGGCAACTGCCCATCGGTTTGAAGTTGAAATCTTGTATCTATGTCGATCGCACGGTAAACTCTAACTGCGCGATGCAGGATTTGTGTGACGTCATGTCTATGATGCGTAGTTCGTATGTGGCGGTGTAACCGCTACATCACTCCCCTCCGGAGACCAGAGGTCGATAGTGGGCTGAATCTTGCGATGCTTCACACAGTGCCAGCGTGGTTCCAGTGAGTCGGAACCGGGTGCCACATAGTACGCGGTGAGTCGGAACTGTCTGTGGTGATTGTGGTGATTCCCCAGTGAGTCGGGGTGGCGCTGCATCATGATCAGTGATCATGGTGAGCACTGGCACGTATATATTAGTATGGGTATGCCTTCAGGATTCCGGGATTTTGAAATTATTAAGACTTTTTTTAAGGAATTTTAAATGTTGTAATGTGTAGAATAAAGAATACATCAATATGAATAAGAAATATTTAACCCTTTTGCTGTCTTTTTAATAGTATATAGGTGATCGGACTCCAAGAAAAGGATAGGTATACTATAAAAACAATATAATAATAATATAATATATTTTAAATGTTTATGTATCGCATTCTATAAATTTCTAATGTAGTAGTTTAAAAATCCTTACTTTAACAATATTTGATTCAATCCCGTAAGTACCAAAATGAAATCCCGGAAAAAAGGTTTATCCATGTTATGATTTCCGCCGTGTCTCTACCTACGTTGGCGTCGTGGTGGGGCTTGCGCGCTCCGAATTCTGGGTCTGTGCCGGTAGTTTACTTTGCCGGAACAGGTCTAGGATGAGGAGCCAGACCAAGAGAGATACAAAAACCCGCAGGGCAGCATGTGGCGAGCTGTTGAACAGTAGCGACCCCACGGACCCTATCTCCCGGGAGAAGTCTTGTTCCTCACCTCTGGCTTGCCTTTATTGGCCGGCTGGAGTGAGCACTGACGAGGAACAGAGCTCCGACCTCATTCTCACCTTTATTGGCTGGCTTGAGTGGAGATTCGCAAGAGCAAACGAGCTCGGAGGAAGGAAGTATTCCAGTAAGATGCTGGTAGGGATCTTGACCGTACTTCCGGGATTGTCCTGATAGCCGTGGAATACCTCTCCACTCCTCATAAGCACCTCAGGACATGCTGCCCCTTGTTGCTACGACACTTTGTGCTAGCGACCGTTTTCGGGGGCCCATTGTTGAGTGTGCAAGTCACCCCCTGCCATTTTATCCGTGTATATTATATATATAACATTGGTCAGGTAGGGGCCATAGTTCTTCCATAGTTCAATGTACCCAATCCACTAAAGCCACCCAAACCCATAGCCCAATTTGTTTTGTTTCCATGTTCTGCAATAGTCCTGCACCAACCGGGGGTTGTCCTTGGGTGCACTTGCATAGTGCATACAGGGATAATCGTCGGTTGGTCTCCTCATCATTTAAAATGGTCTAAGGAGCCTCTGCGAGTTGGCTTCGGCCCCTCGTACGCCTTCTAAAGGTCCGGGACCCTAGGGTCCCGAGATATGTCAAAGACATTTTATAATAATATTTATATATACAGGGTATTTTTTTATCCAGTGCGCAAACTTAAACACGTGACTTTACTCATCATTATGAACAACTTTTACTACGGGACCAAACCTGAAATCGCGAAAAAACTATCAGCTGTTCCTTACATTTTGACGGTTTTGACGAGTTTTGCGAACATAAATGTAGGGAACAGCAGAATTTTTTTTTTTCGTGCTTATGTATTTGTAATCTCGTTCTCGAAAACGGCTCTAACGATATCGATGAAAGTTGCAATATAGGGGTTTACAGGGGCGAAAAATCGATCTAGCTAGATTTCATATTTCGGAAAATTCGTTTACTCTATTTTCACAGCCTCGGGAAAGTGATACAACGCTGTTAAACCTGGACGATATGTTTATCTAATTTCACCCGAGCTGAGTTTGGTCGACCACGTACTTTTTACTTATATGCGCACAATTCCACAATTTATTTTAAATCGACGTGTAATTTTCTTGTTTCAGGCTTTTACAGGTCCCACCGCCATCTCTCTACAAACCGTTTATGTTAATACTTACTCGGAAAGGGAGCAAAGAACGACAGAGCAGCTGTAGACTGCATCACCCTTTGTAATATACTTTTACCCAACTTCAATACCGAGTTTTTAACGCCATCTTTGGGATGGAGCCAACACTATAAAGTCTGCGAAGCGTTCCTCGCCGAACTGTTAAAGGAAGGTGAGGCTGCAATTATTCTTCAAATACATCATAGATGGCGCTGGGTGAAAGAATACAATTATATTTTTCCAGTAATTTGTACCTTTCGTTTTTTTTAATTTTGTATAACGTAAAAAATACCTGGTTTTTGTTTTGTAAAATAAAATACATACTTACCTACAGTATTAGGACGATGATTAAGTTTAAAGTTGTAAAAGTTCATAAAGTGATTATGCAACTAAGAACTATACCTAATTGAGTAAGAAAGTCTAAAAAAAACCTTTTTTCCAATTGCTGTCATATTCTTTTTAATCAACTTTCATCATCATCTACCTAGCCTTTTCCCAACTATGTTGGGGTCGGCTTCCAGTCTAACCAGATGCAGCTGAATGCAGCTTTATGGTTATTGTTTATATAATTTTTTTTAAATGTTTTTATTATTAATTTGTTTTGTATTTAATTTTGTTTCCTTTTATGATTATTTTCGTGTTTTATGTTTTGATTTATTTTATCATTATTATTATTTCACTTTGTCAAGCTTTAATGTTTTTACCTAGATTATAAGAGAATGATGTGGTCTCCCATAATTGGAAGCGCACACTAGTATTTGTCTTCGTATTTGTAATCTTGCATATGTAATTGTGTAGCCTCTGTTGGAGATCCAATAAATAAATAATAATACCAGTATTTTACTTGGAGCGACTCCCTATCTGACCTCCACAACCTAGTTACTAGGTAACACGATACCCCTTGGTAAGACTGGTTGTCAGACTTTGGGCTCAACTACCCGTAACGACTGTCAAAGATCGACAAATAACAGCCGGGACCAACGGCTTAAAGTGCTTTCCGAAGCACGGAGGGGTCTTGGTATGTAAAGATGATCACCCATCCACGGACCAACCGCGACAAGCGTAGATTAGCCTGATCGATCAACCTGTGCGGCTGTTATTATTTAGCCACAAGCCCCTTGTCGAAATAAAAGTAGTTTTTTTTAAAACACATATTTGTTTACATGCTTAAACTAAATCGCGAACGTAATATTATAGGTTTACTGACTACGTCCTCATCATCTTCCTGCCCTTGTTCCATGTTACTTGGGGTCCTATTATCCTTAGATTCCATTACATAGTTAGTTACAAACAGGTCGACCTAATAAAAGCGTGTTAAAATAAAACTAACTGCACAATTGTGCAATAACTTATATATAAGTTATTGCACAATTTTGTTTCTTCTTGTTTATTTTAATATCAAAAGGTAGGTATCGAATTCAGATAGTTTTATTTTTAACACGCTTTTATTAGGTCGACCTGTATGTAACTAACTATGAAATGGAATCTAAGGTAACTAATTTAACCATTTTCCAAGGGTCGTAGCGTAATGAAAATTGGCAGCTGTATGTAGTTCTGATGACAATACAATAATATGGTACTGTCGAACTGATCTGATGATGGAGCCGGAAGATATGAACTGGAACTTCATGATGGAAAATCGTATCATAGCTGTTTTGGATTTCTTAGAAAAGTCTTGTAATAAACTTTGACCACGATTAGGTTTCAAGGTCTGATGATGAAGCCGGAAGATAGACACACGTGCATTTATAAAAGCGTGTTTTTCTAGTGTTTTTTAAACTATTAATTTATTATTATTAATTAAAACTACTTAGCTGTTGCCTGCGACTTCGTTCCCGGTACCTTCGCGGTTGTGCTTAAACAACTTACCAAGTTTCATCGTAATCAGATGAATGATTTACTACATGACAAACAAACATTAACTTAAATATATAATAAAAGAAGAGTGAAGACTCATCCGATCTCCGTTGTTTTCTTCTTTATTTCATAGTTCTCTGGCAAGATTTTCATTTAAAATTTGTTCCGTTACGTTAAAATGGCGAATTATGGGGGAGATCTTTGCCCAGACGAGGGCAGTATAGGTTAAAATATATATATATATTTGTAAATATATACAGGTGGGTAAATAATAATCGTAGATCAAACGAAACAGGGCGATAGTTGGTGTTATTTGCAGTACAAAATATGATTAAAAAATATAAATATTTTACAAATAATTTTCGTGAGGCTTAAAAGATATTTTAAAAAGTACTAATAAGTCCAATAAAGCATGGTACCCACTGTTATAAAAGCACTTTTATAGTGATGATATATTTCTTAGAAGCCACTAAACACCATTTATTGTTTTAAAATAGGTAATTGCCTATTATAAAAAAAATAGTAGTTTCTTAAAAAAAACACTCAAATAGCTTTAAAACATATCAAGTTAGGGCTCTGCCACAGATTTATTTTTGACTCCAATTAACCCCAACTATCGCCCTGTTTCGTTTGATCCACGATTTTTTCCCACCTTGCATTTAATTATTATAGGTAAAAAAACGTAGATAGGTTACCTCCAAAAAATCGATTTACAAAAACGGTACAATGTCACACTATTAGATGACACGTGGAAGTAGGACGGTATGTCTTAATTATCGGTAGCGAAAAAGAGACAAGACGAAGTTTTGGTTAATTAGCCAAGTTTTGACGTGCCAATTGCGGAGCGTGTATAACCCTACCTCTTTTTGAAGTGAAAACTTCTTTTGGCGCTTTGGTCATTTTCGAGATGGGTAAAACCAATTGAACTCGCGACACCGTTACCGACATCTTCATTTTTATAAACGCGATTGTTCTCTTTAATTAATAAGGTTACGGACCAATGTTCCATACAAGTATTTTTCTTCCACCAAGGCGATCTTGTTCAGGTTTTCACTTCTGTCGGCACTCCCGGAGTAGGTACCAATGTTTTTTTATTTTTATTTATATAATATCTACTATAATACCAGCTTATATTGCCGTACCTATATTCAAATTACAACTATCATTCTTTGACAGTTGTACGAAATGGTTAGGTATAGCAAGGCAAATTGACTTAGGGTGTCAATTTGCTTTTAACAATTAATTTCCCTGCCTGTACAAATTTGAAATGCGCGGTCGCAGTGCTGCAATCGCAGTTAGTGACTAATTTGGAGGCGACTTTAGAGTAGCCTAGGTTAGACTGAACAGACTACATAATCAGCCTTTAATTTTCCCACTGCTGAGACTTTACTTCCGAGCCTCTTGAGAGAAGAAATGGGTCATAAATCAAGTCCAGCGCAGATTGAAAAATGTCACATATCTTCCGAAGTTTTTTTTTAATAAGTACCTAATCTAGAAAATATTTAAAAAAAATAAGTTCTGTTTCGGAATTTTCAGCTCTTCTCTTCATTGATTGTCAGAATTTGTGCCTGAGGGCTAATCGGAGGGTACGCAACAGTAATACCAAGTGAAAGATGTTTAATTTGTCCAAATCCACGAACAGCAACTATACTTTTTATAGTATACAGGCACCGGGCTTGGGCGATGGCCGACGCAGCGAATGGAGTGGAGTAGACATTGGGTATATTTTTTTCTGAACATTTTTTTCAAGGAGTCTTTCCGGATCTTATAAAATTGTTTGTCTCGTTTATCATTATGTGTCATTGACATACTGTATCAATGCGGTCACGACGACCTTCTCTAAAACTAAAATGACTTTAATCTGATCACATATTTCAGATCTTGCAGCTTGAAATCTCAAGATTGAAACCTACTACTTGACTATCCTTGGTCTTGTAGTTAAATAAGTATAATTTATTCACGCACAATGAAGGGTTCCGTAGTTGGGATGAATTTATCCCAAAAACAAACTTAACTTTGCAGTTGGAAAATATGTTCTCCCATACGGAATGTATGAGAAAAATGTTTTTACAACTGCAAAGTTAAGTTGGTCGATTATTGCTCGTTAACTTGTAGAGCCTACTTAGCTGTGATAGTTTTCCTTTTAATTTCGTTATATAAACTACTGCTGTGATTTTTTTCACACATCCAAAACCAACCGTTTAGCTGGCAGGGGGGGGGGGGACACTTGGCTCTAACAAAAATTAGCACTTTAAAGCTTAATATTTCGCAAACGGATCCCTGAATCCAAAAATGGTTTTCACATACACTGTTTTTGAAGGACCTTTCCAATGATACCCCACAACATGGGACAGAAAAAAAAAAACATCACCACTTTACGTTTACGGGAGGGAAGGTACCCTAAAAATTTTTTTTTCATAATTTTATTTAACTCCTTTGTCGGCGTAATTAATATATATACCCATGCCAAATTACAGCTTTTTAGTAGGTACTAAGGGTCTCGGAGCTAGACCGCGGACAGACAGACGGACATGACAAAACTATAAGGGTTCCTTGTTTACTACGGAACCCTAAAAACAAGTGCAAAATTAGCAAAATACCTACAAGATCGCCGGAGAGTTGGACACGAATGTATTCTACTGTATCCTATCCCAGCCATCAACCGGGCCCAAATCCAGACTCCAATAATATATTGCTCGACCTGGGAATCGAACCCAGGACCTCATGCTCAGTAGTAGCTTTTGCGACCACTAGACCAACAACGCAGTCGGCCACTATTTAAATTACAAGTTGACAACTTCGTATATTCTTCAAAAGTGCCTTTTATGTGCCTAATTCAAATAAATTATTTGACTTTGACTTTGTATCACAACTTATAAGTAAACTCTTCTACAACCACCTATATATAGAATAAGAAACTCAACAAGGCGGCTCCATCGATCTCTCTCACGGAATACTAAAATATAAATGATAGAAGATGCGCCAAACATCTATATTGAAAAATTCTTCGCTGTCCGATCATTGGAAAAGTTCGATATAAGACCCCGTCCTCGTTTAAAACAAGACTTTGCTTTTCTTGTACAATTCCACTTTTCGAATACTTAATGTAGACATACCCCTTTTCATCTTTTCCGAGAAGTTTTGGGCTCTTTTAAGATTCGTCCAGTGGAAATTATGCTCTGTTGGGAGTTCGAACGATATGGCACGGATCAGTACCGCGTGATGCCAGGTAAATTGAACGACTACAATAGGATGGGTTGGCCGATTTATAACAAAATACTCAAGGAAAAATATTTACTTAAAACTCAAACACTCCATTGATGCGGTGTGCTGAAGTGAATTATATTTTTTGAAGCATTGATTCGCTATAATAAAGCTGTGAAACAAAACCAGTGTTTTACTTAACTCGAATTTAAAACTAAATTCTCCTTAACGACCAGCATCGGACGATAAGACAATAATATATGTAGGCGGACGCCGGTCCATTGTCGCATTTGGTGTAGCGTAACAAATTGCGAACAATATTTCAGGGCTTAGTTGTTAGTGAAACTTAATCGCCTCTCGCAGGACACTCTCAAATTAAGTTTAATCGCACCAAGTGAGGGGGTCAGTTAAAAAAGAGGCCCCCTAATCAGGTCCGCGCGAGCACGCGTTAGGTACGCACTTACATAATGAAAGGGGGAAGCGAGGGGGTTAGGGAGCCGCTGGGGGCCGTCATCTGCGTACACCCTGTCCGGCCGCCCACGATCGATACCTATACGTGTGGACTTTATGTAAAAAGCCTCCTGCACACCCGGAGGACGCCGACCATAAGTGTCGAGGAACGAGTCGCCCCCAGGGAGAAGGCACGAAATATCTTCAATTTTCGAGAGAAAATTTTCCAATGCGGGGGCGAGTGCCCGCGGCGGAAGGGCTGCGTAGCTCCGGACGCCTGTGTCCGAAAAATGCTCGAACCTTAATTGAATTTACAGATTTGCCTTTCGCAACGCACGCCCGACGCCCGTACCTACGCTGTTTATTGCGGCCGCTCGTTATGAGTCTTTACGAGCAGTGTCGATGTGCCTGATAACTTTTATTTATTTATAAACTTTTTTTATTTATTTAAATATAAGCATGTAGAAACAAAAGCAAGATGTTTCAAGGACTCCACTGATTTAGTAGTAGAAATAGTCGGATATATTGTGACAATAGTTTAATAAGAAGTTAGTTACGAGTGGTTCTGATCCATATAGGACTCATTTGGTTCTATTTGCGACTGACACGTATCTGACCTTTACTGCTAATGAAAATAATTTATTAGAAAGTTTAATACTCTACTTCTGTCATATAAACTTACACAACTTTTGAGTACCAAAAATAATTAAGTAAAGTTTAGTTTGAGTAGTTTGATTTTTCTTTATGCCTGAAACGCCTACAATGTTTCCGTGTAAGTAGGTAACCAAGTAACTGGTTTAGTAGGCTACGCTATTACTTTCCTGAAAAAACTGTTCTGAAAAAACAAAAATGAAAAGTCAACATTTTCTTTCAAGAAAATAGGTACTGTTCAGTAAATAAAGCTAGTAAAAAATATTCTTGAAAATCAAAATTGGAGAGTAAAACAATATTTTGTTAAGTTTTACGATCGCCCTTTACAAAGGGTAAAGGGGCGAAAAAAGACTGTACTGATATCCACGTTGCCCCACTTATTAGTGGCCCTCGGGTCGCTCTCGTTTGATGACGTCACTAACGCAGTCCATTCAACACTTTTTTTGTAAACAGACGGGAGAAAATATTCGGAGTATAGTAAAAGTTACAAAAATACCTATAGAAGCTACTTAACCGCTACTATCGAACTCATTATGGCATATACTCGTATCTAACACCTTTAAACGAGCAATTCTTGTGTATATAATCTGAATTGGCTCCAACAATTTTCATGAAATTTTGTTTGCAGGGAATTTCGAGGGCGATAAATCGATCTAGCTAGGTTATTTTTTTTTTAAGTCGTTCATATTATAAAAGGAGCCAAGCTCAGTCATCCAGATATTAATAAATGAATCCCCGACTAATTCACATTTTGATTTCCTAAAATACTAATCGATATACTAAAAAAAATTAACTGATCATCTATTTGTGATATGCCTTAGCCTAAACTGCGACATAATTCTAACCTACTTAAACCTAACCCATTTGGTCGGGGTGCCCCAACTTAGTTACTACGACCAACTTTAACGGCACAATAGTTTTAAAAAACACCACAAAGTTAATGAGGATCATTAAGTAAAAAAGGCGGTCATCATTAGACGGAGGATAAATTAAATATTCCCCATCATACATTATGAGAAAGTTTGTAAAGATTTTGGCACACATACTATTTATTCCCTATAAATAAAATAAATAAATAAAATTCATTTATTTCAGGTAAATAACACCCATTACAAAAACATAAAATAATAGAAAAATTACATAAATATTAAAAATAAATTGAAAATTGAATTTAATTTGAATTTAGATTCGATAAAAACAAACACAATTAAAATAATATCTTGACATTAGTCAGTACGATTGACACATAATTATGATACTTTTTAGTGGGGAAAATGAAGTAAGGTAAAGTCTGTTCAAATCCTTGTTTCCAATTGATGGTACCTATTTCCACTTAAACAATTAAAAATTTAAATTAATTTGATTTTAGAATTATCAGTATTATCGAAAAAGTCATCAATTTGTTGGAGTTGTAGCGCAAACTGAACCTTATGTAAATCCAAATACACATTATACATATTGTTTACATTTTTGGAAACTAAATTGCGAAAGCAGTATAATTCCCCATTAATCCCCATAATGTGCCTAGGTTATGAGAACTAAGATGTTAGACTTCAAATATCAAAGTGAATTCAATTATTGCAAAAACAAACTCCCGATGGTATTACAAACAATAATACCTACTTTAAATACCTTGGGTATTACTTTACTATAAACTAGTTTTGCCCGCGGCTTCGCACGCGTGGATGTCGGAAAAAAATATTTCATGGGAACGTAGTACCGTGGCCTATGTGTTAATCCAGGTTATGAACTATCTGTGTGACAAATTTTTTTCTTATCCGTTCAGCCGTTTTGACGCCATCCCGAAACACCACACAAAAATACAAACGGACAAAAATTCTAATAAATACTATATTTTCGGCATCAGATTCATTCCCATACCGCGTAGCATTTTTTTTTAAATGCTTCGTGTTCACGTACAGAACTGTACATTTTTTTAAAAATTTTTTAAGGAACGAGTGCTTATAGAAATATTTTTCAATCACCTACCATTTAACATAGATTTTGCGTTGATCTCAACATCTTAACGGAATTTTAATGCCAATCATTGTAATTTTTATGACCTCCTTATTTCGAAACACAGAAACAAATATCACCCTAATTGCGTAACACACTTTCAATCACAATTCGAGAGTTTTGAAGGATATTGTTAATCCATTGCTTAATAGTTTTGTAAAATTCATCTGCTAAATAACTTAATGAACGTGGGTGAATTGTCAAAATGAAACGCATTGCCATCAATTGTCATTTTAGGTGTGTTACGCCATTACCCCGCTGAACAGGCATAGGAATCAGCACTACGTACACTTCCCAATGAAGTTTCCAAAAATATAAACAAATATGTTTACTTGGAAAAATTACTTTAAGGACTACACACAAAGTTGAGTTTGCGCTACAACATCTAAGTATTTTATTATTTATTCAATCATTAGTCATTCTAAAATTAACTCAATTAACACTAAAGTTGATATTGGTTTAAGGCGAAAGCACATGTAACCTAATTGCGTAACTTATTTTCGAAAACAATTTTGCCTAATTTGTTCCATTTTGACAGTTCAACAACATTAATTGCGTTATTTACGTTGTTGAGCAGATTTTTTTCCCAAAATTTTAAGAAATGGATTAGCAATCTGTTTCAAATCGAAACAGATTGTGATTGGATACCTTTTCATTAGTGAAAAAAAAAATCGGAAAATTTGGATCAGTAGTTCCGAAGATTACCCTTTACATAACAAACTCACAAATTTTACCTCTTTAAATGTAATATTAAGTATAGATAAATTTACTATAAAATCTCTTTGTTACGCAATTAGTGTACTGGTTAACCCGTGAAATTAAAATTTTCTTACGTTTTTTGTAATTATTAGGTTATTTGTTGATCAAAATATAATTCGCGACTGTAACAAATATGTATATTTATAATAATAATTAAAATCGACGATATAATTGTTTCGAATTCTAACTTAGAGAGTTGTATTGATGGTTGTAATGATTATAATTCTGTAAAGGGATACCTATATATTTGTTACAGTCGCGCATCATATTTTGATCAACAAACAACCTGACACTGACCTGTAAATTGCAGAAAACGTAAGAAAATTTAAATTTCGTGCATCATCATTACTGGAAATAACATCAATTGGAAAGATGGTTTTAAACGATACGTAAACATTGAAAGCAAAGAATGTTTTTTTTTTAACCTATTTCAATTTAGAGTCTTTTACCGAGAAGTACTGAAAAAACAATGTTCACGGGACTCATAAAATAATTGACAAACATTATTTGACTTTAAACTACCAAGACTTTTAAGGGTCCGATGTATAATATAATGTTAACTTAAAAGTTATAACCAAACTTTAAACACCTCCACGACCCATGTACAGTACAGCTGCATACAGCCTAAAGCTCAATACTTCTCTTAGAACTTTATTTTATTGTTTTCTGATTACTCTTGTATTTTTGTATGAACGTGATTCTTTGACAAAAATAGTAGATTGTTATACGAGGGGCTAAAATAACCCATTGTAACGAGGTAGTTTTACTCCCGAGCTTTAGCGAGGGAGTAAATAGAAACCGAGTTATAATGGGTTTTAGCGCCGTGTGTTACACTCTACTTTTCACTACGATTGCGAGAAAATAAAATAATACAATTCAATATTAAATAGCTAGTTTATTTTATTTAAATGTACAATTTGTACAATTCTGAATATATTTAGCGTGATGTTTTTTCCGGCAACTTAATTTCAGTACTCTGTGAAGATGTTCTCACTAGATGATGACATTTTCACTGTTGTAAATTATATTATGATCACCAATTCAATTCGTAATTAGAGAAAAATTCTGAAGATTTCGCGCCAATGCCTTTTTTATTTCTTCTGTAGCCGCAACGCAATGCACGCATTCTACCGAAGAGATAACCACATTTAGTTCCATTTTCAAAAATAAATGTTGTTCTTTTTTTAAGTCGAGTCCATAATCATGATTATTGCTACATAAGAATAAAGACTTCTTCGTTTTTTAAGGCTCGTTGGAACAGACAAAAATTAAAAAGAAATTACTTTTTCCCCTAGAGCAAGAAATGCTATTTTTTCCCCGCTCTGGTACTCCATAATGACGGCCTTTTTGAGCAAGAGGAGTGAAAAGAAAATTTCGTTCTTTTCTTTGTTTAATTAAATATTATACGTTACTGAAAACAGCAGTTTTTCACACCTAAAATAGAATTGGATTCCCAGCAATTATTTTAGCACACATACTTCTTAGTTTAAAGGGGAGCCTTTAAACTAAGAAGTATGTGTGCTAAAATAAGAAATGCGTGACGCGACACCGGTATCAGAAGAATTTCTGTGAAGTTTTCATAGAAATTGTTCACCACGTCGTGCCTGTCTCCGGGAGCCTTAATGAATAGAATGCGTAGATAACGGCTATGTGATGAGTCTTTTTACACCCTGTATACCTAGGTATACATGTTGATTTTTACTCCCTGTATATCTAGGGCTAGCCTTAGCTATACAGGGTGTAAAAATCAACACATAGGTACAAAAATGGTCAAGGTAATGCCGTGGTCGCATGCCATTATAATTTTTTAGGTATACACTGTACAGGCTTTACCTTGACCATTTTTGTACATATGTCTTAATTTATGTCTGAAATATTTTCATGTTTTATACTTTTTAGAGCGTAATTTTTCAGTAGTCGGGTTTTAGTTTCTGAACTTACTTTTTATTTATATTATAACCCCAAAATAATTTAGAAAAAATTAAGCTGCTCTGCATTCATATTTTTTTTGTTTGTGTTTTTTGTATAATAGGTATTTATTTTACAGCCGCGCCGTACATGGCACAGTCTCACTTTTGCTTGTTTTTAACAATTTAAACATATTTATTTACTTAGACAATATGATATAATATATGCATATTTGTAATGTAAGCCCTTTCATCTGATACCCAACATGGCACAATAAAATAAAATAATGTTTTTAGTTCGTTACTTTATGTCCTCTAGAGGACGCCATATTGCATTTAAAGTGACGTCACATAGTCTATAACCAGCAGACGATCAATACGCTTCCAATGATACCTCATTTGTCAAAGTATGATCGGTAGTTTAGAAGTTATGAGGTAATAGATGAACATACATACATACATACCGGTCAAAAATCATAACCTTCCTTTTGCTTCGCCGTAGTCGGGTAAAAATAATCGTCACTGTGACCTTTTCTTGTTGGTCATATATGAAATGCATGAAAATGGTGAAAGCGAAAGTTGTTTGCGAGAAGTGACCTTCAGTAGTATCTCCCCCCCTTTTTGGGGGGGTTTGGGATGAGGGAATAATGCAAGTTCATTGAATGCATTGCAGTAGGACGATGGGGGTGCATTGGCATCGCCTCCACAAGTGGGACACTTTAAATGTACCTTAGCCAGGCGTAATCTGAGGCCCATTTAGTAAATTCACAGGCGATAAGTAATAAACGACAATCCGACAATATGATAATTTTACAAAGTATTTTACATACATTATCAGCTTTATTCATTAGCATGCATGGGCCGTGAACATGTGACATTTTTTAGGACAAATATGTCACTTCGTCAGTATTTCAATTTTCTTAATGTCCCTCGGGATTTCCGAATACGAACGAATGCTAATTTCCATGTCCATCAATTATTAGTTTTATCGTGTATAATAATTTGAATTCAGAACTAATTACTTTATTGTTGTTTTGTTTTGATTTCCGTGTGAACTATATAGAGCTGTAAAACTATTTTCCTATCTGTCGTGCCTGCGACTTTAGCAGCTTTCCTCCCATTTAAAAAATAAATTACATCAAGTTAAAAGAGTATTAACAATTCTGTATACTTCCAAGTCGATTGAGAGCGTACGGTCTGCACCAAGTGCAAAGGGCAACTGATAGAAATGCGACAACTGACGAAACTCGAAGTTTACCGAGGGACATTAAGAAAATATAAATACTGTATATCCTTATCCTTACATATTATAAAACAAAGTCCCCCGCCGCGTCTGTCTGTCTGTCTGAACGTGATAAACTCAAAAACTACCAAACGGATTTTCAAATGGTTTTCACCAATGGACGGAGTTATTCACGCGGAAGGTTTTAGTGTTTAATTCATTACGGTTTTATGTAAATTGGCTGAAATATGACGATTATTGTTGAAGAAGTCGGAAAAAATCATGCCGACTGGGAGCTTTACTGGCGTGCGCTGCGTTAACCGAAAAAGATACATGAAATTTATGTTGTACGGTATTGTTCATCTTAAAAAGTTCAATAAAAAAGTCCGTGATAGCATATGTCTATCTTCTAAGGATAACCCACAATAATCATTTTTATCTTTCAGAATTTGATAAAAATTTAATTGTTATTTCCGAAGCTTTTTTGACCGGTATAGTATTAATCCTTATCCAAAAAAATATGTTATTTAAATTGGGCATTTAATTTAGATTAAAAAATGCCTGTTAAATCATATCATTTAAATGAATAGTTTAAAAGATATCACAGTTTCAAAATTACGCGTAGCAATGCGGGCGCAGCGGTAGGAATCAATGACCTTTTCCTATACTAGCTTTTGCCTATGTTATTATTTCATACCTATTAAAATAACAGAGGAAAACGTTAAATTCGTCTTTATTGCGCTAGTGTCACTGGGTATACAAAAATTTAAAAAAATCAAAATGGCGAATTTTTGGAGGCAAAAAGTAAGATAAAAAATAAAAAATGTTTTCCTATCCTATCGAGTGGGATATCAAAATGAAGGGTTTTAAAATGGGATTATAAAAATATATACAAATTATATGTTTAAATGTAATTTGGAAGAAGAGATTACAAAAAACTAAAAAGCTGAAAAAACACCGCCTTCAAAAATACATAGCTGATAAAAACAGTTTTTTTTTTGTAAAAAAAAAATTATTTCTCGCTTTTTAGTGGGTCTATTTGTAATTTATCTAAGTTACACTAGCCTAATGCCAACTGTTCATCACCTTTTACAAAGTATTGCTTTTCCCGATGCAGGGACGTTCATCGTTGAGGAGTTCTCCTGGTACTTCACCATCAGCTCCACTTCTCCATATGCATTGTGACGAGCATAAATTGCATTGAAACCATATTAAAATAATCGAATTGCAACCCGTGAAATACTTATTATTGATCAGTTCCGGTGGCTATTTGTGGTCTTCATCATCAGTTCCACTTAACCAAATGGTGCTTTTCAAGAGCAACTGCACGTTTTACTATAAAAAATACTCAAATTGCTATAGGTTTGCCTATAATATTTGAAGAGTTCCCTCGATTTCTCAGGGATACCATCATCAGATCCTGGTTTTCTTATCATGATATTACTCTTGAGATATTTCCTTTCCAATAAAAAAAGAATCATCAAAATATGTTCATAAACGACGTAGTTATCCGCGAACACACTTAATATATATATATATACGGTCGAATTGAGAACCTCCTTTTTTGAAGTCGGTTAAAAAGAGAATAAAAATGTGTTTTTGCAGTCGGGTTTTTTAGTTTTTTAATTTACTCAGCAACCATTTTGTTTACCCTAAATGTAGTGCAATATTTAGGTTTGGAATTGTGAGTAATAATTGCTGACCATACAACCCACACTTTTATTTGACTGACACGGAACCATCATATTAATAATTGTTGTAAATCTGAAAAATGTCGTAATTAAAGGAATCTATTTAATTAATTGCGGTCATTTAAAAATTCCGATATAAGCATTTAGCTGAAAGATTTTTTTTTAATGTATTTTATTTTTATTTTTTTACATCTATTATAATAGTCTATGATACTATTACTACTACATAATAGAATAGTATAAAATTATCATTGGAATATTATTAATGGAAATTGTATTGACCACCATTATGATATTTCAATACCCGGTTTTCAATTTTAGTGAATGCAAGCATGAAGTGTATGATAATATTTACTGAATAGATAATTATATTTTATTGATCAAACAATGGAGGGGAAGGTACAGATGACCGTATTAATATTTATAAAAAATCAACGGAGGAACGTCCAATCCCCGGGGGACGTATCCGGTCCGTCAGGCCCTTTGTACACAGACGGTTTTCTTGCTGTGAAAAACTACGCCTTTTAGTCGCCGTGTGGAGGCACGGTCTTCAGTGTTATATGGACCACTATGGAAGCTTGTTGGCTTACTGGTAATTCGCACGAATTTACTCGCCGGAAACGGGCGAATCGAACCTACAAATAAATTAACTTAGTGCGAATCTCGTCAAGAAACAATATTATTATTTAAAAGTTTCAATACGCCCGTTTGGGTCGAATAAATTCGTGCGAATCACCAAAAAGCCTGCTAGTTGACAGGCACGTTTTTTCTACGGCGCGGGAACGGTTTATACGCCGTACCGTAAAGAAACCGTGCCGTGTACAAAGGGCCTCAGTGTACCCCTTTACGTCGTCCTACGTGTTTCTAAAATTGTCCACTTTTCGAACTGATTTTGTTTCTTTTATTTTTGTTTCGTGGGTTGTCTGCTTTTTTTGCAAACGAAATGTTTTTTTTTTAAACTGATACCAACCTAAGTGATTTTTTTAGGTCTTGTTTCTGTTTTGGAAGAAAAGCGTTAATTTCAGGTTGATATTTAGTATGCAATATGTAGATACATTTTTATAACATTATTTGTAGAAGAAATTGATTTTCGGTTTTATAAACCAAATTTCGTTGAAATTACTTTCGTGAAACATTTATCACTAAACAGAATTCGAAGAAACTTTAGAAATATAATGAACAATCAAACAAGACTTGTCATAGGCCTTTTTCATTCTACCTTTCTGCAGGTTGAACTCTTCCACTAGCAAAACTTTTCAAAATCATACGTAACACGCGACCTATAAAATAAACCAACCAAAAATCAGAGACGAACATTTCACAAGTGAAAATGAAACCCCCCAAATGACAACCCGTCCGTTTTAATCACCTGCGTTTGGCGAAAAAAAGAAAATGCTTTCAAAAATCGAACCGAATTGGAGAAAACCGGGTCAAAACCGGAATACACGGAATTCGGAATATATTCAGTTCTGAGTCGCTGGGATGCTATTGAGACTGCCAGTAGGTACCTACCGATAGGACGGCAGCTATAGGCCGCGCACATGTAAAATAGCTACGACCGGCTCGAAAGGAACTCTACTTGAATATTTAATTAGTTTTATTGATTTTTGGAATTGCTTCAATTTTGGTGAAATACATTATTTTAGTGTACTTACTAGATTTTTTAATGAAATGTAATAGTTTATAAGATTTGCTCAGTTAGTCAGCCAACGTCCATGCCTCGAGAACTTCTTTTCTCATCAAGATGCTACCAGCCACCTTTAAAATTAAAAAAAAGCCTTTATTTTACTACTTTTAAATTTTTTACATACTTATGTGATATTACCTACATAATAGTGTGGCTCATGCATCAGTAGTCGCCTCTTTGGCGTAGGTCCACCCCATTTCTTTCCACTGATTCCTGTCCCTAGCTTTAGTCATCCATCCTGGTCCTCCCTTCTCCCAAAATATGTCTACCCACCTTTTTTTTAGGAGTTTGCGTTTGACGATTCGCGGTCTCCACTCAAGACCAAGTCAACCCCAACGGTCATCAGTTCTACGGCTAATGTATGGCCGGCCCTACGGTATGCAATGTTTAATATTTTGATGACCTTGCTTTCTTGTTGACTGCAGTCTAGTTACACCTTAACACTTGCTACAGGAAAAACCCAGAATATCTGAACTCTTGAGGGTTCCTAATTATTGCCCAGCAATTGACAGAACATGGCTTTATGGCTCTTCAAACGCTGTTTCTTTCCGCCAAAATGCTCGAACACACACCAGAAAACAAACAAAACTTTAAAAACACTTTCAATTTTCAAAACTAAAGTAGAGCATACCGCCGAGCGTTCGATTAGAAGCTTGGTACTGGGGGCTACTTCTCTGTTATATCTGCTCGTCCAAGATACATGCCTCGCATAGGCGCACTCGTGTTACCGTCCGCGTCCTGGCCAGCGGGGGGCGCGGGGCGAGGGGGGGGGCGACCCCCTCCCGCCCCCGCACTACCCCCGAATCGCTCGCCGCACCCCCACGGCCCCTTCGGCCACCCTGCGTCATCTAGTACGGCGACTAGCCCGCTAGGGTTAATTCGAACTATTCAAGACTATTTGAATATTTAAAAAAAATAGATTTTAAACTTTTTCGAGATTCGTTCTCTTTGGATAGTTGGGTTTGTTTTGTTTGCTAAATCGAGGCTAGCTTCAAGAATTTTTACTTTTAAGTTTTCAATTTATTGCTAAAATGAATTTTGGGTTACAATATTGACATTAGTACACGTATGTAGACACTAGAACACATTATTATGCTAATTTTAGATCTAGTAAACAAACTCCTAATAATAATACAGTTTTGAGACTGAATAGAGGCTCCATTATCTCACGATAAGTTTAGCGGACTAAGCTTGAAACTTTCACCATCCAGTGTAACCGATTGTACCTATTTAGTAGTTATCTCATAGTTGTAACCTACTTTCACTAAAGTTTTCAGTCTTATTCCAAACAAATAACAGAAACAAAACACTATTAAAGTTTTATTTCTAGAGTACGCAACCATTTGTTTGACCCTGCTCTAGAAAAGACTGCTCAAAAAAAAGAACAAACATTCCATCTTGAAAAAAAATCGATGAAGAAAATGAATGTTTAAAATAAGTATAGCGTGGCAGCCCTGGGTGTCCGGCTCGCAGCCCTGATTCTGTAGAACAGAGAGCGGCGTGCGTGCCCGGCTCGCTGTAAACAGGCAACCCTCGTAGGTACGTATGTAGGGCGGACGGACGGCCCGACCCCCCAGAGAAAGGGGTGCCCCCGCATCTTCCTTGTTCCTCCTTGTGCAAATTCCCTTGACGATGGAAATGTGCTCAGCCACATTTTATACAATTTCTAGTCCACGCGTCGAACGCTGTCCACACATGCTTGTGTATTCTCATTAGTGGTAGCCCTGCGCTGTGGTGAGAATGTTGCCTACCGGTCAGTGAATATCTTACCTAGGAACCTAGAATCTGTTTCGCTTTCAATAAGTTCTTGACTGACCTTTGTCTTAAATTTTCGTTTGAATCGGATAATTATGTGTTTTTTTTTGTCCGTTACTCAACAATCATCTGGCATATTATAAAAAACAACATTTAAATTTAAACTGAGTCATGTCAATTATCATTTTAAAAGTCGGATGTATCTCATAGTACAGCTTCCATTGGTGGCTAACTATCTATTTTTATTAGTCCCTTGACTACTAACAAAGCGATGAAATGATTATATTTGAGATTTTTATCGACATTCAACTGATTTAATAACAGTAATAAGCACCCTTTTCCAAGAAAGTTTGACATCATAAAAGCTTTATTTATATAAGTATTAGTAAATTTTTAGGGTTCCCTACCCGAAAGGTGCCAAACGGAACTCTATAACTAAGCCTCCTGTCCGTCTGTCAGTCAGTTGAAATTTTCACAGATTATGTATTTCTATTGCCGCTTTATCAACAAATATTAATAAACTTTATAATTAAAGGGGGTATACCTGATACAAGAAACGTGATTTTATCGGCGTTTTATGCTCGATCTACGCACGGAACCCTTCGTGTGCGCCTCTTGACCGTTTTTTTCGGTCTCATAATGAAAAGAGAAATTAAAGTAAAACAACACTTTAGTTGGAAGATGTTCTATTGGAATTACGGATTTTAGCAGAGAATTGTGCCTGAAAATAACAAAAACAAAAAATACCTTTAACTGTCTTAATTCAATTTTAAATAATTTTACTGTTTTTATTTTGCATTTATCTGACAGCCACTACTGATTCTAAAAAAAAAGATACTTACCTACGATAACCCAACGCACAAGGGGTCAGCTGTGAATCGATCAGTTCCGAGTTCTACCCCGTTTGAACTGCAACGTTGAACTTGCATAATCATAGGGTTAGGGGAGATGGCAAAAATGTCCGGTCATTTGCATTGGCAAACTGACACGTGAACATTGGCCAAAATGTGTGATTTCTACTAGGAAATTCGTTCCTATTGGTTTATTTTAAAAACAGGTAGACCTTATCCTAATAGCATATAGTTTAATTAATGCTGGACTTCTGTTTCAATACAAAAAAAACCGGCTAAGTGCGAGTCGGACTCGCACACGAAGGGTTCCTTACCGTATTAAGAACGAATAAAGAATGCCGAAAAATTTTTTATTAAATATTTATTGTTGTTGTGGTAATAGAAATACACAATCTGTGAAAATTTCATTTGTTACCTATTACGGTTCATGAGATACAGCCTGCTGACAGACAGACGGACGGACAGCGGAGGCTTAGTAATATGGTTCCTTTTGGCACCCTTCGGGTACACAATTCTAAAAAGGAGAGTAAAGTTCCATGAAGAAAAAAAAAATGTACTTAGATTTTCCAAAAAAAAACTGTTTATCACGCATCAGACAATATTTAAAATTAATAGAATTGAACTTAAAACTATATAATTTAAATATTAAAAAACGGTCTACAAAATCGTCAATCATCGGTTATACCTAGGTACAAGTAGTGACGAACCGTACCATGATAAAAAATATAGACAAATAGATTTGCGCCATTCACACATAATCGACTAATTCCGTCTCAAGACGAAGGTCGGTATGAATGGGCCGAGTTATTAAGTCTGTTGTTCCGAACAAATCGCTGAGGCCGTTGACTTTCGGTTTCATTCATTTTCGCGCGAACTCCGCCGCGACTCAACTAAGTATTTGTGTACTTTCTTGGATAATTTCGACCTTCTATCTTATAAGTTGTGTACTTTGAATCTCAATACAGAGAAGTTGTAATACAGATAAACGAATAGCTTATCGTTAAATTTAGCAATAGGTAGGTACCTAGTGGCTTTGTATTATACAATTTCATGTCTAATTCTGATTGTTTACGGATTTTACTTTCGCGTATGTTATTAAGTATGTAGGTAGGTACTTATTACTTAAAACTGGGACTTACGACCTTGTCTGTTTCGCTTATTAAGGCGCAACTAGCCGATACTTTTTCCATACAAATTTCGGGGGGTTTTACTCCACTGTTACACATTGTACATCCAAAGTAAAACATGAAATCGTTTTGTCTTATTATTAATTTTGTCTGTACAGAAGCAGAATAGTAAAAAAAAAGCAATTAAAAAGTTATGAGCCAACAAAGATTCTTTTTCCTGGTAATTTTAACGCAATTTTGGGAGTAAATAAGTAATAAAAGAAGTATAAAATCTCCAAAACAAAGCTCATTCCGACAACGCTCAATTGTCGAAGATTATAATAAACTTTATTCGTAATTGATTTATGCAGTAGTTTTTTCATCAAACTCCACCTTCCAAAGGACTTTTCGTAATTTTTTAAGCGCTCGTTTTATTAAAGTCTTTCTGAACGGTGTTTGTGTGCGTGCGAACTAGAGTTTGTGCATGTAGACCAGCGCCTAACTGCTCATCACTGATACTATCTCTGTCGGACACGATGCCAGGTGAGATAGCGTGCTTTTTGACCAAGCCCACCAATGAGTTCGAGCCCGCGACTAGTTCAACCTTAAGCTCGTGTATAAGGAGGAGTCCTTACCGACTTATTTCGGACTAGCATCTCCTTGTGAGTCCGAAATAAGTCGGTCAACCCCGAAACTTACAGGTGAGTAAAACTGTAGACAATCATAAGTAGTTTTATTTATGCCTTATCTGTTATAGTTATTCATATTATTATAACAGCAGATTAGGTTTATAAGAGAAATAAAATAAAAAAATGGTTTCTTATAAGAAACTGTCTCAAGCTTACATCTAAGCTTTTCTAATAAGCTTCTCTTATTAGTTTTATAATAAGCAAGGACGGAAGCGACTTATTGAATAAGCTTTATATCAAACAAGTATTTGTTAGAGAATATAGCGAAAAATCAACTTTAAACATATCTGGCTAAAGTTGTTTTTACACTAACCCCGGATCAAGTATATTTTTCCACTGCATTTTCTTTGCATGATGGAAAATCTTTAATACTCGTTGTTTAAGAGGAAGATAAGTTTGTTCACTAACAATGTACCTAAAGACTGACGATACTTACTTATTTAGATAAGAATGTACTTAGGTACAATCAGGGAAATTAATTCGCTGTCCCCGGTGAATAAAATGGTAATGTGCAACTACGATAGTTTTAAGGTTATTGCATATTCGATATTAAGAGGTCCTTTTACACTCTGTCATATTTTTTAATTCATTCCCTACGGTTATTTCAGAAATTACAAGATTTTAAGGTGTAATGTAATGAATGTAAAAAAATACTTTTCTTTTGATATTTGAACAATTCCGCTATCTATATTAGTTAATAAGATTTCATAAAAACTATTTTTAATTTTTCCTGTAAAATTTGGTTGTTAGATTACCATTTTATTCACCGGGGACAGCGTATTATTTGTCAAATTGACACACTAAGTCGTTTTGCCGTGTTATAGCCATTCCAAATCTCCGTTAAAGAATACTCAAGTCTCAAAGTTTTGATTGCCATACAAGTAAAATGAAAAAGATATTACAGCTGTTTCATTATAGGCAAAAAAAGGGCGCGAGGCAAAGTTAGGGCAGTTGACGGTAGTCAATTTAATAAACAATAAACTTAACTTATAGAAAGGCCAGCGTACCCGATCCCTAGGCTATCGTCCTGTTACCAACATTACTGACTTGGCAATCTGACCACTCTAACAAGAACTAGGTATTCATATAAAATTCATGCTAACATAGCACTTGCTTTTCTTCAAACTCCATAAAAGAAGGGGATGCTCCAATTAGATATTCATTACCAAAAAATCAAATATGACGTGAGGAAGGTCTTGACCATGAATTTGAGTGGCTATAAAAAGTAAAAGATAATAAAAATGCTGGCTGGAATGTGGGAAAGATGATAATTATATAGCTAGATAGAGGTTATACTATGATGACGACTAATAGAGAAGTAGGTACTATCGAAGAAATACTTATCTAAGCAGTTTGAAAACAAAATCCCGTGCACACGACTCTTTTTTTTCGTAGGTAAGCATTACAATATTGGCCGAGCACTGCAAGCGGAAATAGTCCTTCCGGTGTATAGATATGCGTTACATCCATGGTACGGATGACGAAGACATGCTGCGTTGACTTTTTAAAAGAGTAACAGTGGAGTTTCTTGCCCATTCTTCTCCATATGAAAACTACCTTTTGGAAGGGGCGACTAGACCCAATTCTATTATTTTGTAAATTTTGACGTTCAAAAGTGCCATACATGTGCCTATTTGAAATAAATGATTTGACTTTGACTCCAAATCAGTCAATTCTGGGTAAGTGAGAACTGGGTAAGCAAGAACTGGGTAAGCGAGAAAACTATAAATGAGAGTAATTGCCAGGTCCCATCATTTTAACCTTCTTAAGCCTCTCTCTATAAGTGAGACACAGAAACCTCTATAAGACAAAAAAGTTTTTCGTTTTCGCTCGTGGACCTCCATAACTAAGACTGCTATTTGCCTGTATCTCTATAAGGGACAGTCGAGCGTAATTTAATATTTGCTATTTATGACTCATTCTTAAATTTCGTGGAACTAACATTGTTTTTGTTCCTCTCAACCTTTCCCAACCAGCCTCAACCTCTATAAGTGAGAAAAGCCGCACCTGTACCTCTATAAGCTAGAAACTCGAGATAGTGAGAAACTTAAATAAGCGAAAAAGAGATTGGGGTATCTTGAACTCTCGCTTATCCAGGTTCGACTGTAGATTGAAATGTGGGCCAGAGAATGATGACGCTGCCAAAAAAAAAAAACAATGTGTGGCGCATAGGTACTACCGAAGAAACGCATATCTGTACACTGTAAGGACCATTCTTGCTTGCAGCGCTCGGCCGCTATAGTAACGCTTACCTACGAAAAAAAGGGTCGTGTGCACGGAATTTTGTATTCAAAATGCTTAGATATGCTTTACCCCGATGGTACGGGACATTGACGTATATTAAACCGCTGAGCTTTGAAGAACTTTAAAAATGTAAGTGTCTGTTATTGAAAATGTGTAAAAATACATGTTACTTACATATCTCACGCATTTGTCAAAATGTAATGTGTTCTTTGTTAACTGTCTGTCGTTAAATCATTGTCAAAGCGTTATTTACTACAATGGACCTTAGTTCATAATGCATACTTACCATCAAAGGTACTAATTACTTTAAATAAACTTTCATTAGTACCTACTTAACTTTCAAAGGCACTCGCGATTTACTCATTTTGTTTAGTTTCGCAAAGTCTACCACTAGATGGCGCTAGTATACTTACTTACAGTACATGCCTATGTTGTCGATCACTTTGTTACTTAATTTAATTTTCATATAGATAGTTAAAATACATTTCAAGAAAGCATAGACACATTTCTGTTAACTTATCAGTTTGGCTAGATTAGCTTTGCTTTCATGTCTGCTCATAAAAAGTTCTAGAAAATTGTTAGAAGAGCATAATGTATGTAGGTATGGGGGATATAAAGAATGTTAATAGCAAATATATTAGTGACTGCAGATTGCGGTTTATTATTTACAACTACGTGAGAACAAATTAAAGTAAAGTCATAGAAATACAAATAAATAATTTCAATAAAAAACTAGTAGATACTTATTTTTTTTTAACCCGACTACTATACTGAAAATGTTCTAAACCACTTTGATGCTGTTTTTACCATAATTTAGAGGATTAATTCCGTAAGGTTTATGTGTGCAATTAATTTATATTTAACTTAGATTATTATACAGACCTCTCTTCCATCCCCATAGTGGATTGCCAATAACTTTGTTTATAGCACAAAAAATCAATATTTTGTCAAGTTCGCTAGTATTACAATAATTTAAAAACAAAATAATCTATTCACCGTTAAAATACCAAACGTTTGGACAGTCCATGCTTTTCTAGGTCCAAAATTCCGTAAAGTTACAGACTTCGACGAAGTCCATAATATTATAATCAGAACGAAACTCTGTTTCAAACAATAATAGATTTATTTTGTGATAACTAAATATGCAAGATATACAGATTTAATCTCAAAGTTGATGTAAGTAAGTAATATGGAAAGGGGGGGGGGCGAGGAAATGATCATAGGGCATCAAAAAATTCGTCCGTATCGCTGTCAATAGGAAAAGTGCCCAAAAGGCTGGCAGCATTGCCACGTTGTATGGCAATGCTGATTCTTTGACCATAGAATAGGCCAGCCCTCTGGTCACGTGAAGAGTCGACCAGCCGCTTGGCGATGTCTTGAAAAACAAGGTGGGCACTCGGACCCCATGGCCCTAGTGTTTCAACCCCAAATGGCTGAAACATATAAGTCCCAATAAGATTGGAGTATTTGCGCCGTTTGAGGTTTTCCGCACCTGCAGCAGCAGCCCCAGCACAGCCCGCCGTGCTAGGAAGATGGGATGGCGCAAGGGTGTCGACACACGTTGCATCCCACACCAAAGGCCTACCTAGCTTCCAAGGCATTATGGTCATTCCGTCTGGTCTCTTCCCATCGTCGCGTGCCAAGCCATTGGGTTCTAAAACAGCTGGCACTCCGGCGGTGACAAGAGCACGACGGATGATGTCGTTGATGCTGGCGTGCCGTGCTATACGGCCTGCGCTCTTACTGCAGGATAGGCCATGGTGTCCGAGACAGTCAACACCTTCACCGCATTGGCAGCGATGCGGAGCCACACAAGGAGCACCCAGGCGCAGACAGGTAGCAAGCCGGAAGGTGGTATCACCCAGCATAGTGCCTATGTTGGGTGACGGTAGCAATATGGTAGTTTATTTTAGTACGCTTCAAAATAAGTAATATGTACTTACAATAAACTAGCTGCGCCCCGCGGTTTTACCCGCATAAGTCTCGATCCCGTGGAAATATCGGGATAAAAGGTGAAGGTAAAGGCTCCCTTGTGCCAAATTTCATCCAAATCCGTTCAGCCGTTTTAGCGTGAAAGCGTCAGAAACAAACAAACTCACTTTCGCATTTATAATATTATAATAATAATAAAATTAGCCCGTATTGTCCCACTGCAGGGCAAAGGCCTCGCTTTCCTTTTTCCACCCAACCCGATCCTGAGCCAATATGGACCAATCCCTTCTATAAGCGTCAAGTTCGTCCCGCCATCTACGCCTGGATCTTCCACGATGCCGCTGGACGTTTTCAAGAATCCATGTTGTAGTGGTCTTAGCCCACAATGCATCCGACATGCGGCAAACGTGTCCGGCCCAGTCCCACTTGAGCTTGGCTGCTTTTTGGGTGACGTCAGCGATTTGTGTCTTAGAGCGCAGTATCGTGTTCCGTATCCGGTAAGTCGAACTCCAAGGATACTGCGCTACATCGCTCGCTGGCATATCTCGAGCCCAGCCCTCTGTTGAACTGTCAAAGACCAGGTTTGAGCGCCGTATGTAAGGATAGGGAGAATGCACAGGTCCATTAATTTGCGTTTATGGTAATTTGGAAGATCTCCTTTCATAAGGGTTTTAGCTAGCTCTTCCAGGCGTTTTCGGTGCGGCGAGCAACTTCTTATTCTTGTCTCGCCTGGAAGGAAACTATTTGGCCGAGTTAGATGTTTATAGTATTAGTTAGGATTAATGAAAAGTCACTTTCTCTGGTTCCAAGGTTGAAAAATATAAACTTGTGAGTTACTCCCAGGAGAACAAATGACACTTTATAGAAAAACGAGCATAAATCAGAAGGCACTCATAGTATATTTCAGCTGAGCAGCGTTCCAGAAGTTACGCAATCAATCTCCTCGTCTCACATACTGCAGTGTCTCAAGACAAAAGATTTGACCAGTGCATGTTGTTAGTGATAACCTATAACACTGAACCGTGGTCGCTCACAATGGGCCTCATTAGAAGACTGAAAGTCACCCAAAGGGCAATGGAGATGGCTATGTTTGGAGTTTCCCTATACATGATCGATTATGAAATTAAGAGATCCGCAGGAGAACCAATTGCCAAACTTAAGTGGCAGTCGGCAGGGCACATGAAGCAGTGTTGGTGCAGGGGATAATAGGGTAGTTTCCTAGGTAAAAAAAAGGAAATTCTATTTAGTCCGTCTTTCAGATAATAAAACAATATTAGACATATATTTTTTGCTTTATCATATTAATCAAAAATAACTTAGAAAACACGCATTAAAGTTGGGGAGTGGGGGCTCGCTACATCACAACGCAGTATAAAATCTAGCAAGGCGTGATTTCATGCCACATTTTAACTCATTGTATCGCTGTAATCTTTTGATTACGTCAAAAAAGAAAAAATACGTGTCCAATATTTTTTTATTTTCCGAAAAAGGGACTAAAAAAAAAATTGGACACAGGCTCGTAGGTTCGAACCCAGGCGCTTTACTTTGTGTTCATTATTTTGTCACCACAACTCTCAAAACGGTGAAGGAAAACATCGTGAGGAAACTGGTATGTGCCAGGCCTATGCGCAAACAGTGGGAACATTATTATGCTGGGCAGGGCACATTGCTCACAGAACAGATAGCATACAGCGTACCATTGAAGGCCTCCCACAAGGTGGACTTATGTATGTCCTTGTAAAGGTCGCAGGAATCCAGGAGACCTATGTCCAGCAGTAGACGTCTTTCGGCTGAAATGATAAAGATAAATTACTCACATAATTGACTTGAATATGGAGGCTGAGAGTATGTCATAGTCACTCAAATGTCCCACTGATGGTGGCGCGTGTGTTGGATCATATAGTTCGCTTCAAAATGGTTGAGCTGAATGGTGATGATCCATACGTCATGCTCGTGAACAGGCACCGTCAGTTGGGACTGGTCAAGTCATAGCTGCCACGACTTATATTAATTATTATAATTTTTTAATTGCGCACTATGGACGCTTTTAACGTGTACGTACATCGTTCGCACATGTATAATTTCAACTTGAATGATGTAACCAATATTTTGTAAAATTATTTCGATTGAAAAGTGAGTTTATGGAGTTTCTTGCCCGTTCTTCTCTATAGGAACCTTTTACATTTTAGAATGGGCTTCGTCTTTCTGACTAACCGTCTCCTTGACATTTCAAAAGTACCTTTAATCATTGGTTTAATTTAAATCAATCCTTTGAGTTTGAGTATAACATACGTTATACGTTTAGTATTATATCGACTCGATTAATGCGACATACACAATAGAGATGAGATGTGGATAAAAAAAAATCCGTTTAGTCCGTCAGTCAGATAACAAAAAAGCGGTGGCAGAAAACTTGAAAAAAAATCGGCACCGCGGTAATCAACGCGTTGATGTCTTACTCCACGCACCGCGGTAATCAACGCGTTGATGTCTTTTTAATGCTCAAAAGCTGGTGTCGTAACAGTGTCGCGAAATCAATGGTTTAGTCCCATCTCAAAAATGCCCAACGCGCCTAAAGAAGTTTTCACTTCAAAAATATTAGACACGTATATTTTGCTTTATCATATTAATAAAAAATTACTAAGATCAAACGCAGTAAAGTTGGGAAGTGGGGGTCGCTACGTCACAAGTAAGTATAAAATCTACATACTCGTGACGTCATGGCACATTTTAACTCAATGTATCGCCGTAATCTTTTGATAACGTAAAAAAATAAAAATACGTCTACGTTATTTTTTCATAAACTACATGAAGATAAAAATTGTCGTCTTCCCTATTCTTCTTCTTTTTTTCGAGTACTTTTTAGATCAGTTGTGACTAGTTGTGTTCATAAGATCCACAGAGGTGTAGGTGTATGGACACTTGGGACATTAACTGGGTCATGTTCTGAACAGACGAATAGATAATTATCAATAACTTCTTCAAACTAAATAGGTAAATATAATGTGCGAAATGAATATTTCCAATTTAAAAGTCGTTCGTATTAAACTTTACATTTACGTCGCGTGTTCGTGTCAGACAAATATCCCACTAAACAAAATTACTCAAACAGGTAAATAGGTACTAAAAGTATTTAATTAAAGCGTTAACAACCGCTTACGCATTACTTATCTACTCGTAGGGTCAGCACAAACGAGCCACCGACCACAACCACCGGTGGCTGTCGCCTCTTGCTGCGCTGTTGAGTACTGCTGTAGCGGCCGCCACCGGCCACACATGTGCGACGAATCCATACAAAACGTGTGAAATAGCATGTGAACTGCTTGTCGCTAGGCTAGCGGTGGCTGTGGTCGGTGGCTCGTTTGCGCAGACCCTAAGTACCTACCTATGTTAATTTTAGGAAAGGCTTGAAACAGAGCTTGTAAGAATCTATTAAGAAACTCACTTTGAAAAACTACACTGATCCAATGGTTTCTCAGACTTTTCATCATGAGCCAATAGTCAAACGTTTTTCGAAAATATTTTTTTTACTTGGCGAATGCACTACGGTAGCCCGTTAACGTTTTTTGCAATTTGCAGCTCAGAAATACAACTTTCTAAGTTAAAATTGGTCGCAAACGTCATGTTTTCATGAAATTTTCATTTAAAGTTACGACTAATTTGAACTGAGCGAGTAGTATTTATAATTTTATTGGTTATACTTCGGTAAATACATATGTAATTGTTAAGGGCGTGTCTGACTTTTGTATTAGCATACAATCTGATACTGACCTGTAAATTACAAATTAACGTAATTCTGCACTCTGTGGTCAAACCATATTGTAAATTACAAAAAAAAAATGCCCTTCCCCCTTAAGGAACTGGTTACATTCCACAAACATAAAATACCAAAAATCATATTTTCTAGTAGGTACGGTTGGCAACAAAAGTCCCATAACACTGTCACTTTTACAAAATTATCATCAATATTGACACAAAATGATTCGATAAACTTTTTAGCTTTTCGTTTATCTGCTAAGAATTACTATTATAATATTATTTACGCAAATATTCTTTAAAACTTCTGTTCGGATTTTAATTAAATAGTTTTGCTATAAAATTAACATTGAAATAACTGAAGGGTTAACTGACATTTTTGCTGACGCTAAGAATCTGCTTCCAACACCATCAAAAACATATCACCAACTTCGTAAACTAGAAAACTACGCCAAGTGCCAGCTTAACTAAAAACAGCACGAACTCCTCAATTGAATTAAACAAACAAGTGAAATTGAAAAAGTAAACAAAAGTTATTAAAACAATTGTGTGTGTTAAATTTAAAATTTTGGCCAAAACTTTGCTAGCTATCCTATTAGAGATCTTATCACTAACGGGAAACTCTGCCCACCCTTCCCGGGAATTGTCGTGATTATACCACATAACACAGTAGTAGCAGCTGTAATGTTTGATCAATGTTTATTTTCAATTGTCAGATAACTTTTATCCGAGGAATAAATATGACAGTTTGTCAGTTGTGTAAAAAATTTGTCAAAGCCACAGAGCAGGAACACACTTTGGCGGCTACTTTTAGAGACGAGACTTTCCATTTCCAGAAAATAAGCGTGACAGAAGTTTTACGTCACACTTGCAACGCCACGAATATTATTCGTACTGCCGTATCTAGATACTTACACGGCGATTCTGCACTCTGTGGTCAAACCATATTGTTTATATTCTTCAGAAAACCGAGCTTCAAAAAAAACCATCTAAAGTTATGTTCCCGTGCGTTGTTGGACATACATATTCAGATTAGTACTTTACTTAATAATTATCGTCATAGCACCGGACACAGAAAAAGAAGATAGATCTGAATATTTATTTTGACGTAGTACAATGCCAATCTTATCCATTGGATGAAAAAGTTTATAAAAATATCGAGAAAATAAAAAAAAAACAGTGGCACTCCGGAAGTGCCGACAGAAGTGAAAACTTGAACAAGATCACCTTGGTGGAAGAAAAATACTTGTAAAGAACATTGGTCCGTAACCTTATCTAAATAAAGAGCACAAGCGCGTTTACAAAAAAAATACTTCCGAAACCTTTAAAGTAAAAATATTTGCATAGAATTCGTAACGTAATATAAATAAAGAGCACAATCGCGTTTACAAAAATGAGGTGTCGGTGATGGTGTTGCAAGTTCAATTGTTTTGTCCCCATCTTCAAAATGCCCAAACGCGCCTAAAGAAGTTTTCAATAAAAAAATAACTCAAAGCATTTATTTCAATTAAACCATTATTTACAGGCACTTTTGAATTGTCAAGGAGTCGGTCAATCAGAAAGATGTAGCCAGTAAACCCATTGCATAGCGTAGTAGGTTCCTATAGAGAAAAACAGGCAAGAAACTCCATCGACAGTTTTAAATCAAAATTATAACCTACAATGTTATTGTACTTCGACCATCGCACGTCCTTAACGCAACGAATAGCTATTAAAACAAAGTTGTAGTGGAGGTACTCAAAAATACCTAGTTATAGTACCTACTACTAGAGTAGTAGGCATAGGTCGCTTGGAATACTTGTCATGAACAGAATGCTATGCTTTTAATTAAAGCTCAAGTAATTTAGAGGGGCAGGGTACGTTCCACCACGCGTGGCCATGTATTAGGCAAAATCTTCTGCATACTCATTTGGAAATGTTTAAACAGCGAGGCAGGGGTAGTGGGTGGAGGCCCGAGGCTATGGTTAGTTCTCCGCTACAGATAAATTAATAAAGCAGCTACCTAGGTGCGCATAGATATAGCACGCATGTCCGTGAGTACCGTGTTAAAGGGTGTCCTGATTTTTGTGGTTTTAGGTTTTGTTTTATGGTATTAATAGTGAATGTAATAAGTACATGAGAGCACATGAAAGAGCAAGCAGCACATGCTCTCCACCACCCTGTAAAGTCATCAAATGCAGTCGCTGAGGTCGAAATCTGCTAGAGGGCGTCATCATCATCGTCATCATAAGTGTATACTCGTATGGATAATCTAAGTAGTTATGATCTAAGTGAAGGAATATTCGTGTAGAGAACGAATAAAAGTTATGTGCAAATATGAAAAAAATCACTAAAATATTTTATAGGCTAATGAAAGGAAATATTTAAAAAAGTTGTGCAAGTTGTGGCAAAAGGAACAAAAATGCTCCACATTTTCTGGAATTTATTCACTTATGTAAGCTGAGATTTTTTCATGTCATTTAACTGTCCGAAATATTGTTTTGTTAGACAATCTCAGGACTTATGCTACGAGTACAGTTATGAGCGGCATATTTACGTGACTTGAGAAACATTTGTAATCATAATTATGTTTCTTCAACCCATTAACAACAAAGAAAACCATAAAATAATCAAACAACAAATCCGAAACACCCTGTACGCATGAGATGTGAGATGTAAAATTTGAGCCGAGCACAACGCCACACCTATTATGAAATTTGTGCACACACACAAGAATGGACGCACACACACACACAACCTCCGAGAAAGGTACCTATTCGGACTTAGGTGGCTATTGGGGGGTAGGGGTTCGTACTTGCGACGTTCGGGCCGGCTTAAATTTTCGTATTAATATGTATCTCTTATACTCGCGGATTTACCAGCCGATGCTCGGCGTAATTATGTGGCCGGCAAGGGGAGTTTTTAATAGCCCACGGTAAAAATACAGCGAGAGACTTCAGAGAATTTGGGTAATGTCCTTTGTTTGAATTATTAAATGTTTCTGCAAAAGTGTTGGATTTTCTTTTGATGTTTTGTTTTTAATTGGTACACTATTAAGTTCAAATTCCATCAGCAATCAATTTGTTATCAACTTCAAACATTGTACCTAGAAACATATCAGATGGTTATTGGTGTAACAGATAAAGATTTCACGATAGTAAAACATAAAAAAAAACATAAAATACATACATCATTTATATGCCTATATAATGTAAATATATCACAATCACCCACCTATTCTACATTCCGTATCCCAAGAGGTACGGATACTGGACATAATATCGATTTATCGTAAGTTCAAAGTCTGTGACGTACACGACACGTAACTACGCATATTATTGTGAAGAACGGACGAAACTTTAGCATGTCCGCACTGGAAATCGGGAATTAATTTTAAGGAACCATTGGTTTGTTAGTTGGTAAGGATATTAATAAAATCTGAATATTAGTAAAAAAACTGAAACTGTATACTACATTTATAACAAAACAAGGTTTATCTGCAGACCCCGGTAAAAGGCAGCCTTGAGGCATTTTTAAATTTCGAACTTTATTTTCAATTCAATTCAAAATATTTTATTTCACATAAACCTACAAGGGTACTTATGAAACGTCAGAAGCAAGGTGCACGGTTCCAATTGGTCGCTTCCTATGGAGAAGAGTCGGCAAGAAACTCCACGGTTACTCTTTTAAAAATAAATGGTTTCTACAATGTTTTCAAATTACAGTGTTAATAGGTATGAGAGGACAGTGTAGGCCTATCAACAAGTACCAGGTACTTCACAAAATCTAAAAGAAAAAATCTTTATAAAAGACAAACAAATTAATAAAAAAGGACCTATTAAACCAAATGACATGATTGCCACTACAGCTGTAACAAATCTAATTGGATAAAAATGGATAAATGAAATTTGGACTGTGATAAAATGTTTACCTAATATAAAACTGACAACTCTTGTACACGACGCCGGAGCCGCAATGGCGCCGGACCGCAAGATGAAAAAAAATCAGAACCTCTCAGAATGAAAATTTAAAATCTACCGGTGCGCGGTGCGGTGGCGGTGCAGCGCATGGGCGATATTCAGTCATATGCACAAACATGCAATTCCGGTGTGGCTCCGACAAGCTTTTTCCTGTGACATGGTTTAAACTTTAAACCATGTCAAAGGAAAAAGCTTCTTATGTAATATTATGACCGATTATGTTCGTCTCGCCAGTCACTACTGGCTGGACACTGACTCAAATCTGTGTGGTTCCTCCCCAAAATACCATATTGAACACTAAGGTCTTCGCATGATCAGATCAAGATCATCTTGGTCTAATGTCTGGACTTCACAAGTACAATTTTAACAGTTATAATTTAAAAAACCCCCGACACAAACATTTCCTCATTTCTCTTTCCTACTCCATCACCAGCCCCTGTTCACTATCGACCTATAACCTATTGATTGAGACTATTCCAATGAGCCCAAACATGATACCTGTGCTGTAAGTTGGTTAGGGAGTTGGGTATCCTGCAAATTCCAGGTGATGCTGCAGCATCAGTTCAAGGTTACCATGTTCTTCTAATATCACTGAAGTAATAGAGTATCAAATTTCAAATCGATCAGACCTGTGGAAGATACTCACTTCCATTTATCAACTAGAAAAGAGCTGATAACCTCCAAACAGCTGGACCGATTTTGGTAAAACATATCTAAGAACCATCGCTAGAAAACCTACTATCAAATAAAAAAACCGCATTCAAATCGGTTCACCCGTAAGAGCTACGGTGCCACAGACAGACACACATACATAGCGGTCAAACTTATAACACCCCTCTTTTGCATCGGGGTTAAACAGAGACTGCGGCCACTGAGTTTGTTTTGGTGTTCCTTCTTAGGTTAGTTGGATAAAAAACATCGAGCTCATCTATTTTTTTAAATATTAATGACGTGTAAAGGTGTTTGAATCTCCTTACGGAAATAAACATCACTATGTTATCACCCTGATGGCTAAAACAAGATTTAAGTTTAGTGACTTTCGAAGTAATAGACGATTGTGCCAGATATTTCTTCCATTGTTATTATTTTAATGTAATCAAATATTTGTGGCTACATCAAGTTTATTCGAATGGGACAAGTTAAAATGATTTTAACACAAATTAATAATATTTCAATTATTACCCTTTATTTGAATAGTAATTTGTCATGAAATCAATTACTAATGTATTTATTGTTCGGGATTTTCAATAAATAAGAAGTCGAATGCCTCGTTGGTCGAGTCGTCGTAAACGTTACTGCTAAGCATGAGGTCTTGGGTCCGATTCCCAGGTCGGGCAAAAAGGAATTTTTCAGTAGCAGCCCGGAGTCTGGATTTGTGCCCGGTTGATGGCAATAGGCTCGCCCCCTATTACATGGGACTTAAAACATAACTGGCGAAATGTGGGTGTACCTGCTACAGGGACACCTCTGCCCAACCCTTTGGGGAAACAAAGCATGATGTAAGTAAGTAAGAAAGAGGAATAAATCTGTTTAGAAACTGTTGAACGACACATCTTAAATTATTTTATTTCAGAGATTTGGTATGACATACATACTATCCTATAATATTAAACGAGAAATATTTTTATATTTGTTTCTATTTAAATTACTCACGTTCTCAAAATCAGCTCTAACGATTTCGGTGAAAGTTGCAATATAGGGGTTTACGGGGGCGTAAAATCGATCTAGCTAGGTCTCATATCTGGGAAAATTCGTTTTCTCTATTTTCACAGCCTCGGGAATGTGATACAACGTTGGTATACCTGGACGATATGTTTATTTCTATTTTTACCCGAGCAGGTACTTGTAAGTTAAATTGATTACCGAATACAAACAGGAGTAAATTGACCAAAATTAGCTTGCAAAATTATCTTATGAAACTGTCATGAAAGCTTGTAAAAGCGTTTAACATTATTTTCAGATGTGTCACGCAAACCATCATAAAATATGCATAGTATAGTTTTTTAACTCATGGCATCGTTCGCGTGAAATATTTCTGTATATTCCCACGGGGAGCAACTTTTTCTACCGCCATCAAAACTATTTACAGTAAACATTTCAATATCAATTTATTATATATTTCCTACGAGTTAGTTTTCCAAGTACTTTAACGCTGTGTCAGCTCGTTGCTAAGTTAAAGACGCATAGGTCGTTCGATCAAAGGTTTAGCAACTCTTACTGAGGTCGGTCCGTAGATGGGTGACCATCGATTTCATACCGAGACCCCTCCGTGTCTCGGAAAGCACGTTAAGCCACTGGTCCCGGCCCTGATAGGTAGATCTTTAACAGTCGTGAGTCACAAAATCTGGCAACCAGTCTGACCAAAGGTTATCGTGTTACTCAGTAACTGGGTTGTGGAGGCTGTATAGGCCGTCACTCTATGGAAAATACTTGCATTTAGTTACATCTTTTTAGACTAGAAGCCGACCCTAACATTTTTGGTGTAAGGCTCGTCCTGCATTGGGCTGTGCCTCGCCAAATTGATATAATTTTCTTTCAATGCGTCATGTTTTGAAGTGAAAACTTCTTTAGGCGCGTCGGGCATTTTTGAGATGGGACTAAACCATTAATTTCGCGATACTGTTACGACACCAGCTTTTGAGCATTCAAAAGACATCAACGCGTTGATTACCGAGGTGCCGATTTTTTTTTACACTTCTGTCGGCACTCCCGGCGTGCCACTGTTGTTTTTAAGATTATGATTTAAAGCGATTGTGTTATCGAATAAATTGCAATCATTATTTAACTACGTCTTCTCATCTCTCTTTTGCTCCTAAATAAGAAATAATCCAGCTACTGAAAATCGAGTAATCGAGTTTCTTGCTTAAAATATTTATTTTAACACGATGTCCGAATAGCCACTACTTACCGAATAAATTCAAAAATGGAACAGAATTTATCTGCCAAGTAAGTTAACGAGAACCTACTCGAAGGTGGTGAAACAGGCCCTAAGAGAAAAAAATCATCAGACGGAGTAAACAACAGAATACGTCACAACTATCTATGCTACGCAGCTATGCCACGGCTCTTTGTTTCGTAGCTAGTTCGTAGGCGAGCTAGCTACGACGCTACGACGTGCCTACGACGCGTAGCATTGCGTAACATAACAGAAGCATGTGTCCAGCTTTATACTGAGGCTAGGTCGATTGTAAAAATAATGTTAAATAGTTATTATAACATAAGTTAACAGTAGATTTTTTTTTTTGGTTAACTCTAATGACGCCTACGTCAAAGTCAAAGTCAAATCATTTATTACAAATATTTATGTATGGCACTTTTGAACGTCAAAATTCACAAAAAAAAAATGAATTTATTTTAATCGCCCCTTCCAACATATAGTTTTCGTATGAAGAAGAATGGGTAAAATACTCCACCGTAACTCTTTTAAAATGTTTTACAATATTTTGTATAAACCTAGAATAAAATTACTATACCAAAAAATTACAATGAAGTAACGACTGATAAATTAATTATATGGTAGATACATGGTGTTCAGATATTTACAAACATTGTAAAAGTAGACAAATTTCCAAAAATTTTACAATTAATAAGTCAGTGTGTGTGTACGTCTCAAGGGTATTAGGCATTTATAAATTATGTATTGGTCTAAACAATGCGGTCGTCTAAGTCGTGAAGGCTGAACAAATCCCTGCCACGTGTAAACTTAAAACCGACTTAAAATCATTAGCCCCTACTTTAGGTTATTAAAGTATCCCAACAAAGCAAATTATTTTTAAATCGACTACCCATATCCATGCATCACAAATCTGCACTTAAAGCTCTAAAAAGCGCTTTCAGCGCTCTCGTTTAAATAAAGAAATTTCCTTAAATAATTAAACAACGCAAAAAGGATTCTCACCCGAGGTTGGACAGTGAAGCTACCCCATTTTCGATTGGTAATTGAAAAGGGTACGTGATTGTTAAAAATTCAATAGGCAGCTTAACTCCTGACAGCGTGGCTGTTAGTGGTGACAACTCCGCGGCCATCCGACGTGAGAACGTGTACACGGTGTCATTGAAATTACTGAAAGCCAGAGAAACGCTCAATAAACAACTTTTACTACAGGACCAAACCAAAAAACGCAAAAAAAAACTGTTGTTCCATACATTTTTTCAAGTTATGTGATCATAAACGCAGGGACAGTTGATTTTTTCAGTATTTCAGAATTACCCATAGTAAGAGTTAATATTGTTTGATTTTCAGTACGTTTTCATAACATGCTTTGACAACAAATAACTCTGACCCTATGGCACTTTGTCTTCGGTCTTGTAGCTCTGAACAGTGAGCTGTTTGTGACTCACTATGACAAAAAGGTGTTTGTTAAAAGTCCCGTGGCCAGTTATAGCGGCTATAACTGTATGGATGTTCTTTCGGCTGCCGAAGAGTCGTGATGATCATACCATTGATTGATGTCGACCGTGTTACAAAACCAAAATTATACACCAAAGAAATAACAATTACAACCACTAATTAAGGACAAGGAAATTAATATAATTTAAAATATTCAACAATTTACTGAAACAGTGCTGCAGAAAGAAAGTTTAATTTTTTAATTAATTAATTGAGAAAGTTTAAACTGCTATATTTAATAGTAGTACAATTTTAATAGAATGCGATGTCGTATGTGTTTTGCAATGTCTCTATATTTTGATATGACAGTTAAATTTGTATTGTTCAAATATTAATAAGTGTTAGAAGGTAAGAAAGTACCTCTCATCTATCCTGGAAAGTTCCATAAATAAAGGCTACAGTAATTGAAATTGCTAACAAGCAGTTGTGATGGTTATTTTAAATTATATTTGCAAGAAAAGACCGCGCATTGGCACAATAACATACTGCTATTGTTGTTAACTTTTATAAAACAACACAAAAAAAAATCACATTTGCAAAATAAAATTAATATAGTAAAAGAAGAAGTCTTTTGATTTATCCCAACTTAATAAATGTGAAAGTGAGTTTGTTTGTCACGCTTTTACACTAAAACGGCTGAACGGATTTAGATTAAATTTGGCACATGGGTAGACCATGACCTGGAGATGAACATAAACTAGTTTTCATCCTGGATCGCAGACGAAGTCACGGGCAACAGCTATAACATGACATTATAGTAACCAGCGAATTGTGAACGTCAACATTAATGATGTCCATAGCTGAATTTAGGGCTGATTTACCAATCGTCAGTTATATCTCATATCTAAGGACTAATTATGAAACCGGAGTATTTATTTCTCAGATAAAAGTTAAATACAAAGCTAACTATTCATTTATTCCAAGAATATTCTATCTATAAATAAATCTGCTTCTAGCAAGGATACTCGATGATGTATAAACATCCAATACTATCCAATAAATATTTGAATTTAATACGACATATTTCCTGTCGAAGTATCTCGGAAATATTCAATATCCTTGCTGCATCGCATGACGAAGTATATTTCTGAAATAGCTCCAATATCAGTTCCACAATTCCACACATGATTTGAAATCAAGCAATTTTATTTGAGAAATGCAGTCTATCACAAACATAAAGAAAGAAAAATTGATTTATTTGTCATAGAAACACGAGCATCCAAAGACAAGAGTAGGTAAGCAAAAAACAAAATAGCTAAAAAAATAGTAATATTATTATAGTTTGACTAAGTAATGAATGTGTGTAATTTTGTTGTATCTTGTGTGTTGGGTTTATTGAATTTAATTTTAATTAATATAAAACAAGTACTTTGAATTTGTAAATACTTAATTTAATCATTTATAATTATTCTGGTTTTTATTTTTAATATTATTGTACCTATTGTAGCTATAAAATTTGTACGCCACTGGCAAAACATGGAGAGTGAACTGAATTTTTTCTGAAGACCAAATGTCCTGTGTTTAACAAATAAATATTCATTCATTCATTCATAACTTAGTACATAATATGCAAACATGAGTATAAAACAGAAATAGAAAAAATAAATGCTAAATGCCTTTTAGTAGCAGTAAAGCTTACATGGTTTCTTCATTAAATTACATGGTCATTGTATGATCTGACCATTACAATGTAATTGTATGGACTTCAAAAAAGACTTGGCCTCTGAGTTTGTTTCTATGGCTCTTCTCAGAGTAGGCTTGAAAACTCCAGTTTATTTTAACAATAATTAAAATTGACGTGTAAATATGTAATTTTTGGAAAACTTGGAGCATATAATTTCTGAAGTAATTCTTATTTCAAGAGAAGCTTGTGGCTCAGTAATAACAGCCGCACGAATAAATCCATCAGGTTAAGCTACGCTTGCCGGGGTTGGCCCGTGGATGGGTAACCATCTTTACATACCGAGACTCTTCCGTGCCTCGGAAAGCACGTTAAGCTGTTGGTCTCGGCTATCAATCGTGAATCTTTGACAGTCGTTAAGGGTCGTCAGAAGCTCGAATGTCGGACAACCAGTCTTACCAAGGGGTATCGTATTACCCAGTTACTGGGTTGTAGAGATCAGGTAGGTAGTCGCTACATGTAAAATACTGGTATTCAGCTGCATCTGGTTAGACTGGAAGCTGGCTCCAACAAAGTTGGGAAAAGGCTAGGCAGATTGATTCCTGAAGTACTTCGTCCTGGAGAAGTAGCACCGCACCATACTTAATTCTTCCACCCAACAGTGTTGCTGTGTTTCGGTTTCAAGTAGTATTTTTAAAATATAGATGGACTCACGTTTGACCATTATTTCACAGTAAAAATGTGGATGACGATGATGCATGCTTCCCTAGAAGTATATGTTACATGAGGCCGTCAGTTGGGACTGGTCATCTCTTAGCTGCCAGGGCTTATTTTTATTTTTTTAATTGTTCTTTGTTTTATCTTTTTATTACGGACTCATCTAACGTGCACGTCTTTCTACATTGTTCTCACATGTATAATTTCAACATGAATGATGTAACCAATATTTTGTAACAATTTTTTATTTAAAAGAGTGTCCGTGGAGTTTCTTGCCCGTTCTTCTCCATAGGTACCTACTACGCTTTGGAATGGGCAACTAGCTTCATACCTATTTCTGACTGACCGATTCCTTGACAATTCAAAAGTGCCTGTAAATGGTTTAATTGAAATAAATGCTTTGAGTTTGAGTTGAGTTTGAGTTTGAGGTTTGGAAACTCGAAAATTCAAGCTATCGGGAAATAGACTACAGCAGGAAGTTAAACTTTGCACATTGAACATTTACTTACAGATATATGAGGTATTTCAATTTTGTCTCTAGCAACGCGCCTTCTATACTTCTGGTGTTGCAGTTGTCCATAATGTTCACCATCCATCCTTAGAAGAACAGAGTAAAAAGTAAAGGCTAAGTTATAACAATAAAACGGGTCTATCGAAAATTAAGATACGCTTGCCGAGGCCGGTCCGTCAATGAGTGACTACCCATTACATATAGAGATTTCTCCATGAGCCGTTGGTCCCGGCAGTCATTTGAAGCCCGAAAGTCTGATAACCAGTCTTACCAAGAGCTATCGTGTTACTGGGTTGTGGAGGTCAGATAGCCAGTCACTTCATGTAAAGTACTGGTATACAGCTACATCGGTTAGACTGAAAGCCGACCCCAACATATTAGAGAAAAGGCTAGGCAGTTGGGAGTAGTAGAATTAAAAAGACTATCGTTCACAATAAACAGGATAGGTAATACAGCTAACAGGGTAATGCATCTACCATTTTAACACGTTCTCACCACCACTTGAATTAGAAAGAGCCGGGACATGCGACACATTTTTATTGCTGATTATACGTGTGTCCTACCCCAGGAGAGGTTTTATTTGTCGACAGAAAAGATTCTCCTTTTTAGGGTTCCGTAGTAAACAAGGAACCCTTATAGTTTTGTCATGTCCGTCTGTCTGTCTGTCTGTCCGCGGTCTAGCTCCAAGACTGTTAGTACTAGAACGTTGTAATGGCATGGGTATACATATTAATCATGCCGACAAAGTGGTAAAAAAAAATTATGAAAAATATTTTTTTTTAGGGTACCTCCCCTACACGTAAAGTGGGGATGTTTTTTTTTTTCTATCCCTTGTTGTGGGTTATCGTTGGAAAGGTCTTTTAAAAAGTATTGTGAGTGTGTTAAAACCATTTTTGAATTCAGAGATCCGTTTGCGAAATATTAAGCTTTAAAGTGAACATTTTTGTAAGAGTCAAGTGTTCCCCCCCCCCTGCCAGCTAAATGGTTGGTTTTAGATATGTGAAAAAATTCACGGCAGTAGCTTATATAACGAATTTAAAAGAAAAACTATCACAGCTGAGTAGGCTTTACAAGTTAACGAGTAATAATCAACCAACTTAGATTTGCGGTTGTAAAAACATATTCTCCCATACATTCTGTACGAAATATTTTTTTGTCAACTACAAAGTTAAGTTTGTTCTTGGGATAAATTCATCCCAACTACGGAACCCTACATTGTGCGTGGTCCAACATGCACTTGGCCGGTTATTATCTATCAAAGTGTTAGGTACAGGCTGTTTATGTTTGAAACTACATTCAATGGGCCTAGCGAGAACGTGCGAAATAAACGTACTTAGCTCAGAAATGTGAACGATTTTAAAATTTAAAATACTCGTTTTGTACACAATATTTATCTAGTTTTAAGAATTTATCCATATTATAGGTCGTTTATTATGCTTGTCGCAAAAATATAAATTAAAATGTTATAGGATAGTTGTATTTTCGATTCAAAAATCGTTATCGACTCACGAGTGGGTTCGAACCCAGGCAGGCAATTTACTTTGTGTAAATAATTTAATCACCACTGCTCTCAAAACGGTGAAGGAAATCATTGTGGGGAAACCGACATGTTCTAGAACCAAAAATTCGCAGAGATGTGACTTCTACCAACCCGCACTTCGCCCGCCTGGTAGATTACGGCCCACTCCCTCTCACAGAGAGGAGGCCTGTGTCCCAACTGTGGGAACATTATAGGCTGAATATAGTTCCATCGCGCGTTCATGCTAGGGCCTCATGTAGGGCATGTTGTTTAAACAAACTTTATGGTCGTCCAGGATTTTTTTTGAGTTTAGTGTAACACATAAACACATAAACATAACATCACCCCTTGTTTCCCCGAAGGGTTGGGCAGAGGTATCCCTGTAGCAGGTACACCCACATTTCGCCAGTAATGTTTAAGTCCCATGTAATAGGGGGCGAGCCTATTGCCATCAACCGGGCACAAATCCAGACTCCGAGCTGCTACTGAGAAATTACAGATAGCTATAAAAACCCAATAACACTTTGCCCGACCCGGGAATCGAACCCAGGACCTCATGCTCAGCAGTAGCGCTTGCTACCACTAGACCAACGAGGCAGTAACAATATGACAATATGAGTAAAATTTATTGTGTTTAGTGTAACAATATGAGTAAAATTTATTATACGCCATAGCAAAACATTGCTATAATACAGAAGTAACATTTTATAGGCAATGCTGCTTTGAAATAGAACTATATATGATGATAGTACTTCCTCGGTCGAGCAGTTCGCTACCTACTTCTAAGTTTAGTAGGTATGCAGTACTCTGTATTTTCAAACCCTCTCAACACGCGTGTGAGCAAAACATTCGTCCCTTTTACCCGAATATTACTAAGTCCAAGGTACGTTTCCATTAATTTTTATTAATCTCTTTTGACTTTTGGGGTATAAAGCCCATCCAACTGTAATGTATCATCAAAGGAATATCAGTAACTAATACGTACATAAAAACAACGAACAACAAAATATCCTTTGACCAAAAATACACAAGTTGACAGACAAATGTATTAGAAAAATGTTTTTAAAAGAATAACTTTGCTTTGAAATTCTGTATCGGGGCTAATAATATGCCACCGGTTTTTTTGAGGGCGTATTAATTTAACATTATCGCACATATTTCAGGTCAGCACCGGATCGACATCACCTCGCTTTATCAGCTTATCAATCTGTTCTCAACGACAATAATTGTCAAAACCCTATACATTTTTTGATAGATTGCGATTGTTCTTAAAAACACGGTAGGTATTGCTCCTCTGATATTCGAATACAGTAACTAGTAAGACTGCAAATGTGCATGTGGTATTTAAATCTCGACTCCATCTTATTCAAGAGACGACATAGAAAATTGTGAAATTTCTAGATCTAGAAACAGTTTATAGTCCCATCGTGAAACATCCCTCGCTAAACACAGTTTACTTTCACACTAATAAACAAGTCAAAAAATTATCTAGCTTTATTTTCACAGTTTTTTTCATAGAAGTTATTCCGGGAAAATTAAATTGAAACGAAGCTGTTTTCCCTCACTATTTATAAAAATAGCGTGCTAGCGTTTGTTGGCAGCGGGCCAGAAACTGGATACCACGTGGAATAGCAATGGCGAGATCTTGCGTCCGAGTAAATGCCGACTTTCAACGCGTTCAAACAGATGTATGTCACCTTCCGATCTATTTGGTATATCTTTATAGTCTATATTCAATCTTAAATTCATTCGCTGATAAAGAATGCACAGCCACTTGGCCTAGAAGCATACAATTTTGCACAAGACTTCCTTTTGTAACGAAAATGGGCAAGGAAGGATTTTTGAGAACTCATCCCCTAGACGGGTTAAGTAAGGCATGAAAGTTTTGTATGGAAATGAAATGAAATGAAATTGTTTATTCTGTAAATAGGATATCGAAATCACTTTTACACGTCATATAAAAAAAATATTAAAAATAAGCTAGATGAGTTCGGCGTTTCCTATCTGACTACTCTGAGAAGAAAGGCCGAAACAAACTCAGAGGTCACAGTCTCTTTTAAAGTCCAGACATAATCTTGGTCAGGCCATATGAGGATGGTCCTCATATGGCCTGACCAAGATTAGATAAGTGTCTGAAAAGGTCTTTTGAGGAAAGAACCACACAGATTTGAGTGGACCTGTCCAGTCAGTGCAAGCATTTGTCAGTAATCGTGGAGCTCAACTCAGAACTTAAGGAGCTCAACTCGACGAACAATACCAAAGAAAGGACATTTGGGTAGGCCGCATAAACTACTCAAACTGCCAGACCATCACTAAAACTAGCAGAGAAATAAAAACAATATCCACATAGTCCTCACATTCACAATAGTTAAAATAATATAATACTTTACAAAGTAATCATGTCATTTTGAATATAATTTTCAACAATGTCAATGTGTTTATAAAACTGGTATATGTTGATTTTACATAATAATTAAAATGTCTAGTTTTATGGTTTTATCACAAGGCTTAGCAGAGCGAGCAGTTCAATCCCAAGCTTTTTTATCTTCTAAATAATCTGAAATTGTATAGTACCCTTTTTTACAAAGTTTGGTTTTAATACAGATTTTAAATCGTTTAATGGGGTAGTTCGTAATTTCTGCCGATAGTAAATCCAATCGGCAAACTATACTATAACTATATAAATAGAAAACAGGTTCTGTCCACAGATTTAAAGAACAGATATCAAGCAGTTTAAAACATAAGTCCTCGAACTACATACAGTTCTCATTGCATTTTTGTTCCTAGAGTTTTACCTACTCACAGCAAAATTAAAGAATGAAAATTGAAAAAAATTCAAAATGTCTAAAAATATATTTCTTGTTCACTAAAATAGTAAAAGTGGTGGTACCTACTTATGTCCGGTTTTTGAGATAAACTTTCAATTCGCCGAAGATATCTTATTTACTCTAAATTTTTCGATAGCTAAGTGATAAATGAAATGTTTTTCTATCAAATCAATCGAATAAATAATCTCTGGTTAAGGAAACCGAGTAACCGGGCATTACTTTCTCTATTATTTTCTGAACCAGGTTTAGAAACCATACACGAAACATTATATTTCAGGTTATTTCAATACATTTTGAGTCGTAATGAAGCGAGCAACACGGAACCACAACATGCTGAAATCGCTTAAGAAACCGTTTATCATGTCGGCAATGCAATGACGTGATTTTACAATATTAGAAAATGATAAAATGTTAACATGTTTCTCTTTATATTTATTCAAACTTTATGGACAAGTAAAAATACCGTACAAAGGCGGACTTAATGCCTGAGGCATTTTCTACCAGTCAACCTGTCATTTATGACTATCTCTATATATCTTCATTTCCAGTCAATAAAAGTTCTCATTTCATATAAATTCACTAAATGTAATTTGAGTATAGAATAGGTATTGCACTAATTATGTAGTACTCGTACTTATTAACTAAGTACCTAGTAACTTTAACGTTATTTTGCAAAGATTTGTTCATTTTGCCACTGAAACAGTGGATTGTAAAATGTTCTATACAGCTGCGCTAATTAGTAATTTTATTTATTATTTAAGTGTTTGTCCTATAAGTGAATACATGTTGTACTTCTTATAAGAATGAAGATTCTTATATTCATTCATTTTAATTTAGGTAATTACCTGTTATAATTTTTTTGGTGCAAGCTGCAATAATATAACATCTAAACTTTGCAGACCCTATTGTCGGGATAGCATATCGATGTAAAATATTGTGCCATAGGCTGATGACTGAAACACGATGGACTAAGTTTCAGTCAACCTTCGCTGTTCTACATTGACTTGAAACCCGGAAATGGCAAATTATTTCCTAATAGAGTACGGCATTCGAATCTCGATAATTATGATTCTGCTTTCCTAAAAATACTTTCTATTAATGAACTCTTTTTGGAAACCTCAAATATTTCCTACTACCTGCGCCGGGCGGTTCTCCCGCATAAGTCTCGATCGCGTGAGAATACTGGGATAAAAAGTATCCTATGTCCTAACCCAGGTCATGATCTACCCATGTGCCAAATTTTATCCAAATCTGTTCAGCCGTTTGAGCGTGAAAGCGTAACAAACAAACAAACTCACTTTCGTATTTATAATATTCGTGGATATTGGGGTTCTAAAATTAATAAATAGCGAAGTATAACTGGGACTGACTTGGATGTAGCGGTCGCCGCATCAAGAAAAAGCGTAGGTACCATCGGGGTAACGCATATCTAAGCAATTTGAAAACAAAATCCTGTGCACACGACCCTTTTTTTTCGTAGGTAAGCGATACTATAGCGGCCGAGCGCTGCAAGCAAGAATAGTCCTTACAGTGTACAGATTTGCATTTCGATATACATCATTAGAAGGTCGAGAAGATAAGTTTTTTGAGGATCATTTAAGTATTTCCCATAGAATACTGCAAAACTTCAAATATAGCTACAATTTAGATTCCCATCTTAACAAGTCTGAGTCCGGATCTAATTGTATTAATGACAAACCTTAACCTAATTTAGTGAATCTAATTATTCAAGAACCTTCCAAGAACACTTTTCTCGGTTGGTTGGAAAATTTAACAGCTGATTGACTTATATTATCAAAAACGTGCAAACATTTTAAGAAAAAAAAAATTGTAAGGATTTACCTACTGATGTAAGGTATAAAAAACATTAAAAAAATGGGTACCTGAATAATTTTTAAATCAAATTATTACCAAAAGTTTTATTCAGCTTCAAAATCAAATACTTCTTTCCTCCTTTTCAGAGAATCTATATTAAAATTGCCTATAACTATATATATATACTTACGTAGTACATACGTCCAACTTGGCGCGCTCGCTTCCTTCAAACGCCAACCCTTTTTACGGACAACACTTGACCAGCCATCGTTGAGCTGTGCTAATTACTGGACAGCGAAGTCCCCATGGACCAAGTTAATTCCCTTATGAACATTACTATTTCATGTGATTTAACTTTTGTTTTGTATGTTTGCACTTAAATGTTTGTTTAGTGTCTACCGATTTAACATAAGAATTGGAAAGAAAAAGGATGGTATGTTTAAAACTTGTGACAGTTTTATTTTTACTAAATTTATTGACTTCATATCCTAATTTCGAAAGAAAAATCGCGCTATCGAAATTTTATAAAGTTCTAGAGTTCTTGTTTGGCCGTGAAGCAAGTATGTACTTACGTAGCTAGAACAAAAACTCAACAAAGTGCGTCGAATCCCTCGCGAGAAAGTCCAAGTCCAAGAAGTATGAAAGGTTTCAAACAAACTGTTTTTTTCCAAAGTCACCCATAAATTGCCTTAAGAAACGTCTCATAAGTTATGTAATTTCAGACGTTTGTCCTCCATAAAACACTAAAGTATCCTCTGCATGTGACATTATCAGTCAAAACTCCAAGTCTAATGTTTCACGTAATCGACTCATTACTCGTACCGATATATGTAGCTACCTATGCTGCGTGGATACTGTTCGAATCCATTTACTTCTCTAAATTATGCGTAAAACGTCCATTTGACGATCTCCCTCTTCCCTCTTATCGCTTGGACAGAACGGGAGCCTCGGGCGGGGGCGCCGGACTAGGGCAAATTGGGGGGTTTACAAACCCCCCCAAGTGAGGGTGTCCGAAGTCCAACCTCACCCTTTAGCTACCCTGAAGTTCCATCTCTCACACCTATAAATTCGGCACACACATTTCACCCCTAGGGAAGGGGGGAAGGTCTATAACGCACCAATCCTTTCGTTTGGCGTGTCACACTTGGCAAGCGCCGGTGACCTCCACTACAAATTAATATTCACAAACGTTTCCGTTACTATCGTTAATCATTGCCGTTTCTGCCAGTGATCTCGCTTATGTACAACACCTTCGAGTTAGGTAGCTCGCCTATGTACCGCTTTGTGTTATTGCTTTTGAGGATCATTCTGAAATATATCTGGTATGGTAGTGGAATTGAAATTCGGTACAACTACAATGCAATGAGATTCTACTACAAAGAAAGACTACAATGTCCGCCTGTCTGTCTTTAGGTTTTATCACAGTATCAGTGGTCACTAAAGTATTTCCAGAAAAAGGTTTCAGGATTTTTTTGCAATCCTCAACGGCTTAAAAATCAGCACAGAATCTGAACGAACCGGAACTTATGAGTTCATATTATTCTACCGTAACTTGGTTGACTTAAAAAGAGCAAATCACAATCAATACTTTAATATGAATATTATGATGCCTAATCAAAGCAATAAATAAAAAATAGAAGGATACAAAACATTATACAACCCAAAATATGTAGATCAGGTACATTTTAACACTGTTTTTCCCCGACTATGACAAAACCAAAGGAGTTATGTAGGTATGTATGTTCATCTGTTCGCTCATAATTCCTAAACTACTCGTCTTATTTTGACAAATGAGGTATGGTTAGAAGTGTTACTTACCTTATACCGCAGGTTATACGCTATATGATGTTTTTGTGACGAACATCAGTTTTCTGTAGGATCTATAATGTGTATTTATAGTAGTTATGTGTGACTTTGATACTGTTATTTTGTGACGCTGTCTTGTTTATAAATACCTTTTTAATTGACTTTTTGTCGTGGTTGGCTTGTTTTTAACTTTCTTTTTTTATCCCAGTGTTCCTTTGTAGAGTTTTGAAAACAATGTTAAATTGTAAAAAAAATTAAAACATGATAAAAAGTTCAAAAGTTCTTTGCTTAAATACTAATACTGAACTCTAATAATAACAAAGTTATGATAGTCCATAATTTAACACATTAGTATTCAGTTAGTTAAGGAAAATGGCAAAACACAGTTACATTTTTATCGTCTTACCACGCGACCTCAGCCCTCTTTGATATACACCGTACAGACCTGCACGATATATATAAAAAGCAATTAGGTACTTATTACTTACGTAGCTACAGATAACATTGATCGCAAGTTACAATTATTTAAAGCAATCATGTAACAACCCATAATAACGTTTACAGTTATGAAAAACTTTTAATAACAACTTAATTGGAACATTCATTAATTTTTGAACAATTATTTATGGCTATTACAATAAATTGAGATGATGATAATCCAAGACGACATGGATTAAATTATGACATTTTAAAGTAACGATTACCTAATTATAATAATATTAATTCATATTGGACTTATTTAAAATCACAAATCTTAAAATTAATATTTGTACTTAGTATAAGAATGACTATCGAATATTTGTACACCATATACTTTGTGGTAGAATGTTTAGAATCAACAAAAATATTAACGTATAAAAATACAAAAGTATTCGCCTTATTTGTTCCAAATTATTAAAAGTTTTTGATATTGAATATTTGTCATAACTATCAGACGTAAAAGAAAAAAAAATTCACGTGTTTTTGAGTTTATATAGTAGCCATTTGATATAGGAGTTAACTGAGTTGCCGTTGTAAGTACATAAAAAACCGGCCAAGTGCGTGTCAGACCACGCACAATGAAGGGTCCGTAGTTGGGATGAATTTATCCCAAAAACAAACTTAACTTTTTAGTTGTAAAAGATGTTCTCCCATACGGAATGTATGGGAAAACATGTTTTAGCAACTGCAAAGTTGGTCGATTATTACTCGTTAACCTGTAAAGCCTACTTAGCTGTGATAGTAATTTTCCTTTTAATTTCATTATATAAACTACTGCTGTGATTTTTTTCACACACCCAAAATCAACCATTTAGCCGGCAGGGGGGGGACACTTGACTCTGAAAAATTAGCACTTTAAAGCTATTATTTCGCAAACGGACCCCTGAATCCAAAAATGGTTTCCACATATAATGTTTTTGAAGGATCTTTCCAATAATACCCCAAACAAAGGGACAGAAAAAAAAAGACATCACCACTTTACGTGTAAGGGAGGTACCTTAATTTTTTTTTTCTTAACCTTACGAAACTATAAGGGTTCCTTGTTTACTATGGAACCCTAAAAATGACACGGTGTATATTGGGATCTTAGTCAGTAGGTATGACGTGCTATTCAATAACGAACGTTATTTTCTCTTCACAAAAATTGTTGTTAACAGCTAACAAACTGTTTAAAGTGCAATCATTTAATCAGAACTACTTCTTTAAGTATTTGTTTACAAGCTTCTGCCCGCTTGAAACTTGTTCTAACATAAAATATCCCAACAAAAACATAACATGTAAAAAAATACAATTCTCGCAACGTAGTTCTTCTACAGCAAAACGTTGTGAGATCTAATGTAAAACCAAGTCGGTTAATTTATTCAGTATTAGTACCTATCTATGGGAGAATCTATCCAACAACTTTATCATAAATTGTTACCTAATTAATTAACTGACAACATTTATAGTGACCAGCATCTTACTGGAATACTTCCTTCCTCCGAGCACGTTTGCTCTTGCGAATCTCCACTCAAGCCAGCCAATAAAGGCAAGAATGAGGTGGGAGCTTTGTTCCTCGTCAGTGTTCACTCCAGCCGGCCAATTAAGGCAAGCCAGAGGTGAGGAACAAGACTTCTCCCGGGAGAAAGGGTCCGTGGGGTTGCTACTGCCCAACAGCTCGCCACATGCTGCCCTGCGGGTTTTTGTATCTCTCTTGGTCTGGCTCCTCATTCCAGACCTGTTCCGGCAAAATAAACTCTACTGGCTCAGGCCTAGAGTTCGGAGCACGCAAGCCCCACCACGACGTCAACGTAGAGATACGGCGGTGGGGTTATTATTATTTTTGTGTATGCATAAATTTAGCCCGCTAAATAGTCCTAATTGAACATTGAACATAGTCCATGTTCAATGTTCAATTAGAACTATTTAAAATGGTAAATTATTGTTATTTGATTGTGTTGCCGTGCGATTGCCAAGTCATTCTATTTATTAAAGAAATTTAGATAGCCTTGGTCAAGAATTGGGCTATCAAATGCAAAAGGAATTGTTTAAATCCGACTGCTGGTTCTAGAGATTAGCGCGTTCAAACAAAAAACAAACTCTTCAGCTTTATTATTCAAACTAGCTTACAAAACAAACACACAAAAATCAAATCTTTTCTCTTTAAAATATTAGGTTAGATTAATACAGATATGAATCGATTATCATATTAGCCGCTCACGTTAAAGTTAGCTTGCTTTGTTAAATGATCTTAGGTGTATTTTAACTACCTCTGCCTACCCGTTGAGTAAAAGCGTGATGTAATGTGTTGACATTTTTAACCTCAATAATTTGTTTAAATTTTAGCTTTATTTTCTGTATTTTGCATGCCACATGGTTAAATATGGTGATACCAAATTATCTAAGTACCATTGTACTGTAGTTCTATTTTCTTAATGTCCCTCGGCAAACTTCGTGTTTCGTCAGTTGTCGAATTTCTATCAGTTGCCCTTTGCACTTGGTGCAGACCGGACGCTCTCAATCGACTTGGAAATATACAGAGTTGTTAATACTCTTTAAACTTAATGTAATTTATTTAAAAAAATGGGAGAAAAGCTGCTAAAGTCACAGGCACGACAGATAGGAAAATAGTTTTACAGCTATACAGTAGTGCTAGTTTTACAGTTATAGTTTTAGTTTTATAATTCACACGAAAATTAAAACAAAACATCAACAAAGTACTTAGTTCTGAATTCAAATTATTTTACACGATAAATCTAATAATTGATGGACATGGAAATTAGCATTCGTTTGTATTCGGAAATGCGATGATACCCGAGGGACATTAAGAAAATAGAAATACTGTACCTATACCAATTTAGATATATTATCTACCTGTTTAGTCTTAATAAAAAGATCACCCAATTAGGCTTGCTTCTTTCACAAATTTCAATTGCAATATGGCAAAAAAGAATATTTATGTTACACGAATTCAACGTCGCTGAAACCAAGTCCCGCTTACATAGGACGACGGTAACGATAGCGCGATTCAGGAAATCGGTCAACGCCATCTATCGAGCTATGTGGGACTATTGGAGCAGTACAACATGTAGACGACATGTTTAGTAAGATACCGTACGCAATTTGATAAATTCTGAGCGAATATGAACTTGTTATTTAGTTTTATTAATTATTTTCGACTAAATAATAACGACCGCACGGATCGAACTACTCTCGCCGTGGTTTGTGGATGGGTGGTTGACCATCCATTCATTACATATCGGGACCCCTCCATGGCTCGGAATGCACGTTATACCGTTGGTCCAAGCCCTCATTAGAAGATCTTTGATAGTCGTGACGGTAGTCAGAAGCCAAAAAGTCTAAAAACCAGTCTTACCAAGGAGTCTCGTCTTACCCAGTAACTGGGTTGCGGAGGTCAGATAGACAGCCGCTCCATGTAAAATAATGAGACTGGAAGCCGACCCCAACTAGTTGGTACAGTTTTTTAATTCAAGAAATATTGGAAATCTTCCCAACAATTGACAGCAATTTCGTTAATAATATCTGTCTACTTTTGTAAAAACTAAAAGATTGATTTCAGAACGTTTTGTTGTTTTTTTTTGTCGGTCCATCGTTATAGATTAAACGACTTTTTTTTAATCACGCACCGTTTCACTAAATCACTAGTCTTGTGAAAACTATACTTTACGATATTTTTTCTGCGTAGTCGTCAGTGATTGTCAAAGTTTTACGCTAAGGTTGCTTGTCAAATAAGATTATTTCATAGTGTCAGCATACCAATCAGAGATAATTAAACAGCATTGTTATATAATAATCTACCTGATAAGATAACCGGAACTTATCCGGAGGTCTCCTCATGCGTAGTATAAGCCATAAAACTACAATTTTTATCAAGCAGTTAGTTATTTGTTTCTAAAACTACTTCAATATTGCCTTAATTCGTATGTCGTCTAGAATGTGAGAAAATACTAGTTCGATGTATAGGTATTATCCATCTTGTAATTGATACACAACCCAAAGATTGTATGGCACTTGCACGTCATAAAACGACAATGTCTATTTGTCTATGTGACAGTTTCAAACTTAGTGAAGCTTCAATGGGGAAGGCAACTGTCAAAATGGCGCTGTCGTAGCTAGTTCCTTAAACAAACTAATAATACAAGACGTGAGGTGCTGAGGTAGATTTATATTTTTTTTCAAAAATGACGCTGTTTTGTGTTCTTAAATACTCCGAAATTGGAGTCCACCTTTTTCGGAAAGACCCTAAAATTACTATTATAATATATAATTACTATTTTAAAAAGTTATTACAAAAAATATTTAAAGTTTTAATTTCTGACACTTTCCACGTCAAAAACTAGATATAAAATAATAAAATCACCGAAAAAAAACGAAATGGTGAATTAAAACCAAACTCATGAATGAACACGAAATAGAATGAATTAATGAAATGTCAAATTTATTGTACAGTTTATGGTACAGCTTTGACCGACCTTCCCCATTTACTGGGAATTGTAGTCAAAAGTGGTAAAACCAATACGAAGTTGACTATACCTATCAGTTTATTTTAAAACCAAAACTAGGGGCTCGTGGATAAAATGATAACAGCCGCACGGGTCGAACAAGTACGCTTGTTGTGGTTGGTTCGTGGATGGGTGACCATTTATTGCATATGACCTTCGTGCGTCGGAAGCCCAAAAGTCAGACAACCAGTTTTAACAATGGGTATCGTGTTACCCAGTAACTGAGTAGTGAAGTTTAGATAGGCAGTCGCTCCATGTAAAATGCTGGTATTCCGCTTCATCCGGTTAGATTGGAAGCTGATCTAAACATAGTCCAGAAAAGGCTAGGCAGATTAACAAAAAAAAACAAAAAAAAAACTTAAAACAAAAAGTTTGAGAGCCGCTGGATAAAGTAAGGGTGGCGCCAGAATGCCGGCAGGTTCGCGGGCAGGTATTCAACGACACCATGGTGTCGCCATGACGTACATTAAAGTATCTTTACTGTCTATTGTCCAAACAATTTGCTGTAACTAAATACTACTCCACCAAGAAAACTAGACAACTTTCGATAATCAAAGTAATATTCATTGTATAAAGGATGTTGGGCGATTATCCTTTTATTTTTTTATCTTTTTCTAACCTAACAATTACTTTTTGTTAATTCACATATATGATAACTACGACATCCTATAGTTTTAACCAATTTAAACCTAAACCGTCTCATTACAAAATGGGTTTTAACCCAAACCTTCGAGCCAGTTATTGTGTTTTGAATATTATTCCGACGAACGTAAAGTTCTTAATACCAAATTGGCAGCCTAGATCTTACCAAGCATGGGTTCGATTCCCAAGTTGGGTAATTATGTTGAATTTTGCTGTGACGTACTCTTAAGGCGCAACTAGTCGATACTTTGTCCATACAAATTTCGGGGGGTTTTACTCCACTGTTACACATTGTACATCCAAAGTAAAACATGAAATCGTTTTGTCTTATTATTAATTTTGTCTGTACAGAAGCAGAATAGTAAAAAAAAAGCAATTAAAAAGTTATGAGCCAACAAAGATTCGTTTTTCCTGCTAATTTTAACGCAACTTTGGGAATAAATAAGTAATAAAAGAAGTATAAAATCTCCAAAACAAAGCTCGTTCCGACAAAGCTCAATTGTCGCAGATTATAATAAACTTCATTCGTAATTGATTTATGCAGTAGTTTTTTCATAAAACTCCACCTTCCAAAGGACTTTTCGTAATTTTTTACGCGCTCGTTTTACTAAAATCGTTCTGAACGGTGTTTGTGTGCGTGCGAACTAGAGTTTGCGCATGTAGACCAGCGTCTAACTGCTCATCACTGATACTATCTCTGTCGGACACGATGCCAGGTGAGATAGCGTGCTTTTTGACCAAGCCCACCAATGAGTTCGAGCCCGTGACTAGTTCAACCTTAACAGCTTCTTCTATCAGCGGGGCCTAGACAATCGCTTTCAAAGCGTTTTGTATTTCTACAATGACTTTTCACAGGATTGATCTATGCTTAATGTCAACCCAACACATTTTTATACTTTTCTATCATCGTTATTATATCGCTGATAGAATGTTACTTTATCTAGGCTCTTTGCAATACCTACCTTGTTAAAACCAAAGATAAACTTCCTAGAATACCTTTACAATTAAGCTTTTGCATAGCTTTTATCGCGGGTTTTGAGCGCGGCGACCGAATCAAGAAATTTCGTAACGTAACGAAAATAAAACCTAACACCCCCCACTCCGCCTACCATGTGACAACGTTCCCATGGACAACGTGATGTTGTCATGGGAACTTAATTTTTGTTTTATGTCATCACGTCATTATCCCAAGTGTAGCGTTGACAAATAGGAAGTATGGAGGTTACAAATGCTATGCAATAGCTTTACCGTGGCACACATTTTTTTTATCATACTTAACCATCTGGAAATGAGTTGCCTTGGGCAACCTGGAAGTCTTTAAACAGACTCCGGACCCAGGTTGGCGGAAGCAAGGAAAACCTGTTTAGGTGGAGATTCATAGAAGACTGATAAATATATAAGACATAATAAATACTCCGACTTGGAATGTAAATGTGGTGCTGTGTCACAAACGAGGGGTCACTTAGTTACTTAATGCACGCTTAGCATGACCACAATAGAAACGGGTTTTGTCAACGAAAGAATAGACAAAATGACAGATAAACAATCACAATCTGTCATTTTGTGTGTTCTTCCGTCGACAAAACCCGTAGAAAACCCGTTTCTATGGTTCTCATGCTGCGTGTCCTGTCAGCTGCACGTTACAGGAACTGACGGACGCTATCGACGGCGCCAAACACGTGGCCGATTGCCATTGACACGTTAGATCATAATTACTTACTAAGTTATTTTGTGTAGGTTTAAAAATATTTATTCTCAAAAAAGACACAAAGTCACGAGAAAAATGATTCTAAAACAAAATATAAAGTTCGTCACAATCAGTGTATCAATTATGATAAAAAGCCTTCCAATGTATTTAGTTTTTAGAAAGGTTGTAATTTGCGATTAAATACTCAGGTTATTGGAGTCTTGAATGAGTGTATTTTTTATACATGAGGTTGTTTTGTTGTATAATTGTATTAGGAGGACATTATAGTAACCTTCTTCAGAAAGGTTGGTGATGTTCTTCCGAAAGGTCAGGTGCGTAGTACTCTCGACCGGCGTAGGTCAGGCGCGTAGTACTGTCAACCGGCGTGCGAGATGTATGAACGTAAACGAGGCAAAGTGTGTAAGGTGGCGTCCTATAGTTTCTGCCTACCCCCATGGGAAGAAGGAGTGAGGTTATGTATGTATATATGTAATTGTGCGCTATCAAAAGTAATGTGTATTTAATATCTGTGTTCAAACAACGCAAGACAAAATTAATTGCACTGCTTATGATTCCGTCGAAATACATCAGATGGCGTTAGTATTAGCGGAGAAATTATATCATAACAATGACACTCTGTTTCTGTATTTAGAATTGGGAGTTGATAAGTTCTCAACTTCAAATTCTAAATTCAGAAACCGGGTGTAAGTCAGTATAAGAAGTAATGAATAAAAAAATGAGTACTTTTGTGATGATTATTTATTTAGTTTTTTTTTTCATATTTATGATAATTAGTTATAATATAATATTTATTAATAAGACTCGTAAATTATCAGTACGTTTATGTTTATTTTAAGTTATATAAATTATTATCAGTATGCTTGGGTTATCTTATAGTTTAACTTTTTTAGGCGACATAAAAGGTATCCCAGAGTGACACAACAGCCAAGTCGATATTATAAAAATCCTAGTAGACAATTTCATGATGCTTGATTTTATTACTTTTTATTTTGTAGGTCTTCTTGCTTTTCAAAGTTCGCTTCTTCTCTTTTTCCGGCTTCTCAGTTATGTTTCGATCAGATAACTTGAATGTTTTACAAAGCAGCGTCACTTTAGACCCCCCTGATAAATTCTCGTCCACTGATTTTATCGAATTCGTCAAAAGGTATTTCGTTGCTAAATGGTTACTGTACCTATTTGCAAAAATATCTTTCTTTATTATAGCATTTTCTTTAAACGATTCCGACTTATCTGTGAGACTTTCTTTTTTAATATCTTCATAGTCCGATGATGAACTGTTGGTGTAATTACAAACAACATCGACTCTAATTACTTGAACAGTCTCAGGGCTTTGAGCTCGGGATATTGTAAGACTTTTCCTTTTTCCAGTTTTTTGATAAGTAATTTTCGCGTTTTCTATAGTTTCAGAGACTTCTCTAATTTCGTCTTTTATTTGTGTCTTAGGGACTTTTTTTACGTTACTCTTAATTTTGGATTCAGTTTTCCGCGACGTTTTCGTTTCATCTGTGTTAGTTTCGAGTTGCGTTACTTTAGTCTCTTTGTCTTTGCTAAATCCTCGCAGGTATACGCTGGAATTTCGAGACGCAGGTCTTGATCTGTCAGTACTGTACAAATACTTTATGTATTCGTCGAAGTAATAGTAAGTTAACTGTGATGATCTGTCATCATCACTTAATTCATCTTCGCTAACAGCTTGTTTGACGAACATTCTATGTTTGTTTCCATTGGTATTTTTCTTATATTTGAAGCTGGTTCTTGGCCGGCTTGTTTGGTCAACGTCTCCTTGGAATTTCAGGGTCTGCACCGTGAGGACCATGTCTTCGGTATCTTGCTGAGCTCGGACGCTGTCGAGGGCATCAGAGAGTTCTGCACTGTTCAGGTTGCAATGGAATCTAAGCCGAAAGAAAGAACATGCATTTACGCAGAAACATGCAATAAAATATTAAACATACATATTATGCGTATCAAGTCAAACAAAAATTTTAAGTTTGCTGTGTTAAAGGATTAAAAAACCTTTTTTTTTTATCATTTCTTTGAACATTTGAATATGAAGTAAAATGAAGAAAAGGTACAATAAAATAAATCATGCTAATAACAATATTTTAATATCGTTTTCTAAGTTAGCAAGACTTAACCTAGACCGATATTTTGGGTTGTTCGGAGGCATTGTTTGGTTTGAGAGGATTGTTCTCGGGGAAGCACGAGATATTGGCAGAATTGTAGGGTGCTTAATAAATTCTATGTGTGATCAATCGGAGTCATCATCATAAGTCTTGCCCAGCCATAAACGGGTCATATTCCAGTCAATATTGATGTACCCTACCAAGGTGCCTCTAAGAGTATTTTTATATTGAACACATGATTAAGTCATAGGTACAAAAGGACAGAAAATGGTGCAGATTTCCTTGTTCACAAACAAAACTAAAATTTGAGAACAGACAGCTAGAGAAATGGACAGTGGTGCCGATTCTCTTGTACACCGAACTAAACTAACTAAACTATCACTAAAATTCCTTACTTTTGACTATGAGAATCTTAAAGCTATTCTGCAAAATAAATTCTCTAAATTTAAAAATAATTTTGACACATCTAAATCGAATTTGACAATCGCGACTCCACACGTGATACCTAACCACGTGATCTTTTTAGAGCCGGAGGCGCGCAGGGGGGGCAGCCTCGTCGTGTTTTGTATGGAATTTTTCACTTTTTGTATGGAAAATAAGAAAAATGATTACCTACATGTAGAGTGTTAAGGGTTTAAGAGTTTTATAAAGGGGGTCGAAATTTTCATTATTTTTGCGATTGGACACACCGTTTTCGAGATATAAACAAAAGAAAAAAAAAAAGATTCAGTACTGTTTTTGCATTTGAAGTCGAGGTGTTGGTGTGAATTTATAGTTCATGACAACCAATTTTATTCCACACGTTTTTAGTCGCTATTAAAAATAGTCAGATTTAGTTAGAAAATCTAAATTTTAGATGAAAAACGTCAAATTCAGAATAGCAAAAATGTTATTTTCACTAAACTAATATCTCGTTGCCATCTTAGTGCTGTCAAACTAAAATATAGTTATGTTGTGTCACTTTAGTCTATTTCAGAATGGGAAATCGTCGTTTGACAGGAATAAACTAAATTTTGGTGATTTTTAGTTTAGTTTAGAGGCATTTGTGACAAGAGAAGGCTTGTGCAGACCAGCGCGACAAGGCGCGCGACACAAAGACACCGCTCGTCGCGCGACGAGCGGTGCCTTTGTGTCGCGTCGCGTGTCGCGCCTGTTTGAAGGGGCCTAGAATCGGCACCAGTGACCGTAAGCAGTGACACTAAATATGTATGATCGTTGGCCAAACCAAAACATTGTGATGGGTGTAAACTTAATTGTGTTTATCTATGATCACTGTCTGTCATCACCTTTTCTTTTTGCCTAGACTTTGGTTATTTTTAATGTTTGTGTCAAAAAAAAAATATAGCTCGTATTATAATAATTTGTCCGTCTCTTTCTTGGTTTATAAGGAGTAAAAGTTGGAAATAGCACCAATTAAGTTAAGTTTGTGAGCAACAGAATTGGCACCATCTATACCTGTCAAAAATATCAATCCATCTAGGATCTTCTTCGTGCTGAGGGTTTACCAGCCTCTTCTGACAATATCTCCTTGGTTTCTCAACTAAAGTGGAGTTCTCTCTTTTCATCTTGCTCTTGGCTCTTTGTTGTAAATGTAGTCTGGCACATTTCATTGTTTTCTGTCTGAAATAAAGTCAATAGGATATATATTTTTATTATACTTAGCTTTTTCTCGCGGTTTAGTTCGCGTGGTTGTCGGAAATTATACAACGTGAATATTCTACCGGGATAAAAAGTATCCTATATTTTAACCTAGACTGTGGTCTATCCGTGTGCATCCAAATCTGTTCAGCAATTTAGGCATGAAAAGGTAACAGACAGACAGAATTACTTTCGCATTTGTTATACTGCAGATCCTCTAATCAGCGACGTTTACACGCTAATATATGCAGCCGAGGATAATATACAGTTTCTGGTCTATCCCTTTGGTTTGTGACTATGACATCAAATTTACTAATTTTATTTTATATTATGAGTTGTTGACACTATTCTGTAGAAAATAATTTCTAATTTGGACTGTTAATTATTTGATTAATGGATAAATTTATAATTATTTGATACCTACTCATATTTTTACGCCGTTAATGCAAAACATGACTGTGATATAATTTATTGTAACATCTTGCATGCCATGTATGTGTATACTCATAAGTAATTAATTTCCCTGACTTTACTACTCATGATTTCAAGTAATAAGTTAACCTGCACAATAACCCACTGAATCTTACATGAACTAACTCCAAAGATAACTAAACTCGTGTTAACTGCAGTTCACAGGTAACTCAAGGTCAAATCAAAACAGTATGAATTAATTTGGCTTTCGTGATTAAGTATCTACTGTTGGAAATTTTATTGTGTTTATGATATTTAGTATTGTTTGTAAGGCTCTCAAGTACCGCCAGGTATCAAGGACGAGCACGGAACGAGTGCGCCCAAACAGTATACCATGGGGTTTATTGGCTTTCATATTTGGTAACAACGCGATTCGTATGTAAGCAATATTATATTTTGGGCTCACTATTTCGGTACTACGTGTAATTTCGTGCAAGCTAGTTTCGTTTATAGATAAGTTGAAATATACGAGTTATGTTAGTTAATAGATATTTTCTTTTGCATTTTGTTGTATTTTTTATATGGAGGGAGCTTTGTGTTCAAGTGGCTTGTGGCTAGGAACTCCATCCGTCGGGATTTGTCCGGACATGTCCGGATTTTTGGTCATCCGTCCGGACCACAGAACAGAAAAAACTTTCTGTTCTGTGGTCCGGACTATGTCCGGCTTTCTCATTTATCCGGATTTTTCGATTTTAGGGGATTTTCTTTAAAAAGATAAATGATTACGGAAAAAATTAAAATTAAAATATTAAATATCCGAACTTTTTTGCAAATGTCGGGCTTTTTGTTAGGACTTTTCAAATTTCAAAATATTTTATTTCACATAAACCTAAACAAGAGCACTTCTGAAATTTCAGAAGCTAGGTGCACGGTTCCAATCGGTCGCTTCGCTTCCGAAACAGTAACCCTACTTGTGGCTAAATTATAACACTTGAACGGGTCGATCGAGGGTTAAGCTACGCTTGTCGCGGTCGGTTCGTGGATGGGTGGTCATTAGATATCGAGACCCCTCCGTGCCACGGAAAGCACGGTAAGCCGTTGGTCCCGGCTGTCATTCATATATCTTTGACAATCGTTACGGGTAGTTAGAAGCCCAAAAGTCCAATAACCAGTTTACCAAGGGGTATCGTGTTACCCAGTAACTGGTTTGTGGAGGTCAGATAGGAATTCGTCCATGTAAAATACTGGTATTCAGCTGCATTTGGCTAGACTGGAAGCCGACCTCAACATAGTTGGGAAAAGGCTAGGCAGATTGATTTAGGGAGCTTTGTGTTGCTAACAACATAGTATAAACCCCAGGCAGAATCAAACAAAAATGAGTTACAGCATTTCTAAGCCATGTAGCCATCAGACCAGAGAGTTGCTTGCGTAAGAACCTATATTACATAATTATTACGCATAATATGTTTGAAAATATCAACGATAATTACGTTATGGGGAAATCCACCACTGCACTGTTCGCTTGTCCTGTCGTCATAACCCATGGTTTTTGCTATGAATTTAATCAATCCACAAATAATTCCCATTTTGATTTACAAAAAAATATACAGGATGTGGTGTAAATAGAAAAAAAGTTTTAAAAACTTTTCCAGTTAATGCAAATTCTATTATAATATTAACTGATTCCATTATTTAAACAAAAGTTATACCCACCTAGCTATTTCTATTAAAAAAGAGCATAATTAAATAAATACACAATTTCATTTACTATGTGAAAACTATTCTTTTAAAATCCGTTATTATTTTAAAAGACGAGATTTCACAATTTTTTAAAAATAATAACGGCAAAATATGTCTTATAATGCCGACAAATTTTAAGAAATGTATTGTCTAAAAATAAATAAAATAAATTAAGTGTTAAGCTCAAATTGGCAATTGTACCGTCAGAAGAGACTTCGCGGGACGTTTTGTCATTCTTTCTTAAGACTATTGTCTAACATCTATTCATTTTGGAAGCAATTATGTTTGAAGATGTTCCTCTATACCCGTCCTTTTCACACCTCTGGATTTTAAATGGCAGATTAAAGTGAGACAGATGCTATACAGGGTTTTTTCTAAAAGTATTGATAAAGGAACTACAATGTCGGCAGGATGGTGTATTTGATCTAGCAACGTAGCGGTCCACATGTTCTTGGGAATGGCTTTGCCAACGATGCAAAAAAAAAGTTTCTTTCTATTTTTGTTATCCACTCAAATAGTTTTGATCATTGGAAACTGCATAATGCATAGCAAATTCGTAAAATGATTTATAAAAGCAATGTAACCGTAGAACTATGCGTAATTTTTGCCCAGAGTTATTTATGAATACAGTGTGATGTCCTGACCCAGTTCGATAAAAATTAACAAGTTTGCTACATCCATAAACATTAATGCGGAAAAAAGTTTCCTGAAAAAAATTCAAATATAGCTTAATCGTGACTTGACGGAGTCATTATCATCGCTTTGCATAATTACAAAACCGAATATAAACACATTTAGCCCTAACTTACCGGCTGCCATAAACTATACTTTTTAAGTCGAATGTCAACCTGTCACGCAAGCGTGTACAACATAATCAGCCTTGGATGTTGTGCGTTTTGTCGTAGCGTCAATTTTTTTCACGTCGTATTGTAGGAAACGCGTCTAGAGACGTCGGACATAAAATGACAGGACGGCTTTATCTGATATCGACTACAGTTTACAATACCGATTTGAATAATTTGTTCAGTGGCGTTCCTTATGAAATCCTTGGGAACCTTTGTAATATGATACAATTATGCATATTGATAATTTATGTTTTGAATAAACCTAGATTTGCAATAGAGCCAAACAATAGTGCACCAAGATCGACAGCAACGTATCAAATTTACAAAGTCACACTATTCAAGTCTCGCACACAACGCCAAAATAATAGGCACAGCTGCTAGACAAGACGCACACACACACCGAAATCGGTGCATCGCACACGGACATCTTGGATAACAAAAAATGCATTATTATTATCCTAGTACAAGGACACGACAATTCACGGAAATATCAACGCTAAATTCTGAACATTAACGGTGAGAATAGAAAATCACCCGTTTGTAAAACGATTAACTTAGATTCCATCCAGAACCCGAAAATTTTAGGGAGAATTCATTCCTTGTAGTAAGGAAGATAAAGTTGAATTTCGTGTGAGATGCGTTGAGGAATTTAAGTTTCATAATTATTGAAAAAAAAGCTACGTATCTTATAGGCGCCAAATGCACGTTGCATGGCCTACGATACGAATACGATTTCTGTTGAATTTTGTGAGCAAACCCGCGCGCGTGACTGTGTCCTGCACATCAGTTATTAGCTGCGATTTTATATTGGAATTATGCACATTCGGAATATTTATGGGTACAAGCTTAAAATGCTGGGCACGTAAATAGGGCCACATTTTTGTCTTGCTATGTGTCCGGATCGTGCGAAGAGCAGTTTATTTGTATTTTTAGTTTATTTATAAATACAGAGCGGCCATTTGTTGGGACTTTATTATCGTGTATTGCCTTTATTTAGGTTAGGTATGCATTGATTTTTACGAATTGGAAGATTCACCTTGCGTTTTGCAACATTTCACTCGGATTCAATTCCTGTATTTTTTTTATATTTAAATATAGAGTACCTCAGTATATATAACACTTAGGGCCTGTTTCACCACCTCCGATTAGGTTCTCGTTAACTTACTTTTCAGATAATATCCTACAAATTCTGTTCCATTTTTGAATTTATTCGGTAAGTAGTGGCTATTCGGACATCGTGAAATAGGCCCTTACATAATTTAAAAGCTAACAGTCTTAAAATAAAAATATGTAAAGGTATATAAAAAAGGTAATATTGAATTAAAAACTCTTTCGACAAAAATATTTCTTCGATAAAGTCACCCCGGTAATCAACACCGATATCAAACAAAACTACGTCCAAATTCCTATCTTCTCGGTTAAAACCGATGACTTCTAATCGTGTTACTGTAAGATGACTTTTGTAGAAACTCAAAAGTTTTGAGAAAAGCTCAAAAACTTGAACAATGGACTTGACCAAAGTGTTTAGATGTTTTGATTTAACAATTTGAACTGAAGCTCGTTTTGTTAAGAACGAGGTTTAGTTATTTAAAATCCTAGAGAAACAATAGAAGCTTAGTTGTTAGGCAGAATCACTGTTGTTTAAAAAAAATACTGTTGGAGTTCAGAGTTTTTTTTAATGAATGGTTTTATTACTTTGTTTTTAACTACTAATATTGTATGGCCAGCGTTAAGAGTTTATACTGCCATTTTTACAGTTGACTCAATATCAACATACTTTTATCAAAATCAAATCATTTATTCAAACTAGGGTGAGAATCAGCACGTCAAAATTACATAAGACAGTCCCCCAAAACGCCCGCCCATCACCACTTCCTAGTGCTTTAGCTGGGAAGAAGAAATTTAGTGGCGCAACAAACTCCCCAGTGAGTAATGTTCTGTGTACTCACTTTTCCAACGCTACTAACTACCTAGTACGCTAAACTGTTTTTAGGGTTCCGTACCCGTAGGGTGCCAAACGGAACCCTATTACTAAGCCTCCGCTGTCTGTCTGTCTGTCAGCGGGCTGGCTGTATCTCATGAACCATAATAGGTAGACAGTTGTTTGGTTTTTTTATGTTGTAATGAATATAAAACTTTGATAGCTACTTATTAAAATATTTGTTAATTGTTTCACCATTATTCGACCTAATCCTAAGTACGTAACGCCACTGAACATTCCATCCAACGTTTAAAACTCAACATAATAACGGCAATTATATAAAAAATATCTTTGTCTTTTCTCCACTTGAACTTGTAAACAACAACTTCGACACAGAATACCCACACTACCCCACATCCAAACCTTATAACCTGTTTCTCTAAACTGACCTTATTACACTTGCCCCTGTCCGATCAAGTTGACCATACAATACAACCTGCCACGGGGTCAGTGTACAAAAGCAGGTCAAAATAAAAACGTACCTATTGATTACTACCGCATCCTAATCTCCAGTGCTTCGCGATTATCATAACAAAAGGATACCCCCCGGACTCAAAAAGGAACAAGGTATACGCCTACCTTCTTGTTTTGTTATAACTATTTAGTTTCCTTGATTTATGGGCTATGCAAGTTTGGGGCTAAGTGTGGAAAAAAGAAGTGTCGTTGTTTTAAGTTAGGAGAAATTATAAGAAAGCTGAATAGCTGATCGTTTCGCCACGGCATAAATTACTTAGCACTAGTAAGAAAGCCGACCGAATGTCGGTGATAACAAAACCAATTTATGCTGCCCTTGATTTCTATTTCAACTCCGCTAATAAGCTAGGCCAGCTCAAATTCAAAGTGTTACCACTGACATGCGGTCGACTGTACCGAATTGACCTTGAGCAGACGAAAGGAAAGGAGAGCAGTATTGGCCGAATGTAACAGCCCCGACTTACGAGTAGTAGGCGTTTTACTTTGTGTAAATAATTTCATCACCACTGCTCTCAAAACGGTGAAGGAATACAGGGTGAGGAAAGCGGCACGACCTAGAACCAAAAATTCTAAAACAAGTGACATCTACCAACCCGCACTGCGCCCGCGTGGTAGATTATAGCCCACTCCCTCTCGAAAAGAGGAGGCCTGTGTCCCAGCAGTGGGAACATTATAGGCTGATTTTATAAACGAGAACTGCAGAATTATTTACTTCATCATACCATCTAATTTTCAGTCAGAAATATAGAGTCGTACATCATTATTTCCACTACCCTTCAATAATTACCCGACCTTGCGAAACAGATGACTTATCTTGTACCTAAGTATTATTACTCTAAAAGAGTTCCCATACCCTGTAATGAACCAGTTGTTCTTTAAGATCATTTATTGTGACGTTGCATGAGACGTGCATCAATGGTGATTATTTCTATAGAAAATACACCGGCACCGGGGACCCCTTGCCCTAAAATCTATCGGCGACCAGACAAAGCCGGCTGCGCGAATATGTAGCGACGCTCAGTAAATAAAGGGATGATATATTGTGAAGATTGATGTGATTAAAAAAAACCATTTCCCTTAGTGCTGTCAAGGTGCATTCTTAGTAGGGATGTCATGATAGATATCGGTATGGTGAATATCGATAGTGATTTGATGTGGTGGTAGTTATCTACTGTTTACTTTTTTATTCATAGAAAAACGTTGCTACATGTTAAAATTCCAGTCCCACAAGATGGACCGATGACCTTGTGAAGGCCGCAGGAATCCGCTGGATGCGGACGTCTTTCGGCTGATATGAATTAATGTTAAAAATTCATCTTCATCATTATCAGAACTTGCAAGTCGAACACTGCGAAAAAGTCTCCCAAAAGTTACTTGATATTTATTGCCAGAAATAAACTCATTAAACTACAGCTGTTCTGCGAAAGGTTATAGGTCAAATTAACTGAGCTGATTTAAACTAGGCATATAGGTAACTTTCAAAATAATTTTTATTTTCAATGCTGTCATAATTTTAGAATGAGATACAACTGAATAGAATTTCATAAACAAACAGATTAAATGCTTACTTGAGCTTAGTAAAACATTTGAAACTGCAAAAAAATTCATTAAAATATACTGAAGTATATTTTAAATCTCTTTTTTGATGCATGGTAAACTTATGGGCAGAATAAAAGTTCTAAACGAAGTATCCAAGTTATTCATATGAAGATTACATCGATATCGATACTTCCCTAACCTTTCGATACATCCCCATCAAAACTCAGGTGAAGGTAATCGTTGTGGGAATTATAACTCCTGTCTCACATTAGTGTATAGTGCTGTCTCTTTCATAAATTGTTCTCTAGACATCCATGATCCAGCTAGCAAGTTGAATGCGTCTGCGACAGACATTTCAATGGCGTTTCTGGTGCATGTGTATTTGATACAAATAATAATTGAGGAACGACTTGTATGAACAAATTTTTAATACAGACCTTTTTATTGCATGCTATTAGCTTAATAAAATTACATTCTTTTTAGTTGGAGTTTTGTAAGTTAAAATTGATAAAATGTTGCCGACAGTTTTTAATAAAAATTACATATTCCAACATTTTTATACTTGTACCTAAAAAGCATAGATAGTTAGAGCTAAGTGCCTGCTACACGGTCGCCAACCGCGTCCCGACAGAGGTGACCTTGGTGGTTTATAACCGTGTAGATTGTGTTTTATGACCAAATTTCAAACAGCTCTGCCTGTCGCCAACCAAGGTCACCTCTGTCAGAGACGCGGTTGGCAGCCGTGTAGCAGGCACTTTATAGATAGTGCCATCCAGTAGGACGCGCCCCACTCCTGTTCCTAATCGCTTAAAGTAAAACTTACAGTACAGTAATCGCGTTTAGGGAGTTGAGTGGGGCGCGTCTTCGTGGAAAGCACTGCCTATATGGTTACATTTTCGAATGAATATTAAAATACGAGCATATAACAATACAGTAAAAAAAAGCTAAAGATAATAATCACAACGGCATAGGCCACTGTAAGGCGGCCCACGATTACCGGTGGACATTTACGGGTTGACAAAATTGTTATAAAGCTAATGACCAATATCTTTTCACTCAATAGAAAATAGTTAATCTAGCTTGTTGACCCGAAAACCACGTGAAATAGACTACTGACCGAAGTATTATGAATCAATTGACCATCTTAATTAGGGTTGGCCGAAATACTTATTTTACGGGACACGAAATCTCAATGCGTTATAAATTCAAGTGGTGGCCAAACTGAAAACGTTGGGTTCGTCAGGAAATGTCGGCTACTTGACTTTTTAAATACATATTTTACGGTATCATTTTTATGTATCATCCATATATTCTAACGTTTTTTAAACTTTTCTTAGAGAAAATATTTTTTTGTTGTTGAAATTATTGGCAGTTAATAAAAACACTAGCAATACTAATGCACAGGAGTATTTTAAAATTATAATTAATATAAATTCTAACTTCGAAATTGAACACGTGATTTTTTCAAACAAACTAAATGGTAGCGGTGGGCCGACTATGGATTTTGCCCATCTTTGACTAGATATTTAAGTGACTGATCTATTAGAAATAATTAGATATACGAAGTTCAATTTACTGTTATATTGTCATCTGCACCTTGTTTGTATAACTTAAAAAACTCGAAAGGTTAATTCGACATAATTATCGATTGATGATTTACTGTAGATTGGTCTTATTACTATGCTCAACCCTTTTTTGCAAGAATGTATAACAAAAAACCTTGTAGTATTACTATAAGCGCGTCTCCAGTTAAGGTAAAATAAATAATGATTAATTTAATCTTGTTATTAGTCATCTAGACAAACATCTAAAAATAGCAAGACAATGTTCTTGGCCCTTGGGGCACGCTACCGGTTGAACAGAAACATCAATTCAAAGATCATTTAGTTAATAGATTTTATATGTAAGTTCGTTTTTCGTTTACTTTTACGTATTAGTCTTGTAGAATCTTAAAGTCAAGTACTTAGATTCATACATACAGATCACCAAAGAAATTATGGATGGACTGTTTGAAAGATGATATGATTAGAAAGGGGGTGACTACTGAGACGACGGTTAGTAGAGAAGTGAAAGAAAGAGTGCGCCAACCCCACGTAAATTGGGATGAGAACAAGATAATGATGATGATGATGTGCATTTACATTTAGTGACTGACCGATGCGACGGTATGAATGACTGACTTAACCTTTGGTTTCCTAAGCGGTGAACGGTTACATTACGGCTGTCCAAATATAGAGCATTTTTTGACACCTTAACGTCAAATACTGGTGAAAAGGACAGATTTTCATGACGGCCGTTAGTATGACGGAACCGCTTTCCTAGGAAACCATAGCTATAGCGAATAACATACAGCCTAAGCCAATATCACAATCATGTCTTAAAATTTTTGGTTCTAGGACATGCCGGTTTCCTCACGATGTTTTCCTTGACCGTTTTTAAAAGTTATGTTAACTTTATTATTTTGCTATATGTGTACCTGTAGGTACTAAGTGAACATTTTCCTCATAAATGTCGATACACGTATCATAGATGCTATTTCACGATAAAGCGAGTGATTCATGGGTTCATAACACGAGACTACTTCAGAACATATGCAGTGATGAGTTGATGACATGTTACTTTAAGCTACACCCTTTTGTGATTGAGGAGTCAAAAGCTATTCGTTTTAATAGATTTATATGGATATATATTTATACAACTGCTCAGCAAGAAATAACTTAAAAACTAAAAAAGAAAGAAAAAAGCAAAGAAAAATAAGGTAGATACGCAGTGGCAGCCCGCGAAATTCAAATTTTCTTACGTTTTTACGCAATTCGCAGGTCCGTGTCAGGTTGTATCTTGATCAAAATATGATTTGCGATCATGAAAAATATACATAACGAATAATAATCATTACAATAATTAATACATCTCTCTAAGATAGATTTGTTCCATTAAGAACTTTTCCCTAAGAGTTTTGTTCTTATGGAACAAAATTTATTAGGTAAAAAAATAAAAATACCTGCTAAAAATCAAAACCAATCTGCCTAGCCTTTTCCCAACTATGCTGGGGTCAGCTTCCTAACAGCTTTATTTACATGGATTTCAAAGAAAAAGTTTGAAGTTTTTTATGACTTTGAAAGTGGAGTACAAAACTGTTGAAAGCTTAATACGATTACACAAGCCTGCGAATATTTTGGGGAAAGTTAATCTAAAAAAATAATACTCTTCTCTTTCCAGTTAATATATAAGGGCTGTTTAAACATGAAGCTCAAACTAAACAGAGTTATATTTGCTTTAACTACAGTTCTGCGAAACTGCAAACACTACTTAAACAATTAACAAATTACTACATGTTTAACTAAACTGCCGCTCGGTGCAGTAACGTTAATTTTAACAATAGACTAGATGTTCGGCACCTTTGTCGGTCGCCTTTGTTGACATCAAAGGGGCCGCTCGATACGCATGTTTACCTTGGAGGCATTAAAATCGATTTCTATGTGAAATATATTAGTCGCAAATTGATCGGCAAATGGTTGGTGACGTCATTGGGGTGTTAAACGTTTTATGAGGTCAAGAAAGGATTCATGTCATTTAGATTAGGTTATGTGACTATTTCAGGCATGAAGATACAAGTATAAATACGTAAACTGGATTAATTCAGCCCTCGTGTGTTTTTTTAATTAAGTCTGACCCTGTAATTAAGGGTTTATTAAATGTGGTATATTATTTATGTTCTATGTTTAAATATATATTCTTTCTAAGGATTCTGACACTCAATCTAATCCAACTTTGATCGTTAGGTACAGTAAGCGCTCAAAAGTGCATGAGCACGCTAAGAGTCGTATTGCTGTGAACACGCGGTATAGCTCGTACATTTGTATGTGTAAGCAACACGATACACACACCACAGATAACGCAGTTTTGCGCTACACGAAACAACAATATATTTCCGTCGCTTTAAACATGCTAGCACACACGCACTATGCGCGTGAACTTGACCAGTTAATGGCATTGCTAAAATTCGATAGTAACTTAACAAGTGCAGATAGCAGAAAGCGTTAAGCGTTGGTATGGAATTCAAACTGCCTCAGGTTCTAATCTCGTGAAACACAGTGCGGTTTTTTGCAAATATTATTATTTTTGTTTTCGATAATAATATTTTTTAAATATTGCTGCTTTTTTATGTTGTTATTGCAATAAAGGTTTTAGAATAAAAATGCGTGATATATGATAACAAAATTAAAAAAAATATGTTTATTCGTTATATTTATTTTACATAAGTTAATAAACTGCTACAATTATTTATCATTACTTCAGCTGAATAAGATGTGAAATAGATGTCAAGAAACTTAGAAGCAGTTTGTATTATTTTGACATATTTAAATTATGAAATATTTTAAATTTTTAATGGATTTTTTCACCATAAATATTAAGCTTTGATCATGGTCGAAGTAAGTAAGTAATAAATAAGAATATTAGACTACTTAAAATGTAAAAAACTACTTACAGAATAGGTAATTTTAAGGTTAAATATGGGCAGTTTGTTTATATTTTATTTGTATTAATTATTTTACATTTTATTTGACTTTAGTAAATATTGGTTGTTATTGAGGTTAAAGCTTAAGTATTCATTTTCTTTACGAAAAGAAGATTGAAACTAAACCTCAAATTTTAATCCTAAAATAATACTATTACTAAAATAATATTAAACAATTTCGGTATATCTGCAAGAAATACGACAAACACCCTATTGAAACGTGCTTAAAAAATTCGTTACCATAAATTCATGCAATAACGAATCTGTTGTTTATTAAGTTGGTACGGTCAATATTTTAAGGTCAAAAACGGTTTTCTAGCTGATCTTCAGTGATGCAAGCCTTCAGAGTGCACGGCGAACGGTTCATAATGACGTGTTTTTAATAATTCAGCAAAATATCTCGTTGGTATGAAACCATTTGTTTCATTCACCATTTGACGTCGCTGCTACTCGATAATAAGCCCCTTCCTCATATCTCTTAACCCTCACAGTATTTCTCTAGAACAAAGAAAAACATTGTTTTTATTACACATAATACCTTATTATTTATTATTCACTAATCGAATTAAACCTCACAATGAATTTAAAACTTTAAAGGCATCTTCTGTCTCAACAATACCTCTGTTCTATCAACAATACCCTTGATTAAGATTTATGTTTAGTAAAATATGAAATATATAAATGATAACACTCACACTTAGTCCGGTTTCATTAGATATTCACTTCACTTTTACGCAGCGCAATAATATTCTCTGATCTGATCTGATCTCTTCAATATATTTTATGCCTGCTTTTTGATAATAATAACCACAACACTGCGCTAAATACTCGTCACCAATATTATCCACGAACCAAAAAAGTTCTATTAATTAAATACTCGTAACAAACTGCATCTACCCCACAGAAATCGAAATAATTTACTTAGTTTTTTGTGGTCTACCTGCTAAACTTTAATATTTATGTGAACAAGACGAATGAAACTAAAAACGAATGATGATTATTGAACTAGTCATTGGTTGCAGACAAAGTGAGTGTGTGTGTGTAATGTGCGTGTCTACAGTATTGTAACAACTTATAGAAGAAGGTCGTAAGTCAAACCGAAGCGTCAGTCTATTGCTTTGTGAGATTGCTCATGGACTTTTGGTCGGTACTGTACATGATGTGATTTTTGCAAGGAAAATAGAACGCCTTTGCAGTGGGCTTAGTGAAAGTGACAATCTGCCGATGATAACGATGTAGGAAAAATCAAAACTGTGTGGGACTGACATCTGCCAGCCTAGTTTTTTTTCTAGCTATGTTGGGATCGGTTTCCAGTCTAACCAGATGCAGATGGATACCAGTACTTTACATGGAGCGACTGCCTATCTGACCTACACAACCCAGTTACTTGGTAACACGATACCCTTTGGCAAGACTGGTTGTCAGACTTTCGGGCTGCTGACTACCTGTAACGAGTGTCAAAGTTCTACGAATGACAGCCGGGTCCAACTGTGTGAGACTGAGATGAGCTACCGAAAAGCATATGGCAATTATCTTGTTGACAGTCAAATACGACATGCTTTGAAAGCGATTGCCTAAGCCGTTGCACATCTGTATCGTAGAAGACAGATTTCTTCAAGAATAAGGAAGAGGCGTTCAACTAAGTATCGATTGTGATGCAGATAAATTTTTCGACGCCATATTTTAGTTTGTTAATAGTTTTATTTATTAATTAGAGACATTTTGTTATTTATGTACATTTCATTTCATTACCATTTTACGACTAAGTATCTGCTGAAAACGAATTAGGTAAAGTCTAATAAAATCCTTTTTTCCAATTGCTGTTATTTTCATTTAAACGAATATCAACTTTATGAAAGTCCAAATTAAGTTGGTTTCAGAATGACACTTACTATTGAAAAAGTCATAAAAATTTTTGAAGTTGTAGCGGAAACTAAACTTTATGCATCGGTACCAAAAACACATATTTGTTTACATTTTAGGAAACTAAATCGCGAACTCAGTTCCGTACTGGAATCTTTTTTATCTTTTTCAAGTAGGTAGTTGCTCAAAGATATGACGATGATGATTTAATACGTACTATGATGACCAATTTTTGTACCCAACGTTATAAATAATTTAGAGGCGGCATTTCTTAGAACATCACGAAATTCTTTCTTATAGCGAGTAATGGCTTAAGACTGGCGAGCAAGGGATTAATTATGTAATGGATACAAGCTTACTAAGCACGTTAACACTACCTACGTGAAATATATGTAGATAGAGAAAAAGAAAAAAAAATTACGATGCGACTTTCAATAAAACTACGTACAGACAACCCCACATCACTGGTAACAAAATCAGTTTATTCCGAATTCTTATTTTATTGGAACATCGTACTACGGTAAACCAGCTCAAGGTCACAGTGTTACCAATGACGAGCGGTCTACTGTACGTATTCTACGATGTGATCTAGCGCCGTTAGTGCACACAACTGGGAAGTCAGAAGAAACGGCAATGAAATAAAAATATTTCTGTGAATATTACTAAGAAACCAAGAGATCCAAGTCTAATAATTCTTTAAAAGGTAAATAACCTTATGGCCTAAAGTAATACTAATTTACAGGCGAAAATACATCTACATGAAACACATACGCACATAATAAATTACAAATCGATTTAAATAATTTGCAATAATACTCACCTAAATTAACTAATTTACAAAAAGCAAGTTCAAAATTAAAATCACGACCTTTGTTTCCTTTCAAATCAACCGCTAAAAAATAAAAAGCTCAAAATTGACAGGTGATTATCCTGTCATATTTGAGCACCTTAATTGCAGACAACCAATCAACGCATGCACACGAACAACAAGAAACAAAAACACAATCACAAATAATTTTGTCTATAAATCTTCCATGCAATTAATTAAACAAATAAAAAAGGACATCGCATTGCGTTTCCAAAACAACTACAAAAATCGCACGTGCATTTTTGGTAGCAACTCGAAACAAACAAACATATTTAGTGGAAAGAGTATCGAATAAACTGTGTGAAGTATTCGCTTGTACATTATTAGTTGATAAATAAAAGTTTACCGGTTATTCGCGAGGGTGGAACGTTTTCAGTGTACCGCGTCGCGCCCTCGTCTACCGCGGAATCACGGCGCGAACATCCTATCATAATAGCCTCCTGATACGGCAAAGGCACGTTCATAATTGGAGTACTACACAAATTATGTAACACTAACTGTTCCTGCGACTTTCTTCGCAATGAGCTCACTTCACCTAGTTTCTGACATACATGAGTGTCCATGTAGATAATTATATAGTTGAGTTATTTATTTGAATTTGACTCAAACATTGATAAACTTATTTTCACAAATTACTTAGGTACTTTTTGAATTAGGAAGATATCACACTAATATTATAAAGGCGAAAGTTTGTGAATGTGTGTGTGTGTATGTTTGTCTCTTCTTCACGCTCAAACGGCTGGACCAATTTGGATGAAATTTGGCACACAGATAGTTTGTAACCTGGATTAACATATAGGATACTTCTTATCCCGATATTCCCACAGGATCGAGACTTACGCGGGTAAAACCGCGGGGCGCAGCTAGTTGTAGTAATAAAGTAAGTAATTTAGGTACAGACGCCAGCACATCAAGCTACTACAATCTGTCAAATTTATTTAATAGATTTTCAATTTTATCGCTGAAATATAAGGTTCAAAGTTGATTGGGAAAATTAGACAGTTTCGGGTAGCTTGATGTGCTGGCGTCTGTACATTTGTATGGTATTGTTGCATAGGCGTAAGTGACATTACAAGTTTGCTACGAGTTATTCGTAGCATAGCTACAAAGTAGCGTAGCATTTCGTAGCACTTAATTATCGTAGTACCTATGTATTTTATTGGTTTTGTAGTAAACGTGTGTTTATTTTTATCCGCCATTACTACACTGATTATTAAGTGTCATTAACGAACTATGCAGATTGCTAAACACTTTTCTATACGCTATTTATAAATACTATAAAACAAAGTCGCCATTCGTGTATTTCTGTGTAACCACTTCGTTTTTCTACACAATAGTTTTTCATGCGGTTTTCCAGGAATTTATTCTGGAAGATTTTTTTGTATAATAAATGAATATTTAACTTAGTTAAAGCACAAAAATATATATGTTTTGTAAAGTCGTAAAAGATGTGCAGAGCAGAAACAAAAGATAACCGAAAACAAAGCTGGTATTCAAAATGCAAACTTAAAAAAAAAACACCTCGGAATCACTACAAATAAAACGTTATCCCTCTTTATGAACAAACCCTAGTAGCATGCGAAACTTCATAATTCTTTTACAAGGTGTCCCACTTCTAGTTTACGCGACTTTTATTTTCTAGACTCATGCTAGACCGCTTGTTCTTGGTACCTATATATGTGTCGTATGGAGCTCTTATGACGCATATCTTTCTTATTTATAGGGACCATAAAATGTTTCTACCTTTAAGTCCTAAGTGCGGCTAAAATGCTGCTAAAGGTCAATTACCTCTGTGTGATTAATAACTTCATTTTTTTTCGTAATTTGTTTTGAGGAATTTCCTTTTTCTAGGATAAAACACTTTTTATAAATTAGAAAAGGTATTGAAAAGAGTCTGAATAATAATCTTCATTATATCGCTTTGAAATACGGTGTATTATTCCTTTATTATGTCAGTTTCTATTTTGTTTATTGGGTAAAAAACACAATAGTGCCAAGTCGTAACAGGTATCTACTGCGTATCGATCGCGTTCATAACTATTCATTACTGCAGCGCGGGGTATAATTTATTGTTTTAGTATTATGGTTAATTAAAATTTTCTTCAAGTGTCAGGACAGAAAACGGGGTAAGCTCTGCATTAGACGTTGTCATAAACACAACTTAGATATTGAATCGAGAGGAAGGGCAGTGGGTTTGTTTATTTTCTACTGTTAAAATTCCCATTATAGACATAGCGTGTATGGTCGAAAAAGATATAAAAATACCTATCTCTAGTTTAATTAAATCGTTATTTTAAAAAATCTCTCTCTCAGTCTTTCTCATGACGTGTTAGTATGGCATACGCATAAACTCAAACTCAAACTCAAAGCATTTATTTCAATTAAACCATTTACAGGCACTTTTGAATTGTCAAGGAATCGGTCAGTCAGAAATAGGTATGAAGCTAGTTGCCCATTCCAAAGCGTAGTAGGTACCTATGGAGAAGAACGGGCAAGAAACTCCACGGACACTCTTTTAAATAATAAATTGAATTAAAAAAAAATTGATTGAATAAAACGTTTTACCCCATGTTTTACCCTTAAACAAGTTGTGTTACATGTTTTCGACAAGTATTGTAAAAGACTTCTCAAAAATATGTCATCTAATCATACCGTCTCTAAAACCTGTGATCATACCTTATGTAGGTATGATTGACATTGTTTCAGATGTGTATTGTTAACAAAATTGTTCAAATTTTTGATATTTTTAACAAGTTTTGTAAACAACCACAACTAGTCTTTACAACTTTTTTTTAGGTGTAAACAATAAACGAAACTATGTAGTAGACACAACATGTAGAATACATGTTTCGTTAGTTGGTTGTTAGAAACACATCAACTGACGACACCTCAGTCGACCTCATTATTGCTAACCAACAATTGAGTTAGTATGTCAAACGCGAGTAAAATATTACCAGGCTATTATTGTCCCACTTCAGGGCAAAGGCAAAAGACGCATTAAGGCTCCCGCAAACAGACGCGACGCGACAACAGTAATTATTCTACCATGAAGTTTTTTTAGAAATTGTTTTGTCATACCTATCGCGCCTGTTTGCCGGGAAACCTTTAGCGATTTCAGACTTATTTACACAATCTACACTAATATTATAAAGTAAAAAAAAAAATTGTAGTTTTATTTGTAATAAATAAACTCAAATACTACTGAACCGATTTTAAAAATTGTTTCACCAGTACCTACAATAATTATCTATACTTTTTAATATATAAAGCTGAAGAATTTGTTTGTTTGTTTGCTTGAACGCGCTAATCTCAGGAACTACTGGTCCGATTTGAATAGGAGCGGAGCACCAATGAAGAATGTTTCAAAGTCGGGGTTTTTTTTCTTTTTGAGAGCTGCCGCTGCGTGCGCTTCGTAAACGGTTTAAGTTTCGCAAAAATCATGTATGACAGAATTGTTCCCCTTTAAAAGTTAAAAAAAAGTCCGAGATAGACATATCGCACCTTCGGTAGAACAAGGGCACAATTGTCAAAAATTGCAAAAATGAGTTAAGTATACAGAAATGCCTTAAAAATGCTATTTGAACTGGAGGATATACATTTTGGTAGAACAAGGGCACAAATGTATCCCTTCCTTAAAATTAAAATTAATTGAAAAAAAACTAAAAGTTCTTAATTCTTGTTAACTATACGCCTAAAAAGGATATAGTATATAGTTTATATCATGCAAAGAAGAAAAACTTTCGAGCAATATTAACAGAGCAAGACCTCACGGAATGCAATAAATATCTTAAAATAGCTCTCCTGTAAAATAGCAAAAACTGCAATTATGCCCTTGTTCTACCGAAGGTGCGATATGCTGATATGTCTATCTTTTCAGGTTGGCTCACTATAACCTTTTTGATGCTAACCTGTTCTAAAATAATGCATTATTTGCGAAGGTGTTTTTATAAACATAATATTAATCCTTATCCAAATAAATACGCCCAAAGTAACTATTCCACGCGGACGAAATCGCGGGCAGAAGCTAGTACATTATATTATCAATGAGTAACGAAGGCTATAATTTATAAAGAAATCACGCGGGTTGCTGGCGGAAACTAGTATTAGCATCAATACAATTTGTTTCAATTTGAAACAGATTACTAATCCATTGCTTCATAAGTTGGAAAAAAAATCTGCTCAACAACATAAATAACGCAATGAATGTTGTCAAACTGTCAAAATGAAACAAATTTGTCACAATCGTTTACAAAAATAAGTTACGCAATTAGGGTACAGGTTTCCTCGCAATGTTTTCCTTCACCGGTGTCAGTAATGTTCAAGATAAACTCAGAAAGTAGGTACCTACTTATGAATTGAAAAGGTCACACTCACTGGTATTTCAAACATACCTACAAAATGATTCCGAAAGTTGTTGAACTCACTACATCGCAGGCCAGTACCCGGTTTACAGTAACCTAAACAATATTGAATTAAAACAGTTTATAGGAACATTTACATTTATTGTATTATCGTATTTTCAAAGGTATTTTAAAGTATATAACTTGTTGTTTATTTACAATCGTTTCGTTAGTTCTCTGCATTCATTTACATAATTATATTGTGCTTTTCTATGCTGTTTTAGTTTTCAGAATTCAGAGCATTCGTAGTTGCGAAACTATAGAAAAGTATTGTAATTATTTCGCCGAATTTTTTCACAGGACATACACTAACCTTATAGTTGGTGTTCTTCAGAAAGGTTTAACCCCCATGGGAAGAAGGCGTGAGTTTATGTATGTAAGTATGTTCTTATACAAGATGAACTGTTTAAAGATCATTTTGAACCTCTCTCAAGTGAACACACAATTCGAAATATATACGAGCTGGTTTTCAAATTGCCAATGGTGCCGATTCTCTAGTCACAAATGCCTTTAAACTGGACTAAAAATCACCAAAATTTAGTTAACTCCTGTCAAACGACGATTTCCCATTCTGAAATAGACTAAAGTGATACAAAAAATAATAAAAATATTATTAAATATTATTATATTAAATATATTTTAGTTTGACAGCACTAAGAAGGCACTGCGTTATTAATTTAGTGAAAATGACAATTTTGCTATTCTGGATTTGACGTTTTTCACCTTCAATTTTGATTGTCTAACTATACAACTAATTAATTAATCGTGTCCGTTTGGATTAAGGAGCCATGTCTCATATTTAACTTAGCTTAACTTTGTAAATTAGCCGATCTGACTATTTCTAATCGCGATTAAAAAGGTGTGGAATAAAATTTGTTGTCACTAAAATTCACACCAACACCTCGACTTCAGGTGCAAAAACAGTACAGTATTTTTGTTCCTTTCTTGTGCTTGTACACAATGGTGTCCTATCGCAAAAATAATGAAAATTTCGAACCCCTTTAAAAAACGCATAAACCCCTAAAAATCTAAATCCTAAATAAAATTAAGCATCCACTTTCAAATTGATAGAAACTCTAAACCGTCTCCTAAAACTTTGTTACGAACATAAATTGCAGTGAAAAAAATGTTCGACCACCCATATTGTAGCTAAGATTTACCGTCTCTTTCACACCTCTTTCTTTTCTTATATTGTCGTCTTTGTCTCTGTCGTTTCAAAACCATTTGTTTGTCTATTATTAACATTGCTGTTTTGGGGTGGCCATCTTTTTTTTTAACATTACTTTAATTTACAAAACGACTTTGTGTAGCGATAATTTTGTGGTTACTTTACAAATATGAAGATAATAGTGTATTGGTTAAATCATTGATATAACACGATATACCACGTGGGTTGAACCAACTTTTCAAATTATTTAAATTAGATGTAGGTATAGCCAGTTAGTTAATTAAAGTGTCTGACTGACTGACAAACAAACAAAACAGTCAGCCGACTCCTTATTGGGTCATCCAAATTGATTTTTTTACGAACGTAATAAAAGTTTCTAACAAGTTTCAAACGATCTACTAAAATATACTAAAAAAAAATCGAACAAATTGTTCATCAAAAATATTTTCTTTCTTTCTAATTCTGCGACGCACCCGGTTAAATCTTGTGCAGTGACTTTAACAAAAAACAAACAGTTTTCACTTTCATCAAACAAAACTCTTTTCGCCTACTGCAGTACGTTATAAAATTCTGAAAAATGTAGTTTTTTCTTGTTTTTACTGCAATAGTTTCGTCAAACTTTAGCTATTTGTAACGTTGAAGTGCAATTTTTACGGTGCATTTTCTTTGTGTTATGGCGTATTCTGTATCGCGTAAAATGGCTGGAAGTAGCTAAGTGAGCAAAATCGTTTGCGGTCTAGATAACAACGGGGGTTGCACGAACGAGTTAGGGTGGTGGTGCTGCGAGAGCAAAACTTGCCATATCTTTAAGTTTAAGAAAGTTAAAAACAACATTTATTGGGACTCGCAAAAAAAAAGTAAAAACAACAGTTTACAGTATTAAAAAACGTCTACAGTACCAACATCATTGATCACCAATGCTTGCTCAAGACGGGTTGATGATTTCATATTTATATAAGAGCAACGTTTTTCCTTCACCGATGTCAGTATCCAAGATAAACTCGGACAGCAACAGTTACATATGAATTGAAAAAAACCGTAGTTGACATGAATTTACCCCAAGAACAAACTTAACTTTGTAGTTGAAAAACATGTTCTCCCCCATACCGTATGGGCCATACGGAATGTATGGGAGAATTTATTTTTGCAACCGCAAATGTAAGTTGGTCGATAATTCCTCGTTAACTTGTAAAGCCTATCTAGCTGTGATAGTTTTCCTTTTAATTTCGTTATAATTATATACTACTGAAAATTTTTGTTACAGCCATGTGGGGGACACAGACACATGCCTGTAACAAAAATTAGCAGTTTAAAGCTTAATATTTCGCAAACAGACCCTTGAATAGAAAAACGGTTTTCACAAACTTACAATATTTTTGAATGACTTTTACGATACCCTACACCATGGGATAGATGAGAGTAAAAAAATCATCCCCACTTTACGTGTAGAGGAGGTACCCTATTTTTTATTTTTCATGATTTTATTTTACCACTTTGTCGACGTGATTAATATGTATATCCATGCCAATTTACAGCTTTCTAGTACTAAGAGTCTCCGAGCTAAGCCGCGGACAGACAGACAGATGGACATGGCGAAACTATAAGGGTTCCTTGTTTACTACGGAACCCTAAAAACGAATGTTAGAAAATAGTCTCGGTGTAGTTCACACCTTAGCTAGTGGTTGGCACGGCGAGCGCTGTCCCTACAAAGGGACGAACGCGATGCGGCGCGATCGTACCAGAAATATACGAGTGTGTAAGTAGCTTTCTCTATTGATTGTTAATTACTATTGTTACCGAATGTGGGCTTTATTATACTGAATAGAAGTTTTTTTATAGCTAACTTAAATAGGTCAGTTAAAGAAGGGAAGTAGGTTAATGATACTTTTGTATCATTCATAACGTACCTACTTTATTAAAGTAATTTTTCTTATTTTTGTTTAGTACTCTAGATTTAACTAAATCACAACTTCATTTTTTTTAAACATATCTTGTAAGTTTCATGGTACCTCTCCATTTTACAAAATAGATAATCCAAATTTCGAAGACCACTAAAAGCATTTGCACACCACATGCAAAATGGCTGCCTCGTAAAACGTTAGGAATTAACCTGAGTTTAAACCGGCGTAATATTTCAGAACATCGCTCATTAGCATAGCTCGTGTATCTAATATCTCTCCAGCTATCGCTATAAACTGTGAGGCATGCCTAATAGCTCTGCAAGCCTACACCCGTACCCGGTACGCGTTTTAATAATAGAACAGCAGGTATATGTCATCGGTGTGACGTTTACTGGCACAGATTATAAATACCGCCTATGCTCCATTTACTGGTAATAGAAATAGTACATTACTGCCGCGGTCTATAATGACTTCTTTCCTGGTCGCGCTGATGATGGCCGACAGCGCAGCGTAGCGCAGCTCCAGGCCGATACAGCGCGGTCAGCGTGCAGCACTTGATGGACGAGCTGAGATAAAGGCCGAGGCCGTAGGTCGAGGCCTTTACAGCGAGGACAGCAAGGGCTGCAATGATGGCCAAGCTGGAAGGCCTAGAGCGTAGCTAGGCTAGCTCGAGGCAATCATAGCGTGACCAGCGAAGCAGTCATAGTGGGCCAAGGCTTGTATAGTGCTTTACTCAAAAATGCAAGTACCTTCATTTTGTTGGAAAGATCATTGAAATACGCAAGAAAAACATTTTCGGATAAAGATTTAGATTTCCTACTGATTTTCCACTGCACAAATTTTTCATATGCAAGCTTATATTTTTCCTTTGAGTTTCGCGGTATTAAATTTTCAACCACTAATTTAGCTTCAACTTTAATTTCTGGCGGTGTTAAACACATTGAATCGGAAGAATTTTTGCTTTGAGAGCTCATTTTTAGCAGTTCAGTGAAAATTTTATTTTTATTTAGTGACTTACTAAATAAAAATAAAATTTTCACTGAACCGCGCTTTTGTTACTTCTATGTTTTTTTTTTTTAACAATGGTAGTTGGAACTATACAGCCAAATATGGAATAAAATCTTTTTGTACCTATCTCTATAAATACAAACAGCTGTGTTTTAAATAAAACCTTTTTGCATTTGATTTTTTAAAACGTTGAAACGTCAAAATAGCGGCCGGCAATGTTTTGCCGGCCTGTTAGAGCGACCAGCAAAACTTTGCCGGCCGCTCCTTGAAACAGAACGGCAAGGTCGACTTTGCTCAAACAAGGTTGTTAAAATAATGACCACATTACATGCATTTTTGAGTAAAGTATATTATGGTTCTGTAACGTTTTTAACAAGATCCATTACCAACCACCATACGCTGAACCAAGCAATACAAGACATAGGTATCCCTCTTCTCATACAGTCAAGGAGAGAAGGAGCAAGTATTGACCATCGATTTATACTATAGAATCAAGTGAGTTAGCTTTCGAATAGGGATGATGCCTGGGTAAAAAAAAAACTGTTTAGTAAGTCAATGAGATAATAAAAAAAAAATTGACAAGTATTTTTTTTTTTTGCTTTTTCATGTTAATGAAAAATGACTTGGATAAAACGCATTAAACTTGGGTAGTGGGGGTCGCTACGTCACAAGTAAGTATGAAATCTACATACTCGTGACGTCATGGCACATTTTAACTCAATGTATACTTTTGATCACGTAAAAAAAGAAAAAAATACGTATCCAATATTTTTTTAAATCTACATGTGGGACAAAAAAAATGTTTTTGTCATCATCCCTGTTGTGTACGGTCACTTGAGTGTACTTAGTTAGTAAGTTAACTTTAAGGCGCAACTAGCCGATACTTTTTCCATACAAATTTCGGGGGGTTTTACTCCACTGTTACACATTGTACATCCAAAGTAAAACATGAAATCATTTTGTCTTATTATTAATTTTGTCTGTACAGAAGCAGAATAGTAAAAAAAAGCAATTAAAAAGTTATGAGCCAACAAAGATTCTTTTTCCGGCTAATTTTAACGCAACTTTGGGAGTAAATAAGTAATAAAAGAAGTATAAAATCTCCAAAACAAAGCTCATTCCGACAAAGCTCAATTGTCGAAGATTATAATAAACTTTATTCGTAATTGATTTATGCAGTAGTTTTTTCATAAAACTCCACCTTCCAAAGGACTTTTCGTAATTTTTTACGCGCTCGTTTTACTAAAATCGTGTTGTGTGCGTGCGAACTAGAGTTTGTGCTTGTAGACCAGCGTCTAACTGCTCATCAATAATACTATCTCTGTCGGACACGATGCCAGGTGAGATAGCGTGCTTTTTGACCAAGCCCACCAATAAGTTCAAGCCCGCGACTAGTTCAACCTTAACTTTACAGAGCAAGACTGTAACTTTACAGAGACATTTTATTTTTATTTTTCCGAGCAAAGCAATGACTGCTTGCTTGCCACAGATAATTTAAAAAAAATCTACTTTTTTAACGGCTCTGATTCCCAGCGATTTTTTGTCAGTGGAGACAACGATGTTGCTATTGGAAATATTTCGAATTTGATACATTTTCGATACTTGATATTTTATATCGAACTAATAAATATCGCCAAAAAATTTAGATATATCGAACAAAAGATATCGATATTTCTTCTGCAACCCTATTATGTTGTATAAACAGAGATATAAGTACCGATCATGAACTCCTTTCTTTCAGTGTTGGCATGAAAGTCTTTCAATATGGTGACCCATAAGGATTATTTGTTAGGTACGCACCACTATTCACTTCAAGTATTACCGGAGACATAAGTTATTATTAGTACAGACGCCAGCACATCAAGCTACCCGAAACTTTCAAATTTTCCCAATCAACTTTGAACCTTACATTTCAGCGATAAAGTTGAAAATCTATTAAATAAATTTGACAGATTGTAGTAGCCTGATGTGCTGGCGTCTGTACATGCCATTTGCGTATCGCTATTGACATTGTATAACCAATTTAGTAGGTATGCGATTAGGACTAGATTTAACCACATAAAACACTAACATACTTTAAATGGAAATTATGGAACAAAGTTTACAGAACAGATTGATTTATAAATAAACAATAAGAAAAAATATAAAATAAATAATAAGATAAAACGAAACAATAACAAAACAAAACAATAACAAAAAAGAAGTACAAAATCTTTGTAAATAACGAAACATGTAGAAACGTATTTTTTATGCAACAAAAGTTACAGGCACTAAAAATAATAATTTAATTGTTAAGTGCCTGATAAATCTCTAAAATTACACCAAGTGTAAATGGACACCCTAAACCAAAAAACCGACCAATAATGAGTTGTACTCGCGTACCAAGAGTTTCGTTTCGTACGGAAGAATTTGCTATGATATAGGCGAAAATAACACTTATTCTGTTTTTTGAGTTTTTTTTTTTTGAGTTCGGGTCGGCATAATTCGGCACGATTCGCCACAGCCTAGCGGCTTTTTAGATTTTGCCGACGGTTGTGCCGACTCATTCCGACCCGACCAAATGTGAGCGCACCTAGACAGACGGCGCATGGCGTAGGCCTAGTAATAGGTCCCATTTGGGTACGGAACCCTGAAAATCAACTTCATGAAATGCTTAAAGCTAAATAGTCTATACAACGCGGCACAAAAATGGTTGCAATTTGTGAGCTGGCATTATTAATTAAAACGAAGCGTGCGGGCATCGTCCTGGGGCAACAATTATTGCATCGCTGCAGCGCCACGCGATATTGCGTTTCTATCGCGATTGGGGTGACCCCACGTTACTGTAACCACGCACCGGCCACTTCATGGCTTATTTGAACAGAAAAACTGAATGATAGATGGCTTAAATTAGAATAGCTATGATATACACAGCAATCATTAGCAATATTTGAATGTCCTTTAAAAATTAATGTTATTTTCCAATTATTATTAATTTTTTATCTTTTTTAGCTTCGTTTTTAACTTTATTGTGCATGCTGTGGTCTCCTATAAGTGAAGGACTACACATACTTAATACATGACGTTGCCCTTTGATTATGTGTCATGTACTGTGTACATCTTCTTTGACTTTGATTATGACTTTGCCATTTTCATGTAAACTAAGAGATAGAGGTCATTCAACTTCAATGTTAGCTTGCTGAAGCTACATATAAGAGATTGACTTCTACGTCACGCGGAGAGTGTTGTTCTGAGTGTTGGTGTTAGTGTGCAAGTGAGTTTTGTAAAAGTTTGTAACCCCTACGCTAAATGAGAAATCTTTAACGAGGGGCGCCATTGTTATCTTATTATATAATTTTTACAAAAGCCCCCAATAACTTTAACAATTAAAAACCACCCAAATAACTCAAGTAATGGGTTATTTTCAGAATTTTGCCTACAATAGTCACCTCCCTGTCCTTCTGACGCAGATAACCTATCTATAAGAACAAATATTAGTGTTATTTAAACAAGAAGTTTTAGGATAAGTTCGAAACTTTTTAAAGTGTTTATATAATGATTAGACGAATAAGGTAACTGTGCTTCATTTAAAAATCATAATCTAACAGCAAATGATAAAATCAATGCTTCGTTTAAGTTTTTTACGATTCAAGAGTATTCAAGTTATTTATGCGACCTCAATCAAAAAGTTAGCACATGAAAACAGTACAAGACTTCCAAATGATTGGATAATTAATTGATCTAAAGTAATTTTATCAAGTTAACTTTGTATTATCCGGTATAATCCGACTTTTAGATGTTTGCCGCAAGCTTTTGAGCCTTGAACTTAACCGTGCAACTTATTTCACGTCAAAACGGCGTGAAAATCCGTCGCACTGATGTCAAACTTTGAATAACGTCGCTAAATATCTTAACTTTGAATTTGAAAAGTTTAATATTTGTATTTTGATCATCTTTAGGTAAGAGCATTTTTATTGAAGATTAGCTTTTATGTCGATAAGAAGTAGCCTATGTCTTTTCTCAAGCTTCAAAGTATCCCCATACTAAATTTCATCAAAATCGGTTCAGCCTTTCAGCAGTGTTAGCGTAACAAAAAACATACATAACATACAAAAATTCAAATATATATAAAATGTTTGTTTAAAAGTAAGGTATACTTAGCTGACCAAAGCCGAGAATACGAAGGATAAAAGTTTGCAAGCAACCTCCTCGAATGCCATTGTACAAGCTAAGCTACTAGGTCGTGTATCCCCGCCTTAAAACTTGTCATTGCACATCTAACGTCTAAGTTCGGCTGTAGCGATGAATTTAGGTCCAAACAAAAAATCATCAATTATGTTTGAATCACTATAATAACTACATTACTCATCGGAAATTCAGAAATCTCTCAAAACAAAACATCGGTAACAAACATTTCAGGGAATCCTAATTACAGCTAAGCACATGGTTACCCTAATAACAACTTTGAATCGACTAAATCGGTTCAAATGTATCAAAAACGGGTCTTTAAAAACATCTTTGTGTCGGTGCAAGGCGGCTGCAAAGAAAAAAAATACAAGAATCGCTTTTAAAGTATTTTATATACGTACGATATTCTCTAATTTAAATTTAAAGTACGTAATAAATATGTTTTGGGAAACCTTTATTCATTTTATAGAAACAAAAAGAACTTTTTATACATTGACTGAGAGACTAAAATCTGATAAGGACTTCTTAATATTAAAGTAATTCTTCAAATAAAATGATAAAGGTGTTTAGTTGACCTTGTAATTATTGCTGTATCACGTTTGACAGCGAGAACCCCACTAAATTGATACTAGAGTCCTAGCCACCACCTGAAGTCCTTTTGACGCGGCGCTAGTGTCTATGTCATTGCAACAAATTGCATTAAAAAGATGTAGTTCAACAATTTTCCGCCGGACTTCAATAGTCGTGCGGACTCTACTATCTAACTGACACATAGTCAAATAGACCTTGTCGTTTAACTCATCATCTGTTACGACGCCTCATTGAGGTGGATAACAATTAAAATTCTATTGTGTCTCGTTAATGACAGTTGAAAGGGACGTGCAAGTGACACTGACAATTCGAGTTTGTCTATGGTGTATTTTAGTCTGCATTGAAGTCATAATAATATCACAAAACTATATACCATGCCATTTATAGACCTATATACCAGGGGCTCGTGGTTAAGTAATAACAGCCCCACAGTTCGATCGATCAGGTTAAGCTACGCTTGCCGCGGTCAGTCCGTGGATGGGTGATCATCTTTACACACTGAGACCCTTCCGTGCCGTGCTTGGTACCGGCTGTCATTCGTGGATCTTTGACAGTCATTACGGATCGTCAGAAGCCCAAAATTCTGACAACCAGTATTATTTATTGATTTATTTATATTTATACTTTATTGTACACCAGAAAATGCATAGCAAATAATAAATTCAACACTACATAACATACAATGAGCGACCTTATCGCTTTCTGCGATATCTTCCTGGCAACCTTGGAATTGACAGTGATTGCGTATACTGGGTCACAGATTACATATACTAACTGGGTATAGTTTTACCCAGTACCTAACTGGGTTGTGTAGGTCAGATAGGCAGTCGCTCCATGTAAAATATTGGTATTCAGCTGCATCTGGTTAGACTGGAAGCCGACCCCAAAAATAATTGGGTTATGGCTAGGCAGATGATACCTACCGTCATTTGTCACTAAACAAGTATACTTGTTTAGTTCAAGTATACTTGTAACAAGTATACTTTTAAACAAGTATACTTGTTTAGTTCCAAAAACGTTCCCAAATCGCACTAGCAGAATTCCTATCCAGAATCTGTTGATGGTGATACAATTACAGTGACTATATTATTGGACTTGATGTTCGATGTATAAAATACTTGCAGTTACCCGCGATTGCGTCTGTGATCTAGGATGAAAAGTAGCCTATGTCCTTCTTCTGGTCCCAGGCTACTTATCCGGCAATTTTCATAACTGCCGGCTCAGTGGTTTGGGCTTGATAAGGTAACAGATAGATAGACAGACCGACTTTCTTTCACATTTATACTTAGTATTGTCATGATTTCCAAATATTAATAAAATTTCGTGGTTTTAAATACTAAATATAAAGGCTTGTGCAGACCAGCGCGACAGGCGACGCGACACAAAGGCAACGCTCGTCGCGCGACGGGCGGTGCCTTTGTGTCGCGTCGCGTGTCGCGCTGGTCTGCACAAGCCTTAAAATTAAAAAATTAAATTAAAAAAGATGTGATTTGCCTCAAATGATTTTTGTATCAGTGTAATCATGAAGTTTAAAAGTATATCATTTGACAGTTCCGTAAAAGTACTGGTTTTTAACGGAACGGAATTGGAAACATGATGTTTGGAGCGTCGCGTCGCTTAGCTTCTAAGTCAATTTGATTTGAGCCTCGAAACCAAAAGGTGTACCTATTCAAGAAGTCTAAAGTCTATAACGTTATTATATTAAGTACCTAATTAAATAGTTTGTTAAATAATGCTAAAAGTGTACCAAGTTCGTATGTGTGCAAGAATATGAATACAGAAATATTAGTACTGAAATGGTGTATCATTACAGTATGGCTTGTATAAATATGAATTTTTTGGCGTTAGATTATAAAAAAAGCATTGTTTATTTTTATTTTAAAGTTCTTAACAGAAAGGTTAATTAATACAAGTTAACAAAAAGAAGTTAAGGCTCTTACAAACAGGCGCGACACGCGACGCGACACAAAGGCACCGCACGTCGCGCGACTAGCGGTGCCTTTGTGTCGCGTCGCGTGTCGCGCCTGTTTGTATGAGTTTTTATTCTAAATGTAAACTAACATAATCCAAGCAATGATAAATAGGTTATATCACCTCTTTTAACATACATGTTTGATTGACTGGAAGACGTGGCGTTGGAAGGCCTCCCACAGGACGGACCGATGACCTTGTGAAGGCCGCAGGAATCCGCTGGATGCGGGAAGCACAGAACCGGTCGAAGTGGCGGTGCTTGGGGGAGGCCTATTTCCAGCAGTGGACGTCTTTCGGCTGAAATTATGATGATGTATAATTGTTAGTATGACTCCTAATTTAATAGATACTAATTAAATTTTGTGTTGTTATGTAGGGTTTGCAGACCCACATTTTGAAATTTAAGTTACCCAGGCCCTTTTTTAATTACATATTTTGAAATGATTAAACTGTAACATTACTAATCAAATAATGTAGATTATTGTAAAATAAAAAGACAAAATAAAGCATATGTTAAGAAATTTATACGTAATGTAATGTATATGTCACGGCTAAAACCCGAAGTGCGGCTACACCTAGTTTTAGCCGGCTAGAACTAGGTGCGGCAGGTAGCAGTTGGTTAAAGTTAGTTGTAGCAAAGGAAAATGGCTGAAAGGTAGGTTAGGTTAGGTTAGAACTGTGACCACATAACACACCGCACGAGCCGAGCGAGCGAAGCGAGCGGTGCCGCGGCAGCGGCCGGCGAGTGCCAGGATCCATTTAGGCAAGTTTAACCAACTGCTACCGGCCGCACCTAGTTCTAGCCGGCTAAAACTAGGTGTAGCCGCACTTCGGGTTTTAGCCGTGACATATATATTATTAGTGAGGTGATAGCAATCACGCTGGTCAGGTGGTAAGTGAGCTGACGTTAACCCACCAGGAAATGGTGATGAGGCAGTTTGTAGTACTTGTTATAGGTCCTGGCATGAAGGCTTGTGCAGACCAGCGCGACACGCGACGCGACACAAAGACACCGCTCGTCGCGTGTCGCGCCTGTTTGAAAGAGCCTTAAGGTAGTTGAGTTAATCTACTCTTACCGGCTCAGTTACTGAATTCAGGCAAGTGAAATCGCATTCAGGAAGGTTCTCTAAAAAGTTACCTAATTATTAAGAAAAACGGTCGCTGAATTAGTTATGAGATTAGTTTATGCATTAGTTGCCTACTGAATTCTACCAAGTCGACTAGTCCTTTACCAACTTATTTAGGTATATCTTGTTCTCATACACACAGATGAATGAATACTGACTTTTCTTGTGTTTGTAGTAGAGAAATAACCTCGGACCATAAAATATACCTACAGGGCGTTGCGTAACACCAGAGTTTTGCGATGACGTGGATCTCTTTAATAAAAGAGATAGAATTTTCAGGAAACTTCAGAATGAAATCCTCTATAGGTGGAAACTTGATACCATTAAGGCTCGTGCAGACCAGCGCGACACGCGACGCGACACAAAGGAACCGCGCGTCGCGCGACGAGCGGTGTCTTTGTGTCGCGTCGCGTGTCGCGCCTGTTTGAATAAACCTTTATGTAGTAGTTTAAGGTTTGTGTAGGAAGGTGTTTTGAATGCTACTTTGAGTGCTTTGTCAGAACAAAAACGTCGTTCAGAAACGACCTTGAGTTTTGTGTAGTTAGGGTCACTAATACTACTCCAGACAGGGGATGCGTATGTCATACAAGGACGAACCAGTGTGGAAAAATGCGTAATTTGGTTAGCTAATATTAGATTTACGACTATGGATTGGTTATAAGCTGTTAAAGGACTTGACTCCTTTTAAACGAAGTTCCTCCATAAAAAAAACAGTTGCACTCCGGGAGTGCCGACAGAAGTGAAAACTTGAACAAGATCGCCTTAGTGGAAGAAAAATACTTGTATAGAACATTGATCCGTAACGTAAAATAACTAAAGAGCACAATCGCGTTTACAAAAATGAGGTGTCGGTAACGGTGTCGCGAGTTCAATTGTTTTTTCCCATTTCAAAAAATACCCAACGCGCTTAAAGAAGTTTTCACTTCAAAAAAGTATTGGAAAGCGGTGGCAAGCGCGTCAGCAAAACGTGATGTTCCGGGTTCGATACCCAATTCGGCTACAATGTTAACAGGTAATGGTATTCGAATTTGTGTGGGGTAGGTACCAATTCGAATACCATTACCTGTTAAGTAAATAACAGTGATAGGAACCTATCATACCATCTACATACTAAGTGGGATAAAATACGTATTATTGAAGCTAACTCAAAAACTACCCAAGCAAAGTTACTAATAATAAAAAAAATATGGGATTACCTCTGAAGTATGACCTACCAAACAAAAAAAGAATCATCAAAATCAATTCTTAATTGGCGGAGTAATCGCGTAACAAACAGACAAAAAAAACAAACCATTGAATTGAGAACCTCCTCCTTTTGGAAGTCGTTTAAAAATACAGGCATGATGTTACTAGTTTTTTCCCGTGGCTTCGCCCGCGTGGAAGTCAGAAATTATCCCACGGGAACCTACTACCGGGATAAAATGTATCCTTGTCCTACCTGAGTAGTCATGGTATATCCGTTCAGCCGTTTAGACGAAAAGGCAACAGACAGACAGAGTAAGTTTCGCATTTATAAAATTAGCATTGATTTAAAAACGTTGTTTACTTCAAATTCTTACAAGTGATGATTCCATTGATGCCATTTTGACCTCTAAACAAATTATATTTCTAATTACATATACAAGTCTTGTTATGACCAAGTATAAATAAGTAACAGTATTGTGTTTCAGCAGTGACCTCGAAATAATTACCTACGGCCGCTTAGTAGATAAACCTTCCACGTCCCTTCGTAACTGCCGCGCACTCGATACTCTTGCGTACTGATATACACTGAGATTTCGAAGCGCGTCGATCCGGCCGTCATCTATGAAGATAAAATACTGTTACTTATTTATACTGTGACGAAGTTGTACGGAAAATAAGCGATCGGCTAATGTTATTTGAAGGTTGTTTCATCAAACAAGCCGCAGACCACCGGAGCTGCCGTACATCTTAATAATGCAGTTAGATAAAATTAAATATACGCGGACGTGAGAATTTACCTATAGGGTGTGCATTTTAATGCTCCTGGCTAACTTATAACAGTCACACGGGTCAATCGAAGGTTACATATCAAAACTACGTTTACCGAGGTTGGTTCGTGGGTGGGTGACTGACTGTCCATTAGAAAGTCTCGGAAAGCACGTTAAGACGTTGGTCCCAGCCATCGTTTGTAGATCTTTGACAGTGGTTACGGGTAGTCACAAGCCTGATAGTCTGACAATATCATGTAACGCAGTAACTGGGATGTGGAGTTCAGATAGGCAGTATACAGCTGCTCCCGGTTAGACTAGAAGCCGACCCCAACAATTTTTTGGGAAAACTAGGCAGCTGATAATGATTTTGGTATGGATTTAATAGAATGTGTAAATCTTCATGTTACATTGTCAACTTTTTCGTTGAATATGAAGCATTTGGCTACATTGTATTAGTGTATATTTTATGTATTTTTGAAGTAGTCCACTTAGAGCACCCGTCCGAATAGCACCTGCGCGAATAGCACCTAGCCTAGTTCACAAAGAGCACCCAGGTGCTCTTCGTGGATTAATATTTATTTTTACATTTTTTTATTTGGTAAAATTAATAATTATTGTCATAGTGATTTTTACTATTTTTAAATGTCGCCTAGACAAATTTCATATGTACGTAAATATGTGTAATTAAAAAACATACTAGTGATTTTTATCGATACCTTTCATTTAATAACGTCCTGTAAAACAAATACATCCCAGCACTAGGTTGCTGAGTCGTAGGTGCTCTTCATGGACAAAAATTTAAAATAAAATTTTAATCCACGAAGAGCACCCGGGTGCTCTTCGTGGACTAGGCAAGGTGCTATTCGCGCAGGTGCTATTCGGACGGGTGCTCTAAGTGGACTACTTCGTATTTTTATGTAATGCGCGTCTTGTTTGTGCAGAATAAACATTTTTTTTTTATTTTCTTTTACAGAGGCTATGTTGATGACCAAGCTTTGGTCACTGCGTGATGTTCATTGCAGATATATGTTCCTCTTCATCCTGTTCTTCAGTGTGGTTAAAGATGTACACACGTTTTTCGACTCAGATCTTGCCTGCTACATCATTGTAAGTGTTTGTTTATTTGTTTGTTACGCTTTCACGCTAAAACGGCTGAACAGATTTGGATGAAATTTGGAACATGGGTAGACCATGACCTGGATTAGGATATAGGATATTTTTCATCATGACGTTCCTATGGGATCGAGATTTATGGGGGTGAAATCGCGGGGTGCAACTGGTATTCATACTAAATAGACAAGAGATTGTGTCTGGATTTGTGCCCGGTTGATGGCAATAGGCTCGCCCCCTATTACATGGGGCTTAAACATAACTGGCGAAATGTGGGTGCACTATAAGTATACCTCTGCCTAACCCTTCGGGGTTACAGGCGTGATGTTATGTTAAATAGACAAGTTCTAATTACTAAGCCGACGTTCGCACGGACATAATAAAATCGCGGCGGGATTTGATCGCGCACTGGATTTTCAACTCTCGGTGTTTAGCCGAGCGTTGAGAATTCAACGCGCTGGGACGCGCTCTCGAGCGCGTTGCGCGTCGCGCGTTGATAAAACACACTGTTAGATTTTCAACTCTCGGCGTTGAGCAGAGCGTTGAAAATATAGTGTACGAAAAAAAAACTTTTTACACTATTTAGTATCGTTGGTCTGGTGGTCGGAAGCGCTACTACTGAGTATGCGGATCTGGGTTCGATTCCCAGGTCCGACAAAATATTATTGGGTTTTTCTACTAGGAATTTCTTAGTAGTAACCCGGAGTCTGCATTTATGCCCGGTTGATGGCAATAGGCTCGCCCCCTATTACATGGAACTTAAAAATAACTGTCAACGTGTGGGTGTAGGTACCTTCTACAGATACATACCCTCCGGGGAAAACAAGCATGTTTTTATGTGTTATTAAAGCACCATCCTGTAACTGCAAATTGCATGTTTGTAATGCATTTATTAATCCTTAGAAACGATATTCGTGATATATGATTGATCTCTTGTAATTATGTACCTATGTGCTTAGTTTGGGAACATTATAGTCGTTATTAGAAGCTGAATCATGCATCTTAAATGTATTATTAATAGTTATTAATAATAGTGATATAGTTAAAATGCAGTTTTTTTTTCTATGCATTTGTTTCTTTTGTGTTGGTAATTTATACTAGAATGTCAATGATACTTCTAAACTTTGTTCAGTGAAGAAAAACGTGAACAAAAGAAACAAATGCATAGAAAAAAAAAACTGCATTTTAACTATATCACTATTATTAATAACAATTATATCACTATTATTAATAACAACTCAATGTTAAATATTTAAAATTAATGCTGGATTATTCCAGCATTAATTTTAAATATTTAACATTGAGGCTTATGATGATAAATGAGTGTAATTTGATAAAAATTTAACACAAATATCTATTAGGCAAATGTAGAGAGTTTAGAAATTCCCTTAGATATTAGATATTACTGTATACATATACATATTTTTGTAAGCTTTATATACTACTACTGTAAATGAGCGAATACAAGACCTTTATTGTATTTAAAATCCGAAATGCTAACATGAAAAATAAATAGGAAACTGAATGCAATGCGAAATCGAGAGATATTATAATTTTATTAACACAATTAAGTTGAATTGCGGGTTCAATATTTCTTGTCATTGAGCCACAATACACACCAATAAAACAAAGATTTATGTTCATTGTCAATACATATAAATTATGTTAAAAAAACTAACAGAAATACATTGGCCTCGCACCGCTGACCTATGAGTAACCGACACGTTTTTTACAACAAAGCGAAAAATACTGCGAAATTATTGAACCCATAATTTTTTTGAGATCGGGATAAGTCCTAGTCGGATAGGAAATGTCGACTCTAAATCCTATTTATAGAGTAAACAATTTCATTTGATTTCCTACTACCGTTAGGTATCTTGTATTAAATATTTCGACTGTGAACTTCTTAGGTAAGTATTATTAGCTGCGTACTGCACGCGTAGCATGACCACCGTAGAAACGGGTTTTGTCGACGGAAGAATACACAAAATGACAGATTGTGATTCTGATATCTGTCATTTTGTCTATTTTTCCGTCGACAAAACCCGTTTCTACGGTGATCATGCTACGCGTGCTGGAAAGACAAGAATGATCCGCCAAATGATGAAAGATGGCGCTCGAACTAGAAAGAAAGAAAATTGCGTTTATTGGCATTAAAACAGAAAAATACACCTTAAAACTATAAAAATAAAAACATAAAACAATTATTATAATGCCAAAAGGGCCTCAGCTCAGCATAATGTCAGATGGCAACACAAAGTGTACCACCACCTGACGCTAATTTTCAGCTGCAACCCACGAGTGTCATACGCTAGAATAATAATAAACACAAATAGGAAAGTGTCTGTCCGTTTTAATAAATAAATTAAAGGTAAGTAATTTAAGATAGGATAATATAAAAAGGCTCATACCAAATCAAATAAAATTTGGGACATAGGAACTGCTCGAAGGACGTTTACAGGGTGGAACTATTGGTAAACATTTCGTCACCAACACCGCAAAGGGGCGAACCTCAAATAAGAAAATTTTACAGGAGAGCCAAAAAACGTTTTTTTTCTCCCGATGACGCGCTTATTTTGATGATATTTAAGAAAATATATATGTATAATTTAGAACAAAAAAATCCCTACAACTGATTTTAAGATACGCCGTCAATCTTTTTTCGTTTCTATTAGTCTTAGAGCTTCGCCCTTTTGTGACGACATAGAGTTCGACAAATGGAGCATTTTTGTATACTAAACTAATTTTTGACCGTTTGTATGAGGTTCGCCCCTTTGCAGTGTTGGCGACGATTTGTGCAATTTGTTTTGTGAAATGTATTTAAAAAACAAAATGGCGGCATTCGTTCTGATTTTGACCACGAGCCAAAATAACCTTGTAGTGCTATACATACTACTAATTTGCGTGAAACACTCCTGCCATATTCATGGTCACCCCTATCTCAATCCCGAGAAGCAGCTCAACGCACTTTCGTGGTGACCACACATTGCCGGAAATTATCGAATAGTTATCTCTAATAATCGAATAAAGTATCTCCTTGTATGTATAATTAAAAAGCCTATGAGAATGGCCGAATACATAATTTTGGTGGTTTAAATATGTAATCTTGGACCAAATCGGGCGTATTAGTAATACACAATAAATAAAATGTATAAGGAGATATCGGATGATAATGTTATAACAACTTTTAAGGCATGTAGACCGCTCTTATTTAAATGTCACGTGTTTTGAGATCTTTTCAGTAGGGTACCTAGGTTAGGGATGATTTGACTTAGGTACCTAATTCGTATTGAAAGTATGTACAGAAAGATGTTTTCATAGGCAGCAATTAACAGAGCGTTTACCTGAATTTTCAAGCCTAGAAGCCGTATTTCATAAAACAAATGACGATCTCGCAGCACTGGTGCCAAAAAGTGGTCCAGTTAAAGAAAGGAGCTATCCCAGACGTTCCAACCTTGTGCCCATTAAGCGCGGTTATCAACAGTTAGTCTGCTGTCGTTTTCTATAATGTCCTCTGGTCGGAAACGGGCGCGTTTCGGTGGAGTGACGTCACCCGAGGACCTGAACCGACCAGTTTTTGCTCTCAGCTCCAATTTAGTATTTGATTCTTTATGCATAACTCGCGTCCTAAGGTCGTCGGAGATTCAAGGACAGCGGTGCTAATTGCTATAGCGCATACCTACGTACATTTTATGTGTTGATACTTAATTATATGCTATTGGTGTGTTTGGTCACGTTCGTTTACCCTATGTGAGTTCATGTAATTAGGTGCATTGATACCGCTTTGTGCTTGTCTCCTAAAGGGCAAAATCTTATTGATTTTCATTGTGTCGGTAAAGATGATCAACCCGTTTCTTTATAAATCTTCGTTAGGTAGGTATTTGTTGCCCACAAATAGGTTAACATACAAAATACATCCTTCTGTTTCAAGTTGAGAGTTGAGTTTCCTAAATGCCATCTAATCATACTTTCATATTTTCCTCCTTGGTTTAGGCTGCGCGATGTCTGACTGCCAGTGAATCAGAGACTGGTTAAAACATCATCCATACATGATTGAAGATTATATTTAGTTTTTTTGTAGTGTTTTCCACTCATGTATATAGTCCACCTCGTAATTGCTTTATCACCCTAAGGTTGAATGTCACGTGCACGACATTAAACGACAAGGTATATTGGTCTATGCTATGTGACAGTGATAGTTAGATTGTTTCAACTTGGTAAAGCTTCAATTTATTGGGCATTGTTGTCAGGAGGGGCTCGTGGCTAAGTAATAACAGCTACACGGGTCAATCGATCAGGTTAAGCCACGCTTGCCGCGGTCGGTCCGTGAATGGGTGACCATCTTTACATACTGAGACCCCTTCGTGCCTCGGAAAACACGATAAGCCGTTGGTCCAGCTGTCATTCGTAGATCTTTAACAGACGTTAGCTCGTTACGCTACAAGTCATCAGAAGCACAGAACAGATAAAACCTCTTTTATCTGTTCCGTGGTCAGAAGCAACAAAGTCTGACAACCAGTTTTACCACGGGGTATCGTGTTACCTAGTAACTGGGTTGTGGAGGTCAGATAGGCAGTCACTCCATGTAAAATACTGGTATTCAGCAGCAAAGGCTTGGTAGATTGATATTGTTGTCAAAAGTGACAATGTAATTGCGAGTTCGACTATACTATAGAGTCACCTTGACCAGCGTCAATCATTTAGATGACATCAAGTTCTGTAAACGCTCATACGCACTAGCGGTTGACCGCCTAGGCGGTTCGTTTGAGCGGCCAGGCGCCTGACGCGGTTGGAATAGCTGCTGACCATGGCAGCCAACTGTGATGTTGCACCGCGTCAAGCGGTTGGACCGCTCGAAGGTGGAGTAGCTGCTGCCGGTCCATAAAAAAAATGGACGCTTATCATGTTTTATCATGTCTGCTCCTTCACAATTCTAAATAGCTTCTCGTTTTTTAATTTCAACAATTTTCTTGCAAATTCACCACGGCGCGGCGGCTCGCCGCAAACTAAACCACCCATGAACCACCTAGTGCGTATAGACAGATATCCATTCAACCGCCGCGGTTGAAATTACTTCGAAATTCGAAACGGTGTTGATGAGCGAATGCCCGAACTGAAAAACAAATGAGCTCGCATTCGAATTGTGTGAAGTGAAGTTGACAACAGAACATGACACTACCTACGGCCAATTGCTTGATAATTCTGAAGAATTGGTTAACATTACCAACATTGCCTGAAGCCATGTTCACTCTGCCCTGACTTTTATTTTTTTATATTCACCAATATTTCTTTGTTTTTTTCTTTTAAATTCCTGATTGAGACTTGTTTACTTGTATGCTACGTAGTACATAATATAATAAATGACGCAAATTGCGCAGCGGACGATGTGCAAATATTTATTTAATTTACTAAGTTTATATGGCCCAGTAAAGTACGTTGTTCCATGGGAAATTAATTGACTATTTATAAGCCTTAACGTGTCGTATAAACCAATATCAGACGCTTCACTTTTTGATAATTTTTAGGGTTCCGTACCCGAAGGGTGCCAAACGTAACCCTATACTATGCCTCCCCTGTCCGTCGGTCCGTCTGTCTGTCAGCGGGCTGTATCTCAAGAACCGTAACACAAAATTTTTCAGATTGTGTATTTCTATTGCCGCTATAACAAGTTTTTTTTTGCGCAATATTGTACACACGGCTACACACCAAGCTGTAGGTACATTTCCAGTTTATGCTGATCTCGCATTGCATAGGATTTCCGTACAATGCGAGGTCAGCTTATACTGGGAATGTATAATTACATGAGTGAACCGATCCAACAATGCTGGATTTCAGCATTCGGCATCTTTCACTCGCCTACTCAATAATCTAAAAATTAAACGGAAGAAGTAGATGAACGTTCATTCCTATGTAATCTTGTCAGTGTCTTGTTAATGTGGAATGAAAAAACAAAAATGAACCTTAATTCGGGTGATGTGATATCGGCTTAACGATTAGGCGTCGAACCCAAGACCTCTCTACTACTATTCATCTACACCTTAACTATTGGGCTACATACATACATAACATCCCGCCTTGTTTCCCCGAAGGGTTGGGCAGAGGTGTACCCACATTTCGCCAGTTATGTTTAAGTCCCATGTGATAGGGGGCGAGCCTATTGCCATCAACCGGGCACAAATCCAGACGCCGAGTTGCTACTGAGTAATTTCAGATAGAAAACCCCAAAAACACTTTGCCCGACCCGGGAATCGAACCCAGGACCTCATGCTCAGCAGTAGCGCTTACAACCACTAGACCAACGAGGCAACTATTGGGCTATTGCCTCTGAATTGAATTCTGTATTATCAGAACCAGTCAATTGAATTACAAAGCGGAAGACATCAAAATCCCCCTCTCCCGGTAGCACCGGACAGTTTCCAATGATTTATTCTAAACAATAAGACGGTCATTTTCGGAACCTACTGATAAGGCCTGATTGCAGTTGGACATTACTGAAAGCACAATTTAATCAGCTATTGTATATGAGTATTTTTTATACTACCTACTGCTGTGCATGAGATCTTGCATTCGATTCCCTGGTCGAACAGTTTTAGCTCGTCGTCCGATAAAGACCAGGCCCGGGTCGACGGCGCGGCGCGTTGTGTTCCACGCGCGCCTTAAAGAGATGTCAGCAGAACTGACGGGGTCCGCTAGGGCCGATGCCTGCCAGGGTTGCGAAGAAGTCCGAAAGGGAGATCGTGGCCCCGACAATATAGCAACTGAAGGAACACGGGTGGGTCTTAGTCAGTAAGAGTCTGTCACGCCCTCCCGTTCCGCCCAGAGAGGGAGAAGTTATTTGAAAATTTACCACACAAAAAAAAATGTCAAACAGTTTGTTATTGTGTTTTGGAGGAGTGTCGTAGGTTGGTGGAAATAATACTCGGACTCCAAGTTGTAATGAATTATCATTTATTTTAATATGTTCCCGCTTATATACTATTTACAATTATAAGCTAACCAGTACAACTACAGAATATTTAGAAAAGTTTTGACCAATCATGTCACAGCACACTGTTATCCATTTGAACCGCACGGTGTCCAATTGGAACCTCTCAGTAGCAGCCCGAAGTCTAGGATATGTGCCCGGTTGATAGCAATAGGCTCGCACCTTTGAAAAAAAATTTGAAAATTGGTGAAATGTGGCTGTACCTACTGTAGGGACAGTTCTGCCTATCCCTTTGAAAAATACAGGCTGTGATGACAACATCAAACGCACACGTCAACGCGTCGGAGTGTATGTGTATGGAGTGTGTTTGCACTGGCGAAACATTCACATAAAAAAACTTTTTTACAAAAAATACAACCGACTTCCAAACTACAAAGTGAAAAATAACTTTAATTTCGGAAGTCGGTGTCTTTGGATCAGTATTTTAGTTTTTTGACACCGACTTCCGAAGTTAAAGTTATTTTTCACTTTGTAGTTTGGAAGTCGGTTGTATTGTTTTTTTGTTTTTTTTTTTCGCTTTTTATTGGGTTGGTTTGTAATTTATCTAAGTTACAATAGCCTTATGTCAACTGCTCATCAAAAATACCCAAATCGCTATAGATGTGCCTATAATATTTGAAGAGTTCCCTCGATTTCTCCAAGATCCCATCATCAGATCGTGACCAAATGACAATGGGACCAACTTGGAAGTATACCCTTTCAAACAAAACAAGAATTTTTCAAATCGGTCAAGCCTTCTTCGAGTAATCGGGGAACATATATATAAAAAAAAAAAAAATATCCCGACGAATTGAGAACCTCCTCCTTTTTTTGAAGTCAGTTAAAAACATTTTGAGATCTCTGTTTTTAACCCCAGACTCAAAAAGAGGGTGTTATAAGTTTGACCGTTATGTGTGTGTGTCTGTCTGAGGCAACAGGTGAACCGATATGAATGCGGTTTTTTTATTTGAAAGTAGGTTTTCTAGCGATGGTTCTTAAAAATGTATTATTTAAATCGGTTCAGCCGTTTGAAAATTATCAGCTCTTTTCTAGTTGATGAATGGATGTGAGCGTCTTCCACAGGTTTGATCGATTTGAAATTTGGTATTCTGTTACTTGAATGATATTTGAGGAATTTGCAGGATACCCAACTCCCTTACCAACTTACAGCACAGGTATCGTGTTTGGGCTCATTGGAATGGTCTCAATGAATAGGTTATAGATAGATGGTGAACAGGGTCTGTTGATGGAGTAGGAAAGAGAAATGAGGAAATGTTTGTGTCGGGGTTTTTTAAATTGCAATTAACTTGTTTGCCCATGTATCGCAACTTGTTGACGCTAAATATGTTTGACGTTTCATATCATTTGACATGTATTTCAGACAAATTGCCAAAATGTATCATGTATGAATATTGCAACATTTGTCCACTACATGTTTCGATGTTTGGAAAACACTAAAATGAGATCTGTCTTAAGGTTGAACTAGTCGCGGGCTCGAACTCATTGGTGGGCTTGGTCAAAAAGCACGCTATCTCACCTGGCATCGTGTCCGACAGAGATAGTATCAGTGATGAGCAGTTAGACGCTGGTCTACATGCACAAACTCTAGTTCGCACGCACACAAACACCGTTCAGAACGATTTTAGTAAAACGAGCGCGTAAAAAATTACGAAAAGTCCTTTGGAAGGTGGAGTTTTATGAAAAAACTAATAATCAATTACGAATAAAATTTATTGTAATCTTCGATAATTGAGCTTTGTTTTGGAGATTTTATACTTCTTTTATTACTTATTTACTCCCAAAGTTGCGTTAAAATTAGCAAAACGAATCTTTGTTGGCTCATAACTTCTTAATTGCTTTTTTTTTACTATTCTGCTTCTGTACAGACAAAATTAATAATAAGACAAAACGATTTCATGTTTTACTTTGGATGTACAATGTGTAACAGTGGAATAAAACCCCCCGAAATTTGTATGGAAAAAGTATTGGCTGGTTGCGCCTTAAAACTTACCCATGTTGCGTGCAGTGCGAGCGCAAATTCAACAAGCTATGAGATTTGTTTCATGTGACAAGTTTCGAAACATCTACACATTGAATATTTTCTGTTGCAAACGCATAGTTACGCTTTCAGTAGGCTATCGTTTTCAAATGTATTTTTTTTACTGTAATTTTCAGCACGCTGTGAAGTGGTGTACCTACTTTATTAGGGTTCCGTATACCCGAAGGGTGCCACACGGAACCCTATTATTAAGCCTCCTCTGTCCATCCGTCTGTCTGTTAGCGGGCTCTATCTCATGAACCGTAATAGGTTGACAGTTGAAATTTTCACAGATTGTGTATTTCTATTGCCACTGTAATAACAAATAATAAAGTTAATAATTAAAGGGGGTTCCCATACAAGAAAAGTGTTTTTTTTTTGCGTTTTTTACTCGGCCTTAATACGGTACGGAACCTTTCGTGTCCGACTCGCACTTGGCCGGTTTTATAATACGTTTTATAAGGTAACATTACGCCTTTACTACCCGGAGGCTTATGCAGAAGTTTTTCGAAAATACACTCACATTTTGAAAGTAATGTTAAATCCCTAGGAACATAATTATCCTGACTCCGGTCTAAAATTGAAAATTTATTGTTGAATGACACCAATAACAGAGCCGGATACGTGGCTCGAAAACTGTACCCCACGCTCAGATATGCTCAGATAACTCTCATTTTCAGCTTGCTGTTGAAGCTGTGTTGTCAAACCTATTTCTTAAATTGTGAAGAAAAATACATTGATTTATAGATTTTTCCTCCAAACTGCTTCATAACTTGTAACTTTGAACAGGCGCAGCACAATATTAATCAATTACCCGATAAAAAAGATGGAAACAAGAAGACTTATTTCTGTCTCCACTCCTACTTTAAGGCCTATTCAGATATAGCGATAACGCTTATATCTGAATAGGCTTTAATACTATAAACAATCTTATACAGTCGAAGGCAATAGGTAGATATTTATTGTATGCCTCCGATTACATGAGATGGTTAATAGTTATAGGTACTACTTGACTAAGGCCCGTATAAAGGCTGTAAGAGGCTGGTTGTAAGAGCCTTAACAGAACCTCACTCAAAACTTCAAACTCGTTTAAAGCCTTTAGATTGGTTGAAACTAGTTAAGCCCCACCATGTACATCGGTACACGACCGATACACGCGGCTTAAATCACTATTTTTACTGCTAAATAAGGTATAATATCGTCTGTGGGCTGTTTCACTCTATGGCCTGACAGATATTATCGTCAAATGGAAAAATGACAGATAACACCGAAAAATTATGAAAAATATCGAAAGTGACGTGGAGCGCGTGTCAATGTCAAACCGCGGGCTTGACAGTTACAACGTTACATTAGGGAAGGGGCTTTATCGGTAGTAATGCTTGGAGTCTTGAGTGAGATTCTGTAATACGGGCCTAAGAATGATGACTTCCCAACATAACTAACGATATTTGAATACTAAATAGTACACCTCTGCCTAACCCACCTGGGAATACAGGCGTGGGTGGTGTTATGATAATACTTCCTAGTTCGAATACAATCTACAGTATTTCTAAATTTTTTTTGTGTCCCTCGGCAAACTTCGTGTTTCGTTAGTCGTCGGATTTCTATCAGATCAGTTGCCCTTTGCACTTGGTGTAGACCGAACGTTCTCAATCGACTTGGATGTATATAGAGTTGTTAATACTCTTTTAACTTTTTTTTTCTACTTCTGATCCATCTGCGATCAGCCATTGGCTATAATAATCAGATCTGTTGGTTAATACGATGGCAATTCTCTTTTAACTAAATGGAATTTATTAAAAACATGGGAGGAAAGCTGCTAAAGTCGCAGGCACAACAGATAGGAAAATAGTTTTACAGCTCTATATAATTCTCACGGAAATTAAAACAAAACAACTATAAAGTACTTAGTTCTGAATTCAAATTCTTGTGCACGATAAATCTAATAGGTAATTGATGGACATGGAAATTAGCATTCGTTTGTATTAGGAAATGCGATGATTCCCGAGGGACATTAAGAAAACATAAATACTGTAAATATAAATCTGAGAGACATCAGACAGTCTTTTAACAGTATCAAAACTCGGGAAAAACGTGTGCTTTTGTCATACTTCTGCGCGTCATAAGTGTCTGTGAATGTAGGTGCGAAATGTATTTACCTATGGATGCATTAACACATTTAAGTAAAATAAATGTAGTATATGTATGTGGTAGTAGGTAAAACATAATACTTACACAGTAGGTATGTATGCTTGATAAATTACTGCGCACCCTGAATTAAGTCGCCACAACAGAATACATTATGTAGGTAGAACACGTATATTTGCATGTGGCAGTCAGCGCATTGACATCTAGACAAACGAAGGGAAGTATAATATATTTGTATATCTATGTATGTAAGTACAGTCGACCGCGCGTCAGTGGTAAAAAAACCTGTAAAATGGCCTGGCCTTATATTCTATTGAAACTCAGTAGGTACATCGCTAGGCCAACTCAAGGTCAAAATGTTACCACTGACGTATGACTGTACTACGTATGTTCACGTCCAAGGAGACCTATATAACTGCAGTGTTAAACAGCAGAGTAAATAAGTGCGTGAGATGCGCAAGCGACTTCAATATAGGTCGAGGACCCCATCCCCTTGCAGCCTCCTTGAAGCCGCACGGCCAATCACCACGCCAAGCGAACTTCTCTTTTTTTACCGAATCAAATCATTTTTATTTACGTAGGTACTACTTGACCAGGGTTATCTGGTCATCAACAAGGACAAATTTAAATATTACCAATTTGAATAAGGAAGGGCCTAATATTGAATGTTTTGTACATTTAGCAATCTTGCGCATAAAAACAAACTCGGTGTGCTCTCGCGTTGGAATTCGAAGTGTTTGTTTAGTTAAACATAAGTGTTCCTCAGAGATTCGAAAGATGCGTCGAGGTTGTGTGGGGCATAAAGGTTTACTGAATGATATCTTAACGGTCACCTTTTCTTAAGGTGCGAGCAGACTTATATCAGACAATTTTATTTCGAAAGTTTCTTCTGTTCCAGCAACTATAAATGTCGCATTGCTTACTAATAAATCCTCGGTACTAAGGATATGTTGTTGTGGTTAATTTGCTAGCACAATTGCAAAGCGCACGCATGCCCTTAATTGGCATGTGAGTATGGTGCAACCGTCACCAATTTTATTGAAATTTATGTATTTTACTATAAAGCCAAGCGCTCATTACAGCCATAACGAGCCGCAGCGCAACGTATTTTCAATAAAAAGAGCGGTGCGGTTCTTAGAAAATGTACGGAAGTGATGAAGGAGGATTTTTGTAAAGCGTTGCGCGGCCAGCTGCTTCTGCATTAAATCTATGTGTTTTTTAACTTTCCTTTAAAGATCATGTACCAACATGATCATGTTATAAGTACCTGATTTTCCATAAAAAATTTGGTACCCCTGTATTTGGCGTCTAAGTTTTAAAGACCGATGCACTTGATGCGGTGCGGCGTCGAGGACTTGCAACCCGCGAGACGAGGCGGGGAGGGATGTATGCATTGCGACGCCGGAGCTGCATCGCTCAGTCTCACTGTGTGTCCACCAATGCGGCTAAATCTTTGCGGTGAGGCACCGCAACACATCGTGTGAACAGGCTCTAAGACTTAAGAAAATGTTCAGTAGATGACTAGAAGAAACCCACCTTTCTGAAAAGATTAGTTCAGTGATTATGGCATTGGCAGTTGCCCGGTTTCGAACCCACAAGAGGCGGGCGCCTCTTGTGGGTTCGAAACCGGGCAACTGCCAATGTAACTTTTTATTTATTTAGTTTAATTTATTTATTTATTAAAGAACATCAACAGCATATACATAATACACATATAATAATAATTAGGCGCGCAGGGCAGCATGTGGCGAACTGTTGGGCAGTTGCGACCCCACGGACCCTATCTCCCGGGAGAAGTCTTGTTCCTCACCTCTGGCTTGCCTTTATTGGCCGGCTGGAGTGAACACTGACGAGGAACGTAGCTCCCACCTCATTCTTGCCTTAATTGGCCAGCTTGAGTGGACATTCGCAAGAGCAAACGTGCTCGGAGGAAGGAAGTATTCCAATAAGATGCTGGTAGGGATCTTGACCGTACTTCCGGGATTGTCCTGATAACCGTGGAATACCTCTCCACTCCTCATAATCACCTCAGGACATGTTGCCCCCTTGTTGCTACGACACTTTGTGCTAGCGACCGTTTTCGGGGGCCCATTATTGAGTGTGCAAGTAACCCCCTGCCATTTGACCTGTGTATTTTATATAAGATATTGCGGTCAGGCAAGGGCCATAGTCTTTCCATAGTTCTAGATTATCAGTTCACTTAGCCACCCAAACCCATAATCCAATATCTTTGTTTCCATATCCTGCAATAGTACTGCACCAACCGGGGGTTATTATCTTTGGGTGCACCAGCATAGTGAGAACAGGGACAATCGTCGGTTGGTGCCTAATTTCATTAAAAACGTCTAACGGGCCTCTGCGAGTTGGCTTCGGCCCCTACGCCTTCCAAAGGTCCGGGACCCTAGGGTTCCGAGAAAACAAAAGATGTAAAAATAATTAGGAAAGGTATTTTTAAATTCATTATGTACTTTCTATTTTAATATTGGACATGTGTGACATCGGTAAAGGGAAAACATTGCAAAGACACGCGAACTTACAATAAATATAACTCTGAAATCGTCTTGCGCAAGCATAGTGCTCAATGCTCATGCCTTCTCTGTATAAGAAGAGGCCGTTGTCCTGCAATTGGACAACAATAGGCTGGTTAGTATTATTTAATAAACTGAATTAAAACTAGTGAAAGAACTTGTTGATTCAGTTTCCAGTTTTTGCAAAATTAGTATAAGTTTTCACCAGTGCTGCTTAACACTTTCGACTCTACCCACTTTTCTTAGAACTCATACGCCATACCGCCATACATATTGGAAGTGAACCCTCCGGGAGGGTTACCGGCATTACGTTTGCGCTAAAATTAACCATAGCGGACGGTCAACGGCATTCGGTTTAAAACCGTGTTTATAAAACACTGTAAAACGAATTAAAATTGTGTTTTCAGGTCTTGTCGCTATAAGTAGTTTCCAACCTTTTAATTTTTTTATGAATATTTGTATCCGTGAACAAAATAAATTAAAATGCTTGGATTTTTAAACCAACGCATATACTAGTAAATCTTGTTAAAATATACATTTGTTTTTATTTTCACGGTTCATAATGCTGTATTCGCTAAGAAAAACCTACATCCAAAATGAGTCCTCCGCGAAGGTTCCCGGCATCCCATATGCCACTAGGTGAACCCTCCAGGACGGCACTGAATAGGGGTTTTGAATACCGGATTTTTTCAATACCGGTATTAATACCGTATAGACAATTTCTAATACCTGAATCCCGGGATCCCGGTATTGGACTCTTTTTTTTTTCTATAACTAATTAGATTCACTACTTAATAAAACATTGTTTTTTAAATATAAAATCACTTTTTTTGATATAACTTTAAGTTGCAAACAGAATATCTTAACAAAAATAACAAAATAACCCGACACATAAGTATGAGAAAAGTACCTAGAAAAAATATAACGCTTAAATTTGAATAATCAGTATCTAAGTAATTACAATTTAGCGATCTATTGTCGTTAATCACTTACCACACGAAAAGAAGAGAAGAAGCAATCTATTTATCTTTGTGTTTTATAAAATAAATTTCTTTAAACATAATATATTTTTTTACTAAAATCACATAAATATCAGTTAAAATTGTTCATGGTGCTTTTAAGGCTCTTTCTTCTTGACTTACTAAAGTTACTACTGAGTGGAACATACTTTCTTGAACTATAAAGTAATATCATTCATATAATCTCTTTAAAATCAACAATTAAGAAATCATATAATATTGTTTTAACCTAAAATCAAATAAATCAGTCACAAATTGAAAATTGTTTTGGCTCTTTCTTCCTGAAAATGAGTTCGTAAGAAGGAAAGAACAAAACTGTTATCTGAGAGCGAACTTCTTAAACGGTTGCACAAATATGTAACGGAGGAAAACGTTCTCTCTGACTCTACGCTCGTAGGTGGAATGTTAAGTAAATAATTATATGCCATATCAATATTCATCTCTCGGCCGCCTCCAGTACTATCATAAATACCCATTAATTTCATCTCTTACAATAGACTCTCTATCAGTGCTGGAAAAGCTTGGGTCTTGACTTCCCTTTGAGTTTTAGCTTCTATTTCTGCCTCCAGTTAGTAGCGCAAGTAGAAATGAACTGTCTAAATAAACCACGATATAATTAAAATACGCGGTTTTTAAAACTAACTCAGATAAAAATTGGTTGGAAATATAATGTGTAATAAAAAGAAATTGTTTCACTCTAGTGTCTCCTGATAATTAAATAAAATCACCAATACCGGTATCCCGGTAATGAACATTTCGTCGCCAACACTGCAAAGGGGCGAACCTCATACAAACGGTCAAAAATTAGTTTAGTATACAAAAATGCTACATTTGTCGAGCTCTATGTCGTCACAAAAGGGCGAAGCTCTAAGACTAATAGAAACGAAAAAAGATTCTTCAAATCTTAAAATCAGTAGCAGGGATTTTTTTTTTTTGTTCTAAATTATATCTATATATTTTCTTAAATATCATCCAAATAAGCGCGTCATCGGGAGAAAAAAAACGTTTTTTGGCTCTCCTGTAAAATTTTCTTATTTGAGGTTCGCCCCTTTGCGGTGTTGGTGACGATTTGAATACCGGTATTGAAAATGTCAAAAAAAATCCTTTTACCGGGATCCCAGTATTGGAAGCCCTAGCACTGAACGTGTTAAAAAATTGTAATAAATTCATATTAAACTGTAAACTCTGTCAAGGCATTGCATTTGTGAAGCAAATAGCTGAACTGTATACCTAGCACATATGTGCTAGAGTTCCTTCACTTCTTTATATACTTGTTTGTTTTGTAGGCTGACGTCAATTATTTACGTTGAGGTGGAGGGAATCGACAATCGAATTTGACAGTCGTTACGAGTCGTCAGAAGCCCGAAAGTCTGACAACCAGTCTTACCAAGGGCTATCGTATTACCCAGTAACTGGGTTGTGTAGGTCAGATAGGCAGTCGCTCCATGTAATGTCCGGTTAGACTGGAACTCAACCCCAACATAATTGGGAAAATGGCTAGGCAATAGAAGTGGAGGGAATCGAGTTTAAATCTTCGCTCGTATCGAAGCGAAGTTTAACGTATAGTCGACCTCGTAATTGCTCCTACCACTTTTGACAACAAATCCCAGTAAATTGAAAGTTCACTAAGGTTTTAAATATCTAACTGTTACATAGATAAACAGACCTTGTCGTTTAATGACGTGCAAGTGATATTCTACCTCAGGGTGGTAAAGTAAATACGTGGTCGACTATACCTTTATCACCATTCATGGGAATCAGGCACAAAAAAAAAAAAAAAACTTATGAAAAGGCTTCAGTTTTTTTTTTGTGCCTCTTTTATGGAAATAGGCTCGCATTACATGGGACTTAAAAACATAACTGACGAAATGTGGGTGTAGTTTAGGTACTACAGGTATACCATCTGCCCAACTCTTTGGGGAAACAAGGCGTGATTTTATGTTATGTTATATTTCATGTTACGAGTATGTTATAATTTCATGTTATGTTATATTTTTTTATACGTTCATAAAAAATATATTTATTTTAGATGTCTTGACAGGATCTCCCTTCCTATACAAATTCTTACAAAAGTCTACTCCGGTACGTAAGCATCTATTCCAGTAATTACTCTAAACGTTTATTAATTTTGAAATACCTACAAAGAAAACAATGGATTGTTTAAACGCTCGTCTATTTGGACGGCAACTGCAGCCAATTTTGATTAATTTATCATTGTTATTACTTCAACTAAAGGTAAAGTAACCTTTTGTGTATTTTTTTTTAAATAACTTAATAATATAACGTAACATTAAGCCAAAATTCTTCACGGGGTTAGGCAGAGATGTATGATGTGAGCCTATTGCTATCAACCGAGTATTAATCCAGGCTCCGAGCTGCTACTAAAAAATCCTGATGAACACATTAACTAACCTGGGTATCGAATCCAGAGTCAACGCTCAGACTAATATAATCAAGTACAATTTAAAACAATATAGAACAAAAAAATGCATGATCCTCGCCAAAAAACATCGATATCAATTTGGGTATCGATTCCAAATCGATGCTTAACGTTTTCACTTTCGCGGATGGAATCCTTGAACAACTCGAGTAAGTTTGAGAGAGAAATCGATTCCTTCGGGGGCTCTGAACTACGTACAGCTAGCAAAAGAGGTAAGTGTGCAGGCAGCTGAATGCAGCAAATTATTTGTTCACGTACTTCGTAAATGCAAAGTGTTTGATCAGAGTTTCATCATCAACAAGCGGACACAGGCAGGAGTCTGACAAACAGTCTAGCCAAGGGGTATCGTGTTACCCAATAACTGGGTTATAGAGGTCAGATAAGCAGTAGCTCCTTGTAAAGTATTGGTATTCAGCTGCATCTGGCTAGACTAGCAGCCTACCCCAACATAGTTGGAAAAAGCTAAGGCAGATGATGAGGCAGACACAAGTAGGAGACGTGGTCGTAGCAGATCACGAAGAAGGTGGTGGGAAGAGCTGGACAAAGAAACTGTGAGTCATAGGGGGAGGCCCTTGCCTAACCTTGTCTTCTAAGGACAAGGCAAACTTATTTAGTGCCTTACATTGATGATGCAGGCTGGCAGTAAAACATCGTCATGGTTGATACAAGCTACACAATACTTTTTCAGCAACATGTTTTCGTGTTGCGAGAAACAAGTTGCTAGTTATATTTCAGACAGCTTTTTAATAAGTAATAATAATACTAGCCTAATACTGTCCCACTGCAGGGCAAACGCCTCTTCTCATACAGAGATAGCATGAGCATTGATCACCACGCTTGTTGACGCTGCTTTTTTTGAGTAGTACAGTTTTGTAGCAACCCAGAGTCTGGTACTGTGCCCGGTTGATGGCAATAGACTCGCCCCCTATTACATTGGACCTAAACATATAACTGGCAAAATGTGGGTGTATCTTTCAGCTACTATACTACAGCCAGAGGTGTTCCTATGTAAGTACACCTCTGCCAAATCATTCGGGGAATACAGGCATGATGTTGTGGTTATGATGACGTTTTATTTCTACCCCACACACCAAACTCTTGCGTCGACTGTACACACATCGTGTCCATGCATTGCCTCGTTCGCGATCACGTCCATTCTCATCTAAGTTATAATTGCAAACACAATGTCGTCAGCACGCCACTGACCTCCGTCGTTTCAAGTGCGAACGGTCATTAACATCAACGCGATACCATATTGAAACGCATTCGACAAAAAGAACAAACTGCACATTTTGTTTTACCTACTCAGTTTTTGGTCTGCTTGATAGGAAAAATTTGGGTTCAAGGTGAAGTAGTGGAATTTTGTCTGTGAAACAGACACTTTACTTACACCATAGATCTATACTAGAATATAAAAAAAAAAATTAATCCCTATTTCCCTTTGTCACGGCATCACGCGTGAACGGCTGGACCGATTTCGCAAATTCTTTTTGTTTTTGTGTTTGTTCTTGTAAGGAGAAGGTTCTTATGAAAGAAAAAAAATAAGAAAATTGCGCGGAAAATTAGAAAATTTAAGAAAACTTAACGACCTTATTAACTTTTTTGTAACCTTGGCGCTTTTGCCATAACTGTCAGCCGTTTGACATATGGCGTGACAACGTCTGTCGGGTCAGCTAGTGTATAATATATCTATAGTTTACATTGTTTTCCCACCGCACCGTAAACCGGACGTCAACGAGAAACGAGATTACGCGCATAGTAAATGTACTGTAGCTACTACGGCGTCGTCGCGACGTCATCTCGTTCTCGTTGACGTCCCGTTCACGGTGCGGTGGACAAACGGCCTAAGGCCTTTTTGATTTTATTAAATTGTTTGAATAAAGTAAATGCAGCTGTAGTTTTTATTAGAATACTACTATATTATCAGTAGGTATTTTTTGGCTATTATGCATTATTTTTAAGGTTAAGGTGAACAATCGGTTAATGTTTATCTTGTTTATTGGAAATTTTTGTCTTATCGCTGATCGCTGCACATACCTAGATATAGATAGTGCTATCTACGAAGACACGCCCCACTCTACTTCCTAAACGCGATTACTGTACTGTGTAAGCTGTACTGTAAAGCCGTGTCTCCTGCGAGTGTTTTTTCGAAACATTATACAAAAAACGATACACATATACATTTGTTTTCATACACAAGTTGTCTCCTACATATTAAAATATTTTTAGATTACATCTACACATTTTGTGTAGATATCGTAATGAATTCCGACGAGGAAGACGTACTTAAAAAGTATCTCTATTCCAATCCATCGTCAATTTATTACAACTTGTTCACAACTATTCACAAGACAATATATCCTCAAAACCTGTGTTGAATGACAGTGACAGATGTCGGGAATGATGAATGACGATGCGGGGAATGTTTTCCATGCAGCTCGAAAAACAAAAACATCGTGCTTGCATATACAAATGTGTATGGCCACGCCTCTTTGTTTCGATGTTTTTGTGTAATGTTTCGAGAAAACACGCGCATGAGACTAGGCTTAAGCGATTAGGAAAAAGAGTGGGGCGCGTCTTCGTGGAAGGCACTATCTATACATTATGTTACAACAAGGTAGATATAAGGCTCTTGTCAATAACCTGCCTCGGTGGTCTAGTGGTCGCAACCGTTACTGATGAGCATGAAGTCCTGGGTTCGATTTCGGGCAAAGTGTTATTGGGATTTTTCATCTGGAATTTGTCACTAGCAGCCCGGAGTCTGTATTTGTGCCAGGTTGATGGCAATAGGCTCGCCCCCTATTACATGGGACTTAAACATAACTGGCGAAATGTGGGTGTAGTATAGTTACACCACTGCCTAACCCTTCGAGGAAATAAGGCGTTATGTTATGTAGGTATACGGAAAAGCCGGGCGGGTAAAATACACATTCTATTTTGCTGCCCGGCCTGTGCCGAACCATGCCGACCCGAACAATTGTCTAGTTACTAGGGCGTAGAGATGTGCAAAGAAAGCATTTTTCGAAACCCCTGAGCAGGCTAAACGTTTGTTAAACTTTAAATGCTAATAAATATGAAATAAAAAACTGATATAAAAATCCCTAAAGGTCGAAGCGCACGCTTATGCACTGCAAGGGATGGGCGTCACCTCACCTCATCGGCTCGTCGAGTCGAGTCGATGCCGTTACGATGCTTGAAAGTGGGTTGCCGTAGATTTTAATAGATAGAATCCTACGGGGCAATTAAGACACAAAATGACAATCGATAACAATGGCTTTTATTTTGACAGTCCAGTCAATGTATGTTACGCAATAAGGGTACCGAACGACTCCAATTGAGGCGATGCGATGCTGATCCCCTGCATGCTTATACGTGTGCGTTGTCCTTTGGTCGCTGAACCAACATGAATCACCAATAAAAATATATAGGTACACATTTGTTTAACCTATCGATCAACGCACCAAGGTGTATTGACCACACCTGACAAAAACAAATGCACTTTATTTAGTCATTGTCACTGTAACCTTGATTTTAATGACGATTCGGTTTGTGATGATAAACAATACTGTGTGCTAAACTTCGACGTGTTTTACCCTGACATGTTTATTGACACATACATACTTACTTTTCGTATGGAGGTAGGTAGAAAATAGAGAACGCCAGGTCCTGTGTTGTGCATAACAAAGTGATCGGACCGTTTTTGCACCTATTACACGGATGATGAGATTATTTTTTTTGTCCATCCGATAATTATTAAAAAATATTGGACACGTATTTTTTTCTTTTTTTACGTAATCAAAAGATTATGGCGATACATTGAGTTAAAATGTACCATGACGTCACGAGTATGTCGATTTTATATGTACTTACTTTTGACGTAGCTACCCCCACTCCCCAACTTAAAATGCGTTTTATCTAAGTATTTTTTTATTAATATGATAAAGCAAAAAATACGTGTCTAATGTTTTTTTATTATCTGACTGATGGACTAAATGGAATTTAATTTTTTAACCAGGCATCTTCCTTATTGCACAACAATAAGTACATTAGTACTCGTATTATCTTATTTTTTAATGTGTGCTGTTTTCGTTGTTGCACCAAAATCACAGTTGCAGTTGAACACAGTGGACGACAAAATACTTAGTGAACATTCCACTTTGCCCCACTGGTGGGACAGATTGGTGGAGCAAACTGGAAAAATTCAAAACAAGTTTGTATTTGCTTTACATACAAACATAGTTATTACTGCGGTTGAACCGAAACTAACCCATTTCTCAAAACCTATTGACATATATAAAAAGTCGCTTATAAAAACCATCGTCTTTTTAATAGGGGATCGAGTCATACATGCATAATTTTTGATTTTTTTCGTGCCTCTGTTAAGCCGGGTCTCCTGCGCATGTTTTTTTGAAACATTACACAAAAAGCTTCCACATAAACATTTATTTTCATACAAAACATAGACAAATGTGTATGACCACGCCTCTTTGTTGCGATGTTTTTGTGTAAAAACACGCGCAGGAAACGGAAAAAAAAACCCCCTAATTGCTTTTGACGTAATTTCACTACAGAATTGTTGAGAGTTGCACAGAATACACCTTCTTTCCAATTGTCATCGATCTAATGTAAAAAGTCTTCGAGTAAAATAGCTGTGTAACATCCGGATGGACGGACAGGTGGATAGATTGACAGACGGACAGACAGTTTTAGCTAAAGTTTTAGCTACTCAGTATTTATTTTTAAGAATCTGCATGGAAACACAAAACAGGGTTTCCTCATTTAATTCAAAAACCACAATCGATAAAACAGGGTTTCCTCATTTAACTCAAAAACCACAATCGATAGTTTCAAACTTCATTCAAAATGCTAAAATCTCAGCCTGAGTACCTAACCGCATCAAAGCCTACCGGCCGCCCACGAAGAATAATTTATGATATCAACGCACTGCGCGTGAGACCGGATATTAATTGAATACCGAATAAATTACTACATTTCTACTCTAGTAATACGGTTTAGATAAATTATTTCATTCACTAAAAATACAATTATTCACTTATATGAGGAAAAATATAATATGTAGAACATTTTAAGTTAAGCGACGGTTTTGCCGGAAGATAAAACTAAGATTAAGTTATAAAAATCATCAGTAAATCGAGTTTGAATCGGACCAACGAATCTAATTTGGGAACTATACAGGGTGGCAAGGACATCGACGCGCTAACTGTAACTATAAATTCAGCACATGATTCTAGACCCCTTACCATACAAATATATAGTCGGTTATCAAAAAAAAAATTGTTTTTAAAAATTGCTAAAAATTTCAACGCAGTTTCAGAATTATGTACTATCAAAGAAACGCATATCTGTACACTGTAAGGACTATTCTTGCTTGCAGCGCTCGGCCGCTATAGTATCGCTTACCTACGAAAATAAAGGGTCGTGTACACAGGATTTTGTGTTCAAATTGCTTAGATATGCGTTACCCCGATGGTACCTACTGAATCCATGGTAACAGGTTGCGCGTCGATATACACCCTGTATACAAGGTGTAGTTTAAAACCTGAAAAGGGTTACTTATCATAAGAATAACTTGTACTATGAGACTCTGAAATCCTGAAAAAAATCAGCTGCTCCTGCTGTATGTTCGCATAACTCGTCAAAATATAGGGAACAGCTGATTTTTCGCGATGTCAAGGCTGTTCTCGTAATAAAAGAACCGCTAAAGGACCGCGGACGCACCGGTGCGTCCAAGTACCCACGCGGCTTACAACTCTATTTGTATTCGCTGTAATGGCTATTATTGTCTGTGAATTTTTGTGTCTATGGTCGGATAGATATTCTCGCCAAATAAATCGACTAAAAGCAAAAATATTAATAGGCAACATTTTAAAAAAATGTTGAAAATCACGTTCCCGCGCGGTAAAATGTCAGTCAAACGTCACTCCCATTCGCTGTAATAATTCGTTTTTTAATGGTTTTTGTGTGTAAATCGTCGGAAAGTGGTGATATTTTCATTTTGAAGTAAATATCACATCGTTTTAGATAATATTCGCACTAAATAACATCATGTTATACCTATTTTGACCCAAACAAAAAGTGTAAACAAACATTTGAATGAAAACGTGACCGTGCTGTGATTTTGTGGTATTTTGGTGTGTGATCGTCGATATTTTATGTGTAAGTCCCATTTTTTATACAAAATATTAGATTTCTAATAATTTTAGCATGTTTTTTCACCTAAATACGGCAAAAAAATATTTTTTTGAAACGGAGAAAATTACGTAAGCACAAGAAATTCTTGATATTAAAAATTCTAGATTTTTAGCATTTTTTATTTTCAATGTTTGTCTCTAAAAACGCTTTTGTTAGATAACATAACTATCCATAATGTACCCTGCAAAATTTCGTGTGAATTGGTACGCTAGTTTTATCAGAAATCGTTATCACAAAGAACAAAAGAAATGATAACAAAAGCGGGTAATAAAGATAAGTGAACGTTGTTTACAAAGACTGCAACCATTTGAAACGTATTCCTAATCTATTCGAGTAGCAAAAAACATAAACAATACTACTTGAGACGTTATAATGAAACCCGAGTAATTGTTTATTTAAGTGCGGTCGTAAATCTGTCACGGCGCGGACCGCCCGCGGTAAACCCCTTTTAATGTTTTCAATTATTTCAGTTACACCTTGTATACGAGTACTTACCCAAAACACTTTAAAATCACATCCATAAACTCAAATCATTTATCTTTTGAATTGTCAAAGAGTCGGTCAGTCAGAAAGATAAAGCTAGTTACTTGCTATAGTCCCTGCAAGGGTTGGCAGAGATACGAGTACCTCATTTGCCTTAAATTGTAAGTGAAACAAAATTACATGGAAAAAGTTTCATCTGTTCAACAACTTTCACAAAATCAATACAGTCAGGGAAATTATTAAAATGAGAAATGTGATAAATGTTTATCAAATTGACTCACTATATCAATTTGCCGTGCTATAGACATTTTATACCAATGTCAAAGAATCACAGTTGTGATTTGAATATACGCGCAATTTAAGTTGGTAGTTTTGGTAAACAATTGATTTCCCTAACTTTACCCAAGCAGTGAATGTTTACGGGCTATAAAAAATAGCTCAATCAATCATAGGCCTTTTCCAGGCTGCGCCACAATACCCTATCCTCAACGTTCCACATCCAGTCGGTCCCATCCGCCTTTTTAAGGTCGCTGTTCAATGTATACTGCGTTCGCAATTTAGTTTCCGAACATGTCACTGTATACACATGTATTTTTTGAAAAACAAACTTAAAACACGTTGTGTTTGCGCTACAATTTAAAACATTTTCATCATTTTTTCAATGGACCTTTTTATTCTGAAGACCAATTTAATTGACTTCAACTTAAGTTTATATTCTTCGAGTAGAAATAACGTCAGTTGGAAACAAGGATTTGAATGGACTTTAGCTGGCGGGTGTCCCACACTACGCTTGTCAATACGCGGTCTCCGCTCGTCTGCTCCACCGACCATCGTTCAAAAATTGTTGAAAACAAAGTTAGAAATCTACAATCCTGATAAGATTAAAACTAATTAAACTAAGGATAATAACATTTATAACCCACCGTGAGTTGACGTTTATCAGACTTTAATTTACATGCATTGAGTTGTAAAAACTTTTAATGGCTAAGCTCAAACGCCTTCGGCAGATCGTAAACACCAATTTATTTGTCTTAAGCAACGATAATTATTGCTTAGTGTTTTTCTTTATTTTTATTATCTAGATTTAAATTGCACATGATTTTTTATTTTATTTTAAGAAGGTCCCAACACTAGGCACTTATTCTGTTAGGGGTCGCAACCAGAAATCACTTTGTTGTCACTAGTAACAGTCAGATCGGAACATTAGATCGATGTTCTGATCTGACTGAAAAACATGTCAGCCGGAGAAGTGAACTGTAAAATAGTGTCAATCATAAAGAGTCATGATAGCAGCCCACAAGCTCACTTCAGCTAAGTTTTCAAGGTTTTAATAAACCGACTGGACATTTTTTGTCTCGAGCAGGCATCGAACCTGCTTACCGCGCTAACCAATCGCTCAGCCACTGCGCCAACCGTGCTTCCAATTTTGAATTTGAACTTGAGGTTTGTATCACAACTGCTATATTCTCTGTGAGGTCCTTCACCTCAAGCGACCAAGCGTTGTATTCACGAAAGATTGAATGCAAAATAAAGGTGTTTATTTCATTATTTTTTTGTGGATTTTTAATTTTTTCGGTATGTATTTATGATATTCGGAAACTGAATCTACTTGCACAGATAAATATAAGCTTTGTGCAAATTACAGAAACTGAATGCGTGTACTTAGATATTTATTTGTTACTTGATATATTAGTAGGTAATAGTAATTTGTCTCGCTGTATGACGATGACAAGGGGAGAGGGTCGAAGTTTCCCCTGTTACATGATCAGCAAGGCTTAGACGAAATACTAATTACAGTGATTTTTAAAACCTTAGGCATTTATGATTGTTATTAATTATGTACTGGGGGCCTACCACAAGCTCATAAAGCAGTATTATTTTAAGATTACTTCAGTGTGGGAAAGAGATGAAGCTCTACAGGACGTATAGCTCCATCTCTTTCTAAAGCTGGTGGTAAGCCCTCTGTATGTAGATTGTCGGTATCTCTTAGAAGAAGTAAAATTAAAAACTTAGAACTACCAATGCAGCGATGTGACTGAGTTTTAGATGTGCGTAAAGGTACAAGTTTTTCCTTTAAGTTAAGAAACCTGTTATGTGTGGTGTGTACATAATTATTATTGTTTCAAATCCTGTTTGTTTGTGTAATATAAATTGTACTTAAATGAATTGAAATGGTATCGAATTTTAGAGGTACAGGGATTTAGAGAAATATATATTTTACTACCATTCCGTCTTGTTCTCATCGTTAATTTTAGCTAAGTATATAGGTACTACTAGAATAGGCCAGAGTCCAAAAAAATTTTTTTGTCCGTCTTGTAGTTTATTAAAAAATATTGAACACGTATTTTTTCTTTTTTTACGTAATCAAAAGATTACGGCGACACATTGAGTTAAAATGTGGCATGACGTCACGCCTTGCTAGATTTTATACTGAGTTGTGACGTAGCGAGCCCCCACTCCCCAACTTTAATGCGTGTTTTCTAAGTTATTTTTTATTAATATGATAAAGAAAAAAATACGTGTCTAATATTTTTTTATTATCTGAAAGACGGACTAAATTGAATTTATTTTTTTTACCTAAGCAACGACCGTATTGAACTATCATCGTCGTCTTCATCAAACATTATCAAATCAAATCAAATTATTTTATTAGTTTGCAAACATTAGTAAGCATAGCTATTTTATTATTATTATTGTCCTGCATGTTCTACCATCGCATGGGCATGCAAATTATATTAAATCATCATAACTCAATCTCAGAACATAATATTCGTATAATAAAGATACCTACACAAGATCGGTGTGTCATATAAAAACGTCCAAGTTATCACGTAACCTAATCCAGTTACTGCTAATATATATAAGTAGATAAATAAGGAACGCAATATGCCTCGACAAATATGTACAGAGTTTGTCGCGAACATGTGTTCAATTAAATAATGTTGCTATTACAACAACGAATCTCGACGTTATTGGTAGCTAGTGATGTGAGCTCGAAAATCAAGTGTCGATAAAAATATAAATTTTACTAAACCCCTTTTAAAAATACTCTTAAGTATTGTGCGAACCCTGTTTTTATTTAATCGAGCACATTTCACGACTTAGGACAGCTACAGATAATTTTCTTATGGAAAAACTCAGGACTCCACGCTTCGCGATCACCTTTGCATAGGTACCTACAAAAGACTACCGAGGTAGTCGAAACTTATCATTTGTCGTCGGAAAATAAACTAAAAAATGGCGTCAAATTTACTTTTCATTAATTTCCAAAAGTTCCTATCTATGCTAACCTGAAAACTTCCACATAAAAAGAACAGTTCCCTGACCATCTATTTAGCGATAAATAATTCAGTCACAAAAACCAGTCATCGATACCAAAGACGGTGCAGTCACCTCCCTACTCGGCTCTGATTCAGTTGTGACCTTCGAACGAAAGCGAAACCGGTGTAGGTCATCGCGCCGGGACTGCCGGACTGCCGGACTGCCGGCACCCGCCGACTCGCCTCGCGTTCCCTTTCAAGCATGCACCGACGATATCAAACTGAGCTTGTGTGACTACGAGCGAAGTAATTGTTCTAGTCTCGCAAACTCGTGACTAGTTTTACTCTCGATTTCTATGTTACCTACCTAGCTTCGTATTAGTAAAAGTTGTATGTTCTCCGTAGTTGGGCTAGATTATTTTGTTAGTTTTGTTACTGCAGGTATTTATGACATTGTGGCTGTATTGGGTACAGTTAGGGTTACCATCCGTCCGGTTTTGTCCGGACTTCTAGACTTTTGTCCGGCTCTTTAATTTGTCGGAATTTTGTGGCTTAGATGGAATACGAGTCATAAAACTTATTTAAGTAATTCCAAATAAGTCTTTAATATTTATTAACTTCTCATTCGTCTAAAAACAAAATATAAATTTTCTTTAACAATCAACTTAACGAGATCAAACAATAATTGGATTTTGTGACTAAAATGTCCGGACTTTTATTGAAATGTCAGGCTTTTTGTCAGGACTTTTTACCACGGTAACACAGTGGTACCAGTGGTAACACTTTGACCTTGAGCTGGTCTAGCGTAATACTGAATTTCAATAGAATAAGTAGCCAGCTTATACCCGTGTTGTTATTTCTAACTTGCGACCCTACCATGACATGTGTGTAATGACATGACATATGTGTCTTTCTTTCTAACCACCTAAATTGTATACAGTAGTATAGTATGGCTTATTGGTCGATTCGCACGAAAGGGATGATTTTTTTTCTTAAGGCCTTTCCCTCGAAGTTAATTTATTTGTGGGCGATTCGACAACTCCAGAAATACGAATTAGGCAATTGACACATTTTGAATATTTTTTTATATTTACTTATAAACATTTGCTGAATAAAATATAAAATAGTACAAAAATAATTAGCAAATATAGTTTCTAGTGTATTTGTTTCTTAACTTTATTGCATTAAATTCAAAATATGCCAATTGCCTAAAGGCTCTTGCAGACCAGCGCGATTTCGCGGGCGCTACAGGCAGCGCGACCCATGATATCGCGCTGGTCTGTACGAGCCACGTATTTCTGGAGTTGTCGATTCACCCACAAATAAATTAACTTCCTGCGAATCGTTTACAGAAAAAGAATTATTATTAAAAAGTGTCGATTCGCCCGATTCGAGTGAGTAAATTCGTGCGAATCGACCAATTAGCCGCTGCCGAGTTGCGGACACCAGCTTAGCAGCAGCGGCAGTGCTGCTAAGCTGGTGTCCGCAACTCCACGTCCAAGCGCGTACAATTGATATAAATAATGTTTCGTACATGGTCTACTTAGGAATAGGACACACTGCAGGGCTCGAGCAAGCTTACTTGCAGTGTCACAAATCACACTTGCTATTATTTTGTCTTAATGTGCTCTTCGACCTCATACTTTTAGTAATTTACTTAGGTACTTAAAGCTAGTAGAGTCCCCTAAAGAAAATATGGGGTAAACTTTTCGTAATAATTACAATTTTATTTTATTACTGGGTATAATGGTTTTATTCAGGGATTCATTCAGGGACCGCCTAGTGGTATTTAAAACGGGCATGTATGAGTTGATTAGATAAATTAAAGATTGGCATTTACGAGTCAATTATTTCATTTTTATAAAAAAACAAAAACAATCAAAATCTATGTAATCAATTCAACCATCCCGATACTTTTTTAACTTTGTTTTTTTAAGTTAAAATATTCCTTATTCTTCCACAGACGAAGCGGCACAACCGAACAACGAAAACAAGGTATCATTTCGAGCCACAGAATCAACAAAAAGCCCAAACTCGCTGATCAAGCGCAGATTACACTAAATACCTATTTGATGCAGTTTTATTTAATGTATTCCCTTATCTCATTAGTGTCATCACTAATTTAATTTAATTATAATGAAATTCTGCTCATTAAAAGTGACAATTGGAATTATTTATGAGTGTTTTTGTACAAAAATCTGATTTAATAATGTTTTTTGTTTCTCCAGTGACGGGTTAAAAGTAAGTTAGTATTAGACATAAACATTTAGTAATTATGGTCTTTTCCAAAAGTGTCTAACGAAAAGGTCAACAAATCCTGTTCAAGTTAAATTCATTGGCTATTCTTAGACTCACTAAAGGAAATTAGTAATAGGTACATTGATCTGCATTTAGAAGGTTACCCACTTTTCCTACAAGGCCTTTGGTGTGGGATGCAACGTGTGTCGATACCCTTGCGCCATCCCATCTTCCTAGCACGGCGGGCTGTGCTGGGGCTGCTGCTGCAGGTGCGGAAAACCTCAAACGGCGCAAATACTCCAATCTTATTGGGACTTATATGTTTGAGCCGTTTGGGGTTGAAACACTAGGGTCATGGGGTCCGAGTGCCCTAGTTTTTTAAAACATCGCCAAGCGGCTGGTCGACTCTTCACGTGACCGGAGGGCTGGCCTATTCTTTGGCCAAAGAATCAGCATTGTCATACAACAATAAACAGATATATTTTCTGTATGTTTTCTCTACGTTTAGAACACTCAAAAGTAAAACATTTGTGTAACCCAATTAAGGTGACGAACCAACTGTCGGAAGGCCATTTCCTAAATGAAGACGCCTTGTAATTTTAGTTCTAAACTTATTTCCTACTTCTCCAACATTCTTTAATGATTAATTTTGTAGTGGGTTCTTGGATAGTTGAATCATTTCTGTAGAAATCGACTAATCGCTCTTTTTTCGTTAGTCACTAATGTTAATGTGGTTAACTGAAGTGGCCGTGGTTGGGAAAAGTAATATCGCGGCAGTATTTCCTAAACGCAAAGACAAGGGAGCATTTAGTACACACGGCTACACATCAAGCTATACTTTTACAGTTTAAGCTGATCTCGCATTGTATAGGATTTCCGTACAATGCGAGGTCAGCTTATACTGGAAATTTCCAGCCGCCGACCCCCCACACAGTGTATACAAGGTCAACTTAAATTACCTAGCGAAACTCTGAATGTAGGTAATGGGTTACCGACACCCTCACATCTACAGAGTATTGTAAGCTGCCAGCTAATTGAAAAAAAATTGTTGATTTTTTGGGTCGACGACCGCTGCCAATTTAGTCAGGTACACACGGCTACACATCAAGCTACACATTTCCAGTTTATGCTGATCTCGCATTGTATAGGATTTCCGTACAATGCGAGGTCAGCTTATACTGGAAATGTAAAGCTTGATGTGTAGCCGTGTGTACGAGAGTCGGTAGTTAGACCATTGGCGATAATATCAACACAAGGATAAATAAGTACCTAAAATAACCCTAACTGCCACGACTTATAGGCGATGTCAATGTCAAATTGTTACCACAGATGTGCGGCTGATTTTACCCTACTATATGTAGGGTTAGATTTTGCTAAAAGTTTCTATTAATTACACGAAACTAAACTTGGGCTGAATATTTTGGGCTAATTGTTTTGTATTTTTTTTTTCTGTTGACTTATCTATGTATAATCTAAAGCATTATTTGTTTGTTCATGCTAAAGAAGTAACTGTGGCTACATATTATGTACAGTCAACCTCACAAAGACGTATACATCGACAAGAATGCATTTGATTGTCTACAATTTGTGTTTCATAATACTGTCCATGTGTAGCTACTATTAAGTACCTAATGTGTAGTATTGTGGTTACACATTGATATAATATTATTGAACAAAGATTGACAAGATTGTAGACAATTGAATGAATTCTAGTCGATGTTATCTTTTTTAGGCTTGCTATCGTATTACTAAAAAAGAAATTTTTCGTGATTTGTGACAGATTACGTATCATAATTTGAATTGTAATAATTTATTTAATCAAAATTTCAATTCTCATGATAATTATTATTGTTAACCAGTACGGTATACAAATTATTAAAAAAACGTAGACATAAAATATAGAAACAAAATCTTTATTATTCCACTGATTACATGGTGTTGTGCTTTTTCGTTCCACATTACTTCTTGCTAAAATAATAATGCGACAAAATAACATATCAGTCATTTAAATTAAAAAATAAACAAGAAATTAAATTATTCGAAAATGACGTGTAATATTAATATGAAATAATTTTGGCACATTCTAGAGGTGCTCTAGGGCTGGCCCGTTGAAGTCTTTTGTATGAACGCCCGAGTCGCTACGCCGCGCTACAACCTTTTTGAACTATTTTAATTTTTAACATTATAAATCTGTAAAATGATCATTGTTTAGTTTATTTATTTATATTTTAGTTTGTTGTTAATTTAGGATATCTTGTGATTTTTTTATTTAATGTAATTAATTTAGAATAAAATTACGTAACCAGTATTTATAGATTACGAAAAATTAAATAATTTATTATCTACCCATGTTATAGAAAATACGTTTTATCTATTAAAATAATTTATAAAATTGAAAGTAGTTTGATTTCGATTTTATGGAAGTAAACTATTTTCTATTTGTAACGAAACAAAAGAATCTATTGTAATATTTTCTATTTGTTTATTATTTTGTTGATAAGTACCTACCTTATAAATAGTTTTAGTTAATTCAGGATATTGGTGCCGATTCCGTTGTTGTTCACAAACTAAATTAAATTTAAGTTCAGTGCATCTTTTTCTTTCTATTTCATTAAGAAAAGGACAGAAGATAAATTTTAGTTTAGTCCTGTCAAATTAATCAGCGTTTGACGTAAATTGACGTAATTTTAATAGGCAAGTTTTTAATCACGTCTAAACTTGTATGGAGTAGTGACAGGCGCTGATTAAATTGACAGGACTAAATTAAAATTTATCTTCTGTCCTTTTCTTAATGAAATAGAAAGAAAAAGATGCACTGAACTTAAATTTAGATTAGTTTGTGAACAAGGGAATCGGCACCAATGTATTTATATTTTATTAATTAATTAGATAAAAGTTGTTATTTATGTACATTTCATTTTAATTCTGAACAAATACCTATGTTGTTAGTACTTAGTTTCATTCGTTCTCGATTTCTACGTGAAGGTTCTACGTCTACGGAAGTATTTTTATAAGTGGTAGGTACCTACCTATGTAATGTGAATTGAGTCTACCGTAATAAAACTATGCAAAATCCCTATTACAAACAGTAGAGTTTAAAGTTTCAATCATTTTCTACTTACTACGTAGTGTAGATTTTCTTACCCTTTTATATTTTATACTTTGACCTCTTCGACGCCCGCTTTCCGCTTACTACGCAGCGCTGCAGCTCAGCTCCACTTCGCTCCGTTAATATTATATGGTAAAGATGTCGTGGCCAGATGTAAGAATTGATCATTTCATGAAATGAACATCGACCGCTGGTCACATCATGATGTGGTCTGGCCAGATCATTGAATACTCAACGTTTGACGATATGAACAGTTAAATGCACGACTACTTCATGATGTGACCAAACATTAGTGATCATATTGTAAAATAGTTAGATTTTCCACCGGTAGAGGCGTTGATACAACAAACATGAACGTTTATTGGGTTTCCAAATATGATTTTATGGAAAGCGATCAACTTGGAAGTAGCGCTCACCGGCCGCTGCCGCGGCGTGAAAACCAACATAGCACTTCAAATTACACACATAACATAACATCACGCCTTGTTTCCCCGAAGGGTTGTGCAGAGGTGTCCCTGTAGAAGGTACACTCACATTTCGCCAGTTATGTTTAAGTCCCATGTAATAAGGGGCAAATTACTTTAAAAAAATTCAAAATTTACGCCGTTTATGTGGGTTCCCGACCAAATGGGTTAGGTTAGGTTAGAACCGTGACCAACCGCGCGTGAGCCGAGCGAGCGTAGCGAGCGGTGCTGCGGTACGGCGAGCGCTACTTCCAAGTTGCTGGCAGTTACTTGGCTATTTTTACTACAACTTAAACCATGGATACCCTTACATTAATGATAAGGCCAAACGTCGACTGAGATATCATTAAACGTTGACGTTTAAACGATATGGCCAATTTTAGCTGGCCATTTCATGAAATGGTCAATTCTAAGATCTGGCCACGACAGAGAAACAATCAACCGGAGTCACTATTATTTTTAGCTTACCGTTTGTCAATGTATTTGTTTGCTTTGCTTATTTCGAAGCCTCGATTGAAGAATAGCACATTGGTCATTATTTAATAACTTTAAAAAATTATGGTAACTAATTTTGAATTTTTTGGAAAAATTATTTCTTCAATTCGAGGCCATGAACAAGGCATGTTTAACAAATATTGGAACTTTAGGATTAGGGAAACTATGGCAATTTTTATGAATCACAATTATTTTAATTATGCGATAACATATAATTTTTTACTGTCAGTTCGTGTGTATGTTGTTAATTACTTATATTATTGATAAACACGGAAAAAGGCGCCACGTTATTAAAATTATCTCATGTTTACAGAAGGTAGACACAGCTTTGACTTTAATACAAAGTAAGAAACAAAGTTTATTTTAGCTGTTACTGCAAAAGTAAACTTTGAAAATAGTGTCTATTTTCAATTACTGGGCCCATTTTTGTTATTGTAATCATAAACATGTTATCAAAGCCTCATTTCAGCTGTTGATAACTAGCTACATACACCAAAATAATTTGGCTACAAGATTAAATGAACCACAAAAAATTAAACAACATTGCTCAGCATAAAAAATCGCACATGGCAGGGGAAACAGGGAAATGAAACAAGAATATTTTCACATTAAATTTATATTAACTCACAGATCTGAAACGAATACTACTGCTACAGCGACTTCGGAGACATTGCAAACCTTACCAGTACAACAATGTAAACATTACCAATGTTCCCGTCCAATATTCTGGGAAATGACAAATACATAAAAATTATAAATCGCTTTGCTGTTAACATACAAAAAGTTCGCATCGGAATAGTTCGTGTGGCTCGCTCATGTTTGAGAATCTCGTGGATAGAATAATCTAGGAATACGTAAAATGAGATCTAGATGTTGCACAAGATATCTGTCGATAGTAAGTTCGGTAATGTATCGTCAAGCGTGAGCGAGCCGCCGCAGAGCACAGAGCCTTCGCCGTAGCGGTGTGACAGATCTGTCGCCTTAAACTAGATATATCTATAATCAAGACTTATCTCTATACTTAGACAACACTCGAGTGGAAGCTCTTGAAGAAAACTTCAGATCATGAAAAGTGTTGATTACTTACACTGCTGCAGTGGCAAGTGGTTGCTTCCACCCGAACGTCACCTACTGATGTTAAATTTTGTCGCTACACTAACAAAAATGTCAATAATAAAAAAATGAAATGCATGCAATATCTGTCACCACAGACATGACACGACTGGACGAGGGAACAAGATATAAAGAAAACAACATCTTATCGTATTTAACTCTTCCGATTTTACTCAACTCAATGTAACAGAAATCTTCTGGTAACTGATTATTAAATTAATACATTATACACAAATATTCATCACAAAAATCTTACATTTTATCGTCCTTAATACTAATGTTATAAACTTGAAATCGCTACGTTAAACTTATTTAAAAATAAGTCTATCGATGAGTACGATAATAGAATATGATAAATAACAAATTTATCGTTATTATATATTTACATAAGTTAATAACTAATTGATACTACTAGTGTGTGCTTTAAACAGTATGAGGGGAGACATACATGCCTTCTAATATATATATATATATATTGGTAAGGGGCTGCGGCGCAGGTGTCGCGGCAGTGGTGCTGTATAACGTATCACTTTCTAAACGTAACATGGAAGGCAAGATGAGGTATATAGTGGCCGCCCCGACAGCCGCGCCACAGCCCTCGCAACACTCTAACCCTATTACTCGTTACTTGAGGTAGTTAAGTTTCGTATATTGTTTCACACATTATTATTGCTATAGGAAAAAAACTGTTATACAATATTCTCAACAATATAACACTTTTATGTATTACTTTTCACAAACAGCTCATATAATTTATCAGAAATTGTATATTTTGATGTCGTACGATACGTTAAGCCTGAAGTCGTTTTATGTGTGTATATTGGCAAGTATATAAACGATCACAGGCGTCAGTTGGTAGTTGTACTGACAATCGCACTATAGTCTTACATTTCATTAAAAGTTAATTAATTCTTAAGAGGTAGGCCATATCGGTCCGAGCTGTTCACAGTTATTGATCACTGGAATGCGCTAAACAATATGTTCTCGGATTTTAATTATTATATAATGTATAATTATGCGCTGATGAGGTAGATCAACGTTGTTAGTGTAATTCTATGTGTATAAAAATATTTCTGCAATATAATCAACATTCAAATACAAACATTATCAAAAATTAAATCGATATAATGTTCATATTGCACATTTTTGTCTTGACAAACGGATAGTTTTTGTGTATCGACCGATGATATGGAGGCGGCGATTAGACGTGTCAATGTATCGCTTGATGCGTCACCATGACCGCGAGTGCACTGCGGTGCAGACACAGCATGTGATCACCGGGTTCAACATTAAACAAACTTGCATCGACATTGACGCGCAAGACGAGTATATTGACACGCCAGCGCGCGCGCCGGGGCCTTGATATGTCCTTCATAATGTGATTTTACCGTTTTTCACAATTCTATATACAAATAATTCATGATTCCCTTATAACTTGTTCGGTACATAAATCAATAAATCGTGACCATTTAATTTTAATACTATACAAAAAACATTTACATTATTACGTTAAATTATTGCTAGAGAATTTCATTATCATTAGGCTAAAAATTATTAAAAATTAAATCGTTTCGCAACAGACAGTTGGCGGAATCAATTTGGCAACGTTTAGGAAGACTACTTTCCTACCACTAACGAAACAGGAATGTATAACTAAATTCGTTCAAATAACGTATGGTAACTTAATTGGACATAAATTAGTATCATTTTAGGAAAAACTCAGAATTTTAAACAAAGAAGTCAACTAGCTTACAATATTAAAACAAATGTTAACAGACAAAATAATAATAGGAAGCACCGGGAAAATATCAATACGTAATAATATAATCAATAGAAGATTTTACACCTAGAACAAAAACGCTAAATAGCTACGTAGCAGTGGCGCGCGGGCCGCGTCCCGCCCGCTCGAGCGCAGGCGACGCGACGCGCGCGGAGCGTCGCCGGCGCCCGCACCGCTTGCACTACCGAACTATCATCATTACAAAGTTTGCCATTAAACCTATATTTTGGCAATTCATCTAAACCGTTTTGAAATTTCAATTTGTACCCATCGTATAATTAAAGCATAACACTTATCTCCGGCGTACGATTTGTATTTTTCCAGTTCCTACTTAAAATAAAATGTCTGGCAATCGTGTCCCAATATTTACAAAAAATACTCCTAATACTTTCAAAATACACATACCTATCGTTCGTAAACTTCAACAATCATAAGAAAACATAGAATTTTAACTAAAGTTAAAAAAAACTCCTTACAGTTTATAATATTTTACAATAAAATAAGATATGTGATGTACGTCGCGTCTGATATTTCCCAAATAATACGACGTTCTTTACTTTATCTAATTATTTCTACGTTTCTTTCCGTATTCAATATGTAAAAATGATATGGTTCGATCTAAATGATATCGTAGAATTACTCTAACGTCATGTAATTATATGTTTAGCGCCCAGACACCCAGGCATGTAAAGTCACCTTGTGCCGGCCGGACGCAAGGTTAGCTTGAATGAACAACAAAAAACGAGCTGCGAACTGAACTCGTGCACCGGAGTCGCGCCGCGGCCACCCTACAGCGATATAACGCACTCTAAATAAATATGTATCGCGGCGGAACATCACGTTTCGATTTACTACAGGATCTAACTAAAAGAAATGTCAGTATGGGCTATCTGCAAATATGAAATGATATGTGTGAGCGACACGTTCGGACCGTAGCGTTCAGTTATAAGCGACGTGCAGCGCGCGCGAGCTCGACATGGGCGACGCCGACGTGGACGTCACCGAAGACGACGACGTCGGTGAAGACGACGAGCGGATCTTCTTCTTGTGAGTGCCGAAGTGCTTCACCATGTGGTCTTTCCTAATGAAACCTTTGCCGCAATGGTCACAAGAGAACGGCTTACAGTCAGAGTGCAAGCACATGTGCCGGCGCAGGTCTGACTTGTGGTTGAACGACTTCGGACACTCGTTACATTTGAACGGCTTATTGTCGGAATGCTTGACGCAGTGCCATTCGTAAGAAGCGTCGTCTGAGAAACGTTTGCCGCACCGTATACATTTGAATGGTTTAGCGCCTGAGTGGAACGTCTTATTGTGCTGCGTAAGATAACAGCCTTTGTTAAACAGCTTGTCGCACTCGTAGCACTTGTGCACGGTGGTGGCGGCCGACTTCTTCATCTGGTTTCGTTCAGCGAGCGGCGTGCTCGGCACGGTGGACGACACCGCGGGTGAGTCGCGGCTCTCGTTCTCAACCTTCGCGCTCTCCGGACTATCCGGGGACTTCATTTGAGTCCCGTAATTTTCCTTATTCGCATAGTCCATGATATCCTCTATTTTCAATATCTGAAGTTCGCCCGAATCTGTTTGTAACATGTCAACTTCGCGCTTTATAGTTTTTCCTTCGACGGCGTAACCGTAAGGATAAACTTTCGTATGTTCCGGATCGTAATCGATCACATCCACGTCCTTGACTCTTCTCGGTGAAAAGTTATAATCGTACTCTATACTTTGTATTTCGGGATTGCCGTACTGTAACGCTGAGTGGACCGGGTCCACGATAATATAACCGGCGGTCGACTCGTCAGACACAACTTGACCCCCCACGTTAGGCTGCGTGATATAGTTAGAAACATAAACGCTGAAGCTCTGCGTCTGGAGCTGCGAGAAGCTCGGCAGGCGGCCGCCGGCTCGCTCGCTTGACGTTTCTTGTTCCATAACTTCGACTTCTTCAGGTGTTGATTCACCAAAAGTAGCCTGATTGGCTATAGGCAGATTGTTGATAGCCATATCCATAACGTGGGGGGCCATCCCGTTTGGGTAACTCGGTGCTATAGTCTGCTGAAAATTCTGACCCAAATATAAAGGGGTGTGCGTGGGGTCCGGAACCGAAGGCCCCAAAGGATCCGTAGACCTCGGGCTGTACGGGTTGACACCCAAATGACTGAACGGAGGCAGGGTGTGCGCCGTAAGCGCTGGCGTACTCTGCGTTAGAACTGGAGTTGAAATATTGCTGGTTGACACTGATAGCAGGCCCCTCATATGGTGATTTTGAGAAACAGAGGGACCTGCTTCCCCGTTTGGGGGATTCCCTGCCGTTGAAATTGATACACCTTTAGATGACTGATGATTACTATCGTTCGGATTCCCTATGCCCGGCGGTTGACTACCTATATTGAGCGGATGTGACCCGACCTGGTGCTGTAAAGGGTGATTAGCTAAAGGATTATTACTGAAATTATTATCTAAGTTACCCTGTTGAAGATGCGAGTACGGTGACTTGGACTGCATAGTGGCGACCCGGTGCGATCGTTCGAAGCTCTGCGACGCGTAGGGCGACTGCAGCGCGGCGTCGTCCACGCCGCGCGCGTCCTCGGACGGCACGGGGCTCTGCGTATTGGAGTCGGCGGCCTGTTGCTGCGCCCTAGCCATCTCGCGGCTCGGGTGGTGGTGGTTGGAGATGGGCATCGTCGCCGGGTCGGGCTGACCCGAAGATCTCACCGCGTTCTTGTGCAACGTCGTGTTGTAATGCCTTTTTAGGTGTCCGGAACTAGTGAACCATTTATTGCAGGCGGTGCAGTTATACGTCTTCGGTCTTCGCGCTTCATTCGATTTCCAGTTAGCGCCTTTACCTCCGATACTTGGAAGGGTTGAAGATGAAGGATTCGCAGGTTGTGTGCTTGTTATTTGTGGCGCCGCTGGGGAATCGTATGGTCGATATGGTGGTTTCATATCTGGATTTGAAGATGCTACCGGCCCCGAGTAATCAGTAAGAGGAGGCATTTGTACGCCTGGGTATATTTTTTGTTCAACATGCATGAAAGGTTTTTGATCATGATGTACGCCAAGAAACTTGTCTTGTGTGTAGGCAAACTTTTGTTCGGGGTGGAACATTTTTGCTTCGGATTGATACCCCTTTTGTTCAGCAAACATCTTTTGTTCCTTGAAAAGAGATACATCTCCGTTAAGCTGTGGATTACTGTATAATTTCTGAGCCTCCCAAGGCATCATGGGCACTGTCCGCGTGTTAACTTCTCGGCCTTGAGGTGGCGCGTCTTCAAAAGTCGCAGTCGGCTGGTCGCCCTCATTTCCTTGGTAAACAACTTTTTGAGAGTCTAGGTCTAATATATCTGACGATTCTTCATGTTCTTCCTTTATTTTTGGGTTTTCATTTTGATAGCCCGAGTTATTGTATTGCTTTCCCTGATACTGTTGAAATGGCATGGACGCTGACGCAGGAGCAGTGCTGGCCCCTGCATGAGCAGAGTTGCAGTGCTCATTGAGTTGGACGGCGGAGTCACATACGAACCCACATTTGTCACACTGGTTGGGTGAGGGTGAGGGCGTCGGTTGATTTAGTGGCTGACCATACAGTGGACTCGACGATGATACCTGCGACACTCGCTCCTGCATGTTGTATGGGTGGAACCGGTTCGATTTGTGATACTCTTGGTTATATTGGGACTGTTCCCAATTGATCTGTTCAGAATGCTGATTTTGTGAGAAGCCAGAATGAGAGTAGTTGTTACCGAACTGTGCTCCAGGCGAGAAGTTGGTCTGGTCGGGGTTCTGGTAGGGCGAGGGCGCGCTGTGGTAGCTCTGCGGGGTCGCGGGGTGCGGGAACTGCGCCGACGTCTCTGGCGTGGCTCGCTGCGGGAACTCGGGGCTGGGCTTGGTGATCATGTTGTCGCTCGAGTCGGCCGGCGCCGACACCGTGGTCTCGATCTTCACTTTCGCACCGTTATTGTTATCGGTATCATTCTGTGAGTTTTGCGTACCCCACTTCACATACAAGTTCTCTTTATGATATTGCAAATGCACCTCTAATGATTCAACAGTGTCCAAGTAGAGATCGCAAATCTTACAATGATAGTCCCTCGACGATAAAGTCGACGAAACGGCGTTGCTGTTAGCCATTTAAATCATCAATCCAAAGGAGAGCACCGTCTCCTCCAACGAAAAAAAAATAATAAAAAAACGGCACTTCTCGTGTCGACGTACATGTAGTCCTACTTGATCAGGCGCTACAGGTTAAAGTCATGGTCGCGGTCGGCGCGGTTCCCCTCGCGACTCCGCTCAAACAGCGGCAATGTTTCCGAAGAAAGTTTTTGGCGGCATTTCGCAGCGCGGGCGTGCGTCGCGACCACGTGCGCGCTTGTAAACACTGAGAGCGGCGCGCTCCACTCGGCTCCTGGTCCATCAACAACACTCGCTGCACCGGCCGATCGCCAACACTTCGCGTCACTCGCCCAAAAGTTTCATCATAGCGAAGCGATAACTTATTGTCACTCGGAAAAGTCTAATAATAATTAACAATGTCTATAATAAACTAAAATCACAGAGGAAGTAGTGGAATAACAACTTGGCACTTGTTTGTAAACCCGGTGTCGCGATGCGTTATAGTTTGTAGTGTGCTAGGTGCGTCGCGAAGGCGTCGCGGGTCAACCGGGTACGGACGCTGCGAACGTTTACTAGCAACTGACAGCCTTCCCGAAGTCGCCTTCGGGGGCATGACTTCAATAACAATTCGCAACGTCGTCCCCCACCGTAGCGTGTGTGCGAGAGAGACCGTCGCACGGTGATGAAGTTATCGCTCCTTCGTCCTTTTGTGTGTCCTTAGTGCGAGCGAGAGAGTCGAGCGGGGGTGGCCGAGGCGCGCGGGGGACGGGGCTGGTCCTACTCTTTCTCAAAATTGAAATGCCCGGTCGAAATGTCCGGTGAAGCTGCGTCCGAGTAGGATAGCGATAGCACCCACCCTTACAATGCGGGCGGACAGAGCCCTGCGACGAAATTCTCTAAATTTTAAATCTCCTTTTATTATGTTGTACGTAAAAAAAATTGCCTTCAAATTCTAAACAATAGTTTGAAACTTAGTAAAGTGTATTTACAACTGATGCAAGTATTGTGAACGATGAGGGTCACTCTATTAGGTATCGTAATAATTTCAACCTTTTTATCGACAAATTGATCAGAAAACAAAACAAATAGCTGCGCACATACGTGTTTGTGTTCAATAATATTAATCTGTAATATAGATGACAAGCAAATGTCATTTCCTTGTGGGAAGTCAATAACCGAAAAAGATCTGTGTGATTATGATAAAGAGAATAAAAACTTAAATTGTTCGAGGTCATGTTTTAAAACGATATTATAGAGAGTTTAAGTGGGTAGATAAAAATCATAATTAAATGAATATGTGCCAACTTCAGTAGTAGTATTTCTATGTGAATCATAGTTCTGATACCAAACGAGAGAAACGAAAGAAATATTTTAGTTTTCCTAACTAAGACTAGCTTATTAAATCTCACCTCTAATTTTTTACGTACATGCATGTGAAAACAAAATGACGAAATGTTACAAGCGAATCCTAAGCAGAAGCTAGTATTATCAGAATGGCCGAGCCGTGCGCAGGGCACTGAAAATTTTGCATCGTGGACGAGCGAGGGGTGCGGGCGGAGGAGAAGGGGCGGGGGGGGGGCGGCACGGTTCCTTAATTTTTTTCTAAACACGTCGAAAGCACTACCCCTTACGTCCAGCTATATAATATTAATATTTTAATAAAAAATTCACAAATGTAGGCTGGTAGTGAAAGTAAGGAGTTTCGTAGCGTGGTGGTCGCGACCGGACCGTGGCCATGCAAACTATGAGGGGAGCCGACATCGATTTTCTCGGACTGTGCCGATAGCTTCCTTCACTGACATAAAGAGGCTTCCTTGTTCCCGAATACCTCTGTGCGTAGCAGGCTCATTTTACGTTTTGTTTCTCTACCATTTTGAATGTTGTTGTAATAGTATTTGATGAGAAAATTAACAATAATAATTAAGCACGTTTAAAAAATTCTTAACACATAATATTTTACTTTCCATAATTTATTAGATAAGCCACGTGATATAATAGATGCGGAAACGTAAAATTAGCTTAAACATTCAAAACATTACAAGAAACTTCGGAACGGAACAATGTTTCGTAAAGTACCTACGTAAACTTATTTACAAACTGGGTAATACCTTTGCGTCATAACTTAATAGCGACCGAGTCGACCAAGTAAGGTTAAAAATTATGATCATGAATGACCACAAGACTAGGAAATTGCAAAAGTGTGCAATCAAGGTCTTAGGAAAGGCTAAAACTAACATAACGATGATATAAATGAAAGTTAAAAGTTAATAAAAACAAAAACAAACAAAACTCCACAGAAGTAAAAATCTCAGAGCAGAGCAGTACTAAAACAATGCACAACAACATTCATGTGAACCTTTGTTTTGCTGTTAAAAAGTGCTCGGGACACTCGTCATATAAATATAGCTGAAAATATTCAACACAAAAAGGTCTGGAAAAGGCCGAACTAAACGTATAATGGTTACGAAACGTAGCTACTAAACGGTTAATCCCTGCCTCGCGAACTGTATCATTCATAACATTTTATGAGGGACGGAGGCAATAAACACACAGCCTGACAAACAAAGTTGAGCTTCGACAACTTTGCGCGGCCCGAGGTCTCATTGTAAGCGATGGATTTAATTAGGGGATTCTTTTACAGGATTTAGAGGTGTGAAACCGGATTATGAATAAAGTTTATTTAATATTTTCTAAAGAATATTAAATACAATGTACAAGCTAACACTAAAATGTATAATTATAATGTACAAATACGTAAGTATAAAAAAAAATGTTGATTTACTAACAAATAAATTATGAGGATATTACTATTGCAGTTTTGCTAGATTATAAGATCGGAAATTATCAATACATTGATTCTGAAAATATGTTAATAATCTCAGTATTATCTTATCTAATAAAAAATTCCAATTCATGTTTATTATAAATATCAATGAAAAATCTAAGATTAATTTTATATCATTATTTTCAAGACATTTATTGACAAAGACAATATCGTCAATATTTACTGAAATAAAAAAACGAGCAACCTAGTGACTCAAGTCATTCAAATATTACCCAAAATTACCTGCCAATTTACCTTGCATTCAGTAACATACAATATTGCAGTTTACTACACACTAAGCCAACGTAGGCACGTAATTTTTTTTCGTGCACTTCATTTTTAACGCTGTTACCGCCGAGAGTTGAAAATCCAAGTGTGTTTTTTCAACGCATTGGGACGAGAGTGCGACTTTATTACGTCCGTGCGAACGTCAACTAATAGAAAATGCGTTCTTGACACCTAACAGTTTCATACTAACGAAAATGTGTTTTGCGAATTTGATCCTTATTACTACTAGAAATTGTCCAACTGACAGGAACGCACTCTCTCGACGGCCGGACTGTAAGCAATAGAGCTCTACTACCAAAAATCCATCTTCCTAAATCGTGCTGGCGGTGCTACGCGCCCCGCTGTCAATGCGACGTTGCCCAACCTCCGCCGAGCGTCTAGTCGCGGACTTCTTCGGATGGTTATCACTATCAATCTTATTAGCGGTATTGTACTGAGTCATCTACTTCACGGTCGCTTTCATAATTAATTTACTAGCCCGCTTCTTCATTGAAAAGGTCTTAAGTATTTGATAGTCTTCACTTTTATGCTGACCCACTTACATTTTTTGTTTAGAATTTTCATTTAGTTAATAAAAATCTTTGAATAATAAAATGTAGTTAACTGTGCGTGCGTTTGCACTGGCGAAACGTTCACATAAAAACATGTTCAAATCTCTAAATCCTGTTAAACATTGAATGGAACATTGACAGAGAATAGAGTTTACAACATGTTTTTATGTGAATATTTCGCCAGTCAAACGCACAGTTCAGCTCAACATTACTTGAAACATTTCTAGAATCAGAGACTTTTAAAAAGAACAAGAATAACTTAGAAACAAAAGAACAAAGAAGTCGGTTAAAAACTTAAGCTATTCCTTAATTACTTCTGAGATAACTAAGCAACTTTACTAAAACTAACACCTGGAATTACAAAAGGTACACTTATTACTACCGTCGAATTATAACGCGATGGTATTGTAAAAAAGTCTTATCTTGAGGAAGAAAGTAATAAATATTTCTCCGTAAATCCGAAGTCGAGAAACAAAGGTGTATCGTTATCTGTTAGAAAAGTTGCTAGTTCTTACGTTTCGTTTGTAACAAGACTTTTAAGCTATTAATTTTATTATCATTACTTAAAAGTTGATTTTAAGGATTTTACTAATTATGTTGTGAATTTTTTCTCTAAATTACTTTTGACGAATCCGTTATTTTGTCATAATCTTTTTCACTAGGATAACCAAAGGTGGAGTTAAGTACCTAATTATGAAATAATTTAGGTAGGAATGGGGTTTTATAATGTTTTTCTTTGCCATTATTTATTTTAATGACTGTTTGATGTAACAGCACACGAAATAATTAGAAATAGAGAGGTCATGAATTCTACATCAGTCCAGTTACTATAAGGAGGTTTTTAATAGAGATGCCACGAATAGTTATTATAGCGAATAGTGGAATACCGATTAATCGCCATTCCCTATGACGAATAGTCGAATACTCGCCATTATTATTCCACATAAAAAAGGAATATCTTTTTACCCGACTGCCCCAGAAGGAGGGTAATGTTTTTCGAGAGTATGTATGTAAGTATGTATGTCTATTTCTTTGGCACGCTCTGTAGCCTAAACGGCTTGATGGATTTTAACATATGAGGTGTCGTTAAGTGGGAGTGACATAGGCTGCAATACCAAAATCCTATTGATTATAATGCTTGTTTTTCTCTTTTCAGTTATCAGTTTTTGCAGTCGGGTTTTTTGTTTTTTTAAATAATTGGTTTTTTTTGTTATTTGTTCTCAAATAATAACATGCCTACTTCATTTATTTTCTGAGGCAGGTTTGATTTATGATAAAAAACGTAACCGACTTAATCCCAATCGTGCCCCTTTAGGACTTTAAATATTAAATTATTAATTAAAAAGCTTAACTAATTAACTTCAACATGACTGATTTTCGATAAATTTCGATTCCCGGTTCGGGCAAAGTGTTATTGGGTTTTTCCATCTGGAACTTCTCAGTAGAAGCCGGGAGTCTGGATTTGTGCCAGACTGATGGCAATAGGCTCGCCCCCTATTACATGGGACTTAAACATAACTGGCGAAATGTGGGTGTACTATATTTACACCTCTGCCTAACCCTTCGGGGATTACAGGCGTGATGTTATGTTACGTTATGACTGATTTTGGCTAACTTTTTATATTAATGATAAATGCTAATAAGTGTGTTTTGTTTTTAAAGATTAATAAAAGTTGAATTATTTTTAAGTCAATAGTTTTTCTGTTCATTAACAGTTTATTTTTATTTAGAGCCAACTATTCGGCAATAGTTGGCGGAACAGTTGGCTAATAGTGTCCTATTATTCGGTATTCGACGAATAACAAAAAAAATACGAGTAATGCCGAATACCGAATAAATAGCGAGTATTCGCGGCATCTCTAGTTTTCAATATAGCTTTGGTAAGACGAAATAATTATCAAAATTAAAACGTTTACTTTTTGTAAAATTCCGTCTAAATATATAGGTACAAACCAGTTGTTTTTAATTGTTTGGTTTTTAGGTTATCATTTCATCATTGTCGCAGTGAAATATTAGGTAAGGTACCTACTTCTAAATAGACAAGCTAGGCTATGAAATCACTAATGAAAACAAAATATTGTCGTTTAGAATATATTCTAATCAGGTACTTAATAAAAATACCGGTTAAGTGCAAGCCGGACTTGCATACGAAGGGTTCCGTACCACCGTACAATGTATAGCAAAAAAACTCCGAAAAAAACGTTTCTTGTATCAAGAAGAGAAAATTTCAACTGTTTGTCTATTACAGTTCATGAGATACAGCCCGCTGACAGGCTGAATAAGGTTCCATTTGGCACCCTTGAGTGAGTTACGGAACCCATTAAAGTATTTCAGATAGGAAGGTTTTTTATAACATATCATAACATCACGCCTGTAATCCCCGAAGGGTTAGGCAGAGGTACACCCATAGGTCACCCACATTTCGCCAGTTATGTTTAAGTCCCATGTATTTATTTATTTAACATAACTGTAATAGGGGCGAGCCTATTGCCATCAACCGGGCACAAATCCAGACTCCGGGCTTTTACTGAGAAATTCCAGATGGAAAAACCCAATAACACTTTGCCCGACCCGGGAATCGAACCCAGGACCTCATACTCAGCAGTAGAGCTTGCGACCACTAGACCAACGAGGCAGTATTTTTTTTTAATTAGTATTATTCTATTTAACCCCTTTACGAGATCCAAAAGTGGTTAAATAGGGGTTGAATGTTTTTATGGAATTTCGGCATTTGATGATGGAAAATCCCATCGGCACACGGGTTGTACTGTGTAATAAATTACCAATTCATATTTTATGTAGTAGGGGGGGTTTAAGGTTAAGTAATAACAACCGCACGGATCGATCGATTAGGTTAAGCTACAATTGCCGCGGTTGGTCCGTAGATGGGTGACCATCTTTACATACGATGACCCCTCCATGCCTCAGAAAGCACGTTAAACCGTTGGTCCCGGCTGTCATTCGTGGACCTCTGACAGTCGTTACGGGTCGTCAGAAGCCCGAAAGTCTGACAATCAGTCTTACTGCGGGGTATCGTATTACCCAGTAACTAGGATGTGGAGGTCCAGATAAGCAGTCACTATTCAGCTGCATCCAGTTAGTCTGGAAGCTGACCTCAACATAGTTGGGAAAAGACTAGGCAGATATGTTTTATTGAAGTGAAAACTTCTTTAGGCGCGTTGGGCATTTTTGAGATGGGAAGAAACAATTGAACTCGCGACACCGTTACCGACACCTCATTAAAAGTATTTCCTGTACAATAAAATTGTTCAAGTTTTCACTTCTGTCGGCACTCCCGGAGTGCCACTATTTTTTTATTTTTAAATGTTACTTCAGATCAAGCCTTCTGAAGTTAGTTTCCTTAGTTATAGCAGAATTATCAGTACTCTATACATCTGTAACTAAATTGTACATTAAGTTGTAATGTTAATAAATCCTAGTTACTTATGTGTCTGCACGTCTGTCCTTTGCCGGCTAAACGTACCCCCGGGCCAGGAGCCACCTCAGCTGACTTTGACATTAGCAAGAATTCTAAATAATTATGTACAATATACATAATAGTTTTATGTTCTTTACTGAGAATATGCCAATATATATCGAACCGTACTTCTCCTTTTTACTGAAACTAAATTTTAATTAGAAATAATACGAGTATAATCAGTAGTGGGGTTTAATTTAAAGTCAGGGAAGTCAATTGTAGAGCAAATTGACCACTTAAATTGCGCATTTATGCAAATCACAACTGTTATTCTTTTGACAGTTGTCAGGTTGGCGAATTGACGTCGGGTGTCAATTTGTTTAAAAAATAATTATAACACTGACTGCGTAGCTACATGTAATGTTATGTCGAACGAAATATTGGTCTAATGAGAGACTTTTAATAACACGAAGGAAACCATTAGGAGAAAATAAATTATAGTGAAATCTAGCATCGAGAAAGGAAAGAAGTTTTACACTCTACGCTGCCGTCCTTTATCTAGAAAATGGCCAATTTTTACTTTTAATTGAAAGTGATAGAGTTCAAAATTCTCTATCTTTCTGTCTAAGAAACATTTTTACAATATAAATAGTTCCAGAGATATGAAAATTTCGTAGGCCGTTAAGTAACACAATTTATGATGATTCCATCACTTGAAAGCGTCTAACAGAAAGTATTACTTAGGATAAACAGAAAAGAATATCAATATTGATGTGTCCAACAATCATAGTTTTTAAGAAACAACGATTCCCACGTTTTTATGTTTTTTGTCAAGGACGGCAGTACGCTGTTAGGGTTACACTATACATGATGATGATGACGTCATGACCGATTAAATTAAAACGCACAAAATACAAAGAGTCAAATATAGACGTGGAGACATGGGTCATTATTAAGTCGTTTGATGGACTGAAACTGACTAAAAATGCCATTAAAAAAATGGAAACGTCAGAGATAAGATAAAAAGGCAGACCTGCAAGAACTAAGTTACACGTTTCCGCTTTGAACTAATAGCAAATAACAATATCAATGACTTTGAAACCATATATACAAGATAACGACCTTTCTGAAGTAGCAGCGCTAATTATAATTACACTCGATTGACAGGCGGTAAATCCTAATCGTCTACGTATCCGCGGTCACCAGACGGCATAATACTAAACATTGTAAGTATCATTTGGCAAATATCTCGCTGCACAAAGACGACCGCCTGATGAACACTTACCGACAGCGAAGGCCATGCGATCACACAAAAACTAATGCTACATATACGTATATATATAAATTAATTATTATTCTTAGTCACTTCACCGATTTGACTTTAGCTAAGGTCACATTCGAGCTGATTCTACGAACGCTCCCGTTTTTAGTAAGCCAACGCCAGACATGTTATTATTTAGTGATTACTAACTTCATTTTTATGTCCGAGTTGTCAGAGGATTGAGAACTGACCCGCATATGTAGTGAAAAAGTTTGCGAGCTCGAAGGACCGTTATGCTGCAGTCTGCATCACGAACTAACCCGACTTTTTGTTGGCATTCATAACGAGTTAAACTCTGACCGATGTTTTTGTTTTGTTTCTAGGCTATTTTTGATCTAGCGGTATATTGGAATGATTGTGTGGGGATCTATCTGAATCATGGTATTTTTTATCTTCTGTTATGGCTTTGTGTATCATTAAGATTATCACTGAGTGAGTCAGAGTGAGAGCAGCGAACAGAATTTCAATAGAAAAAGCTTGTATACTGGAAGAGGACCAGGGTAGACCCTTCAGAAGAGGATTTAATACCAGGAACTTTGTAAAGTAAAATTTTATCTGAGCTACATAAGTCACATTTAGGAATTGTAAAATGTAAAGGTGAAGCCCGAAGTAGAATTTGGTTCCCTGGCATTGATAAGGCTATGGAAGTGGTGATCGGGGGGTGTAACATATGTGCACAGCTCAGACCCTCTCCGGCACGAGCACCACTTCATGACGAGGAAAGTTTCTCATACTTTCTAAACTCCTACAATACTTTGAAGAACGCGAAATATTAATGACCCACATTCATCTAGCAACAAATGAACAAATAATTCAATTATACAGCGTGTTCCTTTTGATACCCCATAACTCTAGGGTATTAATGAGACCATGTCAAAGAATCAACTGGCATGAATTATTTTTCTTTTTTTTTTGTCTTTTCATTTTTCATACAAAATAATTCGTCAGTCACGATTATTTATGTAAGTAAAAAAGATACGAGAAAAAAACTTTAAATTTTTTATGGACAAGAATATCTATAAAAAAATACAACGTCACATTTTCTTAGCTTTAAATAATTATAAATGATTGGTTCGAATGAAAATTATTTACTCGCACTTATCAATGAAACTTAAATACCTACACATATCGAGAGACTAGTATTATGTTATATTCGAAAAGATGTATTTTTGTAACACTAGGACTTTTTGTTTTATTTTTACTTATAGCATTAAAACTGGAACACGTTGTATAATTTAGCAATCTGACAGAACGCAGAAACAATTGAACACAGCTTAAAATGGTTGCAAGTAACAGGAACTCGGTATGGTATGCAATATGTGCAATCAAACTGCAATAGTTCACCTTGACAAATTATCTCAATAGTAATTATTAAACTTAGTATTAAGTGCATTTACCTTGGTAACAGACATTTCATTAACAACGTCTCCTTGCCTAATGCCAGTTACATGATACATGATGAAAAGAACCCAAACTCAAAACGTCAACGAATTATAACGTTGCTAAATTGAAGAGTACAACTGTGACGTAGTATGACAACTGAAGTGACAGGTATTACGTTTAGTCGGTTACTTGACAGCTGTCTCGTCACGTGGTATTTTAGTTTACCATTTTTTAACTACCTAAACCATGCAAGCAACATGTCTACGTTCCTGTTGTTGTTTCGTTGTCTTTCTATTGTTATCCCGAGTGGTCAAAAGAGGCCCTCACATTGGGTTCCCTACTTGAAATCGAATAATACTTGCTCGAAAACGTTAACTCGATAGTACTTGAAATCGATAAATGAATGATTGTCGACCGTTCACTACCTCGATGCATCAAAATTTCGAATAACTATAACCTCGATACATCGGCAGTGCGAAGGCTCATTATCTTGAAACATCATATCTCGAGCTACCATCTAATCGATTTACAAAATAGTTCAATATATAATAATCAACTATAATCAAGAATATAAGAAAATATAATAGCTACTCGATACAAATACTACGTTTAAAAAAATATAAGACAACGTAATGCCTCTATTATGTATTGTATTATGTATAGGTTATGTGAAAGTAAAGGAAAATGGGTTTACTCGATTTTTTAGAGGTATTGTAGTTGTAGTTGTTTTGCAAATGATACAGAAATAAAATTGCTTTAAAAAAAAACTTAATACATTACCTTATCTATTCATACTTTCAGCTTGTTCTAATTCTTCTTCTTGTCAGGTATTATTACTGAAATTGTAGAAGTTAGGAAGATAGTCAAATGATACTTCTGCCTTTAAGATAAAATAAAATAATACAGGTATTAGCAGGACCAAAGGTTGAATAGGAGCGAGGAAGCACACGCGATGACCGCTCGTGTAGGTATTAGTTGCTCAACTAATATTAGTAGATGAAGAGAGGTAAAAATGCTTATTCGTCAGTAGTTTATTTATTTTTATTATTTATTTACATAGAACACAAATGATTCATATAGTTGTTAGTAACATTTAAAAAAATAAGTAAAATAAAATAAAACAAAATAAAACTAATTCATGAACCTATAATCACTATGTCCGCTTCCCGTTGCACCAGACCTGCAGCTGTGCATATGGGTCCAGTGCCCCAGGAACGGGCAATCAGGCTTATTTACAATCACCTTTAAAATGCTGTTGGTGCTCCCCCAAATCCTTCGCATCAGGGATGCTGTTCTTTTTCGCATAATGGCCTGAAAGATGTCTGTATCTGCTTCAGCAAACATGCCCGATGATTTCATATGATGATGATCATATGATCATTCCATGATCCTTCCTAATGCTTTCACCGTACCGTCAAAACAGTTAACCTGCTCAAATATTAGCCAGTCAGCTTGGTGGTAGCAGTGCCCAGGGTGTGCCTGAGCTCCGGAAGTACTTTATAACGCACACCTGGAAGCAATTTCTAATGTGAACTGAACTGTATGACTGGTACTTCCACGGGAAGACTGAAATTGGCAAATGGCAAGCTGGGGACAGAATAATATTCTCATTATTCCTTGTACCGATTGAATTCAGCCTTGTTTTGAGCTAACTTTGTTTTCGCGTATCGTAAACAGTAGGTGCTTACTTAGTTTTTAAATAATTTTACCTAAAGTCACCTATTATTTTCACTAAAGGTAACACACAACACGCAAAACAGCTAAATGTAGGGAATTTTGATGCCCACAAAATCATAGGAGAAAAACTGAACAATTCTATATAATTAATTTGTAACTTATGAGCAATTCGGTACGAAGATCTGTGTTTATAACCATCTACTAGACTTTTCTATTACGGTAGCTTTAAAAGCTCATTGTCAGAAATAGTTTAAACAAAGACCCACACGAAAATATAGAAGAAAATATGGATGATTCGGTGAACGTATAATAAAAAAAAACTAAGCAGAATATCCTAAAAAGTATACATATTGATTACAGCTTCAATTTTATACGAAATCGAACTTATTAGGTAGAGTACCTACGTATTTTAACTTCACCAGAAACCAAAACCACAAACAACCCCCGCACGGAAAGTGGTGGTGTATCTAAATTGTGCGACGTTGTCAAATTTACATCAGTGCATCCAAAACATGCATCTAGCAACATCGCATTTACCCGCACGAGAGAAAAAACGACCCACACAGGCGCGTCCGAAACAGGTGTAAAATGCACGTTGTACGCACACTAGGACAATGCGCATGATTCTCACGAAAGATTTCTGAGAAATGCCACGCACACCAGACCCTAATGCGTTTGTGTGTTACAAAAAAAATCTAAGTCGCACCCACACAGCGGCGTCGAGAAAACAATGATGAGCCCGCACCGCTCATCGGGCGTTTGGATTTCTCTTGCAATTTTGAATTTTGAGGATAACACGCAGCAGAATTGTTCTTTGTTCCGTAGCCACAAGTAATAATTTATACGAAATACTAGTTTCGCAGAGAACGCAATGTTTTATTTGCGTTCACTGTAGTTTCATCACTGTAACTTGCTATTGTTTTGTTTTTTTTTGTGCACATGGTATTAAATGTCAATAGCTCTGCGTTGTGGTAGGTCTGCTGCAAAGTAAAAACCAATAACGTTCTCAAACTCATTTTAAAACTAAGTACCTAGGTATTTATTATTTTGCGATAAAAAATAAAAATAAATATAAAAATCCTTTGCTGGAACAAAATGTTTTGATTAATTGCGAAACTGCCATAATATTCTTCGATTAAGAATTTAGGAGATAGACAATCCTGTTAATAATAATTTAACAAGCAATTTTTTACCAACATTATTTACAGAATTGGAAACAAACAGATACCTAATTATTCAATTTGACCCTATAGTTATTTTATTCAAACACATTTTGCTTGTGAAAATAATTGTAAAAGAGTACACTCATTTGAGAATTACAAATACACAGCTGAATCAAAATTTATCTACAACAGGGGTGATACTGGATTTAATAAAAAAACTTCGATTTCCGAAAGCGGTGCACACATTGTAGATGATAGGGGTGCATAGGAATGCAGCGGGAGTGGTAAAAAACGATAAAATACAGTTAGATGCGGGGGTGGCTGAGTTGAAACCGGTTTCAAAAACCCACCACCACTGCTATTTCTTACGGATAAATAGGCTAGTTTTGTATTCGTAATTTGGGCGAAAATGTTTGATAATATTGGGTTAGTTCCTGGAGTGTTTTTTTTTGTTAATTCAAATCAAAAATGTATTTTAGGCCGTACAACTTTTATCTTATCCATCAGTTTATTTTTGCCCTGTGCATCATTGTCGACTTTTCTGATAGGTGCTTGTTTTGTTGATTTGAAGTACTTACTGTTTACTTATTATTCTTGTCAACAAATACTATGAGGCATTGTTCAAAAAGGTACACTTTATTGCTGTTTTCTTTGTCATCTAATTATCTAGTTGTTTCAAATAAGTTTCATTTATTAGTTAGAGGGGGAGAGTCAGGTAAAAAATCACACGACCGAAGAAAGTAAAACGTACAAGAACATTTTAAAATGTGAAAAATAGTGTATTTTTCACATTTTAAAATGTTCTTAGATGTTTTACTGTGGTGATTATAACAAAAAGTATAGTATTCTCTACATGTATAGATGATTGTAAAAGTCGTAGCGTCAATAAATACTGCAGAACCTTAAATTGACAGTTTCGTAGCAAGCAAGATCAAAATCTCGTAGGCCCTGAAAGTAGGTATGTTGAATGTAATGTAAAGGTGCCATTGGCTTTTTTGCACATTTGCTAGGATAAACAACTAATAAAGAAGCATGAAAATAATAAAACGTGGATACTTTGTTCAACTGTGGGCCAGTGCAGGTGGTGCGAAAGAAAATATTTCCGGAAACCTACTTAATAGTTCTGAAGTACTTGAAAAATAAATGTATGAAGGAATTGTGCAATTAGAAGAACTTTAGGACTGCCAGGAAATTAGTAGCAAGGGGAATAATGATAAAATTGCTAACGTTTGTATGGGTTGAAATGTTTTAACAAATTTCTCAATAAAAAAACTAGTTGCGGATGCGTTCAATGTCTAGAATGTTAGTGTAATTGTTTTGTAGGTTAAAGATACGAAAATATCCAAATCTTGGAAATATTCTTAGGTTCCTGCTATCCACTCAATTACTTATTGGCGATGGCATGGTTTCTAAGAAAAGGGTTAAGTTACAAGTGACATTACCTACTTCGTGTAGGTACTGCCTACTCCGAAATAAAAAGTCTTCCATAAAGTGACATTAGCAATTATTTAATTTACCCTAAAGATGTGACTAGGGAAATTATTAGAATGCGGGTCTTACAAGAACTCGTAGGAAATTAAAAATAAAATCGGCACGAAGTATGCTAACAATTTACAAGGGAATATTAATGAGGGAAGATAAGGTTCCGAACCGTTTTACTTTTAAATACGATATGTGTTAAATTTGAACAGATCGCCCTGTGGGTGGCTGGTCATCAATTTGGCGAGTGGAGGGGCAGGTGGGGGGCGCGCGGGACGAGGGCGAGCTCAGCCTCGTCTAACCCCTTATTTTACATTTCACACTCCGGGAAAATCGTTAGAGAAATCTGCGTAGCGTGCATGTCCGAGACATACGCACACCGACGCGCGGCGGGCGGCGTGTGAGCGTCCGAGCCACCCTCGCCACCCGCCGCTATATCGACGAAACTTCAAGAAATCCTCTTATACGCACATGTGTACCTAGTCACATATGTAAATCAAAATTACACATTCAATTTCTTCTGATCCAATTGATCGAACGGCACACATCTATGTAGATACTTACTAGCTAATATCTAGCCTGTCAATGATTGAGGTTTCGCACTTTTCTGAGAATTTATCTACTTACTCAACTGGATATTTTAGCGTCATACATCTTTAAAGTTCCTGGTTATCTTACTATTTAAATATCTACCTCCATAGTTGCTAACACGAGCACGTATTGAAAATCAAATAATATATTATAGTAGATGTATTTTAATTAGAAAGCGGCTCGGGAGATGCTGCGGGGCGCGGGGAGGCATGGGAGGCACAGAACAAGCGGCGAGGCGATCTATTGAAAGATGTCGCCGTGGGGCGGCGAGCCGAGTGGTCACATACATTATTACCGAACAATGTCACTATGCAAATGTATGTGGGAAGGCTTTGTGTGAACGCACTTACGCATACGGGGGGAGGCGCCTCCACGTAATCCGAGGCTCACCCCGCCGGCCTGCGCCCGCCGGTTCTCGCCAAAGATGGTTGTACGCATGTGAGTGTACACACGCGGCACTTTCTCTTGAAGCTCGCCACTGGCTTTTAAAGAGGGTGGCCGGGGGGCGGCGGGAGGCGAGCGTTCCGAGCGGGTGACCACGGGGAGGCTCAGCGTGTGCCGGACAGCGCCGCCTAGCGGCACGCAGCGGCACCGCAGCCCTGCACGCACCACGCAACCACCTATGCAACAGGTCCAGACAACTGGTCTAGACGCTGATAACGCGGGATCCGCCAGCCGACCGTCAACATCAAACCCATCCTAATAACTCATCGTAACCCCTGGCTCAAGAAGCCGCAAGATGCTAAACGCTGCGAAAGATGTGCACGAGGAGTGCAGTGTTAGCACGGCTACAGGCTATAGGGTGCTCCACTCGGCCGCGAGGCGAGGCGGGGGCGGCCTCGTTTAATTGAGTGTACTCAGCGCCCTCGCCAAATGATACTCCTCTGTTCCCGAAATACCTGTAAGCCTGTAATAGATGTTAATTAGAGCGCCGCCCCGCGCACGCTGCAAAGAAAAAATAATAATTTGAACAGGTCGTAATTAGAGATGTTTACATAACTGTAAAACAAATATTTTCTTAATTTTTAATATTTTTTCCTCTTTCGGGTCCTTTAGGGTCGGGTTTAAGCATATTTATTTTTCCTCGGGACTTTCTCGAGGCTAAAGAGAAAAATCTGAAATTACATCTGAAAAAGTTCTCTGCAGTAGGTACGTAAGGAATAAAGGAGGCGGTTTTGGCCGGTAGGTGGGCAGATTGGGTAGCTTAGTGCGGTACGGTGCGTGCGATGCGTACGTACGTGGAGCGTCACATGCAGTGCGTGTGCAGCATGCGGTGGTGGACGGGTCGCGGCACACGCTATCGCACGTCACAATAAAATGGAGCTCGACAGTGCGGGGGCGGCCACGGCTCGTTTGAATCGAACGCACGTCCGGGCCCGCCACCCTCGGGGTGTGTAGTGGACTTTTCGCTCGGCTTGATATATATTTTCCATTCCTCCCGATGCCGGCTACTGCGGCTGTAGGTTCCGGCCCGTGGTGCCGGTGCGTTGCTCGCATTTACATGCGCTGCTCGGACGCCCCCCTCGGCCGCTCCAGATGAGTGCTTGCTCGCATATCAACATCTCGATCGAACTTAATTAAATTTTCCATCACTTCTCATTAGACTTAGGGCTTTGTTTATGATCCTTGTACGATGATTGGATGGAGAGGGGCTTTGGCTTCGTAATGAGTCTTACACAAAGCTGTGGGCTGTTGGATTGTGTATTCTAGTTCATTACGTAATCACATAACTACTCGTATCTACAAGAAGAATATCCAAATAAAATGTTTTCGAGGACTTAACATCAAAGTGCGTCCAAAGATCTACAGCTACCTACATCAATCCATAGTTCAGTAGGATTAATTTATTATTTCTTCGTCACTACGTGTATTATTTTACATTTACATATTATATTCCACTTTTATACCAATTTGAAGCAAGTTTCTGAGATACTAAACGTATGTGTGTTGTTGTGAATCAAAATTACATAAATTGCCACTGAATTTTTGAAATAAAGTGTTTTTTTTTCATGGGTTTTAAACACCCAAAACTCTTCTGAATCCTGGAGGCATTTACAAACACACAAGCAAAATGCCCTAGAACGGAAAAGCTTTCTATGGAGGCCATACAAATATTTTCTTTGTGCGGAAATCGAACCCGGTATAAGCAGTGTAGAAATCAAATAACAGCCACAAAACCTAATAACGCACTGCTCAACCAAAAAAACACGATAACTTACCAATTAATTGTTCAGACTTCAGAGCCATCATCTTCATCCCAACATCTGCCTAGCCTTTTCTCAACTATGTTGGGGTCGGCTTCCAGTCTTACCACATGCAGCTCAATATAAGTAATTTACATGGAGCGACTGCCTATCTGACCTTCACAACCAGTTACTGGATAACACGATACCTGTACTGCCATGACTACCAAAGATCTGCGAATAACAGTCGGAACAAACTGCTTTACTTGCTTTCCGAGGCACGGAGGGGTCACCCATCCACGAACCGACCGCGGCAAGAGTAGCTTAACTTTCGATCGACCCGTGCGGCTGTTACCATTTAGCCACGAGCCTTCAGAGTTCAGAGACAATAATAAAAAAATCTATCTACCTACAATTTATCACAAATATTGAATTGTTTATGACCATAGACACGACTTAGCCGCGCCCGCACTTGACAAGTCTATCGGTCAAGGTTAAGAGCGTTCGTTAAGGTCCCCTTTTTATTGTTTTGGGTTCACAATCAGATATACAATCACCTCGTTCAACGTTGTTTGGGTCAAACACCCTGTATGTTTGTTAGAAATTGTAAATAATTCCTGAATTAAACATGCTTTTTTGTAAACCCGTGTTCCTACTGCGAGCGACAGATGGTCGCAGTGGCTCGTGGACCTGTTCGCAATGCACGAAAAACTATCGTCAACGATAATTTAACAGCACGATTTTCCTATTACCCAATGGAAAAAGAAAAGAAAAATTCCCATCGATAAGTAGAATTAGGGCAAGGTTTTTTGAAGAATTTTACCAACTTTAGCATACACACATCACAATAAAGATGAAAACAATAGAGTTTCGGGGTGGAGAAAAGTTTTAATAAATTATATCTTGGTGCGTTGCCCAGCTGACGGACGTCAGACGACCAACATCAAAAAAGGTGTGCGTCGTCTGTTCGTCACACGGCTTCTAGAACATTCTAAATAGAATCTGCACCCTCGAGCGGATAGTAGGTAATGGGAGCGGTTCGAAATAAGTTCACGTTAAACAACTATTTTATTTTCCTTTTTAATAATATTTCACTATTTTATCATAGCATTTTCGTCTAATTCAAAATTCTTGGTATTAGTTCCGTCCGGCCAAGTTCTACTTAAGTACAACAAAAGCCTTCCAATTTTATAGTGCTGTGAAAAATCCGAAGTGATTATAAAACCCTAGGGCTCGGGACAACGCTAAGCGGAAAAGGTGGCAAAACGCACGCAAGTTAAGAAATTTCCGAAAGTTCAAAACTCAGCGTGTTTCCTTGACCGGTCGTTGACAAGAGGGGGCTATAACTAATCATAATTACAAATAGGGTGCTTATTTGTGATAATGATTGGTTATTGCATACCAAAACATTCGAAAGCTACCTACCGTCATGCGTCAACTTTATACATTTTGCACATGTATAACCCTTTCGACGAATGTGGTCAATGTTAAACAAAAATTAACCTTAAGTCCGATGAATAAGATGCTATGCGGCAATCCCGGAGATCCCCTACCGTTTGTCTTTTACGAGCACTTTCACCCGCCATCGCGGTAGGTCGACAGTCCTAAGATTTTGCCATTTTTATGACAATATTTTCAGTGACAAATGTTGGCCAACTAAACTGAAGTGAGTTAACCAAATGTGAGAGTGACTCCTTTATCACTGACTGTTTTAAATTAAAACTAGTCTCTAGAGCTCTGACCTTGGCATAGCAGAAGTGTGATATGTGGACTGGTAACGCTAAGTTGGTATTATTAATATCTGGATGAACAGCATTGCTCGATTTTTTTTTTGACCGACGGTTTCTAAAAATTAAACCTAGCTAGATCGATTTGTCGCCCCCGAAACCCCCTGCTTACTAAATTTCATGAAAATCGTTGGAGCCGTTTCCGAGATTCTGATTATATATATATATATAAATACAAGAATTGCTCGTTTAAAGGTTATAATGATTGGTATTATAGTAGTATTTCAAATTCAATCGATGATGGCGTCCTATTTTGGAACGTTTATTTTACAAAAAGCCACTAGGTTCGTGTTTCCATGACATCGAGATGAATTTATATTGAGACAGAATAACTCTGTTAGCAAGTGTTGTGAACCTACAGACGGTCATACGTCGATAGGTATCAAATTTCCTGAAAAAATGTGAATTTGACCCGGAATAGGTAAGTTCCCCATTTTCCGAAAACAAAGCGAATGTGATCTGGATAATTTTGAGTGATCATTTATACTTTTGACATCAAAATCATCAAAATCCACTAGGCACACGGTAACACTTTGACCTGGAGCTGGCCTAGCGTTCTATGTTATGGGGTTTGGTTTACGCACTTAGTCCCTCAGGTGGACCATTGTGCGTGGGCCATGGCGGCCGACTGGTGGTTATTCCAACCAGCCCACCTCCTTCCAGATGTAAATTAAAACTCCTGGTCTGTTCAGAACATCTGTGAAATATCTGGGTGACCAGAGGGTTTCTGTTAGAATCTGGGTGCATTCAAAGTGCACGTGCGCTACGGTTTCCTAAGCCTCCATGCACGCCCTGCACAGAGGACTGTCCATTATGCCTATTGTGTGGAAGTGTCTGTTTAGCGAGCATTGTCCCGTGATGGTCCCCATCACCAGGCGCAGGCTGTTCCCGTCCAGGTGCAGGCCGTTCCTGGCCTAACGTAGAAAGAGTTTCAGTAGAATAAGAAGCCAGTTTTTAATTGTTTCGTTAACACTTACTTGAGGCATATCGTTCTACACGTACACCAAGCCAAGTGCCAATAAACAGCATATCTTAATCACCATATTTGACCGACAGATTGGTGATTTATAGTGCAGTTAGAAATCAAGAGGATGCTACTGCTCATCTTTTATCTAAGTTATCCCTTTACGATGGACAGTCAGCAAAGTAGAAGCCTGCCTACTCGCTGCCCAGAAGTAGTACAGTCAGTTTCTTTTTTTAAGGTAATTGGCTTGACTCCTTACGGGAATTTGACATATTATAGCCAATATCTGGTTGACTTTTTTTTTTATAGGTCGTTTTATAAAAATGTAACCTAGCTAGATCGATTTATCGCCCCCGAAACCCCCTGCATACCTACTAAATTTATGAAAAACGTTGAAGCCGTTTCCAAGATTCAGATTATATACATAAGAATTGCCCGTTTAAAGGTATTAGATTTCATACAACAATCAAAGAATGACAGTTGTGATTTGAATATACGGTCAATTTAAATTGGTACCTAGTCAATTCGATAAAAAAATATTTTCCCAGACATTACCATATATTATGTACTGTCGTCACTCATAATGCACTCAAATTGTCATTTAACTTCTGCAACGATCACACATATAAATGCAGAAAACCAACTTGACTAAGTAGCGAACACCATGGCAAAGGAAATTGAACTCAAAACTGCGACTACGGGTTGTTATTAGGTCATCGAGGCCGTGAAAATTGCTGCAGTAGGCGCCTACATAAAGAGCTGACCTACTATGAAAATTAATTTGAACCTTAGTATAAAAGTTATACCTAAGAACTATAAAGGTGACGTGTGATTAGCAAGGAAGACTAGGGTGATTAAAACAACGACTTGAAAAATATAATTCTATCGTCATTGCCTATTTACAATAAACACGCCACTGTTCAAATAATAACAGGACCAAAGCGTCGTGGCCATCATGCAATGAGAATTCAAATCAATATTACAAACTAGAACGATTTTACGTCCAATAGATCTGATGTAGGCAAATTTCGCAACGTCCCTTTCCCAACCTGTTCCATTTCCTATGTCTGCATAATAGATAAACTTATATACGTATGTAAATAAGTACTCCACAGGCTATAGTATGGACCCCCGATATATAGTTTAAAGCTATAGTTATACATTGGCTTGACAATACTAGCCTCCCCCATACCAGGATATTTTACTTTCTCTGGACGAGGCCCCTTAGGCGGCGGCGTCCTGAACGCCACCCGCCGCCCCCCCGCCCCCCGCCGCCCGTCCACCCTGGACCCCCCCTCACGCATAGTACACCATACAGAGAGCGAACTAACTCTGCTGCCAACCTCTATAAACTCGTTCATACGTGTTCCTGTATAGATAGGTACTTATTTAAATACGCAATTTGGAGCCCACCTATACATACTTACTATATTTAGATGTGTGCCTACTGAGCTTTAAATCAATTTGGCGTGTAATTTTATTTGGTTTAAGCTGATTTAATTTGAACGGACGTTGGCTTTTGAGTTTGGAATTGTTTCATTTGGTTACAATGTTACTTGCTAACACTAGCTCTACCTAGCGTCCTAGGAGCTTCCTATTAGTTTCATCGTTTTTATAAATACCCAATAATTACATAGCAGGGTAGACCTTATCTCATACAGTAGGTATTTTTTATCTTAAAACTTTTTAAATTTCTGCGACTTTTTGTCTTTTAAAATGTATAACTTAGTATGTCCAAAATGGGTTTTCTACGTATTTCTCCACTACAATTTCGAAAGATAAAGTTTGATTAAAAAACTGCGAATTCTACTCGCTCACGTAATGTGAAGAGGGGATGAAATAGGGGTCAAGCGTGAGTTGTCCCTTCCTACTACGGATGCTTCGTGCGTAGTTGAGATTTTAGCAATTTTGTTTTGACTAGATTATTTCAGTGAATATTGATGACTTTAACTTTAGGGTAGTTCGATATTAAATTCGGACGAATATTGGTTTCCCATGGGATGCATGGACAACGCTTCAAGTTTGAGGTTCTACCATAGCACACTTACGGTTTTAGAATTTTTCGACTTCTAGTTGATGGGAAACTTATTCCTCTGATGTATCGATATCCGGTAATATAATCAAATCATAGTTAATAAGTTACAATGACTACTTACCTAAGTCGTTAATCTTCCTGTGGTTTCTAGATATTGAAAGAAAAGTAGAAGTGTTCCCATGGTTCGATTTGAAAAAGAGTCTACCCTTTTTAGGGTTCAGGAGCCGAACGACAAAACGGAACTGTTGAAATTTCATCCCGTCCGTCTGTATGTCACAGCACTCACAGCCATTTTAGTCGAAGATTACTGACCCAATATGTAGGTAGGTATTTATTATGTTTATGTAGATGAAAGGAATTAAGGAACTCACCTATTCTGTGAACGGTTCTACACTGGCGTAGTGAAGTACCTACCTAAAGTTTATTTATTTGCATAGATTGTAGGTACATGGCATAAGGTATTAAAAACAATTGTGATCCTTGTACAATCTACCTTAGATTAGGCATTCAAACATTAATAAACGAAGTAACTGAGTAGGTAATCAAAAAAAGATATAATAGTAATTGTGTCAAAATACAAAATTACAAATTACAGTTCAAACCGGGTACAAATAAAAAAGTTGGTATGTCGTTAAATTGCATAAAAATATTATCTTAGATTAGAAATTTACACTAGGATAATAAATCTAAGTCATTGTTTTTTACCCCTTTACCCTAGTGATCAGCTATACAGGTATTCCTAGTGCAGACACCAGTCTCTCACAAACTATTGTCACAGTTTTTCAAGTTTGTCTAAATTATAAGATGCCATTGTTTATGATAAGAAAATAAATTATTTGAATTTGAATTTAGAAAATCGTCAATCGAGCAGTAACATTTCAGAAATATCTAATATATGTTATGTGAATGAAACTAAATGTTGTAAATAAATATAGTTAAATAGTAAATAAACTTAATAAAAACGCTCCCTGTTGCTAGAATCCAGTATCTGCCAGACTTGAGCTAAACTAAGCCTTAGTAGTTAGATGCGCATTGTGTCATTTTTTATTTTATCTACACCCATGCTATAAAACCTCTATAAAAGTTTCTGAAACAGTTAGCTTATTGCCAACATTAAATTAAAACAGCCAGTGTCATAGTAACCACAATATCATCCAAATGAGTGTTATAATGTTGTACTAAATTTCATTATGCAACTCGAATTTAAAAAAAAAACATTGTCATACACGCGCGTTTCACTACCACAGCGCCGTAATTAAAAAAAAAACTTAGGTATATGTTATTCAAATTCACGTCGTATCCCGCCATTTTTGTTCGATAATAGTATTGCAAAATTTTATTAATTTGTTGCTTCGACAACACACCACCAGATATTTCTAATGCAGCAAAGGACATTTTTAACCAATGATTACCAGAAAAGTCGAGAAAACAATATTATACAACACCATAGATATTCGTGTACAACACACCCTATGGTTTCAGAACCTTTTATAAAGGATTCATATCATCATATCATGGGTGTAGATAAAGTCTTGGATGCAACTGTATATAATTAATTAGGTATTAAAACACTCATGTGATACTATTATCACACGCACATTTGGGAGTGGCGCGAGGAGGCGAAACGCCAGGGCTTAACTCCGATGCTGCAAGAAATCGCTGCACAGCGGATAGAGCTCCAGCGGGATCTCATGGCAGCATGGAGAGTGCGATTGTCGTAACCCAGCGCTGGGCACACCACAATTGCGGAAATAAGACCCCTCTAGGAGTGGCTAGAGAGGCGCCACGGTGTCCTCACCTTCCGCCTGACGCTGGTCCTCACCGGACACGGCTGTTTCGGGAGGTTCCTGTTCAGGATAAAGCGGGAGGAAACGCTCGGGTGTCACCATTGTGTGGATCGCCCGGAGGACACGGTGGAGCATACGGTGGAGGTCTGCCCGGCTTGGGCGGAGCATCGCCGTGTCCTCGTGGAAGCGATCGGCGGCGGTGATCTCTCGCGTCCGGCACTGGTTCAGGCCATGGTACGGAGCGAGAGGACATGGGAAGCCGTCACCTCCTTCTGCGAAGCAGAAATGCTTGCGAAGGAGGAGGCGGAACGCGTGAGGGAGAGGCAAATTTCGCGCCCTCGCGCCCCTAACCGCCGCAGAAGGAGACGCCCTGGGCGTCAGGAATCACAGGCAGATTTCCGGCCACCGTAGGCGCGGGCTTGCGGACGGTGAGCAATGGGTAGCTCGCCGTCCGATAAGGACCAAGGTTGACGGTGCGTTGTATTCCACGCGCGCCTCAAAGAGATGTCAGCAGAATTGACGGGGTCCGCTAGGGCCGATGCTTGCCGGGGTTGCGAATAAGGCCGAAAGGGAAATCGTGGCCCCCCGGCAACATGGCAACTGAAGGAACACGGGTGGGTTTTAGTCAGTAAGAGTCTGACACGCCCTCCCGCTCCACCCAGAGCGGGAGAAGTTATTTGATAATTTCACACCCAAAAAAAAAGAAGATATATTATTTTGTTAAATATTGTAGGTCCCATAATAATAACATTTTTTTTATGTAATGCAGTGAAACAACGAAAAAAATATAAGGGATACCACAGTATGAAAATAGGATTAAGTGATAAGCTTTTAAAAATACATATTAAGTACTTACCTTTATAATATTAGTGTGGAAATGTATCGGAAAATATAAAAAATATATTTTTCACTCCTCTTGCTCAAAAAGGCCGTCATTGTAGAGTACCAGAGCGGGGAAAAAATTGCATTTCTTGCTCTAGGGGAAAAAGTAATTTTTTTTTAATTTTTGTCTTTTCCTACGAGCCTTGAAAAACTAAAAAGTCTTTATTCTTTTGTAGAATAATCATGAGTATGGACTCGACTTATTACTTGTTCACAAAAAAAAGAAGAACATTTTATTTTTGAAAATGGAACTAAATGCGGCTGGCTATCTCTTCGGTAGAATCATAGAGGAAAGTAATATAGGTATATGGTAGAATGCGAGCATTGCGTTGCGGCTACAGAAGAAATAAAAAAGGCATTGGCGCGAAATCTTTAGAATTTTTCTCTAATTTAATGCTTATAACAATTTTATTTAAATCTTCGATTTCTGACATTCGACATATTAATTAATCAAGTCGATCAAAATTGAAAAAAAAAAATCGTTTGGCATAATCGTTTTCGCACACATCATTAAAATTAAAAAAAAAATGGTCGGCAATTTTTAATCTCTGACTAGAATATAGTTATCTGTGATTTTTAACACAAATTGAGTAGTGGTAATGAATATTGCGTGGACCTGAGTTCGTATATTACGTTAAGATCTGGGCATTTTCTAGTTGTGTATAATATTTTTAATAATATTTGTCACATTTTAAATTGTATCTACATGTCGTGTGATATATTTTGTGAAAAGTTAAAATGTAAACTCGCACGATTGGCGCGAAACTTCGACTTTGGATATCAAAAACTTAATTACCACTACTTATTTAACTTAAACAATGGTTGAACTCGTCAAATAATTAAATGATGTAGTATTCACTGCCCCTGTGGTGGAGTTTGGATGTTTGAAATCCCCAATTTTTATGTTTTTAGCCTCGACCTTCGACTGTCATCAAAATGGCGATAATCGCATTTACAGATTTGAATTTTATAAAGGTAAATTAATATTGTATTGGATTATTTTATTTTCTCGCAATCGTAGTGAAAAGTAGAGTGTAACACACGGCGCTAAAACCCATTATAACTCGGTTTCTATTTACTCCCTCGCTAAAGCTCGGGAGTAAAACTACCTCGTTACAATGGGTTATTTTAGCCCCTCGTATAACAATCTACTATTTCTTATTGTCTTTCTTGTTTAAGTTGGTTAGAATGCGCTTCTAAAGTCGCAAAGAGTGCCCCTTAAGCTAGAGCTATAGTAGAGAGCGAGAGGGGCGTCGTGTTCTCAACTTTAGCTCTAGCCTTTTCCTTTCAGAATTTTCCACCGTATCTATTTCACGGTGGAAAATTCTGGCAAAAATGAACTTAAAAACACTATCACCAGATATTGTTTCGAAGAAGATACCTACGTCGTGTAGTTTCTGAGCTAGCAAAAGTAGAAATACTCAACTATTTTTTGTTTTTTTTTGTCTTGTTTACATAAAAGGTTAAATAAATAAATACAATACGAACTTATTTTTGCTGCCGATAAATTCCATATTGTGCATGCGTAAAGATTCATATAGGTAGGTAGGGATCTACCGACTACGAAACCTTCACATTACGTGGCTCGACTCGCACAGGACCGTTTTTTGAAGTGAAAACGTCTTTAGGCGCGTTGGGCATTTTTGAGATGAGAAAAAACAATTGAACTTGCGACACCATTACCGACACCTCAATTTTGTAAACGCGATTGTGCTCTTTATTTATATTACGTTACGGATCAATGTACTATGCAAGTATTTTTACTTTAAAGGTTTTGGAAGCATTTTTTAAATTGTTCAAGTTTTCACTTCTCTCGGCACATTTTTTTTTTCTCCCTTAATTTCTTTCTACAGCAATGCGTGAAAGTTACTGGCTGCAGCGACCTTTGTCCGCTAATATAGATGAGTACTCAGTACTATTCCAAAAAAATCACTAATTTCGGTTGCCTATTGGCATTATTGCCTATTTTAGCATTTAAATTATTCCTGAAATTCTACCTATCAATTTGATACCTACTTATCTACAAAAGTAACAAGATGGTCGCCATTAAATATTTATAGTATAGACTCAGGTTTTAGTGGTGCTATCTAGCTGTAAAAGTAGCAATCATTTTCGGTTTTAAAATATTTAAGAAGACTTCGAGTTTCAGTTTAGAAGCCTCGTTGGTCTAGTGGTCGCAAGAGCTACGGAGCATGAGATCTCGGGTTCAATGCCTAGGTCGGGCAGTGTTATTGGGTTTTCCATTTGGAATCTCTCAGTAGCAGCCCGGAGTCTGGCTTTGTGCCTGATTGATGGCAACAGGCTCGCCCCCATGGGACTTAAACATAACTTCGCCTTCGGGGAAATACAGGCGTGCTGTTTTATTTTGTCCTCCATAGAATAAAATATCGTCTTCATTAAGCCGAAAGACGTTCACTGCTGGACAGTGCTGGACAAAGGCTTCCCCTAAGCATCACCATAACGACTGGTCCTATGCTTCCCGCGTCCATCACCAAGTCTTAGCCACCTTTTGGGGGGGCCTACTCATGCTACGAAACGCTTACGCAATGGCTACGCTGCGTATATGTGGTGGCTACGTAGCGTCTACATGGTTTTCATTCTATAAATTACTGGCTACATCATCATTTTTGTCCTGCGAGCAATGTTAGGTTATACTTACCAATTTTTTTAAAATTAAAATTAAATTCAGCTTCAGACTTATAAACAAGATTATTTGTCTTTCAGGAACTAGCAATGCCAGTTATTTTAGGCGTTGCTAAACATAGCTTGGCGCCTGTGGCAAATAGGCAATGCATAACCTCACCCCTTCCATAACGAGGTGGATCAAACAGACGATAGATGGCGCCTTTTATACATCAACCATCACAACATTATTTTCATGCTATTATTTGTATAATAGCATGAAAATATGTTGTGATGGAGCATGGTAGACAAAAAAAAATGTGTTTTCACTCTTCTTGTTCAAAAAGGCCGTCATTGTAGAGTACCAGAGCGGGGTAAAAATTGCATTTCTTGTTCTAGGGGAAAAAGTAATTTCTTTTTAATTTTTGTCTGTTCCAACGAACCTTGAAAAACGAAAAGTCTTTATGTAGAATAATCATGATTATGAACTTGCCTTATTACTGGTTCACAAAAAAAGAAGAACATTTTATTTTTGAAAATGGAACTAATTGCGGCTATCTCTTCGGTAGAATGCGTGCATTATGTTGCGGCTACAGAAGAAATAAAAAAAACATTGGCGTGAAATCTTTAGAATTTTTCTCTAATTACAAATTGAATTGGTGACCGTAATGCAATTTACAACAGTGAAAATGTCATCATCTAGTGAGAACATCTTCACAGAGGGCTGAAATTAAGTTGCCGGAAAAACATCTCGTTAAATATCCAGAATTGTACAAATTGTACATTTAAATAAAATAAACTATTATTGTATTGGATTATTTTATTTTCTCGTAATCGTTATGAAAAGTAGAGTGTAACACACGGCGCTAAAACCCATTATAATTCGGTTTCTATTTACTCCCTCGCTAAAGCTCGGGAGTAAAACTACCTCGTTACAATGGGTTATTTTAGCCCCACGTATAACAATCTACTATTCACTCCTCTTGCTCAAAAACTCCGTCATTGTAGCGTACCAGAGCGGGGAAAAAATAGCATAATTATGTCATGCTCTAGGGGAAAAAGTAATTTTTGTCTGTAACCAACAAGCCTACAAAAACTAGCTTTTTCTACAGCATACCGGGATAAAAAGTTTCCTTAAAAATTCAGATAGAACGAATTGTATATTTTTTTAATAAAATAAACTATTTAATATTGTATTGGATTATTTTATTTTCTCACAATCGTAGTGAGTCATTATAACTCGGTTTCTATTTACTCCCTCGCTAAAGCTCGGGAGTAAAACTACCTCGATAGAATGGGATATTTTAGCCCCTCGTATAATCTACTATTTTATCTCCAAAAATTACATTCTTATACTAGTCACATAGCTATACATTTCCAGTATAAGCTGACCTCACATTGTACGTAAATCCTATACCTACATATCCTATGATGTGTAGCCGTGTGTACCCACAGGTATTTTGTAAACATTTGAGGGAGATCTGGAGTCTACTAGAAGCCTGTATTTTAGAACTCCAGGGTCCCCCCCCCATTTATAAACACATGGTAAAGGTTGTCAACGTGGTACAATTGCGAATGATTGATGGTGTGTGACCCCGCGTCCTATTTATTATTTAAAAGCGATCGCCGTACGAATACACGATCATTCGAACTTTTTGTTCGGTGAACCTGAACGGCTTATTGGTGATTCGCACGAATTTACTCGCCCGAAACGAGCGTGTCGATTCGCCCGTTTCGGGCGAGTATCGAGAATCAACACTTTTAAATAATATGATTTTTTTCTGAGGCGATTTGCACGTAATATTTTTTTTTGTAGGCAAATCGGCATCTCCAGAAATCGATTCACCAACAAATAAATTTACTTATTTTAACTAACAAGTGCTTGGTAGTTATCTAACTATATAATGCTCTACTGATGTCCTAGAATGTTTTAAATTACCTAGGACACCTAAATTACCTACGTTTAACCCAGGCACAGCACTCGATGTAGTGTGTACCTACTTACTCATCGTTCACTTTGGTTCAAAGCACGGAGACACCTCGGCGGATGCTGCTGGCTCGACGATTCCCTGCCGTCTTGATTATTGAGGTTTCATTAACATGAAGCTGTCCTTCCTGCGGCGTCAGCAGATGTTCAAGTGTTGCCAAAAGACTTTCTGACGATTTCGTCCAATTATAATCGGTGCTAAAGTAGATAAACTTATCTTGCAAACGGATTCTTGATTGAAAGTTCAGCAACTAGGTTTCCCTAAGTGGTCGCTAAATGGACAATTTGATCCATGTATAGATAAATATGGCCCTGTCTATTTGAGGGTTGTAGGCAGTAGCGGATCCAGGGGGGCTAAGGGGCTCAAACCCCCCCAAATGCGTCTGAGTTCTTCCGTGACAAATCAACTTAAAGTAAAGAGTAAAGTAAAAATTTATTTGCATAGATAGCACAGGTACAGTAAATAAGTATTCTAATTAAACTTTTTAGCAAGTATTACACTACCTAATGTACAATTGTCTTCAATTTCCTACAATACAATTGCCTTAATAAGTACCTATTATTTTTCTAGTATTTTTTCTAAAAGTTTTGTATAAGTCCGTGACTACCGCAGGACCACCAACGCCAATCGCTTCCATATTTAGTAAATAATTAGTACCTACCCAATTGGTACTAATTAGTGCTCGAACCACAAAATTGGTACTTTAGTAGTTTTCGAGAAACTCGACTTTGAAGGTGGTCCGGCGGTAGTCACGCGCCCTTCAGCAGGACCACCATAAGCGCCGAAAAGGGGCATGCTGCAGCTATTCTAAGTATACAAATAATTTGTATTTAAGTTTGCGCGCTTTGACCACGCTTTTCTCCCTTCTCAACTCTCCCACTCCTCCTTCTTATCTTTTATCTCACTTCCAATATCTTTGTTCTTCACATACTAAGAATCTGCGTTCTTCTAACAATCTTCTCCTACTTTGTCCTTCTCATACTTCTGACTTTGTTCATTCTTCCTTTGTTCCATATTTAGTCCATTATTCTATGAAACGCGCTTCCTCTTGATATCAGGACGGCCACCAGTCGGTATGCATTTAAGCGGAAATTGCCGTTTTTTTTCAAAATAAATAGAGTAAAGTCATCTCAACACCTCTCTCCCTTGAATTTGTATATAAGTATGTATATATACAGGGCGTCCCAAAATTATGGGACATGAAGGGAAAGTACCTTAAATATCGTAGATAGGGTATTTTGCTGAAAGAAGACTTTATGTTATTTTTAAAAGTTAGTAATTCTGCATTCAAAGATTTTCTAAAAATTACGTGCCTCGTCTGGGAATCGAACCGATTTAAATGTTAAAAAAAACATCCCTACTTTTATGATGCCAATCGAAAGAATGGCCAAAAACTAATAACTTTTCTTAAGTAACATAGTATTTTAAAAGAAACGAACAGCGTGAAATTAATCATTTTAATCAAATTAAAAACATACATGAAACTGCCGTAGTCAATTAAGTTGGTATTTTTTTGTAAATTAATTAATTAAATGCTTAAAATGTGATCCCTCTTGTCTTACGCAAATCGCCAATCTTTTAATGAGTCCGCTGCCTGTTGATTTTCTTATCATTTTATGGTGAAACTCTATATGATATGGCACAATTCTCTCACAGTACCCTTAAATGTGATTCATTGCGTAAAAAAAACAGAACTGAAACATTTATATTTACCGAGAAATCAACGATGATAACTTTCGTGCGCTCGTTCAGCAGGACCACGATTTTGAATATTGATTCCAAGTTTGAGGAACTTGTCGCTTTCCCCAAACCCTGCAAGATAAAATTAGTGCCCAAAATTCAAAATTAGTTCTTCCACCTTTGTGTCGCGTCGCGTGTCGCGCTGGAGATATTGGCGGTGGTAGTCACGATGTTAAATTTTCATTTCAAGATTTCCCTTTAAAAACTGTGAATTCTTCCCAAATTTATACAAAAATTAGTGCTCCGAAAGAAGTCATAGCGACCAAAAATTCAGATTCCTAAGTGTTGTATTTTAAGATAAATTAACTTTCATTACTTTTCCATACTAAATCTCCGCGTATAACCCGACCAAATTAAGTTGTCAATGGTATTGAGAAGGTCTATCTATTCTGTAAAATTCTCACCGTGAAAACATAGGTGAAGGGTAGGTACTAATTATTTGTATACTTAGAATAGCTGCAGCATGCCCCTTTTTCGGCGTTTATGGTGGTCCTGCTGAAGGGAGCGTGACTACCGCCGGACCACCTTCAAAGTAGTTTCTCGCAAACTACTAAGGTACCAATTTTGTCGTTCGAGCACTAATTAGTACCAAATTGGGTAGGTACTAATTATTTACTAAATATGGAAGCGATTGGCGTTGGTGGTCCTGCGGTAGTCACGGACATGTTTTGTTTACGTGACAAATTTTGCCCTCACGCTGCCTGGTTTGGCTGCCGTGTATATTCACCGAGATATCTCTGGTAGTCTACAACCGAGTCGAAGTCATTGTATTTGCGAAAAGTAATCCGAGGAAGCTTTGTGTGCTTTTTTAGTGTTAACTTTGCTAAAACCTACCATCAGCGAGGTCAAGCCCCTCCCAAATGACAATCCTGGATCCAGCACTGATTGTAGGTAGGTACTGAGTGATTAAATGTTTCGTCGCCTACTTAGTACTTTAATCCGTTTAGAGATCTAATCAATGCCGCTAAGATGTTAGTAGAGAAGTAAGCAATGAAAAGTCATAAAAGGATAGATAAAGATTTAATCAGAGAGAACGGTAGAATAGTTAATATGTAAGTGTCTGGGTACTGTTACAGCGTCAAAGAATTTGGATTACCAAGAAAATTAAGTCAATTTTATACATAATTAGTTTATTTGAACACCAAACAAGATTACAATAAATTTTATAATAGGTACATTTATAATATTAAAGACTTATAAACGCTTAGGCGAAACGTTAAGGATACTCATAAGGTTAGAAAATGAAAAGTCATTTGAGAGGAGAAAGATTTAATAAATAGATATACGTAATAATTTTAATCTAAAACAGAGTATCAGAGCTAGAAGGGCAATTGTAAAGAAAATTATGTTAGGAATCACAAATTGACTACCTACACAGAACAATGATTGCCAAGACAAAATGTATTCGTTTAAGTATACAAGCAAAGTTTGCGTTAGAGCCAAATATTCATTGTCCAAGTCGACGTCGTACTCAACGTTATGTTGACACAGTACAATCGCCACAGAACAGGGTGCTATAAGTGAATCAAACATGGATGGGTTTATTTGAAATGCCGATCACAAAATGTAATTGTTCAAGAAGCCAACATTGTGTATTCAAAGTGTGTGAATACTGAGAACATGCTGTTTCAAGCGATTTGATATGTAATGTTATGCACAACAGTTAGGAGGCCGGTGATAATACACTTACTAATTAGATGTCGCAGTAAATGCCTACTGTCAAGGTACCTCTCGTTACGATGTAGGTACTACCACTCTAGTACATATTGGTCCTTGAAGCGTTTCGAGAGCTGTTAGCACGAAAGGCTTCGCGCGTGGTTGTGAGCGGGCTGAGCGCAGCCGGGTCGAAAGCCACTGCGGTCAAGTTCAGTGCGAGTCTACTATCTCTGTGGGGGCAATTGCTTTACTCATGCGCGTGCGCAAGTAAAGTCGCGGCGACTGTGTATGACAGTGACAAATATTTTCAAAAAATCTTAGCGTTTTTACAAGAAGTATGCAAGACGGACACATGAGACGAGTAACAATCGATCGCCGGCGCCCAATTTCGAGAATTCTCGAGTCAATACTATAGCACCCTGGGTTTAGATAATAATTATAATCCCTAAATTACAATACATCTTTACATATTAAATAATAAGTTCATACGCTAAACACAGTAGGTATTAATTATTGATACTTACAAAAAAAAGTAAAACATTTAGACTTGTAGCTTTAGTTTAGTGCAAGATTATGAAATATGTTTAGCTTTGTACATCTAAGAATACCAATGCTAAATACGTCACTGGTCTTAATTCATAACCCTCTTTTTTCCATTGCATGATCATCTGTGCAATATACAGCGTTGCATGATCATTTGTGCAATACACAGCATTGCATGATCATCTGTGCAATGAATTGTATAAGTGGAAAACATTGGAGATAGTTTTGATCAAGCGTAATACGGGAAATGTTTGTTAGTGCAAAACTTTCAGATCCGAATATTTATGTCGGCATAATATTATATTCACTTATCTTGAATAACTTTATTAAAATACTAGTGTCACCAAAATACCATTTCATCTGAGAAGGTACATCTCGCACCTCAACTATCGCTACACATATCTTAACAATCCTTTAATCTCAGAGGACATTTTATGCACCATAGATTACAAGTGATATTACATCATATAGTGAATAACTTAAAAAGGCGATAAGCATATTTGAGGAAGAGCAAAAACGTATCTAATTAGATGTTAGGAAGAAATTGTAACTTTATAATACAATAAAACCCGCTATAGCGCCGCTAAATAAACAAAAAAATGTTTCAAAGCATTCTAGATCGTAATGTATGTAAAAATTAGCACCCATTTAATGCTAGCAATAAACTAGAGCGGTGCTAAGTCATCTAGGTACGTATGTTTACTATCAGGAATAAAACCTGAACTAAATCATTATTTTTTAACTAATTTGAAGTTTAACTACGTACGTAAGCACGTTCAGTCGTCTACTGCTTAAAATACTGGAAGACAGTAAAATAATCGTCTGCAGAATTCAGAAAAATCAGCTATAATGACTAGGATGCGGGGCATATAGCGTTTTAAACAGAACCCTATCTAATATTGGGTATATAATATATCTATCTAAAGTTCTATCAGGTGATTCGCTCACAATTTTTATTGCAAATTAATAACTAAATATTATCAGGACTGCTTGAGAAATAGCTAGTGTATATCCTAGAAGCACACAGGGTGAGGTCGAATGGCGATGTTTCCGTTTAGGGCAGTCGGAGAACCCACGATGTTGCCGCACTGTGCAATATTTCAAACCTACTATATTTTTTAAAGAGAACAAATTCAAAGGTAGTCAATTTGAACGCTTCAAACTTTTTTGTGTATTTGATTATGTACCTACAGCAAATGACCTCACCGCCTATGTTAAAGCAATTTCAGACTGAATATATGAAACTGATTATAGAATCAACTGCACAGTCAGGAAATATATAGATGAAAGAGAAAAATGCATTGAAACGTCCAGTGTCTGGATAGAGAAGTAAGGAATACTATAAATTACTCTTATAAACATCTATTTGCTAAATCTAATTCAAAATACAACGTTAATTCCATTTTAAACACTTAGAATAAAAGGCTTCATTCAGGATGATGTACATACCGTTCATGTTTAGAATTTAATTATCTTATTAGCAAAATGACACAGATATAAAATTCGACCGAACACCTAGTAATCTGTACACAATCAAAAAATTATATATTAAAAATATTCTTCTTTCTTTTTTTTATTTGTCCAGGTTCGATATATTTTACGGAATTTAATTCTACGACACTTAGTTGAACATCGATTTTATACAACAGATATGTAAACTTACTGAGAATATAAAAAGTACATAATATTTTGTAAAGTTTCAGACACTATGGAATATAATATTAGACTTCTGGATTTATAATTTGTTTCTCTATTTTTTGGTGTCTCAACGTTACGATAGATATTTCTTGTAATAAAACATAACACTATTATTATTGCTCAACGTCAAATACTATAATGTATATAAAATATACTTTAAGTGTATATCATAAGCACTGGCGGATTGGTGTGAATAGGTACATAAAGCAGAAAAGTAAGACAACTCGAACACTCAATAAGATTGTAAATTGCAACCGTTGATATATATTGCAACTTGCAAAATACCATCAATTCCACAATAAATACATAATTATTGTTAATAAAATATTGATACGTACATTAATCTGTTGTTGTGCGAAAAACAAAATAATTGTGCATTTGATTCGATATTCTTTTCAATTAACTAGCTAGCTAAAGAAGCAAAATAAAATGTCGATCAATAAAAATTCGCATTGTATAATATAAAATACATAAAATGAGAATTTATCCAAAAATACCTACATCTATGTAAAGCTAATAAATAAATAAAAATAAAGCGTGCTTAAAACATAAGTGTTAGTTTAAAAGTTTAGTGAAAACAAAAATAATACAGCCACAACAATAGAGTTAGTAAACTGGCGATACATTGCAAAATCAGATTATTATAAAATAAAAAATACTATAACATTGTGTATTGTGTAAGTTCTAACTAGGTATGTAGTTATTATAACAAACAAAATGAGACTCGCTGGGAATACATTTTTAAACTTTATATTTGTATTGAGACTTGGGCTATCGTTGCGTGGTATAATAACTACATAATTAATTATATTATAAAAAATCGTTCATTCCAAAAGATCATCTCAACTAACGTTATATATGGGCAGAGAACAAGCGCTAAACTATTCAACATTTGTTTAACTGTTTATAAACACTGATGCTGTGCGGTAAATACTTTGAATGAACATTAAAATGTAGTCGAATATGTAACCTATTATAATATTACAGAGTCAATAACTACCAATAGTGTTTTCCAATAATGCTTTAATTCAGGGCATCTTTCAGACGAACGGGCTCCACCGCTACGATTAGACACGCGACTACATAAGATAGAGAATATTCTGTCTGGAAGACGAGGTTACACATTCAGTAAGACATCTACACGCATCGGCAGATACGTTAGCGGCGCATGTTATCACAATAGGTTGCTTTAAGCATGAAACGAATGAATAAAGTTGCGCGGACCAATATCCATTTATAAATTCAGTCTGTTATATTGCTTTAGACAAGTCCATATACTCAATATTCACTTTTACTTCTACATTTATACATCATTTAACATAAAGGCGGTATCGCAGCGGCGTGGCGTTTGTCTGGCGATGCTCTGTCTGCGCAAACCAATTAGTTATTTCAGTCGAAGCGTCACCAAGAGTGGTTCAGGGCTTTCGTAGAAAGACCACAGCTAACGAGGGGCGGGGTCTAAGTATATAGGTATCTAACATCATAACAATTAATAGCAGTCTTGCCACAATACCTTCATCAATAGAACTTCTTGTACAGAATACATCAATACTATATTATAAGTAATGTAAACATATTGTGTTTGCTACATACTTTCAAAGTCATTATTACACATCTTAATTTCAATTTCATTCAACGAAATCGATCGGGTGGTCCCCCTGCGGCTGCCCTAAAGCCGTATGCGGATTGAAACGATACTTACCCTGCGTTCCGAAATGCGATAAGTGATAATATAGTCACAATTATTACTCAATAAGCCTTTATATTTTGTGACTATTAAATTTGGTCGGATTCGTGATATTATCACTTTTAGCGCATTTCGGAACGCAGGGTTAGTCACCGCAAAACTCAATATTCCACTACTGTCAATTGTTACTTTTTATACTAACCATATTTAGAAATCCTTACACATAATTTTGCAACAAATTAATTGAATAATACCTAATACTTAGGCTGACTCGGGATAATAATAATGAATTTACATTTTTTCATCATTCATTAAAACTAAACTTAATAATATCAGCTACGCGAATAAATCAGCATGAATATTCATTATTATATAAATTAATAATAACTATATATTCGTATTTGTTTGTATCGTTTGTTGCGTAAATGTCTTCCTAAATTGTGCTATATAACGCTGTCTTTTCAGCGCTAGCTCGTTTACACACTACAAGGAGAACAATTTAGATTTAGAATATAATAATAAGGCATGCAATATTGCTGCACAAACAGGTGCAAACATGAGAAAATATACTCAGCTAGGTGAACAAGTTCCCAGTTTCATAGAAGAAAACGAGTTATCGCATGCCAATTTTGATTTAAAATTAGGACATTCTGTGATGACCGTTTGGGTCATAGTCTTAGTACGTATATGTTCTCAGATCGGCAGCTGCCTTTACCAATGTACCACACAATTAACACGAGCCATGATCATCATCATCAGAGTCGCTAGCAGTGAGAAGACAGCCGTACAACCTTAGTACCGAATCATATGCGTCGCAACAACATACGCGCCGTGCCCGCTCCACGCGGTATCGTGCAGCGACATCTGCGCTCAATTCATATAAACAAGATCCGCTTAGTTATTGCCACCGATGACACTTAGGGTATTATACTAATAACCACTGGGCACAAACAACAGATTTTTTGTTAACTAATATTCGAAACAGATCATTTATATCATTGATTGTTCATAATGGCACTGCGCGTATGTAGTAACTCTCCCATCTTTGTCTCAAGGCTGGACTTAAAATCGTTAAATTATTTTAAACAATATACCTGTTATTCTACATCATAATTACTTCAACTATATACGGTTATAGGTAAATTTTCTGTCAAATAAGACTTTAGAATATCGTTAATCAAATGTATTTAAAGACACACTTAGAATTTATTTCAAATGTAAAGTCAATGACTGCATTAAAAGTTAAATTGAACCATTAAGATCTACAAACTCCGAAAATCTCATATTACACCCACATTGTGATTGTTAGAACATTCAATATTTGTAGATATAATAAATTATTTTCGATAATATAGGAAGATAGCTGGATAAAAATTTAGACGCGATATAAGCGGGCAAGTGAGATGTAGATACGCGATTTTTGCAATATATTACTATCGATGACGACTGTATCGACTATCGATTAACTACGGTGATTGTTAAAGAGACACCATGTAACCAATCATACCGGGGTGCAAGGTTACTTTAGATACAACAATCTTTCAAGAGACAGCAGGGGATAGACAAGGTACTTAATTATCTATTCTATTGCAAATATATTTTAAATACATGAAAATGGAACGCTACCTTAGCAATCGGCTATACCGACGAGAATGCCGTGTGTATGTAATTAAACAGTCGAACATTCAAGAAGAAGTCCCCGACAGTACGGGTAACTCGCGAGCCCGCTTATACGAAAAGCCGCAAAACGTTTGTGGGCAGAGAATGTGTATTAACCTAACTAGTATTAAAGTATTAATGGGAAAAATCTTTGAACACTATACACATTAGAGTCGCACATAATTTGTCCTGCTGTTTGGTTGTTACAGTGAGTTTTTAATTTTTTTACAGAAATTGAAATCCATCAAGGTCAAAGAATTATTAACTGCCCTTGTGTTTTGTATCTAACTTTCGTATTGCTGTCTGCTGCTGACGTTTCCTTGCCTCCTTCCAGAAGTCACAGATTATGTATAGAAGACAAGAGTTCGTTACCCTACTACATGTCATATCAAAATATTCTTGTTTTCTTCATAGACCTATCTTACCGTAAATATGCTACTATCTTTGGAATTATTGCTGCGTTTTCGTCACTTTGTAATATTTATATTAGCATCTTTTCTCTTTTTTAAGCAGATGCCATATAAATAACATTTATATTATATTTGCTCTCTATTTTATACTAATGTTTGTACTAATTTTCTACTGTGATTTATTTTGTAAATATTCACATCTCATTCTCATTTATAAGTCGTATTTATTATTTTCTGTACATTTCTTGTCACAACCATAATGTATTGGGTTATTGAGGAACTCTGTCTTAATATGTATCCTCAACCTCATCACGCCGATCGGTTCGTCAAGTTTTATAACCGTATTGTTTCGTTTGTGAACAAGAATCACAGAGTATAAATCTATACATATTTTTTTTAATTCTAATAATCTTATTATATTTATGGAAATCCATAGAATCGGCGAAAATGTAGCAAACAGCCAAGCAACAGGACAACAAACAGATTTAATGTGTAACCAACGCTTTACGACGCGCACTAGCTCTTACAAGCATTGTAATAAGGGTGATATTTTACAACAGTTTTATATAAGTGTGGATAAACTGAGTGGTACTCATTGAGTACTAAGATTTAATATTTAAGGTATCACTGTGACTGGGGGTCACACTGCAGCAGCCGTACGATGGACGGGTCGCTCTTGGCGCCCTCTATGAACTCTTCGAGGGACAGCTTCCCGTCTTTGTTTCTGTCCATTTGTCGGAATATTTTGTCGGTTCGCTTCTCCGGCGTCGACTCGTCTTCGGGCATCTTCATGACGGACCCGACCATTTTGTAAATAGCCTGGAATCATGAATACATCAAAATTAGTACGACGCACCGAAATTGCCTGGAGAGGATCATCATCTCTGCCATAGTGAAACTGCGTTAAGCGCACAACTTCTGCAACGTTTATAGGCTTATACAATATAATATAATAATACATCCGGCGAAGTGTGTTGGTCGAGACTTTCTAAATGCGAAGACCCTCCACAACCGCGAGGTGTGCAATCTCAGGGAGTATTTTTTTTAAAGCTGAAGTGGATATGCACCATGGTTTGGTCCATTGGACAACGGGCTCATCCCGCTTTCCATGGCTAAAGAGAACTACCGGTGACCGCAAGGAGGTATGGCAAAGCAAGGAGCTTTACGGGCGCTTCTACTGGGCTCTTCATGAGCCCGCTGTAGATTTCTGAGCGTCCGTATCCTGGCTACGTTTTGGTGACCTTTTAGGGGAATCTGAAGGTTTCGTCTATGCAATTATGGATAGACGAATGGATGGCTATCTTGACGAATAACTAAAGGAGACATATTATGAAAAACGTGAGTGTTGACGTGTGTCGGGCATGCCACCGTCCGGATGAGTACTTGCACAGGCATAACCAAGTAGCCAGGATTTTTCAAGCATCTTGCTTTGAAATATAAACTTGCCCGACACATTTCTCAAAAATGACCATGTCACGTTGTACTGGGATCGGTCTATCATCAATGACTGGACTATTGCCAATAAGCCTGATATAGTGGTGATAGATCGTTTAGCGCACCGCGCAATGATTGGTGATATTACCATTCCACATGACGAGAACCTCGTGAAAGCTGAGAAAGGGAAACAAATGCAGCAATGCAGTCTAAAGCCAAATCCAAGAATGTCAGCCGCCTATTTACGCAGAGAATGACAACCTAAAACAGGACATGACCTAATTCGACAAGGTAATTCTTTTTTGTATGGACACGGCTGAACTAGCGAGATTTACAAGAAACCTGAAACGGTCTCGAGGTCTCGCTACTATCAGCGAGATCCCGGACAAAGACAGGAACCATTTTTTTTTTTTTGGGTGCTAAATTATCAAATAACTTCTCCCGCTCTGGATGGAGCGGGAGGGCGTGTCAGACTCTTACTGACTAAAACCCACTCGTGTTCCTTCAGTTGCCATGTTGCCAAGGACCTGAACCAAGACCTGAGACAGAAAAGAGCCGAGAAAACAGTTTAACCCCGCCAAAAGATTCACCGGTGAAGATGGACCTGAACCAAGATAAATATCACTCGTCTCTCCACTATTCCATTGCCTACTCTAGGATACATATATGGTACGGCTCGCAAATCCTTCCATATCCTAAGGGCACGTCTTCCCTACCATTACCGCGCCCCCCGGTCTATTCATTGATATACAATGGTCTCAGTACCCTCATAAAAACATGAGGCTCCAGGGTCTAGTGTAAATCTTCGGGTTCATTCGATTAATCGAGTCTGGTTAAACCACGCTGGGGTCAGTGCATTTCATTCATTCGACTTAGCACTCGAGGTTGTTGACATGTGGAATGTGAGCTCGGCTGTCATTGTGCCGATTGTTGAATCGGCCAATGGCCTGTTGGCCGAAAACCTCGATCAACATCTCTCAAGTTTCTCGTTAGTTGGTATGATCAAGGGCTTAATTTCAGAAAGCTCTATTCCCGATGCCGGCGGACATCTATTTTTATTTTTAGCGTTTTTATTATGTTTTTTATAACAATATTTAAAAATGTATTTATTAAGTATGAAAATAAATGAACGAGATAATAATACAAGCCTATTACTGTCTTACTGTAGGGCAGAAGCCATTTCTCATACAGAGAAGACATGAGCATTGATCTCCACGTTTGGCCAAGGCGGGTTGGTGATTTCAGACTTAAATTAATTATAAGTCTAGCTTTTCTCACGATCTTTTACCGATGTTAGGGATGTCGAAGATAAACTAAGAAAGTACATATGAATTGAAAAAGTCATATTAGTACTTGCTCACATTGGAACCCACAACATCGTGCAGATTCGTGCATGCGAGTCGAGGCCTTGCCTTAACCACTAGACCATGACGACATTATAGTTATTGAAGACTGCACGTACTTAGAAAGAAAGTAAAACTCACCGTGACAATTTCGAGCATCTCCTGTCGCGAGATGTACCCGTTGCCGTCAAGGTCGTACATCGAGAAGGCCCACTTGAGCTTCTGCTCGAGTTTGCCGCGTGACGTCACGCTGAGTGCGCATAAAAACTCTCGGAAGTCTATCGTGCCGTCGCCATTCGCGTCGAATGTCCGGAACACGTGCTCCGCGAACTGAAAATTATTATATGGTTATGTGATGAGACACCACTATCAGAAAAGGCTGATTTTCGTTGAATTGTTTCATCCAAATCAATTTATATGACAGATATTTGAGACGGGGCAGTAAGGTGCCTTAACCGTTGTAGCTACAGGAAAACGTTCTTCACTTTTTGACTTATTGCTAACTGCATTCACAGAATTTTGAAAAATGGATAACTCAGCTAGAAAAACTTCATTTTTTTTTTTTTATGAAAATCAATGCAGTTTCGTATAAGGATTGAAAGTCACTTTGAACCAACTGAGGTACAGTACTAGAAAAACCATAACTCACAAAAAACGTTCCCTATACATTTGTATAATTAAATAACGGTTATTCAAATTCGAGACTCTGAAGTAGTCATGAACATTTACGACGTTAAAGATATTATAGCTGTGAATGCGCATAGAAAAATGTGTGTAAAGATTTTCATTACCTTGCTAGCGTCGCCATACGGGAAGAAGTTCCCGTATATTTTCTTAAATTCTTCTACAGACAAATGTCCACTGGGGCAATCTTTTAGAAAACCTTTGTACCATTCCTGTATCTCAGCGTCTGGAAAATGATTAAATAAAAGTATAAGGACTTATTTATTTAATTGACTCAAAAAGAAACTCAGAAATATCTGCGGTAAAAGTAATTTATTTTCAAGTTATGTAGCATATTGGATGCGTGGGTACCTGACAGGTCCGCACAACTAACAAGACCCGCTGCATCTGTCAGCACGCTATCATGGCTAGAGCGACTAGTAATGCAGCCAGCGACGACACCCTAGCGCACGCGGCAGTAGCCGAACAAATCCGACTAAACGTGACGATAGCAAAACGCAGCTGTCCGCGAGGAGCCGGATACCGCGGCATGCGCACTGATCCGAACGGGTTCCAAGCTGTGTAAATTCTATGCAAATATGACATTTAATTACTTCATAAACGATTAAATTTCCTTTAACTCACTGTAAAACGCTCTCCGATGCGGCCCGAACTGCGCCTGCCTGTGTAAATCGTACATAAAAGAATAACAATTGTATATATACCTGAAAACTCAGTGTTCTGCTTCAGATCCTCCAGGACCTCTGGCTTTAATTTACTATTTTGTTTGCCCATTTTGGTGTCTGCTTATATTTCAGAAAGGACGTTAAAATATTACACAACCTGCTTGATTTTAGTTAGTAGTCAAATCTTGTGCCCTAAAACATAATAGGTATGTAGTGACAGCTGAAAATTTAAACTTGTGTTATCATAAAAATGTTGTAAGAAAACTGCGAAATACAGAGAACTAACTTAAGAACCTTTAGGACTTTTTAGTAGTGTTTAAACAGAAAAAATATCAGTATCCATTTAATTTATGGCACACTGTGCAATCATCGACCAGGCATTTATAAAACTCGATGTCGATACGGGATACATCATCCGGGAGACCCGATTTGAATCTTTGTTGCATTATGTGCAAACACATATTTCCAATTCCAAAGACGATGGATAGAGTCTAGAAGACGCAGAAAAGGATGGGTAGATTGTGTGAACCACGTCGGCTGATAAGAGAATAATGTATGGGAGAAAAGATACCTATGCTGCATCGTCAGGGCAGAGTATATTGGTGGCGAATCCACTCTAAAAGACTTGAAAATGACAGCAGCGTCATTCTAGAAGTTCAGATAAATAATTAATCTCAGAGTATAAAGACTGACCAAATTATATCAATATCCTTTTGCACAAGAAAGAACAGAATCAAAATTTGGATTGATGATAATTTAATGTTGTAAGTCCAATTTTGCAGAAAAGTAACTCATCCTAAGTTTGTTTTGTGTCTTAGGCTCATTCATAAGATAAATGAACAATATAGTAATTATTGAGATACTTTCTTAGCTACTTTCTTACCAGCATGCGGTTACACAATATATCCGTATCACTATCTGTGTTGATTGGACCCCAGAATAATGGTTTTGAATGTCAAATAAGTGTTAAAACCGATCAGATTCCCCGATGAAAAGGTCGATAATACTTTACTATGAATCAGTGAAAGGTGGCTGCAGTTTTCTTACAAGTAAAAATAAAATGTTAAAATATCTATAAACTATCATAACTTTATTTACAAACGTTATTTTATAAAAATAAACTACAAAGCTCTACGTTCCACAGAAACGTTGATAAAAAACAATGTTGATTTGATTAATTAATAAGTCTAACCTTTGTAAATAAAGTCAACAAAGTCAAAGAAAAAATCTGACCTTATGGAGCCTTCGCAATAACGCTATTATAGGTACTTAGGAGCAATGAATTCAAAAGCAAAAATAAAATAATAAAAACCAAATCATGGCGAATGCGCACGACACTATAGTTTACGTAATTAATCAAAATCATGTACCAGTCCTAAATGAACAACCTATATTTATGCGAAAAACATTACCTAAGTATTTTCGTGAATGATTAATGTTTCTGCGAAAAGCTTCAAACAAGAGTTCGGAGCATAAGTTATGTACCAGTCCAATATGTGTGTGTACTGCAGGTATTGTTGTGCGACTGTGTGGACGGCAAGGGGGGTAAACGGGGTGTATCTATGAGCTGTTGGGAAACTCCTAATATTGAAGTCCAATCAAATAATTTCCATTTTCACTTCGTTGAATAAAAGTGGGCGGGGTCGTACTGCGCTCGCGCAATAAATTAAAGCTCATTTGGTTACGTGGGATTACATAGTAGTGAGTTGTATGTTGTTGTTGTTTATTTTCGACAACACGCAAACATAAGAGGGGGTATGGGAGAGCCCTGAGAAGGGGGAATTCCAGGAAAAAATCTGAAATGATATAGGAAAAGGTATGGCTGATGGAGTAGTGTATTTTATGTTGTTTTTGTTTAACACAGACATAAAAGCATATCCATTTCAGAGAATGACCAACGGGGAGGGGTCGGTTGCATTGCGCCTGCGTCAATCCAATAATAAATCAGACATTGACTGTTATGTATGAGAATTGGCAGCCATTATTTTATAAAGAATGAAGGTTGTTTTTGTTTGTGTGTACTTTTAACAGCACACAGACAGGGGGCCGGCGTTACTGCGCGTGCGCCATTTTTAGATTTTTTTCTGATATATTGATTAAAGGTATGTCCATGCCAGATTCTATTATTAGAATTGTGTTGGTGTAGTGCTCTTTGTGTTGATTTCTTTATCTTTTCACGCCACGAGACTCAAATGCATTTTTGAAGTGAAAACTTCCTTAGGCGCGTTGGGCATTTTTGAGATGGGACTAAACCATTGATTTCGCGACATTGCGACGACACCTCATTTTTGTAAACGCAATTGTGCTCTTTATTTATATTACGTTACGGACCAATGTTCTAAGCAAGTATTTTTACTTTAAAGGTTTTGTAAACGCGATTGTGCTCTTTATTTATATTACGTTACGGATCAATGTTCTATGCAAGTATTTTTCTTTCACCAAGGCGATCTTGTTCAAGTGAATCGGGAAGGTAGAGTGGCACTGCGCCATTTCCATGAAATAATCACAAAGATTGACTATTGGTACTTGTTAGGGAGTAGGCTGTGCAGTTCAAAGTTGTTTGGATCGGCTATAGGAAATCGTGTTACGGGTTCTGGATAATTTTATATAGGAAAATAAAGTACAATTTAAAAAAATTCTGGTTAGCTGAAGGTTTACCAGTCAGTGAAAAAATCGGATTGAGGATAAAATTAGTAGATGATTGTAAAAAAAAAATGAGTATCAATAAAAATGAGCAAAAAGAACTGCCGTATTTTAGATAATTTGATTTATTTTATTCATATGAATGAATCCTACGTTCCCACAACTACCCCATTTACAATAAAGGATAAACTGACTTAGTACATGATTTTGATTATATCACTTACTGAATAATTAAACTACGCTGTCGTACACACTACAATAATGAGACAAATAATTATGAACTATTTGTTTTATCTTGTATTTTAATTTATACATAATATGAATAGGCAAAATGTGAATTCATAAAAACTATGTATTCTTAGAAATACAAAAAATTTAAATGGGACACATTGTGGATACTTTTATCTAATACATAATGCCGAATGAATGTAACAATATCGCCTGAAACGACTTTACACAATAAAATAATTACGAAGCCTCAAGTTTGAATATAAATGAAAATACACTATGAGCTGTAAATACATTACTCAGACTTCAACAAGTAAAGCGGGGTCCACACAGTAGGTATCTGAAAAGTAGTCTGACTGTAAAGTGAACACACTATGCAGTTCTACCAAACTCTACCGATCAGTTGTTTTACGTTTTGCGCGAGACTATCCACCGCGTGTAGCCACCGCTTGGGTACAGTTTTGTCAAGACAACATTCAATTTAAACCTAACAGATTTCCAACTGCTCGAATTTTCATACATGGTATACAATAAAAACTAAACGAAATTAATTATGTTTAATATTATGTATCTGCGTTTTCGGAAAATAATCTTAAGTATCTGATTTGTGCGACTATCGCAGCTAGTTATAATAATATCTTAAATTATATACTACACTAATACTTGTATTATAGAAAAAATATTATGGCGTGAGCCAACAAATAGTGATTGAAGCTTACTACTAAGAGTACTTTTACAAATTATAAATTGATTAAATCAAAGGTAACTACTCTGTTAGTTTATGTAAAATTATGATAAATGAGAGATGCCATGTGCCACCTGATACCTGTTACCAGGAGTAACGCTGTGCAGCGAACTCCACCCCTGTACACATGGATTTGATGGTCATAAGAAAACGGGGAACGCAAGACACCTCCCAAAACAAAGGTACATCTAACATAACACTCATTACATGAAATATTAATGTTTATAACATTTTTAATTACCTTAATAATTAATATATAAAATGAATAAAAATAGGCTAAATGATTCCTAATTATTTTAACATTCATTCATTGTAATTTCTGCTAAATATAAAATCACGAGTTAATTTATAGGTTAACTATGCAAAATGCCTCGCCTAGTTAGAACAGAGTAGTTCCTTACTTTCACAGATTGAGATTTCATTATTGAGACCAAGAAGAAAGTATTCACTTATGTCCTAACCGATATTTTAGTATAAAAATGGGCGATAATGCACAAAGAGAACGAACCGTCTCACTACAAGATTTAAAACGAACAGCAAGCCGCAAGTGGCGCCCTCTCTCGGGTGTTGATCAATGCCTTTAGTTGCCAATTTTCGCCCTAGATTTTAAATATAATAAGAAATACATGGCCCAAAATGTAAGAACTGAAACCACAAGCGAACATAATATAATTCACATTGATTTTACGACTCTATACTTGAGATTTAAAAATCTATGATAAAAGTTACAATACGTGGTGCGATAACGTGCATACATAAGCTTTTTTCCGAAGTGAAGTGATCGAGTCAAGTAGTTAGATTGAATTTAAGGTTTGGACAAAAAGGTAGTTGTAAAGACTGCCAACTGAGCGGCAATGCCTAACTTACCATAATTACAAAGATAGCAACTGACTCGTAGGCCTGGGTCGCGTAATAATAAACTTTGTCAATCAAAAATGTATCATAAATATTATAATTGACTAAATATTACGAAATTGTAATTTGTCATTGTTTTATATGTACACGGGCATTGTTGAAGCCATAACTAATTACTTGTAAGTAAGACAAAGTACGTTACGCCTAGGGCGAATTTTTCTACAAAATTGGTATGTAATTTTTTAATTTAAGGGTTAAACTTTAATATTTCCAATCGAAAATCCTTTTTTCTGATATGTCACACAACACCCTGTCTGCGAAGCTACCTTCGGGTCCGAGATGAGAATTATTGATCCCTCTGTTTGTATAAAATTCAGTCGATTTATGATCGTGCTTACACTGTTCTAATAATGCAACATACTTAGTCGTGGCAACCAGGAGAATTGCATTATATTACAATTTATTCGTCCGATGTCTATCACCGGACGGGTAGTAAATAAATGAATACAATTCAACTGAACTTATGTTAAGGGATTGTAAATAGTGAATAACAAAATAAATTAACTTTCATTTACAACAAATTCTTATAAAGCATCAAAATACAATAAATATGAAGTTCACAAGGGAAATAATCGTACACTAAAAATTAAGTAAACACTTAAATGACTATAATGCGTTACCATATGGAATGTCTTAACAACACATTAATGCAAGGATATTTAGCTTCCAGTGCACATGATTATGAAATAGTCAACTAATTATGTAACAAAACTAGCGGCTTTACTCTCCTCGATATTACTGATCATGGTTTATGACTCCTCATCTTGTATGAAGATAATGACAAGAGGTGACTTGCTCTCCGTTACATATCAAACTGGTCGGGAATTATCTTTACCTTTGCTCTTTGTGAAGTATTGGTGTGGAGAGGTTACTGGTACTAGAGAAAAAGTTTTCTTAGCATTAATACAAAAAATAATTGTGCCTCGTAATGACGTGTGCGCTTGATTCAAGTCAGCGACAAATTAATGCGTTTGACGTGACTACTTTATTGTGCGTTATTTCCGCGCTTGTTTTACTTACAAATAGGTACATTAAATAATCTTACAATTATGCACTGAAAACTATTGACAAAACAACACAGCTTAAATATTATAAGATTTAAATTAATTAATAATATCGCGACCCTTTCGACTGTGTGCGGTCAGTAGCTATTGGTGAAGATAGCGACGAAATATAATAAGAATGCTAAAATTAACTATAACACAAATTATGGGACTAGGGCACACTAAAATTTGGTTTAAGTTAAAGATCCAAGGTTTTGGCCACCTTTGGCAAAGTTGACGGGGATAACCAAGAAACTTAGATGGTAGGTTTTAAAATAAATAATGCTGAATCGGTAAACTATTTACAACGGGGAACTAGAAGGCACAGTAGTGGGGAAAATAACTGGGATATACATATAAATACACCAATTAATTAGAAATAGTAGGTAGGTTATTTATTACAACGCGAAGAAAGAGATTAATAGTATCACGAATAGAGAGTATACCAAAGCGTTGAAACAATATGGGGATAAGGAAGCGTGTGACCTCCCGGAGGAGCCGGGCGGTGGAGAAGATCCCTGACGAATTTACGAATACACCAATAATAAACAACACCGATACTAGAAACGATAATATAAAGTTTACTCGTGTACAATATTACGGTTATTTTAACTTACATAAATTGAACTTAACGCCGACAGAAGTGATCAGATTGTTCTTGGTGTTTGTGATAGTAATATCGCGTCGTGATGCGCGCTACAACCTTGTTAGCGTACTGTACCTACCTATTGCGTGCAACTTGCCGGAGTTTGCTCATGCAATCTGACCGATTCTGTACATACATAGCTACACTAATTTCCCTTAATATTAGAATGTAAGATTTATACTGTGCAGTATTATAGTAATCCGACATCGGATTGAATATAGCGTTGAACCAGATAGACCGCGAGTCACATAGGAATAGTCATAGACACTACGAAGTGAATGGTTCGGACACAATCTTATACTATTAGCGAAGTGGACAATCCGACAGCGACATATTCCACATACATTATATTATCATTCATACATTATCATTAGGAATGGACAATTTTTAACTCGAGGATTTATTGACGTCAATTTCGTTACATCAATAATAGCTTAAATTTTACAATACTTTTTTTACAATCGACAAATTCACATGTGTCGTGGGAAAGCAGATTGTGAAGCGCACAACCGCGCCGTAACGTGGCGGGCCTAAAATATCTCCAGCCGAGAAACAACTGCTAGGGTACATTGTTGGTTTGTATGTTTATATCTGTGGTCGTGGAGCGATGAGTGCAGATCACACGCGGATGCAATCAATAGATTTGTACTGAGTTTACTCAGCGTTGTATAACGACATTTTAGCTCGGTTTGTGATTAATATTTAGCTTTGAGCAATCTGTTAGATAACAATCGGCGGCTGCACTTGCCGCGGGCGGGATGCGCAAACACAATGTGAGTTACACGGACACATGCTACGTACTCATGCCATGTCAACACGACAGCAACACCACACAACCACACCGTTTACCGTGTTAGATCCGACTCGACGATAAAAGCTGACCCGGTTTTACGACCTCCACTTACACCGCAACGATTAAAATGTCTCCAAATGTTAAAAATGCTCCCTTTTGATTACAAAATTTTTGTACAGAATTGAAACTACTGAAATGCGCGGGTGAGTTTTAATTTTCGAAAATATATTTACAGTGAGAATGTACGTTAATGATCGAATGATTGACTGAAAGTATATAAATTTAGTTGAAACGATTCATTCTCTAATGCTGCCGTGTGGACAAGACGACGCCGTCGGGTTATCGTGAGGCATACAATGGGGGTGGGTATGTGAGAACGGATCGCAGGGTTAAAAGAAGCTGAGCGCCAATTTAAGGTGCCAGCATTTTCGAGAGCTCCTCGTCTTGCAGGCATCCCTTGAGGAACTCATCCTGCGTCAGCTGACCGTCGTTATTCTCGTCCATCTTAGCGAAGATGTTCTTAGCGCGCTCTTCGGCAGAATCAGCTGGTCGGTTGCTTGAGCAAGCACCGAGCATATCATAGATGGCCTGGAAAGTGCAGAAAAACACAAATTGTATAATCATAAGAAGCCAATGAATGATCAGCCATAATTTTATATGTTCCCGGAGCGGATAGAGTTAAATTAAATGATTACACAGTCTTGTTTAATAATTCAAACGTTTCTACAAAATCGAACGATTTTAATCACTCCATCTCCAATTCGCTTGGGAATTTTACCAACACTTTTACGTCGCTTTCTGTGCCTAGCATCGCATCAGTACCTAGCTGAATGTTTAATTGTTCATCCCTTGCCGTGCCGTTCTAATTCCATTCTAGGTAATTAGGCTAGAGCACAACAGCTACATTTATCTCCGGTTACGGTTCTTGTTCGATCAATTACACCGGGAGTCCGATTTATCACTACTAATTTAGACGGTCGGTGTCGTGACGCCTCGTACGTGCGACCCTGCACTTACCTATTGTAGGTACGATTTGCATTTGTTTTGACGTGCCGGTTCGGAACCTCGACACCCGATCTTGCGACAGAACTGTTCGGAAGGCCAATTCCCGAAACTAATAACGTTCAAATTCAAGTCGCAATCTCATCTCAGCGACATTCAGTGTCAAAAAACTTGTAAAAAATTTATGAAAATTAGAGGTACTTTTGACAGATTAAAATTGAGATTAGAATATGCAACCGTTTGAAAAAATATGGGATTTGCCTCTCTGGTATTAATACCTAGTTTTAAACTTGCACCAAAGTTTTATATATGCGCTCAAGGTAGGTATACACATTCTTGGTTGAACAAAACTCTTTGAAAATAAACTAATAACGCAGTCAAAGCCGAGCTATGATCCAGTAATCCAAGGCTCAATAGGTACCCAGCAGTTCGTGAAAAGTCGATGCAACAAGAGAAAGCCCGATGTATTTTAGAAGCCGGGTTCTTTTTATTTTCGTTCGGCTTAAAATATCGTGGGCGACCACTTCGGAAACGGCTGACAGAACAAAAATATCGGGACCTTTTCAAACGTTTCACGTAAAGTCAACCGATAACAATAATTACAAGAAAATATAACTCTACTAGCTTTTGCCCGCGACTTCGCCTGCGTGGAAGTCGGAAATTATCCCACGGGAACGTAATACCGGGATAAAAGTATCCTATGTCCTAACCTAGGTCATGGTGTACCCATGTGCCAAATTTCATAGAAATCTGTTCAGCCACTTAAAGTGTAAAATCATCGTGACTGTCAAATTATGTAGAATAAAAAAAGAAAACGAAAAAAAATAATTAAAAAATCATCATAATGGACTTGATTCTTCGACATGGTCTCATTTATATTTATGATTTTATTTATTTATTTCATTAACAATTTTTACATTGTATCGAAATGTAGTTATCTATCAAAAGGAACACGTATAGTTACAAAAGACGACTGAAGTCACAAGCCGGTACTTGTAAAACTGAATACTGAAATGCATGAATTCGTAATAGCCCAATGGTTAGCGATAACAATGAGGGGGATGAAGAACATAAACCGTTCCTTCTATAAATAAGTGATTGAAGAAGCAACGATAGCGGGTACCATAGTAGGCTACAATATAAGTAAGGGGAGGTCGTAATGTGGGTATTATGACCCCTCACATTATATTGTAGCCTTGCCGACAGATGACACGAAGACGATGAGATTCTTTAAAGAATTGTGAGAATCAGCAGTACCTATTACTAGCCAATGCTTATAAATCAATAGTAATTATAAAAGGGACCGTTCATTTGCTTGCAATTTCTCAAGGTTTTACGACTTAAATGAAAGATCAATTGCATATTGAATGGTTTAATGGCATAAGACAATTATTCAATCGATGATGGTCGAACACTGAAACGTTATCTTTCTATCAATATTGTGAGGTAAGTATAATGCTGTCGATATTGATTAATATACTGTTCAGAGGGCTTATTACGAACTTTAAAACCAGGCAATTCATTTCACTGGCAGTTCTGTTTACGCCGTAAACTGCATGAAAATAAGAGAGGGATGGAATACCGCAGATCCCGTGTATTAATATTGGATCTGTGCGAGAGGCTGACATGTAGGTGTAAATGCGTTTGTGCTTTCGTGTTCAAAGAGGAAGTCAAAGCGAAGGCACGTTTGCCGTCCGGTATTACCTACATATACATCAACAGTTCGATGTGCTATATCCACCTTGGATGTCACATACACCTAAAGCGATTAACTGAGTTACTGATGTTGCCGCCGGGCTGACTGTGATTCCGATAACATATTTATCTCGAACCTCTCTCGAAGTGCTAATTCCCGGGGGTGTTCAAAGTGTTTTCGTTGGAATCTACCGTGCAATTGATGCAAGCAGCGGCGAAAAGTTACGAGTGTATTGGACGTTGCGAGACTGAGGAAAGGAACATTGTTTCTGTCAATATTTCGATGACTACTGTTGCTACACTTGGTACAGCCCGATTCAAACTTTATGGCGGCTCGGAACATGAGGCGAGTCGCTGCGCAATAACGAATTCATGTGTCAGCGGGGGTGAGGGGTGGGGTACTGCGCAGCGAGTGGCGCACTTCAGAGCCGCCATTAAAATTGAATCCAACTATAGCTGTGCAACCATCGATAATCCAATATTAAAGCTCTCTCATTCACCAAGACAAGTTAGTAAACATATTAATTAAAATGGCTTTTCCAACTACAATTAAATATTACTAACATGAAATATCAATTAAAATTGTAAGCGTATCTATAATAGGACGAGGCGCTTAAATCCATCAACTCGAGCTCAGAAATTCTCGTTATCTGAAATGGTGGTTGCCAGGCCAGTCCAAGTCCTGCTACTGCATTATCCGTCGAGGGTAAATGATTTAGATTGAAGAGGATCGAGAAATCCTTTGAGGTTAAAAAACCTTTTAGAGAAATATTGGTTTCTACTGGCGCCGAGCTCGGCAAATAAAGTGTCCGTTTTTAGCGGGATGTCGGACACTGTCATTCTGTATGAACGTCACACATCATGACTACTACTGAGGACGTAACAATATCAACACAACGCAGGTGCTCTGTAATGAATGCCAGTCAAAGCAGTATTCATATTTCGCAAAACAAACCACATAATAGTTTGTGACAGCGCACTACGACGGTGAGATGATTTATTTCATTATAATAGGCAGTCAGATTGTATTTTTTTAAAAGCTGGTTTTAAAGTGCACTACTGAATTTCATCGAATGTATTATGATCAATCACAATCTGTATCTTTTTGACAGTACAACCTCATTCATTGTGTACGGTGTTCTCGCGAAAGCAGAGTACGGCTGACCGTCAGCCTATTTTTTTAAAAGCTGGTTTTAAAGTGCACTACTGAATTTCATCGAATGTATTATGATCAATCACAATCTGTATCTTTTTGACAGTTCAACCTCATTCATTGTGTACGGTGTTCTCGCGAAAGCAGAGTACGGCTGACCGTCAGCCCAGTGAAGTGAATATAACTAGTGAGGACACTAACCTTAAACGAGACGTATCATGTCTAAAACACGTCGCTTTAGATTAGAAGATGTGTAACTTTTTGGCCCGGGAGCATGTACGGTGAAACCATTGGTACACTACCGACAACTAAACATTTTTACATAAATTAAGTAATTAGTATCAATTGAGCAATTAGTACTCGATTAGCGGTCACCGCGTGTGCTCCCTCGCTCCTTTGTATTATAAACCTTTGGTCCGTTAAATACATTTATTTTACCTTAAGCGCAGCAGTATCATTGACTATCTTCCAACCGCCTAAACATTGCGATATTTACGTTATTGAGCAGATATTTTTTTTCCAACATTTGTGATTGATCGTGTGCTACGCAATTAGAGTGCAGGTATAGAGCTGCTCATCTGTTAAGCTTTATGTTCATAAAACTAGTAAATCAATTACTATAAAATACGTTTACCTGAGACTAAACAAAGCTGCTTCTCAGATAAAAATATAGATGCTGTGAAACGTAAAAATTGCTATCGTGACTCATCTATAAGACTATCTTATAATATGCTCCGGGAACATTCAATGCCTGCAAAATTTTTGTAAGATCACATAACAATGTGCTTCGGAATCGGCGGGGTTAATTATCATCCCCGACTCTGCAAATAGCGCGGTGAATGTTTCGGATGGTTTCGGGTATAATTAACCTGCAGACGCTGCCGTTAGGAAGGGCATTGCTCCGTATTGATCTGCAAAAACTGTACTATGTAACAAACCTGCACGATTTTCGTCATCTCTTGAATGTCAATGACACCATTGCCATCGACATCATACATGCGGAACGCCCACTTCAGCTTCTCTTCCGGCGTCCCACTTGAAGTGACGTGGATGGCCTGCAGAAACTCCTACAACAAAGTAGTTCTTGGTACACCACGCGAGTCGGGGCCAATACAAACAAGAGCTCGGTGGTCTCTTGTTCGATGAATTTTAAATATTGTTTACTGCTGACAGTAAGAAATTATGAATTAAAAACGCAAGCTAGAAAGAAACTTGATCAATCATTCGCAAGAAGTTTACAATTTAACTAAGGCACCTGTCCCACAGCCAACGAGAAACCGAGTATGTACCTATATATCGACTATTTTATCACTCAAGAAACGTTTACTTAATAGAGGTAAGTCCTGTGTCAGTAAAATAAATACTTACATTAATAGTTGACCACTGATAACAGTCAGTGATCAACTATTAATATAAGACAGTGCCGACGAGAACTCTCTCTCCGTTAGTTTGGTGCAGCGACAATAGCTATCAAAGAAAAAAACTCGCTCAGCGACGCTAGCTCGGCGGGCAGAACACTCGCTGCACGTTGCTCGCCAACTCGTTTCTAGTTTCTAGTTCTGCTCACTTTTCGCTTATCGTCGGCGATGGGGCAGATGCCTTAAGTAAACCATTCGCATTGCTGCTTTGCAACAAATGACCACTTGCTATTCAGCCAAAAATTATGATGATGATGAGATAGCTAGCCCTATCTAGTAAATTGTCACAAATAATCGCATTGCTTTTACAACTATACCAATAGGTTACCTTGAAGTCAATGTATCCGTTCTTGTCCATGTCGAATGTGCGGAACACATGGTCGCAAAACTCGACGGCATTGCCGGATGGGAAGAACATCTTGTACATGTCCACAAACTTGGCAGGAGTCAGTCTGCCGTTGGGGCAATCTTGCTGCAGGAAGACAGGAAAATAAATTGTAAGTGTGATGGCAGAACTTAAGAGTGTGTATGACAGTAGGCCTTATAATTGTGTCTTTAAAGAATGAAATACGTTTTATTTCGAAAGATGGAGAAAGAACAAATACAGTATGTAAGCTATTGCACTATGCATATGTGCTGATGTGCATGGTGAACCGCTGCCCTAAACTAAACATTGCTAGTGGGCCGAACGCGGTCGATACAATCGTGTAACTTCGTGCAAGTGCAAATTTGTCAATTCACCGATGTTTGCGTGTTTGTTTATGTAAAGAGAGGGCTGTGCCGGTGGACGCAGCAGTGGCTCGTACTATCATGATTGAGTGATTAACGTCTTCTAATTTGAACAAGCTTTTTTTCTGCTAAGATAAACTTTAGTGGGTCAAAATTGTGGTACATAAGGTTGCATTTACGAGGTAACTGTCTCTCACATTTTTTCCGTAGTAAATCTATTCAAGTTGAAACTCATCATTAGCAAGTCTCAAACATATTTTTCCGTAGTAAAACTATTCAAGTAGAAACTCATCATTTGCAAGTCTCAAGAACTGAGTTTAATTTTATTGTCTCAGTAACTTGAACAATGTTTACAAGCTCACCGAGCCAAGACGCAGATTCCACTCACTTCCGGCTGACTGAATTTCGACACAATATATCAAAACAATACAAACTACTATAATGTGTTACCATTCAAATATATTATCATATTTATCATAGAACTAGCGACCCGCCCCGGCTTCGCACGGGTATAAACCGGGTTATTATACATATAAACCTTCCTCTTCAATCACTCTATCTATTAAAAAAAACCGCATCAAAATCCATTGCGTAGTTTTAAAGATTTAAGCATACATAGGGATATAGGGACAGAGAAAGCGACTTTGTTTTATACTATGTAGTGATAGAAACTGAACAGTTAGCCATCATCTGTCCGGTCAGAGGATCCTCCCTTTTTCATGGAGTCAGAAGGCCGAAAGTCTAACGACCAGTCTTACGAAGGGGTATCGTAATACCCAGTTACTGGGTGTGGAGATAGTCATTCCATGTAAAATACGTACTGGTAATCAACTGCATCCGGTAAGACTGGAAACTGACCCCAAAGTAGTTGGGGAAAGACTAGGCAGATGATTATGATGAGAGACTGAACGAGCTGGTCTCCCGGGATTTGTAAATATTGAAGTCCAATCATTTATAGTGCACGATATAAAATGGACTGAACTAGTTTTCCAGTTCTATATGTTTCTCTACACATCTGGGAATAACGTGGACAAAGTGAAGCAAGGTGTCGGAAAAGCGATGTATATTATATTCTCGGTTTCGAATTCAGTTTCAAGAATAATGGTGTTTCACCACCCCCCTCTAAGTTACAATATTTTTTTTGGAATTTTACATTTCTACTAATTCTGGTCCGTTTGTAATTGATCTAATCTTTGTAGTAGATGCTGTAGATAGTGCCTATCCAGAAGCTAAAAATGTTCTAAAGTCCTAAGTGTGTTGTTGTGTGAGTATGATGAGTTTTATCTCCTATCTCCAAGTCGCTTTATATAATTACCTTGAAGCCCTTGTACCATTCTTTGATGGTGGTCTCATCGTAAGAGGTATGCGTTTTTAGAAAATCCATGTCCTCTTTGGTAAGCTTGTCTTTACTGACGAAGCACCCCATCTTGGATTCTAGAACAAAGAGAAAAGATTCATTAGTTACTTAATTGTTGACACCTTATGTTGCACATATCGTCGGTCATTATAACAAACAGTTTCAGAAAGAAAATTAAGAAACCGCTATTGAAGAGAAATAACTAAAAGGCAACTCTTAATTAAAAGGTGATCAGATTTCAGCTGGTCCTCACAGCTGTCCATTCCAAAAGCTTTGAAAGTCAGGTGTAGGCTAACTTCAGTAAAGTATTCAGTTGTCAGTATAGTTCGTAGCCTCCTAGTATTATTAATTTACCCGATAAGAAAGTTTACCCCGAGACGGTAGTCTCGAGTCTAGACTAGGCTTATCTATGTATAGATAGTGCCATCCACGAAGACGCTCCCCACTCTTCTTCCTAATCACTTACAGTACAATTCGCGCATTATCGCATTTAGGAAGAAGAGTGAACTAACTGCATTGTCTATAAAATTGGTTTTACACTCTTTACCAACCAACTATTTCCAAAGCGTAGCATTGAGTATATATAAAATTTTCACTGACTCTATATTACTCACTGCATCCACAAAAAGAGAATTCAATCATCTAATTGAATCTACCACGACCCTTACCAAACCTCGATGTAACATAAAAATTTACCTATAGATACTGAATTCTAAAATGCTTTTCAAATCTATGAAAAGGGGTTAAAGCAATCACAAAGCACCTGTTTGTTTTCCCTACTAAAATCAATATACTTGTTACTTTGAAACGTTTAAGTCAGTTGTATTCGATTAAATATGCAAAGCATGCAACTCTACACACTCGACAAACGATGTAAAGACGAAGAAAAGTATGATTTATTTACAAGTTTATTTCAGTCTAGACTTGGTTTAACATTCGTTATTCGGGATTGGTTATTATATCAGTGAGTAAAGGATGGTATTTGATGCGACAGAGGGCTTAGGGCGTGCAAATGTCACGGACACAGCGATGCAGATAAAGCGAGCTTACCGCCTCGCCCCTCCAACGGGGAGGCTCTCAAAACATTTGATAACGTTTGTCCTAAAAGTTACAACCGAAGGTAGTGCCGATACTGCGCACCACATGGCACGGCCAGTTTAATATTATAGAGAGTTACTGAATATTCAGAAGCCTGAATACGTAATTTTGATTAATATCGCCACCTCCATAATGCCCTTCGTAACGAAACGAGCGAGTGGTTCAACGAAATTCCAAATATTAAACAACTACCTTCAAACTTAAATACATACAGGACTAGAAACTGTACAAGTAGAAGTCAAACAAATCTATAGCCGCTATGAAATTCATAATTGCAATGCAAGCGAAAGCTATTGTAAAACTCATTAAGCGATACGGTAATGAAGCTCAAAGTTGCCGAGCGCAATTTGTCTGCTCGTACCTATATTCCCCAACAGGTGACAAAAATAACTTTATTTAAAACGATTTGCATGTTACAACTGACAGGGCCTACACTCGAACAGCTCGCGACTCGCGGAAACGAAAGGCATCACTGCTTCCGGGCTGTAAACAAATCACAAAAGCTAGTGTGGACTTAATGCAATACCTTAGACTAAGGCCGAGATCTATTAAAGTTGACTGACACGTGCTTTGACTGAAACATTATGCCGTCTCTATCATGTACTTGTAATTTGACAGTTGTGTGACAGTTACAGGAATAACGATGAGCCCAAAGTTCGTGTCGAATGTGTCTAGATCTCGACCTTAGACACCACTGTAAATAAAGCTCATCGAATTTAAAAGTTCGGCTTTGTGGAGCGTCGCCGCCGCGTGGATTCCCTTGTTCACCAACAAACTAAAATTAGAGGATTATCAGCTGGAGAAAGAACGGTGTCAGGTAAGAGCTAAGTTGATATGTCAAATTAGATTAACTCACTTGAACTTCGCCGTATTTTTTGTCGATACGTTCTGACATGTCAACTTTATTTGTATGTCCGTCCCTCTCTTGTCTTATTAGAGGGAAAGAGCCTAAATTATGCAGAGCTTGTGCGTGTGTTCTAAACCTCGGTAGGTAGGTACATTAACATAGCCCGGTAAAACCATTAGAAACGAGAAAGTAAATATTATTTTCATAATATTTTAACATTTTAACTGAGTTACAGTTTAGTGCGGCGGAAAAAATAATAGCCGCCACGCTGCCACATTATTTCATTATTTAGGTGCTTTTTAGGGTTCCGTAGTCAACAAGGAACCCTTATAGTTTCGCCGTGTCCGTCTGTCTGTCTGTCGGTGGCTTAGCTCAGAGACTTTTAGTACTAGAAAGCTGTAATTTGGCAAGGGTATACATACAAGCTATAAAGTTACCACTTTAGGGTTACCTTGGCTGTAGTGTAGACGGCTCAAGATACGACCCTATTTAGGAGTACTGCTCTATCTGATCAGGTTCTGTCGTTTAAGTGAAACGCTATACAGTTCGTATAAGCACTATATTAAGAATGCACCCCCAAAAGAACCGTTCGGTCGGACCAGTGCGCAGTAACTTGTATATGTATTAATCACACCGACACAGGGGTTAAACAAAAAAATTAAAAAAAAAAAACATTGTGCGTTTTTTATTTATTTTTATTCTCAGTTATTGTAAGGGTATTTATTGTAATGAATTTCTGATTTCTTACTTGGGAGTAGGTAATATTGTTTTTAACTAAGATTGTGTTCAAGAAAGCGGAATTGTTTGGAAACGTACGGACGTAAATCCATCAGCTCTGTAATGAGCTGGAGGCGGAAGCTCCATTTTAGTTTAGACTTCTAGTTATAAATTAGATTCTGACAAAGGAGGGCCTTAACTAGCTATTTTGTAGACACGGGCAGTAAGCAACTACTTTAAAAGTAGTCAGTGCATCTGCACAGGACAAAGGTCTAAATCCTGACTGCTAATAGAAGTCCACTTAGAGTTAGTGTGGCAGAAAGAGTTACCAACGTACTAAAATAAAACCCAAAAACTACGTTAACCTTTAAAAAAAACAAATTTCATATCTGCCGCCCGTGATAAATATTGGAAAATGCCGTTCAATTAAGCAGTTAGTTAATAAAAAATAACTATAAAATAATTAAATTAATTAATAAAATAATTAAATTGACTTATATTAGTTACGCTATAACTACCTATGCAGCTTGTGACTTCTTTTATATCCAATGATTAATTCAAAAAGTGTGGAGCGCTTTGTTTATATTAATTAAAAGTACACAGCCAAAAAGCTATATTAGCTACCTAGATAAAACGTGTTTTTTTAGGGTTCCGTAGTAAACAAGGAACACTTATAATTTCGTCGTGTCCGTCTGTCTGTCTGTCCGTCCGTCCGCGGTCTAGCTCCGAGACCCTTAGTACTAGAAAGCTGTAATTTGGCATAAGTATACATATTAATTACGCCGACAAAGTGGTAAAACAAAACTAAGAAAAACATTTTTTTAGGGTACCTCTCCTACACGTAAAGTGGTGATGTTTTTTTTTTTAACCCATGTTGTGGGGTATCATTGGAAAGGTCCTTTAAAAACATTGTGAGTTTGTGAAAACCATTTTTGGATTCAAAAATCCGTTTGCGAAATATTAACCTTTAAAGTGCTAATTTTTGTTAGAGTCAAGTGTCCCCCCCCCCCCCTTATGCCAGCTAAATGGTTGGTTTTGGATGTGTGAAAAAAATCACAGCAGTAGTTTATATAACGAAATTAAAAGAAAAACTATCACAGCTAAGTAGGCTCTACAAGTTAACGAGTAATAATCGACCAACTTAACTTTGCAGTTGCAAAAACATGTTTTCCCATACATTCCGTATGGGAGAACATATTTTTCAACTACAAAGTTAAGTTTGTTTTTGGGATAAATTCATCCCAACTACGGAACCCTTCATTGTGCGTGGTCCGACACGCACTTGGCCGGTTTTAGGTTTTTCTAAACTTATATGTATATAATTATTTATACTTTTTGGTCTAGTATACCTATTCTTCATATAGTTAAAGTCTAAAGTCAACGAAGTTATGACTTGAGCGGTTTCCTAGGGGCTACTGGAGAGTTCCACTACCAACCTCCTGGTTCCATCATTAGACCCTCAACACCAAGTGTTATATGCTATTGGGCTCATCAAAACGAATCATTTGACCCGAAACTCGAAGGTTAACTAGTAGTCACTGAAGAGCGCCACTATCCATCTCCTAGCTCCATCATCAGTCCCTCGTTACCAAGCCCAATCTAATGGACTCACCATAACGAATCATATGAGCCCAAACTCGATGGGTTTACTAGTAGCCACTGAAGAGTTCCACTCCCTGACTCCATCATCAGATCAGCTCCAAGACACCACATTATAGTATTGTCATCCGAGCTACATATACATACAAAGTTTCATTTCGATACGAAAATCGGAAGTAGGTTAAAATTTACTTCCAAGATTTTATTTCATAGTTAGTGACAAGTGAAGATAGTAAAATCGTGTTAAAAATAGTAAAAACAAAGGAATATTATAAAAATTATTTCGTTGGATTTTTATAATATTCCTTTGTTTACTTTAGGTGCCGCGGGCATCGCGGTCGGCGTTAATTTAATGGGGGTAGGTTTCAGTCGGCATCAAAGGGAAATTCGATAAAAAAAACTGCAGAGTCACTGCGCAAATCTATCATACAGGTTATTTAGACATCGGCGATCACCTGTCATGGGGTCGACTGCCCCAAATATAGCAGCCGAGACTCGGGTACGCGCTCGCCTTGATTGGATAATTTCTAATTAGTCTTATCGATTTCTGATTACTGAACCAAACTTTAGCGAAAATGTTGGGTACGGAAATTCGAGTGCGGCCTGTAGTCGTATAATATTGTGAATAAAAAAGCCTTGAACTGAAAGAAACTTTTATTTTTCACTCGTTATACTGGCGGCCGAACTTGCGTTTTATATGGATTCGGATTATGCCAACAAGGCGCAACTTTTTTTTACTCTACACTCTCGAGCATTGTTATCGGTCTATAAAAGAGTTATTTTAGAAAGTTTTCCAGGTGCTTTATTGCTTATTCATTGTGTTAAGTGTAGATGCTGACACTTTAGCAAGATCGTGTATTAGCATTCACTTGTTTCCATTGTGTTTCTGCACAAATGCATGAATAATAGGCACATACAGCTGAGAGCTGATACAACCAGTACAACTATTGAGCGCAGTGTGTCGGCGCATCAGAGTTCTGAACTTGCGCCGATAAAAATGGTCTCACTATTACGGACATAGTTTTAAACGCTATCTTTTTCTAACTTTCAAACAACGAAGTTATTTTTGTGCTGCAAACAGGATATCAAAATACTCTATGGTATCTTTTTTGTTCGCAACACGTAGATGAAAATTGTCGTACATTTATGTGCTGTCACATCCTTCATGGGTGCTTCAAAACAACTGTGTGTAACGAGGAAACTTTTACTAGCGTCGGAACCAGCGGCAAATTGGAACAGTTCTTGTTCCGTGACAACTGTAACCCTAAAACCGCTGGCAGGTCAGACAAATCGATTTATGTCACAACCTCTTGGTCACCACTCTTAGATCCAAACGAGATATAACACAGAGTGTGCCGTGCAATTCCGTATCACGTCCGCCGTTGCCCCACGGCAGAGTTACGTCATAAAAAGCCATACCTACGTGAATAGCTATTTTGAGATGTTTCTAAACGCTATGGAAAAAATAGCCTAAGTGATTTACGCGCACTCTACAGTCGATACACGAAAATAGATTTACGATAATCCAAAAGCAAGATCATTTGTTTCATTCAATGTCGGTTTGACGAAGCAATTGGACGTGTCCATGCATACGACATCGGATATTTCGGCATTGAATATATGAGGGAGACGCGTTTTATAGACATTGAAATGAAGCGCGATCACGAACTGTGTCGTGTCAACTCGTGTCCTGTTGACTTCTTTGGCTTACTCTCATTTTGCAACCATTACACGCAGACTGGCTTTCGATAACTCTTCTATAAGTTCGTAAATATGGTAATTTGGGTAAAGAAATACACGCTAGTTATCTAGTAGAACATTTTTTAACACAAATTTTGCGGATGCGTTTATCACATCCATGGGGATTTGCGGATCACATGCGGACGCGAGCGAAAGCCCTGAATTCCCATCTGGTTCGTCCATAATGGATATGTCCATAGTCACAAATCACAATTATGAATTCCTGATCTAAATTCATAACGAGTTATTGCAGCAGATGAATGTATCAGCGTATTATCGCATCATACTCGGACAAGGAATTATTGGAATCATCCGTTCATAAATAGGAGCTGAGTTTATGGTTATAGTTCACTAAACAGTAGTGACGATAGCGCAATGGAGAGCCAATTGCACGAATGCTCTAATAATTTTACGTACATATTATTGCTATAATAGTGCTCTAAGTGCAGTTTACATTTGACTGATTAATGTTTTCACTATACATACAAATACAAGATCAGCGATCACTACTTTATCTTGTACTTCTAGTGTTCTAATTATATATAGCGTGACGTAAAATTAATTTATTTATGTGCGCAGGCAATGATCTACTACAAGATTGTTTGTGCCCGACAGCTTTATAACTCAGTGACCTGTAAAAAAGGAATAGCTGCAATTTATATGCAATGGCTGCTATTACCATAGCAAAAACGTTTATTTTTCTACCAAGAAATATTCAGTGACTTCAATGAATATTATCTGACCGGAAGCCTCTTCAGCTGCGTCGATAACTTGAAGCACTAGATAGAAGGACGCTGGAAAGTGTTAATTTAGCACGGTCAAGGCAAGCGCTCGAGCTTCATCGAGATAAATACGTTCGATCTGTTGTGGCGCCAAGAATTGTGGCGAAACCACGCCGCCCGCACTTCTCATAATGTGCTGTTATTGAGGAGTATTATCTAAACATACGCCCACATTTATCATCGCTGAGAAACGCTAACAATTTCATATGCTAGGAATTGTAACAAAGAAACAAATACCTAGTTATTCTTTGTTCCTTTCTACTTACTAATTAACCTACGTTTTATGAGTCATACATTAGACGAGGCATTCAAATTTTTTCACTAATGTGACTAAGATTGATATTACTTTCCGAATTAGCCACACAATCGAGCTGCTTACGTCACGACTAATGAAGACGTATTAGGTTCTCAAATAGGTTCGCAACTCTATACGCGTGTACAACAATAGCGTAGTTTACAATCCGTGCGTGTGTTAAGGAAAGGTTGCAGTCGTAGCGTCTGCTCTTGGAAGGATGCTAATGCAATCGACAGGGATGCCAGTCACGTCGCGTCAGCGCGGCGTTTCACCATTTTACGAATGCCGGCCGCCTGACATTATTACCGCAATTAAGTGACCATAAAAACCTCACGAAGACACTGTATTTATAATAAAAGTGGCAGTTAAAAATATCAAAACATCTCAGAAAACATCGTTTTACACTCTATACCCGTTCTTACTAGTACCTAAAGAGGCAGGCCACAAGGGTACGGGGATAATGAAGGCAATATAAAGTCCCGACAGCGGCTTACCATGCCACTAGAGCAATAAATTATAAAAATAAAAACATTCTGCAAGTCGTGTTACTTCAAGGTCTTGAATTGTTAGTCGAAGTTGAAGAAAGCCGCAGAATTAGGACTTACCATCCTGTGGAGAATTATAACCGCGTTTGATATTTTTGTGATGGAATTTCTTAGGAGATCAAATATATAGTCAGATCACAGAACGAAAGGGTTCTTTCTTGTATTATGCACGACTACGCTGCACACGCTGGAAAATATCTCGGTATACAGAGATTATAATTGCGTTTGATGTGCAGCAGTGCTATAAAGGCTTTGTGTTTAAAGCTTTACTTAGGTGTGAAGAAAAGGTGCACTTGGCAAGGCACTCCCGTGCCAGCTGGGTGACTAGCCTTCAGTCACAATGCTGCCTAAATTATAAAAACCATTCAGGTCGCGCTCCTAGAGACACACACACTTATTGTTATTCTGTTCGTCCTTTGACTCTTGTGGAGCACACTTCAGTCCCGCTTAAATTGCACAGTAGACTTAATCCTATGACATACTCAGTACTCTCATGCTGCGAGCTTGTTAGTGAAATAAAATACGAGATAAAAAAAAATCGGACGGTCTCGTGGGACACTGTTGGAACGAAGTTCCATTTGCTGTGTATTATGTATTAATTAATATAGTCATCTAGTGTCAGTTAGGTTACGTTTTTAGAAGCTAAAAACTTTTACTAGATGGCTCTGTTTTAAGAAACAAAAACTTTTGACACTTGAAATCTGAGACCTTGAAACTCGACTTTTTAAGTATAAAGCTTTTTCGTTACGTGACAATTTCTATCAGTCAACTACTACCGCCGCCGCATTAAAGAACTTCGTTCCAATAACATCATATACCTAAAGTACTTATAAAATTGGACATATTGAATATCAGACTCTAAAATGCAGAAATAATACAAAACTCGGGTAAAGCATCGCTACCGCGGCGGTTAAACTAGAAGGCTACTAGCGCATCTGAATTCAACTGAAACTATTTGACTACCTATTAGAATAGTTTCTCAAACGAAAAACCCTGTTCCCATGAGCCACAAATAGCATAAAATAACTAAGTTATGGATGAAATCGAAAGAAATTAGAAGATTCTCATCTTTAAAAGATAACTATTTGATATATAGATAAAAGTTTTGATTGGTTCGATATCAATTTATATAGTTATTCCATGAAAGAGTGCAATATAATTATATTATCTTCTTTTTAACGACTTCAAAAAGGAGGAGGTTCTCAATTCGACTGTGTTTTTTTGTTTTATGTATGTTTGTTACGCGATTACTCCGCCAATTATGAATTGATTTTGATGATTCTTTTTTTTGTTTGGTAGGTCATACTTCAGCACAAATAATTAATTAACAACAAAGAAGTTATCGAATTAGCCAGATACGTTGCTTTCCGACCTTGCTAGTACATCTACATGTCGTGTAAAGCCTTTCAGAATCTAGCCCTCACTTTTAAACACCCCCCCCCCCCCTTTTTAGCTTGAACCCGATCCAATCTCGTTTTTCTTCCCCGTTCATTTCATCATTTCAAGCGACTCCTACTTTAATGAAATAGTGTTCGAGAATTTATTTTAAACGATGTAAGATAAAATTAATCTTTCAAAAAGGATGGTACAGTTTCCAGAATCAAGAGGTGAGATTCCGTTAAAGAAACAAAAGAAATAGGAGGGGACAGGTAAAGTAGTGAAAGCCAGCGTCGATACAATAGTTGTCAGTACAGCGGCTCGGAAATGTAAAGGGGCTTTCAAAGCAAGATAATAGATCGACGCGTGTGAAACTAACACGGGGGGAATAAAAAGGCAATTTTCTGTGTCTATGTGAGCGCTAGTGTTAGGTCGGTTTGCCTAATTGACGTTTGTAGCGATAGTCGGCACGTTCCGCGTTCACGGCACATAACTATGTACAACGGAGACTTACATTAAAGCCCGAGTGTAAAAACATAGAAGAAAGAGCCCGCGGTAATGAGCACTGACATCAAACGTTTTTATAATTGATACTTAGCAGCATCAATTATAAAAAACTTTTTACAAAAAAAAACAACCGACTTCAAAAAAAAAACACTACAAAGTGAAAAATAACTTTAATTTCGGAAGTCGGTGTCTTTAGTTTTGAATTTTCGTTTGTCACCGACTTCCGAAATTAAAGTTATTTTTCACTTTGTAGTGTTTTTTTTTGAAGTCGGTTGTTTTTTTTTGTAAAAAGTTTTTATTTTTCACTTTTTAGTTGTGGTACCTACCCCACACAAATTCGAATACCACTACTACCTGCTATGTGAATAACAGTGACAAGAAGTTATCATATCATCTACATACTAAGTGGGAAAAAATACGTATAATTGAAGCTAACTCAAGAACTACCCAAGCAAAGTTAATAAAATTTATATGGGACCACCTCTGAAGTATGATCTACCAAACAAAAAAAGAATCATCAAAATCTATTCGTAATTGGCGGAGTAATCGCGTAACAAACATACAAAAAAAAAAAAAAAACAAAAAAAAAAAACATACAGACGAATTGAGAACCTCCTCCTTTTGGAAGTCGGTTAAAAACGTTGAACTAGTGAAGTAATCCCTGTACTGGTTCACAGTTTACCGAATTTGAAATTATGATCAGTGTTCGAAGCTCATTAATATCAGTACAATAATGTGCCTATTCTAAGTGTAAATTGTATGATGTATCGACAGCCGACGGCACCATCATTCGAATCGTCACTCATGTTGAAAACGTTGCTAGATTTTGGGTACATAATGCATTTATCGGTGTGTTCGAAGGGGACGTAGGGAGAGTCACATATGAGGTACCTACAATGATAACTGTAAACAGCAGTATTTGCTTTAAACCGACGCACTTCTAAACATTCAAAGGGTGTTTTTCCGCTGAATGCTACCAAAAGCGTGTCGAACGAACCAAAAAACATTTTATGCGGTAAAAGTAAATAACATGTTGACATTCGTTTGACTGATTTTCGTTTGAGGTAGTTTTTTTTCTAGATTTACTGAAAAAACAGACCAACAACTTTTATTAACAGCCCGCGTAGCATGACAACCATAGAAACGGGTTTTCTACGGGTTTTGTCCAAAATGACAGATTGTGATTGTTTATCTGAAATTATGTGTAGGTATTATTCCGTCGACAAAACCCGTTTCTATTGTGGTCATGCTAAGCGAGCAATTGTGCCTGTATACACCTACTTGAGTAGTGCAAACTCATCACGATAAATATGAGCATGAATCCAATTAAACAGCAAATTACCTACGCTTTCCTTAGACACCCACACAGCTTGAACTTTCAAATTGAGATTGAAAGAATGTGATAGTTAATCAAAGGTAGCAAGCTAGGCGAGGGTGGTACGCCCTCACACCCGAAGTTAAATGTAGTGTAAATCTGGTTTGCACTGAGACCCAATTTGTAATTTGAAACTGTAACCGGTAAACACTGCCGTAATAGACTTGGTATTAATCAAGAAATGCACTTTGCAAGTAATTAACGTTAAGTAAAGGTATGGAATGTAGCGAAATTCCATGTGGTTATTATTAGGGCGCGTTGTAGCACCGAGATACGTTAATTGCTGGTTAATTGATGGCGAATTATAAAATTTATTTTAGAAACTTTAAATAGATCTTTCTATATTTAAAACGCAGTTTTTGTAAGTTAGTGCCGTAATAACTTGTGAACAACTTATCCGATTTACTTAATTCATCGTTTTGTTCTCCGGTTAGGCTTGAGTTTAAGTCCACGTTCGCAAGGACGTAAAAATATCGCGGCGGGATTTTATCGCGCACTGGATTTTCAACTCTCGGTGTTGAACCGAGCGTTGAGAAACCAACGCGCTGGGACGCACTCTCGTGCCAGCGCGTTGAAAAAACACATCATTGAATTTTCAACTCTTGGCGCTAAGCAGAGCGTTGAAAACCCAGTGCACGAAAAAATCGCCAGTGCGACCCTGGGCTCCACGCGAGTGAAGCCAGAGGCACCGCTAGTTGTGAATAAACTAGCTGTGCCTCTCAAAAACTCGTCATCACCTTGTCACGAAAATGTTTTATCTAGCGGTACAGATATCCGAAACGTTTTGTTCTTTCAATACATAACTCAATCTAAAAAATATTTCCTTTAGCCCGATTCGACATAAACTTTATCCGTTTGAATATTTTTGCTTTGATTTCCCAAGGGCGCTAAAATATTGCTGAAAATGTTAAAATGTATTTTCTCTTGACTGCGTTATAATCTTTTGTATAGCTAAAGTCAAACAGTTCTAACACCGGCTCTTTATTGTAATAGATTTTAATACATCTAAAGAAATAATAAAACTGCAACATACGAGTACTTAGCTTTAAAGCTCATATACCCATTTCCCCAATTGTCCTCTAAAGTTATCTTTGAGTCGTACCAAAACAATAAAGAAAATAAAAAACGGAAATCTACGTTACCTATGTTCAGAGAAAAATTCGTATTGATAAAACCCAATTACTACTTTTCCGTTTAAAGTTATCTAGAACAATAACTAGAAAAAGCGACGAAAATTCATGGTAAACTTTGCAATGGTATTTTGTTCACTCAAAAGGCTTTAAAAACTAAGGCTTTGGCAAATTTAGTCTAACGACTTGAATTCCCTATAGAAAAATAAAATGATCGGCTGTATTCGTTACACGGGTATTTAGTGAAATAAATCTTCATTTCGACAAAGTCACCTCGTTTTATCGTTCTATAAATTACTTACATATTATTTTAAACTATCCGTCGCTTTATGAAAGTTATAAATTCTAGCGATTGAAAAAATCAACTCCTGATGAAATGCAAAGTTCCGTCGGGATTATTGTGCACTGAAAAAGCTTCAGTTCAGTGTCGCGGGTTTAGTTATTTTACCTGTACACGGACCGATGGTCGTTAAAAATATACATGTACAAATACTTATAGAAAAGCATTTTAACTACAAAGAAATTAGATAAATTATCACCAAATAAAATCTCCAGGAATCACAAACACTACGATATTGGGCCAAAGGATTTAAACAAACAAAAACGAAATAATACATTCGGTGAAATTAAATAAATATTATTATTCAAATAAAAAATGCAAAGTACAAAAACAGGAATAAAATAAAAACTTTGAAACCAAAGAAATATCTATTGCAGAGCTAAATAGTACAATACATACTGAAGCATTGGCACTGAATTTATTAAAAAATAAAATATTTTGCGATATAAACTTGTAAAAAGTTACGAACCGAGACTTAGCGATTTCCGCAATGATTGAGAGAATTCGGGAGTGTCGAGGTGCGCGGTCGGCAAGCGAGACGTAATATGTCAGCGGCGAAACCCGGAATGCGTTTGACTGGTTGCAATTGCAACGCTGGACACTTGTAGCGTCCAAGCGGAGAGAGGAGGTGCTTAGCTGAGCCCAGGGGCTGCGCGCGCAACGATATCGCTGTTTTCCCAGCTACCGCTACGCTCCCGCGCCCACTCCCGCTCACCAGGCTCGCGTTCCAGTTCCGAGAAATTACTGAAGCCGATGCAAACAGATGCAAAAAAAAATACCTCCATTTAATTATATTGGAGGGTACATATACGGGATGCGAGTATCACGGAAATCATGATATTGGAAACGTTTGCGGTTACAAACCAAATATTAACTTTTGCAGACCAAATATTAACAACTTGTACGTACCACTCACCTCTCTCAAAGGTAAATTAAAATGGTAATTATAAATTCGAGCGAAACAGAAGGGGTAGACGTAAGGTTCTATTTTAACGAACTATTTTAATTACGTAGTTACCTACTAAATATAATTTGGGTCCCAGAAATACATATGTGTACCAAATTTCAACTTAATCGATCCATTAGACTCGGAGCAAATTAGCTGTGACAGACGGACAGACAGACACACGAGTGATCCTACAGAAAACTGTTTATAGGGTTCGAAGGACCAATGTTAGCGCGGAGAGCAAGAAAAGAGTGGACTGTATGAAATAGACAATGGTTTAATGCCGTAGGTACTTATTTACAATATTATAAAATGTCCCGGACAAACAGTTATTGTGAGAGAGGAGAATCGTCTGTCGCGGTGGAGTCCGTGGAAGCGAGTTGACATCGGGCCGAGCCGTGTCGTCGCCGCGCCGCGCCTCATCATGTCGATGACGCGTTGATTACGCAGCCTGCTCATGCAGACCGCGCGCAAAGTGATGGGTTCGATTCCCAACATATGCATAGGTAGGTAAATATGCTCTCAATTTCCAAATAGGAAATTTTCATATACGGGTGTTTCATTAACGTGAGTATTTTGTTTAAAGCGTAGTGATGGGCAGCTCTCAGTCTAATGGAAATTCGACGGTCGGACGGTTTCCAATAAACCGGTAGGAAGGTCCGCCCAACATTTTGGTTAGAGTTTCGCGAACTGAAAGACAAATAAACTTTTTAGTAGGTACTTGAAATGTAGTGTGAATCGGAGCCGGCGATAGCTGTGGGGAAGCAAAAGAACTACAATCACTGTTATAAAAGCTGCGCCTCCGCCGCCGCGGCCGTCGGCGTTGAGTGCCTATCTAAGGCTTTATACACAACAACTGGCGTACTCGTCACATCCGACGTTCGAAGAAACGCAACCAGAGATATTTTATAGGCATCGGCTGCCACTAACTGCGACAACGATAAACTTTGTATCGCATTGTTCCAAATTTTTATAATCATGTAACTGAACACAAACGATGATATGGCTAGAAAGGCGGTGGCTCTGACTACCGAGATGACGACCAATAGATACGGTATGGAAGAGTAGTAGATTGTTTGCCAAGGGAGCAAACAACTGTTTTAAAGGCGAGAGTGTTTCTTTGAATCCAGAGCGCGACGAGAGATTCAAAGAATGCCAGTCGAGCTTACTCGAACTCTACTTTTTATCACCCTCTATGAGAAAATAAGTACCTAAGTGCAACTTATGAATAAGAATAGTTTCATTCTCACTACTTGAGGAAGGCACATAATTTTTTTTGAAAATTAAGTAAAATCCGAATTTGAGTAAACAATTACGTACGAAAGCCGAATTAATGCATATCAAGCGTTTTTTAATTTTTTCACAAAAAAAAAATATCTGTTTCGCGCGCTGTTTACTTTATCATACAGCCTGTTACTTGTTCATACAATGTTCGTGATTTATCTATTTGGTAATTGGAACTCTTATTAACAATATCCACATTCCAAATTCAAATCGCTTTTAGTCTCTAGGGATTAAAAAGAGCTATTTTGGTCCTTGTTTACGAAGAATTAACTAGCAAAGAAATTAATGCAATGAATTAATAAAAAAGACATGTTGAGCAGACCCCAAATAAATTGGAATAAGGGCACGAGAATGATGATGTAACTGAGCACAAAAATGGTCTTCAAACTACTTGGTAATTCAACCATGTGAATTAAAATTATTGGATTGTAACAATCTAAAATAATCTTAATTCCCCCTCCTGTAGGTACTACTAACGCTAACTGCACTCAAAAGTTGAAGGACTTAAAATTCGATAATTCCCACTATTAACCCTGACGCTGAAACATATTCAAGTACCTACATGTTTGCAATATTGAAAAAAGGTATTTGAAAATCTACCTAGCATTCGAATGTAAAACGTTTCTGAATAACCTGTAGGAATTTAATCATCGTGTAACGAGGGACTCGAATAATTATACTCGAGTATTACTCGATAAAATTCGGGAATATTAAAATAACATAACATCAAGCCTTGTTTCCCCGAAAGGTTGGGCAGAGGTGTCCCTGTAGCAGGTACACCCACATTTCGCCAGTTATGTTTAAGTCCCATGTAATAGGGGGCGAGCCTATTGCCATCAACCGGGCACAACTCCAGACTCCGAGCTGCTACTGAGAAATTTCAGATAGAAAAACCCAATAACACTTTGCCCGACCCGGGAATCGAACCCAGGACCTCATGCTCAGCAGTAGCGCTTGCAGCTGTAACTGGCCATGGGTCATTTAATAAACACCTCTTTGTCATAGGAGTCACAGACAGTCCGCTGTGCAGAGCCTGCATGGAGGACGACGAGACAGCAGCTCATGTGCTGTTAAACTGCCCGGTGGTCGCCACATACAGGGCCAAGTACTTCGGTAACCCAGGTACCCTACGTGAGATTGTCAGTGACACCAAGGCGTTGCTGGTCTTTTTTGAGGAGCTGGGGTGGATCGAATAATCGATTTTCCCACCCGTACGCAAAATACGCACTTTGACGTGGAGTTGCGGATACCAGCCCCCTAGCGCTTGCGACCACTAGACCAACGAGGCAAAATGTTATTATATTTTTATTATTCTTAATTTCCAATTCAACTCATGTCCTACCGAGTCCCTAATGAAGAGTGAGTTATTAATGAAGAAGTTTTAATTAGTTTATTGCTATAGGTAAGTCAAACGCAACCAGCCGTATCGTAAATCCACTAAGTATAGACAGATGGTGATCTAAGCGGTCATAACGGATTTTCCAAGACGTTTCATAAAACTAAATGGCAAATTAAAATATTGGGCAATAATGACTAATCTCTGATGGATTAGTCATAGGATTTCGCCAGGTCAATTTAGGAATAAATGTTTCGGTGATATTCGATGGAAACCGATCTTTAACATAACCTAAATTAGCATGGTGCTCGTCGTTCGGTAGAAATCTGACTGCAGCCGGATTGGAGCCCGCATTCGATCTGACCACGGCACCTACCTAATTAGTAATCTGCGGAGACACTGCATCGCTATCAGACCTCGATCTAATACACCCTGTAACTTTGAAACCTTTGAACCGTCCGGTCGGTCCTAATGCTGCCTTTTTCCACCCAAACTGAAGTTTTTATAGGTATGGATTTCAAAACTATGGAATGCAAAAATTAGCCAAATCGGTCTGGCCGTTCTCAAGTGATGCGGTTACGAACTGCATTTGATTTTTTATCTATATACCTATATAACATTCTCGTGTCACAATGTTAGTTGTCATACTCCTCCGAAACGGCTTGATCAATTTATATGAAATTTGATAAGTATATGCGGTAGGTATGAGAATCGGTCGTAATCTATTTTTCATACCCCTAAGTGATAAGGGTAGTCCACCCCAAACATAAATAATTTATATGGCAAAACAACGTTTGCCGAGTCAGCTACACATATAAATAACTCATTACACACTATATATAACTTCAATCGCTACAGTCGACATGACCATTTTCGCAAGCTATAAAAATGTGTTAAGGAAAAATACATCGATAGGTTGCTCCTCACATCCGCTCATTATAATCGCTTGATTTGCCTAACAAATCGCAAAAATTCGCAGATGTAGTAATTATTTTAGTGCCACTGGTTTTAGTGGCACTTGACTCTAACGAAAGTCACTGGTCACTAATCAATTTCTGCCTAAGAGCGGGTCGCGTCCTCCGGATCTTCCGAGCCCAAATTTTAAAGCAAAATATTCGAACAGCAGACCGTTTGAAATTGGTTCCTATCTGTGTATTCTTTCTCCTATGTATACTAGCACGGATACAAATATGATATAGACATGAGTGGATTGTTAATTTGAGGGGAGTGATTTTTTGTTGATATTTGAGTATTGTCGGTGTGTTTCGAGCTTTTAAAAGGGTTTTGTTTTTTGGTAGGAATCGAATCACTATTCGGCAGTAATAACTTAAATTGCCAGTACTGGCAATTTTATCAGCGAAAAAACTTCGATATATATGTACTTTTAGGTACCTACCTACCAAGATATAGGAAAATTTTTTGGAGGACAAAGCAACAATGCTTCCGTCACTGACCCATTCAATTACGATAACTGGAAACTGAGTGATGGATGGCGACAAGAAATCTTCCAAGTTTCTACAGTCAAGGACGACACAAAAATATACTTACATTGGTACTTTACGGTACCGCGTGTCTTAATTATGTAAGAAGTAGGTACAGGAAACGACATCTCGCAGTCTTGTTAATTAAGATGTATTGCGAAATTATACCCATATAATAATCGTCTTTCAAGCAATGAGATCAAGCCGGATTTTGTATTCAGAAAAAGCACTTTCAGAATGCTCGCAAGACCACAACAGATGTTTTGAGCATTATGTGCGTAAGAGACGCCAGCAAAGCACTATAAACTTTATATACCTATCTATTTATATAAAAGTATACATATAATACTAGCTGTAGCCCGCGACTTCACCTGCATGTATTTTCTATTTCATGATTTTTTATACAAATATACGGGATGAAAAGTAGCCTATGTCCTTCTGCAAATCCTAGGCTACCTATCTGTCAAATTTCACAACGATCGGTTTATATAAGTTAATGGTTTGGGCAAAAGGTAACAGACTGATAGAGTTACTTTCGCATTTATAATAATAATGAGCATAATTAAAATAGATATTACTAAAGCAATTATTCCTCCTAATTTATTAGGATTCAATTAAAAGGAATTTTAAATAAATTGGTTTAGGGGTCAAGAATTTATAGAAATATAGGTACTTATAATTTTCAATTAAGTTTTTTTTTATTAAAAACATAATAATTGATTACATTATATAAATCAATTGGTATAATTTGTGTTCGCATTTATAATAATACCTAATAATTATGTAAGTAAGAATAGGAACATTTTAAAGATTCGATCGCGAGCCTAAAAGTTTAAAAGTCACAGCTGTTGGTGAAGCCTAGACCAATATAGCAGACAATAGAATATCAGAGTTACAAATGTTTGACATTCATTATTATTTCAGGTAGGCTAGCAGGCCGAGTCTATTTCCATGTTGTTCCGAAAATAACTCTAAGTGCTATATATTTATTGAGCTATGTAAGTCAAAAACATAAAGCCATCGCATATACCACAAACTTTTTTTATAGGCACCGGAATAAACCAATCTGCGAACTTGGGTAGCCAGTGTTTGTAGCCAGTGTTTGTAGCCAATTTTAAATCAATAACAGTTGTATGCATATGCTAATTAATCATAGGGCACATACAGGTGCAATCAATTAGTAATAACAGTACCTACCTGGGCGACCGAGCTCTGCTCTGGTGAAAATAGAGAATTCTCATTTAATAGTGTAGGAAAGTTCATACTATGTAATTTCATGTATAGTACATACTAATTCCATGCTGCCATGATAGTAGGTACTTACTAATTCCATGCTGTCATGTCATTATTCTAAGGTAGCCAGCCATCTTGTGTCAACTTTGGGCGACCGAGCTCTGCTCGGGTAAAATACGGATAAAACGAGTTTTCCCAGATATGACGCCTAGCTAGATCGATTTTTCGCCCCCGTAAACCTCTATTATTGCAACTTTCGTCGAAATCATTTGAGCCGTTTTCGAGTACCTACGTAATCACAAATATATATAAATATACAAATATTGCTAATTTAATAGTATAGGATAGGATTCCAGCAATATCTACTTTGTCTGCAACAGGTAATATTAATCCTAATTAATTAATCACTGATTTGATATTAGTTATTAACCATAAGGCGTACATGTGCCCTATGGTTAATAAATAATAACCAATATCGAATCATTAATTAATTAGAATGTAGTTGCATTCCATTAGGAATAATAACATTCCTGCAATGTCTACTTTATCTGCGACAGTTATAGTACAGATTTCAATAAATCATTAATTTAAATTCCTAATTAGTGCAATGATGCTTATTATGATTGTTTCCTTCATTGTGTATCTGAATCGGGATTACAACTAAGTGGTCAACACAACATACAGATTGTATTCATCTATCGAATTATCGATGGTAGATAACCTAATTGGTCAGACAATACGCTAAAATCATGTTCCGGAAGTGAGGAAGGTTCTATTGTATTAATCTAATTGCAATTACACCATATCTAGATCTGTTTTATCTAGATTGTCTAATCATGTAATTCATGATAAAGTACCTGATTATTTGCTGACGGAGAGTCCTTGAAGTCACATAATTTTTTTGACACTTTCTTTTTTCAATATTATTCATACCTATTATAGTCCGCGCAATCCACGAAGACGCGCCCCACTCCGCTCCGCGCCGTACTAGAGTTCAGCTTACAGTACAGTAATCGCGGAGTGGGGCGCGTCGTCGTGGATTGCACGGACTATACCTGTAGAAGTGTGTTAAGTCACCATAACATGGTGTTGCTGTCTTTATTATAATATTATAAGAAAAAACGTCCGTTATAATCAATACTTATAACAAGTATATAAGTATAAATATAAGTATCTAGAAATATTTTATTTTTCCATTTATCTCAGACATCGTTCTGTCCTGTAGGTACAGAATTGGAAAAAAACACGTGAAAAATATAGTGTACTAACTTATTATCCTTGTTAACAAGAAATTTGGCAATTTTTGACGCAATTGGACGAAAGAAAGGAAGTACCTACGTTACGTCAGGAAAAGCTCAATTTCTTGTTGACAAGGATAATGTTTTTATATTAGATACACAAAAAAAAATAAACAACATACTAGATACCTACTTAAGTGCCTAATTCTATCTATTCTTCTTCTTATTCTTCTTTTTCTCTTTCTTCTTATTCTATTCTTTTATCTATTCTTTCTTTTTTCTATTCTGTTCTTGTTTTCTTCAATTTTGGTCTGAAATATTTTTATTGGCTATTTTCGTTTTCGTCTGAAGAAATATTATTATTTTCGCCCCTTGGCAAAAGTTCCGACAGATCAATACGGTCTTTCTCTACCTACTTGATGATATAAGTAAGTACCTAGTACACACACTTTTCTCCGTACAATTGCTTTTTCCTTTGTGTAACAATAGACTTAATCCTAAATAGTCGGACGATGTTTGGGTGTATATCTGATTTAATATAATAAATGTACTTAAGTAGGTACTTACAACACCATTAATAACAACAACTTAATGGTGACAGAAGGTAAAGCTGTATTTCTAATATTTTTTCATAGGAAAAACAAACATAGACGTCGTAATAGTCATGTTAATGATCTTTTTTGTCACTCAAAAACATGAAAACCTGCATTGTAGAATGTAGGTAAATACTAAATCTAATAATCATATAAAAAATATAAATGTATGCGGAATTAAATTCCAGTAACGTCCACAACAGTTGCATTCTCGAAATACATTTTATCTTGTTCCCACAAAATTCAACAGACATATCCAGCTAGATAAGCAAAATCTTGCTGAAGATTCGAAGGTTTAAAACGTTCCGATATTTTAGCGCGACCCACTTTCTGTTGGACCTGCTTAAATTCTGTTATGAAAATAGAATGATATCTGGCAATTAGAAGGAAAATTGTCGGATTGGAATTAAGCATACGTAAAAGAAGCGCTTCTCTGCTTGCTCGTCTTCGTGGCGGTACTATCTTGAGTTTATTCGCAGATAGATGGGAGTCTCCAATGCTGCGAACATTGGATGAAACTCCACACTCAATAAAACTTGTATGTCTACTAACACTATGGGCGTAACCTGAAATAAATGCTATAATAATAATAAGCAGTTCTCATTTGTTTATTTGGTTCAAAAAGTGAGCGCTTTAGCTATTTCTCAGCTCTGGTACACACGGCTACACATACATTTCTAGTATAAGCTGACCTCGCATTGTACGGAAATCCTATAATACAATGCGAGATCAGCATAAACTGGAAATGTATAGCTTGATGTGTAGCCGTGTGTACTAGTATATTCCTTGTATATCTAACCCAAAACATTGCGACGTATATTCAGAGACGCCTCACGCGACGGTAACAAGAAGCTATTCTTACAAAGTTCTGAAGAAACTTATGTCAGTGGCGTTCTTATAGAAAACGTGGATTCATTAGTAATACTGAGAGCAGGTATTTTTCAGTAAAAAATAACTAAATAGTCTTCTATTATCTAAAAAAATTCGAATTCACAATACTTTACATTCATTTGAGTTCGTTCTACCCTCATTAGGTAAGCATTTTCTACAAAATTTAAATAAATACCTGATCTAACACAAGTGCAATTCTTTTTTAACCAGATTATGTAAAACTTCTAACTTATGATTTAACACGTTACGGTACCTGAACTGTTACGAGCTTCAACCAACTTTAAGCAACAGTTTATGAGTACCTACTTACCTGCTATACCAAAGTACTTATATTACTTAACTTTAAGTATTTAACCCAGCTATAAGTTAAATGTAATATACTTGCTGCGCCCTAACAGGGTCATGTATACTCTTAAGTTTTCGCCTAGCCTGTAACTTAGTGTAAATTACGCAAATAAATAACAAAAAAAATTAAAATAAAAAAAAATATATATATATAAAAAATCAATAAATTTATATTAAAATAAATATAAAAAATCAGCGTGTAGTGGCGTAATGATTACTTTGATTAGTGAGACGATTACTTATCGTCGCTGTAAATACTACGTAGATAGAATTGCCATCCGTCAGTGTCAGGCTTTTTGACCTCTTGTCCGGGCCAATTTGACTGCGTCCGACCCGTCCGGCTTTTTATTCTCTTTAATAGGCCAGCAATGGACGAAACAAAGAAACAGGTTAAAATCGAAAAATGTTAATAAAGACATGGAACTTTGAAAAATGTTTTATGATAACATTATTAAGGTGGTTGAGCTTTTAAAGCACGTTTCTACCAAAGAAATATATGCAAATGAAAATGGAAAATACCGATTAAAACTTTCTTAAAAAAAAATATATATGTTTTATTTGAACTTTTAGTCAAAAATATTTGTTTTTGCGTCCGTCCGGCCGTGGGATACAAAACTCCGGCTTTTTTAGCGGGTAAGTCCGCTTTTCTGATTTTTTGAGATGGCAACGCTATACGTAGGTACCACGATGTAGTACAGATCCTACTTCCTACATATACTTATACTTATCGCACTTTATCCTATCCTACTAATATTGTAAATGTGAAAGTTTGTGTGGATAGATGGATGTTTGTTACTCTTTCAAGCAAAAACTACTAAACGAATTTGGATGCAATTTGGCACACAGATAGTTTATAACCTGGATTAACACATAGGATACTTTTCATCCCGATATTCCTACAGGATCGAGACATACTTGGATGAAGCCGTGGGGCGCTGCTAGTGTAGGTATATGTAGGTAAGCAAGTACGTGAGGACTGATGACATAGATGTGCTCGTAATTACGTCATTTGTGTTAATAGAAATCCACGCTAATCGTTATACAGAGTGCTTGTTTGAAGACACGTCTAAAATAATGCAAATTTCTTGTAAAATTAGACAAAGACTCTCAGAAGTCACGCTTGAGCAAGTACCCAGGCGACGCGCGAGCGCAGCTCTTATAAAGTTATTGTCTCGCACAAGCTCAGCATTCATCCGTTTCGAAATAACTTTCTAGAGAATAAGCGTTCAACCATAATGACGAGTACACTCAAAGCTAGCTTTACAGTTTTGTAAGTGCAAGATGAATCTAAATGAAACCGTTTCTGAAAACAATAGAATTCTACAGAATCAGGGAACTGCTGTGGCGAATATCGTGCAGATTAAATATTTTGACTTCACATCCTATACAATTAAATGAGCAATATTTGTACATATATTTTTAAACACGTTCTGGAAAACGGCTCTAACGATTCCGATGAAAGTTGCGATACAGGGGTTTACGGGGGACGAAAAATCGATCTAGCTAGGTCTCGTATCTGGGAAAAAAAATAGTTTTCTCCGTATTTTCACCCGAGCAGAGCTCGGTCGCCCAAAGTTTAGAACAAGATGATTACCTTAGAATAATGACATGGCAGCATGTAATTAGTAAGTACCTACTATCATGGCAGTATGTACTATACATGGAATTAGTATATGAACTTTACTATACTATTAAATGAGCATTATTTATTTTCACCCGAGCAGAGCTCGTTCGACCAGGTACTTATTAATAATGAAGTGAAACAATTCTAAGAGAAAAGTTTTAAAGATGGTTTTATGTAAGTATTTTACGTTCTCTTTACTCTTACACACGGTGTCTACATCTCTTTTTATCCTCTGTCCTATCGCAGGTATGCTGGAAGAGATTTCATTAGAAATAAGCATCACCTTTGTACGTATTTTTCTGTTCCTTTTGTCTTGTCTGTGTATTAGTTGTGTAATAAATAGAGTAGGAATCAGATTCTTAGAAAATATAAGCACTGAGTGTAACAATAATAACTTCGAAGAAAAGAGGCTTTAGAGAAATATAAAGTGGTTCTCTAGGGCTTTAACAATGACGTAAGAATTTATTTTAAAAAGTCGCACAATTGAATTGATAAGCCTCTTATTAAATACGTACGTGGCTGTAAGCATTTTGCGATTCTGATGTACTTTCGAGTTTACTGTTCTCGAAGCGAAATAATATAAATATTGTTATTTCTCTAGGCGGATAAAGTTTTGCGGAAGGTAATTATAACCTAAAGCCTCCTTACCTCCTACAAATACTTATACCTAAGTGTAGGTACGAGCAAAACGATGTATAACTCTACATTTACTTAACAAAATTCAAAAGCTATGCGAAAATTTTCGTTGTGAGTACAATATCACGCGAAGGCTGTGTTATGAATTGCTAATATCTGCCTAAGAACAATATACAATTAGTACCTATTGGAGTAGTCTATTTTGATTTGTTCCGAACTTAATTGATTTCCAAAGGGGAGCTTTGTCTGCCGGCGCGCCAATTAACAAGTGCACAAGAGTCCGCTGGGTTCAAACAGCCCAGCTTTGAAGTATTGAGATTTTTATCCGCTCCGCAGTTTTGTATGCCTTTTTACTCACAAAATGAAGATTGAAATGTTTGATTGTCATAAGCATAAAGGTAGAGCTTTAATTAAAACTTTCGGATATAGGTGCACGAGTCTTATTTGTTGTATTGTGTGCGGACAATTCAGAAAAAATTGGTAGTCATATAGACAGTGGATTTGATTGGATTTTTTTTTTACTGTTGGGCATCTCATATCTCGCTGTCCCCGGCGAATAAAATGGTAATGTGCTACTACGATAGTTTTAAGGTTATTACATATTCGATTTTAAGAGGTCCGATTACACTCTGTAAATTTTTTTCATTCATATCCTACTGTCACGAGATTTTAAGATGCATTGTTATGAATGTAAAAAATCACTTTTCTTTTGATATTTGTACAATTATAAGATTATGTAGTTAATAAGATTTTCACAAAAAACTTTTTATTTTTCGTGTAAAATTTGGTTTTTACGATTACCATTTTATTCGCCGGGAACAGCGATCTGACCTCTGAGGTAATGACTATTTAACCGGGCTTTCCTGTGGCTGCCCAAAGCCTCCAACCAGGGGCAAAAAACTATGCTAATTAAAACTAGGCGAGCACTCGCTAAGGGGGTGCCCTTAGCGAGTGCTCGCCTAGTTGACGCTCTAAGCCGAGGTTCGTACCCCTGTGGGGTACGAGCGTCGCTGGAGGAGGACATCAAAAATGGGACGGGCTGGATCAAAGTTGATTGGCTTATTTAGTTTCTATAGAAATTAAATTTCCAAAGTTTCGATAGATACCATTTAGTTCATGTATCCAATTGTTCACAGCAACAATATATATATATTGCTCCGATTCGGCAAACTATTGAAGACAATTATTTTCGCGGCTCAGTAAATGGTCCCCATTGTGCGCAGCTTTGCCAGTTTGTGGTAAGAACAAGTTAGCTATATATATTGTAGTTACGCAACAGGAGTAAAACCTCATTTACTCGACTGAAGTAAGAATACATTTTCCCTCAGTTAACTCTGACACTGTACTAATGCGCTACTTAACTGTGATTAGAAGTTGGTACTTGAGATTAAAAAAAACTACAAGTTTGTGCCTACTTGGCTTTATTTACGGGTGTTAAAATTGCGTTATGGTGCTTAAGCCTGCCTGTAGCCCACGAAATTCAAATTTTCTTACGTTTTTTGCAATTTGCAGGTCAGTGTCAGGTTGTGCGTTGCTTAAAATACGATTGGCGACCGTAACAAATGTGTATTTATAGAATTAAAATCATTAAATTCATCGACACAACTCTCTAAGTAAGAATTAACCAAAAATGTCACGACAACATGTCAACTTAGATAAGTTGTATTGATGATTTTAATGGTTATAATTATGTAAATAAATATTGAACTGCAAATTGCAAAAAAAGTAAGAAAATTTGAATTTCGCGGGCTACCCTGCCTTTCACTTTAAAGGTTCTTAGATTCCCGAACAAAAGAGTAGGGGTAATTTTGTATCGGCATTCATGTGGCGGTTTTACCCGCAACGCCTCGACACGTGCCATAATTCCATCAGTGTGCCATCCGCTGCCGTGGCCATGGTTTGGTAAAGCTATTAGCCGCAACACTCCATTTTCCCACGCCTCGTGACTATTTTATCGTTTAAACACCACTGAATTTATGCGGAAAATCGGTTATGTTTGAAGAATCTTGTTTTTAATGTAATTTTCCGATCTTTACGGTGGTTATATTGACATGTTGTTCTACGTCAAATTCAATTTTAAAATCTATTTAGTTACGAAATTGAAAAGTGAATTTTTGTGGAATTAATTCGGATGTTGTCAGTCACGGTGGCAGGTGCTGTTCGCAGAGCCTAGCTGCAGCTGGCTCACTCGTTATACTGTTTTTACTAGTTTGCAGGTGAAATCAAAGCTGCGAGATAAAATGTCAATTTCAATAAAACATTTTTAGCGCAGCCACGTCTAAAGCGAAATAGTCACAAAGGGTAAATAGTTCGTAGCAAGCCGCAACATATCTATGGGACTTCACCGGTGCAGAGCCAAATAGCTCGACAAAATCTAGTCTTTGAAGAAAACTTCATGAATGGTTTATTGAAATCCGGATTTCCAATCCTTGAAAATATATTCTGGATTTGCATTCGACATTTCTACTTGCCCTTTTTACACCAGCAAACGGGGCTTTGAAATCGTGTAGGACTTCGATTTGAGAGAGATATCAGCGGCCAAACTTCAGTATAGGTAAGTATATGAAACCTATTTATGGCTTATTTTTATTACATAAAACTGTTGCGTCGTAAATCTGGAATTTCCTCGCTATCAAAGTTTATCACCTGATTGACGTCCAAATAGTGGTGCGTGGATGCCAAAAAGTTTAGAGGTTACGTCTCTATTAATCTAGTTAGAATCTATCTATACAGCAAAGAACCTCTATCGGGCCACCATCAACGCAATATTTAGGCGTGTCCTCTTATTAGGCTAAAATAATAACCACCTACACAGTCAGGGCACATGATTCTTGAGAAAATGTATACACCTCGTTTTCCGTAGGTACTATAGCCATTTCCTACGACAGACAAAGGATGTTAGTTGAGTTTGAATTTACAGACAATCTGAGCTCACAGTAATAAATCTTATGAATCCATATCCCTGTGTTTGCCATCGATACAATAAAGCCGGCGCCAGACACAGCAACAATATTTGAACACTTATTTGAACATTGTTTAAACACATGTGAGGCACGGGTATTTGTGCATTTGCTAAAATTTTGATCACATATTAACACTGCCATTCCGTGTCGGTTTTTCGAGCGCACATCAAAGCGTTCATAGTTCAAATGTGTGCCTGCTACACTTGCACAAAGTTCAGTTGCTAGGAAATCACTGAGCGGAACGGTCGCTTTATTCAGTCGCAAGATGGACTGGAGCAACGAAAGTGTCCTGGAATTTATTGAGTTTATTTTTTACTTGTTTATTACATAGACAATTTCATTCATTTAATAAGTAGCTAGTTCTATTGTGATACATTTCAGACATCCACTCGCGCCTTCTTCTTGAAGTTTTTAGTTTATTTTTTTGCACATGTAATAAATAATTACATACACTTAAATAATACAGGTATACCGCGTCCACAAAATCGTCGTCCATCCTGTTTGTTGTCTATTTGATTACTATGAAGCGAACGTGTCTGCAAAGCATGTCTGGCAGGTAAAGCAAACATGTGTTTTAATGTGTGAGCAAAGTCTTTCAAAGTCTTTGTTCAAATATGTGCCTGTGTCTGGCGTCAGCATAAGAAGAGGAAGCACTACGCCAGTACTAATAGCTTCTATTTATAATTTGAAAGCAAATATTAAAAGAACATTTGTTCAAGGTAGTAGGAGTCAGCGGAAAGCGAGTGGCTTTTAGCTGTGTGTTCGCACCCAATAGGTACTAATCACACTTAACAAAGACCGACTGTGTGCGGTCGAGTGTGTAGACTGAAAGTTATGTGTCACATTGGGTTCGAATTTGTTTGGCAGGGAGTGTACAGGATTATTAATGTAAGACATATTATTGAGTAGTTCCGGTGGCCATTAGTATAGGATAGGATGTACCTGATAGACGTAGTAGTGAACCGTTTTCCCAATTACATTTTATTCAAGTTATTAAACAGAGGATATTTTCTATTTGCGTTGCGATTCGTTTTAAAATAGTTGTAAGAGTGGTTCGATGGAGAATGTACATCGAAATAAAAAAAAGCCTGTAAAACTAGTAGGTACTACATTTTCCTAACGCTTTAACACGCAAACTTTTTTAAACTACTATACTATATATTATCTAGAACAAAGCCTGGGGCGAATCGAATGCCAGTTAACCAACACTTCCTTCGTTTTCTAGTTAAGAAAATACCCATTTTATGGCTACCCCGTACCCCATTTTTTCTTCTACTATCACAAACACAATAGACGGAAAGTGAACCAGCGGAATAAGGAATGTTACACGAATGAAATATGACGAACATAAAGCTGCTCCAGAGACATTGCGTATTCGTCAGACTCATTGAAAATGGTGCTTTTCTGCGAGATAAAATATTGTACTCATAATAAGAGCAGCTTTTAGACTCATTACAGCCCTGGGGGGTAATATTGTGTGAACCCATAACATTTTTCTAGAGCTGTAAGCCCAGCGCAGTGGAAGGATCTTAACTTAAGAAGACACTACATTTTAGTACCGTCTAGAGGCACGTTCCACGAGTACAGAAATATACTACAGCTACACAATACAAATCCACAAATTCATCGAGTTTACTTTCACGATGTTTTGTCTGATGTCGTCAGCAAAATGCTAGTTAGAATCTGATATAAATATGATTGTAGAGATTGTGAGTCGTAGATGTCGGACCCTGATATGGCAAATGAAAACGATTTGTGTAAGGCCAATGTCAGCAGATGGGAGATAGAAACGAGTAGGTTGGGTGGGAACAGGGAGGTATCCCTGTCACGTAATTACCATTTTGTTCGAGAACGTTCACATAATATAACGTGTAAAAAAGAAATGTATCGAGCTCATTGTCACAAGATGAACAATACATAATGCAATGAGACATTTAAATAGGTATAAAAGGCATCTTGTTCCTGAAGAATGGAAATAGATTTATGTTCTGAAGCCACATCATGGCAATAAACCTAGAAATATTTGATTGGGTGCAAACTCGGAATTGGACAATGCCTGTATCATAATCTCTTTTCGGATCGATTCACAATGCAAGTACAATTTTAACAGCTAAAATTAAAAAACCCGTCACATATATTTCCTCATTTCTCTTTCCTACTCACAAGACCCTGTTCATAATCTATCTATAACCTATTCATTGAGAACATTCCAATGAGCTCAAACACGATACCTGCGCTGTAAGTTGCTGCAAATTCCAGGTGATGCTGCAGCATCAGTTCAAGGTTACTATGTTCTTCTAATATCATTGAAGTAACAGAATACCAAATTCAAATCGATCAGACCTGTGGAAGATACTCACATCCATTCATCAACTAGAAAAGAGCTGATAATCTTCAAACGGCTGAACCGATTTTGATAAAACATGTCTAAGAACGAGTTCCTTGTATACACACATTCCTGTATATGTCATGATTGACTGCTAAGCTCCATAAAGGTATAGCGTGATGATAATCATTTAAATGGTTAAATCTATAACTATTTGCAACATTCTATTGTTTTAATTACAATATGCGGTAAACTGTAGAAAAATGCGAACATAAAGCTTTATTGCTCATCGCCCATAGCAAATAGCGTGACAATTTATAGCCTACCGACTGATCCAAGTTATAGGGAATATCTATGCAAAATTTGGACAAAATCTATCTGGTAGTATTTCCGTAATGCTGGAACATACCTTGAGACAAACAGACAAAAATTATAAACTATATATTCGGCATTAGAATTGTCCCCAGACCTCGTAACAATCACTTTTATCAAAAATATTCAATGTACAGTTTTGACTCCGCTACGATTTTATTATAGTACCTGGTCGACTGAGCTAAGCTCGGATGAAAATAGATAAACATAATCATCCAGCTATACCAACATTGTATCAAATTCCCGAGGCTGTGAAAATAGAGAAAACCAATTTTCCCAGATATGAGACCTAGCTAGATCGATTTTTCGGCCCCGTAAACCCCTATAAGAATTGCACCTTTAATCGAAATCGTTAGAGCCGTTTTCGAGAACGTGATGAACAAGTATTGCTCGTTTAATAGTATAGGATGGATAGATATCGTATTTGGTCTGTCGTATCTCGTACCTATTATACGTTTGACTCCGTCAGCCAGGCAAACAATGGTTACATAAGCGTATCCGTTTCAAAGGTATGTTCGTTCTTGTTACTTGAACACAGATACCGGTATAACTCCCCTTTGGTCAGGACAGACACAAAACAAAATACCTGTAGTATTCGTCGTATTCATTAATTTGCTATGTCGTCCCCTTTCAATCAATGTATGCAGTACCTACAAATCATGCTACATGTTCGAGCTCGGCTTTGTGGAGTCTATTTGCTTAATTGAATACGCGGAACTTCGAATACTCAACTTGTTCTTTTTGTTGGAACTACAGTTGTCAGCAGAGGAGTATCTATACGTAAATTATCACAGGTTCATAGAGAAGTTTGTGTAAAAGAATATGCACACTGGTGGTTTAGTTACAGAATAGTTTTATACCTAGTTTTTATTTGTTAAAATACTTAGTGTTAGTTATTTGACTTTAGCGCACCCATTTCGGCAACTCCCTATTGAAGAAATTTGAGAAACTAATTGTTTCGGAATATTTACAAAAATAACCAGTGTTCTTGTCTTGATATATTTTGATGATGGGAGTGAGCCGTATTAATCAGTAAAATAACGTACAATACAGTACAAAAAGTAGAAAGCACAGTACACGGCTAATGCGAAATATCAGAAGATATTTCCTAATCAAATATCGGTAAAAAATAACGCAACGATATTCAAAACAACACCGTCAAATGATTGGCTATGCAGTATTTTAATTAACGGTGAGGCAAACAAAGCCTAGCTGAACTCCTCGACATGTCAGTATAGTTAATTAAACGGTCCAGTTAAAAAGTGTTAAAAATCCTGAAACAACAACTCTCTTTTATTAAACTGGTGTACGGTCAACATCAAAACTATGATTTGTAAAGCGTTTCACCGGTAATTTTTTTTATTTTAAGTATATATCAATAAAAACATCAAGTACTATTATTATTTCGTACTACTGTATTATTATAGAGATAATGAGACCTACATATTATTTTGGCTTCATTTAATTTCGAAATACTACGGAATAGCCCACATCTTGCTTTGTGACTGTACTGCGCTTATTGGTTGGTACAAAGGGGATAAAACGAAAATATTCTATTCGATTGCCGCGGAACCCACTGCATTCTATTCGATTGCCGCGGAACCCGCTGCATTCTATTCCATTGCCGACAGCGAGCGGGAAAATTTCAGCCAAATGATTATTTTTACGTTACAGTAAATAAAACGTCGGCCTGACTCGTTAACCTGCTAAGTCCATTTTGACATAGTTTACAGGACAAAGAAAAATCTGAATAATATCTCTATTAATTTAGCAATCAAAATTCTGAAAATCCCGTTGGTTTCTATAATTTTTCTTTATATTTTAACAATATATAGCAGCATAACTTATACACATTTTATAAAATTTAGAAAAACAATTATTTAGCAGTTTGTCGAGGTGAAGTTTCAATTTGCTTGAGGACTTTGCAGTTTTTTATTTAAATTGAGTATAGTGTATAGATTAATGAATTGTGCAGTAAATCGAATTCAATCAGTACCTAATCAAAATATTTATTATTAAAAATTAAACAATCAGTCTTCTTTAATAGGAAACAGGGTTAAAATATCTAAGATAGACTCTTTTCATAACTATCTGTAATAGTTTTAATATACGTCATTATGTGTTGGTTTAGTGGTATTACGTACAGTCAGCTGCAGAGAAATCTCACCCCTAGCAATATATTTTTACATTGCTAGGGGGTGACATTTCTCTGCAGCTGACTGTACAACACGTAATACTACAAAACCAACACATAATGACAGCCATTTAATATTGTTTTACTACTATAGATATCACAATCAATTAATACTAACAATAATATAAAACAGAACAACTTTCCAAAAATCTTAAATTAACAATATTTAGAAATCAGTCTGAAACTTTGGCAAAATGTTAAGTTGTAATTAAACTTAAATTCCCAACAAGATTCCAGGAGGTCCCAACAGGATTTAGCAGGTTTGCGTTGTGGAGATTGACTGGTAGTCAAAAGCAGTTTTTCGGGCATAGCATTTGTCACCTTTTTTGGCTAAAATCGCAGTTATTCCTTAAACGATACGGTAGATATTAGATTGAACTTTTTAACTGGTATAAAAAGTAAATTTTGCCAAAAAATGGACTTAGCAGGTTAACGAATTAAGGCTCGTGCAGACCAGCTCGTCGCGCAACGAGCGGTGGCTTTGTGTCGCGTCGCGTGTCGCGCTGGTCTGCACGAGCCTTTAGGCCGACGAAAATACTGTTTCGTTCCATTAATAATCCAATTGAACTGGTGCGTTTTGAAGTGAAAAACTTCTTAGGCGCGTTGGGCATTTTTGAGATGGGACTAAACCATTGATTTCGCGACTTGTTACCGACACCGTGGAGTAAAAGACATCAACGCGTTGATTACCGCGGTGCGTGGAGTAAAAGACATCAACGCGTTCATTGCTACGTGCCGATTTTTTGAGTGCCACTGTTTTTATTTTTTGTTTAAACTAATTAATGGTTAGTTCTATTTTGGTACAACAATTCGTCCTTCCTGGCATAGCGTTCCTTTGCCCAATGATTGAATGACAACGATTTATAAATAGGAAACATGATTACTTTGAAGGATAAATATGGAGACCTGTACCCTAATTGCGTACGCACTTTCAACCAAAATCCAAGAGTTTCTAAGGATATTCCTAACCCATTGCTTCATAGGTTTGAAAAATTCGTCTTCTCAACAACGTAAATAACGCAATGAACGTGGCTGAACTGTCAAAATGAAAGACATTGAGATCAATTGTCATTTTATGTTTGTTACGCAGTTACCCCGCGATTACATGCAGTACCTGCATGATGTCTGACTTATTTTTGAGGTAAGTAAGTAATTTAACTTCAGACAATCTTGTAGGCCCAGGAAAAAGAACCTAAGTACATTTCTCCTAACTTTATTATTTATTTTAATCAAGAAAGTTCGCTGTGTTGTGTGCGTGTACAAAAATATAAAATTTGTTTAACCTGGGAAATATATAACTTTCCAATAGAAAAATAAAGTGAAATAATCTCCGTTCTATGACTCAATCGTTCACAAACAGGTTCTGTTTATAGAACACTCACTGCATATATGGGGACTTTATCTGGAACACTGCTCCACAGAATATATTTTCTATTTCCTACTGAAAGATATTTGAATTCACTGCATTTATAATGCAGATGTGTCACAGCCTGAGGTTTTTTTTAGCGAATCAATATAAATGTTCAAGTTGAATTCGTACTGATGAGGAATCTTGGGTATTCTTAGCATTTCGATGGGAATCTTAATTGGCCAAGTTTACAGTTATTCTTTTGTGTTAATTTTCTGTAGGTTAGTCCGCAATATTTTTCAGCTCCAACACCTTTATTACAGAACGGATGTATTCGTGTATAGGCTTACCGCTTAACTGAGTCCCGTGCGCGGTGCGGGAGGGGTGACAGTTGCCACAAGATGACGAATCACTGAGCTCTCGCATCGTCGGACACCACACCCCTCCCGCACCGCGCAGCTAGGCTCCCTAAATTGTATGTTAATTTGCATTAATATTCTGAAAAAGTCACGCATACAATCAAAATGGAACTTTAGTATATGATTTATTGGATCTTTTTCTTTCCATATATAAGACAGTTACGTAATTGGAACATTTTCGCTCGATTAATTTTTTATTCGAAAATAATGTATTTTTTAAAGATTATTTGAAACCAAAACATGATTACTCGGCGTTTAAGTATGTCTAAAATAATGATTGACAGTAAGAAAATATAGTTTATTATCCAGATATAAGATATATTTCTCTAAATCAATTATTACTTACTTTAGTTATAAACGAAATAAGAATTTAGACTTACGATATTTAGTTCCGTGCTCGAACACGACCCAAGAGTGCACGCGATATTCAACTTTATTACTGATGTGTTAGCGTTTAGCACATAGTGGGAGTGGTGGGGTGCATGGGGGCGGAGTTTGCGTGGAAATTGTCTTTGGAGTGTCCTCCGGGTGACCGTCTTGATACCTAAATATTAAGCAAGAAATACAGGGTGTAAGGGACAGCCCTCCGCAGAGTGATGGGGGGAATTCAGTATATCATACTAAGATGACCGGTACATGAAATTATTTCAGGAACGTTATGGGAATCCAATAAATCTGATTTGTTTTATTACCTTATACGCAATGACAGCTGATTTCACGCGTCGTTCGTTAGAGAATTTCAACATTCATTGCTGTTTTTTTTATTTTACTGCGTACAGAGGATGTAATTTTACATTGAAATAAAGAAATAGTAACTGAAAAAACGATTAAAAAATGCAAAATTTTCCTGAGAAATTTTTCGATGGATATGATTCAAAATAAAGGCTCTTTCAAACAGGCGCGACACAAAGGCACCGCTCGGCGCGCGACGATCGGTGTCTTTGTGTTGCGTCGCGTGTCGCGCTGGTCTGCACAAGCCTTTAGGAGCTGAATGCATCCTGTTAGTTTGCGGAGGGCTGTCCCTTACACCCTGTATGTAAATACGCGCTTTGACGTGGAATTGTGGATACCAGCCCGTATTCCCTAATAAGCAAGATATTGCTACCGGTAAATTGATAACTGTAGCGACGGTACTTTGTATGGTGACGTCATCATTACATGACAAGTACGTAGGTATGCCTATGCAGTAAGGGTATCGGTTGTAGGTAATTGTAATTAATATTCAACGAGTTCTGCAAGCGCGTTATTGGTTACACACGATGATTCTATTAACTTGCAGAGAAAAGTAGTTAGAGAGCAGTGTTGGCCCAGTGGTAACGGCCGCGACTTCTAGTAGGTGTAATTTCGAACCCTGACAGGCGCTTTACTTTGTGCAAATTATTTCGTCACCACTGCTCTAAACGGTGAAGGAAAACATCGTGAGGAAACCGACATGACCTAGAACCAAAAATTCTAGCGGCCTAGTGCGGGTTGGTAGATGTCACATCATCTACCAACCCGCACTAGGCCCGCGTGGTGGATTACGGCCCACTGCATCTCACAGAGAGGAGGCCTGTGTCCCAGCAGTGGGAAGCGTCAATCAAATCAGATTTATTTTGCGATGAAAGTAGGTATAGTAAAAAAACTTAAGGCATATTGTCTCCTTTTCAGTTTAACAACACCACGGCTGTATTCCCAAACGCAGCGCAATTTTTGTCGTTGTTTAAAGCCTCGTGCAGACTGGCGCGACGCGACATCGATAATTGTTCTAGAAATTGTTTTGAGTCGCATCCCGCTGTCACGTCGCGCCAGTCTTATTCTGACTCCGTCACTTTAAAACTAAAGAACGTCTCCCGGGCACGGTCTAGCATAAAAATCATACTTTAGAGCGAATTCGAAATTGAAAAGGATTCGAAATACAAAAGATTTCGAAAGAAATACCGAAAATAGTTATAAGTTTCTATAACCGACGGACAATTCCCGTTTTTTTAAGAACGAACGCATTCCTGTTTCAATATTATGTCAAAAATTTCTCTAATTTACCAAAATTTTGACAAGTTTTGACATTGGATGTTGCTGAGATGAGATTGCGACTAGTCGTCAATGAACAACAAAGCTGACCCGCAGCAATTACTGCACATATTCGACTCGTGCCAATCGACAAACTCCGGTCGCCATTTATCCCCGTTGCATCATGTTCGGATGGGGTTGGCACAATTCAAGCTACGCTGAGCGACTTTTTCCCGAACATATGTCTATGTAGACATATGTTAAAGTTAAAAAAAAAGTACACTAGGAACTAGGTACATTTGCCAATTATTTTTTCTCAAAATCATTCAAAATGTGCCAATTAACTAATACCCCACTAATAAATTAACTTCGTGCGAATCACCTACAGACAAAATAATATTATTTAAAAGTGCTGATTCGCCCGTTCCGGGCGAGTAAATTCGTGCGAATGGACCAATCCGTAAAGCCGTAAAGATCTCGTGCTAGATTCAAGTCTAGTAAAGTGGAGTATTGGTTTCCTTTGGACTTTTTTCTACCTCAATACTCAGTTGCAAATCTTCATTGCAACTGTGAACGGAAACATTACAGAGATAAGGTTACTATCATCATAATATGGGGCACGGACGTCTGTCTATGCCTTTACTGATCGCTAGAAGATTTATAATGTTAACAATACCTACATGAGTGAGTGAAATGGAATTTGAATTCTGTGCGAATCACTAGAGAACCAATAAAGGCATTCTTAATCTTAGTTTTATCGCGCGTTTGTTTTGATCGATTATTCTTTTTGCATTCTTTATTGTAGGTATACAGTACATAAATAATTACATCACACATACAAATATGGCTTGCACAAAGGCGACTAAAATGAGTTTTATTACTAGCAAAATCTTTCGAATGATACAGAGACAAAACCAGGTGTGTAAAACCTTATTTATAGACACATACAGTATATATAAAATATCACAAAAATGTAAATAAAATCGTAACTATATACTATGTCATTCCGAAAGCAAATGCTCCTTATTTTTTCCCTTGAAAGCGTTCAAATAAGATTATATTAGAACTCACCTCAACCAGTTAGCCACAAAATTATCCAAATATAACCAAATTAAAAATATATCTGTATTTTTCACCCCTGTACATAATAGGTTAGAAATATGCACTATTTTCTTTAAAACGACTACACTACTAATTATAATATTCTCTAACTGTTATCTTTATTGTGCTCTTAGTTCGTCTGCTGAGATTAGATAAAAAGATTTTGTTCGGAATGAGGACGATTTTAGAATCATTTTTATCAGCCTATAGATTTCAAAAGGCCGCTTAACTTTTTTTATAAATATAATTTAAAAAATTGCGTGAATTCGGCGTGCGGAGAGAGCGGGACAGACCGGGACAGAGCGGCGAGACAGAGAAGGATCGAACGCTCAAGGTCGCTCGCTAGGGCAGGTCTTAAATAAAACAACCCCGAATCATCATCATTCTCTTGCCCTTTTTCCCAATTTATTTGGGTTCGGCGGAACATGTCTTCTTATTCAATAAAGATGATGCCTGGTTAAAAAAAAGAAATTCTATTTAGTCCGTCAGTTAGATAATAAAAAGATATTAGACACGTATTTTTTGCTTTATCATATTAATAAAAAAATACTTAGATAAAACGCATTTCAGTTGGGGTTTCGCTTAGTCACAAGTAAGTATAAAATCTACATAAGAATGACGTCATGGTACATTTTAACTCAATATATCGCCGTAATATTTTGATTTAGTAAAAAAATAAAAAATACGTGTCTAATATTTTTTAATAATCTACCTTATAGAAAAAACAATTTTTTAGTTATCATCCCTATTCTTTAATAATTGTCGTCTTTATTGTAACAACCCCGAATAGGGAGTGAAATGGAGTGTGACATTACAATAAGTACCCGTAATACACGTGGACGAAGCCGCGGGAAAAGTGCTAAATGAAAATGTTGACTATTTATAAATAGAAGTTAAGTTGTAAATTAAGTTTCTTTATTATTTTTCCCAAAGGTCAAACGTTTTCGCTTACTTTTCTTGCGGTATTGCCGTTAGTTCACCTTTAATTAAAGAAATTATATGAACGCCCTCAACGTCAGGCAATTTTAAGTTAATTACTGTTACATACATCAGCGTAGCATAAGTAAGTACCTTGGTTACGTCACATGTTGTACAAATATATTGCATTATTAATTGTGCTAATGAACAGCGAATATACTGAACAGCTCAATACCCTTAGGTAACAACTACCTTTGTAATACGAATGCACGGTTAAGATAAATGCCTCGCTTTTTGATTCGATAAAGTTACAACCTGTCAATTTAAGCAAAGATAACTTTTTTACAAAAAATACAACCGACTTCCAAACTACAAAGTGAAAAAATAACTTTAATTTCGGAAGTCGGTGTCTTTAGATCAGTATTTTAGTTTTTTGACACCGACTTCCGAAATTAAAGTTATTTTTTCACTTTGTAGTTTGGAAGTCGGTAATCGGGGAAAAAAAAATATCCCGACGAACTGAGAACCTCCTCCTTTTTTTGAAGTCCGTTAAAAATAATAATTAATAACTAGGTATTTACCAACACAATGTTTCAAGATATCAAACCAATAACACTATCGAATAGATAACCTCGGGTTATGATTACCTCTGAAACTAGATAAACCTGGAACCAACTATCGGTCACATAAACAATTGTGACTTATGTCGCATCCAATAGTCTGTAGAGATTTTCTATATGTTCACAACTTGCCCAATAACCCGAATAATCAGGAGAATGGCATTAAGAGGCTTACAACAGCTAAAGCGCGGTCACTATCGGACTGCATAGAAAAGAAAGAGAAGCCCGATGACACAACGCAGGTTATGTATTGCAAAATATGAAGCAATTATCTATTTACAATAAATCTATTGATAGGACTAAAAAATTAAAACACTATTCCCCTAAATGTTGCTTGTAGAATAATCTGACGAAAAATCAGAATGATTATGATTTTAAATCGTTAAAGAAATTATTAGAGGTATCTTCGTATTTTTTTTCTATCGTATCAAATTAGTTCTACTATGTTTTCTGATTTTGTTTACTGCAGTGAATCATATACTTTTAGGCATTATAAAACTTACTACATTGCAAATTGGCACTAGCTTACCAAGAACAGAACAAGAACAGAAGCAGAAATAATAAAAAACGCTGACTCTTCGCATAAACAAATGATAGTTTGCCAAAATCTTGTCGTATTTTAATAAGTAGAAAAGCTGTTGGCAAACATACTGCATGTGGGTAAGGTTCTATGTCGGAATTTAGTTAATTTTTAATATCCCTAAACAAATATTACTTTAAACATCTAAGAGAATAACCTATAATGTTCCCACTGCTGGTAAACACAGGGGCGCGGGCCCAGTGCGGGTTAGTGGAGATCTCGTATCTTAATTTTTTTTTTTTTTCTAGGACATGTCGGTCTTGTATTCATAGTAAACATAAAAAAAACTTTTTTACAAAAAATACAACCGACTTCCAAACTACAAAGTGAAAAAGTTTTTTTTTTTTCACTTTTTAGTGATTTGATTTGTAATTTATGTAAGTTACAATAGCCTTATGTCAACTGCTTATCAAAACTACCCAAATCGCTATAATGTGCCTATAATATTTGAAGAGTTCCCTCGATTTCTCCAAGATCCCATCATCAGATCGTGACCAAATGACAATGGGACCAATTTGAAAGTATACCCTTTCAAATAAAAAAAGAATTTTTCAAATCAGTCCAGCAGTCTTCGAGTAATCGGGGAAAAAACATACAAAAAAAAAAATGTCCCGACGAATTGAGAACCTCCTCCTTTTTTTTGGAATCGGTTAAAAAGTTGTTGCAGAACTTTTTTTTGCAACTTTTTTGCAGAACTCAATCAACAATCAAATCTACGAAATCATCTTGTTGGAACAATGGTGAGCAAATTATGTTCTCCATAAAAAACTTAAGCCCCGTACGTAGCCTAGTTTTTCAGATGCAATGGGGATAAAAACTGCCATTTGCTCACTTCAGATGTCGCTATCATTGTCCGTCTTTAAATTTGACAGCTAGCTGTCAATAACCATACATGTTTTGTAAACAATCAACTTATTTTACGCCTAATTAAACAATATGCCCCCTTGCGCAGCTGTTGACTGCAAAAATCCGGGGACCCATGTATTCCCCAAAGATCTTAAAAGAAGAAAAGTGTGAGAGAGAGCTCTCCGAAGAAAAAATCGGAAACCAAATAATTCGTCGAGGTTATGTACTATACATTTTAAACCTGAAGACTTCTATCAGACGAATGCGTATACAGGTGATGCTCTTTTTCATAATACAGTGAACTTAAGTGTGTTTTCATTATAAGCATTTGTGGATATTTATTTATATACATTATACTAAGGTTGTGTTGTTAAGATTATCTTTTAATCAACCAAAATACTCGTATGTCTAAGTAGCAAGCATCTATGCAGCATTCGCTTTATTGCATTGTATTTAATATCTTCATACCAAACTACCTACTGCCTAATATTAACACATATCCTGCACTGAATCCTACCGAAAGGACTGGCCCGCAGCGACTGTGGACAAACCTGTGTGGAAAAGGAAATGGGAGGCCTTTGCCTAGCTGTGGTACTTTATGGGCTAAATAGATAAATATATCTTCCACTTATCATATTTGTATTTAATGTTTCGCACATAGATAAGTAGATCATAAATCCTTTTTGTCTGTTCTAGGTGACGAAAATATATACAAAAGGCTCAGGAAGACTGCTGTACCCTCTATTTTTTCTTTTACTAAAGTCAAACCAGTCCACCCCTTAGCTGAAGACAGAGCAAATAGACTGTTACAGAGAAATGAGAAAAAACAATGTTTTGATTCATATAGTGATCAAATTGCTGGACCTAGCCATGTTCAAACCCGTGATAGTTATGAAGAGCCATATAAAGACGAGGAATTTACAATGTTTAACGAAATAGAAATTTTTCCTAGCACACCATTGGAGCCAGATGATGGGCCAGAGCGGGACCAACATACTGTATCATCAAGGCATACGCAAGTGAATTGTGTGTACATTTATGGATCTATAAAGAACTGTAGAAACAATGACAGTATCATTGCTTTCTACACAGGTTTTGAAACCTATCAAAAGTTCTATTTTGTGTGTTCGACTTAAGTGTAATGGCTCACAAAATAAAGTATTATGGAAGTCATGTGAAGAATATTACTATTGAAAATGTTATTTATTTCAATGTAATTTAATTTTTAATTTATTATTTAATGTAAACCAAATATTTGATCCTAGTTTATTGCATTATTGCTTTGTTTTTACATAATTCTAAATCAGCCATTATTAGAAATTAATTGCAGTCATAAAAATGTTAAATTCAAATATAGTGTGTGGTGTTAGCTTTAAGTAATTGTTGCACTTATAAATGTATTTCATGTAGTTTTAAAAGAAATGTACTTAATGTGTAAACAATTGTAGGCTAACCTATTAATTAATAAATAAATAAATAAGTCAACGCGTTCACATTGAACATTGTTTGTTAGGTTTGACAAAAACATCACAGTTTTGTGCCCCTCGCATTAAAGATATTTTTTGTTTGTCTTATGTGCTGTAACTTTAGAGAATGTATTATGTAATAAGCATTGTGTATAAGGAGATAAATAAAACATTGTATATAATATTAATTTGGTTTTATTACAGTATCATATTATTTATCGTAAATTGCTGGTTGGAGATACTCAGTATAAAATGATGTTGTTTTTGGTTGTTTGAACATCATTAATTTTTCTTTGCATACTTTATGCATAGGTAATTTTAATCTTTGTACATACTATATCCTCTATACCATGGAAGACTGTGAAGATATGTTTACAGTGTGCTTCCAAGCCACTTCCAGCTGCACATTCACAATGACTTTCACATATCATACCAGTCTTATTCATTAATCTTTTCATTTTTTGTGCCTTGCATTGTGCATGAAAATAAGCATGGTTACGATCATTAGCTTGATCAAGCTCCTATTTTCATAGAGGATTTTCACTTTAGGAGATATTTGAAACCTGAAATAATATTAACATTAAATTAAGTATATTACACGTTTTTTTTTTATAGTTGAACTCACAAAGGAAGTAGTGAATGCATCATAAGTTGATCACTGTATGAAAACTTACCCTTCAGCAAACGTTTGAATGTGGGTTTTAGATAGCGCTGGAAGATCAGTGCTAGAATTGACATCCCTGAACTTTTCCAGGGCAGGAATGTTAGGGTTATCATCCTCAAGCTCTTCTTCAACTCCGATCAAGTTATTCCTGTCGTATGCCTACAGTCTTCAACAAAAAAAGGAGTTTTAAATAATGTAAACAAAACAATCTATCAAATATAAAATGGTCATTATTTATTTACCTTTCCACTAAAGCTGCTTTTTTACCCGTGGTAGACGCATCTCTTTTCCATAACTCCGCTTTTAGTTGTACTACACTCCAAATCACATACATTTTTGTCTAGTTTTCGTATAAACGATATCGACACAACAGTGAAAACATAAACAACAATGGCGGACTAAAGACGCACAACCGTGCTGCCATCTGCTATGAGCTTTCAGTTTTTAACCCCATTGAATGCTGATAGAATGACCTTAATGCCAGTTTTAAACTAGTCAGGTAAACCCGAAAACAAAATATAGATTGAATAACTGTTCTAAAATAATTCAAGAGAACTAGATCAAACTAGTTTGAAACTGCAAAGGTCGGCATCGAAAATGGTTCGAACCGCATTTTTAGATTCTTCACAAACAGCGCAGATGGTGGTGGAAATCTATTCAAATCAAGTTCTGAGTTAGGGCTCTACCTAACGATAGGTAGGACCTACGTAACCTAATTAAAATAAGATTTTGATTTTTTCATGCCAGCCTGCATTATGCATCGATCAAAGGAATGCCAAAAAGGTCTGACTTTAATTGACGTTTCGTTAATTATTTTTACCCGACTACTGCAAAGCCAAAAGGAAGGGTTATGATTTTAGCAGTCTATGTATGTATGTTTGCTTTTACGTGTGATCCACCGTAGCGCCTAAACTACTGAACTGATTTTGACGAATGAGGTATAAATAGATTTGTAATAATGGTCCGCGTGACAGGCTATATAAATTGACTTTACACGTAAATTTCGAACTTCGACTTTTTTTTTAATAAGATTGATCATGACATGTTTTGTATCAAAAGAAAGGTCTTAACGAGCACATTACAAATACGTATGTAATATCATATTTTCAAAGTAAATAAATATGTTTAAATTGTTAAAAACAAGCAAAAGTGATAGTAGCGCACGATGATACCAACGCGCAGTTAATCAAATCTTAATAAATAGTAACGATTTGTAATTCCACTTTTATGAAGAAAAACAAGTACCTACAACGAAATATTTATGTTTTGGATTTCTTCGAAGCTCGATATATGGTGTTGGCGTCGAAATAAATTGCGCTATGGTTTCGTCCAAAGCACTACCTATATGCACTGCTATTGGAATTTCAAATAGGCTAATTACTGATTTGTTTTATATACGTTGTCGTAACGTTTATCAAGCGTAAAAACGGAAAGTACGAAACAAGCAAATATTTCAGACAGAAATCAAGACATATTAGGTACAAAATTGGTCAAGGCAAAGCCGTCGTCGCATGCCATTGATTGACATTTGTACTTTTTAGATCATTTTTATTTTCCCGTAGTCATTTTTTTTATCAATCGTTTTATGTTTGGCCGTTCTTTATGATTATTTACTGCCTGCTAATAATTATTTTTTACTTATTTACGTTCTGTATTTATCAGTATCAGCCGGTAAGATTATCCTCTTTACGCAAGCAGTTCTATTGGCCGATTTATCAAACGCAACTAGATTTTTAGTAGCCATAAACTCAAGTTGTCCCTGAAACTTTGTCCCTTCAGTATTATAGGTATCTACCGTAGACAGATATTTAAGAACGTCTTAAAAAGTTAAGTGTCGTTTGAGGATTCGGGGGAAAGTTCGATATTTCATCAAACCTATACATAAATTCCCCTATGTTATTTACTGAAGGTGCCCCATTGAATGCTACATAAAAATACTGTCGAATTACATTAAATTGCGGGTCCCGCTCCCAAGACTCCACTTTTTGTTAAAAGATTTCATCACACATCCCTAACTAAGGCCTTATTTCTATAGAAATGTAGTACACGCAATTTTCTTAGAACATTTCAGTATAGAAAAGACTGTCGATATGCAGTGGCGAGACATTTTTGTTGCCGTTTATGCTGTTTTTATAGCGATGATGACGCATGCGCAGCGTTGAACAGATTGTGATGTTAACTACAGGGTTAGCAAAACATTTGTAGTTTTCGCCATGTATTTGTATCTACCTATATTAGGTAAGTAAATGGTATTAGAGCTATTGTGTATCTTATAACTACGAGTGGAAAAGTGTTAATTGGAACATCACGGAGATACTATGAACTTTGAATAGGTCCTGTTACATAGTTATATTTATGTAGGTACAACAATAATAGCCATAACAACGTGATCTAGGGACGGTTAAACACCGTGTGATCTCTCTTTGAAACGTCAAGAATGCTGCAAAGATTTCAACAATCTTGTTCGAAGGCTTTAGGTACCATTTAAACAAAGTAGATCTACCATTTACTAGGCTTTTTCCATTCCTCGCCCTCGCTCTAACAATGTCGCTAAACAGCCTCTGCGGGTACAGAGGCTCCGTGTAGGTACTCTAAAGAGGGACTTCAGTATAGGTAGGCACTCCATTTCACTACTGAGCCATTCAACACGTACAGTTCGACTACAAGAAAGAATTCTGCTCTAATTTAGATTGGAAAGTAAAGAATACTCTCTATTGAAGAATGCTCCGAGTAAACCACCACCTATTACCGATTTTAGGAATTCCATTGTACAGATGTATGACAAATAAACTTGAAAGACATGCGCAGTATGAATAAGAAATACCTCACGTGTATAAAGCCCTTTCAAAAAAATTCTGAGTGTATTTTTAACGAAGTATTTCTCTAAATAGTACTATGGCGAATGTTCTAATACAAACAGGATTATTTGTACAAAAAAACCGGATCGAATTTGTTCAGCATAGTTAGGATGGAGTGCGTTCAACAAACCGCTCGCTCTGTTAATACCTATGTACCGATGATTCCCTGTGGTTTACGATTTTACAATCTAACTTTAGAATATAAACCAGATGGCCGGCTAAAACACTCAATAGAAATATTTTAACACACTTTAAACACATACGTGAAACGAAGGAACAGAATCACAAAATTATAAAATTGGATAAAATAGCAACTAAAAGCCTAACTAACAGAACGTTTAGTGTTAAAAACTTAGCAAACATTCGCTCCGACCGCAAAAAAATAAAATGCAAGAATAAAGTAAAGTTCGGGCACGTTGGACACTAAAAACTAGACTTACCGAAAGTTTCTCAGCCCTGGAATTGTATCAAATACGACGACGGAGCCTGGTGCGGCTCGGAGATGCGCTCGCGGATGCGTGTGTCGCGTTATCAATTAGCTCCGGTGAGCATGATCGCGCGGATGAAATAAATATACACTGCGCGTAAACAGTGCAGCAAGGCCGGCGCCGACGGCGACCACTGGGCGAATATCCCGAGAGAACGTCGCGTCGTGCACGAGCGGGCACACCAAACGCTCAGATCGATACCGGCGCTGCCGCGCGCTCCCTTCCCAGCTCCCAACTAACCACGGGACCACAGTGGTACAGCACGACGACGGCACGACGACGGCACGACCCGCGCTGCGATCACTATTGGGACGCTCGTATCAGCCACAATCCGGACTGTGACGACGTACAGATAGAATGTACGCTACTTTGCACCGCATATCATTTTAAATCATGACGTAGTGGGGACGCAGGAGAATCGCGCTGAGCATGCGCAATGAGAGGTAGGCGCGGCGTCGCGATACGAAGCGACGGCGGCGGTGGAGGCAATGGTGGCGTCGACGGGCGGCGTGGAACAAAGAGAAGCCACGTCACGGCGCTCTACCGGTGCTGGATGAGGGTCGCACGGAGCGCCAGCGGGCCCGCGACCTCCCGCTCAGCGCACGCAACGCCATCGATCATAGGCACGCATAGCTCGCGACCTCCACACCACATTGCTAACCAACCTACTTTGCATATCGATTTCCGCTGCTCCTTACACGACTCCCAATCACCAAAAATCTTGGCGAAACCTTTACGTGTAAACACTGCCTCTTTTAAAGTTTCGAAACTTTACGTGCAACATTAAAGTTTAAAAAAGAGGGTGGAACTATCCTCCAAGATTTCCAACGTCTTCACGGATAAAGCGACCAAGTCTTTACAACTTTAAAATCAAGGGAGTTAAAACTTCATAAATGCTTAATTAAAGTGAGCTGAAGCCGGCGACACAAATAGTCGCAGTTCTGGAACAGGTAGTCGCGAGTAGGAAGACGAAGGGAAGATCCACAAACGGCCATAACATTGACCAATCTAGTTCGCAAGCACTGACGCGATGGGTACAATGCGGTGCGGTATCAGGGGTGCTCAATTAATGCACAAGCAACATTAATATTTTATCTATTGATTAGCAAAAGTACGTAGATATACAAATATGTAACATGTACCTACATACAATTTCACATTTCATTCAATTTCTGATTTGGTAGGGTCGCACGTGCCGCCATCTTCACAATAAGACGGGTCGGAGCCAATAACCTCGGACACATTTCAATGTCAATACATACATTATTATGTGCCGAATATTATTAGGATTTTTTTATTAGATGTATCTTTATACAGTTTGAAATAAATCTGGGAACGTTTTGAGATATCTTGCGTCAAACCTGCTTACCTATATGAATAACAACGCTCTTGTGAAGCACCCCTCGAACTTAGACTGGTATTTACTTTACATGTTTCCACCCTATTATTGAAAAAGTAAGAAGCAAGTTTTGACGACACAATAATAGTTACATTCAATTTCATTGAATCATTTAGTATGGATAGAATGAAACTTTTTGTTAGCTTTACTAAATAACTTGTAGAGCGTATATTATTTCAATGCAATGCTGGAAACCAAACTGGTATATTTTCTAAGACAATCTTAAGATTACTCAACGGCGACGGTAAGCATAATCAATATAACTAACATAAGTAATCATATCGTTAATAGTGACCAAAGTGTTTTTTCTAGAGTAAATAAATAAGGATAAATGCGCAAGAATAAGATACCAGCTGAAAACTGACGCAGTTCAAATCAGTTGTTATCAAACTGCAAGTAAGATTGTCATCGAATTCAACAATGATATTGATAAGGATAACACTATACCTACTATTTATTTTTCGAGGATAAATGCAAGGAAAATTATAAGATACCCGATACTTAGTGACATATAAAATATACTGTAATCTTAGAGCAAGTAAAGTCTCAATAAAGTAATAATCAGTAGTAATCTTCAAATGCTTTCAATGTATTAATATAATACGAATATCATAGAATGTAGTTGAACGATAGCTACAGATACCCTTCGACATGCGAGATTCCGCACTGACAAAGTGACCGATCGAAAGATGACGCAGCGACAGCGACGCGACGTCACGGCCTTTCTTCATTCCACTTCAGTGAGCCTTTCCACTAAAGTCACTAAAATACACCGTGAAATTTGAATCACAGTTTTGCTAGAACAAATGTTGTTCAGACCATGGTCTACTACCATTCTACAGCATCCAATAAAAAAAAAACATAATTGGTTTTTGAAAAAACACAAAAAAAACAAAGTTTAAAATGTCAAGATTAGCGTTACTCCCTGCAACACAGACACCACGAACGGGACACAGCATTGTTTACAGGGAAATGTACCTCCATAAACGAAATTTAGTAAGCAGTAGATAATCTTGACATTTTAAACTTAGTCTTTTTGTGTTTTTTCAAAAACTAATTTTTTTTTTTTTTTTATTTGATTCTGTAGAATGGTAGTAGACCATGGTCTGAATAAAGTTTGTTCTAGCAAAACTGTGATTCAAATTTCACGGTGTATAAAACTTAACTTTTAGTTAACTAGCGCAGGTTTATGAATTGAGAATTGGAAGTTATGAACTTGTTGATTCCTCCTTCATAGCTCTGTCTGACTGTATTCCGGTAACTACATATAACTTAGAAGTTAGTCAAGGAGACGAATCCAAAGGTTAAGCATCAAGGCTTAGGTACCGTCAAATTACGACGGCATAGGTAATGAATGCAATACAAAAAATGTAAACATCACAACAATATCTTATGTGAAAATTCAAAAATTACTTATTCATAGTAGAGTTTCCCGACACTCGCCCCGAGACATTATCCACCCTGACAATAACAACGACGTACCTACTATAATAAATGAACATTCAATTCATTCGAATTACAATTCATCTTTGACACGAGATGAACCTCGAGTATAAAACGTGTTATGGAATATAAATGACGCAGGCGTTTTGTCTTTGATCCGAAAGTCTAGTAGAAATGCGGGAAAATCGATGAATTTTCCATTTCCATTTTACTAGTACAAACATTCACATACTGTGGAAATGGATTATGATTTCCTATCAAAGCCAAAAACGAGTGCCGTTTTATTATAGTATTTACTATTAAGGCATTAATGTAGAGAAATAACTTGTATCAAAATTATTTGATTTCCTATGAATTCGCCCGCATTTTTTCTAAGTGACTGGTATTTTTAACCCCCGCCGCAAAAAAAACGGGTGTTATAAGTTTGACCGCTATGTGTGTGTCTGTCTGTGGCACCGTAGCTCTTAAACGGGTGAACCGATTTGAATGCGGTTTTTTTATATGAAAGCTTGTTTTTTAGCGATGATTCTTAAACATGTTTTATCAAAATCGGTTCAGCCGTTTGAATATCAGCTCTTTTATAGTTGATGAATGGATGTGAGTATCTTCCTTCCACAGGTCTGATCGATTTGAAATTTGGTATTCTGTTACTTCAATGATATTAGAAGAACATGGTAACCTTGAACTGATGCTGCAGCATCACCTGAAATTTACAGGATACCCAACTCCCTTACCAAATTACAACACAGGTATCATGTTTGGGCTCATGGGAATGGTCTCAATGAATAGGAAGATAGATGGTGAACAGGGTCTGGAGATGAAGTAGAAAAAAGAAATGAGAAAATGGTGCCGATTCTCTTGTTCACAAACTAAACTAAATTTAAGTTCAGTGCATCTTTTTCTTTCTATTTCATTAAGAAAAGGACAGAAGACAAATTTTAGTTTAGTCCTGTCAAATTAATCAGCGCTTGGCGTAAATTGACGTAATTTTAGTAGGCAAGTTTTTAATCACGTTTAAACTTGTATGGAGTAGTGACAGGCGCAAATTAATTTGACAGGACTAAACAAAAATTTATCTTCTGTCCTTTTCTTAATGAAATAGAAAGAAAAAGATGCACTGAACTTAAATTTAGTTTAGTTTGTGAACAAGGGAATTGGCACTAATGTCTGTGTCGGGTTTTTTTTAAACATTTTAACTGTTAAAATTGTACTTGTTAAATAAAGCCTGCGACATTTCTACATATTGTTTAGTATTAACCCAGCGAGCGGGCAGGTATCTAACCGGTTCAATTGCAGCTCCATATTCGCAGATCAAGTTACTGAGCCAACAACACGACATTGTGCAAAACTTGTCCATGGCAAAATCGCAAGCTTTATAATATTTTTCTGCTTTGAGTCTACACAAATATCAGCTGCAACTACAAGAAGGTAAGTAAATAAAAGTCGTTTAATAATTAAAGCTAATTCAAAGAAAAAGTTGGTTAAAAGAAAAAAAAAAAGACCAGGACCAAATAAAGAAATTTAATTGTGAACATGTCAAAGAAAATTCATAACCGTAGTCGCGGAAGATAATACAAAACAATAGAAATATTAAAAACTATAGCAGCATGGAAGATAAAAAAAAATGCTTTATGGATTCTTCGTTAATTTTAGTACCTGCTTCCGAGATTAAATTTAATAAGACTAAGAGAAATAAAAACTAGTGTCGTTTCTCGTCTTACGGAAATTCATAGAAACGTTGAAGGGATAAAGAATTTTCTGCAGTAAAAAAATCCAGATTGCTTTTCAATCCCTGCGACTCCTGTGCTGCAACCGCGACCACATTTTTTTTAATAGAAAAAGAAGGTATTATGACAGCAGTCCTCCACCCAAGACCCAAACCAATACCCAATACCCAATTCTTAGGCCGACTTGCATCACAAATCGTTCATTTAGCGCTATTCCTGGGACAGAATGTTTTGTGGTGCAAGCTGGCCTAATGACAAGTATTATTGATGCCACGGGTTATTTATTAATATTTATAAGTTGAATTGTAAACTCAGATTCTCCTTGCTTTCAACGAAACTAGTTATTGTTGTGATTCTAACTTACAGTACCTACCTATAGTCCTTGGCAGCGTTAAGGCTTGTGCAGACCAGCGCGACACAAAGACACCGCTCGTCGCCGACGAGCGGTATCTTTGTGTCGCGTCGCGTGTCGTGCCTGTTTGAAAGAGCCTTTACGTTTAGTATCAAACCAGCGGAATTAGAGTGGAGTAAGTACCACATATTCTTCTTCTTTTCATTTCGACGATACTTCTTTATTATACTGATGACGCCCAATAAGTGGCCACGTTTATTGCGCTGTCAGAGGCGTAGGTGAAAGAACACAAGGACAAAATCTACTACAATAACTTTGTTCATTAGGTAGTTATCTATCTACCAACATGAGTATTACCCGAAACTATCGCCCACGGGAAACTCGGAATAGACCATTGAGTTGAAGTGTTACGCGATAGACGCAATAAAAAACGACTTTGAACGTGGACGACTTGTATTACTGCCTACCTCGGCACTTCCTTAATATATCAAGGTACAACACAATGAAAAATGACTACGGACAAGATGTACAAAAGAAACAGATATTACACAAAATACTAAAGTTAAGTAGCGAGATCTAGGGCTTGGAGGAAGCCTAGATTTTTGGAGTTTAGCGGGCCGTGCGTTCGAGTTCAGCTGAGAACGTGCACTGAGGTCACTGAACCCTGGGAATGATTTTTTGCAAATCATATGTGCGATTCGTTTCACTGTCTGAACGCACGCTCCGTTTCTCCCACATATTAAATAATTACATTTTAATTAATAGATGTGGAGTGTGAATATAATTGTTAGATTTGTTAAATATGTTTATAGATATTATGTGTGTTGTAAATATAGTAAATAAGTAATAGTTGTAAATATATTTTTGTTAGTCATGTTTAAGCAATAGATAATGATATTATTCCTCGTTTGTTGTCTATGTGAATGAAGTATGAATGTGACAGGTTGAAATGTCAAACGAGAAATATGATGTAAGAGGTTATGTATTGTTTGTGTAGTGTTTACAATTTTAGCTACAAAATTAAATTGGATTTTAATTTTCAAACCATATACGGTAACCGCTACACTACTCCCCCCCTGAGACCGTGGTTGGTAAATTACGGGCGATAGTAGTCCGGGAAATGTACTGTTCGCCCGGAACGGGTTTTCCTTTTGGCGGTAGCGTCTGTTGGCGGAGCTACCTGCGTGTCTGTTGGCGTCGGCGAGTTAGGCGTGTTGCTCTCATTATTGAGGTAAGCGGGTTTTAATCTGTCTATTGTGACGGTACTTTCTTTCCCTTTTACCTCAATTTTAAAAGTTTTCTCGCCCCATTGCAGCACCTTGAATGGCCCGGTGTAAGGTGGGTCGAGTGGTCGGCGCACGGCGTCATGACGTAGGAAAACATGCGTTGCTGAAGCCAAGCTGCTGGGCACGTAAAACGGTTTTTGTCCGTGTCGACTCGCCGGTTCTGGTGACAGCTTCGCCATTTGATGTCGGAGTCTCGCCGCGAAGTCGGTGTAGTCTACGGTGCCGGTGAGTGTTGGATTGATAAACTCCCCTGGGAGTCTTAAGGGCTCCCCGTAGACTAACTCGGCTGCTGACCCCTTTATGTCTTCTTTCCAGGCGCTGCGGATGCCCAGCAGCACCAGAGGAAGAGCCTCGGACCAGTTGGTGTCTGTGTGGCATCGGATGGCCGCCTTCAGCTGGCGGTGTAGGCGTTCGACCATGCCATTGCAGGCTGGGTGGTACGCTGTGGTTGGGCGGTGCTGGCTACCGAGCAGCGCTGCGATGGAGTGGAACAGCTTGCTCTCGAACTGCTTGCCTCTGTCGGTAGTGATGCGATGGGGGCAACCGAAGCGAGACACCCAGCCAGCGATGAAGGTGCGGGCACATGTCTCAGCCGTGATATCGGCGATGGGATATGCCTCAGGCCAGCGAGTAAAGCGGTCGATGACGGTGAGGCAATATCTGAAATTATTTGAAATTGTTAGTGGCCCTACTATGTCCATGTGGACATGGGAAAAACGTTGGGAAGGAACAGGGAACGGAGAGGTGGGAGAGGATGTGTGCCGCGAGACCTTATTTCTCTGGCACTCTATGCACTCTCTGGTCCAGGCCCTGCAGTCCTTCTTCAGGCCAGGCCAAACGAAGCGTGAGGAAATCAATTTGACCGTGGCCTGTCTGCCAGGGTGGCTCAGCTGATGAAGCTTCTGGAACACCTGCCTTCTGTAGGGTTCTGTAACATAAGGGCGGGTGTTACTGGTGGAGACATCGCAGAGTAGTTCCACATGTGAGTCCGGGAAACGCACTCTTTGGAGCTTAAGTGAAGTGGTGTTGCTCTTCAGGTAACCTTGCAGCTCAGTATCGCTCTCCTGGGAACGTGCAAGAGCCGTGTAGTCGAAGGTTGGCAACGTTATTGCCTCCAGACGCGACAGTGCGTCCGCTACAACATTGTCCTTGCCTGCGACAAACTGGATGTCCGTGGTGAACTGGGCTATGTAGTCTAGGTAGCGGAACTGCCGTGGTGAGCAATTCTCCCGACTGTGTGCGTACGCGTATGACAGGGGTTTGTGATCCGAGTATATGGTGAAGTGCCTACCCTCAACCATGTGTCGGAAGTATCGAACTGCGTCGTAGATGGCTAAGAGCTCCCTGTCATACGGGCTGTACTTGCGCTGCGATGAGGACAAACGCCTGGAGAAAAACGCCAGTGGCTGCCATGTATCTCCAGCCTTCTGCTGCAGTACTGCGCCTATTGAGGTGTCCGACGCGTCTGTGAACAAGGCAAGCTCAGCATTGGGGTTTGGGTGCGCTAGCAATGTAGCCTGGGACAAACCATGTTTGCAAGCAGCAAAAGCGTCCAGCATTTGTTGTGTCATGCTAATTGGCTGATTTCCTTTGGTTTTAGGCCCTGAGAGAACGACATTAAGCGGAGACTGCAAGCGAGCGGCTACTGGGACAAAGCGACGATAGAAGTTGAACATACCCAGGAAGCGACGCATCTCCTTGACGGTCTTGGGAGCTGGGTAGTCCTGGATCGCCTGTACCTTTTCTGGCAGGGGACGAACACCTTCTGCGGACAGCTCGTGTCCTAGAAAGGTAATGGAGGTCCGGCCGAACTCACATTTTGCAGAGTTGATGAGGATGCCATAGTCGGACAAACGCTTCAAGAGTTGGTGCAGGTGTTCGGTGTGCTGGGCTGCCGTCTCTGAGAACAGGAGAATGTCATCTAAATAGCAGTAGCAGAACGACAGACCACGGAGTACTTCATCCATGAAACGCTGGAACGTCTGTGCTGCGTTCCTGAGACCAAACGTCATGTATGGGAATTCATACAGCCCGAACGGTGTGGTGATCGCAGTCTTGTGGATGTCAGCTGACTGGACAGGTATTTGATTGTACGCTTTAATTAGGTCAATTTTACTGTAAATTCTGCTGCCAGCCAGCTGATGAGAGAAATCCTGTATGTGCGGGATGGGGTACCTGTCCGGGACGGTGCGGGCATTTAGTGCCCTGTAGTCTCCACATGGCCGCCAGCTGTTGTCCTTCTTGGGAACGAGGTGGAGAGGGGATGACCATGCGCTCTCCGACGGTCGTGCCGTGCCGTTCGCTAGCATCGCCTCGAACTCCTTCTGAGCGACCTTGAGCTTATCCGGTGCGAGTCGGCGAGGTCGACTGAAAATGGGCGGTCCTGGGGTAGTGCGGATGTGATGTACGGTATTGTGACTAACCTGTCTTTGTTTTCCCGCAGGGCGCGTGATATCCGGATACTGCCGAAGAAGCTCGTGGTACTCCGTGCTACCACCAATGGACTTGACTGAGGCGATGTCTGCTGCTGAACCGGCCGCTGCTGACGCCGTGGCGGACAGCTGGGTTAGCCCGTCGATGAGGCGGTAATGTGTCAAGTCTATGAGCAAGTTGTAATGTGCCAAAAAATCTGCACCTATGATGGGTTTTGTGACGTCAGCGACCACGAATTTCCACGAATAAACACGGCGGAGCCCTAAGTTCAAGTGGAGCTCGACCCAACCGTATGTGTCGATGGCAGTACCGTTGGCCGCGAAAAGCTGATACGTCGTCTTGCTGCGCCGCTGCTGTAGTGCTGTACGTGGGTACACACACAGATCGGACCCTGTGTCCACTAGAAATGTGGTTTTAGTGGCCCGGTCAGTCACGAATAGGCGGCGTGGTTTATTGGGGCAGCCGTTTGCCGCTACTTCCGGCTGCCGGTGGCATTTCCCGCGAACGTACACGGTGAGTTGCACCGCCTGGCCTTATTGCCGAAATTGTTATGGTACCAGCAGTGCTCCTCGTTCCACGGGCCTCTGGAGATTGAGCGGCTACGCCGGCCTGGGGTCGTATCTCTGCTACCACGCCTAAACCTATCTGACGATCGCGAGCGGTGATGTACGGGACCACGTGTTTGCAGAGCCGCCACCTGTCTCGTTAACTCCGCTATGCTCTGTTTCAGCTCGCTGATCTCGCTGCAGGTGCTCGTACTTGCCACGGCGGGAGGTGATGTGAGCGCCGGTGCGGGCGCTGGCGCGATCTCGTGCACGCGGTCGGCTAAATCTGCGATAGACTGGAGAGCGAGATTAGGCTGCGACGCGATAACCGTCTGTATGTTGGTTGGCAATCTGCTCGCCCACAACGTGGACAGAAAAGCCTCCGGCACGTTCGCTCCAGCCAGGGTCTGAAGGTGTCGCAAAAATTGAGAGGGTTTGCGGTCGCCTAGCTCCTCGTGGGTGAGGATTTGTTGCACCCTTTTTTCGCGCGAATCAGAGAGCCTACGTATAAGCTCGGCCTTCAGCATTACGTACTTGTCCTGGGCCGGCGGGTTCTCTATGATGTCCCTTGCCTCCACCATATAACGGTGGTCCAGCTGGCCCACGACGGTATAAAATTTTGTACTGTCCGCGGTAATACCGGCGATCGTGAACTGACCTTCGACCTGGGCAAACCAAAGTGCTGGCTCCTCTGGCCAAAATGGCGGCAGCTTCACGCTGACTCTGCAGACGTCCTGCTTCTCTGCTGTCGCTCCTCCAGTCATCGCTCCTGCTCCGGCCGGCATGATGTCTCCTTCAGGCTTCTGTGTTCTTTATCGGGGTCACCAATGAAGTGTTACGCGATAGACGCAATAAAAAACGACTTTGAACGTGGACGACTTGTATTACTGCCTACCTCGGCACTTCCTTAATATATCAAGGTACAACACAATGAAAAATGACTACGGACAAGATGTACAAAAGAAACAGATATTACACAAAATACTAAAGTTAAGTAGCGAGATCTAGGGCTTGGAGGAAGCCTAGATTTTTGGAGTTTAGCGGGCCGTGCGTTCGAGTTCAGCTGAGAACGTGCACTGAGGTCACTGAACCCTGGGAATGATTTTTTGCAAATCATATGTGCGATTCGTTTCACTGTCTGAACGCACGCTCCGTTTCTCCCACATATTAAATAATTACATTTTAATTAATAGATGTGGAGTGTGAATATAATTGTTAGATTTGTTAAATATGTTTATAGATATTATGTGTGTTGTAAATATAGTAAATAAGTAATAGTTGTAAATATATTTTTGTTAGTCATGTTTAAGCAATAGATAATGATATTATTCCTCGTTTGTTGTCTATGTGAATGAAGTATGAATGTGACAGGTTGAAATGTCAAACGAGAAATATGATGTAAGAGGTTATGTATTGTTTGTGTAGTGTTTACAATTTTAGCTACAAAATTAAATTGGATTTTAATTTTCAAACCATATACGGTAACCGCTACAGAGTCAAAGTCAAATCCTTAATTTCAAGTACCAAAAGGCACTTTTGAACGTCACAAGAAAATATAAATTATTCTAAGCGCCCCGTCCAAAAGATAGTTTCGTATGGAGAAGAATGAGCAAGAAACTCCATATCCATAATATTCGTTGCTAATGTCAAACAGTCATAGTAGGTAGGGACTACGGTCAAATTGAGGTATTCCACTCTGCTCAGAGCACTGATTTCAACAGCACTTGTCCAAACCGCACCTGAGCACTTCCACTAACCGCACTGAAACAAAATTTTGATAAGTGCGGTTCGGTGAAACAGTTTATCAATATTAATTTCAGTCCCCGAACGGCACCTACGTAAAATATTCGTTTAGTGATGGGATAAATTTTTTTGTCCAACGTGTCCTCATACAAAACAATATCGATATAAATCAGGAGAAGTGAAGTGAACCATGTGGGACGCGCGAATCAAAAGTGAACTACGCTTTGACAAATATATCTGCGTCTCCATAGTCCGATTAGACGACCGCTACAAGTCTACAAGCTTTTTAACTTTGACAATACCGAATACCTACGAGTTAACACCGGATCATCAGTTATACAGTTGTTCGCGACTTCGTCTGGCGTTTTTTGTATTTCATTATTTTTTTATACGTATATCCAGGATGAAAAGAAGCCTGTGGCCTGCCTCGGGTCCCAGGCTATGGCTAGGTAAGTACCTCGATTTTATCGCGCACTGGATTTTCAACTCTCGGTGTTAAGCCGAGCGTTGAGAACCCAACGCGCTGGGACGCACTCTCTTCTCAGCGCGTTGAAAAAACACACTGTTGGATTTTCAACTCTCGACGCTAAGCAGAGCGTTGAAAATCAAGTGCACGAAAAAAAATCGCCACGATTTTATTACGTCCGTGCGAACTGCAAACGTGGGCTAACTCTCGTATTTATAATATACTAGCGACCCGCTCCAGCTTCGCACGGTTTTTACGACTTGACAAAACATCGGGATTTCTTAGATTATATCGTAACTTTAATACTAACGTATTATACACATAAACCTTCCGGAATAAATTCTCTAAACGATGGTGAAAACCTTATCAAGATCTGTTGCGTGGTTTAGAAGAACAACGCGATCACACAAAGACGAAAAGCGACTTTATTATATGTTTAATATGGTATGTATAGAAGTATCGATATCTTTGAAGTAAGAGATTTGGTTGAGTTTAGACCAAACGAACATAGAACCAGAACAAAAGCAAGAGCATTCTTCTGTTGATATTCTTGACATTTTAATAGGGACAGACCAACGAAATGTTCTATACCTGTTTACACAAAAATAATTAGGTGGAGTGGGTACAGAATGTGCATCCGCTCGTTTGGTCTAAATCGACCTTTAGGAGAGAGCCCCGCTCTTTATGACTAAAACTATACAGCATTGAAGGTACTTTCTAAATCAACTCAGCCAATAAGGACATTCAACAAAAAAAATACCTGGTAGAAAAAAATATATTTTGAATACTTTCAATGTATTGTAACGTCAAGTCTACAGTTTTTGAAGTGAAAACTTCTTTTGGCGCGTTGGGAATTTTTGAGATGGGGAAAAAAACAATTGAAATCGCGACACCGTTACCAACACCTCATTTTTGTAAACACGATTGTGCTCTTTATTTATATTACGTTACGGACCAATGTTCTATACAAGTATTTTTCTTCCACCAAGGCGATCTAGCAAGTTTTCACTTCTGTCGGCCCTCCCGGAGTGTTATTTCAGTTTAGAGATATAACTAATTGAAATTGAGTTTATTGAACTGTAATTTTGCAATAAATTGCAACCCTGCAATAACAAACAGACCTAATAATTTGATTTGGCTGTCCATTCAAATATCACAGATGCATCAAATTAAATTGACAATTTAATTTAGAGCTTTGCTGAATTCATAGCACTGAGACCGGACCAAAAATATTTAATTAAGTACGACACATGATGTAATTTGATTTCCCTATTTAACGAAAATGAAACATGAGCTGCAAGTACTTACAGTCCAAACAAAACATATGCAAACAATTTCCAGCGAATAATAATTATTTTGACCGACTAACTCTGAAAATGCTAGATGAAATATTTGGTAAGTACAATCATGTGGAATTAATAATGTTGATGCGGAAATTAATTCGCTTCGAGCAGAAATAGGAAATGTAGGTTTGCATGAAATAACACACATTGAGGTCTAATAAACCATTTGAGTTTTTAACGCTTTTTAGATGAGGTAAATTTGTTGGCAGTTGAAAAGCAAATGAAAGCGCCAACTAGTGTTAAGAGCAAGGCTCGGAACCGGTTTAAAAAATACCGGTTAAAACCAGTTTATTTGAGTTTTACTCCGAACTTTTCGGAACGTGAACGTTTTAAGAACTTTATTTTAACCTAAATTAACCGGTTTAATCGACGAGCGGCATGTTGGTAAACGCGTTGCAACTTGTGATTACTTGTGAAGATGCAACGCTGAATAAAAGCTAAACAAAAAATCGGTTAATATTGCTCTAAACCGTTTAATCCGAAAAAAACCTTTATGTAAAAACTCCTCCAAAACCGGTATATACGAACGAAACCAAATGTAAAGGTTTTTGCGTCAAGTACATAATAACGGTTTGAGAATTTAACCGGTATCCGAGCCTTGGTTAAGAGAAGTGTGGAACGTTTTCTTCCCATGAACGATTGCTTACACGCGAAAAATATAGATCTAGAAATTAAGAAAATAACTTAGAACAACAACATGATTTCGTATACAAAATGAATAATGATGTAGTACTTATGCCTATGTACTATATATTAGTACTTAGCCTATGGCATTAAGTCCGCCTCTGTACATGTATGTGCTTAAAGTATTAAATGAATAAATAAATAAATAAATACTTAGATGTAGACACGCATAGGTGAAACCTACGACCTACGCAGAAATTCAGTTTCTATGAATGCAGGGTTTTATTGCAAAAACAGGTCCCTGCATTAATTGTGGTGGTTCACGTCACGCATATAAATGTTATGAAGGGGGGTTACAAATTAATGCAATCGTGTCCGTATCCACGTAATTAAACACACGTTGCCGGCGGATTCACGAGCATCAAAGGGTACCTAACTTTTTCATGTACAAAAGTAATCATGTCGTTCTTTGGTACATTTTTAGGCTCCGTACCAAAGTTCGTTGAAATGTGACCAGTAGTTTTGGCGTGAAGCTCAAATTTACAAACAGACATAAATGCTTCGTTACGATTTTATTGAATGTACAGTTTTGCAAAAGCGCAAGCGCATAAAAACTAAGTAGTTGCATTCCATTTAAAAATGTCACCCGGCGTTAAAGTGCAACATTCGTCAGTCACGTCAGCCATGTACTTCCGGCGCTAAGTAGATAAATCGAACGTCAAGCTTTCACCGCTTCGGTGGTCGACGAACACTTGATTGAGTGCCTGCATGTTTACAATGCTCGGAAAACACATAAAATTATTATGATGCACCCGTAAACACGCTAACAAGGGCTTTGTATGTATTGCATGAATATTTGACTAAGTATAGGGCCGAGGTTCCTCAATCGCGTCACTGTGAGTTTTTCTGTGGAAATGTTTATATCGCTCAAACGGGAATACTTCAGCCGGCGAGCCAATGCTTATCGAACTTCAAAGATTAAAATAGTGCACAAGTCGTCACAGATTTCTAACTCATAACCTATTTCCGCAACCTATTTCCCTCAGTGGAACCGTCGCGACGTTGCAGCATATCAACTGATACTCTATTTAATGTTTTACAAAACAATACTAAGTAGTACAATACCGCACAAAGAGAGCATTATTCAGTATTGAGTTTGTGCTCCATAAATCTATACCAATATTATAAAGAGGTAAAATTTGTTTGTTTGTTAGTTTGTATGTAGGGCGTAATCACCGGAACTACCAGTCGTGTTTGAAAAAATATTTTCGCATTCTTGAGGGAGGTTATAGGCTCGCGGACAAAGTCGCGGGCAGAAAAGCTTCTGCCTTTACACTATAATATAGGAAAATCCTTTACAATGCAAGTACCTACTCGAAAAGAGCGTTATCCAAGCAGCCAAACTGGGCGGAAAGTGTCACTTTTTTTACTAGAAGTTTTTACTTTTCTGTTATTTTTTTTTATTTTTAACTCCGTCGTCAGCCCCGACGCAAAGAGATTTTATTATTTGAGAAAAGTTTTACAAATTAGATGATGATGATGACGACGATGGCGTCAGTGGCGATGACAATGGGACAATGGTCAAAGTCAAAGTCATGACGATGGCGATGATGATGATGAAGAATATTGTCTATATTATTTATGTACGCCAGGCAAGATGTCAGATGTTACACATCAGGTGCGACTACTGTAAGGTTCGCTCGTTTTTTTATTATTTCCTCGCACAATCATTAGTAAAACGTTGGACTTATGATACACGTGCGTAAGATGATTTCCGACTCGTGTCGATTTATACACTCGTCGGAAATCACCTACACTCCGCACTTGTAGCATAAATAACTATTTTGAACACCTTGCTTAAATAATATGATTAAAATGAATGTTTTCAGGGTTCATGTATGTAGGTATGTATGTAAGTGAGTTTCTTTGTTCCACGATAACTTTTAAATACCTGAACAGATTTGGATGTATGGGGTATCGTCAGAATCCGTATATCATCCCGAGTGACATAGGCTATATTTTTATTGAAAAACAATATTTATAGTAAGGCTCCATATTCAAATGGAGAACAAAAATACTTCGTATATTACAATATGGGTATCTTATTGAAGGCCTTGCTTGATGAGCACATTCCAAAACTATATAATTTATGCCAATAAATGCATGTATACATGCAAAACAAATAAGTATTTCATTTCCACGCCATCCACGCCTCACCGTTAGAGCATAAAACCATCGTTAGTGCTTAAAAAGATATTAAAGCCACTTAGCATGTTTTAAAATAAAACTTGTCACTAAAATGTATAAAATAAAAAATAATAATTAAAAAAAAAAAATACAACTGCCCTGCCAAAAAACGAACCAAAAAGTAAACAAGTTTTACTAGTTAATCTGTATATACAAAGCGAAAGGTCATTCGTTTACTCGCTGACTAAACAGATAAATAAAAACAGTCCCCCGACAGTAATGACAATTTTATTTATTTGTTTAGACAGTGAGTAAATTAATGACCTTTCGCTTTGTATATACAGATTAACTAATACAACTTGTTTACTTTTTGGTTCGTTTTTTGGCAGGGCAGTTGTGTTTTTAATTTGTTTTAATTATTAATTATCCGGGATAAAATGTATCCTATGTCCCAACCCATGTGCCAAATTTCAACCAAATCCGTGCCAAGAAATTATAGCGTGAAAGGGTAACAACAAAAAAAACTCACTGTCGCATTTATAATATCAGTTATGATAATATCATAATGAATGCGGTCAATTGGGTAGTTGCCTAGGTAAAAAAAAAGAAATTCTATTTAGTCCGTCTTTCAGATAATAAAAAAATACTAGACACGTATTTTTTGCTTTATCATATTAATAAAAAATAACTCAGAAAACACAGTGGGGGCTCGTTACGTCACAACGTCGTATAAAATCTAGCAAGGCGTAACGTCATGCCACATTTTAACCTAATGTATCGCCGTTATCTTTTGATTACGTCAAAAAAGAAAAAATACGGGTTCAATATTTTTTTTAAATCTAAAAGACGGACAAAAATATTTTTTTTGGACACAGGCCTATAATTGAACGTATTCATGATGATTACCTACCGCAACATTTAACTAAGTTATTAAATGATGGTCAGTTACGAAAGAGTCAGATATCAAATAAACCTCAAATCAGAACTTGAGTAATTATAAAACAGGTAATTATAACATTTCGAACTCATGAACCAAAATTACTTTATAAATAACTAGCTTCTACATATCTTTCTAAATTATAGCCTGTTACTCCGTGATAATATAACATTCTACTGGTGAAATAATTTTTAAAATTGGTTCAGTAGTTTTTGAGTTTATTTATTACAAACAAACAAATTTTACCTCTTTATTATTTACTAGCGGACGTCACGCGGTTTCACCCGCGTAGTTTCCGTTCCCGTAAGAGTACGGGGATAAAATATAGCCTATGTTACTCGCTGATAATGTAGCTATCCATTGCTGAAATAATTTTTCAAATCGGTCCAGTTTTTAAGTTTATTCGTTACATACCAAAAATACAAATCTTTCCTCTTTATAATATTAGTATAGATACATTTAATTATATCATACTATTATTATTTTAAACTAGCTGACCCCGACAGACGTTGTCCTGTCCAAATTCCAATATTTCATACAAAAATCTCATAGAAAATTAAACCGACGTAAAAAAAACTGAAAAGCGAAAAATAAAAAAATGCCTTTTAGTTGTAACTAAGCTCCTGAACGAATTAAGCCCCGGTGTCAAACAATGTTTGACACTTGGAACATGCCGTCAAGCCCCGGTGTCAAACAATGTTTGACACCCCGACAAACATTGTTGGACACCGGGATTTTATCTTTTTCTAATATAAAATAATGTCTAATGTCCTCTGTGGCTTTTTTATTCTATGGTCGGATAGATATGCTAGTCAACAAAACCATTTCATTTTAAAATACCTGGAACGCAACATTTTAAAAAAATATTGAAAGTGACGTTCGGGGACGAAAAAATGTCAGTCTACGAATCGCTCCGGCCTTGAAGGTTATTACCGTAATATTTCATTTTTATTGTGGTTTTTGTGTGTAAATCGACGGGAAGTGGTGTTATTTTCATTTTTAAGTAAATATTACGTCGTTGTAGATAATATTTGCAGTAAATAACATCATGTTATACCTATTTTGACCCAAACTAAAAGTGTAAACAAACATGTGAATGAAAAAGTGACCGTGCTGTGATTTTGTGGTATTTTGGTGTGTAATCGTTGGTATTTGATGGGTAAGTCGCCTTTTTTAATGATTACATTAGATTTTTAATAATGTTAGGCACTTTTTTTGCCTAAATACGGCAAAAAAATATTTTTTTGGAACGAAGAAAGTTACGTAAACACTAGAAATTCTAGATCTTAAAAATTATAGATTTTTAGTATTTTTTATTTTCAACGTTTGTCTCTAAAAACGCTTTTGTTAGATAACATAACTATCCATAATGTACCCTGCAAAATTTCGTGTGAATTGGTTAGCTAGTTTTATCAGAAATCGTAAAATTAGTGGACAATAGACTCGCGAACAAAAACGCGTAATAAATCTTAGTAAACATTTCACACGAAAGTTATAAATATTTATGTTGGGTTCCTTATCTATCCGAGAACCGAAAATAATAGGCTTTATCGTTCGACGGCTTCTAGGAAACTTGAGTATTTTGTTTATCTGAAGGTGAGTCATAAATCTTTTGCGTCGTGGGTGGTCGCGGGGCTTGACAGGAATAACTCATCTGTCAAAAAATACCTGAGAGGTTAACTAACAAATTTATAGTTGGCGCCAAACAAACAAATTAATTACTTAATAAAGCGTAAAATGGTAGCTAGATGGATCTTTGTTGAATGTGTGTTTGGCGCCGCCTCAAAATTTGTTACTTAAATTCGTTCAAATCGGACTACTCAGTAAAAAATTATGCGTAGTCGTACATAAAAAAAATATATATCGTCACTGGAAAGGCAAAATTACTTAACCGCCATATAAATAATATGGCGGTTAAATAATTTTGCCTTTCCAGTGACGATATAAACCTACATGTCGACTTGAGAACCTACTCCTTTTTTTTTAAATGCACCTGATTCGGACTAATACGAACATTTTAAAACAAAAAAATCCAAATTGGTCCAGCCGTTCTGAAGTTATGCGCGTACCAATGAACATCATTTCAATTTTATTATGTAGAGAAGAAGTGTAAGTATGTGGGTCACACACGCAATTTTTTTTAAACCCTCTTTGGAACAATATAACGTAAAAGATAGTGTCACGTCGACCACTGTTCAGGATCTGGGTGACATAGGACAGGCGTGCACAAAGGTTTGTTGTATATAATAGGTATTATAACAGCCGTAAATTCTGCGGAGCTTTGAATAGGGTATCGTGCTAAGTTTCACGAGATATCGATTTTCGACTGCGATTCGTTCGCCCACGGCTCCTCACAGGGAATTCTCTACTAGTACACATTGTGAGATAAATGTTCTTAAATGTTAAGTAAGCTTAGAATTTTATAACATATTATTAGTAATGTGTTACTTTTTTTAAAGATGAACACATATTAATTGGTAAGTTTAACTATAAGTATTTAAGAGTATATAATACCTCAAATTGCTTAGCATGGTCCTCCGTTATATCGAAAAAATACTGCAGAATTAATAATGAAATAAATAAATGTTAAAGTTGAGGATTAATGTTAAGTACTTTGTTTAACGAAAACAAAATTCCATAAAATTTCTCAATAGAAAGAAAATCCAAAGTTACCTCCAAACCGAACCATACACCGCTGGTATTAAAAAAAATACTTCAAATTAGATCATGAAACTTTGCATAATAGCTGAACTAACTATACCTACAGCAGATACTATGTTTAAAAAAAAATATTATCATTATTTCGCCGTAAAAATAAATTACCTAAACTACTGGCGCCTTGGAGCCTTCTCTCTTCCACTCAGTCTCGCTCTCACTCAGTTCGCGAGCGAGATAAGGAGTGAATTTGAGCTGAGGTATTATGGACTCTTAAAAAGTAAACGATAAACGTATAATCTACAGTTTAAGTGATAACGTAAGGTACCGAGTTCTTGTTGGAATAGTGGGCCCTTTGGCAGCTCGTAGCAGATGATCTCAAAGGAGGAAGTCACAGTGCCTCCTCGGTGTTTGCTCGTCTACTTTATGACGGCATAAAGATGTGGTCGGTTAATTTAAAGGTCAATGTTCTGCTGTGCTCCAACCATTTTATGTAAGACCCCATAAAACTTTTCATGTTCCTGTTTATACCTAAGCGAAACCAACGCTAAGGTATGCAAAAAATCATTTAAAAATATTTTTCACTAGGATCTACACAAACTAGCTTGAATAAAAAATCAGCCTGTATTAAGCCTAATTTACAAGGTTTGATTTAATTGCCTGTGGCATACCACTTTTATTGTTGCTTCACAACAATAAAAGTTGCACCGTCTGACGATGCAAGCCGTTTGCCTCAAGTTTATTGTATGCCACAGGCAAGAAACTTGCAACGTGTAAATGAGGCTAGAGTAATTCGTGCGGAAATCTAGGAAATTCAAAAGATCAGAAGCCACGTGAAAATTTCTAGGAAAGTAAAGATAATATAATTGCATAGATTTTACGTACAATAAATAAGATGTGATGAGTAGGAATATGATGATAAATGTGATGTATTATCTTTCTTATTTCAGTGTCTTTTTAACCGACATCAAAAAGGAGGAGGTTCCCAATCCAACAGTGTTTTTTTTTTAACGCGATTACTCCGCCGATTATGAATTGATTTTGATGATTCTTTTTTGTTTGGTACGTCATACTTCTGAGGTCCCATATAAATTTTATTAACTTTGCTTGGGTAGTATTTGTGTCAGCTTCAATAATACGTATTTTTCCCACTTCGTCGTATATCGATGATGTTATAATAAGTTCCTGTCACTGTTATTTACAAAGCAGGTAGTGGTATGCAAATATTACAAAAAAAAAAAAAACAATATGTAGTGAAAATCGTTTTACAAAAAAAATAAAACAACCGACTTCTAAAAAAATACCACTAGGTGAAATAAACTTTAATTTTGGAAGTTTAGTTTTAAAAATTAAATATATTTGATCATGCGTTTCTTAAGCGCCGCCGTGCTGTCTTTGTTCATCGGACTCATCGGAGCTTCTATTCCAGAGACAACTAGATTTTGTCCAACTCCTCAGTTTTATTTCTCGTGAATATCAAACAAAGTCAGCAATGCTTTTTGTATTTCATCGTTTTTGTTATGAACTGGACTCCTGCAGCTACTTACTAAATGTTCCATTGGAGCCCTGCCCCCGTCGGTGAAGATAACATTTCAAGGCACACATGGATGTTAGGACCATTTAGCTTAAAAAACTAGCTGACTATAATCAACATTCATTGTGATCCTTTCGATTCCATTTCTACTGATTTATTTACACAGTTAACGATGTTTGTCTACAGCCCTTTAATGAAGCAAGTTAATGCTTTTGGATTGTTGACTTTGTTTGTGCCGACTGATTGCGTTAGACTGAGATGAGATTAGTGTCAAATTAGTGTTTCTGTAATTTTTAGAAAAGTAAAGTAAATCGTTTATTAAGAGGTATCGTTGGTCCCAAAATAGGCACAGCCTGTATCTTGGGCACCATTAGTACAACAATTTGGTAATTTTTAAATAAAATAAAATTTGAAATTGGCTAGAGTTAATTAGCCTCATCGAGACTATAAAAGTGATTGATGGAAAACTAAAATCAAATATTATACTAAAATTAAAATACAAAAGAGGTATAATTTCGGTTTATGCTGCTGTTCTGTATTATGCGAGTGTGTGTGTTTATATATTTGTGTGTGAGTGAGGATACGGGTGTTTGTGTCGGTGCAATGTGAGTTGATTTTATTTGGTTATGCTTAGGATTATTTCAGTAGAGGTGTATGATTGTTCCAAGAGCCATGTTTTAAATGTATGTTTCATTCGGGTGTAAGAGGAGTTATGAATCTTAAGAACATATTTGGTTGTACTCTTGATGTCCGTTGTAACGACCATGTGCGTCAAGTGTGACGTAGGCATGAGCAGTTATTACCAGCACATGTTCTTTAAAACGTTGGTCAGACAATCGAATAATACATACGTGCCTTTTGTAATTTATGTATGAGCGCCTGCTTTTACACACGAATCCTAACAAAGCAAATGTCAAATTAATACATTCTGTTGTTGGTATGCAGTTGTTGCTGGTACTAAATAATAGTGATGTTAGGAGTTAGGCTAAAATCTACTTATGTATACTCGCATTTGAAATAAGATTAGACATTTAAACAAACCTTTTTTACAGTCTGTTCAACCGATTTTGACTTCTATAGCGTAGGCATAAGAATGACATTCAAAGCAAAAAGTTGTTAGAATACCAACTGTTTACTGCAGCTGCCATTTGTCATGCTTACGCAATAGAAGTCAAAATCGGTTGAACGGACTGTAAAAAAGGTTTGTTTAAATATCTAATCTTATTTCAAATAGAGTATAGATAGGTAGGTACTGCAAATAGTGCAAGAGTTAACCTTAAAAGGTTGGATGAGCCAGTTAGTAAAGTACTTACTCCATAATTAATATTTTCTCACGAAGCTTGAGGTTTTAGGATTCGTATTTATGTAAGTTGATACTGTAGAGGTTTTAATCGGAATGGCTCTCTCAACCAACATTCGAATATTTAAGAATTCAATGGTATATTCAGAAATATATTTACTTATAATAGAAATAAACAGAGATCCTGGAACTTTTTCTGTAGGTACTTATTTGCTATTTCTTCTCTCCTTACTCAGTTTCTACTTTTTACCAACTTCCCTTTCATAGCTAATAGTTATAAGACATCTGATACCCTGGGTGTCATTTAAATTGGCATTGCATTCATTTGTGGCTCCACAGAATTTACCGTCGAAATTCTCTTGTGAGTTTGAATTTGGCATGAGAATTAGGACAAGCGGTTCAATAATTGAGCTTGAGGAATAATCTGCTATGAACCTAGGTAGGCAGTAGGTACATACAGGTCTTGTGGTTATAGTGCATCTCTATTGAGTGGCATCCAGTGGAACGTAAGACAAGTACCAAATTAACGTTGGCACGGACGTAATTAAATCGCGGCGATTTTTTTTCGTTCACTGAATTTTAAACGCTCTGCTGAGCGCCGAGACTTGAAAATCCAACAGTGTGTTTTTTCAACGCACTGGGACGAAAGTGCGTCCCAGCGTGTTGGGATTCTCAACGTTCGGCTTAACACCGAGAGTTGAAAATCCAGTGCGCGATAAAATCCCGCCGCGATTTTATTACGTCCGTGCGAACGTCGGCTAACAGGATCTCGTAGTAATGTTGAAGGCTATTAGTGCAAAAAATGTGCTAATTAGGTACTAATGGATTAATAAGGCCTATGTCCAGTGATGGACGTCTTTCGGTTGAAATGATGTCGATGATGACCTATGGATTATGTTTGCAGCTAGCAGCAGTGGCAGTGGCTAGCACTACACAACGCAGGGTCATTAGGTAGAATTCAAAATAATAAAATCAAGGCAGGATAAATTTTGTAATGGAGTTTTGTACTACTATGTATTACAAATGTACATAGATAGCTTATGGTTGGCCTATTTCATCAATGTAAAATAAACACCCACAAGAATATATGGCATTAATTCAAAAATTACTGACTCCGAGTGATGAGTGAGCTGGGCGGATCGATATTCAATGACGGCACCTATTATGTCGCACAAATAATTCTACGGATAGAAATATACATACGTATATAGGTATAGATATGAATCAAGTGTGTTCGACAGCGTTGAACGCGGGATAAAGCTTAGTTACAGCTACGGGGAGTTTCATAATGTTTGTGGGTTTATTACGTGCAATCAGGTAATTTCGTTTGCCGCCGCCAGCCACGTTACCCCTAAGCTCGCATAGGTAGTGGCTTCAACGAAGCGCGACGTTGTTTTATATATAACAAAGTCAACTTAAACGACCCAAGTTTATAATTAAAGCCCAAGGCCATCCTCAGTCGATAAGTCAGCGATTTCCAAGGGGTAAACGTGTCTTACAACTTAACGTAAATACGTATTTAAGGCGCATATTTATGACTATGTTACGGCGGAGGCGTTGCGAACTCGTTTGGAGAAAAATACAGGTTGCCGTTTCCTGATTTGTAGATAAAGTAATTTAGCGCTTAAAACTGGGGTGGCGAGACTATATAGGCAGATAATCTTTTAGCCAGAGCGATAACGAGTCTTGAAGTCGTCTTTAGTGAGAATTGTATCCTAAAGGAACGTAGCTGTGATGAAGTGCCTAAATAATTTATGCTAAGAGAGTAAAGACCCAGACGCGGAGCACTCTAACCTACATCGCATGCTTCAAGATCAAAATTTTCCAACTTTCTCACCACGAAGAAGAAAACCAGTTTATAACTCGACTGTTCTTAAAAATTCATACGGATTTCAGTATTGTTAGTGTGACCTTCAACTTTCAGCGAACAACATTGCTATGGCAAGGAGTAAGACAAATAGAAACTCACGAACAAAGTTAAATTAATGCATTTTGTTTAGGGTCCACGCCCAAATTACGGCGGGGGCACCGAGACCGACTTTAATATGACAAACATGTTCTATTCATAAGGATTGCGTACGGTTGGCTTATACTAGGGTTATATGAAAACTGGAACAATTCGCTTCCCTTTCTTTTTACTCAGACATAAAGCGCAACAAATGTTTGTTTGGAGCAGTGCGCTACCGAAGATTCACAATACTCGACATGAAAACAAAGCGTCGGGTTTAAAAGGTAAAGTAAATACATATGCGTATTGTAAAATTCATGTCAACACCCAGTTATATACTCGCACAGTTGGAATCAAGTTTAGTGAAAAGCAAGTGTGGGTTTAACCTCTCGTAGGTATGTCGTAATTACAGAAACAATTAAAAAACCATTGTGTCTCGCGTGGATCCACGTTATACGAATGGTTAAGGGATCCGTTTCATTTGTTATATCGATTTTCAGATTTTTACACAGGTTCTGTCTGCCGTAAGCTTCAGTAACAGGATCTGACTAATACTAATCCTTCGGTGGCAGTCTATTCGTACAACTGTCACAAGCTTTTATCTCGATACCTACTACATCTGCAACATTTACATCTTCAGTATCTACTCATCCATCTACTACACACATAATATTGAATTAATGATGGCATGAATATGAATAACTAACTTTTGCCCGCGGCTTCGCCACGTGGATGTCGGAAAATACCCATCTGCTAAATTCCTTCTCTATTCAGCCCAATGAAGTATTGGAATAATTCAACTGTTGCGTAGTGGTATATTGTGTTAATTTAAATAATATTAAGTACCTCAATAAAAAGTTATTTCATCATACAAAGGTATATTGCGTTCTATCTTCTCTCAGGTTCATTTCCTACGAAGTGTATGGGAAGTTTTTTGCAATTACTGACTTCTCTCGTACTCAAACCTCAGTTGGCCCGATATATGTAGTTTTTTGACCCTAGTAATAAGAAATAGGATCGACTGGCATCAAAAAAGTTTTTGTGAAAATTGCCCATTTTCTTGGTGACTGTACAATTTTTCCAACATCTGTGAATGCAGATCAAAATGTTTCAAAAAGTTAAGGACAGTCTCCTAAGACCGTTTTCTTGTAGCGACAATAAATAAATAAAATAAATAAACAACGGTTATCTGTGAATGCAGATCAAAATGTTTCAAAAAGTTAAGGACAGTCTCCTAAGACCATTTTCTTGTAGCGACAATAAATAAATAAAATAAATAAATAAATAAACAACGGTTAAGGTACCTGCCCTTATTGCCCCATCTCAAAATTCAAACTATAATGTTATGATTGACTGTTTAGCTCCATAAAGGGATAGCGTGATGATAATCTTTTAAAAGGTTAAATCCATAACTATCTGCAATATTCTAACCTTTTGGCTAGTATTTTTACAATTTGCGGTACCTAAACTATAATTATAAGCATACCTACGAAAATAATACAATATTGCTCATCCTCCCATAGCAAAAAGCGTGAAAATAATTTTTGAAAAATCTATTGTGACGTATCCGTTTTTTGACTTATGGATTATTTATATTTTCAAGTTAATCAAGCCACACAGTAAAATCCTCCACTGTAAATACCCCGTTTCACCCCGTTAGGGATACATTGTCAAAAAACCCTGATGTAAGTTTTTAATTATAAATACTGAGTTTCGAGTAAATCAGACCGCTCGTTAAAATTCTTCCATACAAACTTTGACACCCCCCAATCCTCCTTTAGGGGGTAGATTAGAAAAAGTATTTGTGCCAAATTTATTAACTCAGGACTAAAAATCCGTTCTTCTATAAACTACCTACCTGCCAAATTTTATCTTTATACGTCAAGCGGTTTTCGATATTTCGTGATGAGTGAGTGAGTGACCTTTCGCTTTTATATATTTAGATTTATCAGATAGATTAGATAGATAATAATATCTAAGAGCGTCTCCCACGAAGCGTGGGTATTTTGACAAGCGTTATAGACGTAATCTTTCTTTCAGAGGAGTGTACTTCTACGCGCGTAGGCCGCTGCTACGAGGCGTAGCAGTCGGCAATAAGCTTCAGCAAGCAGATTTTTGCCATGCCGTACGGTAAAGTCCCGCTTAGTTCCACAAACGGTAACTGTGTGTCCGTATTTGTGCGGACATACTAACTATACTTCCGTAGAAATACAACATAATCGTAACATCAAGTTTTCATGCGTAGAACGCGGTTTTAAAGCTAAATCGTGTTCGACAAAATAACAAGGGGAAGAGCTTATACATACAAAATTTTCAGCTTGTTAATTTATAATTATTTTTATTACCAAATTTTTTACAGTAACATTTTAAACAATCGTGTTCACGACAGCTGTTTACGCAGGCCACTTAAATAGTGACACACGTTTTATAAGTTAAAAGCATGCGAGGGAAATACTTCACCTGCGCTGCGTAGTTTTACGGAAAATCAGAGTTCTACATTTATCGCAATTTGATACATTTTGTATCGAGTGAAGTAAATGGGATATTAAAAACTGAAGCCGGATTTATATTACTGTGTTGTGTCGTGTCGTGACGCCTTCTGACGCAGTGTTAGCCAATCAAAACTCGTTGTGATTTGACGTAATCCCGAACAGATTCGTTGGATTGGTGTATTCCGCGTAATAACGCAGCACGACACAGTAAATAAGCTTAAACAGCCAACCCATCGTCACAAGTCGATAGTAACTAGGAAGTAATTGGGGTAAAACCGCGAAGGAAAAAACTAACAAAGGGGAGCCTTAGAGGAGCACAATAACTTTGATAAAAACTACGACAAGCAAGTCAAATACACTTTAGTTAGTCCAATTAGGAGAAAACAAACATTTTTCAATATAATTGGCTATTGTTATAAACATGATTTTATATCCTTCATAAGCAAAAGTGTTTTTACTACTATTTCATAGCTGAAAGAACTCAGGTGTAGGACATAATTATTTTCTTCAATTTAGGCGCAATTCGTTTACGAATAATCTTTTTTGTTTGCAGTATTTACTCTTATGTATAACTCAAACATTCAGGCACTAATAAAAGGATGGCACAGATCAATTGTAAATGAATTTACATTGAACCTTTCAATAAAAATGTATAATAATATCAAACTATACATTATGATTTCCAGAAACTAATTAATTGGGCGAGAGACGCTTATTCTGACAACTAAGTAGGTATGTTGAACCAAAGGGAGAGAATTTAACACCAAGCGCCAATCTAAATTACTCGCTCATTACATACATTTTCATACAAATTTCCGAACGACGAACGCGATGTATTGTTACGTATCAAAGCTACCATATGAAAGACCACCACCACCATACCTACCTTCATGTTTGAAAAATTCGTCTGCTCGACAACGTAGACAACGCAATGAATTTTGTCGAATTGTCAAAATGAAAGGCATTGCAAATGTTAGTGTGTTATGCGGGCGCCAGACACAGGCACATATTTGACTTGAACACATGTTTGCTTTACCTGCGAGACATACTTTGCAGCACGTTCGCTTCACAGTTCTCAAACAGACAACAAACAGGATAGACGACGATTTTTGGACGCGGTAATACCTTTAATATTGAAGTGTAGGTATGTTATTATTTATAACATGACTGTGCAAAAAATTTACTAAAAAGTCCGAGAAGCCGCGAGTGGATGTGTGTAATGTATCGTAACAGAACAAGGTAGGTACTTATTTAATTAATGAATTTATCTATGTTTTTATTGATAAAATAATAATAAATTATATAATAAAAGAACTCAATAAATTCCAGGACACTCGTTGCTCCAGTCCATCTTGCGACTGAACAAAGCAACCGTTTCCGCTCAATGATTTACGAGCAACTGGACTTTGTGCAAGTGTAGCAGGCTACGCACACATTTGAATTAAACGCTTTGATGTGCGCTCTAAAAACCGACACCGAATGGCAAAGTCGAAAATGTGATCAAACTTTTAACAAATACACAAATACCTCTGCCTCACAAGAGTTCAAACAAGTGTTCAAATGAGTGTTCACCGGGCTTTACGTAGGTAATTACCCCGCAGAACTACAATAGAGCATCATTCAATACATACAAAAGAAATTCCAATAATTCTGGATTTGTGCTGTCTATTGTATTGTGCCCACCGCATGCAGTTCATAGGAATTCTCGAACAATGTGGGAAAATTGTGATACCCACCTAGGTATTTATGTTGTTCACACCGCTTGTTTTTCTATCGGCCAATATCTATTCATTCGGTATATTAAAAATTGATAATTACAGTACGTATGTGTCATATACAGGGATACTGGGTAGCAGGGAGGGACATCGACGCGAAAACTGTTTCGATGGATTTTTCGTCGGTTATAAAAATATAGCTGCAGCCATACAGCAGATATTTTTTTATAACCGACGAAAATTTTCAACGCGGGAGGGTTCAGAATCATTTACTGAATCCATGGTAACAGTTTATAGGTAGGTACCATACCGGTACCCCGGCAACCCCATATAGGTACTGTTTTGCTTTGTTGCTGGTTTTTCTAGGTAATCACAATATCTATTGACTGTATTGTAGTGCGTGTGAGGGGCTCGTGGCTAAATAAGAACAGCCCCACTATTTGATCGAAGGCTCATTTTGTAGAAGTTTGACAGTCCGGATAGTCGGAAGCTCGAAAGCCTGACAACCAGTCTAACTCAGGGGTATCGTATTGTTACCCAGTAACAGGGTTGTGGAGGTTAGATAGGCAGTCGCTCCATGTAAAATACTGGTATAACTGGTTAGACTGGAAGCCGACCCCAACTTACTTGGGAAAAGGCTAGGCAGATGATGATGTTATTGTACCATCGAAGAAACCCATACCTATACACCGTAAGGACTATTTCTGCTTGCAGCGCTCGGCCACTATAGTAACGATTACCTACGAAAAAAAAGGGTCGCGTGCACGGGATTTTGTTTTCAAATTGCTTAGTTATAGGTTTCTTCGATGGTACATACATAAAATCACGCCTTCTTCCCATGGGGATAGGCAGATACTACAGAACGCTGCCTGCTACGATCCTTACATAGTCCTTTTGCCTCGTTTACGTTCACACATCTGGTCATACACGCACGCCGGTTGCGAGTACTACACACCTGACGTATTTTAGTGTGTTAATATACCTACAGCTTGCAGCATACCCAAGTACATTTATGTACCTGACAGACAGGTAAAATAATCACGTGTTTTTTTTAAAGTGAAAACTTCTTTAGGCCCGTTGGGCATTTTTGAGATGGGAAAAAGCAATTGGAACTCGCGACACCGTTACCAACACCTCATTTTTGTAAACGCGATTATGCTCTTTATTTATATTACGTTACGGATCAATGTTCTATGCAAGTATATTTACTTTAAAGGCTTTGGAAGTTTTTTTTTTTTGTAATCGCGATTGTGCTCTTTATTTAGATAACTAATAGATAAGGTTACGGACCAATGTTCTATACAACAGGGGCGAAATGTCCATATAAGCCGATTCCTACCGGCTTCCCTTTGTAAATTCGGAACACAACCACAAATTGTCTTAATAACCCAACAACAAAACACTGCGCTAAAATAACTCGTAGGCGCGTCCGGCTTATGCTAAATTCAATTTCTTACAAAAAATAGTCATCATGACGTCACTTCGGTCACGTGATACCGCGGTTTCTATGAGCCGGGTAAGCCGGTCTGTAACGAGTTATTGTAGGCACATAGTAGCAGAAACGTGCGCGCGGGAGCGAGAAGGAATTATTGCTATTGCACCACCTCTTTCTGGCACACGCATTTGATTCGGTAGTTTTCGTTGAATTTCGTAATACGTTCGGCTAGGAGTTCGGAGTTCGTAAACATTTCATTATTCGTATGACAATGTGTGGTTGCTTTTTGACGTAATCGCATTAGAACCATATTAATTTGCATTTTGTTCGCTCAGTATTAATTGAATTCATTAGTTTATCATTACTAGTAGTATTAACCGCTCGAGGCCCGCGGGCGGTCCGCGCCGTGACAGATTTACGACCGCACTTAAATAAACAATTACTCGGGTTTCATTATAACGTCTCAAGTAGTATTGTTTATGTTTTTTGCTACTCGAATAGATTAGGAATACGTTTCAAATGGTTGCAGTCTTTGTAAACAACGTTCACTTATCTTTATTACCCGCTTTTGTTATTGTTTCTTTTGTTCTTTGTGATAACGATTTCTGATAAAACTACCGTACCAATTCACACGAAATTTTGCAGGGTACATTATGGATAGATAAGTTATCTAACAAAAGCGTTTTTAGAGACAAACATTCAAAACAAAAAATTCAAAAAATCTAGATTTTAGATAATCTAGATTTTCTAATGCTTACGTAACTTTCTCCGTCCCAAAAAAATATTTTTTTGTATTATTTTGTTCTAAATGTTGTCTAATACGATGATACATGTAATATAGAAAAGAAATAAAACACTTACGGATCAGATCCATACAGAAAAACCACAAAATATCACAACTTTCACATTGACGGGAACTTTCTCTTATCTGTTTGTTTACACTTTTTTGGTTGGGTCAAAATAGGTATAACATGATGTTATTTATATCTAAAACGATGTAATATTGACTTCAAAATGAAAATATCACCACTTTCCGACGATTTACACACAAAAACCATTAAAAAACGAATTATTACAGCGAACGGGAGTGACATTTGACTGACATTTTACCGCGCGGGAACGTGATTTTCAACATTTTTTTAAAATGTTGCCTATTAATATTTTTGCTTTTAGTCGATTTATTTGACGAGAATATCTATCCGACCATAGACACAAAAATTCACAGACAATAATAGCCATTACAGCGAATACAAATAGAGTTGTAAGCCGCGTGGGTACTTGGACGCACCGGTGCGTCCGCGGTCCTTTAGCGGTTAATATTTGTTTGTAGTTATAGGACAGTGATTAACATAGTGTTTTGAGTTTATTGGATGTGAAAGTAAAGTACGTTGTAATTAGGTATTGGGGTGAGTAGATAGTTTAATAAGCTGAAATTACTTATTTAGAGTAGATTTGAAAACTAATTAGTACGATCTTATTAGGATGGCGGCATTTATAGTTTTAGAATGTCGTTTGATAGATTACTTTGTGAAGAAACATGCTTTTCAAGGTTAAGTTTTGAAAATACGTGCTCGCCCAGATGTGACTATAAATTACAAACGCCGCGATGGTTCGTTCAAATATTTTAATGTTTCCCTTTACGATAAATATCAATGACTGACTGGCAGTCGTAAATTTAATAAAATGTATTGTTCCCGCGTTTACTTTTCTTAGATTGTAGTTGTTTATAGAATATAGGGTTTTTAAAACATATTCGTAGCTGTTTTATGAGTTCGGGATTGGTAGGAATAGAATTATTTTCACTAATTAGCATGAAGCTCAAAACGATTTTTTTTTTTTTTGCTTCTCCGGCTCCCTCCTCATTAACGGCAGCCTTTGCTAGGTACTGCTATACAAGTATTTTTCTTACCTTGTTCAAGTTTTCACTACTGTCGGCACTCCCGGAGTGCCACTGTTTTTTTTTTCAAGTTTCAACCCACACAAACTCTAATTCTGCAATAGCTGGCGACTGGCGAGGGAGGGCGAACCGGATAACACAGCACGTGTTTTTTTTTTATACTATCGCTAATTCTATAGCTGGCAAGGGGGACTTCTTTGGCCGAACCAAAGAACAGTATTATGTAGTGAGTCGCTGAAAAGAAACTGTCCCAAATACGGACTTACCTTTTCCGTCGAGTTGTTACTACGCCGCCATTCATCATACTGAATTACACCGTAGACATGGGTACGTACCTGCAACAAAAAAAAAAAACAGATTAAGGATCTGTCAAAATTCAGACTTCTGTAACTTCGTTGGTGTAGTGGTCGCAAGCGCTAATGCTGAGCACGAGGTTCTGGGTTCGATTCCCAGGTCAGGCAAAGTTACGGAGGTCTGCCCGGCTTGGGCGGAGCACCGCCGTGTCCTCGTGGAAGCGATTGGCGGCAGTGATCTCTCGCGTCCGGCCCTAGTCCAGGCCAAGGTACGGAGCGAGAGAGCATGGAAAGCAGTCACCTCCTTCTGCGAAACAGTAATGCTCGCGAAGGAGGAGGCAGAACGCGTGAGGGAGAGGCAAATTTCGCGCCCTCACGCCCCTCGCCGCCGCAGGAGACGCCCTGGGCATCGGGAATCCCAGGCCGATTCCCGGCCACCGTAGGCGCGGGCTTGCAGACGGTGAGCAATGCGACGGCGCGTTGTATTCCACGCGCGCCTCAAAGAGATATCAGCACAACGGACGGGGTCTGCTAGGGCCGATGCCAGCCGGGGTGGCAGGAAAGTCCGAAATGGATATCATGGCCCCTGGCAACATACAGGTAACTGAAGGAACACGGCTGGTTTTTAGTCAGTTAAAGTCTGAGTCCCTCCCACTCCGCCCAGAGCGGGAGAAGGTATTTCATAATTTACCACACAAAAAAAAAGGTCGGGCAAAGTGCTATTGGGTTTTTCCATCAGGAATTTCTCAGTAGCAGCCCGGAGTCTGGATTTGTGCCCGGCTTATGGCAATAGAATCGCCCCCTGTTATATGGGACTTAAACATAACTGGCAAAATGTAGGTGAACTGTAGGTACACCCACACCTAGTAACCCTTTGGGGATTACAAGCGTGATTGTTATGTATGTCCACGGTGTATGTTAGTTACATCACATCGATGAAAACTCATAGCCCAATTAGACGATAGTAAAATTAATTTCGAATAGTTGTGATGATAGTAAGTGAACCGCTCCCAACAGTACGACATCGATGCATGTTAGATATGCATTTTAAGCAGTTCTGGTGAAAGCTGAAACTTGATAATGTTGGACGAGGAACTTCGCAAATTGGAAATCTATTGCTATTGGAAATAGCTCTGGAATACCTATTCAATTCAACAAGCACAACAAGCCCAATTTTCATTATGAATGAAAGAGACCGATGTATTTGGAGCACCTTCTGAATACCTTAGTGTAGGTACAGTTAGGAAAGTTAGTTGTGAAGCAAATTGACAACATACGTCAATTTGTCGTGTTTATAGCCATTTCATACAACTGCTAAAGAATGACAGTTGTAAATTCGAATATACAGACAATTTAATTTGGCAGTCAATTTGCTTAGCGATTAATATCCCTGACTTTACAGATTGGAGGTCAAAAGAATCATTTCTCAAGTTGCAGGTTTGATAAACAACAACTTTAAAGGTCACAATCACAGGATCATAATTATATTCTGTGCAATGGGCAGGGCACCAGTGTCCCAAAGGAAGTTAACTGCCTATTTAAAACGAACACTTAAGTACTTACTTTTCAGGAAAAATACTTAATCGAATTAGTGGGTTATACTGTAGGGAAAACACCTTAATTAATTCCCATTCTTCATTTTCTTTTATCTTTTTACAGCATCGATTTCAATTAGTACCTGTTTTAAGTATCTTGCTTCTTTCTATAAGCGAGTTTCGTAATTAAACGCAAGAAAAAACTGTTGAAATCCAAACATATGCCCGGCCCGGCTTCGCACGGGTAGCATTAAGGAGTTATCTACGGCGCACCTACCTACCTACCCTACACTACCTACATACCTACCTACCTACTCACCTACATACCTACCTAGATAGGTACCTACCTATCTCTCTATCGGCTTTTTTGATATCAAAAAAGCCGATCCAAACAAAATGTATGAGAACGTGAATTTTCTTCAGAATCTTTTTTTTTGTGAATTTTTCAATTTTTTTAATAGTTCTCCTGCTATTCGGGGCGGAGATAAATCCAACAAATCAAAGATCATAAAAATCAGTCCATCCGTTCTTGAGTTATAAATGGTGTAAATAACCCGACTTTGTTTTATCCTATACCATACTATTAAACGAGCAATATTTGTACATGTATTTGTTTTATTCTTAAACCTCACGTTATACAGGGGTTTACGGGGGCGAAAAATCGATCTAGCTAGGTCTCATATCTGGGAAAATTTGTTTTCTCCGTATTTTCACCCGAGCTGAGCTCGGTCGTCCAGAGTTTAGAACAAGATGGCTACCTGAGAATAATGATATGGCAGCATGGAATTAGTCTGTACTACGAGTATATATGGGATTAGTATGAACTATCCTATACTGATATATGAGCATTCTCTATTTTCACCAGAGCAGAGTTCGGTCGCCCAGGTTAAATGAACTAAGGTCACACAATAACGTCTGTCTAAATACAGAGCGTTTTTTTGACACCTTAATGTCAAATACTGCTGAAAATTACAGATTTTCATGACGGCTGTTATAATATGACGGAACCACTTTCCTAAAGAAACCCGAGCTTTATAGTTAAAACGGTAGCAAGTAGGTACACATCACGCAAGACAAGATATTGCGCCAAATCAGCTCAATGACAACCAGCCTAAATAAAACGAAACTAGATAACATAAAATAACGACGTTTTCACAGTTTCAAATTTCGATGTAACTGAGTCGAATAATATAGTAACAAGTCAAGCGGCATCGACGGACTTGCTCAGTTGCATATTTGTTTACATTCGCGCTCAAGGGACCGAGGACATATTAATTGGTTTTGTTTGATGTTCTAAGCCAAATAGGGGTGCATTCAAATAGCCTTTACGAGACGCAGTACGTAGGTATGTGTAATACGTACGCGCCATCCTGACTGACTATATTTTTAACTGGCTAATGATCAGGATAAGGCCAGGTTTTCCGGGTCCGTGGCTTAGGCCCCCAGTGGTCGAGGCCCCTGTGGCCGACGCCCCCGATTCGCTTAATTTAATTCAAAGCAATTTTTGATCAAATGTACTGTCAGACACAAAAATGTTTTACAAAAATAAATGTATATTGATTGTAAGTATATGTATAATATTAAATCATAATTATATTTATAACATAGAAATGTTTGAAAGTACATAATGAATTGAAAAAGTCACATTGGTACTTGCCAGGATTTGAACCCACAACCTCGCCTGAAATCGCCAAACCGCCTTTAGCAGGTGCCTTCTCAGTATGAAAAGAGGCCTCCGCCCTGAAGTGAGGCAGTAACAGGCTGGTATTATTAATGAGCATAGGATACAAGAGAAGATGACTAACCAGCTTCCGTATCTCTTTGTCATAGCCATCCACATTCATAATCAAAACTTTTTCCACGACATGGCGACATGACCCAATTCTTCCGCGTTACAAAGTATGACCATGGCAACCAACTTGAACTTGGAATAACTTCTACAAAGTAGGGTACGTCGCAAGGGGACGTTTGTAAGCTGCTTCGCTATAAGCGCTTGATGGGTTTCATAAGCATGGCAAAATACTTTAAGAAATTGTGGAAAATTTTCACGTAAAAAAAAATTGTTTGATATTAAAAAAAAACTTAAGGTGAATCCACAGTTGTTAGGTACCTGCGAAATTAAAATTTTCTTACGTTACGCACGTATTTGTTCCTCATAAACTTTTCCATAAGAGATTTGTTCTTATGGAACAAATCAATCTTAGAGAGATGTAATAATGATTCTAATGAATATAATTTTGTAAATACATATCTGTTATAGTCGCGAATCATATTTTGATCAAGATACAACCTGACACTGAGCTGCAAATTGCAAAAAACGTAAGAAAATTTGAATTTCGCGGGCTACAACTGCGGATCCACCTTAAGCTGAATTTACATTGCAAAACTAGTTGCGCAAACTTAGTTAGTCATTGGTAGTTTCACGTGTAAATAATTATCTATTTTCATGTGAATGTAAATCCGGCTTTAAAGTTTCGGTTTCCACAACTTTTCAGTTTGCCGCAATAAGGCTTCTGAAACAAGGTTATTTATGCCGACCGTGATTGTTTGATGCCTGATTAGCTTCATATTGCCCATAGTAAGTGTGGGTAGGTGAACCGAAACCATAAAAATGGCTGTCAATATTTAATGCTACTTACCGGACATCTGAGGTTGTATGGGGGGCAGACAGAAGGTTAATGCTTATATTAATTTATTATCTAGACAAGACAAAGGTTATGTCTCAACAAATTTAATCTGCACTGACATTGAACAAAACTTCTAATTCCATGTACTTATATTATAGTACATACTAATTCTATACTGCCATGTCATTATTTTAAGGTAGCCATCTTGTTCTAAACTTTGGGCGACCGAGCTCTGTTTGGGTGAAAATACGGAGACAACGAATTTTCTCAGATAGGAGACCTAGCTAGATCGATTTTTCGCCCCCGTAAACCTCTATAATGCAACTTTCATTGAAATCGTTAGAACCGTTTTAGTACAGGATGTGTAACGTGAAGTTCCTTAATGACCTGCGTTGTTGACAACCTTCATAAACGTTACTTCTTGAACATTTATTGAACGTAAAATCTTTTCTTTGTAACTATTGTTGTCTTTCTATCTTTTTCAGCTATACTTACAGCCAGTTGCAGAAACAAACTTTAACTTTTAAAGCTGTCATTAAATACTAATCTTCCATTAACTTGTTGCAGAAAGCAACAATAGACTCAATTTTAATGGTTATTTGATGAAATTAATAATCCATTACGTAATGCTAATGGGGCATTAATGTTTGTCTTTGTGCAACAGGGTAAGTCAGTTAGCTTTTTATAATTCGTGCGTGTAGGTACGTACCTATTATGAACTTTTTCTACAAAACAGACGAACATTTAAATTTATTATTTATTTTGTAATGATGTAATTTCTACCCCATCCTACAGTATAACCGTTAAAATTAATTAATTTAGGACAAACGTAGCTGGACCTCTAATTTCGAGATTTATCTGCAAGGACGAAATTGTAAGTAGGTACTTGATTAAAAATTTAGTTCGTAACCTTGTTTTTTTATCCTCCATTACGAATTGTACGTTTGTTTCGAAATTACCTTGTTGGTCAATAACAGTAAGTAAGTAGGTACATTGATGCACTGCGTAACAAAATGTTTAACTTTATGAACTAGAAAATAAGTATCAAGTGATCGTAAGCTAGGTAATAGAAATAACATTAACTAAGAAAGACGTTTAATGTCTCCCATTAGCTTGAATTCTCCGGCCATAAGCACTATTTGTCATGAAAAATACATTGTTCTCAGAATTTAAACACTTTTGTGCTACTTAGAAACAGCGGTAGCCAAACAGGTACAAATGTTTCCACGTATTAAAGTGGGTTGCACCTACACAGGGAATTGTATTCTAGATGTGTAACATCTTTCCTCTCGCTTTTCTGCAATCAAAATCTAAATCTAAAAAAGTCTAAATAATCAAATCTGTGGGAGTGATCTCGTGAAAAGGGACGGAAGTGTGTCACAAGAAGCCAGGAAAGCGCGAGCTATTTGATTTGACCAATGAGCGCGCGCGGTGCTAGAGTTGGCAGTCAGTATCGACCTTGACGAGGCCGCCCCTTTTTTGTTGCTTATTACCTATTACCAAGGTGAAATGTAAGATGTGAGAAGAAACAAAAAAACAAGCGAGCCTTACAGTAAGGCTCGCTTGTTTTTTTTTGTTTTTGTTATAACAATCCCATTTTCATACAATCCCTATATGAAAAAGAGATACTACTACTACAATCTCTGCTATCCACGGCAACTGGACAAATTTTAGAAGTAGGTACGTTTCGGACCACACTGCAGGGTTTCTAGTCAATACGGCCGTAGCAAGACTAGCACCTTGGTGCTAATCTTGCTAAGGCTTGTCAGAACATAGGTAAGTTAAAAGTTAAGAAAAACTTCGTTATTTATGTAGGTGATTTTGTAGTGAGTCATTCAGTTAGTATAAAGTTTACAAACCAAACCATTCATGAGTTAGTCAACTCATAACTCGTTAACTAATCGAGTTTACTTAGCCGTGATACTTTTCCATTCAATTTAATTACAAAAGCGATCATTGTAAGTACTTTTCAGATATTCAATAGCGGTGTAGTCTGTAGGTAGATGTATCGTTGATATAGGGTCCAATATTTTGTAACAATTTTTTTATTTAAAAGAGTGTCTCTCGAGTTGCTTGTCCGTTCTTCTCCATAGGTACCTACTACGTTTTGAAATGGACAACTAGCTCCATATTTCTGATTGACCGATTCCTTGTCAAATCAAAAGTGCCTGGAAATGGTTTAATTGAAATAAATGCTTTGAGTTTAATATTATTATTGTAAATATACGAGGACTATATGGATCATTAAATTTTTTTCAGTTAATTGTCTGGCAGTTTGAGTACTTTATGCGGCCTACGCAATTGTCCTTTCTTTGGTATTGTTCGTTGAGCCGTTGAGCTCCTTAAGTTCTGAAATGAGCTACACGATTACTGACAAATGCGTGCACTGACTGGACAGGTCGACTCAACTCCGTGTGCTTCATTCCTCAAAAGGCCATTTCAGGTAGGTACTAATCTACATGGTCCTCACATGAATAATTAATTCTGTCGTATTATTTAATGCATGTAGGTACTACTCGTTACGTGTGAAAAATAAAAATACCTTTTGTGAGTAAGTAGTTAGTTATCGCGCTGCCTGTCGCGCCCGCGGTATGGCTTGATTTTCATTTGTTTTTAAAGTGGAAAAAACCACGAGACACATTGTTATTGTTAATATCACACACGCAAATCACTCTGTAACTAAAACAACACTGATTTAAAACAAATAACTTTTCTATCGGTGCGATAATTAAAAATCGTACAATTAAAATCGTAACTATATAGATATCTCAGTGTTAGTTCTAAACCTCAATATGCCTAGCCTTTTTCTCAACTACTTTGGGGTCGGCTTCCAGTCTAACCGGATGCAGCTGAATACCAGTATTTTAAATGCAGCTACTTTCTATAGGACTTTCACAACTCAGTCACTGGGCAACACGATTCCCCTTGGTAAGACTGGTTGCCAGACTTTTGGGCTTCTGACAAACCGACTGTCAAAGATCTACGCCATGAATGATAGCCGGGGCCAACGGCTTGACTTGACGTGTTATCCGTCGCACGGAGGGGTCTCGATATGTAATGGATGGTCACCCATCCACGAACCAACCGCCGCAAGCGTAGCTTATCTTTGGATCGACCCTAAAGGCTGTTTACTTACGCCAAAAACTTTAAACTTTATTTTTGCCAAAGACCAATTCAAAGATTTGGCACCTTTGGATACTTAGTATTGATTTATCAGTTCAGAATTACCACAACGGTACCTATGGTCAAATAATACAGTCACTAATGTTCAATAATTAACAAGCAATTGGAACTCGTCAATTAGCATTTCAAAATGAACAGCAAATAGAATTCCGAAGAGAAAATTGAATTTCTGCACTCGCTTTTGCTACTATTTTAATTCCATATTGACATCGTCCGATCCGAATGGCGAGAAAATACAAATAGCGTTAATTGGAGCTTAACACAAAATGCATTCAATTATTGGAGTTGTTTTAAGATGTCTGTATAAATGCATATTATTGTCAATGGCTGTCTAAAAAACCTTGCCTGATTCAATCACGGAAGCTTTTTGTAGTCAACAAATCCTGATATTGCCAAAGCGTTACCTACAACCCAAAAAAAATATAATAGGTGCAGGTAGACGCATCTAATAAGTACCTACATATGTATTTAAACAAGGTCCTCGGTAAAGTCATAATTTATTTTTATTTTTAGTATTTGAATTGGGTCTATTTCTGATATAAGATTTAAAACAGCTACATTAAAACTTTTCGGTCAATCTTAAGGTAAGGCTCGCTAAATGCAGTATTTGCTAAAACTTTGAACTCATAGAAAGCAAATTGGTTTGGTTCTTATTTATTATTACAGCACTGGTAATAAATTTTATAGAAGTACGATAGGTACTTCTAAATCTACACTTGTTTTAGTCGCTTTTTGTGTCCGTCTGTATGATCGCTTAGATCTTTCTAAACTGCACAATGAACTTTGATGCGGTTGTCACTGTCGTAGATGGATTGTCGAATTCGCTGTTTTACAAAACCGCTAGTTGTTTTATAAAACAGCTCCGTTATGTAAAACAGTTGGATTTTTGGTTGGATTGCCATTGCGCTACCAACTGTGAGAAAAAGCGAGAAAGTTAAAAAGAGCCTCATTTATTCAAAAAAGTGTTCATCATTAGTACCGACATTTTTTATTATTTATTTAAAGAGCGTTTAGAAGGTCATTAGAAGGCCAATAAGTTTTAAGTGGATCAGTTAAATATTTCCCATTATTTAATTGATAGTCATTCCTTGTTATTCAGTACAAGTTTTTTCCCTCGTATACATAGGCTTCATTATCATGGACATTGATAAATGAACCTTTATTAGCTAGTGCAGTAATATGCGCGAACAATGGCATGAGTGTGGCTTAAAACCTTGTGATAACGACGCCGACGTAAAATATATAACCAGTAATTATCACTCGAGTGCTTTGATCGAACTAGATAACGCAGAGTGTGACAGATAACATGCCTGTGACACGATTGATTGAGAATGAGATGACAAGTATTTAATGCTCGGTTCCCAATGACTAACCGATCGTTATTACTTGGGTTAAGTTACATTATAACAAACAGTCAAATTTTCGCTGATTTCGAGATGTGCACAGAGATTCCAAAACGTAGACGTTAGTAGGTATAAAATACATTCCGTGTTTAGATCTTAAGAAATTAAATAGGTCAGAACTTATTAGGGATGAGTCGTCGTCAAAATTCAAATCTAACGTTTTTTGCAATCTTCCGATCTATTTCAGGTTGTATGGTAATCAAAAGTAAGACGCGCCCGTAACAAATGTGTAAAATTGGTCGAATACCTATATGAACATTTAAATGTTTGCGACCAATTAATTATAAATGGCTAGAAGGCATGTTATACATGTCATGACTGAGAGACAATTTGCTTCATATGGCCAACAAACTTCCAAGTTCCGAAGTGTGAGAGGAATCAATTGCGTGGCATCTGCCTCGCTTGCAAGAGCTAGGTAAGTATTCTAAACTAAAGATAAAATTGAGAAAAACGGTAAGTTAAATTAATTCAGGAAATCTGTCAAGATCCGAGACGTAAAATCCGTTATTCTAGTGCATTGAACCGTATAGCTATACGTATCAAGGGATAAAAATTTAAGAGCGCTATCCACATTAATTTATTCTCCATTTCTTAAACAATTGTAGATATTAGGTACCTATACACAGCAACAAAAGTCGAGTAACACTGTTACTTTTACATCATTTCTAGCACCATGTAATAACTAAGAGTTTGCATTACTTTTAAAATTTTATATCAGTTCAGATTTTTTTTTAATATTTTGCTATATCCTACTAATATTATAAATGTGAATAATAAATAAAAACGCTGAGTGTTAATCGACTTTTGTTGCCGACTGTGGGAGCTATTTAATTTCAAAGGACATTTAATGGAGATTTAATCGTTTAACTCTAGTTTCTAAGAGTCATTTTAGGAAGGATGAGGATATCGATAACAGATTAAAGAAATATACCTACTTCTGAAATGTCCCGGGAGGCAATAGTCGACTTTCGGAAAATGTTTGTTCAGGAAAAGTTTTCTTAGCCCTTCCGAGGGTTTTCCAGGGCATAAAAACAAGAATTAATGAGCAACCCAAAGATATCACTATCACTACATATAAAACAAAATTCCCCCCGCCGCGTCTATCTGTCTGTCTAAACGCGATGAACTCAAAAACTACCAAACGGATTTTCATACGGTTTTCACCTATGGACGGAGTGATTAATGAGGAAGCTCTTGTACCTAGTAGGTAACACTGTAGCTTCTGACGTTTCATAAGTGCCCTTGTAAGTTTATGTGAAATAAAATATTCATTAAGGTTTTGTGTAAATTGTCAGAAATATGACGATGGTTGTTGAAGATGTCGGAAAAAATCATGCCGACTGGGAGCATTACTGGCGTGGAATTCACGATAGTATTTCAATCATTAGTATTATGCTACTAATAAGGATAAGGATGAAATGATTGATTAACACATAGGATACTTTTTATCCCGGTAGTACGTTTCCGTGGGATAATTTCCGACCTTCACACGGGCGAAGCCGCGGGCAAAAGCTAGTATTATATGAATGGTTACGATACCTGAATATTTTAGAACTACAATATTGAATAGGTAACATTGGGAGCTTTGGTATAAATTTATCCAATTCTTAGGGTTCCGTACGTCCGAATGAAAAAACGGAACCCTTATAGCATCACTTGTGTGTCTGTCTGTCCGTCCGTCTGTCACAGCCAATTTGCTCCGAATCTACTGGACCAATTTAGTTGAAATTTGGTACAATTATTATGAATTTCTGTGACCCAAACACGGACGTGTAACGTAATTAAATGAATTTTGAATATAGAGATCACTTTCAGAAGATGTAGTGACACAAATTGAAAAGGGTATGCTGAGATGGTTTGGGCATGTTGAGAGGATGAATGAAAGGCGACTTACAAAATGTATTTACCAACACTTGCTCCCAAGCTAACCTGAAACTTTTCTGTGGTGGTTTCCGGATTCGAACATTTTTAGGTAAAACAAACTCAAGTCTAATCAAGTAATCATACATGCGCTGAGAATAAGCAATTATAAAGAAATAGCTTGAAGCAGTACCTACCTACAACATATGAAACGAGTAAAAGTAGCAGATACCTACTGTAGATGGGTAGGTTTATACTTAGATGGTAGTAAGAAATCGATACTAAAATTATACCTTGGTCAAAGGATATTCCGTTTTCACCCGGTAAGTCGATGACTGACGTAGTTACGTTAAGACTTGCTAAAAACAAGGTGCAGTTTAGTTTAATCTTTTGACCTGTAAATTATCACCTGTGCTTCCTAGTGTTTACTTTAGATAGGCTTACTTTAACAAGACACAATACCTGTATCGCTTCACTTCCATTTCAAAACAGAAACACTGATTCCAGTATTGTTACATTTCAAAAGACCAAAGCTTATTTGTTATGTATTTAAGTTTTGAAAGGGTCCTACGTTTTCAATTATGGTCGCACCTAGAGAACTTTAATTATGAAATGAATCTTACACCCAAGTTTTTAAAGGTAAAAGTTAAACTGTTGATATAATCAACTAGGTTGATACTGATAGTAATTATAAGACGGGTCGGGGCATTAAAGGGGCCGGTGTGGGTACTTTGAACCAACGGCACCGAAACTAACGTAAATTGACGTAATTACTTAGCGACCTAACTCTAGTTAGGTGAGTAAGTGAGCGCTGGTACTTGCAGAGTCGGTAGTCACGTTATTTCGTATCAAAAACCAAATATTTAATGTTTTTGATGCGACATAGGTACAGTAGCGTACCTACTTACCTACCAACAAAACGTTGTAAGTCACACTCAACAGAAGATCTTTGGGGAATGTCTGTAGTCTGTAGGTCTATCATCGAAACCATTGCGCCCTATTTAGCTTTCATATTTAACACCAGGTGTAGACCAAGGAGTCTTTTCGGATATCATGAAACACAGTAAGTAAATTAGTTTAATTGTTCAAATGCGGTGATAGTAATGAATCCAACAATTATAGGCGTGTCAATTCTGCCACTTTTCAGTAAGGTGTTTGAAAACCTGATGCTGAATCAAATTTTACGTCACTTTATTAAAAATTCCATCTTTCATGAACAACAGTACGGTTTCACCAAAGGGCGTTGTACAACTGACGCTAGTGTCACCCTAATAATGAATATTTTTAACGCTTGGCTTGAGAAAAAGCTCAAGATGTCATTGGAATCCTTTGCGACCTCTCTAAGGCGTTCGATTGCGTTAACCACGAGACACTTCTGCTGAAACTGGACCACTATGGGATTAGGAATGCAGCTCTTTATTTACTAAGATCATACCTGAAAGATAGAAAGGTTAAAGTTAAGGTAAACGGCATAAATTCATTACGACCTGAAATGAAAATGGGCGTTCCTCAAGGTTTGTTATTGGATCCATTCTTCTTTTTAGTTTACATTAATGATTTACCCCAATTACTTCGAAATCAACCGAAAATGTTGTTAGTTTCAGATTGTTTTAATAGATCGACGGTCACACACAAATCTTGACGACGTGAATAACTCTGTTCTTCTATTGGTTAACGGTAAATAATTTGATAAAAAACCAAATGATATTTTAATTACCTAATGTTAGAAGTAGCGATTTGAAATCATGTTGAATGGAGAAAAACTGGAATTTATTAATCAAACGGTTTTTCTAGGAATCACGCTAGACGAGCAATTACAATGGGACCTCATAACATCTCTTGTGGCGGGGGTAAGCTCGGCCGCTGAGTCTGTTATAAAGATAAGACAGTTAACAGATGTAGAAACCACGCTTTTGGTCTATTTTAGCTACTTCCACAGCATTATGTCGTATGTCATTTTACTGTGGGGTCGTGATGCTGACATTGAATCCATTTTTATTTTGCAAAAAAGAGCTGTCAGATCCATTTTTAATCAACGTCTTCGCGAAACTAAAAAGATTAATATTATGATGGTACCTTGCCAATTCATTTATGAATATATTATGTAGGTACCTACTTATGTAAGAAAAATCTACATCGTTAAATAAAAATAAGTGATAGACATATTTTAATACTAGAAATGAAGATAAAATAGATCAACCATTTTTCAAACTATCTAAAATAGGTAGTTTAGATAATTTTTAAAATTATGGGGTAGGTACTGTGTTAAATGTTACAAAAAAATACCTTGTGATAAATTGCAATTATGTGAAAGAAAATTTAAATCTCACATTAACAGCACACTTTGTAAACAAGCAACTACTACAAATTAGAGGGTGATATCCAAAATAAGAATGCTTGGAAACATGCTGGTCCTGCTCTGCTCCATAGGACAATCTAGAGTCGAGACAAAATCATACTGGTTGCTAATTTAATCGTATAAATTAGCAACCAGTATGATCTACCAGATCTATGAACTACCTTTTGGAAGGGACAACTAGGGTCCGCGCCACCACTCAAGACCGATAGACGCGGCGCTAGTGTCTATGTCATTACATTAATAAAAATGTAGTTCCACAATTTTCTGCTCCCCCCGACCCTTGCTCGAAAACGAGGTGCCAGCAGTTGTCAGTCAGTCATGGCCTCAGAGGTCAGCTATGAGATGTACAACAGAAAAAAAAAAACTACCTACTATTACTGTTTTGTTAGCAAACGAATAAATAGATTTAGCAAACCGATTTCAAGAACATGCGTTTCAGGTCCATAATTTATTCAGATACAATCGCTACATACATTTACAATTCTTAATGACATATCCATTAATAATATAAAAGCTTCCAAAACTGCACCTGTTATGAATTCTTTATGGAACCGGCGGCGCGGCCGATGCCCGAAGTTAATAATTCAGCGTAAAATTGAAGATATTTTTTATATTTAGGAACTAAATTTATTGCTACTGAACCAAATGAACATAGTAATGTTTTTGAAGCATAAATTACCATTTATCGGCAAACGAAATATGGAACGCGAATTACATAGGTAGGTAAGTTTAATTATGACTACATAAAGGTATATTACATTATTAGTACCTAACGGAGCTTTTTGTAACATTTTCCTAATCTCCTGGCATTCTATTACATGTTTTATATACACCCATGCTATTAATCCTCTATAAAAGTTTCTGAAACAGTTAGCTTATTGCCAACATTAAAACAGCCAGTGTCATTGTAACCATAATATCATCCAAATGAGTGTTATAATGTTGTACTAAATTTCATTATGCAACTCGTTTCAACGTTTAAGGGGGGGCACTGCAGCACCCGCTGCACGCATGTGCGGTGATGTGCTGGTGCAGGCGCCATTCATACGTGCAGTTGTACAGAGTTTCGTGGGTATTTTTTTTAATTCTTGAACTTGAATTACAAACAGCCAATGGTTTCGGAACCTTTTATAGAGAATTCATATCATGGGTGTAGATAAATAAACTCTTGTATGCAACTAAATTAGGTATTAAAACATGAGTGTTACTATTATATTATTACTATTAACCCACATTTGTGTTTTAATACTCCTTATTATAAAACAGTTGCATAAAAATAACTATATTGATATTCGTATTAGGTAAAATTCAAAAGTCATTTATTAAAACTAGGCTGAGAATCAGCACTTTTTGTAAATCAAAAATAAGAACCTACATAATAACTAAAGACAATATAACGTAGGTACCTGATTATGTTAACATAATCTGGTGTTATGGTAATCTGTGTATGTCATTAGTACTTAATGCGGCATACCCAAGTGATCCATCTGATGATAATGACCGTCGGGTCGTTGAGCTCCCTAACTTAAGTTGAGATCAACAATGACTGGCTTATGCGTGCCAACCAGGTCCACTCAAATCTGTAGATATGGCATATTCTTTAAAAAAGGATCAGACTCAGATACTAGGTGCCCTGCACGAGTCTCAAATTATCTGATAAAAAAGTTTTTTTGGAACGAAGTTCGTGGCTTGTATACTTTTAGAAATCGTCACTCTAAAAAGTGTTAATACTTGCGACTGTCTTATTTATTTATTTATTTATTTAAGTATTTAATACTTTAAGCACGTACATGTACAGAGGCGGACTTAATGCCATAGGCATTTTCTACCAGTCAACCTTCTAATTCAAAGATAAAGAGAGGGAGAGAGAACGCCGGCAGAAAAAACTAAAGAAAAGAGTAAAGTGATTACATTGTCGTGGGATAAAATTGTAGGTACACTTCCACCCAAGTACACTGCATGCCGGAGAGAGAGAGAGACAGTATGAATTCAGAGTGAAAACGAAAATCCAAGATGGCGGCTGCGCGGTCCATGGCCCTCTACGGCGGTCCATGGCCCTCTACGGGGCGCCGGTGTGGGCGCGTTCATTGAGGCTGCGGCCAGCCCGCCGGTTGAACGCGTCCCAGAGGGTCATGGCCATTCGGCTGGCCCGAGGATACCGCACGGTCTCCTGCGAGGCGGCGAGCCTCCTTGCCGGATTACCGCCATGGGATCTAGAGGCAAAGGTCCTCGCGCACATCTGGGAGTGGCGCGAGGAGGCGAAACGCCGGGGCTTAACTCCGATGCCGCAAGAAATCGCGGCACAACGGACAGAGCTCCGGCGGGATCTCATGGCGTCATGGAGAGTGCGATTGTCGCAACCCCGTGCTGGGCACGCCACAATTGCGGCGATAAGACCCCTCTTTGAGGAGTGGCTTGAGAGACGCCACGGCGTCCTCACCTTCCGCCTGACGCAGGTCCTCACCGGACACGGCTGCTTCGGGAGGTTCCTGTTTAGGATAAGGCGGGAGGAAACACCCGGGTGTCACCATTGTGTGGATCGGCCTGAGGACACGGTGGAGCATACGGTGGAGGTCTGCCCGGCTTGGGCGGAGCAACGCCGTGTCCTCGTAGAGGCGATCGGCGGCGGTGATCTCTCGCGTCCGGCCCTGGTTCAGGCCATGGTACGGAGCGAGAGGAAATGGCAGGCCGTCACCTCCTTCTGCGAAGCGGTAATGCTCGCGAAGGAGGAGGCGGAACGCGTGAGGGAGAGGCAAATTTCGCGCCCTCACGCCCCTAACCGCCGCAGGAGGAGACGCCCGGGGCGGGAATCGCGAGCCGATTTCCGGCCACCGTAGGCGCGGGCTTGCGGACGGTGAGCAATGGGTAGCTCGCCGTCCGGTAAGGACCAAGCCCGGGTCGACGGCGCGTTGTGTTCCACGCGCGCCTCAAAGAGATGTCAGCAGAATTGACGGGGTCCGCTAGGGCCAATGCCTGCCGGGGGTTCGAAGAAAACCGATAGGGACATCGTGGCCCCCGGCAACAGGGCAACCGAAGGAACACGGGTGGGTTTTAGTCAGTAAGAGTCTGACACGCCCTCCCGCTCCACCCAGAGCGGGAGAAGTTATTTGATAATTTCCCACCCAAAAAAAAAAAAAAAAAAAAAAGATGGCGGCTGCAAAAATTTTGTTTTTGTTTTACATCATACGTGAGAAAGAACTTCGTTCCTGACGGGGTTACCCCCGACCGCACACGTTTTTTTTTTCTCTTGAATCGTGTATTTAAACTCTCCAAACAATATGAAAAATTGAATATTTTCCAGGACGCCGTAACAACTTATCAAGGTGAAAATTCCCCAGGCTATGTTTCGTCTTCAAGTAAACATATTCAATTTTATTACTCCATTGAATGTATATTCATTCCCTGATTAGTCTTATTGTCAACAATGTCAATAAATCTATTTGTATATTTAATCTTGCTTTTGAACCGACATGTCGTCTGATTGTAGTTTCAGTACCTACCTACTTAAAATAGAATGTCTGTCGAAAGTTCAGCAGGGCTAACATGCACAGCGCGACTACGCTCTCTTTAACGTTTTGTCGAGATTTGTCTACATACTACAATTCGTTTTCTCAAATTACTTCATCCTAATGTCTAACATGCACGCCAAGCTCGAGGAACCTTGAGCTTGGCGTGCAAAAAAAGCACTTCGAAACTTCGTTTACTCGCTAAGAGTGAAATTTTGTTAATTACTATACTTAGCAACAGTGCTGACGATCACACAAACATTCAGCTGGGGTTGCTTTGGCTCTTATACCTAACCATAAAACACTGAACGTCGTTAATCACCATCCTTGGAAAATGAGCTGGCGATCCTGGGCATTATTTTGCGAAGGTTGATATTGCCATAACTTCATAAATTTTGTTAATCACCATTCTTGGCAAAGTGACTGGTTATTATTGAAAGTGATGCTCATCTACGTAAATAGAGAGGATCAGGTCTATGGAAGTGACCGACGAGTTTAGTTATCCTACAGGTTTACCACATGAAGAGTGACAAAATACGTCGTGATAGTGGGTTACAGTCGCATGGCGCATGTTAGCCCTACCGCTGAGACAGACGCGAGACAAAAAGAAATAGGTATCTTTGTACAATATTTTTAAAGCGAATAGCAAGACAGAAGTGGATTGCGAACAGATCAATAGACTCCAAAGAGGCTTCATCCGGCGCAGTTTTGTGGCGAAAGAATCTGTTTCACGATAGTATGTACCAGAGCAGTAATACTCAAGTATCTATTATACAGGGTGGATTTTTGAGATGGGGCAGTAAGAGTAGGTACCTTTACCGTTGTAGCTTCTGGATAAACAGTCTTAGGAGGCTGTCCTTATTTTTTTTTGAAGTATTGATCCCCATTCACTGATTTCGAAAAAAAAATAGTCACCAAGAAAATGGGCCATTTTCACAAAAACTGTTTTTTATGTTAATCGATTCTGTTTCTTATAAGGATCAAAAAACTATTTCGGACCAACTGAGATTTGAGTACTAGAAAAGTCAGAAATCGCAAAAAATTGTTTTTCTCAAACTTAGATGAATGATTGGTCTCGCTGCGCTCGACCGCAGCGAGACCAATCATTCATCTAAATTCTCAAACATGCATGGAAATATTGTCATTATTTTCGAACAAAGAACACGCGAAGTATCGAATTTACGGTCAAAGAAAATCAAATACATTGCAGGCGCGTTTTTTGAATTTGGAACATTACACGCTCCAGCAATGTTGTATGAAATGGCGTACTGGGGTTATTAAATACTCTTTGATTGGATCTCTTTTATCATTCTTGGTATACCAAAGTTCTCTTTGCTTAGTACAAATTGCGTTCACGTGGCTGTATAGCCTTAGATGCGTTTGCCTTTCGGCACAGATGATAAATAGAAAATTGGCGGCAAAGCTGAAAATTCGTCTTGATTTGTTATTTACTTATAGATAATTAAAATGAGTTCCAACGGTTCAGAGAGTGAAATGAAGATTGATTGTACTCCACCAGATTTAAGATCAGAAGCCAAATTAGCAATGGAAAACCTGCTTCCAGCGAAGTCAAAAGAAAAATACATGAAAGTATATGAAAATTTTATGATTTACAAAAACGAGAATAAAGTGAACATTTTCTACAAACTGTGTATTTTTGGCGTATTTTAATGAGATTACTAAAACTAAAAAGCCATCTACATTATGGGCAATTTATTCCATGCTGAAAATGTACAGTTCATGTTAAAAACGGCATTAACTTGAAAAATTATGGAAATTTAACTACTTTTATTTCCCTGTATTCTTTTGAGAAAAGCACTAAATATGCCTCGGCGGAAATGGCAATTGCCTGTCTCGTATTAGTGAAGTCCTCGCCTACGGCTCGGCCTTCAAACTCATACTCGACCTGCAATTGCCTATTTCCCGGCCTTTGCAATAATGTACTATTCCCAGGTAACAGCGCCATCTCAAAAATCATTCATATTGTGACTATCTTCAGTCTTTGTAACAAACAACTTGATTTGGGAACTCAGAAAGCCGAATTTTGCTAAAATATTGAAAACTACAATAAATGGATACAAGGTTGAAAATTGTCTTCAATAAATAAATCAGCAACTAGCGCATTTTCAATAAACCCAGGCCATAATGCTAAGCATAGCACTGCATAAGCTTCTCTCTAAAAAAACCTCGGTAACGTTGAGCGATCAATAATGTTTTCTAGATTGTTGATCAGAAAAGTTCCTGAATTTTATTGTCTCGAATACGATTCCCTAATAACGATGTCTTCTTGCTTGAATATTACAATAACTTCTCGGAACGCAATTAGTGAAACGGGCAATATTCCAAACAGAATTGCCCGAATGGACAGTTTGACATTGACAATGAACAGGTATCCACATCCCCAGAAATAGGAGCCCTGCGAAGCGGAGTTCCTTTGGCTTTAAATTGAACAGATGCATTCGGGAAATTGTGTATTCCGGAAATTGACCATTATATTATACATATCAGAGACTGAAACTGTTCATTTGGGAAATTGTATACGAGGAATTGACAATCGGGAAAATGTATGTCGAGGAATTTTCCGCAAAGACAAAATGTGAACACTTGTTATGAAGTTCGCTTAAATCTGTGCCGCGTCAATACGCGTGTCAGCCTATTTTACTTACACGCATGAAAGGGCACGGGACATATATACTTACACGGCATAATTTTATCAACCACCGTAACAGATGAAGGCTGAAAATCTTTTCTGAGTTAATAAATGTAGGAGAAATTAGACCATGAATAAAATATCTCATCTCCGTCGTGTTTTAATAGATCTGTTAGGTTTGCAGGGAGGCGATAGACATCCGTGGACGACATTAACTGCTACCGGACTCATTCTAACCAGCACATAAATCTTAGCGTCCTCGTTTTCTGTTTCTTTTCATTTTCACCTTGTGGTTACGACTGTGGATATAAATTTATTGAAGGTAGATAGATTTAAATGCCGGAAAAGTGATAAAACAAACTAAGCAGGTAGATACGGTCCTGCAGTTGAAGATTTCACATTGACTACTATTGGAATTCCATAATAATAGAGCTGTTTTATGCAATGTTATAAAAGTATATTAGGTAGGTAGATACTATGTTACACTGCCTGCATTTTTCGTAACAATTATTATTATGGGTATTATGGTCTACTTCCTTAATGTCCCAGAATGGTTGCAGTTTAGTGTTTGACTTTAGTACTTAATTTTGTTGGCAAGGATTATCTCCAACACAAAATGTAGTGGCGTCATAAATGTGGCGAGACCTTTCATTTTTACGTTTGTTAATGTTCCCAATAGAATCGACTTACAATGTGCAATGCATCAGCCCGTTCGAGCAACGCTTGATATCAAATCTAGGCGATAGGTAGGCACAACAGGTTTTTCAAACGCACTGTTTAAAACGGAGAAGTACGATTTCCCGTTGGCTCCTGCATCCAAATAAACGACCCGACGACCTTTTCTCGCGTAATAAAAATCTGACTTTGTGTGGAAAATGATATTTTTTTAGAAAATTAAATCCTGGCGTGTTATTGGAAAAATAAAAGGCGAAAAATTGGAAAAAAAACACTGATGAAAAGCTGTGGTACAACTCTTTTTATTTTTAAAGTCTTTATCTGGATTAGAGAGTTCCAAGTTAATGTAGTGAAAATATAATGTAGAAAAAACTGTCTTCTACAAATTCATTGTAGGTAAGTAACTAAGTATGAGTTTTAACAAGTACAGTCACTTTACACTTTCCCATGATTCAAAAGAGTCTAGCATTTCCGGGTCGGCTTCCAGTCTAACCGGATGCAGATGAATACCAGTATTTTATATGGACTGACTGCCTATCTGACTTCCATAACCGAGTTACTGGGTAACACGATAATCCTTGGTAAGACTGGTTGTCAGACTTTCTTACTGTAAGTATTTTATGGTATTCATACTTACGAAATAGGTCTTTTTCTCAAAGATGCAATCGCTTTTGACTTTTGCATAACTGTAGGATATTTATACTCGTGGCTGTACCTGGAACCTACCCAATGTAAATAGTATCTACAAACAAAGTGTTGATAACAAACTTCACAGAAACCTTGCCAGCTTTTGACACTGACCTTAGCCAGCCATAATAGGTACCTATTACATAATTAAAAACTACGATCCAACCCCAATAATATTTTAAGAAACGGCAAAAACACTGCTCTTTCTAGGGCGTGTAAATTAAAAACCGGCCAAGTGCGTGTTGGCCCAAAGGGTTCCGTAGTTGGGATGAATTTATCCCAAAAACAAACTTAACTTTGTGGTTGAAAAACATTTTCTCCCATACGGAATGTATGGGAAAACATGTTTTTGCAACTGCAAATATAAGTTGGTCGATTATTACTCTATTAGCAGTGGGTGATAGTTTTCCTTTTAATTTCGTTATATAAACTACCACCGTGATTTTTTTCACACATCCAAAACCACCATTTAGCTGGCAGGGGGAGGGACACTTGACTCTAACAAAAATTTGCACTTTAAAGCTTAATATTTCGCAAACGGATCCCTGAATCCAAAAATGGTTTTGACATACTCACAATGTTTTTGAAGGACCTTTCCAATGATACCCAATACCACGGGATAGAAAAAAAAACATCACCACTTTACGTGTAGGTACCATAAAAAAATATTGTTGTACCACTTTGTCGGCGTAATTAATACGTATACCCATGCCAAATTACAGCTTTCTAGTACTAAGAGTCTCGGAGCTAGACCGCGGACGGACAGACAGACAGACACGGACATGACGAAACTATAAGGGTTCCTTGTTTACTACGGAACCCTAAAAATTGTCACTTTTATTACACCCATTCGATTTCGATAACCTTTTATAATCAGGAAAATAGATAGCTTTACCAAAAGGGTACTTGGTCATCGAAGAAAATTAAAATTTCAAGGGATCACCTTTTCATATTGCATTCTCCATTATCGTTCAAATGTCGAAATCTTTGCGTATCGCGTAATTGATCTGTATGGAATGTGTGACATAGATTTTGCATTCCCGCAAAGGAGAATATACAGAATAGGTCCGGCTGGTCCAATAAAACTTAATTTATAGGTACGGAAATGTAGATAAGCGCACTAATGATCAGTAAAACTAAGAGCCGTGTGTTTTATAATGACAAACTAACTGTGCGTTTACACAAGGAGGAAATAACCAGGACGTAGGTACGAGGAATTTTATAAAAGTCTCAGGTTAACATCGTTAGACGGTAAGGAGGTAGGAAGCCTTTGTTCAGTGCACTCAACGGAGACGTAAACGCAACGAGGCTCATATTTACCTAGCTTTTATGGAAATTGATTTCACGTAGGTACATTAAAACTTTAAAAGCAATCAGACCGTATGTTCAAGCCAATTTTAAAGTAACTAGCGGCAGTCAGTTTAACGACTTACTTGATATTTCATTAGGTAAACTCCAATTTAAATATTTACTCATAATAATGTTTTCAACCGTTTCTAAGAAGTAGGTACTAATCGTAGGTAGGTTTATAATCGACAACTATATGCGGAATTCCCAACCGAACACATCTGTTTAGGTCCAGGAATACTCACATAAAGATTAGATACTGGACTGTCCAGAAACATACACTAATAAGTTGATCGTTGGAGGATAAGAAAGAATAACTTGGGCAATTTAAACCTAGCCATATTGTTATCTAGTTTAGCGATCTCTTCTTTATCATTTAATACCTAGTTAAACAGGAAATTAACCGCAGTTAATCAATGAAAATAGGTCATGGTCAAACGCGACAGTTTTTATGATTTATTTACATTTTAAGAAATAAGCAATGTGCTCGGTAAAATAAAACATATTGGACCCTTTTTATGAATAAATCTGACCTGAAGGTACCTAAAGTATCTTAGAATATGGAATAAAAACTTGGAATAAAGAAATCTTTACCTTTCTTCTCGAGTACCACTCGACCTAATTTCAGAAGTCGAAGGTGAAATACAAATTTAGAAGTGTTAAAAAAGTCTTATTTCGAATACTAAAATAACTTGATCGTACCTTTTTCTTTCTTCTATCTTTAGTTTGGCTACAGGTTTAATTTGTGCTAACCATAAGTCGTTTATTCCACATTACGTTCGATAATTTATTTTATACTAAGCCCTATTTGTAATAATGCAATAATCCTTTTTGTGCTGCTTATTGTTAGGTACTAGGCTTCAGGCACAGTCTATATAACCCGTAAGTTATAGCATCAGTAATCTATACTACGAACAGTAGGCGCTCGGTAATCCGGCGCTCACTTATCCGACACGTCTAATAAATAGTTCGGTGTTTTCTAACTTAGCTAGCTCTCCTACCATAGATATCCGTCTCCCACTCTATCGAAAGTGCAGGTATGCGTAACCCCAGCAAGGTGTTGCGCCTTACAGAAATGATACTCTCATTTCTCTCAATTTCTGCGACGAATAATTTTCGAGATTTTGAAAATCCCAAAACGTTACCCCAGCAAAATCTTGAATATCTCAAAAACTATAAGGTGAACAAATTTTGCTATTGATATACTTACATTTACAACTCATCAAAAGGTATCTTTTCAGGTTCCAGGCTAAATGCCTTTTTTTAAAATAATTTTGCTGGGTCAACGTTACTCCGGCAAAATCAATTTTTCTCGAATAACTTCGAAAATACAACTTGAACAAATTTTGCTATACTTGAACAAATTGCAACTAACTATGAACTAATTATCTGTAATACTCTCATTTTTCTAAGGCGCAACATTTTGCTGGGGTTACGCATACGGATTACAGAGCGCGCGCATTAAGGCTCGTGCAGACCAGCGCGACATGCGACGCGACACAAAGGCACCGTCGCGTGTCGCGCCTGTTTGTAAGAGCCTTTAATCGTTGTCGTTCTACAGGCCGGTCCAATTTTACAAGTAGGTAGGTATTATTACGTAAACTAATAAAGATTTTTTACTTTGCAAATCTGTGTTAAAATTATTTCTTACTAGCTAACTGACACTTCCTATAGAATAGAAATCTAATAATCCGGCGTTTCCGATCATCGACATTGTCACAGAAACACGTGCATAAAAGAAGAGAATAATAAAATAAAATAAAACAATAGATTTAAATATAATCACGAGCACAAAACAGAAATATGCGGCAGCTGCTGGCACGTCATGACTGTAACAAGAAGGCTTCCACTCAGCATGATGCTGTGCTATGGGGACCCACAGCACAGCGCTGATTTTCAGTGGTCACCCGAAAACGTCGTACGGAAACCAAGTTAGGTTTAATGAATTAAATAAAAATAGATAACAATGGGTGCCGGATTACCGAGCGCCTACTGTACCTACATATAAAAGATTTCTAGCCAACTTGATCCAAAGAAAAAATAGAACAGGTGACCTCGCAAGCAAAAACTTTTTTGCAATGATATTAACCTTTAGCTAGTCGCGCCAAAATAATCACACTGTTAGTCGCGTGCGGACTGTAAAGACTTGTCAACCATTTTCTATTTTGCTAAGTACCTGGTACTTGTTGATAGGCCTATACTGTCCTCTCATACCTATTGACACCGTAATTTGAAAACATCTTAAAAACCATTTATTTTTAAAAGAGTAACCGTGGAGTTTCTTGCCGACTCTTCTCCATAGGAAACGACCAATTGGAACCATGCACCTACGAGTAGCTTCTGACGTTTCATAAGTGCCCTTGTAGGTTTATGTGAAATAAAATATTTTGAATTTGAATCAAAATTGCGGTTTAATAGCTTTTGTACAGAAAATATGTCAAATTGACATATTTATTAGGGTTATGTAGGGGAGACCGAGGGGAGTTGAAACAATTTTGACATTATTCGTCGTACACAAAAATCTATTAGCTAGAATTATACGATATTAGTACCAATCGATAGCACATTTCGTTCACTATTATATGAGACCAACAAAAAAAGCGTAAGTATGAATGCTACCGCGAAAATTTAACTTAAACGTGACAAGTCATTCTGTTTCAAATCCCCTAATACCGAGGTAAGTTGAAACAAGGGTCGAGGGGAGTTGAAACAGGTATTAGTTTTGGAGAACTAGGGTTATATATTAGAAAAAAACGATGAAATTTAAAGGGTTTTATTAAAAAATAAAAATCTAAAATGAACATACATATTTTTAAGTAATTTCTACTCAATTTAAACGAAAAAACTATTAATAGATATTCGCAGAGTATCTTTTCCTCTGAAGATGTAAAAACGGTCTTTTCTGGGTATCCTACAGTCGGAAGAACAGTCGTTTCATGAGCGTCATAAGCCTTTTTTTCTTAATTTACCTGTACAGACGCCAGCACTTCAAGCTACTACAATCTGTCAAATTTGTTAAATAGATTTTCAACTTTATAGCTGAAGTGTAAGGTTCAAATTTGATTGGGAAAATTTTACAGTTTCGGGTTGCTTGATGTGCTGGCGTCTGTACAATGACGTATGGTTGAAGTTATAGCTGGAGGCAGCATCCAGAAGACTTTTTTGGCGCAATATCACCTCATCTGCCGCGAGATCATACATTTCTCGGCTCGCCGTACCTCTGTCAGTTTTTCTTTCGTAGTCCGTAAGCATGCTAAAACAAGAAAAAGCGAAACAAAAAGTTAACTACCTACACCATATTAGCAAATCAGTCATACAAAATAGCACCGAGGAGAGTTGAAACAAGGTGTTTCAAATCCCCTCAGTAACAAAAATCGTTCCACTCGTTAGAAAATTACAACCTAAAAGCAAACCACAAAACAATGACTTGCACCATCACTAATAATTCAATCCTTAGTTAATGAGCTTTCGAAACATACATAACACAAGCCAAAACACTAAGACATTATCAAACTATAGGTGGCTAAAAAAAACGAACAAAACTTACTTTTCGTGTTTTTTTTGACATGGGTGTCAGATCTCCACAACCGCGCGCCTTGAGGCGTGGACGCATACTGAGGGGCCCGAGGGCGGTGGGGCACGGCTACACAGCGCTGTTGCCAACTCGATAACGGTTATAGATTCCGCGCAATTGACGTTGTTTCAACTCCCCTCTGTTTCAAAACCCCTCGGTCTCCCCTACGTCCGAATGCAAAACGGAAACCCTATAGGATCACTCGTGTGTCTGTCTGTCAGTCTGTCTGTCTGTCCGTCTGTCACAGCACAATTTGCTCCGAATCTAATGGACCGATGTGTTGAAATTTGGTACACATGAATTTCTGTAACCCAAACACGGACGTGTAACGTAAATAAATGAATTTTGAATAATTAATGTGGGACACTTTTGGGAGGCAAATAAGAAAATTAAAAAAAACTTTTGCATCTGTACCGTGTGACATATCTAATGAAAGAGCTTACTGTGAGGATCTCAAGAACTTTTTTTTTAATAATTTTAGAATAAATAGTTTTATAGTGATTTATGATAATTGATTAAAATTGACCATTATCTCTAAAACAACTGAAAAATAGTTCTATACTTATAGATTACAGGAAAAAAGTCTATGGTTTTGAAATAAAATCCCAAATCTCTCAATATTTTTCGTACAAACATACATTTGCAGTTGGAATGCATGGGAGAACATGTTTTTTCAACTAGGTACAATGTTAATTTTGTTCGTGGATAAATTAATCCTAACTACGTGACCCTTCATTGAGCGTGGTCCTTTTTTTTATTAACTTTATCTGTTGATTGAAAAATCGGCTCTAAGAATAGATTTTCCCTAACACCATTGCTCCAAGAACACTTAGGTTACAGGTAGGTAACATAAGAAATTAAGGAACTACAGCAGCTCAAGCCAAATAATCTCATCATCATCATTTTCCTGTCCTTGTCCCATGTTACTTGAGGTCGGAACAACACGTTTTCTTCTTCCATTCTCCCCTGTCAACCGTCTCGCTTTCATTCACTTCCTTCTCTACATACTTATCATTTCTTTACACAATCCATCCATCTTTTCTTATGCTTTCCTCTCAAAAACAATCCAAATATTCTCAGATTTAACGACATGATAATTGTTGACATTGCTACTTCCAAATTGCTCGCAGAAATGTTTTCACCATTGTCTAATTATCTAGTCTCGCTTGTATGCTGCATGCTTGCTGCATGCATGGTGTATGCTTGTTTGCATGTTTGTATGAACTTTCTGCAATATGATGATTCTACTTTTTAATTTGTACAAAATTATGAGTTTGAATGCTAAATGAGTGAACACCAACAAATTTTCTGCGAAATGAAGATTTATGCTACCCGTTGTTATGCAAAATAATATTATGACATAAAAGTTCTACCATAAAAGGTAGATCCATTACAGATATTATAAATCATTAATTTGTAAGCTTATTCAATCGAACTTGGGATAAAACTGTGTTTTCTGTTAAGCGGGAAATTTCGTAATATAAGCATTCAGTCAGAAATATCCTGATAGCCTAAATTGATTGATAGTTTAAATCTAAAATTCGTTATCGACATGATAATTGTTTTGCGAAAAGGTCTTTTGGCACAGGCTTTTTCGAACGTTTATCCGAAAGAAAACTCCCTTGTCTCTGGTCATCAGCGTAGACAATATAATGTCATTATTCGATGATATAGCACTTATTCAACTACAACAAAAGGGGCGCAATATCCATTGAGTGAGCATTTTCAGAGTCCTTAAGAATTTCCCAATCTAGGTTGGTGTAGAAACACAGTTAGAACTAGTTTTTTACTTAGACTAGACTAGAATATCGTCAAGCATGTTTGTGACCTAGGTATTGTAAATGCACGTACTTGTACGCGTACTTAGTATGCACGTTTAACTTTCAAGCAACCTTTGGGCAGCACTTCGCTTCCATACATATTCCACCCATAGATATGTAGTGTCTATCTATGCATAATCTAATCTAATCAAATATTAGCTAGATGAACCAATAGGTACATAACGTGACGATGTTTGTTTGCAACAATATATTATGTTATCAACAGTATATACGATATTATGTTCTTGTTATAAAGTGTAAACGTAAATTGTTTCACCACATTATCCAAAAATTTGTCACTACACTAACAGATTACAGAGCAAAAAAGAATCCCCGTGGACATTCAAGACTAATTCAAGTCAAAGCAACAAGATTTCGTGATCCAAGTGTTCTAATGTACGAAAGCAAATCCGAAATATTGAATTTAAATTCAGATTTGAATCAAATTAACGCATTGATTTCTAAGCTCGAGAGCTTTCTCTTGAATAATAATTTCTACGATTCTAACAGATAGATACTACTAGAGCCCTCTGTCCGGATTTTCCAGAACTAAACTCAACAACGAAGTTCGATGCGGCGTACACAGATGGCGCGCTGTAAGTTTTACTGCAGTGGATGGAAACTGAAACTAGTGAAAGTTTCACAAACTAAGGGAGGATGTAGGTCGCACATCCACCCCTAGAGGGTGCAATAGTCAACTTTGAAGTTGATATAGTTCGTTGACATACATTACAACAAACATTTGTATCTGTTTATTTCTCAATAAATTATTAGAACAACAAAACATGGTCACCGAAATTATGTTCTCCAGGTGTAAGACTGCGTAATCACTGCGGTCGCAATGATTTATTCCTTTAATACTAAGGCATTCGAGTTTGAATGCGGTCCCAACTTCCAACTGACCTTGCGTTTGTAACAAAATAAAAGTATAATGTATCGATTAGCTGGCGCGTAGCCCGCGCCATTTCCACTTTCCACCAAATTTATTAAATACACAAACTACAACCATTGTTTTACGTATGTAACTATTATTAAGACTATTAGAGATAACTGTGATTCACAGATCACGAGATCATAGGTAATATAAATACTTCTCAAAATTATAACATCACATAGCAATATGATGAGTAAGCATGCATATTAAAAACTTACTTAGTATTCTTGCGTTAGTTTTTAAATTAATTAAGCGTTTGAAACTATGTACTTAGAAGAATAGAATAAAGATTGAAAAAGTAGAGTGGAAGTGTAGCGGTAGGTAACCAACCATACTTGAGGGTGGGTTACATACCTACCTACCTAATAATTTGTATCTAGGTAACAGTAAGAAGGTAGTCGTAAGAAAACGAACGGACCTTTATAAATCAATGTTTAACTATAACTTTATAATATACCTACTGATCCTAAAACAATTCGTCGATAAATGGTGGTTAAGTAGATAACTACCAATTATAACGCGCAGATCGAAAATAGCCGAAAACAAAACGTAAAAAATTGTTGATTTCGAAGTCCTAAGTTCTTAGTGAGAGGGATAATTCAACTGATGCCAACAATTCCTACAAACTATGCAGTGAACACTGCAACAAAAGATTGCGTCACACGATGTCATACGGAAAAAATGCAAATTCTGCGGAATTAATCCAACCTTCCATTCTCAGCATCTGTTTTACACCGTCGATTCCGAAGGGTAACGAAGGACAGTGAGCAAGATACATTATGCAGGTCATGCTTATGCATAATGAAACGAACTTAAAATAGTGAAGCCTCAATCTATAAAACTTGATCAAGTGAAATCTTAGACGGAGCTTGGGTTAGGTAGTACACGATTAATTTGGGGTCAATCTGATCCGGTTACCGTCAGGTAAACAGATCATGAAATATGTAGATTGATAACGGATAATCCGGATTGGGGAATATTTTATTAATTATTTCAAGCAATTTCGCTAATCTCAAATTGCCTTCAGATTGATGGTAACCTCTATCTTATGTTTTGTCTCCTGATTGGTGAACAATACGTCAAGAAGTTGATTTAAGATTCGACAAGAGATTAAATTGAATATCTCTTCAGAAAGGAACCTCTATAGGGATAAGGAGCAAGGGGCTCTTGGCTTTTCAAACGAGTCGAGAACAGCATGTTGAAAAGAACCAAGTAGGTACGTAAATCTTTGTGGACCTACTTGCTTCTCCCGATACTTAATGCTTTCAGAGACAAAGAGGCGCAACGTTTACAAAGGATTTAAGTTTCCTGTCAATATATGTAACTTGAGCGTTTTTTACTACTGCTATATATGATAACTATGTACTACACATCAAAAGCTCGAGGCTTGCGGGTTGCAGCCCGGAAACCTGCAAACATAAGTGGACGTCGCGTCGTGCCCTATTCAATGGCTAGCGAGCTACTTAACATACTTTTTTTTTCAATTGAATAATTATTACAAAAGCGGTACGAGCCTCAAATTAAAAAGTTTCCCACCCAAATAAAATTCACTAATTTTGTATTTAATAGGTTCACCACAGGGTCAAAAAAACAACCCCTAAAAAATGCATTTATTTATACATTTTGTCAAAGGTTGTCTTTAAAAGATCGCTTTTAGCGAAAAAACCGCCCATTGTGTAAACCCTATGTAAAATTTATATTTTTATATCTATTATTCATATGGTATACATAATTAAGAGTATTTTATTATATCTAACCAATACAGGTAGGTACTCTCAATACGCCTTAGTGCACTGTTAATCCTACAATTTATGCTAAAGAACCAGGTGGTTTCACCAGATTATTTTGCACTTTCCTACATAGGGTTTACAATCAAAGTCAAAATCTTTCGCTTCGCTAGCCAGACGCCTAAACCGCTGGGCTATTTTCGCTCTAGTTTATCAGTTGTTTCAGCTTAATCGATCACAATTTAAACTTGGCTCGAGTTCGGTTCATTCATCGAATTTGGGTTGTAACAGGAACTTATAAACGATTAACAGACTACCAGAAGTTAGCAGAATGAGGTTAATTTATTAACATAACAGACCCGAAAGTTAGATACATTATCTTGAGACGATAACAGACAAGTAACTAGGTAGGTATCGCTGTAAGGTCGAATTAAGTAAGATGAAACGCTGGCAACAAGATTGTGTTTGTCGCACTTTACTAAATACTGCGCCAAAATGACAATTATATCGTAGGTACCTACTGAAATTGAAAGAACTGAGTATTTCTTAGAAAACTTGACAGATATTTAAATAAATATTTATACCTACCTAATTTCAGACGAAAATTCTTTTTCAGATGTGAAAAATAATCCGCGTTTTCTATTTAGAAAAGTTCATGACCTGAATTATTTTGCACAATAAATAGCGACAGAGTTGGCTGCTATCCCCAAGGGAGATGAATCTTAGGTAGTTTGCAGTTATCGGAGAAATGTTGAAACGCATACCTACCTATGCGTTTCAACATTTGTCCGATAACTGCAAACTACGTCAGGATAACCTTCACCGTGTAAAGATTGAAATCTCAGCAATACTGCAAAGACCTACTGGTGGAATAAAGTAGTGGAACCAACTGCCCGAAAGGAAATAAAAATAAATAAAATTAAGCAGATGTAGATTTTTATTTCCGATCTACTATAACCATTTTCATCATTCCATTCCAAGGGTCCTTTTTTTTTTTGCATGGATAATTTTCAAATAATTTCTCCCACTCTGGGCGGAGCGGGATGGCGTGTCAAGACTCTTACTGACTAAAACCCACCCGTGTACCTTCAATTGCAATGTTACCAGAGCAACGATCTCCCTTTCGGATTTCTTCGCAACCCTGGCAGGCATCGGCCCTAGCGGACCCCGTCAGTTCTGCTGACATCTCTTTGAGGCGCGCGTGGAACACAACGCGCCGTCGACCCGGGCCTGGTCCTTATCGGACGGCGAGCTACCCATTGCTTACCGTCCGGAAGCCCGCGCCTACGGTGGGCAGAAATCAGCCTGCGATTCTCAATGCCCAGGGCGTCTCCTCCTGAGGCGGTTAGGGGCGTGAGGGCGCGAAATTTGCCTCTCCCTCAAGCGTTCCGCCTCCTCCTTCGCGAGCATTACTGCTTCGCAGGAGGTGACGGCCTCCCATTTCCTCGCTCCAATTCCAAGGTTGCCTGGAAGTGAGATCGCAGAAAGCGATGAGGCCGCCTATTCTATGTTTTGTAGTGTTTTTTTTTGTTATGTATTTTCTGGAGTACGATAAAGTATACATATATGTATAATCAAATGAACCCCTGAACCGATTTTCATGGAATTTAACAAATAGGTACCGTAAGTAGAGTTCAACCGAAAATGGTTTGATTTCGGCCCAAAACGAAATTCCACGTAATTTGCTTGTTCGGGCAAAAAGCAAAACCGGGAAAAAAATATCGTATATCGATACCCATAGGTACGTTTTTGTTTGGTAGAAGTACCTACAAGAAAAATAGTGTTAAATGCAATATTTAACCGTTTCAACTTAAATCATTATGAAATGTAGGTAGGTACCGTAGGTATTACTTAGAATATACCTATTGTCACAAACGTAATTAATAAAAAACAATCTGAATTGAAATCCAAAAAAAGCAATTTAAAAAAAAAAGCATTTTTCTGTTAATACTGTGTTTTTAGTTGTGGGTGTGGATTTTCTATGAATAAAAGATTTGAAAGTAAGTCTCGATTTGACGGAACGTATTTTTTTCCGGCGTCGTAACAGCTGAAAACAATACACGTTTGTTCGGCCGCAAACGAAATGTCCGAAAATGGATATTTCGGCCGCAAATTGGCGAAAACCGGAAACGAAAACGAAATTCGGTCGAATTCTAGGCTCGGACCATTTTTCATTCTGGATGTTTGTATTAATTAATACATGATTAAAATGCAAAGTACACGAAGATGAAGTCGCGAGCAACTAAATTAAAAGTAAAGTTAAAAGTAAATTTATAATTATTAACTCTAGCTACATTTGAAATACCCTCCTCGTTAGCTAGTTCTCAACAATCGCAACTCAACGCACAACAACAAAATATAATACTAACTCAATCTGGGAACTTCTGTACCAGTTAGGAACAGAATTCAAATTCATTTATTTTGTGAAAATAGGTTACCTACAAAATGTCAACGATTTAAATGTATAAAATTAAAATGAGATAATAGGTACACACGGCTACACATCAAGCTATTCATTTCCAGTATACATATTTAAGCTGACCTCGCATTGTACGGAAATCCTATACAATGCGAGATCAGCATAAACTGGAAATGTATAGCTTGATGTGTAGCCGTGTGTACTAATATTATGAAGTAAAAATTTTGAGTTTGTATGTAGGGGTTAATCTTCGAAACTACTGATCCGCTTAGTAAAAATCTTTCACAAATGGGAAGCAGGAGCTACAGTATTGTCAAGTGTCATAGGATAGGTACATACCTACTTTATGTTAAAACAAGAAATTTCACGCGGACGAAAACACGGGCAAAAACCAGTTTAAGTATAAAATAAAATGAGGTAAGTACCTACTTAGCTTTAATGTGATGAGATATTAAAATTTGTCACAAATAAATTCGTTAACTAAGTATAATGTTTTTTTAACCAGTAGCTCTGGTTTACTGCTTCTGTTTTTAACTGAACACGGTAAACAAATACGTGATTTGTTTGGTTTTTGCAAGCACATGTGCACAAGCAATGGAAGAAAGCAATAAAAACAATCGCCATTTTTATCAAAGAGACGTTAGTGTGTATTTCTCTTATTTAATCATGTGTTTAAAGTGGATTTTTATTTTAGCTTGAATACGTAATCGATTTTTTTTCAGGCTGCATTTTCAGCTGAAAACCGGAGCAGACATAAAAAATATTATTAAATTATTTATAAACATAAGTAAAACGATCGGCTAGGTAGGTAACCTATCTACCTACATGCTACAGAGAAAAACTGAAACCGAATTTTGGACAGACTCTAATTTCTAGTTGTGTGTTAAACTGCCGTACCTATTATAATTAATCCCCCTAGTAAGATTATCTTAATAAGTAACAATGATAAAAATGTAACCAGCTTTCCGTCCGCAATTTTAATTGACGTAGCAGAGGCATGTTAAAAAATCCAAGCATGCTTCTCTATAGGCAGATATTAGGGTAACAACCTAGCTTCAACAGAGCATGTAAAATTTCAGTAAATTCATAAAATTACGGCTTTTGTGTTCCGTGTTGCAGGTTTAATCATAAAATTGCATTGTAGGTACTGTGTTGTGTACACCTGTAATGATTACAGCGCAGTGAAACTAGTAATTTGTACCTGTATTGTATAAACCTGTAAATAAATCGATGCAGACTTCCCCGTGGAAGAAACAATAGCAACATACTAACATCATTTAGGTACTTATACGAACGTATATTATAAAAGCAAACTAGCGTGATCTACTCATTCATTAGGCACATTAATTCGTCTTGCATCATTCATCATGTCTTCTAATCTCGGTTTGTAATGAAACTAGAATGACTAGAATTATTGCTGATCGCCAACCAGTACATATCATCTGGAAATAATATACGACTGCATTCACATTTGCGACAAGACTCGCTGAAAATAAATGTTGAATGCCGGAAAGGTGGAACAGTTTATTCAAATTGATGTAAATAAACAAAGTTTAGTATTCGGTTGCACCTCGCAGGGATCTCGCGCACTAGACGGCCACGACCACGACCAGTGGTCGCACCGACCAGTTAAACTATAGAAACCGATACGAATCGCGCACTTGGTCGCAAATCGCAACGGCTACTAGCCGCAGACCGGGCCATGGACGACAACTGGTGAACTAGCCAGAGCCTTCACCCGCGTGAAATTTTTGAAGTGAAATCTTCTTTAGGCGCGTTGGGCATTTCTGAGATGGGAAAAAACAATTATACTCGCAACACCGTTACCGACACCTAACTTTCGTAAACGCGATTGTGATCTTTATTTATACCTATTAGTTACGGATCAATGTTCTATGCAAGTATTTTTACTTTAAAGGTTTTGGAAGTATTTTTTGTAAACGCGATTGTGCTCTTTATTTAGATAAGGTTACGGACCAATGGTATATACAAGTATTTTTCTTCCAGCAAGGCGATCTTGTTCAAGTTTCCACTTCGGAGTGTCAGTTTTTTTTTTTGTTGCCTTGACCCACCTCGTCGCATCGCATCGCCCGCCCACGCTATTACTTCGTTTTCGCTTACCGCACTTTTTAACTGCTTTTCTTTTTCCTCGGCTTCTCGTAGCGTGAAGAATTGAGCTATCAAATGCAAAAAGATTTTTTTTTTATCCGACCGGTAGTTCCAGGGATTAGCGCGTTCAAACAAACTTAAGCTTTATTGTTTATTATAGATATAGTACAGATTGGATGAGAACTTTTCTGAAATACCCATTTACAGTTAAAATTAAAGCCTAGATCAATCCACTGTGTGTGTTGTGTATCCTATGTTGGAAACGTCAATATAAATGAAACAGGAATATTGGTATTCAATTTTATTAGCTTCGGTGGATGCAGTGAATATATTTAGAGCATGTAGGATGAAATTCGATTAGTGCACTAGGTGGCTCCCACGAGGTAAGGTTCTTAACGTTATTACGGTACGTAAGCAACAGCCTGCCTCGAACGCTAATGAAAAGGGCTGCACCACTATTAAATAAATACCTAACGTTTTATTATGTATGTTCGAGCTTTTTCAAAACGTATTTTTTATTTCAGATCGAATTTCACCAATGACATTGAACGCGATCAGCACATCTAAACCACGTTCAAGAGCTGTAAGTGTCATCATTGCTGTCGAATATTAACACTGACAGCTTTTGAACTCGGTTTAAGGCTCGTGCAGACCAGTGCGATATCGCGAGCCCTTCTATTATTTGATAATAGGTACACACGGCTACTACACATCAAGCTATACATTTCCAGTTTATGCTGATCTCGCATTGCATAGGATTTCCGTACAATGCGAGGTCAGCTTATACTGGAATAGCTTGATGAGTAGCCGTGTGTACAGCATCATTTGGGTAACAGGGTGAATTTTTTAGATGGGATTTCCGGACGAAAACTGAAACTAATTATTGAGATGGCTAACTATGTACGTTTCTACATTTGCAGAGCTTTTTTCAAACATCAAAAATGTAGTTTTAGGTTTCTAGTCTAAAATAGCGGTCAAGGTTTCGTTTTCTTGATTAAAGAAACTATACTAATTAGTACTTACGTATGCAATACCTGCTAAAAATAAAGGGGTAAGTAGGTTAGGCCCTGCTATAAAAAAAAAAGTCACTGCATTGATTTTATGAAAAACACCTGAAACGATGAATGCCAGTCAGTAATTTTAGCTTTCAGCTTATCACACTGAATGAATTACATAGTTAGGTACGTAGGTACCTACTATCCTAGGCACTAGGCACTTGAAAGCAAACGAATGTAGAAGCGTACATTTCATAAATCACAATTTACAACCGAATGTAATAAAATATATACGTAGGTATTATCTTTATTAAGTAAATAAGTAGGTAGGTACATTATTCAAGGCAATGGCACGTAAAATTTAACCGGAGAGTCAACCGGATGGCGAGTGGTAATCTGGGTCTTGAAGTAATAACGAAACCCCCCTACCTCCCGGATGGACCCCAAATGGACAGGGGCGGAGATATGGGGGATGGGGGCCTAACTTTTTTTTTGACATGGCTTTCAAAATTTAAGCTCTATTATGTGCAAGGAATTTGTGTGTATCAATGCCTTCTGGTTTTGATAAAATTAAACCTCATTTTCGGTGATAAATCATCGGTAAGGAGTTTCAAGAATTATTCACATTATTTCTATTATAACGATGTTGGAGGGTGGCAACCGGATGGCATTGATACACACAAATTTCTTGCACATAATAGAGCTTAAATTAAGAATGTCATGTCAAAAAAAAAAATGTTAGGCCTCCATCCCCCATATCTCCGCCCCCGTCCATTTGGGGTCCATTCGAACGGTACGGGGGGGGTTGGTATCACTTCAATACCCAGATTACCACTCGCCATCCGGTTGCCTCTCCGATTAAATTTTACGTGCTACATAATTTATGATGGTGATACAAGATTTTACATCAATGTTACTAGATACATGGACAATTGACCCATGCAATATTTGGGTAGGTATTCTTACGTACACACGGCTACACATCAAGCTGTACATTTCCAGTAAAGGACCTCGCATTGTACGGAAATCCTATACAATGCGAGATCAGCATAACTGGAAATGTATAGCTTGATGTGTAGCCGTGTGTACTAATATTATGATGAACCTACCTATCATAATTCGTGTTATTGCACTGTTGGTAATAATCAGAATTTAAATCAATACTTTTACACAGTAGATATGCGTTGCAAGATAAGATTAGAATTTTGCAACATTTTTCCCGAAAATGCTTGGAAAATTCGTCCGAAACTTCAGATATTTATAATAGGCATGTTTTTTGTTACCAGAAATAACCTCCGCGGAACTAAGAAGAATTTAAAAATAAGAAAAACACAAGGGATTCGGTGCCGTCATAAATTAGAGGCATTTGAAAGGTGACCGTTATAGAACAAAAGACGTTTAGTAATAACAGGAGAGCAATGAAAACGTACATGCAGCTGTCGCTGCTAAGAGATCAATAAAATATTTTACAATGACAGAGGTGGGGAATCGTACATTTTTTCTAATTCCGACATTTATGTTCAGTGAGTATGCAGCTACAAGTAAAACAAATGAATGCCTACAAAGATTGTCAAGAGGCAGCAACGGATATTTCAAATAAGCATTGAGAGAAGTCTTAATGAAATTCTGCATAAATATTCCGAGCTTTTTAATCAGAAGCCACAAGGGACTTCTTTCTTGACGCAACTTTTTAAATTGAAGAAGCGTGACTTAATTATATTAAAAGCATACGATGTCGATTTGAAAGTATTGGAACAAAAATTGCAATAAATTAAATGCGCTTAGAGCAAACATTAATCTCTCAATAAAAGGTACATCTCGTTATGTCAATCTATCAGATATTGAACGGAGATGCATACTGCCGAGCACGTCTGCCAACAAAACATCACGGAGAATGCCAATTGGTATTGCTGCTTGCCACTTCCGAGACTGTCATTGTTAGTAAAAATATGGCCACTACATTAGGTCACAAGATGAATCCATTGTCATGGAGTGATGTACTTTAGATGAAATGTTGCTCGTGGTACATGAAAGACAATGCCAGAAACTGACTCGAACATACATTACATACGTGCCTATGTCTTCGTCAAGGTGCTTATAATAGCTTATGTTAGATAGTTCCGGAGACAGGCTGAAAATCTCGTTCCTTCTCCAACCGTCTTTCTATCGACGACGTGCAATATGTAATAATTTTATTATTACCACCAGTTTGTGTTTTAAGTGACAAACGAACGGTTGTGTGATGAGATGATGACAGTTGTTTGATCAATACAGTAATAACAAAACAGGATCATAAACTGACATATTTCTTCTACAATCTTGAAGAATAGTAACCGAAACATAATTTTTGTACCTAATGCATGCAATTTGTTATTCTACAGACAGAAGATTAGGAAGGCAAGTCGTTAATAACCGGATACATTACTACCAATAGGTAAATCGTTCGAATTGCCAAAGACAATAGAAAGCAGGAACTCTGCACGGACGATAAAGTAACATTTAATTAGCATGTGACACTCGAAGCAAAAAGAGTTATCTAGCACAACTACGTGCACTACTAGTTGGCTAGGATCACGGAGTTAATTAATAAAATCTCATCCTTTTTTATGAAAGCAAGCGAACGTTTCGAGACCAAGGATTTTTATTAATCGGATAATAAAAATACTGCACCATTCCTGAGAAATTAAAAAGTTCATCCGCGTCTCAGCAGGGATAATAACAATTTGTATTTATTTATTTACTTATTGTTGGTAAATCAAGATAGATCTTTAAGGTTCTTTAAGGTATTACCTATGTAACATGTAATTAATATAATAGATGTAACGTGACCAAATTTGGTAATTCCAACGATAACTTTACCCCGTACTTAAGTGTGCTGTCGTTGTCTATATCATGAACAATATGCAATTTGTGAGCTATTCCATCAACTGATGTATGATGTGATCTTCTCAGTTCTCGCTTGATCCTCCGTCTTCCAACGCCGATCACAAGAATGAATGTCTACGTGGTCCGCGATTATTCGCTAGAAGCATAGACACTCGCGTAAATAGCTGCTCTTGCCAAATCTATGTTAGTGAACTTTACATTTGGCACTCGAGAGTGTGTCTGCGCTGTTTGTTACGTTAAAAATATGCGGCGTCATGAACGAGTCACAGTAGTTCTGAGTGTCTGAGTGGGCTGGCCCAAGTCCAGGCTAGACACACACCAGCATCTATTGGTGACTATGATTATCCCGATTATCGTGGGTCGCGTGTAGCATGAACGCCAGTTAACTAGAACAGTTAACCTTCAAACGTCACTAGCAGAGCCCGCATGGCGCGAACGTTTGTTGCCGGACTAGCAGCCGAGTGCAGGGCGATTTAGTGTCGCAGAATTACATGCACGTAGATACCTAGAGCAGCTAGTGACGCACTCCACGACGTAACACTCGAACGAAAACAATGCCATGTTGAGGACAACATTGACGGGCCATCCGCTGTTTGTGTGGGCGTTGTTAGAACATAAATATTTTGAGTAGTAGCTAAAATTAGGTAAAGATTTAGTAATAGTTTGATAAGCACAAATAAACAACATGCGAACTACAGTATCAAGGCGATGCCGTCTATGAATAATGTAGCGCATTGAATAAGGTGACTACATCATCGGGAAGCTACGACTAGCATTTAAATAGGAGCATTAAAATGTAAAAGAACTATGTTGTAAGTACCAACTAGAAAATAAAAACGCCCAGCCTCAGGGCGTACACCGTTTTTAATCTTCCCTTGATCAAAAAACCGTAATCTAAGCCAAAATAATTGAAGCCAAAAACAATACCTAGTTAGACGACTTTAATACCAGAGATAATTATTATTAGCAAGCGTAGCAGAAACAACCATTTTGTCTGTCCTTTACCGTTTTGTGCTTTTTATCTGAGACCAACGGCCGGATCCAACCGCTAATTAGGTATCAACTGCGATAATGGGTTAGCCAACCTACATTCTGCAAAATCCATTTAATCGCAGCTCTAGAAAAAAATCCAGTGAATCATAAATGGTGGGAACTGTGGTAATAATTCAACGGGCGAACAGATGATCGTGGCGAGGAGAACTGATGTCATACTCGGATGCGTGTTGGATAGGTACGTAACACTTTTCATGACATCACACTGGCGATTTATTTTTAGTGTTCGCTCAAGCCTTAAAATAATTATTTCGACTCGTCACTTCTTTAGACTGTCTTCATTTAATGCGCACGCACGTGTAATACCCGACAAACGTTTCTCTTTCTCTAGTGTTCCAATTACTAAGGACTTAATTACGGGTACTATATAGTGTACCTGCTTTATTACTCTACGTCGTAATCGTTTGGTAATGACCGAAGGACTTAACTTTATTTAATGTGTCGTTTGAATACCGATAAATTCTTGAAAACTATTCGTGATTTCGGTATACGACGACAATGAATTCAGTAACAATTTTATCACATCCAAAAGCATTGACATTAGCCGTAATAATTTCAACCAACAATTTTATCAATCGTGGATTACGATAACCGATGCTTTGGGGCAATGTGTAGGTAGTATGCGTCGCTCTCAACAGTTTCCGTGATGCGGTAATCCATAGTCATACACATAAATAAAATTGGAGCGTATGTCCACTGACAAACACTTTAATTTTGTTTATGGGTGCTCCAATTTTATGTGTGATCTGCGCTCAGCAAAGAAACAGGGATTTCTTTCAGTTAATACCTCGCAGCTAATTTGAGCTATGAATGATTTATTATCTGACTACGGAAAAGGAAAGCTCATGATGAGTTAGTTTAATTTTAGATGCACAATGCAAATCCGCAGCACCTTCGGTGCACGTGACAGTGTAATCTAGCTGCAGGAGACTTATCTTAAATCAATACTTCCATGGTCGGCCACGGTTCACGAAAACTCAAATTGTTGCCTTCTAAAAAAGGAAGAGGAAATACAGTTTATTGTGTAACCTAGTTTCTTCTAAGACACGATGCAGCTGTATCTAAAAGACGAATAAACTGAAAACTGACTATAAATACGTGTAACTTCGTCTAGCACAAGAGTATTTTTAACGTTTATTATTTTGCACCCTTCTAGGTAAACTGGGTTAACGTAGATAAGGCGCAGAAGAGTTTCCGCCGTAATTCTTTTTACCCGACTACGGCAAAGCCAAAAGAGGTTATGATTTTAACAGGCTATGTATGTATGTCTGTTCCCTCGTAACTTCTAAATTACTAGTCTTATTTTGACAAGCGAGGTATCGTTTGTCAAAATACATGGCAGCCTATATCGGATGTTAAGTTTTACAGAATAAATTATATTTTCGATAAATTTCTGAGTTTATCTTGGATATTACTGACATCGGTGAAGGAAAACATCGTGAGGAAACCTGCACCCTAATTGTGTATCTGAATCATTTTGAAGGAAATTGCTAATCCATTGCTTCATAATTATGTTCGATTTGTCTGCTCAACAACGTAGGTAACGTAACGTGGCTGATAGTTAACGTAATTCTGAAATCGCCAATCCGTCTTGAGCAAGCGTGGTGATCAATGCGTGCCTTTTCTGTATGAGAAGAGGCCTTTGCCCAGCAGTGGGACAGTAATAGGCTGGTGTTATTATTATATCGTGTTTGGTACCTATCTAATGAAAGGCCTTAAGAGGGCCCTTCCCGATCCGTCTATCGTCAACGCAAGCATGGTCAAAAAGCATGTTGTTTCATCTAGCGCAAGTGAGAACTGCTAGCAAGCAAGTGAGAACGCGATAACATTTTACGAAAAATAGTGTGCGAAAATTTCATAAAACTTGTTTCAGGAAATACGTGTTTTTGAGTAAGCTTTACTAGTTTGTGAAATAAATGTTTGTCATTTAGAATCTCCATTACATGTGCAAGGCTTCTATGCAGATGTTTTCTTTACTTTTACAATTTATGAGTATATTATGAACGGCCAAAGTTCAGGTAAAAATTGTGCAAAAATGCAGATTTTCGGATGCTTGTACTGAATTTATTTCTCGACATTTGAATTTTTTGGTTTCATAGAAACCTAGAAATAGTGCACAAGATACCGATTAGTTTAAAAATTTCAAAGAAAGATGTGTTACGACGCCATAATCACGTACGAGCGTTTGTATGAAAAGTATGTCGGGTTGGCCGCTCTTAAGGACTACTTTCTGAAAATATATTCGTTATATTTCTCTAATACTAGTTCTTGCATAAACTCCAAGTCCTTTACTATTAAACGAGCAATATTTGTAATCACGTTCTGAAAACGGCTGTAACGATTTCGATGAAAGTTGCAGTATAGGGGACGAAAAATCGATTTAGCTTGGTCTCATATCTGGGAAAATTCGTTTTCTCTATTTTCACAACCTCGGGAATGTGATACAACGTTGGTATACTTGGACGATATGTTTCTCTATTTTCACCCGAGCAGAGCTCGGTCGACTAGTTACTAACAATAAAACAATCATATTTCACTCTGATAGTTTTCAATAACTTCTATTTGCTACCTACCGCCAATGATCCCTAAACCCCAAAATAATTGAAATAAGAAAGAAATTTAAAAAACCAAAACCCAATTACGACAAAGACGCCAACTAAAAAGGTAGGTATAAGATGGGCCAAAATTTGTTTCTCATTCGGTTTAACCGAACTTCGACATTCGGCCCAAATTCGGTTCAAATGCCGAATATTCGGTACAAGTTATAAATATTTTTTTTAATTAAAATATAACCTGCCGTTATATAGTGCAAAATCACCAAGGATTCTACGTTATCTGGCAGGAGTCTGTTATGTTTTTGTTATAATACCCGAATTCCGGCCGAACTTTTTATTTTCACCGAATGTTCGGCCGCAGTTCGTGTGTATTAGCAAGATATGGTAACAAAATAACAGCAGTCTCGGTTTTTGTACAACCGAGTCACACGTATGACTAAATATGTCATGTCGTTATGGCACATATCGTACAGATTACATGTGACTCCGGTTATACGAAAACCTAAAACGATGTTATTTTGTTGGGAGTGCCTCCGCTGCCGGCGCCGGCTCCCAAAAATAACGCCAATTGGAACCGGCGTGACATTACTGCCGGCAGCCGAGATTAAAAACATCGGCTGCCAGCACATTATGTATTCTGTGGTCGGCACCGCCGGCTCCCATAATGGATACCGGCGGCTCGGCGTATATGGAAACCCTACCAGTATTAAGAACTCCTAGTTGGAGACTAACCCTAACTATAGTTTTTTTTTTTCTATATATTCTAGTCGTTTTTGCCACTCAATGGCCGCTGCCGCGGTACCGCTCGCTTCGCTCGCTCGGCTCGTGCGTAGTCACAGTTCTAACCTAACCTTTTTTGCGAGTAAATAATTATTTAACCTAATCTAACTAGTTCATTTCCAAGTACTTAGTATTACTAGAATATGGAAATCGATGATTATGGAAATATTATTCATAAGACTGGAAAAAAATAATGCTTTAATACATGTTTTTTTTAAATTATGGCTACAACGCCTATCTACTCCAATATGCCAAATTACCAACCCGTTTTCCATTTTTTTTTTCCAAACTTAGCGCCGGCAGCCAATTCAGCAACCGGCGCCAGCAGACAAATCGGGAGCCAGCGCCGGCAGTGGAGGCACTCCCTATTTTGTTACTATGTCTTGTGTAGACCATTTTAGTTGGCGTTTTGTCGTAGATGGATTTTTAGTTTTTTTAATGTTTAAACCTAACTACGGACTTTCGGTGTCAGTCAGCGCATCTATTAACAACGGCAGTTTGCGTAGGTACCTAACTGGTGCAAGAGTCGCTGACAAGCAATCATAACTTTCTGAGTTCACTGAAGGCATACGTACTTACCCATTTTTTGTAAAATACTGAGGTCCCTATCTATCTAATAGGGACGGTTTTAAAAAGCGCTTGGAAAGCTCCCTACAAAAGCATTAAGTTTCATTACTTGGATGTTTGGACTTAGCCCTTCTTGGACTTGGAGTTTCTACATTATGCACTTCAAAACAATCATGATCAATTCGCGACGATTGGTAGTAACAGGGCCCGATCAACAAGAACAAACACACTGAAACAAGCGCGTCTGGAGGACCTATTGTCGACCACAATACAATACGCAATCTTAGTTAGCACACACACACAGACAGACGTATGGATATAATACGACACGAGGCGATGGGGAGGACCGGACCGTTACTAACCGAGGTCACACGACAATCAAAACTAATTGTGGCAAGGGGTTCATATTCATGATACAGCGTTCGATTTTCAATAAACAAATACAAAATATTTAAGATCACTAAACTGAACTTTAGGACGAACAAACGTTTTCAAAGAAGCTTCTTTGTTTAGGACTGGCCTATGACTAAACTAAGAGATGTTTTATGGCTTGTTTGATTTTGAAAATTTCCAGGTCGTCTATAAGAAGACCATCTTTATTTCTGAAAGACGAATGCCGGTAAAAAATACGTCGTCCAGCACACGTAGAAACAGGGTTTCTACGAGTTTTGTCGACGGAAGAATAGACAAAATGACAGATTGTGATTGTTTATCAGTCATTTTGTCTATTCTTCCGTCGACAAAACCCGTTTCTATTGTGGTCATGCTATGCGTACAGTCAGTATTCCCATTGGATGCCAACGATATCTTCAGTTGCTATAAAACTTAGTTAACACATAGCGAAACGGATTTCGTATTACATAACAAAGCGTTTATAAATGCAGAGTCCAATCCAAATGGGGTTACATTAATCACGGAAATTACCACGAAGGTTAAATGCGGCATAGACACGCTAACTCCAGAGCTGCCTGAGAAAATACTTAATTAATATAGTGAAAAAACGCGATGTACATTAGTACTTTTGCATAGATTTTTTTCATTTAGAACAGTAGGATGTTTATCTCAAAACGTGCAGAGAGATGGGGGTAGACCACGAAGTTTCCGAGGAAAAACACTATTTCAATGATACTTGCCTACCTAATTTATTACATTACTAGCTGCACCCCACGGTTTCACCCACATAAGTCTCGATTCCGTGGGAATATCGGGATAAAAAGTATCTTATGTCCTTCTCCGGGTCAATTTGGCATGGGCAGACCCCATCCCAAATTTCATCAAAATACGTTCAGCCGTTTTAGCGTGATGCCGCGACAAAGGGAAATAGGCATTCATTTTTATAAATACATATATAAATCCTCGGGATAAAACTATACTATGTCCATCTCCGGGTCATGGTCTACCCATATGCCAAATTTCATCGAAATACGTTGAGCCGTTTTTGCGTGATGCCGTGACCAAGGGAAATAGGGATTCATTTTCACATATATCCCATCATCTGTTACGACGCCTCATTGAGGTGGATAACAATTAAAATTCTATTGTATCTCGTTAATGACAGTTGAAAGGAAGGATAGATGAACACAAATGAGAATGCGAATATATTTATTTTATTTTTTCCTCTGTATATAGTTAGTTCTAATTAATGTTCACAACTAAAATAAAGAAAAAATGTATAAAAAAAAAAAAAAAAAAAAAAAAAAAAAAAAAAAAATATATATATATATTGTTAAATGGAAGTTAGTTATTATCAACTGTATACATGACTTGTCCGCAGTGAAGTTGCAATTATGTCTCTATTCAATCTGTTTCCAACAACTTCTACGGGAAAATGCATTACCTGTCGGCATTCGTCTCTGTTGTGGTCTCTATCAAGTTTTTCCGCGTCGCACAGTCCGCATACGCAATTATAAAAACTTTTCAATATTAACTGAATGATACGATTAGAAGTTGAATTCCAGCTCCTAAAACTTTGATATAAAGGCTATATAATAAATATCCCTTCCTTCTACTTTATTTAATAAAACTGCTAACTAATTTTCCATCCATCATGTAAACATGAAAATTTCATCGATCCTTTAATAAGAACAACATTTGCGAGATAGGATGACATTTACCTACTGTAGGAGCGCTAAGAAAAGTTGTCCTTTAACATAATCTCCATTTATATCGTATATAAATATGGCAGGATGAAACTGGGTCACTTTTATATTAGTTTTATGACTTCATGAGTTATTCGTCGTAAATATGATACACGCAGTCAAGGTGCTGTTAACTATTATAATAAACATTTTAAAAAGTTATAATTTTTCACCGAACTAGTGATCGTGTTATTTGAAGGTATAAATACCAGCACGCGTAGCATGACAACCATAGAAACGGGTTTTCTACGTATTTTGTCGACGGAAGAATAGACAAAATGACAGATTGTGATTTTTTATCCGTCATTATGTCTATTCTTCCGTCGACAAACCCGTTTCTATTGGGGTCATGCTAAGCGTGCAGTAAATAATAGAACTAAAGCCGATCAGAAGATTAGTTTCTTTGAATTCTATGAATCGAACGTTACTAGCATACTCCAGTCATTCCATGGTCTTCGTTCGTTAAGAAAGAGGAAATTGCATCGATATTTTTCTTCCGCTGATAATAATTCTTAAGTGTCTAAATCAGGACACAAGCGAATGCCTTGTGAAGCGTCTGTTTCAATAGATTGTTCATTATTCAGACAGTAAACCCATTTAACATGTTCTACCCGAGCAATAAAATATTTCCTGATGGATGCTTCCAACATAAAATTTATGTTTTTTGATTCAATATTGCGATTGCGACCCAAGCCCGGAACCGCTGAACAAATTTCAATATTACAAAAATCTATTAGGTGCACTTTTCCAATCTATTTGGCTTCAGCAGTTTTTTCGTGGTACGTAGGTATAACCTGAAATATTTTTAATTAAATGAACTGTTGTTACTGTTCATCTTGAATTAGTGACTTTCAGATCAAGAATAGAGTAACTGACGATTCGTCCAATGCAGCACGTGTAACTTGGCTATTGAGTAAGTTTATTTACCTAATTAGACTTTTCTATCAAAGTCATATTTTATGTAATCATAGTTTTATGTCAATAAAAAGTTCCAAATTAGACCTGAAAGCTGTAAGCAGCGCCATGTTAGCACCAGAAGCACTTATCGTGAATCAATATTTCGTTGGTATTTCGTGAAATAATGGTAACCAAGCCCAGACGGAGAGTGTGGAATGAGCTGGACTCCTTTAACAAAGAGTGGTCCATGGCAGCTCTGAACTGAGAGAGGTGGAAAGAGAGAAGGAACGCCTACGCCTTTTTTTAAATGTAGGTAAAGAAGTCTTCCAAAATATGAAAAAGATTGAACACGATTCCAAACTACTTACATCTCTGAGTGAGGCTGCACACGCTACACGCATCCAACATTCACGTCGCCACAATTACAGCGCTACATTTTAGCTCAGAGCAAATGTATCGTGTACACGCACAGTCGCACACCAGATGAACAGTTGTGGCGCAGTTTCCTGAATGTCGAACATCATCGTCCGACGATATAGATTTCTTGATTCGGCAATTAATGAGAAAAAGAAGACGTTATTGGGTTCACCCGCATAATCAAGAAACTACAATTTACAGTAATTTAAAAATTTCTCAAGAGACGGTTCGACGAAAAAAAGTTTCATTTATATCATTGATAAGTATGTCTCAAAACACATACATGGTTGTACAATATAGAGTTTTTCAACCGCTGCAATAAATTCAACGTAAAATTCAATGTTGTCTTTCATTTTTGCAAATCACCGTGCCACAAAATACGAACGTGTTCTATCTTGAATTCGTGTTGCGCGGCAACTCTCGCCACAAACTGCACTCGCTACAAATGTGTTCTTGATATGCGTGCTTGCGTGCAGATATACGGGGCTTACGGGGACGTTAAATGTGGCGCCACAATTGTCGTAATACAAGTGTATGTCTGGTGTGCGGCCTGCCTTAGCGTAAAAGGTAAACGGACGACCTATATTATCGAAGGCTTAGCATACTTGGGAAGAATTCTAGAGAAAGCCATCTGGTAGGCATTGCATGCTCCAACAATTTGCTCGGAGCGAGACCACTTCCACCTTCGTAAATCGTAATACGATACTGAATGTAATAAGGTACTGAAAGAATGCGACTACCGACCTATTATAAAATTGCCCAAAGCAAAACTTTCGGGAGAAAACATGGAGCAGAATTTTATTTTATTTGAGAGACAGGAGAGACAAGTTCTCCTCCACATTTTATGGGACATTAAAACAAGCAATAAAATGTGTGGGTATATGTTTCTTTTTTATATGACTCGTATAATATGCAAACAATAAACGCTCATTGCGTCCCTACTCCCTACCCTACGTGAGGCTGAAAACAATACAATAAAACCACAAAGTATGTCCAGACATATTTATTTATAAGTACATTTGTGTTTGTAGATACGATATAACGCGGAATTGCGCTCAATTACACGTTAAAAAATGATCTTTAATTGGAATTAATTATCTATTTGAAGCGAATATAATAATTCGAAATCAGTTTATATTAATCATATTTAATGTAAATTATTTTCATAATAAATCTACATTAGCACGACCGACATTCCACAAGTCCATAACTAGGTAATTGGAAAGCACAACTAACCTTATAGGAATAAGGTTGTCTAGCGTTGTGCTTTCCAATTACCTAGTTAAAATATAGGAATATTTTTACTGCAATCCAAAGCTCTTAGCAGTGCATGCACTAGCATTTATTATGTTCATTGGTTTTAGCATGCCGTAAACCAAGAGGTGTACCTACACACACCGACATTCAATTCAAACTAGACAACGCGTGGCCGGTTTCTCCCAACTTGACCACAAATTTCGACCAATCTAAAACTCTTTCTTGAAGGATAAATGTACGAGTCACAACTGGCAATTGACCACATCTTGACTACTGTACTTAGACGTGTAATATTTGTACCCGGTTTTTTGGAAATGTACGGACGAAAAAACGTGCTGCGTCGACCCCATTTAAATTGGGTTAAGAGTAGGAAGATGATGAAGTTCTTAGTCTTTTGGACATTCGGCCGGCTGCCGCGGAATCCACGAGCATACGCCTGGCACAGTCTGCCGACAGCGAATCGGCTGCGCAAACCACAACCGTTGTTGTTCTCAAGAAAATCCGCTAGTGTTCGGGTTTATGCGAGAATGCGCGGGATTTCAGACCGCGCCCCAGTTGCAATCGCTGGAATGCACGTGCATGCTCTACGAATCTCGACATCAGGTGTAGTGACTATATGGCTGTAACGACATTTATCGAATAAGTATTAGAAACAGCGAAATATTCACAAATTAACTTTGCCATGGGAATATGTCATGCCATTTCAACATACTTAATCTTTGGGCAGTCGTTTCTCTCGAGTTTATGCCATGAACAACAATAATATAATCATTGCGTGGTGGCTCTTTAATCGCAGTAAAATAATGATTGCAAACAATAACAGGTACATGTTTATGTAGCTTGTATTTTACAGTACTCGGTATGTTTATGACGCGTTTTCATAAATAGTATCAGAGCGAGTAGCGTTTTAAAATGAAAGTGAAGTAATAAAACTACGCAAAGAACTAACGCTTTATTTTTCTGAGTATTGCTGTCGCCCCTCGACCGCTAAGCACATGTATGTACAAGACGGGCACACAAATATAGAGCGTAGTGCCTTATTTATCTTGATTCAAACTGTTTTCCCGTGAAGCAAACCCACAGAAACAAAGACGTCAATTAAAAAACATATTGATTTATGTTGTTTTCCTTATTGCTAATACCAATCCCCAGCAGAATTTTTTGATCGATTCTTGGATGCATCTCCGCCGCCCATATCCGCCAGGAGACGAAGGGCGGCGGTATGATTTGCTCCGTCCTTGATATAGAGCTACTGCAAGGATATTAGAATCCAAGTGTAATAATTTTACACTTTTTTTTTATTCCTTAGGTCCGTATTGAATTAAGGAACGAGTTGTAGATGAGGAGTTTATTGTCTACATAGAGCACAGAGTTTTTTTTCCCATGTTGGAATACTTACAAGTTTCGGAACTTGTGGTTTATCTCGTCTCTTTTATTTTTAATGTGATGCTTCCATGTTAGGCGCCTATCTAAGTGGAAGCCAAGATACTTTACACAATCTGTGTGTGGTAGGGTATCAGGACCATGTCTAACAGGAGGGATGTTTCCGTTCCTGAGCGTGAAGGTGACATGATTAGACTTGGAAGCACTGACACGTATCCGCCACTTACAGAGCCATTTATGAGTTTTGTCTAGCTGTTTTTTAGTATATTGCTGGCCATTTCTGGGTTGTCATCTACTGATAAATACGCTATGTTGCCGGCATATGTTGCAATTTTTTATGTCATCCAATGTGGGTAGATTTGATGTAAATATTTTGTACAACATTAGACCAAGAACAGATCCCTATGGTACAGTACCGACCAAAAGTCCATAGGCAATCTCACAAAGCAATAGACTGACGCTTCGGTTTGACTTACGACCTTCTTCTATAAGTTGTTACAATACTATAGACATGCACATTACACACACACTCACTTTGTCTGCAACTCATAGTAATGACTAGTTCGATAATTATTCGTTTTTGTTTCAATCTTCTTGTTCACATAAATATTAAAGTTTAGCAGGTAAACCACAGAAAACTAAGTAAATTATTTCGATTTCTGTGGGGTAGACAGATGCAGTTCGTTACGAGTATTCACTTAATAGAACTTTGTTGGTTCGTGATTATTGTCGGTGACGAGTATTTAGCTATTAGCGGTGTTGTGGTTATTATTTTCAAAATGCAGTCAAATATAAATATTGAAGGGAGATCAAATATTATTGCGCTGCGTAAAAGTGAATGTAATTTACACAAATATCTAATGAAACCGGACTAAGTGTGAGTGTTATCATTTAAATATTTCATATTTTACTAAACATAAATCTTAATCAAAGGTATTGTTGATAGAACAGAGGTATTGTTGAGACAGAAGATGCCTTTAAAGTTTTAAATTCATTATGAGGTTTAATTCGATTAGTGAATGATAAAGAATTAGGTATTATGTATAATAAATACAATGTTATTCTTTGTTCTAGAGAAATACTGTGAGCGTTAAGAGATATGAGGAAGAGGCTTACTATCGAGGTGCAGCGACGTCAAATGGTGAATGATTATGAAACAAATGGTTTCATACCAACGAGATATTTTGCTGAATTATTAAACACGTCATTATGAACCGTTCGCCGTGCACTGTGAAGCCTTGCATCACTGAAGACCAGCTAGAAAACCGTTTTTGACAGAAAGACTTAAACATTTAAGTTTCGCACGATAATATTAAGACTTCAAGTGGGACACTGCTATATTTTAACCTTAAAATATTTACCATACCAACTTAATAAACAACAGATTCGTTTTTGCATGAATTTGTTGTAACGATTTTTTTAAGCACGTTTCAATATGGTGTTTGTCGTATTTCTTGCAGATAGACCGAAAATGTTTAAGATTAATTTAGTAATATTATTATTTTAGGATTAAAATTTGAGGTTTGGTTTCAATCTTCTTTTCGTAAAGAAAATAAATACTTAAGCTATAACCCCAATACCAACCAATATTTACTAAAGTCAAATAAAATGTAAAATAATTAATGTAAACAAACTGCCCATATTTAACCTTAAAATCACCTATTATGTTAGTAGTTTTTTTTTTTACATTTTAAGTAGTCTAATATTCTTACTTATTACTTAATTACTTCGACCATGATCAAAGCTTAATATTTATGGTGAAAAAATCCATTTAAAATTTAAAACATTTCAAAATTTAAATATGTCAAAATAATACAAATTGCTTTAGTTTTTTGACATCTATTTCACATCTTATTCAGCTGAAGTAATGATAAATAATTGTAGCAGTTTGTTATCTTATGTAAAATAAATATAACGAATAAATATATTTTTAATTTTGATATCACACATATCACGCATTTTTTATTCTAAACCCTTTATTGCAATAACAACATTAATAAAAAAGCAGCAATATTTAAAAATATTATTATCAAAAACAAAAATAATAATATTTACAAAAAAACTGCGCTGTGCTTTACGAGATTAGAGCCTGAAGCAGTTTGAATTTCATACCAACGCTTAACGCTTTCTGCTATCTGCACTTGTTAAGTTATATTCGAATTTTAGCAATGCCATAAACTGGCCAAGGTCATGCGCATGATGCGTGTGTGCTACTGTGTTTAACAAAAGTGACAAAAATATATTTTTGTTTCGTGTACTTAATGCAAAACTGCGTTCTCTGTGGCGTGTGTATCGTGTTGTTTACACATACAGATGTACGGGCTATACCGCGTGTTCACAGCAATACGACTCTTAACGTGCCCATGCACTTTTAAACCCTTACTGTACACCAGCTTTTCGTTTCAAACAATCCTGATCTTGTTTCGCTCTGTTCTATTTGGAAGCAGCGGTCAGATAAATACGACTGGATGAGCAGAAACATTGAATGCGGAAGTTTTTCCTTCACTTTAACCAACAATCCTTTGTGCTAGACACGGTCAAAAGCTGGTTGTAATCAAGAAATGCTGCTGAGCAATACTTTTTACATTCAAAAGCCTGTCTTCCGGTAAACTCGGTGACCCTGTTCTATTGTTGAGTGAGATTTCCAAAAGCCAAACTGGTGAGACGGAATAACTACATTGGCATCCATGCACGGTTTTAGTCGGCTAAGGAATATCCTGTCCCACAGTTTGGAGAGTCAGGCATTAGATTTATCGGCCGATTAAACGAGGCTTCATGTTTAGGTTTACCTAATTTGTGGATCATAACAACTTCTGAGATTTTCCACTGGTCAGGAAAGTGAGATGTTCGAAAGATTGCTTTGAACAAATTAGCTCGGAAAAAAATGCATTTTGTGGGAAAACTTTTAAGTATATCCTTATCCATAACTTTTTTAAATGTTGATTTATATTTCCTATCGAGTTTAATTCTTTCTTTTAATCGCTTTTCCTCCTTTATCAATTCTCAGTTTCCAGTTAAAATCGAAAACTGTAGCAAATAATTAAAACACTATGCTGTTTGAACTAAAGCTCTAAGCTCAGCAAATAGTCACAAACGACCCACAAACACAGTCTGTGTATACTGTGGGTCTCGGAAACGTACTTTCAGAGCACGCCCAGCACTCAATGCTTGTAATCCTAGAGATTGAATAGAAACGAGCACTTGTTATATTTACATCTGCGTTTTCAATGTAAACTCTTGCATCCAATTAAATTTTTCCATTATATTCAGTTCATACACAGGTTAACTTTGTTGGCATATTAATTAAACTTCGAGGTAAACTAACGGTTACGGTTAGATAGGGGGCGCTGGAGGCGTTTTTCCCGTTACAAACATTCCTTTATCCTATACTATTAAACGAGCAATATTTGTATATGCAATGTGGCCCATGGGCATGTGACCGGTCGTATTTTTCTGAATATTCATGAAAAATTATAGAAAAATAACATTAAAAGTCTATATGTATTATTTATCATATTATTAATTTTTTTTATTGCTTTACATTTTTTGCCCTAATTCCGATGTTATTGGCTCGATTTGGATTCTGTTTATTATTTCTAAAAGCTTATGACCAATTTTATCCGATTAACTAACATGTTTTATTAAAATTTATCGATTATTAAAAAAAACGGAGGAGAATACATTTTGTTTTAAATCAGTGTTCATTTAATAAAATACAAGTGTTAGTCTATAAAATCGTCGCATAGGGGGACTTTTTAATCATTATTAATAATCTACTACATAACAACTATAAATTCACAGAATATTATTGATATCTAACTGTAACTAAATCCGAGGAAAAACTAAAACAAGAAGGTAACATTTTCTAAAAAAAAGTTAGGGAAAGTCAATTTTAAATATCCCTGTTCTTAACAGTGAGTACTAAATGGTTAAAAACTTTTTTACAAAAAGTTCAAAAAGTTTCAAATAAAAACTTTTTTACAAAAAAAAAAACCACTACAAAGTTTTTATTTCTTGCTTTTTAGAGGATCAATTTGTAATTTATCTAAGTTACATTAGCCTAATGCTAACTGCTCATCACTTTTTACAAATATTGCTTTTCCCGATGCAGGGACGCTCATCGTTGAGGAGTTCTCCTGGTACTTTACCATCAGCTCCACTTCTCCACATGCATTGTGACGAGCATAAATTGCATTGCAACCTTATTAAAGTAATCGAATCGCAACCCGTGAAATACTTATTATTGAGTAGTTCTGGTGGCTATTTGTGGTCTTCATCATCAGTTCCACTTAACTAAATGGTGCTTTCCAAGAGCAACCGCACGAAGTACTATAAAAAATACCCAAATCGCTATAAGTTTGCCTATAATATGAAGAGTTCCCTCGATTTCTCTGGGATGCCATCGTCAGATCCTGATGAAAACAAGGAGGAGGTTCTCAATTCGACCGTATATATATTATATATATTTATTTATGTGTGTTCGCGGATAACTTCGTCGTTTATGAACAGGTTATGACGATTCTTTTTTTGTTGGAAAGGAGATATTCCAAGGGTGGTACCATGATAAGGAAACCAGGATCTGATGATGGCATACCAGACAAATCGAGGGGAACCTTCGAAAATCGTAATGGCGACTAGAGCGTTTGTAATTTTTTTTACAGTAACACATGCTCTCGAAAAGCACCATTTGATGAAGTGGAACTGATGATGAAAACCACAGATGGCTACTGTAACTACTCAGTAATTAGTATTTCACTGGTTGCGATTCGATTACTTTAATATGGTTGCCAAGAAATTTCTGCTCGTCACAATGCATATGGAGAAGTGGAGCTGATGGTGAAGTACCAGGAGAACTCCTTAACGATTAACGTCCCTGCATCGGGATAAGGAATATTTTGTAAAAGGTGATAAGCAGTTGACATTGAGCTATTGTAACTTAGATAAATTACAAACTGAACCACTAAAAAGCGAGAAATAAAAACTTTTTTACAAACAACTGACTTCTAAAAAAGCACTACAAAGTGAAAATAACTTATATTTCGGAAGTCGGTGGCTAATAACGAATATAAAAAACCAAAGACACCCCCTTTCCGAAACAGAAGTTATTTTTCACTTTGTAGTTTTTTTAGAAGTCGGTTTTTTTTTTTTTGTAACGATTTAGTTACAGTTAGGTATCAGTAATGTACTGTGAATTTGTAGATGCTATGTAGTAGATAATAATGATTAAAAAAGTTCCCCTATGCGGGGATTTTATGGACTTACACATGTTTATTAAAAAAATACTGATTTTACAACTATCAGGAAACACACAACCCCCGCAGGGAATTTCAGTCCTTAGCTATACGCACAATGAAAGTGTTCACAAAACGTTTTGTGCTTATGGGTGGGATGTCCAATTGTCCACGACGTAGCGGCGGTGCATCACCGTACTGTGAGGGTATTCTATAAAAGTCTTACCTCAATTCAGTGAAAACTCAGGTGAATTGAGCTTCCAAGTGTCAATCCTAGCATCAGGTGGAATGAAAATTAACCTAAGTTTGCACGTTGAGGTTTTTACAGAATAGACTAGTTGTTATCCAATGGTGGAATAACCTGTGCAATTCCAACTTCCAATTTACATTTCCGGGAACAGTCCTCGAAATGTAAATTGTACCCGATAGAAAACCGATAGGCTGACAACTCGGCGACGATGTTCAAGGCTGTGGAGCTTTGACTCGAACAGTACGTCGTTGCTGATGAGCCTCTTGGCCAGTTTCTCAATCGACTCAAAGTCGGTGGCATCTTCTTAAATTTAATAATAAAGGCCTTCGACTGCATGAGATTGTTTATAGTATTAAATGGGATTAGAGACAGAAATAGATCATCCTTTTTCCATCTTTTTTTAAAGTTAACATTTTACGCAGACGGGTTTTTATTTTTTTTCGCCATCAGGAAGATTTTAGTTAGATGTAAATACCAAACTAATTTAGCTAGTAGTAGTAATGGTCTTTTTTCGTAAAATATTAATAATTACGCGTCAGCTACACCCACGTACTTCTAAATGTACGTCGCACGGGTTTTTGCGTTTACAGACTGCGTCGGGTAGGTCGGCTTATCGGCAAATGTGAAAAGGCCCTGTAGCGTATTTGTTGCCCCTGGTTACGGAGCTCAAACTGATAAGTGGATCGTTGAACTAATACCGAGATTATGACGTAATTTTGTAATATGCACGCGCGTTATGCGCAAATGCTTACAGCAATAATGGTGATAGCACTGTACGCAGATTTAGAAGGAATAGGATATCTTTAGGTAGAAAGCTGAAGGATTATTACAAAAGATAAACCCAGCAAACAAATAACCAGTCATAGCCATTCGCTGTGAATGCAATTTTGTATAAAGAGACCGATTAAAAAAAAAAAAATTCACATCAGGGCACTTATGAAACGTCAGAAGCTAGGTAAACGGTTCTAAATGGTCGCTTCCTATGGAGAAGAGTCGGCAAGAAACTCCACGGTTTAAACGGTGAGCGTATATACTCGTAGTAACGTCGGGTAAGAAAAGAATAGCGGCACCCATCGACGCGAAGGTTTCACAATAGCTTCCCTCGGCAAAGGCTAAAGGAAAAAAAAGAAAGTTTCCCTTGTTTTTTTTTTTAATATTCTTTACTTTTAAATAATTTATGTTTTCTACGTAGTACCTCGTCACGTTACACTATTTTTGCTTAGTCTCAGCAGAAATCTTTAACCAACTTTCAATCTGTTATTTATTCGGATTCATTATTAATATTATTATATCCTACCTTATACTATTAAAGGAGCAATATTTGTAGACACGTTCTCGAAAACGGCTTTAGCGATTTCGAAAAGTTGCAATATATATCTAGGGTTTTACGGGGGCGAAAAATCGATTTAGCTAGGTCAAATTACTGGGAAAATTCGTTTTCTCTATTTTCTACCAGGTACTTAGGAGTTAAACGAGTTAAGTCAGAGCTGTTCAGGGGCCTAACCTAAATCTAGTTTAACAAAAGTTGCAATGGTCGTGAGTTTTTGACAGATTTTTATATCAAATTTGTCAAAAGCTCAAAATACTCACAAACTCACAAAGTTGCTACTTCGGTCAGAAATAATTTGCGTTGGTCCATTATCACGAAAAGAAGAAAATTCATTTGAGTTAACAGCTTTTCATTTTCAGTAACAGTATATTTTACAAATGTATATTTCATACAGACTGATAAATAGGCACCTACAATAAATAATAAACTGTTTACTCTGGACCTGTCCGTCAGTTACCGTGCGTCCATCACTCATAATCTCGAGATGTTTGATTCGATCATCATAATTCTGTTTAATTCTGTTACATGTTAGGTTAGACATCTTTCTGGGTCAAATAACAACAAGACGTTTCTTTGTCTTTCTGATATTAAAAAATGGTACCGATACTATAGGTACGTGTTTCTGACAGCCATCAACAACCACATAAACGGGTATAAACAAGAATTCTGTGTTCTTAGAAACCTATTTATTACTTTCCTTAGTTCTTTGAAAATCACGAAATAATATGTTCTTGGATCTTTATTACTAAGTATTGCGCAGTTTTACAAAATTGAACCTTATTTTCTTAAATTAAGGACAGTTAATCGTCTCTCTCATTAAGGATACGGAATTAAGAACTATCGTGTTCTTTTGAGCGTGGGTGCACCATGTGGCTAATTAAGAGAACGCAACACGTGTGTTGTTTTACTAGCGTTTATGTTTTTTTTTTAATGTGATTACCTACATGCAACATAACACTCGATTACTAGTTTGATTGAACGGTTTTAACCTGTTGCAGAAAATTGTGTTTTTGGCATAAATAGTAGGTGCATAGTCACGAGCATAAACATATTACTACTAGCTTTTGCCCGCGGCTTCGCCCGTGTGGATATCGAAAAATATCCCACGGGAATGTACTACCGGGATTACATACGAGGGTGACACTGAAAGTTCTTAAAAAATCAAAAACTGAACAAACTAACAAGTTATTAGTTTTTTTCAAAATAGTGTCCATTTACATCAATACATCGCTGCATCCGATGGAACCACTGAGAAAAGCACTTTACCCACTCGTCCTTAGGGGTCTCTTCGACGGCATTTTGAAACGCAGCCACTGCTTCCTCGGCGTCCATATAACATTTTCCTCGAAGTTTTTCTTTTATTTTCGGAAATAAATTAAAATCGCAAGGTGCGAGGTCAGGGCTATAGGGCAGGTGACCCAGTAATTCCATGCCTGACGTCACCAAGTAGTCGATTGTTTGCTTGGCGGTGTGCGACGAGGCGTTGTCGTAGTGAAGGAGGATCCTACTGCGAGGTCGGTTCTCCTGAACTTTTTCCAAGACAAGTGGCAAACAATTGTTAGTATACTCTGCAGTAACTGTTTTTCGATCCTCTAAAACAATTGTTACGTAATGACCTGTCCTTCCGAAGAACGAGGCCACCATCTTTTTTCCCACGCTTCGACCTCTCTTCTCTTGAGATGGCAACTCCTCGGAAACACCCAGACAGCAGACTGTCTCTTAGTTTCAGGATCATAACAATAAATCCAGCTTTCGTCACCAGTAAGTATGTCGAACACAGCATTTGAGTCACCTCCGTTAAATCTATCAAATCATGAGGTATCCACCGGTAACAAAGCTTCCTGACCGCTAAATGTTCATGGAGGATTTTGTGCACTTGACTCATACCGATGCCTAAGTTTGTCCGAATCTGCTGATAAGTCACTCTCTTGTCAGTCTCTATCATACGCCGCACAACACTGATCAATTTGCCGCTAAATCGTAAACAAAATGACAAATGAATAAAATACGTACACAATAATATTGGCAAAGAGTTCTATTTTCAAAATTTGAACTATTTTTTTTTATTATATCGTGTAGAAGTGGCCAGTTCTAAAAACTTTCAGTGTCGCCCTCGTACCTAATAGCCGAGGAAAGGTCATTGACTAATGATGGTCTTTCTGTGACAATTAAACTTATTTTTCTTTCTTTCTTCTTTCTAATACCGCTGCGCCCGCGTTGCTGTCAACCATAATAATGTAGATACGCGTAATTATAAAATCTGTGATATATTTTAAACTATTCATTTAAATGATATGATGTCAGGTATATTTTAATCTAAATTAAATGCCCAATTCAAATAACATATTTTATTGGATAAAGATGAATACCGGTCAAAATAGCTTCGGAATTTTTATCAAATTCTGAAAGATAATAATGGTTACTGTGGGTCATCCTTAGAAGATAGACATATATATGTCATCGCGGACATGTTTGTTGAACTTTTTAAAATTAATAATACTGTAGAACATAAATTTTATGTATCTTTTGCGGTTTTCGCGGCGCACGCCGGTAATGCTCCCAGTCGGCGTGATTTTTTCCGACTTCTTCAACAATAATCGTCATATTTAAGCCAATTTACAGAAAACCTTAATGAATTATACACCAAAACCTTCCTCATTAATCACTCCATCTATGGGTAAAACCGTTTGAAAATCGGTAGTTTATCGCGTTCAGACAGATAGACAGACGCGGCGGGGGACTTTCGTTTTATAATATGTAAGGATAAGGATATTTTTTTAAGCTTGCCTGGAAGAGATTTTAATGGCTGATGGGATTTGGATGAAAGGCACACGGATAGACCATGAACTGGGTTAGAACATAGGATATTTTTTATCTCGGTAGTACGTTCCCGTGGGATTATTACCAACCGCCGCGTGGGCCAAGCCGCGGGCAAAGGTTAGTCCTACTATATATATATATAAAGTTTGTGAGGAAGGATGGATGGATGTTTGTTACTCTTTCTCGCAAAAACTGCTGAACGGATTTGGATGAAATTTGGCACACAGATAGTTTATAACCTGGATTAGCATATATGATACTTTTTATCCCGATATTCCCACGGGCTCGAGACTTATGCGGGTGAAACCGCGGGGCGCAGCTAGTGAAATATAAATGACAAAATACTCTGACACCTAAGCAAATAATAACTTGCATTTTGGAAATATCAACTAGGTAGGTTATTTGCAAACAATATAAAGCAATCTTCGAAAATCCCATCTTGTTACATTGTATGTAATGTAAATGGACTCCATTGTCTATACTTAGACTCTCACTCGATCCGTTGTGTGTTGAGTCCTGGCTAACATAGCTCCACCCAGACACACAGGAGCTTCCTAGGCTTCATATGCTTCATGGAGCGCCTTCACTGTTCCGAAGATTTGTTCTAGTTTTGCAACTAGAACAAATCAGCCATGAACTCGTATTCCGGGATGACGTGGGCGGCTGATTTCTAAGCGATAAAGCAGCCTCTACAGAGTGTGCTGTTTTTGGTGCCTCTATTGAATAGATGTTTGCTTAAGGGGCAGAGACCAATATTTGTCCCTATCATTATTCTGAGGTTGTACCATCGGTATAGCCATTTTTTAATATGACCATCTGTTGTTGTGTAGTTCTGTTGATCTTTGGCAAATCTATCTATGTAACTGTGACAGCAGTAGGGGGAGAATTGGGCATGGGCCTAGAAGTTTCATTCTAATATTGCAGCAAATCAACTGTCTTTCTCTCTAAATACTAGAGTCTAGTGTCCATTTATTGCATTAAATTGGGTGCTGGCTACCTAAATCTATAGAAAGTTTTATATACCTACATTAGTTGAAGATTTGCTTACCGCTGCTATCCTCCTAAAGAAAACTAAGAGTTCGAGTAGTTGTGGATGCTGCAGGCAGGCTGAATTAAATTAAAGTTGGTTAATTTTTTTTGCATAAATTCATACTTACTTAAAATTATATGTAAGTAGTAGGTAAGTCCTTAAAATATTTTTAATGGTAATCATTAAAATAAATGTATCTGTTAATGTTTGGACCTGAAAACGAATGATTGTATGCCAAAATACATGTTTACTAGAGTAGTTTTTACAATAAGTTGTCTTAAAAAATATGTCAAGTAGTTAAATTTTACTAGAAGAATTGCAAACTTTACATTGTTGTGTCCAATACTTAATGCTTCCTGATAACATTCATAATGAAAGATAATTGTCTTGTCTTTTGTTCGATTTATAACTGATGCCGCATTTACATAACAATGATGGGGACAAATGACCAGCTCAATTAGAGGCCCGATTGAACATGTTATTGTGAAGAAATCATGCAATATGTACGGAATAAGTAATAAGAATCAAAGTTGAACCTTTTAAAAGGTTTTAATAGGTAATTGATCATGATGTTCCTGTTGCAGGCTGAGAATAGTTTCAGTAGATTCATAAAGTCAACATTTTACTTTTTATATTTTAGTGGTCATACATACTACAAAGGTTGTAGACGCAGTTAGCATTTTCACAAGCGTGAGATACAGTATTTAATTAGACATCAGTACATTTGGTGTTTGCAGCTGTATGTTGCACCCAGTTGAATTCGAAAGGTCTTAAAATTAAAAAGCATATAAAAACACTTACCTTTATATGAGGCAGCATTATGAACCCGACCAGGTGTCTTCTTTTATTCATCTCCATCATTTTCATAAGTTAAAGTCCATAACACATAAGTACTTAAAACTACATAACAAACATGTTTAATTGGTAGCGTTCAAAATGTAAAGAAAATTACAGTTATCTCATACTAAAACAGCTAAAACATTACATTATATAAAATGGAAAAAATTACGTTTGATAGTCCCTAACAGATTGTAATCAAAAACGTCTTGACAAAACTGCACTAAAAACTATACAAACAATGGGCTAACGGTCGCGACACAGAAGACAAACTGCAATACGTAAACAAAAGATCGTTTTACTAACAACAAACGACCAAACGGAGTAGCGATAAGACGTGAAATTCCTAACTTATTTTCAAATTAGAAAATTATCTAGTTATTGTACCTACATTGCGTAAAATTCACATTTCACTGTTAATACTCGTCTAGCACACTATAGTCGATTGAAAAAGTCTTAACCTAGATACATGTCTTTTTATTAAAATTCAGAATTGACAAGTTTATCAAATATCTCCCACTGCATTTTGTACAACTCTACGCCATATTTGCAAAGTAGGTGACGGTGTTGCCTTTTTAAAGAAATAAAAACTACCGTACTAGTAATGCAGACCAACTCAAGACTTTTCCTCAGGCGAACAGGCTGAAAGCTGCAGCTGCAGCTGCTGATGTTGAAATATCTAGTTCCTGTCAAACGTTGACAGAAAATAGAGATTTCAACATGTTTTGCTGTGAATGTTTCATCATCACCAGTACAAACGTGAGATTCACACAGAAACATTTTGTTTGTAAAACGTGTATCGGTTCTACAAGTTGGGTGACAAAGCAAACGCGGTTCGATACATTAACCAAAAACGAGTTTTCAAATGTTTTATTTTAATGTTTCACCAGTGCAAATACACAGTTAAATATGCACATAACATTGAACAAAATTATTTAAAAAAAATCTTTAATTTTTTTTTAAATTTCTCAGCTGTTGTAATTTTTTATTATAAAATACCAATAAAGAAACTACTTTCGATGTTGGCAACCCTGTTTTAACATCTGTCATCGGGATGTGTTGTAGTGTGGAACCAAACTAAAACGGCAAAAATCGACTTCGTTGGGTGCCTTTTCAACTAGTGGGGAAAAAAATCGAACCGAGTAAAGATTTTATTTGTTCGTGACTAAATGATGTGTTTAGCCTAACTTAAAGGTTTCTACAGCGTTAAACAAACGTAAACATTAATCCGCCATCTTGCAGGAAAAGAAGCAGAACACTGTGCGGTTGCTCGTTCCAAAAAATATCCTGAAATTAAGTTTTAATAGACTATCTCAGTAGTTTATTCTGACATTTCACAAGCTCATAGTTCTATAACTATGTAGTATACGTTTTAGCTCGCAGTATAGTAGTAGCAGCATAGTAAATGCACATTTTCCGTATTTTTTTTTTTTTTTTGTCAACTTTGTTGTTCTCGCTCGCGTCATTAATTTACGCGGGAGATTTAAATTTTTTGTGACATTTTTGCCTATTCATACCCATGGGTTTGTTCTAATTCGTACCGAAAAGTCCATACAAAAACAAATCAAAAAGAAATAAGTATATTTTTTTAAATCAAATGTTTAGATAAAGGCCAAGAGTAAAAATCTTAAAATGATGAAGAACAAGAAAAATAAGAATGTTTCAGGAAAAACAAAACAACCTAAAGAGACTGAAACATGGCTATGTCTTTTATACGAAAATCGGTTAGAGGACATGATAAGATGATACAGTGCAACGAATTTTCCAACATTATGTGCTTTGTACAGGTACAGATAGTACGACTTAGTTGGCGATTCAATAATACGTTTTATTATTTGTTTGCTTGTATTTATTCCAATAACAGCAATTTTCTCTTAACGGGCATGATTTAGGCAAGTTTACGGTAGTAGACGCGCACTTACGCCACACGTTTCTCATTTCATACAAAAAATTGCTTGCTGTGATAAGCAGACTAATCTTTAGTCTAAATCATTTACAACATCGAGTTTAATTTTGAAGTGTTTATCTTTGCTTTCTTTGTTTTTAAATGATTTTTTATACCTACAAAAATGTAGGTATTTGCTCTACTAATAACTATTTCTTAAATAAAAATATACAAGACTGTGCATTACAAAGAATCTTTAACAGCCCTGAACAGAATTTAGTCGATTTTTTCTGTCTTTACTTGGTCCTTGATGAAATAATGAATCGATTACAAATAATGGGGTTAAAAACTGAAAGCTCATAGCAGATGGCAGCACGGTTGTGCGTCTTTAGTCCGCCATTGTTGTTTATGTTTTCACTGTTGTGTCGATATCGTTTATACGAAAACTAGACAAAAATGTATGCGATTTGGAGTGTAGTACAACTAAAAGCCGAGTTATGTAAAAGAGATGCGTCTACCACGGGTAAAAAAGCAGCTTTAGTGGAAAGGTAAATAAATAATGACCATTTTATATTTGGTAGATTGTTTTGTTTACATTATTTAAAACTCCTTTTTTTGTTGAAGACTGGAGGCATACGACAGGAATAACTTGATCGGAGTTGAAGAAGAGCTTGAGGATGATAACCCTAACATTCCTGTCCTGGAAAAGTTCAGGGATGTCATTTCTAGCACTGATCTTCCAGCGCTATCTAAAACCCACATTCAAACGTTTGCTGAAGGGTAAGTTTTCATACAGTGATCAACTTATGATGCATTCACTACTTCCTTTGTGAGTTAAACTATAAAAAAAACGTGTAATATATTTAATTTAATGTTAATATTATTTCAGGTTTCAAATATCTCCTAAAGTGAAAATCCTCTATGAAAATAGGAGCTTGATCAAGCTAATGATCGTAACCATGCTTATTTTCATGCACAATGCAAGGCACGAATGAAAAGATTAATGAATAAGACTGGTATGATAATGTGAAAGTCATTGTGAATGTGCAGCTGGAAGTGGCTTGGAAGCACACTGTAAACATATCTTCACAGTCCTCCATGGTATAGAGGATATAGTATGTACAAAGATTACAATTACCTATGCATACAGTATGCACAGAAAAATTAATGATGTTCAAACAACGAAAAACAACATCATTTTATACTGAGTATCTCCAACCAGCAATTGACGATAAATACTATGATACTGTAATAAAACCAAATTAATATTATATACAATGTTTTATTTATCTCCTTATACAAAATACATATTACATAATACATTCCCTAAAGTTACAGCACATAAGACAAACAAAAAATATCTTTGATGCGAGGGGCACAAAATTGTGATGTTTTGTCAAACATAACAAACGTTCAATGTGAACGCGTTGACTTATTTATTTATTTATTAATGAATAGGTTAGCCTACAATTGTTTACACATTAAGTACATTTCTTTTAAAACTACACGATATACATTTATAAGTACAACAATTACTTAAAGCTAACACCACATGCACTATATTTGAATTTAACATTTTGATGACTGCAATTAATTTCTTATAATGGCTGATTTAGAATTATGTAAAAACAAAGCAATAATGCAATAAACTAGGATCAAATATTTTTGGTTTACATTAAATAATAAATTAAATTACATTGAAATAAATAACATTTTCAATAGTAATATTCTTCACATGACTTCCATAATACTTTATTTTGTGAGCCATTATACTTAAGTCGAACACACAAAATAGAACTTTTGGTAGGTTTCAAAACCTGTGTAGAAAGCAATGATACTGTCATTGTTTCTACAGTTCTTTATAGATCCATAAATGTACACACAATTCACTTGAGTATGCCTTGATGATACAGTATGTTGGTCCCGCTCTGGCCCATTATCTGGCTCCAATGGTGTGCTAGGAAAAATTTCTATTTCGTTAAACATTGTAAATTCCTCGTCTTTATATGGCTCTTCATAACTATCACGGGTTTGAACATGGCTAGGTCCAGCAATTTGATCACTATATGTATCAAAACATTGTTTTTTCTCATTTCTCTGTAACAGTCTATTTGCTCTGTCTTCAGCTAAGGGGTGGACTGGTTGACTTTAGTAAAAGAAAAAATAGAGGGTACAGCAGTCTTCCTGAGCCTTTTGTAAATATTTTCATCACCTAGAACAGACAAAAAGGATTTAAGATCTACTTATCTTTGTGCGAAACATTAAATACAAATATGACGAGTGGAAGATATATTTATCTATTTAGCCCGTAATGTCCCACAGCTAGGCAAAGGCCTCCCATTCCCTTTTCCACACAGGTTTGTCCACTGCCACTGCGGGCCAGTCCTTTCAGTAGGATTCAGAGCAGGATATGTGTTAATATTAGGCAGTAGGTAGTTTGGTATGAAGGTATTAAATACAATGCAATAAAGCGAATGCTGCATAGATGCTTGCTACTTAGACATACGAGTATTTTGGTCGATTAAAAGATAATCTTAACAACACAACCTTAGTATAAAGTATATAAATAAATATCCACAAATGCCTATAATGAAAACACATTTAAGTTCACTGTATTATGAAAAAGAGCATCACCTGTATACGCATTCGTCTGATAGAAGTCTTCAGGTTTAAAATGAATAGTACATAACCTCGACGAATTATTTGGTTTCCAATTTTTTCTTCGGAGAGCTCTCTCCCACACTTTTCTTCTTTTAAGATCTTTGGGGAATACATGGGCCCCCGGATTTTTGCAGTCAACAGCTGCGCAAGGGGGCATATTATTTAATTAGGCGTAAAATAAGTTGATTGTTCACAAAAAATGTATGGATATTGACAGCTAGCTGTCAAATTTAAAGACGGACAATGATAGCGACATCTGAAGTGAGCAAATGGCAGTTTTTATCCCCATTCTGTGATTATACTGGCTCTTGGTCGTTGATTGGCTGAGTACTACTTAGTCTGTGGTAGTGTGGTTGGTTGTGACTGATTTGACTGACTGACGTGATAAAAAAGTTTATTTGTGTTGGGCTTTTTTTTTCGTGAAGTTGTATTGCAGTTGCACATTTCATATTTTTTTAATTTATTTTTTGATAAAGCCGTTTATTTATCATTATTTTAGTGTCTTCGTCGGCATTATGGGTAAATAGTGTTAATCAGTTTAAGTTATAATATTTATCTAAAATACAACTGTTTTTTGGGGATGTCTTGTTTGTTTCCAGAGTCCACCACTGTATTCGAAGACCGTGACAATTTAAATGAATTTTTGGAAGAGGCAGAACTTCAACAGTATTATGAATTGTTTAGGTAATTATAAACAACTTCGTGGCTCAGTTTTGTTTATAAACCCTTTACTTTCGTGTTGAAAATTACGTACCTGCTTGTTAGGTACCAACTTACCATTCACTGATTTACTTGTTACTTTTCGAATGAGTAAGGGTTTAGTTATATTTACTTCTCTGCATTTGCGAGTATTTGTATTAATTTTAGTGCTAAGTAAGTTAATATACTTAACCATAATTATGCTCAATGCTTAGGCTGATGCGAATTTTTATCAAATTAATATGTCCAAAAATTTTGAAAATACCATTTGTTCTAAGTATTACTTAGCTATAATCACCACAAATATACTTTTTGATTTACGACTTAGAAACATATCTTTTATGTGAAAGGCCTTATGTTTAGTTACTTACGTGTTGATTTTATTAACATATAAGCAACTAAACATAAGTGTCCTGCGACACGAGTACTTACTATCATATTAAGTATAGATAGTGCCATTCACGAAGACACGTCCCACTCCGCTCCACTCTGTAGTAAAGTACAGCTTAAACAATACAGTAATTGCGGAGTGTGTCACGTCTGTACTTTTGTATTACACATTTATACATATGGATGAAATGTTTGTTTCAGAGACATATTAAAAGTTACAAAAGTGTCACAACTTAAGTTTGTATTGACTGAAGACTTAGCTCAAATTGGTCTGTCAAGGCCAGAACAAAGACGGTACAAGAAGATATACTCAAAGTATTTTCCTAACCCGTATATATCAAAGATACGGAAAATGCTGAAATCAAATAAAAAGAGAGACCAGGTTAGTGCTATTATTACAAAGGAAGCTGTCATAAAATTCATGTTATGAGTTTAAAACACTCATGACACATTCGTGTTTTAATACCCCTTATTATACAACAGTTGCATAAATAACTATTACTGTTAGAGTTCCCATAGACAGCCATTAATTACAAATGGTGCACCTGCAACTTGTTGCTATTCCTGGGGCATTGATTGATGAGTCCATCACAAGCTCGGCAACAATAAATAAAACATGCTGTTTAAAATATTTAAAAATAATTTTGCATCTTTTCAGAATTTTCATGGTCATTCATCTATAGCGTTAGACACCCAACCGGTTTTTGAGAACAATGTGAAAGTACCTACTAAACACATAATTTCCATAGAAGATATAACTATCAACAAAGAGCTTGGAATGGGTCAATTTGGTGTGGTGCAACAGGGAACATGGACTACAGGGAATCAAAGAGTAAGATCCATTTATTGTTTCCATTATTAATAACTAGTTTTTACCCACGGTTTCGCCCGCGTGGAGGACGGAAATTATCCTATGCTCTAATCCAAATCATGGTTTAGCGTGAGAGCGTAATCACTTTCGGATTCATAATATTACTTTGGATTTTACTAGTATGGATAATAATATCTTCCTGACCTTATTTCGGTCGCGACGGCCAATCTCAACGGAGATTAGCCAAGTTAGCAGGAGATTATGATAGGGCCCAAGCATGTGCAGAGGACTAACGGGTTTACGTACTTTCACTCACAGCACCAACTTCCATACTCTGGGCTGCTACTGAGAAATCCCTAATGGAAAAACCCAATACCAAACACTTTGTCCGACTCTAAGGTCGGATCCAGAAATCTATGCTCAGCAGCCGCGCTTGCGACCATGAGATCAATAGGGTTGTTAAATTGCTGTCATGAATAATGCATTGTAGTAACTGTTTTAAAATCAGAAAATAGTAGATTATACAACAAATGAAAAAAATAAACCGGCTAAGTGCGTGTCGGACCACGCACAATGAAGGGTTCCTTCCGTAGTTGGGATGAATTTATCCCAAGAACAAACTTAATTTTGTAGTTGAAAAACATGTTCTCCCATACATTCTGTATAGGAGAACATATTTTTGCAACCGCAAATGTAAGTTGGTCGATTATTACTCGTTAACTTGTAAAGCCCACTCAGCTGTGATAGTTTTCCTTTTAATTTCGTTATATTTGCTACTGCCGTGAATTTTTTCACATACCCAAAACCAACCATTAAGCTTGCGGGGGGACACACACTTGACTCTAACAAAAATTAGCACTTTAAATCTTAATATTTCGAAAACGGATCCCTAAATCCAAAAATGGTCTTAGCAAACTCACAATAATATTGAACGACCTTTTCACCGACACCCCACACTAAGGGATTATTGAGAGAAAAAAAAATCATCCTCTCTTTACGTCTAGGGGAGGTACCTGAAAAAGAAAATATTTTTCATGATTTTATTGTACTACTTTGTCGGCGTAATTAATATGTATACCCATGCCAAATTACTGCTTTCTAGTACTAAGCGTCTCTGAGCTACAGGACAGACAGACGGACATGACGAAACTATAAGGGTTCCTTGTTTACTACGGAACCCTAAAAAGGGAATTTAATTCGAGGGATTAAGTTGGATCCCGAGAGCAGCGAAGGATTCTAGATTAGAATCCTGAGCGGAGCGAGGGATACAAGGACCGAGTAATTTTTTTTTTCACGAGTTGTGTACTCTACTTTTTACCATTGACTGCGAGAAAATAAATAGTAGATAGTATATAGTATTTTATAATCACATTTTTGGCGACAATAAAATTATCTACTATAATTGCTGCTTTAGAGGAGCTCGTGGCCAAGTAATAACAGCCGCACGGGTCGATCCATCAGGTTAAGCTACGCTTGCCGGGGTTGGTCCGTGGATGGGTGACCATCTTTACATACTGAGACTCCTCCGTGTCTCGGAAAACATATTAAGTCGTTGGTCCCAGCTGTCATTCGTGGATCTTTAACAGTCGTTACGGGTCGTCAGAAACACGAAAGTCTGACAACCAGTCTTACCAAGGGGTATCCTAATACTCAGTTACTGAGTTGTGAAAGTCAGACAAGCATTTGCTCCATATAAAATAGTGGTATTCAGTTGCATCTGGTTAGACTGGAAGCCGACCCCAACATAGTTGGGAAAAGGCTAGGCAGATTGATTGAATTGCTTTTAGAACGAAATGATTCCGAAGTCAGTATCTCATTTTCGCCACTGGAAGAATTAATTTTATTATAATTAATTATATACATAATTAATTGTAATAAAATCAATAACATAAAACAACCACGATAACAGATAGAAAAGAACCTAACTAAAATTGGAAGGTTTAAAAAAAAAATTGTTTATATCTCCATTTAGCCAGCCAGTATGTATAAACGCCAGCACATCAATCTACCCGAAACTGTCAAATTTTCCCAATCAACTTTGAACCTTATACTTCAGCGATAAAGTTGAAAATCTGTTAAATAAATTTGACAGATTGTAGTAGCCTGATGTGCTGGCGTCTGTACTTTCAGCACGTTTTATTCATCGTTTGTACATAATTCGTACAATTCGTGATTGTTCCAAATTCAAAATGTTTTTATTCACTCAGTGAGTAAAAGAGAGTTTTATTCACTGTTATCGATGAATAAAATGCCCTTTTTCGAGTGGCAATGGTAAAAATATAGTTATTGTATAGTTTAACTAACAGTATAGCAGAAACTTGTCCCCTTTTCAAACTGAAATTTTCTAACATTGATTTTTTTTTGGATTCACTGCAGCCGCTATCAGTTACGGCGTATGACATTCGTGTTTGTAGATGCAAGATCCTGTGTTCATGTCTGTTGTCAGTTTATCATGCAAATATGCTTTAAGGTCGTATTGAGGTCAGGGCTTAGATACTTGTTGAAATAAATGCACAGATGTCTGCTAAATACTCAGAAAAAATCTTTATTTAGTAGTAGAGCTTATTGTGTACTGCCACCATACATAATTATGTACTTAATCACTACGGCCGCGCAACGTTGCTGTTTGAAGAAGCAAAGAAAAGCATATCTGATAAGAGTTGTGGGCGGCCTTTGCCCAGTAGTGGGGCATCGTAGGATTATTAAAAAAAATTGTCATAGTACTACTCTTCGTGTACTACTATCATAACATTACTACCGCCGAGCAGCGATGCTCTTTTTCGGTTTGAAGAAGCATTGCTGTTTGCCAGTAAAAATACTAGCACATGAGACATTTCAGCGTTGTCTTTGGGATCATAGCGCACATGAGTATAAGGACGTTTGCAACTTAGGGGTGCTACACACTAGACACATTCGGTTTTCGTTCAGGTCATTCCGATCGGTAAACTCCGTTTAGCATCTACCCTAGCTGAATCCTATTCGGCTCGGCACAAAAGTTTCCCGAACATACATCTAGATATTTTCGTTCCGGCTGTGCTGATTCATGCCGACCTGACCAAGTGTGTAGTACGCCATACGGTTATGTCCACTGTGACCACTTTTCAGGTGGCTTGCCAGTTTATCTATCATCTATATATATAAAAATCAATTGCTGTTCGTTAGTCTCACTAAAACTCGAGAACGGCTGGGCCGATTTAGCTGATTTTGGTTTTGTAATGTTTGTCGTAGTCCAGGGAAGGTTTAAACGGTGAGAAAATATGGAAAAACTCACGAAAAAAAATATATGAAGAAAATTCACGTTCTCATACATTTTGTGTGGATCGGCTTTTTTGATATCTCGGTAGTTAGGTAGGGTAGGTAGGGTAGAAATTTTAAAATCCTAAACATGCACATTCATTGACTGTTAGGCGGAACGAAGTTTGCTGGGTCAGCTAGTTATATATAAAAATAAATTGCTGTTCGTTAGTCACACTAAAACTCAAGAACGGCTGGGCTGATTTAGCTGATTTTGGTTTTGAAATGTTTGTCGTAGTCCAGGGAAGGTTTAAACTGTGAGAAAATAAAGAAAAACTCACGAAAAAAAAAATATGAAGAAAATTCACGTTTTCATATATATTTTGTGTGGATCGGCTTTTTTGATATCTCGGTAGGTAGGTAGGGTAGGTTGGGTAGGTTGGGTAGGTAGGGTAGGTAGGGTAGAAATTTTAAAATCCTAAACATGCACATTCATTGACTGTTAGGCGGAACGAAGTTTGCTGGGTCAGCTAGTACCTATCCAATCAAAATATTAAAGCCAGATGCAACTTAATAGCCTTATTTACTCTTTCAGCTGCAAGTAGCAATAAAATGTTTGGGGCACGAGCGGATGACGTCAAACTCAACGGAATTCTTGAAGGAGGCAGCCGTGATGCACAGTATTGAGCATCCAAACATCGTCCGTTTGTACGGTGTGGTGCTTCATCTGGATTCCTTGATGCTGGTATGTATGCAAAGGCACAGTATTTCAGGTACTTTTGAAGTGCCAGGAAGTCATCAGCATCTTCCTGCCCTTGTCCTATGTTACTTTGGGTCGACGCAACACATTTTCTTGATGTCCCAGGAAGTCTAGGTCAGAAAGTAAGTTGAATGTTACGAAGTATAGAGTTATGCGAAGACGAAAAAGAAAGGGACCCCAAAGGGTGGATTTTTTTTTCAACCTTTGGGTTATTATAACTTATTATTGTGACATAACTATAATAGTTAGACATATGCTGTTGTGATATTTTTGTAGATAATTATATGTTCTGCAAAGATGTTGTACATTATTTTGTTCTATAATCAATAGTTTTCGCAGCGCACGCGATGTAAGAAAGTTTTTTGGTAATTTTTTCACACCTTGGGTTACATTATTGGAGTTTTAATATGGATTCCTAACTTTTTTGAAAATTTAATATAGCCTATGTTCACCGGAGATAGTGTAGCTTCCCAACAGTGAAATAATTTTTCAAATCGGTCAAGTAGTTTCGGAGCCTATTCAATGCAAACAAACAAAAAAACAATCAAATCTTTCCTCTTTATAATATTAGTGTAGATAACATAGAAGAGAAGTAAAGAAGCCTAGTGCGCATGCGTCATTCCAACTTGAAAGTGACGAATGCTTGTTTCAAGTTTTCAAAGTAAATGTGGAGATTTGTCTAAAGGTACCATCCTGTAGCCGACCGCAGGCGGTAGCTACCCTCCGTAGCTAGCGACACGTCCGTTTCACCTTTATATACAAATATAATCTCGACGGTTTAAACTAAAATGTTCAGCAATATAAGTTATAAATAACTCGTGGAAATAGCTTAGTCCTACTATGACTTTTAATTTTGCATAAAACATGTTATTTGAAAGGCTACTTCAATTCAATTCAGCAAACATTTATTCTCTCTTCACAAAGCTGACTTAATAATGTGTACAAAAAATGTCTCAGCTGTATTCCACCTTTGTGAGAGACTGGTGCCTGATATAGGTTTTTGGGAAAAACCTGTGTTACAGGACCAACTTGTGTAATAACATTAGGTACCTTACACTAAAATAAATAAAGAAAGAAAGAAAATAAATTACAATTAAATACATTCACGTTCACCCACAACTTAAAACAAAAAAAACACGAAATTTCTATAAAGCCGTTGGGAACCCTAAGAATTTCGTAATAATTTCAGTTTTTTTGCTCCTGTTTGTCAAACGGTATTTTTAGAACAGATGGTGCCCGCTCCCCCACTAAGCTGTTACGCAGTGGAATTTATTAATGTCTCTGTGAACTTTTATCACAGTATGTTGAGACTAAATAAACTACTTTTTTTCATGGTTCCGTTGCGAAATGGCAAACACAACAGGATGTCACAAACAGCCATTTTACTCGTAAGACTATGTCGATGAAAATTGGAAAGAAGCTGTATTTTTGCACCGCTCAACAATGATATAGTGCATGCGTAAATATACAACCCAATTACATAACCCTTTACTCTGCGTGGTCCGAAACGCACTCAGGCGGTTTTGGTCCTTAGAGTCGTCAACGGTGTTCAAGAATGTTTATCAGGAGGTAGGAACTGTAGGTAGAAGAGGTTTATGGCTGCATTATTCAGCAAGCTTGCGATGCATTGGTGTGTCCACAAATAGCGACAAATGTATACCCAAATGTGCAATACGGCGGGCGAGAAAGAACGCTGACAACGTTCTTTTCATTTACATTTCGGTGTAGCGCACCCGTCTCAGCGTCGTTTGTATGAATCCAGAAATTTTCAAAATCTATACGATGATAAAAACTGCAAACAAATCCGTCCAATAGTTTAGAAGTTAACTCTTTCGAGACTATAGTTTCTACGGTCATGCCGATAGGAACTGTAATCTAGAAAGAAAGAAAGAAAAAGTAAAAAAGTATTTCTATTTTCTTAATGTCTCTCGGGTATCATCTGATTTCCATGTCCATCAAGTACTTTATTTTTGTTTTGATTTCCGTGTGAAGTATATAGCTGGAAAACTATTTTCCTATCTGTCGTGCCTGCGACTTTAGCGGCTTTCCTCCCATTTTTTTAATAAATTACGTTAAAAGAGTATTAACAACTATATACTTCCAAGTCGATTGAGACCGTCCGGTCTGCACCAAATGCAAAGGGCAACTGATAGAAATCCGACGACTGACGAAACACGAGGTTTGCCGAGGGACATTAAGAAGATAGTTTGTACTTGCATCGTCTAAACACTGTTTAGTTTAGACGATGCAAGCTTTATTGTTGCTTCAAGTTATGGTAGTCACAGGCACTTAATCCCACTGTGTAAATCAGGTTTTAGACTCAGTATTTCAAGAAGTTTGAGCAGGAAAGGTTATCAAAAGGTTTTCCGATTATGTTAGGGCATAATAAACTTACTACATGAAATACGTTTCAGGTGACGGAGCTGGCGCCTCTTCGTTCGCTCTTAGAGTGCCTCCGGGAAGTGTCGTTCCGGCTCAACTTCCCGGTGCCGAATCTCTGCGAGTTTGCAGAACAGATCTGTGATGGGATGACTTATCTAGAAAGCAAAAGACTGATACATAGGTATGTTGAATGTAAAGTAAAGAGATGAGTGTGCTGGTAACTGCATATATAAGGTGGGGCAAAACTAATGTCATAATGTGAATGCGCCATAATTTTTACAAATGCCATCATAATGTCATTGCGATTTGACACTTATTTTGTAGTAGACAGATAGAGAATAAGTTGACAATGCAATGGAGCGATACCCACAACTCAAGCAACGATGGAGATATAGAAACACCAATTTCCGGGCTGTGTGATATTTCCGTATTGGCGATTTGAACTGGTCTGCTAGATCGCCAGATCTGATGCCAGACTTCTTCGTTTGGGGATTTTTGAAATCTCGCGTTTACCAAAATAAACCACAAACCTTGCAAGTCTTGAAAAGCCTACATTGAAGAAGAAATCACCAATTTGAAGCATGTTTTAAGAGCAGCAATTAAAAATGCTGTAACAGGAGCACTGTGCATCAAGTCAGGAGGTGCTCATTTGACCGATATAATTTTTTCGACCTAATGTCATCGAATTTACACCTTTTAAATAAACTTTCCGTGAAAATAGCCAAAATTTTTTCATTCCAAGAAAATGGCAGCCAAATCACATTATGACTTTTGCCCCACCTTATATAAACAACCGATTTTTGTCTAAGCGTTTCTCTATCAACATCAACGACTTGTCTTATGTTTAAAAAGTTTTGATACAAAATGAAAATGAACGTTGGCATTCAACTAAAGTTATAACTATGGTTATAACCTGACTGTGCAACCGAAGCCGTGAACTTGAGAGAAAATACTCGATTCTAGACTTAAAGCAATTGCACGTGCAATAACCGGACTCCGGCTGGTGTCAATATTAATAGGCTCGCCCCTATTACATGAGACTTAAACATAACTGACGCAATGTGTGTGTATTTGCACACCTCTGTCTACCAAACCCTGCGGGGACTACAGGCGTGGTATTATGTTATAACCATTTTAACCACTACAGCATTATAACGTTTAAATTATAATTTTACAGGGACCTTGCAGCAAGGAATATATTAGTATTCAGTAAGGATAGAGTGAAGATATCAGACTTTGGTCTGTCGCGTGCCTTGGGCGTCGGAAAGGACTATTACCAAACGAATTACAACGTGAATCTAAAGCTACCTGTGGCATGGTAAGTTAAAAAACTTAATATATTATTAAGCTAGCGATCCGCCCCTGCTTCCTACGGTTTTTCGAATTGACTAAACTTTGGGGTTTCTTTATTATATTAATATTGATGTATTATACAGATAAACTTTCCGGAATAAATTCTCTAAATGATGATGAAAACCGCTTCAAAATCCATTGCGTAGTTCAGATGAATAACGTGGTCACACAGACAGACACTAAAAACAACGTTATAATTATCTAAACTAATATATTATTATAATAAAGAGAACAGATTTGATTTTTTCTAAGTTTGTTCCGCTTTCATGCTAAAACGGCTAAACGGATTTGGATGTAATTTGGCACATGGGTAGACCATAACATCGGTTAGGACATAGGATACTTTTTATCCCAATATTCCCATAGGATCGAGACTTATTAGGGTGAAACCGCGGGGCGTAGCTAGTAATTTATATGTATATAAAAATCAGTTGTTTATAGTCTCGCAAAAAGTCGAAAATGGCTCGACCGACCTGTTCGTGTCAATACTGGGGTAGATTAGGAAAAAAGAAAAACCCAAAGAGAACAGCCGAAAAATCGATGAAATCGAAATTTTGTCTCACGTGGTGCGTAGTTCATCTAGTATTTTGATAAAGAAGAGCAGCATTTGTATACAACTTGTTTAGGGGACTTGAACGAAACTTGCTAAAAGTTCGTGTAATATGCACCTCTGCTGACTCCTTCAGGGTATCCAGATCTGATGTTATAACCCGATTTTTCTAACTGTGCGCTTGTCAACGTCAAATATTACAGTGAATATTTATAATAACAATAACAACTTAACCAATAATAATAACAGAACCGTGCAGGCGACACGAGTTTTGTAGACTGTACTAAGAGGCGTCGGCGGGGCGTTGAGGTAAGCGGGCGGGTGAATTCCGTACCGAAATCCTACGACTTTGACAGCCCCAAGCGTACAGTTAGAACAATCGAGTTATACTTACCCTGCGTGCTAACCGAAAGCGACTGTCGCGCGAATGCGCGATTACGCGCTCGTGTACTTGAATGACCTACATACGCGACTTAAACGATCGCGCGTGTATGTTTTATTCATATAAACGAGCGCGGCGATCGCGCATTCGCGCGACAGTCGCTTTCGGTTAGGACGCAGCCTTACTATACCTGTGAGAATGATCTCCTATTCAGCTGTGCAATGCACTCAGATTTTTATAATAAAAAGCGTCATGCGAATTTGTAGCCATGCAACGATGTGCTCGCAATGCTGATGCAATTTTATTTCACTGCCCTGTTTTTCCCTGACTGCGGCGAAGCCCAATAAAAAACGGAAATTTTTAATCACTGGTGCTTTCAAAATAGTGTCGTGGACTATTTATATAATAGGAAATACAAAAATATTTATTTCAACTTAATATTGTTTCATACATAAATTGAGGCAACTTACAATTAGGGTGCCAACTTCATTTAGAAGAAATAAAGTATTTCTGATTTCACAGAGGGTAATTAAGGATAATTATAAGTAATAGTATAATTTAATTTAATTTTTTGAACAGTATTTTTACATTTTGCGGAAAATAACATCACTTTAATAATTGTACGACTCTAGAAGTCTACTACTAACTCTTAATTCAAATTGATGAGGTACTCAGTTATTATCAATTTCAAAGAAGCCCTGTTTCTGTCTTCCCATCACTTTGCAATCTTGACCGAAAACAGGGCTGTCTAAACCTATCGCCACCCGCCTCCAATAGGTTAGGTTTTTTTTTTGGCAGCCTCTAGTTACGACGCAGGCAGGAACTAGGGGGCCACAGGTGTCGCGGGGCCCTGGGGCACTTGTGCAGTAGCCAATGGAAAAGATTCTGTTAGTGAATGCTGAATTAATTCAATTTAAATTGAGATTCAATATAAATAGAGTATTTTAGCGTACTCTATTGCTTTTGTAGATTACGAGTATCAAGTACGCCTACGCGAAAACGAGTACAATACTCTAAATTAGAGTACGGTTGGCAACCCTAGTTACAATAGCACTTGTGTCGAAGCTGTTTCACTCTTTCCTGAAGTGATAGTTTTACTATCATGAGGCTAATAAGTAAAATGGGATCTCAACCATTCTGTAATTGTTTTTTATAGCCGTATAACAACAAAAATACATATCTAAATTACGTTAACTTTATTATATACTAGCTGACCCTGCAAACGTTGTTTTGCCTTATAAATGCTTGGGGTGCACCATCTTTATCATTTATTCGACTACCTACCCTACCTACCCTACCTACCCTACCTACCCTACCTACCCTACCTACCCTACCTACCCTACCTACCCTACCTACCCTACCTACCCTACCTACCCTACCTACCCTACCTACCCTACCTACCCTACCTACCCTACCTACCCTACCTACCCTACCTACCCTACCTACCCTACCTACCCTACCTACCCTACCTACCCTACCTACCCTACCTACCCTAAAACCTTGTCCTAAAAATAACGAACATTTAAAAAAAAGAATTGGCCAAATTGGTCTAGGCGTTGTTGAGTTATGCGCTTACCAACACATTTTGCGATTCATTTTTATATTATAGATGTAGGTGGATTGTTTAACATATTGACGTCTAGCAAGGACATTTATGCTTCGTAAATGCCAATGATACACGATAAAATCCGCCATGACATATAAATTAGGTTAATGTGCAGCAAAATCGGTGCCGTAACCATCAAGGATGTTACTACAGTCTACGTTAACTTAACGTTGTTTTACCTTTCAAAAGAAAGATCGCTATTGATGGTAGACAGTATAATTCTATCTGTCACTGAGTGTCGTTTCACAATTCCGTAAGGTCCTTCTGCTCTGACAGATTATTGGGACGTAAAAACCATAGATAGATAGGTAGGTTTTTCTATATCCAGTATACCAAAACTGGTGATAGATAGGTTATTGGGTTCGGCCGTTAAAGCACTTTAGCCTAATCTACTGAGCTTGAAAATCTTGGTAATTAAATTAATTAAATCCTTCCCAAACAGTTATAGGGTCCCAAACAATGAAAAACGGCCTAAAAAGAGAAACGGAACCTTTAGCAGATCACTTTTTCTCCGTCTGACACAGGTTTTCCTCGAGATTTATCTCACGTAGGAGTTTGAATTTTTACATGGTCTCGAAATGACGCGCACGCAGATCGCCTGTCTAAGACATTTGGGTGGGACCTTTACTGGCGGTCGCCGTGTAAACTTAAAAAGTTCAACAAAAAAGTCCGCGACGGCATAATATGCCATCAGGGTAGTAATCATTATCTGGGAGTGGCGCGAGGAGGCGAAACGCCGGGGCTTAACTCCGATGCCGCAAGAAATCGCGGCACAGAGGACAGAGCTCCGGCGGGATCTCATGGCGTCATGGAGAGTGCGATTGTCGCAACCCCGCGCTGGGCACGCCACAATTGCGGCGATAAGACCCCTCTTTGAGGAGTGGCTTGAGAGGCGCCACGGCGTCCTCACCTTCCGCCTGACGCAGGTCCTCACCGGACACGGGTGCTTCGGGAGGTACCTGTTCAGGATAAGGCGGGAGGAAACACCCGGGTGTCACCATTGTGTGGATCGGCCTGAGGACACGGTGGAGCATACGGTGGAGGTTTGCCCGGCTTGGGCGGAGCAACGCCGTGTCCTCGTGGAGGCAATCGGCGGCGGTGATCTCTCGCGTCCGGCCCTGGTTCAGGCCATGGTACGGAGCGAGAGGAAATGGCAGGCCGTCACCTCCTTGTGCGAAGCGGTAATGCTCGCGAAGGAGGAGGCGGAACGCGTGAGGGAGAGGCAAATTTCGCGCCCTCACGCCCCTAACCGCCGCAGGAGGAGACGCCCGGGGCGGGAATCGCGAGCCGATTTCCGGCCACCGTAGGCGCAGGCTTGCGGACGGTGAGCAATGGGTAGCTCGCCGTCCGATAAGGACCAAGCCCGGGTCGACGGCGCGTTGTGTTCCACGCGCGCCTCAAAGAGATGTCAGCAGAATTGACGGGGTCCGTTAGGGCCAATGCCTGCCGGGGGTTCGAAGAAAACCGATAGGGAAATCGTGGCCCCCGGCAACAGGGCAACCGAAGGAACACGGGTGGGTTTTAGTCAGTAAGAGTCTGACACGCCCTCCCGCTCCACCCAGAGCGGGAGAACGCTACTGCTGAGCATGAGGTCCTGGGTTCGATTTCCGGGTCGGGCAAAGTGTTATTGGGTTTTTCTATCTGGAATTTCTCAGTAGCAGCCCGGAGTCTGGATTTGTGCCTGGTTGATGGCAATGGGCTCGCCCCTATTACATGGGAATTAAACATAACTGGCAAAATGTGGGTGTACCTACTACAGGTACACCTCTGCCCAACCCTTCGGGGAAACAAGGCGTGATGTTATGTAAAATAATTATGGTTGACGGCAACGCGGGCCCAGCGTTGGAGTCAATGACCTTTTCCTTGGCTATTAGGTATGTAATCATTGTAGGACGTTCCCATGGGATATTTTCCGACAACCACGCGGGCGAAGCCGCGGTCAAAAGCTAGTATAATATAATTACATTAATTTTTCAGGTGTGCTCCAGAGTGTATCCTGTTCCTTCGCTTCACGTCGGCCAGTGACGTCTGGGCCTTCGGAGTCTGCCTGTGGGAGATGTTCACATATGGCTTCCAACCCTGGGCTGCATTTTCGGGACAGCAGATCCTGGAAGCTATTGATTCTCCTAACTTTCAGGTTAGTTGTTTATTTTATTATAAAATATTACGTCAAATCAAGCCTGTTGGCAGGTAGAGGTGATTACACAGTTCCACATTTCACCAGTTATGTTTAAGTACCATGTAATATAGGGCGACCCTATTGCCATCAATCAGCTTTATAACTGTGCTAATAAGATGATTTCAGAATGACTAGTGCTATTGAAAAAGTAATAGTTGTTATGTGTCCATTAAAGTTATTTTTTTAAACAAAAAAACTCATATTTGTTTACATGTTTGGAAACTAAATTGCAAACGCAGGATATAAACTGTTATTCAACTGCATCTAGCCACAGGGTAATCTACAAATCGGCTCAATTAATGAATGGCAAGCTTTCTAAAATCCGCCTCAAGTACCACCTGTACCACCATTGTGCATGAAAGTAATACTTTAAAGAAATGATTTGATACTATAATCAGAAATCCAATTCTTCTTAAAATCGTTCAAATTCAAGTCGCAATCTCATCTCATCGACAATCTATGTCAAAAATTTGTCATAAATGTAGGAAAAAGGAATTTTTGACACAGATTAAAAATGTGACCGTTCTTAAAAATACCGGATTTGCCCCTCTGGTCATCTAAGGCCCGTATTACAGAACCTCACTTAAGACTCGAAACATTATTTAAGACTACTTTCAACCATTCAAAAGGCTTTAACCTAGTTTTAAGTAATGCTTGAGTTTTGAGTGAGGTTCTGTAATACGGGCCTAAGACTGTTTATTCTCAGCGGATATTGTCATAATGGCAACACTCGATTAACTTATTAGTAGGCTAGTAATTAACATGCTTAAGTCTGAAATTGCCAATCCGCTTCGAGCCAGCGACAATGCTTATAGGCTGGATTTTTGAGATGGGGCAATAAAGGTAGGTAGATGGCGTCGAACAGTAATAGGCTGGTATCATTATTATTTATTCATTTGTTGTCAGATAGATAGAAATGCTTTGTAGTACGCTATAGTTGTCACACAGCTCTTATAAAATGTCTTCAATTTGAGGGCTCAATGGTGGACTGTTCACCTCTATTTTATATAATTTTCAGAGACTAGAGCGGCCGGAATGCTGTCCCGAAGCTTACTACGCTACGATGTTGGAGTGTTGGGCTCACGACTTCAATAATAGACCCAAGTTCAAAGACTTGGGACCGAAGTTACGCAGCATCCGACCGGAGCAGGTGTGTATTGTCAATCACATTAGTCAAAGACAATAATATATTATTTATTAGGTACAATTCATCCTACAGTGACATGATCGTCTTCCATTCGTCGTCGAATACGTCATAGTCTGGTTTAGCGTTCATGAGAACGTTCAACGCGGAGAGCTGTCTTGTTGTTTTGTTTTAAATAAATTAATAGTATAAATGGATAGACTTTTTCTCTTTAATAATGAATAGAACGACATAACACCATCTGAGAAATCAAGGAAATATAAACAATCCATTTTTAAACTATTTTTCTAAAAGTACCTCAATATCATGTTTGAGTTTCATCATTCAGCCGAAAAACGTCCAGTGCTGGACTAAGCCTCCCAGAAACATAACCACAACGACCGTCACAATGTATAACTATTTTCGGCTCGCTCTGAAATCTATATAAGCATCCATTTATCATCCAAATTAAAACTACAATCCGGAGGGATGGTACACATTTGTTCGGATGATTCGACACAGCCAGGCGGCAAAATCAAATGTTATGTAGATATTATGTTCGGAAAAAAGACGCTCGGCTTAGCTCAAATTGTACCATGTCGACCGAAACATGATTCAGCAAGGGTAGACGCCGAACGTAGTTTGCCAATCGGCACGAGACGAATGAAAGCCGAATGTGTGGAGTAATTTCTTCGGATCGGCTTGTTGTTAAAAAATACTACCCAATCGAATATGTTGACGCGACCATGTGTGTAGCACCACTTACAATTTATTCATTTGTTCTACGATAGACATCAGCGCTGTTAACGATAGGTTCGGCCGAAGTCACAGAATTTTGCTGAGCAACGACCTGTTCTTGTACAGATGCGACGCATGGCCTAATTGTTCTTGTTCTTTATTTGTTACAAAAATACCTAGTTAATTTTCCATTCTGCAATCGGCATTTTCTTTTTGTTTTCGCAGCACAGTTATTACGCAATGTAAATTGTCTTTGGTGCCTGGCCCTGACATCAAGCAATGGACAAAATTGTCGAACTATTGTATTGTATTTAATGTTTTTTTTTTTTATAATGTGCGTTTTGTTTGTGCAGAATAAACAATTTTTCTTTCGTTTACTAATTCCTCTGGGACATCTCATTACCTCTTCGAAGTAATCCTCATACACTACAGTAATATCTAAGTTACCTATTTCTTATTTTTAGGTGCAAGCAACAGTGAACTTCCAGAAGCCAGAAGACGGTCGCCGGAACAGTTTCCTAGAGTACAAATCTGGACAAATCATAACAATATTAGGAAAAGAGTAAGTATATCTGCGTAATATTTGTGTTATTGTTAATGTTTTATGTGTACATATATATTTTTTGTAGTACATATATAATATATGTTACTGCTGATCCGATTCCGAAAATTCTTTCACTAAGCTGCAGTATTGCCAAGTATCATAGGATATATTTTGTTAAAACTAGCTTAAGCCCGCGGCTTCGCCCGCGTGAATGTCGAAAAATATCCCACGGGAACGCACTACCGGGATTACATACCTAATAGCCGAGGAAATGTCATTGACTAATACCGCTGCGCCTGCGTTGTCGTCAACCATAATTATGTAGATACGCGTAATTTTGAAACTGATATCTTTTAAACTATTCATTTAAATGATATGATGTCAAAGCATATTATCTAAATTAAATGCCCAATTTAAATAACATATTTTATTGGATAAGGATTAATACAATACCGATCAAAAAAGCTTCGGAAATAACAATGAAATTTTCATCAAATTCTGAAAGATAATAATGGTTACTGTGGGTCATCCTTAGAAGATAGACATATGCCATCGTGGACTTTTTTGTTGAACTTTTTAAGATGAACAATACTGTAGAACATAAAATTTATGTATTTTTACGATTTCCGCGGCGCACGCCAATAAAGCTCCCAGTCGGCATGATTTTTTCCGCCATCTTCAACAATAATCGTCAAATTCCAGCCAATTTACACAAAACCGTAATCAATTATACATTAAAATCTTCGACATGAATCACTCCGTCCATTGGTCTAAACCGTTTGAAAATCCGTTCAGTAGTTTTTGATTTTATCGCGTTCAGACAGACAGACAGACGCGGCGGGGGACTTGAAAGATAATATTGAGCGCAGGCAGCAGGCCTATCCCACGTGTCCTGTTTAAAACTTCGCGTTGTTTTTTTGTTCGGTTAACCTGAAGGCGTGATCGGTTATCGGTTTTCCGAAAAAAAATTACATGCACGCGAAGAATGAAGTCGCCGCCCCCGCAGAATAAACGCGTAAGTGCTATTGCGGCGGGTTTTGGTTACGGTTTTGGTCAAAATACATCACCTGCGCGAATACATCATTTTTACACTTGCGCGGTTATTATGCGGGGGCGGCGACGTATACGCGCGACGATCACTTTTAAATAGAACGTGGCCTAGTACTAATCATTTTTACCGACTTCAAAGAAGGAGGACGTTCTATATTATGGGTTTGAGTGGCTAAGTGAACTGGTTATATAGAACTATGGAAATACTATGGCCCTTACCTGACCAATATTTTATATAAAATACACAGGTAAAATGGCAGGGGGTGACTTGCACACCAATAGTGGGCCCCCGAAAACGGTCGCTAGCACAAAGTGTCATAGCGAAAAGGGGGCAACATGTCTTGAGGTGCTTATGAGGAGAGGAGGGGCAGGACAATCCCGGAAGTACGGTCAAGATCCCTACCAGTATCTTACTGGAATACTTCCTTCCTCCAAGCACGTTTGGTCTTGCGAATCTCCACTCAAGCCGGCCAATAAAGGCAAGAGTAAGGTGGGAGCTCTGTTCCTCGTCAGTGTTATCTCCAGCCGGTCAATAAAGGCAAGCCAGAGATGAGGATCAAGACTTCTCGCTACGCCTGGGCCCTGGGCTCGTCTGGGTCGCTACGGTCCGTGGGGTCGCTACTGCCCAGCAGCTCGCCATATGCTGCCCTGCGGGTTTCTGTATCTCTGTTGGTCTGGCTTCTCATTCGAGACCTGTTCCGGCAAAGAAAACACTACCGGCACAGACCTAGAGTTCAGAGCGCGCAAGCCCCATCACGACGTCAACGTAGAGATACGGCGGTGGGGATATTATTATAGGTAATCCGTCAGCCTGAATGTGTGAAAAGGAGTTTTATGTTACAATTAGGTTCTGATTGCGATCTATACAGTAATTTAAACGCTTTTCCGGTCCAGTATAAAATTCGCAAGCATCTTGAAATCCATACTAGTCCATACTAATATTACGAAATGCGAAAGTAACTCTTTCTGCTGATCTGTTACCTATTCACGCCTTAAAGGCTGAACGGATTTCGAAAAATTTGGCACTCTGGTAGACCATGACCTGGGTTAGGACATAGGATACTTTTTATCCCGGCTGTACGTACCCGTGGGATAAATTCCGACCCTAACGTGGGCGAAACCGCGTGCAAAAGCTAGTATGTCTATAATATATCTTCATTGCAAAGGATGCAGCTTGCAAAACAAATATCGAAGTTCTTGCTTAGGACCTTATCAATCAATTAGCCCATCGTCGTCCACTCCTGGACATAGGTGTGTCTAAGGTTTCCTGGCCACTGGAGCGGAGAAGACAGGACCGGAGCTGTCTGTATCAACCACTAGAATCTATTCTGTTTCTGCATAATTTTATTTAATGTGTAATATTCAACACAATGTTAATTGTTAATCAATAAATAAATGAAATGCAATCTGTCAGTGAATTAAGATTTTTAGGAGTTGTTTTTTTATAGTTTATTTCGACAGACTTTAAGACGTCTGTGTTTGACCCAAGACAATCCCTCTGAAAATTTAAATTCTAACGTCAAATAGTTTCAGAGCAAACGCATGAAGCGGAGTGATGTCATAAGAGCTAATCTTGCTAATATACGCACAGAACAATGAAAGCATATGGCGTAATAAAAAAAGTTATGTTTAGTAATCATGCGATTAGCTTTTGTAGTCCTGCTGAGTGTCAAACACAAGAACTGATTTGCGCACTAATTTTCTTTTTGTACAAAAGGATGATGAATACCCCTGAATTTGAATGGAACTTAATAATTTTTTCTTTGTAATTATAATGCCAATATTATTATTTTGTAACGGAGGGGACCATTTACAGTATTAAATAACACAGATGCTAAATGATTTCTCGTTTCAACATTTAAATTGTGTCTTTTTAAAAAGTAGCTTACAATAAGTGGCTTTGGAATTAAAACCAGATATACATCTGTCGCAAGAACGTTTAAATTCAAGGGCAAAGTTCCATTATGGGGGCCTGCGACAGTTGCTTACAAACAAGCTGCTATTTCCGATCCTAATAGCCCGTAGTGTTATTTATTGCACCGCTGACAGTTGGTACGTAAGGCAGGTGCAATACGCAGGCGTGGGGTCGTGACTTGGTACGAATCATAGTAGATTATTACTTACCCCTTTATTAGTACCCGTGGAGTAAAGTTACAACTTACAGTGTGAGTGTGGTGGCTTTGACCGGACAATGGCCACTTGTTGGAGTGTCCAAAGTGTCTCTACTCTCTATTTGAGGTCGTAAAGAACGCTACTGCAGCCGCAATTAGCGTGGCCACCTACTGTGCCGAAGTAATCTAGTTAATTCGACGCATTTTGTATCATCAATTCGAAAACATAAAGAAGTTACAACCAGTTTATTATTAAGGGTTAGAGCGGTTTTGCACTACGTCCAATCCGAATTCAATCCGAGTTGGGAATGTTCTAAATTCGGACGGACAAAGATCGGATCTAGTGCACAAATCCTTTTTTATTTTTTAGTTTGTGCATCTCGTAGTTGACCTCTGAGATCATGACTACTGAACCGGGCTTTCCTGTGGGTGCCTTAAGCTACTACACTTAAAACCTCCAGCCAGGGGTTATTCAACTATGCTAATTAAAACTAGGTGAACGCTCGCTAAGGGCACCCCCTGTGGGGTACGAACCTCGGCTTAAGGCGTCAACCGGAGGGAGGACATCAAGGATGGGATGGGCTGGATCAGTTTTGATCATGATTATTAGTCGGGGAATTTAAAGCTACGTGCTCAGCTGCAACAACTGCTGGCACCTCGTTATCGAGTAAGGGTCGGGGGGGAGTATCATTTACTCGGGGTCGCGATCGTAAAGGACCTCGACGGCGAGGTCGGAATGACGGAAGGCGTCTGTTTTTGTACACTGTGCTGGTTTCCCTACTGCTCTCCTGGAGGAGGGTAATGGGGTCGTCAGGGTCGGTAAGGATTCGCTTATTGCGGCGAGTTCGATTGACACTAGAGGGAGTGTAACTAGCGGCCTCGACAACCAGAGGGTTGCGATGTTTGGCGGCAGTATCGAAGTAACGCTTGGAAGAGCGTTTGAGAAATTGGTGGATGGTGGGGATTTTTAGGTCGAGATGGAGGATCTCATTCCTAACAAACCAAGGGCTCCCGAGGCCTTCCGAAGGCAACGGTTCTGTAATGTCTGCATCTTATGGATGTGACTGGGTCTTGCTTGTGCAAAAACAGCACCCGCGTAGGTCATGAGTGCACAACCCCTCATACAAATAGTACTATGGCTACTTCGGACCGACATTTCTCGGATTCGGATCGGACTTAGTGCGAAACCGCTCTTAGTGTTTAGTGTATGCTTATTAACAATTATGCTGTTTAATCAGCCGTGAGCGGTACACGCGGTGCCTAGAAATGCCTAAACCAAAGAAGCATATTATTCTTGGTAATGGCACGTAAAATTTAATTGGAGAGGCAACCGGATGGCGAATGGTAATATCTGGGTCTTGAAGTGAAAACGAACCCCCTCGTACCGTCCGCATTGACCCCAAATGGACGGGGGCAGAGATATGGGGGAAGGCGGCAAAACATTTTTGTTTTTTTTTTTTTAACATGGCATTAGAAATTTAAGCTCTAATAAGTTCAATTAATTTGTGTGTATCAATGCCACCTGGTTTTTATAAAATTCACCCTCATTTTCGGTGATAAATCATCGGTAAGGAGTTTCAAGAATTTTATATATTATTTAATATATACATTATTTCAATGTTTACTTCAATGTTTCGATGTTTGGGGGTTGCAATCGGATGGTATTGATACACACAAATTCCATGCACTTATTAGAGCTTAAGTTATGAAAGCCGCGTCAAAAAAAAATGTTTTGCCCCCATCCCCCATATATCCGCTCCCGTCCATTTGGGGTCCATTCGGACGGTACGGGGGGTTCGGTATCACTTCAAGACCCAGATTTCCACTCGCCAACCGGTTGCCTCTCCGATTAAATTTTACGTGCCATTGCTTTAACTAAATATTGTGGATATGATCATACTAATCATCAATTCCAGAAACATGACGAAGTCTTCACTATGGTACGGTGTGCTCCCCGGAGGCGCGTGTGGCATGCTCGACCCCACACAAACGAAGCCGTACATCCCAGAAGTAAGTACTTCAATTAATTTTACTGTGTTATCGTTCACTGTCTTTAATTTCGCTCGAAATTAATAATGTATTACAATCTTGATCCTTGTCTGTAACCAATCAACGGCCGAGTTTCCCAAAACGTGTCTTTTAAAGGACGAATCACAAGCAGCCACCAAAGGCCGCGGATCAAAGTTCATTATTCATCATCAAGATAGGATTGAAATACATTGTTAACTTCAGGCGTTAATCCGTTCCTAAGTGTGTGTAGGGTGGAAAGTTGAAGCGGACTCCGGAAGGGAAAGTACCTTAAACATTGAAGTTACCCCATTTTCCTCAAAGGAAACATTCCTTGGTTTTTTAAGGAAGTAAAACTATATGTTGTGTAGTTGCTTGCCTCACCTGGTTGTCGAAACGACACAAATGCGAAAAAAACATCCTGTATTTGTATGACATCGTTCAAAAATGTTTGAATGCACATTTACTTATTTTCGGAAAAAATCAAATGTTTCCTTTGAGTAAAAAGTTTACGACATCATCAACATTTAGAGTACTTTCCCTCTAGAGCCCTTTTTTTACTTCCACTCTATATTTTCTGTTCTTAATATATCACCGGATCATTCCTTTTCACCTGTTTTGGTTTGCGTTACACGCGTTTTTCACTGCTAGAAATAAAAACCATAACTTTATGTAAAGCACTAAAGCGAAAAGAGCTTTCTGGCACTGAAAACATTTTTTTGTGTATAAACATGATCTTTTTTCACTCACAACTGCATCATGGGAGCAGCCATTCAAGCTGAATGTTGTTAAAATACACTTATCCAACACATAAATTCAACCAACATTAAGCTTCCATCACCCCCATTCAGAAAAATCTATGTTACGTGTCGGGCTCGTTGTCACCGAATCCGATCCGCCAGTCAGCGCGGACGATCCGCCCGTCGCTGCTGCGGACGGACGTCAAACGTCACACGTACACCGGCAAGCGGACACACATACAACGCAGCATGATCTCGAGCCCGCAAGGAGACGTGAAGCACACGGGACACGTCGGCCTCGATGGCGCCTACTTCGGAGATATTTCATTCCTGGACCCCGCTGGTTGCGTAAGTACTGGAATGGTGCGATGAAACCTGCGTGGATGATAAGAAATGTTAGTAATTTATAATATTTAGTTTGATTATAATGAGGTATTAAATAAAACCCCTCAAGCTTTAAGTAGAAGATTAGTCCGTTTGTTGTAGATAGAAAGGTTTGGAAACAAAATGTATGATGATAATAATAAACAATATTCCTAAGCTGCACTGAAAATTGCTTGGCTTTTAAACTGTTTTACTGTAAGAATTTAGTGAAAATGTTGTCGATTCGGTCGAACTATCAGATTTTGTTGATAAAACCATATCATTAGTGACTTTACTAAATAATATTAACAAGAATCAATCTAAAACAAATTTCTGTCAGTATGTTTCGCCTATCCACGCGGGCTTTGTAATCGTTCTTTTCCACAATTTACTAATATCCTTTTCACTGGGACACATGAACATTTTTCGTTTTTAATTTCTTGCTTTTGTGTAATTTGGTGGAAGGAAACTAATTTAGTGGTCCAATTTTGATGTTGTATTTATGTTACCTATTTTATCTTTGTATAATTATTATTTAGGTTTTAAGTGTCAAAATGTAGGTTTCTAAAGAGCCACTTAATGAAGCAAGATTTTATTATAAAATTAGCGACCCGCCCTTGCATTGCACGGCTGCAATCTATTAATCGCCATATCAGTACTTTACACCCGAGCAAAGCAGGGCCGGGTTGCTAGTTTATAATAATATAAACACAATCCTGCAAGGGTTTTCAGTTATTATGTATATGACTATATTGATGAGTCAGACTTGCCTTGGCTGGTTTTTTTTGTGTCTCTTAAACCGCATTAACTCATAATTCTCCCCACAGCCTCCTCGCCAGATCGTGACGCCATACAAACCCTCCGAAGACCTGGAACAGGTGCCACTCATCAACCCGAACTCGCCATCACACCTCACGGGCGCTTCCGGCACCACTCCGTACCACATGCTAGCTTCAAACAAGCCAGACAGTAGACCTGACTTCGAAGAAGTTGACTTATCTTGTAAGTATTCTGGTATACAAAGAGCTCTGAACAATTTTAGATATACAAGTTTTTTGTCAGAAATCATGCTGTTCCCCCGAGCATCTACATAAGTTGATTTTTGAAAGAGTTGGTTTGATACAGTCTTTAAAAACGTCAAGTAAAACCATTCTGACATAAATGACTTAGCTATACCTACTTACAATTTTAGTCACTGTCATTCATTACTATCATGTCGCGATCTGTTTATTTGCTACAAAAAAACATAAACAAGTTACCTAACAAAGTTGTAGTAGGAAACTGAATCGCATTTTATCTTTTCAATCATCAACCTTTATTGCTTGTTAGTGTTATCTAAAGTTTTTTAACTGTTTAAACGCAAAGAAACGTAAGTATATTTTATGTTTCCTGGAAACTAATTATTGGAAAAAGTTCTGTTATAAATGTCTTGTAGTCTCTGCCTACTCTTTTTTTTTTGGGTGGGAAATTATCAAATAATTTCTCCCGCTCTGGGTGGAGTGGGAGGGCGTGTCAGACTCTTACTGACTAAAACCCACCCGTGTTCCTTCGGTTGCCCTGTTGCCGGGGGGCCACGATTTTCCTTTCGGCCCATATTCACAGCCCCGGCAGGCATTGGCCCTAGCGGACCCCGTCAATTCTGCTGACATCTCTTTGAGGCGCGCGTGGAACACAACGCGCCGTCGACCCGGGCTTGTCTCTGCTTACCCTGGGATACTCGTTATATTATCAGGCTGGAAAGAATGCAGACAAATGACGGGACCTCATAATTATGCTTTCAATTGAACATGACATTATTTAAGGTAATAAGACTGCAATACAAACATGTAATTACACCAATAATGAATAATTGTCTTTTTATAGCAAGTACAGCAGACGACTCTTCCCAATGTTTCGGTTTTGAAGCCTTACACATAATTCTAGTTACATTTTCTGTAATTCAAGCCAACTCATTCATTAAACGAGAACTTGAATGAATGGTGTCATGTATAATAAGCCCATTGTGTAGATAACATAGTGTTCTATCGCGCCGGGCCACCGGATGCCGACGTAACCTGACACACAAAACTTATGTCATGTAAGGTCATGGCTTAGTTTTAACATGACCCGACATAAATATGGTAGTCCTAACTGTATTTGTTTTGTCATATTTTTGTTTAAAAATGAGATAACTTGAATTTACGTGGTGTTTTCTTTTTGTTACTAGGTGATAATCAAGCAAGAAGTTTGAGGAGGAATAATCACAGGACGTTATCGGAGCCGACGACAAGTAAAAGTATTCTTAGTAAGGTATAAACACAGCTTTTTTTTTTTTTGACCTCTGTTTTGTTTGGATTAGAGTATTTTAACAGAAATAGTTGAACGATCCTGAGCAGGAATAAAACTTTGTTCTGTATTTCCGACTTTTGCTTAAATTCTCCGTTATTTATTTTTATTGTCGTCCTTTATTTTTATTTTGAACGTACATACACTACTACTAAATAGCCGGCTTCAAAATTTTACCTGTATACTGATTATTCTAAAAAAAAATTAGGTTTGTGATACTTGAGTTTTTTTTTACACGGACGGTCAGGGCAGACACACAAATAAATACATATTTTACTAAGAGTATAAAGACGCTTCCACAGTCGCTGCCGGCCCTGAGATGAGATTCCGTGCTCTGTGATATAAAGACACAACTTTTAGGAAAGTTGTTATTCATACATTATGCAAAACTTATAGGTAAACTTATAACTTTTTTGCAGTAAATACAACCGAATTCGAAAAAAACACAACTAAGTGCAAAATAACCTAAGGTTCGGAAGTCGGTGTCTTTGGTTTTGTTGCATATATTTTTATACCCCCCCACACAAATTCTTGGACCACTACTTGTTATGTGAATGTTTTAAAGTAACTTAACCATTTACTTTATTTCATTTTCCATACGATAATTCAATCACAATAATATGTATACTGAGTTCCGTAGGTAATCTTCGAAGTCCATGAACAGTTGACCATGAGTAGATAACCAGCAACTTCTTCCAACTTCTTCAATACTATAATAAATCTTCACCAAGTTAATATGGGACCATACGTAAAGTAAACCTTTAGAAATGTCAGAGAACGTCCTCCTTTTTTAAAATCGGTTAATTACAAATGTAGTGTGAGTTGAATTAATATTTATGACAAATGAAAAAAATAGGAGATCTGACGGGCACTCCTAATAACTACAATCAAACCGTGATGTAAAGAAGTCGGTTAAATATTAAAAACTTTGTGAATAAGTTAACTTACCGTAGTATTAATTTATCGGTTACCACCTTTTCATGCAGATAAGCACAATAACTAGTGACGATAAAATACAAAGATAAAAAGACCTCAACGAAAAACTTATGTAAACAAACGATTTTTCCACTTAGGTTCGCTGCACGACGCTCGGCAGGTCCCACAAAGGGGACAACGGCGCTGTGCCCAAGACAGATGAGGTCCATGAGTACCATGAGATCTCGGACACCGACACGGTAAGATAATAAAAAATAAATAAAACAAATAATACATCAATGGCGGAATGCTGCAGAGTGGTAGTCGGCCTTCGCACCTACGTGCTGCCATCTTTCGATTCTATCCTATCCTATGTTACTTTTGTTTAAGTATTAGCTTACACACGTCCTATCACGGATCCAACAATAGTGAAGTAAAGTAAATTTTGCGACACGCACACGAATTTTTACGTAACTTTTTAGAAACACGACCCCAGCGTCCGACTCGCACAAGATTCCATCAATGTAAGGCCTTTGTTTGCTTCCCTTTCTATTATGTTTGGCTGGCTGACCGTGCTTATCATTTGTCGGAATATGGTCAAATATGGTGCGTCTGCACTGATGTATTTGAAGAATTTAATTACTTTTCTGTCTCATAAGTTTTAAATCTTTCAAAAGTTTTAAGTATTTTTCCAAACTTTTAAATGTATGTAATGAGCATGAGCCACTGGACCTCGGTGTGACCACGAGAAGGTGCAGCAGTGGAGGGAGGAAGCAGAATAAGTTTTATTTATTTATTACTACCATCAAGATATACGAGTTCGGAAAGCCCTTCGAGTAGCCTTGTAAAATCGCTTTGGACGTCACTATTTGGATTATCCTGTAAAGGCTGTGTAGGTTTTGAGATAAATCAAAATATCGATCAAAGTCTAATTATTTTATTTCACATAATCCGACATGGGCACTTATGAAACGTCAGAAACTAGTTGCACGGTTCCAATAGGTTGATTTCTTTGGAGAAGAGCCGACAAGAAACTCCACGGCTACTCTCTTAAAAATATTTGTTTTTTACAATATTGGAGGACAGTGCAAGCCTTTCAACAAATACCAGGTACTTAACAAAATAGAAAATGAAAATAAATCTGGATTTAATCATCTTTAGCAAATTGCAGTCCCCTTCTGGAAATAGGCTTCTCCAATTATATCCACGCGATTTATTTCGTGACCATAATATTAAAATCAGTTGTATTTTAAGTAAGTAAATAAATTATTCTCTTGTTGCAGGAAGGCACCGCAACTTCATGCAGTAGATCTGACCGCTTAGTTTCAAAAGCTGAGAATGTTGATGCTCTAGTAAGTACCACTTTTATATCTCTTTTTAAATCGTAGTTATCATGTTATAAAAAATATAAAGATTGGATTTTGTTACTCAATTACGCTTTAACGACTGAATGAATGTGGATGGGCACACAGGTAGGTTTTGATTTATTAATTGAATTAGGATATTTTTTATCACCAAAAAATCTGTGTCCTACAACCAGACGAACGAAGACGCGGGTTGGTAGCATAATCAGCTTATAATGTTCCCACTGCTGGGACACAGGCCTCCTCTTGATGAAGGAGTGGTCCATAATCCACCACACGGTCCCACTGGGGGTTGGTAGATTTCACATGTCTTCCAAATTTTGGTTCTAGGACATGCTGGTTTCCTGACTATGTTTTCCTTCACCGTTTTGAGTGTAGTGGTGATGATATAATTTACACAAAGTAAAGCGCCTGTCTGGGTTCGAACCTACGACCTACAAGTCGTAAGTCGCGGCCGATACCAAAGGGGCCACCACTACTCTCAAAAGGTAAGAGTGGTGAAATATGCACTGGTTTATTTTCAGGATTGTTTAAAGTCGAAGTCCAAAAGAGGAGGTTCAGTTTAGTTATATGTAGCTACCTCAAGGTCGTAAGTTTCCCCCTTACAAAATCCTTAATCAAATAATATAATTATAATGAATTAAAAAAAAATTGTTCTTGATACCGAAACCGATATGATCAACACGGGTATTTTTTCGGTTACAATATTTATATTTATTTACAGGCATTTTTATAGGTTACCATAAATTGAATACAACCAGTATTAATACTAGTTCCCGAAATAAAAATTACCTGTATCTTACACGAGCCGTCAGCATTCGTAAAATAACGCGCGTCGTCTGTTTGTGTGTACCGGTATTCAAACGGTAACCTGAATGGGGTAACATGTTTCTTCTTCTTGGTTACCCAGAAGTAAAGTATACCTTAGTCGTAGAAGTAACCAAAATTCTTCGATACTTGTATCGTAATTTGTAAAGGTTTTCGGTCCCTGATTTGTTCGAATATACTTGTAAATAGTGTAGTACTCTAGAGTGATCAAACGCGCTCAGTAGATACGACTTCTACACTTCTGTGCGTTGGTTATTCCGGTTAATAAACAACGCTATGTTTTGATGAGGATAACATATCGCTTGTTATCATACGTCACACAAAAAGTGGAAGCTTTTCTAATTTGTATGTGTTGTTACAGAAAAGCTCTACGGATTTCAGTCAGAGTTTACTTGAAGAACTCGAACGGCTGTTCGACAACGTTGACATGAAGAGAAGAGAAGAATCTGTGAGTACTTTTACACATTATTACAATATGATTGTTATTCTCTCATTTCCCTCTTCCCTTGTTTTTCATCATTGTTACTTTATGTTTAATTGTTCTGAAGGAACACTTAGGAAATCAAGGTTTGCCTCTGCGTCTGTATGTCACGCTCACGCCTAAATTTCGCTACAGCCAACCGACCTACTAATTTAAATTTATTCTCTGCGATACTTTGATTTCTGAGGGTGCATTTGTTCATGTGAATTGGAATTTCAGGTTGTATTTTAATTCTTTGGGGGTAAATTTCAGGCGGTAAATAAGGGTGAGGGGTATTTATTGAGTATTGCAACTTCGTCCTCGTAAAAGTTGGAAAATTTATAGCATTTTGCAGTACCCATTACACACACACATGAAGTTAAAATTAATAGTGATGTTGCAGCTCGGTTTTTAACTCGTGTGATTAAAAGTTCTTGTTATGCAACAATTTTATAAGCTACAATTAAAGCTAAATTTTATGGCTGACTTTTATGTAGTATTGCCTAGACTACCATGTTTTTTTTTACCAGCACATAAAAGCATTGTGCTCTCGCAGTCAACGACGGCCAGTTAACGATTAAAATCGCTTAAAAAGTGAAAAGGGGCAATCAAGTCTTCGCCCGCGTGGATGTCGGAAAATATCCCACAGGAACGTGCTACCGGGATTCAGAGTATCCTATATCCTAACCCAGGTCATGGCCTATCCGTATGCCTTTCATCTAAATCCGTTCAGCCGTTATGACATGAAAGGTAACAGGCAGATAATAAATCTGTTTTAGGGTTCTGTACCTCAAAATGAAAAATTGAAACCCTTAAAGGATGACTTCGTTGTCTCTCAAGACCCTTTTTCCCAGGAACGCGTGGAGGCATGAAGTTGAAATTGATATAAAAACTTAGATCTACGGTCTCTTGGAGCTGTAACGAAAATCAAACTTCCAAGTCAACGCAATAAAAAAATACGCTCATTTATGCCGCATATTTTGACACTCGCAAATAAACCAGTCTATTTGGTACTTCCCGTCGGCCCAGCAGCATGAAGTTTTGCGATAAGCAAGGTCAAGTAAAGAGGAAAATCCGAAAATTGGTAATTTATAGTTATATATAAACTGCAAAGTTAAGTTTGTTCTTCAATCTGGGATCAAAAATTCATAGGCCGTGTCTTAAAGTAACATTTAGTCTGTATTTCATTACTCTATTAAAAGTTCATTTTCGATTGAAAAGTTAAGTTTGTCCTTCAATCCAAATTTGGAAATTCGGGCAGCCGAGCAAGCACAGCTTTGAGACGGAACCCCCAGGGCGCAAGTCCTACTCACACTTGTCCGATTTTTTTATATAAATAAATCAGGTTTATACCATTAATTGGTAATACCTACTCTAGTGCCGCCATTGAACACATAATACCTACATGGTAGAAAGGTTAGTTTATGACTTTAAATTGTAATAACTTTTGACAGAGTGGGCCGATTTTAATTAAATAAAAACTAAATGTTAATTCAAGATACGGACTATGACTATATTTCCAATCCCTTTAATCTCTTGAAAAGAAGACACAAAAATATCAATATTACGTATGTATTTTAAAATCATCGCCTTTTTTTACCCCTTTGGGGAATGATTTTACAAAAACGCTGAAACGCGTAAATCTTTATTTCTTGCCAAAAGCATAAATTAGAATTTTCATATCCTTAACTTAAGAAATGCTGGATTTCCCATACAAACTTTTATCCCCTATATTCCCCCCTTAGGGTTGTTTTTGAGACTAATAGTACCCTATGTCCTTCTCCAGGATGCCATATATCTCCTTGCCAAATTTTATCGAAATGAAACCACTGAACTGGTTTAGCCGTGAAAAGGTAACATACAGACAGACAGACAGAGTTACTTTAGAATTTATAATATGAATAAAGTCAAAAGCCCTGGCAATGGCTATATGTTATTTGATCAGCATTACTAAACATGTTATTCAAATAATATAACAACCCTGTAAATATTGTGAATCCACAGAAATTAAGAAGTTCAACTAACTTGTGGCGGTTGGAATTCAATTAGATATTTGGCAACTAAAAGAAGGTTAACAAAACGGCCCACTCCCTCTTACCGAGAGGAAGCCTGTGTTCTAGCAGTGGGAACATTATGCTGATTATGCTTATGCTAGCAACAGTGCCACCCTATCAACAACATTCATTCCACCATCATTCCACCAGCCATTCGTAATTTCATGATTTATGGAATTGATTGATAAATGAATGTGAATAGTTAATTACTAACAAAATGCTCCTGTAGCAAGAACTATATGTGTCAATTTGTTTATTTTTTCAGTCTCTACACCCCAAGCAGGGAGACGCGGGTCCCAGGTAACTATCTTTATTTTCCCTGTTAACACTTATAAATAAAACTTCTTTCAAATGATAGGTAGGTACCTAACACGAAATATTTAATAAAATAATTTTTGATTAAAATGACCTCAAAGTTTTTGGTCTAGGACTGGTTAGACCTGGGAGATCTTACTATGTACTAACATGATAATTTTTTGACATTGCATAGATTACGACAAAAACCTGTGACAAACAGACAAAAAGTTATCAAGGTTTCGTTTTATCTTCGGAACCCTCATACGCATAAGTAATAAGAATGTATAAATATTCCAAGTAAACTGTCGCGGTACCGACTGCTAACTATTTCATTTGGGTTGGTTAGCTAGCACACCGCCTCGCAGCAGTTCCATGACTCCGCGCGAAAGCCGTAAGTGACCATGAGCTCAGCACCCCAATTGCATAACAAATTTTTATTCATAATCCGATAAATTTCAAATTTTTCTTCATGGGCATCATTTTAATAGTTTTCGAGGTTGCTTAAGTAAATCCAAGCTGACGGCTGCGAAAATTTTGTTTTTGTTTGGCCAGGTGGGGGTTCCCCGACCGAAACGTTTTTTTTTTCTTAGAAATATTATATTCCGTTTATTTAATGGTGGCTACTTATTAAATCATACTTTTATAAAGATTTGAAAATGTATAAACAATAGTAGCCCACCGGCAACAGGAACAGGATCCGAGTTGCCAGTGGTCAAGCCTCTAGTGAGAGGAACCTTCCCATTATTTAGTTTTATTATATTCGTACGTATACTTTTCTTTTACTTGTAAAGTGCGCTGGGTTTCAATACTAATTGGCATATGGATTGTTTACCACTTTATATACAAAAAAATTTAAATGAAAAAGTGTGCAAACAACGTAGTTCAAGTGTAGGGAAGAGAGGTTTTAAAAGGCAAATCAAAACAAAACTTTGACTGATGGTTTTGGCTGACTAAAATAACGACAGTCTATCAAATCATTTAAAAGTCTATTCAGACACCGGGATCTTTAACTCGCTTGTATTATTTCGATACATCAATGTCATGTATTTTGTTCATCGGTTCTTAATGCATAATGTTTTGTTACAGATCGCAAACGCTTTCGAAAGCGGAACGTAAGAAAGGTTTTTCCACGAGTACGATGAAGCCCATGTCCGCGGCCGACGAAAAAACTCTGAACACGGCCGTCGCGATGGCTAATGAAATAACTTCGAAGTAAGCACTTTGGTGGTATAGTTTGACCGGGACCGCGTTGATGAATGAGCGGCCTTCACTGCCCCCCCGTCTCGCCGCGCACATACTTATGGCGCGGTACAGCAGTCCCGGTCAAACTATAGTTATAAATGTTATAATTCTTATGTATTATAAAAATTAAAAACACTTATCTCTTATCAAGCTGTTAAGACTTTATCAGATGGTTAATTTTTCGTTAGTTATCGTTTTTTATTTTTCTTCTTTCACATTAAATAAAACGTCTGAACAAAGAATGAGAAGAAACTAAGCAAGACATGAAAGTAAATGGTTCGTACTTGCGGCATATAATTAGTTGTATAAATATCACAAAGTAGATAAGAGTAACCTCCCCTGACCGTTTAGCCTAAAATTAATTTTTGCTAAAATTGTCGCCTACTTTTTCCAGGTCCATGAATGACCTCGATGGGGACAAGAAGTTCCCCCAGTCGCCAAACGAACGTTCTAAGTTTCACTTCAAGTTTCCGCTAACATTACATCATGGCCATGAACCTGGTGAACGAGACCAGGCAACAGGTAAATAAAAAAAATCATTTCTAACTTTAAAGCCAATACCAAACACTTCACTTTTCATTCATTTTTGCTTTCGACACTCGGTCTCTCAGTCGCTTACCGAATAATCTAAAAATTAAATGAGCAGATGAACGTTCATACCCAAGTAACATTGAAAAAAAAATTACATTTAATAAAATTACATTCAATCGAGTGAAGCGTCGGATGTCAGCTATACCTACTCCATTTATAATACGGTTTCTAGTGAACCGATCCAACAATGTTGGATTTATTCGCACCCCGTTTGTTTGTGTTGAGCTTTAGGGAGCCTCCTCTTAACACTCCCAACTCGTTTCTTAACGAATCCGAAAATTGACCTTAGTAAAATATCTTACCAGTTTGCTTCCATCAGGATCACACTCGTTTTTAGTATTTACAGTCGGTATTCACACACACCACACTTGATTATCCTCAAAGTAACATTTAAGGTCTTCGATCAATAATAGTACTAGATTCCCGATAAGCGCTTCAAAAACGGCCCGAAAAATAAGACCACGAATACTTTTGTGGTCTTATTTCAAATTAGTATGTCCAATCATAGCCAACATTAAGACGTCAAAATGCTGCAGTGCGCGTTCAAAAACTCTGTAAATAACCACCGTAACACCAAGGTTTTGGAAGGTACATCTTATTTTCGGTAAGTTTAAGTCATTGTTTTTCATAAAATAAAAACAGAATTAAATTGTAAATATAATTCAATTAGCTAATATTATAATTGCTTGGCCAATGTTTGCTACAACGCACCAACTATTGTATCAAACATCGACTGTTCTCGAACAGGGAATGCATGGAGTAGTGTTATTTTATAATGTTATTTTTGTTTGTAGATTTCCTAGTGACCCATTTCGCTGTGCAGAATGGGTATCTACTGTCGCGAAAGAAAGAGGAGAAGAAAAGTACAACCCTTGTAAAAATTCGAGAATATGTTCGAATAATTTTAACAGATTTGACATAACTGGAAACACGCGTAGATTACTAAAAACAGCGATTCCCAAATTGCAGGTAAAATAGTATCTACTACTTTTTCAATCGGTCAAAAGTATTTGCCACCATACAAAACGAACCTACAAAATATATATTCTGCAACTCTACGTCTTTCAATACTTACTGTGTTCTGAGCATTGAAATGTAATACCAAGAACTACGTCTAGTTCCACAATAGAATAAGCACGAAATTATAAACAAAATGTTTTTAACCTTATTACTTACAAACTTAAGTTTCATTTTAGAATAAATATGACTTTTTATTAACAAGCGACATTTTAAATTTATTGCTTATAAACCTTTCTCCGATCAAAGGACTTAAATAAATATATTTTGCAATGGTAATTTAACTTTATGTTAATTAGTTGCGTTGCTCCACTTCTTCTTGAGTCATGTGATAGAATCTGACTCGCGATGGCATACAATCTGCACTAAGAACTTGACGAAGTTGTTTCAGGATCCTTTGGAACGGCAAAACATGTCCGTCTGTCTGTCTGCGGTCTAGCTCTGAGACTTAGTACTAGAAAGTTGTAATTTGGCATGGGTATCATGCCGACAAAGTGGTTAACTAAATTTTTATGGTACCTCCACTACACGTAAAGTGGGGATGTTTTTTTTCTGTCCCTTTGTGTGGGACAACGTTGGAAAGGTCTTTCAAAAACATTGTGAGTGTGTTGAAACCATTTTATTATTATTATTATTTATACGTCTTTGACATTTCTCGGGACCCAGGGGTCCCGGACCTTTGGAAGGCGTACGAGGGGCCGAAGCCAACTCGCAGAGGCCCCTTAGACGTTTTTAATGAAATGAGGCACCAACCGACGATTATCCCTGCTCGCACTATGCAAGTGCAGCCAAGGACAACCCCCGGTTGGTGCAGGACTATTGTAAGACACGGAAACAAAGATATCGGACTATGGGTTTGGGTTGCTAAAGTGGACTGGTCACCTGGAACTATGGAAGGACTATGGCCCCTGCCTGATCTATGTTTTATATGCACACGGATAAAGTGGCAGGGGGTGACTTGCACACTCAATAATGGGCCCCCGAAAACGGTCGCTAGCACATAGTGTCGTAGCGACAAGGGGGCAACACGTCCTGAGGTGCTTATGAGGAGTGGAGAGGTATTCCACGGCTATCAGGACAATCCCGGAAGTACGGTCAAGATCCCTACCAGCATCTTACTGGAATACTTCCTTCCTCCGAACATGTTTGCTCTTGCGAATCTCCACTCAAGCCAGCCAATAAAGGCAAGAATGAGGTGGGAGCTCTATTCCTCGTCAGTGTTCACTCTAGCCGGCCAATAAAGGCAAGCCAGAGGTGAGGAACAAGACTTCTCCCGGAAGATAGGGTCCGTGGGGTCGCTACTGCCCAACAGCTCGCCACATGCTGCCCTGCGGGTTTTTGTATCTCTCTTGGTCTGGCTCCTCACCCTAGACCTTTTTCAGCAAAGTAAACTTTACCGGCACAGACCCAGAGTTCGGAGCGCGCAAGCCCCACCACGACGTCAACGTAGAGATACGGCGGTGGGGTTATTATTATTATTATTCATTTATTTCGGACAGAGTCCATATAATGTGTTAGTAACAATTTTCTTAAGATCTATGTTAGTAGGTACATAATCTAATATATATTTACAATTTCCCTGTAACTATTCCCACCCAGTGTGCCTGTATGGGACAGTCATGTCGGGATGCAATCATTTGCAAAATGGTGTTGGAGCTACCGCGCAGTCTGTGGAATAATGACGCCACTTTCTTACGCACTATAGCGTGGAAACCGTCAACGCGCGCATTTGCGAACATTTGCGACGCACTACAATGCCGCGGCAACCCCAACAGCATTCTGAAAGCATTATTATACTGAATACGCAGGGCGTTGTAGGCACGTTGCGTATACCGAACCCACAGGCCGCTCGAGTAAAAAGACTGACAATATGCCCTAAAAAGTGTCAGTTTAACTTCTTTGGTACATCGAGCGAACCTACGGGCCAGCATATTGCTCCTTACCGCCAACGCCCTGCGTTCCCTTTCTATATCTGGGTCATCTTTTAAGTCCTCCGTGACCAGATGACCCAGATACTTAAAGTTTTGCACAATTTTCAACGCTGATCCATCGACCATGATCGGAGGCACTGTACTAGGTCTCTGTTTTCCAGCCCTGAAAATCAGTATCTCACTTTTCAGTGAGTTGTACCTGAGACCATGCTCGGATGCATAGCGTTCACAAACCTTAACCAGTGTCCTCAGGGCGTTGACCGAGGGGGCCAGCAGAACCATATCATCAGCATAGCTTATGTTGTTGACACAAGTTCCGTCAATGTAGCATCCAACATGTGTCCTGCTGAGCTCCTCGATCAACTGGTTCACATATAGGCTAAAGAGGCCGGTAGATGTGAGGATTTTAGAATTCAGAGATCCGTTTGCGAATATTAAGCTTTAAAGTGCAAATTTTTGTTAGAGTCAAGTGTCCTCCCCCCCCTGCCAGCTAAATTGTTGATTTTAGATAGATTCACGGCAGTAGCTTATACATAACGAATTTAAAAGGAAAACTATCACAGCTGAGTAGGCTTTACAAGTTAAGGGGGAAACGTCAGGGTAGCCCGCGAAATTCAAATTTTCTAACGTTTTTTGCATTTTGCAGGTCAGTGTCAGGTTTTATGTTGATTGAAATATGATTCGCGGTCGTAACAAATATGGCTTTACTCAATTATAATCATAACAATCAGCAATACAACTCCATAAGTTAGCAAAGGTGTCAAATGTCATGATTTCATGAAAAAGAAGAAAAATTTGAATTTCGCGGGCTACCCTGACGCTTCCCCCTTAACGAGTAATAATCGACCAACTTTGATTTGCGGTTATAAAAACATGTTCTCCCATACATTCCGTATGAAAGAAAATGTTTTTCAACTACAAAGTTAAGTTTGTTCTTGGGATAAATTCATCCCAACTATGGAACCCTACATTGTGCGTGGTCCGACATGCACTTGGCCGGATGAAAAATCGAATGTGATGTGTGTCTTTAATAAAGTCAGAGCAAGAAGTACTTGACTTACAGTGAACTCTTCAATTAGTTCGCCTTTTGCCAACAAGGTCGGCAAATAAAATTCGTAGATTGCAACTGAAACAGGAAATGACTCATGGTGGTAATATTAAAATTCAAATTCAGTTAAGGTAAATTCAAGGAGCTCCTATTACATAGAAAATAGTTCAAAAATGTACCTGTGTCTTATTCATCATAGTTGAGAAAGAACTACATAATAATGTTCCTTAAAAAATCCCCACTTTTTAGCCATTTGCATAGACCGTATTAATTTGTTTAAAACTGTTTAAAAATGTACCTGTGTCTTATTCATCATAGTTGAGAAAGAACTACATAATAATGTTCCTTAAAAAAATCCCCACTTTTTAGCCATTTGCATAGACCGTATTAATTTGTTTAAAACTGTTTTACAGGTGCCCGCGAGCCGCGTCGCAACTTCAGTGAGGAGGCGAAAAGCGTTCCCGACATACAGGTATGACTGAAATCTATCCTTAGTACTCACTTCCGTCATGCAAAATGTCGCGGAATTAACGCACACCACCAAATACTCCAATATTAGAATCATTTGCCTAGCCTTTTTCCTAGTATGTTAGGTTCAGCTTCCAGTCCAACCGGATGCAGCTGAATAACAGTATTTTACATGGAGTGACTGCCTATCTGACCTCCACAATCCAGTTACTGGGTAATACGATAGTAAGAGTGGTTGTCAGACTTTCGGGCCTCTGACGACCTGTAATGACGGTCAAAGATTTACAAATGACAGCCGGGATCAACGGTTGAACGTGCTTGCCGAAGCACGGAGGGGTCTTGATATTTGTAATGTATGGTCACCCATCCACGGACCGACCTCGGCAAGCGTAGCTTAACCTTCGATCGACCCGTGCAGCTGTTATTATTTGGCCATGAGCCCCCTCTCATTGGGAAATCCCAATGAGAAGCTCATCAAATGATGATGCCTGCTCCGAGCAACAAAGTATTTAATGTTTTCTATGCAACTTCTTCTGTTTACTACTTCTACTACCTCGTTGGTCTAGCTAGTGGTAGGGGTTCTGGATTCAATTCCCGGGTCGGGCAAAGTGTTATTTGGTTTTTCTATCCGTAATTTTTCAGTAGCAGCCCAGAGTCTGGATTTGTGTTCGGTTAATAGCAATAAGCTCGTCCCCTATAACATGGGAATTAAACAAAACTGGCGACATGTGGGTGTAGTATAGGTACCACCGCGGAAAGCCATAACTAACCACCGTAAGGACTATTCTTGCTTGCAGCACTCGACCGCTATAGAACCGGGGCGGTAACAGATGTGCTCATCGTGTGCACGGGATTTTGTTTCATAGTTATGGGCTACCGCGATGGGATACCTCTGCCTCAACCTTCGCGGATTACAGGAATATGTGTTCTTCTGTATTCCACCTCTTACGTAGACGCACTTTGTTTTCCAGTCCACCATAACTGAAGAGTCGAAGATGGCCTACACGAGCCTCATTGAAGAGCCAACTCCTTCTACGTCGCTGATGTCTCACATCGCCAAGGAGTCGGGAACTGTGATGAAGCCGACTACTATCCCGAAGCCGGCTCGTATGACTACGCATGTGCAGTTTCATTCGCTCCAAAACCCGCCACTCAAGTCCCGGTATGTTGAGAGGAGGCTCCCTAAATTGTATGTTAATTTGCATTAATATTCTGAAAAAGCCACGCATACGATCAAAATGGAACTTTAGTAAATGATTTATTGGATCTGTTTCTTTCCAAATATAAGACAGTTACGTACGTATTTGGAACATTTTTGCTCGATCCATTTTTTATTCGAAAATCATGTCTTTTTTAAAGATTATTTGAAACAAAAACAAGATTACTCGGCTTTTATGTCTAAAATAATTATTGACAGTGAGGAAATATAGTTAATTATCCAAATATAATAGATTTTTTCTCTAGATCAATTATTACTTTAGTTATAAACGAAATAAGAATTGAGACTTACGACTTTAAGTTCCGTGATTGAATACGACCCAAGAGCGCACGCGATATTCAACTTTATTATTGATGTGTTAGCGTTTAGCACATAGTGGAGTGGTGGGGTGCATTGGGGCGGAGTTTGCGTGGAAATTGTCTTTGGAGTGCCTGGTCTTAAACTTTATTCAAATCCTTGTAGCTACACACCTGCATAAACTCTCGCCTTTATCTCATGGGGGTAGGCAGAAGCTACAGAACGCCATCTGCTATGATCTTTAAATATTCCTTATGCTTCATTTACGTTCATACATCTGGTCATAGATGCACGCCGGTTGCGAGTATAACGTACCTGACCTTTAACATCACCAATAGGGTCACTTTAAATGTCCTATGGCGTCCCTTCACAAACAGCAGCAACATTCAAACCGTTACTTAAAATTTTAAAAACTATAATGATAATGATAACATAAAATATTATAAATAGCGATAAATTATTCAAATGCAAAAAATTATGCATCTAAGTAAAAAATTTAAAAAATACAATATATTTTTCAGGGCATACACGGGTGAGCTAACCCACGAGGAAGTGATCTTCGTAAGTATCAATAACTCACTAATATAATTTATCCAATAATATATTATAAAGGTTTTAAAAAGGAATGCACCTAACATACTGTATTGTATAAATCTATCGAGTCTGGTTAAACGACGCTGGGATCGGTGCATGTGCATTTCATTCATTCATTCATTCCACAGAACGTGTTGCCGTTACCTCCGCGATCTTCGAAACCAAAGCTGGTTGACAAGCCGCGGCACATTCGTAAATACCCGTTGAAGCTGCTCGCCGAGCCCAAAAAAGAGATCGAGCAAATTGAAGAAACTCTCATATACCAAAATACTTCCTCAAAGAAAGAGGCTTCAATCACAGCCGATGCCAGTGAAGCCATTGAAGACGTCGTCGATTCAGCCCCGAAGGTTGATACTAATCCCTTCTCCAATGGAGCTGAATCAAACTCAGCCAATCCATTTGGTGACTTTTTCATGAAAGAAGATATTGGTGTGCAGGTCAACATCGAAAGCTCAGACAGCAGTGACAATGAGAGCAATAAAAAGCTTGAAAAAGGTAATTTATTCTCTACTTAAAATCCCGACAGACGTTGTCCTGTCCAAATTTAAATAGTTGTTTAGTGGTATGAGGAACAGGGTGTAAAGTTCACTCATCCACCATAGAAAAGGGAGGATCCTCCGACCAGACGGGTGTTGTGTCTGGCGGGCAACTGCCCATCGGTTTGAAGTTGAAATCTTGTATCTATGTCGAACGCTCGGTAAACTGTAATTGCGCGATGCAGGATTTGTGTGACGTCATGTCTATGTTGCGTAGTTTCTATGTGGCAGTGTAACCGCTACAGTTGTATATCAAAAGTAGCACTTAAAATTTTTCCCAGTCCACTTTTCTATTTATTCTTATCCTAAAAAGTAAAAACTGTATTTGGATTATTCCAGTCGTTCTCAAGTGATGCGCTTACCAACGAACAGCATTAAATTAAATTTAAATGCTTATATTTTTTATTTATCCTCAAATATTGTTAGCCCTCGACCTCTTTCATCCATACCATTACATACGTGTGTACCTTTACGATCAGTTTAGCTTTAGGCACTGACAATCCACTCAAAGTGCAGTCTTGAGTTGAAACTGCCAATTAATTTTATACGGACAGAAAATCACCGATATAGGTTTGCTTCCACGATCTCTCAAAAGTGTTTGATTTGGTTTGCAATTTGTAGAAATATGTATGAGTGTGCACTCTATATGTAGTTTTATGAATAAGTAAATTATTTCAATTCACAAGTTTATCTTGGATATCACAGATATCGGTGAAGGAAAAATCGAGAGAAAACTTGGACTTATAATTAATATTTGTTTAAAATTGTCAATCCGCCCTTGAGCATGTGTGGTGATCAATGCTCATGCCTTCTCTGTACGAGAAGAAGCATTTGCACTGCAGTGGGACAGTAATAATCTAGTTTTATCTTATTATTACTATTTGAATGCTCTCAACAAACCTTTGCGGAACGCGCGTCGACATACATTTTCTTATATAAGTGCATCACTTTTTCAACTGTTGTTTTCAAACATTTTCAGAGCGCAAGGATCACGTGTCCGTTGAAGATCTGCTGGAGTTTGCTGACCAGAAGCCATGCGGCCGTCAGCGTGGAGAAGAATCTGATGAAGTCCGCATCATGTGCAAAGTACTTAAAGAAAAGGTGAGTAGATTCTTACAAAGTATATTCTACTTTTCATAACTATCTTGAATGGAACTGGAGCCAGTCGTGTTGCCTGAGTATCCTAAACTAAAGGAGTTGTTGTTCACGAACAGCGCCATCTAGTTTTTTTTTATTCTAAACTAATCGGACAGCCATCTTGTTTTTCCACTGACGGTCACATGTCAGACGTCAATTTGTAAACGTAGGGTAGGATGCCTTCAGGCTAGGTGGTGCGAAAATCATGGCAGGGCTTCTTGTAGCCGCTGAATGAGAGGCGCGGAGGATGTAGTTAAATGGATTGCAGGGTCCATGTCGAAGTCGATGTTTATTTGTTCATAAAGCTGCTTCATTATGTATTCAGTGGTTGACTACTATAGGACTAGCTAGGATGATAATTACTAGTTACCATCGTTTGGGTATTACATAGAAATCGTAAGTGATAACTTTATAACTTATAGTGAATGCTCGTACACGGTGACCGAAAATAAAGTTTATAACTAAAAAAAAACTCCCTCAAAAACCTTACCTATTTAAATTCAAATATATACAGGCCATACTTACTAACTCTCCTCCCAAGAGTATGAATTTGACTGACAAAAATATGCTCTTCTAAATACGGATCCAGTAATTACTGGCATTTCGTGTCGAATATTTTCGTCGAATACTGATGCGGCTCCGGTATGCAAAGCCTATTTTATGCAAAGGACAGTGCTGCAGAACTTTCTAAGTTGTTCTACACATATGTTCGAGTCGGCATGAATCGGCACAGCCGTGCAGTAAAATCGAATGTATGTAGATATAAATGTTCGGGAAAAATCTGCTCGGCTTAGCTTAAATTGTGCCGACTTGACCTGAATATGATTAAACGAAGGTAGAGTGCAAACGAAATTTGACGATCGGCAGGAGCCGAATGAAAACCGGATGTTTAGTAATTCCTTAGAGTTGGGTTTGTAGTTCAACAATTAATAATGACGAATGTACCGACCCGAACATTGTGTAGCACTCTTTACGCGCATCAGTCGCCCAATTTTCGCTCAATTTAGATGCGATTCGCGCACGCCTTTCAGATTTATCTAACACAGTGAGCCAATGAAATAGATACTTTCTTTTGCGTCAAAGAATCAGTGTTGTATCAAATACAGTTCAAAATGTTTAGTTCTTTTTTTGGATCTTCAGCAAACTTACGTTTTTTTTCCCTAGGGTTACCCAGTCAGCTTGTATATCGAAAATAAATTCTACAATACTCTGGCATTAATATGGCACTCAATGTGCCATACTAATGCCAGAGTATACTCAATGTGCACTTCAGAATTTATATCCGAACGGAACATTCCGATGGTATACAAAATGGTGTTCCCTTTTATTTAGTTCCAGGTTCTTTTAAATGATATATATATATATTTTTTGTAATATCTCACATGAAACGAATTAAAAAATTTGGTCCTTATTATTTATATTTTTTCAGCGTCGACCAGTCTCATGTGCTTACTGTGCTGTGTAGCTTTAGTTAGTAAAGCTTTCGTTGTTTAATCTAAATACCTACCTATATGTGATTTTAATAAAAATTGTTTGTATTCCTCAGGCGAATCAGTCGCAGTGTTTAGAAGCCCTGGAGTTGAGCGGCTGGAACGTTCACAACGCCATCAAATTAGTGCGGGTGAAGGCGTCAGTGGGCTCTGACGTCACCTTCGACAAGTGCCACGAACAACTACAGAAAACAAATGGAGACATTGTCAAAGCAGTTTCCATGTTGGTGTCTATAGATTAAAATGGAATTAAACAAACCAATCGTGCAAATTTTTATGAAATAAACTAATCTAGCTATAAAAGTGCTGTATTTTTGTTTGCTTTTAAATAACTTCTCATAAAACATTATGTGCTGTAAAAGCAGGAATAACGCTATTCAACGACGTCATAAAGACAATCTTTTTAGGGAGGCATAGCACCAATTCGCATACTACATTTGTGTATGTGTCGCAGGCAGATTGTATGATTCATCATTATATAACGGCGCCGTCCGTTTACAAACGCTCGCAGTTATGCAAAATCCCGAAGGCAAATTGGGAACTCAATTTGTACCTATAGATAAAACAAGATGGCCGTATAAGTTCCGATTTTGGCCACGCAAATGAACCTTGTAGCGTTGTACTTGTTAAGACTCATTTGGTACCCTATTTATTTAGTTAAATCCTTTCCTGGCCACAGCAAATTTAGAAGTGAAGAATTAAAGCTTTCAAACGGAGAATATTTGTCTATGAACCAAAAGAGATTGTGATGTGGTTATGTTTTTAAATAATAATATAAAGTTAGACGCGATAGTTTTTAACGGCTCATATTGACGAAGTTTTTGTGGCTGCTAAATTAAGACTGGGAACTTTGATTGCTACAATTATGCCTTAAATATTGGCAGTAGAATTATTCTATCACCCATGAAAAAGCTGGAATTACGCACATGATAATACAAGCGATTTTGTTGAATTTTTTACCCTGTTAAACGGATAGGTAGGTAAGAAATTAATCGTACCTAATCGGCTTTATGCATTACGTCTACCTAAAGGTACCTATATAAATTCTCAGTGACTACATCTGCTACCTGCCAACATAGTAAAACAGGGTCGCCCCTTTCGTTATTTAAAACATATAAAAGCGGCGGCCCAGTTGCCTACATTTCGGATTAAAAGATATGGGTCAGCGCTATCGAGGCTGGCGCAGCGAAGAGGCGGCTTTAATGACTTGAATCCCGCGACGACGCTACGCCTCCGCCACTAGTGAGTAGGGTTACCAATCTAAATTTGAAATGTCCTGATAAAAATCCAGACTATTGCAAAGAAGTCCGGACTTTTTTCTTTCTTTTTCTGCATTCGTAACTTATTTATTTTTTGGAAGAATTCAATATACATTCCCCCTACCCTCATACAGGTGAGGGTGGGTCCTGTGTACAGACATGGGCATTAAACATAATTGGCGAAATGTGGGTGTACACTGTACCTACTATCAGTGCACCTTTAAACTTAATTTTAAGTAAGATAATCTTTTGCTGCATATACTTGCTAATAGTAACACAAATGAAAGAAGTCACTGGCTCCTGAAATACAGGTACTCTAACCTAGCTCTGGAGCCAGGGTCTAAAATTTTTCTGTAACCTTTTTATCGCAATAAATAATTTATTATTATGCATAACCCTTCGAGGATTACAGATGTTATGTTGTGTATTTGTTAAATCACCAAAAAAACATCAAAAGACCGAACAAATGACAAGGCCGGACAAGTCCGGACGGGGGTCAAAAAGCCGGACATGTCCGGACAAATCCGGAAGGATGGTAACCCTACTTGCGAGTCGTAGCTCATCCGTCGTTTGATAACCATTGACCTACTTGCTGGAGATTGCTAGATCGTCGTTTCTAGTCCACACTATTATAAGATTTTATTTGAGTAGTTCAAGGTTTAAATGTTTTAGTTAAATATTAGGTATCGTTTCAGGGTCTACTACTAGTACCTATACTTCATAGTTTAATACTTACTTTGTAAATGTTACCTAGGTAATTTTATTTACGAGTTAGTTCGGTTACACCCACAATATCTCAATAATTAAGTTAACTACCTACTTAAGTGGTACTTACTTAATCCAATAATCGAAATGTGGTAACAATACCTAAGCAGGTTAATCACTCTCAAGCGAAAATAATTAGGCCAGTCATTTAAAACACGCAGGTCGCATACAAAAATACTGTACTGGTTTTATGGTAGGTAACGGATGTTGTTAGGATAGATAACAATAGTGTAAAACCAGTTTTGCAGCTTCGAAAGACCTGTGCTAACTGCGTGGTGTTCGAAAACCTCGAAAAATTCGGACTCGAGTTTTTGACTCATAACTTCTAAAAGGTGCATCCTACGGAAAAGTCAACCAATAAATTTTTACAGTAAACATAATTGGCATAATTTCACAAAGATTCAGGTTTTCTCTGTTTGGTAACTAAGAACGTTAACACTGTTTAGTTTCGACTTTAATTGCAAACAGGGACTAATATTACCTAAGAAGATCTTCTTAGGTATCTAATAAAAATCTCTATAATAATAATACCTATAATAAATTCATTTATTTCTGGTAATTAACACCCATTGCCAAACATAAATTAATAGAAATTTTACAAATAAAATCAAATAATGTCAAATAAAATAAAATCAAAACACATTAAATTAAATCACATCAAAATAAATAAAGTCATTTTCACAATAAAATCAATAATACAATAAAATAATGTCAAATAAAACAAAATCAATTAAAATCAAATTAAATTAAATCACATTGTCAGTACCTACATAATACAATTAAAAAAAATCATTTTTCTGTTTCTTATACACGAAAATCAATACTGCCTAAATTGTGCTATCTTCCGCAAAAAATCTAATTTGTTTTCGAACAGTATACAGTCATGTTCACAAACAAATTAGATTAGCAGATACTTAGGTAAGTAGATATAGCACCTACCTACATAGCTACATTACCCGAATTCCATCCAAGCACTCATACGAATACAGATCAATCAGTTAAATGTAGGACCTAGGTGATATTAGAATGTGAATACTTCCTACGTGATTCTGCTCCATTTCATATTTCAACTCAGATTCTGTTCAAGTTTGAACGGAAAAGTTAGTACCTACAAAAGGATTTAAATACCCTACAGAAGTAGCCCCAATACATAATACGGTACATATATATAAGAAGGTATATCGGAGCTCCGTGGCACGTCGGGGTCACTAATTTGGAGCATATGAGACGCAAGGAATTGGGTCACTGGAAGTGGATCGTAGGCCGGAGAGCCCGGCGGGCGCGCCCGCTCCTCACGCCATCCTCGTTAGGGTCACGTTCCGAGCATTAGAACATCACAACCCTCAGGGGAAAAGTTTTAATAAACGCTGGGAAAAATGTAGAGAATCTTTCATTATTTAAGCACCAAGTTAATAAAAAAATATATAAATAGTTATCAATGATAAAATTGCAAACTACTTCTTCAATTGGTCCCATAATACTGAGGATCATGGTCACTGGACCCTTTTAAACGGAAAATCTGCTTTCATCGACTGCGGTCCAAAGTTGCCATCACCACCTGCTGAAATTTGCTTGAGGACGTAGCTTCTTTTACTTGATCGGACCATTGTGTTGGCGGCCTTGTGCTCACTTTCCTTCGATATTGCCAACAATGACCAGATTTTCAAAGCTGCTATCTCCCCTTCGCATTATGTGGAAAACTGTAGACAATCGATGGTCTTGATGTCGAGTTGGGAAAGGATTGACACATTTGTGCGTTTGGCTGTTCATGGAATTCGGAGCAACCGCTTCCAGTACCACATTTCGAAAGCGTCTATCCTCTGTCTTTCTCTGGCTCGGATTGTCCACATCTCAACTCCATAGAGGAAAATCGGGAAAACTAGTGCTCTGACCAATCGGGCTTTGGTTTTATGCGGCCAAGGTTTTCCAGATGTTCTGGAGGCATGTCGTAGCATCTTTATTTCTGGGACGCAGCTGCCTTCATTATAAATATTAGAGCCCAGATAAACGAAACTGTCCACAGTATCCATGCCTTGGATGTTATAGGCGCCCGATAGCTTTCCCGCATGATCGATCGATTGCAAACTACAGACGAAACGAAACGAATTAAAAGTTCAAAGCAAATGACTTGAAAATAATTCATGTATCTAGGTACCGATCAGTATATCATTGTGGCATTGCATTGAGAGGCCAATGGCCAGCAGTGAACATCTTGTGGCTAAAATGATGATGAAGCTTCCAGTTAAGTTTCAGGTTTAAACGCTGTTGCTTCTCATCATCTCTTCATCTTAGCGTGATGCACACCCAACACAGAGCAGCAGCGTAGCGTAGGTGTTGGCCGCCCGGGGCGGAAGACGAATTTTGGCGCCCTCTTCTTTAGGTATTTCACTTTAATACATGCACATACATTAATTTTAAAGAATGCATGTAAGTACACGTCTAAACTCAAACAAGGGCCGACCGCCACTCGTGATTTGCAACAATTGTTTTGGGCAGGAGGTACATTTAATATGTGCAAGCGGGTAATAACTTCTTGAAAAATTTGTCCGACTGACTGCCAGTGACCGCACAAAATATATTTTTTTCCATCCTTCTAATGGTGGTGCCCGGGGCGGTCCGCCCCTCCGCCCTCCCCCTCGCTACGCCACTGACACAGAGGCACTCCTGAAAATGCTAAAAGCAATATTTTGACCAGACTTATGCAACACCGATCGCATTCCGTTGTATTTTTTATTTACCTCCCAAAGTAGATATCTACATTACATAAATATTATTAGGTATTTCCAAATTGAAACCTTTGGCACCTACTCTGGCTGGTTCGAAACTTCCAAGTAGTCAAGCAACCCTGAAATTTGTACGGCTAATCAAAATACATCCAGATTAATATAGACAATTATTATGCTAGGTTTACCTAATAGGAGTATTTCAGTTATATCTTTCAAATGAAGCTGCTGATAACATCGATCATTCGTATTGATAGCTTAAATAAGTTTGGAGACAGAACATCGCTCGAAGACTCTGCGGCGTTGCATCGTGCAATATTAAACTTCAAGGTATTAACTACAGATAATATTGCTTGCAGCCGTAGCCTTTAAGCACGACTTAAAACTTTTGAATGGGGATTTGGGAATAATTATTTCTTTCAATTCTTTTCACATATTTTTTGTAGGTGTGTAGTCTTTAGGTACCGATCCTTTTCTTGATCAAGACAGTCTCGACGATAGATTAAGTATTTCTTGTAGTAGGTACCTTAAGAATCTACACTAGTAGGTACCATATTGAACGGCTAAATGACGGCTCTACCTTAATTTTTTTCCCCATTGCTGGACAAAGGTAAAACCCCTAGGTATATATCTATTTTCCTTTTGGGATTTCTGACCATGGTTGTAGGTACCTTGGTAAGTTTATGAGATTTTCCTTGTAAGTACATTTTTTAACACAATGTTTTTCAGAAGTAGGTACTGAAAGCTCGTGTACTGAAACCACGGCTTAACTTATCTGGGTCACCGCTGAAAATCCTCAGGCCAATCCGTTTAAGTGGGTTTGTCACTATAACTGTGCTTATACAGAGCCTTTTGTTTTAAATACTTACCTACTGCCGTTTTCCTTTTATACAGAGGTACCCAAGTACAACACATTTCATCTTTCTTTATACCTAGGTACTGCTCGCCCATCTACTTTAAGATATAAAAGGAAAAAGGTAGAGTTGAAGTCTGACCGAGATATATATTATCTGCCTAAGTATCGATATTTAGATATATAACATGCGTTAGGTACCTATTTCATTACCTACGTATACCTACCAGACATCTATGTTCCTACTTTCCTAGGTAGGTTTGATGCCAGAAGAACATTGAAATGGTGGAATATTATTAGGTATAGGTACATAGGGACTTCTTTTTAGGGTTCCGTAAGTCCGAATGAAAAAACGGAACCCTTATGAGATCACTCGTGTGTTTGTCTGTTTGTCCGTCTGTCACAGCCAATTTGCTCCGAAACTCATTGGGCCGATTTGTAAACTGTACCGTGTGAAATATCATAAAAAAAAATATATATATAGAAATTTATGAAAATAGATGAAAAATGGCCGCGCCTCCGAAACGAATGAGCCTAAAATTTTGAAAAAAAAATAGGAAATAGTTCTATACTTGTAGATTACAGGAAAACCTATAGGATGCCTATGGTTTTAAAATAATATGGTAAGTCTCTCAATATTGTGCGTACAAACTACAATGTTAAGTTTGTTCTTGGGATAAATATATCCCAACTACGGAACCCCTCATTGTGCGTGGTCCGACACTCTTTTGGACGGTTTTTTACTCATAATAGAAGGTATTTCTGTTTGTGATCTTACATTCTGATAAGGTACATATTTTAATTTAATTTTTACCTAGAAGGTCTTTCCTGCTAGGTAAAAAGTAAATTGAAATATTATAAATAATAAATGAATTTATTTCAGGTAAATAACACCCATTGCCAAACATAAATTCATAGAATACCTACATAATATAAAATAAATCAAATAAACTTAAATAAATCTATAAAAATATAAAATATTGTTACCAAGACGTGTCCATAAGTTTATCCAAAGTGTAAACATTTTATGATACGTGACTGTATCTACCTAAAGGTAGTTTCCTATATTAAACCCACTGATGGTGTTTCACTTTCAATCCGAAGACATGGAACCTACACACTCGCTAACCTTTTCGTAGGTGACGTAACTAGCGAGTCGTGTCGTAATATGGAAAGCGCTGTTGCTAATCAAAAAACAAACAAAACTTACCTATAGCAATGAAACAGAATGGGAGCGTAGAAAGTAATGTTAAAGGTAGGTATTTAAGCTTTAACTGAAGTTGTATAATTTCATTGAGAATAATTATTTTGAATATTGGTGTGAGCTAGCGAAGCCGCGCCGACCCTCGGCAGCGCCTGTGTGCGAAACCTATGAAGCGCCTCTTTTTTGACGTCCTGTTTCGCCGCGTATTGTTTTTTTTGTTTCAAATTTTGTCTTGGAGATTTGCGCTTAGGTACTCATCGATACTCAACTATGATGAATGTTATGTTATTAATACTCATAATCTAAGCCAAAAGCCTCATGATTTGTGTAAAAAAAAAACAGTAATTGGCGCTGAAATTTAATTACTTAAGTCTAAAGGCTCCTGTACAGTACACACAGTGCCGGCGGAAATGCTGCCAGCCTTGCCGCCGGGCAAGCCGCGGTGCGCCCGGCTTGCCGGACAAAGGAGCCCCCAAACAAAAGCGTGCCGCTCGGCAAAAACCGGCGCGGCGGCGGCGGCGGTTTGTGCCGCCGGCATGTGTATAGGAGCCTTTAGGGTTGCCTCCGGCGCCCCTAATGCCCTGGCGCCAGTGTGCGCCGCACACTTCGCACATACGAGCGGCGCGGCCCTCTAGTCTTGAGCTAAGTAGTACCTAAATAACAACTGTGAGTGGAGCGATGTCTGAAAGCAGCCAGCACCGCAGCGCAGGACGGTCGTAGTGTCAGAGCTAGGTTCCTATATGTTACGGCTTAGATGATGATGATGATGATGATGAGTGTTTTCAGCCCAGTACCCAGGCCGACCTAGAGCCATCCACAAATTAGGTACGTCACACGACTTGAAATTCGTGTTTGTGTTTTTGGAGCGCCGGTCCTTAACATTTTTTAGAAATCTCTTGGAGTAACGCTACGTATTTTGCAATTTTAAATTAAACATAAAAATATTTTAGAGTAGGTATTTAATATTCTTCACTCCTCTTGCTCAAAAAGGCCGTCATTGTAGAGTACCAGAGCGGGGAAAAAATAGCATTTCTTGCTCTAGGGGAAAAAGTAATTAATTTCTTTTTAATTTTTGTCTGTTCCAACGAGCCTTGAAAAACGAAAAAGTCTTTATTCTTATGTAGAATAATCAATCATGATTATGAACTCGACTTATTACTGGTTCACAAAAAAAAGAAGAACATTTTGTTTTTGAAAATGGAACTAAATGCGGCTATCTCTTCGGTAGAATGCATTGCGTTGTGGCTACAGAAGAAATAAAAAAGGCTTTGGCGCGAAATCTTTAGATTTTTTTTCTATTTACGAATTGAATTGGTGACCGTAATATCGTTTACAACAGTGAAAATGTCATTATATAGTGAGAACATCTTCACAGAGGACTGAAATTCAGTCCCCGGAAAAAACATCTCGTTAAATATCCAGAATTGTAAAACTCGTTACAATGGGTTATTTTAGCCCCTCGTATAACAATATACTATTAAAGATTTTCGTTAGAGATGAAGTTTACAGTTTTAATACTTTAGATTTATACATGTCATGTGACGTCGCAAGGCTTTGACTCCCTCCTTTGTCACACGTTGTTGATCCCCTTCCTCTCCCTTACGTGTGACGTAATTTATGGGCGGCTCCCTACCTTAGGTCTTTTCTTTACCTGAAGTAAGGTAGCGTAGATTATGGATAAGTTACTCAAGTACCTTTCTACCTACAAATATAGAAACGAAAGATGTTTTGAAAATAGCTTTACGATGCATCCATTATGATCAGCCAGCAAATGTCGTTCTGTACAATAGTATACCAAAGTATTCGATAATGGCCAGTGCCTAAACTAAACTATTTCTGAGGCAATAATCGTCTTCTTACTACAGCCAGGCACAAAATAACAGCGAAATTTCGAAACAATCTGTACCTAAATTAATAATAAAAATGTCTGAAATAATAAATGCTGCCGCATAGAGGCAGGCACATAAGGTCGATCCATTTTTACAAAGAATACTGTTTTAGGAAGGACCTAGTTTTAAGATGTTTGACAGACTTTTCTACTTTCCTAAGCTGGCATTTATTTAAACAACCATCCTACTTATTTCTTTTGAAAAAAAATGATAAATGCATTGCTTGCTACTGTAGGGGTAAAAGAAATCACTGACTGCGCTAAAAGTACCGAGTAAAATGCATTTTTAACTCTACCAGAGGGTTTTTTATGATTTATATTTTATTAAGCAGTGGAACAGCGTAGGCACTATTCCACTGCTTAATTAAATAAGTCTCTTCGAATTTCTTCCAGGTACTTTTACATACAGCGTCAGTATGTGGACCCCTCAAGTTAATATTGAATTTGTTGCGTTACGACTTTCATAAGAAATACTTTCAAAAAGAGCACGGCTTGATGTGGATTTCGAACCAATGCATCGCCCAACGTCGCCATTCAATACTCGACAGTTTTGACCAACCAGCCTGCGAGCTTGTTGCGATCTATAATCGTACGTTCTACTTTGTCAGACGGTCTCTGTCTAATTGATGGTTATTATAATTTGAGGGTAGATAGATATTTATTTTATTAACTGAGTTAAGTATAAAAAGTAAACATTAGTAAACAGCACCTTTTCTTATCCTCAACTGTGTAGCTCTTGGCCTGCAACTCACCTGATGGTAACTGATGATCAGGCCGAAGGTGAAATCGAGCTTCGTCCAGAATCCTCAACCACAGAGGAACTGGCTATCTTACTCTAATTGCCGAAACACAACAATGCTGTTAACATTGTTGTTATGGCGACAGACTTAGTTAGAATAATGGCCTCTGGGTCTGAGACAGGTGGTCTAACCAACAGACCACAGAGGTGGTTATGCCTACCTCCACCACCGTTTAATCTTTTGCAGCACCACCTCGCACCAGCCGTCGCAGTGTCCGTCCGGGTTATCTCACATCTGTTAAGGGTTGGGGTAGTAAAATAAAAGACCGTAACTTGTATGCATTGTTTAATACAATAGAGCTCATCATACAGCCTCATTTCGATTACATAAGTTGATTGAAATTCGGTTTTATTACCGTGACGTTTACCAATTTTATATATAACTAGCTGACCCGGCAAACGTTGTTTTGCCATATAAATGTTTAGGGTGGACCACCCTTATCACTTAGGAGTATGAAAAATAGATTACGACCGATTCTTAGACCTACCGAATATACACATATAAAATTTCATAAAATCGATCAAGCTGTTTCGGAGGAGTATGACAACTAACACTGTGACACGAGAATTTTATATGAGTATGTAGATTCTCTTTTAGAGACTGACCTAAGGCACTACCTTTTAAAATATTTCCATCTGCAATTAAATTGTCATTGTTTCCTGAGAAACAGGTTGCTTTAAGCTTTTAATGTAATGTTTTCACTTATAGGAAACTTTTTTTATCGTAGCGTAGGTAATTATATTACAAATAATAATTCTGCAACCACTTTTAAGCTGTTACAGAAGCTGGCGATATGTTTTAGTTTTGGTTTACTCGAAAATTACAATTTTGGTCTAATGAGAAATTCCAAAGCTTTTTTCTCTCTGAGCTCTGATATTAAACCCTGACTAGTCCTTGCTATTCTACTGTATACAGGCGTAGAGTCTGGCCTTGCTAAGTCTGCAATGGACTAAATGGGCAACCCCAAAATGTTTTATACATGGTATACTTTTACATCTACATCGGTCAGTTAGATCTAACGATTTTGATATTTTGCCTTTTGATTTTTGCATATTAAATTATGTGTAACGATGTCGTACCTATGCTCTACCTCCATACGATGACAAAACTGTATCAAATTCACACTGCATCGTGCTAAAGTGACTATTCTTTACCAGTACCCTAATTGCGTAACTTATTTTCGTAAACAATTATGCCTAATTTGATTAATTTTGACAGTTCAACAACATTCATTGCGTTATTTACGTTGTTGAGCAGATTTTTTTTCCAACTTATGAAGCAATGGATTTGCCATCTGTTTCAAATCAAAACAGATTGTGATTGTGTTATATTACCTACGCAATTAGGGTACTGGAATAAATCAGAATATAAACAAAGTATCAAATTCTTTTTTCGTAGGACAGGATGGTGTTGCCGTCTATCGATTTTCAAATTCCACTGTTTTCTTACTTATGCAGACTTAGCGTGGCCAGACTAGCCAAGATTTTTGTGGGCGGCCGAGAACTTCACTTGAAACTTTATGAGGAAGAGAAAGTTTTTACGACTCACATGGCATCTTTATTTATTCGAGTTAAGAAGATCTGTGTTCAAAGAATTTTCAATCACTGTTATTTTTAAACTGTGCTAATTGTAGGTAGGTCTCTATTAATAATTATTATTAAATTGATCCATTTTGATTGTAGACATAGTATTTAGTATTTGTTCCTTACAGTCTACACTATCAATTCAGATAAAACACGTTTTAGTAGTTATAGTACAACGACATTAAAATTTGTCACTCGTTTTTGTCTAGCTAAGTATCGACTTTTTAAAATATTTAAGTGTGTTATACACTTATATTAATTAAATAGCTAAGTTGGTTTAGATATGGAAGCCGATACCTACATCCTTAGAAATATTGAATCCAATGCTGGTGACTCTCTACCTTAATAATACAAAGAAAAACCATCCTTAAGGGATGTCATTAATCGTGTACGACGTATTTATTGAGATGGTGCCTCAAGAAATATAGGATAGGGGGAACTTTTAAAGCAAGTTCCTTGTTCAATTTTCAAAAGTAAGAACATGTAATGTACCTTTGCGTGAAGATGCTACATGCACATTAGGTACTTCATAATTTCTTCAATAAATACTTTACTTGTAGATTATTATGCATAGTGTAAGTAAGTACCTACATACCTAGCTACATAAATTATCAGATATTATAATTATATCCATTTAACTACAACTACTCATGTTTGCGGGACCAACATGGCCTGAAATCGCACAAAACAGAGATTTGGAAGGAAAAGGGGAGGCGTTTGCCCAGCTGTGGGACACAATATAGAAAAAAACTATAACTGCATCACAAAAACAATAGTATAGTAGTAAAAATAATATAGTTTTGTTTAAGTAAGTATTAAAAAAAAAACAATTCCGGGCAGAGGCGTTCATTTAGATTCGCAGGCTAGGCATTGCAGTTGTAAGGAATGTTCCAAAATCGGCGTTCTGCGTTGTATTTAAGTAGGTACCTATAGTATGTGGTTGTGAGCGCATGCGCGAGTTTTTCGGCCTAGTTAGTGACGAGCGAGGCCGAGGCGACGCGGACGGGTGCGGTGTTGCCGTGTGCGTGCCGGTACGCTCGCGCCTGTGTGCGTTTGGCAGTGGGACGCGCAGCGCGACCCAGATCACGCTAGTAACACGGACACACCGGCATCCCGAATGACCAACCATTATTTAATTGGACGTGTATTGTACCTACTAAATTATCTCCATCTGCGTACAGACTTTAGGGAAAATTCCGTAGCATTGTTTCTGTAAATCTTGCTACATGGTTTTTTGATAAAATACATACGCATGTAGCCTGTTTTGCAAACCACTAGGTATGAATACATTTTGTTACCCAAAAAGCCGAATCTGTGGAATCGTGAAGTCATTTTAAATAATTTAAATTGTGGTTTTTAATTTGAAATAGTTTAAATAAAACAAAAATAAATTAAAAGGGTATGCTGATCTGGTTTAGTCATGTTGAGAGGATGAATGAAAGGCGACTAACAAAATGTATTTACAAGGCTGATGTAAAGGGAAAGACCGGGAGGGGACACCCTAAGAGGACATAAATACTGACCTTATTGGTGATGTTCTTCAGAAAGGCCAGGTGCGTAGTACTCGCAAGCGGCGTGCGTGTATGACCAGATGTATGAACGTAAATGAGGCAAAAGGAGTAAGTAAGGATCGTAGCAGGTGGCGTTCTGTAGTTTCTGCCTACACCCATGGGAAGAAGGCGTGAGTTTATGTATTTTTGTAACTTATAAATTTCCTATTAGGTGTTTGCGATTTCGTCTGCGTGTATTTTGTATAATAATCACACAATAATTTATTACAAATTTCCAGGATGATAAGTGGCCTTTGCACTTCTCCAGGTCCCAGGACTGTCAAGTAACCTACCTATCTGTCTTTCGTAACGATCGGTTCGTGGTGAAAGATAACAGACAGACAGACGAGTTTATTTATTTAAACTTTTCGCACATAAAAAGGTACAAAGGTGGACTTAATTCCTTAGGCATTCTCTACCAGTCAACCAAGGGTGGTGAAGAGATTAGATGGCAGGTGCTCTGTTTGAGAGGACCAAAGAAAAAAATTATTAAAAATAAAATAGGAACAACAGTACATAATAAGGCCAATAGGTACTTCGTAAGTGCCTAAATTATTATTTAATCATTAATTTAATAACCTAAATTTAAGGCTGGGTCTTAATCTCTACTTTGATAAGCAAATCCTTCGGCATAATAGAAAATGGTTTAGCTTTAGGAAAATCAGTCTTTATTTTGAAATAAACATTTATAATGTTTAACTAATTCTTCTTAAGTGTAAAAATAAATATTATAATAATATGCATGAATTTTTATTAATAATCCTAAATTATTGTCCCGATTACCGACAGTACGGGTGTATTTTAGGAACCTTTGCTAGTTTCAGTAGGAACTTCATTTTTTACTTACCCAAAGGGTGCTAACGGGATCCTACTACTAGGGCTATCCGTCCCGCCCGTCTGTCTGTCTGACGGACTGTCTGTTCGTCTGTCTGTCACAGAGCTGTATCTTTTAAATCTTAACAGGTAACCAGTTCAAATTTTCGCAGAATACTTCTATAATTCGTCTGTAGTCGTATTAATTTTATAAATATGGTTTTCGGAAAATATCTTACGGTCGGTATTAAAAGTACCCTATGTGCTAATTTAACTAAAGTACGTCTTTACAGGATCAGGGTCTGTTTTTCTTCTTTTTTTTCTTCCCTCAGGTGCTAACACAACCCCGAGGGAGACACCGTGGGCGTCGAGAGTCGCAGGCTGTTTCCCGGCGACGGTGAGCAGTGGGTAGCTCGCCGTCCGCTAAGGACCAGGCCCGGGTCAACGGCGCGGTGTGTACCACGCGCGCCTCAAAGAGATGTCAGCAGAAGACGGGGTCCGCTAGGGCCGATGCCTGCTGGGGTTGCGAAGAAGTCCGAAAAGGCAAGGGGCAAGGGCAACATGGCAGCTGAAGGAACACGGGTGGATTTTAGTCAGTAAGTGTCTGAATCCCAGAGCGGGAGAAGTTATTTGACAATTTCGCAAAAAAAATAAAATTGGTGCCAACACAACCTTGCTACTAGATCAGCTCACTCTTGAGCAGGCCACGTAAAACTGGCCGTGCAAGAAGCAGTCCCCTCTAAGATCAATTCCCGCTGTTTTCAGTGACTGACCCTGAGACTTATCAATCGTCATTGCGAAACATACCTTAAGGGGGAACTGCAGCCTTTTGAACTCGAATGGATACTCCGACGGTATTAGTACTATCCGCGATATATACACTGATTCACCTCGAGCACAGCCAGTAAATACAATGGCCTCTACATATACTTAGTTACCTAAATAATTACAGGTACTGAAATAAGGCAAATTTAAATATTATTACTAGCACTTCGCCCGCGACGGCTTTCGTATTTTCGTTCCACAATTTTTTTTAATCCCTGCCATCCCCTTTAAAAGCTAGTTTTTGAAAATGAATGATTTTCAAGTTTGTAAGTACTTCGATAGAGCTTGTTTTTATGAAAAAATCGTTTGGTACATTTAAATTATTTGACTTTAAACATAATTTTTATACCCATTTTCGCAGTAAAATCCGTCTCTTAAACTGCCCGGCCAGGGGTTGATTTTGTAAAACCCTGAAACACATAATTTTTTATTTTTGTTTAAAGTATTAGTACTTACCGAGTTTCAAGTTAATTCGACAGCTCGTTAAAATATTTCTATACCAACTTGGACACCCCCTGAACCTTTTTTGAGGGTTTAGATTAGTAAAAAAAGTAATAACTTTATTATTTACTACCCCTTCAACTCCTTTAAAGGCTAGAATTATTAAATTTTTGACATTTCTCGGGACCCAGGGGTCCTGGACCTTTGGAAGGCGTACGAGGGGCCGAAGCCAACTCGCAGAGGCCCCTTAGACGTTTTTAATGAAATGAGGTACCAACCGACGATTATCCCTGTTCGCACTATGCAAGTGCAGGCAAGGACAACCCCCGATTGGTGTAGGACTATTGTAAGATATGGAAACAAAGATATCGGACTATGGGTTTGGGTTGCTAAAGTGGACTGGTCACCTGAAACTATGGAAGGACTATGGCCCCTGCCTGTTCTATGATTTATATGCACACGGATAAAATGGCAGGGGGTGACTTGCACACTCAATAATGGGCCCCCGAAAACGGTCGCTAACACATAATGTCGTAGCGACAAGGGGGCAACACGTCCTGAGGTGCTTATGAGGAGTGGAGAGGTATTCCACGGCTATCAGAACAATCCCGGAAGTACGGTCAAGATCCCTACCAGCATCTTATTGGAATACTTCCTTCCTCCGAGCACGTTTGCTCTTGCGAATCTCCACTCAAGCCGGCCAGTTAAGGCAAGAACGAGGTGGGAGCTCCGTTCCTCGTCAGTGTTCACTCCAGCCGGCCAATAAAGGCAAGCCAGAGGTGAGGAACAAGACTTCTCCCGAGAGATAGGGTCCGTGGGGTTTTCGTATCTCTCTTGGTCTGGCTCCTCATCCCAGTCCTGTTCCAGCAAAGTAAACTCTGTCGGCACAGGCCTAGAGTTCGGAGCGCGCAAGCCCCACCACGACGTCAACGTAGAGATACGGCGGTGGGGTTATTATATTCTTTATCATTATTTGGATTTGTGCCCGGTTGATGGCAATAAGCTCGTCCCCTATTACATGGGACTTACATAACTGGCGAAATGTGGGTGTACTATAGGTACACCTCTGCCTAACCCTTCGGGGATTACAGGCGTGATGTTATGTTATGTTATTATTATTTAGATAGGCATTCGGGCGAAGTTTCAAGTTTAACTCAGGAATAATATTTTTCATACATTTTCATTTCATATTTTAGTGCTCCCAGGTTACCCAGAGTAGATCCCACTGTTGTTTATTGCACTGCCCGATGTACGCAATTAGACCTTTTTTTTGGGTGGGAAATTAGCTAATGACTTCTCCAGCTCTGGGTGGAGCGGAAGCGTGTCAGACTTTTACTGACTAAAACCCACCTATGTTCCTTCAGTTGCCTGTATGTTATATATTGCCAGGGGCCATGGTATCCCTTTCGGATTTTCCCGCGACCACAACAGGCATCGGCCCTAGTGGACTCCGACAGTTGTGCTGACATCTCTTTGAGGCGCGCGTGGAACACACGCATTTAGCCCTAGGCAATTGTCTGATGAATGTTTCGTCACATATTATTTGCGTTAATCGGCAGCTATCCTTCGCGAAAGTTTAATTGTGCATTACAGATCGCTATTGTTTCAAAAATATTTTCATCAAGTTTTTCACAAAAATTTTTTTTTTTGTTTTTTTTTTTTTGGATATGTTATATAGTGAATTTGGCCTGGTTAAATAAGGGAGTTAATCAAAATACAATCCCTGCCATAACTAGACCCGTATGAGAACGCCATATTATATGCTTTTTAATTTACAAACCAGATTCCTTTTTTCTGTAACGCAGATTGCATCACAAAAGAGCCTAGAAACAAAAATGATAAAAAAAATCTTTCGCTGGTCTCATCTTCGCTCCAGATTACATCATTTGTATTAGAATTGGAGGCGAAATAACGAAAGTTTTTGCGATATATGTGTTGTAGAACCCTAAACCACCCAGTATGAATCTAAGTGAATCATCAATCAGTGTGAATCTATTTGTTTTCTTTATCACCATGTACCCATATTTGCAAAATAAACGACTTACTTACTTACTTCGGGCCCTCTTCTGTCATTATAGTAACGATTCTGGACACGTGATAACCGGGATCAGCGATCAATATCCCGGGTCTCCCGTTGAGAAAGATGTGCACGCCTACCATGAGGTGCTCCTTGTCGGGCGAGAGTATCTCGTATGTTGAGTCCGAAACGATCGTATCACGCAGCACGCCCTGGGCAAACTCCTCGCCGGACATCAGTCCCGTGGCAAACCTCAGCCCCGGGAACCTACCCTCTAGGCATTACCAGAGAACCAGAGTCGCATTAGCTGGAGCGCTAAGCCGACGCACGTGTCCGTGCGGACGCACCACCGGCACGAAGTTCCGGTACACTTCACGAGGTTCCCTGGCGTGCTTTCTCGTAAGCATCATACAAAACAAAATACTTACTAAATCATAGTTATCGGTTACGAGCAGACGCCTCAAAATATTCTCAGTGCAGTGCAGTGCAGTGGGCGGATGGGTGGGCCCCAGCGGCCCCGGGGCAGTTGGGGACATGTGCCCCATTTGCGGCTCCGCCGGGCCGCATAGCCCGGCCTTGTCGACTGGGCCCCATCCCGGCACCGTTGGGCCCGGTGATGGCTGCTGAGGCGGCAGCCACCTCTCGCTCCAGAACCAGTCATTGGCTTTTGACCACCTAGTAACAAAAATATTTCGACTAAAGGTTTACTTTTGTTTAGAATTGTTCATTTTTCATTCTCTATTTCTACGAAACTCCACTCAAAGTAAAACGAAGTCGACTTAGCAAGAACTTTTGATCCAAGTGAGCAAATACTGCCATTGCACTCGAGGCGGGATTACAGCCCGAGTCGTAGGCGAGGACCTACTTAATGCGGTATGGAGTCGAGCGTGAACTGACAAATACTCACGCATATAATTTAGGTATCTAACGATGATTTTCAACACACTTTTCATAAAACGAATATAATTAAATAAACAATATTTTGTAGTATCAAATGTTTGTGAAAAAGGCTCGTAGGTTTTTTTTTCGCGCTTTTTCTTGTTCAGCGCCTCTTCTTCTAAATAGAGTAGAGTACTGGAGATAGAGTCAGCCCTCTAAGCCTCCAAACAGCCTAATATTCAAATATAAAAACTGAATGTTTTAATATTATGTAGGTATAAGTAGAACGTAAATTAATGTTAATAACATGACAAAATCAAGTAATCAGAAACACGCAACACAAACACGCAAGAGTTCAGAAACACAATATTATGTTAAAATACCGAACTTATAGCATTATCGAATGGATTATCTCCTGTTAACTCTAATCCTAAGCCTCAGAAACTGGGCAATACTCGGATTAGCAACAGATACACAAAGCGACTTACGTACCTATTATTGTTGCTTTCCTATCACTCGATTATGCAGTCGCGAGAGGTACAGCTAGTTTCCTATTTTAAAAGGAGTGGAGGGAAGTGGAAGTACACCAAAACGTTACGAAAGCTTAGCGATGTTGAAGTCAGCGATAAATATACATTAAACCTATGGCACAAAAAACATTGCTTTATAAAATTTGCCAAAGTTCTGTTATACATTGTGCGTAGGCAAATAGTCGCCAGCTTGACGGAAACGGTTACGAACAGTAAAGGGCTGCTTATGAAGGCTCCCCCCGACTGTTACCGCCCTGTCTGTCTGTCAAGAGAGTACATCCCACGCTTCGGAGACCGCTTGTGGTCCCCTTGTGATAACCTCTCTTCGGAGACGGTTGTCAGTACCGCGAGCCATGGTTATGACGTGCCATGCCAACGCCATTGTCTTTCCGATTCTTCTCGGTTTTGCCGTTCTCCTGAGATGTCTATGTCCAACAATATACTCCACAGAGCAGGTACCTGTTCAAAGACTTGCTTAGAAAATTAATCCACGACGTAACTCTTGTTTCTGGATATTTTTTTATTAATTCTTTAATTGCTGCTCTTTTTCGGGCGGAATAACATTGAATTTTTGTGCTCCAAATAAGTATCTTCACGACTATGAAACAATATTAATCAAAGTGATCTTGAATACAAATCTTTACTTGCCAAAAGTGGCAAATTCATCATAATGAATGACTCGTCAGAGATGAGGAGCATCGTCTACCTGAAAGCTGATAACTTCATATTGCTGTTCAAGGTCAAGCGTGGTGATTATTGCACGTGATGATGATGATGATTATAAGGGAAACCCTTCGACATAATTAACTACCCATCAATGGCTCGATAGGTTCTCGTAGCGAAAAAGCTTAAAATCATCTTTTGGGAGTTCCAAAAGATGATCAGAAGCTCATTAACTCTGGCCTGGATAATTCACGCTGATTGGAGAGCGTGAATAATTAATTATTCATTCATATACTCATTCCACATAATTATATATTTAATAAATAAATAAAAAAGTTGTTGTTAAGAAGGTATCTAGGTATATTTTTTGTGGAAGTTTGATTACGTTAATATTTGGACTATTATAAAAAGGTGAAACTCTTTAAATAAAACGAATATAACTAAGCAGTAGTTATAACCGGTTTCTTAACCGGTTATGTTTAACTTATCTTGTAATACCTATTGCCTTGAACTTTAGTAATATAGGTATCAACAGTTACATTGATTTATTTTTATAAACTATACGATGCGATAAATTGCAGTGATTTATAGAAAATATTTAATTCTGTGACATCATTTTGTTGTTAACTGATAATATGCCATTCGAGTATTTTTATACGTTTTATAAATAAACAAGTTGATCAGGTAATAATATAAACAAATTATAATAATTAACAGTGTTTTCAGTAAACAAGACTATCTGATGTAAACAAGCAAATAGATTGGTGATGGTTTTAATTATACAACATGTAAAAAAAACCTTGTCCTATCCGTGAGGGTGTTGTTAGGTAAGTATCATTTTGAGGTCTATTTATGTAGGTGTATATATTTTCAGGAACATCGAAAAATATTTTTTTCAATGGCGCATTTAACGGTTTATTACAAGGGGCGCGGGCTGCCGTCATTTAGCGGTTGTCTACAAGTCATAACTTACAACCCCTGCACCCTGTTAACAATTTGCTCATTTTTAATAAATTTGGGGTAATTTTGGTACTCAAAATGTGATTTTTAAATAGCAATAACTTTTTTTTCAATAATAATTAGATTTTTTATTACTTTTAGGTAATTTTATTGCAGTACCTATGAGCCCATTTTGGATCAGACAGGGTTTTTTTTCCACATTGTATAGGTACTGTACAGGCTTTAACCTGACATGGATTTAGCATGCAACTGATGCAACCTCCACGACTCTGTTGTTATAAGTTGATGGCATATTTACAAACATTGATTTGTTTTTAGAATAGAAGAAAAAACAGTGGCAGTTATGAAGAGCTGAAGAGCTGACAAACGTACTTAGGTATGTCATGATAAAAAAAAAAATTAAATGTTTTAAATGAATTTAAAGATTTCAACAATTACGCGTTATACTTATAAGCTTATAATCATGCGTTTTATTTATCCCGGCACCGTTAGCATAGCATCCCTCCGATGCTAACCTACCGAAAAACGTGCTTTTACACGCAAATAAAGACGAACATTATTAAAACAGTATTTTTCTTAAAAATAAGTTGTAGGTGCCTACATAGACATACATACATCCTATACTATTAAATGAGGAATATTTGTAAACATATATATATTTGTGATCACTTTCTAGAAAACGGCTCTAACGATTTCGATAAAAGTTGCAATAGAGGGGTTTACGGGGGTGAAAAATCGATCTAGCTAGGTCTCCTATCTGGGAAAATTCGTTTTCTCTATTTTCACCCGAGCAGAGCTCGGTCGCCTAGGTACTAACTTATTAAATGAGAAATAATTATCTACACAAACCTCATAATTAAATACCTACTGTGTATCATTATACGATTATAGGTACCCAAACAAAGACGTTAAATAGGTACCTAACAAGAATATTCCATTTCCGAAAAAAAAACATGCAAATCTTGGCTACAAATTAACTTTAAGTTGCATGTCGTTATGATAAGGCTTTTGATTTTCAGCCTTCAGATATGTGAGCAAAATTTAATTGTTACTCTTTTAAATATTTTGCTATGTTCAGCTCTCATATGATTTCTTTACATTATTTCAGGGCAATTTGAAGAAATACGTAGGTATAACGGAATGCTAGCGATACAAAGATTACAATGAAACTAAAGAAATCTCACTCCCTACCCAGACAAAGTTAATAAAATTGATTCCGTACACCTTTGTTAGTAGGTAACCTAAACCGATAACTTCAGGGGACAATCCCAAAATAGCAGTTTTACACTGGTATCTCATTCCTTTTCAGTCACTGATCGCGAATGTAGGAATCCAGTAACTCCTGTATTGACAGAAAGGCACATATTTGCGCAGAAGGCGAAATGGGCCCCATTCATAGCGCGCTAGATTCGCAAACGTGTCAAGGGGCCCATTGTGTCCGGGCCAGACACTTATCTATAGAAACACGTGTGCGACTCACCTATTTTTAATCCAAAGAGGTCTTTCTGTTACGATTGAAGCTGAATTTTTATGTAGGTATGAATATATTTGAGGGGCCAATTTGAAATAAAAGTGTCTTCTCAGTGTAGTTTTATTATAAATTAGGTATTTATTTCCCGCGTTGTATAAGTGACTGGTGGATGTGGTACCAATTCACAAATCAAATCTTGAAAAACAGTCTTCTCATAGACATAGGTACTGCAGGTAGGTATTAGATACAAAAAATACACGGTGGCAGGGATATCGACGCGAAAACTTTTACCATGAATTCAGTACATGATTTTGAAACCGTTGCTTTGTTTTGTCAGTTATTTTTAAAAACACTGCTGTTAACTGTTCCATACATTTTGACCACGTAGGTATTACATTTTTCTATGAAACAGCAGTTTTTTTTTTAAATAACCGACGATAATTTTCAACACCGGGGGTTCAGAATTATGTTCTGAATGCATAGTAACAGTTTTGTGTCGAGTCCCTGCCACCCTATCCTACAGCTTTAGGTACGACATTTCAAAATGAAAAATATGGTATAGCAGCGTTATTTATATTCCACAAAGTTTACGTATGTAGCTGACTTCGGTCGAGTTTATCAACCGAGGTGCACTCCTTCGGAAATGACTTGCGAAGAAAACTCGCAAATCTGTTAATACAAAAAAGTCACTAACTTCCAATCAACCGAAAGTCATAGGACAGGCTATCTAATCGTAATTGGGTCTGTTAATGATTGCGACCATAGATGTATTATTAAAACTAGTTGTGACAGTGACATCAGTCGTGACGTAGGAGACCGGAATGTGTAAATCATAACACGCTACGTGTGAACTGACTGAGTAGTACGACTAACTGCTCGCAACGGCATTCGGCAAGACAGTCAAATCGATTCAAGACAGTCAAATCTGAAGAGATTGATAATAGAGAACCTAATTAATTCTTACTTACAGCAAATCTTACTAACGAACTCTTTTGCTTTGTAACGTTGACATAATTTGGCATTTTATTTTAACAAGTCGATAGGGAAAATGGGCTTTCCTGAAGTTTTACAATACTTAGAACAACAAAATGATAGCCGCAGTACCTACTGGTGCCGCGGGCGGGATCCTCAAATAATTCATTCGTGTGCCCTCGATGAAAAAGTGTTGTGCAGCGGAGCGGGCTCTGTGAACATGTAGGCCACCTAGTTCGGCAGCCCCCTTCCCCGCTGGCTCCATGCCCCACCCCCCTGTCTCCATACCCCCCTCGCTCCGAGCATCACGTCGCCCACCCCAGGGGATTCCGTGCCCCCGCGACCTATTTAAGTATTTCCTGCTTTACGTGTTCAGGATCGCTGTACTTCGTAGGTCCACATTTGTTCTATATCTTTAGCTACCCGCTGCTTGATTACGTATTTTATAGTTTACAAAAACTACGTATGTAGGTACCTACCTACGTTACGTCGATGCTGAAAATGAGCCTTGAACTAAATTCCGGGCTGTAATGTAAGAGTCCCGCGCGGCTTGTCAAAATAATATTTATGGTTGCGGCAAAAAAAATCGAGAGTCGGGGAAAGTGAAATAGATAAACGTTGGAATTCAGTCCGCAACAACATAGAAACTTTCTCTTTCATACGTTCGCCTGAGAATAAAAGGGTATAATAAGCATTATTGACCTCCTTAATATGAAAAATGAGCTGGTGTCTATGAACCTGTGTGGTCTCTACTCACATTGCAATGGAACTGCATCGAAAGCACTTGTATTATCTGCGTAAGCGATTTCGACGCACGGAGCAACTTCTGAGAATACTTTATTTTACTTTAGGTATGCCATGACAACAACGGCTCGTCCATGATACACACGGCTCGACCATGTGGTAAGTAAATATTGAGATTTTAATTCCCAGGTATTGCCCATTTTCTTGAACTTGATATTATGGAAATAGATTGATATTAAAGAAGTTTTTAGACTGTTCCTACCGTACCATACCGTACCGTTTCAGGTTTAAAAATTTGTACGAAAATGTAAAAATCACTGGTGATCGTCACCATTTTTAGAAAGGCAAGCCATAAACAAACAACTTACTTATACTAATGCCAACCAAAGTCGAGCTGAAGTAATAAAATTATTAATTAAGTAAGTATTTTGGAGTCGATATGTACGCACGGCTACACATTAAGCTATACATTTCCAGTATAAACAGACCTCGCATTATACGGAAATCCTATACAATGCGAGATCAACATAAACTGGTTTTGTATAGCTTGATGTGTAGCCGTGTGTACATGTGTATGAAATGTCTGAAATACTAACCTCATCGGTGGGTTTCGCGTCAAGGTCTTGGCTTTCGGCAGAGACGCTCTGGGCTTTGGAAAGAACAACTTGGACCTCAACGCAGGCGGCCGCTGCGGCAGCTCGCTGGGCGAAGTGAGCAGCTTCAAAAGCGCGCTGGATTGCGCTGTCGCTGTATAATAATGTCAATAATTAATGATTTCCATCAGCTTGCTAGGCAATATACTTGGTTATTGGTGTAGGTGAAATATCTGAAATACTAACCGGATCTACGGGTAACTCCTCAAGAGCCTGGGCAACTTTAGTAGAGGCGCTTTGCGCCTGGGCAACTTTAGTAGCATGCTCCTGGGCTTGGTTTTGGGCATGCGCATTGGCAGTACGTTTTGCGGCAATGGTGGCTCGCTGTGCGAAGTGAGTCGCCTCCGCGGCGCGCTAGGCCGAGCCTTCGGCCTTTTTGGCGAGCCCGAGTACCTACCTCTGGCAATCTAGCCAGTCGGGCGGCCCTTGCGATTAGCTGCGCGCTTCTAGCAACAACACAAGCGCCCTCGGCTGCGTCGTTGGCCTAAAAGACCGACCATTTCTCATGTATCTGAATAAAAAACAGGATTATAAATTAAAATAATACCTATTGTCGATAATAGACTATTTTATTTTATATCATTATATCTATTTGATATGCTAAGTACATTCCTATACTTACAGGGTCAATTGGCAGGTCATCTTCGTCCAGAACTGGCGCAATTGGGGCAGCTTCGGCAGATGAGCCATCAAGTTTCTGTGGGTCTGCGGCCATCTCTTCGGCAGCATTGGCGTGTTTTTGTTTCACGTCGGCCTCGGCGTGGCAAATATCACCGGTATACGTGATCTGAGCAAGATACATAACAGAAATAAAATATCCTGGATTTTGGTTGGACTCTTTCTTCCTATTAATAAACGCAGAGTAAACTTAAGCAAAAAAAGAAAAAAAAACATTCCTACCGACAAACATAGAACCTCCTCAAAATTATAAATTCTAAAATCATTTATTCAAACTAGGCTGAGAATCAGCACTTTTCGAACGTCAAAATTACATAAGACAATCCCGCAAAAACGCCCACCCTTCACCACTTCCTAGTGCCTTTAGCTGGGAAGAAGAAGTGGCGCAACAAACTCCCCAGCAGCACAGCTGTCTGTTCAAGTTAGAAAATAAGAAGGCGAAAATAGAAAATAAGAAGGTTATACTGGTTGTAGCTTTACTCAGCGTTTTTTAAAAAGTGGGGTATACGTTTATATCGCTGCATTCCGGAAAAATTCGTAGGACTCTACCAACTCTTATGACATGATATTTTAGTTGGTAGGTCATGATATTTAGGCAATGAGTTCTTGAACCAGTAGGTACCTACTATTAGGATTTTAGGAACTCTAGGAACAAGCCGCAAGTCTACGAAACAGCAAATAATAGTAGGTAAGTACATAATGGAAACATTTTATTGTTTCTCATCAATACTGACTAACTAACTAAGCATGACTCCATATTTATATTGTGGCATGACAGTATTTCAATTTGAAAAGCTAGGAATTTAGTTGACATAATAGAATTAAAAGCTAGTGCAACATACATCCGTAATTATTTTATAAATACGAGAATAGTATAATGGAAATGGATTGCAAGGAACACAGTCATTTCACAATACAATGGTAAATATTATGTTTGATAGGAATATATCGTTTATTCGTTTTAAGCCTGGGTTTCAATACACTGTGACAATCTAGTTTTCTATAACTAAAGAGAAGTATCGATTATTTAGACGACGGTTTTGTATAAAATGGATTATTATCTATAAAAGTGTAGACACACAGAAGTAGGCTATATTGGATATAAAAACTTTGTGTATATGACATGCTTATGAAGTAAATTTGAATTTAAAATGAATAGGTTCTTCGAGTACTTTTGTCACGTAAAATGGCCTGTCACTATAAATTTTCTCTGAATATATTTTTGCTACGATCTATTTTACCCAGTAGTTTCTTTTATCTTACATTGGTTATGGGCCCAGGTACCCAGACATCCAAATCGAGACTCAGGGTGAATAGAAGTAGCGTAGTTCCAGTAGGAAATCTGGAGAGTTAAATACGGAGTTATATTTATTTTTTCAAGCAGCGAAATAATTATTTGTGCAAAGGAGCGACGATGAGCGGTATGTTTAGAATCGAGCCGAATACAGGTGCAGGCGATCCTAATAAAAGGTGATGGATGAAAGTATTTATTTATTATTATTAATTACAACGGTTATACACCAGTAACAGTAACTAATTAATTTCGAACTATTATATAAATTACAATTTCATCTTGATTGGTAGGTACAGTATTAATATGAAATAAAAACAACAAAAAAGAAAAGAAAAAAATACGTTTCGTTAGGTTACAAATTATTAGGCAATTATTTATATACAATGACTTTCACAAAATCTCGAGCACAATAACAACACACAGCACAGTATGCAAGTGGAAAGGTACCAAAACCAGCTGAAATAGGAGAAGCTAAGAATTGGGAAGCAGAGGATGAAAAAGCCAAAGCGGATATAATTTTGTCGATGTGTGGTACTGAACTTCGACATATTAGGGACTGTAACACTTCGAGAGAAGTTTGGCTGAAATTGGAGTCTATTTATGCTTCGAAAGGACCTGCTAAGAAGGGTATACTTCTGAAGCGACTGATGTTGCACAAAATGTCGGAAACAGGTGATGCACGAGACCATTTGTATAGTTTTTATATGCTGTTGATAAACTAGTAGAAATGAGTATTCATATCAACGATGATTTGCAATCTATATGTTGTTATATAGTTTTTCTGAAATATTTGAAAGGTTTAGAAGTGCTATTGAATCAAGAGACGAGTTGCCGAAACCAGAGGCATTAAAGATTAAAATATTAGAAGAGCACGAATCCAGAGAGATGAATAGATCTCATAATGAAGGCGTAATGCATACATATGTGAAAAAACCGGCCAAGTGCATGTCGGACCACGCACAATGTAGGGTTCCGTAGTTGGGATGAATTTATCCCAAGAACAAACTTAACTTTGTAGTTGAAAAAAAAATCTTTCATACGGAATGTATGGGAGAACATGTTTTTACAACCGCAAATCTAAGTTGGTCGATTATTACTCGTTAGCCTACTCAGCTGTAATAGTTTTCCTTTTAAATTCGTTATACAGGTGGTCCAGTAAATAGCACGACATACTGCAGGGGGTGATAGCTTGGGTCAATACCTACCAAAACAACACAATATATACTCAGCAAAATCTTACGGATTTACAGTTTTAAAAATTTTTCCGAAATATCGAAAAATCTCTACCTTGAAACAGATTTTTAAGCATCTCGTAATGAAAAATTATTTTTCTAGTTTTTTTTTTTACATCAAATTATTCGTGAATGAAAAAAACTTTACTCATTGATGTCTTTTTTCTATAAGAAACAAGAATGTTTTCAAGAAATAGTATTTTTTGTTTAAATTTTCACAGAACGATTTTCTTTTCGCATAATTTTGTAAAACTGTAAATCCGTAAGTTTTTGCTGAGTATATATTGTGTTGTTTTAGTAGGTATTGACCCAAGCTATCACCCCTTGCAGTATGTCGTGCTATTTACTGGACACCCTGTATAAGCTACTGCCGTGAATTTTATCACATATCTAAAACCAACTATTTAACTGGCAGGGGGGGGGGACACTTGACTCTAACAAAAATTTGCACTTTAAAGCTTAATATTTCGCAAACGGATCTCTGAATTCAAAAATAGTTTTAACACACTCAATATTTTTGAAAGACCTTTCCAACGATACCCCACATTAAGAGATAAAAAAAATCCCCACTTTACGTGTAGGGGAGGTACCATAAAGTAAAATATTTTTCATAATTTTATTTTACCACTTTGTCGGCATGATTAATAATAAATGTATACCCAAACCAAATTACAACTTTCTAGTACTAACAGTCTTGGAGCTAGACCGCAGACAGACAGACAGACAGATAGACAGACGGACATGGCGAAACTATAAGGGTTCTTTATTGACTACGGAACCCTAAAAAACGTTCAAAGAAATGGAGCAAAAGCACGAAAGTTGTAAACAAAATTAACCCAACTTCCAGCGGAGAAGGATTCAAATATACAGAGGACAAGGACATAAGGCATCAGAATGTCCGAATAAAAAGAAGGTACAAAAGGATGTGGTAGCACATCGTGTGGACATGGACGAAGCACTAACTACTTTTAATGTTTCAGATTTAGAAGTTTGTAACGCTGTAAATGTTCAAAAACACGACTGGATTTTTAATAGTGGGTGCACGTCTCACCTTTGTAATGATGCGAGTATGTTCGGGGACACTTTAACTATAACTAGCGGAGAGCTAAATTTAGCTACGCATATGGGTACTGAAATAAAAGGTAAGGGTACTGTATGGTTGTCGGTTTCTAACAAACACTTAACGACAGGGATTGATTTACATGATACACTTTATGTTCCAAACCTAAGGACGAATTTAATATCTGTAGCCAAGCTAATCAACGATGGTTGTGATGTCACATTTAATAAACACAATGTAGCAAATGTGATTGACAAAAAGGGCAATATTAAATTGTGTGGCGATCGCAAAGGGAACTTGTATTGTTTAAATAGGTCTGAATATTCATTTAGTTTAAGTAATGTAAACAATATACGTAGTTGGCATGAACGCTTAGGACATTTAAATGGTAAGGATTACGCTAAACTTTTAACTAAATTAGATGCCAAAATTGACACAACCGAAGTACAAAGCTTACTTGATTGCGATATATGTGCTAGGGGAAAAATGACCGCGTTACTTTTTTCTAACTCCGGAGGCCTTTGCTCTGAAAAACTTAAAATAATTCATTCTGACATCGTAGAAGGTCCTATGAAATGTGAATTTGTAGGAGGTGCGAAATATTTTATTACTTTTATTGATGATTGTACACGTTGGTGTCAGGTATATTTTCTAAGTGCGAAAAATAAAGCCTTAGAAGCTTTTAAAGTGTACAAAAGTCAAGTTGAGAATGTAACCGGATTAAAGATCAAGTATTTTCAAAGTGACAATGGAGGTGAATATTGTAACGCTGAGTTTGATGATTTTTTAAACAAGCAGGAATAATGCGAAGACTGACAGTTGCTCTGACACCACAACAAAATGGAATATCTGAACGAATGAACCGGACTTTAGTAGAAATGGCCAGGTGTATGTATGTTGCTAAATTCAGAACTTTCCGCAGGTTTTTCGGCAGATGCAGTGGATACCGCGTGTTATATCAGGAATCGTTGTCCTACAAGCAGTCTTCATGGTGATATTCCTTATGAAAGGTGGCTAGACTTATTAGCACTGTAATTTGAAAACATTGTAGAAACAATTTTTTTGAAAGAGTAACCGTGGAGTTTCTTGCCGGCTCTTCTCCATAGGAAGCGACCAATTGGAACCGTGCACCTAGCTTCTGACGTTTCATAAGTGCCCTTGTAGGTTTATGTGAAATAAAATATTTTGATTTAAATTTTTTTTTGGAAGAAAATTGTGATACCGGAAAGGATGAAACATGGCCTTATCGAGAACTAATAGGTTGCTTAAATTACCTGAGCAACGCAACTAGGCCCGATATTGCAAACGCGGTGAGTAAAAGTAAACGAAACCGGAAACATGCAACTGGAAATCAGCGAAACGTATATTACGTTACCTTAAAGGGACAATGCGACACAGCCTCGTGTACAAGAGAACTGGTGATTGTTTTAAGGGTTTTTCGGATGCTGATTGGGCTAATTGTTTGTTAGACAGGCGATCATATTCTGGATATGCTTTCATTTTAGGTGGTGCATGCGTATCTTGGCAATCAAGAAAACAACGTAGCGTGGCTACATCGACTTGTGAGGCTGAATAAGTAAGTCTATCTGAATGTATGAAAGAGGCAGTCTATTTGAATAGTCTTATGAGGGAGCTAGGAATTGTGAGGTACACTCGAGTGGTTGTTCATGCCGATAACAAGGGAGCAATCTTTTTGTCTCAAGACCCAATGTTCCACGCACGCAGTAAACACATTGATATAAAGTATCATTATATTAGGGAAGTGTTAAGAAATAATAAAGACATTGAGCTGAGACATGTACCCACTGAATCCATGTTGGCTGACGTCCTCACTAAACCATTGTGTAGTGTCAAGCACTATAAGTGCATAACTGGTTTAGGTGTTAAAGTTTATTGATTTTAGACGCAATTTTAGTGTTTTTAAATTAAAATTTATGAGGGTGTATTGGATATACAAACTTTGTGTATATGACGTGCTTATGAAGTAAATTTGAATTTAAAATGAATAGGTTCTTCGAGTACTTTTGTCACGTAAAATGGCCTGTCACTATAAATTTTCTCTGAATATATTTTTGCTACGATCTATTTTACCCAGCAGTTTCTTTTACCTTACAGGCTAGGCGCAGATCTGAACCGACGGGCATGCCTGAAAGATATTTGTCGACGGCATCTGAAGCCAAGTCAGAGGCCCATGGGTGGCTTTAAAACTCTGACACCAAATTAGTCACTAACCACACGAAAAGAATAAGAGAAGATAAAGTAGTCAGACTAACAAAGCAAAACTATTCTGTCTACGGTAGAGGAAACTGTTTCGACTTTGGTGGTGCGTGCACTCTGAACAAGTTTTTATCCTATTGTTTGTGCTACAATGTACTAATGGGATTTCCAGGCTCGGAAGCAGTGAGTAGTCAATCCCTTGGAAAATTTACTTTCAGCCGTAATTCATACTCCATCTACTCTATCGTGAAAGGTCCCAATTTCTTCAATAATTTTCTTAATGCCTAGTTACTGTGTTCACCAACTGTTTTTTTTTTCTATGCCTTTAATAAAGAATGGGTTATCTTATTACAGATTTATCCAGTCTAACCGGATGCAGCTGAATACCAGTATTATACATGGAGCGACTGCCTATCTGACCTCCACAACCCAGTAACTGGGTAATACGATACTCCTTGGTAAAACTAGTTGTCAGACTTTCGGGCTTCTGACGACCCATAACGACTGTCAAAGATCAACGAATAACAGCTGGGACCAACAGCTTAACGTGCTTTCCGAGGCACGGAGGAGTCTATTCTATATTTAAAAGGCATAGAATTTTAATGAATCAATTGTACGCTCCTACAGAACTGCATTCTTTGGAGAAAATTCAATCAGAGGCGACCTGGATTCTTGCTAAGCTGTTAATTCGCTTTTTCCAGTTGAATTAACTTGATCTTCTTCTTTAGTTTGCAACTTTGCAATCTAATGATTTCTTAGAGTTTAATCCATTTACTGTTAAATACAAAATCGTACCACAAAATCGTATTACAAAGGGATTATTATAATAAAATGTGAAACATTGGTAGTAAGTGGCTTTAATGTTACGGATAATAATGTTATACCTATCTACTTACCAATACAAGAAAATGATCTGAAGAAAACGAAAATAAATCTAGCATTAAGTGAGTTGAGACCAAAACTCCAGTACCCTAATTGCGTAACACAACACAATCACAATCTGTTTCGATTTGATACAGATTGCTAATCCATTGCTTCATAAGTTTGAAAAAAAAATCGGCTCAACAACGTAAATAACGCAATGAATGTTGTTGAACTGTCAAAATTAAACAAATTAGGCAAAATTGTTTAAGAAAATAAGTTACGCAATTAGGGTACAGAACAACCAAATAAAACTTAAATAAATTAAGTAAGAAAGTACCTAAACTTAAATAAATTAAGTTTGGATTGGTTGTTCAAACTACCTGATCAAAAAAGTATCATAGGTACATAAAATATTGTTTGGTTCATTAGGTGATAACTGCAGCATTAAAAGGACTGGAAGAAACCAGTCTATAATAGTTCTGGAATAAAATGTAAGAAACTATAAATTGCTGAAAATTATTACCGATTCTCCGGGAACGGATTCGGATTGGGGTCCTGGTTCCACCGCCTCGCAAGGGCAGGCAGGGTTCTGAAACATGAGAAGACGTCATGTTAATCTTCTCAATATTACAGAATATAAATCATTATTGAATTGTTATTTTGAAATTTGTAAATTTTTAGTTTTACTAATATATAATAAAATAATATTTTAAATAAAATACAATTCAGTAAATAATTAATAGGTAAGTTGTTATTCTATTAGAACCTTTATATACACCCATGCTATTTTTCTAAGATAATATTATAAAGAGAAAAGATTTGATTTTTTGTATGTTTGCTTGTAACGAATAAACTCAAAAACTACAGGACTGATTTTAAAAATTCTTTCACCAGTATTATGCTTTATTATCACATGAGTAACATGGGTTATAATTTATAAAGATATCACGCGGGCGTAGCCGCAGGCGGAAGCTGGGATTAAATAGTTATAAAAATAAGAAGTAATGAATAAAATAAATAATAGTAAAAAATATATAAAATTTATAAAACATTGCCTATGTTGAGGTAGCCTTGACTGCAGGGGAGCTCCCATTCGAAACCCAGGGGTAATTGGACAACCGGGTGAATTTTGTCATGTGGATTACAAAATTAAAAAAGAGTAAAAATAAAAAATAAAAAAAGTCAAGAAAAAATATTGTCTATGGTTCTCTTCAGTATGTTGTCTATTAGAAATAATCAAATAAAACGTGTCACAAAAAATGGAAAACTATAGTACGCTTTAGTTGATCTTGTCTCATCATCAAATTTTTTATTGTTTATATTAACTGTCATTTATTATTTTAGCTATAGTTACTTTTTTATGGAGTTTTATGAGAGCTCAACTTCAATGCGTTCAGTATCCGTTCCCAAGGAATGCCTTAAAAACTTGGTTTAAAGTTAGGGTACTGAAAACTCTATTATGTGACTGTTCTTAAATTACCCTAGACTGATAATATTTTGTTTGTCCTAATTGTGTTAATATTAGTGTTTAGGTCAGTTTCCTCTGAAGTCTTTTTCAAAATAATATTTGTTCAGATGTATAAATTTTCTTTTCCAGTAATTTAACCTACTTATAGTCATTAATACATTATTATCTTGGAAGACACCAAGCAATTACCTACCGAAGGACAATTATTCTTCATCATGAAGACAAATCAATAGTTACATTATAATGGCTTAATGAGTCATTTGACGGAGAAACGCTAATTCGATAAAACTAGAATATCCTATTAATTAGGTCCGCTTTGTGTGCTATAAAGTGTGTCGCATGATAACATGACCCCACTGACGCCCGCTAGGCCAAATGCGAGTGAATTCGGCGCGCTGAGTTTTCGGTACAAACCAAGTTATCGACGACTTCTGCTAACGTAGCAGACAAATGCCGCATAAACCATTGCAGCGTTGCTATAGAGATACAACTCTACCATTTCTTTCAGGCCCGTTGGGGCTTGAAGAGTCAATTTCCCATGTGACATGTTCTGTTGCGGTTACGTCTTTTTACCCTCAAACTCGAGGGGCGGTGGAGTGCTGTATACGCGGGGGGGGCCTCCTGGGCGCGCATACGTATACAGTATAGAACACAATGCGGCATCGCTCTGCGTCGACGTGGTCTGCGCGCCAGCGTACTAACCGCCGCGACTGTCATAAATATACTTAAAATGCCAGCCGTTACTGGCATAACACTACCGGCCGAAGCACGAGAAGCCGTGTCGTCCCCAGGTAAGTCCGCTGCGCGCTCACACTTCAACTTTACTTTTTATCGGCGATTTTTAATTTTGGCGTACTTTTTTTTGCTTGCGAAATTTCAGTTACTAACCTACGTGTTATCGGGCTCTTATCAAACGCCGCGTGTAAACCCGCGTTTTTTAATTTCCTTATTTTTACTGAACACGGCTGTTTTATTAATTACATCGTATGATTTGGATGACTCAAGATTAGTCAAGATTTGGGGTGTTATCGTTTCATATTGAGTGCGGGCATTTGATACGTGACAAGTTTATAATAAACTACGTTCTCTTTATAACCTTCTGTTTACTATCATGTTACGAGTAGTGGCCGCGCGGCGGAGTACTAAGTGGAACGTTTCGGCGCTGGATCATGTCGCGGCGTCATGTGTGTGCGGCTCTATTCCACTGTGCTCTTATCAGTGTGTTCCGCGTATCGTTACACCGTTATCATTGGCGGCTCGTGGTGGCGTGTTCAAGGCATTTTCAGTACCTACTTTGTCGCCTATCTAATATTTAGTTAACACGATTTAGGTATTAATACTGTGCCCAACAAACGTATGCGACGTATGAACTCACATGATCTACCACGACTTGAACGCGACGGTAAAATCAAATTATCCCTACAAAACAAAAACAACAAAAGAAAATTGAATACCGAATGATAATGGTAGAGATCTAGAGTGCGGTATGTATTGTTTGATAATAACATGGATGGAATGCGTTCTTGTATGAATCTCATTGGTTCTCAATTGTAAATAATACCCAATGTTGGTTCAACAAAGTTTTTGAATACAAATTGATATTCGTTTGTCTATTTGTGTGCTGATTGCATTTAAGTTGTTTGCAGATAGACACAAAATTGGAACTTAAAGTCTTTTATCTGAAATAAGTAGTAAATATCTCGAAAACTATTTTTTCATTGTCTCATTGCAAGGCAAAAGGGCTCCTGTTAAACAAAGAACATACGAACATAGATTGCGAATTCTAAATTTAAAAATTATATTATGACGAAATGATAGATGTGATAGATCATTTGTTTTTTTTTATTGACTTATTCTAAACACTATTTACCTAAATATGGTCTGGTCAGTAAAATATAGGCAACCTGACAAGGAATTACCATCACATATGTAGGAAAATTCTTTAATATTTAACAAAGAATGTAATTGATTTAACTACCTATTGAACGTCGCACAATATAGTTTAAAGTATTGTAGCTGTTACCTATCACTTTTGTGGATTGTACGCTTAGATAAATTAATTGTTAAAAGCAGCCGTTTTGCAATGTCAATTTGACGTGTTATTGTGTATCCACTCTTGTCAATTTGTTGTGTTATAACCATGTCATAAAAGTGTCAAAGAATGACAATTGTGATTTTAATGGATAATTTAAGTTGGTTGTCATAAATTTCTTTGATTTTACTTGAAGCTGTTTAATGTTGTTGTTAATATAGCATCTCTATATTTTCTTTTGCGATTGTTTAATTTAAGTCAACTTGTATTGTTTAGGAAAACAATTGAGTGAACTTATATTTTCAATGCTTGAATATTTTATGAAATCAAAAACTTTGTTGCAGTTTCACCAAAATCAAGCACACAAGCTATTTTAATTCAATTCATGATGAAATTTAGGCTATTTATTTATTGATATTGCTAATCAGAAAATTTGTTTCCCAAATTAAAATATTTATTCAATATCAAAGAATTAAAATTAGTCAGAGAACATTCAAGTATTTATTTAGTAGGTAGGTATGTATTTTCTTTCAAGTTTCTTTTAAATCCATATTTTCGTATGAAACAATCTTGGCATACAAAGTGGGAATCTTAATTACTCTTTTAAATGCAAAATTTGATGTATAAAATATTGAAATATATATAGGTATGTCTCGTAAATATCTATATACGTTTATCGGACTGTAGGTATAATCAATTATTGAATTAGGTAGGTATATATAATATATATATTTAAGAGAGAAGAGAACATAAAAATGTTAGAGTTAAGGTTAGAAAAGGGAGTTTAGAGCGTCATTCAGAAATTGTTCAGTTCTTACTTTTCTCCTTATTTTGTGGATAGGAAATATAAACGATAGTACCTAGTTATTTTTAAGAGTAATATAGGGATTTTATGTAAGAGGGAGAGATATAATTTTGAGGATTTTACAACTGCTTATTCTTAAAAAAATCTTTGAAAATATTTATTAATAAATATAAAGGTACCTACATGTAGGCTGTAGTTATAAGCTTACATCCTGATAAACTTCCGGTTTAATTTAGGTAATTATTGCATAATTAGGTGCTTATTGTTGCTAAACACAATTAACACACTTTAAACCAAGTTTAGGAAATATATTATGAAATAGAACAATTTGATAGAAAAATATTATGTGATTCTGTTGGTCGACGCTCATCTTGGACAATCTCTGCGTCCTAAGTAAATTTAGAGTCATAATATAGATCTGAATCTGAAAGTAATTATTAGGTATTAACGCTTACATCAAAGAATGTGTCGTTATTGTCTTGAAGGCTCCGATGGCTCAGGGGATCATAGAATGGGGAGCCGCGGCGGTCCGCTATGTTAATATATCTTCAAACTTCTGCAGAAATTAGTTACTTTATTGCTTCACGAAGGAACAGAACAGTGTCCGATTCTAACAATTTTTGAAGGTCTTCACCAATTCCTGCACAAACTTGAGCAGAATCGGGGTTTCGAAGCACGCAGATGCGCCCTTGTACGTGACCTAGGGACAGAGTGAACACAAAATGGAGTCCGTGATGTTCAAATAAGAACGTTGTTGCGACGCATATGATATTACACGATATTCCGGTCAAATCTAAACAATGATTGAAAACAAAACGAAAACCGTACACCCGTATTAGAATTCTCAATTACTATCGCTGCGTTACCAATTAACATACATTTTGGCGTTTTAGAGAACGGACGAAAGTACCGTGGACAGGTCGATTTCGGAAACTGAACTTACCAGCGTTGAAGAGCTCCCCCTACCACTGCGCGCGTCTCTCAGGACACGCCTCGCTCGTAAGGCGACGTAACTTCTCGCGGATCTTAAAGTTTTGGACGCCTCGCCTCGTCACGCCAGCTATGAGTTGCGTTAGCAGCTGCGCAGTTACCGTGCCCTAGTTATTTCGGGTGCCGTCCTAGATACAACGAGGCCGAAATGCTGTTTTAATCAACAGCAGCGACTTTTATTCGGAGAGGCCGCGTTGGGCTGCCCGAACTCGTAGAGACTGACTTGGATCGTTAAATCTGCGTCATTTTCACGCGCAGCTTTTTTGTCATGCGCACTACTGCTTTGAACCGACCAATCATTCCACCTGACAATTATTTTATACTTCCAAATTGGCGAAACTTTTTCATTCATTAGAAATAAGCATATAAGTGTTCAAAATACTTAAAGGGTCATCGCTAGTTCTAACGAATATGTATTTGAAAACCCAAAACTAGTTCCTATTAGAAAAAATATGTGGCGTTCGTTAGAAGGAGGAGCATATGCCACGCCCTTTGTCAGTCCTTTGTCATGTTAGATAATGTTAAATCTTTTTTTTTTTTTTGTCGCCTAATATCTTCCCTAATATCGTTACAACTAAGTACAAAATCGTTCATAGGGCAATAATGATAATAATTTATGAAAAATTTGGAAATGTTGACGATAAATTTTCAGAAAAAAAACTAAGAAATTTCATCGTTTTTTGTTAATGTGTTTTGAACGGTTACAAGTTTGATAACGAAAATCATTAGGGCTTATCCGAAGGATGAAAAAAACTAATAGGAGAAGATTTAGATTAATTCATTACGAACGAACGAAGTAAACGATTTTATGTTGAACATTTTGACAATGCGACATATCGAGAGTAGAGCACTCATACGCTGAAGTGTTGTGAGTGGTTGTGAGGCGAGCAATAGGAAATAAATAAAAGTTATGTTAACATAGTCGTAGTATAAAAAAATGACAGGAGTAGGTGCGAGGGGTAGTATACGAGTCAGTACAGTTGGTGGCTGTGCATGGCTCGGGCTCTCGCCGTACCCAAGAAGAAGGGGAGGCGAGATGCCATTTAGTCCAAGTAAGCCAAGGCCGGTCTGGTGGGGATAACGTACACGTGTGACCTACATAGAAGCCGAGGGGCTACGAAAACGCACGACGGAGCACGCCGAGTGCGCGCCCCGTCGGCCGTCAGTCGTCACCAAGTACCAAGCCAACTGATCGATATCCAACTGGTACTAGCATTATCTCGACCACCTATTTGCTCTAAGCAGTTCTAACATGATCGCGATTTTCTGAATATGACCGAACTGACGCCATTAAATTACGGATATCATTCCAGATCATGCAGCGTACCTATGAGTTTTCTTTGTTACTACACGTGAAATAGAGCACGTGTGTATACTACGGTCACTGACCTCGTAATTTATTTGCATAAAATCCGCCGTATTCGCTACTCCCACGGCCGAAGATCAGCAATCTTCCACTTTATCACTACTTATTGAATACGTCACAAGGTGTTTTCACCGAAAGACTTAGTTCTCCGCAGCGCAGTACCTAAGAGGACAGTGAGTCGATAAAGTGTGTACCTAAGTGTAAGTGCGCGCCCCCCTGTAGCAGGTATGAGGTAGTTGCTCGAAGCTGATCAAAGGTGGCGCCCGGTACGGCGACGGCAGAACGGAGTGCATCGATCGCGATTACATCACCACTTGCGTCCTTTCTCTGCGCGCGCAGCACGCCCCGTGGCCCCCTCCCCGGGCCCCCCGCCGCGTCCCTCTCACAGCAAACGCCATGGCTCGCCACTACGTGCCGCCATTCGCACTTTGGTCGTCGTCCGCTTCGGTCGTGCTCTCGGAACTCTAGTAACCCTAGTGCAAGTTTAACTTTAGTTGAACATTTTCAAAGTTAGTATTTTTGCGTGCGATGTGAGGCGGGTTAAAGTTAACTGGAAATAGGGACTAGTAGTGATCATAAATCAACTTAAAAGTGAACAAAAATAACTTTACTTTGGATTTAAAAATTTGTGAGATGTTCGCGACCTACTTTTACAACTTCCGTATAGGTAGTTGAGTTTCCACTTCGCGTTTTTTTTTATCATTCGCTCAAAAAGTTTTAACATTAGCAAATTCGGTTCGCGTTCGGTTGTGCGCTGTTACAGAACAATTAGTAATATTTTTCCTTTTGCTTTGTCATGTGACTCGCGTTTCGCTGTAGCAGTTGGCGCACGTGTCGCGTTTACGTTTAATATTTTAATTACAGTTGGAGCTGAACATTGCTGAACTATGAAGACTAGAAAGAAGAAAATTAAAATGTCAGTCGTGTCGGGGGGAGGAATCGACTCGACTTTAATATATACTAGTCAGTCTTTTTCTCTCTCCTATATGGTTGGCATGTAACCGTCGTTGACATCCACATGCTGTGCCGCAGTCGTCCGCTCATCAACTCCCAGCATGGCTAAGTCCGCAGTGACGTCAGAGATTACGCAAGCTGTTATTTGATTCGGCTGCGAAATCACTGAATTTTCTGCTTGAGACAAGGCCGTTTTTAGGATTTTCACCGTGTTGCCGTGGACTTATATATTTTTTTGTATCTGTACTTATAATTATTACTGGGTCACTATTTCTGTGTGATGTCTTTCGCTTTAAATATCTGTGTCGTAACGGTTGGGTTTGAGTCATCGCACTGAATGACGAAATGGAAATAATCGTCGGCGCGGCACGCTTGTGGCGGGAATTGGGCAATCTGCGAGCGAACGGATGTCTTGCCCGCCGCACCGCGCACCGCCGCCTCCCCCGCTGCCTAAATTTTAAACTTGGTCGAAGAACGCGAATTCAACGGACAGACTACGATTTCAAGCCTGTTCAATTTTCTTTTTTGTTCCAGCCAACATCATTGTGACGTCACGCGGTGGCCTCTATTTGTATAACGTGCACGCTAATTGCGATTGATGTTTAGCATAATGTGTTACTGCGCCTACTATGTACTATGCAATGCGATTTAATAATAAAACTGTTTTTATTGGACACCTCCTTGTTTGTACTGTAACTTATTTTTTATTTTTCATTTTTTTACTAGTTTTTTAAACCCCTAATACACTAAACATGGTTAAAGTTGTATTGGCAACAGAGTTACTCTAAAATACAGAACACAAAGTCACACTAAACACTTTCAAACTTTGTGGGTGGAACCCGGCCCGCCCTCAGCGGAATGGCCCAATAGCAAGCCACATCCTTGTCCTTGATAACCTTCGAGACTTCCGTGAAACCTCACGCCGACACTTAGAAAAAATACAATGGCTTAGCGAATGAATAGTTTCATAAATAATTCTTCTATTATCGCTAGAGAACAATACACTATTTACAATGGAAATATCAAAATAATAATTACTGATAAATGCTCTAAGCGAATTGAATTTGCCATTGGTTTCAAAGCTGTAAAGAATTTTATAGAAGCAAGCAAAATGTTTTCCTTATATAAAACAACTCTAGGCGGACTAAACCAAAACACAAAGAAAAAAGAGTTTAGTAATAATGAAATAGATCTTAATAAAGTAGGAAATTAGTTTATCACAGCTTATAAATTAAAATTATTCATTTAACAGTTGCTTTAAAAACTGTCGGTAACTTTAGATAAAAATAAATCGATCATTGAACCAAGGCACCACGTTCAGTGATAGGTAACTGATAACGGTAAAGCCGTTTTTTTATATCTGGTTTTAATAATGTTAATAAACCATTTATTTAAAATAAATTTAAATAACTACTGATAGAAGACGGATAGTATACCTACATATATTAGAAGGTACCTAAACGCTCTTATTATATTGCAAAGAATTAGAAAAACAGTAAAAATATTTTTTATGTGGCAATAATAGTATTAATAATACCCTGATAATAAAGTCAGGTAAATTCATTGCTAAGAAAACTACAACTACTTAATTTGACCGTATATTCAAATCACAACTGTCATTCTTTGATATTATGTATTTGTTCGAAATGGCTACAATACAGCAAATTGACGTAGGGTGTCAATTTGTTCAAGAATTAATTTCCTCGACTTTATTAGGAACCATATTGATGTATAGAATCCATATAGTTCTAAATTAAAAATGGTTAGACATCGGAAGGAAAGACACCAAATTGATAGGTTATGTAATTTGGTAATTTTCCTACAATTTATTAAATATATCTAATAATTGATAACTGTTGAACTATATGCAGACACATAAAGAAGAAGATATAAACTACGGACCGAATCGGTCCAAACTTCAAAATAAATATAAAGACATCGGCATAATAAAAAGCAGTGGTTCAAGTAAAAGAGCAATAAACAACAAAATTAAAACTTTTTCGAAGAAATTAGAAACTTCATGGACAGATGGTCATCAGGGAAATAAAAATCATTCACAGATTTTTTCAATAATATGAATGCAATGAATAATCACAGAAGTAGAGAACACCAAAAAAGACACATCAAAGAAAACAGAAAAAAAAATATAGAAATGTTTGGCTTCAGGTAGTTGTTTAAAATAATGAGACATATTATGAAATCAATTAGCTTCCTAACACCCACCTAGACAAAGGAATCAGAAGACTCACGGTAAGTACCTAGGTTTCGGTATCTCGAAAATTAAAATGGATAAATTTTTCAAGCAATGTATTATAATAACTTGGGTACTTTTGTTTTCATAATAATACGAATAATTTTTAATGCTGTTGTAAACAGTGTTAACTTAAATATTTGAAAGCTGCACTACAGAACTACAAGATTGTTTTGTTTCTTTTTCAGGTTTTTCTACTGTTCTTGGATTTTACTGTGCCCTAACCAATAATTATGATGTGCCTTTCTATTGGTGGGATCCAGGTGAAGTGAAGTGAAATTGATCTTTTAATTTTAGTGCGATCTCTCCCAAACTACATAATTTTTAGATGAACTCATTAAACAAATGCAGTATAGTGTTTGTGAAAAAAAAAATGAAAATTCGTAGACGGGAAAAGGAACTAGCGTAGTAAAGCGAAGTCTTAAAAGTGAAGTTTTATGAAATATCAGCCCAAAATAAAATAACCGATTTCGTTTCCCACATCAGTCACGTCTGTTAAAATAACAATTAATACATTATAGTGAAATAAGTGAAATGTTCAGTTCTCGATATTTTTACCCGACTATGGCAAAGCCAAAGGAAAGTTATGATTTTAATAAACGAAAAATGTGGTGTTTAAATTCAGTGATTTTTACGTAGGGAATGAATTATAATGAAATGCACCGATCCCAGCGTGTTTTAACCAGACTCGATAATTCGAATGAAACCCAAGATTTGCACTAGCCTTATGTTTCATGGGACTACAGAGGCCGTTGCATATCAGGGTGTAGACCGGGTGGCGCGGTAATGGTAGGGAAGACGTGCCCTTAGGATATGGAAGGATTTGCGAGCCTTACCGGATATGCATCCTTGAGTAGGCAATGGACTAGTGGAAAGATGGGTGATATTTATATATGAATGCCAATCTTTTAACGACGTCGCCGCCAGATTGGTTCATGTCCAGTTTCACCGGTGCATCTTTTGGCGGGGTTAAGTGCTTTCTCGACCCTTTGTCTGGCTACTATCCGTTTCAGTTTTCTTGTAAATCTCACTAGCAGCCTTTTTAATCTTATATCGGTTTTCAGCCGTTTTCAACTTCACAAATATTTAAATACTAGCTTTTGCCAGCGGCTTTGCCCGCGTGCATATCGGAAATCATCCCGCGCGAATGGACCACCGGAATAAAAAGTATTCTATATCCTCCAGGTCCAGGATCCAGGTCTGTAGCAGAAAAAAAAGTTAAAAGTTAGATGAGTTGGTAACGCAAAGATTGTTGCAGTGTAGTTAAAATATTACAATATTACAAATTAAAATGCATATTCCAGTTTTAGAAACATTTACCAGCGGTGAATTATGGAATGTAATTAAACTGTGCTGCTGTGTCGTAGATTTTTCCCTATTTTCTTTCTAATATTTTGACGTTTTCAAACTGAAGACAAAAAACGTTCACTTCCAAGTCGCAATCTGTCAAACTTGTCAAAAATTTTGGTAAATTGATTGTATTTTTGACAGATTGCGAATGAGATAAGAATGCGAACGTTCTTAAAAATTACAAGAATCGCCCCTCAGGCCAATTGATAGGAAATGAAGCTCTCGAGTTTGACTTGTGCTAAAACAAAAGCTGGTCGTAATCATTAGGTAACTCTAGTTTTTGTTTATAGGAGGTACCGCATTTAGATCGTGACAAACAGCACCCCCAATTGCGCAACAACCTTTCTTACACAATCGTCGTCCAAAAATTTATCTGATCGACAACTTATATAACGCAATGAATGTTCTCGAATGATAGAACAAATGTCAAACTTTGGCAAAGACAAATATTTTATAAAAGCTGCTGAAACTTACGTCAAAGGGTTGCTGACGGTGCCAAAATACATGAATGTTCTAGAACATAACCTTCACAAAGATTCGGATTCCCAGGCATAACACATACAATTTATCATACTGGTTCAAAAACTAACCTCGGTCATTACGCCGCCGGGGCGCCGCTGTGCCAAGACTTTGTAGGCATATAACATGTTAGCTGAAACAACGAATTTAGACATCTGAGAATCTCTGTCGAAATAATATAAGATTTTTTTAATGATTTATTTTAATTTAATGCCCAATGAACTTACCCCTTTATTAAAAAAAAATAATCTTTTAATAAAGGTACTTATACATAACATAGATACTATTTTAGTATTAGATTGTATATTATATTTAATATTTGTCAACACACGTTGTATGTTAACACAATAAACAATAAATTTCAACTTCAAAAAATATTGTCATTTCACTTAAGTATCTCTGTCATTTATTCTTTTCTTTTATGTCCTTTTTTAAATTTTATCTGAATCGTTTCAATCTCCTCTTGAACATTTTAAATATTATTCATGTTATAACTTTGTTCACTTGTTAACTTTATTGCAGGCTGAGATCTCCTATAGATGAAGAAGTACGTACACCTACCTAATAACTGATGTTGCCCTTTATTTATGTGTCATGTATTGTGTATCTATATATCTTTTGTTGGAGATCCTAAATAAATAAATAAACAAAGGAAACCGGTACCCTAATTGCGTAACTTATTTTCGTAAATAATTTTGCCAAATTTGTTTCATTTTGACAGTTCAACAACATTCATTTCGTCATTTACGTTGTTGAGCAGATTTTTTTTCCAACTTATGAAGCAATGGATTAGCAATCTGTTTCAAATCGAAACACATTGTGATTGTGCAGGTCTTGTATGAATGATTGGATGAAATATAAACTATCTCTTATTTAAATATATAATTTAATTTTAAATTGAAAGCTTCAAATAAATTAAAAAGACTAGAAAAGAGTTTTATAATTTATTTAATTAAGATTATTTTAATGAAAATAAATAAAAAATATTTTGTCCAAGGTTCAATGAAGATCCTTACGAATGATTACAATGAGGACGAATCAACGACGCTACGTGATTGTCACTATTGTCAGTGTAAACAGGATGGAGCTTCATATACATACTCTTGGTAGTCTACTGTTCAGATTATAATCTGACCTGCCGATCTATTCTGTAAAAAATCTTGCTCACAAGCTTGAAGTGAGCTGTCATTGTACGTGATGCGATTGACACCACTGACATCTCACTTCAACTAAGTTTTCAGGTGAGATTTTTACAGAATACACCGGCTGTTACACCACATTAGGAAATCTTCAGGTTAACTCATACAGCTGATCATACAAACTCTGTGTCACTTCTTAATTTATCTGGTAAGCATTTTGTGTCGCTCCAGAAACAGAAACAAGTCGTCTAAATAAAAGATTTAATAAAATACCTTGGTAGGTACATTTCTATTGTTGTTTACACTTAAGGCTCCTGCAGACTGGCGCGACGCGACAATTCGTATGAAAACTTCATGGAAGTTGTTCTACTAGATTTGCGTTGCGCTGTCTTTAAATGATTGATACACAATGAGCGCACTTAAGGCCAGTGCATATCAAAACGTGGTCATACTATGGAATTGAGCGTCAGTGATATCTGCAAAGTTATAAATCCCAATTGCTTCCAGCCTCTCGCACAATTTTATCTCGAAATTGCATTTGATTCTCGAGTGGCTAGCGCACTCAGAACTCATACAGTTTTGCGACTGTCAGAAAAGAAGGGGTAAGTAAAGGATTTCTTTTACATAGGTACTTACTAACTTTTAACTTAAAAATGTTGGTATGTACACACGGCTACACATCAAGCTTTACATTTCCAGTATAAGCTGACCTCGCATTGTACGGAAATCCTAGACAATGCGAGATCAACATAAACTGCAAATGTATAGCTTGATGTGTTGCCGTGTGTACCTACAATTTTTTTTGTCGACTTCAAAAAAAGGATGAGGTTTTCAGTTCGTCGGAATGTATATTTTTTAAATGTATTTTCCCCGGTTACTCGAACACGGCTGGACCGATTTGAAAAATTATTTTTTGTTTGAAAGGATATATTTTCTAATTGGTCCCATTGTCATTTGGTCACGATCTGATGATGTGATCTTGGAGAAATCGAGGGAACTCTTCAAATATTATAGGTACACCTATAGCGATTTGGGTATTTTTTATAGTAACTCGTGCATTTGCTCTTGGAAAGCACCATTTGGTAAAGTGGAACTGATGATGAAGAACACAGATGGCCACCGGAATTACTCAATAATATGTATTTCACGGGGTGCGACTCGATTATTTTAATATGGTTGGTAAGCAATTGATGCTCGTCACAATTTATATGGTGCAGTGGAGCTGATGGTGAAGTACCTAGAGAACTCCTCAACTATTAAAGTTCCTGCATCGGGAAAAGCAATATTTTGCAAAAGGTGATGAGCAATTGACATTAGGCTATTGTAACTTAGATAAATAAAACCAACCCACTAAAAAGAAAAAAAAAACTTTTTTACAAAAATACAACCGACTTCCAAACTTCAAAGTGAAAAATAACTTTAATTTCAGAAGTCGGTGTCTTTGGATCAGTATGTTAGTTTTTGTCTTTGTAGTTTGGAAGTCGGTTGTATTTTTTGTAAAAAGGTTTACATTTTATTATCATTAGTAACTATTAGTGTTTGTCATGAAATTTTCATTTGATTATCTATTTACCTAAACAATTTTGTATGCCTTCTGGCGGGACGTAGTATGGACCGATATTTATTTGTAACATATGTATAATTTTTTTTACCCTATGTTCACAAAATTAATAAATGAATTTGAATTTAAAAAGGTTTTTTAAAGAAAACACATTATAATTGGTCTGTAATAATTAGACGTTGAAAACATAGATAGTGACTTAAAATAATACCTACTACACTCATCAATTAACATAATGATATTAATGATAGAAAACAAACCAATAAACACACTAATTGAATCGCGCACGTATCTGTATTACGAAAATAAACTCATGCATTACTGGTGCAGAGGTTATGTAATCAAAGAATAATATTAATAACTATAGTGTTAAATCAGTTACAGGTTACAGCCAACATTTTGGAAATGGAAACTTATGATTTTTTGGAACGAAGTTCTATATCGCGGCTTGGATGTGGTAGAAATCGTCACATAACGAAAAAGCGTTATGCGACTTTCTTTCTGTGAGGAGTGGGCCATAATCGACCACACGCACCCAAGTACACGCTCTGAGCCTGCATGTCACAATAATATTTATTCGATTTTTTGGTTCTAAGACATACCGGTTTCCTCACGATGTTTTCCTTCAACGTTTTGAGAGCAGTGTAGTCAGACATGAAAAAAATATATTAATAATTTCCCCATTGTTGTTAATTTTGGATACAATTTGTTATTCTATGGAAGTCATTAGTTAGTGATTAATTAACTGATGAACACGTTGAGTGCGATGGTAAGTACTTAGGTATGCCTACAAAGAGCCAGAATTAAGGTTTTCACGTACTTTAGTGGGGATTTTACCTATTTGGCACTTGTATGGTAGCTATTATTCAAGGCTTATGTGGTCTTACGATGTATATTTTAGTTAAGCCAGTTACAAGAAAAAGAAATAAGAACATGGTAACAAACTTTAACAAGTAGAGTCACTTTTGAGGCTAAAACCTATAAATACACACTATAGATTAACTGTTTATGTGTTTTGGAAAACATATGTACCTACTTATATTTTTTTAATTCGCTCATTTAGAAATCGAATATATTTATATATTTTTCCGAAGCAATAAACTCAAAACTCAAACTCAAAGCATTTATTTCAAATAAACCAATTACAGGTACTTTTGAATTGTCAAGGGGTCGGTCAGTCAGAAAGATGAAGCTAGTTGCCCATTCCAAAGCGTAGTAGGTACCTATGGAGAAGAACGGGCAAGAAACTCCACGGACACTCTTTTAAACCTAAATATTGTTACAAAATATTGGTTACATCATTCATGTTGAAATTATACATTTGAGAACAATGTAGAAAGACGTACACGTTAAAAGCGTCCGTAATAAAAATACAAAAACAAAAACAATTCAAAAATAAAAATAAATTACAATAAACCGTGGCAGCTAAGAGATGAACAGTTCCTACTGACGGCGCCCGTTCTCGAATATGACGCATGGCTCATAATAAATAATCAATAATTACAAGAAAGTCATAACGCTAATACGCTAGCGTTTCCTAGCCCAGTCTTAAGACAGGTTGGTTAGAAAAGGTAAAAAGAGAGCAAGAAGGAATATATGGGACATTGCGAGCGCTAACTATCTAGTTAGCGCTCGCAATGTGTGTGTAGCGCCACAAAGATTTGAATGGACCTATCTAGGTCCATTCAAATCTTTGTGGTTGTTTCCTTAAAAGACCATCTCTAACACTGATCTGCATGGTCCTCACATTATTTAACCAAGATAATGGTGCCGATTCCCTTGTTCACAAACTAAACTAAATTTAAGTTCAGTGCATCTTTTTCTTTCTATTTCATTAAGAAAAGGACAGAAGATAAATTTTAGTTTAGTCCTGCCTGTAATAATTAGTCGACGACGGACTTGAAGATTAATTTCGTTAAGCCGTTGGTCCCGGCAGTATTCCTAAATCTCTGACTGTCATTATGGATAGTCAGAAGCCCAAAAGTCCGACAGTCAGTGTAACTCAAATTCAAAGCATTTATGTCAATTAAACCATTTAGAGACACTTTTGTACTGTCAAGGAGTCGGTCAGTCAGAAAGATGAAGCTAGTTGCCCAGCCCAGCTTAGTAGGTTCCCATAAACAAGAACGGGTAAGAACCTCCATAGACACTCTTTCAATTTAAAATATACCTAGTTATGTACAAAATATTGGTTACATCATTTATGTTGAAATTATACATATAATTATGTGAGAACGATATCGAAAGACGTGTACGTTTAAAAGTCTTACCAAGGGATATTGTGATAACTACTCGTAGTTTCTTGGTTGTGGAAGTCAGCTAGGTAGACGTTCCATGTATTCAGCTGCATTTGGTTTGATTGAAAGCCAACCCCATTATAGTTGGTAATAGGCTAGGCAAATGAATAAACGCGAGTGTGGATAGAGATTATACGAGTACATATGCTATTAAAATTGACTTTTTGCTTATTGGTTAGAAGATAGTTTTAATTTTTGTAGGCAATTTTGTCTGGAGTAGGTACTGTGAAATGAGCGTTTGACTGTAAAACTAAAATAAGGTATATTTACCAAACCCTGTGTGACACTGGCACAGCATCATAGAAATACTATGTAACTGGCACAAGTAGACAGTAAGTAATTATCATGTGAATGGATGATGAACCTAATTACCATTTTAATTGAATGGTTTATCCATTTGTTTAACAATATGACAATTGTTGAACCAATCTCCTTCGCCTTCTAATTTATCAGACAGCTGTGCTGCTGCCAGGAGTTTTGGCTTACTGTCTTATGTATTTTGACGTTGAAAAAAAGCTGATTTTCAGCCTAGTTTGATAAAAAGACGTTTGATTTTGACCGTTCGTCTTTGAACGTTCTTTTTTTTTGTTTCTTCGTTCATCATATGCCCAATGATGCTTCGTTCTCCAAATTTATTTGGGGTTGGTGCAACATGATTCCTTCTTTCTATCTATTCTTCTTTCTTTCTTATTCTTTCTTATTTTCTTCGTCAAGTCTCAGTAGTCATCCCCTTTCTAGCCATGTTGGCTTATTGGTGATTCCACATCATCTATCACACAGTCCATTCCATCGTTTCTTTACTTTTAGTCATTCAAATTCACAGTCAAAACGTTCCTCACGACATTTTTCTCATTTATTTATTTAAGACTTCAAGCACAGAAATGTAATCACATGCACAAATCATATTTCCACACCGTTTTTCAGTCACCCGTGCCACTTTCAGACTTCCTCTTATTCTATCCATTCGCGTTTTTAATGGAAATATTTGTTACAAAAGTTAATAAAATTAAAGTATGATTGACAGTAATAAAAGGGTTTTTCGATAAAATCTCTAATAACTAAGTATTTGTTAAAAGCTTTTAGTAGTTTTGTATTTTGAAGTAAGAAACGACATTTATTGATAAGATTATCGTCACAACAAACTGACCAAGTTCGTGTCATGCACGTTATTTATGTTTTCGGCAGTAAAAATAAGTTTGTACGTTAGTATTTTAAAAAAAATTGTGTAAAACAAAGTTTTTACGCTGGTTGCTAAACTCAAAACCTGTAACCGAAAATATCCCATAACTATCTCAAAAACTGCACGACATACCGTATTCAAACCAATTTTAGGCGTGTTTTAAGTTATACGACCTTAATTTTTTCTTACCACCGGAGGTACACTTTTATTGAGTTTAAAAGTAAGTGCAGCACACATTTTTTAAGTCTTTCTAAGCGCATATCTCATTCACAAACAAAAAAGAAATGTTGAAACCTATTTTCAATACTTATCTAACCAACGGTACCCACACGCTTATGTGCACTGTATTTATGGTTCCGTACCTCAAAAGGATAAAACGGAACCCTTATAGGATCACTCGTGTGTCTGTCTGTCCGTCTGTCACAGCGTTAGCAGCATCTTAAGCATTTGCGTGTCCAGAAAAGTAAGTACCATAATTATTACTTACTCCAGTCCTGAATAAAACGAGTTTCGGTAAGTATATGCTCTTATTTTCTTAATATTTTTGCTTTGTTTACTTATTGGATGTGAGACACCAAAACTTTGTTTTTGGAAAAACTTATGAATGAAGGCCAGAGGGCCTGGATAAAGTGATATTCTATCAGCGATAACGATAATGATGAAGTCAGAAATGTATTGGTCCATCTAATACATTTCTGACTTCACCATTATCGTGTCCATCCAATACATTGCTACTGAAAAACGTCAATCCTGTTGAAAGTCACTATAACTTGTCCCTTGCCGTCATGTTGGCACCATTGCTTGTCAAACTTAGTTTCCATACTAATAGATTTCAAAATGGCGACTGACAGAACAGTGCTACCAATCAACGCACTATAGAAAAACGCAACGTTTCGAACGCGATTGTAACTGGTCTGGCCCTCAGATGATTCTCTCTACCATATTCTTTAGAACATAGAAGAGTTAAATGCAATTTTGATTCTGAATGGGATGTTAGACGTTGTAGTACAGGTCATCTCATCTGTTTCTCGATGCTAGATGCTGCAGCCATTAAAGTACCTCGTTTTGAATTCTGCTGTCACTTTCTTTCTATTCTCACAAAGCGATCTATGAATATATAGGTATCTAACTGTTCTTTAAAATTATTAAATAAAAAAACTCTTAAAGAAACATTACTATGATAACTAAGTATGAATAACTGGGTACTTGAAATTCCTTTCAAAATATATCTAGATACTCGTTTAGAAAACAATCATATAAAGTAGGGAGATGCTAAGTATCTGCATAATCTATGAATATGATAACAAAGTACATTTTCAATCCAATAGCAGGTACCTATCGGTAGTTTGCAAGCACAAGTATCTAGGTAAATTGAATTCAAACATTTATACTTGATTCATAATGGAATTTCATAGTATTTAATTAAATCGTCGCTCTCGTTGCGGATGGGAGGGAAATGGATTTTGCAAAAGGAATTTTCTAGTAAGACCATGCTGGTGCTTTCCACCTAACGACACAAAGCGACACAGTGTCTGCCATCCCAAAGAAAATTGGTTATGTGCCTGGCATATGTGTTACAGTGTCGGAATCGAGTCGCGTGTGGAATGTTATGTAATCCTTATTGTGTCCACTGATGCGTTAATCTCAGGGGAAATAACCGTTTTTAAAGAACTATTACATTTAAGATTTAACTGCAGCATGCACTGTGGCCAGACATTACTGTATAATACAATACGTAAGATTGTTCTCTTAACAATAGTTGTATGATGAAATTGCTAACAGTAATCGTAAAAACTGATACCGTTTTACTTTCCTTATCACTGTTACTAACACTATACTTTATCTTGAAAGAATAACAGCGAGGTTATGATAAGTGCGTGCCTATTTGTGTTTGTATAGGCAACGTAGTTTTATGGAAATAAAATCGAATGCTGAAAATATAACAAACATATGCTTAATTATGACATGTAACTTAACCATTTGACATCTATTTGGAAATTGATTGTAAATGTTTCACCAATTTGTTATTTATATTTGTACGCCTCTGGGCAAAACATGGAGGATCTACCTTTTTATAACACCTCACACTATGTGTAACTTGACCTATGTTCACAAATAAAGCTTTCTGATTTCTGATTTCTGATAAAAAATTCGTATTTTTCAAAAGGAATATGAAAATGTGGCCATTTTTAAACCTCCTCTTTGATATAGCTTCTTCACTGTAAAAGAAAACTTTATGAGCATAATGTTGGTTTGCGGATTTGTCTGTACAAAACACGGTTAATCATTCTGAAACTTGCTCTTTTCAGGTTTCTTCGACAGAAGCGGGTAAGTATCCAAAACTACCACTACTATTGCGAACATATTTTCCTTTGTTTCGACATTAATTTCATTTATTTTTACATAAGTCAATAAGTATTATACCAACAAAAAGCTACAGATATTGTAATCAGCTTGACTCGATGTTCTAATTAAAGTACCTATTAGTTTTAGATTCTAGATGTTCTGGAGCAGTTACTAGATCTTTCATTTAACCTGTTCTTCTTGTATAATGGAACTGTTATGAGGATTGCTTCAAATTACTAATGTAAATTGTAAAGTGTTTGCTTCTTGAAGAATCGAATTAACATAGTTTTCTCCGTCGCTGTTACCCTTCTCTTAGACTTTTATCACTTACAGTACCTATAAGTGTGTCTACTATGAATGAAATATAAGAAGCCTTGCAAGCTTCATAAATTTTTCAGGACCTGTTGTTTTGTCCTGAATTTTCGTTGCCTGTCTGCTATTTTCAGCAGATTAACCAACCTACACCTAGGTAGGTCTTTGCACTTTCGTATTCTTGTGGCAGCGTCGAGTCGAAGAGGTCTTTGCTTTGCTTTCCGGTATTTCAGGAATCGAGACGTATCTTCATGGTTTATTTTCATTTTTATCGTATTTATGTTATTATTCAAGTTTACGTTAACGACTTCAATGGATCTTCAAATCATTTTCATCATAAATTACTTATGTTCTACCAGGTCGAAATTCGGTACGTATATGTTTATTTTCATTTTATTAACCGACTTCCAAAAAGGAGGAGGTTATATGTTCGACGCGTATGTTTGTTTTTTTTTTTTTTTTTTTTTTTTTTTTTTTATGTATGTCCATCGATTTCTCCGTCATTTGTGGACCGATTTTGAAAATTCTTTTTTTGTTTGAAAGGGTATGCTTCCAAATTGGTCCCATATAAATTTTATTAACTTTGCTTGGGTAGTTTTTGAGTTAGCTACAAAATACGTATTTTTTTACCCACTTAGTATGTAGATGATATGATAAGTTCCTGACACTGGTAGTAGGTAGTGGTATTCGAATGTGTGTGGGGTAGGTACCACAACTAAAAAGTGAAAAATAAAAACTTTTTACAAAAAAAAAACCACCGACTTCCAAAAAAAACACTACAAAGTGAAAAATAACTTTAATTTCGGAAGTCGGTGGCAAAAAACGAAAACACAAAACCCAAGACACCGACTTCCGAAATTAAAGTTATTTTTCACTTTGTAGTGTTTTTTTTGGAAGTCGGTGGTTTTTTTTTTGTAAAAAGTTTTTTTTATTAACAATTGTGTAACAAAGTAGGATGAAGCCAACATCAAATGAATTGCCGTGAGTTTTTGCGTCGGAACGGGGCGGGATCCGAAAACCTGCTTGCTCCCAAAAATTTTCAGAATTTAATCCACAGTTTCCTACTTTCAATTAAAATTTCGCCAACATTTTCTAGACTCCTACCCTTACCCGATAAGATCGGGGATCGGGTAGGAGTCCTTCGCTATCAAAATGCGTAACATTTCAGATAAGCGGCCGGAATGTGGCTGAGATGGCCTGCTAGTAGGTCACGCGGTATGCAGAACTTCGAGAATGCATGTTTGAACGCAGAGAAGTCTCAGGGTGGCTGAGCAGGCAGCCCGGGATGTGGCACAGATGCGATTAGAGACCTTCAGAGAACCGACACACGTGGTATTGAAATCAGATATTATTTCTCTTTTATAATGTCTCTTACTAGATGTGAGGCACAGGAAATTCGAAAACAAGTTTTTCTAAATCCTCTACTTTTATTTTCTGATAATCGTTGCAGGTTCCAAAAAAACTGAACCATTTCTATGAATATAGATTTTGGCAGTTATGGTAATCTCGTAATTAAAAACCATCATACACCGCTGACACTACATTGGACTTTTATCGGATTTGGTTATCTCGTACAAAGTGACTAGTCGTTTCTAATCTCCTATTATTTTGACATTTCTTTTGATCATTGACTCGCCATTATGAATTTATTATGCCTGGTTTATACGATGGCAGTCACTGTTTATACGACTTACCCAATGACTCGGAATTTCGGACACAGTTAGTGGGTTCATGTAGATAAGATCGGCAGTAAGTCAGACAGGGAAAGCTACTGGGCCCGAAAATAGACAGGTAGGTTAGTCAACTGGACTGACTTGAGGGCGCGAAGTCAGCACTGGACTATTTAAACTGGCGTCGACAAGACCCCAGTTGCAAGTCATGGCTGGACTGATTTACTGTACTGTCACATTACTGGGCTCGTATAAACATGCCTTTAAGTGATTACGAACTTTTAGCAAAACGTTGCCAGCGTTGCCTTGGTTTGGTTGTCAAATGACCAATAATTAAAGATAGCAGGTGAGAGTTTCAGGTAGCCTCTATGGACTCTAGCTAAAAGGGTTTGTAGTGGTTGGAAATAACAGGGTTTGAATATATTTACTTCCAAAATAATTAACAAAATTGCACTGCACACACAACACGAAAAATAAATTATAGGAAAACTATGAATCTGGCGGTAGACAAACAAGAAAACTGTTTGTAAACATTAATTAATTAGGTACTGCGAATATGCACCCCAGTCAGGACAAACAAAATATGGTTGTGGCTTAAAGCCACAACCATATTTGTCTGGGCAAAATGTGCCCAAATGAAATATTATAGGCACTTTCAAGCATTTTTGACATAAATGTTTGGTTACTGTAACCTGATGGATATGTATTGTCTATTGTTCTTTACATCATTGAAATTATTTTGCTAGTACTCAGTCAGCAAACCGTTCAAAATGTTCAGAAAATTGTTTTACACTGGTTTAATTAATTATCTAATTCCTGATAAGATACAAATGCTAGTTAAAAGATAGAGAGATTATAAATAATTACTTACTGATGTTTACAAATGCGTTATGTTCTTTCAATTTCTGCTGTTTTGTAGATAGGCAGTTAAATTTTTTGTTCTTAAGAATTGAAGACTTTTTCGGAAACTGCTTTTTTTTTAAAGAGTGAGTTTCACCAACTTACTATGCTATGGTAACTCGATAAAATAAATACCATTCAGGATCTAGAACCCCAGGATCAGAAAAACCAATCAAAACACAAATAGACAAATTTATTTCTCAATCTGCCTAGCTTTTTCCAAACTATGTTGTGGTCGGCTTCCAGTCGAACCGAATTCAGCTGAATACCAGTATTTTACATGTAGCAACTGCCTTTCTGACCTCTACAACCCAGTTACGACGTAATACGATACCTCTTGGTAAGAATAGTTGTCAGACTTGAGACTGACTACCCGTAACGCCTGTCAAAGATCTACGAATGACTTCATAAAACTCAGATTAGCTTAAGCGGAAATAAAAACTTCATCCGAAGGTATTTAGAGTTGATTTTTGAGACTCTATTTAAAAAACCGCTATGATTTATATACCAACACTCGAATGCCAAACAGTTTGTTATTAAATAGTACAACGGTTTGGCCAGCCTCAAACTACATCGACAAAATTAATTAATTGTCTACAATCTTCCATAATATTGTATCAAAGTGTATCCACAAAACATAGGGTACTCAATAGTTGGTAAACGTTGATACAGTATTATCGAACACAAATTGTAGATGGTTAAATGAATTCCCGTCTTCTTCGAATCTTTTTGAGGCTGACCTCATTTATAGGTCTCTTTAAATGCAGCTCAAAGTGAAGTCAAACAGTAGTAGGTACTAAGCAGCCAGCACTCGCCACTTGAGTTGGCCAGAAAAAGGGACATCGCATAAATCGAATAAGCTTCAGCCTCCACTACACTTTATCAGTTCACAGTAAGGGCTCACATTGTTAACAATTCCATGTTCCGCCAATTACTATAAAGTTATGACACTTTCTGCATATCGGAGTGTTCATTGATATGTCTAATTAGTCTCGAGTGGACAGAAACAGTTGAACAGCGCTGTCTGCCACAATATCTGAATTAGCAACCTTAACTTTGGCTGTTCTATAATCCTGTCTGCAGACAAGTTCGGTTCATACGCGATAATCTTGTAAAGTCTGGTCCAAATAAGATTTATGACCACATCGAGATGGAACGTTTTATCCAGTTATGAATCACATTAAAAAAAAAATGGGTGGCACTCCGGGAGTGCCGACAGAAGTGAAAACTTGAACAAGATCGCCTTGGTGGAAGAAAAATACTGGTATAGAACATTGGTCCGTAACCTTATTTAAATAAAGAGCACAATCGCGTTTACAAAACCTTTAAAGTAAAAATACCAGCACAGAACATTGATCCGTAACGTAATATAAATAAAGAGCACAATCGCGTTTACAAAAATGAGGTGTCGTCACAGTGTTGCGAAATAAATGGTTTAGTCCCATCTCAAAAATGCCCAACGCGCCTAAAGAAGTTTTTTTTCACTTCAAAAACTAGCGAGCCTTACAGTATTCGCATATGATGTGTAATAACTTACATCTTACCTTGGTAATAAGCAACATTACAGTACAGCAACATTAAAGGGGAAGGTCCTCGTCAAGGTCGTTTCTGACGGCGAACTCTAGCACCGCGCGCGTTCTTTGGTCAAATCAAATAGCGCGCGCTTCCCCGGCTTCCTGTTATACACTTCCGTCGCTTTTCACGAAATCACTTCCACAGATTGCAGGAAAGCGACATCAAAAACATCTTTATTTACCCAAATCAACAATCAATTTTGCACTATTCATAAATCGTTTGACTGAAAAACGCACGAACGAACAAGAACATGGTGAACACGAACATCAAACACGGTGTTCGTCAAAAACGTTCGTGGCGATCCAATTTCGAATCCATGGCTACTCAAAAGAGCGGGGCGGTTGAGTGCGAAGTGTGTTCGGATGATGTTCGTGTACGCTTTGCTAATTTACGTCCACACTTACGAACTAAATGTGCCGTGATCGATGTTCGTGTTCACCATGTTTTGTTCGTTTGTGCGTTCGTTTTGGTCTGGACCATTGAATGCATTTGTGATGATTTTAATTATTTTATATAAGCTTATCCGTCGTTGACATAATTAGGACTATTAAGGTTCACTAGCAAATAGTGCAACAGCACGCGTAGAATGATCACATTGATCACAATAGGAACGGGTTTTGTCAACGGAAGAATAGACAAAATGACAGATTCAAAAATACAATCTGTCATGCTACGCGATAAGCCTTTTTCATAGTTTTACAATCTTTAAATTACGAGAAATAACCTACTTATGTCTCGCGTAATTAACAGAGTACAAAGATATTTAAGTAAATAAATAAAACGCAAACAAAATGACATATTAAAACGTACTGAACTTAGATACACTACAAATGTTCATCGTGAAAAGGAAAAGTGATGAATTTACTTTGTGGTTGTTAATCGATCAGAATAACAGATTGACAGCATTAGTGCGAACGTACTCATATCGGTACCTGTCGGACGACGTCAATGGCCGACACCAATCCTATTTCTTTTATTCAATTTTGAATATGTTACCATCTATTTTGAATATCTACATCTCATGAATGCCTGAATGACTCTGATGAATCTGTTTTTCTGATCAGTGGAGAAACATGGGTTGCTTTTACATACCAACAGGTTCGCAATGCCCTCGAGTGCTAAGTGCGTCATTGTCCTGCATTGAACTATTATTGAAATATTCGAGTTAGAAAACTGTTGGGGCTATTATTATTTATCGATAGCGGGAATTGGTACTAATGGATTAGGAAATAGTAGTGCCAAGCTATTACAACGATACCGTCGACTGTCGCCCTAAATAGCTGCATTACTTGACTGACATTTCTGTAATGGAGATCTCAACTATCGATGATTTTAAAGGTTGCACTTTGTGTCCGCAGGTTTTAGGGACATGTCTGACTTCCAACTTTCCCAGACATGTTCAAACCGTACTAATCAAACTCAAACCATTTATTTCAATTAAACCATTTATAGGCACTTTTGAATTGTCAAGGAGTCGGTCAGTCAGAAATATGAAGCTAGAACCTATGGAGAAGAACGGGCAAGAAACTCCACAGACACACTTTTAAATAAAAAATTGTTACATAATAAGTAAGTACTTATATCATTCATGTTGAAATTGTGTGAGAATAATGTAGAAAGACGTGCACGTTGAAAGCATCCGTAATAAAAAGATAAAAACAAAAAACAATTCAAAGATTAAAATAAGCCATGGCAGCTAAGAGATGACCAGTCCCAACTGACGGCGCCCGTTCACGAACATGACGCATGGATCAGCACCATTCAGCTCAACCATTTTGAAGGGAACTAAATGATCCAACACACGCGCCACCATCAGCGAGACATCTGAGTGAGCATGATATACTCACAGCCGCCAGGCCACATTCAATCCCTGACAGATAGAGGACATCCATCACGATGAAAAAGCAAACCCTTGTTCCTAGTTGCCACACTATCTGTTCAGTTGATTATCTTTTGGCTGACCATATATAAATTAGGATAAGGGCTTAGCAATTATGAGCATGAGCGTTGCGGAACGGCGTCGCTGCAGGCAGCTTCCTACATACAAATATCCATGGAATGCCACACAGTGCTTTCCGGCGTCGCACTGCACGTACACAGGATTTGCAGCCGGCGAGACGAGGCGGGAAGGAGTGTAAGCGTTGCGAAGCCGCCGGTTCGGCACCGCTCAGTCTCACCGTGTGACCGCCAATTCGGTGAAATCTTTGCGGTGCAGCGCCGCTGCGGCGGCGGCGTAACAACGTTACGGTACCGCAACGCCCGTGTGACCGCCAATGCAGCGAAATTTTTGCGGTTCGGCGCCGCAACGCATCGTGTGGATAGGCTCTTACACTACTTAAATAGTCAGGGATGAAATTTAACGACCAGAAAATATTAAACGTTTAAAATGACAAATTAAAATAAATTTACCATGTTTCAAAACAGTCCATGCCCCGTGAGAGCGCTTTATAGCGTGGTGACGCCATCATCGGTTCAACGCATTAATTAATAGCTCTTTAATGAGACATTCGATTGCATAGTACTTAATGAAATTGTAATGACTAAGTTGATTACACCTGTGACGGTCGTAGTTACACTGACAGCGCCACTAATGCCGACTAAATGCCGACGAAATGCGCTGAGTTGACCAAAATTCGATGGTATAAAACGGCCGATGAATCTTGGCCGGTCCGAACTTTACGCAAAAGGCTGTGCAATAACATTTTTAGAAACCATAATGGTAATAAGGCTAGTCTGAGTCAGAGAACCAGCATTAAAGTTCGGAGAGCCTATCTTCAGTCTGGTCATGATTCATCGGCCGTACTGTACAGCACACATAGCAGCAATTTGACATGGACAGTGACAGCGCTATTTTATGTCGTTTTGTAGTTCAAGTGCTACCACTGACAATACGGTTTACCGTACAGTCAGGGAATAAATATGCACTCACTAATCAATATTCAAATGTAAGTTTCTCTTAGAGTATCGGTTCAAATGTAAAAAAAAAGACAAGTTGCGCCGATCCCAAATAAAATTGAGGTAAGGGTGAGAAAATTATGATGAAATATTTTTATCCTTGACTGTGCCTACCTACCGTTTTTATAGATATATGATAAATCCATTCTGCATCCACCGACGTCAACGTCCGGGTCAGACTGCGCCGTCGGCATTTTTCTGAAAAATGCGGTGTGGATAGAAAGAAAACCTTTTCGTTAATTGAAGCTCGGGAAGTAACTGGCAGTTTGGTTGGTTTGCCTATGCAAATTCAGCATCATTCGAATTTCGAAATCTCTTTTGCCACAATTTCGCCCGGATGCGTTCTACCAATGTGGTGACATGTCAAAACATCGAGAGTTCTGTGCTATACTATGTTAAATATAATGTATTAAACACAAAAACCCTCCGGAATAAATTATCTAAATGATGGTGAAAACCGCAACAAAACCACTGTGTAGTTTAAAAGAACTAAGCGGTGCCATAATGTAGACAGACATGAAAAGCGAATTTGTTTTACACATACTTACTATTTATTGTTATAGATTATACAGGGTGGCAGGGACATCGACGCGAAACTGTTACCATGGACTCAGAACATGATTCTGAACCAAGCTGCGTTAAAATTTTTCGTCGGTTTAAAAAAAATCTGCTGTTCCATACATTTTGACAGCGTAGGTATTGCACTTTTTTAAATAACCGACGAATAATTTCAACGCATTCAGAATCATGTAATGAATCCATGGTAACAGTTAACGCGTTGATGTCCCTGCCACCCTGTAGAAGGTTATAATTATATTTTGGTACTTAATTGTAGAGTTCTCAAATCTACTAAGGGCTGATTTTTAACAGTCAGATAACTTTTATCTGAAGAATAAATATGACAGTTTCACATTTTTCCATACAAAAGCTGTCAAATCGCAATTTTTATTCTTTAGATAAAACCGATTATTGAAAAATCAGCCCTTATTTCAAATACCTGTAATAAAGTAGTTTTAATGCAATGTTTTAATTGTAAAATATATCTGACATTAAAATACTAATATTTTTTAATACATAGTAGTGTGTGCTTTCAAAAAGATGAAAAAGAATATACAGGGTGTAAGGACAGACATGACAGGCACATGATTTTAAATGTAATAGAACGACGGTTTAAAAAAAAACTGCTTTTCCATACATTTTGACCGTGCGTAGGTATTGCACTTTTGTAGGTGCATATTACACCAAATTATGATATTTAAACACTTCCACACAAAATGTTCCCAACGAGGTCAAATCTCCTCTAATCCATAGCAACGAATCTGTTCGTATATTTGTCTTAGTGGGCAACAATGCCAAACTTCCTCGCAATCCATGACGTCACCACCTGACGCCAGAGAGCCGCGACAACGCGTCGACTACTCGCGCTTAATCGATCAACCATAAAAAGGATTAAGTGAGCGATTTTCTAGGCACACACACCCTTCTGAGTGTAATTTTTCTTTTAACATAACATACACAAATAACCTCACGCCTTCTTCCCATGGGAGTAGCCAGAAACTACAGAATGCCACGATCCTTACCACCGTTGCCAGATTTTTTTTTGCCATGTCGGGATTCTGAAACTTTTTGATTGAAAAAAAACGGGATTCTTTCGTTGAAAGCGGGACATAATAAAAGTTTTTAAATATTTATGTTTTTATTTGAGTTTTAAGTTACGTTTACGTGACAATATATAGCAAAAATAGCCATAGAAAATATATTTTATAAAGATATGATATTTTAAATCAGATCTACCCTATCGTTAGGTAGTTGAGTCTTCTTAGTCTTCTGAATAAAAATAAAATAAAAAGCAAAAAACAAAGTCATCAAAAGTTTTATTCATTAGAAAAATGTGGTGTTTTAAATACTTAATATAATCTAAGGAGTTAGTGAGATTACGCGCCGTGTCCGGCCAGTCCACACTTGTCTGTGCCACCCGGCAGTGCTTCCTCAGCATACTGCATGCACTGTCGAGTTATTCCCGAAAAGCGGGACAGAGCCTGTCCCGCGCCGGACATTTAATTTTGATAAAAAAATCGGGACGTCCCGCTAAAATCGGGACGTCTGGCAACACATACCATATACATGTCTGATCCATACATACTCCTTTTACTTCGTTTACGTTCATACATCTAGTCAAACCAACACATGCCGGTTGCAAGTTATACGCACCTGATCTTTCTAAAGGACATCACCAATAAGGTCACTAATTGTCCTCTTAGGGCGTCCCCTCTCGGCGTTTCAACGCATATCTGCCTTGTAAATACCTTTTGTTGTCGCCTTTTATTCATCGTCTCAACATAACCAAACCATTTGTGAACCTCTCTTCAAAAAATTTGTCACTACATATTCTTTTAACCCGCACCATTGCCTTATAACATCATTCCTCAGCCTAAACAATTTTTGTCTGTTTATCTGCCTGTTTGTTCCGGCTAATCTCCGAAACGGCTAGACCCATTTTGGCGGGATTAGGATTCACGCCGGCGAAGCCGCGGGCAGTAGCTGGTAATAAAATATTATATAAACTTTATTCTTCACAAGAGAGCATTACAAAATCAAATAGCACTAGCTTCCACATTATAATTTCCTGTGTCGTGGAAACTAGTCTCCTTCATCTTACAAGATTATAAGATTAGGCACATAATAGCATCGGTTGGTAAGATTTCTAAGGCGACAATAATTAAATGTTATTGCAAAACAATAAATTCTTCTCTGTTAGACCGTTACCCGTGCCTAACAAGATATTAACCAACGTATCAGTTAATTAAAATCGTATGTTAAAATGCTACGTTAACGACTGCGTTTAGGCAGTGACTCAAAGCTGCGTAGGTTTTTGTCTGATCAAATAACTCTCTTTGATGCCTAATCAAAATAAAGCAAGTAACAAAATCCTTTGACGAACGATTTTAAACGAGTTAACAAGCCCAATGAAGAGTTAATTAATATTTATGTGAAAATATCCTTTGACGATTTCAATTTGATCTCTTTTCCTGGCATCCATGTTTCCACGTTTATGTGGACTTCTCCTTTTCCCCCATCAACAAGCATTGATTAGCTATACAGCAGAAACCTTATGTCTGTCTGTCAACTTTTCTTTTTAACCGACTTCCAAAAAGCAGGAGGTTGTATGTTTGTAGCGTATGTATGTTTTTTTTATGTTTGTCCACCGATTTCTCCGTCAATTGTGGACCGGTTTTGAAAATAATTTTTTTGCTTGAGAGGGTATGCTTTCGAGGTGGTCCCATGTAAATTTTATTAACTTTGCTGTGATAGTTTTTGAGTAAGCTTCAATAATACATATTTTATCCCACTTCGTATGTGGATGTTATGATAATTTCCTATCACTCATAATTACATAGCAGGTAGTGGTATTCGAATGTGTGTGCGGTAGATACCACAACTAAAATGTGACAAATAAAAACTTAAAACCTGTTGTCTTAAAGTCTTAAAGAATTAAAGTCGGTTGTTTTTTTTTTGTAAAAAGATTTTTTGTACCGCGTCGATGAGAAGTTGTTGATTAAAAATATTGATATCTACGCGTATTCCGTGGTAGACAGTACTTTTTCTTTTCCTTAATTTCTCGCAAAAACCCACTTTCAATCAAAATTTTAATGATTTTGAAGGAATTTGAAAATTTGTCTGCTCAACAACGTAACTATCGCAATGAATGTTGTTGAACTGTCAAAAAGAAAGCCATTGCTATTGTTAGGGTCTTACGCAATTACGTCGCAGCCGCGCTGGAAAGAGAAAAAAATTCATGAAAATAGAAATTACAGTACATTTTAATTGAGTAGAGGTCATATGGAGTGTTATCAACACACACCGTGAACCAAGACTAACAACTTAATAATGCATACGTATGTAGCTGCACAATTCGTCTTACCGTCGCCATTACTTTTATTATAGGTACCTAACTGCCTTATTAGAAAGTAATTTTATTGACATAGACGTACTTTATTAGTAATCTAAATTAATCTAATAATTTATTTCAGCGTTGGGCTTTACTAGTGCTGTTTCATGGGGCTATTACATTATCATATATGTATCTATGATGATGACCATAGATCTATGATATAATGACAATGTAGACATATAATTCATTTGTGAGCTTCGGCATAACATATATTTATATATATTTCTTAAAGGATAAAATGTAATTATGATCCTCTAGAAGTCTAAATAAATGATAGGGGGCGATAAAGGCGATCTCTGTTATGTGGAAAGTAGTAAATAAGAGCTTGTATAGTCTTAGGTCTAATTTCTGTTTTTCAATTAGAATGTTTGAATTAGACGAGACAAACGCAAATTGTAGCTACACTTACTTTATCTACTTATATATGTATACAATATGTAAAAAATAACAGAATCGATGTTTTGTCAAGGCGTAAAAACTGCGCGAAGCTGGGTCGGGTCGCTGGTACACACGGCTACTCATCAAACTATAAATTTCCAGTACTTATAAGCTGACCTCGCATTGTACGGAAATCCTATACAATGCGAGATCACTATAAACTGGAAATGGTGGATGTGTAGCCGTGTGTACTACTACCATAAGTTAATAACCGATGCGGGAGTTGTTTACCAAGAATTTTCTTCAGCAACGCTTTTCTATGTATGCCTGGGAGTATGAGATGTGAGTCTTTATTAAGGTATGATTCCGAAAAACGCTACACGCGGCAGTGCTGTCACAGCAGTGCTGATGCCGCGTCACTACGGGTTCCTATTTTCTATATGTTTATAAGAGATTACATTCCGAGCACGGCAGCAATGCTGCGCGACATTGCTGCGATGGCTCTGCTGCGCGGCAGACCAGAGCGGCGTTCATCACAGCGATAACACGTGAATGTTGACAACTGTTGAGAAGTATACCACGATCAGCAGTGCCGCGCAGCGGTTGCTGCTCGGAATCATGCGGCAGGCAGCACTGCCGCGTGCAGCGTTGTTCGGAATCATACCTTTAGACGTCGTCTTAACATTATTATTACATTATAGCACAGACTCTTCGCGCTCGCAAGGAGCCATGCTCTAACAATGTCAACAACAAATTGATGTTGTTTGCGTACTGTACGATACAGGGTGGGTAAAAAATCGTGGATCAAACGAAACAGGGCGATAGTTGAGGTTATTTGCATTAAAAATTATGAATAAAATGTATAAATATTTTACAAATAATTTTTCGTGGGGATTAAAAGATATTTTAAAAAGTGCCAATACTAATAAATCATGGTACCCACTGTCATAAACCACCATTACACCACCACCATTTATTGTTTTAAAATAGGTAATTACCTATTACTCAAAAATGCATGTAATGTGGTCATTATTTTGACAACCTTGTTTGAGCAAAGTCAACCTTGCCGTTCTGTTTCAAGGAGCGGCCGGCAAAGTTTTGCTGGTCGCTCTAACAGGCCGGCAAAACATTGCCGGCCGCTATTTTGACGTTTCAACGTTTTAAAAAATCAAATGCAAAAAGATTTTATTTAAAACACAGCTGTTTGTATTTATAGATAGGTACAAAAAGATTTTATTCCATATTTGGCTGAATAGTTCCAACTACCTTTGTTAAAAAAAAAAAACATAGAAGTAACAAAAGCGCGGTTCAGTGAAAATTTTATTTTTATTTAGTGACTTTTTTGCTAAAAATTAGCTCTCAAAGCGAAAATTCTTCCGATTCAATGTGTTTAACACCGCCAGACATTAAAGATGAAGCTAAATTAGAGATTGAAAATTTAATACCGCGAAACTCAAAGGAAAAATATAAGCTTGCATATGAAAAATTTGTGCAGTGGAAAATCAGTAGGAAATCTAAATCTTTATCCGAAAATGTTTTTCTTGCGTATTTCAATGATCTTTCCAACAAAATGAAGGTACTTGCATTTTTGAGTAAAGCGCTATACAAGCCTTGGCCCACTATGACTGCATCGCTGGTCACGCTATGATTGCCTCGAGCTAGCCTAGCTACGCTCTAGGCCTTCCAGCTTGGCCATCATTGCAGCCCTTGCTGTCCTCGCTGTAAAGGCCACGACCTACGGCCTCGGCCTTTATCTCAGCTCGTCCATCAAGTGCTGCACGCTGACCGCGCTGTATCGGCCTGGAGCTGCGCTACGCTGCACTGTCGGCCATCATCAGCGCGACCAGCAAAGTAGTCATTATAGACCGCGGCAGTAATGTACTATTATTAAAAAAAAAGTATTTTCTTAAAAAACACTCGCCCTTTTTTCGTATGATCCATGATTTTTTACCCACCCTGTATATTTAGCTGAAATTGTATTAAAACATCAGCGATATGGAAGATAACATATTATTATTATGTATATTGTTAACTAGCTTTAACCCGCGGCTTCGCCCGTGTGGAAGTTAACTACTTATTTTATTTTATTGTGTTTGGGTGGTTTAATAGTGAGGTAATTGATGACCGTCTATCAGCACTAGTAGTCTCGAATACTAAAGTTTTTTGGTCATGTCTCCAGGCGGAATAATGACTCCATAGAGTGTCTAGTGGTGCAGGGCAGAGTGGAAGGTAATAGGCTACGTGGGAGGTCACCAATGAGGTGGACTGGTCAAATAAAATCTGCGGTTAGAAGCCCTGTTAATGAATGCGCCAGACTGTCATGTAGCAGAACCAGATGGAGGGAGATCGTGAGGCGGGCAACGACTACACCTGCGATTGGACACAGTTCATTGTGACCACGACCGCTCTATCAAGAGCGATACGAAGAAGAAGAGGAAGAATTGACGACCAGCCAAGAAGAATTTACAAGCATCCACAGTTAGCAATAGAATATTGTTGTACAAATTATCAAATTAATTAACTTGTCATTAAACATAATACTAACTTAGTATAACATTAAATTAACTATTCAATTAAGTACCTGCATAGGCAAAAATGCATGCGCAACCGCTATTGAATGCATCAGAAACAATATTATAGTGTTTTGATAAAACAGAAGAAGCTGCTTGCAAACAAATCCATTGAGGGGTGTTTATACTTCGACTGAACGAATCATATAAGAATTGCTACAGTAAGTTGTGTGTGTTTGTGTATGAGGGTGTGTGTGTGTGTGTACCTATACCATAAAACATCCTACAACACTCGGCACTAAAAGTATTTCTGTCAATGGAAGATTTTTGAAGTAAAAACTTCTTTAGGCGCGTTGGGCATTTTTGAGATGGGAAAAAACAATTGAACTCGCAACACCGTTACCGACACCTCATTTTTGTAAACGCGATTATGCTCATTACTTATATTACGTTACGGACGAATGTTCTATACAAGTAGGTATTATTCTTCCACCAAGGCGATCTTGTTCAAGTTTTCACTTCTGTCGGCACTCCCGGAGTGCCAGTGTTTTTTTTTTTCAATCTTCCACATATTAGGTACCTTTAACAACAAACAACAAAATTTACCTTTTTTAATACTTTTTAGTTTAGATTTTGGCCAGTTAAGATGTTTGTTTTAAGTTTCATTTATCGAGGGTATTAAACTAATATTTTTGTCTTTAGAACGTATTAAGGCTCTTGTAAACAGAAGCGACGCTACGCGACACCGATAGAACAATTTCAGAGAAGTTTTCACAGAAATTTTTCCGCCAGAGTCGCGTCGCGCCTGTCATCGGGGGCCTTTATTGATTCCTAAAAGGTTTAATAAGAAAATCCTGAAAATGTCTTTGACCTTTCCTGTTGACTGCCCTTACTTGTGTACTTCATGGCGTAATTGCTGTGTGGCGACCCGAGGGAACCTCAATTATCCGCACTGATAGGTTTCCAGTTCATAGCTATGTGACCGGTACTGTACATAATATCCATAGCACATAACACATATCATATAACTTATTATGTAGATAATAAGTTTGTACAGTGTGTACCGGCTAACCATCGATTATATGGATCTACGAAATGAATTTATGGAATTCATAATGTTGAAACAAATTATGCTGTCCATAATCACTTTTTACACAATTTTTTTACTAGATGCGATTTTCCATAAAAAGATTTAAATTCTGAAAATGAAAAACTGAATTCGGGCACGAATGTGCAGGCGTCCATTTTGTAAATATTTGAAAAACTTTTCAATTCGAAAGTTTTCTGCATACAATCCTGTATAATTTTGATGTTCAAATACAGATACAGAGCACTGTTTCATCTGAAAGCCAAACAAAATGTTTGTTTGTTTTTAGGCTATAAAGTTTTTGCCAAATTGCAAATTCATTTAATTCTCGCAGCCCCTGTACAACCAGCATCAGCCCTCCCTGTGGATGACCGCCGACCAAATTGCTTGCACAGTAAAGTGAGCTGACTCTAACTATTGAATAACTTCTCGATATTTATGCAACAGGGACACAGCGATTCCACACTCGTGTATTCGCAGCTTCAGGTCCAGTTGAAAATCAGCGTCAAACAGAAGTTGTCTGGCATTTTTGCTGAACTATGCTTTTTGGTGCAGCCGTGAGGCACACTTTCCTGCTAATTTCTAACATCGCACTTTTAACTTTTTTTTTTAATATTCTGTAGGTATTTTGTGCCTTTTAGTCTGTGTAAATAAATGTATTTCATTTCTTATTTTCTTTACAGTCAAGCTATAGTCAACCGCGTGTGCAGTTTTAAAATATTTGTTACAGTGCGAATTAGGTTTTTACGAAAAAATAAAGAACAATTTGAAAAGTTTCCCGGAAAATCTTCAAAATCGGGAAAACTGAACGTCCTTTTTTGTATGAATTATTGAAATTTTGTTTGGACAATGTCAGTCGGGTCAGCTAGTTTTAAATAAATAATATATAAAAAAATAATCTGTATATATAAAATTATCGTGTCAAACTTAGTTGCCATACTCCTCCGAAACGGCTTGATAAATTTTTATGAAATTTTATAATGTATATTCGGTAGGTCTGAGAATCGGTCGTAATCTATTTTTCATACCCCGAAGTGATAAGGGTGGTCCACCCCAAACATTTACATGGCAAAATAACGTTTGCCAGGTCAGCTAGTATAATATAAATACAGAACCTTAGGAAAATTCCGACATTCGTCTTCTATCACTCATTCCTGTGTGACAGTACGTTTCTAATACCCCATGTGCCTTAATAACGCCCGGCATTTCTCTCCATGTTTCATATTCATTTGTGTGTGTGCGCAGTCTAAATTAATCTACAGGTACATCAGTAGTAATAGTTAGTGTTCTGTTTGTTATCTAGTACACGTCCTTGCGATATTTGCGGGATATGTAGAGAATTTAATTACTGCAGGGGGTTAAGTGGAACCAACGCCAACAGTGAGTCGGAATAACGGTACTACAACTTTGCTCGTTTAACTACAGTTGTGGATGTACAGGATTTAATAAAATAGAAAGAACTTATTGTCTAGTATTATCAATTTTTGACAAAGTTGCGTTCGGCGCTCGAGGTCACAAACTTGGATTATTCATAGGGCCAACATCATAAACAAGTCTGCAAAAAATCGGAACTACCGGATTTGACGCAAAGTACCCTGTACTTTCAGACGACAAGGTAACTGGAGAAAGAAAAGAAGAACGACAATATTTGACGACGACGATATTTGACGGCGCAGAAAGTGGCGCCGCCCCGTTTTGTTACGAAATTACTGGAATCACCGAAAAGGTTGGATAAAACTGACACTGGCTGCTGACAGTCACTCTTGCAGAGCGTCGCATCGATGATTGTGTGTGGCGGTTGTCTTCTGATCAAATTCTGATGGCAGAAGTTGATGTCAGGGGAGCCGCTGTCGTACACACGGCTACACATCAAGCTATACAAAACCAGTTTATGTTGATCTCGCATTGCATAGGATTTCCGTACAATGCGAGGTCAGTTTATACTAGAAATGGTGGACGTGGTGTGGTCACCACGTCCACGACGAACTGCTATATTCCGGCACAACTCTGATGAACCACTAATTACAATGTTCACTTCTGGTAAAGGCTATCCTACGTAGTTATATTTATTTCACAGACTATTGGGTACAGTACAACACAACTTAGATGTAACGTAAATTTTAAAATTTGGACTCATTCATTTCAATTTTACGAATGTATTTGTTTACATGACTTTACAAGTTATTGCGTTTGTGTAAAGATCATTTTCACCTAAAGCAGTAATAAAGATTGGTGATATTGAAGGCGCACTCAGTTCGGATGGTGATCAGTTTTACAAATTTTGCCGAAGCTGCATCTAACCCTGCATTCCGAGTTACGCTAAAAGTAATAATATTGCGAATCCGACCAAATTTTATAGTCACAATTATTACTCAATGGCTCTTATATTTTGTGACTATTAAATTTGATCGGATTCGCGATATTATCACTTTTAGCGTAACTCGGAATGCGGCCTAAGTTGTGTCGTACTGTACTACACTACTAAGTTTACATAATATTCTGCAATATAAAACAAAACAAAAAAGTATTCCGTTAATTGATTAGTAATAAAGTTTATTTGATGTTTTTTTTCACGAATCTAAAGTCATTCAGGCATTCTACCAAATGAATGAAAAAATGGAACAGATTTATATGATATGTATGGTATGATATTATATACCTAACTCGCTCTAATTTGAACATTATATTTACAGAGGTATTTGATTGTAACAGCTTCAACAGCACAAAGACAGTAATCGAATGTTTTATTAGGACTCTATTCCGAACCAAACTGTCATTTACAGCCAAAGGGTCTTGTCAGTCCGACTCAGACTTCCAAACGGAATCCTTCTACATGATGTAAAGAAAAGAGCAATCAAAATCAAAAGTCATTTATTCAAACTAGGCTGAGAATCAGCACTGTTCGAACGTCAAAATTACTTAAGACAGTCCCCCAAAACGCCCACCCTTCACCACCTCCTAGTGCCTTTAGCTGGGAAGAAGTGGCGCAACGAACTCCCCAATACAGTTCGAATCTCAATTAAAATGCATCAAATGCATCAAAGTGTTCGAAAATATTCTGTAGCTCTAAAAGTAAATTGGTTCTGTAATTACAGGACCAATTTACTTTTAGAGCTACAGAATATTTTAATTAAAGGTATTTAATTATTAACACGACGACACTTTACACTCGACACTCGGTGTCGAAGCTTAGTGTGTCGCTGTTACATCGAGCTTCAGATAGTTGTCAGTGCTGTGTTTATTGCATTTGTACTACACGAAATATATGGTGTCATTTTATTTATTTAAAAACTTTTTACAACAAAATAACAGCTGTTTTGATGATGTTATAATAGTTCCTGTCATTGTTATTTGCATTTGTGTGGGGTAAGTGCCACAAATAAAAAGTGAAACTATTTTTTTTTTTTTTAAATAAACAACCGACTTCAGAAATTAGTTTTTGGAAGTCTGTTGTTTTTTTTTAGTGTTGTGATTTTATTTTTCACTTTTTATTTGTAGTAGGTACCTACCCCACACAAATTCAAATACCACTACCTGCTATGTAAATAACAGTGACAGGAAGTTATTAAGTATAATGCGACGGCATCTATATAGCCACATGCGAACTACGCATCAAAGACCTGACGTCACACAAAATCCTGACGTCACACAAATCCTGCATCGCGCTGTTAGAGTTTACCGCGCAAACGACATATATATGACTATCCGACATCAATCGTTGGGCAGTTGCCCGCCAGACACGACACCCGTCTGGTCGGAAGATCCTCCCTTTTCTATATAGGATGAGTGAACTTTAAACCCTGTTCCTCATGTCTCTAAAATAACATCATCCATATTATAGACTAAATAGGAAAAATACGTATTATTGAAGCTAACTCAAAAACTACCCAAGTTAAAATAATACAATTTATATGGGACCACCTCTAAAGTATGACATATCAAGTAAAAAAGGATCATCAAAATAAATTCATGATTGACAGAGTAGGTAATCCCGCAAAAAATATACAAAACAACATTTTCTGTCGAATTTAAAACCTTCTCCTTTTTGAAGTCGGTTAAAAATTGGTACAACAGTTTAAACATTGTACATTAATGTTAATAAAAGTCAATTTACTGTTATAAATATTAATGAAGAAAATAAGATGATATGTAGGTACATAATATAAGATATTTAAAATATTATCCATAAAACAATTACAGGTGTACACGACATTCACATACAGCAAAGTAATATATTCGTTATATTATATAAATTGTTTAGTTTAGTGTAGCCAAAATATGTGTTTATGGGCAAAAAAAAACATTGCTGTGTTTCTCGAAATATTCGGAGTATCACACTATAGTTTTTCATCAACCGCCGAAAGAAATCAACTCTCCAAATGTCCAAGTCTCGAAAAGTCATTGTCGCATTTTATACTTAGCTTTAACCCTTCGACCGCAGCGTACCTATGACCGGCGCCGCAGTAGACGTCGACCCGTTCCCCGGCAGCAAACGGGTTTACTACTGACACTGCAAATTGACGATTGCACACGTACGGAGTAATTTACGCTAACGTCACAGAATATATATTATAATGCAAGGTTTACAGTCTCTTGGTTTAGTCTAGAGATAACGGAAGATGTGCCTTATCTTTATTGTGCTTATGTCGTGTGATAATAGAAATTAATCTATCTCTGTTTTATAGGTAACTACCTAATTATGTTTATGTCTTTTCTCTGATTAACATAGAGTACCTGGGCGACCGAGCTCTGCTCTGGTGAAAATAGAGAATGCTCATTTAATAGTATAAGATAAGCAGTACATACTAATTCCATGCTGCCATGATAGTAGGTACTTACTAATTCCATGCTGCCATGATAGTAGATATTTACTCAGTCCATGTTGCCTGATAGTAGGTACTTCCTTATTACATGCTGCCATGTCATTATTCTAAGGTAATCATCTTGTTCTAAACTTTGGGCGACCGAGCTCTGCTCGGATGAAAATACGGAGAAAACGAATTTTCCCAGATATGAGACCTAGCTAGATTGATTTTTCGCCCCCCTGTAAACTTCTGTATTGCAACTTTCATCGAAATCGTTAGAGCCATTTTCGTGAAAGTTATTACAATATATCTGTGATGTCTGGGAGAAACCTGTTAAGTCCAAATAAGTTTGATAATATCATGACTAGTTTAGTTATCGAATTTGTAACAAACCATTAATAAAAAATCATGAATAGTCACGTTTTTACCGCTACGATTCTCCCACTCCTATGATAGTTACACTTATCAGCAATAGGCCAAAATAAAATTGATTTTTTTAATAACAATATAGTACCAAACTAAAAAATTACGAAAATGGAGTTATCAGGTTTCTCCCAGACACCACAGATATATATTTTTTATTATTATTTAATTTTTAATTTATACAGGGTGGCAGGGACATCGACGCGAAAACTGAAACCATGGATTCAGTACATGATTGTGTACTGAATCCATGGTTGAAATTCTTCGTCGGTTATTGAAAAAGAAATCATACATTACATTAAACATTTTGACCGCGTAGATATTGCACTTTTCTATGAATAAGCTGTTTTTTTTTTTAATAACCGACGAAAAATTTCAACACAATGGCCTTCAGAATCATGTACTGAATCCATGGTTTCAGTTTTCGCGTCGACCACCCCGTACATTTGTATATATATGAAAAAATATTGCTCATTTAATAGTATAGGATTTATCTTTCCATCATCATCATAATCAGTTCATTGCTGGACGTAGCTAGGCTTTCATGCACGCTATTTACCTCAATCTTCGGCCATGTCTCATCTAGCTGCTATCTGCCACACTGCGAAAATAGTCACACAACCTAACCTTAGTGGTAGGTACCCAGTTATTCTCCCGCCATATCTATGTTAAGATAACATGTGTGTTATATTGTATTGAACATCATTGTCACAACTAAGGGCACATTTAGGACAGCCAGTGTTTCCATGAGCCAATCAGATCATCAATTTGGCGCGACCTAGCGTAATTACGATAAATTAAACTCGTGATCGGGAATAATCGCCATTAGCAAGCTAGCCCGAGGCTGTTCACATAAATAGGATAGAATTTTACAAAGAGCTCAGAAAAAAAACTTTTTACAAAAAAAAAACAACCGATTTCCAAGAAAAACACTACAATGTGAAAAATAACTTTAATTTCGGAAGTCGGTGTCTTTGGTTTTGAATTTTCGTTGTTTGCCACCGACTTCCGAAATTAAAGTAATTTTTAACACTACAAAGTGAAAAATAACTTTAATTTAATAAATACTTTATTTAGTCGGTTGTTTTTTTTTTTTTGTAAAAAGTTTTTATTTTTCACTTTTTAGTTGTGCTACCTACCTCATACAAATTCTAAACCAATACTACCTGCTACGTAAATAACACTGGCAGGCAGGAACTTCTCATATCATCCACTTACTAAGTGGGAAAAATACGTATTGTTAAAGCTAACTCAAAAACTACCCAAGCAAAGTTAATAAAATCTATATTGGACCACTTCTGAAGTATGACCTACCAAATAAAAAAGAATCATCAAAATCAATTCATAATTGGCAGAGTAATCGGGTAACAAACATACAAAAAAAAAACATACAGTCGAATTGAGAACCTCCTCCTTTTTTAAGTCGGTTAAACACAGTTTTTATTCAAATATTCAACAACTCACATAACTTCTAACTCTTGTCTAGTTTTATAAATGAAATTATTCATTCAACATCTGGATGGGTTCAGTACCAAACAGATTCGATTTTTTTAACAGATGTTCCTCGTCATCATCTTCATCATTGAGTCTTTTTCCACCACTGCTTAGTATTGTAAGCCTTCTCTAACCTGCTTCCCTGGTATGAGCTGGTCTCATTCCATATTTACTATGCGAAAATCACTCGCAGACTAACATAAATCACAAAATCTCAGTATCAAAACAGCCTACAAACATGAACGTTGTCGGATAGGCTCCGATAAAAGTAAGAAAGGACTTTATGAAAATCTAGAAGAACGGCGACCGCCATAAAGTATCTTGACGTAACTGGAACGTTATTTAAAGTAAGTTGGTGTGTTTTCCTAGAGAGCGTTTTTTGACACTGTCATTGTCAAACCCCGCTGCCATCTTTTTCATGACAGCTGTCACTACGGCCGTTACGTAGCGGCCACCGCTCTTCTAGGTAACCGTAGCTTAAATGGGTGAAACGGGAGGTTGTTTGCGAACTAAGCCAGATAGAATCAAAACTCGGGCCTCACTACTGGTAGCTATGGAAAACTAGTACCTCCAACTTTATGTCGGTATAACACGAGTTTGAAACTAGCTGGCCGGAAGCGGACGCCCCAGACACCATACTGATTAACATATCAGTTAACATAGCAACAACTATACCGGCGAAGACTTTATGAAAACTGGAAATAATACAGGGTTTATTTAAGATAAATTTTAAAGTCACATAATTAATATGTCGGGTTCGCTAATTTATTTAAATATAGAGAAAATAATTTCTGTTAACATTTATCTAAAATACTATAATTTTTCAGTTTATTGTCGTGTATATTTTGTTTATTCATAGCTAAAAGTACTTTTTATTTTGTAAATTAAAAGAGTCCAAACATAGACAGGTATGAAGTAGGTATAAAAAACAAGTAAAAAAATATCTGTAATATCTGTATAATTCATATTTTTTGGGAACATACTTTATTAGCGGTTGTTTCCAATAACACATTTACTAATTCGTAGTTTCGATCGCTAAAATGTCAATAATGAAAGCAGTAGCAAACCAGAGAACTATCTGTTCACGGCGAATGAACAGCATGGGAAATCAGACCATTGGTCCGGAACACCGGAATACGAGTACCTACCTCGCAATGAAACCGCAACGTCTGTTTGTAAAACAAAATAATAAATGCTGGACTAAACAGGTGCTGCTAATTCGCGAGATATTCATAGGACAGTTTCGATTCTCTGCAGCCAGGCACGACATGACTCGAGAAGGAACCGGAGTGTCTCAGATGTAACGTGACATGTGGCTTCACAGTGTGACTTTGACACTATGCAATTCTTCCTTGTGTCTTGCTGTAGACTCGTGCTGCGCACACGACTTCACAGAAAATGTACCTAAATGAGATAGACTAGTCGTGTCGTGTCGCATCGCGCTGGTCTGATCCTAGCCTTAAAGCAAGACTGTACAGAGGGGAGACAGGCTATATTAATTAAAAGTAAACAGAGCATTTTCCTTTTAATAGTTGAAGTTGTAATTTATAGTTGTATTGAAAGAAAATAAGAAGAAGTGAATGCCATTTTATAAACATGTACGTAAAAAGTCTATCTTCATATTGGTTAATAGAGTTTTGGTGATTGATGCACTGTAAATCGTTGGCGTAAGTGGAGAACTAAATAACAAAAAAAAAATATCGTTTAGAGAAAATTGCGATTTATTTATGCGGTATGATTTGGGTGTTACGAAAATGGTGAAAAAATCGCAGTTATTTAGTTCTCCGACACGCCGACGAAATAGAGGCTTCCTGATACAAATATTGTTGCTCAAAATACCTCCTGTGGCTGCAAATGAAATTGATTACTTTTTAAACGTGAACAATGGTTTATTTTATCTTACTGTAAGTACCTGATACAATGCTTCATCCTTATGCTATTTTCAGTTTGTGAATACTTGAACATGCCATAAGGTGCTGATAAACTTGAGCATTCTTGTAATGAGCATTCTAGCGAATGTTACGTTACAGAAAAAAAACTGGAGCGTTTTAGCGAGCATTCTAGCAAAAGGACAGTAAATTTGTTTCGAGCTTTTTGCTGAGCTGAGTCATTCTGTCATTGTTCCGCCGCCGTCCCTCTATGCTTCTCGCACCCGTTGACGAGCATTCGCTAGAATGGTCGTGAAAATGTTCGTAGCGATGTTCGGCTCTATGCTTGGCTCTGTTCCTTGTTCAGTTCGACATATTAAAAAAACGGCGAATGCTCAATGTTCTGTTACAAGTGAATGTTCAAGTTTATCAGCACTTTTAAAAGTAGTAGAATTTGAATCAACGAAACAGCTGTGCAATTTACAAGATAAGTTGTTGAACAGTAAACCACATATTCTTCTGAGCGTTATTATTGTATAAACTTATTGTTTATTATTTAAATAAATATGTTAGGGTACAATACACGCTAATATTATTTCTAAAGCTTTTGCTTGCGGTTTCGCTCATATCCGAATGAAACTTCTTCTGAAAAGTATGCTATAATTTAATCCAAAGCTTATCTTTCTGAGTACCCGTCTAAATCCGTCAAGACATTAATGTCTTACTTGTTACTAGGTTACAAAAATCTTTACAGTTTGCAAAATTTTTATAATTAATGTTGTAATAGTAAGGAGAGTTTCATGCAGCTATGACCATATTGAGCATACAAAAAGTCAACTCCGCCATATTATGTTCATTTACATAAGGCTAAATCATATAACTTTAACATAGAGCAAATTCGATAGACCGATCTAACCGTCTCGACTTGAGAGCTGAAAGGTATAGGCAAATCATGTTATGTGTTTTAATAAGTTTTTAACCGACTTCCAAAAGGAGGAGGTTCTCAATTCGTCTGTTTTTTTTTTTTTTTTTACTCCGCCAATTATGAATAGATTTTGATGATTATTTTTTTGTTTGGTAGATCATACTTCAGAGGTGGGCCCATATAAATTTTATTAACTTTGCTTGGGTAGTTTTTGAGTTAGCTTCAATTATACGTATTTTTTCCCACTTAGTATGTAGATGATATGATAACTTCTTGTCACTGTTATTTACATAGCAGGTAGTGGTATTCGAATTTGTGTGGGGTAGGTACCACAACTAAAAAGTGAAAAATTAAAACTTTTTACAAAAAAAAAACAACCGACTTCAAAAATAACTTTATTTTCGGAAGTCGGTGACAAAGAACGAAAATTCAAAACCAAAGACATCGACTTCCGAAATTAAAGTTATTTTTCACTTTGTAGTTTTTTTTTTTTGAATTCGGTTGTTTTTTTTTTTGTAAAAAGTTTTTATAGAAAACGTTAAGCAGTAGCCACGAAAAAAACGTCTGGCTAGCTGAAGAGTTTCACCAGTCAGTGAAATAATCGGATTATGAATAAATCTTGCAATCTTTTTCGTGGCTACTACAAAAACTTAACCCTTAAGATTATTATTTGTAAACCATTTGTATGGGAATTTGGCAATGAACTCGTGGGCTAATTAAAAGACACGTGTCTAACGTAGTCGGAAAGTAAAGGAAGGTAATGATGTCGGGACCAAAAAGAAAAAAAGGGGGAATTAAAGGCTTGGTATACCAATCAACTTGATTGTATTAAAGTTAAACTTGCCAAAAAATGAATTCGTGCCATCAAGCTAATTCAGTTTTATAAGAAATATTATTATACTATCATCCATAGATGTAGTGATGCCTCTCACGCAAGAGGTTGTGGTTTAAAATCCGGGCAAGTACCAATGTGACCTTTTCAATTCATATGAGTTTATCTTGGACGGACATTACTAACATCGGTGAAGGAATAACATCGTGAGGAAACCTGGACTTATTAGTTATAAGTCTGAAATCGCCAACCCATCTTGAGCAAGCGTGGTGATCAATGCTCGTGCCTTTTCTGTATGAGAAGAGGGCTTTGCCCTGCAGTGGGATAATATTTTTTTTTTTTTTTTAGCCTATATTGTGTCCCACTGCTGGACAAAGGCCTCCCCTATTTCTTTCCAAACCTCTCTGCTTTGTGCGATTTCAGGCCATGATGGTCCCGTAAACATAACTAGATCGTCACACCACCTTCGCCGCGGTCTACCTCGACGGCGTTGTCCTCCTTCAGGCGTCCAGTGAGTGACGATCTTTGCCGTGGATAATAATAGGATAATAATAGGCTGGTATTATTATTATTATATCCCTATCTAAGATCCATAGATCTATGATCCTAGATTTAATAAGTGTAAATAGGTAAACTGTAGTATTTCTATAAACCAGGTCGTGAATATAGGTACGTTGCGATACCTACGTTCTTAAATCGTGCCTCCAGCCTACATGCGTGAATTAAAGTTTCCCTAAAGGTAATTGACGGCACGGTTGGCGCAGTGGTTAAGCGATTGACTGCTGCGCTGCGTGTCGCGGGTTCGATTCCCGCACGGAACAAATATTTGTATGACCTACAAGTAGTTGTTCCGGGTCTGGCTGTTTGTGTATGTGAGTTTAAATGTTTGTATACGCACCCACGATACAGGAGAAATTCCTAGTGTGGGGCAACGTTTTTAAAAAAAAAAAAAAAAATTCTATTTAACCGACTTAAAAAAAAGGAGGAGGTTCTCAATGCGTCGGGTTTTTTTTTTTTTCTTGTGTTTTCCCCGATTACGATCGACGGCTGGTCACGATCTGATCATGGGATCTTGGTGAAATCGAGGGAACTCTTCAAATATTAAAGGCATACATCTATAGCGATTTGGGTATTTTTGTTGTTGTTTGAGTTGACATAAGGATATTGTAACTTAGATAAATTACAAATCAACCCACTAAAAAGAGAAAAAAAAAAAAAGTTATTTTTTACTTTGTAGTTTGGAAGTCGGTTGTATTTTTTGTAAAAAAGTTATTTTTAATAGTACTATTTCTCAATATTCGACTGTGAACTTTCTATATTTTAATGGAAAGTTCTTCTTCTTCGTCCAAACTATTGAGATAAATTTGTACATGACTGTATAGTATAGTAATAATATCTTCAGTCTATACACTCATTTTTACAACCGAAAATACGAAATTTTTACCTTTTAGAATAACAGTATAATCGACCATACATTGGTTGCCGAACAAAACCGTTACCTTTTGTTATCTAATTAGCTGTTGCTAGCAGGAAATTAAATAAAACTAAGTACAATATTAATTGAATAACAACGCAACATATCTACCTACACAGGGCTCCGTTGAAAAAAGTAGTACGCGAAATGCCAAGACTTCAACTGTACGTAACGCCCTTGTCTTGTAAAGTAGCGTCAAACGTTATTAGAAAGAATATCGCGAACTAAAATGAACAAGCGGTTAACTTAGACACGCCGCCGTGGACCTTAGGCTATTCTCAAAAAATCGGCCATTTCCGCTATTTTTAGAAACCTGTCCAACAAGTTCGGCCCTGTCTGGAGCCGAATAGCATTTTAGAGGTGAAACGTGTCAGAACGAGATGACCGCAGGTTTTTAATAAGTCGAAATAGGACGGGAGATCCGCGAAATTCTTTCGTGCTTGTATTCTCCGCGGGCCGGTGGCACCCGAACGTTCCGACTCCCAAGAGTACATAACGAACTATTGATGGGATACGTCATCAGCGTCGTTATGTGAGGTGTACATGGGAAGGTTGGCACGAACCACGATTCCACGACCGTTGAAACAATATCACTGAACACGGAATACCTAAATAATTAACTCTTTGGTACCAGGCTTAATGTGAAATTGTATAACATGGTGTAATTTGATAATGAATTTGCGCAGATTACAAACCATTCAAGTTCATATAAATAAACTGAACTAAACTGACGGATATTTTATAAATTTTAAACAAATTACAAAACTGTCACATTTTCACGAAAGGTACTGTTTAAAAAAATAACATAGTTGTCACATTATTACGAAAGGTACTTTATTATAGTAGAAAAATGAAAGAAAATTTTAAATTGTCGAATTCTTAAATTGTCGCCTGTCGGTTTTTATAAATAGGTCCATCATTATAGATTAATCAAAACACCACAAAATTTGCCCATTAAAGTCTAAATCGATTTACTTCAAATCATTCAAATCAGATACTGGAAAAAGAAACACAACATAACTCCCGCGACTGTTACTAGGAGGCCACCATTCTAAACCATGTTATTTGGCAATGTCGAAAAGGCCCGCTCACTGACTTTCACTCCATAGTCACTTGTGAAAAAATGTGCCGACCTTTCTAGAGACGCAAGCTATAGATCAAGTTATAGCAGAGATACGCTTCTTCGTTTATAACTTAATGTTGTTGAGTCTAACGGAATGTGTGCTACGTAACTCTTATTGTATGAGAAAAGTGGCAGCCCAGTGCTAACGGCCTAGAACCAAAAATCCGAACACATGAACACATGTAAAATCTACCAACACGCACTGGGCTCACGCGGTGGATTACGGTCCACTCCCTCTCACAGAGAAGAGGCCTGTGTCCCAGCAGTGGGAACATTATAGGCTGATTATGAACCACATTTGTAGTGTTTGGCATCGGTTATGACTTTGACAAGGTTGAACGTTGTGCGGTCATCATCATCATCTGCATAGCGTTGTCCCAATTGTGTTGGGTTCGGCTTCCAGTCTAACCGGATGCAGCTGAATACCAGTAGTTTACATGAAGCAACTGGTTACTTTACTACTTTCACAACCCAGCTATAGCTTGGCAAACAAGAGTCTGGAAAAAATTTGGGTACCACTATCACCATTGCACTTGGGTCACTTCGAATGGGAAAGAAATTGTTAAAATAAATTTGCAACAAAAGATGCTGCTTGTGCGTGTCTCAAATTAAAACCTACTACGAGTACTTAGCACTTGTCGGCAAAGTAGTGCCATCATCATAGGTCAGCATTAAGTAAAATATTTAGTTCCAAATGTCACCGCGTCCGCGTCAGACTCTTTTATGTCGACCTGTACTGGGTAAGCCGATACCCCTTGGTAAGACTAGTTGTCAACTTTCGGGCTTCTGACTATTCGTAACGACTGTCAAAGATCTACTTTGGCAGCCGGGATCAACGGCTTAAGATGATTTTCTAGACACAGTCTCGGTAAGTAATGGATGGTCACCCATCCAGGGACTGACCTCGGCAACCTTCGACTGATTCGTGCGACTTTTATTATTTAGCCACGCCACGAGCCTCTAGAAACAACACTACCTTTAAAAATGTTGCATCTAGTTTTAATCCTATATTCAACATGGAAATCCCCAATTGTCCAACGACCGAAATCAAAATAGGAATTTGCCGTAATAACTAGTCCCGGCAGACGGGCCGAGATTCGTCATCGCCAAGTTTTTTTGCAGAATTTACATCTGAGGCCTTAGTGTGAGTTTCTTTTTGCCATCTTGACTTAACGCATCGGCCGCGTTCGGCGCTCCGATTGGCCCTTCACTGGCCTTCACTGGTGAAGGGCCAATCGGAGCGCCGAATGGTGTCGATGCGTAAAGTCGAGATGGTTAAAAGAAACTCACACTAGGGCTTCTGATGTTTTGTTATGTTTAAGGGTATAGTACATTTTATAATACTAAACAACATTTGGGTCGAGTAGGTATTAAAGTTTTGCGCGGAACAGCAAATTATTTTATTGTGCAGACATTTCAGATACACGGCCTCTTTTTCTTTTTCGTGTGGGTATTGACAAACCTGTACCTCTACCATGAGCTGTCATCGAAAACTAACTTGCTAGTGCTAGCGTAGTGCCGGGAGCCCTCCTGGAGGGTTCACCTAGCCGCATATGGGATGCCGGGAGCCATCGCGGAGGGCTCATTTTAAATGTAGGTATTTCTTAGGGATTACAGCATTATAAACCGTGTAAATAAAATCTGATGTAGGTATGTATGTTTTAACAAGATTTATTAGGATATGCGTTGGTTTTAAAATCAAAGCATTTTTGTTTTAAAAAGAAATTGTGCGCGGTTGCAAAGACTCACAAAAAACTTAAAAGGTTGGAAACTACATATACTCGTATAACGACAAGACCCCCTGAAAACACAATTTTACTTTGTTTTACAGTGTTTTATAAAACGGTTTTAAACCTAATGCCGTTGACCGTCCGCGATGGTTAACTTTAGCGCAAACGTTTGAGAACAGCTCATCATGTTCATGGTGAAAAGATTCGCTAATAAAGTAATACTCGTATTAGTCAGCAAGATTGGTAGCGGCTGTAGCAAGTTCGGCTGAAGTGCTGAACAGGGCCAGACGATTCTAAGTATCATCCCTCTTGAAAGCCCATAGAATACACCCTAGTAGAGCCCGGCAGGGACATCGGTTACCCGTTTTCGCGTCGATGTCCCATCCAATCCATGGTAACATGGATTTAGTACATGGCTCTGAACCATTTAATAACCAACGAAAATTTTCAATCCAAGGGGGTTCAGAATCATGTACTGAATCTATGGTAACAGTTTGCGCGTCGATGTCCCTGCCACCCTGTATACCATAGTCAGTGTTAAGAGACTATATACCCATCTTTGTGGGTCGATGACAGCCACCTTCTCATAAAAATAAAGAAAGAAGAATGGAAAAAAAAAATGCGTTTATTAGCATTACAACAAAAACACCAGAAAACTATAAAAAACAGGAAGAAAACAATGCTTATAATGCCAAAAGTGCCTCGGCTCAGGATAATGTCAACACACCACCATTTTCAGCTGTAGCTACTCGTTACGGCTTAATGACGTCACTATGAACGTCGCACATGACCGTAACGGTAGTAGATAGGCAAAACGATTCAGCGCCATCCATTAAAAGGGCTAGTTGCTTCGGCAGGTGAGTCGTTGCACACTCCTTAGCGGATTCCGACTTCTATGGCCACCGTCCTGCTGTTTTGAGCGACCAACTTACCACCCACTTTCGGCTATAAAATCAACTTCCAAGCAATGGAGTCTGAAGTCGGCAGTTCCTTTAAAGGAAATAGCATACATATCAACTCGGAAAGGGATCGTCACCGTATCAACTCGAGCCATTCAGTATTCTGTACATGAAACTCCCTACTGCCACGCACACTAATCGGACTCGTAACGTAATCGCCTCGCCTCGGGACAAGCTCACGAACTGCGGCGAAATGGTGACGATCCTTTCCGAGTTGATATGACTTTAATTAATATTTTTTTCTGACCAAAAGTCATGGAAAAAATTACAGAAACATTTGAAACAAACGACTGTCCCATCTGTCGTATAAATAAATGTAATCTATGCGTATCTGAGCTGTGCGACTATTGTGTCGCAAGCGCAGCTCAAGCGGGTTTCTAATGACGCGCGGTGGTTCCGCTGCTTACGAATAACGGGTCGTTAAGGCGCTAGGTAACCCTAATTGCGGATTTCTGATCCGTTGTTCTCTATGACCGTTACAGTTGAGAATGTGGAAAAAATAAATGTAGTTTAAGTCTCTATGCTCTGATTTTCTTCAATATTTTAAGGGTGATAGACAAAACAATCCATCGTGACCACGATTAAATTTTTCGTATTGGATATTATTCTTTTTAATCGAGCATCCATATAATTTTTTTAAATTACTAGTACCTATTGTTCGTTTCTAAATAAATCTGTGGCTGTCGTCCCTTTTATTAAATACTTAATTTGAAAAAACACATTTTAATGTCACTTTTACAGTTTTACTCGACGCTAGCCTAGAAATTCCCCCGAAATGTATGGGATTTGCTCGTGCCGTTACCTGGCGCCTTAAGGCTATAAGGTAACCATCTCTTGTACCACATACTTGGCGAGTACTTGCTATGTCATATGTTTAATAGGTACCTACTTAGTGCCTTTGAAGATTTATGGAAAGGTTAACAAAGATATGAACAAAAAAAAACCATAACTGGTTTAGTTTTTTGTTCGGTACTTGGTAACATTTGGTTACAGTGTTACAACAATATTAATGATGTAACATCATGAAGTAAAGACAATCTTTTGATGAACAGGCATATTGTTATAATGTCTGTATTTTGTGTGCCCAACTTATTTACATTCAAAAATAAAATGTTAACAACACTCTTCAAAATCAAGTGAATTCTAAACCACTCACAGTGGCCCAGAATCACTCATAACCAAGCATAGGTATTATCTGTCTACGTTTGTCTACGAAACTACATAGGTTAGTTAGCTCTCAACGGCAGAGATAATCTGACAGAATATCCTTGTGTCAATTATTTACGTCAACAGTCATGGGACTGTGTGGGCCTGCTATAGTGCAGGTGACATTTCCTGACTGCCGAGATAGGATGGCTGGAGACACATTTGCTTACGTGTGGGAGTCGTGACAATTATCACTAGTACACACGGCTACACATCAAGCTATATATTTCCAGTTTATGCTGATCTCGCATTGTATAGGATTTCCGTACAGTGCGAGGTCAGCTTATACCTATACGTTGCCATTCTTCGATTGAAGCAATTTAGTTCCCGAAACTGAGTAGGTAGATTGTAGGCACACTTACCCGGTACAGTCATCCTCGATAAGAATTCATTTGAATATCTACAATTTGTGTTCTATATTATTACTGTATCCATGTTTAGCTACAATTAAGTACCAAATGTGTACGTTTTGTGGCTACACATTAATTGATGAATTCTTGTTCGATGTTTATTATCATTTTGAGGCTGACTGTAGGTACAGTACCGACCAAAAGTCCATAAGCAATCTCACAAAGCAATAGACTGACGCTTCGGTTTGACTTACGACCTTCTTCTATAAGTTGATACAATACTGTAGACACGCACATTACACACACACACTCACTTTGTCTGCAACCAATGACTAGTTCGATAATCATCATTCGTTTTTAGTTTCATTCGTCTTGTTCACATAAATATTAAAGTTTAGCAGGTAGACCACAAAAAACTAAGTAAATTATTTCGATTTCTGTGGGGTAGATGCAGTTTGTTACAAGTATTCAATTAATAGAACTTTGTTGGTTCGTGCCGTGATAATATTGGTGACGAGCATTTAGCGCAGTGTTGTGGTTATTATTATCAAAAAGCAGGCATAAAATATATTGAAGAGATCAGATCAGATCAGAAAATATTATTGCGCTGCGTAAAAGTGAAGTGAATATCTAATAAAACCGGACTAAGTGTGAGTGTTATCATTTATATATTTCATATTTTACTAAACATAAATCCTAATCAAGGGTATTGTTGATAGAACAGAGGTATTGCTGAGACAGAAGATGCCTTTAAAGTTTTAAATTCATTGTGAGGTTTAATTCGATTAGTGAATAATAAATAATTAGGTATTATGTGTAATAAAAACAATGTTTTTCTTTGTTCTAGAGAAATACTGTGACGGTTAAGAGATATGAGGAAGGGGCTTATTATCGAGTAGCAGCGACGTCAAATGGTGAATGAAACAAATAGTTTCATACCAACGAGATATTTTGCTGAATTATTAAAAACACGTCATTATGAACCGTTCGCCGTGCACTCTGAAGGCTTGCATCACTGAAGACCAGCTAGAAAACCGTTTTTGACCTTAAAATATTGACCGTACCAACTTAATAAACAACAGATTCGTTATTGCATCAATTTATGGTAACGAATTTTTTAAGCACGTTTCAATAGGGTGTTTGTCGTATTTCTTGCAGATATACCGAGATTGTTTAATATTATTTTAGTAATAGTATTATTTTAGGATTAAAATTTGAGGTTTAGTTTCAATCTTCTTTTCGTAAAGAAAATGAATACTTAAGCTATAACCTCAATAACAACCAATATTTACTAAAGCCAAATAAAGTTTAAAATAATTAATAAGAACAACTGCCTTTAACCTTAAAATCAACAATTTTGTCAGTAGATTTTTTTACATTTTAAGTAGTCTAATATTCTTATTTATTGCTTAATTACTTAGACCATGATCAAAGCTTTATATTTATGGTGCAAAAAAATCCATTTAAAATTTAAAACATTTCAAAATTTATACCTATATGTCAAAATAATACAAATTGCTTCTAAGTTTCTAGACATCTATTTCACATATTATTCAGGTGAAGTAATGATAAATAATTGTAGCAGTTTGATAACTATACTTAAGTAAAATAAACATAACGAATAAATATTATTTATTTTTTATTATAACATATCACGCATTTTTTATTCTAAACCCTTTATTGCAATAACAACATTAATAAATAGGCAGGATATTTAAAAATATTATTATTGCAAACAAAAATAATAATATTTGCAAAAACAGCGCTGTGATTTACGAGATTAGAACCTTAGCCATCTTGAATCTAAGACCAACGCTTAACGCCTTCTGCTATCTGCACATATAATTTACTTTCGAATTTTAGCAATGCGATACACTGGCCAAGGTCACGCGTACGAGTATGATGCGTGCTAACAAAAGTTATGGAAATATAAGTGCGGCGCCCGCGAACCGTGACGATACGATAGTGTGTAGTTCAAAACTGCGTTCTCTGTGGTGTGTGTACGGCACTCACACCACAGACGTCTGACTATTTACACATACAAATATACGGACTATACCGCGTGTTCACAGCAATACGACTCTTAGCGTGCTCATGCACTTTTGAGCGCTTACTGTACATACCTATTGTTGAGCAAGTCAAGATCATTTTAAGTTTGTATTTTAGATTTGTTACATTGCGTGCTTCGAGACAAATGGGAGAAAAGGTTTTTGGTAGCTTGTTTTGGTGAACCAACTTACTTCACTGTTCTTTGGAGAATACTTCTTCGTGTCTTCTTCTGGTTGATTAATCTTATGAAGTCAGTGGGTGCGTCAAGCCAAGTCAGAGGCTCATGGGCGGCTTTATAACTCTGACACCAGGTTAGTCACTAACCACACGAAAAGAATAAGAAATAGGTGCGTTTTAGTCTCCTTTGATATATTGCCCATAGACTGCCTAGTCACAATATATGTGTTGACTTTAAAAAACTAGTTATCTAATTAGCTTTAATCTCGTTACCCACGAAAATGTTTATCTTTTCTAAAATAATGGTAAACAACTTAAAAGCGTCATAATACAATTACGTATAAAGGAAAACACAATTATCCATCAATTTGTATACATTACGCTTAAAAGCGTGAAAGCGATCGGGTTTTAATGTGTTTCCATTATAAATATTTTCTACCAACCATATAGATTGTGCAATCCACGAAGACGCGCCCCACTCCGCGATTACTGTAAGCTGTACTTTAGTACGGAGCGGAACGGAGTGGGGCGCGTCTTCGTGGATTGCACAGATAGTGCAATCCACGAAGACGCGCCCCACTCCGCAAACCCGTGTGTTGCCATGTATAGATAATACATGGCAACACACGGGTTTGCTGTGGTTCGAAAAAACCGGACCGGGTATCCAGCAAGCTTTGTTGCTAAATACATCACCTCTCGTAATCAAAAAGCAATTATTTTTTCACGTGTGTTTGGCAGGCGACAAGGAATCCATATGCGGAGGCTCGGTGGCAGTAAACCGCACATCAGTGCTAACAATCTGGCAATAACAGCGCTTTTAAAAAGAAAATAAAAAGTTGTCATAAAAAATCACAAGAAACTTAAATGTTCAAAGTTTTTAATCACCTACCTAAACCAATATTCGAGCCTTGATTTTTTTATTGCATAGATCAAAAGGGTCAATCATTAAGATATTTTTCTTTTTTAATTACATAACAATCCGTGTGACTTACTCAACAACCGGCTCCCTCTCTTTCCTTTTCTAGCATTTTCCTTTTCTAACTTCAAAAATGACGAAATTCCATACAAACATTAATCTGCTATTGAAGCCCTGGATAAATTTTCAAAAATCCGCAGTGGCAGCCTACTAAATTCAAATTTTCTTACGTTTTCTGCAATTTGCAGTTCAGTGTCAGGTTGTATCTTGATCAAAATATCATTTGTGACCATAAATAAAATAAAAATTAATAAAATGAAATAAAAAGCCTTTACTATTCCATTGGCATGTACAGTGCCGATTAAAAGTCCATGAGCAATCTCACAAAGCAATAGACTGACGCTTCGGTTTGACTTACGACCTTCTTCTATAAGTTGTTACAATACTGTAGACACGCACATTACACACACACACTCACTTTGTCTGCAACCAATGACTAGTTCGATAATCATCATTCGTTTTTAGTTTCATTCGTCTTGTTCACATAAATATTAAAGTTTAGCAGGTAGACCACAAAAAACTAAGTAAATTATTTCGATTTCTGTGGGGTAGATGCAGTTTGTTACAAGTATTCAATTAATAGAACTTTGTTGGTTCGTGCCGTGATAATATTGGTGACGAGCATTTAGCGCAGTGTTGTGGTTATTATTATCAAAAAGCAGGCATAAAATATATTGAAGAGATCAGATCAGATCAGAGAATATTATTGCGCTGCGTAAAAGTGAAGTGAATATCTAATAAAACCGGACTAAGTGTGAGTGTTATCATTTATATATTTCATATTTTACTAAACATAAATCTTAATCAAGGGTATTGTTTATAGAACAGAGGTATTGCTGAGACAGAAGATGCCTTTAAAGTTTTAAATTCATTGTGAGGTTTAATTCGATTAGTGAATAATAAATAATTAGGTATTATGTGTAATAAAAACAATGATTTTCTTTGTTCTAGAGAAATACTGTGACGGTTAAGAGATATGAGGAAGGGGCTTATTATCGAGTAGCAGCGACGTCAAATGGTGAATGAAACAAATGGTTTCATACCAACGAGATATTTTGCTGAATTATTAAAAACACGTCATTATGAACCGTTCGCCGTGCACTCTGAAGGCTTGCATCACTGAAGACCAGCTAGAAAACCGTTTTTGACCTTAAAATATTGACCGTACCAACTTAATAAACAACAGATTCGTTATTGCATGAATTTATGGTAACTAATTTTTTAAGCACGTTTCAATAGGGTGTTTGTCGTATTTCTTGCAGATATACCGAAATTGTTTAATATTATTTTAGTAATAGTATTATTTTAGGATTAAAATTTGAGGTTTAGTTTCAATCTTCTTTTCGTAAAGAAAATGAATACTTAAGCTATAACCTCAATACCAACCAATATTTACTAAAGCCAAATAAAGTTTAAAATAATTAGATTTTTTTACATTTTAAGTAGTCTAATATTCTTATTTATTGCTTAATTACTTAGACCATGATCAAAGCTTTATATTTATGGTGCAAAAAAATCCATTTAAAATTTAAAACATTTCAAAATTTAAATATGTCAAAATAATACAAATTGCTTCTAAGTTTCTAGACATCTATTTCACATATTATTCAGGTGAAGTAATGATAAATAATTGTAGCAATTTGATAACTATACTTAAGTAAAATAAACATAACGAATAAATATTATTTATTTTTTATTATAACATATCACGCATTTTTTATTCTAAACCCTTTATTGCAATAACAACATTAATAAACAGGCAGGATATTTAAAAATATTATTATTGCAAACAAAAATAATAATATTTGCAAAAACAGCGCTGTGATTTACGAGATTAGAACCTTAGCCATCTTGAATCTAAGACCAACGCTTAACGCCTTCTGCTATCTGCACATATAATTTACTTTCGAATTTTAGCAATGCGATACACTGGCCAAGGTCACGCGTACGAGTATGATGCGTGCTAACAAAAGTTATGGAAATATAAGTGCGGCGCCCGCGAACCGTGACGATACGATAGTGTGTAGTGCGAAACTGCGTTCTCTGTGGTGTGTGTACGGCACTCACACCACAGACGTCTGACTGCTTACACATACAAATGTACGGACTATACCGCGTGTTCACAGCAATACGACTCTTAGCGTGCTCATGCACTTTTGAGCGCTTACTGTACATTCGTATGAGTAGTAATGGGTGTGGGTGTTTTAGTCCAATAAACATGCCATCTGGACCCCTCTTCGGTTGAAGGCCTTCTCCAGAGATTGCGACCATAACAAATAATATGTATTTACAGAATTAGAATCATTAATACTTACGTGTCTCTAAGTTTCATTTCTTCCATAAGAAAAATCTCATAAGGAAAAGTTCTTGCTGATCGCTGCGGATCCACCTTAAGGTAAGTAATTAACTCTTATGAATTTAAGATTTTTTATGTTCGAATTCGCAATCCGAACCTGATACCCAAAAGAAGGTCTTTGACCCTGCGGCATTAATTAGTCTTATGAATGTGGTATGAATAATATTTATAATTTATCGTAGGTATACCTACAATGTTAATAATCATAGCGACTTCCTGCGTGCCTACGGATTGATGATAAGCCGCTGCTGATTGTAATACTAAGCTGTTTAGTAATAATATTTATCAAAATAATGAATTAGTGTTTCCTATTTTGCATTCGTGTTTTAGGTACAGTAAGCGCTCAAAAGTTCATGAGCACGCTAAGAGTCGTATTGCTGTGAACACGCGGTATAGCTCGTACATTTGTATGTGTAAGCAACACGATACACACACCACAGATAACGCAGTTTTGCCCTACACGAAACAACAATATATTTCCGTCGCTTTAAACATGCTAGCACACACGCGCTATGCGCGTGAACTTGACCAGTTAATGGCATTGCTAAAATTCGATAGTAACTTAACAAGTGCAGATAGCAGAAAGCGTTAAGCGTTGGTATGGAATTCAAACTGCCTCAGGTTCTAATCTCGTAAAACACAGTGCGGTTTTTTGCAAATATTATTATTTTTGTTTTCGATAATAATATTTTTTAAATATTGTTGCTTTTTTATGTTGTTATTGCAATAAAGGTTTTAGAATAAAAAATGCGTGATATATGATAACAAAATTAAAAAAATATGTTTATTCGTTATATTTATTTTACATAAGTTAAACTGCTACAATTATTTATCATTACTTCAGCTGAATAAGATGTGAAATAGATGTCAAGAAACTTAGAAGCAGTTTGTATTATTTTGACATATTTAAATTATGAAATATTTTAAATTTTTAATTGATTTTTTCACCATAAATATTAAGCTTTGATCATGGTCGAAGTAATTAAGTAATAAATAAGAATATTAGACTACTTAAAATGTAAAAAACTACTTACAGAATAGGTAATTTTAAGGTAAAATATGGGCAGTTTGTTTATATTTTATTTGTATTAATTATTTTACATTTTATTTGACTTTAGTAAATATTGGTTGTTATTGAGGTTAAAGCTTAAGTATTCATTTTCTTTACGAAAAGAAGATTGAAACTAAACCTCAAATTTTAATCCTAAAATAATACTATTACTAAAATAATATTAAACAATTTCGGTATATCTGCAAGAAATACGACAAACACCCTATTGAAACGTGCTTAAAAAATTCGTTACCATAAATTCATGCAATAACGAATCTGTTGTTTATTAAGTTGGTACGGTCAATATTTTAAGGTCAAAAACGGTTTTCTAGCTGGTCTTCAGTGATGCAAGCCTTCAGAGTGCACGGCGAACGGTTCATAATGACGTGTTTTTAATAATTCAGCAAAATATCTCGTTGGTATGAAACCATTTGTTTCATTCACCATTTGACGTCGCTGCTACTCGATAATAAGCCCCTTCCTCATATCTCTTAACCCTCACAGTATTTCTCTAGAACAAAGAAAAACATTGTTTTTATTACACATAATACCTTATTATTTATTATTCACTAATCGAATTAAACCTCACAATGAATTTAAAACTTTAAAGGCATCTTCTGTCTCAACAATACCTCTGTTCTATCAACAATACCCTTGATTAAGATTTATGTTTAGTAAAATATGAAATATATAAATGATAACACTCACACTTAGTCCGGTTTCATTAGATATTCACTTCACTTTTACGCAGCGCAATAATATTCTCTGATCTGATCTGATCTCTTCAATATATTTTATGCCTGCTTTTTGATAATAATAACCACAACACTGCGCTAAATATACTCGTCACCAATATTATCCACGAACCAAAAAAGTTCTATTAATTAAATACTCGTAACGAACTGCATCTACCCCACAGAAATCGAAATAATTTACTTAGTTTTTTGTGGTCTACCTGCTAAACTTTAATATTTATGTGAACAAGACGAATGAAACTAAAAACGAATGATGATTATTGAACTAGTCATTGGTTGCAGACAAAGTGAGTGTGTGTGTGTAATGTGCGTGTCTACAGTATTGTAACAACTTATAGAAGAAGGTCGTAAGTCAAACCGAAGCGTCAGTCTATTGCTTTGTGAGATTGCTCATGGACTTTTGGTCGGCACTGTACCTACCTACTTATTTTTCATCTCGATCATGAATAACCTCTGTTCTTTCTTTATTGTCCAAAATTGTCTCCTTTCTCCGTGAGAAAAGTTTTCAATATGAATGTGGACGGCTATAGGGGAAGACCAAAGAAACGATAAATGATAACTGTTTCTAGTATACACGACCTTCTTGTTCTTGTCACTAGGAAGTGTGTGCTGGATCTCCTGAAAATATACCTCCATATGGTACACATATGTGTAACGTAACATGAAATGTAACACACGTTGAAACGAACATGCCGTCCAAATAATGTATATGCAATGTAACACACGTTGAAACAAATTTGCCTTGTGGTTGTGTTTCATTTCATGTTGTGTATGCACACAAACACAATACACGGTATCCACAGTAAAGTTCACCTCCGCACAAAATTCGCTAGCAAACTCATTTGTTTTCAATAAATCATCGTGGATTAACAACTCGACAACATCCGAATTTTGAAGTGGTATTATTAACATCAGAGGGCCAATTTCAGTATATTAAAATTGATCAAAACTTAGTCTCAATCTCATCTCAGCCGGCATCACTGTCAAAAACTTGTCAAAAAATTATAGCAACGAGAGGTATTTTTTACAGGTTGAGACCCGTTCTTAAAAATACGACAACTAGGTACCCGTCGATAAATACACTACACTTGGTACAGGTAAAAATGACCAACTATCATGTAATTATGCAAGAAATATTTTTGTTTCTTGTAAGGAAACTACTGCAGTTCAACACGTTTTGACATCATCATATATGTCGTCGTCTTTCTGACTAACCTTTTCCAAGCTATTTTGTGGTCAGCAGCCAGTCTAACCGGATGCAGCTGAATAGGTAAGTACCAGTATTTTACATCAAGCGACTATATGTCTGATCTCCACATGAATCATCATCATCATCATTATTTCAGCCGAAAGACGTCCACTGCTGGACATAGGCCTCCACCAAGCACCGCCACTTCGACCGATTCTGTGCTTTCCGCATCCAGCGGATTCCTGCGGAACACAGAACGGATTCTGTCCACATGAATGAAGTATTATAATTATTAATCATCATTTGACTAGTCTTGTCCCAACTACGTCGGTGTCAGCTTCCAGTCTAACCGAATGCATGAATTTTACACGGAGCGACTGCCTATCTGACCTCTACAACCTAGTTACTGGGTAACATAATACCCCTTGGTAAGACTGGTCGTCAGACGTTTAGGCTTCTGACTACCCGTACCCATGACGACTGTCGATTTCCGTTTGTCCCGACACGGTGATCCATTCTTGGATGGTCAGTATCCACGGACCGAACTCGGCAAGTGCAGCTTAATCTTCGATCGACCCGTGTAGGTAGCTGTTTTATCTTAGCCACGTTTACATACCTAAAACATAATTAAAGAAGCACAATCATCTAAGTCCTGTCCTCGCATCCTCGCTGATACCGGTTTTATAATATTCATGTGCTGATACTCTTCCGTGATTTTCCACTGTTATTTCTAACAAATTTTCTACTTACAAGACTTTGTTGTAAGACAAACAATTCAGTAGTAATTTTCCCTATGTCTTACTAATATTGACTCTATATTAACCTCCTCTGCCTGGATTTAAAATCAAGGCACTGGCACCGGCTTAAATTATTACCATTGTACCTATTTTTAATGAATATTGCCTCATTTAAAGAGTACCTACCTACCTACAACAAGGAATTTAATTCTCTCGTAGAATTTAAACAGGAACGATTGGCATTAATTTAGGTATTTGAATGTTTGGAAAATCATAGTTATTTCATTAGAAGAGAAAACATTTTGTAATAAGATTACTTGAGCAGGGCCCTATTTAATAATACTTATAAATTGTAAATTAAAGATGACGCTACAATTTTACAAGTTTTTGTTTACTAAAAATTACAAGTTACATGGTGGAAAATTTACAAAATTGTAAAATTGTATTTAAAATTTTACATAATTCTGTTGAATAAATTTTCACTCTTGTACGGAAAACTACATTATTGAACTATTATAGTAATGACAAGTTTACATATTTTGTAAATTGTAGTACAATTCTGACAGGTGGTCTCAAGGTACCTATGTCAAAACTTTACAATTTTGTGCCTCAACTAAAGCAATTAAATATTGTTGCCAAAAAATGGTTCTAACAACGAGTAGTGAAAGTAGTGATGTTAGTGATGATGAATATGAGATTGAACATTTTACTTTTAATGAAACAGATTTAACGTTTAGCGAAAAATTTCGGATAAGTAAGACTACCATCGAATATTTGACAGAGTCGTAATTTTGTTGTTATTCTCCATGACTTTAGTGATGCACCAAACCAATAACAAAGTAGGTACCTACTCCGTGAAACACTAAAATTCTAAACTCAAGAGTAAGAGTAATCTACCCTCGTTTATTAAGAATCTGCACCAAAAACTTACATTTTATGTAAATTGTATAGGCATATTTGTAAATACAATATTGTCATCGAAATCTACAGGCGTTTTCTACGTAAGTACTTATGTAAACTTTTATTAAAACAGCATTTACAATTGTGATAATTGTAAATTACTTACTTGTTACTTCCTTACGTACTTGTAAGGTTTATTAAACAGCACATGTAGTAAAACTTAACAAATATGTATTTTTTTACAGAATTCTAGGATTGTAATGATTATTAAACAGGGCCCAGGTAGTTCCGCACTTGTGTCAATTTAGTTGTACTTCACCTGTAGAGTAAGTGTAGATTACACTTGGGTACATTGAACGAGTTACATATTCTAGTATTTAGGGCAGAAATTCGCAACGAGTAGTTGTTAGCTGCGCTCAATACGAGTTATCAAAATGTTACAATTATGCATAGAACAGAGTCCATGGCACGCGGAGTGACGACACACAGCGCGCATTGTTTATTAATACGTGATTCTTATCTGCCTTAATTACGACATCGATATTAATATGAAGCGGCCGCATCATACAACGATGCACTCATCTGCACAGGTATCACAGTTGCATAACCAGCCAACAAGTGCTTAGTTGCACAGTAAAAACTCGAAATGCAACTAAGCCATTATGACTATGGCACAATTCGAAATGTTTCAAAATCTCCTTCATAAAATGTCAGTGGCTACTAGTTCGTTTAAATATAAAACTGGAGTTTAGCCAACCAGCGGAGCACACGCGACGTCCCTGTTCCCGTGAAAATTATAATTAGGAAATTTATATTTACCGTCCTACTCAATTCGGGTATGGTAAGACATTATGCGGCATTACGCCCCCGCGGCGATACTAGCTGGACACTGTCAAGCTGAATAGATTGATTCCATCCGACAATTAACTCTTTTCATCCGCATGACGTTCGAATAGGCTCAATCCGGTTGAATAGACTCAGTAATTGAAATGTTTCTGAAAGGATTGATTACGAGCATAGGATTAGGTAAATAACCTATTCATTGGGAGGCAATCATGACCCTTCACTTGCCTCATTTAGGCTGCTGGTCCATATTGCAAGGATGTACCTATATACCTCCCTATAACTCGCAAAGATCTATATTTATTTTGCACTGACCACCTGCACCAGGTACTACATATTATCTACTTACTGGTTAGTCAAAACACGAAAAGAAGCCTGATATGATTTCACGAGTATGAAAACAGTCTCGTAAGTACCATCACAGGCACAAAGGCTTCCTCCGACTCTATTCCCGTCTAATGAGATCCGACACTGAGGATAGAATAATGGCACGGCGCTAATGTGGCCTTCGCGTGCATCATCAGTAATTGGTCACCAATTACGCATCATTGTCATCTTCGCACATTCTTGTTTCACAATAGCCGCATCCAGTAAATTTAAGACCTTCTTTGATTTCAAATGTCTGCCGTCGACACTCATAATCATAATCATCATATAATCATTTAGTATAATTTAGTTTTTTCAGTATATGGCACATTAAATTATAATCTCAAAATTTGTCAATGGACACTGACGGAACAATACAAGCAAATTCACAAACTAAAGTGTATTGTTCTTTACATGTCTTATTTGGTAAACCAATAGTTACGTAGTCAAATATGAACGGCAGTGATTTAGTTTTAAAATAAACTTTAATTATAATTTTTACAGTAATTAGGAGGTGTGCTCAGTTAGAGCGATACAGACGGAATGCTTACGAACGATTGGTACATATTTAATAAAAAAAAGTAAGTTAAGTAATTTAAAAAAACACATTTCTGGAATGGTCCACAAGACCACTTCAGATAAACACTATGTTAGAAAAAGGTAAAGTGTTCGAAAGAGATGCATAATAATTAACTGCAATCGGTGACTTGGCTATTTAACTAAATAATTAATACAAGAGGTTAGAAACATTGTCGAGTGATTTACTACTATGGGAACTGATGCCTGGTATGCATAACTACGTAGGTACGTCGAAGGTTTTAGTTTTAAGAAAATTATTATTTATTCTAAGCTCGTTCCATGTAGTATACTGGTATTCACCTGTATCCGGTTAGACTGGAAGCCGACCCCAACATAGTTGCGAAAAGGCTAGGTAGATGATGATGATGATATTATTCATTCTAAGCATACCTCGATGTAATTCAAACCGTACGTGTTTCTTACTAAGATCAAGACTTCCTCCGACATAGGACACATTGAATGAAAATAATGCAGTCAAATGTAGTGTGTGCATGTGTGTATGTGTATGTATGTCGTAATGTAAGAAAGAAGAAAAAGAAAGAAAGAAAGATAAGAAAAAAAGAAAAGAAAGAAAGAAAAGAAAAAAGTAAGAAAGAAAGAAAGAAAAAAAAAAAGAAGAAGAAAAAAAGTAAGAAATACTAAATGATTTGATTTGATTTGATTTGAATGTAGTGCATGCCTAGGATTATTTGTCAAACATTACTCTGTGCTATATGCTTGTGCTATTTGAAAATTAAAAAATATCCTTTCAAGAGATCAAACCAGACTATCTCAAGATATAGAAGCACACTATTTCATAACAATTTCAGTATTGTCAAAAGCTTTAACCGAATATTAAACAAATCAGAGAGCTCTGCTATTTTAAATTATTGCGAAAAACAACTTAAGAAATGGCTCTTTAGTAATGTAATCTACACAATAGAAGTGATTTTGAATTATAAGCTAAAGTTCCAAATATGATCTCACTAGTAATATAATTTAACTAGCGGCTTCGCACGCGTAAAGGTCGGAAAATATCCCACAGGAACGTACTACCGATATTCAGAGAACTTATCATATGTCCTAACCCAGGTCATGGCCTATCCGTATGCCATTCAACTAAATCTGTTCAGCCGTTACGGCATGAAAAGAAACAAACAGATAGATAATAAATCTGTTTTAGGGTTCCGTACCTCAAAATGAAAAATGGAAACCCTTAAAGGATGACATCGTTGCCTGTCAAGACACTTTTTCTCAGAAACGCGTGGAGGTATCAAGTTGAAATAGATATTAAAAACTTAGGTTAAGCACGCACTACTGATTTTGATCGTTGCGGATAATATTTCGTGTTGTTCTCCTCTAAGGCTCATTTCCTACGAAATGTATGGAAAGATTTTTGCAATTTCTGAATTTTCTCGTACTCAAACCTCAGTTGGCCCGATATAGTTTTTTGACCCTAGTAACTTATTACTAGGGTCAAAAAAATAAAAAAGTAAAAATAAAAATAGGATCGACTGGCATCAAAAACGTTTTTGTGAAAATTGCCCATGTTCTTGCTGACTGTAAATTTTTTTCAAAATCTGTGAATGCCGATCAAAATTTTTCAAAAAGTTAAGGACAGTCTCCTAAGACCGTTTTCTTGTAGCGACAACGGTTAAGGTACCTGCCCTTATTGCCCCATATCAACATCCACCCTGTAAATGTTATGATTGACTACTTAGCTGCATAAAGGTATAGCGTGATGATAATCTTTTAAAAGGTTAAATCCGTAATTATCTGCAATATTCTAACCTTTTGGATAGTATTTTTACAGTTTGCGGTAAACTATAGAAGAATACGAACATAATGTAATATTGCTCATCCCCCATAGCAAATAGCGTGACAATAATTTAAAAAAAAATCTATTGTGACGTTTCCATTATTTGACATAGATTATTTATACCAATTTTCAAGTTAATCAAGCCAAACAGTAAAATCCTCCCCTGTAAAAATGAATACCCCTTTTCACCTCGATAGGGGTAGATTTTCAAAAAACCTTGATATACGTTTTTATTTGTTTTCAGTTTTAAGTATAAATACTGAGTTTCGAGTTAATCAGACCGCGTGTTAAAATTCTTCCATACAAACTTTGACACCCCCAATCCTCCCTTAGGGGGTAGTTTAGAAAAACTAAAAAAGGCAAACTTTATAATTTACATAGATAAGTATTCGTGCCAAGTTTCAAGTTTATTAACTCAAGGAATAAGATTTTTCATACAAACAAAATCCCCCCTTTTCACCCCCTTAAAGGTCGATTTTCCAAAAACCCTTTCTTAGTGGACGCCTACGTCATATTATCTAACTGTGTGCCAAATTTCAGCCCAATCCGTTCAGTGGTTTGAGCTGTGCGTTGATAGATCAGTCAGTCAGTCATTCAGTCATTCACCCTTTCCTTTTATAGATATAGATTAGGTATAAAGTTAATTTTTCCGATCTCCTTTGTAGTTTTTTAATGTATTCTTTGCATGCTAAAAGAAGCAAGCAAAATATTTAATGTTAAGTACCATATTTTCTGCAAAATAAAGATAAGTATCGTGAAATTTGAACCGTGAAATTTGAATCACAGTTTTGCTAGAACAAACATTGTTCAGACCATGGTCTACTACCATTCTACAGCATCCAATAAAAAAAAACATAAAATTGGTTTTTGAAAAAACACAAAAGACAAAGTTTAAAATGTCAAGATTATCTACTGCTTACTAAATTGCGTTAATGGAGTTAAATTTCCCTGTTAACAATGCTGTGTCCCATGCCTGGTGTCTGTGTTGTAGGGAGTAACGATAATCTTGACATTTTAAACTTTGTTTTTTTTGTGTTTTTTCAAAAACCAATTATGTTTTTTTTTTATTGGATGCTGTAGAATGGTAGTAGACCATGGTCTGAACAACGTTTGTTCTAGCAAAACTGTGATTCAAATTTCACGGTGTATATTTAAATGTAGGTATTCATATGTTTAAATGTCATTCTTATATTTATTCATTTCCAGTGAATAAGAGATTGTGTTGACAATTGGGCTTTCTTTGCGTTATTTACCACATGAATGACCCTTGCAGTTTAACAGATTCACAAATCAAAAATATTATATTTCTGTCCAAATAGCTAAAGGGTTGGTGAAGCCCGCTTTTATATAGAACACAGTTTCTAACACAAAACTGAGTATCGAAATGAATTTTTCAGTTTCATATAAGAACTTCAAAAGTTTGTACTCAAAGAGTTTCAGGATAACTTCAAAACTTCCTATGTCCGCAAGGGACTGACTTTATGGCGACGGATATCTTGACACTCAAAAGCTGGACAGTGTATTTTAATTTAACAATGCTCATTCCATCTGTACAAGACGATCTTTTTGTGAAGCAATGGGTCAACTAACCACTGTAACTGGCCACTTATTTCTAAGAAATGGCATTATTGAAGGACAAGGACACTTTCAGCATGGTTTCAAAAGAAGCTGAAGAAAGAAATTGATAAGGTAGGTGACACCGGTATTGTTCTACCATCAAGTTTTCTTAGAAATTGTTTTGTTGAGAGTCACGTCGCGCCTGTCTGAACGATGGCTAAAAAAAGGCCAATTACATTAGTTAAAGACACAAACACGCATTATTTAAGTACAATAACAAAAGTATGCAACAACTCGATAATCATCATCACAATATCAATATCTCAGATATACTGACAGTGACAACATCTTCTTCCATTCATCCGCGATCACATCACAATCAAATGAACAGACAGCTGTGCTGCTGCTAAAGGCACTAGGAAGTGGTGAAGGGTGGGCGTTTTTGGGGGACTGTCTTATGTAATTTTGACGTTCGAAAAGTGCTGATTCTCAGCCCAGTTTGAATAAATGACTTCTGAATTTTGAATTAGGCTTAGCGTTCAAGAGAGCGTTGAGGCAGAGAGTTTGCGATGGAGAGAAGACTGGGCTCAAGCGACGGTAAGACTCCGAAACGAATCTATGCCTCCTGTTACGGCTATAGTTTATCGGAGCAAAAAGATGGGACAGTTCGTCTTGTCCCTAAACAGCCTAAAAAAAAGTTCGAAGGGTACATAAACGGTACCATTCAAACGTGTAACGGTATGTCAAAGTCAAAACTCTATTTGTAAAACCAAAGACTGGTTCTATGACTTCAAAAAAAACAAATACAAATTGGTAGAACATTGAAAGAACATTAAAACATGCAACCAGGAACACATTTATCCTGTTAGTTACAAATATCTTTATTAATGTTACACTTATTAAAAACCACAAGCAATGTAGTTAGTTTCCTCCTATTCGAGATCAAGGAAAATGTATTTGTAAACTATTTCAAACCGTTATAGGATAAATGAACGTACCTATATTCCTTTTCGATAAGAAAATGTCAAATGTCCAATGGACACCAGTAATGAGAAGCCAGGGTTATGGATCGCCCAGGGTAATTTATAAGGATTTAATATCAGAGAAATTAATTGTCATTGTCAATGTCAACTTGCCGTGTTCCTTTTCGTATAACTGTCAAAGAATGGCAGTCCTGATTTGAATAAAGGGTCAATTTAAGGCTTTGACAGACCAAAAGCATCTCAGTAGCAGAGCGGTGCGTAAGCAGCGTAGGAGACGACGTACGGCGGGCAGCGGGAGCGGGTGGCGGGTCAAGCAGAAAACGCACATTTCCATGGATGAACACAGTAGCAGCGGGTTGATTGAGCGGTCCGGACGTTATTAAATCTTATTAAATCTTCAGTCGTCAGCGGCATGTCCGAACAAATCGAGCGGGAAACGCAAACTGACTTGCGTCCACCCGCCCGCTCGCAACACCCGCTTGTCCCGCTGCGATTCCCGCTCACCCGCCCCGCCCGCACTTGGTGCACCTTAGTCCAAAACTATGTGTTTGCGGTACCCGCCAGCGGATTCCGCTGCCCGCCCCGCTACCACTGTAATTTCACACTTACTGACAAAAAAGCGTGCAGCCGCGCCCTCGCTGCTGCTTTCCTGCGACTGCCCGCTTTGCGTCGCCCAGTTTGTCGGCTGGCGGGTCCAAAGCAGCGCAGGCGCAGCGTAGTTTGCCAGCGGGCCCGCTCTCAAATTTCATATGCTGTGATTCATATGATTTATTCTACCCGACATCAACCCGCATTGCTACTGACCTGCTTTTGGTTTGCTGAAGCCTTTAAGTTGGTAGTCAATTTGATAAACAATGAATTTCCCTGACTTTACGATACATAAGTGACATTGTTTTGTTGCGTCGTCGTGAAGCCTCGTACAGAGGAATCAATGAACTAATTTGAAATGATGTGTCATTGCATTTGTTGTAAATGTAATCCCGAATGTGTTTTCGCTAAATAGCATCACAGAAAATTCAAAATGGCGGTCGCTAGACTTCATCGTTTAGTTTCAAACATCCGTTTCTAGTAGGTTGGAGACATGTGTCTTCGAAACTGTTAACATACAATTCCTAGTCTTAAGAAACTCACATCAAAATATGTTTTTGCCAACACTGCAAGATTACATTATCATGAATGACGTAAGCAAAGAGAGGAAAATTATCTTATTTATTCACGTAACATTAGCCCAACAGCCCTCGAAGCTGTCATCCCACGAATTTATACTTGATACCTACTTCTCTGAAATATGAAATCTCTCACCCACCATAAGCCCACCTCATTTCTATTAATATTATATTTATATTTCACCACCCACCATATTTATAATTAACTGCATTATGTATAATCGCTCACATAAGTTCTCCTATGAAATAAGTAGTTCTAAGCATTCTATTCACGTTTACCACTTTTCCTGCGAAGTTGTTATTTTGTAAAAATGTTAAAATTTACGATCAAATGAGAAGAAAAACCACCAAACCAATTGGCCAATCTACCATCAGTAATTCACCGAATTTCACCAGATATCTATGTAGCTTCTGGTAACTCTTTGTTACCATAGAACTGTATGATTTATTCGTGTATCTCATACTTTAAGTGAACTATTTTTGTGTTCTTATGAAAATAAATTCTTTATACCGAACTCTTCTTTCAAATAGGCTCAAACAATGTAATGCATCGTGAAGTATTAACTACTCTGCAAGATAGATAGAGGATTTGACTGCCTAGATGTACGAGACATCCCGAAATACTAAAATATCGCCATTTTCTGAGGCATTGTTTTTTATGTTCCCCAGATGTATATTGTAGTCGCTAGGATACGAGAATAGCCAATACAAATAAGGCTTTAGCCACATGAATGTACACTACTAGCCGACAACCTTTTAATATAATAATATACGACATATCCACATATCAAAAGGATGGAAAGCTCTTCAGAAGAATATATACTGGTAACTAAGGGAGTCAGTCTCCAGTCTAATCTAACAAACAAAAGTATAATGCAAAGGTCAGACAATACATTAACAGGGTGGAGACAAGGTTAAGTCCGCCCTTTGTCACGGCTTAAGTACCTACCTATGTAGAAGCTACTGTGTTATTCATAAAATAAATATGTTTATCTTGACAGCAAGACTGGTTAACGTACTTACGTCATAGTAGTATTTGGAAAGAGTATGAATTTTTTAGAGACAGGTCTTCTTCTTTGGAACTTTATGTAACGTCAAATCATGTAAGCATACTTAAGCTCGGTCGGCTTAAAAATATGTAATGATCATGTGATTCAGGCAGTATATAAAATGACACCAAGATTCCATGTAGCACTTCGGGTGATTGAGCTCAGTAAGGCTTATATCATAGAAAAACAAAAAAGTTGTGTCCACCAGAAGCAACTAATATCAAATACACAACTGAAAACTAAACAAAACCTTATTCCCATTGTATTCATTTATGTTTGTTGATACAAGGTAATATACAAAAACAAATAATATTCGATAGTCCTCGTGTATCGACTACCTACGTCACAGTCGACATAAACACCGTGCTCCCGACGGAATCTTTGGGACTTCGAGCCTGAAAAGCTTATGTTCTTGACATAGGGGCCTTTGAGGAAACTTTAATTGATTGTTGGTCTTTTTGGCCAATTATCGAAACAAATAAGCGGCTGACTGGTGAAATACGAAGTCGAGTCACAATATAAATATGGACAGTATGGAAACTATGCTATTTGTTGAAATAATTACCTACACTCCATTTTTTTTTTAATGTCGCGGCGATTGCTCGTTTCGACACGGCACCCCCAACTGACAGCACCGCGACAATCTCTTAGGGTCTCGTCAATGAGCGCGTCTGCATGAGTGTGCTGTTTCGAACGTTTACTACTTATTTTCTGTACTGTCCATTTTAAAAACTGTGGAGGGTGTGTCTACCTATCTAAGTCCCAGATTTAGGACATGTTGCTGTTTCGTCTAGTAGATAGGTACCTGTGTAGTGATGTACTGCGAAAGCATGGTCAGCAATGGAAAATCGGTTAAAACTGTTACTTTCATAATTAAAACTAGGCTTCGACCTGGTTTTCAGTATTTCAAGTAATAATTAAGAGTTTGAATTATTAATATAAATACTACTAATAAAAATGCAAACAAGTAATTTAACATTTTTGCCCGGTTTTATTAGTTACTAGCAGTGCCCCGCGGTTTCACCCGCATAAGTCTCGATCCCGTGGGAATATCGGGATAAAAAGTTTTATATATGTTAATCCAGGTTATAAACTATATGTGTGCCAAATTTCATCCAAATCCGTTTAGTGGTTTTTGCGTGTAAGAGTAACAAACATTCATCCATCATCACAAACTTTCGCGTTTATAAACCTAGCTGCGCCCCGCGGTTTCACCGGATCCCGTAGGAACATCGGGATAAAAAGTGTCCTATGTGTTAATCCAGGTTATAAATTATCTGTGTGCCAAATTCATCCAAATCCGTTCAGAACTTTTTGCGTGAAAGAGTAACATCCATTTTTTAGGGTTCCGTAGTAAACAAGGAACCCTTATAGTTTCGCCATGTTTATATAACGAAATTAAAAGAAAAACTATCACAGCTAAGTACGCTCTACAAGTTAACGAGTAATAATCGACCAACTCTTATATTTGCAGTTGCAAAAACATATTTTTACATATTTCCGTATCGGAGCACATGTTTTTTAACTACAAAGTTAAGTTTGTATTTGGGATAAATTCATCCCAACTACGTAACCCTTCATTGAGCGTGGCCCGTTTTTTATTTTTTAGATTATCTTTGTCTGTTGATTGAAAATTCGGTTCTAAGAATAGATTTTTCCTAACACCATTGCTCCAAGCACCTAAACATTATAATTAAAACACTTAGGTTACAGGTAGGTAACATAAGGAATTGAGGAACTACAGCAGCTCTAGCCAAATAGTCTCAAATCATTTTGCTGTACTTGTCCCATGTTACTTGAGGTCAGAACTTGAATGTTGAATTTGAATTTTGAATTTGTATTTAGAACAACACGTTTTCTTCTTCCACTCACCCTTCATTACCCTTCATTGTGCGTGGTCTGACACGCACCTGGCCGGTTTTTTTTTAAATTTATTAATTAATTTGAACAAGTCAGTTTTTTTTTCGTTTTTTCTTCATCAATAAATAATTTATCTAGAGTTTGAAAATTGACCATTGTAATGTTAATTCGATTTAATTCGGGGTGAGGGCCTGGTAATCCGTCACACAGGGTATCCTAGTATGGACGCCAGTCTCTCGCAAAGGATAAAATTTTATGCATTTTTTGTCAAAACGCTATAATTCTTGTCTCTATGTTTCTAACTATGTGAACCTTTGTGAAGAGAGAAATAAAAAACTATTACTATTACTATCCTTCCATGCATCCTCACAAATTTTAGCGTTTTTGTTAAACTTTCCATTTCATAAATATAATTTAAAACATTCTGAGTTGATCGTCTTTTGTTGATGACAGTACTAAAGCTGAGTAGGTAGTAGGTAGGTACTTACTTATGTTTCAAATCAAGAATCTGATAAAAACAAAAGACTGAAATAATCCAATATTCATTGGGTTTTGAGCTATTTGCAGATTTCGAAATCAGAAACAAACAAAATATAAACAAATTCTCGTGACAGATAATTGAGTGCATGTTTGTATGTTACAGATTTTCCGATATTTCAATCCTATTCTAATGACTTCAAGGTATTCAGGGGAATTAAAGCCTACTTCAGCAAACGGGGAGAATGGAGGAATTATATACGTTAGAGTGAGTGAGGATTACAACTACTGTGAAGGGATAGGAGCTTGATTTTGGAATTTTATGTAATTTTAATATCTCAAGTTTATCTAGTAAATTTTTGCAAATGCAAACTTGGACCACTTCTGCAAGTATAGGTACTCCATCCACCACCGTATGCAGTTGTGATTTTAAAGTAATTATCAATACGTAATTATCAATAATCTAAATTAATTAATTTTATTATTCAGTACAAAAATAAACCCCACATAACGTTGGTATAGATGACCTGCAACAAAAAATACGTTAAGAAGATAATATTATATCTATAGGTATATCACATAACATAATTTTCTTAAAGTGTTTTTATTCATTATTTATTTTACTTCTTTCTTTACTTCCATACTAATAATATTATAAATTCGAAAGTAACTCTGTCCGTCTGTTTGTAGGTATGTTACGTTTCACGCTTAAACCACTGAAAGGATTTCGTCAAAAGACAAGGAGATAGATTATATCCTGGGGAAGGAAATATGCTACTTTTTGTTTATAGGGTGTGATTTAGGGGATGAAAGTTGGTATGAGATATCCAATATTTGTTAAGTTAAGCACATGTAAATTCAAATTTATGCTTTTGGTAAGAAATAAGGAATTACGTCTTACAGCCCTTTTGTAAAATCATCCCCCAAGGGGCTGAAATAGGGGATGATCTTTTTGTGTACTTCTTTTAAATAGATTTAAGGTATTGGAAACATGGTCATAATCCGTAAATTGAGCTAACATTTAGTCTCATTAAAATCGGATTAGTCAAAACTTTGCCAAGTCAATTTTTATTTTTTTATTTACGCAACTATTGTAAATATGTCAGTCTTAACACAACTTAACGTGTCCACATATTTAGAAAGATCATCGCAAGAAACTGCATTCTGCAATGCGTACAGCATCTCATTGCATAAATTACAATTATTTGTCTTCATTGGTGTATTCAGATCAGAATTGCACACCTCAACACTTTGATCCTATGTTCTTATCTATAATACTAACTATTTTGTTTCGTTGAAGTTATCGATCACTTTAGTGATCGATGGTTGAAGTGGATAGTCCTAAACCGTCTGCATGGTGAGCGCTAGGCAACAGTATCCACACGGTGGTTGCTTGAGGATGGCCAGCCCAGGAAGAGGTGGCGAAAAGACCTAGGCTAGTTCCTCAAGGGCTAGTATTAAGTACCTCAGAAAAAGATACGTGGAAGAATTTGGGGGAGGCCTTTGCCCAGCCGTGGGACAATACTAAATGATCTTCTTCTTTTCGTGTGGTTAGTGACTAACCTGGTGTCAGAGTTTTAAAGCCGCCCATGGTCCTTTGACTTGGCTCAACATGCCGTCGAGAAATATCTCGTGGGCATACCGGTTTCCCTACGATGTTTTCCTTCACCGTTTTTGAAGCAAGTGATAATTATATAATACGCACATGAATGCGAAAAATCAGAGGTGCGTGCCTTGGGTCAAACTCGAGACCTATGACTAGGAAGAGTAAATGTAGGGAGTCACTCAAAATTTAATCTTTCAGTTTTATTTTTCTGACGTAAATATAGATTCAGTACATTTCACAAAACAAAGCTCATACGAGTACCTATTTCATTTGTGGATATTTCATAAATCAATCTGGCTAGCCTTTTCACAACTATGTTAGGGTCAGCTTCCAGTCTAACCGGATGCAACTGAATACAGCTATTTTACATGAAGCGACTGCCTATCTCACCTCCATAATCCAGTAACTGGGTAGTATACGCCTTCGTAAGACTGTCAGACTTTCGGGCTTCTGACGATCCGTAACAACTGTCAACGATCCACGAATGACAGTCGGGACCAACGGTTTAACGTGCTTTCCGAGGCACGAAGGAGTCTCGGTATGTAAAGATGGTCACCCATCCACGAACCAACCCCGGCAAGCGTAGCTTACCTGATGGATCGACCCGCGCGGCTGTTATTACTTAGCCACGAGCTCCGAGCACGAGTTTTTTGTGAACATTTCATATCATGTTGCAATATCAGTTGATCTATGAGTGCTTAATTTCGAAAACCACCGATTCTATTTCCATTTTTTTTCTAGTGCACAGGTGCATTGTTAGTCAGATTAAAGCTTTATCCGTAAGAATGGGAATGCATGAATGTACCTACAGATCAATTTATTTAGCTGCAAGCCTAACTGCAGAGTACCTGCTACGTGGATAGGTTGGTACAGCGTAAACAGACATAAGAGATGAAAACGAGCGGTAGCTGAGAACGGTTTAAAAATAAATAGTTTTATTTTTTTAATTTCTATATGTTTACCTTATTAGGCAGAGGTGTAGCTAGCAAACATCCATATTTCGCCAGTTTTCCCTAATCCTTCGGGGAATAAAGACGTTATGTTATATTATTCACCTGGTTGTTTATATTTTCTGAAAGAGGGTAATTAATTTAAATTCGCATAATTTTGAAATGCCTACAGGTACTTATAGTACGAGTATATTGTAAACGGTTTTTGATAACCTACATACATGTAGGTTAGTATTTTAAGAAACTTACGATAGTATGGTTTTTTTAAGAAAGAAGGGAGTTTCCTTAAATTAAGATAGTGGCGACCTACAATTGTGTTACTTCCAACCAATTCAGTACAATAGGAATCATGAGCTACAATTTGGTAGTCCCGAATTTAGTAAGGTAGATAAATGTGATAGTACATCTAAAATTATTTTTAAACATCATAACCTACTGAAAACCGCAGCTTCGAGTGATAAAAAAAAATGGAAGAAATAGGTAGTTGGCATTTTTCTCCACTTTTTCACGTTGTAAGCCCATCGAGGTTTTTAAGCGCGGGCATTCGCATTTTCCTCATCCTAGACTTTTCCGAGTTTTCGAGTACCTTAGAGTACCTAAGTATACTTCACAAGAATGCTGAAATGGCCATTCAGTCTCCGGACGCTGCAGAACACAAGTATTACTAATAGCAACTAAGAAATTTTATATGAAGTATCCCAACTAGCAAAATATGTGCTTATAACTATCTTCAAGGGTATTTTTTAACGCTTATAAGAGGCTTATAGCTTGCTACAACCCTGGATTTGGGCACAATTATAGAAGCATCTTGTTTTTATAACAATCGTATAATCAACTTACAGAATGTTATTAACACCTATGATGTACATGGGGCACTCAGAAAGTTTTGCCATACTAGAAAAAAAATATATTTTTCAAAGAACTCTCTATTGGCGTCTATACACAGTTTCATACGTCGAAACCAAATTTTCATAACACATTTCCCAGTTCATATCAGACCTTTTTTTAATCCCCTTCTCAAATGCAACCAGTGCATCTTCCGGAAACGAAAACTGTTTTCCCTTGAGTTGATTTTTTATTTTGGGGAACAAAAAGATAAAGCCATCCGTAATGATATCTTAAACGCGCCGAGACGAGCCTGCTTCAAATTTTGCTATCATGTCTTGGCACCATTCTACTCGAACCTCCTTCTGAGCCTGCGTTATGTTTTGCGGTACCAGCGTGAAACTATCTTCCTTACCCGAAGATGCCGTGTAGAATTTCATGCACACTTCCCGATCCAATCTGCAGTATATGCTGAACCTCTTCATATGTAATTCGCCTATTCTCTTGAATTAAATTTTTCATAGCCAGCACGTTTTGTTATGTAACAGCCGTCATAGGGCGGCCACTTTTTTCTTCGTCCGCCAAAATTACTCGACCACGCATTTTGTTGAACCAGCGGAAAACAGTCGCTTAAGAAGGGCTTTTTTCTATGAACACCATGTTTTTCAAACGAGTCTTCTGGTTTTAGTCGACATTTGAAATCGTACAAAATCATCGCGCGAAAATGTTCTCGTTGTAAATCCACTTTTCAGTAAGACAGAGTATTTTGATTTTGCTCGTAAAAAAATGTGGAGGGAATTTCGAATTTGGAATGTCATGTTTTTTTGTAATAAATAGTCAGTTTTAATTGACATCAAAACCAGCCAGTGTCCCATAGACAAAAACTGTTAGTCAACATTGGAGAAGTATAATGAGTCCTACAATTTATAGACACACAACCTTTATACTCGTATCTATGATAATTTTTATAAGCGTCTGATACAAGTTCCTTACCAAACAAATCTTGTTTATAATGTGCTAGTAATGTACTTCGTTGTTGGTTATAAGTATATTTTCCAAAATTTGAATTACGTGTTTTTGTTTGCTTCGTGAGTGATAGTTGAAATTAAATATTTTTTATCATAAGTGTTACTCATTACTATTTATGGTAGCATAGTATGTGAGACTGTGAATATAGGGTGTGAAATCATTGGGAAATAATATTCAATGTTAAAATATGCTATGTTTATATATATTTTTTTAAAGCTCTTCTAAAAATTGAACTGGCAACTTATTGCGTCTTTCTACTCGAGCGGCCTGTGGGTGAGATAGAACGCACTCAGTATAATAATGCATTCAGGGTGTTGTTGGGTCTGCCGTGGCGATGCAGCACGTCTGGGATGTTTGCTGAAGCGCGCACTGATGATTTCCGGGCCATCATGCGCAAAAAGCGGCTTCCCTGCTGGCCCGTATACGGGCAGCAACAACGGCATTCTGAAAGCAATAGCTGTACGTTTTGACTGTCCCTTTCAAAATCAGTGGGTCATGTCTTGTGTAGGTGTGGCGAGTCATGGCAAATAAAAATGTAAAGAAATATGTACTGGGTTATGGTTTCTATGGGTCTTATGCCACCCGAAATAAAGTTTTATATTATTATTTAAAGGGTCTGACATTTCTCGGGACCCTGGAGTCCCGGACCTTTGGAAGGCGTACGAGGGGCCGAAGCCAATTCGCAAAGGCCCGTTAGACGTTTTTATTGAAATGAGGCACCAACCGACGATTATCCCTGTATGTACTACACACCAACCCGGTTGGTGTAGGACTATTGCAGGATAAGGATGTTTTGTATGTACACGGATAAATGGCAGGGGGTGACTTGCACACTCATTATTGGGCCTCCGGAAACGGTCGCTAGCACATAGTGACGGAGCAACAGTGGGCAACATGTCCTGAGGTGCTTGAGGAGTGGAGAGGTATTCCACGGCTATCAGAACAATCCCAGAGCTTGGAAGATGGTCAAGATCCCTACCAGCACTTACTGGAATACTTTCTTCCTCCGAGCACGTTTGCTCTTGCGAATCTCCACTCAAGCTGGCCAATAAAGGCAAGAATGAGGTGAGAGCTTTGTTCCTCGTCAGTGTTCACTCCAGCCGGTCAATAAAGGTAAGCTAAAGATGAGGAACAAGACTTCTCCCGGGAGATAGGGTCCGTGGGGTTGCTACTGCCCAACAGCTCGATTGTTATTATTTGTTGTTGGTAGTGTTAATTACACTCATCATAATCATAATCTGCAAATAATGTTCCCACTGCTGGGCACAGCCGGCCTCCTCTCTTCGAGAGGAAGTGGGTTTTAATCTACCGCGCGGGCCCAGTGCGGGTTGCTAGATTTCACGAGTCTGTTAATTTTTTGCTCTAGGACATGCCGGATTCCTCACGATGTTTTCCTTCACCGTTTCGGGAGCAGTGAAATTATTTACACAAAGTAAAGCGCCTGCCTAGGTTCGAACCCACGACCACAACCCATAAGTCGGGGCTGTTACCACTGGGCCACCATAGTAAAATTTTGTAAAAATGCAAAGTTTAATTTTAGCTTGCAAGGCAAGAGGAGAGAATTTTTCTTCTTCTCGGGCTTTCACTAATAGTGTTTAGTTTTTGGGAGTTTCTTATTTCAAGCATAAATGCAACACAGTTTAAAAAAACGTAAAAACTGCCTTCAAAAAGAGCTCATTATTGTGGGAAAATAGCTTCGAACATAACAAAAAAAAAAAAACTCAATGCATTTATTTGAACCAATTACAGGCACTTTTGAATAGTCAAAGGGTCGGTCAGTCAGAAAAACCGGCTAAGTGCATGTCGGACCACGCACAATGTAGGGTTCCGTAGTTGGGATGAATTAATTTATCCCAAGAACAACTTTGTAGTTGAAAAAAAATATCTTTCATACGGAATGTTTGAGAGAACATGTTTTTACAACCGCAAATCTCGTTAACTTGTAAAGTCTACTCAGCTGTGATAGTTTTCCTTTTAAATTCGTCATATAAGCTACTGCCGTGAATTTTTCACATATCTAAAACCAACCATTTAGCTGGCAGGGGGACGACGACACTTGACTCTAACAAAAATTTGCACTTTAGAGCTTAATATTTCGCAAACGGATCTCTGAATTCAAAAATGCTTTTAACACACTTACAATTTTTTTGAAAGACCTTTCCTACGATACCCCACACCAAGGGATAGAAAAAAAAAACATCCCCACTTTAAGTGTAGGGGAAGTAGCATAAAAAAAAAACATAATTTTATTTTACCACTTTGTCGGCATGATTAATGCCCATGCCAAATTACAACTTTCTAGTACTAACAGTCTTGGAGCTAGACCGCGGACATGGCGAAACTATAAGATTTTCTAGTTGACTACGGAACCCTAAAAATGAAGCTACATAGTTGATTTAGTTGAAATAAAATAGTGGCACCCAATTCCAAGTCCCAGAAAGCGAGAACGATTACGGTTGTTGTATGTAATTCCAAGTTACGATAATATTATCTTAACTTGGAATTGGAGTGTATATACACTGAAGGACAATACAACGTGCCCAAACATGGTCAGTGTTCTCAAGCAGGTGCAGTAATCAATAGTTCTGACGGTTATCAAAGCCTGTCCTAATGAGGTGCCTTCGCCATGCGTGGAGACAATGATATCAATATAAACGGTCTGCAGTGGACGCTCCTATTCAATAAGAATAATCAAATCTAGCTTGAATGCTTTAGTTATGTTATATACCAGCGCAATAGGTGATGATCCGAGTCAATGGCGATGGTTTGCCCGAAGGGCTTTTCCGATGCATTGTTAATTTTCACGATGGCTTATAAACTTTCGAGTTTCATGTGCCCAATCAATTAAAGTATAATTATTTATGTTGATCGGATTATTGCTGGATTATTTTTGAATCTGAATGAATAATTGGCATTATTTTATTAATCTTCAAGTCTTTTTTTTAAGCAAATAATCGAATGAATATAGGACCGATCTAAATAGCGTGCAGTTAAAAACGTACATAAAAACTGGATTTATGAGCACAAAATATTGCTGATTATTTGCCTCATGTACGTTTACAGATTTTTTTATTTTATTTTTTATCCATCCTTACATTTTTGAGCCGTTTGGGGTCCGAGTGCTCACCGAGTATTCCGGGACATCGCCAAGCGGTTGGTCGACTCTTTACGTGACCAGAGGGCTGGCCAATTCTTAGGCCAAAGAATCAGCATCGCCATTCAACGTGGCAATTCTGCCAGCCTTTTGGGCACTTTTCCCGCTGACAGCGATGCGGACGAATTTTTTGACGCCCAATGAGCTCTTGTCTTTATTTTTAACTTTTTCCTTTACATACTTGTACATAATAATTATATAGTAGTTAGTTGTAAATATGTTTGTGTATATTATATGTTAACATGGTAAACAATAAAGTTGAAAGTAAAACGTACATAATTTGCTATACATGCATATTACGTTATGTCCTATGACAAAACTCTTTAGTTTCTGGACCACATTGTAAACTGCACAACATGTAGGTAGATCTCTCTTAGTCCGAAGAAACAATAGATTTTGGCCATCCTATTCTTAAAGATGACCACATACCTGCCGGAATAAAGAAAAATCGTGGAAATGAAATAACAACAAAATATCTATCTAATATGTATTTATATACCTAGCAAAGTTCAAAATCGATAATATATTGTTACGAACATAATAAAATAAATAAATAGGTAACCATTTAATTCAGATTCATCTAAGTACGATTACATCCATATTTGTTAGTACAATTGGGAGCTTACAAACTAGTGTTAGTAATAATTAATAATAATTGGCATAGAATAATAATTCAATTACAAAATATATAATAATAATAATTGCATTTATAACCCATACTTTACGTTTCGTCTACGTTATTTCACGAGAAAATCACTGTGGAAATTTGCTATACGCACCTAGCAAAATGTATCCTATCCTATACTATTCAATGAGCGATATTTGTTTATATATATACATGTATATATATTTGTAATCACTTTCTCGAAAACGGCTCTAACAATTTCGATGAAAGTTGCAATATAGGGGTTTACGGGGGCGAAAAATCGATCTAGCTAGGTCTCATATCTGGGAAAATTTGTTTTCTCTATTTTCACAGCCTCGGGAATGTGATACAACGTTGGTATACCTGGATGATATGTTTATTTCTACCTGTCGACCAGGTACTAGATATAAAGTGATCATGACTGTACCTGCTCGTGATGTTATTTGCTGAATTTAACGAGGTAAAGCTATTAATTGAATGTACTAATTATCTGTGGAAAAAACAGAATTCACCTAAGAACAAAATATCAACATTTTGTGGTATCAAAAGGTACAATGTTCGGTACAATATTACCAAACCAGTGATTTTCCTTAATATGTATAAATAGGTAGGTACTTATTACGGTATTTCCGTATATACAGGTACCTACTCGAGTTGAAAAGGGAGGCCCTTTTATTAGTAGTAATGTTCTGCGTACTATAAGTGAAGTCTTTGTAGTCGGCGTCACGTTCGTGTTAGTTCGGCACTGACCTCGTTTCGAACCCATGAACTCAAGGTTCCCAATTGTCCTCGCCTCCATTCGACCAACAAGGCGATTTCTATCGTGAACTTCTAAAAAGAACGCGATGTGAAAGTGTGCCAGCTGTCCCACGCTAGAGGCTCCGTTCACAAAGAACGTTAGATTTTAATAATTTAAGAACTCAATGACACACAAAATTCTTAAATCCATTTAAAATTTGCAACGTTTTATGATTTGTCGCACTTTTCGTTTCGCTAGCCTTGTGAACGGACCAATTTGGTTTCGAATACTTACTGCTCAAGTATGCTTTTGAGGAATTTTCGAGTGAGAAAGTCAAATCTATCATTAACTCAATTTCTAAATAAACTAAATAAATAAATAAATAATAATAAATAAATTTATGTACACAGAAACTTTCCGGAGTAAATATCGTCTAAATGAAAGTAAAAACCGTATCAAAATCCATTGTGCAGTTTAAATTATCTAAGCGGTCACACAGACTGATACGAAAGGCGGCTATATTTTATATTATGTAACATATATAATCGCTATAATAACTATATAACGCGATAATAACTATATCCTCGCTAGTAATAAGTATTAAATTACCTGCAGGACACAACAAACACAAGGATTTTCATTCAAACAGATTACTATAGACAATGCGTGAATTAATGATTTATCCGGCTGCTAATGACAGAAAACTCAGTGAACTGGCAAAATTAATAATGCAATGATAAATAAATAATATCTCCCCGTCGAAACTCGAAACCAGTAAACTGAACATATACTGCGTCGAGGGGTGACAATAAGGGGACAATTTTTTTTCAAAATTGATGACGAACGCATGTTTAAGATAAATGGCGAAAAAATGGAAGGCACAGGCGGATCAGTTCTAATAAGGGATACAAAACAAATTTAAAGCTGTTTAGTGAAAATCAGTAGGGAGGGTCCTTTCTATCCTTTATAGATTCTCATAACGAAAAGAAAATCCAAAGCAGTATGAAGTCTTACAGCATTTGTAGGGTGCGCGTTTTTTAATAAAGAGTTCAAAGTCTATAACATCAGATCCCTAATTACTGCAAAGCAATGAGCTATCTATGCCATAGTTCAAAAATTCGCAATGAAGAAGCACGGAATTTGCGTTCGTGAACTTGTCGCGCGAGCCCGGCTGGACCAAAACTACAATCAGTATCAATTAGTGCATCACGCTACTTGGCACCTACAAGTACCTAGTTTAGACTGACCGCTACTAATTTTCATCTTTAATGAATATGTGGAGGTAAAATGTGATGACCATTGTCTTTTCAAAATTTCAACGAGTTAGGAAGTTTTTCGAAAAAAAAACATGTAGATATGAATTCTTTTTTTAAACTGGTAATGGGGATCGAGTGTGTGTGAGAGAATAACCAAACGGATTTACAATTTTCCAAAAGTTCAATAAGTATTTGAAATTGTCATTAGTTGGAAGAAGATATAATAATCCCCAGAAAACTAAAGAAAGAAAATTACTTTAGACGCTCAACTTTTATTTCCTAATTTTACTTTTGTAGAACAATCGTCTAAAAGGTTATTTCAGTAGTTAACAAGTTCTGTCCAATTTTAGTCAACCTGAAAATGGAAAGGTCGATTGAAGAAAATTTTCCAACGGTTTCCCTACATAGATTTCACAATAAAACTTTTTAGCTGTCGAAATGGAAAAGTTATGTTTTGCAACTACCTAAATATATTTGACTGGCCTTGGTTATACGCGCCAATTTGGGGAGGCATTCAGATTACGGCTCGACATCGACAGGTCGAACTATGCCCAGTTATTATTGAATTAAAGGCACACTATATTTGGAAGATGAATTCAGTTCGTGTCGTGTTATAGAATGTCTCAATTTTCGTTCAATGAAGTAACTCTTCTAAGGTAAGGTCATCTGACGAAAGATGTCAGACTAACGGACAAAAGTGGCCATCCTCGACCTGAGATAACGAAGCGAGACCAAAATACAAGTTCTTTTCAAAATATACACTATTCATAGCACACCTGAAGATTTTGAGTATTGTAGTTCACCCTTCTAAATAGCACCATAACCATGGGCGACGAACAATGAAGTATCTATTCAAATAACAAACTACTAACATGAAGATAAACAGCATCCTTTACAAAGCGAGTACAAAGCAAGCTCTTGCTATGACTACAGAACTAGTTGACGTGCAAACGGTACCACACGATAATAAAATTATTTTTAAATGTATAATACGTATTCGTAATACCTAACTGTCAAAATTCGCGTTGGCAGTGGGAGGAAATGTTGGTGGCCACTTCTATCGAAATATCGTCGTAACTAGGCTACTTCAGTGCGATGACACCGACGAATTTCGACGCAACCGCTGCGCCAGCGCACAACGCCGCGCGATAACGCTCACTATGCTACGGCTAGCCCCGTGATGCCACGCCATCAGCGATCCAATACGGTGTCGAAACAATGGTAAATTGAACACAATGGCAAATAGTTACATGTTCGTGTTTGACAACTAAACTGCTTAACCATTGAATTTTAAACTGTTCAATAACAAAATATTGAAAAGACTCACTTTTACATACCTACCCAAATCTTAAGATCAATAGCTAATTGACAGTTAATGTTATCAGAAAACCAATCACCGTGTTGTTGCTGAGCCGTCTCGGATTGTGAAAGGTAAATTAAGCTGAATGATCAGTAATCATGGAATCTCGCAGTGGACAGTACCTGTTGCTTATGCGCAATGCATACGAATTACTTACGAAACAGGATAAAGAAACGTTTGTCATGACATGTGATGTACTGAGTCGAGACGAAGAGAATCATGATGAGATAAAAGTTCAATAAATAAGAAGTTACTGAATGTAACTATACAAGGTCCAGACATTCAATATTTGACTTTTGAAATGTAGCTTTTACTAGTTGAACTACCTACCTACTTACATGAGATTAATTTTGGCATATCAAGTCCATCTTTCTTAGTGGTGGAGAGGTATTTCAAGCACGCGGAATAACTACATATATACCTAACACGTTTTGGCCGGTGTCATCGACTTGCGAATTTATTTTTTATCGTTTTAATATATTATACCTACTTATTAATTTTTATCAGTTTATTGTAAGCAAGGAATGGACCACAGGCGTGGGAATTTCGAATTAAAGAATTCTTGTAGCATTTATTCTTCTTGGATCGCAATAAATGCCGTAAAAATTCATGATCTCATAAAATGCCGTTTTAATTATATACACTACAGAACCAGAACTTGGGCCTAATTAGAAAATTGAAACCTTTTATATTTATTATAAACTAGCTGACTGGAGAGACGCTTTCCTGTTTCCTAGAACTCGATCGCAGCGACACCTACCGAGTCCAATTGTGAATCCAAACCACCCACTGAAACACACATAAAAAAATATGCAAATCGGACCAGCCGTTTAGGAGTTCAGTGACAATGTGAAATTTATAGGTAACTACCTAACTGCAGTAACGGATACCCCTAACTATTAATTATTAAATTGAACGAATAATGATCCGATTAATTATAATTAAGTATCGCGATAACATACTGATTACATCACAGGCCGGGCCGCTACAGAGGGAGACCATTTTTGTGTTTTAATTTCAGAGATATCTAAAATGTTTTAACAAACTAATACGTTACGTAGCCATTATCTCAATAAGTAGTTTAGATAGTGCCATCCACGAAGACACGCCCCACTCCGCTTCGGTCCGTACTAAAGTACAGCTTACAGTACTGTAATCGCGGAGTGGGGCGCGTCTTCATGGATGGCACGATGTACCAGACAATTGAAATTGACCTAATTTGACGTACTACCCACGTTTGAAAAGGAAATCTTTATAAGTACTTATTTAAAATCAGTTTAGTTAGAATTTAGAATCGACATCAAACCGTCGCGAAAACACAAAAATTTATAACTAAAGAGTTTGTTCACTTGAGCACATTTCGAACAGATTTTTCTAAGAAGAACAAATGCTAGCTCCTAAGCATATAAGAAAACATTTTATACTACACTTCAACAGAATTGGTATCAACGTCGCGTCCGTCTCTAAATAAACCTAAACGATTCCAGTCGAGTTGGTAATTTTCCTGGCGGTTATGTACCAAAGTTAAAAGGTCAATCGAAAATAATAACAACTATCCGGTTTTTACATCACGATTCGTTAAATAAGAACGATATATTGCTCCGAAAACTACATTTGAAAGTTCTTGGGTACCTATAATGTCTATAATATCTCCCGATTACAAGTTTTCGGTTCTCGTGAACTCTCGTGTGGCCACGTTACCATGGCGATCAATACGCACCTTAGCACAATGAGTACCAAAACTATATCCTCGAAATCCAAACGACTGTGATCATTATACCAACAAGTATAGTGTTCACAATAGCATACGGCAGTTTGGCCGAATTTATGCGCAGTTGCGTGTATAGTCGCATTGTTTCATTCGTTTAGGTTCTAGTTAAAATGAGGGCCTAAATTGCGTTGTCAAATGAGCAACGAAACAGGTGCCATCATCACTCAAATACCTTCCTACACAATAAAATAAATATGTCCGTAGCTTCTAGTAATTAGAATAATAAATAGTAACTGACGTGCCGTTTGTGTCGATTTCCTCAACGATAAGCATCTCCAACCTTTCCAATTTTAATAAAAGTTTCTATCGCCAGGAATTTCCAAATATGCGCGAGAGAGTGCCAAAACCAGACATATTACAACCGTTTGACTAAGAACAGGCCTTGACCAAGTTTTTACTCCTCCACAAGTCGCCAGCCTTGAGCAACTTCTAAGTACTTATCAACCAACCAACATTGTTTGTAAGTACGTACATATGTACAAGATTATTCAGGTAAATGACTAAAGACCTTATTACGTGAACAGCAGTGTCTATTTTTGTTAGACATAAGTAGATAAATTGTGGCGTAGCAAATGTGCTCAGACTTCGGCTGGTACCACATATGAATGAGCGTGTACAATCTTATACTTATTGATAACTAACTTTTAAGACTTTCCGTTACAAATTGTTGTAAAGAAATCTTTAACACCGGTTTATAGGTTTTATTTGTGCAACATATAAACCAGTGACGTACTCGCTGTAGTATTTTCATTCAAGCACTGATGTTGTATGCTACAGCTACGTATTTTTTTTTAATAGTTTATACTTTTTTAACATAATTGATACACGTGACCACGATTTGAAATTATTATTTCCTTCTCGCTTTTTATATCGTAGGATTATATTTATAGTAAGTTATTAAACATACATAATTTTATTATTTAATTGCCCTGTTCATACTAATTGCTTGGCTCCCAGAGTAAAATAATTAATAATTTCACAAACGAGAGTACACTGCACTATAATTGCTAGACTGAAATTAATTACAGGCTGTATATTATACAAACCACTTGTTCAATGCGATAGTTATGGATAAAACTGTAGAGTGAAAATACAGAGACATTTTAAAACCAACATGGGTACCAATTTGATGTTAGGTGGGTATGGCAGTATCCATTAGTAAATCTACCTACATCGAAAATAATTGTCCAAATTCAGTTATGGATAAATTTGCAACAGTTATTTTATTTATGAATTCTAATTTTTAATGACTTGAGTTCCCAGAAAATTCACCAGCCGGTCTATTCTGTTAGAATCTCGTCGTATCTTAGTTTAAGTGAGATTTAAGTGAGCTATCATTCCACTTGATCGCAAGCTCACTTCACCTAAGATTTCACGGTGAGATTTTTTCAGAATAGCACTACAGGAGTCAGGATGTAGACAGAACGTTGATAATAATCGCACGAACGACAAGATACGCCACACCTAAAGTAACTATGAACATTATCTTCCAAACATGAAAAATTATCAGACCCAATTTTTACGGTAAAGTACCTTTTGTAAATAGCGTCGTTATCATACAATTTAATCGTAATCTTAGGTTTTTGACCCTAGAATTCAAGCTGAATATTTTATACATAAGAAGTAAAACTTTCGATCACTTTGCTCAACATTTTCGTGGAAATCGGAAAACGTCCCTCGAGAGAAAAGTTTTTATTTGAAACAAAAACTGTCCTAAATCGTCTCGGGACTACAAAATATTAGATCGTTTTATATCAATGTGTGAATCTTTTCATACATATTTTGGCGAGGCCCACTCACACTCACACGCACAGAAAAGATTCCATTGATTGTATGATTGGGCTTCAACATTATGATGGTAGTTGATCACAACACGCACAGTGTAGCAGTTACGACACAAGTACATACGAACATTATACTCATGAATGTTTAGAGGACGGATTGCTGGTGGTTGGCGACCTAGCATGTCCAAGTACCTACCGACTACCAACATCGTGGACTAAGTCAATTTTGCTCAAGGTTACCTTAAAGGGAAGCCCGTCAAAATGCAGCAGTTTTTTATCACCTAGTTCAGAAATAAATTCGTAAGGTCGGAATACACATTTGCATTCATCCGAAAAGGGCACATAGATATTGCAATAAATTACCAAAGTTATAAAAAACTTATAATAACGAAAATTAAGAGTTATTGCTTTTAAATAAATCGCTTTTTTAGTACTAAAATTATCCCAATTCTATTAAAAATTGGTAAGTTTTCAACAGGGGTCATAAGTTATGACTTGTAGGCACCCGCTAAACAGACGGCCGTCCGCGGCTCATGTAATGACCCGGTAAAATTCCTCATTGAAAAAAAAAGCGCCTTGTTTTTTGCTAGGCAATTTACCACTAAATAGACTCTTAGTATAATTCTTAACAACACCCTCACGGATCGGGCAGGGTTTTTGATACACGCTGTATAATTAACTTGTCTGTGTGTAACTTAACCAGTAACTTGTCTGTGTGTAATTTTAATTAAAATGTTCCGCAACAGCGTGTTGATTAGCAGTGATGACAAATCGCTATTGTAGACTTAAGTTATGATTAGTGATAATTATTCTGGTATTACTGAGGACGACATTGTGGAGAAAAGATTGTTTATCGGTAAACATGGTAATTCGCTTAAGAACTGAAATATCCTAGCACCGAAAAATCGAAGACGTAATTATGATATACTAGCTTTTGCCCGCGGCATCGTCCGCGTGGATGTCGGAAAATATCCCACGGGAACGTACTACCGGGCAGTACCGGGATTAGATACCTATAGCCGAGGAAATGTCATCGACTAATACCACTGCGCCCGCGTTGTCGTCAACCATCATTATGTAATTAGATACGCGTAATTTTGAAACTGTGATATCTTTTAAACTATTCATTTAAATGATATGATCTCAAGGCATATTTTAATCTAAATTAAATTCCCAATTTAAATAACATATTTTATTGGATACGGATTTACCGGTTTAAAAAGCTTCGGAAATAACAATGAAACTTTCATCAAATTCTGAAAGAAAATAATGGTGGTTACTGTGGGCCATCCTTAGAAGATAGACATATGCCATCGCGGACTTTTTTGTTGAACTTTTTAAGATGAACAATAGTGTAGAACATTTTACCATTTCCGCGGCGCACGCCAATAAAGCTCCCAGTCGGCATTATTTTTTCCAATACCTTCAACAATAATCGTCAAATTTTAGCCAATTTACACAAAACCTTAATGAATTATACACTAAAACTTTCCGCATAAATCACTCCGTCCATTGGTGAAAACCGTTTCAAAATCCGTTGGGTAGTTTTTGAGTTTATCGCGTTCAGACAGACAGACAGACAGACGCGGCGGGGGACTTTAATTTATTTTATGTAAGGATGTACACCAATCCATGCACACTGGACCCGCGTGGTTCTTTACGATCGATTCGTGGGAGTCGGTACCCCCCCTCACAGGGGACTACCTCTGAGAGGGGGAGTATAATGTTACCACCACTAAGACTCTTCTGACTACAATTGAGTCCTAGTGGTTGTCAAATTTTAGTCTGGTTACGTTATGGTAATTATTAACATCTTATTTAATTTCTACGGTTCAATGACAAAAATATTTGAATCAACATTCAATTTCACAATTTAGGTTCCATGGATAAAGTCCAGATTTAAATATCTATGAATAAAATATTAAATGTTATACATGGCCTAATTCCTTATGTTTTCTTACAAAATTGAGGACTATTATGGTCAGATTTCCTAAATTGTGAACAGTTTATTCCCATTTTCTAGTTACATTTTTCAATGATAATAATAATAATGATGTTTCTGAAATATGTTAAATTAAATTAAATTAATTTCATAAGTCTAATACATAAGGCGAGAAAAGGGTTAACAATTAATTTCTTAAGTAACTTAGATCCTTATAGTAATTAGACTAAGTACGGGAAATTACGAATGTTCGGGGAATTACGAAGTACCTCAGCTGCATGTATTGTGGTAACATCTTCAACGCCACATGCAAACTACGCATCACACTGACGTCACGCAAAATCCTGCATCGCGCAAGTAGAGTTTACCGTGCGATTAGAATATATACAACGTCCCGAAATCTATCGTCAGACAGTAGCCCACCAGAAATAACACCGGTCTGGTCGTAAAATCCTCGCTTTTCTATGGATGATGAGTGAACTTTACACCCTGTTCCTCATACCTCTACGGGATGGCATCGACGCAAAAACTGAAACCATGGATTCAGTACATGATTCTGAACCCCTCTGCGTTGAAATTTTTCGTCGGTATTTTTTTTTTAAATCAGCTGTTTCTTAGAAAAGTGCAATACTTACGCGGTCAAAATGAATGGAACAGCTGATTTTTTTTTGCTGACACCCTGTATAGTGGTGACCCCGACCATGGACATTAGCGCAGCCATCGTGCAACTACTTCAGCGTGACGTCATCATCATCATTTCCTCAAGCTTTCGAGCGGAGAGTCACACAGCCAGCCAGCACCTACCTACGCCTTCCACGGGTACATCCTGACCACCAGCATGCAGCGTACGCGCTTACCTGGTCATCACCCTCACCAGCAACCTTTACACATCACTTAAAGTACCTCTTTAATATTATATAATTTTTACCGATCCTGCATTGGAGAAAAACGTGAAATGTTTTGTGTTTTTATTTTTATTTAGGTACAGTCAACAACAAAAGTCGTACAAATGTGTCGGATGCAGCAATCGTGTTCTATGGGTCTCAACACTTAAGCAAAACATTTTTTTTTGTATATTATCAAAGCCAAAGACTGAAAAACAAAAACGAATTGAAAATACAACAGAACAATTAAAATACTTAAGGGTACAGTAAGCGCTCAAAAGTGCATGAGCACGCTAAGAGTCATATTGCTGTGAACACGCGGTATAGCTCGTACATTTGTATGTGTAAGCAACACGATACACACACCACAGATAACGCAGTTTTGTTCTACACGAAACAACAATATATTTCCGTCGCTTTAAACATGCTAGCACACACGCACTATGCGCGTGAACTTGACCAGTTAATGGCATTGCTAAAATTCGATAGAAACTTAACAAGTGCAGATAGCAGAAAGCCTTAAGCGTTGGTATGGAATTCAAACTGCCTCAGGTTCTAATCTCGTAAAACACAGTGCGGTTTTTTGCAAATATTATTATTTTTGTTTTCGATAATAATATTTTTTAAATATTGCTGCTTTTTTATGTTGTTATTGCAATAAAGGTTTTAGAATAAAAAATGCGTGATATATGATAACAAAATTAAAAAAATATGTTTATTCGTTATATTTATTTTACATAAGTTAACACACTGCTACAATTATTTATCATTACTTCAGCTGAATAAGATGTGAAATAGATGTCAAGAAACTAGAAGCAGTTTTTATTATTTTAAATTTTTAATGGATTTTTTCACCATAAACATTAAGCTTTGATCATGGTCGAAGTAATTAAGTAATAAATAAGAATATTAGACTACTTAAAATGTAAAAAACTACTTACCGAATAGGTAATTTTAAGGTTAAATATGGGCAGTTTGTTTATATTTTATTTGTATTAATTATTTTACATTTTATTTGACTTTAGTAAATATTGGTTGTTATTGAGGTTAAAGCTTAAGTATTCATTTTCTTTACGAAAAGAAGATTGAAACTAAACCTCAAATTTTAATCCTAAAATAATACTATTACTAAAATATTATTAAACAATTTCGGTATATCTGTATATCTACAAAAATAATAATATTTGCAAAAAACCGCACTGTGTGTGCGGTTTTTTGCAAATATTATTATTTTTGTTTTCGATAATAATATTTTTTAAATATTGCTGCTTTTTTATGTTGTTATTGCAATAAAGGTTTTAGAATAAAAAATGCGTGATATATGATAACAAAATTAAAAAAATATGTTTATTCGTTATATTTATTTTACATAAGTTAACACACTGCTACAATTATTTATCATTACTTCAGCTGAATAAGATGTGAAATAGATGTCAAGAAACTAGAAGCAGTTTTTATTATTTTAAATTTTTAATGGATTTTTTCACCATAAACATTAAGCTTTGATCATGGTCGAAGTAATTAAGTAATAAATAAGAATATTAGACTACTTAAAATGTAAAAAACTACTTACCGAATAGGTAATTTTAAGGTTAAATATGGGCAGTTTGTTTATATTTTATTTGTATTAATTATTTTACATTTTATTTGACTTTAGTAAATATTGGTTGTTATTGAGGTTAAAGCTTAAGTATTCATTTTCTTTACGAAAAGAAGATTGAAACTAAACCTCAAATTTTAATCCTAAAATAATACTATTACTAAAATATTATTAAACAATTTCGGTATATCTGCAAGAAATACGACAAACACCCTATTGAAACGTGCTTAAAAAATTCGTTACCATAAATTCATGCAATAACGAATCTGTTGTTTATTAAGTTGGTACGGTCAATATTTTAAGGTCAAAAACGGTTTTCTAGCTGGTCTTCAGTGATGCAAGCCTTCAGAGTGCACGGCGAACGGTTCATCATGACGTGTTTTTAATAATTCAGCAAAATATCTCGTTGGTATGAAACCATTTGTTTCATTCACCATTTGACGTCGCTGCTACTCGATAATAAGCCCCTTCCTCATATCTCTTAACCCTCACAGTATTTCTCTAGAACAAAGAAAAACATTGTTTTTATTACACATTATACCTTATTATTTATTATTCACTAATCGAATTAAACCTCACAATGAATTTAAAACTTTAAAGGCATCTTTTGTCTCAACAATACCTCTGTTCTATCAACAATACCCTTGATTAAGATTTATGTTTAGTAAAATATGAAATATATAAATGATAACACTCACACTTAGTCCGGTTTCATTAGATATTCACTTCACTTTTACGCAGCGCAATAATATTCTCTGATCTGATCTGATCTCTTCAATATATTTTATGCCTGCTTTTTGATAATAATAACCACAACACTGCGCTAAATACTCGTCACCAATATTATCCACGAACCAACAAAGTTCTATTAATTAAATACTCGTAACAAACTGCATCTACCCCACAGAAATCGAAATAATTTACTTAGTTTTTTGTGGTCTACCTGCTAAACTTTAATATTTATGTGAACAAGACGAATGAAACTAAAAACGAATGATGATTATTGAACTAGTCATTGGTTGCAGAGAAAGTGAGTGTGTGTGTGTAATGTGCGTGTCTACAGTATTGTAACAACTTATAGAAGAAGGTCGTAAGTCAAACCGAAGCGTCAGTCTATTGCTTTGTGAGATTGCTCATGGACTTTTGGTCGGTACTGTACACTAGTCGTTCATTCTTCCATACAAACGTAGTATGGTGATTACTCGTCTGTTTGACGGTCTACGTTCAAAACTAAACATCATATCAATTTACCTTGTCATTATAATTATCTAGCCCAGGCCTACCACCAGTTCAAAAGCAGTATTATTTTAATATTGCTTCAGGAGGAGAAAGAGACGGAGCTATACGTCCTGTAGAGCTTCATCTCTTTCCCACACTGAAGTAATATTAAAACAATACTGTTTTATGAGCTTGTGGTAGCCCCCCTGTATGGAAGCAGAATTGGGAAAAAGTATTAGTTTGGAAGTTATGAGCGTTGAAACTTCCATATTTCAACACTAAATTTGGGCGTAAATAAATAACTTATGTAGTATGAAAATGGCAAAATAGAAACCATACAGGGATAGATAATTAATACTTAACAGTTCAAATAATGTTATTTTGAGTAGATACATCCAGTAGTTCTGCCATTATATCTATACGCCCAAAGGTCTGTTCATGAAATTTTACGCGCTCGTTTTCGTTATAAATCATCGTCTATTTCACTGAATAAATATATAAATAAAAACTAGATAAATAAATACTAAGTAAATAAAACTAAATAAATAATTAACCTTAACTCCATAAAATAACAAACAACAGGGGTTTTTTATCGGATTGTGAATATTCCCACACTCCAATAACAAGTACCTACCAACTTATTATGTTGTCTTTGACATTAATCATCAGGCCCCAACCCCTTCACTAGCGTTAACTTTACCTTAAATATAATAAATAACACTTTATTGCCGTGTTACTTTACGAGTAGGTACCTACTCGTACCTACCTAAATAACAGAATAAGTACAAGTGTATACCAATTAGAATATTGAGTTATAAGCATGATAAAACGTCTGTTTTCAAAACAAAACTTAACGAATTTCGTTATAAGCTTTAGATAGAATACTCTAAAGTGGAAGCGCAAAGACATGTAGCTAATGGCATGTGAATTAGAGTGCAGGCTTATTAAAATAGTAAGAAATTACCTACACCTCGAGGATTTGAAAGAGACCGTTACACTAATTGGTATGAGTAAAAGAGAAGACGCTCAAAAAGCCGTTTTTTTTTAACACTCGTTATGTCAAATACGCCTCCTAATACTGTACGCGTAGTAATTTGTGCTTAGTCCATACTAAAAGTGGTTACCCTTGCGACCTCGTATACACTCGCGCATAGCTAAACGCTGTCAAGTCAACCAGCCTCACTTGTACCAATTCAATATCATTTAATACAAGTGTTCCTATTAAATCATTTTGAAGTACATACAAGGTATAAATGATAACGAACATGAATTTTAGAAAACGATGCGATAAGGAGCGTTCCGAATTGTGATCGGATTTTGATACTTGAAAATATATAAAACCTGAATAACATAAAGATAATTTTAGCTTGAGATCCATAAACGAATGCAACCAGAAAGACCAATTATAGAAAAAATCCGGCTCGAAGGACCAAAAGTTAAAACAGTGAAAGACAGAAACGATTTTAATTCCCATGACTTTATTCAAACTTCATGTCAAAAATACAACATAATGCATAATTTACATAACAAATGCTAATTAAAAAAGAGAAAGCAAAAATGTACTGCGTTCTTTAAAAAAGTCCGTTTCATTTAGTAGGTCAGTACTCTAGTGTCCATTTACATGCAACGGTTATGTTAGGACACTTGTACATGTACAGGTTATCTAATCTAATATTCAAATGAATACCTAGGACATGTATATACCTCTGCATTAAGTAGGTAGGTATAGGTACTCGTATTTATATTATGTTTACTGATAATTAATATGGTTGAACGGTTTCTATTATTTTACATATTGCAAGTGTTTAGACACTTAGACAGTGCTAATACATATTCATCACAATTATAATTTATTATTCATGCATCATTTAGGAGTGCTACGTTTTACACCCCTTCCCTACAGTGTTTTATGTTTTGAATTCAGAGTTAGTCTCCTAAATAAAAAGACACTTGAACAATGGTGCCGATTCCCTTGTTCACAAACTTAACTAAATTTAAGTTCAGTGCATCTTTTTCTTTCTATTTCATTAAGAAAAGGACAGAAGATAAATTTTAGTTTAGTCCTGTCAAATTAATCAGCGCTTGACGTAAATTGACGTAATTTTAGTTGGCAAGTTTTTAATCACGTCTAAACTTGTATGGAGTAGTGACAGGCGCTGATTAATTTGACAGGACTAAACTAAAATTTATCTTCTGTCCTTTTCTTAATGAAATAGAAAGAAAAAGATGCACTGAACTTAAATTTAGTTTAGTTTGTGAACAAGGGAATCGGCACCAATATCGAATATTAAAAAATATCGATAAAAGCAAGATTATTTTACGCACGAAATAATTTCGTTCTATCGAAAAACAATTATTTCGAGTTTGTCCAACTGAAACAGTTTACCGGGTTTTCCAACGACGAAAAGCCGCTGGAGTGCAGACCTTCCACCTCCAGAACACCTAGTATGACAACCATAGATACGGGTTTTCTACGGGTTTTGTCGACGTAAGAATAGACAAAATGACAGATTGTGTTTATCTGTCATTTTGTCTATTCTTCCGTCGACAAAACCCATTTCTACTGTGGTCATGCTAAGCGTGCAGGAGCTTGAATTTACTCTGTTTATTATTCCCGTCTTTATTTAGATTTATCTACACTTTGTCAAGGAAACGTGTAACATTAAGAGCTATTATATGAGTTCTGATTAGGGCCTAACTAGACCCTGCTTTGCACGGTTTTTACGACTTGACAAAACATCGAGACCTCTGTAATATAATATATTATGTATTACACAAAAACCGTCTGGAAAAAAGTCCCTAAATGATGGTGTAAAACCGAATAAAAATCTGTGTTGCGTGGCTCAGAAGAACAACACGGTCACACAGATAAACATGAAAAACGACTTTATAATATGTATAGATATTGATATTACAGATTATGTGACACATGAAGTTTTCTATCCTCTTTCCCTGAAGCCTTTTGTCGATAAGTCAGTTTCAAGTCACTACGCTATACGGGTGAAATTAAAACAAATCGATAGAGACTCCGCCATTACTAACATCGATCGTTATTTAAATACTACTGGGTAGAACAATAAGCTCAGTGTATTTACACAGTCTTTCCGAATGTTACCCCTTTTTACCCCGTTTTATTAGAATTATGTAGCACGTGGGAACAAACACCATTATTTTCTAATTTATTGCCATGTTGTCCAACCTTATCAACACTGCTTAATAGAGACCCTGCTGCGTAATTATTAGTGTGTAGATGACGTCACGCATATATTATTAAAACGGTTACGTGAAGAAAAAAAATAATAATCAAGCCTTGCAGCTCTCTGGTTTTCAGAAACATTTTTTTGCTGAAAAAATCAGTTAGGGTACCTATGAACAGAAAAAGTTGTCGAAAACGGACAATTTCCAGTAAAACAGATTGAGCGACACTCAGGCAAGTGCAAACAAGAGCAGATATTCAGCCTTTGTTCCTTTGTGAAAAGTCGACAAACTATTCTGTCAATCACAGTTTTCCCTGACATTCTGCAAACATTCATTTCGTCGTTTGGCTTTTTCGAAGCACGACGGAAGTATTTGCATATCAAAGGGTTAAAATTCGGAATGTTCAGTTACCTGAGAGCTGTTAACTTATCTTGTTGTGAATGTCTGACTTCTAATTAAAGTCGGATTCGCATGTAAACCTGCTAAATGTAACATTATCAAGAAATACAACGTATTTCGTAAAAAAAGAGTTTCAGATCAATTTTCTTTCAAATTTGTCTATAGAAAGAAAATGGATCATGTGTCAAAAGTACTCTTCGATATTGGCGAACATAATAGCTACGAAAAATAGTTTCTAACTTAGTAAACAACAACAACCAGTAATCAGGCATTTAGTCGATGAACCAAAAGGCTGGGATAAACAACATTTTTCCATTGGTGAAGCCAAGAATTCAGCCGAGCGTAAATCGCTCAAGACTTCCTTCAAGACGGAACGTTCTACCTCAGAAATGCACCGCTCCACAACACCTCGTTATAAATGCACGGTAGTGTTCAGCAGTTAGAATTCACTTTATAGCTGCCTTACCCGAGCAATAGAGCTTTTCATATTTTATAATGCACTTGGAAATTCAATTCAATTCGAAATGCTGTGTTGTTCAGTTGAATGCTTCGCGAATGCATGAAATGAAATGGCTCCATCGTGCATCCGTTACGTTGAACGAATATAACCAATAAAAATAACTGTACGTGCCTAATATTTAGCTACTGTTTTAAAACTGCCACGACTAGTCGGCTTTCTAAAAAACTGTTTCAATATAAAATGCCTCGGCAACAGCTGTGTCGCTTCCAACGCAAATTTAATGACAAAATGTAATGTAGCTCGTCTAGTCTAATGTCGTTGGCTTAAGCTTTACGATGGCGTGTTTCAGCAGTAGAATAATGTTGTGCCTTTGTTTAACGTAACCAGCGAATTATTAATCTTCCCCACCCCGCCCCACACCTCTGAAATTGGGCGATAGAGGGTGGTGGGAGTATGTTTTCGGGGGTCTGAAACTCTGTTCGTATTCAGGACGTGGAGCATCTCGGTCCTTCGCATCAGAATAAATGATACACGAAATTATGTTTTATATCGAACATATTACGTTGAATTTAAATAGACAAAGAATTTTTCGCTAAACCGTTGTGTGACTCAGTTATAAGATGTGCTCTAACAGTAGTTTATTAATGTGCTGTTTAAAACTTAATTAAAAGGCTCATTATCTAATGATTACACACGAACAAGAACATTCTTTAATGCTCTTGGTATTGATTACCAATACAACTTTATTTTTTTAAACATCCACAAAGTACACAATGAGGACGAGATTAAGAAGCATAATTATACAGATTGGTACAGAACAAACAGGTACCTGCATAAAATTCAAATATTGATCAAAAGACCTTATACCAATAAGAATGTAAATGTAGCAGAAATGGATCTGAGCGACCTTTACTTCACCCCAACATCGTTGCAAGAAAAACTCTGAAACATTTGACTTGCAAAACGATAAAGTTTCCATAACTACCTTAAACTTTGTTAAGTCATAGAAAATAAGTACGTAATAACATTGACTTATATAAGGTTTATTTTATGTTATATAAGGTTTGTTTTATGTTATATAATGTTTATTTTTACCCGACTACGGCGAAGCAAAAAGAAGGGTTATGATTTTGACCGGTATGTACCTATGCATGTACGTATGTTCATCTGTTACCTCATAACTTCTAAACTGCCGATCATATTTGACAAATGAGGTATCATTGGAATCGTTTTGATTGTCCGCTGGTTATGTGACGTCACATCAAATGCAATATGGCGCCCTCTAGAGGACATAAAGTAACGAAATAAAAATAATTGAATTGTGCCATGTATCAAATGAAAGGGCTTGACAAGCACATTAATTACCAATATGTATATATATCATATTGTCCAAGTAAATAAATATGTTTAAATTTTTAAAAACAAGCAAAAGTGAGACTGTGCTACGCACGGCGCGGCTTTAAAATTAATACCTATTTTACCATAAATGCCGTGATGGTCTAGTGGTTAAAGCCTCGCCTCTCATGCACGAGGTTGTGGATTCAAATCCGTCTTGACTTCTGTCTGAAATATTTTCTTGTTTCATACCTTTTAGTCGGGTTTTAGTTTTTTATGTGATGTAAGAGATGAGCATGAACATTATCCAACATTGCCCATGTAAACGAGCACGCCCTATAAGCTTGGAGGCTTTTATTTAAGTGTTAAGTCTGTTTACGTTTTATTTCTGCTTAAGTATAGTTTTCGATGATTTTGTTGGTATAAATGTTCGTGTGCTAGCTAACATATGGCAAATCATTTAATTTATGTTTTGTGTTTCGTAATGTTAATTACCTTGTATACCTACTATTATATAGAGGAGCTCGTGGCTTAGTAATAATAGCCGCACGGGTCGATCCACCATGTTAAGCTATGCTTGCCGGGGTTGGTTCGTGGATGGGTGACCATCTTCACATACCGAGACTCGTCCGTACCTCGGAAAGCACGTTAAACCGTTGGTCCCGGCTGTCATTCGTGGATCTATGACAGTCGATACGAGTCGTCCACAACCCAGTTACTGGGTTGTGGAGGTCCGATAGGCAGTCACTCCATGTAAAATACCGGTATTCAGCTGCATCCGGACAGACTGGAAGCTGACCCCAACATAGTTGGGAAAAGGCTGGGCAGATTGATTGACCTACTATTATATAGAATAGAGCAGTGATATCCTAGGTTCGAACCCAAGGCACGCACATCTGACTTTTCGGATTCATGTGCGTAATTTTAATTGTATCACTTGATCCAAAAACGGTGAAGGAAAACATCGTGAGGAAACTGGCATGCCTGAGAGATATGTGAAGCCAAGTCAGAGGCCCATGGGTGGCTTTAAAACTCTGACACCAGGTTAGTCATTAATCACACGAAAAGAAGAAGATGAAGAATCTAGTTCTCTGTGCCGCTGGGGAGTTTGTTGCGCCACTTCTTCTTCCCAGCTAAAGCACTAGGAAGTGGTGAAGGGCGGGCCTTTTTGGGGACTGTCATATGTAATTTTGTCGTTCAAAAATTGCTGATTTTCAGCTTATTTTGAATAAATGCCTTTTATAATGATTTCTTCTCATAGGGAGGAGGGCCGAGTACAAACATTGGAAATACATTGTTTGATTTTGTTATGATGTACTCGTATTAAAAATTTCACAAGTGCATAAAAATGTACTCATGTTTTAAAGTTTTGCGTCTTAAATCACTGGACTGATTTAGGTCACACGCAAGCACAACTAACTTAGTTCTTAACTTCTGGTGAATTCGAAACTCAAAAGTTACCTACGAAACTATGAAAGTGCTACGAGCTACGACGTGGCTACGACTTTAACTTTAAGCGTGCAGTTCACCAATGAAACTGAACGCGATTAGCACATCTCTAAACTGCGTTCAAGAGCTATGAGTGTCAATATTCGACAACAATGTTGACACTGACAGCTCTTGAACGAAAATAAAAAAAAAAACGAAAAAAAAAAAAAAGGAAATAAAGATTTAATTTTTTATTTTAAAACTAGGTACCAAGTCTGAAACCAGTCCCTTTAAAGAGCACAGTTTTTTTTTTTTTTGATTCTTTGATAAAGTCATTCAGGGTTGTCACACAGTTTTAGAAAATCAGTAAAATGTTAGGTACCTACATAACTGTGGCCGTATATTACGTAACTTTGTGAGTCACTGCGTCTACTACCTACGAGTAAGTCGATATATAATTATAGGCATTATGACCTACCGAGAAATAAGTACAAGTTCTTGGTTTTATCTACCTATTACTATTCCTAGTTCCCTGACTGTCCATCTAGTAATTAACAGTGTAGCTATTTTAATGTACGCATTTCATTATCATACAAAATTAGCCTTGACACTAAGATAAAGAAAATCTGCATCAAACGTATCATATTGAATTTCCTAAGAAAAATATCAATAAAATGCGAGGTGTTGGTATAGATAGATAGATATAATATTCTTTATTATGTACACCATAAAAATTACAGACTTAATGTAGAAATTTTACATAGGGTGACACAATGGGCGGTCTTATCGCTAAAAGCGATCTTTTACAGACAACCTTTGGATGGATTTAAATGGAAAAGGAGAGACAATACTGCAGGTAGTCAGTGGTGTACCATTTACATATAGGTACAACAGATACACAGATACATAAAGCATATAATTACCTATATAAATATAATATTTATGTATTAGATAGATAACAGATATACATAAAATTATAAACATGAAACAAGAGCAAGGAACTATATGTAATGACGATGTTTAAGGAGAGAGAAAGTGTTTTTTTACCAGAATTTTAAAATGGACAAAGATTGAGCACGCCTTATCGACACGGGCAAGGCGTATATTTTGTGAGCCGATCGTCGGAAACTCGGAATAAGACTTGTAACATCGGAAATGCGATTATTGGGGGGCTCTATCGCATCGATTCGACTGCTCGATTTCCTCCGAGTGCTATACCGTAGGTATTACTTAGATATGATGTGATGTGCGCTGTACAATCGTTTACACTTACCACCGGTTTTGTAACATAGACAGGATATTTCCTTTACCTGTTTATTTTATGGATAGGTATTGATATAACACGTCGGTGTATATAGAATAACTTTTTATCAAGTAGGAACAACGTTGAAGCGGATTAACGAATGTTTCACCAAAGTTTCTTAAACTATTTATTTCACAAATAACAGACTTATTCCGCGAATGTTTTAACATTTATTATTTGGCAAATGTTTCTCTATACAAATGTTTCGCATGATATTTAATAATTTATACATTTCTCATTTAATATTTTGGAAAAATCACGTTTATACTAAATATCATTTTATAATAAAAAACCAGTCCTGGTTGCAATTTCCATTTGGGTCAAATAAATTACGGGCAAGTACTTACTGAAGTTTTTTAAACCTACTAAAGTATTTTTTTTCTATAGTCGTAGGTTTTTTCTACAATAATGTAATATATAAAACGTTTTATTCCAAACGTTGTTTTATGAGATAACATGAATAAAAACCGGCCAAGTGCATGTCGGACCACGCACAATAAAGGGTTCCGTAGTTGGGATGAATTTATCCCAAAAACAAACTTAACTTTGTAGTTGTAAAAGATGTTCTCCCATACGGAATGTATGGGAAAACATGTTTTTGTAACTGCAAAGTTAAGTTGGTTGATTATTACTCGTTAAGAGCCTACTTAGCTGTGATAGTTTTCCTTTTAATTTCGTTATATAAACTACTGCTGTGATTTTTTTTACACATCCAAAATCAACCATTGACAAGTGACTCTAACAAAAATTAAAATCTCAAATCTCAAATTCTTTATTGCGTACCATAATGTATATAGTTGGTAGGGTAAACAATTAGCACTTTAAAGCTTAACTTTTCGCAAACGAATCCCTAAATCCAAAAATGGTTTTCACATACTCATAATGTTTTTAAAGGACCTTTCCAATGATACCCCATACAATGGGACAGAAAAAAAAACATCACCACTTTACGTGTAGCGGAGAGTACCAGATATATTTTTTTCTTTTTTTTTTACCACTTTGTCGGCGTAATTAATATTTACACCCATGCCAAATTACAGCTTTCTAGTACCTTAGTACTAGAAAGCTGTAATTTGGCATGGGTGGTCTCAGAGTTAGACCGTGGACAGACAGACAGATATGACGAAACTATAAGGGTTTCTTGTTTACTACGGAACCCTAAAAATTAATTGATTGTCAAATAATACGTTATAAAAGTTAATTATTTTCATAAGTGAATTAATTATTTGTCAAACTTGTTGTTGTATAGACATAGTGATGAATTGAAAAATCATGTGTTTGCCAATCGTTACTTGTCAAGTGTCGGTGAAATGACAGCCGACAGGACACCCGTTGAAGCGAGATCGTTTATGCAATGTCACACCTCTAAAATGAGCATTTAGCATGTGTCATGTCGATCAACATAAAATAAACACAGTCTAGCCACCGATTGGTGGCACGCCACATAAATCCGTTGCCAAACTATCACTCGTAGTTAGCAAATAGTTTACATCATGTCGTGGGTAGCACCCACATACCTACCTACCTGCTTAACCTACAATGTGTTTATTCACGGCGGGCGTCTCCTCACTTCCGTAAAGGCGGACCGGACGTGACTGCGTGAGAGGTAGATCAAGGTAATACGTTACTTTCCTGACACAGCAAGCCGTATCATACGAATATTACGAATACATCAGGTGTGAAAACGATCGGAACACACAGGGCGAGAAAATTGAAAAATATTTGGAGCGCTGCACACCGCTTTATATCGAAATACCTACAATAATTTGAAAATGCAAGTACAATTTTCTTCGTCGGTACTCTTAGATAGTTCTGATGAAATATGACCGCAAGATTGTTATGGAAATATAAAAATATGACACAGACAAAACCTTTTATAATCTCGAGTCTCGACAAAAAAGACGCAACGCTCATGCCATAAAAATAGAGTTAGGATCAATAGAAATGTGTCACGAAGTCAGTTTTCGGATCAACTCCAGCAGTTTAGTGTTGTTGGCACGGAGCCAGGAGCGTAGGGAGACGCTGCGATCGGCGGTGCGAGATACACGTACCATCGAAGAAACCCATACCTATACACCGTAAGGACTATTTCTGCTTGCAGCGCTCGGCCACTATAGTAACGGTTACCTACGAAAAAAAAGGGTCGTGTGCATGGGATTTTGTTTTCAAATTGCTTAGTTATAGGTTTCTTCGATGGTACCTACCATTCCTGCGTTATTGCTTCATCAATTATAATGTATTCGAATGACTTCATGGCTGTTGCAACAAATCGATTTCTGGAGAGCACGATTAATTACATCGATCACGGTGATCACGGTGAGACACACTCCAGGATTTAGAGCAAAATATGGCCGGGAATTTAGGAAGGAAAATTATGGTATCTAATACGTCGTTTAAACCACGCATACGCACGTACGAGGAGTAGTTTTTATTTTCTGAAAAGTTTTCGAAAATATGGAAAATAACAACGCTGAAGCATTTTTCTAAACAATGAAGCTGCAGCTGCTCTGTGTTGAAGGTTGCATCTGAAAATATCTTTATTAAAAATCCAAGGTTTATACGAAACACGCGCACACAAAAACTACTGACCTACCATACAAGGCCATAGGGCACCGTAGTTGTTTACGTAATATTTAAATAAAGGGCTATCCACCATACTCGACCAGTGCCGGATGGACACAATCAATTAATTTTATTTTGACCAATTACCAAGGCTCTTCATAAAACAGGTAGAACGGTACTAACAAGGCCTTTAACTAATCCATAGCCCATGGAGAGCCTCTACAGCTTGTTAAATTTAAATACACGAGTTTTCCCAAACTACTGAAAATTCGGGGAAATTGACAAAGGAATATTTGTCTAGTATAGGTAAGTGGGGCAGTGGATTTGTATTCGTGTTTTCATTGATACTCAATAATTACTGTCATACTTTGTTGTATTGTAGCATTTAACACTGTGAACTAAGGTCATATTTTGTAGGTTGAAAATAACAATTGACAACAAAACAACAAGAATTAACAATTGAGTTTATTGTTATTTAAATACGTACCTAGCTCCAGCTTATGTTTCTTCTGTGAACATGCGGAGGGACCTATCTTAATTAAAAATCTAGTCAGGATATTGTCATTACAATGATATGTATAATAAATACCTATATCAAGCCATACCTAATACAGGTAAAGCCGGTTTTCAGTGGCAATGAAACCTTCCGTGTGACCGCGTCTTAATTTTTTTTTTAGAATATAATAAGGCTAACAAAAATTATATCTACGTATTTATTAGAGTTTTCTACATAAACGTAAAGTTATTTTTCGATAATTTTTCATGAATATTCAGAAAAATGTGGGTATGCACATGCCCATGGGCGACATTGTATTGACAGCTCACTTCAAATTCACTTCGCCTTACTTTTTCCGGTGAGATATTTACGAAATAGATCGGTAGTACTTACAATATATTAGGCAAAGTACATGCCTAATAATGTTGACACTCATGACTTCGTTGTCGGCTGCTCGCCAGTATTTTACAATGGCCGGCCACTAAAACATCAAATTAAATTCGTAGTGTGGGCTAAGCAGGCCAAGGCTAGCCGCGATAAGCCTCGAGTCACATTTATTTATCAAGCGATTACACGTACACTGGGCTGCCACTAAACAGTGAACCAACTTGGCGCCCTAAATATGTATAATGAAAAATTATCTGTTTAGGATGCGACCTAAATTTTGTTGAGGTTAGAAGGTCATCAAATTGAATTCAATTATTGTTGTAACTTTTACGAACGACTGGAAAATAAGTTTACATTTTTATTTGGAACGAAACAATTTTAAATTCAGAATAAAAATATTTGAATTTAGGTAAAGTCGACCTCGTAATGCTCCTTCACTTTTCACAACAACTCCCAGTCTTTTCTTTATTTTTTCGTGTGGTTATTAACTAATCTGTTGTCAGAGTTTTTATGCTGCCCATGGGCCTGTGACTTAGCTTCACATGCCGTCGAGAAATAACAACTCCCATTATTATTATTAATTTACTGGGAGTTGTTACTATCTAACTTTGTCATAGACAAATAGACCTTGAAGCTTTACGCCGTGTAAGCGACATTTAAACTTAGATTGATAAAGCATTTACAGGGGAAGTTTTAAAATCAACTGGACTAAACTCGCAACAATCTAAGAAGTCCGATTTGACAGCTATAAAATCCTTTGTGTAGTGAAGGAAAAAAAATCGATTGCTTTAAAAACCGATTCTCGAAACATGTCGATATAACATACTGAGAGATTTTGTTTGTAATCGATGATTTATCTACATTGCTTGAAAACTGATTCTCGAGGCATAACGTTTGAAACGTCAAATCGGACTTCTTAGATTCTCACGAGTGTAGTCATCATTTCAGTCAGACATCAGATCACTCCTATAACAGCTGACAGATGATAATGATGATTTCTGTCCTACTCTTTTCTTTGATTATACCTACATTTAAGGCAATTTTTCTACTTGAATAGTCTAATGATTGTTTCTATTCATTAGGAGAATTTATTGTATCTACATTTAAGAGGCACCAACAACGTTACTGATAGAAAAGCCAGCACAATCTCCTTGGGGGCGACCTTCGAGAAATCAATAATTCTTACTAAGAACTTGTCAAGCAACCTTTGTAATTTCTTTGAAGGTCAAAGCGAACCATATGAATAATTAACCATGAATTTCATTGCTTGAATACAGGTACCTTTTTGTTTCAATAAAACGCTGTATTTACTGAACTGTAGACTGTAGCTACTCAAATAATATAATGTTTGATTTCATGTCAAAGGGGTGTTTTACCATGCGTGATGTTCATGTATCGCATTTTCAGTACCTATTCGCTCAAATAAAACGGTGGTATTCAATATAACGAAATCCTTAATTGCATTTTTTCATTAACTTAAAAAAAGTGGATTTTCCATACTGTTTGTTCCATTTATTTGAAATGAAATGTTGGATTGTGTGATCTATCACTACCGTCATTTTTCATGTTTTTTATTTACAGAAAAGCTTAATGTTAATTTATGTCATTGATGACATGAAATTTTTGACTTTACAATCCTTCTTCCATACAAATACTGGTAAATACAAGGTACGTTTGGTACTTAATTAATAGATAACTCCTCTTCATTCCTGCCGTGCTCTACTGTCGAGTAACAAACGTGCCATGCATTTGACCAATCCTTCTTACAAAGTAATAAGGTTTATAATACCTACAGCAAGAATGTACTCGGAATGTAGCCTGTTTAGTGGCGATTGGGTAGTAAATTGGGCCTGATTGAAATGGTCCAGATTTCAACACACGGCAGTAATAGCTGTGCCGTGTGTCTTCTAGAACGATCTATCTCTCTGAGGGGTGCTACACACACGGCTCGGCATGATCAGGCACAGCCGGGCAGCAAAATTAAAAATAGGTATGATCGGGAAAAGCCGCTCAGCTTGGCTCGAATGATGCCGAACTGACCCGAACATGATTCAGCGAGGGTAATGCTGAATGCTGAACGGAGTTTACAGCTTCAGGTCGGCTTTTTTTGTTCAAAAGATGCTGACGAAACGAATGCCGACCCGAAAAAGTGTGTAGCACCCCTGAAGCCGGTGTTGCGTCCCATTGATTAGAGTGGACCTAGTCACGTGGATAGAAGACGCCTCTTCAATGAGGAACGATTGGGACTCCACTGCCCGCCAGTAGGTAGGTAAGTACCTATCTATTGTGTCGTGTCGGCGGAAATTCTCGTCTGTAGAGGAGACAAGAATTTCCGCTGTTTTTACACAAGCTGCAGTTTCGTACAGAGGTTTTAAGTAAAGATTCTTGTATAGGTATTAGAATAGATTAACTAGGTACATATTATTATTTATTCCATTGACATAATAGTAATTAAGGTTCCTGGAAAAACAAAAGGGAAATGAAAATTATTCCCGAGTAAAGAAAACAATCTGTTGAGATCGGTATTTTGAGATATTCAGATTTCATGTTTTAGTAGCTCTATAAGGAATTGGGTAAATAAAAATAATATTATTTGACTGATGAAACATTACCAATATTTAACCCGAAAGGACAGAAACTACTGCAATTATGTTGAAATTCTTTTGAATAAAGCTGAAGTCATGCATTTCCTAATAATATAAAACATTAAAATAAGCATTATTCATCATCAAAATTATTAATAAAACCTAGTCTTAGACGCTGAGTATTCTCATCCAGCTGTGCACACAAGGACAAAGGATTTAATAGTGTAATAACTTCAGCAAGTATTAACAAACACTACACAATGAAAAACCTCATACAAATCATTTATAAAGCGCTAACAGAAAATAAAAGCAATTTTAGATGTAACCGCACCTTTAGATAACTAATGTTGTTAACGAACGCGATCGTATCGTCATTTGGTATCTAAGTAGATACGATGGTATGTACCGTTTAAGTAGGTCAAGATGATTTTAGAATCAATATCAAGCGCCGCTCTACGTAAACAACGGAGGTACTGCGGTAGCCAGAAAATCAGCCACTCGTAAACAGGATTAAGGCATATGACGGAGTTAGAGCATTTATACAGCTTCCTTTTTCGGTGCTAGATTCATTTTATCAGCAAATTAACTACGTTTGTGACCTGCCCAATGAGGGTCATCTAATCTATGTAAATAAGTGTCGCGTAGTCAATCTGGGACGACTCTGGTGTTCGTCTGACTTAGTGCGACTTTAATAACCTATTAATAGAAATCGTCATTGAATTTTTTTCTAACCACGTCACTTTTAGCCGTGTCCGTGAGTCATATATGTATATAACATAAATCAGCTCATTTCATGAATTAAGTACAATATATTAATTTTAAAGAAACACTAACAAAGCTGCATGAGTAATAATATTATACGTAAATATCAGAAGTTTTTGTATATACTCATTTCAACATATAGCACTCTTCTAAGTACATAGATACAACAATGTAAAGGTCGCTGTCTTCTATTTTAAGTAACAACCGGTTTCACCTAGCAACACATTTCGCAATTCGAAGCAACTTGCTCACGAATCTATAATCATCTATGAAATGCTGCTAAGAGGGCTCCCAAATGTGGAGTGTGGAATCTACGTTGCAAAAAAACTGTAAAAAAAAATGGTCAAGTGCGACGTAAAGGCTTATTGAGCGTTCCGTACAATTGTTTTATGTTGTTGTACAGTCGTCCTTTATGAGAACTAGTCACCACCACCAATAGACATGTGCAATCACACGTGTCTTGCCATCACAGAGACAAAGCTGAATGTCTTCTGCGCCTGTTATTTCCATATTACCTTTCAAGCTAGAACCCAGCATCGTTGCCTTACAACCGAAAAGGTAGGTAGGTACTTCCTCGGACAAACACTTCCACAACGAGCTCCATTACTCCCATAGATAAAGTTACGAGAAGGAAATTATTTACCTCCCAAATTAAAAAAGCTGTAAAACCGAAAAGCAACTCAAAAAATTAATCCTCACTTTTCTCATAAATACCTATGGCACATTCAAAAGTACTGGCGGTTCATTCAATAAAGGAATATTTTCTGCTAACATCGTTCAGAGCTACTTCAAAGGATTTATTCACCGCAACGAAAAAGAGAGAAACGAATAAAACCGATTTGACTGAAGTTGGGCTGCGAGAGGAACCGTAAAACGTTACCAGTTGAAATATGTACGTTCCAGTTTATATTTTTTGTTTTCAGAGGGGAAATTGTTTATGAACCATTTTAGTGGAACCATTACCCTAATTGCGTAATACAACACAATCACAATCTGTTTCGATTTGAAACAGATTGCTAATCCATTGCTTCATAAGTTGGAAAAAAAATCTGCTCAACGACGTAAATAACGCAATGAATGTTGTTGAACTGTCAAAATGAAACAAATTAGGCATAAATTGTTTACGAAAATAAGTTACGCAATTAGGGTACTAGTCTTCTCAGAATATCATACGAGGTCGGAGAAATAAGTATAAAAAGTTAATGATCCTTTATTGGAAATGATAAGTAGATTTCGAAAATTCAAAACAGCCAGTATTTTATCTATTAAGAAATTATCGCTTTTAATCGTTTATGGGGATGAATGTAAGTTGGCAGAAATTGCAAAAGATTTTTCTATGTGAAAATATATAAGTAGGCTTTGTTATAAGACTACTGTCAGTGCATCATCGCACTACTGGAAACAGACCCTCCCCATGACTTCGGAACCTGAGCGAAAGTAACCTTTGATATGCTTTTCAATTTTCTAGCAGTACGACAAAGGCTGGACAAAGGCAATCTTCAGTTAATATGTGCAGTATGTTTTATTCAAATCTTAGTTCAGTATGGGGAAGAGATCAAGCTGTAGGCAGGTATAGCTGTAAAGCTGTACACTGCAGTAAGATTTAAATAATACTGCTATAAGAGGTGGTGGCAGCTGGTATGGCCACTTTTTTTTTGGCTGGGACATTATTAATTACCCACCCGTGTTCTTTCAGTTGCCTGTATTGCCAGGGGCCACGGTAACCCTTTCGGACAAAACCGCAACCCCGGCAGGCATCGGCCCTATCAGACCCCGTCAGTTCTGCTGACATCTCTTTGAGGCGCGCGTGGAACACAACGCGCCGTCGACCCGGAAGCTAACTTTATTATGAACTATGTGTTCCATAATTATGTGATTTGGTTCAAATGTGGTTTTGTTTTTATTAAGTACTAGATGACCCGGTAAACGTCGTAACACGTTCAAATTTGTCGATTTTTTCGATCTTTTCACTGTTCCTTTGCGTTTTCCCAAATTTTCTTTTTTCCTATAACTCCCCAGTAATGTGGAGAACAAAAAAAAAAATTGAAATCGGTCGAGCCATTTTTAGTTTTTGCGAGACTAACGCACGGCAGCGATTTATTTTTGTTTATAGATAGACTTAATTTATATTTCATATATTCTAGTCAATGTGAGAACGTTGTAGGCCTGTAAACTCACAGGTGATTCGATTTGTTGACCGTTTTCTATTTTGTTAAGTACTTGGTACTTTTTGACAGGCCTACACTGTCCTCCCATACCGAAAAACAGCGTCATTTAGAAATAGTGTAAAAGGTGGAGTTCTTTGCCGCCTTGACGTGCTTGTCTCCTAAGGCTCTCCTTAGGAGACAAGCCAATTAGAACCGTGCACCTATATAGCTTCTGACGTTTCATAAGTGCCCGTGTAGGTTTATAAAACATGTAAAAAACCCCTGTCCGGTCCGTGAGGGTGTTGTTAGGTATCGTACTGAGAGTCTATTTATGTGGTAATATTCAAGAAAATCGAAAAAAAAAATTGTAACACTTTTTTTCAATGCGGAATTTTACCGGGTTTATTACATGGCGCGCAGGCGGCCGTCGTTTAGCGGGTTGATCCCTGTTGAAAATTTGCTCATTTTTAATGAATTTGGTCCTAAAATGTGATTTTTAAATAGCAATAACTTTTTTTCAATAATAATTAGATTTTATATTAATTTTAGGTAATGTTATTGCAGGGTAGCCCCTTTCGGAGCGGACAGGGTTTTTTTAACTTAATGTATGATAATAAAATATTTTGATTTTTGATTGACCATTGGGTGTAGCGTTTCAATGAAACTCCCAAGTAACCCTAAACTGCAGCGTGCTAGTTGGAGTGCTGATAGAATGCGCGGGCTTGGCCCAATGACATCAGCTTATTACGTCATCGCGCACATGTGCTCGCCGCTCGCGACTCCATCTAGTATAATTAACCACAGGGTTATACTCGGTAACTCGGATAAATTATGGACAACACGCCGCCACAACGAAGGTCTTTGTGTGACGTCCGCGTTTCTAACTTCCTGCTTTGTTATAATGTAGAATTACTACTAAACATCTTGCCTTTATTTGAATTTGATAACTGTACTTCGTTACTCAATGGCAGTTGTGTTGTTACGAAATCAGTGTCACAGAGGTTGCGTAAGAGTTGGAAAATTTGTGGAAATTTTGGTCTTTTCGACAATATTAGCTAGCTTGTTTGTATGTATACAATTGATTAAATTAGAATAAAGAGTCAAGCTGGTTTCGCATCGATGCTAATTTATTGACTCAACAATCCCATGCTTAAGTAAGAATTATTTGTACAGAACTGACTAGTCGGAAATTAAGTACTTACGTGTACTCACTAGATTTTACACTTGCCTTCTGAAAAACGCAAACCGCATAAAGATCTCGATTTTCAAAACAAAGAATGGCAAACGCTCCTGATGGCGTAGGCACAACCAGTGTTCTGGCGCCATTCTCTTATTCCTTTTACACTGTCCAACAGGAATGAGGTTTCACTATTTTATTTATGTCTTACTGTGCCGGAGTTTAATTGACATTTACAATTAGAAGAAGAAATCAGTTTAAACAAGATGGTAAATAAAAAGACATCGGCTTTATTCTTTCGAGAAAAAGTAGAGGCTTTTGCAAAAAATACTGCTACATTACTCAGTTTTATGCGTTGATGTAGGATAGTATAGTGCGATCATTAGACAGTATTTAGCGGTCTGGTGGCGCAATCTAGCGGCGAGAAGTGGCGACGAGCTCAAGGTTGTTCAACATTACAAGACAGGCCCGAGGCCCGGCTTGTCCTCTTTTTGCAATTAACACACTCTATTCAGATATCAACGAAATGCGTTGTTACGCCGTCTGCATCGCTAGGGTTATAATAATATTATGTTTCGGACGTTGTTTTAAAAGATTGACGCTAATGAAACCGTTTTTTACTGTTTCTACTAGTCATTAATGCCTTGTTTTCATTAATTAACAGCGCACTCAACGCAGTCGTTTGTTCCCAGACTGGATTCGAGACACAAAAGCTAGGTACGAATATACTATTATCTATCATGTCTTTGTGTACCTAATTGTGAAGTAAGTAAGCTAAGGTTTCCTCACTAAATTCTTAGTAAACAGATATCCTTTTCTAAACTTATTCTAATCTATTTCTCCTATAAAATTCTAAGTCTAAGAAGAGTATACGAATATCTTTTATCGTAGCAAAATCAAAATACGACTTCGACTCATTCTTCAATGTAAAGAACTATACTCCATTTGAAATAAGATTAGACATTTAAATAAACCTTTTTTACAGTCCGTTCAACCGATTTTGACTTCTATTGCGTTGGTGGCATGATAAATGATAGCTGCAGTAAACAGTTGGTATTGTAACCACTATGCCTACGGAATAGAAGTCAAAATCGGTTGAACGGACTGTAAAAAGGTACGTTTAAATGTCTAATCCTATTTCAAACAGGGTATAGGCACAGATTAGTACAGATGGGACACTCCGCAAAATCATTTAAATAAAAAGCGACTCTTGTTAAGACACAACTCAGGTCGCGCAGCGCTAATTACCTAGTTATATTCACCTAGGCGTTGCCTCTCTTTCTATCGCGTGACTTTAATATCTTCTAACTATACTCCATTTGAAATAAGATTAGACAGTAAAACGAACCTTTTTTACAGTCCGTTCAACCGATTTTGACTTCTATAACGTAGGCATAAGGATGGCATTGAAAGCAAAAAAGTGGTTACAATACCAACTGTTTACTGCAGCTGCCATTTGTCATGCCACCAACGCAATAGAAATCAAAATCGGTTGAACGGACTGTAAAAAAGGTTTGTTTAAATGTGTAATCTTATTTCAAATGGAGTATACGTTACGCCCACTGAATTCGACAAGTCGAGCCCGCCGCGTATCTACTTGTACTGTAGCTTCATTCCTAAAATGCAGAGTGCCCCATCTGTAGGTATTCATCTGTGATATAGGTAGTTGTAAAAGTTTTCGTGTCCACTCCTCCCCGATACATAAGGTCGATTCGGCTCTATATATCTAAACTACTAAGTGGATGAAAAGTAACTGAAAAGTTAAAAAGTTTCTGTGCAGTGGACGTTGCTAAAGACTTAAAACGACTTGTAGAGAAGAAAATTCTATGCTACAAGAGTTTTTGAGTAAATGTACTGACTGGCACAAGTACCTACTGGATAATCCTATGGCCATAATTATCTTCTTTAGAAAAAGTATGTTTTTCTGTCTCGTTATCGCTGACGGCTAAATTACGATCACCTAATCGATGGGTAGCATAGCATGGCACATAACACGGCTCCAATTCCACTAATTAACAAACGTTTAATTGATCTCTCGATTGTGTGTTTTTGACACATTCGTCTCACAAATTGTGTGACATTACAATTGTATGCCTCGAGAAGCCACTGAAACGTTTGTTTTGTGAAATTAGGGCCCATATCCATGAAAACTGAAAAAAAGCTACGAAATAAAGATACTGTCGAAATCACATTTTTAGGATTCTTGGACAAAGTTGAACGAAAGAATAAGAAGTCAAGTTACATATCTAGAACTTCCTCTGAGTTTGAGAGGAAAACAGAATACTTACATAATTTTTTCATACTTACATAATGCACGAACAAACTACCAACTAGTATAATAAGAACAACTACTTACTAGGTAATTTACTCTAGGTGCCTTGAACAGTCTTCTCGAAAGTATTGAGTAAGCAGAAAGACTAATAACTATTATAATAGATAATAACCTTAATCGTTACAAAAATCCATTTATAACGGAAAAGGGATCCAATCCAAATTAATCATAGATTTAGGCGGGCAACATTTTATGGGCAAATATACCGGGCACACCGATCGATGACCTAATTCCGGCGAGGCGCAATATTTGCAAATTATACGCGGAGTTTTATACCCTACTTGACGGCTCTGAAGCGGGGGCCGGGGGACGTGGTACGGCGTGGCACAATCTACGACCAACGGGCTCCGTACCATCGCCCCGGAATATTTAAAAAGATATGTGGATGGCGTGCCACAGTCGCAATACACGGAATGGTGAAATTGTGATGCGATCATTGGACCCTTTGTCTATGGGTTTCGATCTAAGAACCACTTATAATTAAAGATAAACTTATGCTCTGGTGAAGCTATAAACTAAAAGCTAACAATAAAACGGAAATGAGAAGGAATATAGTGTTTCATGTCCTTTGGGATTTTTTCCAGTGAAATGTCGGTATGTTAAGTCTCTAGTTTATTTCTACATAGAATACGGTCCAAAGAATTTTGTTGAGAAGGGACACTCATATATGGACCAGAAAGCTCTGTTCGGACACTTCTGCCGCCCCATATCATTTACAGTTTTCAAAACTCCGTTTTAAGAACACTGAAACGGTATAGAAATTCCTTTAAACATAATAATTAAGAGCCCATACTACCTCAGCTCAAATTCACTTTTTACCTCGCTCGCACCATACTGCTCGCGGACTGAGCGAGAGCAAGACGGAGTGGGGTGCTAGCGGCTCCGAGGCGCCAATAAATTAGGTAATTGCTTTTTACGGCGAAAATAATGGTATTTAAAAAAAATAAAAAACATAGTCGCTGCTTTATAGTTAATTCAGTTATTATGCAAAGTTTAATGATCTAATTTGAAGTATTTTTGAATACCAGCGGTTTATTGTTCGGTTTGGAGGTAACTTTGGAATTTTTTTCTATCGAGAAATTTTTAAGGAATCGTGTTTTCGTCTAACATAGTACTTAACATTAATCCTTAACTATTAACATATATTTATTTCAAAATTAATGCTGCAGTATTTTCGATATAACGGAGGATCATGATAAGCCATTTGAGGTAGTATAGGCCCTTAGGATGAATTTCCAGGATTTAGTTACGTATAAAGGTACGCTTATTTCACGAAGTGACTTCATAATCCCACGTAGGAGTCATGGTAATATTCGAAGTAACAATTTATGTTTCATATGAAATAAACATTTTGTAGTCATCTTTCCCTGAACTCAAAAACACTCCATTATTTGTAAAAGGTTACATCGAAGTTATTTTAAGGAAATATACCAAAATATTAGCCATTTTCCTCAATTTTTTCGACACTAGTTTGGTTTCCTCGAAAATAACCATCGTTGATTTACAACGAATCTGATGACGTCATGAGATTTCCGAAAACGGGACATCTGATGGTATTTATTCAAATAAGAGTAGGGAGCGTTATCCTGGTTTAGGACGTTTTATTTAAGTGGGTGGGGATGATGGTGGGTTTTTCCATCATAAATTGCTCGGTAGCTCGGTTTTTTTTTGGGTTGGAAATTATCAAATAACTTCTCCCGCTCTGGGCGGAGCGGGAGGGCGCGTCAGACTCTTACTGACTAAAACTCACCCGTGTTCCTTCAGTTGCCATGTTGCCGGGGGCCACGATATCCCTTTCGGACTTCTTCGCAACCCCGGCAGGCATCAGCCCAAGCGACCCCGTCAGTTCTGCTGACCTCTCCGTAAGGCGCGCGTGGAACACAACGCGCCGTCGACCCGGGCCTGGTTTTTTTCGGACGGCGAGCAACCCATTGCTCACCGTCCGCAAGCCCGGGCTTACGGTGGCCGGAAATCGGCCTGCGATTCCCGACGCCCAGGGCGTCTCCTGCGGCGGTTAGGGGCGTGAGGGCGCGAAATTTGCCTCTCCCTCACGCGCTCCGCCTCCTCCTTCGCGAGCATTACTGCTTCGCAGAAGGAGGTGACAGCCTCTCATGCCCTCTCGCTCCGTACCATGGCCTGAACCAGGGCCGGACGCGAGACATCACCGCCGCCGATCGCCTCCACGAGGACACGGCGATGCTCCGCCCAAGCCGGGCAGACCTCCACCGTATGCTCCACCGTGTCCTCTGGGTGATTCACACAGTGGTGACACACACCCGGGCATTTCCTCCCGCCTTATCCTGAACAGGAACCTCCCGAAACAACCATGTCCGGTGAGGACCTGCGTCAGGCGGAAGGTGAGGACGCCGTGGCGCCTCTCTAGCCACTCCTCAAAAAGAAAACTTATCGCCGCAATTGTGGCATGCCCAGCTCGATAGCACCCTGGAGTCTGGATTAGTCCCCGGTTGATGGTATAGGGTCGCCCCCTATTACATGGAATTTAAGAACATAACTGGCGAAATGTGGGTAAATATTGGTACACCTCTACATAACCCTTCAGGGATTACAGGCGTTAGTGATGAAAAAAATAAAATTTACCGACTCAAAAAAGCAACGGAACCGTTTGTCAATTAGTATAATTTTGTCCGCGATTTCTTCAAAAACGACTGAATCATTTTTGACGTTTTTTTCACCAACATTATTGTTGAGTATCAAGCTCCAGGTGTGCTGCTGATGGTCTTGATTTGTATGTATGTTCATCTGCTACCTCATAACTTCTAAACTACCGATCATAATTTGACAAATGGGGTATCATTTGAAGCGTCTTGATCGTCCGCTGGTTATAGGTTATGTGACGTCACATTAAATGCAATATGGCGTTTTCTAGAGGACATAAAGTAAGGAGCTAAAAAAAAAAATTGTCTTGTTGGGTATCAAATGAAAGGGTTTGATGAGCACATTACAAATATGTATATATATTAAATTGTCCAAGTAAATATGTTAATATTGTTAAAAACAAGCAAAAGTGAGACTGTGCTACGTACGGCGCGGCTGTAAAATTAATACAATAAAACCCAAACAAAAAAAAATAGCACGAAATTATAACCCCAAAATAATTTAAATAAAAATAAAGTTCAAAAACTAAAACCCGATTACTGAAAAATCACCCTCTAAAATATTTTCTTGTTTCACACTTTTTAGAGCGTGATTTTTCAGTAGTCGGGTTTTAGTTTTTGAACTTACTTTTTTCCACCTTTTGAATGTATCTGTTTTGCTTAAAGGCGTGGTTAGTTACCTAATGAATGGGCACCCATTCATGCATGACCATGATCACAGATCTGCCTGGTAGCATATTACAGACAAAGGTTATTCCGTCATATCTACTGAACGATCACACCTACATAAACTGCCTTTTACATTATCTATCAAAAGAACTAACGTCAAAAACCGCTTGATTTTCATCTTGTTTATTATCAATAAAACATGGAATTTAAATTAAGTGCACACGATAACGATAGTAGTATTTTATGACATGTTTTTTTAAAAGTTCATGTAGGTATGCGCATGCGCATGACATGTGTACACCTACCTACCTATATTTATGTTCGCTAGCACTTAACCAGGGTATTCGACCACCTGCCTCCGCGCACACCTTACAAAACTAATGAAATACAAAAATTAAGTAATAGCAATTAAAAGTAGCTTGTGTTTATAGACAGGTGCCAATAAACTGATTTTGAGTTTTACTAAAAAACACGGTCATATGAAGTTTTCTTTTAAACTTCATAAGACCATTTAAGAGCTTTGATCAAGACTCAAGAGTGTTTTCCCTTTTATAAAGCTAAGAGCCTCTTTTGTGTACACAAAGACGAAAATGACTAAGTAAGTACCTACCACTACCTACTACTACTAACTGCATCTTCATTCGAAATTATCCGACGAGAACGTACTATAGTTTCGTACCGACAAGGCGAGCGTTGACGAATAAGCGACCTGCAAAAAAAAAGGCATTACGCCTTTATGAACTTCAATAGTTGTCGTACAAATTACGCCACGGATATGTAGAAAAAAACTGTTTAATAAACACATTTATTAGTAATATAATAAAAAACAATTTGTGTAATATTTCTGACATACGAGTATCTATCCTCAGAGTATCTATCAAGTATAGTCTAAGTGGAGTGGACAAAAAGACAAGGAAGGCACACCCCTCAACCATGTTCATATTTAGCTTAGTGTGGAACTCTTAAGACGCAGATATATGACAGTGACCTTGAATGGTTAGCTTGCGTGTTCTGTACTGAGCTCACGCAACGCGTCGTACGTCCAGCCAGTAATAGGACTCGCCCATTAAGGAGCGTTGTCCCAAATTAGACGTATTATTAATTTATTACACGTAAAATAAAAGGTATTTTAATAAAACACGTATACTAAAAGATTGATAGTATAATTATATTTAAAATGGTGAAGTTTTCAGAAAAAAACGCTTGATAGATTTTGCGTCATTCTCAGTTTTTTATCCACGTTAGACATAACTTTACAAAAATAATTTAACTATGTAATATAAACATAATCAAAAATATGCCTATATTGAAATATTAAGAAAATGCTCTAATTTAACTTACATTTTTTTTAAATCACTAACACTACTCGTTTAGACGTCATCTTCAGTATAAAATCATTAAAAGTCAGTTATCGTCCCCTTAAGACACACGATGCCAGTATGAGTACCTACCTACCTATGCATCATCTGTTTAGCCTTTCCCAACTATGTTGGGATCAAATTGCAGTCTAACCGAATACAGCTGAATATCAGTATTTACATGGAGAGACTGCCTATCTGACCTCCACAACACAGTTTTTTTTTCGCAACGGTGAAGCTCTTGGCCTGGATCTCACCTGATGTTAAGTGATGATCAGGCTGAAGGTGTAAGCGAGCTTCACCCGGAACACAGCTCACTAGGTAACACGACACCCCTTGGTAAGGCTGGGTGTCAGACTTTCGAGCCAGTAGGAGAACTCATGCTCTTTATTCATAAATTACGTAACGTTACAACTAAATGGCCTTACTCGCACGTTAGCACATAAGTCGTATCATGTGCCGAGACAACTCCTCACGTGTCCCAGACGTTCTCACCTCCCCCTATTCATCTACCTGCATGTGTTGTCCAGTCCGGTGCGGTGGTCATTATTGTACACCCGGATACATATCAAGCTATACATTTCCTGTATAAGCTGATCTCGCATTGTATAGGATTTCCGTACAAGAGAGGTCAGCTTCTACTGGAAATGTATAGCCATGTGTATCTACAGAGTGATGGTTTATTGTGCGTTGGATTTGATTCGTCCTTGCATTTCAAATTGTATAAGCAACGTGACTGCCAGGATGTTGCCAACGTGGATGGCCGTTATTGTTCTTGTGAATCTTAAATTCCTTTACCTCTTTCGTTAAATTCGAAGATAAATTCTCTAGTAGGCATGTATTTGTAGTGGTAAACATATCGGTACATTACCTCAATGCACGGTTGCTGCAATACGGTATTACTAAACATAATAATATCATCATCAGCCTATAAATGTTCCCACTGCTGGGACACAGGCCTCCTCTCTGTGAGATGCAGTGGGCCGTAATCCACCACGCAGGCCCAGTGCGGGTTGGTAGATGTCACTTGTCTTCGAATTTTCGGTTCTAGGACATGCCGGTTTTCTCACGATGTTTTCCTTCACCGTTTTGAGAGCAATGGTGATGAAATAATTCACACAAAGTAAAGCACCTGTCTGGGTTCGAAACTACGACCTACAACTCGTAAATCGCGGCCGTTACCACTGGGCCACCACTGCTCAAAATAATATATAGGGTACTAAGAAATCGATCAAAAACTGATCAATGTGATCGGTTACAAACTTCAAACATCACATCGAATGATCGAAACAGTACCTACTGTGTAACTACATATTAGCAAAACGTAAAAACGAAAATATAAGAGTGAGCAAGTAATAACTATTCTGTTTAGAAATTATTGTGACAGGAGTAGTGACAATCCGCCATTAGTACACACACAATCGAGCTCGAATTGACAGCTCAACAGCTGTTCGCATCATTTATGCACCGTGAAATTTGAATCACAGTTTTGCTAGAACAAACGTTGTTCAGACCATGGTCTACTACCATACTACAGAATCCAATTTAAAAAAAAAACGTAATTGGTTTTTGAAAAAACACAAAAAAAACAAAGTTTAAAATGTCAAAATTATCGTTATTCCCTACAACACAGACACCACGCATGGGACACAGCATTGTTTACTGGGAAATGTACCTCCATAAATGAAATTTAGTAAGCAGTAGATAATCTTGACATTTTAAACTTTGTATTTTTGTGTTTTTTCAAAAACCAATTACCTATGTTTTTTTTCTAATTGGATGCTGTAGAATTATAGTAGACCACGGTCTGAATAACGTTTGTTCTAGCAAAACTGTGATTCAAATTTCACGTTGTATATTGTCTACCATGCGATAGCTTGTATGATGGAACACTAATCATTTATGAGTTTGAACCGCTATTACTGAATATCGTTGGAATGGACCGTTGTAGTCAATAAATATTTTTTTTTTTATTGCAGATCACATGATCCACAAAAAGAAAGAAAAAAGAGAGGAACGATGAACAAACTGAAACTCTTTAAGGATTCTTAGGGTTCCGTAGTAAACAAGGAACCCTTATAGTTTCGTCATGTCCGACTGTCTGTCTGTCTGTCTGTATGTCTATCCGCGGTCTAGCTCCGAGACCCTTAGTACTAGAAAGCTGTAATTTGGCACAGGTATACTAATTACGTCGACAAAGTGGTAAAACAAAATTATGAAAACATTTTTTTTTAGGGTACCGGTACCGTATACACGTAAAGTGGTGATGTTTTTTTTTTTTATTCCATGATGTGGGGTATCATTGGAAAGGTCCTTCAAAAACATTGTGAGTTCGGGAAAACCATTTTTAGATTCAGGGATCCGTTTGCGAAATATTAAGCTTTAAAGTGCTAATTTTTGTTAGAGTCAAGTGTCCACCCCCCCTGCCAGCTAAATGGTTGGTTTTGGATGTGTGAAAAAAATCACAGTATTAGTTTATATAACGAAATTTAAAGGAAAACTATCACAGCTAAGTAGGCTTTACAAGTTAACGAGTAATAATCGACCAACTTAACTTTGCAGTTGCAAAAACATGTTTTCCCATACATTTCGTATCGGAGAACATGTTTATCAACTGCAAAGTTAAGTTTGTTTTTGGGATAAATTTATCCCAACTACGGAACCCTTCATTGTGCGTGGTCCGACACGCACTTGGCCGGTTTTTTTTTTCTTTTAAATGAGTGCCCTAATCTAGTGTGAAACTTGGTTGTTTGAATTTTATTACTTTAAACACCTTGCCTCGACACTCTCTTAAAGGCTTGTGCAGACCAGCGCGACACGCGACGCGACACAAAGGCACCGCCCGTCGCGCGACGAGCGGTGCCTTTGTGTCGGGGTGACGGGCGATGCCATAAAAATGTTGGAAAACGGTGAATAGGTACCTAATGTTATGCCTACACTAGGTATTCATTCTTTTGTAATAGATGTATGTTTACCTACAGACGCAAATCTTGCCTTCAATGGCCAATGGCCTTCCCCAAATGTTTCCAGGAACTCTTTCCCTGAGCCACCTCGTACCAGCCCTCGCGGTACGTCTCCAGCACGTGTACCATGACAACCATAGAAACGGGTTTTCTACGGCTTTTGTCTATTCTTCCGTCGACAAAAACCGTTTCTCGCCACCTCTTTCAGGGCCGGCCTCGGCGGCACCGTCCATCTTCCAAGCTGGTCACATCAGCCGCATGCTCAATGACCGCTGGGTAAAAATCTCCACACAGTGGGTGGAAAATTAACATTTTTCCTTGTAAGTGTAATAGTTTGTAACTATATTTTGATGGATAAGAGTATTCGCGGAGTTTCTTGCCCGTTTTTCTCAATAGTCTCCTACTACACTTTGGAACATGGGCAATTAGTTTCATTTTTCTAACTGACCGACTCCTTGACAATTCAAAAGTGCCTGTAAATGGTTTAATTGAAATAAATGCTTTGAGTTTGAGACAATAAACTAACATCGTAACTCTAACAGACAAATACCTACCTACCCTACCGTTCTACGTTTTCACACATGAAATATATCTGAGAGAGAAATCTTTCATTTAAGCATACAGAAACATACTCAAAGGAAAATCACACACGTAAGTAATTTGTTTACGGAATATTGAACAAGAAAACTTATATTTGTGCAAAACCCAAGAGGTTCCGAGAAGAGCTTCTCAACTGGAACCGCATGTTTTTTAAACGTTTTATCATATCCCCGGCATTTCTCAACCGAATTGAACTATGGTACAGCTGTATGGCACATGTCAAAGATGGGCATTTTATTCCAAAAGGTGAAAAATTCTTGATAGAGTCATTTTCCAAGACACGTACTGGCTTAACTAATGAACCATGCGCGTTTGCGATGTTTGATGTTGTTATTGACTGGGCTTTAAGGACTACTTGATCTCATGTAAGTAAATTCAGGAAAATTAATGTTAAGCAAATTGACATAAGGCGTCAATACTGAAAACCATTTCATACAACAGTCAATTTCAGTTGCTAGTCAGTTTGCTTAACAATTTATTTCCCTGACTGTACAACGGCCCTCACAAAGAGCATGAGCTTCTTCTTAAAGAGACTTAGGTGCTCAATCTTGTCTTAGTTTGAGTAGGTAAGTCTCTTTGTGGAAAAGCTCGTTTGACGTAAGCCCTACTTATATTCTGGTGTGACTAGAACGTGGGCATGAGTTTTGCTCTTCATTTTCCTCAGGCACGAACACGACTTAGAGAAGTTTTGCTTTTCATTTTATTTTTATTTATTTTATTATGTTCACCAACAATTGCTTACAGTGATACAAACATTTTTAAAGTAAAATAACAGTACATCAGATACTTATAGGTAAACATCACATGCATAAAACAGTGAATCAGACAAATAGGCATTGAATTGAATGTATTAAAAATATGTTGTAAAAATTCTGATTAAGAATTGTAAAATTGGTACAGGTAATTAACATTCTTCGACATTATAACATTGGTAAAACTGATAAGAATTGCATAATAATAAAAATTTATATAAATTGATAAGAATTGATAAATAAAAAATTCATACATTGGATTATGGACAGAATCCAGCAATTTTCATTAGATTAGTAGGAATCGCTTTGATCAACAGTCCTATTTGATGGAAACTCTCAACTCATTAACGAGTATACCTACTTCTGTTTCCCTGGTGAAATCAAAGGTTGGAAATTAGTAGTGAGTTCGTTAAGTGAGTTTTTACATAATAATCTACCTTGTTTAAAAAACAAATAATGGTCTAAACTGGCCAGCTAAGAGTGATATTATGTGATAATGAATAAAGTATTGATATAGACTTGTTTAAAAATGTTTCTGCAACGAAGAATGGACTTTACCAGTAGAAATCTAAAGTTATTTTAGACTGATGGACCTTGTACTGAAATCCCTAAGTACCTAAATTGTATACTTAGTTGTAACTCTCAGAATGCATTAAAATGGTGACCTAATGAGCTCTTGCAATCAGTCGTATAAAGCCTGAAATCGTTCATGCCAGCTAATATTATTCTGTTACAATGTTTGCCATATCGTTAGTGGCCACTGACGGTGGGAGGAGATATAACCACATTAACGTCGAGGGATGTCGGAGTAACATTGTTAGGCATAAAGTCAGTTCTAGGTCGACTGGTAACTCGGCAATTAAGACTTGATGCAGCGAGATGAGCAATGCCTAGGTCTTGATTGGAAAATAATTGAATGGTTAGATTTTAACTTTGATCAAATTCTAATTGCTTATGTTTAGATTGTTTTTGACGTATTATGGTGAGCTAACTCATAGGTAGACGATTGTGGGACCTTTTTTATTATTTGATATCGTATGTCTGAACTGAAACTAAATTTAACCGAAACTTAACCACAAACCAAAGGTCTTCAGGCACTTTAATAGGCAAAATTTGTTATTCCTGTCACGAGGACCTTTTTGATCGACACCAAATTACCAAAGCGCTGGTTAAAGCTCATGTCCTTTCTCCCTCTTCTTTGTCTACTCTACCGTTAGAGGGAATGGAACGAACGATCTATAAGGCTCACACGTAACGTTGCCAAAGCCGTAGCTGTGAGGAGCATTAGAAAGTAATTGGCAATAGCTATACAAATCATGACGGCGTCAGTAAATAACTATTTCTTAATCTGGAGAAATGCCCATGAATTAAAATTAGAAAGAAGAGTGTGTGCTATAGTGCGAAGAAGACTTTTTTGGCAAATAGTTATATTATTATCGTTTGGGTACCAGTCCGTAGCCGACTGCAGGCAGCAGCAGCAGCAGGCGACGTGTCGCCGCGACTCTACTGGTGTAGGTACCATCGAAGAAACCTATAACTAAGCAATTTGAAAACAAAATCCCGTGCACACGACCCTTTTTTTTTCGTAGGTAACCGTTGCTATAGTGGCCGAGCGCTGCAAGCAGAAATAGTCCTTACGGTGTATAGGTATGGGTTTCTTCGATGGTACATGATCTACATATATTAATATCTACTAAAGACTACCCTGACTGACTCATCAACGCAGAGTCGAAACTATTGAGTTTACAAACTCAAAGTACAGAAGTTCCTTTCGTTACGTAGACACATAATAGTATTGAAACAGGCTAGATATTGGGATATCCTTTCTTACTTTTTTGTCAGCAAGGGTATGCCCAAATAATTTCGGCCTGGGGTGAAAAAGGAGTGCTTCTTTTGTTTAAAAAATCATTATTGGATAGGTTAATATAAAAAATATACATTGATAAGTTGTTCAAAATGAATCAAACTTGATCGCGTCGGCCGTTGAAATTATATCGGCTCCATACGTTTGAAACCAACAAAGGAAAATGCTGGGAAATTAAAACTAATATTTTATAACAATAGGCTGAATTTATGAAATGCACTCGTAGGTATCAGTTACGTTCCGGGGCGGGAATCGCGAGCCGATTTCCGGCCACCGTAGGCGCGGGCTTGCGGACGGTGAGCAATGGGTAGCTCGCCGTCCGATAAGGACCAAGCCGTCGACGGCGCGTTGTGTTCCACGCGCGCCTCAAAGAGATGTCAGCAGAATTGACGGGGTCCGCTAGGGTCAATGCCTGCCGGGGGTTCGAAGAAAACCGAAAGGGACATCGTTGCCCCCGGCAACAGGGCAACCGAAGGAACACGGGTGGGTTTTAGTCAGTAAGAGTCTGACACGCCCTCCCGCTCCGCCCAGAGCGGGAGAAGTTATTTGATAATTTCCAAACAAAAAAAAAAAAAAAAAAAGGTATCAGTTACGTTGACGAATATTTCGACGAAAAAACGATTGGCTTCGGATTTTCGACACAGATACTTCTACCAGTTTCTGTTAGGTTGGTACAATTTCTATAGGTTATAAGAAACGATAATATGTGTAAAGAAAAAGTATTTCTTATTGTAGTTTGCATAGTAACTCTAAAGAGTTTCTTTATGACAGTGATACTCGTAGTTAGTACGGATGTCAATGTCATCCAGAAAAAGTAAGCGATTTCACATGTCAATATAGCATGAAAAAACACAATTAAGTTTTAGTTGTTAAATGTTTTATTATTAGAATATTATAATAGGTGTAATAAAAGACTTTATTTTACTTTTTTTTTTTGTTTTTTATTGTTACGCCTATTACGCCACTAAGAAATATCTTTTAAATGTAATGTTACTTTATTTAAATTTTGTAGGCATGAGTTTATATGGATCTCATCTGTAGCTACATGTACATATCCTATCCTTTCATCTTCCACCTTTCGTGGTAACATTTTATATCATAATTTTTTTTGTTTATGCTAATGCCATTTATTTTGAATTTTGTTTACTAATTGTATTTTATGTTTTTATAATTTTTTTCTAGTTTCTTACGATATTGTTTTGTGGTTATTGCTGTGTATATCTATAATAGGCATAAGTACCAGTACTTTTATTACGTTATTCTTCTGTTTTAATTTTTTTTTGTTGGTACATCGGTGAAGGAAAAACATCGTGAGGAAATCTGGACTTTATACTTAGTTAATATAAGTCTGAAATCGCCAATCCGTCTTGAGCAGGTGTGGTGATCAATGCTCGTGCCTTCTCTGTATGAGAAGAGGCCTTTGCCCTGCAGTGAGACAATAATAGTATTATTATTATGTTGGTCCGATATTGAGTTTTTCTTCATCGGTTCCTTCCTACTCATTATGATTGCACAGTAAACAAAACATTTATTTTGTCCCACATGCCAAGGTTGGACAAATCCAATTCATGTCCGAAGACCGAGTCACGGTAACGACTGCTTCTAAAACATTTATGTAGCGGTAACTATAATTAGTAGATTTACATCTATATAATTTTTTTTTTTTTTATTATTTTAATTATTGTGAATGTGAAGAATATGTGGGTCATTCCTTTTTGTTTTGTTTTTTCTCAGTTAGTTCTAATCATGGTCTGACAGTTTGAGTAATTTAAGTGGCCTACCCAAATGTCCTTTTTTTGGTATTGTTCGTCGAATCGTTGAGCTCCCTAAATTCTGAGTTGAGCTACACGATAACTGACAAATGCGTGCACTGACTGGACAGGCCCTCTCAATCTGTGTGGTGCTTTCCTCAAAAGACCACTTCAGACACCAATCCACATGGCCTTCACATGATCTGACCAAGATTATGTCTGGACTTTAAAAGAGACTGAGACCTCTGAGTTTGTTTCGGCCTTTCTTCTCAGAGTAGTCAGATAGGAAACGCCGACCTTATCTAGTTTTAAAATATGATTGACGTGTAAAAGTGTTTGTACAAACCTACTTACAGAAATAAAATCATTTATCATTTATCATATATATATGGCTATCTAATGAAAATGTGAAAATCTATGAAATGTAACTGTGTTTTAATTACTGAAGCAATTACAATGATCAAGAACAAAGGACATAAATTGTATACTATGAGCGGAGCCAGACAGGGTGGCAGGGATATCGACGCGAAAACTGTTACCATGGATTCAGTACATGATTCTGAAGTTCTCCGTCGAAATTTTTCGTCGGTTATTTAAAAAATATCAGCTGTTCCATACATTTTGACCGCATACGTATTGCACTTTTCTATGGAACAGCTGATTTAAAAAAAAATAACCGACGAAAAATTTCAACGGAGGGGGGTTCAGAATCTTGTACTGAATCCATGGCAACAGTTTTCACGTCGATGTCCCTGCCACCCCGTATATGCATCCTTCTGCTAGAGGCGCGCACGTTTACTAGTACTGGGGGCCTACCAAAATCAAAATCAAAATATTTTATTTCACATAAACCTACATGGGCACTTATGAAACGTCAGAAGCTAGGTGCACGGTTCCAATTGGTCGTTTCCTATGGAGAAGAGCCGGCAAGAAACTCCACGGTTACTCTTTTAAAAATAATTGGCTTTTACAATACTTTCAAATAACAGTGTTTCTAGGTATGGGAGGACAGTGTAGGTCTTTCAATAAGTACCAAGTACTTAACAAAATAGAAAATGGTCAACAGGTCTACAATCCACTAAGCCTACAGCGTTCTCACATTCACAAAATATGTAGAAAAGAATCTATACAAAAAAATTAATTAATTAAAAAAAGTAAAAAACCTATTTTAAATAAAACGCAATTATATGATTGCTATTACAACTGTAATCAATCTGAATAATTATCATGTCCACAAAAGCCACAAAAAAAAAGTATATAATGTCAAATAATAGAATAGTAAATATGTCAAGGGCGAATGTAAAAATAAATAAAAATAAAGATTTAAATAAACATGGTAATTTGGGAGCAGTTAATAGACTCTTACTTATTTATGCCGTTAATGAGGTACCAGGGAAGCCACATGTGCAGAAGGAATTATTGCCAAATTTCCTTGTCTTCAACGTAGTCTTTAATTTTATAATATGAATTCTTGATAAGGACACGTTTGATGTGGGTTTTGAACTTCCCATCGCTAAGTTCTGTCACAGACTTTGGCAACTTGTTATAAAAGCGGATACTGTTTATAAGAAATGACTTGCTTGTTTTAGTTAATCTAAATTTGGGTATCACAATTTCATGTCGACTACGTGTATTTATATTATGGAAATCGCTTCTTATTTTGAAAAGTCCTAAGTTTTTGCGAACATACATAATACTTTCTAAGATATAAAGTGAAGGCAAAGTCAGTATATCAATTTCTTTAAATTTGTCTCCAAGGGACTCGCGAGGGCCCATTTTATAGATCGCGCGGATTGCCCTCTTTTGTAAAATGAAAATTGAATCTACGTCAGCTGCCGATCCCCACAGCAGGACGCCATAAGACATGATACTGTGGAAATAAGCAAAGTATACTAACCTAGCTGTGGCTATATCAGTCAACTGCCTTATTTTTCTTACTGCATATGCAGCTGAACTTAATCTACCTGAAAGAGTTCTAATATGGGCGCCCCATTGTAATTTTGAATCTAAAGTAATTCCTAAGAATATAGTTTCCGTTATTGCATCTAGTTTTTTGCCATCAAGTTTTAGATTTAGACCTACTTGAGGTACATTTGGTAATGAGAACCTAATACATTTCTTTTTGTTCGCATTAAGTAAAAGATTATTAGCTGCGAACCATTTTGAAAGTACAGCCAGACTATCGTTGACATGTAATACATCTGTATCTTTCCTGTCTATTTTAAAAATAAGAGAAGTGTCGTCAGCAAATAGAATTAATAAGTTAGTCATCATGTAAGGAAGATCATTTATATAAACTAGAAATAAGAAAGGGCCGAGAATTGAACCTTGAGGCACGCCCATTTTCACTAGAGACCCCGAAGACATCGCCCCATTAACATTTACTTTTTGCTGCCTGTTTGATAGATAGGAAAAAACAAGATCAGCAGCTTGTCCACGAATTCCGTAGTGGTGTAATTTACAGATCAGTGTATAATGGTCAACGCAGTCAAACGCTTTTGAGAGGTCACAGAAAATGCCAATTGCATCCTGGGACTTCTCCCAGGATTCCAAAATGTGACTGATGAGTTTAACTCCTGCGTCAGTCGTCGACCTACCTTTCGTGAAACCAAACTGGTGACTATGTAAAATCCCATTAGAATTAAAATGTGCCAACATCTGGTCTAGCATGATTTTTTCATATATTTTACTCAATGCTGGTAGCACAGATATTGGTCTATAATTAGAGGGATCACTCTTACTACCCGATTTGAAAATTGGTACTACTTTACTGTTTCATTAAATCAGGAAACGTACCGCTATCTAAACATTGATTAAATATGCCTGTTAGGACAGGGGCAATTGTGTCAATGATATCTTGAAGAACCTTAACGGAAATCCCCCATAAGTCTTCAGTGTTTTTTATGTTAAGACTTTTAAATGCTTTTTTAATTGTGACAATTGAAATGGGCTTAAATTCAAAATTTGGAATGTCTCTACTGAAGTGTTCTTTTAAAAGAGATTCAGCTAGTATAGATGATGAGGGGAGAGATTTCGTAACCTCTATTGGGATGTTGGTAAAGAAGTTTTCTAGTGTCTCAGCAACTTTTAACTTATCTGAAATGGTTACATTATCAATTTTTAATGACAATTCATTCTGATCTCGCTGTTTTGTGTTTCCAGTTTCTTTGTTAATTACCTGCCACACAGCTTTTATTTTATTGTTAGAATTATTCATTTTGTTACTTATTAATTTAGATTTAGCTTGGGCGCAGACTCTTTTAAATATCTTTGAATACCACCAGCTCAAACGGAGTATTATTTTAATATTACTTCAGTGGGAGAAAGAGATGGAGCTATACGTCCTGTAGAGCTTCATCTCTTTCCCACACTAAAATAGTATTAAAATACTTAATACTGCTTTATGAGCTTGTGGTTACACATACGTACATACGAAATAAGTTTCGTATGTTTATTAATTACACGTATTTTACGTACGTAAATTTTGTGTAATTAATAAACATTCTAGTGATTTTTATCGATATATTTCATTTAATAACGTCCAGTAAAACAAATACATCCCAGCAGTAGGCTGCTGAATCGTAGGTGCTCTTCGTGGACAAAAATGTAAAAATAAATTTTAATCCACGCACGACTAGGCTAGGTGCTATTCGCGCAGGTGCTATTCGGACGGGTGCTCTTAGTGGACTACTTCCCCTGTGCGTATCACAAAATATTGTAAAACATTTTAATAGAGTAATTTTGAAGTTTCTTGCCCTAGCTTCTTCATACGAAAGTACCATTTTGAAGGGGCAACTACAGCAACTAAAATGATTTCTATTTTCTTGTAAATTATGACGTTCAAAAGTGTAATTTATGTTATTAATCGAAATAAATGATTTGATGTGACTTAATTCTAAATAAAGGGGTAACATTCGGATGTACTGAGTTTATTGTTCTACCCAGTAGGATTGAAATAACTCGATCGATGTTAATAATGGTGGAGTCTTTATCGATTTGTTTTAATAACATCCGTATAGCTTAGTAACGTAGGTAAGTTATCGTATAACGGTTCAGGGAGAGAGGATAGAAAACTTTTTGGTATAGGTATGTGTCACTAAGTCTTAGGTACATACATAAATAATAAATTAAAGTCGCTTTTCGTGTCTGTCTATGTCGTATTGGTTTTCTAAACTACACAACGGCTTTTGCTGCGGTTTTCAGCATCATTTAGGGAATTTATATGTGTATATTATATCCTATACCTACTATTAAACGAGCAATATTTGTGTATACATATATATTTGTAGTCACGTTCTCGAAAACGGCTCTAACGATTTCGATGAAAATTGCAATAAAGTGGTTAGGTTAGCTAGGTCTCATATCTGGGAAAATAAGTTTTCTCCATATTTTCACCCGAGCAAAGCTCGGTCGCCCAAAGTTTAGAAAAAATTACACCGTAGAATAATGATATGGCAGCATGGAATTAGTAAGTACAGACGCCAGCACATCAAGCTACCCGAAACTGTCAAATTTTCCCAATCAACTTTGAACCTTATACTTCAGTGGATAAAGTTGAAAATCTATTAAATAAATTTGACAGATTGTAGTAGCTTGATGTGCTGGCGTCTGTACATACTATCATGGCAGCATGGAATTAGTATGACCTTTCCTTTAATATTAAATGAGCATTCTCTATTTTCACCAGAGCAGAGCTCGGTCGCCCAGTTACTTAATTTTAAACGTACTACATAATCGTAATAAAGAAATCTCGATGTTTTGTCAAGTCGTAAAAACCGTGCGAAGCAGGGGCGCTAGTACCTAATCAATAATCATGAAACCAGTTAGTATGTTAGTTGTATTTACAAACGATCAAATTCGCCACAAGTCACAATGTCATCTAAGGGACAATCAATGTCATTTACCAAAAAAGAATGTAAATAAGAGGTATATTTTGCAGATTGAAACTGCGATTTAGAATACGAACGTTCTTAAAAATATGGGAATTACCCTGAGATAAGCAATTAGTGATTGAAACAGCGAATCTATCATTATTCCTTATATAATCCATTCGGCAGGAAATACTTCGATAAAACTCATTTTGAATAAGATTGTATACGTTAATCTAATATTTGACCTACTTTAAACGTTTTTCCTTTCTCACAATTAACACTAATGGTAACACTAATATACGAGTATGGTACCTATTTTTTTTCGAGCGCTTTTAATTTTCTCTCCAATAATATTTTTAAGTAAACTTATAATATGGTTATTCACTACATTTTTGTAGAGAAATATCAGGAAAATTACATATAAAGAGGGTTAAAGAGGTATCCAAAATTCATATCAAAATAAATACTTAAGTACAATCCCATTGACACAATCTACCAAAAACTGATTAAGTTGAGAATATGTTGTAAAAATTCTTGGAAATAAGTACTGGATACAGCGGTGGACGCGAACAAAAAAATTTTGGGGGAAACAAAGGCACAGTGATGTGGGCCACCGTCCCTCAGGCCTCGGCGCGGAGACAACTTCGGGATCGATAGCAACATGGTTGCCATGGTGATAACGCCTTCGTGGCCCACTTTTGGGAACTTGTAAATCCCTAAATCGCGCTACCTACAGTGACCACATCGTCACTAATCTCGTTTCTCGTTTTTGTTCCGGACCCATATTTAAAGTGAACCATGCTAAGTTCCAGATAAGGCTGTTTTCCTTAAGCTAAAGTTTTCTATTTTCGAACTAACTAATGGACTTTCCACTTAAAAGATTGATTGCTAAAGTTAGGGCGCGTCCTTTCGTTAATATTTTATTTAGGTAATATAACTTTATTCACACGTGTTGTTGTAATTTTTTTAATCAAGACAAGAAATTAGGTACCTCCGTACTTATATTATTTTAACGAGCAATTATTACCTATTACTGTAAGGTATTCGTTTCGACGTTCTCCCGTCATCAAAACAGTTTCTAGACTTTTACACCTCTAAATCTTTAAAACAATAGGTTCATTTATTAAATAGGAATTTAATAATAACAGCAGGATTGTACTTTCAGTCTGTTTAATTAATAATAATAATAATAATAAAGTTTATTCAAAAAATAATGTAGTACAGTAAAAACATTTTTCGTAATTCTATGTAATAGTTCACAAGTGTTACATGCCTGAACTAGGACATCCTGTGTTTCAGGCGAGAAAAGGTAAAACATTATATCTAAATAATCACAGTAATCACATCATATACAAAAGGTAAATTAGTCAACTAATAGGTATGTAAAAGAGGTGTAAACAGTATAAAAATCTTACCTGCTAAAATCTTAGTATATTAATTTAAGCTAACTAATCATAATAAAAAGTGCAATTAATATTTATTTAAGTACAACTAATAACTTCTCTGTATCTTCATAGGACAAATTTTGTAATGTTTCCTTCAGAGTTTTCTTGCAATTTACAAAATTTTGGGAATAAATTTTTGCTTTTGCATTAAGTCTGTTATAGAGTAGTGGTCCCAGAAAAACAAAAAATTTGGCTGTAAAAGCATGTTTTGTGCTTTTTGTGGGACAAACTATATCTTTCCGTCTCTTTTTAATAAGTTCAGTGCTGAAGCGGAGGGCTGCGTGTTGTTTTAGTACAATGCTCATTATGAATAACTGCCTGACTGTTAGTACTTCACAATTTTTATAGAGCTGGTTAGTGGGAAAAAGGAAAGGGCGGCACGTAGACACCTTGAGAATCGCTCTTTGAGCTCTTTCGACTTGTATTAATAAAGTTTTACCTGCTCCACCCCATGAGGTAATGCAGTATGTCAAAATTGACTGACATAGAGCAAAGTAAACTTGCTTAATTATTTTTGGATCCGCAATATGTCGCAGCTGCTTAAATACAAATATGAGCTTACGAACTCTATTATTTAAGACTTCTATATGTTGTTTGAAAGTAAGGGTCTCGTCTAATATAACACCTAGGTATTTTATTTGGTTAGTCTTATTAATATTAGGACACTTTAACGGGCATTCTGCGGGGACTGTGCAACAATGAGCATATAGCGTCGAGGAGTAATCGGAAGTTGGTTTGCGCATGGAAAACTTTATATAGTTTGTTTTATCCGTATTTAGGGTTAATGTGTTATGTTGAAGCCATTTATTTACAATATTGAAGCCGTTTGAATTAAAGGCAATCCGACTTTGTTCATGTATGTGTGTCATTATCACTATTATTTCTAAATTTTTAACAAAACACTGCTTGTAACGCGCGAGTGTGGCGCGTCATGCTGACATAATCAAAACCTTCGCGTATTGTGAATGAAATATAAACGTTATTTTTCAGGCTGCGACTGCGATAGAGGCATTCATTCAGTCATTTCTTCACAATAAGTCTAAGCGTCATGCGTATTCTATTACGATGCCGATGCTGAATCATGAATGTACTATACTCCATTTGACATAAGATTAGACATTTAAATAAACCTTTTTACAGTCCGTTCAATCGATGTTGACTTCTATTGTGTTGGCGGCATGATAAATGGCAGCTGCAGTAAACAGTTGGTATTGTAACCACTTTTTAGGGTTCCGTAGTAAACAAGGAACCCTTATAGTTTCGTCATGTCCGTCTGTCTGTCTGTCTGTCCGCGGTCTAGCTCCGAGACCCTTAGTACTAGAAAGCTGTAATTTGGCATAGGTATACATATTAATTACGCCGACAAAGTGGTAAAACAAAATTATGAAAAACATTTTTTTTAGGGTACCTCTCATACACGTAAAGTGGTGATGTTTTTTTTTATCCCCGGTGAGGTTGTGAGTTTGGGAAAACCATTTTTGGATTCAGGGATCCGTTTGCGAAATATTAAGCTTTGAAGTGCTAATTTTTGTTAGAGTCAAGTGTGTGTCCCCCCCCCCCCCCCCCCCCCCGCCAACTAAATGGTTGATTTTGGATTTGTGAAAAAAATCACAGCAGTAGTTTATATAACAAAATTAAAAGAAAAACTATCACAGCTAAGTAGGCTCTACAAGTTAACGAGTAATAATCGACTAACTTAACTTTGCAGTTGCAAAAACATGTTTTCCCATACATTCCGTATGGGAGAACATATTTTTCAACTACAAAGTTAAGTTTGTTTTTGGGATAAATTGATCCCAACTACGGAACCCTTCATTGTGCGTGGTCCGACACGCACTTAGCTGGTTTTTTTTTTACTTTTAGTGCCATCCTTATGCCTTTTTATTTTTTTTGGGTGGGAAATTATTAAATAACTTCTCCCGCTCTGGGTGGAGCGGGAGGGCGTGTCAGACTCTTACTGACTAAAACCCACCCGTGTTCCTTCGGTTGCCCTGTTGCCGGGGGCCACGATTTCCCTATCGGTTTTCTTCGAACCCCCGGCAGGCATTGGCCCTAGCGGATCCCGTCAATTCTGCTGACATCTCATTGAAGCACGCGTGGAACACAACGCGCCGTCGACCTGGGCCTGGTCCTTATCGGACGGCGAGCTACCCATTGCTCACCGTCCGCAAGCCCGGGCCTACGGTGGCCGGAAATCGGCCTGCGATTCCCGACGCCCAGGGCGTCTCCTGCGGCGGTTAGGGGCGTGAGGGCGCGAAATTTGCCTCTCCCTCACGCGCTCCGCCTCCTCCTTCGCGAGCATTACTGCTTCGCAGAAGGAGGTGACAGCCTCTCATGCCCTCTCGCTCCGTACCATGGCCTGAACCAGGGCCGGACGCGAGAGATCACCGCCGCCGATTGCCTCCACGAGGACACGGCGGTGCTTCGCCCAAGCCGGGCAGACTTCCACCGTATGCTCCACCGTGTCCTCCGGGTGATCCACACAATGGTGACACCCGGGCGTTTCCTTCCGCCTTATCCGGAACAGGAACCTCCCGAAGCAGCCGTGTCCTGTGAGGACCTGCGTCAGGCGGAAGGTGACGACGCCGTAGTGCCTCACAAGCCACTCCTCAAAGAGGGGTCTTCTCGTGATAAATGACAGCTGCAGTAAACAGTTGGTATTGTAACCACAATGCCTACGGTATAGAAGTCAAAATCGGTTGAACGGACTGTTAAAAGGTTTGTTTAAATTCTAATCTTATTTCAAATTTCAAGATTATTATGCTTAATTTCTGTCAAATAAGATATAAGATAATAAGATATAAATTTATTACAACATTATCGTATCATATTTATACTTTTGCCAACGTCTCAAAAGGAAGAACAAGAACATTATCGTAGCAGATGTCCTGTAAATTCTACCTACCTCCATGAGACGAAGGCGTGAGTGTATGATACGTACAGCATTGTGATCATGCCAAGTACTCGTATCAACCAGTAACAAAGTTCTTCCGCGAGGAACATGTCTAAAAAATCGAACACTATTTATTACAACTAGATACATACCTACATGGTTTCATAAGTTTAGCTTCAGGTCAGGTATGTACCTAATCTTCTGAGCCTTCAGAGATGTGATATAAATGTGCAATTTGCATGCTTATTTATAACAAAATACCAAGGCATTACAAAATATTATACTAATGGTTAAATGAGTGTAGCTTCTATGGGTAGTTTAAAAGATTTTATGGATAAATGTTGATGCCCTGTAAGCTGTAACATTTTCAAAAACCCTGAAATTTTGCATGCTATGTTTTACCCTAGCTAAACATGTTTGTGCCATTAAAATTGCACAAAACTGGGCGACGGAGCTCTACTTTGGTGAAAATAGAGAATGCTCATTTAATAGTATGGGAATAGTACCTACTAATTCCATACTGCCATGTTACGTACTTACTAATTCCATGCTGCCATGATCATTATTCTAATGTCAATAATGTCATGTAATTATTCATTATCTTGTTCAAAACTTTGGGCGACCGAGCTCTGCTCGGGTGATAATACGGGGAAAACAAATTTTCCCAGATGAGACCTAGTTAGATCGATTTTTCGCCCCCGTAAACCACTATATTGCAACTTTCTTCGAAATCGTTAGAGCCGTTTTCGAGAACGTGATTATAAAATATATATAAATACACAAATATTACTCGAATAATTTGGGATATTTAACACCATTGTATACCATGTTTTATGCAAATAAAAGATTCGTTGTTATTAAAGAAAAAAATAGGCAGCCATTGGGATTGCCGACAGCAGTGAAAACTTATAACTGGTATTAGCGCCATCTATATTCTATAGCCCAGCACTACGCAAATACATAAGTTTACCCCCTACCAAAAATCACTTCAAAGAAGGAACGAAAGGAAAATTGGTTTATTTATCACAGAAACACGTGCAAACAAAAAGACAAGAGTAATCCACATCTACCTACCTAGTTAATTATATGTGGGTTAATGATACACAAGAACTATAATCAACTTATTTGCAAACGTTAGGTAGGTACTCATGAATTGGTTCATCTCACCTTTTAGTAGGTCGAGTGCTTCTCCTATAAAAGAGAGAGATAGCAGTGAAAAGAGAGTGAGAGGGAAGAAAATTTCGGTTAGTAGGTTTATTGATCCGTTGCAAGCTGATCTGAAAACGTGAAAATAAGTGAAAGTAAGAAGTGGATACTTTTCAGGCGGTACAGACACGTGCTGGTTGAAAAATTATAAAAAAATCAAGTACTATTTTTATAAGTAAAGGCTTGATTTATATTTATTATGAGTTAGATAAACTACAGACTACTGATTTATTTTCATTTATTTAGATTTACCAACGTTAGTATACAGAAATAAAGGAAGCAACAGAAACAACAAATAAAAACTAAATGTAACAAACAATAATAGTATAAGCATTTACTTTACATTCATAAAATACGGAAATATTTTAAAATTATTTAAAACTAAATACAACAAAGACACAAACTTCCTTTTAAGTATTATAGACTATTCCTTGTAAAGCACTACCTATTACTTCGCTATTCACTTGTTATACACAAAGCCCCGGAACACAGTTTGAGTGTGGAATCACAAGGAATGAGCGTTCGGGCATTAACACCCCGTTGACGATACTTTTTTAGCTTCAGAACTTAGATTGCTAAAATGAGTGTCACGCGACTTGTCTTAAATCCTAAAAAAACAAAGTCGCTTTTCGTGCCTGTTTTTGTTACCACTTAGTTATTGTAAAGCTTGGGACAAATCCATGCGGAAAAACTCGGCCATTAAAATAATCCGTAACTGCTCTACGCGTCGATTCCGTGTAGCAGATGCGTCGATACAGCGTAGCAGACGCCTAGCCTACAACCGTAGCAAATGCGTAGCAGACCTGTAGCAAGCGCGTAGCAGACCAGTAGCAAGCGCGTAGCAGACCCGTAGCAGGAGCGTAGCAGGACCGTAGCAGGAGCGTAGCAGACCCGTAGCAGGAGCGTAGCAGACGCGTAGCAGGCGCATAGGAGACGTGTAGTGTAGGTAGTCGACGCGCAAGTGAAGTGCAGGCATCGCCCATTTTAAATACAGTACCAACTTCTTTTATTATCAGTAGTATAATAATTGATACTCACCATTTTATTTTATTTATGTTTCGGTTAAGTTTTCCTGAATAGCAGTAAAGTCCACAAAAACTTCACGGCGTTTTCAAGGTTCCCATTAATTATTTAATTAGAAACCTATCTATTTGGTTATGTTATAATTATTAAGTATATGGTTATATTATAGTCTTGAAACTAAACGTAAAAATATATTTAAAGAAGCTACAAAACGCACAATTAAGTACACATATTGACAGAAATAAGCAATAATCGAATAGATGCGATCGATCTGCCTAGCCCTTTTCCCAACTATGTTGGGGTCAGCTTCCAGTCTAACCAGATGCAGCTGAATACCAGGATTTTACAATCGAATAGATACAAGGTTCGAAAATAAAATACAGCGGCCTTCCCTAATAATTATTTCAAAATTATTCATAGGACCCAAGCCACGCTAGAGTATAGTTTTTTATTTTTTTTGTAGATTTTCCTTGCGTTTAGCCTTGGAATTACAACTCCTTTCTTGGGTTAGTTGGAAGCCGGTTTAAAATCACAAAAACAGACTGTACCTAAGTACATAGTACTACTCAAAACCCAGACTAGGCTCGAAAAATTGTAATTCCATGAATAAAATTGTCCTCTAACAGTGCTAATTTTTTTAATTGGAAATACTCGTATATAACTTCGATAGATACACCGTAGATATAATTATGCAGGAATTATAAATTAATTTATGCCATATTTTAAAACTCTATCAAGGATAGGTAAGTACCTACACACTATTATTAGAACCAAGTTCCTGTTAATGTTAGTAAACTAAAATAGACCCAAATTCTAAGGCAATACAGTCAATTTTACGTTAACACCGCCGATGTTATGTTTTAAATTTTTTCAAGATAATGTTGGCTGGCTGACACGCTTGTTCTCGATGCCCTTAGACACCAGAGTTGCCAACCTTGATTCTAGTTAATTACACCGTTAGTTTATAGGTAGGTACTCTATGTACTTCTACCCACCAACATTAAAGAATAATAAAATTAACAGCTTCCGCATTTAGACAGAAAAATCCACTGAAAACGAACTGGCTGGCCAGTGCCAAAACAGAGTGAAAATCGAAACCGAAAGATATGATTAACTTCTGTTGGAGGCATTGATGTATTATTTAAATAGAGAAGAAAGATATTTACAAGGTAAGTACAACAAATGTCAAGTCTTTTACATTAACTTAGATAGGTAAGGGTATTTAGTTCCCGTTAGATACATAGGCATATTTATTCGGTTTTACACCTTTAGGAATTACTTTTTACCTACCCTCGTCAGAAATAGAAAAAAAACGTTAAAAAAAATACTTTTCATAAGATTTTATTATAGCTTTATTTATAAATGACTTAATATCCTCAACGTCAACGTGTATAAATTCCAAAAGATGATTTTGACGAAGAGTTCAATCGTGCGGATAGAATCCGTTTAGCGTTGGGTTGTAAATGTTCTAAATAAATGTATTTTTATCGGAAATGAACGAGTATATTGCAAAAGTAGCTTTCAAGAATACCTACGCAAATTTCACAAGTTAAACTTATTTTAAATATATTGTAGTTCACGAAATTTCTTAATCCGTTATTGCAATATAATCATTCCATCTTAGTGTGTTTAATCAAACAGTTATCATAAATCCGATCGCGAATCGAAAAAGTTTTACCAAAGTTCTCGTCACACGAACTTTATTGTAACTTCTACAGCAGCGCCGCTAGCTCCATCTATTGGAGAGCTTTCACATTAAAGGTTCAGATTTAATACAATAGATGGCTTTAGGGAGCAAGCAAGCCTTCAACTCTCTCCCCTCTCTCCATAGCTAGACAGAGAATGCGAGAATGCTATCTCTCTCTCTTGTGCCCTCTTTACCCTGTTTTACCGACATAACCCAATGCAGAAAAGGGGAGTTGGGTGGTTTGGGTTGGGGGGTACGTTTTGTTCCTCTCAGCCAGAAATTGTTGTCAGATCAGTAAAATCTAACTATTTTAGGTTTTTGTAAAACTACAAAAAAAACAAAGTCAATTTAAAAAAATTGTACCTATGCGTTGCAGCCGATAAAAAAAGTACCTACATGATCCACGATGTTGACTTTAGCATCTTTTTCATTAAACTAAATTGCAAGTTTACTATGTGGAAGACTTTAATTAGCTCTAAAACTTAGTTATTATGACAATCGTTTGTTCGTCATGACTCGCGTAGCAAAATGGGTCACATCCACAAAATTGCCATATCAGAAGGAGTTCAGATTATGATTGGAGGTCAGCTCAGTAAACAAAGCAAGTGGCAAAATGTCCGCGCAACATCGAGTTCTTTCTTTACTCCTCCTCTTCCATAGTCATTCCACCAGACCTGAAAAGTGAGGATCGTTCGCAACCCCCTTCGCTGTCATAATATTGTGGTCATTCATGGAGTGCCACGTGGGTTGCAATCCAGTAGCAAACTTCGACTGCAGTTTGCTACAAGTCCGAAATAATTTATTTTGTGCCCAATGGCATTCCATAAGGGCAAAAATTACGAACTTTCTATGTGTTTAGTAACTTCTTTATGGGAAGAACATTTAAAAAATCTCTTTCGTTGTTTATGGAACTCTCGTGCTAAATTTCATGTCTATTTCTTGACCCAGCGGTTTAGACTAAGTATTGTCGGTCAGTGAATGTATGAATTTTACATTTTTAATAAAGTAAGTAGACTTGCGGCAGTATCGGCTGATTATTTTGATGAGCAGACCATCATAATTATGAAGTGCTTTCAACGTTTAGACCAGGACTCTACCAAAGCGGAGACGAGACGAGAGGAGAGGAAATTCACACATGTCGTCTCCACTTAGCTTCAGTGGATACCACTGAGCGGAGATGTATCATATTTATATGGCGCGATCGAAGCGGAGATGTGAGCTGTGCCTCGCAAGCTGGCGACGGCGTGCAGCGGAGACGAGAAGAGATGTGAGCGGCGCCACAAGTTCCCCCCGCGTCGCACAACCCACCAGCCGCACGCAATTCAGCTCTACTCTAGTGAGCACACATCTCCGCTCTAACCAGCACACATCTCCGCCCTAACCAGCACACATCTCCGCTCTAGCCAGCATACATCTCCGCTCCAGTTTAGCCAGCACGCATCTCCGCACAGCTTCGTTGGATACACCCTAGCTGAAAAACATCTCTTCTCGTCTACGCTTCGGACATCTCTGCAAATCTCCGCTTTGGTGTCCGGGCCTAAGACGGGCTACGACGTGCCTGACCACATTTCGAATGCATCGTTAACTCGTCGTTACTTCTTGGGTCAGCAAATTTATGTGCGTGTGAACCGAGGGACCACTCTAGAATTGGCAAAACAAAATTCAAAAGATTTTGTAGTAGACTTAAAACTAAGTTGTAGAACGAATAGGTCTGGGAATTTGTAAACAAATATATTCAAAACTACAGCTTTAATGGTCCTTCAGTTCTCACAGACCTTCAGCCAGATCTCAGAAAGTATTTTAAAAATGAAGTTTTTGCGATTACAGACATTTAGTAAAGAATTTGTAATGATATTTACTAAATAACAGACCACAAAGCATTAAAGAGAAACAAAAAATAGACTGTGGTCCCTCAGTCCGCACAATAAAGATAAATATTTTAGTGAATATTACCGAATTAAATTAATAAAACAGTTATTTTTCTACATAGCGTTACATAAATGGATCAGAAATATATAGCGATTATTAAAATTGGTCCCTCAATCGATCAAAGAGGGACCAGCTATCTAATTGCGTAACACATTTTCGTAAATGATTAAGACTAATCTGTTTCATTTTGACAGTTCAACAACATTTATTAAGTTATTTACATTGTTGAGCAGAATTATTTTTTCGAACATAGGTACGATGCAATGGATTAGCAATCTGTTTCAAAATTATTCAGATTGTGATTGATCGTGTAATACGCAATTAGGATGCAGTTTTAATAATCCTAAGATATTTATTTTGCCAATCCCAGTGTGGTCCCTCAGTTCACACGCACATGCAAATTCCAGGGTCTAGGATCTTCAGGGTCTTAAATACTGAAACCATAGTGATGACTAAGAAGTACGAATAAGAACAATTTCGGTTTTGCGAAAATTTATTGCAAGATGCTACGTACGAAGGCATTTGTAGGTGATGTGGGTCATCGCATTGCGGCGAATATCGATTTTACACGATTCAATGATAATGAAGCCTAGCTAACTAAACTTCTGACCTACCTATTCTGTTACTAATTGGATTCAGCTGTCCGAAACGATTTCCCTACATGTGTTGAATTTAGGCCGTTTTTCGACCATATTGGGCGCAAGTATAGGCATTAATTAAATTATTTGTGATCAACAGTTTTTTTGCTATTATCTACTCGTATTGCAGGTAGTAACCTTGAGGCTCATTTACAACGAGGCATTGTTCAAGGATAGGCTGCTGGTGCAGATAAAAAATGGACGATGTTCCACCTTACATATATACACCGTGACATTTAAGTCGTTTTACAAAAGCAGCCCACTTCGTGTATCCAATGACTACTAAACATTCATTAAAAAATAATTGATATACACCGTGACATTTTAGTCATCTTACAAAGGGCTACTCAATGTACCCGACATAAAATACCTCTAGGAGCTTTAAAAATTGTTACAATATTCGTATATAAAAAATAATGTATAGTAGTCATATACCGGCGCGAATGGGACGGGGGGAGGATAGAGCACCTTCGATTCGATAGCGGAAGGTGCGATTTGACAAAAAGTTTCGTAAGATGAGGACGAGACGGTTGGGCACCACGAGTTTGTAAAGCTTATATATTAAGCCGTTGTGCCAGACTTTGTCGAACGCTTTTGCTAGCAGCCTGCCCCGGCTTCGCACGGGTATTAAACAAACATTTCAAAAGTTATATTTTTTTTATAGCCTATGTTCACCGAAGATAGTGTAGCTTCCCAACAGTGAAAGAATTTTTCAAATCGGTCAAGTAGTTTCGGAGCCTATTCAATGCAAACAAACAAAAAAACAATCGTCGGGGTTATGGTTGAGGTTACCTGGGAAGTGAGTGGGATTCATCGGGGCGATGATATCGATATTTAGGGAATTTGAAAGGTCGAACAAGTGTCGACCTCTGGTGGAGGTTCTGGAACTATTCCAAGAGGGATGTTTGGCATTGAGCTCGCCCGCTATAATAACGGAGTCACTCATGCCTGAAAGGATAGTGAGGTCGTCAGAGAGGAGTTGGAAGTTCTCCGTAAATGGGGAGGAAGGTAGGCCGATATTAGAGTGATCGGCTGATGGCCGGTCATGCCTAAGCGGCCGACTGAGACTTCTAATCGTGAGAGGGGGAGAATCCATAGGGATACAGTATAGTTCCTTTTTATTATAAATTAAAGTGCCGCCTCTGTGACATCGTAACCTGGCGTTGCTAACTACGCGATAGTTGGCAATTGACGGGTTACCGTGGCAGGGTGCAGGAATGACTTTTGAATGAGAAATCGTCAATTTGATGGTCACGGGGGAAAGCTGTGATCTCATCGCGTTGACCATGTATGCCATTGGCATTGAAATAACCTAACTTTAGGGATTGGGGTTTGAATCTAGATAAGGCCGCGTTATCCATTAAAAGGCTTTAGGTTGGGTAGCGAGGGTATTCAGGGCTTGCGTAATATCCGGGTACGCGTTATAGATAGCCTGGATCTGGAGGAGATTCATATTTTATTCCACACCTTTTTAATCGCGATTAGAAATACTTGGTCATATTTAGATAAACAATCAAAATTATTAAACGCTATCCTGTAAAATCATGATTTTGTAAATAAACGTATATACTGTGTGGTCGTCGAGTAAAAAGTTTTCTACTGTGTTTAGCATGGCGATAACAAAATCAAATTGTCTTCACTACCTTAGTGATTTTGACAGTTTGGATAGAAAACTTTCTTCTGAAATAGTCTACATGTAAAAGGACCAAGACAAAGATCGTTAGAAACTTAGAAACGAAAGACAAAATGACAGATTGTAGAAAGATTTCTACGCTGCGATGTCAAAAATAGAGAAACGAAATGTCACTTTGTATGGAAAGAGCTGTGTCTATTCTTCGTAGAGATAGAAAGCGTCATGCTACGCGTGCTGGTAGGTAATCTTCAGGTGTTTTTTTTTGTAATCTTATTCTTTGATTCTTTTACTTTAAAAAATTAAAGACAAATATTGATCATTTGTAAACAACTGATTATTTTTCCTTTACTTGCAATAAGTACAGTGATAGTTTCATTGAAACGTTTTTTCATTTCATCTGCCGTCATCAGACACTGATACGAATTTCAAAACTCGCGGAAATTGCGGCACACACGGCGCGACCTCTCATTACAAAACGACAACGAACACTATTGCGTCAGCCACGAGATCGCGGTGATCACGCCACGCGGCAGCGAGTTGAAGAGCGGGAGGGGTAACAAGTCAGTTAGACCGTATTTATTACTTTGGCTAACTTTGACCCGCTATTATGAATAATATCCGGATAAAGTGATTAATTTATCACATTGTCTAGTCAATTTTGTAATTATATATAATTACCAGTCATTATGTATAATAGCTATTTAATCACTATGACTGTAACATATACATTTTCGTGTCTGTACTGTTGACCGTTGAAGAATTTTGTCTGGAGCTAACCCTGGGTGCAGCAGCCAGGTCATGGTAGACATTAGAATAGAATATCATAATTAAATGCTTATATAAAATTTCGTGTCTGTACTGTTGACCGTTGAGGAGTTCCCTCTTCCGGAATCAACCCTGGATGCAGCAGCCAGATCATGGTGAACTTTAGAACTGGCTATCATAATTGAATGCGTTTATAAAATTTTGTGTCTCTGCTGTTGACCGCTGAGTTTCCTCGTCTGGAGCCAATCCTGGATGCTACAGCCGGGTCATAGTCGACTTTAGAACGGACTATCATAATTAAATGCGTATATAAAATTTCGTGTCTGTACTGTTGACCGCTGAGGAGTTTCCTACTCTGGAGCCAACTGTGGGTGCAGCAGTCAGGTCATGGTAAACTTCAGAACGGACTATCAACATTAAATGCGTACATCAAATTTCGTGATTGTACTGTTGACCGTTGAAGAGTTCCCTGGTCTGGAGCTAATCCTGGGTGCAGCAGCCAGGTTATGGTGAACTTTAAAACGAGCTACTATAATTGAATGCGTATATAACATTTAGTGTTTCTGCTGTTGACCGCTGAGGAGTTTCCTCGTCTGGAGCCAATCCTAGCTGCTGTAGCCAGGTCATGGTAGAACGGACTGTCATAGTTAAATGCATTTATTAAATTTCGTGTCTGTTCCGTAAACTGATGTGGAGTTCCTTCGTCTGGAGACAATCCTGGCTGCCAAATCAGGTCATGCATCATAAAAAAATGCATTGTCTTGGAAACTGAATCAATATGTAAAATTTCAATTCCGTAGGATAAGACGAAATGGTTTTAATTCAGCTTGCAAGATTTGCTAACTAACTAACACACTAACAAAGCAAGTTAATATAAAGCTTGTAATAATCATAATAATAACCCTACAGCCGTATCTCTACGTTGACGTCGTGGTGGGGCTTACGCGCTCCGAACTCTAAGTCTGTGCCGGTAGAGTTTATTTTGCCGGAACAGATCTGGGATGAGGAGTCAGACCAAGAGAGATACAAAAACCCGCAGGGCAGCATGTGGCGAGCTGTTGGGCAGTAGCGACCCCACGGACCCTATCTCCCGGGAGAAGTCTTGTTCCTCACTTCTGGCTTGCCTTTATTGGCTGGCTGGAGTGAACACTGACGAGGAAAGGAGCTCCCACCTCATTCTTGTCTTAATTGGCCGGCTTGATTGGAGATTCGCCAGAGCAAACGTGCTCGGGGGAAGGAAGTATTTCAGTAAGATGCTGGTAGGGATCTTGACCGTACTTCCGGGATTGTCCTGATAGCCGTGGAATACATCTCCACTCCTCATAAGCACCTCAGGACGTGTTGCCCCCTTGTCGCTACGACACTATGTGCTAGCGACCGTTTTCGGGGGCCCATTATTGAATATGCAAGTCACCCCCTGCCATTTTATCCGTGTACATATAAACATTGATCAGGCAGGGGCCATAGTCCTTCCATAGTTCCAGGTAACCAGTCCACTTTAGCCACCCAAACCCATAGTCAAACATCTTTGTTTCTATGTCCTGCAATAATCCGGGGGTTGTCCTTGAGTGCCCTTGCATAGTGCGAACAGGGATGATCGTCGGTTAGTGCCTCAACATTTAAAAATGTCTAAGGGGCCTCTGCGAGTTGGGTTCGGCTCCTCGTACGCCTTCCAAAGGCCCGGGACCCCAGGGTCCCGAGATATGTTAAAGACATTTAAAAATAATAATAATAACCCCACCGCCGTATCTCTACGTTGACGTCGTGGTGGGGCTTGCGTGCTCCGAACTCTAGGCCTGAGCCAGTAGAGTTTACTTTGCCGGAACAGGTCTAGAATGAGGAGCCAGACCAAGAGAGATACAAAAACCCGCAGGACAGCATGTGGCGAGCTGTTGGGCAGTAGCGACCCCACGGACCCTGTCTCTCGGGAAAAGTCTTGTTCCTCACCTCTGGCTTGCCTTTATTGGCCGGCTGGAGTGAACACTGACGAGGAACAGAGCTCCCACCTCAATCATGCCTTTAATGGCCGGCTTGAGTGGAGATTCGCAAGAGCAAACGTGCTCGGAGGAAGGAAGTATTCCAGTAAGTGCTCGTAGGGATCTTGACCATCTTCCGGGCTCTGGGATTGTTCTGAAAGCCGTGGAATACCACTCCACTCCTCAAACACCTCAGGACATGTTGCCCCCTTGTTGCTACGACACTGTGCTAGCGACCGTTTTCGGGGGCCCATTATTGAGTGTGCAAGTCACCCTTTTTTTTTTTTGTTTGGGAAATTATCAAATAACTTCTCCCGCTCTGGGTGGAGCGGGAGGGCGTGTCAGACTCTTACTGACTAAAACCCACCCGTGTTCCTTCGGTTGCCCTGTTGCCGGGGGCCACGATGTCCCTTTCGGCCCTTATTCGCAGCCCCAGCAGGCATTGGCCCTAACGGACCCCGTCAATTCTGCTGACATCTCTTTGAAGCGCACGTGGAACACAACGCGCCATCGACCCGGGCCTCGGCGAGCTACCCATTGCTCACCGTCCGCAAGCCCGCGCCTTCGGTGGCTGGAAATCGGCTCGCGATTCCCGCCCCGGGCGTCTCCTCCTGCGGCGGGTAGGGGCGTGAGGGCGCGAAATTTGCCTCTCCCTCACGCGTTCCGCCTCCTCCTTCGCGAGCATTACCGCTTCGCAGAAGGAGGTGACGGCCTGTTATTTCCTCTCGCTTCGTACCATGGCCTGAACCAGGACCGGACGCGAGAGATCACCGCCGCCGATCGCCTCCACGAGGACACGGCGATGCTCCGCCCAAGCCGGGCAGACCTCCACCGTATGCTCCACCGTGTCCTCCGGGCGATCCACATGCAAGTCACCCCTGCCAGTTCCCTCGATTTTTCTGGGATGCCATCATCAGATCTTGGTTTCCTTATCATGGTACCACCCTTGGGATATCTCCTTTCCAACAAAAAATAATCATCAAAATCGGTTCATAAACGACGAAGTTATCCGCGAACACATAAAAAAAATATATATATACGGTCGAATTGAGTAACCTCCTTTTTTGAAGTCGGTTAAAAAAGGGAAAACAAAATCACGAAAAAGTACGCCATTTCAGGATTTCATTTTTATACGAAATTTTTTTTGTGGTTTCTGTTGTGTAACAAAAATATCAATGCAAATATACATAATAAACAAAGTTTCGAAAATAATACTATTGTTAAGTAGGTAACAAATTTATTCAATGATCACTGTAAGTACTAATACTGTAAATAAAACAGGGACTCATTTACAAATGCATTAGTTGACGAAACACCAAAATCTACTCTATTCTTAAAAAAAAATCTTAACTAATAGGTAGATAAGGCTATATTCCAAAATAACTATACATAACTAATAATATTTTTACATGTCAATCGGAAAAATCCTCTGTGAAAGCAATCAACAATATCCTGTCAGCCCAGCATAAACCTGAAGGAGTTTTATTATCATCTATGGTTTCTAATACTTCCTTGGGTTTTGTTCTAAAAATCCACAAGAATACCTCTAACATCCCTTGTATAAAACTATTTGATGGTGACTCAACCTTTTTTATGGATACTCTTTGCAGCACATCTAAAACTGTAGTATATAAAATTGACTGTCGGGTTGCTGGTTTGCATATCGACAGATGATCTAGAGGTAGCTGATAAAATTCGCCGCGGCCCAGGTCCGCCGAAAATGACTCAACAAAGTGGACAGGAACTTTGAATGCAGTTACTAATGTTGGAAGGGTTTCTGCAAAACTAATAGTTTCCCAGCTATATGCATCTGCAAACTCTATGAATGCTTTATGCAGATTTAACAAAACTGGTGAGTTCTCCTGTAATTGTCTCACATCACTGGAAGGCCACAGCACAGCAGCAGCAGCTCGAGGCATAGCAGCCATAGCACTACCTTTGTGTGGGGTACTGAAGAACAAAAGAGCTTTAGTGTTATCAGCAATTTTTTTCAAATCCTGCTGGTCGCTTTGTGACGCTTCAACTAACACTTGCTTGACAATTAACCCACCCATGGAATGAGCCAGCCAAACAACTGGAGTGTCTTTGTTGCCAACACCAGCATCTATGAGGGCAGGAACCATTTCAGAGGCTCGGGTTGCTATGTCTGCAGTTTGCATTGGGCAGCGTTCAAGCCACTCTGACAGTGAACTCCAATAATTGACACCAAGTATTCTTAAGTTACTAACATCTTTTGGCAGCCAATCTTTAGGCCAACACACTGTGTAATTACATTTGTCTTCTTCTTCTTGGTTTAATGCATGAACTTTATGATTAGCAGTGAATGTGTTGGATGCTGCTGGGTCTCTCGCTTCAATAGGAATATCGTGAAGAACCACCTCTAGTTCTGATAAAAACACCTCTTCTGCTATTTCCATCAAATCATCCATCACCTGTTTCATCTCAGGGTCAATATATGTTTTTACGGGTTCTTTTACACGTATATTCTCACAAGGGTCACAATCATTGTCTGCTATAGTAACTTCTATAATTCCAATGGGCTTTGCACATTTTTTGTCACGTTGTCTCCATGTGACAAAAACTCCTCCTCTAAGTCCATGCACAAGCAAGGTATCGCAAGAAGCAGCAGTAGTGGTTCTATACAGAGGATGTAACAAATATAAACCAGGTCTGTAACAATACTCCCCAGACAAATTTGCAAGACATACTGCTGCTGAACTAGACAAGCGTATATCTTTAGACCGAATAAGTCTTGATAATTCACCAAGTATACCATTCTGAAAAAACTCTGATAGTAAATTACAATGCACACTCAAAACTGTAAGGATTTTGAGTACTGCTAGATCACAGTCTGGATCATAACGATGTCTTAACAAAGCTTCAGCTAATAATGATAGACCACCCATGTCAATAAAATTTTTCACAGAGAGATCCTTGTCATATTCTGCAACATTGAAGAGACTTACATGGTGGTACAGAGCATCCATACACAATATACATAGATCTCTTTCACTAATATTGTCAGGTTTTGGTGGAATACTATCAGACTCCACTACTTCCTCTTGTACATTTACAAAGTATTTAGAGAGGAAGTGTTCAATGCAACAATGGGGATTTATGTTATGTAAGGCTAATAAAAGGTCTCGAAATTTGTATGAGATGAGTTCCGATGACAGCGCTGCACGTCTAATGTGAATTGGAGGTGGAAGGAAATATCGGAGGTCGACATCACGAGTCCGCGCCAGTAGAACTGCTGTGTTCTGATCTATGGCTTGAGCAAGTTTACAGCAGTCCCAAATTTTATTATTTTTGAAAGCGGCAAGTTGTTCCAAGGCTATATTCCGCTGATCTTTATTTCCATGACGGCATAACCACAGCAGTCTCCATGCTAACGAATGCTTTAAACTTTTCCAAATGCGACCAAAACCCACCGGCTGCCTTTTCGCTTTATCGTATTCAACTTGGAAAGTTTGATTGTAGGAAGGGTCATCGACGTAAACATATTCGGCAACATGTTTCTTTTCACTTTCAAGTACACGTGGATTTACTATTTTTCCTATTGCTTTGCACGTTTGCATGATATTGTAATAAGATAAAAAACAGGCACTGCCTGCTGCTGCTAGAATTTTCACATATTTTATTGTGGCCCTAAGTTTATCCTGAAGGATCATTATAAATAAATTTTCTTTGATTCATTGCTGATGGATGCGGAGCGGAAATTAAGTTGGAGCTGTTCTTCTTTAATATCAGTTAGTTAGTTTTTTATTACTGTATTTACATAAAAATATATTTTTTGAGTTTTTTTTTTGAAGACTGTGTCAGGTGTCAGTTTTGAGTTTGTTTGTCTAGCAGCTCAGCTCAGGCCGCATTCCGAGTTACGTTAAAAGTGATAATATCGCGAATCCGACCAAATTTAATAGTCACAAAATATAAGGGCTATTGAGTAATAATTGTAACTTTGGACTTAGGTCGGATTCGCGATATTATCACTTTTAGCGTAACTCGGAATGCGGCCACTGTCAGCTTCAGCTCACAGCAGTGTTGCCAACTAAAAAAGTTCAAATTATCGCAATATTATCGTCTTTTGGGCAAAATAATGTTACAAAAGACAATGAATAATTTTATAGTAGAGTCAAAGAGGAAGTATATGCCAAGTTTCACCATTAATGGCGTTAGCAGCACAAACCGTAAACATGTTTTGTCATAGTTTTTAGTTTTTAATTTTTGTGATATTACTGTAAAATTAAATAAAAAACTAGAGAGGGAAAGAGAGAGACATACTTACTTGTTGATGTTGTGTTGGACAAGTGACATTGACATTTTTTTTTCTGCGTTTTATTTTGTCTGAAAAATGCGTTTTGTTAATGGAACTTGTTTTTTCAGCAAATCGCAAAATTATCGTACAGACGCCAGCACATCAGGCTACTACAATCTGTAAAATTTATTTAATAGGTTTTCAACTTTATCGCTAAAAATTAGGTTCAAAGTTGATTGGGAAAATTTGACAGTTTCGGGTAGCTTGATGTGCTGGCGTCTGTATATTGGACATTCATTACCGTACATCGTACAGACGCCAGCACATCAAGTTACTACAATCTGTCAAATTTCTTTAATAAATTTTCAACTTTATTACTAAAGTATAAGGTTCAATGTTGATTGGGAAAAATTGACAGATTGGAGTAGGTTGGTGTGCTGGCGTCTGTACCATTGGCCAAATTATCGTACACCCCCATAATTATCGTACGGGTTGGCAGCACTGGCTCACAGATAATTAATTTTAGCTTGAGTTGACGTTGACTTTGACAATCTTGACATACAGATCGGAACCGGAACGCGCCCACATGGATTGCGTTCATTTAAATTAAAACTTAATTTTAATGAGTTAAAAAGGATATTTTCGGTTATGAATTCGAAATGGCGAGAAGAAAGAAACAGTAGCGTATCTCATTAATAAAAAAACAGCTTTTGATTTTAACATTTAAAATGTAAGATTGTTACTGTTACCAACACCACATTAAAAATATATTCCTCACAATAAAATTGTTTAGGTTTTCACTTCTATCGGCACTCTCGGAGTGCCACTGTTTCTTTTCTCATGATTTTAATTTACCACTTTGTCGGCGTTAATATGTATACTCATGTATACTCAAATTACAGCTTTCTAGTACTAACAGTATTTGAGCTAAGCCGTGGAAAGACAGACGGACTTGGCGAAACTATAACTTATAAGGGTTCCTTGTTGGCTACGGAACCCTAAAAAAACCGGCCAAGTGGGTGTCGGACCACGCACAATGAAGGGTTCCGTAGTTGGGATGAATTTATCCCAAAAACAAACTTAACTTTGTAGTTGAAAAACATGTTCTCCCTACGGAATATATGGGAAAACATGTTTTTGCAACTGCAAATATAAGTTGGTCGATTATTACTAGTTAACTTGCAGAGCCTACTTAGCTGTGATAGTTTTCCTTTTAATTTCGTTATATCACCTTCTGAGATTTTTCTCACACATCCAAAACCAACCATTTAGCTGGCAGGGTGGGGACACTTGACTCTAACAAAAATAGCTTAATATTTCACAAGCGCATCCCTGACTCCAAAAATGGTGTCCATATACTCACAATGTTTTTAAAAGACCTTTCCAATGATACCCCAAACAACGGGATAGAAAAAAAAACCATCTCCACTTTACGTGCAGGGGAGCCCCCCCTGCCAGCTAAATGGTTGGTTTTAGATATGTGAAAAAATTCACGACGGTAGCTTATTATTTTATACAACTAATTTAAAAGGAAAACTATCACAGCTGAGTAGGCTTTACAAGTTAACGAGTAATAATCGACCAACTTAGATTTGCGGTTGTAAAAACATGTTCTCTGATACATTCTGTATGAAAGATTTTTTTTTTTAACTACAAAGTTAAGTTTATTCTTAGGATAAATTCATCCCAACTACGGAACCCTACATTGTGCGTGGTCCGACATGCACTTAGCCGGTTTTATAGATAATGGTACGGAACCCATCGTGCGCGAGTCCGACTCGCACTTGGCCGGTTTTTTTTACTTATGCAGACAGCCCATGTTCGCACGGACGTAATAAAATCGCGGCGATTTTTTTTCGTGCACTTGATTTTCATCGCTCTGCTTAGCGCCGAGAGTTGAAAATCCAACAGTGTATTTTTTCAACGCGCTGGGACGAGAGTGCGCCCCAGCGCGTTAGATTCTCAACGCTCGGCTTAACACCGAGAGTTGAAAAATCCAGTGCACGACAAAATGCCACCGCGATTTTATTATGACCGTGCGGACATCAGCTTCGCGTGGCCAGACACAATTTCACAGAGCATATAAATCACAATTTATTATAGCAGTCGCGCGCAGACTTATCTTGCGCGCACTCTATAGTAGATTTTCTTATGATTTACTTTGTATAATTACTCGGCACTGGACATAGTAGGCTCATTGCATTCCTTAGGTAGTAAGCTTTCACCGATTGCGTTATTTTTCAGTTAAGAGCGACACCAGCAGAATCACCGTCCTAGCTAGAAGAAGTAGATTTTTGATTTGGTACTTTTTTAGAATAATGCCATCTAGCTTTGAACTACTACATTACACTGTTTCTGTGTAGACTACAGTTAAAGCTTGAAAAGTATCTGTGATGTGTTTTAGATGGCGGGCGTTGATATTCTGATTTCTCTATTCTATACTAATTTTTACTCGACTGCCGCACCCCACACGCGTAGCATGACCACCGTAGAAACGAGTTTTGTCGACGGAAGAATAGACAAAATGACAGATAAACAATCACAATCTAATTGATTTGACAGGACTAAACTAAAATTTATCTTCTGTCCTTTTCCTAATGAAATAGAAACAAAAAGATGCACTGAACTTAAATTTAGTTTAGTTTGTGAACAAGGGAATCGGCACCAATGTGTGCAGTACTATCTACGCCTACTACATTCCGAGTTACACTCTCACAGCGCTCACCTCGCGGGCTTATTCAGTACAGCGTATGTCTATGGTACAGCGTTACTCGAAACGCAGCCTTAGTCTGTGGACTACAGACACCACAGACCTATGTCTATGCCCACAGACAGTAATGTCTGTGGTTCGTGCTTCTGTGTGGCTGTGTTAGTATTGGTTAGTATATAGTTATCTCTGGCTGTGTTCGCCTGTAGATGGCCTGTAGCAAGTTATTACTAAAGTTACATGCTCTGTGGTTATTATAAATAGTATATAGATAAAGTACTACTTAGTCTGTGATAGATAACTGTGGTGCCTGTCACCAGTTTTCGCGCTCGCTGGCTGGCTGTCTGAGTCTTATAAATAACGTTTGGCTGAATTTAAAATGTCTTCATATGTTGATATGAGCTTAGAGGATATAATTAAAAGGAAAGGAGAAAACACTAGGTAATAAATCTTGTATCTTTTTGTTGTCTCTCACACAATTTCTATTCTTAATTTTTTAGCTCATTGTTATTTTATTTTCTTGTTATACCAAGTACTAACGTATCAGTGAATAATTTGTACATTTCTTTGAATTTTATGTTGACTTGTTTTTCTTTGATTTTGTTTTATCAAACTTATTATACCTACAATAAATAATTATAAGAGGCGGGTATCTGTAACTCAGGATCCTCCTATCTTAGACATCTTTCTCTATTTAAGTTTGTGCATCTTATTATCCAGTGCCTGTATTAAATGATGTTGAGTTAAATAAAGATTTATGATTTCAAGATAAAGAAACCCTAAGACGACCCACTGACCAAAATATGGTTATTTGCGGAAAAACAAACAAAAAAATAAAAAGTCTCTCAAATTGTCACATCACCCCACTGTAATATTAATGAATTGTAACTTTAATGTTACAGAGCGAAAAAGGGTAAAGTAAAAGTGCAGCAATTCAAACCATCACCTAAAATGGCGCCAATAACGGATGCTAGAAATAAAATTATATCAAAAAATAGAGCTCAAATTACTGATGCTAGAGAAAAACTAGCACAATTTGCTACACAGAAAGATGCAAGATTAAAATTAGACAAGTTACACCAAGAAAGAGTAAGTTCCGATTAAATACTATAACTAATCAGTCAGAAATCATAGGCCTTTGGTCTATCAATTATAAGTGTACTGTATAAATTTTGTATGCACCACTTTATTTATTTATTCTTATTTCATATTCATAACAATAATATTGTTGTTATGAATTTGTTGAAATGATGAATTACTTTTGTATGGTAGATAAAGATTTACTTAATTTTTAGGGAAGAGTCCCTGAGTCCAGAAATAAATTTCCAAACAGAGGTATATTTTCAAGAGCACCACCAACTAAAGCCATAATATGTAAGTACAATTTTGTTAAGTAGATAACATTAGTGATCAAAGTCATAATTTATTGAAGTGAAAACTTCTTTAGCATCTTTGTGATTTGAAAGTCGATGAAACGAAAAAGCGACAGTAAAAAGAGACAGACGGGACAGGAAGCATTATACAGTGTTTCTTATGTTCGTGGTCTTCTTTGTGGTCTACTTTGTACCCCGTCCACTCGTGTTTACCAAGGCATAGTGGGAGTTTGTTTGGGCCTCAGCGTTGTATGTGTGTTAATACATGTTTGTACCTGCAATGTTTTTTTAAATTTTTGAAGGTTTCACTTCTACCACGTGTGAATTGCACACATATTTTTTTTCAAATAGGTTCCTAAACGGCACCTTAGAACGTAAAAATATATAGAAAAATAAAACTGATTCTAGTTGCCCCTTCTGAAAGGTAGGTAGTGATATTATCACACTTTACTCATTTTTTATGAATACTATAGCCGAGTCCCTTTAGCATGGCAATAGCGGTCATTGCCCTTTCCCTAATATCTCTTCGTAGGATCCAAAACAATAAACTATGTATGGTTATTGGAACATGTTGAATATCACGATAGATACTGATTCAGGATGTTAACATACTCATACTTTATTTTAGTTTTTAAATAAAGTATGAGAGAAAAATGCTATTGCCATACTAAAGCGACTCAAGTCAAAGTCAAATAATTTATTTAAAATAGGCCCATGTATGGCACTTTTGAAAATCAACATTTGGGATTGATTGTAGTTTCAAAAGGTAGTTTTCGTATGGAGAAGAATGGGCAAGAAACTCCACCGTTACCCTTTTAAAATGTTTTAAATTTTTTTTAAAGGTACGTAGACGCACAATAATTAAATAATTATATGTCAAAACGATGCACCAAGAATGAAATTACTATACCACAATAGGGACTCGGGTATAATACATATCATAAATTGGCTCAACCCAACAACTGCCTGTTCAACTACACTGAAATACAGAAAGAGAAAGAAAGTGTCAGACTATTGTTCTTTTGTACAGTAGCAGATAACAATAATAGATAGGTACTGTTCATTTTAAATACTTTCTGAAAAATTAGGTTGTTTTCTTTACAATGGTAGGTACTTTCATCCCTCAATTCAATCAGCGCTCGTACCCATTGTCGTTGTTCGCGATTTACACAGGATAAGTTGGATTTTATCAATAATCCTGGTATGGTTACGAAAATCTTTTTTCACTTCTAATAATCGAGTTGTTTAATAAGGTTTGATTTTTCCTGTGATATATACACGGATACTAAGGGTTGATGATTTTTTTTTCTTTAGTATTTACAGATTCTTCAAGGCAAGTAGTTTCACAGCCTTTAATTACTCCTAAAATTGGCTTGAAACGTCAAATGAACACTCACACATTTGCTGAGGTCAGGTCAAGCGAGAAGTCAAGATTATTTGGTAATACGATTATCTTTTTTAACTTATTATGTATTTTTTCTTGTTATTAATTGAAATTATTTTGCTTATAGAATTTCAACATAAACATCAACCATTACTTCGAACTGTTGAAAATGATTTAGAAGTAATTGATGACCCCATGGGAGATGAATACATCCCAGAAAAGTTATCGTCGTTAAATCGCGTTGCTAACCTGCAGCTCAAGATCGTAACTCATAATAATGACATTCGTGAGGACAGTGTCGCTACTATTCACAGGTAATACTTTTATATGTCTCTATTCATTTATACAGGGTAAGTACTGATAGTATCGAAACTAACGGCGTTGATGCGGCATTACCGTATATTACGTTCGACAAACGCATAAGCTATGATTTAAGAGAGAAATGATTATTTTCAGAACTATTGTAGCAGTAAAGGAGAAGAGTCCACCAAGACCACCTTCAATTCTGAATAAACTCCCCATGACTACCCTAAGGAGTGATGCAATAGCTCAAAAAACTGAAAAGCCACGCTTGGAATACAGAATAATAGTGAGCAATTTAAGGAACACTGTTACTGGTAGAGATATTGAGGTTGGTATATTCAAATCGTAATAGGGTTGTACAGTGTCACCATAGCTGTTCAACTCGTACACACGGCTACACATCAAGCTATACATTTCCAGTATAAGCTGGCCTCGCATTGTACGGAAATCCTATAAATGATGCGAGATCAGCATAAACTGGAATTGTATAGCTTGACAGTCAGTGCGGATTGAGGATGAATGAGTTGCCTGTCAAATGTCGTCTCGATGCAAAGGGTCAAGTTTTACCTACATTGTCAGCAGAACAGTTGCAAGACTTTGTGACTGTGATGGATGAAGTACATATCGTCACTGGAAAAGCAAAAATACTTAACGCCATATAAATAATGTGGCGGTTAAGTAACTTTGCCTTTCCAGTGAAGATATGATGAATGGGATAAATTACCCAGAAAACGTGTCCGTCAAGCTGACGTCCACAGCATGGAGTTCATGGTTGGTTATATTCTCAAAAAACTGAGCTCGATTGGTCAATCCAACAGTTCCCAATTAGTCTTCTAACAGGGCAACGAATTTACCTTTTTTTTAATTTATTTAATTTATAAATCGGATGCTGCCTTGACACGTCAAGTTGACGGCCACACTAAACATTAGACCTCATGATGTTACACATAAAAAAAAACTCGCTTTCCTGCAATCTGCAATCCGTGGATCCTGTAATCTGCAATCCGTGAGATCCTGCAATTTGTAGGAGTGATTTCGTGAAAAGGATCTGAAGTGTAACAGGAAGCGCGCGCTATTTGATTTGATCAATGAGCGCCCGCGGTGTTAGATTGGAATTATGATGATGGCGATGAATATTGTTTATATCTTACACACGTCAGCTAAGATGTCAGATGTTACACATTGTATGCGACTACTCTAAGGCTCGCTCGTTTGTTTCTAGATTTTTAGGGTTCCGTACCTCAAAAGGAAAAAATGGAACCCTTATAGGATCACTTGTGTGTCTGCTGTTTGTCCGTCTGTCACAGCCAATTTACTCCGAACCTAATGGACCGATTAAGTTGAAATTTGGTACACATACGTATTTCTGTGAGACAAAAACACGGACGGGTAACGTAAATAAAATGATTTTGAATATATGACATTGAAAAAAAAAAAAACAATTTGATGAATACAAAGAATGGTTCTTTACCCATAAATTACTGGAAAACCTATAAGAAATCTATGGTCTTAAAATAACATGGTAAATTATTCAATATGCGTACAAATTTACATTTGCAGTTGGAATGAGCAAATTTACATTTGCAGAGGACATGTTTTTCAACTACTTTGTTAAGTTTGTATTTGGGATAACTTCATCCCAACTACGGAACCTTTCATTGTGCGTGGTCTGACACGCACTTGGCCTGTTTTTTCGTATATTTCTGAGCATTCTTTATGCCGTTAACATAATTATTATGTTTTAGGAATTATTTGAGGTTGTGGGGATCGTGCTGGAATCACGATTGATTCGCCCTGGCACTGCAGAAGTTATTTATCAAACTCAAGAAGATGCTCAGAAAGCAGTAGATTTATATCACAATAGACATCTAGATGGTCAGCCTATAAATTGTCTTCTGGTTACCCAAAGGTCATCTACGACAGCCAGGTAATAACTAAATATTTATTATGAAATTAATTTATGTGTTTACACACGTTAAAGTAGAAATTTCAGTAAGGCTCAATTTACCCTGAAATATGGTGGCCGATAGCGACACTCGACACGGGTCACAGGCCTGCAGCGCTCAGGCAGAGGGTACGCGGCATCTAGCGCTGCCTCGCGCCGCTGCCCGCTATTCAAGCGTCCTTTGGACCAGCCATAGCCATTGAAGCGTGTAGTGCCGCTAAGTCCCGCGGCGCTTTCTGTTCTATCAAGCGTATCTATATTTTTTAACCGACTTCCAAAAGGAGGAGGTTCTCAATTCGTCTGTATGTTTTTTTTTTTCTCGTATGTTTGTTACGCGATGACTCCGCCAATTATGAATAGATTTTGATGATTCTTTTTTTTGTTTGGTAGATCATACTTCAGAGGTGGTCCCATATAAATTTTATTAACTTTGCTTGGGTAGTTTTTGAGTTAGCTTCAATTATACGTATTTTTTCCCACTTAGTATGTAGATGATATGATAACTTCTTGTCACTGTTATTTACATAGCAGGTAGTGGTATTCGAATTTGTGTGGGGTAAAAATAAAAATATTAAAAAAACAACTTCAAAAAAAAAACACTACAAAGTGAAAAATAACTTTAATTTCGGAAGTCGGTGACAAAGAACGAAAATTTAAAACCAAAGACACCGACTTCCGAAATTAAAGTTATTTTTCACTTTGTAGTGTTTTTTTTTTGAAGTCGGTTGTTTTTTTTTTGTAAAAAGTTTTTTGATATTGCACATAAAGTTTATAATGCCTTGTCATTAAAACTGATCGCTGCGTCGCTGCCGGCCGCTGCCATTTCAGTCTGAATTGAGCCATAAAATGTAAAAAAAAGGAAAAGTCATAGTGTGTACCTATGTTGTGTTTTGTTTAATTTATTTAGTTTTTTACCTACCTAATTTAGTAAACTGCCTCGTTGGTCTAGTGGTCGCAAGTGCTACTGCTGAGCATGAGGTCCTGGGTTCGATTCCCGGGTCGGGCAAAGTGTTATTGGGTTTTTCTATCTGGAATTTCTCAGTAGCAGCCCGGAGTCTGGATTTGTGCCCGGTTGATGGCAATAAGCTCGCCTCCTATTACATGGGACTTAGGCGAAATGTGGATGTACCTACTACAGCTACACCTCTGCCCAACCCTTCGGGAAACAAAGCGTGATGTTACGTGTGTTATGTTAACTTAGTAAGGTTTCATACCTAAAGGGTCTCAACAGGACCCTAATACTAAGCCGTCCGTCTGTCCGTAACAGGGCCGTATCTTTAGAGCCGTAATAGCTAGCCAGTTTTTTTTAATACATTCAAAATAGCTTCTTATTGCTCTTTTCGTTTTACCTAACTGCCCCAGAAGTACAAAAACGTTGGTACGAAACCTTTAAGGGCTTGCTACACGGTTGCTAACCGCGTCCCGACAGAAGTGACCTTGGTGGTTTACAACCATGTAGACGGTGGTTTATGACCAAATTTCAAACAGCTCTGCTTGTCGCTAATCAAGGTCAACTTTGTCGGGGACGCGGTTGGCAGCCGTGTAGCAAGCACTTAAGGGACCGCGCGCACTACGCCGCCACGACCGCTGTAACCTTGGTCGCAGAAGGACCGACCACGAGTTCTTCATAGTAAAGAATACAAAGTTCGCAACTAGTCGGGCGGTAGTACCATCGAAGAAACCCATACCTATACACCGTAAGGACTATTTCTGCTTGCAGCGCTCGGCCACTATAGTAACGGTTACCTACGAAAAAAAAGGGTCGTGTGCATTGGATTTTGTTTTCAAATTGCTTAGTTATAGGTTTCTTCGATGGTACGTCATTCGACCAGTTGGTATTTTCGGCCAAGTGCGCGATGTATTATATGGTTTACGATACCGACTACCGCACTATTGAGCGAGCCCGACTCTCTATTTTTCAATTAAGTCCTTATAACTGCTAAGTTAATTTATTTTTGCTTGTTCTTTCAGGAGCAGTAACAAACCTGAATTATATAGCACACATTCAAATGTAGAACCGGATATTTCTACTTTTCATAAAGTGCTGTACAGAAACTTGTAAAACATCACATATTTGTGAACATTTAATTAATGAACTATGAAGAGTGACTTTAAATGCTAAGCTTATATTTTAAGTGTGTATGAATCAACAGTATTAATTAATAATTATAAGACAAGACAGCAAATTGTTGTAACCTACGGGAAAACATCGTGAGGAAACCGGCCTGTCCTAGAACCAAAAATTCATTCAATGACATCTGCCAACCCGCACTGTGCCCGCGTGGTGGATTACGGCCCACTCCTTTTCACAGAGAGGAGGTCTGTGTCCCTGCAGTGGGAACATTATAAGCTGATTGTTGTAACCTGCGGGGTAATTGCGTAACACACTAACAATTGCAAAGCCTTTCATTATGACACTTCGACAACATTCATTGCGTTAGTTACGTTGTCGAGCAGACGAATTTTTTAAACATAAAGCACAATGGATTAGGAATTTCTTTCACTATCCGAAGGTTTTTTTTTAAAGTGTGTTACACAATTTGGGTGCCGACTTTAAATAACAATGGCCTGGAACAGCCTGTAAGAAATATTATGTATCATGGAGGTTTAATAGTTGACGTGTGTCGGGCATGCCACCGTCCGGGTCAGTCCATCAGACATATCATCTCTGGTTGTTCTCGTCTGTCTAACGGCGAGTACTTGCACAAGCATAATCAAATGACCAGGATGATTCACCAGTAGTTACAAGTATGTGCCCGACCCAGTTCTCGAAAATGACCATGTCACGTTGTACTGGGATCGGTATATCATTACTGACAGGACTATTGTTGCCAATAACCCTGATATAGTGGTGATAGACCGATTAGCGCGCCGCGCAATGATAGTCGATGTTACCATTCCACATGACGGGAACTTCGTGAAAGCTGAGAAAGAGAAACAAATAAAATATGAATAATTTGTATCAATTGCATGCAAAATAATTAATGACTGGTAATACAATAATAGTCATTCAGATAGATTAATTGGTAATAAAATAATAATACAATAATAGTCATCACAAACATTTTCATGAATACCTGTACATACACATTTTATATTTTCAAGTTATAGAAATCATTAATGTCATAAAAATTATGTCCATTAAGCCATTTATATAGTTTGTTTTTAAATGAGTTTTTAATAATTTTAATTCTTTTGGTATTTTATTGTATATACGTACACGCATCACAAGGCAGCTTTTAGCATACTTGGCTGACTTAGGATTATCCTTTAATATAAGTCTGTGTGGATCCCTTGTTGGTCGAGAGATGACTTCATATGCTTTTTTTGAACAATCCCTTATTAATATACACAAATTTACAGACCTCAAATATGTAAAGTGAGGGAAGTGGTAATAAACCTAGCTTTTTAAAAAACGGTTCGCAGGACTCATCAGGACGGAGTCCACAAATTGTTCTGATGCATTGTTTTTGAGCAATAAATGCATTATCCTTATCCGTACTGTTCCCCCATATAATAAGCCCGTAACGTAAAATAGATTCTATATATGCGTGGTAGGTAATAATTGCCGTTTTCTATTTGTCACGTTCTTTAATTGTCTGAGAGCATAAACAAATTTATTGATCCTATTGCACAAATTATCTAGATGTACTTTCCAATTTAAGTCTTGATCAATGAGTACACCCAAGAATTTGGTTTGTGTAACTTCTTTCAGTGTATCAATATTAAGTTTAAAATTATATTTAGCATGTTTAGATTTATTAAATTGTATAAAATTAGATTTGTCTAAGTTAATTTTTAATTTATTTATCTGTAGCCATCCTAAAATATTGTCAATAGTATTATTAATGTCCATTTCATGATCAGATATTGATTTATACTTTTTATCAGACGTCACGATAATTGAAATGTCATCTGCAAATAATATACATTTATGATTAGTCACTAGTGGTATGTCATTTATATGTAATATAAACAAAATGGGTCCTAAGACACTCCCCTGAGGGACTCCACATTTATTTTCACTGGAGTCAGAGGAATAGGAAGAAAGTAGGTTTTCATGCACTTTATCTATGACAACGTATTGTTTCCGGTCACTTAAATAATACGAAATCCACTGCAGTGCTAGTCCTCTTATTCCAATGCCCTCTAACGTTTTAGTAAAACGTCATGTGCACAAAGTCGAAAGCTTGTGACAGATCGAAAAAAAGTCCTGTTGTTAAGTGATTATTATTTAGATTACTCAGGACATTGCTCAAAAGGGAAAATATTGCCTGTGTTGTCGTCTTGTGCTTTTGGAATCCGAACTGTTCATTTGCTATAATTTTAAATTTGCTACAAAAGTCGACAAGTCTCTTGAGCATACATTTTTCGAATACTTTTGACAAAATAGGAATTAGAGTAATCGGGCGATAGTTTTTCACGTCATTTTTATTGCTTTTTTGTAAAGTGGTTTCACGACTGATAGTTTTAAGGCACCAGGAAAGTACCTGATGAAAATGAAAGATTAATTAAATATGTCAATATAGAAATTAATTCAGTGTTGCACTCTTTAATAATTTTGGTGCTAATTCCATCATAACCTTCGGAGTTAGTATTATTTAAATCCATTAACTCCTTTTTAACTTCATCTTCAGTCATGCAACTAAGAAACATGGAATTAGGAATTGACCCCATATTAGAGTCATTATGTAAATGATTAAATGTTGAGGTGTTTGTCGAGTCAATAAAATAATTATTAAAAGCCTTCGCTATGTCAGTGGCATTTGTCAGTATCTGCTTATCTAATTGTAATTCAGAAATATTATTGTCACATTTTGTATTCCCAATTTCGTGATTAATGACTGACCACGTTGCTCTACATTGTTTTGACTTTTTTTAATGAAATTAATAGAATTCATTTTTGATTTAATAATGCAATTTTTCAGCATATTTCAATTTTTTTTATATTTTGTTTTGTACAGTAAAGTTTTGTTTTTGTTGTAAAGATATCGTAAAGATCGTTTAGTATTGCAACTATTTCTTAGACCCTTACTTATCCATTTTTGTTTGTATATGTTAGAGTTATTAATTTTATTTTTTTATTTTTGGGAAGCATAATTTATTAAAAGCCTTATTTGGGTCAGCTTCCAGGTGTACTTCTGACCACGATAAGTTTGTGAGACATTCTTTGAATTTTTTTTATTATTTCGTTACCGTAGTCTTTCTTAAAAGCGTAGTAAGATTTGGACTTCGAAGTTTGCTCTTTTACTGGAAAGCCTAATTATCATCATCAGATAGATGAAGAGGCAAAACATCTGTTGAAGTTGTCTTTATGTTACTTAGTATGTGGTCTATACAAGCGTCTTTACGAGTGGGAATATTAATGTGCATTTGCAGATTGTAGGTATTACATAAATCCTTAAATAGGTGGTCACTTTTCCTAGCTTTAGGGTATTTATATTAAAATCACCAGCAATAACTATTTTTGTACTTGGCCCATATTTCTTGTGTGTTGTGTGTTCACACATTAGTTTGTCGAGCTTATTCATAAATACATTAGGGTCAGAGTTTGGCGTTCTATATAGACATACTATTAATAAATTGTGCAATGAGATTTCAACGCCACAGGCTTCAAATGATTTTTGAGTTGAACATTTTTTTATGTAAGAAAGCTCATTGTATATTGCCCTGTTTTGCGAGAATACAGGTACCCCCCTCTCTGTTTGTCTCTACTAAACGCAGTTGCTAAAATATAGTTATTTAAGCTCTGCTATTATTGTGCCGATTGTCGTAACTGCCAATGGCCTGATGGCTGAAAGCCTCGACCAACATCTCTCGAGGCTCTCGTTAGGTGGATGGGCTAACGGTATAAATTTAAAAGCGCCTTCCTTATTACCCACAAATTCATATATTGCCTACATTTGGGTAAGTATATGGATTGGGGCAACACATAAATGTTCCATCTGAAAGCCAATATGAGGAATCGTTAAGCAAGCGCAGATTATTTTCGGTGCTGAAAACGAGGACACTTTTATTTTCATAAAATAATGACTAATCAATAAATTCCTGTTGTTGATCACGTTGGCGAATATCAGAGTAATTTACTTCACTTAATTCCTTTGGCATTGATGGGGTTTTTCTCAATTGCGCTCTATTTATTATCATTAGCATAGCGTCATTATTAGGAATGTAAGCAGCTGCATTATGCGGTACTTCCTGTTTACATGCCTGGATAATTTGTGATGGGCATTCCATAGATTGTCCCGCTTTTGTCTTCAAATTAGTCCTTACCTCTCTGGCGACGTTTTCTTCAGGGCGCGGTGGATGAAGGTGGCCTACTAATCCAATTTCAGTCTTCAATATATGTTTAGAATGTTCTATTACCGTTCTAACCGTAGCACTACATTTTAATGATGCTTTTTCTGTACAGGCCCTATAACACTTAGTTTTATTTAAGGAATATGTATACCCCTCTAATACCAATAAATTCTTCCCTTTTTTCGATTTCACAGACTTTAGTTCCTGCTTTTTAATAAAATATTAAGATTGAGACAAAAACACGTAATTAACAAGAAAGGTGGTAATGCGCCATGTTAATGAAAAACCATTAAAATTTCATATACTTAGTTTCATTTTATAAAATCACAGAGGCATTTTCCCATTAATATAAGGAGTAATTTATTCAATAATTATATAAACAATAAATGGTAATATGAACTGTAGTCATTGATAATAATGCAGTAGTTGATTAATCTCGTATAAGCAAAGTGCCTACTGCAATCTAAAAGTTAACATAGTATTTCTCGCGGCAACAAATGAAGCCGAGGCGCTTCTCATAATAATGTTTATTTAGTAGGTTAAAAGTGTTATTACTAAATTTCATGTTTCTAAATCTACGGGAAGAACGTACGATATCTTAAAAGTGTTTGATTGCCTCGATTATGTATGAAATAATATGTGACGAAAAATCTTTTTTAAAACTCATTCGAAAGAGCAGTCCATCGATTGATAGATATTCGATGAATCGTTCAGTCGAAGTAGCGTTTGGCGATAAAAGGTTGTTTCGCAATAAATTCCATTCGAACAATCGTTCGGTCGACTTTCCATAATCGAACATATGACTCTCGAAGTTAGTAAGGACCCGTAATAAGTATTATAGTGCCTGTGTGACTGGGGGCCAGTAGCAGCTGCTGAGTTGGCTGCGACTTAGCTTAGTTACTCCTTAGGTAAGCACCTACTCTAAACCTGATAAAACTTACTGAAGTCAGTTTGTGTACCTATATGACACAGGTAAGTAAGTATATTTAGTAGGTAGCGTAAATAGAGAATGGTGCCGATTCTCTTGTTCACAAACTAAATTAAATTTAAGTTCAGTGCATCTTTTTTCTTTCTATTTCATTAAGAAAAGGACAGACGATAAATTTTAGTTTAGTCCTGTCAAATTAATCAGCGTGTCACTATCCATACAAGTTTAGACGTGATTAAAAACTTGCCTACTAAAATTACGTCAATTTACGTCAAGCGCTGATTAATTTGACAGGACTAAACTAAAATTTATCTTGTCTTTTTCTTAACGAAATAGAACGAAAAAGATGCACTGAACTTAAATTTAGTTTAGTTTGTGAACAAGGGAATCGGCACCAATAAGTATTCTCCAGTGGTGAAGGGGGATTTTATGGAGGAGGTAAGCCGGAGCAGAAAGCAAAAAAAAAAATCGTAGCCGTGAAAAGTTATTTCTTGTTTACCCATCAAAATAACGGTGTCAATAAACCGTTTAATTAAATTCCAATTTCGATCTACTTTTCTATTATGAGCTTCATGCAAATTGGTGAAAATAATTCTATTCCTACCAGTCCCGAACTCATAAAACAGCTACGAATATGTTTTTCAGTCTGCACATCTTTTTTGATGAATTCGTCAGATTAACATGTAAAAAACCCTATATTCCATAAACAACTAGAATCTAAGAAAAGTAAACACGGGAACAATACAATTTATTAAATTTACGACTGCCAGTCAGTCATTGATATTTATAGTAAAGGGAAACATTAAAATGTTTGAAAAAACCATCGCAGCGTTTGTAATTTATAGTCATATCTGAGCGAGCTTATTATGTGTTTCTTATTTTCAAAACTTAACCTTGAAAAGCATGTTTCTTCACAAAGCAAATAATCTGTCAAACAACATTCTAAAACTCTTAATGCCGCCATCCTAATAAGATTGTACTAATTACTTTTCAAATCTACTCTAAATAAGTAATTTCAGCTTATTAATATCTACTTACCCCAAATACCTAATTACAACGTACTTTACTTTCACATTCACTAAACTTAAAACACTATGTTAATCACTGTCCTATAACTACAAACTAGTTATTTATGCAACTTGTGTATACCTAATAATAACAGTTGCATACAATACTTTATCTACACCCATGATATGAATCCTCTATAAAAGTTTCTGAAACCATTGGATGTTTGTAATTCAAGATCAAGAATAAAGAAATTCCCACGAAACAGTACAACTACACGTAAGTACAGACGCCAGCACATCAAGCTACCCGAAACTGTCAAATTTTCCCAATCAACTTTGAACCTCACTTCAGCAATAAAGTTGAAAATCTATTAAATAAATTTGACAGATTGTAGTAGCTTGATGTGCTGGCGTCTGTACGTCGCCTGTAGCAGCACATCACACACACTTCCGTGCAGCGGGTGCTGCTGTCCCCCGCTTGAACGTTGAAACGAGTTGCGTAGTGAAATTTAATAAAACAATGGTGCTGATTCCCTTGTTCACAAACTAAACTAAATTTAAGTTCAGTGCATCTTTTTCTTTCTATTTCATTAAGAAAAGGACAGAAGATAAATTTTAGTTTAGTCCTGTCAAATTTATCAGCGCCTGTCACTACTCCATACAAGTTTAGACGTGATTAAAAACTTGCCTACTAAAATTACGTCAATTTACGTCAAGCGCTGACAAATTTGACAGGAATAAACTAAAATTCATCTTCTGTCCTTTTCTTAATGAAATAGAAAGAAAAAGATGCACTGAACTTAAATGTAGTTTAGTTTGTGAACAAGGGAATCGGCACCATTGTATCACTCATTGGGGTGAGGTAATGGTTACTATGACACTGGCTGTTTTAATGACGGCAATAAGCTAACTGCTTCTGAAACTTTCATAGAGGTTTTATAGCATGGGTGTAGATAAAAATATTAATACTACCTACTAGTAATGATAAACTAATGAATTCAATGCATACTGAGCGAACAAAATGCAAATTAATAAGGTTCTAATGCGATTACGTCAAAAAACAACCACACATTGGTGCCGATTCTCTTGTTCACAAACTAAACTAAATTTAAGTTCAGTACATCCTTGTCTTTCTATTCTATCATTAAGAAAAGGACAGAAGATAAATTTTAGTTTAGTCCTGTCAAATTAATCAGCGCCTGTCACTCTCCATACAAGTTTAGACGTGATTAAAAACTTGCTTACTAAAATTACGTCAATTTACGTCAAGCGCTGATTAATTTGACAGGACTAAACTAAAATTTATCTTCTGTCATTTTCTAAATGAAATAGAAAGAAAAAGATGCACTGAACTAAAATTTAGTTTAGTTTGTGAACAAGGGAATCGGCACGATTGTCAAACGAATGATGAAATGTTTATAGCCGAACGCATTACGAAATTCAACGAAAACTACCGAATCAAATGCGTGTGCCAGAAAGAGGTGGTGCAATAGCAATAATCCTTCTCGCTCCCGTGCGCACGTTTCTGCTACTGCGTCCCTATCGTAACTCGTTGCAGATCGGCTTACCCGGCTGCTAGAAACCGCGGTGTCACGTGACCGAAGTGACGTCATGATGTAGGTACTGTATTTTGTAAGGAAATTGAATTCACGATAAGCCGGACACGTCTACGAGTTATTTTAGCGCAAAGTGTTTTGTTGTTGGGTTATTAAGACAATTTTTTAAATGTATGTAGGCGTTTTGTAATATTTTAATTTTATGGTGTATTAAATACTTATATGTAGTTTGATTATTCAATGACGATAGAGTGGTTTTCCTTCATTTCATTACATTTCGATATACTACTTTTCTATTATGAGCTTCATACAATCTAACAAAAGTAAACACGGGAACGACTGCCAGTCAGTCATTGATATTTATCGTAAAGGGAAACATTACAATTCTTGAAAAAACCATCGCGGCGTTTGAGATTTATAGTCACATCGGGGCGAGCACGTATTTTCAAAACTTAACCTTGAAAAGCATGTTTCTTCACAAAATTCACACACTATGACATTCTAAAACTATGAATGCCGCCATCCTAATAAGATCGTACTAATTAGTTGTCAAATCTACTCTAAATAAGTAATTTCAGCTTATTAAACTATCTACTTACCCCAAATACCTAATTACAAGGTAGGTACTTTACATTCACAACACACAAAACACCATGTTAACATCCTCAAAACACTATGTTAATCACTGTCCTATAACTACAAACAAATATTAATACTAGTAGTATTGATAAACATATGAATTCAATTAATACTGAGCGAACAAAATGCAAATTAATAAGATTCTAATGCGATTACGTCAAAAAACAACCACATAATATATTTGTCAAACGAATGATGAAATTTTTACGAACTCCTAGCCGAACGCATTACGAAATTTACCGAATCAAATGCGTGTGCCAGAAAGAGGTGGTGCAATAGCAATAATTCCTTCTCGCTCCCGCGCGCACGTTTCTGCTACTCTGTGCCTACAATAACTCGCTACAGACCATAGACATAGAAATCTACAGACCGGCTTACTCGGCTCATAGAAACCGCGGATCACGTGACCGAAGTGACGTCATGATGACTTTATTTTTTGTAAGGAAATTGAATTTAGCGTAAGCCGGACGCGCCTACGAGTTATTTTAGCGCAGTGTTTTGTTGTTGGGTTATTAAGACAAATTTTAATGTATGTAGGCGTTTTGTAATAGGTATTTTAATTTTATGGTGTATCAAATACTTATAGTTTGATTATTCAATGACGATAGAGTGGTTGTGTTCCGAATTTCCAAAGGGAAGCCGGTAGGAATCGGCTTATATGGACAATTGGGTGCAGATCTAACCCTAGTGAGAGAAGTTCGCTAAACAATCCTTAGTCTATGCTAGTACTTTGCTAGCCACCACTATCATGCCAAGCGTGCTCTATCTGGACTAATAAGAGGTGGTCGCATGCACATAAAGCTAAGCTGACTAACGATGGAATTTTCTAAAGTTATGGTTTCCTAGAAGAGCGGTGGCCGCCACATAGCGTCTGCAATTTACCGGCAAATGACGTCACTGAAACGTTATTTATGTAAGTTGGTGTGTTTTCCTAGAGAGCGTTTTTGTATATACTGAGAAGAGTGAGCTCACACATTATTAAATAGCGTTTCCGTGACAATCAATTCAAGTCACTGATAATATCTACATAAAATAAAATCGTAGCGAAGTCAAAACTGTACATTGAATAAGTATTTTATTAAAAAGTAGGTAATTGAAACGAGGTCTGGGAACGATTCTAATGCTGAAAATCCGTCTTTAGAATTTTTGTCTGTTTATCTAAATGTAGGTAGGTATGTTCCAGCATCACGCAAATACTACCGGATAGATTTTGTTAAAATTTTGCATAGATACCTACAATACGTACCACTAAAGATGAGACTTGACACACCACGTGGTTTGACTTGCGCAGTAGACGATTTATAGGTCTCGTTAGCGGTATGAGGTCCGCGCCGGGGCGTCATCGGGGCGAAAGAAAGAGCGCGGGAGGCGCGGTCAAGTCTCATCTTTCGTGGCGCGTAATGTACTTATTCCCTATAAGTTTAGTCAGTCTGCAGACTATACAAATTACATAAAGTTATGGAAGATGAGCAATATTGCAATATATTCCGGTTCTTAGTAGTTTACCGCAAAATGTAAAAAGACGAGCCAATAGGATAGAATAGGTACTGCAGATAGTTACCTACAGATATAACCATTTACATTTGATTATCATAACCTCTATGAAGCTAAATCATGACATATTAAGAACGGCTATTTTAGTCGACTTTGAACAAAAATAAATATCTATAGTTAGGTGACTGTTCATAAAAAATCCTGTGTGTTTACAATTTACCTAGGTACTGTTATATTATTTAAGTGATAGCTGTTCCTCGGGAATAATCTGTAGGTAAGAATGAATCAGTGTTTCAGTGTTGTTGTGTCATTAGGTAGTAGGTAGGTACATATATGCAGGAACGCAGGCGTTCTTTAATTCACTAAAAACGAAAAACTTCGCAAGCATTGGGAGATACTTAGCCACTGAATGCTGCCATGCGGGTGTCGACCTCAGGGCGAGCTGCTTCTCACACGGACAACTGACGTCGCTTGCTCCCGCGTCGCCAGTCCTGACTATAATTTATTTTGGCTGTTGAGACCAAAACTTGTAAACCTTTACAAAGAAATTTTATAAAAATGTGGCTGTTATTTTAGTATATTGTGGTGTCTTACGACTTCACGAACGAAGTCGCGGGCAGAATCTACTACCTAATAAAATGCGCTCTGCCGGATTTAGAAACAGTTCTAAGACATTCGCTTCTCCGATGAACGATTCACAACATACCTATTACCTAATAAGAATATTTCGCCGATAGAACTTTTCAGGCGAGCGATTCGCCGACACAACCGTCTATTAAAGTTTCTGTGTAAATAATACCTCAATAATATGCAACAGCAATTTGACACGGGCTCTTGACTGCGGCGGCGGTAGCCCTGCCTATTGGCCAGAAATAGTAGAAAGAACACCTTTTGATTACAGTCATTAGGAAAATTTATATCAATCAGTAGGTACTTACCCTAATTGCGTAATACACGATCTGACGATCAATCACAATTTGTTTCGATTTGAAACCTATTGCTAATCTTTTGCTTCATAAGTTGGGAAAAAAAACTGCTCAACAACGTAAATAACGCAATTAATGTCGTTGAACTGTCAAAATGAAACAAATTTGTCACAATTGTTTACGAAAATAAGTTACGCAATTAGGGTACATGAATAGAGCGGGAAAAGTTATTTGATAACTTCCCAGCCAAAAAAAAAGGATGCCATTTATCTATTCCGGGAAAAAAAAAGATTTCTCCCCATAGCTTCCTACTACCTATGCAACAGCAATTTGACTCAGGCGCTGTCCGAAGGGGTCCTGGAGGTCATGACCCCCCCCCAAAATCTTTCAAGCTGTCGATAGCCTGAATGATTTAGGTTCTTGTATTACGAACTCTTAAAACTGTACTCCAGCTACTTACGAGTTATCGTGTACCTTGTCAAGTAGGTACCTACAATTTCAATGGGCATATTATCCAATAACATTATTTAAAAATGAAAATTTAAACCCCTTAAATTAAAACCCTAAAATGCAAACCCCTATGATTTTCCCCTACCAAAAATCCCTCAACGCGCCTGAAGAAGTTTTCACTTCAAAAGTCAAATAAGTATAAAAAAATAGAGTAGGTATCTTGGCATGCAAGAGCGAGCGACGCTAACTCAGAAATTTGGGCACCCCGCTCTTACGTAAGGTTTGAAAGTCTAAGGTAAAGGCCAGATTCCAAAACCTAAACTACCTACTAACTGTAAAACTGTTGAGTTTAAGCTTTCTTCATAGCAGCTCGCGTAGCATGACCACCGTAGAAACGAGTTTTGTCGACGGAAGAATAGATAAAATGACAGATAAACAATCACAATCTGTCAGAATTGTCTATTCTTCCGTCGACAAAACTCTTTTCTATGGTGGTCATGCTACGCGTGCAGTAAATTCTATTTCAACGTATTTAAAACAGAAGCTTTTCAGGGTGGAGTGCAAAAAATTTCAGTCTCTCTTCGCTCGCTCTTGCTTTTACATTCTCTTAACTAAGTATATATCAAAAAGTGTTGCGGCTGCGACTAATTTGCCCACAACTATCTCACCCCCCCCCCATGCCTGCATGTAAAAGTAAAAGCTGCGTCCCTGAATAATATAAGTAATGTGGAGTTGGAGATATATGCACATTATCATTCTTGATGGAAAACCCTATGCTATGCCTATATGTAGGTATATGCACACCAACAGTGTGTGTATATGCAACTAGAGCGTGTCGGGCATAATTTTAATTATTGACTAACTATCTGTTGCCTGCGACTTCGTCTGCAATCCAGGATGAAAAGTAGAAGATTATGTCCTTCTCCAGTTCATAGTCTACCCATGTGCCAAATTTCATCCAAATCCTTTCAGCCGTTTAAGCATGAAAGCGTAACAAACAAACTCACTTTCGCATCTGTAATATTAGTTAGGAAATATCGAAAATTAAATTAATGTAGTTAGCAGCTATATCATCTATGTCTGCTTCGAGACAACCTGAATCCTTGCAAACAAAGCATGTAGGTACCTAAGTGTGAATTCTGAACAACTATTAAAATCATTTTCAAACCCCAAAGTCAATTTTTTTAATTAAATTTGCCGGACACGCTCTTGTCGTAACATAGATTAGGAATACATAATTAAACACGATATTTTATAAAAACATTTATTTCATATCTAAATAATATTGAAGGTTTGCTAACAATTCAAAAGTAATTATTGCTAAAACAACATAACAACAATAGTGTATAGGTACATATAAACTTAACTTGCAGTATAAATAATCAATAATCAAAATTAACAATACATAGATAATACAATAAAACTGGTCAGAAATTCCTGGCAATTAATCATACGTTCCACTTTCCGACTATGTTACTACAGAACTGGGCTATATCGCATAGTCCTGTACCTACCAAATTCCTGTAATATCTACCTTGTCCGTTATCAAAATATCCTGACCAATATATGGTACTCTAATAATAGATATCTAAAAAAATCACAGACATTTTATAATAACTAATAAGGCAAGCATACATACTAATGCATTAAAAATTGCTTCAAATATTGATAAAAATAAAATAAGTTATGACTAGGTAAACGGTAAGATATAATAGGTAATTATATTCATGGTTTAAAAACTTAATGACGATCCATGGATCGGGGTTTAAATAAATATTGGAATGGTACACTATACATAGGTACTTTAATTTGCAGTCAGGCTTGTCCCTAGGAGACATAGAACTAACATGTAAATACGAGTAGATTATAGTCACAGTAACATGTATTCTTATTACTTATTATTCCTACAGATAAATGCTACTTTGACTGGAAAGCTGGGTAAAATCGGAATGAAAGTGTGCTTGCCTTTCACCCTCCATAAAAACTAGTCTGTAATATATACGGAATTGCTCGATGGAGCACAACACTGCATTGGTGGGACAACAATTACAGCAAGTTAACACAGTGTGGGCACTTCACTACCAAGCACTACTTAGGTGCTTCCGGAAATTCGGAATCTCTCCTCGGCCAATCTAAGCAAGCCAGGGACGAGGAGACCCGGCTAAGTATAAAAGTGAGCTGAAAAGGCCTTCTGAATCGAAGGAGCACAACACTGCACGGGATGGGGATCAGTAACACGGACATGACACAGTGTGAACATTCCACTCCCAAGCATCTCGTGCTGTCGGAATCTCTGATCGGCCAATCAAGGCTAGCCAGAGACGAGGAGAACTGACTAAGTATACAATTTAGCTAAATAGGCCTTCTGAATCGAAGGAGCACAACATTGCACGGGTTTTGGAACAATAATAGGGACATAACACGATATGGACATTCCACTACCAAGCATTCTACTGCTTTCGGAATCTCTGATCGGCCAATCAAGGCTAGCCAGAGACGAGGGGAACTGACTAAGTATACAATTTAGCTAAATAGGCCTTCTGAATCGAAGGAGCACAATACTGCACGGGTTGGGGGACATGACACAGTGTGAAAACATTCCACTCCTAAGCATCTCGTGCTGTCGGAATCTCTGATCGGCCAATCAAACCAAGCCAGGGACGAGAGGACCCGGCTAAGTATAAAAGTGAGCTGAAAAGGCCTTCTGAACCGAAGGAGCACAACACTGCACGGGTGAGGGAACAATAATAGGGACATAACACGATATGGACATTCCACTACCAAGCATCTCGTGCTGTCGGAATCTCTGATCGGCCAATCAAGGCTAGCCAGAGACGAAGGAACTGACTAAGTATACAATTTAGCTAAATAGGCCTTCTGAATCGAAGGAGCACAACATTGCACGGGTGAGGGAACAATAATAGGGACATAACACGATAAGGACATTCCACTACCAAGCATTCTAGTGCTGTGGGAATCTCTGATCGGTCAATCAAGGCTAGCCAGAGACGAGGGGAACTGACTAAGTATACAATTTAGCTAAATAGGCCTTCTGAATCGAAGGAGCACAATACTGCACGGGTTGGGGGACATGACACAGTGTGAAAACATTTCACTCCTAAGCATCTCGTGCTGTCGGAATCTCTGATCGGCCAATCAAGGCTAGCCAGAGACGAGGGGAACTGACTAAGTATACAATTTAGCTAAATAGGCCTTCTGAATCGAAGGAGCACAATACTGCACGGGTTGGGGGACATGACACAGTGTGAAAACATTCCACTCCTAAGCATCTCGTGCTGTCGGAATCTCTGATCGGCCAGTAAAGGCAAGCCAGAGACGAGGGGAACCAACTACTTAGGTATATGTAAAATTGAGCTAACGGCATCCGATTCCCGGTGTCAAGATAAAATCTGTGAAAACTTAGTCATCATTAAATTATTATAGGTATCTGTAATTATTATCATCGCGTAGGTAATCACAATATAAGATACAGAAAAGGCTGATCTACTTCATATATATATATTTTCCTGTTTATCCATTGTTCCAATCGTATTTTTATTTATAAGATGCAAGTTTAGAATATAAAAAATATTCATAAGTGATAACTGTGATAAGTAAAAATATTAGATACCTAATCTACCTACTTAATCGAAATTCCCAAATTAAATTTAGGTAATTTTTTTGTCCTATCTAATCATTAAATTTTTCAATAAATTCTTTGTTTTATTTTCTAAAGAATACTACGATAATTGATTGCAAAACAAGAACTGTACTTTTTAAGTACATTTGCCAAATTAGGTAGATACTACCATCGATATAGGTGCGATGTACCTACACATAAATATACATATAAAGGTAATAACTTGCAGGTTTAACTGCTACAACAGGAAGTCTTCTGAAATACTTACAGTATTTATTAGAAATATTACTTTGGTATATATGACTTAGGACATCGAGTAATAATATAGTAATACTGACAACATTTAGATACATCTATTCACTAAAAATAAACTTCATCATCCATGATATTGTTGCCGTAAAAGCCTGTTCAAAAGGAAGAGTGAGTTTTCTCATTAATACCCCGGAGAGAAAGGTAAAGAGTACCTAGGTACGCATGATTAGTATGATAACAGATTTTTTTATTTATGATATGACTTGTGACAAGAGTGCCTGATAAGAGTATCTAATTTAATAAAAATTACTACATAAAATTATAATTATTTCTTATCTGTAAGTATTTTACTGTGTGTATAAATAATAAAATTAAATAAATTAAATTCAAGGATAATATCGATGTTCAGTAAATCTAAATAAGTATTAAAAATTATTTAAGGCTGCGCTTCTCGATCATTTCACCAAGAACAAAACTTTAAAAGACAATCGCTTCGGAATTTCGCTAAGTGATATTATTAAAAGCGTGTGACGTCACACTGCAGGGCAAAGGCCTCCTTGCACTCTTTCCACTTCTCTCTATTTATAGATGCTAAGGAATAAGTTCTTGTTAAGTGATAGAGAAGAAATAATAGACAGCTACGTAACGAACAACACAAAATATTTTTGCTGTTGTCAAGTCAACAACGTTGCAGCGTAAGCATTGAAAGAAAAGAAAAAAGAAATCCGAATCGGACTTTCCTAATTAAAATTTTAATAGATTACAACCGCACAGGCAAAATTAATAATGAGGTAGGTGAAATTGTACTGAAATATAGTTGAAATTATAATCGATGACAAATTCGCGAGGCAGAGAAGACCGGCCTTAAAAGTTAAACGGTGGGTTTATGTTGATCGAAGGTTTAAACAAACGAACGTAGAAGAAGAAGAGCATTCTGATTAATTTCTTGATATTATTGACAGTTTAATATGAATAATTTGCAATGAAAGAATTTGCTCTATCTCTGTTTAAACAAAGATAATTTGGTTTTCGCTCGTTTGGTCTAAACCAACCTCTACACGCTTAAAAAAATATTTAAAAAAAAAACAACTGAAAGGTAGGTAGGTATACCTACAGCCAGGGAAATTAATTGTCAAGTAGATTGATAATAATCTACGTTTTATAGTCGTTTAATACAACTGTAAAAAAATTGGGTACAGTTGTTATTTACAATTTAAGTTGATAGTCAATTTGACTAATAATTTAATTACCTGACGTTACATTCAGATACCACGAGGGAATAAATGGTATATATTTACTCATGTGTCCCTTGCTTTTTAATGCAATGCAGTTCCTCATTCCCGGAAGTACCTGCAGCTTCCAAGTCACGCTCTTTATGCTCTGGAAGCTCTGAAATCTCAGAGAGCATTGGTCGTGTGTATTTTCGAATAGCTTTAGACCCTAATTTGTTCTTCAATTTTAGCACAGTAATCTTTTGGGGCATTGCAACAAAAACATGTCCATTTTTCCTTTCCATGACATCATTTATAGGGCACCAAATAGTGGCAGCGTTGTTATTTTCGATAAAGCTGAACTGTCTCATTGGTCTCCTGTTGAAAACATCTAATCCTTCCCCACCTCGGTTCATTACTACCACATCTCTGAACGGCCTTGCCGGAATTGCTTTATTCCACATATACATCCATACAAAGTATATTCGCCAATCAATATTTTCCAAAAACTGGTACTTTTGCAGCTGTTGAAGTAAATTACAGCCTGTGCTCAGGGTGGCTCTCCTGAAGAAGTCATGTTCTTTCTCTATACTATATAATTCACGTTGAACAGTGAAGACATTGAGATTTCCATCATTGTAACCGATAGTCATGTTTCCGCGAAGACTGCTGAGGAAAAAATTTCCGCGTAATTTTTGGCAGCGCCAATACATAACAAATATCTCATCATTTATGTTGACGAAGTATAGTTCTTCTCCGGCGAGAGTAAACAGTTTAACATTGTAGAAGGTGACGGTAGAGCAGTCCTCGTGCCCCATTACTTTTCGTATGACGAATAAATGTACATTGTAATTCAATACGACGATTATATTTTCAGTTTCTGTGTATTTTGAATAGTCCCCCATCATACGGGGTCGATGCAACAGATTTAATGTTTTAGTGTCGTAATAGACAATACATCCCTTTTTAAGAACTCCTACGATGCCATCGTCGAGTATCTTAAAGTTTCGAAATTCTTGGGTGGGGAGCATAGCAGAACAAAACTCCTCACGCATTCCTGTAGTGTCCTTCAACAGCCTCCAGAGAGATATAGACCGGTATAAATTAAACCAGCGGAGTCCAGGCTGCGCTTTTTTGCGCGCGACCTCATAAATATGGGGAAAGTCTTCTTTACAATTTCGACGCCACATCTTATCGTTTGTAGACATGCTGTCTATGACGGATCTCCACATCGTATTTACCTCGCGGCAGCGAATCAGTACTTTGGCGGGTAAATACGTAAAAATTATTTGTAACATTTCTGGTGGTAGGTAGTGCACGAGGCCGGCAGCATCGGAACTCTCTGCCATTTTTAAAGATTTTTTAGTACACTTATCTATGTCACTAGTACTCACATAAGTCATATTTATTCTCCACAAACATATTCATTTTAGCACTTGTTTTGATCAGCACTTGTGACAACACGTCAACACCGCTGCACCGGTCACCAACTTACATTTTGTGGCAGTGTTGCCAGACAAGTAGAAAGTTTCAGGAGAAATCAGTGCACCGGAAACTTACAGAAGAAAACAGTAAACGTACAAAAATCAACAGACCTTTTTTTCTGTTAGAACATGTTAATTGTATCTTTTAATGCCAGAATAATTTCAAAACTAAAATAAAACCATATTTTCACCAAAAATAAAATAAAATTAAACAAACTCATTTACTTAATAAAAGTTTTAAGTATCTAAAGTTAGAAAGTAGAACTTATATATGAATCGAAAAACTCACATTGGTACTTGCCCGCTTTCTTCACAATACTTTTAAATGATTAGCCATTTACAAGTATTGTGAAAGCTGGCATCGGTGAAGGATAAGATCGTAAGGAAACCTGGACTTAAAGTAGGTACCTACTTAAATATAAGTCTGATCACTGCTCATGCCTTCTTTGTATTAGAAGTGGCCTTTGTCCTGCGGTGGGCCAGTAATAGGCTGGTATTATAATTTAATTCTTATACATTACTCTTTACAATTGATATTATGCTCAAATTTGCGAGCTGATATCAAATGCCACTGAAAAGAAGAACAGTCCACAATTTAAAAAAAAAAACAGTATTTCAGTAGACAGAGCTTTTCAAATTCAGTATATTTCCTAAAAATCATTAGTGCTGGCAACACCGACCTTGATAGAAGGAGATAGAGGATTGGGATATTGATCCAAATTGCGAATACCCGGGCGGGGGAGCGCGGCCGCCAACATTTTCTTTCTTGGAATTGACAGTACACTGTACCTACTTACATCCCGTTTCACGGTAACAAGAATATATGCTTATTTTTTATAAAGACAATCGTTTTTATTTTGTTATTCACTTCCATAAAACTAATTTCTATAATAGTTACGAATGCGATATTGAGATTGTTTCTAACGCAAAACTATAATCAACTCTATACAATTAGGTAATTCAAATACCAGTGTTACCGCAGTAACTGCTCTATGCTTGCCGATAATGAGCAGCATTACTCTGGTTCTCTGTCAGATCATCTTATCAGATTCGATCCCTCAGAGAGACTTCAAGCAAGAGATCTCCAGCCGCACCGAGCCACGCCTCTGCGTTGAAGGCTCTGTGAATAGGTGGCGAAAAAAGTAGAGTATGATAGAGTCTGGCTACGCTAAGTCTGCATAAGTAAAAATGGTGGAATTTGAAAATCTATAGACGGCAACACCATCCTGTCCTACGAAAAAAAAATTTGATACTTTGTTCGTCTTTTGTTTTTGATAGGTTATTTTGTATATATTCTGATTTATTCCTGGTAAGGAATTGTCACTTTAGCACGATGCAGTGTGGATTTGCTACAGTTTTGTCATCGTATGGAGGTAGAGAATAGGTACAACATAGTCTAAGTATTATGTAAAAATCAAAAGCAAAATATCAAAATCATTAGATCTACTTACAACCCCAAAACTGGCATAACTGACTGATGTAAGGGTTCTCCATTTATTCCATTGCAGATAAGCGTGACCAGACTCTAGTAGAGCTATATCCCAAATACGGCCAAGCCTAGCTGTAATCTTCTATTAATTCTCTGAAAGTTTGCCCAATATTCTCGAACAGCCTCGAGAACAGCGCCGTTCACTACGGGGTTATTTAATAAAAAAATACGTGACTAATGAACACTACACATTCGTCAAGCAAAAGTAGAGAGACACAATTTCGATTACGTATCATAATTCCTATTTATGCAATAAAGAGGGCTAATGTTCCCTCCTGCCCGAAAGATTTTTATGCATGCTGGTACCTAGATAATAACGGCATTGCAGGCGAAAGTAGTAGGATGCTATGTTATCATAACAATTATCACTTCCCAGAGATGGAATGCTTCCCTCTGACGCAGCGCAACAAGTTCCGAGGTTCCAACTTCCAACATTGTCACACGGCACGAGCAGTGGCGCTAGTTTGAACAAGTTATTTCATACCGACTGAAAATCATAACAATAATAGTTTACCCCTTAGTCATTCGTGCATGATAAACTTGAGCATTCACTTGTAACAGAACATCGAGCGTTTTTAAATTTGTCGAACTGACCAACGAACAGAGCCAAGCATAGAGCCAAACATCGCTACGAACATTTTCACGATCATTCTAGCGAATGCTCGTCAAAAAAATATTCTTCAAGATGTCAGATTTGACGGTCGGATGGCTCGGCTCGGCAAAAAGTTCGAAGCAAATTTACTGTCCTTTCGCTAGAACGCTCGCTAGAACACTCGCTAAAACGCTCCCGTTTATTTTTCTGTAATGTAACATTCGCTAGAATGCTCATTACAAGTGAATGCTCAAGTTTATCAGCACCTTAAGAGATATCCAGTCGTCAGCTGTTCCAAGTGGGGAGTCCATGTCAAGGTTATAAAAAAAACTTAAAAATGAAGTAATTTCACTCCGCACCAAAACCTTATGAGATGATTTTTGGGATCATCTTCAATCCAAAAAAATAGTCAGCTGCATGGAAGCGAGGGGAATTTATGTCACATGATTTTGCGATGGCACAGCAGGGCTAAATTCGAAACTGTGGGTAGTAGGGTACCGTGGTCAAAGGAATGATGACCTCAATTATGAAGAAAAATAAAACTGCATAACTTGTTTATTGAAAAGTTTCTACCTGAGCCAGGAATCGAGGCCAGCACCCTAATTACGTAACACACTTTCAATCACAATCCGAGAGTTTTGAAGGATATTGCTAAACCATTGCTGCATAGGTTTGAAAAATTCGTCTGCTCAGCAACGTAAATAACGCTATGAACGTGGGTGAACTGTCAAAATGAAACCCATTGCGATCAATTGTTATTTTATGTGTGTTACGCAACTACCCCAGACGACAGTTTCAGAAACTGTCATCTGTGTAAAAGCCCCGTGCAAATCAACGTCTACGTCACGTTTACGTCAGACGTTGATTTGCACGGAGCTTTATGCGACAATAAGCAAACTTAAAAATGGGATTAAAATTAAAATAGGTGTGAACCTGCTGCAGCGTCAATGGTATATTTTTTTACTTGATAAAAACAGATTTGGCTACCACTAATATATATATTTTTTTCATAAAATCGTTAAAAAAGCTTTAAAACATGCCTAAATAACGACCTTAACTGGAAATGAACCAGTTGAGTGCAATTAAAACCTTATCTTTTTATTAAGATTTCGTGATTCCGGTTAGACTTTATTTAAAAATTCGAACATTTTAAATGATAAATTGGTTACTTTTATAGGTATAATACGATTAATATACGTTGCAATAAAGGGGGCCCAAAAAAATGTATTTCATTTGAAAAAAAAAATGTTAAGTTACGATTATTATCAACTACAACTGTCAAAGAAACAATAACACAAATACTTCATTATTATTTGTCTGCTTGTTGAAAACTTAATATTATATTATGCTGACAGAAGTAATAATTTAGTAGATTGTTATACAAGGGGCTAAAATGACCCATTTTACCTCGGTAAAATGGGTCATTTTAGCCCCTTGTAGTTTTACTCCCGAGCTTTAGCGAGGAAGTAATAGAAACCGAGCTATAATCGGTTTTTAGCGCCGTGTGTTACACTCTACTTTTTACACTACGATTGCGAGAAAATAAAATAATCCAACACAACATTAAATAGTTTCTTTTATTAAAAATTTAAATAATGTACATGTTACGGCTAAAACCCGAAGTGCGGCTACACCTAGTTTTAGCCGGCTACAACTAGGTGCATAGTGCGAACAGGGATAATCGTCGGTTGGTACCTCATTTCATTAAAAAGTCTAAGGGGCCTCTACGAGTTGGCTTCGGCCCCTCCTACGCCTTCCAAAGGTCCGGGACCCTAGGGTCCCGAGAAATGTCAGACTTAATAATGAATAAAATAATAAGTTCAGTCTCAAAATTATGTAATGGCAGCACCTTCTTTAACTTTCATATGCCATTTATGTTTTGCACAAACCTTTATCTAACATAGAATAAACAATATTTTATTTTTATTTTTTCTAAACGAAACCTCCAGTGTGTTAGAAAGAGTAGATACGCTATAGTATTTAAATAATTATGCCATTGGTGTTATTTTTTGACGTAGACACTAGACAATTCCTAAAATATGACTTAGTGATTGTTGCCCTGTAGTGCTATTCTGTAAAAATATCATCGTGATATCTTAGGTGAAGTGAGCTGCCAATAGTGTCAATTATTGTGATACAACAGGGCAACAATCACTAAGCATGTTACCTTTAGCATAAAACTAGTGTACTTATACAGCTGTTGGTGAACCAATAAAAATAAATAAATATATAAATATTTTTACAAAAAATACAACCGACTTCCTAAACTACAAAGAGAAAAATAACTTTAATTTCAGAAGTCGGTTGCAAAAAACTAAAATAGTGATCCGAAAACACCGACTTCTGAAATTAAAATTGTTTTTCACTTTGTAGTTAAGAAGTTGGTTGTATATTTTGTAAAGAAGATTTTTTTTACTTATTGGAGGGTTGGTTTGTAATTTATCTAAGTTGCAGTAGCCTAATGTCAACTGCTCCTCACCTTTTACAAAATATTGCTTTTCCCGATGCTGGGACTTTAATTGTTGAGGAGTTATCCAGGTACTTCACCATCAGCTCCACTGTACCATATGAATTGTGACGAGCATCAATTGCTTACCAGCCTTATTAAAGTAATCGAATCGCAACCCGTGAAATACATATTATTGAGTAGTTCCGGTAGCCATCTGTGTTCTTCATCATCAGTTCCACTTTGCCAAATGATGCTTTGCACGAGTTACTATAAAAATACCCAAATCGCTATAGGTGTGCCTATAATATTTGAAGAGTTCCCTCGATTTCTCTAAGATCCCATGATCACATCGTGACCAAATGACATTGGGACTAACTAGAAAGTATACCTTAAAACAAAAAAAAAAAAATTCGAATCGGTCCAGCCGTCTTCGAGTAATCGGGGAACATACATAAACAAACAAAAAAGAAATGAAGATTCCGACGAACTGAGAACCTCCTCTTTTTTTAAATCGGTTAAAAAGAGGTTGCCGCTTTTAGACCATTTTCAAAAATTAAAATAATGTTTTTCTTTTTTGTGAAACATTATTTTGTCGAGTTCTTATTCATGATTATTCTACATACGAATAAAGTCTTTTTTGTTTTTGTAGGCTCGTTGGTAACAGATAAAAAAAAAATAACTTTTTCCTATCAAGGAAGATAGATACAAAATAATTTATCTCCGCTCTGGTACACTACAATGACGAACTTTTTGAGCAAGAGGAGTGAAAGCAAAGCTTGTGTGTGAACAAAACTGTTAAAAAAAGTCGCTGATTTGACAGAATTAAAGTTTTGAAGCTGCTTGAATAAATGAAAATTTAGTTCTGTTAATGTTAATATTTCGCTGAAATTATTATTATTTTGATGTAAATAAACCTCAAGAAACATTGAGGAGGCTCATAGGCTCAGATACAATGTTTTAAAAGAACAGTGAGGTACCTACTAGTCTTTATTTAAGACATTCACAAAATTTACTCGATTGCTCCTCATTTGAAACTTTGTGGAAGTTCCTTAGAGCCAGTCACTTCTTTCAAGTATCTGGGTCACTGGGTTTCCGAAGACCTAAAATACAGTCTGGATATTGAACGAGGGCGTTGGTTGTCAGCAATATTTTAACTCGCAGATTTGCAAAATGCACGGCTGAAGTAAAGGCACAGCTACACAGACTGCATGTATAGAAACATGCAGTCTATGTGTCAACTACACGCAGAGTCGCAGATACAGCGCTCTACGAGTACAATACAATAATGCATTCAGGCGCTATTGCAGTGCTTCCCGCATGTTCGCAGAGGCGGAAATAAAAGATGGTTTTCACGTCATCATGTGCAAGCGATGCGCTTCCGCCTCTACCATCCGCAGGGTAGATACGCCCCAGCCCCAACTAGTGATGTAAGAAGTGCGAAAAAGTATCGATATTTATCGTATAGATATTTAAAAAAATATCAATTTTGATATATTGAAAAAAAATATCTATCTATCGATATTTTTTGGCACTTCTTGCATCCCTACCTTAAAATCACATAGAAAACGGAAAATATATATAAAAATTGTATTTTCTTTCTGGCCTTCTATTGTGTTTGTTTTTACTATGTTAGCTTAATTATGTATCACTCACTTGTTGATATTTTCGTTTTTTTCCGAGCAAAGGAAGCAGTCACGCCTCAAGTACAAAATAAAACTAACGTAAACATAGAAATTTAATATTTTCTTATACCCTTTAAGGTAAGCCTGATAAAAAAGTCTACTTTTGCTCTGATTCCCAGCAGTTTTTTATCAGTGGCAACAACGATGTTGCTATTGGAAATATATCGAATTTGATAAATTGGAGATATATCGAAATATCGAAATAATAAATATCGCTTAAAAATATCGATATATTGATATTTTTTCTGCAATCCTGGCCCCAACAGCATCCTGAAAACTATATCAGATAGGTGGCACAGCTTGGTGGTATGCTTACATGCCACAGAAGCGTTATAATAAGTAAATAGTTTTTGTTGTTTCGCTGGTAGGTGTAAGTACTAACACAAGTTTCTAAGTAGTATGTATACTAACAAAATGGACGATATGGGTCTAATTTTTATTTTTTATTTATCTATTTTCTCCAAAACTGTCTATTACTGTTCTAAGATTATTTATTTAATTCATATATTCGAAGTTTTTTTTTAATGAAAGCGATCTTATTCTGGTATTTAGGTACCTACCTAGGTATAGTCCGTCCAATCCACGACGACGCGCCCCACTCCGCGGTTACTGTACTGTAAGCTGAACTCTAGTACGGCGCGGAGCGAAGTGGGGCGCGTCTTCGTAGATTGCGCGGACTATACATAAATACCAGAAAAAGAACATGTGTCTGTGTAGACATACGTTTACACTTATTGAAAGCTTGTTAATACATGATGCCCTACATAGTCATGTTGTTACAGTCCAGTAAAATACAATTAAATTTTATAATTTTAGTAAAAGGTGCTTTTCACCAACAGTTGTCAGCGTGATGCCATTACTAGAGCATTATATATATTTTTTAAGCAATCCTTAATAATAATATCTATTAGCATATTATAGGTAACTTTTGAATGTTGTGTAAAGAATGCGGCACTCAGTGCGAAATTAATTTTATTGGTGATAATAAATGTTATCTTCATGCCCGTTCAAAACTAACACATTTATTATTTGATTATTCGATAATAATTAACAAATTCAAGCCGCCATAGGTTATGGATCACATGCCCCTTCAACTCTCGAGCTGTCAAACGTTAATATTGCATATCAAAACTTTTTACAATTTAGTCAAACTTTAAGACTACTTACTTTAGGACATACCTACTTCTTCATCATATTTAAGTTTTAGGGTTCTTGGCCGATTACTCTAGTGACAGCAAATGTAAGTAGATAGTACATAATATGTAGAATCACCTATAAAAATCGGAGTGTATGCTAGTTTGGTGCTCGACTAAGACAAATCAATCCTATAATATCCTTGACCTATAGCAACAATATCGAAGATGTTTAAAGAAGTGCAGGTCTTATAGAAGAATGAAACAAGAGTAGGTAAACAATCTTATTAAATGCGTTTATAGGATTAAAAGCGACACTTTCCTAACTAGTTTTACAACATGCGCTTATATGTCTGCAAGTTCTAGTAACAATCGTATAAAGTAATACTGTAAACGTTTATAAGTAGTATTATGATACTAGTGTGTAATGATAAATGCAATTGTATGTAATGACCCGAGTGTGTAATGACGTTTTTCAACACACTTGCGAGGAAAAAAACAGACTTACGCTACAATAACGTAAGATTTATAAAGTTCAACTGACCTTTGTTGCCAGGTACTGACTATCCGGTGCTTCTTTTAAAAACTTTCAACGTCGGATGCTGACAATACTTTAGATTTCATATTTTTGATAATAATTACGCACACAACAAAAACGTTAACAAATATTTATGGAAAAAGGCGCGCTGATTTTGTTTTTTCCGCGCGCAGGTTTAAATAAAGGCACTGGCAAAACCGCTAAACAGCCTACATAAAATATAATAAACTCAAAATAATGTTTTAAATAATGTCAGTGAAAAATATAAAACTTGATGAAATGTTGTGTTAATTTAGCATATTTTATTTATTTACACAACAGGCATAAAAAGGCATGAAGTATCTTTGATGAGATTAAAAAAGCGCACATCTGCGACTAGAAAATAGTTATCTGTGGCGCACATTACCGCATTAGTGCCGTAATATAAAGTAAAAAGCACACATGTTTAATACACTGCATTGTGAACTTAAAAGCGGTTCATAAGAGCCACTTTACGAGCAAGTGTGTTGACAAACTAGTAATAGTATCGTAAGTACTTACTTGTAGTGCAAATCGTCTTATAAGATGCTGTTGTAAGATCCGTGATCGTCTATTAGATTCCTATAAGATGTTTCGTCTTATAAGTCGATGACGGAAAAATTTACTATTTGGGACAGGACCCATGCCTAGGAGTTGCGCTTGTGACCACTACACCAACGAAGCAGTCAATTTGTAAGTAACAGTGTAGGTACTTACATCAAACTGTAGTTTGCCGTGGTTTATAAGGTTTACTGTAAATAATCAAGTGAGTAAACGAAAAAATAAGAAGCAAATCCCACTTATATACAGAGTAAAAGACGTAACACCCTCTCAGATGTAGAATCAGCGCCACCACTCAAGTCCGATAGACGCGGCGCTAGTGTCTATGTCATTGCATCAAATTGCATTAAAAAAATGTAGTTCCACAAAATTGCCGCCGGATTTCGGTGGTGGCGCGGACTCTAAAATACATATCCTATACTAATAAATGAGCAATATTTGTATTGTTATATATATACCTATATATCATGTAATCACGTTCTCGAAAACGGCTCTAACGATTTCGATGAAAGTTGCAATATAGTGGTTTACGGGGACGAAAAATCGGTCTAGCTTGTGAGAAAATTAACTTTCTCTATTTTCACCCGAGCAGAGCTCGGTCAACCAGTACTTGCCTAAGCGATTATGCCTTGTTTCATTTTGACAGTTCAACAACATTCATTGCGTTATTTACGTTGTTGAGCTGATTTTTTTTCCAACTTATGAAGCAATGGATTAGCAATCTGTTTCAAATCAAAACTGATTGTGATTGATCGTGTATTACACAATTATGGTACTGTACTTACATAATACTTATTCCATGTCACATACAAGATGAACGAAGAAGGACACTCCACATTCCCGCCACAAAAAAGGACTTCGAGGTGGTTCTTCTTTTATTTTGAAATGAGGTTGAATAATCGTTGTCTTTTCAGCCATCAATGATCGTCGATGATCGAAGTCAAATAGTATGGTAACTATTTGTTGGGATCGGAGTGTTTATGACATAGAGTACTCTGGAGTACTCTTGATTGCTCGAGACCATGTCACAACGACAAATTTGGAAATTATTATTATTTTACTATAAAGTATTAATTTTCCAGTATTTTTACCTGTTAAGCTATTTGTTTCTCTCTTGTGCTCTAGTGAATAAACTACGAGAACTATGCACGCACTATCTAAGAAGCATTATTACAATGTGATGAAGAGCGGCCAAGAAGACACGATACTAGAATCTGACACATCTGACGAGAATTGTGTACGAGAAGATACACCAACTTCAGAGGTGGGTTGCTACGCAAGGGCGCACCTGAAGTCGAATGCAGTTCAAACACATTGGAGCCGAAACAACAAAAACTTTCGCAATGAATATACAGTTACCAGCGACGAAGACTGTGGCGCGGTGACACTGGACTGTCCTATCTACAGGGGGTACTCCATCCATCACAGCAGGAGTTATGAAGATATCGCTACCATCCGCAGCCGTAGTTCTCAAGCTACACGTGGAAGCAGTCAGCAGCGTTCATTGCAAAAAACTGGCGTCAAGTTTTTCCAACTTCAGAAAATTGGATTTGCAATGGAGTCCAGGGATACAATAAAAATAAAAAGTGATGATGAATTTACTCAGTGTGAGTGTGTGCAGTCTAAAATGAGGATAAATAACTCTGATGAACATCAGTATATACCAAGCAACAAATGCCTGGCTGCATGTCGTACCTTTTCGCTAGGGTCGCCGGAGTCCCGTCGCTTGCAGAACGAACACTGCAAGACCAAGCTCATCGGAGGCTGTCGCGTGCCAGTGAGAAATAATTGTAAGAGCAGATTTTGATTGTTTACCTTTGTTGTATATCTTGACTTTTTTGTAATCGTTTAGCTTTTACATTTAATAAATTTTGCTGCGAAAGGCTGCTGTTTAATTTATTAATGGTAGAGGTTGAAAATGTTTGTTACCTACCTACACAACGTTGGGCTTCTGTACAACACCTCATACTTTCAATCAATACTTCAAGATAAGGAAAAAATCGTTAACTTATATTAAGGGAAGAGATATTTTTGATCTTGACTGTACAAAAACAAAAGTAAACAAACATCGCAATGATCGTTTACGTGCGAATCAACAAAAACAAGTTCTGGTTTATATTTTAAACGTTACAAAAAAACTTATAATTTGAAAAAAAAACTACTGTTTTGAACCTGCACTTATCGCGGGCTGTCTGCTTAGTTTTTGTGTCGATTATTTACGACAGACACGTCAGTGCAACAGCACTTATCGAAACGAAGCTTGTCGAGTAGCTGTCATCAGCAGCCACTGTGCAACGCCAGATAAGCTTCATGTGCTGCGTTCCCTTTTTTGTAAACTAATAGTACTCATTTAATAAAATTTGCTTTTGTTCACAACTTTGCGTTCGGACTTTGATACGTTGTATCATTATTTATTATTACATTATTAATGTATTATATACACTTTCTCTGAAAGTTTACCTGTTAAGATCGAACCCCTAAAATACTAGCCGACCAATATCAGGGACCGTCCAAGCTACCGGTGCGGTGGTCAGGAATTCAAGACAGGACTAGTAGAGGACGGAACCTCCTCACAATGCGTGGCGTGCACCTTAAATTTTGTTCATTACCCTTCTCGATTGCTTGTTTATCAGTACCTACTTATCTGCAGACTGCATTTGAACTGCATGCCAACTGAAAAATTGCAGGTTGGATGCAGTTTTTGTACACTAGACATAACTGCATTGGAACTGCCGACCGACTGCGCAGTCTTTTGCCAACTGTAAGGTAGTCGGTTGGCAGTTTAAATGCAGTCCTGACATTTTGAAGGAGCTCGTCCGCGGAAGTACTGCCGCAATAACAATATCCGTGGAGCAGCATTGCTGAGAAGGGTATGGGCACCAATGTGACTACAGGCAGATTATACACATTTCAGCTTTGTGTCTGACAATGCATGCGATGCATCTCTTTTTTTTAAAGCAACATTGATTTAATCTGTTGTCAATGAGCGATTTGTATATATAGGTAATTAGCGACCCGCCTCTGCTTCGCAAGGTTTTTACGACTTGACAAAACATCGAGATTTCTTAATTATCTATAAACCTTCCGGAATACATTCTCTAAATCGTTTTGAAAACCTCATCAAAACCGGTTGCGTATTTTAGAAGAACAACGTGGACATACAGACAAACGCGAAAAGCGACTTTGTTTTATAAAATGTATAGATGAGTTTTGCAAGCAAAGTTTTTTACTGATTGGTCTTAGGAAAGAGCTGATGCGATAGCCGAATTAAAATAACCAAAAAATTATAAAGTGTTTATTTAAAAAAAAGAAACAGCTTATGACTAATAAAATACATCGTGTCCGTTTAGAGACACATTACTAAATAATACATAAAACAATGTGAATATGAAAATATTAACATAATACTTTTGTGTCGCTTATGATTACTTTTATCTAGCAATTCACTAATGACTTTGATAAATATCCTACTGGTTTACATTTACTATATTATAGGTACCTACATAATGATCACTGCGATTTTATTTAAATTAATTAAGTTTTTTGGCAATTTAATCTAGGTAGGGCTCTCTGTATTTCGCGTCGATCATAAAACGGCTTTATAAAACCAAACTTAAGATAAGCTTGTTTTGTTCAGGCACATAATAATAATTGTACAAGCATAAAAATAATATTAAATAAGAGTATCTAGAGATCCCAGCTCTTGGAACCGTGGAGTTAGCTCGAAACTTAATTTGATATAATCCTCTCCGCTTGTTTACTAACCTCATAAACTAACAGAAACTACGAAGCAATAAACATTACATCAAGTGAAATTGTTTTAATATAAATTGTGTCTTCAGATTTGAATGATGTGACAATGTATGATAAATATGTATTTTCTTCTACACTACAATTATAGCTATGATAAGTCTAAACACACAAATTACGTATCCATCTACATGAAAAAAATCACTAGTGGGGTTTACATTATGAAAAAATGTTTAGCTTCAATGTGAAACTGTAGCCTGCGGCTTAAAACTAAAAACCCATTAAATATTCACTTTTCTGTACTTATGAGAGCTAAAGTTGTCACGTTTTGGCATTGCAATAACGGTCATTGACGCACCTACATTTTCTAGAATTTTTTATTTCAAAAACTGAAAGTTAAGTCCGTTAGCGTCCTGAATCAATATCTATCAGGATCTTCAACATGTTCCAATAACGATAAAAACATACAAAGTTATAGTTTGGGTTTATATTACAGAAAGGGCAATGACCCCTATTGCCACGCTAAAGTGCGACAACTATGTGGTACTTTTCTCGTAGTGTACTGTTTAAACCCCACTTAACAAGACTGATTTACTCTCACATCTATCTTAAACTAAATCTTTGGGACAATAGTTCACATTTTCTTTACAATTAAGCACTGGGCCAGCGTCCCTGATTTGGTTGATCAGATATCATAATAATATGAATAACAATATCTGTCTGAAAATAATATCAGTATCACACAAAGAATAAACTCTACCCATACAACATATTTTTACGACAAATTGTGAAATAATAAGTACATGTTGAATCTTTTCCTTTACTGGTTAAACCCTCAATTAAATACTTTCGTGAAACAGTGAAAATTAATCTAGGAGCACAAACTTCTGATTTGGTTATGCCTTTACCCCGCATCTTATTTTAAAGCGATCGTGCTTAGGTTACTTTTGTTCGGAAATCACGTTCTGGTTCACCGAACCAAAAAAAAGTGACATATGTACTATTGAAGAAATGCATATCTGTACACTGTAAAGACTATTATTGCATGCAACGCTCGGCCGCTATAGTAAAGCTTACGAGTACCTACGAAAAAAAAGGGTCGTGTGCACGGGATTTTGTTTTCTAATTGGTTCGATATGCGTTACCCCGATGGTACCTGGCGATCACTTTTAAATAGGACGCAGTCTAAAATACATTTCGTTCTTGGTATTAAAATCATCATCATCATCTGTAAAATACATTGCAAAGTGTAGAACATCGCTTCAAGATACCGAAAAATTCTAAAGTAACCCACTAGTTTTTCACACCTCGACACCGTTCGAATTTCTAATTGATATTTAGAGAATTTGGACGAAATAGCTTTAATATCGATCACATAAAAGGCACCGACGACGCGACGGTTAGAAACACTGGTGCCGATTCCCTTGTTCACAAACTAAACTAAATTTAAGTTCAGTGCATCTTTTTCTTTCTATTTCATTAAGAAAAGGACAGAAGATACATTTTAGTTTAGTCCTGTCAAATTAATCAGCGCTTGACGTAAATTGACGTAATTTTAGTAGGCAAGTTTTTAATCACATCTAAACTTGTATGGAGTAGTGACAGGCGCCGATTAATTTGACAGGACTAAACTAAAATGTATCTTCTGTCCTTTTCTTAATGAAATAGAAAGAAAAAGATGCACTGAACTTAAATTTAGTTTAGTTTGTGAACAAGGGAATCGGCACCACTGTCTAATAATAATTGTACTGACCACCAGAGGTCCGGTCGGACTCTTATAACAGTATTAAATCAAAGTTGTATTTTAGTGGTAAGCGCCAAATAATTGGTGTGCCAATGCCAACATTTTACATTTGTGTAAACTCAATGTAATGGACTGAAATGGCATTGATCATTGGTGGCGGCCACTGGCGCCTGCGTAACGTGTATCTGTATTTAAAACCAACTGTAAAAAATTACATCATAGGTAGGTACGTATTTTGCATAGAAATGCTGTGAGTAACATTGTACCTGTAACGCGAAATAGACATCGAAACGAGTTGCTAAAAACTCTGAAGGTAAATTACCTGTATTCTATTAGTAAGTAAGCTTTCTATTTTTTTGTTTAGCTGGCTGAATATACAATTTCAGTTATAATGTTCAGAATAAAATAACGTTAAAGAAACATTGCTACACCTCTTTTTTGGACTAAGACATTTATTTTTTAATTTATGAAAGTTAATCTATTTTTTTAAATAAATGTGATTGTGCGGCTACGGCGTAGCAAAGTGCTACGAGCTAACAATAATAAAATTTAACAACAAAATTGTAAAATATTCCATGAGTAAAAGTACTCACTTACTTCTTAAAATACTTTGCACTATAATTTTATGACGTTCATTTAGCGCCAAATTAATTAAAACATCATGCGGTCAGCTTTTAGCGATTAATAGAAATAGAACGATGTTTCAAACCTTTCGTGCAATCGTTTAGTGCTGCATGTAGCACTAAACGATTGTTTGGAACATAGTGATGGTGGAAGCGGGCCTTAAAGTGGCGGTCGACAGTTTTAACTCTTCATTGGTAGTAACTGTGTACAGAGCTGGAAGATGATGGCGGTGGGCCGGGAGTGGGGACCGACGCCGGCGACGGCAGGGTCGGGAGCGGCGTGGGCGGCGGCGACGAGTACACCTTGCGGTCGGGGGGCAGAGCCGGCAGCGGGGAAGAGAGCCCGAAGCCCCCGAGGCCACTGATCGAGGACCCGCTTGACAGCATCTGGCCGTGCACACCCCTCATCCCGGCGAACATCGGCGCTGAGCCTGCACACAACAATATTATCGTATGAGCATATGGAAGTCATTGTTATTTCACGCAGTGCATGATGTCATGGGTAATTTTAAAAATTATGATTTCATGTTATATTATGGCATAAAGTACGTATTTGTAATTAATCTTTAATACACAACTTATGTATTAAAGAATAATTTAATTACAAATGGTCAAGTTATAATGTTGTTTGCATAAATGACTAAAGTGAAAGTTTAAAATATTATAAGTGCTAAGACTCTTAAGCTTTATAAGTTATCTCTTAAAACCCAAGAAAAAGTCATTTAACTTTTCATCATAAACAACTTCTACTATGGAACAGAATGTAGGTCGGGTTCTGTTCCATAGTATATATAAATCATATCATTGTAAAAGAAATCAGCTGTTCCATACATTTTTAGTTTTAATTTTTTTAATTCAGCTTGAGTATAATTCTCGATGTTTTTGGTTGGTAAATTGGCGTGTGCTAGCTGACATATGGCCAATAATTTATCATTTAAATTATGTTTTGTGTTGCATAATGTAAGTTATTTTGCATACTATTGTATAGATTATTTTTTTTCTAACTTGAACAGACAGCTGCTGGGGAGTTTGTTGCGCCACTTCTTCTTCCCAGCTAAAGGCACTAGGAAGTGGTGAAGGGTGGGCGTTTTTAGGGGACTGTCTTATGTAAATTTGACGATCGAAAAGTGCTGATTCTCAGCCTAGTTTGAATAAATGACTTTTGAATTTGAATTTGAAATTTGTATTTATGATGAATGTCGCAAACTGGTAAATTCGCAGAGCGAGCAATCCGAAATTTTGGAGTAAGACTGAGATGATTGATTTCTATACATGAATGGGCTTAAGATTAAATTAGGTCATGCATGCGCCGGATCAGGAAAAGGCTCATGCTGTAGTTAAACTTTACTAAACTAAGGTTGAATTATTTGTTAATTAAAAATTAAAATATTTTAATTTTAATTAGACGTAGGTAACGACATAATTCATGATAATTTTAAGAGGGTTTATCCTAAAAGTTGGCAACGTCGTAAAAAGCTGTCAAATATTTACCTATTTTGATCAATTTAGCGATATTACTGTATGGAATTAAGAAATGTGGCTAACTAGGGATGATTTAACAACTTATTTTTATGTACCTACATTCTAAGCAAATAAAGACCTATTCTATTCTAAAATATTGTTTGAATATGAAATGCAATAATTAATCTTGTAATCCCGAATATTTAGTTTTGGATGTAAAAAAGTATTTGCAAACTTTCCAAATGCCTTTTTTACACCTAAAATTGTTACAACATCAAATTCAGTGTTATAATTGCAATTCATTATTAATATTCTAGGGAACTAGTTAGCCACATTTCTTATTTCCATACAGTAATATTGACAAATTAACCAAAACAGCGAAGTATTTGACATCGATTTGCGACGTTGCCTACTTTCAGAATAAACGCTTTTAACGGGCCTACTCGTGTATTTTTAGATATTTGAAACATACACGTAGGTAAGTAGATAACGTGATACTGATAACAGATCAATCTGTATTTTAAAGCTTCATTATACGATGCCAGTTTCGTGGTTGTGGCATACAATAAATTTGAAGCAACAAATCGCTGTCCCCGGTGAATAAAATCGTAATCGTAAAAACCAAATGTTACAGGAAAAATAAAAAACAGTTTTTTGTGAATATCTTATTAACTAGCTATTTAATATACATAGCGAAATTGTCCAAATATCAAAAGAAAAGTGATTTTTTACATTAATTACAATACACCTTAAAATCTCGTAACTTCTGAAATAACCGTAGGAAATGAATGAAAAAATTGACAGAGTGTAATTGGAACTCTAAATATCGAATATGCAATAAAGTTAAAACTATCGTAGTGGCACATTACCATTTTATTCGCCGGGGACAGAGAAATGACTTGCAGCGTCTAAACACTATTTAGATGGTGCAACTTTTATTGTTGCTTGAGAGGCTCGTGGCTCAATAATTACAGCTGCACAGGTCGATCAAAGATTAAGCTACGCTTGCCAAAGTCGGTCCGTGGATGGGTGACCACCCATTACATATCGAGACCCCTCCGTGACTCGGAAAGCACGTAAAACCGAACGTCCCGGCTTTAGATCTTTGACAGTCGTTACGGGTAGTCTGAAGCCCAAAAGTCTGACAACCAGTCTTACCAAGGGGTATCGTATTACCCAGTAACTGGATTGTGGAGGTCAGATAGGCAGTCGCTCCATGTAAAATACTGGTATTCAACTGCATCTGGTAAGACTAGAAGTGATGATGAACTTTTATTGTTGCTTCAACTTATGGTATGCCACACATCACATATCGCATTGCATCACGTAAATCAAGCTTACAAAAAAAAAACGGCAGTGAAATTAGTTTTATTATGATTGAGCAAAACGGACGCAGCACCTACATTTCAAAACTTCATATACCCAAATGAAGGTGTTCGTATGGTTTAACGAGCCATGTATAAACGCGAATACTACCAATATTTAGTAGTAAATTAGCCGATTTGTAGGCCCGGTCCTGGAACTTGTAGTAAATCCCTTAAAGTTACAGGTCTTTTAAGGTGGCTGCTCAATTCAGACGTCTGAATTGAGAAGTCACCTTAAAACTCGAAAACTAGCCATTGGATATTTCTTTTTTGTATGATTTAGTAGTATTTGTGCGCAATCTGTACAAACAAAATGAGAATCGGCTATACTACTCAATATTGGTAGGTATTAATCGCATTATAATATGAGACGATCGTTTGTCAATCCATACGGACACAAATAAAGACGTTGGTAAATAAATATTTCGTTTTCTTTGCTGAATTGCTGATGTTAGAGCCTCAAACTTATCGAAGGTAGTTTGGCGTACTTCAGCGCTGTAAGATGCAGTATCAATAAGTTTCAAGATGGCGGATGAAATTTAATATTACTTACAGAATTTGTGTATTCTCTTTGCTTTTGAAAAGCAGTTTAAAAGGAAACGCCGTCATTTTCAATTTCATACTAACGTATTAAGTTAATTTTAGAAAAAAAATTACAATATACGATTACTACGCCAAAAAACAAAACATAGGGACATGGCAGTGGGATATAGGTACAAAATATTTGGACATATATCATTTATTTTATGTACATTTGTTTACATATTTAAATATTTTTATAAAAATCATTTACAAACATAAAAGTTGTGGCCCGTCGGCATCAGGAACAGGGTCCAAGATGGACATATATTATTATTAAAAACAGGGAAAAAACAGAGTTAAGTATGGAATGAACGCCAACGACCACATGACCGCCGCGTTTCCTCTTAAGTTATCAATTAATTTTTCTCAATATTAGTTAGGAATATAATATTATGTTTTTCCTACCAGCCTGTTTTCTTTGCCTGAAGGTTATAAGTGTGCTTTATATCTTAAGAGAGTCATCGAAACATCTCTAATACTGTGTTCGTATACTTACAACATGTAAAAAACCGGCCAAGTGCGTATCGAACCACGCACAATGAAGGATTCCGTAGTTGGGATGAATTTATCCCAAAAACAAACTTAACTTTGTAGTTGAAAAATATGTTCTCCCATATGGAATGTATGGGAAAACATGTTTTTGCAACTGCAAATATAAGTTGGTCGATTATTACTCTATTAGCTGTGGGTGATAGTTTTCCTTTTAATTTCGTTATATAAACTACTGCTGTGATTTTTTCACACATCCAAAACCAACCATTTAGCTGGCAGGGGGGGGGGACTCTTGACTCTAACAAAAATTTGCACTTTAAAGCTTAATATTTCGCAAACGGATCCCTGAATACAAAAATGGTTTTTATTTTATTTATAAAATTCTCTTCTACTGGGATAGGTACTGATTTATTTTTGGATGTTATTTCAATATTATAAATACACTAAGGCAATAAATAAATAAAAGTGATATCAAAAAGGTTACTGGAATTAGAAACGTGAAGAATAACTAGTATTACGCGATCTAAATGGAAATAGGATTGACCTTTGGCGTTGTAGTTGGCTAACAAATTTTAGTATATTTGTCTAGAAAGCGTAGCTTTTGCAGCTAGTTTGTATAAAATAACTTTAGGTACGTATGTCTGACTGAATCAATCATCAGTTTTGTTCAAACACTCTAATTTATTACAAAATAATTCAGTAAAAGAATATTCACGAGACAACTCCACGGTTTTCGGAAACCACAAACTCTTGTGGAAAAAAATAAGCAGTGCACCGCTGACAACGCGTTGATATAATAAATGTGAAGACGGCGTAAAACCTCACGTACACCAGCGCGCTCACATAAAATATGTAGATGTTAGGCTATAATTGCACACTACACGAGTTCCCATCGATCGCGGCGCCTGCTGCTCGTCTGTCGGCGGCCACGTGCACGCCTCGGTACCTAATGGCCATAATTTAAACAAACCTAGCAACAGCTTCCAATTGGGCGCTTTTGGGAATAAAATTTTACTTCGACTTAAAATTTTCCGAGAACTTTGTTCATACCATATTATCTAGTTATATTTGTATATCTAATATCCCAATTTCTCGATTCAAACGATTCCCAGAACTACATGGGGAGCTGAATATAAATTCCGAAATGAAATTGTTTGGTTACGACATTCATCATTTCACTCTGTTGAGTGAGACAGCAGAAGATTATCGATATTTTTCATCAGTTTGCTTTGATAATAAATATATTGCAGGCACTGTTTCGATTTCTAAGAATGCTAAAACTAGTTTTTATTTAATTGTTTATAATGAAAAATAAAAGTGTTGGTTACTCTGCGGCCGTTTCATAAGCTAACATTCCGGTACTTGTCATCGCTTTTTAAAGGCCATAGATCACGCCAGGGAGAGGGCCCCGCCGATGGGATAAATTGCTCTCAAGTTGGCAGGCGACGAGAGACGTGCGCCGGCGCAGCGGCCGCGCCGACCCGTTACCGAATTAAATTACTTTAACAGTTTAACTATAGATTTATTGGAATTTAAGTGGCACACACAGGTACATGGGAAAACGCCTGAAATATTATTCCTGGAGCAGATGTAAAAAGAATTCGCATAAGTCGCACAGCTATTGCACATAAAATTCAATTTACAAAATGTAATATCTTCGCCAGCAAATTATGTGAATCCTGAATGCCGGAAATTTATGATAGTAATCAAAATATTTTTTATGTCATTGAAGCAATAAAACTGGATAATTCGTTTTATAATTAGTCCATGCATGTTTCCCTAATTACGTTCATTTACGACGCGTCGGATGTGTGTGAATGTGGGGATGTCTGAACTATTAGTGATGGATTCAGTTTCGTGAGTTTAGCAGGCATTAAGGATTCACGAAGACGCAATATTCCAGAAAACATGAAGAGCAAAGTAATCCGTGTTTTGACACGAAAATAATTTCCTTGCGTTGGTATCGCAGTGCTGTATCGTCATATAGGGGTTACAGAAAAATAAGAAATCAATAATAATATTTACGACGTTAAAAAATACAGTGTTTGTCTCGATCTTTGATGATTTTATTAACTATTTCAGCACCTTTACATCGGATTACTTTGAACACAAGATACAATTCGCGGCGACACTGCAGCAACTTGAAACTTTTATAATACCTGATTATTAATCATCGATGACCGTAATCTTTCAAGTCACAAACGTTGAAAGGTATTCTGGTATTGCGCCAACGATCCTCCCTAAATCAAGGAAAATATTTTGTCATTATTATTATTATCCCTTTGAAAATAATGACCAAAGTAACATGCCAAACAGAATAACGATTCGAAAATTACATGAAATTAAAAATTAATGAAACGAAGACTGTTAGTAGTTCTGTTTTCATTACTGTAATAAAACACTGGATATGAATTTCATAGTACCTAGGAAATTATTACCTTTGGAAAAAATATATCAAGTAATAAAAAATACTGAACAGGAACCGTTAAAATGATATCTTCGGAACTGTCAAGGATGTGTGTTACACTACGTTCGGAAGAAATATGCAAAGATTTTTTGCCTCAAAATTATCTGGCAGTTGTAAAAAGTCACCCATTTTTTTAAATGTAAACAAGGGTCAAGGTTGCCATATGAAAGGGTTAACTTTTTTTTTCACTCTGGCAACTGAAGGGAAGATCTGTTTTTTACTTTTTTTGGATTGCGTGTTTATGGTAGAAGCAAGCTAAATCTGTTTGTATTGGGTAAAGGACCACCCATAAACCATGTGAAGACAACATAATATTCTAATAGATACGATATGGCATTACGGTATTAAAAAATAAAATAGGAACCCAATGTTTTTGTTTCATATAATTGTATTGTTGGGATAAAGAACCCAGATAAAAAATTATACCGAAAAAGGTTTGTTAAATTAAAATTACAAATACGTAGCCAGTTTCGAATTGTAAGAAATTGGAAATAGGGAACATAATAAAAACAAGACATGTTTTTCTTCTCATTCCCTGTAACATCCTACTCATCACGTGGTTTCTGGATGCACCTTCTTTCGTCAAGACGTCGGGAGATCGATTTCGGATCGGGACCGCACACATCGAGTCAAATGCATCGAACTGTGTCAATTACTTGGCTTATTTATAGCGAACGCAAATAGAACAATACCGAAGATGTGTTATTTAGAGATATAACTGTTTTAACAGTCACCGGAAATCGATTGTAATCTGGATTTATGAACAAAGAATTAAATATTTCATACGCTGTTGAACTTACGCCTTTTTCAATGGGGGTTGACAGAATCTAAAGAACGCTATGTGCTACGATGTTACATGCTTTTCTTATATATCTACTAGCTGACCCGGCAAACGTTGTTTTGCCATGTAAATGTTTGGGGTGGACCACCCTTATCACTTAGGAGTATGAAAAATAGATTACGACCGATTCTCAGACCTACCAAATATACATATAAAATTTCATAAAAATCGATCAAGCCGTTTCGGAGGAGTATGGCAACTCACTGTGACACGAGAATTTTATATATATAGATATATTATCCATGTTCACATTAATAGTACAAGTACTAGGTATATTACCAGCTGATCGATTATGAGCGAGTTTGAGTGAGGTGTTATTCCACTTGATGCTAAGGATTGACGATTCACTTCAAACTCATTTCACCTACGTTTTCACGGTGACTTTTTTACAGAATAGACCGGCTGGACTTGGGCCGTCCGACATACTTTGCATTTTATGCGCGTGTACTCCCAAAGTTTATTGCAATTTTGATTCCTATGCTAAACCATCGAGCATAAAGCTTATTTTCGCTGATCGGTGACTGCGCGGTTGCTGCTCAGTGGTTGTGCGCGTATGCAGTGTTTGTAGGAAGATTTCAAAATAAGCTTTATGTTCTTAACATAGGACTCAAAATTGCAATAACCTTTGGGAGTACACGCGCATTAAATGCGTATGTCGGAACGTGGCCTTATAGTGAACTAGCTTGCCCCGCGGTTTCACCCGCATAAGTCTCGATCCCGTGGGAATATCGAGATAAAAAGTATTCTATGTCCTAACCCAGGTCATGGTTTATCCATGTGCCATATTTCATCCAAATACGTTCAGCCGTTTTAGCGTGAAAGCCTAACAAACAAACAAACCCACTTTCGCATTTATAATATTAGTTAGGATAGTTAGGATTAGGATATAAGTTTGAAATCAGCAACCCGTCTTGAGCAAGCATGGTGATCAATGCTCATGGCATCTCTGTATGTGAAGACGCCTTTGCCCAACCGTGGGACAGTAATAGGCTGATATTATTAGGTGTACCTCAATCTGACTAGCCTTTTCCCAACTATGTTAGGGTCGGCGTCCAGTCTAACCGGATGCAGCTGAATACCAGTATTTTCTGACCTCCAAAACCCAGAACTAGGTAATACGATACCCCTTGGTAAGACTGATGCTCAGACTTTCGGGTGTCTGACGACCCCTAACGTCTGTCAAAGATCCACGAATAAATTCAAAATTCAAAAGTCATTCATTCAAACTAGGCTGAGAATCAGCACTTTTCAAACGTTAAAATCACATAAGACAGTCCCCCAAAACGCCCACCCTTCACCACTTCCTAGTGCTTTAGCTGGGAAGAAGAAGTGGCGCAACAAACTCCCCAGCGGCACAGCTGTCTGTTCAGTTAGTCAATAACACCCGGGATCAACGGCTTAACCTGCTTTCCGAGGCACGGAAGAGTCTGGGTATGTAGAAATGGTCACCCATCCACGGACCAACCCTGGCAAGCGTAGTTTAACCTGATGGATCGACCCGTGTGGCTGTTAGTATTTTTCATTTTATTGTGTGCAAGTACTTAAGCAGGCGGTCCTGCTGTCGGTAAATAGTCACCGCTGTAGGACATTTGCATTACCAGAGACTTCACTGATGTTTCAGACCACACAAAAAAAGTTGTTAAGCACTAGTTGTCCTTGTGACATAATACTTTTGGTTTGCCTGTTTCATGAAACTTTGTTTGGTAGCTAGGTATATAAGTAGGTACCTTGGTAAGTATTTACAGTGCAAACCTCGAAACTTAATATGTACCTACCTACATGCAAACGAGTCACTATTGGCTTGGTTTACGAAAATAAACTAAACCCTCGTTGAAAATACCTAGGTATCTACAAAAAATACAAAAAACAAATTCGTGGCTATGACGCCAGAATTCATGTTTCTGCTATTTCGATTTCGTCAGGATTTTTTGATATTTTTTCCAATTTGTAGCCGTCACAGTTCAGTTTATCATCATCATTCAGTATATTGGTTCTAAGTAGATGTAATAGAGCTTCAAATACGAAAAATAACGTTTAATTAAACACCGGAAATCGAGTCCATCATTACAATCCGAAGTGACTAATGCAAAGTTAGTTACTTCGCAGAATAACAAAAGTAATCGTAAAAATAAACCGATGCCTCAGGCCGTCAGTCGTAATCGTAAATTAAAAACACCTCATCTTTTGTGAAATTTGAGGCTTACTCACGCCGAGGAAGGCCGATATCATGCCGATGGGACGGCACACGGCACACGGTAGGTAGGTACCTATGCTACGTACTGAAATACAATTTTCAAACAGACGTCAGTTACGTTAAATCAAAAAATGCTCATAAACTGAGCACCCATAGGCGAGCATAAACAGAGTATCAAGGTTGTCGTTCTTAAAAATCATTCTCGATTTTTTTATGAAAGCGAGCGTTAGAGTTCCGCCGACGGCGATATTTTTGAAATACCTATTGCATTTATAAAGATCAAACGGCTCGAACAAACGGGCGTTCATGTAAACACATCATACTCGCAGCGCTGACTACGGGCAGTGTCGGCGCGTACGCCGCCTAACGCGCCATTATCCACACGTAAACTAAAATACATCACACCACGCTCTCTCAGTCAACTTTTATGTTTTTATGATCGTCTTGTATTCAAGTAAATTGTATTTGGCGGCCTAGTATCTGGTTAAATTAGGTATGCTACTACAACTTCTTTTTTGAGATTTCAGTGAAAATTACAGTTCTGCGAAAAAAATGTGTTAGATCAAAGTTATAAAAATAAAACAGTTGACTGCTTCAAATATCGCAATCGTACCGACTTGTATTGATTTGAGAGTAACCTTTTTGTGCCCTGTATGGTGAAGAACTTACGGTATTAGTTCAAGTAAAGAAGATTTATTAAAGTTGAAAGATGGAAAAGAAAAACTGCAAAGGTTGTCGGGAATGCCGGTTCAACGTTCACGGCAGCATAAATTAATTACGATAGCTCCCTTTACGGCTGAGCTCCGACTAGGAAAAACTGCAAATATTAAATCTTATTTGCAGTTTTTCCGCTACGTAACCAGCTACGCAGCGAAATTCAAACGAACTTTGTCTATATTTTATATACCCTTCTACGTTTTTTATTCCCGATTTTTCAAAAAGGGATGAATGGCCATGCAAATGAAGGGCAGCAGAGATGAGAATGCTTAGACGGACGGGGTGACGGAGGGGTGTACACAGTGGTGTTACGCGAATGGATAGAATAAGAAATGAGAATATATGAGTCTAAAAGTGGCACCGGTGACTGAAAAGTTGTGTGGGAATCGGTCGTCATGGTATGCGGAGGAAGGAGGAAAATGTCGTAGGTAAGGAAAGTTTTGTCTTGAATATGGATGGCATAAATGGAGTAGGGGAAGACCAAAGAAACGATGGATGGACTGTGTAAAAGATGATATTGCTAGAAAGGGGGGGGACTCCCGAGATGACGACTAATAGACAAGTATAAAAGAAAAAGATATACATTTGGAATAAGGGCAAGATAATGACGATTCAGTTTCAATTTAATCTTTAGCGGAATCTTGTAATTGATTTTTCATAACCTGCGCAAAATATTATTGATTTAAAATTGAACACAATGCAACTTTATTGTAGGCTAGTGACTCGTTAGTGCAAGGCATCATAAAGTCAGAAGGATTTTTCTATTAAATTAGTTAAGTATGAAAGAGCGGGTAGGATTGCCACAGATTGGCTTCGATAAGGTAATTTTTTCTTCTTCTATATTGTTTTAATTATGACTTAAACTTTTCAAGTAGGTAGGTACGTCTCTCTATTTCAATTCTTTTATTTTAAAACCATTTAAATACGTAGCCATGTTGTTGCTTCTTTTATAACTATTTATCAGCGTTAGAGTCATTATGTTTTGGTAACTAATTACCGTGAACATGTAGGTACCATGTTCTTTTTTGTGATGCAGAAAAGTATATATATAACCTATCTAGTGAGCAACTTAATATCAAGGTGGTTGATTTATTATTTAGTTATCTTGAATACACCAGCTTTTCCTATCGTTAAAAGAGACTGTAACACCCTATGTAACTCTTAAAAGTTCTTAGGTATTTGTAATTATTATGGTGTCCAATAAAGAGTATTCGATCTATCTATATTTAGTACTTTGTCTGTTTTCCCATAACATCTCTTCCGTAATTTCCGCTGTTTTTATAATACGCAAAATTCACATTAACAATACAAGTAACGTTGATCCAATTACCCAATGGTTCTCCCTATGATTCAAAGAGAGTTTTTACACAAACAACAAACTGAACTTCCAACACAATGATACAGACAGAATCACATAAACGCACATATCTGGCACTAAATCCCGACCTTAAAGCATCAGAACCAGAGCAGAGTCCGTCAAATGCAGGCGCTGGCATTGCACATGTTATACCGCATCTTTACGACCGTCGTAAGGGAGCTGTATCTTCTCAGAAACGGACCGCTGTGCACATGGGAGGCCATAAACCGGCGATTATCCGGCCCTGTTCCGAGTTCGGTATTTATTGGCTATCTATGTACACTGCCCCTTAATCTTTAGGTGTTATATTTGCAGTTTAGCGCTGTGTTTTGTTTGTATATTTTAATTCGGCGCTGTTTTAAGATTGTGTGTAGGTTTTGTGTGTACGAAGTTAACTCATCCGATCGAGAACTTAGTGCTCGATTTGTTAAGACAATGTCAAGTTAAAGTTTTGTAATAATAAGTTTGCAACATACTTAATAACCTTTGACTTTAACAAATAACCTGTATATTTGGAAACATGCAAAACATGCAAATGTTTACCTTTTCAACAAGCTAATGAAATACCCACCAACCTATCGGTAAAAGAAAAAAATCGCTAATTATTTTACTGATGTAGGAATTTCGCTTGATTAATTTTATTCAAGGACGCTCCAGTTCTAGTTACGCCCGCCGCCCTAGTTGCAAAGGAAAAGGAAGTCGATTTCCCAGCAGGTTATAAAGTGAAAATGTTGCGAATGACATTTACTAGAGAATCGAGAAGAAAATGAGGAAAAATTTTTCTGCAAGAAATTAGTTTACATTGCTTGCTGCATGCGAGATAAAATGACTCCTTTGACATTCAACAGGTTCCACCGTCATTGGATGGTCTTTGAAAACCATGCGCTACCAGGATCGCAGAAACATGAAGGAGATTGCTTTATATATTGCATTGGCAGTTTGAAGGAAATTTCAACCTGTTTCACAAGCTCGGGGTAGGCAGTATCTACTAGGTGAATTTAATAATGAAATAGCAATTGCATGAAATAATCTAATAAATAAGTTTCACCACTTTTCAAACTATGCATTATTTGTATAGCCAAATAATTAAATAAATCCGTACATTTGATAATAATTTTCATCTAATCTACTACTACTTTTAAACGAGCAATATATATATGTAATATAATCTGAATCTCGGAAACGGCTCCAACGATTTTCATGAATTTTAGTAAGCAGGGGGTTTCGGGGGCGATAAATCGATCTAACTAGGTTTCATTTTTAGAAAACGTCGTTCAAAAAAAATAACCTAGCAATACTCGGTCATCCAGTCATCTCAATTGTTAAAACACGAGCCTAACGGTGAAAATTGTACTAGGGACACATAAACGGGAGGAGAAAAGTCATCGATGCGTGGAACTGCACGTTGAAAGTGGCTGACGTCATACTTTGCACACAACGATACAGCCTCACTACATGGAACATTTTCCGATCAAATTCCTTCAAAACAGATTCTGTAAGACTCAGCGATAAACTGATAAAATTGAATTAACATTATTAATGTCAGTTTGATAGGAGAGGTTTGTGGCTCAATAATAACAGCCGTCTTTACATCCCAAGAGACTCCTCCGTGCCTCGGAAAGCACGTTAAGCCGTTGGTCCCGGCTGTCATTCGTGGATCTTTGACTGTCGTTACGGCTCATCAGAAGCCCGAAAGTCTGACAACCAGTCTTACCTAGGAGTATCGTACACGTATTACCCAGTAATTGGGTTATGGAGGTCAGATACTCGCTCCATGTAAATTACTGGTATTCAGCTGCATCTGGTTAGATTGAAAGAGGACCACAATAAATGTAGTTGGATAGAGGCAAGGCAGAAAATGATTATTTGTCAGTTGCAAAAACGTAAAAAGAAATGGCGAAAGCTCTTCTTTGTTTTATCAAAACTTTTGTTGCGTACATGATTAATAATTATATAATCTAATATTATAAAGAGAAAAGATTTCATTTTTTGTATGTTTGTATTTTTATTTGATTTGAAAAATTCTTTCACCTATAGAAAGCTACATTATCAGCGAGTAACATGGGCTGTATTTTATCGACTTCCACGCGAACGAAGTCGCGGTCAGAAGCTAGTTTTTAAATAAACAGGTTGAAAGGATAATCTAGCTTATTAAATTAGAGAACAGAAAAAATCGGACGGACTAGCATGCTATTTTGCTAGCAGAACATATTAAATTATTAACTTTGGTTATGTGTGTAGAGTCCGCGGGACCACCGAAGTCCGGCAGAAAATTGTGGAACTACATTTTTTTTAATACAATTTGTTGCAATGACATAGACACTAGCGCCACATCTATCGGACTTGAGTGGTGGCGCGGACTCAACTCACCAAGATACAGGCTGTGCCTAGTTTCGGACGCGCTGTTAAATCTGTCAAAATTTTCTGTCAGTAAAAATTTCATGCCGTATTACGTGTATGTTTAAGAAGTATGTGTCGTTTAAGTTAAAGTTAGAGAATGCTCATATAATAGTATACTAATCCATATATAGTACCTACTTATTCCATGCTGCCATGATAGTAGGTACTTACTAATTCCATGCTGCCATGACCATTATTATAATGTCATTATTGTCATGTCATTATTTATTATCTTGTTCTAAACTTTGGGCAACCGAGCTCTGCTCTGTGAAAATACGGAGAAAATAAATTTTCCCAGAAATGAGACCTAGCTAGATCGATTTTTCGCCTTTCATCGAAATCGTTAGAGCCGTTTTCGAGAACGTGAGTAAAACTCTATATACAAATAAATATTTATATACAAATATTGCTCGTTTAATAGTACAGGATTAATTAATTTGTATTTGTATATAACTTGAAGTCTATGTGGAATCATTTGTTGGTGAAAACTGTGAAACGCTTCTTTACGCAAAAGTAATAATTGTTTGCGTATAAATGATTTTTAGTTTGTGTTAGTCGATCGTGTACCTACTACCTATTTCCTAATTATTTAATAGGTATGTCTTTTGTACCAAACTTTTTTTTCGTTTTTTTTTATTGTTTATCAGTGGAAACTTGTAAATGGCCTTCAATTTCAAATTAATTAATAACCTGTATAAATCGGCTGTAAGTTTCCCGAATAACTTTTTATTATTTCTGGTATTGAATTAGTCGTAAGTTTTACGCGAAGGTTCAGTTAAAGTTCACCAGTTTAAAATATCATATCGTCCTGATATTTCAATCAAAAGATCTGCATCTTATAAGTACCTAATTTGAACCGTAAAAAGCTCAATCATAATTATACCTATTTGTTGAGAGATCTTGATAACAGAAAGTACTTGAAACTTCTCCTTCATTCCTCTTAAGAATATAATTTCCAGAAGGCAAGTACTTACGCGACGATTGTTCGAGATTGGTAAGTGATAACTGGAGTTATTTTTAAAGTTGCTAGAAACTCCCACGATTGTCCGCAGAAGCATTTAGAAAGATTTAAAAGATTGCTTAAAATTAAAGATTTATCGAGAAAACTTGACAAAGACCTATTGACCCTTGATCTATACAGGTCAAGGGCAATACCAAACGCAATACCCATATGTACGTACGTAGGTAGTATTGCCCATACGGCAATACTAGCATAACATAGCTTATTACACAGAAGCCTCTTCTCTTACAAAGTAGGGTTGGCGATTTCAGACATATATTTTAACTAAGTGTATAAGTCCAGGTTTCCTCACGATGTTTTTCTTTCGCCGATGTCGGTAATGTCCGAGATAAACGTAGAAAGTACATATGAATTGAAAAAGTCATCAGTTCCGTACGTCGTTTTCGGATGACCACTGAAAATCACTCAGCATCATGCTGAGCGTCATGATTGTGACAAGAAGGCTTCCCTTCTTGTCACAATCACGACGTATTACTAATTGCAATAACAAAACCATGCGTCCGATAGGATTTCCCACCGGCAAAATGTCTAACTTCCACATCTACTGTCATTCCCAATTTAGGGGGTTAATTTTCAAAAAATCTTCCTTTGTGCTCAATTTCGTCAAAAAAGGAACTTGTGAAAAATTGCATGCTCCTAGATCCAGCGGTTTAGGTTGTACGTTGTCTGTGAGTGTGTGGAAGAATAAAAGTATTCTTGAGTCGTGCAGAAACATTTATTTACTGCGTACATTTTTCATCGGAAATCTAAGGGTAGAAAAGAAAGATTATTAGAGGATGTCCGAGATTAGTCTATATAGGCACCCTCTGTCTTGATGGAAAATGTCTTAAAAATAAATAAATAAAAATACTTTGTACTGAGAAAAAACCTTTAATAATTTTTTGTAGGTAGTTTTTTAGTTTGGAGTTAAATTATAATTATAAATAACGGTCCTTATTACATACACTGCATATTATTCAGTATATATAATATATTATACCGAAAATATAACAATGGCATATATAGAATAACGTATATAAAATAACATCATTGCTTTTTAAGTAATTAAGCTTCAGGTAAATGTTTCTTAACACAGACGATTTCTAAACTTAGCAAATAAGAATGGGGACTTCCACTATTTCGAAGACGTGGCCTTGTTTTAAAGAATCGAAACAAATAGAAAACTTAAATAAAAGTTATTATATTTGATTAGTTTTGCAACTAACATTATTCTCAGGCAATAATTATGAAATTTCAAATCAAATAACCAAATAATGAATGAAAAATGACACACTCTATTTTGAAAGCTCCTGCAAGAACTTACAGTCCTAGTAGCCTCATTCTGTAACCTCGAATAGTGATCAATACTGCACCGGGCGATATGGGCGGCGCCCGTCACGCTGGGCGCTACAGCAGCGCCACCCTCAGTTCGCCTGCAGTTATTGATCCGAAGTTTATATCAGGAATCATGTTACCAGGAGGCTAGCGCAATATGAGATAGATTTATTGCAAATGTGTGCGCGTTCATCTCGTACGTCACCACTGTGTCTTACAGGGCGGTTGTGCATAAGTGTGGAAAAGGGGATGCAACTTTCACACACGTGCAATTTGCGAGCTTTTGACGCACATAAGCATAGGAAAATGAGAAGCAAATATTTAATGACGCTACTTTTGGATTTAAAGTAGAAATTCACATGAGTTATTTTGGTGGTTTTGGGTAGCCAACGGTCGAAATAATTATTTATGCAACTGCTGTATAATAAGGGGTATTAAAACACGAATGTGGGTTTAATAGTATCACATGAGTGGTTTAATACCTAATTATGTAGTTGAATACGAGACTTTATCTACACTCTTGATATGAATCCTCTATATAAAAGTTTCTGAAAGGTGTTGTACAATATTGTTTTCTCGACTTATTCTGGTTTTAATAATTGTTTAAAAATGTTCTTGCTGCATTAGAAATATCTGGTAGTGTGTTATCAAAGCTTGTATCACTCAGTTTTGTAAACAAAAAGTAGTAAAATTTTGCAATACTATTATGGAACAAAAATGGCGGGATACGACGTGAATTCGAATATCCTTTAAGTTTTTTTTTTAAATTACGGCACTGTGGTAGTGAAACGCGCGTGCATGACAATGTTCTTTTTTGAAATTCGAGTTGCATAATGAAATTTTGTACAACATTATAACACTCATTTTGATGATATTATGGTTACTATGACAGTGGCTGTTTTAATGTTGGCAATAAGCTAATTGTTTCAGAAACTTTTGTAGAGGTTTTATAGCATGGGTGTAGATAAAGAATATTTAAAACTACTGGGAAGTTTGCCACACACCCGTTATTGTAAAAAAAGAAACGAACATTTTTGAACAAAATGTTTCCCTTTGAGTATAATTGTCTTATAAACTATAAATTGTTAAAACATGAACTATATTTTGTTAGTCTATGGTAAGATTCGTTCCTTTTTATCCGACTGCGCGGAAGCCAAAAAGGAGCCTATTCGTAAATTTTACTTTGGCTCTGTACTCCGTGCACAAGTTGTGCTCCGTATATATTATCCTATTACTAACATCTTTGTATTTTACTTTTGTGTGTACTACTAACAACCCTACTAACGCCTTCTTTCTTTGTAACATTATTTTTAAACTGTGTGTCTGAAATAAAGATAAATTATAATATTTTATGTTTTCTTAAATATTACAAATCTTGAAGCAAACCATACTTTCATTGCATACGTGTAACAGGTTATGGGCCCAGGAACCCTGTTGAATGTGGACACAGTATGAAAATGTGTAACATACATAATCGCTGAATATACATACTTAGGGGTGTTTTGGAATGTCCTTGGCGCAAGGCTTCTAAAAACTCTTTTAGACCACTGTAAACGAACTATCCTGTATAAATTGAATTTAAATCTTTTTACGCCCGTGGGAATCTTGCAAACCCTTTTTCAAAAGTTCAAGATGCTAACCCTTCCAAGTTTGTATATCTTCGAATGTGCTAAATTTGTGAAAATGCACCCGGAGCTATTTAAAAAAGCTCATGAAATATTTCCAAAAAGTACAAGGCACAGAAATAGAATAGTTTTGCCTATAATTCCTAGGACAGCATTATACAGTAAGAATAGCTATGCAATGTGTGTCCGCATATTTAACGCTATACCTGACAGTATTAAAATCTTACCAGCTAATAAATTTGCAAGGTGTCTTAAAGTATGGTTAAGGGAAAAGAATTTCTACTCAGTTAGCGACCTATTTAATAAGAGGTTGATTAATAAATGACAATCATAACTATTTACCCTCTGACACTAACAGTATTTCTTTTTTTTATGTATCTAATATTATAACAATAATGCTACTAATTTTAACTGAATTGTTTTATATAATAATAATAACCCAAATGTTTGCATGTCACATTATTATGATTAAGTGTTACGGATCTGTATAATTATTTATTTGAACACTAAAATTGTACCAACACTTATGGCAAATAAAATTGAATTGAATTGAATTAAAAAAAAGGAGATATTGCAACAAGGCCACTGATAAAACTAACTGTAACTTTAAAAAGGAGAATATTCTCTATCCGACGGAATTACTTCTTCCGTCGGTCCCTTTGATAAATAGTGTCTGATCTCTTACTTACAACATTTCATAATAATCTGGGTAGGTACTTACAATTTGCACACAAAAGATTATTAGGTAATTAACACTAAAAACATTATTCAAGCAATGTAGGAAATTGGATAGGTACAAAGACCACAAAACGCACTCATCTCAGACCGTCTCAAAATCTACACACTTACACCACTTTCAACCCGTTTTGGAAAACCCTTTCAAAATTCTAAAACTCTGTTCCTATTTTGAAGCTAGTACCCGCGGCGCATGACCTCTAGTGGCACAACACCTAGAAGGTTGCGTTCGTCTTGCCACCCGGGAGAATTCACAAATTCGAAATTCAAAACTGTACATTGAATATTTAAAAAAGCAATTGCTACAAGACTCGAGTTCGAGTTTTCTGTACTTTCCCAACATCGCTGACATTATTGAGTGACTTTATGAACTTGGAAGTCACCTCGCAAGGATACATAAGTAACCGTTCACTTGATACCTATTATGTTCTAATTTTATCGTAAACATTAAAGCATGCAGTATCATCTTTAAAAATATTATTACGACCTACTCGTTTGTAACTAAACTTGTATTTTAAGTGTCAAATAAAGGTTTTTTTTTTTAATGTTTCGTTTCCTATTGACTACGGCACTGTGCATTACCAATACGGCATTTTTAGGGTTCCGTAGTAAACAAGGAACCCTTATAGTTTCGTCATGTCCGTCTGTCTGTCTGTCTGTCCGTCTGTCTGTCTGTCTGTCTGTCTGTCTGTCTGTCTGTCCGTGGTCTAGCTCCAAGACTGTTAGTACTAGAAAGTTGTAATTTGGCATGGGTATACATATTAATCATGCCGACAAAGTGGTAAAATAAAATTTTGAAAAATATTTTTTGTTAGGGTACCTTTTTTCTATCCCTTTTTGTGGGGTATCGTTAGAAAGGTCTTTTAAAAACATTGTGAGTGTGTTAAAACTATTTTTGAATTCAGAGATCCGTTTGCGAAATATAAAGCTTTAAAGTGCAAATTGTTGATAGAGTCAAGTGTTCCCCCCCCCCCTGCCAGCTAAATGGTTAGTTTTAGATATGTGAAAAAATTCACGGCAGTAGCTTATATAACGAATTTAAAAGGAAAACTATCACAGATAAGTATGCTTTACAAGTTAACGAGTAATAATCGACCAATTTAAATTTGCGGTTGTAAAAACATGTTCACCCATACATTCTGTATGAAAGTTTTTTTTTTCAACTACAAAGTTAAGTTTGTTCTTGGGATAAATTCATCCCAACTACGGAATCCTACATTGTGCGTGGTCCGACATGCACTTGGCCGGTTTTTCATAGTAAAATTAAGCATTTTATTTATTTATTAAAACTTTATGCACAAGTAAAAAAATACTTTAAAAAAGGCGGACTTAATACATGAAGTGATGCATAGAAAAAACATGGCAAAAAACATGAGACACGGGATAGATACGCTCGGAAATAACTATAAAATCTTACTAATATTTTAAATGTGAATGTTTGTTACTCAATCACGCAAAAACGGCAGAACGGATTTGGATGAAATTTGGCGCACAGATAGTTTATAACCTGGATTAACACATAGGATACTTTTATCCCGGTAGTACATTCCCGGGGGATAATTTCCGACCTCTAGGCAGGCGAAAACCAGTATAAGAATAAATACTAATACAAAATAGTAAATAGATACATTTGTAATAACAAAATGTTTTTAAAACAAATAAATAAAAATAAGTTGACTTCCCACCTAGCCAGAAGTGGCTGTGTAACAACATTTTACATGAAGCTTCTTCCATTTAACCTCTTTCTAAGCGTAGACCAGTCGCTAGAGGGCATATATGAAGCATATACCTAACTGGCGAAATGTGGATTTGCTATACCTACACCTGTTCCTTCGGGGAATTCAGGCGAAAAGATCTTCTTTATATATATAATTCTTCTGTACGTGTGTTTGTCACCTAACTCCTCCTAAACGGCGGGACCGATTTGGATGAAACTTTGTGTGTATATTCGAGTGGGTCTCTGGATGGTTTGATAATACAATTGGACCGGGCAGGTGGCGCTGTTCGGACAGGACAACGTCTGTCGGGTCCGCTAGTAAAATATATATTCAATATTGCCTCAATTATGTCAGCTAGCGACAATATACCAACAAGACATTGATAAATCTAAGCGAACATAGAGCTAGTCTAGTTCTATTGTGTAGACACATTTATAAACTAACACCTTCTTAAAATGAACCTGGATGGAAGTTGCAAAAGGAGAAGTGAGGAACAAAGCGCTACTTATGCGCTTGTTTTAAAGTTTCTACACGCCACGGGAAAGAGCTAAGAGGTTATCGAATATATGCATATTTCTCTAAGCTTAAACGACAATCGACAACTTTATGAATGAGTTAGTTTCCCATTGTTTTCAAGCACTCGAAGCTACTTGAGACTCTGACGTGGCCCTGGACCGGAGCTGTCAACACTTCCCCCTCAAGTGGTCCGTACGTTCCGAAAGATACCCGTTATGTGATAAAAGCCACGCGTGTGGGATACCTCGCCGGTATTAGGACATTTTGGCACTGTGTATTTAACCTCCTTTGTTTCCAAATTGGTTCATTATAAACGAAGCGAAAGGAGTATGTAAGAATTATAGCAGGTGGCCTTCTATAATTTCTGCTTAACCGCATGGGAAGAAGGCGTGCTTTTAGGTATATATTTCCAAATTGGTTCAATATAATGGTCTAAGCATTATTCTGACTAAAGTCTGTCGGTTAGGCTGAAAGTCTGTGTAGATTGCACAAACAGGAATCTAATTAGCTATGTGTAAGATAATGTCACCTTAATATTTAGTAGGTACCTATTTTGGAAATAGTAGGTAGCACTTACATATAGCTTTTGAGGGAACTAATTATCAGAGTATAAAGATAGAACTAATTATAACATAGCTCGTGGCTAAGTACTAACAGCCGCACGGGTCGATCCATCAGGTTAAGGGTTGGTCCGTGGATGGGTGACCATTTCTACATATCAAGACTCCTCCGTGCCTCGGAAAGCACGTTAAGCCGTTGGTCCCGGCTGTCATTCGTGGTTCTTTGACAGTTGTTACGGGTCGTCATAAGCCCGAAATTCTGACAACCAGTCTTACCAAGGGGTCTCGTAATACCTACTTTCTGGGTTATGGAGGTCAGATAGGCAGTCGCTTCATGTAAAATACTGGTATTGAGCTGCATCTGGTAAGACTGGAAGCCGACCCCCCACATTGTTGGGAAAAGGCTAGGCAGATTGATTTTACAAAAAAATACACGTCGAAATTATACCTTAGGACGTGGGGAAGTTAAAAAAAAAAATTGTAGGTAAGTTACGAACAACCCAATTCATGGTCTGTTCAATGAAATCTTCAAACGACTGGTTGAAACTTCCCGTGACCCAAGGGCTGGCTTTTACCTAAGCCAGATGCTAAGCATTGCCATACGCAATAAAGATATTTAGTATTGAGTATACAACTTGGCAATGCCGGGCGTCTCTTGGGTACATTACCAGCGATGCGGAGGAATTTTTCGACGCCATTTTTAGTTTGCTAATATTTTTAGTTAGGTTAGGTTATTATATTTTTAGTTTTGCTAAATTCTTAGGTGGGTATTCAATATTTTGACCGAACTAAAATAATCATGTTTCCTCATTTAGCCGAAAGACGTCCTCTGACGTAAAATGTATTTCGTACATAACCACTATTAAAAGTAAGTTATCGGACTACAGAAACATTTTTTTTGTTGATATTGAACCTTCATACTTAGCCACCTACAAGTTAATGAGATCTCTCTCATTTTATTTTTTAGGTAGGGCATCTCGTAGTTGACCTCTGAGATCATGACTACTTAACCAGGCTTTCCTGTGGCTGCCTTTAGCTAGGTACTATACTCAAAGCCTCCAGCCAGGGGTATTTCAAACTAAACTTATATACTAGGTGAACGTTCGCTAAGGGCACCCCCCGTGGGGTACGAACCTCGGCTTAGGGCGTCAACCGGAGGGAGGACAGCAAAGACGGGACGGGCTGGATCAAAGTTTAGATCATGATTATTATCAGAGAATTTAAAGCTACGTGTTCAGCTGCAACAACTGCCGGCACCTCGTTATCGAGCAAGGGTCGGAGGGGAGTATCATTAACTCGGGGACGCGGTCGCGATCGCAAAGGACCTCGGCGGCAAGGTCGGAATGATGGGAGGCGTCTGTTTTTGTAAACTGTGCTGGTTTCCCTATTGCTCTCCTGGAGGAGGGTTGTGGAGTCGTCTGGGTCGCAAAGGATGCGCCTAGGGCGGCGGATTCGACTGATTCTAAAGGGATTATAACTAGCGGTCATCTCTTTCATGAATATTTACCACTTATCCAGGGGATAGGTTCACTCTATTGTACGTATCCCATGGATAAATGGTGTGTCAATGTATTTTTGGAGCCGTTAATGCTGACATATGAAAAAAAAGTAAAGATGTGATGATGGGTTATAATCTACATTATTCTATCTTACGTCCTACGAACATATACCTAAAAGTACAAAAATATGTCTCTGATAACTGGAGGTTTTACTGTGCCAGGTCATACGAATGCGGTAACAAAACTATAGCGAAATCTAATTCGATCCTAACGCCATCTAGGGAGTTAGAGGGCAATGTAGTGCACTAGGTTGCATTACGATGGCCCTTATAACTTAGTCATTCGGTAATACTAGGAACTGCGGCAAAATGTAGTGAGTTTCAGACATTGCAGCACCGTTGCGAGTGATGGCGCCGCCGTGTATGGTTGAAATTATATTCAGGATGGCCACCGAAAACTTATTTTGTCATTTTCTAGTTTAAATTACACAAGAAATTACTATCTAATGAAAAAATTAAGATGTTTCTTTGTTGAGTATATTTTATGTAAAAAAAGTCAATCAATCGCTTATTTCACGAAGTTATTAATGTTTTACGAACGCTCTCGGTTCTGACGTGAAAAATGCTTAATGACCCTCATTAAGCATTTTTCACGTCAGAACCGAGAGCCGTACGACCGTACGTCCAAAATTAGGAACAAGACAGTAAAAATTGTTCTGGTGATCGTAGGTCTGAACTACGATCCTATAACACTACCTACTGAAAATTTACTTTGATTTGTTACGCTAGCTTAGGGTTACCATTTAGAAATATGAAAAGTTCTGACAAAAAGCTTGACTATTCCATAAAAGTCCGGACACTTTAGTCACAAAATCCAATTATTGTTTAATATCGGTAGGTTGATTGTTAAAGAAGATTTATATTTAGTTTTAAGGTGAATGAGAAGTTAATAAATATTAAAGACTTATTTGGTAGGTATTACTCAAATCGGGCTTGCGGACGGTGAGCAATGGGTAGCTCGCCGTCCGATAAGGACCAAGCCCGGGTCGACGGCGCGTTGTGTTCCACGCGCGCCTCAAAGAGATGTCAGCAGAATTGACGGGGTCCGCTAGGGCCAATGCCTGCCGGGGCTGCGAATATGGGCCGATAGGGATATCGTGGCCCCCCGGCAACATGCCATAGGAGGACACGGGTGAGTTTTAGTCAGTAAGAGTCTGACACGCCCTCCCGCTCTACCCAGAGCGGGAGAAGTTATTTGATAATTTCCCACCCAAAAAAAAAAAAAGGTATTACTCAAATAAGTTTTATTACTCGTATTCCATCTAAGCCAAAAATTCCTGACAAATTAAAGAGCCTGACAAATTCCGGAAAAAAATCTACCAATGACATGTCCGAACAAATCTGGACGGATGGTAACCCTTCGCTAGCTGCACCTAGGCCATGTTATCAGTTGTTATTATATTTTGTACTACCGACTCGCCCCTGCTTTACACTGTTCTACGACAAACCATTGAGATTTTTTTAATTATTTTTTATTATAATGAATTGTAAGTTTAATATTAATAAACCATCCGGAATAAGTTCTCCAAATGAATGTGAAAACCGCATCAAAATCCATTGCGTGGTTTAGAAGAACAACGTGGTCACACAAACAGACAGGAAAGCGATTTTAATTTATAGTATGTATGTATAGATACGTGTACCTAGATTCAGTTTCACACCTGCCATGACTACAGTTTAAGTAAAATGTAGTGCAATGTCATCAACTTCTCGTAATTTAATTGAGCTACTAATTAGTTGAATTGATTACATGATTGGTTCATCAAATATTTTTATTTGTAGAACATAGGTAAACAAAATAAAAACATTTTACAAAAAAGAACAACCGACTTCCGAAATTAAAGTTATTTTTCACTTTGTAGTGTTTTTTTTAGAAGTCGGTTGTTTTTTTTTTGTAAAAAGTTTTTATTTTTCACTTTTTTGTTGTGGTACCTACCCCACACACATTCGAATACCACTACCTGCTACCAGTGACAGGAACTTATCATATCATCTACATACTGAGTGAGAAAAACATACGTATTATTGTAGTTAACTTAAAAACCACCCAAGCAAAGTTAATAAAATTTAAATGGGACCAACTTCAGAGCATAAATACCCTTTCAAACAAAAAATAATTTTCAAAATCGGTCTACAAATGACAGAGAAATCGGCGGACACACATAAAAAAAAAAGCAAACATACCCCACGAACTTCGACCGACTTCCAAAAAGGAGGAGATTATTTATAACCTCCTCCTTTTTGGAAGTCGGTTAAAAATATAGATGTTAATAATAATAAAATGAACGCTATGTCAACGGCGTACAAATATTCTGTTATTAACAAAAGTTACACCATATTTCTGGTTATTAGTTTGTCCCCCCGCCTGCGATACCAAAATTCTAAAGATTTGCTTGTTTTTCTCTTTTTTAGTTGTGTTTTTGCAGTCGGGTTTTTTGTTTTTTAAATAATTTTCTTTATTTCAAGCTTTTTTTAGTTTTATTAATATATTGAATTGACTCATTACTAGCTTTTATTTGATACCAATATTATTGTAATTTATTTAAAAAAAACCTTCCCCTCCCTTTGTTTTGTATTTGCAGATGCAATATATAAATATTATATAGCCTATGTCACTCCCACAATTGAATCTAACGACACCTCATATGTTAAAACCATCAACCTGTTTAAGCTACAGACCGTGCTAAAGAAATAGACATACATACATACTCTCGAAAAACATTACCCTCCTTCTGGGACAGTCGGGTAAAAATAAGCTATTGTTTATTAGGTTCCGGATTGGCTAACATGGGTGATAGTCCTATAGGCAATATATTGTTTGTCCTTTTTCTAAGTCTTCCTATCACTGCCTATAACTTGTTTTGGTAATAAATTATTTAAATATATTTAAGACAATGCCTTTATACGTTACGCCATCAATCCGGCGCGCTTTGATATATGCTGTAAGTGCAGCAAGCAATTGTTATACACAAAAATAAATAAATAAATCCTGTAGTTTAAATGCATCACGAAAAATCTAGACAGTTACAACAATGGGGGTTTATAAACTCACCCCCTTATTCAACTAAACATTCAACATTAAATGATTGCTTTTTTTTTTTAATGAAGAGGTAAAAAGTGGGCCTATCCATACCATCACGGCTGTATTTCCAGCAGAAGTGTTGGGCAGAGGTGTAAATTACGCCTCTTATTTCGGGGAAGTTTTATGTTTTAATCAAATGTATCGAAAAATGGGATCAATTGGGGTTCAGACACTATCAGTAGTAATGACATTCATATTTACTGTCATTTCTTCCAATATTTTTGTAAAACTATTAAAATATTTAGATCACATCATCATTCCAACCACCACACTGTCAGTGGTAGTGATATTACTTGAATGTAATATCATTATTACTGATAGTATCTGGACCCCTTAAGGATATCGAGTATATTATTAAGAAAATATTAAATAATCTGCATAATCTACTAAAGTTGCCTTAACAATTTTGTTGAAAATCTATCTACAAGTAGTTACCTGAATTATGTACATTTTATCTGGCATAACATCTGAAAAAACTTTTTACAAAAAAAAAACAACCGACTTCAAAAAAAAAACACTACAAAGTGAAAAATAACTTTAATTTCGGAAGTCGGTGTCTTTGGTTTTGAATTTTCGTTCTTTGTCACCGACTTCCGAAATTAAAGTTATTTTTCACTTTGTAGTGTTTTTTTTTTGAAGTCGGTTGTTTTTTTTTTGTAAAAAGTTTTTATTTTTCACTTTTTAGTTGTGGTACCTACCCCGCACAAATTCGAATACCACTACCTGCTATGTAAATAACAGTGACAAGAAGCTATCATATCATCTACATACTAAGTGGGAAAAAAATACGTATAATTGAAGCTAACTCAAAAACTACCCAAGCAAAGTTAATAAAATTTATATGGGACCACCTCTGAAGTATGATCTACCAAACAAAAAAAGAATCATCAAAATCTATTCATAATTGGTGGAGTAATCGCGTAACAAACATACAAAAAAAAAAAAAAAAAAAACATACAGACGAATTGAGAACCTCCTCCTTTTGGAAGTCGGTTAAAAATGTCAGCTCTATGGTTATGGCCTCACCTCTCATTTACGAGGTTGTGGGTTCAAATCCGGTCAAGTATCAATGTAACTCTTTCAATTCATATGTACCTACTTGCTGAGTTTATCTTGGACATTACTAACATCAGTGAAGGAAAATACCGTGAGGTAACCGGTACCCTAATTGCGTAATACACGATCAATCACAATCTGTTTCGATTTGAATCTGAAAGCTAATCCATTGCCTCATAAGTTGGAAAAACAATTTGCTCAATAACGTAAATAACGCAATGAATGTTGTTGAACAGTCAAAATGAAACAAATTAGGCATAATTGTTTTGAAAATAAGTTACGCAATTAGGGTACTGGACTTACAATAAATATAAGTCTGAAATCGTCAACCCGTCTTGAGCAAGCGTACTAATAAATGCTCGTGCCTTCTCTGTTTTTTTTAAATCCAATTCAATCCAATTATTATTATCTGAAAGTGAATCCTTTCATTCCATCAACGTAGCTTTAAGTTTCAGAAGTTTCAGCTTATACAGGGTGATTGGAAGATGGGTGCAAAGCTTTAAGGCGAAGATAGTACAGACAATTTAGAACCATTTAAGCCATGGTTGTCTTAGACGAAGTCTTACCAAATATTTTTAACCAAATTTTTAAGTTTTTTTTCGGAAATTCTAAAAATTTAATGTAAACTGCATAATTATGGCCAAATTGAATGATAAATGAATTCATTTTTTATTTATTTAATTAAAGTAATGTGTAAGCAATCAAGCAAAATATGTTTTAGGCTTCTGTGTCATTAGACATTTTTTTTACAGACATTTAAAGCTCAGAAAAAATAAAAAAATTGTACAATACGTCTTTTAAACCTTATTAAAAATTAAAAAAATTGGTAAGACTTCGTCTAAGACAACCATGGCTTAAATGGTTCTAAATTGTCTATACTATCTTCACCTTAAAGCTTTGCACTCATCTTCCAATCACCCTGTATATTCAATCGTCTATATATACACACATCTACTTGTAATTTTTTTTCTTTTAACTTGTTCCAATCTACTCACATTGCACTATAAATAAATTATCTAATAAAATAAACATAAAATAATATACCGCTACTTTCAGTATTCTAATTGCAAATTAAAAGAAATTTCAGTATTCAAATAGCTTGAATTAAACTTAGCTGGAATCAGATACTAAGTTGAAAACACTAACCGAATGTAAAATTATACGAATATTATGATTTGAAGTTCCCATCCCGTATCTAATAAACATTTTCTAAGAGCGTTTAATGTTGAAGTTGAATACTATGTTATTAATATTTATAATAATAACCTTAACGTCCACGGAATACATATAGAGGAACATCACAAGTCTTTGACAAGAAAGGGTTATCGTTTATATAATATAATGGCAGCCGGCTGGGGTCAAATACACTTATCGTCTTTTACAAAGGGTTTTGGCATAACAGGAAACCCCAATAGGCGCTTTGGATCGTTCCATGTTTCAGGTTCATAGGTTGTTGGTAACCTGAACTGGGGATTGAACCCAGGACCTTTCTCTCTCACTTTAGGGTTTAAGAAAACAATTGTTAAACTCACCATGTTCATTGGCCACAGCGTACTGGTAGTTGGGGATGAGGTCGGGCAGGTCGTGGTGCGGTGGCGGCGAGGAGGGCGGCGGCCGGTAGCCGGCGTCCACACCGCCGTACGCCAGCGGCCACTCGCGCTCGTTGATGGCACCGTACGCGCAGTACTCGCCGCCGTACGCCAGCTGCTGCCCGGAGCTCGCATGCGAGTACGCGCACGCCCCGTAGTCTATCGACCCACCGCCGCCGGCGCCGGCGCCGCTCCCACCTGCCAGCTCGTAGCCCGTCGGCTGCGACGGCGGCAGCGACGGCACTCCACCCCCGCAAAGATAACTCCCGCTCCCGAACTGAGGCTTCAATGCTTGACACTTCCGACGGAAACCGCGCGGTCTTCTTCTAAACGAACCCTCCTCAAACATGAACTCTGATGACGGGTCGATCGTCCAGTAGTGCCCCTTCCCCGGGCGGCCCAGCCCCTTCGGCAACTTCACGAAACATTCGTTTAAACTTAAATTATGGCGAACAGAGTTCTTCCAGCCCTGGTAGGAACTGCGGAAGAACGGGAACTGTTGTTGGAGGAACGCATATATTTCGCTGAGCGTCAGCCTTTTGTTTGGCGAATGTCGTATGGCCATCACTATGAGGGCGATGTAGGAGAAGGGTGGTTTTTCTTGTCTGCGGGTGGCGGGCGCGCGGCGCGCCGCCTCCTCCGTGGTTTGGTTCTCGGTCTTCATGCGTGCACGTGCGTGTGCGCCGGGTCGCGTGCGAGTTCGCAGTGCGAGCGCGCCGCCTCAGTCCGCGCGCGCGCCGCCCACCACCCCCACCACACCACTCCCACGTCCGCCTCTATACTCGAGCTTATTGGCAAACAGATACTCGCTGAAGCGCTATACCATTTCGCGCAAAAACTGAACACTGACTGAAAACTAAAACGTAATGCATTTTAGTTTACGCCGCCGGTACGATTTAATGAGAAATTTTCCTGAACAATATTTCCCAGAGACGCCTTCTATAGTTCAGGTTGGAATTAGTTTGGTTTTTTGCAACAGTACTATATTACAGTTTTGTAAGTTAAACAACGTAGGTACCTAACCGTTGGTACCTATATAAGATACGAGTGGAGGACTAGAGAGTCAAGGTTCAGAGTGGTCCCAGGATGTGTGGTCATGTACATGAGTGCGGTCATTGTACTGGCGGATCCCCGTCTGTATCATCCACAAACTCATACAAACACCCAAACAGCGGAAAACCCGCTTAGACAATAATATTTACCCGTCGCAAGGACGCCTGTCGAACGCCCGCTCTTGACCTAGCACAATTAAACCAAACATTTTACTAGAACTATAAAACAGTTATACGACGTACACCAAATATTTACCATAAAGCGTAAACCAAAAGTTTTGCATTAAACTTGCCGGATTTATTTACTCGCACACGTGTAAACTAAAGAGCGCAATCGAAAACAAACTTTATTTGAACACCATACGACTTAGTTTGTAAACCAAAAAGTGAAGAATCAATGGCGTTTGGCAGTTCTTCCCACCATTGAAGAGAATGAAGAGGAAGACATAGTAACGAACTTTATTAAACAAACTTCAGCTTTATTGCTGCACATTAAGCTTAGAAATCACTTTTTATTGATAAAAGAAATCTATGGCATCAAAAGTCACAATAATTAGATAACTATCATAATAAGGATTTATATTAGGTATGTGACAATGTGAAGTCAGGCCATATCCTTAAGATCCAGATGACTGCCACTTCTAATATCTTGGTATTGTAGACAAACTGTTAACTGAAGCATAATACTTAATGAAGAAAAACACAAAATGTACTTACTAGAGAAAAAAATTACTAAAATCACTTAAGTACCTACCCACTAGACAAATTCACAATACACGGAATTTACAATTTACAGACCAAATATAAAGCAACATGAATTCTTTCAGCGTCTCAATGTGTTACCTTTTTGCCGCTAAATGTATACAAAAATGACGTAACAGGAATGTCGTGATAAATAAATAAATCATTATTATCGAATGGTGCTATAAATACTTACGTGGCCCGCCGCGGATGCGCCGCGGGTTGCTGATCTTTCCCATAAACAATCACTGCCACTGTAGTAAACATTAATACTACTATTGTAATTTTTATTTTATTTACGACTGCTTCAAATAAATTCAGCAGAGGTCAAGTCTACTTTTAATACTTACCTAAAATGCATAAACAAAATATGAACAACAAAACTGTTCATACAAAAATCACCCTACCATAATTCTTAGAATCTAGTTATTAGTATTCGTAGATATCGTAGCTACCTATATCAAAAATAGTTTATCAGGTACGGCGGAGATGACAAACGCACCATACATACAACGTTGCTCAGTATTTCAAAGCTACTTTTCTCTTTCCAACGCAGTGATTCCAGGGAATACGGAGTTAAAAGGAAGATGCGCTCTGACACGATCGGCCAAGCTCCGCCCACAAGATGGCGCGGGCGGTCGGAGCGGCGCGCGCGCAGCCGGCGGAGCATTGCCTGATCTTGAACCCTCCATTCATCACCTTTTACGATCTAGTGATGTTTGCTTTGAGGTTTTTACGGTTTCGCCTTAATTTTTGGTGCGCAATTAGACATTTTATTGCTGAAGTTTAATTGATTTTCCAACCATTATTACAAACCGAAAAATTCGAGAAATCACATTCGGAGCGACATGTAACGATTTATTAGACATGTTACACATGTTGGTATAGTAAACGTCGGCGTTTATTAGATTACTATGTAACGTAAGCCCGCCGGTGCACACGCATGCGATTGAGATAAGCACATCCTCGGCTAAGCGCAAGTGACCGTGGCCTCTAAGAATTTATACTTAAGTCTTTGTCAGCGGCTTTATGACTCATGGTGTGAACACTGTGAACCAAGTGCGAACTAAGATGAAGGCGGTCATTAAAATAATGTCACTAATAATCTAAGTATAAGTGAACTTACTCACATAATATTTAACAATAGGTAAGTACCTACCTGCCGAACTCATTTTGAATAATTCTAACGTTTTGTTTGTTTGTCGCTTTGTTATTAACTAGCAAACAATAAGTAATCAGATTTAATTTTGAATTAATTAATTGTAAAAGATGTTTTACTGCATAATTTATTTTTCGTAGCAACGTGTAGCCTGTGCTACGAAAACCGTAGCGGCGTAGACCTTTCGTAACCTTGTATTTTTGAAGTGGAAAGTTCTTTAAGCGCGTTGAGCGATTTTTGGTAGGAGGTAAACTTATGGATTCGCGTCAATGACAAGCTCGCGCCGTAGTGCTTTACTATAGAATATAGATGGCGGTAATAGCAGTTTAAGTTTTTACTTCTATCGGCAGTCCCCATGACTTCCTATTTTTGTCACAAGTTCCCCAAGGCCCAAGATATATTGTTTAAAGTCAGCTTATAGAAGGCATTTGTATAGAAGGCGACCATTTCATTATCTTTATAAATAATATAGGTATATGTTTTCATCATACAAAATTTTTGTTATATTATGCTGACCTTAAAGTATACAGACCTATTCATAGCATTTAGGATTGCTATCTTCTCAAAGAGGACTTGGATCGACTGACGGAATATTGTTACAGTAGTAAGCTCCATCTGAGCATTCCCAAGTGAAACTACCTAAATTTTGCCAAAAACAAAAACATCCTAAGGTTTTCTTACTCAATAAGTAATGTTTTATTGAATAAAGTGAATTCGGTTCGTGATCTTGGCATATTGCTTGACTCAAAACTCTGCTTGGTTTTGCATATCGAACAAATTGTAAATAAAGCTTATAAGATGTATGGATTTATAATGAGATCCACTCATGACTTTAAGCGTACCTCTTCGTACCTCTGCCTGTATAAAGAAAGAAAGAAAAGAAAGAAAAAGTATTTATTGAGACTCGCACAGGGAATAAAAAATTAAACTAAACACCTTCACCTTAAAACATGAATAAAAAATAAAATATAAAAAAAAAACAAGGTAAAAAACCAAAACAAGAAAGTCCTGTTCGAGGCCAAAAGGCTCCTATCTCAGCATATGCTGCGACATTTAAAAAATAAATGTCGCAGCGCTGGTATTCTGATAGGGCCCCCTACTACTGGGGAAACCCTAGTCCGTTCCCAACTCGAATATGCCGTATCCATCTGGAACCCGTACTATGGTAAATACATAGACATGATAGAAAACGTCCAACGTAGATTTCTTCGTGCAATGCACTACAGGTGTCACAAAACTTATCTACAGTATAAGTTGCTCAGTAAATACCTAGAAGCTTTTGACACTTAGCTCTAGACGTAAACAATTAGAAGCAATGACATTGTATAACATTGTCAATGGCAATTTTGACTGTATAGATTTAAATAATGTATTGTGCTATGCAGTTCCCAGAACTGTCCATAGACGGCAGGTGCGTGCAGGCAAACTCTTTGCAGTAGGTACCTGCCGATCTAACACTGTCTACGTTCACCAGTTCGGCGAATGGCAGCAACCTACAATGAAGCATTTGAACACATAGACATATTTACATGCTCTTTGAAAAGGTTTCGTAGCCTTTTGTATGAAACACTTGAACTCTCAGACTAATAATTGTTTGTTGTTGTTTTATAATACTTCTTTTTTAGGGTTCCGTAGTAAACAAGGAACCCTTATAGTTTCGTCATGTCCGTCTGGCTGTCTGTCTGTTCGCGGTCTAGCTCCAAGACTGTTAGTACTAGAAAATTACAATTTGGCATGGGTATACATATTAATTATGCCGACAAAGTGGTAAAATAAAATTATGAAAATATTTTTTTTAGGGTACCTCCCCTACACGTGAAGTGGGGATTTTTTTTTCTATCCCTGTTTGTGGGGTATCGTTGGAAAGGTCTTTTAAAAACATTGTGAATGTGTTAAAACCATTTTTTAATTCAGAGATCCGTTTGCGAAATATTAAGCTTTAAAGTGCAAATTTTTGTTAGAGTCAAGGCCAGCTAAATGGTTGGTTTTAGATAAGTGGAAAAATTCAAGGCAGTAGCTTATAATTTAAAAGTAAAACTATCACAGCTGAGTAGGCTTTACAAGTTAACGAGTAATAATCGACCAACTTAGATTTGCGGTTGTAAAAACATGTTCTCCCATACATTCTGTATGAAAGATTTTTTTTTCAACTACAAAGTTAACCCTACATTGTGCGTTGTCCGACATGCACTTGGCCGGTTTTTATGTTTTTATAATATTAGTGTAACTGTCATGCATGAACAGTTCGCCTCCTAGTGACTTTAAGGTTTTATTTATTATAATGGTAATCTGTGAACAGCGCTGTGGGCTACATTATTACTTAAGTTATTTATATTTTTCTGTGTGTAATATTGCATAATGTAGCTGTTTGTTGTTCCTATTGAATAAAATAAAATTAAATTTAATACAAGTGTTTGGAACGATGGATTCTTGTAAGCAAATTTTAGACAAATTGGTTTTGGTGTCTTTAGTTGAGACTTTGTATTTTTGTGTTAAGATGGATTCTTGTAGGACAACTATCTCCTCCTAAAATACGAAATATTAGAAATATAACAAAATTTACACAATTTCAGGGCAGGTGCTGTATAAAGCTAACCTAGGTCGTCTGTCACCTATGGCCTGCTGGTATTTTTTTTAAATATAGTTCCCTGGCCTTTCAAAATAAAACTCTATTCACTAATTAGTTCCGTACCGATGACAATACCACCTCGTACCTTCTTACCTTGTACTTAGTACCTATTTGGTGAAAATATTCTGATGCTGCTGTGAGGATCGTCTCCACACGAAGGTACTCGTCGTCGTGTTGGTATGAACGTTGAGATTGGCTAGCAAAAGGTAATCGTATTTAAATAGATGAACATCAAATAGATGTTTAGCGGGCCAAGTCTTGTAACATAATAGGAATGATAACTAAAACTGTTTTTGTCCGTCAGATAGATTTAAAAAAAAAATTGGACACACGTACTTTTCTTTTTTTACGTTATCAAAAGTTTACGGCGAAACATTGAGTTAAAATGTGCCATGACGTCACGAGTATGTAGATTTTATACTTACTTGTGACGTAGTGACGCCCACTCCCCAACTTTAATGCGTTTTATCTGAGTCATTTTTATTGATATGATAAAGCGAAAAAATACTTGTGTAATATTTTTTATTATCTGACTGCCGGACTATATAGAATTTAATTTTTTTGACCCAGGCATCATTCTTATTGTGTCGGAATGGTCGATCATTGACACCGTAATTGTAGTTTCGACAGTTTTGGTAATCTCATGATTTACTTCCTCGAAAGTGGTCGTAAACGCTACTGCTGAGGATGAGGTCCTGGGTTCGATTCCCAGATCAGGCAAAAGCGTATTGGGTTTTGCCATTAGGATTTTTTTCAGTAGCAGCCCGGAGTCTGGATTTGTGCCTGGTTGATGGCAATAGGGTCGCCCTCTATTACATAGGACTTAAACATAACTGGCGAAATGTAGTTGTACATACGGCTACACACACACATCAAGCTATACAAAACCAGTTTATGTTGATCTCGCATTGTATAGGATTTCCGTACAATGCGAGGTCAGTTTATACTGGTAATGTATAGCTTGATGTGTAGTCGTGTGTAGTACAGTTACACCACTGCCTAACCCTTCGGGGGATACTGGCGTGATGTTATGTTTATGAAAGGCGTCATTATGATTTCACGGCGGCGCGTCACTTGGAAAAATTGTTCGTATTTGTAAATCTCGTGTTTAAGGGTACACTAGTCGGTCATTCTTCCATACAGACGTGTATGGTGATTACTCGTCTGTTTGACGGTGTACGTTCAATACAAAAAATTCAATCAATTTGACTTGAACCTAGTCCTGGGGGCCTAAAACGGCCGCTTTGGCAGAATCATAATATGATAATATTATGAATCACACAAACTGTCACAAACTGACAATTCATAATATTATCTGCGTTCAATTCATATTACGCAATTCATCCGTTTGACAGTTTTGTAATAATAATGAAATAACATTTAAACTGTATAAATAAAAAAATAATATCTCATTTGATTAATAAAAACTGTAAAGAAAAATAATCCGGTAAAATTACGGTCTTAATTTTTAATGCGGCAATATTTACACCAAATATGATTCTGATATGAATTTAATTGAATATGATTCAGCTAAAATATTTGTGTCACCATAGAGGAATTGCTGGGAATTCAGAAAATGAATTGCTTTTAGAGGAATTGCTAATGTGGTCGTTTTAGACCCGCTGTATGGAGGCAGACTTGGGAAAAAAGTATTGGTCTGGAAGTTATGAGCGTCGAAACTTCAATATTTCAACACAAATTTTAACTCATCTTTGGGCGTAAATAAACATATAAACAATGTAGTAGGTATGAAAATGGCAAAATAGAAACCGTACAGGCATAGATTTCACTCAAAAGTACAAATAATTTTATTTTGAGTAGACACATCTTGTAGTTTTATCTATACGCGCAAAGGTCTGTTCATTAAATTTTAAGCGCTCGTTTTCGTTATAAATGATCGTCTATTTCACTAAATATATAAATAAATAGAAACTTGATAAGTAAATAAATAACTATACTAAATAGCATGCATATTAGCCACGCCACCAACGAGTTCGAGCCGTCGACTAGTGGAATCTTAATGAAAATTCATATCTTCTATTATTTTGACATTTCATTCATTTGAATTTTGAAGACTACGAACCTTTAACACAACTGAAGAAGCGTTGCCTTGGTGCGGTTGTACTAATATTGTAAATGCGAAACTAAGTTTGTTTGTTACGCTTTTACGCTAAAACGGCTGAACAGATTTGGACCTAGGTTACATAGGGCACTTTTTATATCGATATTCCCATAGGATCGAGTTTTCAGGTATCCTACTTCACAATTATACAAAGATGCAAAAGTATTTACTGTAAGGCAGCTGTTTGTGCTTCGATCCGTACTGAAAACGCACACCAAGGTTCCCCCACCTAACCCAACACGCCGTAGGAAAAAGCCTCTTTGTCTCACGGGATCCCACAAGACCGCTTTTGCTAGACGCCAGCATTATGTTCTAAACTCACACTTATACACAAAAATAAATAATAAAATAAATATTGTTGAATTGGATGGTTACAGGGTAAAAGCTAAAATTGAGGAGTGTATGAGGCTATTGAAGATCTCCTTACCTGGATCTGTTGATTGATTCTATTACATTGTTTTCTTCACGACGGCACCACCCCCCCTCATCTCCACGCACACACCTACACTCAATACTTGTCACATATGCACACAACACTCATTACATTACACGACACCACACAACACACACACACCCTCACACACACAAACATACACAACATACATCAATACATTCATCACCAACCACCAAATCACACTAACATACACATCTGCACTTACCAACGTCTTATTATTTTTTTCTTTCTTTTCACTAGAACATAAACTTATCTTTGACAATTCTCTAATTCTAAATCAACTTGAATGCTCACAATAATCGCTCGACCTTATTGTATCTACGCAAAGACACTGCCGCCCAAGATACACGATTTTCCTAGTTAGGGGGCAGAGTACATAATTATTCTTCTTGGACTTTCGACCTCACTTTTGTATTTAATTATACTTAAGTTTGCTTACCTTTCTATATACCTATCTATTGTCAAAGTTTATGTTTTTTGTGAATAAAGAATTTATTATTTATTTATACGGATGAAACCGCGGGGCGCAGCTAGTGACCAATAATTGAAAATAGTAGATTTGGGCCCAGTTCAAAAATTATACAAATAAGAACTCAAAATCACTTCTTTAAATATTTTGATCATTGCCAAATATAGGCAAAGCATTAACCCACTTATTTATAAAGGTTGCTTATAGTTAAAAGACGTTTAAACATAATAAAATGTTTGGGTAAGCAGAAGCTAATCATTACTTAACTATAGCAACATTTATAAATACAGGTGTAAGTTGTAATGCATGTATCATCGGGGTAACGCATATCTAACCAATTGGAAAACAAAATCCCGTGCACACGACCCTTTTTAGGGTTCCGTAGTAAACAAGGAACCCTTATAGTTTCGTCATGTCCGTCTGTCTGTCTGTCTGTCTGTCTGTCCGCGGTCTAGCTCCAAGACTGTTAGTACTAGAAAGTTGTAATTTGGCATAGGTATACATATTAATCATGGCGACAAAGTGGTAAAATAAACGTATGAAAAATATGTTTTTTTAGGGTATCTCCCCTACACGTAAAGTGGGGATGGTTTTTTTTTTTCTATCCCTTTTTGTGGGGTATCGTTGAAAAGGGCTTTCAAAAAAATTGTGAGTGTGTTAAAATCATTATTGAATTCAGAGATCCGTTTGCGAAATATTAAGCTTTAAAGTGGAAATTTTTGTTAGAGTCAAGTGTCCCCCCCCTGCCAGCTAGAGTAATAATCGACCAACTTAGATTTGCGGTTGTAAAAACATGTTCTCCCATACATTTTTTTTTTTCAACTACAAAGTTAAGTTTGTTCTTGGGATAAATTCATCCCAACTACGGAACCCTACATTGTGCGTGGTCCGACATGCACTTGGCCGGCTTTTTTTCGTAGGTGAGCGATACTATAGCGGCCGAGCGCTGCAAGCAAGAATAGTCCTTATAGTGTACAGATTTGCGTTTCTTAGAATAGAATAGAATAATATTTATTTGCTTAAAAACATGGTATAAAACGATGGTATAAAAATAACAAGAGCATACATGTTTTTGCTTAACAGTCATAAGCGTAAAAATTTTCTTCGATAGTACCTTCCTACCTACATATTTGACGCGTAACAAAATATTAAGATGCATAATAACAATATACCGCTACATATGTAGTTCACAAACTCGCTATCTTTGCTGACATACTATATAGTAACTTAACTGTAATGACCGGATATTAAACTTTGTAGCGACCACGGCCAGACACATTGCGCGTTACGGCTTTGTGTGATATCCGAGCTGCGCTGTTCTTTGAAACCCGACTGCGATCACATAACGATGTTAATCTCGTATAAACAATTGAAGCGACTAGAAAGATACATTATTTAGGCTTAAAAAGTCAACAATAAAAATGAAATTCATTGGAACAACGACTTAGGTCTTTTGCGAGTTGGGTTTGGGGAGTTTGACGCTTAGAAAGTTTATTTGCAGAAGCTTTAACAATGAAAATAATTACTTGTCATTGCTAGAACAACATACACTTAAATTGGGATTTAAGATTTTACTGTTTTTACGATGACCAAAAACGTTAGTAAGATAACTTTTTACCAGAAAAATAAGGCTATCTATCTCCAAATCGTATCGTATCGTTCGAGTACACTTCTGTTCACAATTAAGAACCGAAAAAACAAATGACTACGGTAAGTATTTAATTGTACGCTGTTTATCTATAGGTACTAATACTAACAATTTAATAATATAATAAAGAGGTATTTGTTTGTTTGTTTGTTAGGTTGTAATCTCCGGAACTACCAGTCAGATTGAAAAAATATTTTTAAACATAATTAAAAAAACCGGACAAGTGCGTGTCGGACCACGCACAATGAAGGGTTTCCGTTGTTGGGATGAATTTATCCCAAAAACAAACTTAATTTTGCAGTTGAAAAACATGTTCTCCCATGTAACATGTTTTAAAAATACCGCAGTAAGAATGTGTAGGATTTGGATACAATTTTTAGTTAGCAGTTGGATTTAATACATTTGATCTGCGTCTCCAATATAATAACGCGTTTAGGATACTGCTGGGGATGTCGTGGCGTTGTGGTGCGTCCACAATGTTTGCGGAGGCGTGCACAGACGATTTTTACGCCATTATAAGAATTGGACCGGACTGCCATTTATTGCTTCAATTTTATTGTATGCCACAGACAAGAAACTTGTATCGTTAAATGCTATTCACTTACTACTTACTTATCATATTTACTTAAATAGGTACATATCAAATTAGAATTCAACCCCGAATAAAAACTTCAAGTCGATCTTTTCTCTACAACGTTTGTTCGTTTACAATTCAACTTGTTGCATGCCGGCTTATTCGCCGAGCGTCACTGTGCACACGAGTTGGCAACGACTGTGTGTGCGTGTGTCAGTATGTGTTGTAGTTTTTCGAAAATATTCAAAAGCAGAAATAAAACAAGTCCATTTAAAAAGCAGTCAAACAACGCTGGACGCTCGGAATCGATGCCGATTTTGAATGATGACTAGGAGTGCATATTGGAGTAGGAGACTTCAAATAGGTTGGATAGAGATAAAAATTGTGCTCCAAGGCTCACTTAGGTCCTGGTACAGGAGTCTAGGTAAAGCGCGCTATTGACGTCAGGATGCTGTGCGCATGCCTGCAACCGGGCGGCGGCGCCCTAATTATCTGTTGTTTCATATTTCCATCCATCCCTCTCGCTAATTAGGGCTGCATTTGAATGTGTGGCGTGTCTGTTGCTAAATTAATTAAACTGCATGTGTGTGTATCTGTTATCGATTATGGATTCGTCCCACTAGCCTTGATAGCGCACGGGATGTGTTATACCGGCATGAGCTTTTTGACGTGATATAAAACGAGATGATTCTTCTTATTCATGGGATAACGCACGAGAAATATTATTTTTACATAAAATACCAACTATTATTATTATTTCTTTCACAAATCATACTTTTTAACCAATTTCCAAAAGGAGGAGGTTCTCAATTCGACTGTTTTTTTGTATGTTTGTTTGAATTAATTTTGATGATTCTTTTTTGTTTGGTAGGTCATACATCAGATGTAGTCCTATATAAATTTTATTTACTTTGCTTGGGTAGTTTTTGAGTTAGCTTCAGTAATACGTTTTTTTTCCCACTTTGTATGTGGATGATATGATAAGTTCCTGTCACTGTTATTTACATAGCAGAATTTGTGTGGGGTAGGTACCGCAACTAAAAACTAAAAAATTAAAAACTTTTTACGTTTTTTTCATTAAAGGAGACCATTCACCGTCCATAAATTTTTGGGCTATATGTGAAAGACCAAACAAAAAAAAAGTTACATTCCGTTAGAACATGTTATTCTGTTCACTTTTCACTATGAGACCAAATCTGTAGGGCCATTCCCTGCGCTGTTATACGAGTTTGAAAAATACTTTTTTCAGTATGTTTTAGTTAAAGAATAACAGTAATCTAATTGTAGTAATAGCTTTTTATGCCACTAAACATTACAGTTATCATCTTTTACTGTGAAACTAAGGCTCATAAGGTTATTCTACATATAACTACAGTATGCGAAATAGTTTTTTATTCTACAGTACTAGTATTAGCTGATTTAGATAGGTATCACTAGTATTAACTGGCGTTACGTCTATTAAAGTGAAACTTTTAATACATCGTCTCAAACTTTTTCGTCTGCGTGTTGCATGTCGCGTGACGGTCGGCCGCAGAGTAGGAATAAAGTGAAAGGCGCTCGTCAGAGCAGCCAAGGCCAATATGGCGGCGCCTGTAGTTCGTTTTAAAGTTTCACTTTTACCGTGGTTTCATAAAACCACACAATCCTTTTTTTTAGTTCTATTCACGAAAAACAGTGACGTAAAATAACACATTATTTTAGATACATAAATAACGGGTGTAAAAAGAAGCTTAACGAAGCCGCGAGAGTCATATACACCTCGTCATTGTGATTTTTTGTACTGAATTATGGTCCAGTATGTGCAAATATGCCTTTCGCAATAGCTTGCCATATTTGGAATTTCGTATAATAACCTTTCGTATAAGAACCTTCTGGTTACAGAGAATATCTCCGGTACCTATGGGAGTTGATAACATTTAAAACTTGTTTTCGTGAAAAAAAAGTAAACAAACGTTGAAACTTTGACCTTCAATATCTCCTCTCGGCTTCGTTATTATTTTACAAACTCGTATAACAGCGCAGGGAATGGCCCTACAGATTTGGTCCCATAGTGAAAAGTGAAGAAAATATCATGTTCTAACGGAATATAACTATTTTTTTGTTTGACCGGCTCTTTCATAATTTAGCCCAAAATGAATGATCTCCTTTTTAGGGTTCCATACGGCCCGAAGGGTGCCAAACGGAACCCTATTACTAAACCTCCGCTGTCCGTCTGTATGTCAGCGGTCTCATGAACCGTAAGACAGTTGAAATTTTCACAAATTGTGTATTTATTTTGCCGCTATAACAATGATTAAGTGCTTTACTTTATTTTATTAATTCAATTAAGTTAATGCAATACGGCAGTGATTTTTGCACTTTTTTAGTGATATTAAATTATAAAAAAAAAATATCTACTAGGTTTATCCTCCATCCGATTTTTTCACTGACGTAAAGAAAGAAAGAAAAAGTATTTATTGAGACTCGCACAGGAAATCACAAATTAAACTAAAATACACTCATTAAAACATTAATAAAAATAAAAAAAAAACATTAAAATGTAAAAACTATTAAAATAAAAGCAGAAAGTCCTGTACGAGGCCAAAAGGCTCCTATCCCAGCAAATGCTGCGAGATTTAACAAAAAAAAAAAAAAAAAATTACGCAACGCTGGTATTCTGAACTCTTCAGCTAGCCAGACGTTTTTTTTTGTGACTACTATTTTAGTTTTCTGTATAAACTTATCAAAACCCATAACACGATTTCCTACAGCCGACCCTTAAGGGACGATAACCGACTTTTAATGATTTTATACTGAAGATCACGTCTAAACGAGTAGTGTTAGTGACTTGAAAAAAAAAAGTTAAATTAAAACATTTTCTTAATAACTTAATATATAAAAATTTTAGATGATGCTTGTATTAATGAAATTAATTTGTAAAGTGTCTAACGCGGTTAAAAATTGAAAATCACGCAAAATTTGTCAAGCGTATTTTTCTGAAACCTTCACCATTTTAAAGATAATTAAATTATTGATCTTTTAGTATATCTACGTGTTTTACTAAAATAACTTTTATTTTATGAATAATAAATTAATAATGCGTTTAATTTGGGACAGCGCTACTTGATGGGCGAGTCCTATTACTGGCTGGACGTTCCAAGCTAACCACTCAAGGTCACTGTCATAATATATCTGCTAAGATGCAGATTTTTTATATTTATTATTAAATACCTACTAGATATTTAAAGTATCTTCTAAAGCTTTACTAGATATTTAAATATATATATTTTTATATAAACGAATACCTGTTATCATTATTTCTTCCACAAATAACATTTATTCAGTTAAATAATAACCAAATAACCTAACCATAAATCACTTCAAAATTACTTATAAATATGTTGCTAATTTGGCCTCTTCTATGTTAGAAGTGTCAACGCAGGGAATTTTAAAATTATTGTACATTTTAATGACATTGGTGCCGATTCCCTTGTTCACAAACTAAACTAAATTTAAGTTCAGTGCATCTTTTTCTTTCTATTTCAGTAAAAAAAGGACAGAAGATAAATTTTAGTTTAGTGCTGTCAAATTAATCAGCGCCTATCACTACTCCATACAAGTTTAGACGTGATTAAAAACTTGCCTACTAAAATTACGTCAATTTACGTCAAGCGCTGATTAATTTGACAGGACTAAACTAAAATTTATCTTCTGTCCTTTTCTTAATGAAATAGAAAGAAAAAGATGCACAGAACTTAAATTTAGTTTAGTTTGTGAACAAGGGCATCGGCACCATTGTCTTCCTAAAAAGAAAGAGAAAACATTGTTTTTTTTCCCTACAAATAACTTTATTGTTCTATATTGGCAATTTTATACACTCTTACATTCATCTTCAGCGAAATTTTGATAGGTGGTAATTCTACATTATTTGTTTAAAAGTCTATTCTAAACAAGCAATTTTTTCCCATCGGATAAAATGCAACTTCCATTCACAATTTAATTTTCAAAAATAATTTCTTCGTTATTAAGAATCTCTTGTGCAAATACATACTGTTAGACCTAGAGGTTAAGGCTGTGTTTTGTACGACAGTGACTGAATGAATTAAAGATTTTTATTAAGTAAATACTTACTATTGAACTTTTTAGAATTCTAAACATGCTGCAAATGGCAACATTTGATTAATACATAAATGAATGTGGGTAAAACAAACAACTAATAGTCGTTTAACAACATTTATTTAAATCATAGTTATTACAAGCACATTATAACATTTTCTACTCTACAAGGGTAAATTCGGTTTATACAGTACAGATAGGTTTGAATTCAAGAACATTATTTTTTTTAATTTAATAAAATATGATGATGTAGGAAGACACAGATGACTGAAGTAGAAAAGCAAGGCTTACAAACATACAACATACACACATTACACACTTAATTTAGGTACAATCAAAATAGGCCAAAATAGTTTTATTGGTTACATTTTATAGATTTTATTATTGTAAAAACACTTATTTTCAAACATACGGACACCTTTGAATTTTAGCAACTATTACATTAAGTATATAACACAAAGGAATAGTTTATTTTTATTGGTTACAATTTTTTTTATCCAGATGACTAAGAACTTTGAAACTTTTTTGATACAAATATTACTAGGAAAAATACAGAACACATAATAAATAATACATCTTGCAGTTTTCATTGGGTTTACATTGGCGGTTAATGGCGATGATTAGGGTCAGTAGATTGAATAGCTATAAAGTCTAGATAATAGGAAACACTTGATCACAATCGTCACATACGAGTACACGACACTTACATTGATAACAAAGTAAAGTTTACCTAATTAATTTTGTAACAATTTTAAAATCAAAACGCTTCCAAATCGTACGCATAAAAACTTTAACTTGGTAAAATCCGACATTTGTACTGCTTTCATGAGTAAAGTAATATTTTTTAATAAGAACACAAGGTAGGTAATTATTTAAAACACAACCACTAATTTTCCAAAGCTCAATTTTTTCTTAAAAATTTATAACTGCAACTTAAGTTTTTGTAGCGCCAACATTTTCTTTCGAATTGACTTGATTGATGATTTAGTCAGTTTTCATGTAATACAGGAAGGGCAGCACGTAGTCCAGCATGAGCATCAGTTCTCCATCCTCCACAAATATTCTTCGCAGCGTGAGGAAGACGCCGTCGACAATATCCCAAATCAGGGAACAAAGAATCCTGCAGAAAAGTAGCCCAATCTGTACGAACATTAGAATGAGTTGAATGAGCACAGAGTCTTCGAGCATTTCCTTGATGCTCTTCTCCTCATAGTCACTGTAGTCGATCAGTGACGTCATCTTCGGTTCTTTTAGGCCACTCACGATTGTTTAAACTCGTTGGCAAGGCTTGGTCCAATTAATTGTAATAAATCTCGCGACGTGCACTACAGCGGCGACGCCGTATGCAGTTGCAGTTCAATTAATATACGCATGCGTCAACTTCCCTGTACCTAGATTCAGATGTGTTGCTACTCCTAGCCTTTTATGATGCCCTGGTACATTTCTATTTATATCCAAATCAGTGAATGGTCTTGATATTTATAGAACTTCATTCAATCTCATTCATTCATTTATTTATTGCCTTTCATAAACTAATATAGATCTTATAAAAGGCTTAGTTTTTATAATTACATCGCTTCAAAATGTTGTAAAATATGAAATGAATCTCTCTCTCTCTTTTTGTATCTCTAAATCGTCCGTAAGAAATAACCTTCTTTTTTGAAGTCGTTTAAAATTCAAGACAATACCAGTAACCGTTAAAAGAGTCTTACAGGGAAGAGGATGCAGTATCAGACCGAGACCATCTCTATCTACTATTCTCCAAGCAATGGAATGGAATGAAAATATAATAGACTAGCTGCGCCCCGCGGTTTCAGCCACATAAGTCTCGATCCCGAGGGAATATGGGGATAAAAAGTATACTATGTCCTAACATAGGTCATAGTCTACTCATGTGCTAAAATACATCCAAATCCGTTCAGTCGTTTTAGCGTGAAAGCGTTACAAACAAACTCACTTTCGGAGGAAAAGTTGGAAAATTAGCTTGCAGCAAGCATCCATTCTAGTGTAACCACTACCAGTAAACCTTAACAAAAGCCTGTTATTTATATTAATGTCTACTCAGATTTAACAAATCGTGTCATATTAACAGTATTAATAATATTGTTGTATACTAGCCTAGTTAATTGAAAAGAATATGCTTGATGGTTTAGTCATGTTGAGAGGATGAATGAAAGGCGACAAACACGCGGCAGATGTGAGTAAAAAATACTCGGAGTTTCGTCCGTTCGGTATTTCTAATACAACGTTCATCATGATGTTTTGTCAGTGAAATTTGCGAAAAGCACTCATTAAATTTAAGTTTGTCCACGTAGAAGCTCCAATCACAAGAATATGGTACCTAGTTGCCTTGGTAAAAAAAAAAAAAAACTATTTAGTCTGCCTTTCAGATAATAAAAAATATTAGACACGTATTTTTTGCTACATATCAAACCAAAAATAACTTAGAAAACACAACGCATTAAAGTTGGGGAGTGGGGGCTCGCTACGTCGTCGCAACGCAGTATTAAATCTAGCAAGGCTTGACGTCATACCACATTATAACTCAATGTATCGCCGTCATCTTTTGATTACGTCAAAAAAGAAAAAATACATGTTCAATATTTTATAATAATCTACAAGACGGACAAAAAAATTATACACAGGCCTATTGAACAAATATTCACGTTAGCATTAATTACCTACATAACCACATTTTTGGGAAAATTAATTTCAACGTTACAATTTATTTACACGTTTAGCCAAATTGTAACATTCATCATGTTACAATTTGGCTAAACGTGTAAATTTATTTTGAAAGAACGATGTATTCTGTGAACTATTATACAATGCTGTAGTGAAATAATAATAGGTAATACATATAAAGGGGTGGTGGCATTCGTAGTTGAGAGATCAAGAAAAAAACACAGTGCACAGTGTGTATCGTTAGTACGTCGGACATGTAGGTATTGAAAAATTTTAAATGCTTTAAAAAATACTTTTTTGTTCAAGACAAAGAGTTGGTGAGCTAGATATGCGCAGACAAAGTCGTAAAAAATGTCCCTCTCTAACTTTTGAATCAATTATACGGTGAAAAACGCTTTCAACAAGACTTGGTTAGACTAAGATATACCTATTTTGTAGTTGTTGTGACATGTGTCACTTTCAGTTACAACGGTTTTGAGTTCAGCAACTTTTAGCAGGTCTCTTTGAGCAATATTATTGAATGCAAACCTATTTTTGTTTTGACGAGCCCACGTGCCCTGCCACGTGTCAATATCCCCTTAGTTCTGCGTGGTCGCGGACACGCACTTGGCCAATTATTTGTGATTTTATTATGTCGTTTACTTCAGAAATACAAGACTAATTAATAACAGCTTCAAGTACTGAGATTTTCTCGGGTTGATCGTCGTCGTCGTGTAATCACAAATGAAAAATACCTGTATTATTATAACTAAGTATTACATTTGTAAATAAGTAGGTACACCAAATCTTAACATTACAGTTATACGCTCATTTCTACTGCAGATAGTGCTCCAGACAGATCTGCCTAAATTGAATAGGTATTGGATAATAGTTTTTGAAATATGTAACCAAAACAGTTGACTTTGATAGCAAATAATATTTAAAGGAGGATGAGACAAAATGGATGGATGAATGGGTGCGGGAAGCACAGAACCGGTCGAAATGGTGGTGCTTGGGGGAGCAACATTGTTGATCGAAGGGGGAGGCCAATGTCCAGCAGTGGACGTCTTTTGGCTGAAATAATGATGATGAGACAAAATGGTTCAAGTAATCAACAGCTTATGCGGTACACTGAAGTTTATGTCAATTATGTATTAATTCTGTTAAGTTAGGACATAGATAAACCAACAGCATTGAAATTGGCTCTAAGTATAAGTACAATATTTTATGTTATGGAAGCTAAAAGCACTGAAATGGGTTCTCTATTGTGTTCCCTAACTTTTTTACCCATAATCTAAAGTGCCATAATGTTTTTAGTCCTAATCATCATTTGTCCGAAAGATAACTTGCCCGAACTTAATGTTACATAATATAACATGCCATAAAATTGAAATCCCTAAATACTATATGTCCTAAATTTATATTTAATCCATAATATACAAAAGACTTAAAACCGTTTTCAATAAAAGTTATAAGTCCTTTTAAATTATTTAATGTTTATTTATTAGTATTAGGACAAATTAAGTAACAAAAAAAAATGTAGGCATGCAAAATCCATATGGCTTTTGTCACGGCTCCGGCGCTGCATGTATTATTAATCAATAAAACAGTTGATTGTGAAAATGTGGTTTTTATTTTGTGTTTTTAAGCATACACCATGCAACATGCAGCATGCAAGCGAGCATGCAACATACAGCATGCAAGCAAGCATGCAACATGCAGCAGGCTTGGTTTTTGTCACGGCTCCGGCGCTGCGGGGCTCCGGCGGGCGGCCCCACGCCTATCCGCGCCTACGCGATTTTAAATTACACTCTAGGGGTAGGGCAGACAAGACTGCATGGAGTCGGATTAACAGCGATTCGTTTCTGTCACTAAAACCAAATTTTTAGCAAAAGTTTTAGGACTAACAATTTTATTTGAACATTCGGAATAATACACATTATATAATACAATACTTAGGACATATGACTTTATTTCATGCAAAATTAGGAGATTAAATTATTATAGTACTCGATATTATAACAGAATAGTTTTAGAAGTAAAGATAATTATGTAAATCAAAATTTCGAATTTTTGAACATTATGGTTACTGAAGTTTATAGCAAACGTGTTATGGATAATGATTTTCGGACAAACAATTTTAGGAGAAGAAAGGGAGTACCACTGAAATGAAATGAAATGGTTTATTCTGTAAATAGGATATCATGTAATCACTTTTACACGTCATATATATTTTTTTTATTAATAATAAGCTAGATGAGTTCCGGGTTTCCTGTTAGTAAACATGGATAGTAACAGTAAATAGAGTACTAAGAAGAAAGACCGAAACAAAGTCAGACGTCGCAGTCTCTTTTAAAGTCCAGACATAATCTTGGTCAGGCCATATGAGGACCATGTAGATTAGTGTCTGAAAAGGTCTTTTGAGGAAAGAACCACACAGATTTGAGTGGACCTGTAAAGTCAGTGCAAGCATTTGTCAGTAATCGTGGAGCTCAACTCAGAACTTAAGGAGCTCAACTCGACGAACAATACCAAAGAAAGGACATCTCTAAGGACACTCTTGTCTCAGATCCGAAACATAAATGGTAACGTGCACTGGAGAAAACAGAAATGGATTAAGACAGTCCAAGTTACATACCAACAGCAATGAGGCTATTCTTAGTGTTTCTTGAGTACAACATTTTATACTCACTTTTCACCGGTTTTGTTTAAGTGACCAGTAATAGGTTCGAGCTTATTATTGCCCGTCAAACAGTCAAGGTTCCACGAGTGTCGTTGAAGACGTAGGGTTTAAGAAGGATGTGACAGCGTAGCGTTCAGTTTCCACACTTATCACCAAACCGTTCCGTACCGTCAGTTCGTGGATGGGTCACCAACTATTACATATCGAGAACCCTCCTTGCCTCGGGAAAGACGTTAAGCTGTTGGTCCCGGCTGTCATTCGTAGATCTTTGGGTAGTCAGAAAAAAGGGTATCGTGTTACCCAGTAACTAGGTTGTAGAGGTCAGATAGGCAGTCGCTCCATGTAAAATACTGGTATTCAGCTGCATCCAGTTAAACTGGAAGCCAATCTCAACATACTTAGTCAGGGAAACGCTAAGCAGATTGAGGTAGACTTGGACAAGTGATCAACTTAACATTCTCAAATCAGAAAACGCCTGATCGTGTAAAAGAAAATAATGATCTACATTAAGTGATTAGGTAAGTTTACCTACTAACGTTTTTAATTGATTGAGAATAATATTAAATAGGTCTAAAGGCCTTTGTAACCTAATATTCTGTGTAATTCATAATATTCCATTTCAGAGCAGAAGGCGCAGAGATATAGTGGCCTACTCCCCAGGGATTCAACTGTTTTTGCTAGACGTCAATATGTTAAACAATCCACCTACATCAATAATAAACTGAATCGTAAATTAGAAATGTATCCCGTTGTTATATGACTGTAAAAAACAATAACAGAATGTTTGAGATCCCTAACATATGAAGAAACAGAAACCATTCTGACAAGAATAAGATTTAAAAAACCAAACTGTACACCCACGCACACACACCCCCCATACACACGCGCCTTCACACACTCATATACACACACACATACACCGAGAGCTGCTAAATTAATGTTTAATTTTATTTTATTTTTATTTTTCTATAAACTTAATTTTTAATCGCATCATTGTAAAGCTACCACATAAGGGAAGAGTGAGACAGCTCCGACACAAGTACTATTGTAACTTACTGGGGCTGCCTCAATTTATGTATGAAATAATGAAATAAATATTTTTGTATTTGTATTCCGTAATATCCATAATATTCTTTCAAATGTTTTCTTACAAAAACAACTAAAACGTATATTGTTGGACCTTCCTTCTTGAAACTAAGATTCAACGACAATCAGTGTTGCGGATTTTTTTTTAAACTTAATTATTATCTTCTTGAACTTTTATAGTATTAATGTATTGAAACGAAAATCCTTATCGCTCGTTATACCTACTCTGCAAGTCTGTACACTTGGCGAATGCAGCTAACCGATTCTTTTTTTTGAACCATGTTTTGTTATTTTTTTACATTAAAAAGAAATAAAAAGTTAAAAATGATTTTATCCGATTGGAAATATGGGGTTGTACTTATGACAGTCTCAAGTTTTCAAACACTCTTGTTACATCCTCTTTTTTTCTCTCTTGCTATTAAAATGTAACATGCTTTTAATTAGAAGTTAATTAAGTACTGCAAAATACGCGCTTGAAGTTCGGACACAGCCCGTATTACCTAATTGACGGTACTTACTTTGTAAAAATGACGATAAGTTGAGAGAACCACCTAGATAGCTAAAACATTTGAAACATTCGCTCCTTTCGAGGCTCGCCATATTGCCGCCATGCCATAGACTAGCTTATTTATGTACTAATTTTTAGTTCAGGCACATTACCCATAGATAATTTTATGCCGGACATTGCCGGAATGCAGAAAAGCACAAAAAAAACTTTGATGTACTAATATATACCGGATACGCATGCGTCAACCTAGAATGCCTGAAGTTGTTCCTAAGTTCTCTTTAGCAATCATGTTTTCCTGGTACATTGTAGCTAGTGAGATCAATAAAGTGCATAAAGGGTGTGGTCGGTGAATTTTCTATTTTTAAGGCTGGTAATACAAAATAAATATAGTGCCAGAGGTTTTGAGTAAACTTACTTTATAAATATAAATATTGTATATCTCCTTTAGTAAAATATCTATATTTATGAAGTAAGTAGTAGGACCTACCAGAGGCCCTACATGCATGATAAAATTTAAAAAATTCGACACCATTTTTTTACTGGCAATATTTATTCTAGAAGAATATTTTAGTAATAATATTGCCAGTAAAAAAATGAATTAAAAAATCGAAAACATTTTTCGATACACTGTTAACCTTTCATAATATGGTTTTTCTTTTAGTGCACTAAAAGAAAAACCATGGCAACATTCTAGCTATTCACGCATGCGCACAGATGTCCACTGTGCCGAATATAACTTGACTGGTGGCGAACTATGCAATCAAACATTATTGTACTGAATTTGATACATTTTCCTTTTGAAAGATATGCCACCCTAGAGGTCAAAATATTGTGGGCACAAATGGCGTACCTTACTGTAAATTCTCCTAAAATCATTTACTTACCTAACCTATAACCCATATGCTCGGAATATGAATACTATCCCTATAAAGTCTTTGTTCAAGAAAGGAAAATGGCTCAGCTCACTCGCTCACAGTCTCAGTAGGTATGCCTACTGTCTATTGCTTTCAGAAGAAATGCCTCATTCCGCCGGGTTTGTGGAAGATAAGAATGAGATAAACACAATAATAAAACACTCAATACAAAAGTAAATATTATATATTCAGTTAACAACAAACTTAATGTAATTTTTCACGCCAGTAGAAAAAGAAATCGCATTGGTTATCATTAAGTATCAAAAATTTCGCACAGCTTGGTAGCAGATGAGCATAGCACTGAATAAAAATAATACCATAAATAAGTTCCAGTTTCTTCTTGACGACAGTGTCTTGTTTCGCAAACGTACTTGCTTTGGCATTCGAGTACGGTTCTTATCGTGGGGTACACATAGCGATCGATATATTTTACGCTACTAATGTTTCATTCATCGCATTTTCAGAACTGGCAACGCATTGGATGACGCCGAGCATTTGCCAGTGCAAAAATAGCAACATATGAACTAAAGATTCCTTTGAGAAATTTTTTACACGTTTGTGTTGTGAAGAATTACTTATTTGATTCTTTCAGTAGCGAAGGGCCAATTTTGTTATAGCCAGATAAATGAATAAATATGTCAAACTGGAACATTTCAAACAAACTGGAATAGGCACATATTTACTTATTGCGGTTTGAGAAAACCGCAATAAATGTTCCTCAAATAAAAGTTATCTGAGTTTGATTCTGATTTGGTAACCTTATGTATTTGTTTTATACTGTATGTGTATACGTTTTGTAAAAAGTAAATTTGGCATGGGATTTAAACATAACTGGCAAAATGAGGTGTACTATAGGCTCCCGGCATCCCATATGCGACTAGGTGGGAGAGGAGGGGAGAGAGGTTTTGTCGACGGAAGAATAGACAAAATGACAGATAAACAATCACAATCTGTCATTTTGTCTATTCTTCCGTCGACAAAACCCGTTTCTACGGTGGTCAAGCTACGCATGCAAGAGGGCTCCCGGCACAGAACGTGTTAAATCAATGATCATTATCTTTGCCACAGACTAGTGAAATTCAATTACGATTGTGACAAAAACGGTAATCTGATGTTCTCAAGTTCCATGTGAGTGTCGATTATGTTTCAGTGGACTCGCAATAAAATCGTAATTATTCTAACATTAGATGTGTAATCCATATGGTGTAGTGATACACACTACTTATAAGCTCAGCAGTCGCACTTGCGACCTTGAGACCAACGGGGCAGTGGGCCCGTTGGCCCTGCACCTAATCTCTCTCCGGTTGTGTTGGGTTGCCGTCCCATCGGATTATGAGAGTCAGGGCAGAGAGAGTGCACCTGTGTCTGCGCACACACTTGTGCACTATAACATTTCCCGCGCCGAAGGCTGGTCTCCGCTGAGATTGGTCGCCATGCCCGAAATTCGGTCTAGACTATAAGGACTATTATACTTATAAGCTAGATATGTTAGTAACAAACGTAATACAAGATTTTAATTCATACATCTCTGTTGCAGTCACCTGACGCACATAAAAGTTTAGCGCAAAAAAAAGGGGAAATTATACGTCACCTCCGTGCAAAATGGCCGTAACTCAACATAATGCTGCAACTCGATATCTCATGTCTGGAAAAAAATACTGTTCCCAAATAATTTTAATTTATTGTGATATATTAAAGTTAATATTTATTTGTACAAATCTTTTAGAAACCTGTCACGTTGTTAAAATTTACCAACCTTTTTAAACCATTATTGTATAATGTGTAAAAATCCTGGCTGTTTATGCAGAGACATGATTGCATATTGTTTTCCGGTGACGATGACATGACTGTATTGACTGTCAATAGTTGTGGTCAATAGGGTAAAGAATCCAACTATTGCTATACCTAGAGATATGTACGGAACATTAAAAAAAAATACTCCGCATTGCTATAAATGGTTTAGTTTTAATATACGTAGTAATAGTTGGTTTATCAGTTTTAACTTCTAACCGAAGCAGAACTACTTTGGCATTGAAGACGTTTTAACGTCTAAAATGCCCAACAGCTGAAACAAAATATATATTTTTAATTTATGTAGTTTTTAGTTAATTAAATTATTGTGTCATTCATCACTCATCAAGTCATCACAGATTAAAATAGTACGCAGAAACTGCGGAATTGTGTTTTGTTGAAATTCGGTAGCAATAACTGTGTTAAAATATTGTAGGCCTTAATTTAAATTTTCATCTTTATCCAATTTACTTAACTCTATTATAATCTGGTTTAATAGCTCCCTAATAAAACTAGAATACATTCTAAGAGTATTATATATTTACTCATATCAGAACATCAGTGTTGGTAGGTAATTGGGGAAATGGATATTGGCCATATCATTTAGTGGTATGTCCGCTTATTTACATAAAGTTGCCATCAAACTTTACTGATAACACAGTATCATCTGCACCTATTTACCAAAATAATTAATCATTATTATTATTTGAAATCCATCGGAACAAATTTATTTTTCATCTTGTTTACAAAGTCTTACATGCTAATAATTGGGTACTTTACCCTAATTGGTTTTCGGCTTCATAAATTTATTGCTCACTTCCATAGTCACTTCAAACTGAAATACTCTTCCCAAAAGTCAGTATTATTCAAGAGTTGAAGTTGAGTTGAAAACAGCATGAACTATATAGATCCAAGAAGTGTGAGTATTCGTTTGAAATATTATTACGTCATGTTAATAATAGTGTGTAACGTAAAAATAATTTAAATAATAATATGTACCACCTATTATTTTTCAAACTAAAGATGGTAGGCGTGGACCAAATATTGGCCATCCTCGACTACATGAAGGATAACCCACAGTTGGCGCACAGCCGCTTCAGTAGGACCAAGGAAGGACGCAGTCTGTTGAAACGCCATTGGGCTGCATGTGCTGATTTGGCCAATAACGTTTCGCCAGACTGTACCCAAAAAACAGCAGACCAATGGAGATCTGTAAGAACAAATTATTATTTAGAAATTACGTGTCACTAGTTTACCTACACTAAGGCCGCCATTACACTCTTGTAAGTTTTCCTGACGTAAGTCGCTTACGTAATTTACTTACAATAAAGTTACAAATGTAAACTCTCTTGTAAGTAGCTTATAGTTATTTCTTCTTACATCTTACACGTACGCAGTCTTAAATTACTTTTTAAATTTTACGGAAGCGACTTACATGGCGGCTTTAGTTTATTTTATTAATTACTGATGCATGTTCTCAAAACATCGAGACTTCTGTGTGCTATTATCTAAGTTAGGTAAATTCAGATATAAAATGAAATGTACGTAAATAAGAAGTTTAAATTAATAAAATAAACATATATTAACCTAACCTAAGGGGAAAACGTCAGGGTAGCCCGCGAAATTCAAATTTTCTTACGTTTTTTGCAATTTGCAGGTCAATATCAGGTTGTATGTTGATCTGAATATGATTCACGGCCGTATCAAATATTTATATATATAATTAAAATCATAAAATCATCAATACAACTCTCTAAGTTCATGTAATCCTATTGAATGATTATTTCATGAAATCATGACATTTGAGGATTATTCTAACATAAGGAGTTAATTTGCTGATTCTAATGATAAATTATTCTGTAAAGCCATATTTGTTACGGTCGCGAATCATTATTTAATCAAGATTCAACTTGATACTGACCTACAAATTGCAAAAAACGTCTGATTTTTTTTATTTCGCAGGTTAATTTAACGCATCCCCCTTATCTAAAACTACTAAAACACTAAAATATGGCGTCGAAAAATTCCTCCGCATCGCTGTCGACTGATAATATACCCAAGAGACTGGCGGCATTGCCACGTTGTATGGCAATGTGATGATAATCCATTGTGTTATTTAGAAGAATTAAGGACACACACACACAGACGCGCAAAGAGTTTGTTTTCGAGCTTAGACTAGTTATAGATTTGTTCATGTTCATTCAAAATTACTGTTTGTATATAATATAATAATAGCTTAGCTCAATAAATGTTATACTCTCTTTTTTCAGTACTACAATGCGTACAAAAGCAAACTAAAAAAAAAAGTAAAAGATATGAAGGCTGAATTGGTGGCAGGTACAGTCAAGGAATAAATATTATGCTAAGCACCTAATGGTTAATTTTTATTTGAACCTTATTATTTTTTCAACATTTTGAATGAAAATTATAGTTCGAAAAACCCGCTATGTAGCAAAGGAATTTGGTTGAATATTACTTAACATTGGTGCCGATTCCCTTGTTCACAAACTAAACAAAATTTAAGTTCAGTGCATCTTTTTCTTTCTATTTCATTAAGAAAAGGACAGAAGATAAATTTTAGTTTAGTCCTGTCAAATTAATCAGCGCTTGACGTAATTTTAGTAGGCAAGTTTTTAATCACGACTAAACTTGTATGGAGTAGTGACAGGCGTTGATAAATTTGACAGGACTAAACTAAAATTTATCTTCTGTCCTTTTCTTAATGAAATAGAAAGAAAAAGATGCACTGAACTTAAATTTAGTTTAGTTTGTGAACAAGGAAATCGGCACTATTATCTCTCCTGACCGTACGTAATATTAAAATATTAATACTATCATTGATTTAAAGGAGGAGGTCCAGCCAAGAAAAAGCTGTCGGAATTGGAGAACAGGCTATTTTTAATTTTAGGGCCCGACCTTGGGGAACAATTGCCAAGAGTTTGCAACACTCCAGTTTCTGTAAGTAAACTTTTTTAGGGTTCCGTAGTAAAAAAGAATCCTTATAGTTTCGCCATGTCTGTCTGTCTGTCTGTCCGCAGCTTTGCTCAGAGACTCTTAGTACTAGAAAGCTGTAATTTGGCATGGGTATACATATTAATTATTACCATTAATCATGCCGACAAAGTGGTAAAATAAAAATATGAGAAATATTATTTTTACTTCCCCTAAACGTAAACAAAAAATTCACGTCAGCAGTATAACGAAATTAAAAGGAAAACTATCGCAGCTAAGTAAGCTTTACAAATTGACGAGTAATTATCGACCAACTTACATTTGCGGTTGCAAAAACATCTTCCGTATGGGAGAACATGTTTTTCAACTTCAAAGTTAAGTTTGTTCTTGGAATAAATTCATCCCAACTACGGAACCCTTCCTTGTACGCACAAGGAAGGGTTCCGTAGTTGGATGAATTTATTCCAAGAACAAACTTAACTTTCCGACAGGCACGTGGCCGATTTAAAAAAATAAAAAAGAAGAGTACTTAATATGGGTATTTAAGGTTGATGTCGATTTAGATGGTACAAGTTTCTGGGACGTTCAAGAGCAAACATCGCATACCATAAAGTAAGTTCAATTATTGCCATTCAAGAATCACATGTGTTTACATACATTGAATGCGGCTTCTGTTAACACCAAGGCAATTATTGCAAGGCGATTATTGCAAAGCGATTATTGCATTCTAGTTTTGCCTTGCCTAAACACATAGTTGTACAGTTCGTGCCACTAATGATGAGACTTGACGCATCACGTGGGTTGACTTGCGCAGTAGACGATTTATAGGTCTCTTTAGCGGTAGGTATGAGGTCCGCGCCGGGGCGTCATCGGGGCGACGAAAAGAGCGCGGGGGGAGCGATCAAGTCTCATCTTTCGTGGCTCGTGCTTGTACTATTTTATGATGGGGCTTATCTTACAGACATTTGGTCGAGTGATATAAACATTTCCATGGCTTTTGTTTTTGTTGTTTTCCATTAAGCTTATGCACTACAATCATATCAACAGCTGCAGCGTCTTGAAACTGAACATCAGCCGTCGTCGAGCACAGCGGAAGTTTTACTGCAAGATGACACTAATTTCACTACAGGGTATTTTTTTTTTTAATACAAATCACAGTTTCAAATAAAGAGATGTTTAAGTAATAAAATTAATGTGTTTTAGATCAGATTCTTCTGACGTCGAGTTGTACTATCCTGAGGAGCACACTGGACATCTAGCTGCTGACCCAGAGGGCAATATGGGTCAGCTGGGTACTGACTCCATGGTCCACACTAACCAGCGGCTAGAGCTTGTAGTTCACACCGACCAGCAGCTGGAGCCTATGAACCATAATGTCCAGCAGCTGGAGTCTATGAACCATAATGTCCAACAGCTGGAACCTGTGATCTATAATGACCTGCAGCTCGAGCCTGTGGTCCATACTGACCAACGGCTGGAGCCTGTGGTCTATACTGACCAGCGGCTGGAGCGTGTGGTCCATACTGTCCAGCAGCCAGAGCGTGTGGTTCACATTGACCAGCAGCCAGAGCGTGTGGTTCACATTGACCAGCAGCCAGAGCTTGTGGTGCACATTGACCAGCAGCTGGAGCCTATGGTCCATACAGACCAGCAGGCAGAGCGTATGGTTCGCAGTGGACAAATCAAAAAAGAGACCGTCGAGGGTTCGCCACGGCGACTACGCCGCACAGCTAGCTCCGAGCAAGATGATGGCGGTACGTACTTGTATAATGTAGTTCGTTAGAGCGAAAGTGCCAGGCTAGTCCGCAAAATTCTTTTTTTCAATTGTTTCGCAATTTGCATCTCAGTATTAGGTTGTATGTTAACCAAAATATGATTCGCGATCGTAACAGAGAATTGTAATCATGACTTTAATGATTATAATTCTGTAAAAACATATTTGTTATGGTCGAAAATCATATTTTGATCTATCTAGATACAACCTGACACTGACCTGCAAATTGCAAAAAACGAAATAAAATAAAATCGTGGGTTACCTTACGCATTCACTTCAAAGCGAGGTTTGCATTATGAAACTAGTGTCGTGAAACAGTAGCTTGACTTTTATGAAACTAGTGTCGTGAAACAGTAGCTTGACTGTTCTGTTTACATCATGAAACTAGTGTCGTGAAACAGTAGCTTGACTGTTCTGTTTTGGGATATTATAGCTAACTAACACCCGGTTTTTGAAAAGATAACACGATATCTCAGTTTAACTGCTCAGTTAAGTTGGCTGAAATAATTAGTCAGTTATAAATCTTAATCACAATAGGTATACAAGCTAACACTAAAATATATATACATATATTATGTGCAATTATATAATCCTATACTATTAAACGAGCCATATTTGAAAGTTGCAATATAGGTGTTTACCGTACGGTGGCGAAAAATCGATCTAGCTAAGTCTCATATCTGGGAAAATTCGTCTCCTTAATTTCACCCGAGCAGAGCTCGGTCGCCCAAAGTTTTGAATAAGTTAAAGAATAATGACATGAGAACAATGACATTAGAATAATGATATCGCAGCATGGAATTAGTAAGTACCTACTATCATGGCAGCATAGAATTAGTATGTACTATACATGGGATTAGTATGAACTATCCTATACTATTTAATTACTAGAGCAGAGCTCGGTCGCCCAGTAACTAATAATAAAATAAGGGAAGAGCTCATTGGGCATACAAAAATTCGTCCGCATCGCTGTCAATGGGAAAAATGCCCAAAAAGCTGGCAGCATTGCCACGTTGGATGGCAATGTTGGTTCCTTGGGCTAAAAATAGGCCAGCCCTCTGGTCGACCAACCGCTTCGCAATATCCCGAAATAATCGATAAGCACTCGGACCCCAAGGGCCTAGTGTTTAAACCCCAAACGGCTCAAACATATAGCCCAATAAGGTTGTTATATTTGCACCGTTTGAGGTTCTCTGCTCCTGCAGCAGCCGCTTCAGCACAACCCGCTTTGCTAGGAAGATGGGATGGCCGAGGTGTCGATACATATTGCACCCTACACCAAAGGCCTACCCAACTTCCAAGGCATTATAGTAATTCTGTCTGGCCTCTTCCCATCGGCATCGTCGCGCGCTAAGCCATTGCGTTCTAAAACAGTTGGCAATCCGGTGGTGACAAGAGGCCGACAGATGATGTCGTTAATGCAGGCGTGCCGTGCCATCTGACCAGCGCTGTTGATGCAGGCAGTAGATTGCTTCACTGCATTGACAAAAATGTGGAGCCCCGCAAGGAGCACCCAGACGCAAACATGTAACGAGCCGGAATGTGGTGTCACCCAGCATGGTACTTTTGTTGGGTGACAGTAGCGCCTGAAGCCAGAGGCTCAACTCCCATCCACCCACAGCCAGCAGGCGGGCACGCTCAGCAGAAAAATTATAGTTGTTATTATTCATCTATAATTATGACAAGTGTTAGTTGAATATATTTATCAGCTTTTCAAAAAAACTTTTTACAAAAAAAAAACAACCGACTTCAAAAAAAAAACACTACAATTTGAAAAATAACTTTAATTTCGGAAGTCGGTGTCTTTGGTTTTGAATTTTCGTTCTTTGTCACCGACTTCCGAAATTAAAGTTATTTTTCACTTTGTAGTGTTTTTTTTTGAAGTCGGTTGTTTTTTTTTTGTAAAAAGTTTTTATTTTTCACTTTTTAGTTGTGGTACCTACCCCACACAAATTCGAATACCACTACCTGCTATGTAAATAACAGTGACAAGAAGTTATCATATCATCTACATACTAAGTGGGAAAAAATACGTATAATTGAAGCTAACTCAAAAACTACCAAAGCAAAGTTAATACAATTTATATGGGACCACCTCTGAAGTATGATCTACCAAACAAAAAAAAAATCATCAAAATCTATTCATAATTGGCGGAGAAATCGCGTAAAATACAAAAAAAAAAAAAAAACATACTGACGAATTGAGAACCTCCTCCTTTTGGAAGTCGGTTAAAAACCGGGTATTAGTTATCTATAGCCCGAAACAGAATAGTCAAGCCACCTGCTAAACGACATTAGTTTCATAATGTTTCCCCGCTTTACTCCTATGATGTATAAAAAAACATTAATATTATTTTTTATTAAGTTCCTGAAATCCGTGAGGCTACGGAGGCTCTGCTCAATGTGGAGCGAATGAAGACCGAAGCCAAGCGGCATGCCACCGCGGCCCTCCACCGACTGGCCGGGGCCTTGGAGGCCATCGCAGAGAGACTGGGGGGGCCCGTTAGGCTGCAAGTTACTAGTCCGCCACGAACTAGAGTATGTAAATCGAAAATAGTAAAAATAATACCAGCATATTAGTGTCCCACTGCAGGGCAAAGGTTTCTATGTTATGGGGGGTTTGGTTTCCACACTTATGCCCGTTTTCACCGACAAATAAGTAACACGTAAATGAATTCCTAAATAAAAGTGCACTGTTGGATTTCAAGTCTCTGCGCTGAGTCTAGCGTTGAAAATCTAACAGTGCACTTTTATTTAGGGATTAATTTAAGTGTCACTTAGTGAAGGTGAAAACAGGCATTAGTCCTTCAAGTGGACCATTATGCATAGGCCATGGCGGCCGTCGGTGGTACTTCCAACCAGCCCACCTCCCTCCAGAAGTTGAGCAAGTCTCCTGGTCTGTTCAGATCATCTGTGAAAGATCTGGGTGACTCGAGGGTTTGTTCTAATCTGGGTGACGCCTGTGCATTCAAAGAGCATGGTGCATATACGCAACGGTTTCCTCTACCTCCATGCATGCTCTGCAAAGGTATGACATGCGCATTAATCACCATGCTTGCTCAAGGCGAATTGGCGATTTCACACAGTCCCAGGTTTCCCCACAATATTTTTCCTTCACCGATGTCAGTAATATCTAAGATATACTTAAAAAGTACATACCTATGAATAGAAAAAGTCACATTGGTACGTGCCCGGATTTTACCCCACAACTTCGTGCATGAGAGGCGAGGCCTTATTAACCAGAGGGCCTTATGGTTAATAAGGCTTTCTGGTTAATTAAGCCTCACGACATGTAAATCTCTACCAGTCATTTATTTTCATGATTCCGTTACTTGCTAAGCAACTATCATTATTTTCAGAGACGATACGCAAGAATCTCCAGCTCGGAAAGTGATTAAGGGACCTTATAGCATACGGCAATGAATATTATGTTATGATTATGTTACTGTAAAACCTCAAACTACTTACTGTCAGTCCTAACCTTAAATAAATACATAAATTAAATCATTTTATTTCAGACAATTTAAAAGAATCCATAAATTAAATTATTAGTAACAGGTTTGCACTTAAAACACTCTTGTTATTAACTTAAACTAAAGACGAATTAATGAGAAGACCACCCATCAACTAGCCACAACGAGAAATGAAAACTAGGGTACCTAAAAGTCTTCTCACAAATTGCTTTATTATGACCGGAGGATGTGTCTGCCACCATAGCCTTCCAGATGCCATTGTGAGTGCCTCTTATTCTACTCAGGAGTGAGGCCGTTTTTTGCGGATGATGTCATGAAATCCATTGGAATGGGTTACCGCGAACATTTCAGAGTCACTGCAAAAAACATTGTTGTATTGGACGCGTTGATCATCCAGCGACCTTTGCTAGTAGTTGACCCAAGACGTGTACGGGGATGGGTTCAGAAATTTGCCGCCTCGCTTGAAAGAATGTGAGGTTATTTGGGGGTTCTAGAGGGTCTCCCACAATTTTTTTTCCGGAGGCGCTTTTCCTTTTTAAATATGTAGTAATTTTTTTTTGGTAAGTTTGACAAAAAAAACTACTTATTTACGAATTCAAAAGCGATCCTAGCGAGCTTGAGACTTGGGGCACTCGGCTCGGACAGGTTAGGTTCTTTTAAACCCAGTAGACAGAAACCCCGAGAAGCGAGGCTCCGTCGACTACGCTTTACTTCAAAAATGTTATATTAACCATTGCACTTTTTTTTTTTATTTGTCCTTGACCTTCGAGACGTTTTACATTGACCCTGAAAATGTCTCTTATAAACTGATGGGTGGAGGATGCCCTCTTCCTCTCTCCTCCCTTCCACCTCCCTCCCTCTACATTTTATTTATCAATTTTTTTACGAGATTTAAGCCCTATAGGAAATCGTATAAAAAAAATATATGCATCTCCGGCGGGGGGGAATGGGGGTTTACTTACCCGCCCAACCTCTCCCCCGCTCCATCTCCACTACCCCCTATCGAGGCGGCACGTTTCTAAACTTTAACCCGTGCACCCGATAGAATTTCTACACAATCTTTCATCCCGTATTTCACTACAGTATTGGATGAATTCACAAACATCGTTCCTTATTGCTCGCCTTCGTTATACCCATCAAGGTGAGGTGGTACACTAGAGCATTTTCTCGAGGATTTCCATGTAATGTAACGTTCTTACGAATGGTACAATAGATGCAAAAGTTCAATTTAAAAAGTATTTCCATGTAATATGTAATGTAGATCCAAGCACATTAGTGAATTTTGCAGCTTATCTTATTATTGCTTCAAGTTGCAAATAAGTGGTTTACCAGTGTTTGATAAAACTTATAGCTTCAAACATTACTCTTACCCCTTGACTGTCACGAGTTCTCCTGGAGATTGATAACAATTAAAATTCTATTGTGTCTCAATGACAGTTGAGCTCATATTTGTATATGAGTACCTCCTATCACTCGTAGTTGCTTAAAGTCAATTTTGTTACTTAACATTGAAAACAGGTTTTAATTGTTACTGATTTAGAAGCAACAGTGGTATAAGAGGCCTTAAGATCACTTGTAAGCAACTGTTATAAATAACCAGTAACGTATTCTTATTTGGCATTTATATTTCCAAATGGGTAGGATATCACCTGCAGTGGTTAAAGGGATCATTTTGCAGCCCTTTTGGAACCTAACATAATTGCATCTTTCAAGGCCTATTGTACTCTAATAGCCACTCCAACGCGTAACTAAGTTACAATACCCGTTCTTGAAAACCAAAGCAGGGTATTTCCACTTATTTAAAACCAAAAATGATCTAACAGTTCCCGTATTTTTTTGTCCTTAACCTTATGTTTGTCTTGATATAAAATTCAGAGACATTCAATTACTTCATCAAAAATGAATGCCGTAAAATGGAAAAAAAAAATTAGTATTTACGTTCTTCGATTACGGTTTTTGAACTAGTCTTGAGAATCTCTAATTCACGGACATTGTGAATCTACCTACAAAAGAACAATTAGATTACAGCTGTAGTAACATCCACTGATTTGCCAATAGCAACATACATAAGTAATTTTTAGACCTTACAGTTCCAAATAGAGTACAAGTGAAAATAAAAACTATGAGATCCCTTAGATATCGCCATGTTTAGAAAATCGAGTCCTTGAAAATGTTTTGAAAGTGTTTTATTCACACTGACGCATTATAATCACAGAGTTTTGTTAATTGTAACTGATGTAATTTGACATTATACTTAGTCTAAAACAATTTTTTTAGGTTTTCAACAATTTTATTTTTTTATAGTATTATTTCGTCAATCGACTTAGCACACTTTCGTTTAATTGTTCTTGATCAAATCGAAGGCGCTTCGAAATTTACAAAGAAACCATACCATAGTTTCACAGTAACAAAACATTCGCAAGGATTTTGTGCTATATCTGAAGTATACGTGAAGTTAACCAAATAGATATACTTAATCCAAAACTAAAATTGCTGAACAATACAAATTCAAAGAACACAACTTGACTTATCGTCACTCAAAAGAACCTTTCATACGAACCTTTCAGACGTTTCATTTATCACTCAATGACCGAGTTGAATAGTCTTATCGTTCATTCAATCGTTCACTGCGTACAACTTACATCTAATTGCCACTTAAAGGTAATCGTGAAACTCGGATTCCATGTGGAACCAAAATTAGGCTGCAATTTTTCTTCCCGTGGTCCTATAAAGTTTACTTATGGGTTCTCTCCACCTTTATAGTTCTCTCCACCTTTATAGAACTTAATCATGGCTGTATATTTCACCCAAGTTTACAAATAGATATGATATAGAGCTATTTAACCACCCAGTTGTGTTACTTGGTAGCGTACCTGCGAATGCTCGACACGGTGTTCGGTGAGCATTAACCTGTAACATTATTTTCTATTTGGCGATATTTCGTCGTTGAATAGTCGGATCTTCAGGTCACGTGCTTTCATCTTGCTCGATGAAATGTTACAAAAATACGCTCGTTTGCTTGCAGAATCAAGTTGTAACAAAGCGTCGAGCGTCGTGCTCATTTTTTGGTTCGAGAAAGGGTGACCGACCCATTAGAACGGCTCGATGTTTTGTTACAAGTAAATGCTCTCTCTAGTTTAGCGGTTCTCAATTTTTTAAAACGAAATATTTGACGGAGCCCTAAAATAATCAAAACCTGGTTTTATGTGTATTCTTCAATAATCGTAATACTTGACAAATAACATTTGCATCTAATAGGGAGTATGAAATAGTTTTTTAGTTTTCATCGATTGTTTGATGTCAGGCTTGATTGAAGCGAACTTGCATGTCAGGTTCAGCATCCACTCTATTGCGGTATTTTGTTTTTATAGCTGCATAGGTTGACTTGAGAATCCTGTTTCGCTCAGTTTGTAACTCCGGTCTAAGTTCAAATAGCCTTGTTATTAAAGATTTTTATGACGAGATAACCATCTGACTTCTGTATGGAGCAGTAGTAGGAATTTTATGTTTTGTACCAAAATCTTCACACAATATTAAAAACAATAGTTTATTCCAGAAATCCCCACCGACAAATCCCTACCAGTGGAGATTGTTATTTTTTTTCCAGAAATCCCCACTTTTTAAAAGGTTAGGTTAGAACTGTGACCCCCTACGCACGAGCCGAGCGAGCGAAACGAGTGCTGCCGCGGCAGCGGCCTGCGAGTGCCAAAAACTACTAGAATATTAGAAAAAAGGCCGAGTTTATTTAACTTGCGGGGATTTCTGGAAAAAATAATAATCCCCACTGGTGGGGATTTGTCGGTGGAGATTTCTGGAATAAACCAAAACAATCGATGTTTTGACGAAATTCAATATTTTTACCGCTTCCTCAAGAAATAATTTTAAATTTGGCGGCGTTTGCTTAGTAGCTATTCTTTTCAGATGTTGCATAAATAAAATTGTTCTACTGGGTCGGTGTTTCATTTTTAGGGTTCCGTAGTAAACAAGGAACCCTTATAGTTTCGTCATGTCCGTCTGTCTGTCTGTCTGTCCGCTCTCTTTTTTGCTAGTTGGGAGCGCTCGCTCAACCTCAAAACTTACTACATATTTCTTTGTGTAAACACCACAAAATTCTTCTTCTTTGGTTAGGTAGCGACAGTAGCCAGAAGTACAATTTCGAAAATGCCACGTTAGTTTAAAGATATGATGAGACTCAAAACAAAACAACACAACTATAATTTTTGACAGCGCTCACGGTGATATTAATTTAGGGCATGATCGGCGTTATCGCAAGTTGGCGCATGTTATTACGTCATATCGACGGCGAAGTGACGAACTCATGCTGATTTTACAGGAGGCGGAAAAAACGATTTATAAATTATGTTTTAAATTTTAGACAACTTTTTTTTTAAATTATTACTTATTGATAGGAGACTAATGAAACGTATTTAGAGCACGTTCAGTACTACGTTGTATTGTCAATTTTACAGTAGATAGAAACTATTGTTTTCAATCATGTCAATTTATAGTTTATGATAACGAAGATAAGAGGTATTGCAAATAAACGAAGCATTTTGTTTTAATTATTTATTGAATAATGACGTTTTACTATAACAAAATAAGTACAAAAACATAACTTCTTATTCTAAACATCATATTTATAAGTGGAACGTATAATCTATTTCTCGCAACACGGTAAAACACAATCAACCCCCTGTCTATTACACTATTTTTCGCGTAATAAACAAACAGATTTTTAGTTAATACCACTTGTCTTCCCCGAACTACCCCGAATTTGAGCCGTGCAACCTACTCTGTCACACTTTAATAGTCTGTATAGAGCGAAAGAAAAGCTAATACTGCGAGTCCTGCGCCGTCTTCCGTCGCGTCGTAAAAGAACGATGTCAATCCCATCGTTCTTTTACACATAACGACTAACTAAATTAACTTATAACACAAAAATTAACCTATCCATACAAGTTTAGACGTGATTAAAAACTTGCCTACTAAAATTACGTCAATTTACGTCGAGCGCTGATTAATTTGACAGGACTAAACTAAAATTTTTCTTCTGTCTTTTTCTTAATGAAATAGAAAAAAAAAGATGCACTGAACTTAAATTTAGCAATGTCAGCAAGATATACGCAGCATTATTTAGCAGTTATTGCCACTCATTATTATCCGACTAAATATAGGAACATCATGCCCGGTGTTTTTGCTCGTGCATGCAGAAATTATTTTTATGCCCAACTACGTAAAAAAGTCAAACTGGTCAAAATTGTAGAGGAGTTCATGTCACTTCGCCGTCGATATATGACGATTCACGGGACATCCTTATCGCGCTAATTCGGAATGGGTGTAAGCACGCTTAAATCGATTACAGCGTAAATAGGAATGCAGTTTATCTATCACTGGCTATTAATTTGAAGAAGTATTCAACTTCCATTTCTCCATCTTCAGGCAAATCTGTACAATGTACAGCATTTTGCACTATTGTTTTCCCATAGAGGGCTCTTATGGTATCTGGATATAATTGGCGGCATACATCCTGTAAATAGAAAATTCTTCTTATGAAATATATTATTAGTTATGTAGGGTATTCATGGTCTGAGTAGTTTTTTCTGGGTTTCCCTAATCCTGCGCAAGGTATGTCGGACCATGATGATTGTAGAAAAATAGGAAGGTGTGTGATTTTGTAATAAGTAGTATGATTGAGTGTTGTGTGTGTGTGTTTTTGAGATTGTGTTTTTGTATGTTTGATATATTATATCGTAACTAGCTTTTGCCCGCGGCTTCGCCTGCGGTACTAAAGGGATTCGTAGTATCCGATGTCCTAAACCAGGTCATGGGCTATCCGTATGCCTTGCATCTAAAATCTTTCCAGCCGTTACGGCATGAAAAGGTAACAGATAGACGAACAGGCAGATAATAAATTCAAATAATCTTTTTAGGGTTCCGTACTTCAAAATGAAAAACCGGTATTTTGATAGGATGACTTCGTTATGTGACAAGAAACACAGGACCTTTTTCGCAGGAACGCGTGGAGGTATCATGTTGAAATAGATCTTAACTTAGATCTACAGTCCCTTGGGAGCTGTAAAAATAATCAAGCTTGCAAGTCGACGCAATAAAAATATACCTACATACAGGATTTTTTTTTTAACCAGTGCGCAAACTTAAACACGTGACTTTACTCATCATTATGAACAACTTTTACTATGGGACCAAACCTGAAATCGCGAAAAAAATCGGCTGTTCCCTACATTTTGACGAGTTATGCGAACATAAATGAAGGGAACAGCTGATGTTTTTTTTTTTCGCGATTCAGGTTTTGTCCTTGCAGGCAGATTACGTACAATGACACTTTGGTTACAAGATCTCACCTGTACCAAAACCATGTATCTAGCAAATAAACGTTTGATTTGATTTGATATGATAATAATAGCTTGGGCTTGGGCTTGATGATGGAAAATCGGCCTTACCTAACGAAAGATATAAATAAAATAATAATGAATCGAATTTACCGGATCTCGAGGACCGCACAATTTTCTAAATTCACAAACCACGTTCTCATTAGGATCCTTACATTTCACTTCCAATGCTATACATTTTCCTTCAGCCAGATGTAAAGACATTGCCTGAAATATAACGATTTATTTATTGATAAGTATTCGATTGAAACTTTTAAGTCACGCTCTACTACAGGATTCCAAATCGACGGAAAAAGAAAGATCAGCAGAGTAATTGCGTAACACACAGCAGCAATGGCTTTTATTTTGACAGTTCAACAACATTCATTGCGTTATTTACGTTGTTGAGCAGACAATTTCTTTGAACATATGAAGCAATGGATTAGCAATATCCTTCAAATCATTCAGATTGTGATTGAAAGTGTGTTACGCAATTATAATAGGGTGCAGAACGAAGGGACATTGTGTTTTACCATAGCAGTTTCATATGATTGATAGATACTTCGCGCCCGTCGTCGCAACATTCTCAAAAGTCGCAACCGGGCTAGACTCGCACTGTTGACTCAGTCAACTGGGTGTGGGGCTACCCACGAGAACAATGGCTGCATTATTGTCCCAGCGCGATAAAACATTATGGACATTACGGCGCGGCGGTTTCCAACCAACCGCGCTAGGGTATCATTGTGAACTCAGCTTTAGAGTAGAGATACTCGTCACAAAGAAATATTAACCTCGTAAGTAGGCAAAACTCCACGGTAAACTTCATAGAACTCTTTAGCGTTAGGTATTTTCAAGGAGAACATAGCCATGGCAGATACGTAGAACTTGTCTGAAGTGGCAATATGTTCGATAATGGAGCCTATGTTGCCGTCTATAATCGCATGCGGTTTTATCACACAACAAGTGCAATTCTTGAATGTTGCTCTGTATGGTATTCGTGGCTTGCCATTTTCGTCTCCAAAAAATGCTTCCAATGTCTGTAAAGTATTTGGAAAGTAGTAGGTACTTGAGAGTTAAGGCCTAACTGCCGCACTCAAGAGAGGTGAGGCGCGAACCGGAACTAACGCCGCTATCTTGTTTTTCAATATACTTAATCTCAATCAATCATTTGTTTACCAACAACGCCCCAATGTCATTCAGGCGCCAAAAAGTTCTTGTACTTAGCACTCTAATGGGGTTACAAACTGAAAGCTGCAGCAGCACTGTTGTCCGTCCACAACCCGCCATTGTAGTGTATATTTTTACTATTGTTTCGATCACAAATTAAACGAAAACTAGATAAAATGTATGCGAGTTAGGCCCTATTCCACAAAACTTTTCTACAAAATTGTTAGGTTGTAGAAAAAATTGCGTAACACTAACATTACAAATATGTATGAGTTACAATTTACAAACTACAATTCTTTCACATTTTTAAAACCTTACCACAAGGCATGAGGCCTTTGGGTAACATTGCCCTTTGGGTGACTTTTAGCCTTCTGATAATGCCCATTGTGAGCGACCACGTTTCAGTACCATCTTTCGTCTTGAGACACTGTGGTATGTGGGACGAAAAGATATTGCGCAGCTTCCCGAAGGCTCCCAGCTGAGTCGGTACAATGCACGATATTGCATATCCCCTTTAGAAAATAGCGCTATACCCTACATTTGAAACAGACAAAAATTCAAAAAATATATTTTCGGCATTAGAATCGATCCTAGACCTCGTAGCAATTACTTTTTTTTGACTTTGCTACGATTTTATTATATGTATAGATATCACTGGAGAAGCAATAAGCGCAATATTCTGAACAGCTTCTACGAAAAAGAACAATAGCTATTGTTTTTTTCGAGTCCGGAAAGAGAAGTCCATATCATCGTTTTTTTTTTTTTTGTATAGTCCTCGATAATAATCGAAATATTGCTTGAACCCAGAAATAAAACAGCTGATGCATAGAAAAGTTAAATTTAAAATAATAACAACTATTAAATAAAAGTTAAAAAAAATGTTATAATCAATACATATTTAAAAAATCAGTAGGTTCTAGGTATTGAAGAAATTATCGTCGTCGGTTATTAATAAAAAATTATTCTTCTTATTCTTCTTATTAATAAAAAAGTGCAATACCTACACAATCAGAATGTTTAGTACAGTATTTTTTTTAATAATCGACGTATTTCTTCTCTGGTTGTCCTTTGAATAATTATTAGATTTTTTTTTGTTTTTTCGTCTCATGTGGGCCATATCGACACTTCACAATGTTCTGGAGCAACGTTTCGCGCGTTGCGTTGTTAATTTCCACGACGTTGTGACGGTCAACGACGCGATGTCGCGTCGTACATGTGTGGTCGGGCCCTTACCTACAGTACACAACCGTTAGGCACATTGAAGACTATTCGCTTTATAGTGTAGTCCTGCGGGATAATTGCGTATCACACTGACAGTAGCAATCGTTTTCATTTTGACAGTTCAACAACATTCATTGCGTTATTAAAGTTGCTGAGCAGTTTTTTTTTTAAACATTTTAAGCAATGGATTAGCAATATGGGACCGTTCAAGTATTACGTAACGCAATTTGGGGGTAGGGGGGGTCTTCTGAAATGTTACGATGCGTTACAGGGGTGGGAGGGACGTTTGAACTTCGCATTACGTAACATTGTTTTAACCCTTCAAAACGGTCGCGTAGAGATTTTTTTTTCACGCATTTTTTTTCTCAAAATTTCAAATAGAATGATCACTTGATTTTTTTTTACCTTCACAAAATTTCTAGCTTGCTTTACAGGATAGTGAATAATTAAAAAAAAAAAATTTTTTTTATCTCCAATTGTTAAGCAAAAAAAATATGTATCTACATTACGCCACATAATTGTGACTTTCAGGTAAAAATGGTCACTTGGTGGTGGTTACGTAACGTTTTACTAGGGGACGGGGGGGGGGGCGGGGGGGGTAAAGAAAAACGTTACGGCGCGTTACATGGGGGGGAGGTGGGGATCAAAAATCTCCAAAAATTGCGTTACATAATACTTGAACGCTCCCTGTGCCTTATAAGGGCTAGGTACCTATAACCTACATCGATAGCTTCTTTCCTCGTGTTTACACCATGCGCAACATTTTTGAGTTCATTTTCTCCGAATGTTTTCCGGAGGGTGCCAGGAGCTGCCTCGGCCGGGTTGGTTGCGCCCAAAACTTGCCTCCATTTTTTTACTGCCTCAGGAGCTATCAGTTCCAGTCCGATAACTTCACCACTTGTTACGTAGTCGATTACAATACTGCACAAAGAAGTACCTACGTTTTATTCTCATGGGCTTATAGACCTACACATAGCCTGTAACATAGCAAGTACCTGGGCGACCGAGCTCTGCTCGGGTGAAAATAGGGAGAACGAATTTTCCCAGATATGAGACCTACTTAGCTAGATCGATTTTTTGCCCCCGTAAACCCGTATATTGCAACTTTCATCGAAATCGTCAGAGCCGTTTTCGAGAACGTGATTACAAATAAATATTTATGTCGCAGTAAGATGGTTGTAGGCTTGTAGCCGTGATATAGCTATATCCCTAGGGATACCTATCTATATAGCTATATTCCTAGGAATATAGCTATATACCGTTATATGAAAGCGGTTCATAACTGTCTAGATTACTAGTACCTATGATACGAGTACGATCTAGTAATATAACTATTAGGGCGCTCCGGCCAAATAGGTTAGGTTAGAACTGTGACCAACTACGCGCAAGCTGAGTTAGCAAAGCGAGCGGTGCCGCGGCAGCGGCTGGCTAGTGCTACATCGAAATTGGTTGCAGTAACAAAATTAGGGCACTCCGTCAGTTCTGAACCTTTTTCATATAACTATATTACGGTATATAGCTATATCCCCAGGGATATAAGTATATCACGGCTGTAACGCGCTCGGCTAACGCAAAATACACGCAAATCAAATGGCAAATCACGCAAAAAGGTCCAGTATACGTTGGCCGACCGACGGGCTCGCCCAACGTGTACTGGGGGCTCCCAATACACGATGGGGGAGCCCATAGGCCTAGCGCGCTCGACAAATTTTAATGACGGTGTGTGTTCACACATTGGCGTGTTTCACTTTGTGCTGCGTTGTCAAGCAAGATAGACGTAGAGGCAATCGGGGCCGCTGCAATTTACTTGTAAGCGCTTTTAATTTTTATTTACATCTACCAAAAACGAGTGACTATAAAAAGAAGGCGCAAAAGAAGATGGTGGATGGTAACTATTCATCGAAACAGAACAAGGTAAATCAAATACTTACAGTCAAACAAACTTTTTACTTTGACACATGGCAACCAAGGAGATAAGATTTTATTAAAATTTCGATTTGGCTTGCAATAGAGCTGTTTAAAAAAAAAAGAAACAAATGAACATATTGGTGCGTGAAATATTTTCGTATTTCGTCATTGATTCTGGAATTTATAATTAATTTACTTAAGTTTGAATTTCCGCGCATTATTGGAGAAAAGTACCATATAAGCCTTGACTGCAATCAAGCATTGATGGACTCACGTATGTGTGCCTCGGCTTCGCCTCTGCCCACATTTTCACGATCGTCCATCGCCCTATTGCAGGCCCGATCGTAATGTACTATAGACTACTAATTTCAAATCTAACGCTACGCATTGACCCTACTGCCTACTCCGACGCGACTGAACGTTCGGCAAACACGTGATCGCTGTTTGCGCCTTGCGCCAAATTCCCTTTGATTCGTGCACTAAAAGCCGACAACCGAAAATCGACGGCATAATTATGTAAGAGTCTATTAACTGCTCCCAAATTACCATGTCTATTTTAATCATTAATTTTTATTTTTTACATTTTTCTTTGACATAGTTATCCTATTATTTGACATTATATACCTACCTACGATTTAATTTCAACTCTTTATTAATGACTTGTGGACATGACAATTATTCAGATTTCTTACAGTTGTAAGTAATAGCATGTAATTGCGTTTTATTTAAATAGGTTTTAATTTTTATTAATATATTTATCTTTTGTATAGATACTTTTCTATTTTGTAAAAATAACTAAATATATAAATAAAAGCCTCCAGGCATAAAGGGCGTGCCCGCTTACATAAAGCTATATAAAGCTGTAACTGGAAATGATAAACTAGGACCATCGAGGTAAAATAAATGAACAGTTAATTACTAGTAACAATAACAAAACCATAATCAGCAAGACGACCAGTCACCACAAGCAGCACTCGTTCACGAGCATAACGCAAAGATCAGCCATTACCCCCTCGCCATATTTGAGCGTTGAGAATCCAACGGGCGGACGCGCTCTCGTCCCAGCGCGTTGAAAAAACACACTGTTGGATTTTCAACTCTCAGCGCTAAACAGAGAGTTAAAATCAAGTGCACGCAAAAAAATCATAGGTACCTAGCAAACGTAATTACGTGTGGTAACAGTATAGAAAGTGAATACTTACGGGACAATGTTGCTTCCGCCCAAATGTCTGTAAAGATCCATTGCAAAATCTTTATTTATTTTTCCAGTTTTCATGCGAACGATGCGGAACCCCTTCTTCATAATAAATGTTAATATTTTTCCGTGTTTACTTGATGAAACAGGTTTAATCATAGCAAAAGTACTGAAAACAAGAAATTGGAGTTTAATCGTTTGATTCGGTGACATTACCATGACCCTGAGGATCTTCCTCCGGATTACATAAAAAGTGCACACCAACAAGCATGCCATAATAACGGCAATAGGTAAAGTGTGCTATGAAGAACTGGCTGGAGATGGTATGGCGCTCTTAACTGCCTATTGCCATAGAGGTTCTCCTGACTTGGGTATACCAGATAGCTCCTGTGCCAGATAGGCATGGCAACTGCCTAGATGACACCGTGACACGGCGCAGTACATAGGCGCTGACAGCCGCCAGCTCACCGGTATGTACTGGCGAGTGCCCAGCTTGGACAGTGCAGCGTTCTGCGGAAGATGATGTGCGTACGCAGAAGCCAAACAGGCGGTGGGAATTAGAAAGGATGAAGGAAACCCCCGGAGCAACCCTTCGCTTACCACTGAGCCCATTCATAATAAGCCTATAATGTTCCCACTGCTGGGCTGGGACACAGGCCTCCTCTCTGTGAGAGGGAGTGGGCCGTTATCCACCAGGCGGATTGGTTGATGTCACATGTTTTCGAAGTTTTTGTTTTTCGGACATAGTTTCCTCACGATGTTTTTCTTCACCGTTTTGAGAGCAGCGGTGATTAAATAATTTACACAAATTAAAGCGCCTGTCAGGGTTCGAACTACGACCTACAACTCGTAAGCCGCGGCCGTTACCACTGGGCCACCACTTCTATACTGAGCCCATTAAATAATCCAAATTTTAATGTTACCTTTCACTACGATTAAACAAAGTCCTCATGGTGGCTGGGGCGCAGTCTCTTATCAGAAGTAGTTTTGAAAATATATTGACAATATTGCCAATTTGTAGCATTTCTTGTTTAAGGTATGGCACATGTACTCGTCTGAGTAGGTTTTTGCCTTTTTGTGTATTTATTACTTGACATGAATTATCGAATGGAAAAAAGTTAAGCATTAATTCCACAATAACGTCCAGATCTTCGTCATACATCTCGCACAAAAACGTGTATTTATCAAAATAATCGAACACCTGAAACAAGGTAGATACTTATATGTTTAAATGAATATGAATTTTATATTTTGTACTACCAACCCGCCCCTGCTTCGCACGGGCAGCAGAGCATATGCATACATTTTTTTATGAGTTAGGCTAACTCACGGAGCGGTTTTCAGCCGCGCCCGCCGCGGTGGCGGTACCTCTGGAGGGCGAAATTTACTATCTACATTTCCATGGTCTAAATCGCACCCTTAGTTGTATACTTATAGGGCACAACTCGAAATATTAAGGTTTTGGGTTTTTGTGTTGGATGGGCTCAATATCAACTGTTCTACCACTTGGCTTTCACAGAAAAAGAAAAAGACAATATCAAAGCGAATACTGTAATTGTGTCTCTTTCACACCACCCTCTCCGTGGTGAAAAGCCCGTCCGACACAAAGACTCGAAACCCAATATTCGAGTTGTGCCCTTATATTACTAAGGGTGCGACATGTTCGTACGAGTTTTGCGGTCCCGCCCGCCCGCCGCGCCGGTCGCGGTTGAAAATCGCTCCGTGAGTTCTTAGCCTAACAACTTTCAAAATTAAAAAGTTTCTAAAAAACATCACGTGATTAATGAACGAACCCTTGGGCGAGCCCGTTGACCGAGCGCTCGGCCGACATACTTACCAGGCCTTTTTGCGAATATAAAAAAATAACCTATTCTGTTAGATTTAACAAAATTGTAAATGTTGGCTAAAATTTTTCCTCAGAGGTTTGGCGCTGTATGCTGTATGCTGTTTTCACCTAGTTCGGCTGCAGATGCTCCTATGTTGTATTATTTTCATTATAGCCTACAAATTTATTTTTACGCAATATGGTTGTTATGTAGTGTTAATATTTTTTGGTGTCAATAAATAAATTATTATAAAAAAATTATTAGCCGTTTCATTTGTGTGTATTTCCCGTTGCCTCGCCTCGCCCAAATTGTTCTTGGGGCTTAACAGGGAGCCGGGGAAGCGCGCGCTATTTGATTTGACCAATGAGCGCGAGTACTGCTAGAGTTAGCTGTCAGACGGTACCAACCAATTTTCCGAGAAGCTGGTACTGTCAGCCAGTTGCGTTCAGCATATGAGTTAGATTAAAATGTAACGGATGTGTAATTATTTTCAATCCGGAAAATATTTGAAAAGTAAAGAATAGATAGGTACATATTGTTTTCATGAAATCTATTGGTTTACGCGGCGCAGTTATTCGTGGACAGTCGTTACGGGTCGTCAGAAGCAGTGACGGATTAACCCTTAATCAAATTAAGCAATTGCCTAGGGCATCACGTCTGGGAGGGCACCAGAAGAAGCACAAACAAAATCCGTCTTTAGAGCATCACGTCTCACTCTCACGTCACCAAAAACCACACCAAAAAAAGTTTCTAGGACTAATTTGAAAATTCACGCGTTTTAAGTTGACATAGAGTCCGACGAGTCATAACCCTGCTCCCGCTTGCCCACCCACTCGCTGCCCGCTAGTGCATTCGGCAATTCGAATTTTGAATGCACTTGAATTGCGATCAGCCAATCACAAACCCCCCGCGGGCCCCCCGCCTGGCGCCCCCGCAAATCTGTGTCAGTCAAATGTTTTGTTTTTTGAGTAATTGTGCCGGCTGGCTTCTATGCATACGTAATACAATTAATTTGATAATTAATAAGTACCTAAGTCAATAGTTTCAGTAAACTAAAAATCTACGGTACTGTGTGAGTCACACAGTACAAATTTGTGTGAGTGTATTTGTCGACAATTAATTCAAGTTCTGTTCATAATATTGTGTTCGTTTAGGTACACGTAAAGTTTTATTTTGTTTTGTTTTGATATGTCCAAAGTATTTTGTTTCATTTAAGTAATTACTTTTGGTTATGTAAATTTACTCAAACCAGTCGAAGCTGAAGGTTTCTGCAAGCTCCGAGATAGTTTTTTCTAGGTAGGTAAATTAGTTTGAGAGGTCAACGACACGCGCATCAAACGATACCTACCGAAAGACGACTACCATGTGTTAAAAACGTTAGACGTTAATACTATCTTGCGTGAATTCAATGCCCGGAAAAGCCACAAGGCGCATTTCAATAAATAAATAAATAAATAATGCTTTGGTTTTTAAGGTTCCGTAGTAAACAAGGACCCCTTATAGTTTTGTCATATCCGTCTGTCTGTCTGTCTGTCTGTTTGTCCGCGGTCTAGCTCCAAGACTGTTAGTACTAGAAAGTTATGGGTATACATATTAATCATGCCGACAAAGTGGTAAAATAAAATTATGAAAAATATTTTTTTTAGGGTACCTCCCCTACTTGTAAAGTGGGGATGATTTTTTTTTTCTATCCCTTGGTGTGGAGTATCGTTGGAAAGGTCTTTCAAAAACATTGTGAGTGTGTCACAACCATTTTTAACCGACTTCCAAAAGGAGGAGGTTCTCAATTCGTATGTATGTTTTTTTTTTTTTTTGTATGTTTGTTACGCGATTACTCCGCCAATTATGAATAGATTTTGATGATTCTTTTTTTGTTTGGTAGATCATACTTCAGAGGTAGTCCCATATAAATTTTATTAACTTTGCTTGGGAAGTTTTTGAGTTAGCTTCAATTATACGTATTTTTTTCCCACTTAGTATCACAGCTAAGTAGGCTTTACAAGTTAACGAGTAATAATTGACCAACTTAGATTTGCGTGGTCTGACATGCACTTGGCCGGTTTTTTATTGATGTCTCACCTACTGCACTTCTAAGGTACGTTACATCTCATCATCTTATTTTACAAAAAACTAATTATGCGGTAAAGGTTTAAAGACCTATTCTAGTTGACACACGGATAGGGGGGCCCACAGGCGTGGATTGCTTAGGGCATCAAGTAGTCTTAATCCGTCACTGGTCAGAAGCCCGAAATTCTGACAACCAGTCTTACCAAGGGGTATCGTGTTACTGTTACTGGGTTGTGGAGGTCAGATAGGCAGTCGCTCCATGTAAAATACTGGTATTCAGCTGAATCCGGTTAAACTGGAAGCCGACCTCAACATAGTTGAAAAAGGCTAGGCAGATTGATTGGTTTACGCGGCGCACGACAGTAAAGCTCCCAGTCGGAATGATTTTTCCTTCAACAATCATCGTCATATTTCAGCCAATTTACACAAAACCTTAAATAAATTATACCTACACCTTAAACCTTCCTCATGAATCACTCCGTCCGTTAGTGAAAACCGTATGAAAATCCGTTCGGCAGCTTTTGAGTTTATCGCGGTCAGACAGACAAACAGACGCGGCCGGGGGGGGGGGGGGGGGACTTTATTTTATAATATTATGTAAGGAAAAGGATAATAAATGTAAGGAAGTAGTGATTAATTAAGCGAGTCTCCTGATCTGTGTGGGCAACGAAACCAATAATAGATTGTAAACACTGAATAAAAAAAACAGGCCAAGGCGTCTGGTAGGTTTATACCTATAGACCTACCCAAGGACCCAGGCCTATACAATGCTCTAAAGATACGTGCGTTGCCCAGTCTGATGTGATCTCGATTTCAAAATATAAACACAACCCTAATAAAAAATATATATAGTAAAAAAGATTTTTAACTTTATTCTCGAGTAGATAGGGACCTGGGACAGGCTTTCCTTTTCAACTGTTGATGTTTTCCAAATAACTAAATCAAGCTAAATATTATGTTACCATCGTTACCATTTTTTTATTTCAAGCGAGGGCGTCAGTTTGCGGTCAGCTTGAGGTCAGCACAAACAATAGAAGCAGATTTTCTAGGTAAAGATTTCTTATGAAAATACAAGCTTAGGTAAGTTGCTAAAAAGAGACGGCTACGAACATTAAAGGGACTCTATATTCTCCCTATATAAAGATGTACTCTGTACTCTATATTTTTCCCTTTTGACACTGACAGCAAAACAATTGAAGAAAGAAAAAAAATATTTGGCCCTGATGCGTGAGCCAGACTGAATGTAGGTTATATACCTACCTAACAGTACCACGTTCCACTAATTAATCAGGAACAGAATAATTAAACTGCAGCCACATGACTAGGTGGGATATACCTACCTAAGTCAAAACGCCATGGCGTGTCATAAAGAAAATGAATGAAAAAATAACGCGTTTTCGAATGAGTGGGTAGGCCCATCCATTGCTTATATATTTAGATCCATTGAAACTCGGATTATCATTTAGTACACTTCCAATCATTTTCAATACAGTTGTAAATCCCTTCGTAGCCATATTGGCTGATAATGATGACTTACATTTTAATTTTTACCACATACAATGCATTTAGCAGTTTTACAACAATGTGAGTGAAGCTTCGTTTCCCTTTTGCAACTTTAGATGGATTTTCACCTAAAACTGGCTAGTAAGTCACAGGCTAGCATAACCAGCCTGCCGGGGTTGCGGTTTTGTCCGAAAGGGTTACCGTGGCCCCTGGCAATACAGGCAACTGAAGGAACACGGGCGGGTTTTAGCCAGTAAGAGTCTGACACGCCCTCCATTATCAAATATTATTAATTATCAAATAACTTCTCCGCTCTGGGTGGAGCAACCCAGAGCTGAGAAGTTATTTGATAATTTCCCACCCAAAAGAAATAAAAAATAAAGAGCACTATCGCGTTTACAAAATCTTTAAGTAAAAATACACACATTGATCCGTAACGTAATATAAATAAAGAGCACAATCGCGTTTACAAAACGTAACTAGTGGCTGGTAGTTCTAGGCTAGCATAGCCCGAAGCGTTTGTTAGGCGATTAGATATCCTTGGCAACGGGAACTGGTGGGGTGGTCTACGCGGCAGTTTACTGAATGGGGGCAAGAGCATGGGTCAGAGGTTGTATGAAAACATATTTCTATAGGTAGTACTAGTTAAGTACACATGGCGGTCATCGATCCTAGCACTGACCAAAGTGCACAAATATGGAAAATTCTTTGTATTGCTTGAATTAATTAGATACAAGATAACCCGGTGAACTTCGAGCCACGTGAAACAAAATTTCGATATTTCGCCTGTTCTTTTGGGTTGTTCCAAATTTTCTTTTTCCTAAACCACCCCAGTAGGTATTGAAGAGCACAGAATCATATTGGTCGAGCCATTTTCGAGTTTAGGCGACACTAATGCACGGCAATTGATATAGGTTGACAGGAACATCGACGCGAAAACTGTTACAATGGATTCAGTAGGTAGGTACATGATTCTGAATTCTGCTTTAAAATTTTTCGTCGGTTATTTTAAAAACATCTCAAATTCAAATTCAAAATTCAAATTCAAAATTCAAATTCAAAATTCAAATTCAAAAGTCATTTATTCAAACTAGGCTGAGAACCAGCACTTTTCGAACGTCAAAATTACATAAGACAGTCCCCCAAAAACGCCCACCCTTCACCACTTCCTAGTGCCTTTAGCTGGGAAGAAGAAGTGGCGCAACAAACTCCCCAGCAGCACAGCTGTCTGTTCAAGTTAGAGAATGATTCTATACAATAGTATACAAAATAACCTACATTATGCAACACAAAACATAATTCAAATGATAAATTATAGGCCATATGTCAGCTAGCACACGCCAATATACCAACCAAAAACATCGAGGACTATACTCAAGCATTATTTAAAAAAATTAAAAGAAAATAAAACTAAATGTAAACAGAACTAAATATCTAAATAAAAGCATCCAGACATAAAGGGCTGATGTTCCATACATTTTGACCGCGTAGATATTGCACTAAAACAGCAGACTTTTTTTTAAATTATTCAATGTATTGCCTACCGTTGTCCAATGGTGTGTAATTGAATGCTCAAATTATAGTATTCACAAAACAAATAAACAAAACTACGATTACACTAAATGAGCTATAAGAATGCAACGTAATCCAACAATACCTACCTACATGAAAGCAGTTCGAAATTCGAACTAAAGCCGTGTGCGCATGAAACATGGTTGTAAATTACATTTTATGACGCGCAGGCCATGTGCGCACTGTCTGTCATCAACGGGAAGCTTCGGGCAGACAAATTCGCGCGACGAAGGCGCCTCTGTGAACGCTCGTGGAATGAGAAACAGACTCTCGAAGCTGCAACATTTCCATCATGTTTTATGATAGGTACCTACAAAGTTTTAGGAAGCATGCGTGACGGGTTGTTCCTAAGTGTCGAAATGAAGGGATCCCTGTTGAATGTCTTAGTAGAAAATTGGTTACGCAATGTTTTTACCTTACTGCGCGATAGCTAAGACTACACATTTCCAGTTTAAGGTGATTTTATAGGTAAGTACTATTCAGATGTGGGAATTTTTTGTTGGTCTCGGTCTTGCTGGTCTTTTTTTTTTTTTGGTTGGGAAATTATCAAATAACTTCTCCCGCTCTGGGTGGAGCGGGAGGGCGTGTCAGACTCTTACTGACTAAAACCCACCCGTGTTCCTTCCTATGCCATGTTGCCGGGGGGCCACGATATCCCTATCGGCCCATATTCGCAGCCCCGGCAGGCATTGGCCCTAGCGGACCCCGTCAATTCTGCTGACATCTCTTTGAGGCGCGCGTGGAACACAACGCGCCGTCGACCCGGGCTTGGTCCTTATCGGACGGCGAGCTACCCATTGCTCACCGTCCGCAAGCCCGCGCCTACGGTGGCCGGAAATCTTCTTGTGATTCCCGACGCCTAGGGCGTCTCCTCCTGCGGCGGTTAGGGGCGCGAGGGCGCGAAATTTGCCTCTCCCTCACGTGCTCCGTCTCCTCCTTCGCGAGCATTACTGCTTCGCAGAAAGAGGTGACGGCCTCCCATTTCCTCTCGCTCCGTACGAGTAGCATGGCCCGAATCAGGGCCGGACGCGAGAGATCACCGCCGCCAATCGCATCCACGAGGACACGGCGATGCCCTGCCCAAGCCGGGCAGACCTCCACCGTATGCTCCACCGTGTCCTCCGGGCGATCCACACAGTGACGACACCCGGGCGTTTCCTCCCGCTTTAAGGATAAAGCGGGAGGAAACGCCCGGGTGTACCTGGGAGGTACCTGTTCAGGAGAACAGGTACCTCCCGAAACAGCCGTGTCCGGTGAGTACCTGTGTCAGGCGGAAGGTGGGGACGCCGTGGCGCCTCTCTAGCCACTCTTCAAAAAGGGGTCTTATCGCCGCAATTGTGGCGTGCCCAGCGCTGGGTTGCGACAATCGCACTCTCCATTCCGCCATGAGATCCCGCCGGAGCTCTGTCCGCTGTGCCGCGACTTCTTGCGGCATCGGAGTTAAGCCCCGGCGCTTCGCTTCCTCGCGCCACTCCCAAATGTGCGCGAGGTCTTGCTGGTCTTGGCTGCCTAGCTTGCTTGATGCTTGCTACTAAGGGTGCCTGTTGTGTAGGAGTTGATCTATGAAGGATATTGTTCATAAGAACTCTACCTAAATATATCTGAAAAAATCTATGGGGAAAGTACTTACGAGTATTGGGACCCTCATCAATGAGGAACACGATGAGGACGAGGATTTCGGTTATTAAAAAATAATCTGCTGTTTCATAGAAAAGTGCAATAATACCTTCAAAAGCGTCGTGTACGGGCTATGTTTGGGTTGCAAACTATGGACAGTTGCAGACCAATGTTCAAAGCACAGAATGTTAACACTTCTGTCACTCTACATATTAGAAATAGCAATATTTGTAAAAAGTAATCCTAAATGATTTCCTCTATTGTTAAATAATTCCGATAGAAATAGAAGTGAGTCAGACTCGGCCAAAACAGCACTTCTAAGTAAAAGTGTTGTATGCATGGCCCCGTTATTAAACAATAAAATTCCGAATGACATCAAGCAATTGAATTTTAATTTATTTAAGAAAACACTTAAAAAAGCTGCTTACTGATAAGTGCTACTATAATATTGTTGACTTTTAAAATGACAAATTTTGAATTTTACTGTTGATTTGATTTTAATATGACATATTTTGTATTTAATTAATATTTACTACTTTTTGTACTGACTCTAATTGTATATTTAATTATTGACTATGTTTCGCACTCGACTCTAATTTTACACAAGAAACTGTCATTAATAATTGCCAATTTAATTAATAACGTATAAATATTTTGTACGCCCTGTGAGGCAAAACATGTTGGACTGGTAAAACTATTTTTCCATCTATATTTGCATATTCATGTATCATGTTACACATGTTTGAACAAATAAATGTATCTTTATCTTTATCCTACGCGGTCAAAATGTATGGAACAGTTGATTATTAATTTAATAACCGACGACAAATTTCAACGCCGCCGGGATTTCAGAATCATGTAGGTACTGAATCCATGGTACCTAACAGTTTTCGCGTCGATGTCCCTGCCACCCTGTATTAACCTTTAATTTAGTCATGGTTTAAACTTTAATAGATCGTGTTTTGGAATAAGACAGATACCGTCTTATTACAAAAAACTGCTTCGGTACTGGTTTAAACCAAGACTAAAAGGTCTAGGATTGTTACGATCACATTAATATCCATTTTTAATGATTTTTATTTAAATAGACACGCAAACAACAAAACAACACGACAGCGCAAACGTCAAATAAATTAGTCCCAATTATCTTTGGGACTGCGTGTGTACTAGGGGACTCGGCGGACTAACTTAAGTACCCGTAGATAGTTCAGGAACTAGTGATAAACTTAATTTTATAATGAATGAATTTATGAAATGTATCGATCCCAGCGTGGTTTAACCAGACTCGATAAATCGAATGAACCCCAAGATTTGCACTAGCTCCTGTAGTGCTATTCTGTAAACCATCTCACCGTGTTATCTTAGGTGAAGTGAGCGTGGAGTGAGCTGTCAGTTGCTAAGAATTGACACTATTGGCAGCTCACTTCACCTAAGATATCACGGTGAGATTTTTACAGAATAGCACTACTGGACCCTCATGTTTCATGGGCCTATAGAGGCCACTGTATATCAAGGAGTAGACAGGGTAGCGCGCTAATGGTAGGGAAGACGTGCCCTTAGGATAAGGGAGGATTTGCGAGCCGTACCGGATATGCATCCTAGAGTAGGCTATGGACTAGTGGAGAGATGGATGATATTTATCTATGGATGGGGCATCTTTTAACGACGTCGCCGCCAGATTGCTTTATGTCCAGCTTCACCGGTGCATCTTTCGGCGGGGTTGACTGCTTTCTCGACGCTTTTCTATGTCACTGCTATGCTGTGTAACACGTTGCTGTTTCCATTGTCTTCGTCTGGCTACTACTTATCTGTTTCAGGATTTTTATGAAACGTTTTATTTAGTCATGGTACTAAAGCTAGTACTAATTCCAGTACCAAATTTAGACCATGTTTTGGAATAGGACGGATAGAGTCTGTCTAATGAAAGCTGAGAGTGATTTTTCACGTTTTCATAAATTGACAACACTGCTGCAAATGTCACTTGTTGTTTTTATAACTTTTTGCGAAAACTATGTATATTTTGTCGTACCTATTTCAAGTAAAACAATGCCTAAAAATTTAGAAGCAGTGCGAGAAAGTTATGATAAATAATTACAACCGAGTGAAAGCAAACGCAAGGATTTAACGAAAAAGTACAATTGTATATAATAATTTCGAAAATTACTGGTAAACTATTGAATTAGTTTTGATACTAATTAAACAGGATTTTTATTTACAAGACCCAGTACCCTAATTGCGTAACTAATTTTCGTAAACGAATTTTTGGTTGTTTCATTTTGTCAGTTCAACAACATTGCGTTACTTACGTTGTTGAGCAGATTTTTTTTCAGCTTATGTAACAATGGATTAGCAATCTGTTTCAAATCGAAACAAATTGTGATTTATCGTATATTACGCAATTAGGGTACTGGTCCATCAATATAACAGTTTATATATATTTGGAATCATAATAAATTGAATATAGCCATGAGAAATGGCATGACATCAATATAAAAATCTGTGTTATTATTTATGTAATCCAGTTTAACATCCAAAATGTTCTGCTATGGAAACCTTCATAGACGAAAACATAGTAGTAATTACATAGAATCAGGATAACTACACAAATATTTATTAACATATGACCTACATATTTAACATAAATAATTTTGTAAAATTAATTTCTATGTGACTTATATGTCACAGTCCGTCTGGCTTAAAGACGACTTAAAGAACAGCACTATCATATTTCTTGCCATGAGTATCGTAAAAGGCGACTAAGGGACTTACTAGAGAATGGGCAGCAGCGTTCTCTATGCATTTTTAACACCATACTGCGATCGCCAACCCGCCTGCCAAGCGTGGCGATTATGGCATACCTACACCCCCAAAAATTACAAGCACCAAAAAAAATGCCCCTAGTGCCCGGCGGCCCACCTATCCTTGGCTACGGTAGCGGTCAAGGCCAGGGTGAGGCAAGGGGTGCGTGCAGGTTACGATGGGATATAGTAGGGTTATCTGAAGTCCGAAGAGAGGGGAGGACTCGATAATCCTCAAATCTGGGAACTTGCTCTATTTCCGAGAGGGCGACCAGCAGTCCCAACTTGGTATCTGGTTTATCGTCCATAAGTCCCTTGTGAGCAAGTTGGTGAAGATCGAGAGTGTGTCGACCAGGGTAGCGTACCTTATACACCGAATGTCCACAAGGTGGACCGATGACCTTGTGAAGGCCGCAGGAATCTGCTGGATACGGGAAGCACAGAATTGGTCGAAGTGGCGGTGCTTGGGGGAGGCCAATGTCCAGCAGTGGACGTCTTTCGGCTGAAATGATGATGATGATGTGACTTAGATTCTTATGGTCATAAAAGCACGATTTTTGCCATAGTTTCGGGTAAACAAAAACGAAGGTTTGTATATTTCACTGTAAATAAATACCTACTTACTGGGCGCAGCCTAGGTCACAGAGGCCAGAGAGAGACCTTCTAGTCAGTGACATCAGGGAAACATATTTTATCACATAGTAGTTTTACTATATTTTATTTGCGATAAAGCTTATAGCGATATATACCTATGTTTGTATTAAGATTTTCACTATTCAGTTTTTGTGTGTGTTGACCTGACCATTTAAATATTTAAGAAATGATAATGTTTGATTTATTTACATATTTTTGGAAATCATGAAACTCGCGTAGATAGCCAAGGTTCTCCAGTACGAGGCTTGGACCTCAGCTCGGACATGAATCTTGCATTTAATGTCAAAATCATATAATGTCGCGAAGTTTCTTTAGGAAATGCTATAAACCAGCTAGTAACATAATTCAAGTTCCAATTCAAATCTTTATTGCACATATCACATGTGTTTACGTGATAAGACAGCGGTGTGATTTAAAAGAAGATGTAGTGACAAAAAATTAAAAGGGTATGCTGAGATGGTTTGGGCATATTGAGAGGATGAATGAAAGGCGACTAACAAAATGTATTTACAAGGCTGATGTGAAGGGAAAGGCCGGGCGGGGCCGCCCTAGGAGGACTTATACTGACCTTATTGGTGATGTTCTTCAGAAAGGCCAGGTGCGTAGTAGTCGCAACTAGCGTGCGTGTATGACCAGATGTATGAACATAAACGAGGCAAAAGGAGTATGTAAGGATCGACGAGCGAGAGAACCTTAGACACTCAGCAGGGTACGGATACCCAACTAGACAAGAAGACATAGAATATATTGTATTGTATATTGTATTACCGGTTGTGAACCGTTATCAGGGATCTTGGAGGTTGTTCGATTCTTGTATAGTCGAACAACCTCCAAGAACCCTACGTATTCCCCGTAATTTAGCTAATGTAGCTTTATTAGGGTGTCATCTTCGATTTGATTAAATGTGTAAGACATTTGATCAAATCGAAAATGACACCCTAATACTGTACATACTGTTAGGCCCGGACTCCACCAAAGTGGAGATATGTGGAGATGTCCGAAGCGGAGACGAGAAGAGATGTTTTTCAGCTAGGGTGTATCCACCGAAGCTGTGCGGAGATGGGTACTGGCTAGATTGGAGCGGAGATGTGTGTGATGTGACGCGGGGGGAACTAGCGGCGCCGCTCACTGCAGTCTGCTCACATCTCTTCTCGTCTTCGCTGCACGCCGTCTCCAGCTTGCGAGGCACAGCTCACATCTCTGCTTCGATCGCGCCATACGTATATGATACATCTCCGCTCAGTGGTATCCACTGAAGCTGAGTGGAGACGAGATGTGTGAATAACAAAATATTCTATTGGTTGTTTATAACACATTTCTCCTCTCATCTCGTCTCCGCTTTGGTGGAGTCCAGGCCTGAATCATACCTACCTATGTACTTTGTTTCAGGTATATAAACATTTTTGTGCGACATTTGTATGACAAAGACCTGGACGTTATTGTGGAATTAATGCTTCACTTTTTTCCATTCGATAATTCATATCATTACTTGATATAACATAAATACAAAAGGCAAACATACCTCAGAAATGCTACAAATTGGCAATATTGTCAATATATTTTCAAAACTACTTCTAATAAGAGACTGCGCCCCAGGCACCAGGCACCATGAGGACTTTGTTTAATCGTAGTGAAAGGGTAACATTAAAATTTGAATTATATAAAGTGGTAAGCGAAGCGTTCCTCTGGGGTTTCCTTCATCATTTCTAATTTCACCGCCTCTTTGGCCGCTACGTACGTACATCATCTTCCGCAGAACGCTGCACTGTCCAAGCTGGGCACCCGTCTTTACCTATATACTGGCGGCTGTAAGCGCCCTTATGGTGCGTCGTGTCAGCTAAACAGTTGCCATGCCTATCTGGCACAGAAACTATCCGGCGTACCCAAGTCAGGAGAACATCTTTGGCAATGGGCAGTTGAGAGCGCCGTACCATCTCCAGGCAGTTCTTCATAGCAGGCTTTACCTACTGCAGCTACTGTGACGTACCTGTTGGTGTACCAACAGTTGTTATGTGATCTTGAGGAAGATTCTACTAAAACGACTATTATAAAATTACACTTGTTTTCGCGCTACTAACATTTGATGTTCCAAGCGACATTCGTCTCTAAACGTAAGTATATTAGTACTAAAGCTGTAGTAGCATCTGACTGCACGAGGTGGAGATGGCCGAGGGTCCTGGGTGGCTAATGATTATTTCAAGTGACGCCTCTGAGTGCTCAAGTACTGCCAGTCTTCAACAACTTTATTTTCTTCTCTATTACAGACATTGGAAGCATTTTTGTGTACGAAAATGGCATGCCACGAATACCACAGAGCAACATTCCAGAACTGCACTTGTTGTGTGATAAAACCGCATGTGATTATAGCCGGCATCGTAGGCTCCATTATCGAACATATTGCCACTTCAGACAAGTTCTACGTATCTGCCATGGCTATGTTCTCCTTGAAAATACCTAACGCTAAAGAGTTCTATGAAGTTTATTGTGGAGTTTTGCCTACTTATGAAGTTAATATTTCTTTGTTACGAGTATACATAACATAACATCACGCCTTGTTTCCCCGAAGGGTTGGGCAGAAGTGTACCTGTAGCAGGTACACCCACATTTCGCCAGTTATGTTTAAATCCCATGTAATAGGGGGCGAGCCTATTGCCAACAACCGGGCACAAATCCAGACTCAGGGCTGCTACTGAGAAATTCCAGATAGAAAAACCCAATAACACTTTGCCCGACCCGGGAATCGAACCCAGGACCTCATGCTCAGCAGTAGCGCTTGCGACCACTAGACTCTAAAGCTAAGTTCACAATGAGACCCTAGCACGGTTGGTTGGAAACTGCCGCCCGCGCCGTTTGCGTCCGGGGCTTTGCGTAGGGCAAAACTGTAAGCTGGGTCCACAGTGCGAATCTAGCCCGGTTGCGACTTTCGACTCCTGCGAGTGTCGCGACGAGGGGCGCAAAGTATCAAATAATTTATGAAGCCGCTATGGTAAAACACAATGGCCCTCCGTCCTGCCGGTTAATTGCGTAACACACTAACAGTAGCAATGGCTTTGATTTTGACAGTTCAACAACATTCATTGCGTTATTTACGTTATTGAGCAGGTAAATTTTTCGAACTTAAAAAACAATGGATTAGCAATATCCTTCAAAGTCATGCAGAGTGTGATTGAAGGTGTGTTACGCAATAAGGGTGCTGATCTTTCTTTTTACATCGATTACGAATCCTGTAGTAGAGCGTGACTTAAAAGTTTCGATCGAATACTTATCAATAAATAAATCGATATATTTCAGGCAATGTGTATACATCTGGCTGAAGCAAAATGTACAGCATTGAAAGTGAAATATAAGGATCCTAATGTGAACGTGGTTTGTGAATTCAGAAAATTGTGCGGTCCTCGACATCCGGTAAATTCGATTCATTATTATTTTATTCATACCATCACTTGATACCCAGTTATAATTAGTATTTAAAGATGTTATTATAAAACTACAATTTGAATCTTTAGTAACTACTAGGTACCTACATACCTAATAATATACCTATTTAATAACAAGAATTAACGTAATTACAGGACGTATGCCGCCAATTATATCCAGATATCATAAGAGCTCTCTATGGGAAAACGATAGTGCACAATGCTGTGCATTGCACAGATTTGCCTGAAGACGGGGAAATGGAAGTTGAATACTCCTTTCATCTTTTAGCCACTGATGATACTTAAATAGATAAACTATGTACCTAGAATCAGTAATTATATAATTATAGCATTCATTAAGTTGGTGGGTATAATTATTTTCTATCAAGAATTCCTCAGTAGTAGCTAGTAGCCCGGTGTCTGGATTTATATAATAGGCTTGCTCAGGATATTACCTACATGAGACTTATGAAAATTAAATGGGTCATTTTCATAAGTCGATATACAGCATGCGGGGACTCCCCGCAGGCGGGTTAACTAGTGAGTTACTAATGAAAGTCATAAGTCGATAACGCGGGCGGTACACCGTCTGCGCGGGGAATCCCCCACGATCAATCACGATCTGAATCATTTTGAAGGATATTGCTATAATCAATTGCAGTTGACGCCTCGCATATGTGTGCAAGTTCATGCACACATATGCAGACAACGGATGACATAACTCCCGGGAATATTCGAGAAGTCTGCGCTACCGAGGTGCGCACACAACAGGCGCGTCCTCTTTAGTTTTTTCATTGAAGTTATGATTTATGACTAGAAGAATGTCATATAATTATTTTACCTATTTACATTATGTTTAAACTAAATTAAATTAATTTATCATATTGAGGAGTCGTCATTATTATTATCCCGTTCCCACAACGAGCATCATTGGTACAATTGCTTCATGTGTTCGAAAATGTTGTCTGCTCAAAGACGTAAATAACGCAATTAATGTAGTTGAACTGTCAAAATGAAGCAGATTGCGATCGCAATTGGGCAGCCCCGGATCTAGGGGGGCAAGCCGGGTCCCGTGCCCCGGGCGCCAACTTCAAGGGGCGACAAATTCAAGCGTAGCAGACAAGTGCACCACTCAGCACACAGCAACTTTGCAATAAATGAGACGCGCAGCACATTTATATAACATTTCAATTTTTTTTTTCTTTTTTCAACAGTTTTGGCGCCCCTGTTGAATTGGCGCATTATCGATCGATACAATTTGATTAATATGTTGCGGCCAAAATTTTAATTTCGCGTGGGATAACTTAGCGCATCCCCATAAAAGATTGGCGGGGGGCGACAGACGGCAGCTTAGCCCCGCCTCAAAAAAAATCTAGATCCGGGGCTGCAATTAGGGTGCTTTAAATATCGACAAGAATTCATTTGACTGTGTACAGACGCCAGCACATAAAGCTACCCGAAACTGTCAAATTTTCCCAATCAACTTTGAACCTTGGGCTTCAGCAATAAAGTTGAAAATCTATTAAATAAATTTGACAGATTGTAGTAGCTTGATGTGCTGGCGTCTGTACAATTTGTGTTCCATAATATAGTATCAATGTGTGTGTAGTTATTGTGTAATAATTATGTTTTGTGAACCAAATGAATCAAATCTTCGATGTAAGTAGGTATTCCTATAATGGTATTCGTAGGCATAAAGGGTAGGTACAAAGTGTGTAAGGTAGAGTAATGTTCAGGGGGCCTAAAACGGCCGCTTTGGCAGAATCATAAATATTACGGCTCGTGCAGACCAGGCACGCGATGCGACACAAAGACACCGCTCGTCGCGCGACGAGCGGTGCCTTTGTGTCCCGTCGCGTGTCGCGCTGGTCTGCCCGAGCCTTAATGAATCACTCAAACTGTCACAAACTGACAATTCGTTAGATAGATACTTTACAAAAATATAACGTGCTTAGCTTACTAATACTTACTTAGGTACTTAATCAGTCTTCGATCATGCTCCTGTCTTAAACTAAATTAAAAAGTAGCATACCTATAGTACAGTACCGACCAAAAGTCCATAAGCAATCTCACAAAGCAATAGATTGACGCTTCGGTTTGACTTACGACCTTCTTCTATAAGTTGTTACAATGCTATAGACACGCACAGTACACACACACACACTCACTTTGTCTGCAACCAATGACTAGTTCGATAATCATTAGTTTTTTGTTTCATTCGTCTTGTTCACATAAATATTAAAGTTTAGCAGGTAGACCACAGAAAACTAAGTAAATTATTTCTATTTCTGTGGGGTAGACAGCGAGTATTCACTTAATAGAACTTTGTTGGTTCGTAGATAATGTTGGTGACGAATATTTAGCTATTAGCGATGTTGTGGTTATTATTTTCAAAATACAGTCAAAAAATATTGAAGGGAGATAAATATTACTGCGCTGCGTAAATGTGAATGTTATTTACACAAGATATGAAACCGGACTAAGTGTGAGTGTTATCATTTAAATATGTCATATTTTACTAAACATAAATCTTAATCAAAGGTATTGTTGATAGAACAGAGGTATTGTTGAGACAGAAGATGCCTTTAAAGTTTTAAATTCATTATGAGGTTTAATTCGATTAGTGAATGATAAATAATTAGGTATTATGTGTAATAAATACAATGTTATTCTTTGTTCTAGAGAAATACTGTGAGGGTTAAGAGATATGAGGAAGAGGCTTATTATCGAGGTGCAGCGACGTCAAATGGTGAATGAATATGAAACAAATGGTTTCATACCAACGAGATATTTTGCTGAATTATTAAACAAGTCATTATGAACCGTTCGCCGTGCACTCTGAAGGCTTGCATCACTGGAACCCAGCTAGAAAACCGTTTTTGACTTTAAAATATTGATCATACCAACTTAATAAACAACAGATTCGTTATTGCATGAATTTATGGTAACGAATGTTTTAAGCACGTTTCAAAATGGTGTTTGTCGTATTTCTTGGAGATAGACCGAAAATGTTTAATATTATTTTAGTAATATTATTATTATCTTTTATTTCATTTAAATACTTATAAATTATATTTTTAAATATTAGAATAAAGAAAGTAGGTATAAAAACATTTAAAAATATAAAAAATAGTAGCCCACCGGTATCGGGAACAGGGTCCAAGCTACCGGCGGTCAGGGCTCCAGAGAGAGGAACCTCCTGACAATGCGAGCCGTGTCCAGGAGTACCGCCTTCTGAATCAAGCCCTTGATCCAGCTGCCCAACGCGAGCCTCCTTAGGTGTTGGTCGAGGCTCTTGGCAATTAAGCCATTGGCTGATACGACTATCGGCACAATGATCGCTGAGTCCACATCCCACATGTCGACAATCTCGCGAGCCAAGTCAAGATACTTGATTTGTTTGTCATTCTCGGCTTTCACGAGGTTCCCGTCATGCGGGACTGTTATGTCAATAATCATTGTGCGCCGTTCTACTCGATCCACCACCACTATATCAGGTTTATTGGCAATAATGGTCCTGTCAGTGATGATGGATCGATCCCAGTACAATGTGATATTTCCATTTTCGAGAACTGGATCGGGCACATACCTGTAGTACGGCACTTCCGATTCCACAAGGCCGTATTTCAGAGCAAGTTGCTGATGGATAATCCTGGCTACAAGGTTATGTCTATGCAAGTACTCTTCGTTAGCTAGACGAGAACACCCGGAGATAATGTGTCGGATTGATTCTCCCGGCCGGTGGCATGCCCGACAGATGTCAACCGTGCCATCCTTCACAATAAATCTCCGGTAATTGTTCGTCATGATAACTTCATCCATAATTGCACAGATAAAACCTTCGGTCTCCCCGAAGAGGTCACCAAAACATAGCCAGGTCACGGACGCTAGTAAATCTACATCGGGTCCATGTAGGGCCCGGAAAAAGCGTCCGTGAAGCTCCTTACTCTGCCATACCTCCTTGCGATCGTTAGTGTCAAGCACTACAGGCTTGCACCAGTTCTCTTTAGCCAAGGAGAGCGGGGTGAGACCCTTGTCCACCGCGACCACATCTCGATGCATCCTCACGTCGGCATCTAGGAAATATTCCCTAAGACTGCATATCTCGCGATTGTGGAGGGTCTTAGCGTTTAAAAAGCCTCGACCTCCACACTTTCGCGGGATATACAGTCTCATTACCGATGACCGTGGGTGATGCATTCGATATGCAGTCAGCAGCGTACGGACCCTCCTATCCAGGGCGTCGAGTTCGGTCTGAGTCCATTTGAGTATGCCGAAAGAGTACATCAAAACCGGCATGACCCAACCGTTGAAGGCGCGCACCTTATAATTTTAACCTTAGTAATATTATTATTTTAGGATTAAAATTTGAGGTTTAGTTTCAATCTTCTTTTCGTAAAGAAAATGAATACTTAAGCTATAACCTCAATACCAACCAATATTTACTAAAGCCAAATAAAATTTAAAATAATTAATGTAAACGGAACTGCCTATACTTAACCTTAAAATCAAATATTTTGTCAGTAGTTTTTTTTACATTTTAAGTAGTCTAATATTCTTATTTATTGCTTAATTACTTCGACTATGATCAAAGCTTTATATTTATGGTGAAAAAAATCCATTTAAAATTTAAAACATTTCAAAATTTAAATATGTCAAAATATTACAAATTGCTTCTAAGTTTCTAGACATCTATTTCACATCTTATTCAGCTGAAGTAATGATAAATAATTGTAGCAGTTTGTTAACTATACTTAAGTAAAATAAATATAACGAATAAATATATTTTTTTATTTTATTATCACATATCATATCACGCATTTTTATTCTAAACCCTTTATTGCAATAACGACATTAATAAAAAGGCAGCAATATTTAAAAAATATTATTATTTTAAACAAAAATAATAATATTTGCAAAAACAGCGTTGTGATTTACGAGATTAGAACCTTAGCCATCTTGAATCTAAAACCAACGCTTAACGCCTTCTGCTATCTGCACATATAATTTACGTTCGAATTTTAGCAATGCCATACACTGGTCAAGGTCACGCGTATAATGCGTGTCTAACAAATATTTTTGTTTAAAAGGCGCCCGTACGATACGACAGTGTGTAGTGCAAAACTGGGTTCTCTGTGGTGTGTGTACGGCACACACACCACAGACGTCTAAAATTCAAAATTCAAAATTCAAAAGTCATTTATTCAAATTAGGCTGAGAATCAGCACTTTTCGAACGTCAAAATTACATAAGACAGTCCCCCAAAAACGCCCACCCTTCACCACTTCCTAGTGCCTTTCGCTGGGAAGAAGAAGTGGCGCAACAAACTCCCCAGCAGCACAGCTGTCTGTTCAAGTTAGAAAAAAATAATTCTATACAATAGTATGCAAAATAATTTACATTACGCAACACAAAACATAATTTAAATGATAAATTATTGGCCATATGTCAGCTAGCACACGCCAATAGACCAACCAAAAACATCGAGAACTATACTCAAGCAGAAATAAAAACTAAACGTAAACAGAACTACATATCTAAATAAAAGCCTCCAGGCGTAAAGGGCGTGCCCGCTTACATAAAGCTGTAATTGGCAGTTATAAATGATAAACTAGGACCATCGAGGTAAAAAAATAAATAAACAGTTAATTACTAGTTACAATAACAAAACCATGATCAGCAAGACGACCAGTCACCACAAGCAGCACCCGTTCACGAGCATAACGCAAAGATCAGCCATTACCCCCCTCGCCATATTTGAGGGAAGGAGGCAACCCGACCCCCGACGCTACCGCAAGCAGTGACATCTAAGGGAGCATGACGAACTTGCTGCCGGTTGCTCAGGCAAAAAAAAATAAAATAATGATCAACTGTCGAGGTCGCTAGCTAACCACAAATTGCAATACAACTCATAACAAAATATTGTAATGAGTAGATTAAGTCAACAATAAAATAAAATAAAAATAAATTGAATTTAAAAAAAAATAAAAATCGACTTATAAAATCAAATAAAATAAACAATTATGTAACTGTCCGTAGGTAAACTAATTCTGGAGAAAGAACATAAGTATTGTCTTGAGTTAATTACAGCGACCAACTATTCTTATCATTTATGTAGTCGTTGATACAATAGTATGCCTTTGAACAAAGGTTAGATTTTACTTTAGTTTTAAACGAATTAAAAGGCAAATCTAGCAAAGAAGAGGGAAGCTTGTTATAAAAGTCTATACCAAGCCCAACAAATGAGTTATGAACCTTATGAAGCCGGTGAAAGGGAGCTCGTAGTTTGTCTTTATTTCTAGTGTTAACATTGTGTATATCACTGTTTTTACTGTATAAGTGTATATTTTGCCTAATATATAAAATGTTGGCGAAGATGAATTGCGATGCCACTGTAAGAATACCAATATCTTTGAAAAAATCTCTTAGTGAAACTCTGGCACCTAGCTGGTAAATTGCTCGAACAGCTCGTTTTTGAAGGACAAATATATTTTGAATATCAGCAGCTTTGCCCCACAGCAGAATACCGTAGGACATAACGCTATGAAAATAACTAAAATAGACTAACCGAGCTGTATCAACGTCAGTGTATTGTCTTACTTTCCTGACAGCGTAGGCGGCCGAACTGAGCCTTCCCGCTAGGCTCGATATATGTGGGCCCCACTGAAGTTTGGCATCTACTGTTATGCCCAGAAAAACTGCTGAGTTCACAGTTTCAAGCACCTCTTTATCTAAGACGATGTTGGGTCCTAGATTTCTAACATTTGGTAGGGTGAACTTTACACATCTCGTTTTCTTGGCATTGAGAACAAGGTTATTTGTCATAAACCAATCCGTAACCATTGAGAGTGCACTGTTTACATCGTCAAAATCTTGTCTGTTCCGGTCTACTTTAAAAATAAGAGAGGTATCATCTGCAAACAGTACAACTTCACAGATACCCTTTAAATAGAATGGTAAGTCATTAATATACACTAAGAACAAGAATGGACCCAGTATTGAGCCTTGAGGTACACCTAACTGAACTGGTAGCCCGGAAGATTTTACACCATTAACATCTACACATTGGAACCTATTATGTAAATAAGAATTTATAACGTTTAGAGCTTCGTTTTGCACACCGTAATGATGTAGTTTACGCAAAAGCGTATCATGGTGCACGCAATCAAAGGCTTTGGAGAGATCACAGAAAATTCCAATAGCATTTTGCGAATTCTCCCATGCATTAAATATGTGTTTTAGCAGAGCAACACCCGCATCTGTAGTCGAACGACCTTTTGTAAAGCCATATTGTTCATTATGAAGGAGGCTATTTAAATTAAAATGTCTTAGCAACTGCTTGAGTATTAACTTTTCAAATATTTTGCTAAATGCTGGTAAGATAGAAATAGGCCTGAAATTGCCAACGTCATTTTTATTACCTGATTTAAATAATGGTATGACTTTACTACTCTTCATGAGGTCAGGAAAAGTTCCCAAATCAACACATTTATTAAAAGTAACAGCTAGATAGGGGGCTACGATGTCTATTATATTACTTAAAAGTTTAATGGAGATGCCCCAGTAATCACCAGTGTTTTTAAACTTGAGTGTGTTAAAAACATTAACTACATCACGAGGTGTTACATGCTCGAAGCTAAATAAGCTACTACATTTAGGCACACTACTATGCAAAAGGTTTTCAGCTTTAGACGGAGACGAATTTAAGGAGCGAGTCGTAGTTATAGGTATGTTGGCAAAAAACTCATTAAATGCCTCGGCTACGTCGGCTGCTATATTAACTAATTTATTGTCGACCATAATCTCAAGGTGTTTATCTTGTTTAACCGACTTACCCGTTTCATTGTTAATAATTTTCCAAGTGGTTTTTACTTTATTATTGGAATTTTTAATTGTATCGCTTAAAAATTTTGATTTAGCAAAAGCACTAACCTTTTTAAATAATTTTGAATAATTTTTGACATACTCTAGGAAAGGAGTATCAAACCTGTATTTTTTCCAACCATATAACTCGTATAGTCTCGCTCTACTTTTATAAATACCTGGAGTGGCCCACTGGTTAAAGCCAACGGAGGTGCCATTAATGTTAATAGTTTTGGTCTTGAAAGTAGATTGGTACTCTTTTTGCACAACATCAAAAAGGGCTTCATAGATTTGATTTGGATTCTCATGTTCTATTATAGATGGTGTAATTCTATGAGCTATATTATTTTTAAACTTATTGCAACGACTAGCTGTATAAGGCCTGCATTCAATTTTAAGCGGCTTTTTATGTAATGGCATGGGGAAGCTAGCTAATAAACCACAGTGGTCAGACGTTAAGTCACTTACCACTAATTTATTTTTGGCATCACAATCACTAAATATATTATCAAGACAAGTAGACGAAGATGCTGTGATCCTAGTAGGTTCAAAAAACAAGTTAATTAAATTAAAGGATCTAAACAGATTAAGAAGTCTAATACTTAATGGAGTAACATCTAAAATATTAATATTAAAATCTCCACATAAAATTATACTTTTATTACTTGATTTTAACTTATTGAGTGAATCCTCCATTACTGATTCGAAACTAGTAAAATCACCAGAGGGCGGTCGATAAACGCAAATTATAACGTATCGCTCGAGTTCAACACAAGACAACTCAATAGTGCGCTCAATAGAAAGATTAACTAAGTCTAAACGTTGTTTACATTTCAACTTGTTTGAAACAAGAACTAATGATCCACCGCGAATGGCGCTTTTTCTTACAAACGCACTGTGTACCGTAAAATTATCATCATTGATAAACACTACTTCATGTTCCTTCAACCAGTGTTCAGTCAAACATAGCACCTGAACATCATAGTTTTCCATAAATAAACTTAACTCTAGCTCTTTGCCGGACAGACCCTGCATATTTTGATGTACAACATTCAACATATGCGGCTTATCCGTTGTCGCTCCTAATAGTTTAAACTACAAGAGGTATCAAAAGTAGTGTTAGTACCACTACTAACAGTAATCGAAGGTACACTACAAGTACCAGTGTCATTGTGTATATTGTATGCTAAAAGATTAGCAATTTGTCTCCTACAACTAGGTGGCAAATACATTGTATAATTTGTCAGTTTGTAATCAGTAATAAATTGATTACAATCAAAATATAAAATAGCGTCACTGTGACGACATGTCCTATTATAAATTAACATATTTAAATTATAAATGTGCCTATTTTGCTCATCAGACAAATATTGCGAATAAGGCAAGGCACAGAAAATAAATTTACAACTATTGGTCTCATTGAGATGTAACATCAAATGTGACTGTTTAGACATACAAATGTACGGACTACACCGCGTGTTCACAGCAATACGGCTCTTAGCGTGCTTATGCACTTTTGAACGCTTACTGTACCTATAAAAAAAAATACAGTACAGGTACAATAAAATACAAACCTACCTATGTACCTACCTATTGAAAAAGAATTTGTTTTTCCGCCTCCCGCCGCCGCGCCGCGCCGATATTTTAGTGTCTCGGCATTATTCCAAAGAAAACGCACAAATATCGATGTTTTGTATCGACTAGACTAGAATACGTAGCTGAAGATATAAAAATAAGTAGGCAAGTACCCAAAAGTATTATTAGCTTCTGCCCGCGACTTCGTTCGCGTGGAAGTCGTATATACAATACTTAGTCAGACTGTATGTATGTACTTACCTATGTATGTATTGATAAGTATTATATTTTCTTAATTTCCCTCGGGAATTATCGCAGTTCCGAATTCAAACGAATGCTAATTTCCATGTCCATCAATCATTAGATTTATCGTATATTTGAATTCAGAACGAAGTACTTTATTGTTCTTTTGTTTTGATTTCCCTGTGAACTATACATATAGAGCTGTAAAACTATTTTCGTGCCTGCGACTTGAGCAGCTTTCCTCCCATTTTTAAAAGAAATTACGTTAAGGTAATAGAGTATTACCAACTCTATAATTACTTCCAAGTCGATTGAGAGCGGTCTGCACCAAGTGCAAAGGGCAACTGAACTTATAGAAATCCGACGACTGACGAAACACGAAGTTTGTCGAGGGACATTAAGAAAATAGTTATACTGAACATACAAATAAATAAAATTGAAGTGTCTGTTTGAAATGTCAAAATAACAGCTTTTACTAAATGCTTACGAAAGTGTATACGGTACGTACAATTTTTTATTTTTATTTTATGTCCATCTGTCTGTCTGTTTGTCCCGGCTAATCATGCTAAACAACTGGACCGACTTTAACGGGACTTTCACTGGATGATAGCTGACGTTATAAGGAAGAACTTAGACTACTTTTGTTTTAGAAAAAGAATTAGGGTTCCGCGCAAAATAATTAAAACTCAAAAAATCTGTATATATATCTACATACGCGGACGGAGTTGCGGGTAACTAATAAAATAACAGCCACATTTTTATTAAACTTACGACCCACCGCGTCGCGTAACATCGCCCGCCCGCGCTAAATGTACTATCGAAGAAACGTATATAGTATATGCAGTTTGAAAACAAAATCCCGTGCACACGACCCTTCCTTTTCGTAGGTAAGCGTTACTATTTCGGCCGAGCGCTGCAAGCAGAAATAGTCCTTACGGTGTTTAGATATACGTTTCTAGTACTTACTTCGTTTTTGCTTAGCGTACTCTCTGAATTTTTTGCTCAGCTCCTAAGGGACTTAGCGCGATAGCCTATCTTCTTCAAAAATTGAGCTACCAGTTTTTTCAAATTTGACTTGTAAGTTCCAGAGATTAGTGCGTTCAAACAAACAAACTCTTTAGATTTAATAGTAGATATTCGCGTCATGATGGCGGCTTTCTAAGTCGTTTTAAGAGTACCTAGGTAGGTATAGGTATCCAATGACATGACCTATCTAGGTAGGTACTACATTCCCCCAAAAATCTTGTTTCCTTTTTGGCTCAGTTAAGTTACATACCTACCTACATTAAGGCTTGTGCGTCGCACGACGAGCGGTGCCTATGTGTCGTGTCGCGTGTCGCGCCTGTTTGAAAGAGCCTTTACAGTTATTGTTTTTATTCATGTCAGAAACGTTGGATATCAATAATTATTACCTCAACTTTACTTAATGATAAGGTTTAATAATTTAAACCCTAATTGAAGTTTTAAATATCTGCATTGTTAACTTTAAAATTTTACTGAGGATTGATGGAAATGATTAATATCGATTAAACATTAAGTTTAAGTACTATGCAAATTATGGTTGTAGCATTAAATAACATTTCTGTACGTCTGTAATCATGTCACTGAACTCCTCCTAAACGGCTGGACCGGTTATGAATTTTTTGTGTGTATTTGAGTGGGTCCTTGGATGGCAGGACAACGTCTGGCAGGTCCACTGTCTAGTACTAGTATAAATGAATACCTACCGAAGTCTAACTAAATACCTAAGACTTTATCCGCAAACCTGTGTCTATAATAAAATAACACTACCGGTCTGCGTAGACGTCTAAAAAAATTGCTTTCTAACAATTCTAACATAACGTAGATCGAGACTTTCGTTTATTTTCCTTTCGAAACAAGCGAGAGCAACTAAAAGCGCTATATTATACACCTGCAAATACCTACTTTTAATTAAGTACTTGTTTTGACTGGCTTTATTGGAACAGAATATCTAACAAAATGCTAACTACAAACACAGACGAACTCTACATAATATTAGGTATCCTACCTACCTACTTCTATTCTAGCTGCCACCACACTACTGCTATCTTTTCCTAACACCTCAAAACGTTCTGGAACCGAAACGTTAATACTTCCGTCAAATAATAAAAACTCTTGCAGCTAAATAATCCCACCCGAATTGCTGAGCACTCAACAAAATGTTTTCCAGTTTCCAGTACCTAATTGCGTAACTTATTTTCGTAAACGATTATGCCTGATTTGTTTCATTTTGACAGTTCAACAACATTCATTGCGTTATTTACGGTGTCAAGCAGATTTTTTTTTAAAGTTATGAAGCAATTCAAGCAATGGATTAGGAATCTGTTTCAAATCGAAACAAATTGTGATTGATCGTATATTACGCAATTAGGGTACAGAGGGACAAGGCAGGTTAGGGTAAGGGAATTCATTTCTTTCTTATATCGGTGGGAGGGTGACCAGTCTGGGACGAGCCCTACAGAACTATGCGGAAAGGTTCTTCCCCTAAGGGGGAACCGACCTAGCCACTAATATTAACATAATTAGGAGAAACTAAAATTTTATCAGCCTAGGGTAATTCAGGTACAGTCACATGTGGTTTCAAAACGATACGTCACACCAGTAACCGTTAGAGTATCCACTAATGCTGAGACGATTCTGGCTATAGCATCAGTACCCTAATTGCGTAACTTATTTTCGTAAACAATTTTGCCTAATTTGTTTCATTTTGACAGTTCAACTACATTCATTGCATTATTTACGTTATTGAGCAGATTTTTTTTCCAACTTATGAAGCAATGGATTAGCAATCTGTTTCAAATCGAAACAGATTGTGATTGTGTTATATTACGCAATTAGGGTACAGGTCACCATCATCTGCCTAGCCTATGTTGGGGTTCGGTTCCAGTCTAACCGGGTGCCGCTGAATAACAGTATTTTTCATGGAGCGACTGCCTTTCTGACCTCTACAGCTCAGTTACTGGGTAGCACGACTAACACGACACCCGGTATCAGACTTTCGAGCTTTTCATTACCCGTAACGACTGTCAAAGTTCTACAAATCCTCCAGCAAATTAATTAATTTATTGTAGGTAATTAGAACGGACGATTTTACAAAGTTTCAAAATCCAAACCAATCGAAAATTAACTTGCAAAAATCCATCTTAACATAAGTTGCAAAGTCAAAGTCAAATAATTTATTTCAATTAGGCACAAAAAGGCACTTTTGAACGTCAAAATTTACAAAAATAGAATTGATTCTAGTCGCCCCTTCCAAAAGGTAGTTTTCGTATGGAGAAGAATGGGCAAGAAACTCCACCGTTTCACTCTTTTAAAATGTTTTACAGTATTTTGTAAACATTAATTATATAATTATATGTGAAGACGATGCACCTGGAATAAGATTACTACCTATACCACAATAGGTAAAAATAATTAAAAATGAAGCAATGACAGAAAAAATAATTATGTAAGTAATGGATACATGGTGTTCACATATTTACAAGCATTGTAAAAGTAGGTACCCATACGATATTCCAAAAAAAAAATACGAGTACCTAATACTAATAAGTCAGTGTGTGAGTTCAACTAATCACAGAATGTAAAATAAATGTTACAATAATTAAATTAATTACACAATTAAATTAGCAACCAGTTTGATTTTGTCTATACTCTAAATAAAATTGTCCTATGGAGGCTAGACCAGCATGCTTCCAAGCATTTTATTTAGGATATAATCCTCTAATTTGTAATATGCTTGTTTACAAATAGTACTTTTAATATAAGTTTTATATTTCCTTCAGTTAATTGTAATAATATATATCACAAGGTATTTTGTTGTAACATTTAACACAGTACCCCATAAAAGATGTGTGTACTTTAGATAATCTGAAAAATGGTTGATCTATTTTATCTTTATTTTTAGTACCTATTAAAATGATTGATTTAAAAAATTGTAGATTTTTCCTTACATACATAATATTTTCATAAATGAATTGGCAAGGTAGGTACCGTCATAATATTAATCGTTTTAAATACCTATACTCCATTCGAAATAAGATTAGACATTTAACTAAACCTTTTTTACAGTTCGTTCAACCGATTTTGACTTCTATTGCGTTGGTGGCATGACAAATGGCAGCTGCAGTAAACAGTTGGTATTGTAACCACTTTTTTGCTTTTAATGCCATCCTTATGCCTACGGTATAGAAGTCAGAATTAGTTGAGCGGACCGTAAAAAAGGTTTGTTTAAATGTCTAATCTTATTTCAAATGGAATCTCAGACCAACAAAAAAAGAAAGACGGCGCGCTGCGAACATCAAAACTGAAGCCACCTTTTTATCTATGTGTGAGTCGAAGGGTTGCCATTTTTATAAAAAATACCCCATAACTTGGGTAATAATATTTTATGGGTAGGCTAATATTGTACAAGTAAGATATTGTTAAGTATGGCATTATACCTCAATTGTTTAGAAGGACCTCTATTCCGAAAAAAACAAAAAAAATTACATCAGAAAAAAAAACAATTACAAAGTGCACCTTTAAAGCAAGAATTGTTGGGCCTTGGAAGACTCCGCTGTTCCACTTAGGCCCGTATTACAGAACCTCACTCAAGACTCAAGCATTACTTAAAGCTAGTTTTAACCAATCACAAGGCTTTAAACGAGTTTTATGTAATGCTTGAGTTTTGAGTGAGGTTCTGTAATACGGGCCTTAGAAATATCCATTAATTTGCAATTGAATGTAAAAAATTCAAAATATAAATAAATAGGTTAGTTTTAAACTATAGAAAAATCAAATAACTTTATATAAATGAACGAGCTTAATACAGAGAAAAAGGCAAAAATGCGCCTAATTGTGTGACGTGTGCGAGTGTGGGTGAGAGTGCGCTAGTACGAGAGTGTGAAGTGTGTAGCATTCTCTGTCTACGGTGTAAGGGTTAATTTGCATATATTTAGTTCTACTATAGGGTATATCTTTAGGTGTAAGTTAACCCTACCCGCGACAGTGTCTTGGGATTGAAAGAAGTGAAATACAGCTTCTTTCGATAACCATGCACATAGAAATTCAATTATAAGTTTGTTGAAGCGTAAATCATAACATTGTCGTAGGTATGTATGAAGTCATTATGTAAATTACTTTGAAATAATATAGGTAATTATATTGTCAATTACCTTTATTAAATACAAAAAGATCACAACAACAAAATCACTGACTCTGAAGAAAAAGTAATATCAAGATAAATCGTAACAAACAAAAAGTTTTTTTAACCATAATATAGCCTTTGGTCCACGATTAGTTGAATAAAGGTCGTTATTATCAAAATGATCGGAACAAACCACACTGGTTTTCGACGGCAGCCATTCTGGATCATTCCGACTTTATCTTATATCTACTATCCATTTACTTTTTAATTCAGTATTAATTAGAAATCTAAAATATTAAATAAATAAAAAAGAGAACATGAATATAACTCGAAGTAAGAAATCACATTTAAATTTGTTGAATCGAATGGGAAAGATTTAAATCAAATTATGGCAACCCTCGCACTTTAAGTCACTGCTTTCGTTTGTTGAGGTTATTTGTTCCAAGTAACCTAAAATTCGTTTAATAAAAAACGATGTTATTTCAAGTACATCAATGCTTAGGGGTGAAAAGTGATTCCGTGAGACTTTTTTGTGATTTGCTATTGTTTTTATAAGTTTTCACTACATAGGAAAGCATAATTATATTTTTTTTAATCAATGTTAACTAGACGACGACTCATGACGTACTAAGAGCGATGAGCATGGTTTTAGTGTAGGTGTGTGCGTGAGCGGGTGTATTTACTTGCAGGAGCACGGTTTTGTGGCTTCACTTTTAATGTTCGCGGCGCGCCGTCTTTCTTTTTTTGTTGGTCTGAGAATGGAATATAGTTCCCTGAGAGATTCGCGACGACATACTCGTAGATTATGAATGGCTCTGACCTCCTTTGTAAAGTAAAGATGGATTCAATGTCAGCAGCCCGACCCCACAGTAAAATGCCAAATGACGTACCTAATGCTGTGAAAGTAGTTAAAATGTACCAAACGCGCGGTTTCTACAAACTGGCAACTAATCTACCTATAAGTTTAAAAATCCCCGCGTGGGTATAATGCGCCTAGAGTAATATTAGACGTACTTCTATCAATACGCCTACATTTGCATGGTACTGGATCCATTACTGGGCCGTGAATGTAAACAAAAGCATCGACTGACGGCAACTTAAAAGGCGTTAGGGGGAATTTAAATCTCTCGAATGCTTTTTGTTCACGCCGCACAAGAACACGATGTACTTACTCACATTAGTCGTTCACGTTACTGTCATCATTTTATATCAAGTTTATTAGTTAGAGGAATATGAGAAGTTAGCTGATCTTGTTATTCGTGCGCAACGCGGTGGTAAAGGTGTGTAAGTGTATAATATAGGTATCTTATTAATAACATTCTTGGGAGATAAAATGGCTTATTAGTGATTCGCTCGAACTTGCTATTAATCGAAAACTACAAAAATCGATTCGCATAAATAATTGCCCCGTTTCGGGCGAATCCAATACCAAGTTATCGATGATGACCCAGACTTTTTCATTGGAACTAATTCGGATCATTTTATTTAACATTAAATCGCCTTTCAGCGACGTTTGACTACGATTTTTTTTTTAAATCAATATACTTAGGTATTCTTCGGCGGCTTATTTCTTACAGCCGTGATTTTTATTTTTTACATTTTTACTCACACATTTAGGAGTCAACCCTTACAGCATCACATAGGTTACGTTTAACCCTTGGACAGCGGATGTAAACAAATGTAAATCACGGCTGGCGTTACCGCCACATGTGCTCTGAGGTTAAAAAAACTTACTAATTGGTATCTGATTCTGACACACAAAAACTTAATGTTTTACACCATGTCTGGTAAAATATAAGGTCGAGAGAACATCGGGTGCGAAAACAGAAAAAGCAAACGTTTAAACGACCAAAAACTTATGGCTAAGATAATACAGCGCTCAAATAAGTTACGAGTATTGCACCAGTTGTGAAAAGTTGAATACCATAAATATATACAAAAAGTATACTTTTTAAACAAGCATATTACAAATTAGAGGATTATATCCAAGATAAGAGTGCTTGGAAACATGCTGGTCCTGCTCCATAGGACAATTTGGAATCAAGACAAAATCAAACTGGTTGCTACTTTTAATCGTAATTTTTTTTATTTTGTGTTTTATGACATTGATTTTACATTCTTTGATTACTTCCTCACACACTGACTTATTAATTACAACATTTTAGGAAAATCGTCTACTTTTACAATGTTTGTAAATATGTGAACACCATGTATCTATCACATATTAAATTATCTGTCGTTGCTTCATTTTTAATTCTTTTTACCTATTGTGGTATAGTAATTTTATTCTAGGTGCATCGTCTTCACATACAATTATTTAAGTAATGTACACACGGCTACACATCAAGCTCTACATTTCCATTATAAGCTGACCTCGCATTGTACGGAAATCCTATACAATACGAGATCAGCAGAAACTGGAAATGTATAGCTTGATGTGTAGCCGTGTGTACCTACCTGTCTCAGAAATGAGTATTATCTAAGGTCTGTAATAAGGTTATAAAGAAAAAACCCGGCTAAGTGCGTGTCGGAAGATACACAACGAAATGTTCCGTAGTTGGAATGAATTTATCCCAAGAAAAAACTTAACTTTGTAAGAAGTTGAAAAAAAAATGTCCTCCAATCGATATAGATCGCGGTCAATTCTCCGACTGCAAATGTCAGAAACCGCAAAAAAAATGTGATAAAACTACAGTTTTTCAGACTTTTTCCTTTCTTGTGTTTGCCAAATTTCATGATTCTAGGTCAGCGGAAAGTACACTAAGTTATAGGTTTTTACTTATATACTTGCGAGTATCAAAATATGTCGCAAAAATGGCCGTATTTTTTATTGCGTTGACTTATAAGCTTGATTTTAGAGCTCCAACGGACCGTAGACCTACGTCTTTGTATACTTATATTAATTTCAACTTGATACCTCCACGCGTTCCTGGGAAAAAGGGTCTTGACAGACAGACAAGCAGACAGCCCGACGACCGACGGACAACGAAGTGATCCTGTAAGGATTCCGTTTCTTCCTTTTGAGTTACAGAAAGAACCCTACAAATAAGTGCGTTTTAGCCATATTATAAGTGTCTAAGTGCGATACATAATTCATATTAGATTGACCTTTTGTATTCAATAGACAAATCACCTTACAGGCTATAGGTAGCAGGTAGGCTAACAACCAACTTGTGAACTGAAAACCAAAAGCAGGTCTTATCTAATTATTTGACTAAGTACGGGTATCCTACACTAATAAGTACCTATATATTTATATCTTTACGGTACCTATTATATGCAAGCTCGTCTCTAGTTCATCAGGAGCAATCATTCATAAAATATTATTTTCTTTATCTAAAAACCTTTGACGATCAAGATGGCCGCCGCGGTAAATAAATGAATGTATTTTATTTAGGTACTTTATTAGGTGAGTACTTCTAGTTCAGTCTCCTGTGTAGATAGGAAAAAAACAGGCTACACTAAACTTATGGTAATTAAATGATTAAATTCATCCTTCAATTAACATTTTACATGAGCGATATAGACAGTAATGGAGCTCCTAAAAGATAGTGTCGTCACCGCTTAATAAAAAAACCTATATCATAAAACGATTTTGTCATAATAAAATAAAACAACAACAAAATGAATATTGAAAACAAACTAGATCATTACAAAGGTCAGTTGAACTTCAATACAAAAGGGTTACACGTCGGTCAGGATGCAGCCATCAGTTGAATCCCTTTGTTTTCTCGGCATGCCATACGCGGCTCTAAGAAAATATACAAGAGACCGAAATGTAACCAACATGCCGCGCCCACACGCCCCGGCAATACATGTTTTGACGACGCGTCATCGCTCCAATACCTTTGTCTAAACGGATAGTGTGCATATATCATAACAAACTACGCTACAACTTATAAACGCTTCCGCAATTTACATTCTGCAGGTTTGCAGTTTGACTGTTCGACTATCTTATTAATTATGTCGGAGGAAGCTTGTTATATTTATCAATACCTATTTATGAACTGCACGATTTATGTTCGTTGTTTCATTTTGACCTACCTAAGTAATTTTAATCGTCAGCTAATTTGTGCATATTGTCAATATTTATTTTTAAATAAGTAAGTATTTAGTTGTAAACTTTTATAGATAATTATTATAAATTACTGTCTGCATGTTTTTACCATCATTTAGGGAATTTATTCCGGAAGGTGTAAGTTATACAGTAATATTAAACTTACATAGGTACCTATGATAAAGAAATCTCGTTATTTTGTCAAGTCGTTAAATCCGTGCAGGGTACTTTATAAAGGTTTAAAAAAAATCTCGATGGCTAGTTTTCAACAATTTTATAGTCGTAGTAAGTAGTATCAAGGTGAACACTCACTTATCCGAAACGAACGCGTCGAACGAATCGAAGTTAACGAGAACGCTAGGAAGGTCTTCCAAATTCGGATGATTCAACGCGGGCAGGTGTGCGAGTAAAATTCGTTTCGTTCGGTACGTTCGACGCTTTCGGCTCGGATAAGTGTGCGTTCACCTTAATACTACTACTCGTACGACTATAAAATTGTTGAAAACTAGCCATCGAGATCTTTTTCATTATCACCACGTTTGATTTTGGTTGGGTGGGTTGTACTCATAGGCGTACTCAGCCTTTTTAACGGGTGGAGCAGAAGTAAATAAATTCAATAAGTAGTTGAAAATTCTGTCGATAAAACTCTGCGCACCCGATTCATCGATACTGCATTGTTTCGCGCGGTAGTTTTGAATTTTACCAAATGAATGATTAATTTTGTTCCTTAATAAACAAATTTTTTTGTTTCGAGTTAGGGACCAGGGTTGCCCCACCGTGGGTACGCCCATGGTGTACTTCCTATTATCTTTATGTACAATCCAAATTAATTTTCATTACAAGTTGAATCAGAGTTAAGGTACGGACAGACTAAGTATATAATAATTATGCTCTACTACTAGCACGAAGGCATGCCATTACGCCAGCTCCACACGTTGGTCTCAACTTTAGCCCCAACACCTCTCGTCCAACGTGTGGTTCGAGAAAATACCATTGGCCAACGTTGGGATAGGCAATTTTCTCGATCCACACGTTGGTCGAGTGGCGTTGGGGACAATGTTGGGACAAGCGTGTGGAGCCAGTGTTAGTGAGCAATTGCTACTCAGTAGCATGTGTGTCGAAACATTGCTAGGAATCATAATCAGCCTATAATGTTCCCACTGCTGGGACACAGGCCTCCTCTCTTCGAGAGGGAGTGGGCTGTAATCTACCACGCGGGCCCAGTGCAGGTTGGTAGATGTCACATGTCTTCGAATTTTTGGTTCTAGGACATGCCGATTTCCTCACGATGATTTCCTTCACCGTTTTGAAAGCGTCTGCCTGGGTTCGAACCCACAACGTACAACTTCAAAGTCCGGGCCGTTACCACTAGGCCACCGCTGCTCCCACTGGGCCACCACTGCTCCCACTGGGCCACCACTGCTCCCACTGGGCCACGACTGCTCCCACTAGGCCACGACTGCTCCCACTAGGCCACCACTGCTCCTACTGGGCCACCACTGCTCCCACTGGGCCACCACTGCTCCCACTGGGCCACCACTGCTCCCACTGGGCCACCACTGCTCCCACTGGGCCACCACTGCTCCCACTGGGCCACCACTGCTCCCACTGGGCCACCACTGCTCCCACTGGGCCACCACTGCTCCCACTGGGCCACCACTGCTCCCACTGGGCCACCACTGCTAGGAATGAGCACGCTTACTTCGAGTAACACCGCCCCATTCCACCCGCGCCTCAGTTAACATAGGTACACGAAAATCAAACTACTGTTGATTTTCGAGCTCGTCTGAACAGTCTGCTTATGAGCATGCTAATTGCTAGTATAGATTTGATCCAGTCCGCGTCAAAAAAATATCAGATTAGTACCTACTTACGTCCCGAAAGAGTATGAGAGTCTGAGAAAACATTTTTTTACTCAATGTGACTATAATTATAAAGCCTATTAAACATAATTATTAAAAATACAGAGTTTGTATGACTGTTAATTAAAGAAATCATAGAGTCAATTTAACGTCCTAATTATTTTCACATTGATAACTACAAGGTTTTTGAGACTGTTAATTTGAACACTGTTACTCTTTAGAACTTTTAAACTTAACACAAAGTTTAATAAACTGTTAAGTGTGTTGAATTTATAATAATTGCTCAGACATAAGTAAGTCGAAAATAAAAAAATAATATTAACAATTGTTTTATTTTTGTATCTCTAAATTTCGTTTAGATCTGTGATAGCTAAGCTGTAAAACCTGAAACTAACGTATAGATTTGCTTTGAATGATTAATGTTGGTTCATACCATTAATCATGCAAAGAACTTATTTCCATAGTGTTAAAATACCATACATTTTTAACCGACTTAAAGGAGGAGGTTCTCAATTCGTCTGGATATTTTTTTTTAAATGTTTTTTCCCCGGTTCCTCGAAGACGGCTCGACGGATTTGAAAAATTCTTTTTTTGTTTGAAACAGTATACTTTCAAGTTGGTCCCATTGTCATTTGGTCACGATCTGATGATGGAATCTTGGAGAAATCAAGGGAACTCTTCAAATATTGTAGGTACATCTATAGCGATTTGGGTATTTTTGATGAGCAGTTGACATTAGGCTATTGTAACTTAGATAAATTGCAAACCAACCCACTAAAAAGTGAAAAAAAAACTTTTTTTTAAAAATACAACCGACTTCTAAAAATACAAACGCTTTCTACATTGTTCTTACAATGTAGAAAGCGTTCGTAATAAAAATATAAAAACAAAATCAATTCAAAAATTAAAACCGTGACAGCTAAGAGATGACCAGTCCCTACTGACGGACGGATATTTATTTACTCATCCATCCCTATCTGAAATCAAGGACATAATTATATGAGCATTAAATTAACAATATCGAATTATTGGACAGTTTAATTAGAGCACACTGACCGAATTTCACATGAAACCTCGTTTGTTATTAAAATATATATTTTCCCGTAATTAATTAAAACCTTGTATCACTGAATTTCAGCTAGAATATGTACTTACTATAGAAACACAGAACAACAAAATGTAGGCAGGTATATAAGATTTTGCGATTCTGTAGAGAACATGAATAATTCATTATTTCCAGCTGCGAGGACAGCGCTCTTCAGAATATGGGCACAAACTGCATTTAAAATCCCTGAAACGACCTGCCTTATGTGCCAAAGAGAGACTGAAAGATTTTCTACTGCGCATCCTCTGAAGTGCAATGCACTAACGTCTACGTGGAAGCAAAAGGTAGCAAACTCAAACAAGCTATCCCCCCCATACGACTAGGAAAGGGCAATTAGCATACGGTTCGGTATTCAGAATTCTAGATCACTATAGCGTCTGTATAATCTCTTCGGTTGTCATGATGGCCTAGTACTTCCAATGCATTAAAACTGCACTTTTCTGCTAACAAAGTGAGCGCACCGAACTTTGAACCTAATGAATGGGATGGACGGTTCGATTTTAACAGAAAACATGTAGTTTTGTTACTATTAAAAACTGATGACCTTCCGTGAAGTAATTTACGCCGTACCTACGTTTCGTTTGTTTTTTAGAAGCTACTTTGGATTTTTCTATAGAGGAAACTACAAGTAATCGTGTTTCTAAGGTTTACGATTTGTAGAGTGAATCCTTAAATATAACATAACATAACATCACGCCTTGTTTCCCCGAAGGGTTGGGCAGAGGTGTCCCTGTAGCCACAAAATAACAAAAAACAAAACAATAGCAATATCTAACATATTAATTGCATAACTAAAGGTTATGATATAACGATGCAGTAAGGGATCAAACGAACGCAATTATTTTGCAATTACGTATAGTTTCCTCGAGGTTAGTTGTTGCTTATTCATTTCATCGGTGTTGTATTTTTTATTTCTGAACTTCAAAATCCTTAAACCTGAAGACAAAATAGACGAAACGGGAAAAATGGTCATGGATGTATTGCATGAAAAGCACCCGCCCGGATTTAATCCTGATTCAAGTTTATTTACACTACCTGACGGCTTCCCCGAATTGACTCCACTACTAGATGTAGACATAGCTAGTGAACATGTAGAATTAATTGAGAGGTAATTACACGGCGGTGAATGCCCAACAGGCACCTGCCCACCTGGTCATCAGAAAATTGGAAAGATTACCTGCTACGATTTGGAGAAGCAAGCCTGTATCTGAGAACTGCAGTAGCACAATAAAAAAAAAGAACAAGTACATGTCGGACCACGCACAATGTAGGGTTCCGTAGTTGGGATGAATTTATGGGTGCTGCAAGGTGTTTTTCTCATTTGTTTTAAATTATCTCATAAGTTAAGCACAATATCATCGCCTATAATGATAACGAGGGTGGGCTTTGATACTTATAATTACAAGATATTAAGTTATCTTAGCTTAGGTATTGGCTGCAACTCGAACATCCAACCTTACTTACCTTAAGGCCTATATCAACTGTAAACCATGTTTTATATTACTTGAAGGTGCAAATAAACCATTTTATTATTTTTATATTATTATTATTATTTATCCCAAGAACAAACTTATCTTTGTAGTTGATAAAAAAAATCTTTTATACGGAATGTATGGGAGAACATGTTTTTACAACCGCAAATCTAAGTTGGTCGATTATTACTCGTTAACTTGTAAAGCTTACTCAGCTGTGATAGTTTTCCTTTCAAATTCGTTATATAAGCTACTGCCGTGAATTTTTTCACATATCTAAAACCAACCATGTAGCTGGCAGGGGGGAGGGACACATGACTCTAACAAAAATTTGCACTTTAAAGCTTAATATTTCGCAAACGGATCTCTGAATTTAAAAATAGTTTTAACACACTCACAATGTTTTTAAAAGACCTTTCCAACGATACCCCAAACGAAGGGAAAGAAAAAAAAAAAAACGTCCCCACTTTACGTGTAGGGGAGGTACCCTAAAAAAAAATATTTTTCATAATTTTATTTTACCACTTTGTCGGCATGATTAATATGTATATCCTTGCCAAATTACAACTTTCTAGTACTAACAGTCTTGGAGCTAGACCGCGGACAGACAGACAGACAGACGGACATGACAAAACTATAAGGGTTCCTTGTTAACTACGGAACCCTAAAAAGGCATTTAAACAACAATTTTGTACCATGGAGCCAAATAAAAGCCCTTATGTCAAGTCGACTCTTAGCCCTAGACAAATGTAGATGCAGGTGTCAGACCGATTGGCATTGGTGAATGCCTACACAGGATCCTATCCAAATTCATGATTATATCCATGCCAAATTACAACTTTCTAGTACTAACAGTCTTGGAGCTAGACCGCGGACAGACAGACAGACAGACAGACAGACGGACATGATAAAACTATAAGGGTTCCTTGTTAACTACGGAACCCTAAAAAGGCATTTAAACAACAATTTTGTACCATGGAGCCAAATAAAAGCCCTTATGTCAAGTCGACTCTTAGCCCTAGACAAATGTAGATGCAGGTGTCAGACCGATTGGCATTGGTGAATGCCTACACAGGATCCTATCCAAATTCATGATTTAAGGCACCGGGTCTGAAGTGAACGAAGCTTGTGCTCAATCGCAAATCTACAGCGGACTAAGTAGCGGTAGGTATCGAAGGCGCTATACACGCATTACGCAATGAATGACCTTTTCCAAAAAGAATGCCAACCAGGCTCTTACTGGGGAATGCTACTCGTTGATGCAAATAACGCTTTCAATTTATGAACAGACAGTTAGCTCTCTGGTAAGCTAGAATATATTGGCCACACTGCGCTCGCTTCTTATCACGTCGTCACAATGAAATTAGGGACCTATTCTGCGACGTATGTCAATACGCATTGGGAAACGTAGTTAAAGAACCCATATTATTCGAAGAAGATTGCGGACTACGCGGAGACCTTTCCTGCCGAGAAGTTTCGGATGCTCAAAGGGAGGCGTTATTTGATATCCGTGTCTTAGACCCTGACGCTCCTTCTATTTTTCACGCCCTATCGCCTCTGTACTAAAATCCGCCGAAGAAGAAAAATAAGGAAATATTCAAACGCTTGCGAAATACGACATGCGTTGCATCTGTTGACGGAATCTTCGCCCCACAAATGTCTACCTTCGAGTTCCAATCTTGGAGTTGCAATCGCTGACCACTGGAACAGGCCCATGAGCGTAGTGATGGGTTGGCTAAGATCAACAATCATCTTCTCAATAATCCGTGCCACTAGCATGTGCATTCGCGGCACAAGGCATAAATTGAAACCAATAGCCAAGTTTATTCGGCTTCGACGATAGAGCAGCCCTACCTTGATAAAACTGATATACATATGGCCGATGAACTGAGAAGACGTCGATTGCAATAAATCGCGATAGATAAATGAGCTTGTGTTATGTTATGTAATGTTATGTTCCGATGATGTAAATAAAGGAGATGGAAAATGTTGGGCCCAAATGTAATAAGTTGAGATATGATCTATAATATTTTATTATCCTTGAATATCAAAAATCAGCTCAATTCTCCGTCTGGAAGCGGAGAAATATGATAAAGATAGTTTTCATGAGATTATCGATTAAAGTAATTGATTACACAACTACAAAAAGAAAACCTATCCACTAGGTAGCACTAGGTAAAATAATTAACTCAAAATAATTAAATGCACTATATATTATACTTTTATACAATATAGTGCATTTAAATAAAACATCTTTAATTACTGAAAAACCAAAATAATGATTATCAATTTCATATCGATTAAAATCAGTTTTTGTCTTTGTCACTGGCAGTGCATGTTCTGCAACTGGCATGAGCTGACTGACATTGACAATTTGACACTAGACATTAATGGTGGGTCGTTCTCGAATTTTTGACGGACGAAACCGTTTTCCCGACGACGAAAACAGTTGCAGAAAACGGTTAAAGGACGAAACTTATTCAACTTGGAATAGAATTGCGTTTTCGTCGAGCGCAGTTTCTTAAAACTATCAACGATTTGAAATGTATGAAATGGTTTTTTCGCATCACGAACGACAGCATTGACTGTTCAGCTGTTTTACGAGTGTGATAGATAGTTGAATCATTGTACCCGACTGTATTTTCTTAGATGTAAAATAAAAAATCGCACCAAGTAATTCGAAGACTGGTTTGTGCAATGAAGACTGTTTGAAGTTCACGACCCAGGACGTAAAACGGTTTCATCATCACAAAACGGTCTTTATAAACGGTTCGCTGTCGCAACGCCCACCCCTACTAGACAGCTGTCGCTTATTTCGTGTTTTCCGATGTGTTTTGAGTGCTTTCCCAATTATTTTTCATTTTCAACGACCACTGCTTTGATTTTTACGGATTCTGAACCTGCCTACCTTGTACGACCCTTGCTTTCACACTGGACATCGAAGATCGCTCACACGATTGACTTGGGAATTGTTATTTTGGATATTACCGCCGCTTTGTGGATTGGCTATTGTTGAAACTATGGATCGCTGTGTGAATTGTGGGATAGCCACTAGTCACTGCAATACACTAATGTATGTTTGAATCTATAAATGCACACCATTTACATCTCGTTACATTCAGGCCCAAAAGTGTATGTATTCGTTTCTGTCTCCTTTGAGTTGTCTTACAATAAGTTTTGGGTTTGATTCTTATGGGTGCATTGTTGTTGCTTATTGTGCACTGAACTGGCTGCGGTTAGCGAGTAGGTTTATCTCTACATTAGGAATTAGGACTGCGAAATTAAAATAAAATGCGATTTATTCTTATAATTTAATAGTTTATTCATTCTAATATCATGCAATCTTGTAATAAAACGTGAATCGAACCAATAATTGACATTTACGGACTAGGTGTGAAGATTTGTTCATTCATTTAACTGCCTTCACCGCACATCTGCTCTCAATATGTTATGGTTTTAATACATTTTAAATGAGTAAATAATTATTTTGACGATTTTTGTTCTAGGTTTCTGAAGAGAATTTATTACAATGAAAGAACGTTATCAGGCATAACTTGTGGTTGATAGGAAAATGTGTCTTGATTGGAAGCTGCTGGGCCAGCTGCCAGCTCTGTCGTATAATATAAAGTTTCTTCGTCTTGCATGGGCTGCAAATTGGCCAACTTTAGAAATTCCATCTGATTGTTCTGCCCCTCCCCTTGCACATAATTTTCCATTACTAGGGAATTATCTCGACATGTTGATACATGCGAGCGCATATGGAAGTTCAAATGACTGCTTTGCTTGAATCTTCGGTCGCACACGGAACACTCAAACGGCTGTATATTGGTGTGGGTACGCATATGTTGCCGAAGGTGCACCGACTGCGAGAAACACTTGCTACATATCACACACTTGAATGGCTTTACTTTGGTGTGAGTCCGGAGATGCTGGTCCAGCCCAGCCTTCTGTGTAAACGCTTTAGGGCAAAAAGTGCAAACAAAGGGTCGAACGCCCGTGTGCATCCGCATGTGCTGCTGTAAGCCGCCTTGTTGAGTGAATCGTTTAGGACAAATCGAGCATTGGTGCGGTTTCAACTTAGCGTGTACGATACGATTGTGTTCGTCGTACTTGCTGCTATCCAGGAATATTAGACTGCAAATGCGACAAGAGAAGGTAAACCGATTTTTGGCATGAAGTTGAGCGGCGAACGTGTCAGTGGGGTAGAGGTCCCGGTCGAGTCGTTTCTCGCACACCTGACAGCGCAGCGCGGCTTTGCGTCTTTTAGTATGCTCTTCCCGGTAATGTAATGAATAGTCACAGCAGTTGAAGAAAATCTGACGACACTGCAGATCCGGACGCATGGTCGAAGGAAAAGTGCAAGTAAAGGGCCCCCTGGTTGAAACAAATTAAAAATAAGACCCCAGGTTCGTTTTTAACGTCTGCACTAGGTATCTACATTACTTCCTCTTTTAATTTACTGCTCAGGAAAAATGCTGTTGTTTAAAGTTTTATTTCAAATAAAATACAAATTCTTAATCCTCCATAATACTGTAGCATGCTGTGTAAGTACTTAAATGTACACCACTTTTCGAGCTTTCAGTATAATAACATGAGATTCAACCGCTGCGTTGTTAAGTTAAACTTTCCATACAAGCAAAAAAATCTAGAATCTACTGCGAATTGAGTACATACAAAAACAGGCGTGATTTTATGAGTATAGACGATGTAAATACCTCAGATCGACAGGCAGTTTAGGTTTAATTGCCCTTTTGACGACACCGTCCAGTCGTGAGCGCTTCATGGCATCAGAGTCAATCTCATTCCTCTCAATTTTAATGATTAAATAAGTAGTGTCTTCAGAAAAGGTTCGTGTAATAAAACCATCGCGTCCAATGACTTGTTTAATCTCATTGCTATTATTTTTCTGTAGCGGTATAAACTTGAAACCACAGAGGCCGTTAACATCCTGCGCAAAAGAAATGTCATTAGAATCTTAAGATTTTAATGTTCTTCAGATATTTGGTGCATTAAGCTTAATTACCTACTTATCACTAATGTAAGAAGAATATAGGTAACGTGTGATAGGCCTCTACTTTAGGTATTGAAATCCTCCTATCCGGATGTGATCCGGATGTGATCGCAACTGAACTGGTGATAATCGCAACGGAAGCTAGCCAAGTACGCAAGAGATAATAAGTATAGTACACAAGTGTGTGCGCAATTAGATACAGGTGCTCTCCCTTTTCCATCTCTATATTCCGATGGGACGGAAAAGACCGACATGACCAGGATCAGGCGCAGGACCAACGGCTTTACGTGCGATCCGAGCCACGGGAATGTCACACCAACTTCCGAAATCCGAGCTGCTACTGAGAAATTTCAAATGGAAAAACCCAATTTAACAATTTTCCCGACCTGGGGAATCGGAACCAGGAGTCCTGGATTTGCGGGAATACCGTGATCAATTTCCGAAGATTCATAAAAACCGGAGAGCAATATTGCTCCGTAGAAAACAAAAATAGTACAAATAATACTTTGCTGGACTTACTCGCTCAATTACTTTTTTCTGTTCAATTTCTGCATCCCTACCGTCGTCGGCGACGTCATGTTGTGTCTTTTTATGATTTTGTAAAGCCTTTCTGTTGTAAAACGTTTTCATACACAATTGACACGTAAAGTTCGCCGGCGATTCGTGCCATATTATAGGATAGTACTGAAATGAAACTAGCTCATGAAAATAACTTTCATTGAATTTATTATGAACTATCTAATGCCTGTCATACGTTGCAATGTCTTTTTTTTTTTGTTCGGAACCTTCTCCGGCGTGCACACAACAACTTACCAAAGTTTCGTCACAATCGGTCGAGCCATTTTTGAGTTTTTGCGAGACTAACGCACGGCAATTGATTTTTATATTTATAGATATCTGTACTGCCTGTATTTTGTCCCACTGCAGGGCTAAAGCCTCTTCTCATAAAGTCACGGAACGAGCATTTTAATCATCGCAAGCTGACTGCGTGAACACTATAAGAGACCTCTCTAATATTAATGTTTTTCTATGTATAATGTGCGTTTTTTGAAAAGCCTAATCAAGTCTTTGGTTCGTAAATGGCTGTGAAATGATGAATATTATGATTGGTCGGCCCATATAACAACTAAAAACCGTCAAATAATTCATAAGAACAAGGCTTTATAAGAGTTTGTATGAAGTGTTTCATCTTCAAGGATTATATTATAGTAGATTAATTGTTGCTCGCGACTTCGCATGCGTATATTTTTTTTACTATAATCCAGAATGAAAAGTAGCCTACGTCTTTCTCCCAAGTCCTAGGCTATTTAAATGACTGTCAAATTTGATCGATTGGTTCAGAGCTTTTGGCGTGAAAAGGTGACAAACAGAAGTTACTTTATTCGTTTGTACTTGGACTTTATGAGCGAGGCGGTCATAAATCTCAGAACCCGATGGATGTAGGTAGGTTAGGTTAGGTAAGTAGGTATGTCCCATCCTGACGAGTTGGTTTCTTTCGAACATGCGTTACGATAATTCGACCAATCAGGCTGTTGAGTCTTGTGTTATTGTAATTTTGTTATGCAGGCACTTACAGGATTTCTGGTTATTAGCAGCAATGGCTCTGATGGTGACTCTTCTTCTCCACCAACTTCCATACTTAGGAACTCCAGGTATCGCTTTACTTAAGTACCTAGATTTCTTTCTTTGCGACTTATTATATGACTTAATTAGGTATATAATCCTTGGAATCAATCTAAAACTTTGCACCTTGTAGGTAAAAGCTAGAAAGAAAATTGTCTTGATAAAATAAATTTATAGAAAGATTGAAGGTGAAAAATTAATAGTTAATAACCAAATGATAGAAAGAAAAGCAGATTTCCTATCTCTTTATGCTTGCATCGTATCGTGTGCTAGAACATACACAATCTGTGGCATCAACTGAGGCAAAATGTACTTTGATCTGATCTGAGACGTGTACAGTCTGAGGCTGACTGTACCTAAGCACTCGACCATTAAAATGATTAGTATCTGGTCGACCAAGCTCTGCTCGGGTGAAAATAGATAAACATATCGTCCAGGTATACCTACCAACGTCGTATCACATTCCCGAGCTTTCCCAGATATGAGACCTTGCTAGATCGATTTTTCGCCCCCGTAAACCCCTAAATTACTACTTTCATCAAAATCGTTAGAGCCTTTTTCGAGGACGTGATTACAAATAAATGTATATATATATATACAGGGTATCCGGTAAATAATGGATAACCTAGAAATAGCATTTAATAAACATTATGACCGTTCTAAAAAAAAACAATAAAAATATATCCCAAGTAGTACATAAAATAAGATTTTTTTTTTAGTACTGGGCAATTTCTAGTCACGTTATTTACTACTTCTCTGTCGGCATAGTCAATGTACAATATTACAACAACAAATAACCATTGGAATTCATTCATTTGTGGTCGTGGTGAAAGAAAAATGTAAAATAAAGTAAAAAAGTTAGTTAAAAATCTTAGGTAGGTACTGCTTGGGATATATATATATTTTGCATTTTTTTAGAACGGCCATAGGGTCTATTATATGCTATTTCAACTTTTCAAGATTATCCATTATTTACCGGACACCCTATACCTATATATGTTTACAAATATTACTCGTTTAATAGTAGGTATATAGGATATGTAGATACTTAAGTTGGATTGTTAGCAAGGAACGTTTCGTGCCTGATGTACAAAACTCCCTGATTTATTTTATACTGTTCTACCACCACTTTTAGGACTCTACTAGTTTTTACAATAAACTACAATCATGTAGTCTGCGTGAGCGAACAAAATGCTCCAAAAATATTAGGATATGGGGAAACTGCTAGATTCTTTTACTATGATACCGGTAGTAGGAAGGTTAAACGTACAGCATTGCATTGTCTTATAAACATGTTTTGGTGAACAACGGATTGATAAAAAATAGTCTCGATGGACTAATATGATTAGAACTTACCGTGGCGCCTTGAGATTAACGACACCACGACAGCGTGGCCTGCCGATTTCTCACTTTCGGCGTGACTACTGCACTCCTCAGACAGTAGGTTTTTTCTTATCCTAACGTACCTTACTTTTTATTTATGCATGCAGATCAAGTAAAATTAACATTACAATAATTGCCAAATACAACAGCAAATAAAATTAAAATCATAGAATTTTTAAAAAGTCCGCTTTTCTTTTTGCTAACCACAGATGATAAATAATCACAGAACATAATTTAAACTAAATATTGAAAAATCATAGATAACGATGAGCTTTTTTAGCCATAGCAGTCTACTTCCAAATATGGAAATAATGTGCGCTTTTATAATTTTTAACGTACCTTTGATAACATGGACGTACACATCCACGTCACAGCATCACGATAAAACAGGGAAATAAAATTTATGTAAATATAATAATGAAGACGCGTTTAAATTTCCGTACCCGATAACGTTATAACATGCACGTATTTCCATACATTTTATGGACGTCCACGATAATATCGTTACGTTAGAAATTATAAAAGCGCAAACGCTTGCAAAAATTAACATAGCAGAATAAACTCTGTAAGCAGAATCGACCAACAAAAAATATAATGGGGCAAAAACTTATGTACAGACGCCAGCACATCAAGCTACTACAATCTGTCAAATTTATTTAATAGATTTTCAACTTTATCGCTGAAAGTTAAGGTTCAAAGTTGATTGGGAAAATTTGACAGTTTCGGGTAGCTTGATGTGCTGGCGTCTGTACAGACGCCAAAACTATTGTAAACTATTGTTATTATTTTAAGTCTGTAAGTTATTATAATTATGTGTACAGATCGACATAAAAGAGTCTGCCGTGGTGACAATTTATTTCCCATTCGATGTGGTCTACGTGCGCTAGTGGCGCCCTAATTTTTTCCAAACTCCTTTTTGCCTAGCTGTACGTGTACATGTACAGACGCCAGCACATCAAGCTTCTACAATCTGTCAAAAATTTTGACAGTTTCGGGTAGCTTGATGTGCTGGCGTCTGTACAATAAATAATAAGCACATAATATTTTTTGCAAAAAAAATTTGGAGCCCAATGATGACAGCCTGTGTCTCACCGCTTTGTTTGTTTTGCGCGAATAATAAGAGAAAGTAACTAAACGTAAAATTGGTCATCGTCGCCGCTGGTATAGTTTTTGGTTTACATTTTCTTTAACTGGCATTTTTACTAAAACTTATTTTCCAAACTGTTCATAAATTAAATCATAACAACGCATGGGTTTTGGCACCGCACCTTCTAGTGTGTTTAGTTGGCACAGAACGTTGGTCACATTCATACCACAGATAATTAATACCGATACGTCACTCTTGATTCATGCTCTGTCTTGATTCAAAAACAAATCATGAAATCAATGCACGTCAATTTCAATTTCAAATGATTTTTTTTATCTTTATCTAACCAGTGATAAATAAACGAGAGCCCGTAATCAAACTATCGTGCTTTTTTATGTAGATTCGCCAATAACTGCAACGTATCCATTTTCTGCAGTCTGTGCTGCAGTCAATACATAGAGGAAAGTAATATAAGTCAATACCACTTTCTGACAGAACAGCTAAGAGATTTTGCGAAATTTTAGGTTCAATGAAATTGATTAATTTTATTGTAGCTACTGCTTAAAAATCATGGCTGGGTCAGCACTAAGGCGGCTTATGGCTGAATATAAACGTAAGTACAACTAGTGTTCTCAATATTTAATTTATAATGTAAGTTTCACCACAATATCCAAATCATTACTTTGCTAATTAGTTTAAGCAGAATGGTTATTTTATAGATGTTTTTGGCTCAGTTATCTATATTTTCATTTTCCCACTGTGACAACAGCATTATACTGTGAGAAATAGGTGGTATTAAACCTACTTGTTTTTATCAACAATAACTGCATACGCGATATGACTCTTCATTATATGGCTTCATTACATACACACAACATAATCTGTACAATAGGTATTTACATTGAACGGTTAATAATCACTGACACACATAGGTTTCCTTGCTGCTTGTTCTTTACATTTACCGAGGACAGTTTTGGCTCCACATCAAAAATGATATTGTTTGTTTTTAGTTTAAGACTATATCATTTCATCCAATACATGTCATCATTGTAATTCACTGCTCATTTCTTATATTATTTATGCTTTTTCTTATTTAAAAGAGTGTGTATGGAGTTTCTTGCCCGTTCTTCTCCATAGGTACCTACTATGCTTTGGAATTGGCAACTAGCTTCATATTTCTGACTGACCGACTCCTTGACAATTCAAAAGTGCCTATAAATGGTTTAATTGAAATAAATGCTTTGAGTTGAGTTGACTTGTTTAAATTAATATAAGAGCCGAGACAAAGATATGAAAGTCCTGTGCCTACCGATGAGGCAGTTAAACAATTTTAAGTTTACTTAATAAATGATAATTTTCTATTTACAGAGCTAACTCTTAACCCCCCAGAAGGCATCATTGCGGGACCAATCAATGAAGAGAACTTCTTTGAATGGGAGGCGCTAATAACGTAAGATTTTATTTTTAAAAATACTAGCATTGTCAAAAAGTTTTTTATAATTGCTACATTTCAATTGTCAAAAATTGACTTGCTCGAGAACTTGATAAACGGGATGTGTATTGCAGAAGAGATAAAATGAAAGTGATTTTCACTTCACAATTAGAAATAGATGATACAAACATTGGTCATCATACAGACCTTTTTTTTTACCTGCATTCCCTTTAGCATTAATCAATAGCCATCTAGCATGAAAGGTTAAATCAAATACAGTAGCATTTGTTTTAATAGCTTATCAGATACAGGCTGTTGCATTTAAAACATTACTTTGGCGCGAGTCCAATGAAAATCATGATACTTAACATTGTAATTAACTTTAACTATATTCGAAGTTTAATTGTCTTTTTCAGTGGTCCAGAAGGTACATGTTTTGAAGGTGGCATCTTTCCAGCAAAATTAGTCTTCCCTCCGGACTATCCCCTGAGCCCGCCGAAAATGCAGTTTATTTGTGAAATGTTTCATCCAAACAGTAAGTACTAGATTAATATTACTAACTAAATCAGCTGCACTGTATGATGGCGCCTGTGGCAGCTTAAAAATTATAAAAATACTAGCTTTTGCCCGCGGCTTCGCCCGCGTGGATGTCGGAAAATATCCCACGGGAACGTACTACCGAGATTTCATACCTAATAACAGAGGAAAAGGTCATTGACTCCTACCGCTGCTGCGACCGCGTTGCTACGCGTAATTTTGAAACATATCTTTTAAACTATTCTTTTTTGAATAAGGATTAATACTATACCGGTCAAAAAAGCTTCGGAAATAACAATAAATTTTTTATCAAATTCTGAAAGATAAAAATGTTTATTGTGGGTCATCCTTGGAAGATAGACATTTATGCCATCGCGACCTTTTTTGTTGAACTTTTTAAGATGAACAATACCGTAGAACATAAATTTGATGTATCTTTTTCGGTTAACGCAGCGCACGCCAGTATAGCTCCCAGTCGGCATGATATTTTCCGACTTCTTCAACAATAATCGTCAAATTTCATCCAATTTGCACAAAACCATAATGAATTATACACTAAAACCTTCCGCATGAATCACTCTGTCCATTGGTGAAAATCCGTTCAGTAGTTTTTGAGTTTATCGCGTTCAGACAGACAGACGCGGCGGGGGACTTTGTTTTATAATATGTAAGGATAGCTTATATCCATTTGAAAAATAATAGTCTCAACGGCACGTCATTATTGAGGCACGTACAACAATGTCGTAGGGCTGTTTCCTCACAGTCAATATCAATGGAAATTCATAAAAATATCTGGTGCCACCATTGTAGTCGTGTTTACAATGCACTTATTGATATATTATAATTATAGAGGGCATAATATTTCCCATGGCATTTCCTTAGATTCTTTGTTCACCTTTTGCAGGCTGTTGAGTTATTCCTTTCTTACTAGCGACCCGCCCTTGCTTTGCAACGTTGCTTCTGTGATTACTTGAACTCACACACTGACTAATTTGTATCACTTGTAATTTTTTTAGGAATATCGTATAGGTACCTACTTTTACAATGCTTGTAAATATGTGAACACCATGTATCCATTATATTATGTATCTTTTATGTAAATAATTAAATTCATATTGTATTCAATAGATTTTTAATAATATCTGACAGTGACAAACGTTCATCAGTCACATGCCAGAGAACACAGCCAGAGAAAAAGAATAAACGTAAATCAAAGAGGCCACATATATAACACATTACATAATTATTTTTTCTGTCATTGCTTCATTTTTTATTATTTTTACCTATTGTGGTATAGTAATCTTATTCCAGGTGCATCATTTTCACACATAATTATATAATTAATGTATACAAAATATTGTAAAACATTTTAAAAGAGTAACGGTGGAGTTTCTTGCCCATTCTTCTCCATACGAAAACTACCTTTTGGAAGGGGCGACTAGAATCAATTCTATTTTTTGTTTTTGACGTTCAGAAGTGCCTTTTTGTGCCTAATTGAAATAAATTATTTGACTTTGACTTTTGCAATCTAAATGTGGAAACATGTCATAACATTAAGGGCCTGTTTCACCACCTTCGATTAGGTTCTCGTTAACTTACTTGGCAGATAATATCCTACAAATTCTGTTCCATTTTTGAATTTATTCGGTAAGTAGTGGCTATTCGGACGTCGTGAAATAGGCCCTAAATCTCAAGGCTATATCTAAGTTAAATATTAGTGTATAATGCACAAATATAAACATTCCATTCCAGAATAAATTTTCTAAGCCGACGTTCGCACGGACGTAATAAAATCGCGGCGATTTTTTTTCATGCACTGGATTTTTAACGCTCTGCTTAGCGCCGAGAGTTAAAAATCCAACAGTGTGTTTTTTCAACGCGCTGGGACGAGTGCGTCCCAGCGCGTTGGATTCTCAACGCTCGGCTTAACACTGAGACTTGAAAATCCAGTGCGCGATAAAATCCTGCTACGATTTTATTACGTCCGTGCGGACGTCGGCTAAATGATGGTGAAAACCGCATCGAAATCGATTGTGTAGTTTAGAAGAACTAAGTGATCACACAGACAGACAGGAAAAAATACTTTATTTAAATACTATTTTTAAATTATAGATAAAGGAATTGCTGTGAAGGGTGGGCGTTTTTGGGAACTGTCTGTAATTTTGACGTTCGAAAAGTGCTGATTCTCAGCCTAGTTTGAATAAATTACTTTTGAATTTGCGATGTTTTTACATGATGATTGCACATTTTCTATTTTGTTATTCAGTACCTGCTGTTTTCTTTGCTTTTGCCAATGTCTTTCTCGATTGAATGTTCATTCGCAAGGGCACAATCGCTTTTTCTACGCATGCCTTGGCATATTTAGATTTATTCCGCAAAATAGATTTCTTTGACTTTTCTTTAGCGACGTACTGATTGTTCTTCTGCTATTTATTGGGAATGCTGGCTTATAAATATTAATAGGTAATAACTGAATTATGCGAATTACGTGTTTCTTTAAAATTAATAAACAGTTTGTCAGGCTATCTAAATTAAATTAGTCAGTGAGCAAATCTGTGAACGCAGCTAGCGCTATTAATAATTTGGTCGATTTTTTCAATCGTATAAAAGTGTAATAATACAGGATTATTTTCCAACTTCCAGTATATGCTGATGGTCGAGTGTGCATATCAATCCTGCACGCACCTGGTGACGACCCCATGGGCTACGAGAGCAGTGCTGAGCGGTGGTCGCCCGTACAGAGCGTAGAGAAAATATTACTTTCCGTTGTCAGCATGCTGGCTGGTAAGTCACAAAAGACTGAACATTCAAATGCAACTATATGTAAATCGCTGTTAGTCTCTGCCCAGAACACGGTATCGATATTGAGACACCTTTACGAATTTTGAAGTTAAAAGGTGAGGTGCACTGACATGCTTAGTTTGTATGAAAAACGTTGACAGTACCATATCTAGCAGCGGCCGCCGAGGCGCCTCCGTGCTCTGTGGTCACCACCATGTACTGCTCGCGTCATGACAACCATAAAAACGGGTTTTGTCGACGAAAGAATAGACAAAATAACGGATAAACAATCACAATCGTCATTTTGTCTATTCTTCCCGTTTCTATGGTTTGCTACGCGTGCTGCTGTGACAAAACTTAAGTGCGTCTTAAAGTTTAGTAGCGTTTGAGTATTCGAAGGAAAAAACACACTGATTTGAATAGCTCTTGAAATACCATAGCTTTCTAAACAGATATTTGAATATTTTTAATTTCTCCGTCCCACCATGTCGCCTAATATAATACTGTATATTTCCTCATTGTCAAAGTTGTACAATTTCAGAACCAAACGACGAAAGCGGCGCTAACGTTGACGCCGCCAAAATGTGGAGGGAAGACCGCGATCAGTTTAATAAAATTGCTGAGCGACTTGTCAGAAAAACCCTAGGTTTGCCTCCGCCATAAAATCATAGCCATAAGGTCGAAGTTTTTCTATTTCTTTACAGGGAGATGGCGTTTTTACCTCATTCATCATAATATCTACAATGTATGCTCATACATTTTCGCATGCCTACTACAGTATTGATATAAAGTTGTCAAAGTTAGCTGCGACGGACCCCGTGATTATCATGTAATTATATAGTTCTCAACTGTGACTGATTTATGGAAAATAATAAGTGCGCTATTTGTTAGTATTTTATGATGTAAATAATTTATTCTTGTCTTGGTTTCTGAAACCTTATTGAATCAAATCTTCTGTAAAATCTCAAGACTTTTCGATCACGTTTTGTTAGATCATTGTCGTGTTATTAGCCTTTCAGAAACCACAGATTAAACTTTCCGTGTGCCAAATTTCACGAATATCGGTTCAGGAATAATCAAATAGCACCATTTAAAAAATATTAGTAAAGGCCAAGTGGTAGGTATATCTGTTGATAAAAATACGCTTATGTTATTTAAAAAAAACTTATATTATTATTATTTCTCTTGTCTACAGTTTTATCGTCCAAATGAAGGAATAATACAAAACAAAACTTTTTAATTTGAATAAAATGCAAAATCATTTAAGCACCCCATACAGCCTAGGCGAAACTCCATAGGATTCGAGAAAATCCAAAATTGTGTTGTTAAGATTCGAGAACGAGAATTAAATACTGTTTTTATCTAAACTCTCAAATTGAATTAGCATTAATGTTTAATTGTATTTAGAAGTGAATACCTACGCTATCAAAGTTTTCGACGTAACCAAGTGTTCCAAACATCAAACAGTTAAAAGAATTAATTAACGATTTTCAAAATAATCTGAACTTGGACATCACTTATCTCAACAGGGAAAACATCTTCATTTAATCAGGTATCGAACGAAAATACTGGTGCCCATGAAACAGTCGATAATGCTGGCAAAGGTAGAATTAGCAAATTGCTTAAAATAAAAAATCTAATGTGTTAAGTGGTTTATGACACTCCACTAGTTTCATACCACCCAGCAATCCATGTGTTAGGAAGCCTGTACCCTAATTGCGTAATACAACACAATCACAATCTGTTTCGATTTGAAACAGATTGTTAATCCATTGCTTCATTCAGAATTTGATTGTTTAGTAGATTGGCACATTACTGCTGTGTTATAGCCATTTATGCCATGTAGACGAAGAATTTCGAAATTTTATCTATTTTATAATATTAGATCACTTGGTCTGCCAAAAATATATTCAGCTATCGAAAAATTAGAACATCACCTATTATTTTCCATAAAACAGAATGTTTTGTTATACCTCACGAAATGTTGATATTATCGGGATTTAATAAAACTTGTATTTTAAAAGAAATAGTGACTTAATGTGATTTTAATAAACTTGAATTTTAAACGCTTATAAACTTTACCTCACTATTACTTTTAAAAGACTTATAGTGGGCTTATAATGCTTTAGTATGACCACAGTATTATTCCATACAGTAAGTCAATCGCGATCTGTGCAATCGTTCGTAAATTGCACGACGTCTTGGACATGCCTATGAAATTGCATGATGGGTGTTTGACGTACAATTTGAACCTATTGTATTTTGGATAGCCCTGCGATTATTTCATAATGCCGTAAAGCCTTTCATTTCTAAGGACTGCTGTATAGAATTTAAAGTAGTATCACTGTGTGTACCTTAGCGGCTCATTTAATTACCTCTCTTCGCAAGTTCGCAATAATATACTACATAAACATGGTGGTCAAAATAGTGACGTCACAAAAAAAATATTCCTCATGCCCAGGGGTATCCGAAACCGAAAATACCCCAGTATGTTCCGCGATTCTTGATAGTTTACGAGTTATAATATTTAAAAAAAATCTATTAAATTTTATGGGACCCGCTCCAAACAATTGTACCTTTATTTCTACACATCTTTTTCACATATTTTTTTTACAAATTTCGTTGTTACGGAATATTCTTTCAGACATCTGCATAAATCATCTTCCTCTCAAAAAAGTTAACACATTTTTTTTTTAAATCCTACGTGCTTTCAACATATTCGACTAAACCAACCAGATACTTTAATTTTTTAAGAATTCGAAGTAGCAATTTCGACTCTGTATCACCCGAAAGTAAATTCCTCCTTTTCGATCAACATTTTTGTATCTTGAATAATAATGATAAAAAGATGATTATTTTGTGTCTGAAAGAATATTCCATATCAATGAAAATTGCAAAAAAAGAATATCAAACAGCCATGTAAAAATAAAGATGGATTTTTTAAGCGGTTCCGATATATTCAAGAAATTAAAAAAAATTGGTTGTTATAAATCGATAACTATCCAGAATCGTCATACATGGGGTATTTTCGGATACCCCTGGGCATATAATGCTTTTTACGACAATTCTTATATTAGTTGTAAAGTAACGTGCGAATACAATATTTGTAAAATTTTATTTATTATTTCAACAGAATCGACTTCCCCGTACCTATAAGACAAGATATAAATGACAAAAATCTAATTTAAAATTATTTTCACTAAAATATTTAATTGAATACTATTGTTTTATTTTAAAACCCTTAAATCATTTAAGACTGATTATTATCTACGTGGGACAAAAACCTATCTCGATTTACAAATCAAGAGCTTGCCATTACGAGGCAGAATCCTCAGATTTCAGAATAAAAGGCAGGTGAAGCGCACAGAAGAAAAGTGTGAGGTCTGCTTTATGGGCCTACCACGCGCACAAGCTTCACCATAGTTTTGCCTGCGCCGGAGGCCGGTTTGTGCACGGAACACCGTGCGTATGGTTGGTACTCGCCGATTTTTACACGGTGTTCAGTGTACAAACCGGCCTGCGCAGGCAAAACTGTGAAGCACGAGATTAGCTACAGTCTTTTATCTCACGAAGCGACGCGCGCTTTACTTGTGGTTGCCAAGTGTACAAACACGCTATGAATGTGTGTGTAAGCGCAGGAGTCCTCGGTACCGTCCGAGATAATGGCAAAGTCAGAAATGTGTGTGTGTGTGTGTGTTATGTGCTACTCGTCTTCATGAACACACTCAAGCGTGTTTGTGCACTTGGTTACCACAAGTAAAGCGCGTGTCGCTTCGTGAGATAAAAAATACTATACGTGATGAATGCAGTATATAAAAAAAACCGGCCAAGTGCATGTCGGACCACGCACAATGTAGGGTTCCGTAGTTGGGATGAATTTATCCCAAGAACAAACTTAACTTTGTAGTTGAAAAAAAAAATCTTTCATACGGAATTTATGGGAGAACATGTTTTTACAACCGCAAATCTAAGTTGGTCGATTATTACTCGTTAACTTGTAAAGCCCACTCAGCTGTGATAGTTTTCCTTTTAAAGTCGTTATATAAGCTACTGCCGTGAATTTTTTCACATATTTAAAAGCAACCATTTAGCTGGCTGGGGGGGGACACTTGACTCTAACAAAAATTTGCACTTTAAAGCTTAATATTTCGCAAACGGATCTCTGAATTCAATATTTCAATAACACGCTCACAATGTTTTTGAAAGACCTTTCCAACGATACCCCACACCAAGGAATTGAAAAAAAAAACATCCCCACTTTACGTAAAGGGGAAGTACCCCAAAAAAATATTTTTTTTTAGGGTACCTCCCTTTACGTAAAGTGGGTCTAAAAAAATATATTTTTCATAATTTTGTTTTACCACTTTGTCGGCATGATTATTAAGTACACCCATGCCAAATTACAACTTTCTAGTACTAACAGTCTTGGAGCTAGACCGCGGACAGACAGACAGACAGACGGATATGGCGAAACTATAAAGGTTCCTTGTTGACTACGGAACCCTAAAAAAGCGAAAGGCTTATGAAATAGAGCGGGCAGCAAGAAAAATATCGCGATTAGATAAGAATTTATAAAAATAATGATCGGAATAGCAGGAGGACCTACAACCAATTTAGCGAAGCTGCAACTGAAAGGACCAGGAACGGGGCAACAGACTTCAAATGCCTTTTGGAATATTGTACTAAGGTATTATTCAAACGAAGAACGCAAGGCAGCCTTTGAACCCCAGTAATCAGTTCAACCTTAGCTTAGCATGTCTACATGATTACCGAGCCTAAATCCTATACCACATATTTATAAGCTGGGATTGTACCTAATAATTTGTTGCATAAGTAGTACCCGTCCTACCCGTGAAATTACGCGTGTTTTAAAAAAAAACATTTTTACTTTTAAATATTGTTTATGGTACCTCTTTAGGATACGACATGAACATTGTACAATATATCCTTGACATGAGCTATCCGAATAAGAAATATAACAAAATATTTGGCCTAAGTATTGGGAAGGTGTGAAAATATATTCGTTGTTTACCTACTTAAAGAAAGAAAGAAATCATTTATTTGCTGATAATGTAGGAGGTATAGGTACATATAAGTTGGAATATTTATTAAGTGTTCAGATACATTTTACCTAAATAAATAAAAAGAAATAAGTTAATATTAAGTAGATATAATGGTTTTATGGTTACCTACCGGAAATATGGATTTAATTTTAGCAATAAATAATGTAATTAACCGACTCAACCGACTACTATTCTGTTCACAAATCACATGGTAAATAATGAATATTCATGTGCGTTTGGCGAGAGTCAATTGACGATGGAAACGGAAACGCCGCGTTGCTAATCGTGACGGGCCGTATTACGCGTCTGCGTCGTCAATTTTGACTAGGAGCCAAAGAGTAAAGTAACTAGGAGCGTAAAACCCGGCAGGAGGTCTTCCACAACAATAAAATTATTCAGGAGTTCTACCGAAAAGCGACATCTGCAGTTCCACATAAATACTGAGGAGCCCAGCCGCTAGGGATGTCCACCGCCAATGATGTTATTAACTCCGAAGAGATGGCGCTAGCTATGTGAATGATACCAGGAATGGTTTTTGGACAATCATTATTTTTTTATTCCATGGAAATTAAGACTGCCTGGTCTAATTTCCGAAGTCACTCCAAAGACAATTTTCACGCAAACTCCGCCCCCATGCACCCACCCCACCACGCCACTATGTGCTAAACGCTAACACATCTGTACCTAATAAAGTTTAATATCGCGTGCGCTCTTTGGTCGTGTTCGAGCACGGAACTAAATCTATATAGTTACTTTACTCTTTGAACTAAATGTCGTAAGTCTCAGTTCTTATTTCGTTTATAACAAAAGTAATAATTGATCTAGAGAAAAATATCTTATATTTGGATAATAAACTATATTTTCTTACTTTCAATAATTTATTTTAGACATAAAAGCCGAGTAATCTTGTTTTTAACCGACTTCAAAAAAGGTTTCTCAATTCGACCGTATAATATATTATATTTATAGTTTTTTTTTATTTGTGTTCGCGGATAACTTCGTCGTTTATGAACCGATTTTGATTATTAATTTTTTGTTGGAAAGGAGATATCCCAAGTGTGGTACCATGATAAGGAAACCAGGATCTGATGAGCCAATATTTGAAGAGTTCCCTCGATTTCTCTGGGATGCCAATCCCAGAGAAATCGAAGGAACTTCAAATGTTATAGGCGAACCTATAGCGATTTGGGTATATTTTATAGTAACTCATGCAGTTGCTCTTGGAAAGCACCATTTGGTTAAGTGAAACTGATGATGAAGACCACAAATAGCCACCGGAACTACTCAATAATAAGTATTTCACGGGTTGCGATTCGATTACTTTAATATGGTTGCAATGCAATTTATGCTCGTCACAATGCTTAAGGAGAAGTGGAGCTGATGGTGAAGTACCAGGAGAACTTCTCAACGATGAACGTCCCTGCATCGGGAAAAGCAATATTTTGTAAAAGGTGATGAGCAGTTTGCATTAGGCTAATGTAACTTAGATAAATTACAAATTGACCAACTAAAAAGCTAAAAATAAAATTTTTTTTACAAAAAAAAACAACCGACTTCAAAAAACTACTACTTACAGAGTGCAAAATAACTTAAATTTCGGAAGTCGATGTCTTTGGTTTTGTATTTTCGTTATTTGCCACCGACTTCCGAAATTTAAGTTTTTGTATGATTTTCAAAAGGGTTCCGTCGCTAATAAAGTTTGACAGCCGCTGGACATATTGGCGTTACCTACTTACAACCTACTAAAGTAGGATTGCCATTCGTCCCGATAAATCGGGACTGTCACCTTAATAGGCCCTCTGTCCCGACGTCCCGACAGCCCGACGTCCCGACGGCGTTAGTGCGCGTATTTGATTGCGCGGTCACGGCAGTTCAAATACGCGCACTAACGCTAAAACTTTTTGGAAGTCAAAGTTGACACGGAAGAGTGGCCAAAAATTATGTAGAAATCCTAAAAGAAAATGACAAATGCTCAAATTATGCCAATATTTTGTTTGCGAGACTGTGGAGTCGATATTACAATGTCAGGTTAACTTCAATATTGTACACGGAGTTTTATAAATACCTATGTAAAAGGACAGAAAGAAATATTTAATAAAAACTTTTTACAAAAAAAATCAACCGACTTCCAAAGACTTCCTTATCTTTGGTATTGAATTTTCGTTTTTTGCCACCGACTTCCGAAATTAAAGTTATTTTTCGCTTTGTAGTGTTTTTCTTTTGTAAGTCGGTTGATTTTTTTTGTTTCAAATAATCTGTAAAAAAGACATGATTTTCGATTAAAAAATGAATCAAGCGAAAATGTTCCAATTACGTAACTGTCATTTATATGGAAAGAAAAAGATCCAATAAATCTTAAAGGACTAGAGTTTCATTTTAATTGTACCTATGCGTGACTTTATCAAAATATGAATGCAAATTTAACATACAATTTAGGGAGCCTCCTCTTAAAAACTTCAAATAATTTGGTTTTGAATAATGGGAACTAGTCATTTTCTGTTTTCGATCATTGATCGAAGTTTTCTGTAGTGGAACACCTAAGGGCATTACACGCACGCGCGTCAATCATTTCAATTTATATCTTATCGCAATAAAATAAAGAGTCACGTATCGCGCGCTCGCGAATTGCGTTATCTTTCCGCGTTTCTGCGCTCCTAGTAGGTACAAATGGGCAACGGCCTATAGGTACTTACCGCCTGGGTGCCGCCCATGCTTCAAGCCGGTTGCAGACCAAGAGCTAAGCAAAGTTAGTTTAGCTTAGCTCGCATAGCTGACGCAGTTTTCCATACTTGTGTGCAGACCGCAAACTATATGACTCAAGTATGAAAAACTGCGTCAGCTATGCGAGCTAAGCTAAACTAACTTAGCTTAGCTCTTGGTCTGCAACCCGCATAAGATCACTGACTGTCTATTGTATCTAGCTCATGAATGCTCACCTACCAAACGAACTAAATCATAGGCTTGAATGCCTATTTCAACCAGGAACCTCCACGATTTCGATGAATAAGTTGCAATCTAAGGGTTTACGGGGGGCGAAAAATCGATCTAGCTAGGTCTCATATCTGGGAAAATTCGTTTTCCCTATTTTCACCCGAGTAGAGCTCGTTCCACCAGTACCCTAATTGCGTAGGAATACATTACAACCACAATCTGTTTCGATTTGAAACAGATTAATCCATTGCTTCATAAGTTGGAAAAAAAATCTGCTCAACAACGTAAATAACACAATGAATGTTGTTGAACTGTCAAAATGAAACAAATTGGGCAAAATTGTTTACGAAAATAAGTTACGCAATTAGGGTACAGGTACTTAATAAATATGCATTTGCAATATAAAAGCTCTCCCTATCTCGGGTACGGTAATCTTCCGATTGGCATTGCATGTTTTAGACACGCCTGTTCTTTACAGGTGTCTAGGCAATGAGCAGAATGGAGTACAGTAGGTACCTACGGCGTAGCTTGTAGACTTGTACCTAGTATGCACCCTATAACTAGGTACATTTTTGTTTATGATGAATCTTTTGTAGGTAAGTCTGCGTAATTAGAACAGCCCCATTGCGCAAGTCGCAATATGTTCGATTACTTGCAGTCTCGGATACCAGGAGAACAAGCTTCAGTAGGAGCACGGCAGAGCCTAGAAGTTCTTTGACGAAGTAGGTACCTAATTAATAGTTCAGTCAGACAACTTTGCCATGACTTGTAAGTTTGTTTGCATGTTTAAATGTTCTAATTCGAATATTATATTTAACTGAAAGTCAAAAGTCAAATAATTTATTTCAATTAGGCACATAAAGAAAAGAAATTAGGTAAGATTGGGTTATTTATTTATTTTATGTGTGAAAATTTATTAATATTAGCAGTAAAAGATGCCTGAAAACATTGAGTTAAACTTAGGTCCTACCTAAAAAGTAGGGATGTTAATGATGTTATGGATATGAAATTTCGGATCTGGATGCAGATAGGTACGGATATCTAAGAAATTATAATATTATAGTACCGGTTTCGGATACGGTTACGAACAGTTCCGTCTTTACCATAAGGGCACAGGGGGCCCATGCTCAGGGCCCCCGACCTCACGGGGGCCCCGTAAGCCCAGTTAAACGCTTGCACTCAAAAGCTTTATTTTCTGTTCCGTCAATATTTCTAAATTGAATATTAATTGGGCATCAGATAAGATTTTTAAACTGTTATTTTATTTTTATGATAAACCTTTTAGTTTACTTTCTCAGTTAATATCTAGTCAACAATATATTCTGACCACTTGACAAAAAAATGCAAAGAATTTGCTTATTGAGCTCAAATCAATGTTTTCATCAAAGGAATCAGCCGATTTGAGTATCTCAACTTTACAAAATCCGATAAGTTAGAAGAAAATTTTCCAAATGTTCAAGTCGCTACAATAATATTCCTTTACTTGATTGTAGTGGACAGCGCTCATTTTCACAACTAAAGAGAATTTACAATTAATTCTGAACGACATTGTTACAAGAACGACTAACTAATTTGTCAAATAAGTTCTTAAAACGTGACATCATTAAAAATAGACTGGGGTATAATAGAAGATTTTTAAAACAGAAATCCCGAAAGAAACCACCATCGTAAATTCTAAACCAACTCGAACCTGCAGTATTTTATTTATAATATTTGGTTTGTACCCATGGTAAATATAAAATCTTTGCAGAAAAATGTTTCTAAGGGGCCCCAAATTCTTGTGTGCCCAGGGGCCCTGGCTTGCCCTAAGACGGCCTTGGTTACGAATATAAAATTATTACGGTTTATCCGTTAGTTTCGGATAGCTACGGTTACGGATATATTCGATTTTTAAGAAATTGTAAAAGTAAAACACAAATCGCTGTCCCCGGCGAATAATATCGTAATCGTAAAAAGCAAATTTTACAGGAAACATAAATAACTTTTTTTTGTAAATATCTTATTAACAAATACGTATTATACACAGCGGAATTGTTCAAATACCAAAAGAAAAGTGATTTTTTTACATTCATTACAACACACTTAAAATCTCGCAACTTCTGAAATAACCGTAGAAAATGAATGACAAAAACATGACAGAGTGTAATCGGACCTCTAAATGCCGAATATGCAATAAAGTTAAAACTATCGTAATAGCACAATACCATTTTATTCGCCGGGAACAGCGAAATAACAAGTAAAAAATCTGTGGCACTCCGGGAGTGCCGACAGAAGTGAAAACTTGAACAATTGTATCGTGCAGGACATACTTTTAATGAGATGTCGGTAACGGTAAAGGGGCCCTACCATGAACATTTAAAATACTTACCAAATGCAGGACAGGTCAACTTGGCAAGTTAACCTGACAGGTTTTCTATTTTTACCTTGAGCATTTCCGTCTGACCTGCAAAGTATCAACTTCAGACCTGCTACGTTATCGTTGACCGGTACGCCATATTATAAACAAACGTTCGGAAATACTTTTTCGCAACATTACCGGTTTTACGGTTTTAAAGAACTAGATAAAATTAATTTAATAACAGTTTATAGTGATCAATAGAATTCTAAAAAAGCTTTGTTTCGTAGCAAAAAATCTTATTTAACACGATTACCTATGACGTTGGAGACCCATTTAGATGCCTAAGAAAGGTATAAGTACCTACTTGAAAAACTTACCAAAGTTATTGCTATTTTCGAACGACGATATGTAAGTGTTAAGAAGTATCAAATATATTGTAAACACTACAAATGTTTACGAGATCATTTTGAATATTGGAGATTCAAGTGGGTTCCTTTTTTGTAAGTTTGTTTTAACAGAAGAAACTGTTTCTGTAAATAAATCAGAAAAACAAAGCACACATTTGTATCGTGTCTGTTGTTGAGAGTGGTAAGAAAGTGCAGTTATTTGGTGATAATGACTTAAGTTTCCTATGAACGATTGAAAACAGTGTGGAATTTTATAAATAATCACAAGGACATTGCAATGGGCTACAATAAAAGTGCTCAAACTCGAGAAATGTCCCGCAGATTGTGGACGGAAGTGACGGAACATTTGAATTCCATTGTTGGTGGTGCTATCAAAGATTTTAAACACTGGGCAACTGTAAGTTGGTTTTATATTAAGACTACGAATATTCGAATTTCCCTTCGGGGAAACAAGGCGTGATGTTTATGTTACTACGAATATTATATTTGCCTAAAACATCTATTAAAAATTAATGTATTGGTTTTTATTTTCTTCTATTCTCGTATTGTGTTCTTGATTTGTATTTCTTTTACATCGAATTACTAGTACCATTTCTATAACATATGTACCAGTTTATTGAACATAAAACTTTCCTTTGGCTTTTAGCGATTTGTTTCACACTGTTTTTATCACCATCTTCCTCAAGAAACTCAATTATTTTCATCTTCGTCACACATCCAAAATAAACGACTAAGAGATTGTTTGTTTTGTTATCTACAATTTTAAAGATCGCCTAAATAGTTTTATTTAAACAAATTAACATGTACTTATGTTTTTTGTTTTAAATGAAAGAAAACAGTTCAATAAAAGTTACTTTTTCACACCTGCTTAATATGACTGCAGGGCAGTTCAGTTTTCAAGGTTATATACGTCAAAAAGGACGTGATGGTACAGCTTATCGCAGGTCAGACTAGTGAAATGCTGTCACGTAACCACTGACCGGCTTTAGTCACGTGATCGCTGGCTCGCCTGTTATTTGACGTGTTCATGGTCCAAAATAGCCCGACAGTTCACTTTCCGTCGGAAATTGACCTGCTATAAGAGTGCATGTCGCGAGTTCAATTGTTTTTTCCCATCTCAAAAATGCCCAACGCGCCTATTGAAGTTTTCACTTCAAAAACATGCAAGTAACGCGCGCAGCTAGTGGATCGGCTCGGCCGGGCAGAAAAATCTGTCATAACGTGTCTCATTTAGATTCCGCCTCTATCCGAAATTATCCGAAACTTTTATATTGGATTCGGTTACGGTTACGCATAGATTTTTATTTGGGATAGTACTTTATTGCCAAGTTTCAAGTTTATTACTTAAGAATAAGATTTTTCATACAAACGAAATTCCCCCTTTTCGCCCCCGTAAAGGTGAAATTTTCAAAAACCCCTTTTTAGTGCTCCCCTGCATTATAAAAGGAAGCTGTGTGCAAAATTTCACGTTCCTAGTCCTAGTAGTTTCGGTTGTGCGTTGATATGTCAGTCAGTCAGTTTCTCCTTTTATTTAAATAGACATCCTAGTTTCGGTTACGGTTACGGAGCTCCATAGCGTCCTTGCTGAAAAGAAATCCTACGACAATAAATACGGTGTGTTTTGGCAACCAATAACCAAAGTTCGCGCGCCAAAATCAAGGGCGGTGATTGGTCTATAGTTAGTGACACAGCATGGTTTAAATAGAAACTGCAAGGGTTATTTATCTATTAAAATGAATGTGAACTTTCCACACAATATTTTGTGTGGGAAGCCCGTAAATTGAACTGGTAACTGGAAAGTAACTTTCCAGCGCAGTCTAAACAACTTACGAGGATGTGATTTTGTAATAATAGATTCTGTTAGTTTACAAACCGGCTAGTAAATCTTAGAATGAATGCGTATAAAGAAGCGTAATCGAAATAAAGTGACAGGCGTTCATCCAATAAAAAACAGCTTTTAGCAGATTTCAGCCAATAAGAAAATACAGATTAATCACATGTGACGAATAGAACGTAGAGAATCTCCACAAAGTTTCTGTGATATGATTTTTTATAGTCTGGCGTTTTCGTATCTACTTTGCGTTTCATAGTTTCATCTGCTCCTGCTTTCATTATTTTAATAATATAAAAATTGAGATTAAACTTGGATAAAAAGTACTGTTTTATAAAATTGGTGTTTTAAGTTTAAAATCAGTGACAAATACAGAGTGCAGTTTGGTTACCATGTTATTTTACGATCGAGTAATATTTTAACGCTGCGTAAATGATTGAAATAACATGAAATTGTTGCTTTAGCTGCGTTAAATTATAAGAAAATGGCATCTTCTAACGCCGAGTTGCAAGAGAGATGCAAACTGTACTACAAGTTCACGAAGGTTCTGACCCTGAAGGTGGCGCAAATAGTGGTTCAGAGCAGGCAAGGGAAAAAAATAACACACGACTGTAACGACAAGTTTCCGGACAACGGAGTTGAGTCCTCGCCGCAATGGGTAAGCTAAGTTTTTGTTGTCTTTATACTTTAAGAAAAACGCATGCTTTCTATATTGTTCCTAGTAATTTATGTCTGAGCTAATTATTTACACATGGACCATGCCAAATTGATTGTAATATCACTATAAAAATATTTGTTTACTGATAATACTTGTTGCATACGATTGTTTGTCTCTAAATTATGTCATATTACTGCATAAGGTCATGAATGTTGCTCTGCTACTTTTTTCAGGTTGGTGTCTATTAACTACAACTCCATAGATTGTCTCTCATACTTAATACAAGCCGAGTACACAAGTCAATTGCCAAACTTACACTAGTATAATAAAACAAATACTTATTGTATCACTTTTCTTTGATAAAACAGTGATACTAGTAGTTTTTATTTATGTAGTTACATATCGTTAATATCACAAACATTTTATGCATAGTATAGATTTGTATATAAACAGATGTTGTTGTTATACAGAATGCAATGTGCTATGATCCTAATACTTCTTCGTTATTGTGAGATACTTTATCCTAAATGTCCTTAATTATCTGCTTAGTACGAGCCTAATGCGAACTTTTCTTTTAATATTCTTTTATTTAATATTAAAATATAAATATGCTGCGCTGAACCTAAAAAGTTTGGAATTAAGGCAAGTCTAGAACAACAATTCCAATTATATAACTTAATTAATATAACTTTACTATGTTTTGTTACCTATACAGTAGATATGTAATCAATCTGCTTAACTGTGTGACTTGTAACTGAAACCTTGGGGGAATCTGTTGATACAGTTTTACACTAGTACGAGGGGATAGGGCGAATCAGTCCAATCCAATTTTTTTATTTTTTTACTATCTACCATTTCACATTCTCCATCTGTTGACCTGCCTAAATTTTATTGTCAAATAACTTTAAACGATTTTTGGTCCATCCTGGGCTTATTATGAAGTTACTCTGTATGGTTGTCTCATATTCATGAATACATAAATATTATTATTATTAGATCATTATGCAATCTTAACATTAAAATAAAAGTTTTTTCTGTGGTTCCCATTGCTACCTATTATGGAAAGATGGGTTTAATGTACAGCACTGAGCATTGGAATTATAATAATAACTATTATGTGACCTGCCCCCGCTGCGCTGATGCAATGGCGACATGGCAAAGTCAAATCAAAACATACACACATAACATCACCCCTGTATTTCCTGGTGGGTTAGGCAGAGGTGCATTAATAGTACACCCATATTTCACCAGTTATGTTTAACTCCCATGTAATAGGGGGTGAGCTTATTGCCATCAACCGGGCACCAAACTCCGGGTTGCTACTGAGAAATTCCAGATGGAAAAGTTTAATAACACTGCTGACCCGGGAGTCGAACCCAGGATCTAATGCTCAGCAGTAGCGCTTACGACGACTAGACCAACGAGGCAGTTTCTGTGCTATACCTAAGTTAAATATTAATGTATTAAAAGTATAACATAGTGATGGTGAAAACTTTATCAAAACCCATTGTGTAGTTAATATATGAAAAGCGACTTTGTTTTATAATATGTGTTGATATTGATAATAATAGCCCACCATGGTCCCACTGCAATGCAAAGGTCTCCGGAATAATCAACTAATAATCACTGTGCTGGCGTTTCAAATCTTTACATTGAAATTTGCCATTACATTACAAAGAAAAAGTTGCATAACAATCTAAATGGCAGACTTTGATCCTGAGTTCTTTGCCTAAGCTTTTCTCTATATCACATAGAGTGGAACTTGCTTATTTTAAATATCAGTATTGAGTAAAGTGGCTTTCTCACTAACAGGAAATATAACAGCCTGTATAATGTCAATCTCTGAGCAAGTTACACCAGAGGCTTCTTCTGATTTAATACAGCTTCAAACTACCATATTTTTGGCTAGAAAACAACCAAAAACGACTGATTAATTTTAATCAAAGAGCCAGTACCCTAATTGCGTAATACACGATCAATCACAATTTGTTTCTATTTGAAACAGATTGCTAATCCATTGCTTGATAAGTTGGAAAAAAGTCAGCTCGAGAACATAAATAACACAATGAATGTTTTTGAACTGTCAAAATGAAACAAATTCTCATAATCGTTTACGAAAATGAGTTACGCAATTAGGGTAAAGGTCTTCCTTTTTATTTTTAAACTAGCTTCTGCCTGCGACTTCGTCTGCGTCAAATTTCTTTTTGCTCCGATCCACCCATCGCGTCGCATCGCATCTTTTTGCTTAGCGTTCATTCTGTTTGTTATTTTTGCTTGACTCCTAAGGATCGTAGCTTGACGTTAAACACCCTCAAGAATTGGGCTATCAAAACTAAAAAGATTTTTTCAAATCCGACGGGTAGTTCCAGAGATTAGCGCGTTCAAACTAAAACTCTTCAGCTTTATTATTAGTATATTATATTTAAGTAAGCTAATTGCAACATGAACTTTTACAATGTGTATCATAAATTTTAAATTAATTGCTAAAGCCAAGCGACGATGTATTTTCAGTTTCAACTCCATAATAATTATATTTAGAAATCAATAAAATGACCGCTTCGTTTCTTTAGTACTTATCTTTTTTATACAACTGTAAAAAATAATGTCAACTATGAAAGCACTGCACTTTGTGGTTATATAAGGAACAGTAAGCCAATGTCAGTGCGAATGTATTTGTCTTTCTATCATCATCACTTTTACTACACTTTTGGCCTTAGCCTAGTCGAGTATATTTCTCCATTGTGACCTATTTCTCACCCCAACAGGTCTTAAATCTTAGCCCACGTTCGCACGGATGTAAAAATATCGCGGCGGGATTTTATCGCGCATTGAATTTTCAACTCTTGGTATTAAGCCGAGCGTTGAGAATCTAACGCGCTGGGACGCACTCTCGTCCCAGCGCGTTGAAAAAACACACTGTTGAATTTTCAACTCTCGGGGCAAGGCATAGCGTTGAAAATCAAGTGCACGAAAAAAAGCCGCCGCGATTTTATTACGTTATTTTATTAACGTGGGCTAAGTCTACGTTATCCAACCATCTGAGCTTGGGTCGGTCTCGGCTTCTCCGGTTTACTATTAAGTAAACGTTCGGATGTTCTGGTCTCGTCCATTCATACGACATGTCTTACCCATCGATGAGGTTCCCTTTTTGTGGTCTTGATAACATTAGGGTACCTATATAATCATAATCAATATGGAGAGGCCAAATATAATAATATACATTTCACTGTTAAGTGATTGTAGAACAACATAGGTGATTGTAGATAATACACAATTATGTAATGTGTTAATCTACCTAGATTATAAATCCGTATCGTCCATCTTGCTTAGAAACATTTACAGTCTATAATACAACAGTTTTTAACCGACTTCTCCGTCAGTTGTGGACCGATTTTGAAAATTCTTTTTTTGTTTGAAAGGGTATGCTCCCAAATTGGTCCCATATAAATTTTATTAACTTTGCTTGGGTAGTTTTTGAGTTAGCTACAAAATACGTATTTTTTTTCCCACTTAGTATGTAGATGATATGATAAGTTCCTGTCACTGGTAGCAGGTAGTGGTATTCGAATATGTGTGGGGTAGGTACCACAACTAAAAAGTGAAAAATATAAACTTTTTACAAAAAAAAAAAACAACCGACTTCCAAAAAAAACATTACAAAGTGAAAAATGACTTTAATTTCGGAAGTCAGTGGCAAAAAACGAAAACACAAAACCCAAGACACCGACTTCCGAAATTAAAGTTATTTTTCACTTTGTAGTGTTTTTATAAAAATGTTTACAAGCCATTTATTGATTGGTAAACGTTATGTGTTTGCTTAGTTGCGTCACTAAATAATATTTACTGCTATTTAAATAATTTCAATGCAGTTTTGAAGTGGAAAATATATACATGTATAAAACATAATATGGATTATATATATGGATTATATACATATACTGAGATATTTATTATATCATGCGATTTTACTTTTTAACACCGCATATACATATGTTATATTAGGGGCTTTTGGTTATGTAATATTGGGTTTTTGATATGTGTAATAATTATATCCATATCGTTTTTAGGGTTACAAACTTTAAAAGGAAGAATTGATTCGTTATATTAAGATAGAAGATATAATGTTCCAAATTCTATGGATATAATAAAAGATAATTCTTTTCTATCCTTTGATCAATCTTAGAATAAAAAATAATTGTATTCTAATCTATCCATACTAAAGTTATAAATACGAAAGTAACTCTGTCCTGTCTGTCTGTCACCTTTTACGCCTGAACCACTGATCTTTATGAAATTTGCCCGTCTTGTCGGGCCAATTCAGTGTGTGTAACGTAGTCAGAAGATATAAGAGTTACGCGATAGAAAGAGAGGCAATTTCTAGGTGAATATAACTGTAGGTAATTAACGCTGTGCGATCTGAATTGCATTTTATTGTGTCGTAACAAGAGTCGCTTTTTATTTAAATGATTTTGTGAACCATCTGTATTTATCTGTGATAAAGGCTACTTTTCATCCTGGATCGCAGACGAAGTCGCGGGCAACAGCTAGTCTTATAAGTTAGATCTTTTTTGCGTCGAAGAATAATTTATGTGACAGACAGACGTTTGCATACTCGTACACGAAGGATTCCGTACCACCCGAAGACATTCGTCACATAAATTATTCTGGAAAACTATGCGACACAGAAAAATAAATAAATAGGTAATGCTTTGTATGTGCTTCCAATGTTCAATCTCTTGTTCCAGTTCAATTTATCGATTCCCGACGAACCCGGGGTGACGGAGGACACGAAGCGAGTATTAAACGGAGAAGTAGTGGATGCACTTACAAAGGTTCTCTGTATCGAGATATCCTTACACACTGTGGATGGAGACGACATGGTCCTAGAGTTGTGGACCGTCAAGCTGTCACCAGGGTCCGAAGTCTGCTCCCCTTCGACGGTGTATTACCGCATGAGCGTGATGCTGAAGTCAACACTGACCATCTCCAGGATAACGCCAGCATACAAACTGTCCCGGTCCCAACACAACGAGTCTTACAAGATCTCGCATAAGATTTATGGTGGTGAACCAAATTATGATAAATTAGGTGAGAATTTCATCTTTCTCTTGTCCTTGTACCATTTTATTACCTCAATGCCTCAAGTTCGAGACATAAATACAAATAATTAAATTATTTACTAACAGATAAAATGAACAATCAGATAAATAAGAATAGTTATCACTAGGCAGTTGCATAAATGCTAATTTTAAATGCCTTAGCAATAAACGATATCCTGCATACAGATAATAATTAACTGAGCCACATTTTGCTGACAACGAAGTATCGTTGTCTTATAACAAAAACGGATATGTTCATATGTAGTCATATATTAACATAATATATCCACCTATGTTATATAATATCTTCAACTGCATTCATTAATCAAGCATGCATACTTCATTATAACAAGTCATGACTGCTAAGCTACTTGGCCACTTCCTGTATAATGTGGAAAGACTGATTCAATAGAACAAAACTACTGTATCGTAGTCTGTATGCCTTATCGCGACTGGCTTGTGTAAGATCTATGAGACTTCTCCAAGGGTATATAACTAGATGCGCCCTTTGATGACCGAGACAAATCAGGGCGGTCTTTCTATGAGCAATAAAGTATAGACTTTATATAGATACGTGATACTTTACACGTGTTATAAATATTTTTTTATCGATTTTAAATCCTCTGCCATGCATTCCACCCGTTTGCTTTATAGTGAAGCGTCCGTTTGCTTTATAGTGAAGCGTTCTTTGCTTCTAGCTTGAGTTTAGACAGCATAAAATGAAGCAAGTACCGAAAATAATATGCGATGACTAGCGACCCGCCCCTGCTTCGTACGGTTTTTACGACTTGACTAAATATTGAGATTTATTCATTACAATATACAAGTTTAATATTAATGCACTTAACCCTTCCGGAATAAACTCGAAAATAATTGTGGTGAAAACCATATCAAAAAAATTATTGCGTAGTTTAGAACAGGGGCCGAAAACCTTTATGATTACGGTACAGGTATCGAAGAATTTTAATTATTTCTACGACTAAGGTTACCGCTATCTGGGTAACCAAGAAGAAGAAACATGTTGCCTTCTTTAGGTTACCGTTTTAATACCGCTTACACACACAGGCGATACGCGCCCTTTGCATAATGCCGATGGCACGTGTAAGATAGAGGTAATATTTATTTCTGTAACCGGTATTAATACTAGATGTATTTAATTTAAGGTAACCTTTAAAAATACCTGTTAAATATATAAATGTTGTAACGAAAAAAATACCCGTGTTGATCATACCCGTTTCGGTCCCTGGTTTAGAAGAACTAAACGGTCACACAAAAAGCGACTTTAATTTATAATTATGTATAAAAGATCATCCTCATTGTAAATGGTACGTCTATATGGAGGATGAAACTCTTTACACCCTGCTCCTCTATACAATAAAATTCTTCCAGGAGAAAAACGCAAGACTGTGAAAGTGAGTGAGCTGCACACACCAATCGGGACGTTGATGATAGAGGTAGTGTACAGGACCAAGATGACAATCATGCCTGAAGCCAGGCAGAAGATTGAGTATGAAGCCTCCCCGGCTACTACTGGCATTATGGTCAAGAGCGACCATTTCTACACGGAGAGTCCCAAGTAAGTTGTTATAACAAAGTTTCGCCTGTATTCTCAGGAGGTTTAGGCAGAGGTGTATCTACAATACACTCACATTTCGCCAGTTAGTGCCTAAGCACATTATGCCGAAGAAACGCCCCCGAACTTCGGCGTGATTGCGCCTGCAATACTATTTCAATTACTAGCAACACATTTGCCGAAATTACGTCACGTTTTGGCGTACAACCGAACTTCGGTCGGGCGTAAGTTCGGCGGCAACGTATTCTATATAGCATACATTATACGTGACGGAAGTTTGGTTCGGTTCGAACGTTGGAACTGGCCATCTTGTAGTCTTCTAGAATTCAATGGGTGCATCCAAAATTCTTTCTTGTATTTGTCCTCTTCTAAAGCCTCTGCAATCGCTATTACTGTAAAATGATCCATTTTTTGGACAATACGACACGACAGCACTCGAGACACTGAATTCACACACCGTTGCGCAACCGAATTTGTGTCATATCAGCCGAATACTTCAGAACGTAAAATCAGCCGCGGAGCTTCGGTCGCGTACCTTCGGCATAGTCTGCTTAGACACTTGTTTAAGTCTCATGTAATAGGCCTATTGGAATCAACCAGGCACAAATCCTCACTCTGGTCTGCTACTGAGAAATTCCTGATTGAAAAACCTAATAACACTTTGCCCGACCTGGAAACCGAACCCGGACCTCGTTGGTTTAGTGGTCAAAGACAGGTGGTCGAAGACATGTGACATCTACCAACTCGCACTGGGCCCGCGTGGTGGATTACGGCCCACTCCCTCTCACAGAGAGGAGGCCTGTGTCCCAGCAGTGGGAACATTATAGGATGATGAAAAAACGATACTGCTCAGCAGTCAGCAAGTTGTTATATATCAGGGGTGTATTGGCGTATGACGTTGGTGCAGCAAAGTCGTTAATCAAACGCATACATAGAGGAGACGTGGCGCAGATGTTTTGCTAACTCCACGTCAACGCGCTTTATTTTAATAAATTACGTAAATGTGTGGTGGAGGTGCTCGTGGCTAACTACTAACAGCCGCACGGGTCGATCCATCAGAATAAGCTATGCTTGCCGGGGTTGGTCCGTGGATGGGTGACCATTTCTACATACCGAGACTCCTCCGTGCCTCGGAAAGCACGTTAAGCCGTTGGTCCCGGCTGTCATTCGTGGATCTTTGACAGTCGTTACGGGTCGTCAGAAGCCGGAAAGTCTGACAACCTTACCAAGGGGTATCGTAGTACCTAGTTACTGGGTTGTGGAGGTCAGATAGGCAGTTGCTTCATGTAATAGTACATTACTGCCGCGGTCTATAATGACTACTTTGCTGGTCGCGCTGATGATGGCCGACAGCGCAGCGTAGCGCAGCTCCAGGCCGACACAGCGCGGACAGCAAGGGCTGCAATGATGGCCAAGCTGGAAGGCCTAGAGCGTAGCTAGGCTAGCTCGAGGCAATCATAGTGTGACCAGCGAAGCAGTCATAGTGGGCCAAGGCTTGTATAGTGCTTTACTCAAAAATGCAAGTACCTGTCATTTTGTTGGAAAGATCATTGAAATACACAAGAAAAACATTTTCGGATAAAGATTTAGATTTCCTACTGATTTTCCACTGCACAAATTTTTCATATGCAAGCTTATGTTTTTCCTTTGAGTTTCGCGGTATTAAATTTTCAACCACAAATTTAGCTTCATCTTTAATGTCTGGCGGTGTTAACACATTGAATCGGAAGAATTTTCGCTTTTGAGAGCTCATTTTTAGCAAAAAAGTCACTTAATAAAATTAACATTTTCACTGAACCGCGCTTTTGTTACTTCTATGTTTTTTTTTTTTTTTACTATGTTTGTTGGAACTATACAGCCAAATATGGAATAAAATATTTTTGTACCTATCTCTATAAATACAAACAGCTGTGTTTTAAATAAAATCTTTTTGCATTTGATTTTTTAAAACGTTGAAACGTCAAAATAGCGGCCGGCAATGTTTTGCCGGCCTGTTAGAGCGACCAGCAAAACTTTGCCGGCCGCTCCTTGAAACAGAACGGCAAGGTCGACTTTGCTCAAACAAGGTTGTCAAAATAATGACCACATTACATGCATTTTTGAGTAAAATACTATTATTCAACTGCATCCGGTTAGACTGGAAGCCGACCCCATCATAGTTGGGAAGAGGCTAGGCAGATTTTTTTTTGTACGTAACACCAAGGCTAAACTGGCGCGAGACAAAATACCACTGCCCAAAAGTAGTCCAAGTAGATCTTTTTTAAAAATCTGATGTAGGTAGTGATGCGCCAGTGATGGTCAACGAATTTAGTGACCTCAGCCGCGTCTAGGCACAACACTAGTGTAGTCTTGTGTTATTAAAGACAATGCTAAGTTTCATCAGTCTGTTAATAGCACTGTGGATAATGAGCGTGTACGTTTATTACTTGTACTCTTTATGTCCGAAACTATAGATTGGCATAGTCAACTAAAAAAGATATGATACAAACTAAAATTTTCAGTAATTTTGTTTTTTAGAAAAAACCGTAATGAGAAGAAAGAATTGGACCTGTCCAAACCCTTGACGGCTGGAGCATTTGTTGACCAGAAAAAGATCCAGGAGTTACATAGGACGCTCAGTGAGCAACTGCCTCCAGAGCCTCCCATGGCTTGGCTCCTTGCTGAGAAGGAGAAAATGGAAACAGTAAGCGGATTTTCTTTTTATTTTAATTGGTGACAAACAGGCAGACGACTCTCCTGTAAGTTTTCACTTTGCCTATGGATCCCCAGAGACAAAACCAATGATCGGATTACGTAGTGCAATTTAGGGTCAACAATCACAATTTCATTAGTATGGATAAGCCCACGGAAATCCCGCTATTTTGTCATTTCGAAGTTTTTAGGGTTCCGTAGTAAACAAGGAACCCTTTTAGTTTCGTCATGTCCGTCTGTCTGTCCGCGGTCTAGCTCCGAGACCCTTAGTACTAGAAAGCTGTAATTTGGCATAAGTATATATATTAATTACGCCGACAAAGTGGTAAAACAAAATTATGAAAAACTTTTTTTTAGGGTACCTCTCATAAACGTAAACTGGTGTTTTTTTTTTTAACCCATGGTGAGGGGTATCATTGGAAAGGTCCTTCAAAAAATTGTGAGTTTGTGAAAACCATTTTTGGATTCAGGGATCCGTTTGCGAAATATTAAGCTTTAAAGTGCTAATTTTTGTTAGAGTCAAGTGTCCCCCCCCCTGCCAGCTAAATGGTTGGTTTTGGATATGTGAAAAAAATCACAGCAGTAGTTTATATAACGAAATTAGCTAAGTAGGCTCTACAAGTTAACGAGTAATAATCGACCAACTTAACTTTGCAGTTGCTACAACATGTATAGGAGAACATATTTTTCAACTACAAAGTTAAGTTTGGTTTTGGGATAAATTCATCCCAACTACGGAACCCTTCATTGTGCGGGGTCCGACACGCACTTGGCCGGTTTTTTTTTTTTAATGCGTGCGCGTTCGTCAATTGCCTTGCTGGAAACGCGCTCGCAAATCTCCAGCGTGATAGGCCCTTAATCGAGTAATCGAGTAGTAGTAATTGATAATTATTTAAAATAGTTACAGAAAATGAAGGCCCTGACGACATCAGACCACGAGAATGCAAACAAGCCGAGTTGCAGCACAAGTGTGCCAACCTCATCACACACCGTCAGCCGGGCTATCGAAGTGCCCAAGCCCAAGAACGGAGACAAATACTCGGGACTGATGGTACGTGCACTATAATATATTATAGTCCAGTGGGAAAAACTTAAGCGGGACTGGGCCGGACACGTTTGCCGCATGTCGGATGCATTGTGGGCTAAGACCACTACAACATGGATTCCTGAAAACGTCCAGCGGCATCGTGGAAGACCCAGGCGTAGATGGCGGGACGAACTTGACGCTTATAGGAGGGATTGGTCCATATTGGCTCAGGATCGAGGTGAGTGGAAAAAGGAAAGGGAGGCCTTTGCCCTGCAGTGGGACAATACGGGCTAATTATTATTATTTTTAAATGTTTAAATATCTCGGGACCTCAGGGTCCCTGTCTTTTGGAAGACGAATGAGGGGCCGAAGCTAACTCGCAGAGGCCCCTTAGACAATTTCATACCAACCGACGATTATCCCTGTATGCACTATGCAAGTGCACCCAAGGACAACCCCCGGGTGGTGTAGGACTATTGCAGGATATGGAAACAAAGCTATTGGACTATGGGTTTGGGTGGCTTAAGTTGACTAGTGACGTTGTTCAAGCCGGCAATTAAGGCAAGAATGAGGTGAGAGCTCCGTTCCTCGTCAGTGTTCACTCCAGCCGGCCAATAAAGGCAAGCCAGAGGTGAGGAACAAGACTTGTCCTGGGAAATAAGGTCTGTGGGGTCGCTACTGCCCAACAGCTCGCTCTCTTGGTTTGGCTCCCCTTCCCAGATCTGTTCCGGCAAAGTAAACTCTACCGGCGCAGAGTTCGGAGCGCGCAAGCCCCACCACGACGTCAACGTAGAGATACGGCGGTGGGGTTATTATTATAGTCCAGTGGTCAGCAAACTCATTAGTCTATAGAGCCAAATATCAATATTATTATAAACCATTACAACTTTATTGCTGTCGGGAAATACAGACTCTGGCAGGAAGTTCTTTAGCTGTACGCAAAATGAACGTGTAAAGGCTAAAGCAGATTGGGGCAGGCCACGCTGCAACGCAACGCGTTAAAAAATCCTCTTTCATAATTTTTGAACATTTTCTTTGAACCCACGGACAGCGGGCCGCACCGCACTTGTTTATATGAAAATGCGTTGCGGGCCTTTGCGGCTGTAATGTGCGCTTGGCTTATCATCAAATTTTTTGCAGAACGAATTCTTACACTTTTCGTCATAATTTCCAGGAGTTCCCATTCGCTGACGGCAGCCCGATAGCAGAACTGGCTAACTTCTACCAAGAGTGTTTGCAAGCACGGTCCATTAGCGACGAATGGACAGACATCGTGATCGAAGCCTCGGGGTCAACAGACTCCGAGTCGATGTCGAAACAGCTCAAGATGTTCGAAGACGCCGTACCTGAGTTCGACAACATGGTCGCTTCAATGTTTAGCAACTCTGAAGGTTCCGACCGCTCCTAAACTGGACTGGATGTAAGACTGTATGCATGTTATTAGAGTAAGGTTTCTAGCTATGGCGCAGTGCGAATAAATTACTCAAATATATCAGAGATTTTAACTTTAGAATCCATAGAAGGTGACAATTATATCCGCATTTATGTTGACATATAGATTTTGTATGTGCCCAAAAGCGTAATTTGACAATATTAATTATGACTAAATGTTTCCATTAACGCTCAGGCTTAATTAACTGATGTATTTGTTTACATCTTCGACAGCAGCCATTAAATAAAAATATTTTTTATTTCATAAAAAGTTTAAAACGGATTAGCTGTCAATTGTTGATCGATACCGATTTTGATTATTACAGGATTAATTTCAGACGATATTCATAACATTCGCACTGCTTTATTTCAAAACACGAAAGTACTTGAGGGATTGTAGATAGATTAATATTATAATCATGTTTATAACAATTTAATAGCACTATAACGTGCAAAGCGCCATCTTCTTGTCTGACCTGAAACAGAGCATTGAGAGGTTTTCTCTTATTCTATACAAATTTATACATAATTCAGCGATATTCAACTGTTTCTGCTTGAAAAATAATCCAAAGGTACCTCCAAAACGAACAATAAACTTATAAAAAATACTTCAAATTTGATCATGAAACTTTGCATAATAACTGAACTATAAAGCAGCGACTATGTTTTCTTTTTTTATTACCATTATTGTTGCCGTAAAAAGTGATTACCTAAACAATTGGCGCCTTGGAGCCGCCAGCACCCCACTCCGTCTCGCTCTCATTCAGTCCGCAAGCGAGATAAAAAGCGAATTTGGGCTGAGGTAGTATCGGCTCTTAATTCGAGCATTATCAAAAGGTGCGGCGAGACAACATCGCATATAATGATACAAGCAAATGTAGCTACACTGTCATGTTTAGGTCCCTTGGACAATAGTAACTTCAAGCAAGTAAAACCGCTCTAAAGACTCATCCATAGAGCAAATTCAATCGACAGTACTCATACTATGACTGAAACTTCATAGGCTAGTTTTGTTTCAAAGATAGTTAAAAAATCTCGAAATTTTTCTTAGTGCAAGTTTCAATAAATGACTCATTCCAACAACGTAATTCAAAAAGATTTTCTAAACGTATTTAAAAAAGTATACGTTGTTACCGCTTTTAAATGTATATCGTATAAGAGATATAATCGATATTCGTGGATTTAAACGTTTAGGAATGTAAGACTGGACTTAAGAGACAAGACTTTGAATGACGTGTGACTGAGCTGATAAGGTAAGTAGCCTCTATTAGGTATTGATAACGAGCCGCGGTGGCACGCGGTAGCTTCACTCATTAAAATGTTCACTCATTATGATTATAATACAATGATCGTTCCCGATAAGTATCATAGTTTATAACGAGTTCGTGTTTTAATCAAAATTGTATTCAATTTATGTAAAAATTCTAATATTGTTTCATGCTTTTGAATGTAAAATTATTATGTATAAATATATTTCCTATCTATTATTTCGTTTAGGGGAACTTTTTATCGGTATTTTATGTACAATAATACATTTCAATGATCAATGTAAATATTATAATTATGAAAGATAAGATCATAATTTATTCAATGGTAAAGGTCACTGTAGACTGTAGACTTGTACATGATTACTCGTGGCTTATAAGTAAAAACTTTTGTAGTATTTTGTGTCTGGTAGTTTTTAAGGAAATTATCTTAGATTTTACATATTCTGCGGTTATCTAAAACTCTTCCTGTTATACTTGTGTACCATAGATCTTAGATCTTCAGTATATTTTATTACAGAATCACTGATTAACCAAGTTCTGAATTTCTGAACATGTCCTAACAGACACATAGCCGTAATTTAGCTATTATGAGGTTTCTATAATCATATTAGATACAATATTTTAATTATAACAGTATGGCATCAGCAGCGGCCTTTTGCAACTGTAAAAATAAAGTAGTTCAGATATAAATAAATAGATGATCATATGTAGGTGGAGTGCCTTCCAAGCAACGACTGAGACCACGTCTCAAGTAACGTGCCAACCCTCGTTTTGATACACTTTACTACTTTTTTAACTAAATCGATCGCTTGTGTTACTGAGGCTGTCTTCGTACTTAGCTTATCTCCTACGCAGGCGTTGACGCTGCGTAAATATCTGTGCTAACGTCGTATAGACGTGATTGTAAACCTGAGACCTTTTTATAAATAAACGATTTATTATTATTGTATCTAAAATACGTCGCGTGCATGCATGCGTCGATTTTGCGCAGTGGCTACGATGTGTTTACGTTCAACGAACGCCTACCAGCGCCAAATGCGAAGGCACCTTTACGTAATATTTAAATCTTTATGAGTTCCATTGTAATTTATTGGCATAATCATATCAAGTGTATCGTTTTGATGTTAGTTGTAACCATTCGTTTCGCTAGTCGCTCGATAATGGTTAAAAATTCCGTTTTTATCAGGAGCATCAAAATTCTCTTTCAATATTGCGCCTCGTACTTCACGATCCACCTAACTAAGATAACAGTTGATTTTTCTTGTGACAAAATTAGCTGAATGTGCGTTTTTATAGTATTCCATTGACGTTAGTAAAGTGAATAGTGGGATAAACGTATACTCCGTCACAGAATATAGTACAGAAGGCGCACTCCGCATTTTGGGTATGAAGCTATAAGTACGCGACGGGCCCGTTTTGTCGGGCCAATTCAATGAGCGTAACGCAGACAAAAGATTAGAAAGAATTACGCGATAGAAAGAGACGCAACTTCTAGGCGAATATAACTGTAGGTAATTAGCGCTGTGCGACCTGAATTGCACTTTATTATGTTGTAGCAAGAGACGTTTTTTTAGTTAAATGATTTTCCGAAGTGAACTATCTGTATTAATCTGTGACGCCGTATAGTTCTGGCAAAATAAAAAAGAACTTCCTGGCGATTTGAAAAAAGTGCCATCGTGGGACACTCGTATTTGACGAGGCGCATATTAGCTATTAAGATTGCATTTCGCTGGTTCGTTTAGTAATTAGTTAGGCTTGATATTATAATTAAGATATACTTACTTTATATCACAAATTAAATTAGAATCCAAATTAGTTGAAGCAGCGACTATACTTTATGTAATCAAGAAAGTTATCATGTAAAGATTATTTCCAGGGCTAATAATGAAAGAAAGACAAATATTGCAAAAGCTCAACACACACACAAGGCAGGTGCGTGTCGGGCGCGGTCGGGACGGCAGTACGGCAGGTTTGTATATATTGTAATATTTTGTGTTATATGGATGTCAGCACATGAAAAGCGTGGGCGGGTCGAGCGCGGAGCGGGTCGGGAGCGGAAGCCTTGCAAGCGTTTCGTGTGCTGACATCCATGTAATACAAGGTATTACAATATATATAAACCCGCTGTACTGCCGTCCCGACCCGCGCCCGACACTCACACGCTATGTGTGTGTGTTGAGCTTTATAGAAGCTATACTTTTTAACGATCGCCTTCCCATCTCGCGAAGGCGTCTGTAGAATGTAGACGCTGCGTAAATGCATAAAGGTGCTCTTCCGAAGGCCACAACAACCGCAAATCACAACGACAACGCCACCCAATCGCAACGGCAAACCGCAGCGACACGACTGGTAACTATGAAAACGGTGACAGGTGACAATGTCGCCATCTACGGAAGCGTTTCATCATTCAGCAACGTTGCTTTTGGAAGAGCACCTTAAGCATGTAGCTGGCATTAAGCAAAGCAGTCACTCTATGATAAGCTTAAATAAAGGTAGTTTTTGAAGATGGATTTGTAAGATATGCGGCATCTAAACCAATCAATGCATTTGTATCTACATCACAATATTATACTATTGAGACTTTCTGGTCCGTCCTCAGGTTTTCAGTGTACTCTCTCAGTGTTCTGTATATCTATCAATTATACATTATAATTCCATCTTAATTTGGGTAATTATATGAAGTACCAGTTGCTCAACTAAACCACCACGAAGTTTGTTACCAAACTTTCTTGGCCTCCTGTATGGTCAAGACAACTGCAGATACGGCTGCCAACAAATAATAAATTAGGTTCTAATTAGCAGAAGAAATTTTATTGGAACATGATGCCTGTTGTCCCTAAAGCGGTAGACGGAGGTGTTGTTCACCAGTTCATCGAAATTATTAAGGGTAAATACAGAAATCTTATTAATGAAAATAGGTTTCTATATTCTTAGCCCAGCTTAGCAAGGACGATTTTTTCCCGCGGTGATATTTTTTTTCACACACTTGACTTTCAACGCGCTGCTAGCGCCAAGAGTTCAAAACCCAATAGTGTTTTTTCGCTGCGCTCCACTCAGTTGGATTCTCAATGCTAGGCTTAACACCGAGAGTTGAAAATCCAGTGCGCGATAAAATCCCGCCGCGATATTTTTACGTCCGTACGTACGTAGGCTTATTCTTCAAATTGTAATTCTTAAGTTCTGTGCTCATGTATCTTAATTGTTAAGATAATGTCCGTGTTCAATACTTCTAAATAAAAATATTTATATACGTTTTGCCGCAGTAGGCTAAATATGTCTAACCATATCTTTTTAGTAATAGTTTAAAATATTTAATCATCAGAAAAATATAGTGTAGTCATGAGGATGTTTAAGTCAACGCTGGGTGTAAGTAATCGCCATATAAGTTAATAATAATCGCCATTAAGACAAACTTATAGTTAATATAAAACACATCGAAGACCAACCTTCATGTGTATCATACAGTATAATTATTTATTATTATATGAATTATGACCGTATTTAAAATACCAGTGCACTATTATATGTGAATATTACACATACACAAAAGTGCTAATTCGGTTGTGCTCCAACTAAACTAAAATTAGAGTATTGCTATCTTTTACCAACATACAGTGCGAGAAAAGGACGACGTTTTCGAACTGTCAAACTGTTATCGCGGCAAGCTTAGGCCATTTTGACATTTGCCCGCCCATGAAGATTCATAAATATTGACAGCTACGTTTGAAAAACAATTGCCGTACTTTATTGTCAAGTGACGTACTGCTATATTTTATCGAATAGAATTTTAGGGTAACAAAGTCGTCTCGTCTATTTACTTCCGTTTCTATCATGTTTTATCAGAGCAAGAAAGATAGCAATACCCTAAATTCAGTTGGTGAACACCAGGATTAGCACCAAAATGTACCTCCGGCCGATAATGCATCTTTATAAGCTTCTGAACATTAAAATAATATTAATTAAGCTGATCCTATAACTACAACTATGTTCTTAATGTCCCTCGGCAAACTTCGTGTTTCATCAGTCGTCATATTTCTATCAGTTGCCCTTTGCACTTGGTGCAGACCGGACGCTCTCAATCGTCTTAGAAGTATATAGAGTTTAGAAACTCTTAACTTAATGTAATTTATTTAAAAAAAAAGGATTGTGTGGTTTTATGAAACCACGGTAAAAGTGAAACTTAAGCGAACTATAGGCGCCGCCATATTGGCCTTGGCTGCTCTGACGAGGGTCTTTCACTTTACGCTCCCTACTCCGCGGCCGACCGTCTCGCGACATGCAACACACAAACGAAAAAGTTTGATACGATGTAATAAAAGTTTCACTTTAAAATGGTAGGAAAGCTGCTAAAGTCTCAGGCACGACAGATAGAAAAATAGTTTTACAGCTCTATATATAGTTCACACGAAAATCAAAACAAAACAACAATAAAGTATTTAGTTCTGAATTCAAATTATTATACATGATAAATCTAATAATTGATGGACATGGAAATTAGCATTCGTTTGTATTCGGAAATGCGATAATTCCCGAGGGACATTAAGAAAATAGGAATATTGTAGAAGAGTATGCAACATGTGTACTTCATTACCTAATCATAATTTACAATAATAACATAAAAACAATAGGAACTACGACTCTGTAATAAGTAAGTTATAGAAATGTAGCCACTGTTGCATTTAATCCATACCATTAAAATACATAAATCTCATTTCAATTATTATATTTCTATATAGTGGAGATCCTTTGTAAGGATCTCCACTATATAGAAAGGACTTTGCTGCGCCGAAGTCGGGTAAAAAGGGTTATTTTAATTTTACAGTTTTACCAACTTTTGGAACACAGATTTAGAACCTTAAGGGAAAAGTGGGAAATTACTCATTCCTCGAGAGATTTTATCAATTTCTTTTTGATCGTTAGTAAACCTGGCCTGACGTTCTCAAAGCTTATTGAGTAAGCGAATTTTAAGGTATGATTCTGAACAACGCGGCAGTACTGCCTGCTGCGACATTCTGAGCACCTCGGCACGGAACTGCTGTTCGTGGTTTAATTCTCAAAGTTATCAACATTCACGTGTTATCGCTGTGATGAACGCCGCACTACTGATCTGCCGCGGCGGCAGGGCGACACTGCCGCACAGCAGTGCCGTCGCAGCAATGTCGCGCAGCCTTGCTGCCGTGTTCGGAATGTAATGTCATATAAACCTATAGAAAATGTATGGGGACCGGGAGTGACGCGGCAGCATTCGCGTGCAGCGTTGTTCGGAATCATACCATAAATGGTTCTAGTTTCCATTCATGATACAAATCATGATAATATACAGGTATTATCATTATGATCCTGATACCAGTACCCTAATTGCGTAATACAACACAATCTGTTCCGATTTGAAATACATTGCTAATCCATTGCTTCATAAGTTGGAAAAAAACATCTGCTCCACAACGTAAATAACGCAATGAATGTTGTTGAACTGTCAAAATGAAACAAATTAAGCAAAATTGATTTTGAAAATAAGTTACGCAACAGGTATCATTTGCCACTTTTCCTTCGCCAGATATTTCTTATACATTTTTCCAAACCCACTGAGGCTCCTCGCTCACTTCTTCCGTTAAGACCACTAGTTGCATATACCAGCACCCCGTTTACAAAACACTTTTAACCACAATCGGAAAGATTTTGTAGGAAACTGCTAATCCATTGCTTCCAATGAATGTTGTTGAATTGTCGAAATGAAATGCATTGCCATTGTAAGTGTGTTCGCAGATATTCTATGAAAACAGTCCTTTCATAGTTAGTTTACCTCTGATTTTGTATCACTGTCAGAATCAAAGTCATCCTTATTGTTGTTAAAATAAGGTTGCTGTTGGGATGCTGTCAGAGGTGTGCGCATTTGGTCGCCTGGTCGGGAACGTCAGGTTCAATCAAATCCAGTCAATTGACTGGTCGCATAGACCAGAAGGCCAGTTCTCGTACTTAAAAAACGTTCAAATTCAAGTCGCAATCTGTCAAACTTTTCAAAAATGTTGATAAATTACTTGTATTTTTGATTAGATTTGAATGCGCGCCTTCTTAAAAAATACGGGAATTGGCAATTGAAAAAAAAATTGTTAGCCAGTGTATTAGAATAAGGGACGATCCATAAACTACGTCACACGAATTTCATGATTTTTTGACTTCCCGCCTTGTCACAGGTGATCATATTTGTGTGACCCGGCCCTGGTGTGGCGTCACATATTTTGCAATTTATAATAATTAAACCTTATAATAATCATTGCATTGGTAATATTTTAAAGTTATTCGCTACAGTTGAAGTTTTAATATTTTAGATTTATACATGTGACGTCGTGTTTGTTGACCCCCTCCCTCCCACTTGATTTATGGATGGTTGATCGATAGGCCACCAGTCATAGTCTAAAATATTAGTATTGGGATAGGTTGCAGACCAGTTAGTCCAGACTCCAGCCTTGGTCATAGACCATAGTGCGCGAGAGTTCATCTGAAATAGGTTTGGCTTTATTGAAAATATTTATAAACAGACACATCGAAATAATGTAAACTATAGAAGCATCAAAGCATAGTTATTTACAATAGTCTTATTTAATAGTGAGTGCATAATCATGTTATTTGTATGAAAAATTGCTTTCATTTTGGTGCTGATTGATTCGGAAGCATAATAAACTTTCCTGGGCTCAATACGATTAGTCGATTCTTGACTGATTATTTGACTCTTCCTTATCGCTTACAGTATAGAAATCGCGTTTAGGAATAAGAGTGGGGCGCGTCTTTGTAGATGGCACTGTGGCGATATCTACAACGCCACATGCGAACTACGCAGCAAAAGACCTGACGTCACACAAATCCTGTATCGCGCAAACAGGGTTTACCACGCGATCAGCATATATATTACATCCCAACATCAATCGTCGGACAGTTGCCCACCAGACACGACACCCGACCCTGACATGATCACCAGTCCAGTATGAAGAACAGGGTGTAAAATTCACTCATTCTCTACAGAAAAGGGAGGATCCTCCGACCAGACAGACGGGTTTCGTGCCTGAAGTAATATATGTGCTGATCGCGTGGTAAACTCTGCTTGCGCGATGAAGGATTTGTGTGACGTTAGATCTTTGATAGTTCGCATGTGGCATTGTAGATGCTGCCACAGCACTATCTATAACTGCGAAAGCATTAGGAATTCTCACTCAGGCGCAAACTATAACCTTACTTTCCTTCTCAAAGGTAAGCTCTAGACCAGCGTTTTTTCGTTCTTTTTTAAGTAATAGTTTGACTAAAATGTACATTTAGAACTTATAAATAGACATTTTTCTATGTTTATCATTATTTATAATTGTAAACTTAAATTAACTAACATATTTTTACCATCAACATAATTACAACAATGTAACATTATTTATTGCATTTGTATATTATCATCATTTTATTTTTACTGTACTAAGCGAATGATTTTAGACGCGTACTACATACATGGGTGTATATTTCATATTTTTTAGATATATAGAGGTAGTTAGGCATTTAATGTAAAAACAAATGTTAAGGTCCGCAGTGGTAGCCCGCGAAATTCAATTTTTTTTACGTTTTTGCAATTTGAGGTCAGTGTGAGGTTGTAACTTGTTCAAAATATGACTCGCGACTATAAAAAATATGTATTTACAGAATTAGAATTACTTCTCTTTAAGCTAGATTTATTCCATTGAATGAATTTTTCATGATATCATGACATTTGAGAACGGCTACTGCGGATTCTCCTTAAACGTGTATTCTATTTGGGGGCGGATAGTGAAGTGTTGAAGCCATCATTGATCTAGGGGAGAAAGAGATGAAGCTATACATGATTAATAGCGTCATCCTTTTCTCACAACGGCTCATTGATGGCTTTAAAATTGCAATAGACGTCCCGTAGCAGTTTGTAATACCTACCTTAGATAAGTTGTGTCATTATCATTGTATTCTAATAATAAGTGTCGCGGACACCATATTTTATTGTGTTGCATGAAACAAGCTTCATGTTTGTAACAAATGTTTACACATTGTCATTAACGGCTTCTGAAATAAAATACAGATGTTTTATAAACAAGTTTTATTTCTACCAAAATTTTTACATGTGATTAATCACCTTTTTATGAAAAACTAGCTTCTGCCCGCGGCTTCGTCCCGCGTGATGAAGTTTTGCTCGGCTCCTGAGGGTCGTAGCGTGATGTTACATAGCCTATAACCGTCCTCACGAGATAGGCTATCAAATGCAAAAATATTTTTTCAAATCTCCGGAACTACCAGTACGGAGATTAGCGCGTTCAAACAAACAAACTCTTCAGCTTTATTAGTAGCTTAGTATAGATACTTATCACCACTTAGGCACTTTAAATATATAACATCACGCCCGTTCTCCCCGAAGGGTAAGGCAGAGATTTACCGTAGTACACCCACATTTCGCCAATTATACAATATTTAAGTCCCATGTAATAGGGGGGCCGAGCCTTTTGCCATCAACCGGGCACAAACTCACGACTCCGTGCTGCTACTGAGAATGCCTAATCGAAACACCTAATAACACTGCCTGACCTAAGACCCGAATGAACCCAGGACCTCATGCTCAGTAGTGCTTGGGACTACTAGATCAAAGGATGTAAATTTTTTCACGACACGAGCTGTCCTCAGCACCGTAGTATGACTATTGATGTAAAAGAACCGATTTAAAACGTTTTAAATAAAATGTTGCCATTTTAAACCCCAAATAAATCGTTTTAAACTGTTGAAACCTCGCCTACTAAAATAAAAGTACGTGCGTGCACGGCACGCGGCGGCAGTTTATGTAGGTGCATGTGTGTGTAGGGTAGGTGAGCTGGCAACGTTGCGTCGAGTCACGAGTGACGACGTCAACGAGAGTGCGAGAGTGTGAGTTTGGTTTTAAACCGAATCAAATTGATTACCTATTTATATCGCTTGAAAACAATTTAAAAAAAAATGGGCAACACAGAATTTTTAGGTACTCCGTTATATCCCTACCTCGGTAAAATCAAGAAAATGTAATTACAATTAAGAAAAACATAGTCATCAACACCCAACCGTTTTAATCTAAAAAAAAATGGTTTATTTCGGTTTTAAACATTTTTTTTTTTCGTTTTAAATGGATTGGTTTAATTGGTTTTAAACCGGCCTTACATCTATAAGCATGACCACCGTCGAAGCGGAAGAAACTAAAAACAAAATAACAGATTGTGGAATTATTTCTGAGGCGCAATGTAAAAAATTAACAAAAGAACGATATATTTGTGGAGATAAGTATGTCTAGGTATTCTTCGTAGAAAGAACAATAGAGAGACATCAAGTAACCGGTCAATACCCGAAGCAGAATCAAGGGGCCAACCACCACCTCTTAAGTAGTGATGTGCCGGATATCCGTATCCGCGGATATCCGAGGGAGAAAAAAGACCTGTATCCTGTATCTGTATAAATTTCATTACGTATACGTAATGAAATGGTATTAATATTAATATAAAAGACCCGTTCAAGATCCGCCAAAAAGTAACGGATACAGATCTTTTTTCTCCCTCGGATATCCGCGGATACGGATATCCGGCACATCACTACTCTTAAGTAATACGCGCTGGGGTCCTCAACTCCACGTCAATGCACGTATAGTCCGCGCAATCCACGAAGACGCGCCCCACTCCGCTCCGCGCCGTACTAGTAGAGTTCAGCTTGCAGTACAGTAATCGCGGAGTGGAGCGCGTCGTCGTGGATTGCACGGACTATATATTGCGTACCACCACCACCACCGAGCTATACCTCCTGTATAGCTTCATCTCTCTCATACTGAAGTAATATTAAAATAATACTGCTCTATGAGGTGGTGGTACAGTCACAGTTATGGTATCGGTCGCATGATATCGTGTGATATTGTGTTATCATTATGGTGTACATTATGTCCTAACTCGCCGCAGCCACACTCACAGCCCAGTTCTAGATCCTCTTTATCTGAAATAAATGGTTCGTGGGCCCTCGGTGATTGGATGCTGGTTACCTTCACGTTTTGTCCCGTTATGTTCTGCAATAAAGAGGGTGGGTAAATGGGTAAAGGCCTTATAAAACAGGCGTTTTGCGAGCGCGTTTCCAGTGAGGCGATTGTTCAACGCACTCGTTGCGTAGCGAGGATGCCACGTGTGTGCAACGTGTTCGCCGCGTTTACAGAACGAGAGCGATTGACATGCGTGTACCTACAAGAGGGAGTGAGACAAGCGAGTGTACAATTTTGTGAAAACGCGGAGAACACTTCGCACTCGCGGCTAGCTCGCTTATCATCCGCGTAGAGCACGTTCACAAATGGCCTTGCTGGAAACACGCTGGCAAATCGTCAAAACTCAATGTGAAACCCTTACACCTGGTAAGACAATAATTACGTCATTAGTTAACAACGCATTAGGCCTATCCACACCTGTGGGCGTTCACGTGATGTTAAAATTCCATTGTCAAACATTTGCAATTATTGGAGTATTCCCATAACGTTCGATCAAGAACCAAAAAAAAAAATTATACAAAAAAAAAAAAAAACCACCTTTTTGTTTTTTTTCCACTTTTTTGTTATACCTACCCCACAACAATTCGAATTCCACTACTTCCTATGTGAGCAACAGTGACAGGAAGTATAACCATCATCATCAAGATACACAAAGTGTATTAAATACGTATTATCGAAGCTAACTCAAAAACTACCCTAGCAAAGATAATGAAATGTATATGGGACCACCGTGCAAGCTTCCTCTACCGAATGAAAAAAAAAAAAAATTCAAAATCGATCCAAAAATTTACGAAAATATTGATGACAATGCTAATACAGGGTGTCAGGGACATCGACGTGAAAACTGAAACCATGGATTCAGTACATGATTCTGAAACCCATTGTTGAAATTTTTCATTGGTTATTAAAAAAAAATCTGCTGTTTCATAGAAAAGTGCAATACCTACGTGGTCAAAATGTATGGAACAGCAGATTATTTTTTTAATGACCGACGAACAATTTCAACGCAGGGGGGTTCAGAATCATGTACTGAATCCATGGTTTCAGTTTTCGCGTCAATGTCCCTGCCACCCCGTATAAAAAATTGAAATACATGCAGGCGAACATATAACCTCCTCCTTTTTCAAAGTCAGTTAAAAAGAAGTAACATACCTGATCATCCAGAGGTGGCTTATAAGTGCGCAACAGTGCCGCATTGTTTTTGTCCGCGAATATGGTGCGGCGGTGATGCGCGAACACCGCATCGTGCAACAGTGCGAGCGAGATACGGTTGTGGTCCGTCGACCGCGCCACGCAACGCACCATCCGCAACGCATCAAGCGCAATGTTCAGACGAATACGACCCAGGAAGGCGTATAGGGAAGATTCTTCTTCACATTCCTGAAACACCATAAAAGGAAGTTATGTCTACTGGAAACTGGAATATGTCTGGATGGCATAAAACATATTATAAGAAAAGGTAATAATTACTGCCTCATTGGTTTAGTGATCGCAAGCGCTACTACTTGCAAGAGCTGGGTTCGATTCCCACGTCGGGCAATGTTTTATGGGGTTTTTCCCATCAATATTTTCGTACCTAATAGCAGCACGTGGTCTGGATTTGTGCCCGGTTGATGACAATAGGCTCGCCTCCTATTACATGGAACACAAACTTATGTGGGTGTACTATAGGTACACCTCTGCTTAACTTCGGGAAAATATAAGCGTGATGTTATATGTTATGTAATTACATTATTTCTATTTTCTTAATGTCCCTCGTATTCAAGGCAATGGCACGTAATATTTTATCGGAGAAGCAACCGGATGGCGAGTTGTAATCTAGGTCTTGAAGTACCTAATACCGAACATCCCCGTACCGTCCAAATGGACGGGGGCGGAAATATGGGGGATAGGGGCATAGGTTTTTTTTTTTGACCTGGCATTCATAATTTGAGCTCTATTATGTGCAAGGAATTTGTGTGTATCTGCGTTCAGGGCGGTGGTGGGGCTGCCCCGACACTGCAACGCCTCGGGCATGTTCGCGGAGGCGCGCACCGACTGCTTTCACGCGACGATGCGCAAGCGGTGCGCGTCTCTGGTGCGCAGAGTGCGGGGCAGCCCCAACACCGTCCTGGCGATGATTGCCAACAGACTGGATTGCCCTTACATCCGGCAATGCTGCAGCAGACATATTGTTGCTGTGTAAGTGTTCGTTTTTGTCTGTGCTTCTTATGTAGGTAGGTATGTAATATGTATTTATTTTTGATATTATTTGATTTAATTTAATTTGATTTATTTTGTTTTCATTTCTTTAATTGATTTCGATTCAACATAATTTATTCTCATTTTATTTTATTTTAATTGATCTTATTTTCATTAATTTGTGTTTGGCTATGGGTGTTATTTTTACCAGATTTTTTTTTTGCAGCTTTCCTCCTGTTTTTTAAATAAATTACATTTTAGTTAAAAGAGTATTAACAACTCTATATACTTCCAAGTCAATTGAGAGCGTCCGGTCTGCACCAAGCGCAAAAGGCAACTGATAGAAATCCGACGACTGACGAAACACGAAGTTTGCCGAGGGACATTAGGAAAATAGAAATACTGTACTTACCCTTTTCCGATGAATCGCAACGACTTCTTCTTGCTGACGTTTTACTTCTTTAGCCCAGCCCCTGTAATAAGGAAAAGCTGTTCTAAAATGTAGGTCAGCATCAGAAATATTAATCCTTCGACAATCTGTGTTCCATCATACGCGCACACTCTCAACCTTTAAGTATACTCTTTAATTTTTTCTTCTTTTAATTTCTTATTTTGGGTAGCCTAGACTTAATATTCTTTTACATTTTAAAAATATTGTGTTAATTATCATGCTATACAAAATAGGGAGGGGCGGAGTCTTCTACTACAGGCATTATTTGTCTAAAAGAAGATTCCGAACACAACAATTTGTAAGACCAATTATTTGACACAATAAATTATATTTTATTTTTATTTTATTTATTTATTATATCACATTGTATCAATGTAACAAAACATATTCCACATGTAAGTAGTACACATTGTCATGTAGTACACATTCGATACAGTATTATAAAACACAGATTGTAGGCAATCAAAAGAATTCTTGTCAAAGTTTACATGTCTTTTAGGCTAACTGTACACACGGCTACATATCAAGCTATACATTTCCAGTATCTGATCACGCATTGTATAGGATTTCCGTACAATGAGAGGCCAGCTTACACGGGAAATATCCCTTATAACTTGATATGTAGCCGTGTGTACATAGTCTAACTAAGGCTATTAGAGGAATAGGGCCAAAGTCAATCAAGAACTCGCCTGCCAATATCAATGAAGTCTTCAAGAATAGTATTGTCCCTCACGTACATTGGAACCATCTGGACCTGGGCTTCCGTCCAAACTTCGTTCAGCTTTAAAGTCAGGTAATGGGAACAGAAAACCAAAATCACCTAGGAACAGAACTTCTTATTTTTATTTAAGTAGGTACACTATGTTCCGATCTAGTGCAGTAGCTACTATAAACGCCCGAAGAACGTTGGGGACGTAAACTATAGTAATATGCAGTACTTGTATGTAAATCGTATATTATTTCGAACACAATAGATACTTATATTTTATAAAGATATCTGTACTACTCCAAGGCTAGCCCCCTTCTCCTTTTTTCATCAAACTAACATCTTTCAAATCTATTTTAAATTATAAGACTGTCATGCTAATTCGGATGCCAGGCTGTTTTCTTAGCAGCCTGCATAACTTAGTATGCGTAACCCCAGCAAAATGTATTACAGATAATTAGTTCAGTTGTATTAAGTTGTATTTTCGAAGTTATTCGAGAAAAACAGATTTTGCTGGAGTAACGTTACCCCAGCAAAATGTTTTTAAAAAAAGGCATTTAGCCTGGAACCAAGTACATGAAAAGATAGCTTTTGATAAGTTGTAAATGTATACCAATAGCAAAATTTGTTCATCTTATAGTTTTTGAGATATTCAAGATTTTGCTGGGGTAACGTTTTGGGATTTTCAAAATCTCGAAACTGTTGGTCGCAGAAGTTTGAAAAAAATACCAGTTATAGGCCTTAATTTGTTTTGGTTTTTTGTTTTTTAAATAATTTTCTTTATTTAAGGCTAGCGGTAGGTAGGTACAGATTATTTTTTCCAACTTATGAAGCAATGGATTAACAATCTGTTTCAAATCGAAACATATTGTGATTGTGTTGTATTACGGAATTAGGGTACTGGACTTGTCACACGACCGCTGCTATCTTGGCCGCAGAAGCACCAACCAAGAAGAAAGTTATCCGCATGAGTTTTTGAAAAATAAGTATGTTATTGTCATTGTTAGTTAAATTAAATAGGTCTCTAGCCGTGCGACCAAACTGTCTTCCAGTTATGGTCGCATCCACGTACATAGTGCTCGAGGTCTTCAACCCCACAAGAAACATTTTACCTCGTCTTCCATTGCCAACTTTATGTTCTTGTATAAGTTATATGTTTCATCAGCAAGCGAAACTTTGTGTTCTAGATCTTCAGACAGCATATGTAATATTGCAAAGGCCTGTAACAGTTTTAAAGTTTAAACTAGGTATACAGAAACAGGATGCGGTTATTTCGATGCTTTCCTTGAAATGAGATAAAGTAGAGCGAAATTGCTACTCAGATCCCTATACTTAACTTGGGGTCGAAACTGGGATATTTCCGAGTTAAAAACCTTTCAATCAGTTGATCTTTGACTGCATAGGTACGCCCTGTACCTAGAACTTGGCCTTGAACTTGGAACTAGACTTGAAGCTACATAAAAATAACATAAGGCTTCCTAACACGACGCAGGACTGTATGTTTGTGTATACGAATGAATATCGCCCATGCGCCGCGCCGCACCGTCCGCCGCCGCACCTGCATCGCGCCAACGCCGCACCGCAGCCGCGTAGATTTTGAAATATGTCTTGCGGTCCGCCACCGCGCCGCGCCCCGGTGAGGCTCTGGCGTCATGCACAGGAAGCCATTTTCTTTTTTTGGGTGGCAAATTATCAAATAACTTCTACCGCTCTAGGTGGAGCGGGAGGGCGTGTCAGACTCTTACTGACTAAAACCCACCCGTGTTCCTTCAGTTGCCATGTTGCCGGGGGGCCGCGATGTGCACAGTAAGCCTCAGGTTGTATATTTCTTACTGTAATACGTGTTTTACGGAAGGATACCTAAACATATTTCATTTTGTCTTCTTTGCAAAGGGAAGAACCATTAGGTTATAATCTATCATCAGAAATTCTTACCTTGGACATACATGACCCTGCTAGGTCTGCGGCGGCCAAGCAGACCGGCGTTCTACGACCTAAGCAGTGATTAGCAGCAGTGTTGTACAACTCTTTTTGGGCATCCACCGACATTATGGGATAGTCCAAGTCTGTCAAAAATATCGAAAGCTATGACCATACTGAAGCGAATCCCGCGCGGAATGCGGGACGTAATTCGCTCAAGCCGATTGTGTCAACTAACTTGTAGGTATCAAACTGGCGCGAATAGACTTCCTAATCATTACAAAACAATATTATACGCGTGCTGTCGCGTCCCGCATCCCGCGCGGGATTCGCCTATGTGTGGCCAGAAATTTATGGTGATAACATGGCCGATGGTTTAGTTCAGTTGGTTCGAGGCATGGGAAATTTTCTATTTGATAGAATACGTCATGATGATTGCATTCCGGAGTCCCGATTTATGAATGGTTAATGGCAATAAACTTCAATATGTACTGGCGAATCGCGATTGCCCCTACCTACCTACCTACTTGTCTTCCCAGCCCCTCGTAGAATACAGACGGCATAACGTTATAGCACATGTGGTTATAGTGGTAAGAGAAAGGCAGTAGGTACTTAGCGCCTTCCTAAGTCTTTCAAACAAAATAAATAAACCGAAATATTTTCAACCTTGCATTACTCCGTCTTGGTTTAGCGGAATTCCAGAAGATTGGCATCCTTCCCGAAATAATGCTGCCAGCAGGGTTGCTATTGTGGCACCACGGTTCACCACTTTTGGGTTCTGAAATTGGAGACATGTCCAAGCCCTCACCACGGTCACGGTCCCACGGGAGATTACGCGGTGATTTTTTTTTGGGGCACTGGATTTTCAACGCAATGCTTAGCGCCGACAGTTGACAATCCTAAGTATGTTTTTTTGACGCACTGGGATGCGCTCTGTTGGATTCTCAACGCTCGGATAAATACTGAAAATTAAAAATCCAGTGCGCCAGAAAAAATCGTCATCGTAATTATCATCTCACATAACAACGAGCTGGTAGGTCCGGAACTCCGGATAGAGCTGGACGGCCGGCGCAGTACATTTAAAACTAAACGATATCTAATACTGTTTTTTTTTACTGTATGTAGCGTGGATATTGGATAAAGTCATTTCTTTTAGGGAGTATTCTCAATCTTCCCATCCCAACCAGTCAAACTCCTGCAGAAGTTGGCCAATTCACTTACACCCCACCAAGTCCGTGTAAGATAATTTACACTTCACTTCACTTTTACCTGCCCCAATCTGATTCTGGGCCCTGGGTCGTGAACCAAAATGGCATTCATGTAAAACTGGAAACCTTTCTAACCAGATAAAAAACAAAAAAAAAATAGCAAACATTTCCCGAATCAAACAACACTAACTATGCTAAACTAATTGCTACAAACCCATCACTGCGCGTACCCTACACTTAGTTCCTGATCAGATTTGAGGGTTAGGTACCACCTACGTAGGCACTATACCATAGAGTTAGGAAACGCCTCGGCGGCTGCTGCTAGAGACGGTATTGTCAATACATACTATCTATACAAATCAAGCGTGTTAGTGAACGTCACCTTTAGTAGGTAGGTACCTACTCATAGAAACTGACAGCCCGTGACAATTCTTCTGTGCCAAGCTGTGACAAAACTAAATGGAGTTCCTGGTATGCAGTAAGAGAATAGGTAAGGAGAACGTGGGATGCAAGAGCGATCGAAGCGACCACGAAATTTTTTGCACTTCATACTTTGTCGACTTATACAGAAAAAATTTCGTATTCAAAGAAAAAAGGACGGTAGGACGAGCTCGAATATTATACAGGGTGGCAGAGACATCGACGCGAAAACTGTTACCATGGATTCAGTACATGATTCTGAAACCTCGTTTCATAGAAAAGTGCAATTTCTACGCGGTCAAAATGTATGGAACAGTTGTTTTTTTTTTAAATAACCAACGAAAAATTTCAACAAGTTCAGAATCATGTCCTGAATCCATGGTAACAGTTTTCACTTCGATGTCCCTGCCACCCTGCATTTAGCATTAGCTTTTGACGTATGACATTTCGGTCCCCGACCACACCCGGCCCACAGCGTCGCATCCCATCGTTTTCGCTCAGCGTTCTTTCAAAATTTTATTATTTGCTCGGCTCCTAAGGGTCATAGCGTGATGTTACATAGCCGTAACCTTCCTCGAGGGCTATCCTATGCAAAAATATTTTTTCAAATCTAACTGGTAGTAGGTACCGGAGATTACCCCCTTACATACAAACTTACAAACAAACATACAAGCAAACAAACAAATAAAAAAAAGTACCTACTTCTCTAGATTTGGGGACCCCGGTCGGGAACACACTTGACTCCCCCCCCTTGGGTCTGCTAATTGCGCGGGCATGGATAAGTATTGGCGTACTCAGTCGCAACCGGTGCGCACGGCGATTCCGAGCTCTGTGGTAAGTACGTACCGCATTGGAGGCTCCGTGATTGGCTCGCCAAGATACCAGGTAGCCGACCGCATTACCTGCGCGGGCGATGTCACAGACCAGCGCTAGTGCGATGCAACGCACTGGCGTCCGCGTCATCTAAAACGAAAATAGATAATTTATAGATGGAAATGATAAGAAAACTGACTAGATGAATTAATTACGAAAACCACTAGAGAATTCTAGTGGTTTTCGTGATTAATTAATCTATTAATATTTTTTTAATTAGTCTTATATCAATAACTATCGACCCGCTCCAGCTTCGCACCGTTTTTACGACTTAACAAAACATCGATAATTCTTAGGTACACGTAATTTTAATATTGACATACATACACATGAACTTTCCGGAATACATTTTCTAAACGATGGTGAAAATCTCATCAAAATCTGTTGCGTGGTTTGGAAGAACAACGCGGCCATACAGACAAACGCGAAAAGCGACTTTGTTTTACAATATGTATAGATGCACACTTCCAGAGATAAGTCTCTTGGTAAATAATAAAAAGCTTAGGAAAACCTACTTGCTCGACCGCACCTATATTACTTAATTTGAATTAATCCTTTAATTACTCATGAGCCATAAAATAAGTAGATATTAGATACTAAATTACATTTGAATCTATTAGCAGATGAGATATTGCTATAATCAAACTGTTTCCTTTGCAAGATTTATAAAACAAAAATAAACGTTGGACAGCCTAACTGTTAACGTACGTTGAGAGTTAATACCTAATTTAATACACGAACGTATCGCCGTCCGTTCCAACGGTTTTCAAACATCCTCTCTATATCTATCCGACCCGTATACAATCGTCGAAGACTGCGATTCTCAAACTAATTCGTCCAATAGCTCCGATAATTATCAATCAAGTATTGACATTTTCAAACTATGTAACAAAAAGAACATGCAGTTGCACGAATTATAAATTGATTGTAGCTTAACACAGTGTACTGCGTTTCTAGGATCAAGAAAACGTTGAGAACCACGTTCTTAGATAGTAAAAGAAACAGTTGCTAACTGCCAGCGTTTACTTCAATTGAATAGTCCAAGTAGGAAGTCACGACTCCCCTAGCGAATGCACGCGACTCTTTCTTGGCGAAATTAATAGCACTGTCCGTTGGTATAAGCTAAAGGAATTACCACAAGTACTACAAGTGCCCCTCGTCCAGACTAAACGTGATTACATCCCGTAATTATAAGATATTGAGAATTGATATGTCTGTGTATAAATCAATGACGTTGTGAAAGTGGTGTCTCGAACACTTGAACCTATCCCTAGAATGTGCAATGAATATGCTTGTGAAATCCCATCGATTGTGGGAAAAAATTATAAAGACGTTTTCGGAGTAACTTTTCTAGAGCGCTGCTCCAAACATGAATTAATGTGTTAGTGATTATAGTTTGTAAAATGTCAGTCACCTTGTTTACAAGATAACACCAGCGAAAGAACAGCAGCTGATGAAGGTAGTACGCAGTGTAGGTACCGCACGACCTTATCGGCTGTTCTTTTGGGTTTTTCCTAATTAATACGTATATTTTTCTTAAGCCACCCCAGTAAAGCGGTGCCAAATGAAAATAAAAAAAATTGGTTGTCTGTAAAGTCGGTTTACGGACACTAATTTTAAGTGATAACGTCACAAGCCGAACGCTTAGGCCGATCGTGCCTCTCTCTCGCTTGTTCCGCGCTCTCGCGCTTGCACGCTCGGCTCAGGCGGAACGTGACACTATTTCGTGCATGCGTTCATCGATTTATAAGTCGTTGTCACGTCAAAAATATCGAAAAATCAAATCGGTCGAGTCATTGTCGAGTTTTTGCGAGACTAATAGTTTTATATAATAGAAGATAGAAGATTTCTGCCGGAGAGTTTGATGCGCCACATCTTCTTCTCGGCTAAACCACTAGGAAGTGATGAAGGGCGGGCGACAAGTGCTGATTCTCAGCCTAGTTTGAATAAATAACATTTATCATTAGCCAGTCGGGGCCGACTGTCCAGGGAGCTCCTACCTAAGTAATGAAATAATATATAAAAGTTAAGTACCTACTACTCTTAATTAACCATAAAAGCGTAACTCTCAAGGAAATATAAATTAATCGTAAGGTCATAAAATTGTAACTCTGTAGCTCTATAGTTATACTGCGACAGTACTTACATAATAATTTCTCGTACTTACCGTAATCAAATCCAACAGTTTATAAATACCATCGTCGGACACAAAATTTTCTCTATAGTCTGAATTCCATATAATCGCTTCCCATATGAAATTTAATAGCGATATTAACCACCTATAAAAATAATGTTTGATTATTGTATTATGTCTATCTATAGGGTAGGTAGGGTAGGTAGGGTAGGTAGGGTAGGTAGGGTAGGTAGGGTAGGTAGGGTAGGTAGGGTAGGTAGGGTAGGTAGGGTAGGTAGGGTAGGTAGGGTAGGTAGGGTAGGTAGGGTAGGTAGGGTAGGTAGGGTAGGTAGGGTAGGTAGGGTAGGTAGGGTAGGTAGGGTAGGGTAGGTAGGGTAGGTAGGGTAGGTAGGGTAGGTAGGGTAGGTAGGGTAGGTAGGGTAGGTAGGGTAGGTAGGGTAGGTAGGGTAGGTAGGTAGGGTAGGTAGGTAGGTAGGGTAGGTAGGGTAGGTAGGGTAGGTAGGGTAGGTAGGTTAGGTAGGGTAGGTAGGGCAGGTAGGGAGGTAGGGTAGGTAGGGTAGGTAGGGTAGGTGCGCCGTTGATAAGTCCTTAATGCTACCCGTGCGAAGCCGGGCCGGGTAAAGCTAGTTGAAAATAAAAATGAATGCAATAATAGTTCAGCGATTTCATTATAATATTTGTATGCTCAGTATACATCGTGAAAGTAACTCATAATTAATGTAAAGAGAAACGTCGAAGGTATTACAGCTTCGACGTACTTAGCCAAGGGGTCTCAACACCTTTGCCCCGCTATAGTGCATTAGGACAGCATGAGTTAAACTTGTGTACCTAGTACCTTAGAATTTAGACGTCTCAGCTACTGAACTTTAGATAACTATAAAAATTTCTAAACAAGATAAGGTAAGTAACGTTTCATGTCGTTTCAAAATAATCAGCTGTAATACCAACATTGTAAATAACACACAACTCTGTTGTCTGAACAAGTTACAAATCCCAGAAGATCTAGCTGGATCCAGAGACTCGTAAGTTTGTATGTTTTTTATCCGTTTTCGGGACAGATAGAGATATGTTTTTCTATCGTACCTATGTTGACGTATCTATGTATATAATACGTACCTAAGTACTGCTCGAAAAGTGAGCTCGTTTTGAACTTTTTAGTTGTAGTCTGGTCCACTCACCTGTCACTGACAATAAAGTACTTATCAAGTGAAAACAGAACCATATCCATCATCTTTTTGGACAGATCGTTTACGGAAACTGGCCACCTGATAGTTGGGTAAACGATGCAGGTCAAACGTTGGTTTAAGACTACAGCGCTCGTCAGCAAGCGAAGACTCAATGCTATGATCGCCTGGCTCTTCTCCACAGGCGGCACCTTTTGTTCCATAAGAGTGTAACAGAGATCTGAGCAACAGTAAGGACAGCATTGAATCACAATGTCAGGATGTCGGCTGCAAGTCGTTGGTCAGTATTTCTGGGTCACACAGTTCTGGGTCAAGGCCATCTGAATCAGTGTTATTTTTTTGTCAGAGCATAACTACTCTTAGTTTAGAACGGTTGCGTCAAAAGCCCGCCATAGCTGACATGGCATAATGAACCCGAAAGGGTCGGAGCCCGGAAGGCCTTTTCCCTGATATATATTTCAATATTTGGATGTAAGTACCGATAGCTATTTGGTTGTATGTAATCTTTTCTGAAGACCAACCGATTCAGTGGTAGCTAAGCATCCTATCATGCTGGTCTGAAACCACTGCCGTAGAGCTTCAATATTTGTCGAAAACACTTAACCAGCTTGAAATCAATCACCAAGCAAATGGGGTAACACGTAGCAATAGGTTTGATAAGCTGACATTGATAACTTACTCATCATTATTATAACGCCGTGTGTATCAAACAGATCTTGCATGATTTTTCCGCGTGCAGAGTTGCGGCTCTGAAAAGTTGCGACCTGTAGTAGTCTTACGCACCAATACAGTATCGGAATTTCGAACGGGGTCTCTGAGTACCACTCAATGTACCACATTATTCTGAAAACAGATGATAATTTATAAACTAATGATTTTATTCAACTCGGTGGACATGACGTACTTCGACAAGGAAATCAACTTTTGGATGGACACGGCTGCAGACCGCTGGCAGCCTTCATAATCTTATTATGAAGGCTGCCAGTGAGATTTACAAGAAACCTGGAACGGATAGCAGCGAGGCTTCTGACGAAGACATACGAGGGTCAATCAAAAAGTTCTTAGAAGTGCATATATATATAAAACCTTTTTGTTATGGCTGCCGTAGAGGAGTTTTTCGAGAGTCAAGAAAAACATTTTTTTTTCACAAGGAATAAGAAAGTTAGAAACGCGTTATTCTAAATGCATTGCATTGATTAGATCGAGATTATGTAGAAAAATAAAATATTTTTGTTTAAATCAATGCGTTTTGATTCACCCTCGTAGAAACAGCTACCTAAGTGTAACACAGCACAGCAGCGATATAGAAAAGAGCCGAGAAAACCCCGTAAAAAAATTCACCGGTGAAGATGGACCTGAACCAACATAGCGGCGACGAAGATGCCCATCCATAGATAAATAACACCTGTCTCTCCACTATTCCATTGCCTACTCTAGGATGCATAATCCGGTACGGCTCGCAAATCCTTCCTTATCCTAAGGGCACGTCTTCCCCACCATTAGCGCGCTACCCGGTCTACTCCTTGATATACAGTGGCCTCTATAGGCCCATGAAACATGAGGGTCCAGGAGCTAGTGCAAATCTTGGGGTTCATTCGATTTACCGAGTCTGGTTAAACCACGCTAGGATCGGTGCATTTCATTCATTCATTCATCATTGATGATTTTATTCAACTCGGTGAGTTCCGCAATGACGTCTAACCAAAATGGAAAAGATAATCTAAGATATTAGTGTTCGTACGATGACGATCCCTGTATAAATAGCGGTATTTATTCACTAAAAGGAGACGTCTGCTAGACGAAGCTTTTGTAAGTGTACGCGTAGGTATATTGGTTATTCTATTCCGACTCAAAAACCTTTTAGAAAAAGAAAAATGCGATATTCACCTTCTTATCAATCCATACTTCGTGACCAATATCGGATCAGCCAGAGGTATGGTGCAGACCAATGCTTGAAGAGCTGTTTTACGGATCTCAGCAAAGAGAGACGGCGACCAATGTGACCTTAGAGTACAGAGACCTGGGTCCAGAAGGTACATGATGCCCAGAAGCCAATACCGAGACTCCATCATCTAAAATAATATAATCTAAAATAAAATTATAATAATATACACCGTGAAATTTGAATCACAGTTTTGCTAGAACAAACGTTGTTCAGACCATGGTCTACTACCATTCTACAGCATCCAATAAAAAAACAAACATAATTGGTTTTTGAAAAACACAAAAAAAACAAAGTATAAAATGTCAAAATTATCGTTACTCCCTATAACACAGACACCACGCATGGGACACAGCATTGTTTACAGGGAAATGTACCTCCATAAACGAAATTTAGTAAGCAGTAGATAATCTTGACATTTTAAACTTTGTCTTTTTGTGTTTTTTCGAAACCAATTTATGTTTTTTTTTTATTGGATGCTGTAGAATGGTAGTAGACCATGGTCTGAATAAAGTTTGTTCTAGCAAAACTGTGATTCAAATTTCACGGTGTATAGCAGTGATAGCCTAGTGGTGTGACCGTCGGACTGCTAAGCCATAGGTCTCGAATTCGAACCCAAGGCACGCACCTATCAGCTTTCGGATTCATGTGCGTATTGTATTATAATTAACACTTGCTTAAAAAAACGGTGACGGAAAACATCGTGAGGAAACGGCATGCCTGAGAGATATTTCTCGACGGCATATGAAGCCAAATCAGAGGCCCATGGGCGGCTTCAAAACTCTGATACCAGGTTAGTCACTAACCACACGAATAGAAGAAGATCTAAAATAATAAGGTTCCGTTTTATAGTTCCCGGAAATAATTATGCATGGAAAACGTTTGGCATATAAGTTAAAAGAGGTGGTAAAGAAAGTCCTGGTAATTATTACATATTTCATGATTAAGCTAAAGCTTACGAATTTATTGTAAGGGAACACTTTCAGCAGATCAACTACAAAATAAATCAACGTCTTCTTGAACTGAACATCTTGCTGCGAAGTATTAAAGTTCACAGTTGCAATCCAGTCCGTCCTTGGAGGCAGTTCCGTGAGAACTGAGAGTGACATGATATCTGCGAACACAAAATAGCTGATAATGATCGTGGTGTAACTCTGGATGGACCAGATTCGTCAGTTTCGACGAGACACGGTTGAACGGCGTCCATTCTTCGAACAACGCAATTATGTCCGTCGGAAGTGAAAGTGCTCAAATTATGGTTGCTAGAACCTACTAATGGAACTGATTCCGAATTCAATATCCCCATTGATACAATAACGTTGTTTTTATAATTTTTGGGGAAAATCGTTAAATTACTTTTTTAGCTTTAAATCAGGAGCCCATAGGTAGATAGATGGTTCTTTACAGTCGCTTTACTTTGTCTCGTAGATGGCTCTGTAACCAGTCGTAAGGATGTGGTACTTTACCAGAATTCTGAGTCAATCGCTGTGAATTGGGTTATAGCTTATGTAGGAGTTAGGGATTCTTTTTGTTGTTGATTACCAACTTAAATTGTCCGAATATCCGGCGTGAGGGCGTGATTCGGTACAACCCTGCCTTATCGTTATCTGTTACTGGTTTTAATGAGATAGGTCTGAGTTACTTTGAGTATGATACCTGGCATCAATATAGAAGAGAAGAGAAGCAGTTGATCCCCATAGCACTTGATCATGAGAGCTGCTATCACAGTGAGGGTAATTCTCTCATGACGATGCTCCCGAGCTCGGCACTCGTAGCGATATGCCCAGATGAAACATCTGCCACAGAAAAAGAAAAAAAAAATTATGGCACTCCGGGAGTGCCGACAGAAGTGAAAACCTGAAAAAAAAGTCGGCACCGAGGTAATCAAGGCGTTGATGTATTTTTAATGGTCAAAAGCTGGTGTCGTTACAGTGTCGCGATATAAATGGTTTAGTCCCATCTCAAAAATGCCCAACGCGCCTAAAGTTTTCACTACAAAAGAAAAAAAGGTAATAATTATGTTTATTTGGCACAGAGGTCTGTCTGACACAATATAAACACAACAAGAGTTAATTCAACAAACAATTAAAGAAATTGTGTGCTTCACAGTTGCGCCAGCTCAGCAAACTGCCCATATTAAAATCAATTAAAGATTGATTTAAATAACTACATACACTTTACATAAACATGCAAAACATTTAATGATATATTTGAATGATATATTTATTTGCAAGAATATAGGTAGCTAACATAAGGTTTCATTATATTCGGCATTTCAGACGTGCAAATATTTAGATTTTACATCTTGGTTATTTTTACATATAGCATACAGTACACATTTAGTAATTAACAATAACATTAAAATACTAAAAATAATTGCATAATTTAAATTTAGATTACAATGCAATTAATAAATTTAAAGTTAAATACCTACATTCATTTAAAATAATAATTTATATTATATAATCAGAGAATTCCTGATGGATAACCGATTATGATGCCTATACCCAGAACCGATCTAGGTTCACTTAGTATAAGATTTTACGGGGTCAAAACGATAGCTCACCTTTGTGCATAACAGTCCGGGACAGGAAGCAGTTTTCTAAAACCCGGGTTTTCATCCAAATGTTTTGCAGTTGTCTTCAGAAGTATTAGCAGCAGCGACAGGGTTATGGTCATGTTAATGCTGCTCTCTCCTGAGATCACGTAATGTTACAGTATTACAGTCGTTGAGGTCCAACTCTAATTACTTTTAATGATCTACGGACATTAACACTAATTGATTCGGAACTGGTTTGCACAACCGACACTGTTTATCGTTTATTTTTTTAATCTACTGAATAAAAAAAATAAAAAAAAAACGTTCATTGACTAACAGACAACGCATATCCTAAACCGCTGGATCGTGAAGCATACAATTTTGCACACGAGATCCTTATACAACGAAGAGGAGCATTAAGGAAGGATTTTAGAAAACTCATGTCCCAAAAGGGTCAAGTTCGTCATTTTTGTCGATGGGAAATGTCCTCGAGCACACGACTTTTTTATTATAAAACATAAGTAACTAGCTGTTGCCCACGACTTCGTCTGCGATCTAGGATAAAAAGTAGTCTATGTCCTTCTCCAGGCCATGGTATACCCACATGCCAAATTTCATCCAAATCTGTTGGGCCGTTTTAGCACATTTATAATGATCGACCCGTGATATAAATAATCACGGGTCGATCGATCAGGTGCAGCTACGCTTGCCGCGGTGGGTCCGTGGATGAGTGACCATCTTTACATACCAAAACCCTCGTGCCTCGGAAAGCACGTTACGATGTTGCTCCTGGCAGTCGTCAGAAGCCCGTAAGTCTGACAATCATTTAAGAATGAGGTTTAAGAATGAGCTCCTTGGTAAGCCAAGGAGTATCTGTAACTGGGTTGTGGAGGCAGTCGCTCCATGTAAAATACTGGTATCCAACTGCATCCGGTTAGACTGGAAGCCGACCCCAACATAGTTGGCAGATTGATTGTAAATAAATGTAAACTATAAAGCTAATTACTGCCACAATACCTATTTGTGCCGCCAAACAGCATGGCAGTGCTGGTTTGAAGGTTATGGGTTGCGGTGTAACACAGACCAGGCTTTTTTTTTTTTCTAAAATGTCTCCTACATTTTAGCTATACGCCGATGTAAAGGGTAACTACGTACAAACAATATTTTAAAAAACCCAGTCCGATCTGAAAGGGGCTCATGGGTTTCTCTGAAGGGTTGGGCAGCGGTGTACCTACTTGTAGTAGGTACACCCACATTTCGCCAGTTATGTTTAAGTCCCATGTAATAGGGGGCGAGCCTATTGCCATCAACCGGGCACAAATCCAGTCTCCGGGCTGCTACTGAGAAATTTCAGATAGAAAAACCCAATATCACTTTGCCCAACCCGGGAATCGAACCCAGGACCTCATGCTCAGCAGTAGCGCTTGCGGCCACTAGACAAAAAATCAAATTTTTTGTGCAAATTTTGAACAGGAGTCATGAGTTATGACTTGTAGACACCCGCTATACGACGGCCGCACGCGCCCCAAGTAAAAATCCCATTGCAAAAAAACATTTTTTTGCAATGGGATGGGGCGAACTTTTTTGTTTCTTTTGACCTGAAAATATCCACATAAATAGACTTTCAGTATGATACGACACGCGACGCGACACAAAGACACCGCTAGTCGACAACACCCTCACAGATCGGACAGGGTTTTTTGACATGTTGTATAAATATTACTGTCTTACCTAATCTAACGTTGACGTCCTGGCAATCCAGAGGGTTAATGTCATAATACGGCAGTACTTTTTTAGGAAAGTAAGGGTTAAAACGGTAGAAGATGATCTCAATAATATTTCCTTTCATCATTTCTATGCCTGCAAAATGAAAACCACTACCTGAAATTCGAAAAATGGAAAGAAGGCAAACATTGACGCAATCAAGTTTGAATATGATAAAGAAAACCTATAATGGGGATCCTAATTATTACCTACATTTGAATAATCACGCTAGCATTATAGCAGCCTTGCAGCTGGTCATTGTTGGCAATACCGAAGAAAAGAGAGCACGAGGCCGGTCGCCAACACGATGCCGATGGTCCGACCAAGTTAAAGAAGCTACGTCTTCAAGCAAATTTCAGCAGGTGGTGATGGCAACTTTGGACCGGAGTCGACAGAGGCAGATTGTCCGCTTAAGGCCCGGCGCCCACTATCGGCATCGGCACGGCTGAGGATTTTAGGTGATAAAAAGCATTATACATTAATTTCATGGCAATAAAGTAGAAATTTCCATGATATATGATCGTAGTAACAAAAATACCGCTTCGGTATGCTTGAGGCTACTGCATCGGCAGCTTTGAGGCTGCTTCAGGCTGCTTCGGGATACTTCGGGATCCTTCGGTACGCCGTCGCCCGCCGCGACTAGTTTGTAACAACTCTGAGACTGTTTTGAAAAGAAATATTGAGACACTTCGACAGATATTTTCAGTTCGCTTCGGCACCTTAAGGACGCTTCGTCATCCCTAAGAACGTTGCAGCATGCCAAAGCCATAATTGCCGATAGTGTGCGCTTGCATGTAGGATGCCGAAGGATCCTTTTCCTTGCCGATGCCGATAATGGGCGCCGGGCCTAAGAGGTGTCCAGTGACCACGATCCTTAGTAATTAGGGACCGATTGGAGAAGAAGAATCATGCTTTAAATGACTCGAGTCAGTGACTCACAATACATCATAAATTAATTTATTTACTAAAACTGCAGCTGTGTGCAGATATTCTATGTACCAAAGGTAGTTTCTCGATTAATTATTTTTGCATGTACTTACGTTATATCTGTACGAATACCTACTATAAACAAAATCGGTTCGCCACTAACGCGTAACGTCATGTGATTGGGTTACACTTTAACTTAGTAACATTACATTTAAATACTGTAACTATGTCATCATCATCATCATCAGCCTATAAATGTTCCCACTGCTGGGACACAGGCCTCCTCTCTGTGAGAGGGAGTGGGCCGTAATCCACCACGCGGGCCCAGTGCGGGTTGGTAGATGTCACATGTCTTCGAATTTTCGGTTCTAGGACATGCCGGTTTCCTCACGATGTTTTCTTTCACCGTTTTGAGAGCAGTGGTGATGAAATAATTTGCACAAAGTAAAACGCCAGTCTGGGTTCAAACCTACGACCTACAACTCGTAAGTCGCGTCCGTTACCACTGGGCCACCACTGCTCTTCACTAACTATAAATTTTTACTTTACTTTTATTTGAGGAAGTATAACATTTTCTGGATCAAACACACAATAACCAGTTCCAAATTTCAATCCAGAATAATAGAAAGTTAACAATAAAGGAGGCGACCAAAACAGGACAGTTCGTTTATCATCGTCTAAGCGGCTATTGTCAGCCGGTGAACCGGCAAACCAACAATAATTGTCTCTATATTTTCGAGTGGAAGAAGAAAATGGTACAGTTTATGATACTGAGATGACAATAATACTCGTAGTCAGTGTTGCCAACCCTACTGTTTTAACAGTAGATGTACTGTTTTTCAAATGGCATCTCTATGGTATTCTATTATATTTCTACCGATTTTCGTACTTTACGCGCCATGTGAATAGGGATTGCAACCGGAAAACCGGATCCGGTAATCCGGCATCATTATGAGCTTACCGGATCCGGTAATCGTAATTTTTCGCAAAATAATCGCGCAGTTGCATGAGTTTGTACTTTAAATGCAGGCGTGCGAGTCGTTCGACGCTGAGCCGCCCCACAGGGAGCACCCCTCCACGCGGCGCCGCTAAGTCAGACCACGTGACTATATGCTTAGTATTATTCCACTCCTCGCTCGGGTCACAAATGTGTGTTTTATTTTGTTTGTCGCTGCATGATTATTTGCTGATTACAAAGCCAGTATAGAAGCTGAAAGGACCTTTTCGGCCGCAGGCTATATTTTTAGCTCTATTAAAAGTCGTTTGGTAGATGACACAATTAATACTATTTGTTTTCTATGATCTTTTTTTCAAAACCAATAGTTATTTTTTGATACTGTATATGTACTTAAAATAATTATTTAATCGTAAGTTGATTAAACCAAAGAGTTATATTTTATAATACAAACTCATTATTGTAATAATTGTTAGCATTCTCAAATTATTGTGATCTCTGTAAATAGTAATGACGCAAGGTTAAATTATGTTAGATTTTATAAAGGTAGGTATAATTTTAAGTTCTAACATGAAAAGTAAAAGTTTTTACTTTTCACTTTTTAGTTGTGGTACCTACCCCCCCACACTCATTCGAATACCACTACCTGCTACCAGTGACAGGAACTTATCATATCATCTACATGACTAAGTGCGAAAAAAATACGTATTATTGTAGCTAACTCAAAAACCACCCAAGTAAAAAAAAAAGAATAAACAATCTATTTATTACACTTAGTCGATTATTAGTCCATTTTGGAACAAAAAGCGAAAATTATCCTGATTTTATCAATCCAGTCGGATCGATGAAAATCCAACCGGATCCGGCCGGATTGAAAATGACGCCGGATTGCAATCCCTACATGTGAAGCAATAAAATCCAAAAGTTATAAAAATAAGTGCTAAAGGTATGGATTTTCGGATTTTCAAACTTTTTATTCTCTATCATAAGCTAGACAGTAGAATTACTGTTCTGAAATTACTACTTACTATTTTCTACTGTTTATTTTATGGTTGATTTGCTGTTTTTTTTGTTTGGTAGGGTTGGCAATGGCAAGATGTTTACACTGCTCGTAGCTTAGCTGATCAGTTTACGCTTCAAGTTTGTATTACGACCCCATTATTGTTAAAGCCTGCATCGGTTATCATATAGACGATGTTATGTTCGAATGAAACCAGACTCTTAACTCTCAAGTTTAGATACACATAGGAAAGTTGTTATTTGGATTAAAAGTCTTGGTGGTTATTCCGTTTATCGACCCCAAAAATCCACCCTAAGGTGGATAATCGGAAACGTATATCCGAGAATTCTTCACCCTAGGCCTAATTGGATAAACGGAATTTATAGGCTAACACTTTTGTCCACTGCACAGTCAACAGAACGTCAACGAGAAACGAGATTACACGGCCATATTAAATGTACTGTCGCTACTTCCAGCGTCGTCATCTCGTTCTCGTTAACGTACCGTTCACGGTGCGGTGGACAAACGGCCTTAGGGTGGATTCTCGGACATACGTTTCAGAGTACCCTAAGGGTGGATTTTTGGGGTGGTTAAACGGAATAACCCAAGTATTTGGTTAAATAGGGGATGAAACTTCCATTTTTGCCGATGGGAAATCCAATAGCGCACACGGCTTGTTACTTGATAAATCTTAAATACCAGCTTCCATAACAATTATTAACGTACAATTCTCTGCTGTATTGCACGCCAGCAGAAGCACTATCTCCAAAAATGTTGGGAACCTATGGTTATCGGCGACCGCCAACATTCTGGCGATGGTCTCTAACAAGACCGGGGCTGCCGCAGCCAGGGTGTCACGCAGGCGTACAGACCCTGGACCCCGAACGTTGTCGGGAGCCGATAGGTGAAAGATCATAGCTTTGGACACTATGTGGAACTGCTCGTCGTCATCCAACATTATTAGCAGGTACGCTGAAACAAAGTTATTTGGTTTAGGTACATCCAGATAAGAAGAGTTAACGAAGGAAAGGCAGTTTATAAATAAAAATGACATGCTGTTAGTGAGTTGAACTGAACCGTCACGCTCGGGTCTGTGACGCTGAGTCGGGTATATCCACTCGGCTCCAGTCGATCGATGACGCTGCATCGCGTATACTCAAGTTTTCACTACTATCGTGTGGTCATAAGCACGAACCCTCTATTTAACCGACTTTCAAAGAGGAGGAGATTCTATTTTCATCTGTGTTTTTTGAAGTGAAAACTTCTTTAGGCGCGTTGGGCATTTTTGAGATGGGGCTAAACCATTGATTTCGCGACACTGTTACGACACCAGCTTTTGACCATTCAAAAGACATCAACGCGTTGAATACCGCGGTGCCAATTTTTTTTTCAAGTTTTCACTTTTATCGGCACTCTCGGAGTGCCACTGTTTTTTTTATGTATGTCTTTCGATATTTCCTCAATTGTGGACCGATTTTGAAAATTCTTTCAATGATACGTATTTTTTTGGGGTTTCTGGAAATAAAAATTGGAAAATTTTCCCTGAAAAACATCAATGGAAAATCTAAAAACTGAACGTCCTTTTTTATATGGGATTTTTTAATGAACTATTCAAATTTGGCCTGGACAACGTCTGTCGGGTCAGCTATTTGAACATAAATATATAGATATAAAATAAGACTAGTAAAAAGAGGATGTTGAGGTAAATGAGAATGTAATAGTACCAAACGTTGAACAACAAAAAAAAAACGATAACAGTAGGTACAGTTGATATTGATTAATTTATAAGTAAATGCTTTGTAATTGCTTATTGGTAATCCAACTCGTGAATCCAAAGACATGGATTCAGAACCTAAGGGACGGTCAGATTGAAACAAAAAGCAGGAAAGATACTCTCAAATGCGCTACTGACTTTCTATAGAGACCTCACAGCTGTCCGGGAGACCCGCACGGGCCGCCCGCACACGGGAGACCCGTACGGGTAGCGCCCGCAGTGCTCCGAAACGAGGGACTTAGTACGATACGGTTGCTATCGATGTACAGGCCCCACCAATCCGTGTCGCTGTGAAACAATGTTCTAGCGCCTCACGTGAGTCTCCGCACGGGTCTCCCGGATAGCTGTGAAACAAGACTAACTCATTTAAGATTCGCTGACCATATAGCTCTTTTTAGTGATACTGCCACAGAACTAGAAAAAAAGCTTCAAAACCTCGACAAAGAAAGCATTAAAGTTGGATTAGAAATTAAAACCAGTAAAACAAAAACAATGACCAATAATATTCAAACCCCAACAAAGATAGAAGCAAGGACGATAGAATATGTCAACGAAAACAAATGTCATTCGACACCAACAGAAACGAGAATGAAGTAGACAGAAGAATAAACACAACGTGGAAAAAGTATTGGGCACAGAAAGAAATCCTTAAAGGACGGTAATTTCCTTTAAGGATTTCTGAAGTTAAAGAAGATCAATGGGTTCATGTATCTTGCCCTCCATAACATATGCAAGCCAGACAAGTTGGACTTGGTAACAAAACGAGCTCAAACTCGGCACACCTAGTTCTACTCGTCGAGGAGTTCCAGTAGCAGTCACCGAAGTACACCTTCAGGTCATTCCATCAAGTCTGGAGGTAAGGTTTCATCATAACTAACAAAACCAGCCCAAAGTCCACAGTCCACATCTCGCTACTAGTAAGAGGGCTTCCAGTGCTTAGCAGTCGCTGAAGTAGCTATTTGTAGATATCTAAGTATTATTTAGTAAAATATAAACAACAATATGAAATATTTTTTGTAGGTGCCTATGTATTATAAAGAAAATAGAAAAAAAAAAATTGTTCACTTTGCGTACAATTGTGTGTGACCCGTGCAAAGACTACTATTGACCCGTGTCAATGTAGTAGTTTGATTCTATACCTATCAACTTCGCAAACGCGTCCTTAAGAGAGTGTCCTAGAAGTTTCTTGCCCGTTCTTCTCCATAGGAACCACCTGTCGTGCTTTGAAGAACGAGCAACTGACTTCAACTTTCTGACAGACCGACTCCTATTCAAAACAATGGTTTATTTAAAAGATAAAAATTCTTTGAGTTAGATATAAAATAAATAAGAGCTTGTCTCCCTAGACTTGAACCATTCTCGGAAACAAAAGGTAAGGTGGGTAGTAAATGTAGCATAATAATAAAATAAATAAGTTCTTACATCCATTTTGAGAGCTAAAATTAACAGACATATAGTCACCAACTCCATCATGTCTGCCTCTCAAAATGGATGTAGGAACGGGTCCCGCGGCACTAAGGAGCTACTCCTCATTGATATGGCCATTAGCCAACAGGTTCGCCGTTCCCGAAAAGATCTGTCGACATGTTGGATAGATTATAAGAAGGCCTACGACTCGGTACCACATACATGGCTCATGAGGGTGCTGGAGTTGTATAAAGTAGATACAACTCTGCGCACCTTCCTGATGTCGTGTATGGGGCAATGGAGGACGGTCCTTCACTATCCAGGATGTCGAAATATCCGAAGGAATAGCGAGCCGATAAGGATTGAGCGAGGTATATTTCAGGGCGACAGTTTGAGTCCGCTCTGGTTCTACTTAGCCCTGAATCCTCTAAGCACACTGCTGGAGGATTCAGGTCTTGGCTATCGGTTGAGGAGAGGTGGTCAGGTTATATCTCACCTCCTCTACATGGATGACCTAAAACTCTTTGCCCCCAACAATTTGCAACTGATGGAGCTACTGAAAGTAACTGAAACTTTCAGTAGCGCCATCAGGATGGAATTTGGTGTGGACAAATGTGCGGTCATGCATGTAAAGCGAGGGGAGATTGTGGAATCCGTGGGAACCCAACTCTCGGATTCCATAAACCTTAGAGCCCTCTCCGCATCCGAAACCTATAAGTATTTGGGTATGTCGGAAGCGTTGGGCATCAATGTTACTGACATGAAGCAATCGTTGAAGGAGCGCTTCTTTGGCCGCCTGAAGAAAGTATTTAATAGTCTTCTATCAGGCGGAAACAAGGTGCGCGCTTTCAACGGTTGGGTCATGCCGGTTCTGATGTACTCTTTCGGCATACTCAAATGGACTCAGACCGAACTAGACGCCCTGGATAGGAGGGTCCGTACACTACTGACTGCATATCGAATGCATCACCCACGATCATCGGTAATGAGACTGTATATCCCGCGAAAATGTGGAGGTCGAGGCTTTTTAAACGCTAAGACACTCCACAATCGCGAGATATGCAGTCTTAGGGAATATTTCCTAAAAACCGACGTGGGGATGCATCGAGATGTGGTTGCGGTGGACAAGGGCCTTACCCCGCTCTCCTTGGCTAAAGAGAACTGGCGCAAGCCTGTAGTGCTTGACACTAACGAACGCAGGGAGATATGGCAGAGTAAGGAGCTTCATGGGCGCTTCTTCCGGGCCCTACATGGGCCCGATGTAGATTTACTAGCGTCCGTAGCCTGGCTGCGTTTTGGTGACCTCTTTGGGGAAACCGAAGGTTTTGTCTGTGCAATTATGGACGAAGTTATGATGACGAACAATTACCGGAGATTCATTGTAAAGGACGGCACGGTTGACATCTGTCGGGCATGCCACCGTCCGGGAGAATCAATCCGACATATTATCTCCGGGTGTTCTCGTCTAGCTAACGAAGAGTACTTGCATAGACACAACCTTGTAGCCAGGATTATCCATCAGCAACTTGCTCTGAAATACAGCCTTGTGGAATCGGAAGTGCCGTACTACAGGTATGTGCCCGACCCAGTTCTCGAAAATGGAAATATCACATTGTACTGGGATCGATCCATCATCACTGACAGGACTATTGTTGCCAATAAGCCTGATATAGTGGTGGTGGATCGAGGAGAGCGGCGCGCAATGATTATTGACATAACGGTCCCGCATGACGAGAACCTCGTGAAAGCCGAGAAAGATAAACAAATCAAGTATCTTGACTTGGCTCGCGAGGTTGTCGACATGTGGGATGTGGACTCAGCAATCATTGTGCCGATAGTCGTATCAGCCAATGGCTTAATTGCCAAGAGCCTCGACCAACACCTAAGGAGGCTCTCGTTGGGCAGCTGGATTAAGGGCTTGATTCAGAAAGCGGTACTCCTGGACACGGCTCGCATTGTTAGGAGGTTCCTTTCTCTGGAGCCCTGACCACCGGTAGCTTGGACCCTGTTCCCGATACCGGTGGGGATACTATTTTTTATATTTTTAAATGTTTTTATATTATTTTGTTCTAATATTTAAAAATATAATTTATATGTAATTAATTAAATAAAGGTCAAAATAAATAACAACAATACAATAAACTGTAATTGAATACAAGTTTCAAAGACTGAAAATACAAAACCTAGCGTTTTGTATCAGACCCTGTTTCGTGGTTGCGGTGTCGCGTTTCAGATAGGTACAAGACTTAAGTTAAGTGTTGTGGCGAACCACTTCAGTTAGAATCACCTTTACAGCTGAGAGAAAGGGGCCCAACACCATGAAATTGTTCCGGTTTTATATTACGTGGTCATTATGCATTAGTGTGGATATTGGATTTTACAGAATTCAAACTTATGTTATGTTCGGTATGTTCCCTCGTAACTACTAAACGGCTGAACCGATTTATATAAATGATATGTTGTTGAATTCGTCTTAACTGCGCGAGTGTCACCGACTACACAGTGTGATTATTTATAATGTGCACATATCGAAATGAGGAAATATATGCTTAATTTTAGTGACAGAAAAAATATTAAAAAAAACGAAATATTTTTTTTAATACTCTTTTACGGAATGAAAAAAAAAATTGTAACAAAATGGTGTAACTTTTAAACTAAATCATCTATCGCGATGAAACAAACTCCATAATGATTGAAAGTAATTACAATTAGGCGTCCTCATAAAATGAAAATTGTGAAAAAAAAACTACCCTCAATTGAAAAAAATAATATTTTTTACCAAAAATCTGTATTTATTTCATCAATGTTTACAATAATTGTAAAATTTATCAATTAGATGCCAAAGAGAAGAAAAATTTTTAAATATAAAAAATACAAAAGATTTTTTTTAAATAACTTTTCCTTCTTTAATATTAAGCATTGATTCCCTAATTTCGATATGTGCACATTATAAAGAATCACACTGTATTAAAACGGCGCCAAAGTGTACGTATAAAAAAAAAAACAACTTCCAAACCTATCGAGTGGGCAAAATGTTTTAAAAGGTTATATATACAAAAATATATAAATGTAATTTGGAATGAGAAATGATAAAAAAGTTATTAAAAAAAGAAAAACCCGACTGCAACAAAAACACATAACTGAAAAGCGAAAAACCGGCCAAGTGCATGTCGGACCACGCACAATGTAGGGTTCCGTAGTTGGATGAATTTATCCCAAGAACAAACTTAACTTTGTAGTTCAAATCTTTCATACGGAATGTATGGGAGAACATGTTTTTACAAACACAAACACATGTTTTTATTTGGCGCAGCCGCGAGGCACTCTTTCCTGTTAAATGATTATTTTACACTTTGTTTTTATTTCCTTTTTTATTTTTTATTTGTGTTATAATTGTTGTGTTGTGTGCCTTTTTGTCTGTGCTAAATAAATGTATTTTCTTTCTTTCTTTCTTTTCTTTACAACTGCAAATTTAAGTTGGTCGATTATTACTCGTTAACTTGTAAAGCCTACTCAGCTGTGATAGTTTTCCTTTTAAATTCGTTATATAAGCTACTGCCGTGATTTTTTTCACATATCTAAAACCAACCATTTTGCTGGCAGGGGGGGGGACACTTGACTCTAACAAAAATTTGCACTTTAAAGCTTAATATTTCGCAAACGGATCTCTGAATTAAAAAATGGTTTTAACACACTCACAATGTTTTGAAAGACCTTTCCAATGAAACCCCACACAAAGGGATAGAAAAAATAAACATCCCCACTTTACGTGTAGGTACCCTAAAAAAAATTTTTTTTATAATTTTATTTTACCACTTTGTCGGCATGATTAATATGTATACTCATGCCAAATTACAACTTTCTAGTACTAACAGTCTTGGAGCTAGACCGCGGACAGACAGACAGACAGACAGACAGACGGACATGACGAAACTATAAGGGTTCCTTGTTTACTACGGAACCCTAAAAACAAGCATTATTATTAATAGAATTTTGGTATCGCAGGCGGGCCAAACAAATTTACACCATGTTTCAGGTTATTTATTGGTTTGGCCTTTGATACCAAAATTCTATTGATTATATTGCTTGTTTTTCTCTTTTCAGCTATAAGTTTTTGCAGTCGGGTTTTTTGTTTTTTTTATTATTAGATAGATAGAATATTCTTTATTATGTACACCATAAAAATTACAGACATTAATTTAGAAATTTTACATTGGGTGACACAATGGGCGGTCTTATCACTAAAAGGGATCTTTTACAGACAACCTTTGGATGGATTTAAATGAAAAAGGAGAGACAATACTGCAGGTAGTCAGTGGTGTACCATTTACACATACAACTGATACTCAGATACATAAAGCATATATTTACCAATATAAATGGTAAATATATGCTTTATATATCTTTATATTAGATAAATAACAGAATACATAAAATTATAAACATGAAACAAGAGCAAGGAACGATGATGATGTTTAAGGAGAGAGGAAGTGTTTTTTTACCAGAATTTTAAAAGTGGACAGAGATAGAATAGAATAGAATAATTATTAATTTGCATAGAAAGTAGGTACAAAAAATGCAGATGTTTTATAATTAGAGATCCTTATACTTTCTACCTTAAATTAGGCATGCAAACATTTAGTACAAGTGCTTAATAGTCTAAAAATACTGTCAATATGAAAATTCTTATAATAAGTAATATGGTCAATAAAATAAAATAAAGATTTAAAGATATCAGGATTCATTAGGTAACTATAAAGTTTTATCATTTAGAATTTTTATTTCACTCCGAATAATTTTAAAGGAAATTCATTGTCTCAAGCTAGTTTAGATGAAAAGTGCGTCTCCAACTCTTTGGAATAGATCACTATTCAAAGAGTTGGAGACGCACAAAAATTTACCAAACGTTCATACTTCATCTAAACTAGCTTGAGTGTATGAACTTTTTACAAGACCCAAACCAAATTAAAAAAAATAAGGTTTTGATCGAATTTTTAAAGAGTATTTTTGATAGTCCCAGACTTCATTAAGATTGCACTCATTTGAAAAGAAAGGTAGATTTAGATACTAGATTCTTAGTGCTAAATAAATATTAGAGCTCATTCTAATGCTGGGGTCGCATCTACGTCTATCGTGACGAAGCTTCGCACAGTGATACGATACACGTAGATATGACCAACCTTATCGGTTATCGTCGCGATAGTTCGGGCTGCGTAGCACTTATCGCCCGGGTCTAGCGTTGGTCATTTTGACTGTTGTTCCCGGACTGCGTAGACGCTCAGTCGAAATAATGGAGCAATCTTGGATGATTGCACGATAATTCGTTAAAATTATGAAGCCGCTAATGTGACCACCGCATCAGCCCGATAAATTTTTTAGCGACCAAAACGTACGAAGCTTCGGCATTGCTTTGTTATGATTGTCGCAGATGCGGCCCCAGCATTTAGGATAATCTTCTTATCCTATACTATTAAACGAGCAATATATCATGTTCATTTCGATGGAAGTCGCAATAAAAGGGTTTACGGGGGCCAAAAATCGATCTGGCTAGGGCTCATATCTGGGAAAATTCGTTTTCTCCGTATTTTCACCCGAGCAGAACTCGGTCGCCCAAGGCTTAGAACAAGATATTATTGAATAAAATGACCTGGGTGACATGGCAGCATGGAATTAATAAGTACCTACTATCATGGCAGCATGGAATTAGTATGTACTATCCTATATTATTAAATGAGCATTCTCTATTATAAAATTTTGAACAGTGGAAATAGCTGCTTATACAAACATTTCTATAGTCATCTCTTTGGTTATTAAAGTTCAATGAAACCATCAATGAAAATTCATTCCGTCTATTGATTCCTCTCTTTCACTTTGTAGTACGAGAGCCCATTACAAAAACTTTTGCCTCATCGTTTTAAGACCAAAACCATATAAAATGTATAGAAATTTTTGTTTCACAGCAATCTGTCTGATTTTAAGAATGTAGGAACGATACATTTTACATAAGTACCGAAAACACAATTTTCAAACACGGCGTCGCGGTACCATTTGACAAAATTTTAAATGAGGGATAAAAAAAACCATAGCAAACGTCTGAAAACCTGGTTTTCAAGTGAATATTGGTCAGTTGAAGCGAATAAATAATTTTTCTGAAGAAAGTGTTGAGTATCTTATGTTTTGAGTCCATTTTGAACGTGTCGAAATTTTTTACCGATCGTGAACATAGCATTCTGTATGAAAACTTTTAGAAATGATGAAAAAAGGTTGCGCAGGAAAAATATATCAGACAAATTTAGTGTAGCACCTAACTAATCGGAATTTTCGATAATCAGAAATTATTACAAAATTGTATTGCGGCGTATTTATGTACGATTAATAAAGAGCTAACCCGAAACCATCGAACTGATATTGAAGGACTTTTTTAATAAATTGAACAAAAGGTAACTGGGAAAACGTTTGAAAAATGCTGTTTATTGAAAAAAAAACATTGTTTTTAATCATTGTTGAACTCATCATCGTTGTCGTGAGGAATAGGAGCGTAACAAGCACCGTGCTTTTGACTCCGAAGCTTTCTTTTCGTTTTTTGAACTATAGGTGACATTAAATATTTCTGAAAACATGCTTTTGATAACCCGCCAAACAAAATAATTAAACAAAAAAATTACCAGGTTGCTATGAGACAGGTCGGTAGGTACTTTTTTGATATTTTTGAAAATGCACTCAAGCCACATGTGACGTGCAATATGACCGAAAACAAACTTTTTCGTAATAAAATGACGAAACCTATGTATATTTTTAATCTCAGACATATTGTGATAAAAGCGTCTGCCTATTTTTATGACATAGCAGAAATAGCACAACGAGTCGGGTTCAGAACCATCTAAACTAGTTGATTTTATATGGTTTTGGCCGTAAAACGATGCGACATGGTTTTGGTCGTGGGCTCTCGTACTTTCAGATTGTAGTTGTATGTTGTTTTGCTTTCATCTTGAAGTAGTTTGAAATGTTTATTGTCATTCCAAGAGAAAACAATGTAGTCATTGTTATTAACTATTTAATTTGTTTTGACATTTGTTGTATTCATGTGATGACTGTCTTATGCTTTTGTGTGGTTTCGCACTAGCAATATCTATCTATTATGTAGGACAGGGTTTCTCTAACTGTGCGCCACGACGCCCTGGAGCGTCACGGCACTATCACAGGGGCGTCGTGAGGCGATCCACATAGATTAGAAACCCTTTCCAGTCGATCATACACAACAACACTTTCGACAGAGGAAGAAGAACAATTACCTAATAGAATTGTCCTGTGACTCCAGCTTTAAGCTCCAATACGACAAAGACAAACTGCTTGAATTTTGGAGCTCAGTTTCTCAATGTAGAGAAAGAGATGAGAGTGGCGATTTCTAAACTTGAGCCCCGTTTTGAGAGGCTGTGCTCAAAAAAGCAAGCACATCCTTCTCATTAGTAGCCAGCCAACAAAGCAAAATAAATACCCTCTATCACTCATAAACTGGGATTTATTAGATTTTTGGATTGAAGATGATAACAAAAAAATAAAATACACGTGTTTCTGGATTTTTAATTTTTTAAATTATTTTTAAACAAAATTACAAAAACAGGGAGTGTTGCTTTTGGGCAACATTGAGGTAAGTGGTCAAAATCTATATAGTACGGCAGCACAATGACATGTTACGAAAGATATAAGTTTCTGAAGCAATTCTTGGTTTTCGTGTAGCATAAGTCTACCCCACATTTTGTTGCTGTACCCAGTCGTTGATATGAAAAGACGATTTTTTTTAAATTTTTTCAACGTTATGGTTTCCTATACCAGAGGTGTTCCAAGTATCAGTTTCCAGACATCTGAAAAGCGCTAATATTAGGATCTTTCTGCACTTGATAGAAATTGGTCTCTTCAGACTTCTCTTCTAGGCCATCTTTACTATCTGCGTCATCATTTAGCGCAAAACTAATGTCTTTGTCATCAAGGGACCGCTTACAAGACATCCTGGAACATAAAAAAACAACAATCTGCATAATATAATTAAACAAAATTTTACACTTTTCACCTGATGTAGCCTACGGGCAACAATCACAAAAACCAAATAAAACGTGAAGAGTATTAAAAAATAACGTTACATAATAATGTTCAAACACTTACCTCTCCAATTTATCAAGATAATACACAGGAAACCAGCAGAACAATTTTTTATTCTTTTTTTTAATCACAGGCAACCGCCACTTTTCGTAAATACCGACTGTCGAAACACAAATCTCAATTTGTAACCAGTAACCCCATCTAGTTGTACTTAATTTTTATTTCTAATTCGTTAGTTCGGAGTGTAGACTACGAGCTACAGTGCGGGATAACGTTAAGAAATCAATTCTATTAAATTTTCAGGCGTTTGTACGGTATGTTACCTACAGTCTACACTATGCTATAGAGGGTTTTGATTTTTTATGATTTATTTTGTTTTTATTTTCTAATAAAAATGATAACTGTTATTTGGAGTTTTTCTGATAACTTGTTATTAGGCGCTAGAACTACAACTGGTAGATACTTTTTGGCTAGAGAGGGGGGCGTCGCAATAAAATGGCAAATTCTCAAGGGCGTCACAATAAGAATGAGTTTGGTAAGCCCTGATGTAGGATATAAAAATCAATTGCCGTGCGTTACTCTCGATCACTCGACCAATTTGTTTTAGTTATTTTAATTTTTTTGTTTTATTATTATAATTATCATTTGCTTCAAAAACGGTGAAGGAAAATATCGTGAGGAAATGCGGCATGCCTGAGAAGAAATTTCTCGACGGCATGTGAAGCCAATTCAGAGGCACATGGGCGGCTTTAAAACTCTGATACCAATACCCTAATTATGTAACTTATTTTCGTAAACGATCATGAATAATTTGTTTCATTTTGACAGTTCAACAACATTCATTGCGTTATTTAGGTACGTTATTGAGCAGATTTTTTTTTCCAACTTATGAAGCAATGGATTAGTGATCTGTTTCAAATCGAAACAGATTGTGATTGATCGTGTATTACGTAATTAGGGTACAGATTAGTCACTAACCACAAGAAAAGAAGAAGAAATATAGGAAAAAAGAAAATTAGGATAAACCCAAAGGAACAGCTGAAAATACGAAAACTCGAAATTTTATCTGACGTGGTACGAAGTTCGCGCGGGTCATCTAGTTTATGATAGAAATAAATGACATCATCATGAAACTGCTCAGTGAAACTGTAAAAGTGTTTTCAGTATTTAAACCATAAAATTTCCCCAGTCATTTTGTCTAACTAATTAGGAGGATTGGAGGATTCAATATTTTTTTAATCAAATACAACTAATTCACTACTCACATATCTTCAACGAACTCGCAGTCTGACCTACTATTGACCGTTTTAAACGTCAGAGTCGAAACAATTGATATGTGAAGCACGAACATTCGCCATAAATCATATCACCTCAAAAGGAGTAAAATCCCCTCGAGTGACAACGACATTGCCCTCTTTAAATGCTACCACAAAATGGCGTGGCAATATTGACTTGGCCTCAATTATACTAATATTATGAACACGAAAGTCTACGTAATACCAGTTCGGTTTCAATTAATTCCTAAGATATTGTGCAGTTTCTTTCATAAAAAAAAGTGAATTGTTTTGTCTAAGTGACACAAAAACACGCGAGGTTTATGAATCAAGTTAGTTGTTGTTCTATCGTGTGGAATTTTATCAGGAAATTGAGCTGGTGTCAAATTCGCAGTTTTCTATTACAACATAATCAGCCTTCCCACTGCTGGGGCACAGGTCATCTCTCTGTGAGGGAGAGTGGGCCGTAATCCACCTCGCTGGCCCAGTGCGGGTTGGTAGATGTCACATGTCTTCGAATTTTTGGTTCTAGAACGTAGGTATTTCCTCACGATGTTGTCCGTCACCGTTCTATTATAAGCAAGCAAAAAAATTAAATCGTAGAGAAAAGTCATATTGCAAAACTTTGGAGAACTGTATGTCAAAGAATACGTTGTTCTGAAACAGGAGTTTAGGACCACGCTTTCCAAGCATGTATGGACTGTATCCGCATTTAGTGTAAAGCTTCGGTATCCTAAGACTGCGGTGGCCGCCACATAGCGTCCGCAATTTACCGTCGGTTGATGTCGCTGAAAGGTTATTTATGAAAGTAAGTTGGTGTGTTTTCTTAGAGGGTTTTTTGACACCGTCTCGTCAAACCCCGGTGCCATAATTTTGACACTGTGGATGTTATGTGGCGCCCAGCGCTTTTCAAGGAAACCATAGCTTAAATGCTTGTGCAGACTGGAGCGACTTGAATTGTTCTACCGTGAAGTTTTGTCAGATTATTTTTTTATTAGAGTCGCGTCGCGCCTGTTTGCGGAACCCTTAACTCATTATCGATAAAAGGTCTAATAACTTACCCAAAAACCCCATCAAATGCGAGATCTGGTCAAAATATGTAATGACGTCAGATGCATATTGAAGCAAAATCGGTTTCTGCATGTTTTTGAGCAGCACCATAATTACTTCCTCTAGAACAGGAATGTCTGACTCCAACAAGAAGTCCATTAGTATGCAGTAACTCTTCAGAACATCAACTCGCTGCTTTTTTTTAAGGGAACTATTGGTAATAATATTATAGTACCTTTAATAATGGAATGATAAATAAGCAGGCAACCCACGTGATGGTAAAACAGGACATTCACGATCGACGTAAAACCATTGGTTAGTCATTGCAATGTAACCCCTATCTCGGTAAAATAAGGTATAAATTAGAATGATTGCCGAAAGTTTTATCAAACTCACGGCAATCATTCTACTTTATACTTTATCACAATGAGATATGAGTTTCATTCCAATGGTTTACTAATGGTTTTACATCATTCAAATTTGATCACGAACGTGAAGATCTGGGGGCCCACCACCAGATCATAAACAGTATTATTTTAATATTACTTCAGTGGGAGAAAGAGATGGAGCTATACGACCTGTAGAGCTTCATCTCTTTCCTACACTGGAGTAATATTAAAATAATACTGCTTTTGAGCTGGTGGTAGGCCCCCAGGTTATATTGTGAAAATATGCAAAACCAGAACAGAAGAGCGTGGCCATCTCAGAAACAACATGGAGATGCCTGATGTCCTTGTAAAAAAGCGGCCAAGTGCGAGTCGGACTCGCCCATGAAGGGTTCCGTAGCAGCAAGTAACATTGAATGAAAGGTAAATTGCGGTTTACGATTTATGACGTATTAAAAAAAAACTACTTGCTAGATCTCGTTCAAATAAATTTTCGGTGGAAGTTTACATGGTAATGTACATCATATATTTTTTTTAGTTTTATCATTCTCTTATTTTAGAAGTTACAGGGAAACTATTCAGTTTAGAAAAAAATTATATTAGAAACCTCAATATCATTTTTAAAGACCTATCCATAGATACCCCACAGGTACGGGTTAAACGAAAAAAATTGTTTTGAGTTTCAGTTCTAAGTATGGGGAACCCCAAAAATATTTGTTTTTTTCAATTTTTGCGTAGAAATCTTAATGCGGTTCACAGAACACATCTACTAACCAAGTTTCAACAGCATAGCTCTTATAGTTTCGGAAAAAAGTGGCTGTGACATACGGACGGACAGACAGACAGACATGACGAATCTATAAGGGTTCCGTTTTTTGCCATTTGGCAACAGAACCCTAAAAACTCGAATGACTTAAACAGAGCAGACTGCTTGGCGGTAGAATTAAAAATGATGGTAACACTTACCCGGACTAGCTTCTCCGCAAATAACTTAGCCACTATTACGTAATACACTTACTTATTTACTTCATGAATTCCATGGCTTTTATAGAAAAGGATACGTATCCGTTGCGGCTTGTCTTAGCAAAGTCCCGTAGATGTGATAGTAAGCGATCTAACTGATGTTCCACCGTTGGGTCCGTGACCAGCTTTTCGATTATCTTGGCCATTTCCCAATTGAATGTCGAAGCACAATCGTCGCTCCATTTGCGGTCTAAAAGAAGTTGAGAAAAGTGTTATGAGCATGAGAGGTTACAGAGGGAAAAAAAAAATAAGTAGATGCAGTTGGAGTCGCACGCGCCGTTTGTTTTCGTGAAAACGTTTGGTCACAGCTGTATCTGTGGGGTAATCGCGTAACACACAATTACAACGCTTTTCATTTTGACAATTCAACGACATTCATTGCGTTATTTACGTGGGCGAGCAGACGACTTTTTCAAACATATGAAGCAATGGAATAGGAATTTCCTTCAAAAACCTTGCGATCGTGATTGAAAGTGTGTTACGCAATTGGGGTGCAGATCTAACCCTAGTGAGAGAAGTTCGCTAAACAATCCTTAGTCTATGCTAGTACTTTGCTAGCCACCACTATCATGCCAAGCGTGCTCTATCTCGACTAATAAGAGGTGGTCGCATGCACATAAAGCTAAGCTGACTAACGATGGAATTTTCTAAAGTTATGGTTTTCTAGAAGAGCGGTGGCCGCCACATAGCGTCTGCAATGTACCGGCAAATGACGTCACTGAAACGTTATTTATGTAAGTTGGTGTGTTTTCCTAGAGAGCGTTTTTGACACCGCAAAGTCAAACCCAGCTCCCCAAAGATTTAAATCGCTAGATTTGCCCTCACTGTACTTTAAAATGTCTATACTGAGAAGAGTGAGCTCACACATTATTAAATAGCGTTTCCGTGACAATCAATTCAAGTCACTGAAAAAACGAAACAAAAACGCGACTTACTTTTGACGCGGTTGGGCGAATTTACCTAACTATTTTAATCTTTGCCGTTACCATCATTTTCATTACAGCCGTCACTGCGGCCGTGATAAGGCGGCCACCGCTCTTCTAAGAAACCGTAGCTTAACTCAGCCCATTGTAGCGAAAACAGTTTCGTGACAACCGAGCGATGTGAGCCCACAGACGACACGACCGAGCAGTGCGCGGCTATTCGGCTTCGTCACGAGTCAGCTACACACAAAAAAACGAGCGAAGCAAGCCTTCTCCACAAGCCAAGCGACTGGAAAAAGATCAATCTTGAGACGAGCGAGTGAAGCGAGCCCACCTATGCCACGAGTGAGCGGAGCACGATTATTGACAAGCGGAGTCAGCTAGCTTATGAGCGTAGTAGGTGGTGCTCACTAGTTTCGAAGGTGTGCTTGCTTCGTTCGCTTGTCGTTGAAGTAGTCTTGCTAAACTCGCGTTTCTTGTAAGGCGGCTCGCGTCACTCGCTCTTCACTCGGAAAGCGCACTCCGCTTAGTGTGGGAAAATCGAAAGCTCGTTTTAATAGTGGGGTTGCTCCAAGCCAAATGGCCGTCTCACTTCGCTCGCACATTGCTTGAGTAAGCACGCTCTGCTCAGTCGTGGCGTCGCGTCGTTGGAGTCGGTTTGCTTACTCGAGACAAAACTGTGCTCGCTACATTCACCTTTCTTGTGAGAGAGCTGTGTAAGAGCACTCGGCTCACTCGTGTCGAGGATGATCTTATTAGCTTGCTCATCGTGTGAGCACTTGATCCGCTCGCTTGCCTGGTGAGAAAGCGCGGTTCACGTGTTCGGCTCGTAAAGAGTATTGACAGTTCTAACCGAACCTGCCTTACCGATGAAGGTACAACTGAACTGTAATAATCCCTGGCTAATGGGTGCTAGCTTTTCACCAGTAATTGCCGCGGAATGCTCGCTTCGCTCACTCAGATCAAGAGCGGATGTTACAGTTCCAATCAAACCCCTCACCTACCTATATTGAGGGGTCCTCTTGCTAAGTATTCTGCAGTTGAAACCTCCTAGTGATCTCGTAATGTTCACACATGACACGGCGACACCGATTGATAACATGACGATTTTCCTACCCTAGCTTTTGTATTCGCTCATAACCAGGCTTATTACCCGGCTACGATGAAGCAAAAAGAGGGATATGATTTTGACCGGTATGTATGTATGTATATTCATCTGTTACCTCATAACTTCTCATCATAATTTGACAAAATAATGAGGTGTCGTTGGGAGCGTCTTAATCGTCCGCTGGTTTAAGGCGCAAGCTTTCTTCGATTGGGACTTTTTTCATTTCTGACTAGATTAAAAGTCTCGTAGTTGTTAGTGGTTGAAATGTTTTAATATTATCGAACAGGAATATTGTACTTACTACCAGTACACCTAGCGAAAATATGTTTTCATTTTTTCACGTTAAAACTTAGAATGGATAGAGAGAGATGAAAATGATGATGTCGATAATCTAGCTAAAAAGGAGGTGAATACTGCGATGACGGCTGAAAAACACGTATAGAAAGTGAAGACATGCTGTGTCGACCTCAAACTGGGGTTAACACAGGAGAATGGTGATGAAAACGGAGAGTAGTTAACAAAAAATATGACGTGTAGCAAGAAATAAATAAAAAATATTTATTGTCCAGGTAAGAAGGTTCACAGGCTAGCAGCAAGTTGAGCCGATTTGAGCAGCTTAAAATATTACCTACAACTAAGTTACAATATACTATTTACCAGTGAACCCCAAACTAGATAGTAATCTGTATCTTGGGGTTCGAGGTACGAATTGTATGGTAAGTATATACCTACGTATGTACGAATTGTATTGTAATATGGTATGTGTGATGTGTATGGCGTATTTGGTAATATAGTCATCAAAGACACAGATCTTTCAGAAATTGTCAAACAGTCCAAAATCTAACTCCACAAACATAATATGCAAAATAATTTGACGCTTTCATGTAAATTAAATGGCAATTCTGCATTCAATTAATCAAAAGGAAATCTAAAGATGAACTACTAACGTTTTAAGTTAGTCACGATTTTATAGACAATAAACATGCAACAGTTATTCCGATTAATTTTAACTACCGACATAATTGTCGTGTCCTCAACTCGAGTAGAAATCATGAATAATTACACAGGCTGGAGCCAATACGAAATAGATATATCGTTGGTCGTTACTATAAATAAATGGCACAGAGCTCTTAGAGGCATTTCCTTGGACAAATCTAAAGTTATTTATAGAAGATCATGGTGGTATCCGGACTTGTTTAGTGGTAAAACAGAAAGATAAAAATAGAAGAGTCCATCTCTATTCTTCAAAGAACGATGGAAAAACAATCCCTGAATTAGTTACATTACTATAGCCACAGTTTTAACGAAAATAGAACGATAAATAACCTGGTTAGCTGGCCAAAATGATAGTTGAATATGCTCGCGATTAGTCGTGATGCATATTTTACTGCATTAAAAAGACTGACGTTTTATAGTAATTAACATTACTTTACAGGAAACCAACCAATGGACATGTTCATTATCCTTATCCTTACATATTATAAATCTGTCTGAACGCGATAAATTCAAAAACTACTTAGCGGATTTTCAAACGATTTTCACCAATGGACGGAGTGATTCATTAAGGTTTTGTGTAAATTGGCTGAAATATGACGATTATTGTAGAAGATGTCGGAATAAATTATACCGTCTGGGAGCTTTACTGGCGTGCGCCGCGTAAGAGATACATCAAATTTATGTTCTACAGGATTGTAGATCTTAAAAAGTCAAACAAAGATAACCATTTGTATCTTTCAGAATTTCATTAAAATTTCATTGTTATTTCCGAAGCTATTTTGACCGGTATTATATCATCCTTATCCAATAAAATATGTTATTTAAATTGGGCATTTTATTTAGATCAAAATATGCCTTGACATCATTTAAATGAATACTTTAAAAGATATCACAGATTCAAAATTACGCGTAACAAGCGGCGCACGGTGCAGCGGTTTCCTCGTCTATTAGGGATGCGATCATCGCTTCGCTTCCTTTTAAACCCGGTAGTATGTTCCCGTTGGATATTTTCCGACATCCATGCAGGCTAAACCGCGGACAAAAGCTAGTTGATACTTAAATTGGCAACCGTAGTTTATGTTGTTGTAAATAACAATAAAACTGAGTTTTATCAGCCGGCAAATGAAATTACAAATAGGTAGTGAAACAATAGAATTGTTTTCAGGTCAGGTCAACGTCGCTGCACGAGAAATTATTATGATAGCTGATTAAAAGGGTAAGTGGGCGAGGGAAAGCGCACTTTAATTTAATAAAAGGACAATCGTCCTATTTGTTAACGTGCACTTTCATAAATACTGTGTCGTTTGCTATTGGAAGTCATCGCGACAAAAATAGTTGAAATATAATGCGGGCAACGTACATGGCTGATAGAAACGCACAATTACAATGATTTTATAGTTACCTACCTAAATGATATTTTATTTCCTTTTTTTGTAAATTTCTTACAAGATAAAATATTGTATCTTGGATGTCGGGACTCCTAACCTGCGTGAGTATATAATTGAAAATAATAGCTTCTGTTTTAGCTATTTATGTACACAACCGTAAGTACAGACGCCAGCACTTCAAGCTACTACAATCTGTCAAATTTATTTAATAGATTTTCAACTTTATTACTGAATCGTAAGGTTCAAAGTAGATTGGGAAAATTTGACAGTTTCGGGTAGCTTGATGTGCTGGCGTCTGTACACAACCGTAAGTACACAATCGACTTCTGAAAACAAAAATTGTTAAGTATGTTTCCCCTTTCCTAAGGTAAGTACCTAGGTACTAAATTTTATTGGCTCAAGCCGAATCAGAATAACGTTCGCATTCTATTTTGATAACGGGAATTAGCCTTCAGATCCCTTGCCGCCTGAATAAAGAATCAATCAGAAGAATCGATTATTTTGGTGTCGAAATATTCAGCTATTTACTTAGTATCTTCAGGTCAGATTACTGATGAATTGATGATGTGTCCTGAAATAGTAATTTATCAGACTCGAAGCTAAAAACTTACCAAAAGGTATGGGATCCAAATTTTTCACGAAATTCCTTTTCAGTAAACCCTTTTGTGTGTATTGCTTGCCGTCCGGTCCATGGATGCAGCTGAAAGTATCCGATGATCCAGACATTGACTCTGATATACTGAGATATTCATCTCTAGTAACGTGTTTGAACTCAGCGAAGCGGGTTGGCCGTTTAAAAAACTTGGTATGCGAAGACTCCTCAGACACATCTTTCCAAATCTTCTTTGACCTCTTCTTCTTCGCTTCTGGCGCTGATTTCTCTGTCGTCTGTTCCTCTGGCGAGTTCTTAGTTGGCAAAGACTCATCTACTGAGTTATCTCGACTGCTGTTTTGCTTAAACAACAAAGTTTCTGCATTTGGTTCGATATTTGTCTGCGATGCCATGTTTTTATTTCTCAAATCTCAGGTACCTATATTTGAATTCCGCAAAGGCTAGTGAAACTGAAACTCGAATCAGAAACATCAAAATATTAAATGTTGACAGAGAACTGTCACACAAACTGTTGACATATTTTTTATTACTGTCATGCTTTGAAGGTTTATTTTTTTCTTGTGAACTTTAAATAGGTTTAATTTTAATTATAGTCTCGTCAATGTTGTCGCAATGAATATTGAAATTGGGTAAAATGTTCCGATTTAATGATGCAATGGATTTCAAAGTATTAGTGACATCGTAGTTTGAGTGGCCAGCAGCGGGCGAGGCAAATCGGTCGGGTCCCCAGCGCCGGCGCAGCTTTGCAGCGCTGAATCCGAATGGTGGGACCAACGGACAGTCGGAGCACACGCTCACTCAGTCGCACCTCCACGCCGCTGGATGACGGTCGTGTGCACACGCACGCTCGCGCTAGTACGTACTCTACGATACTTCATTAGTTTTCCCCTCGAGAAAACCAAGTGAAATAAAACAATTTAACCGCGTCAGTGGACGAGTAGTGAGTGGATTTGTCGCTAGTGTTTACTTACAGCTGTATCTACACACGGTGAGTGATTGTCTGCTTATAAGATTTTCCTCAAATCGCGGCCAAACGTTTGTTTTGTTGACATTGTTGTTACGTAGCTATGATAATGGAAATGCTGCGAGCGGTAAATGCCAAAGCCTGCTTTATTAGATAATAAGTTAATCATGTTACATGGTTCCAAATTAATACAGAAGGCATTGGTAAACAGAAGATCAAAAGAAAACAATGTTATTATTCTAAGAACTGTTTACTTTCCACTTAAATACGACCAAACAAGCACTTATTTATGTTAAAAATGCGAATAAATATACAAGTTCCAATTCACTAAAAAGACAAATAAATAATGGACTCTATTATCAACGTTACTGCAATTACAACTGAATGTCAGGTGTATGAATAGGGGGGCTGTGACGCAAGTAGGTACCTAATACCTACTCATTTCAAATGATCAAATGAACGAGACACCGTCGCTATAATTTAATTAATTTGTCATAAATATTGACGCTGAAACAATGTGTACTTTGACACAGCTTATTTATGTACTGCTGTATGTGTCATCCAGTTACATAGTTACTATTAACACAGTTTGTTAGGTGGAAAACGATCACTCGCCGTGTGCAACACACCACACCTGTGCCACTAGTCAGCCAGTGGTAAATAACATAATAACATATAGTATAGTAATTACTGTTGCGTTACGTAAAACTCAAGGCATTTTTATCAGTTTACCAACAAACAAACTGACAGCTACACTCATCAGCTGACTGGCTCAATACAGTTTTTGCAAATAGTTACAAGAAGTAAGATTTTATCGAGGTTAGGCATTCGAATTACTAATTAATTAAAAATTTATGTAAATTATCTTTAGGCCGAACTAGACCACAGTTTATAGAATAAAAAAAAAACACGGTTTTGATAAAGTTTCACACAAGTCTAGCAAATTCTAAAATCTTCCTACCTTAATTATTGCTAGGTCGATTTATAAATGTCGAGGCCAAAGGAGTGATCGTAACAAGCGTTCTGTAATTTCTGCCTACCCCCATGGAAAGAAGGCGTGAGTTTATATACGTATGCAATGTACAAATGTCATAAATTATAATTATACTAGTTCTCACCTTCACTAAGTGACACTTAAACGAATCCCTAAATAAAAGTGCACTGTTGGATTTACAACGCTAGGCTCAAAGCGGAGAGTTGAAAATCCAACAATGCACTTTTATTTAGGAATTCATTTAAGTGTCACTTAGTTGTCGGTGAAAATGGGTATCTAACCTAACCTAACCTAACCTAACCATTATTTACGCCATATTCTTCTATTTTATTGGAGTAATCAACGCCTCACAATATATTTTTGAAAACCTATTGTATGTGCACAAAAATATATCAAATTTTAAGAAAATGTCCGATATTCATAGTTTAAATACCAGGAATAAACACAACCTTGCTGTACATCGCACACGTCTCCACAAAGTAGGCAACTCATTCATGGGTCAATGTATACGTTTTTACAACAAACTCCCCATTGACATTCGAAACTTACCCATTAAACGATTTAAAATCTGTATTAAAACCAAACTTTGTAAAAAAGGGTACTATACAATTTCAGATTATTTAGAAGATAAAAAAGCTTGGGATTGAACTGCTCGCTCTGCTAAGCCTTGTGATAAAACCATAAAACTAGACATTTTAATAATGTAAAATCAACATATACCAGTTTTATAAACACATTGCCATTGTTAAAAATTATATTCAAAATGACATGATTACTTTGTAAAGTATTATATTATTTTAACTATTGTGAATGTGAGGACTATGTGGATATTGTTTTTATTTCTCTGCTAGTTTTAGTGATGGTCTGGCAGTTTGAGTAGTTTATGCGGCCTACCCAAATGTCCTTTCTTTGGTATTGTTCGTCGAGTTGAGCTCCTTAAGTTCTGAGTTGAGCTCCACGATTACTGACAAATGCTTGCACTGACTGGACAGGTCCACTCAAATCTGTGTGGTTCTTTCCTCAAAAGACCTTTTCAGACACTTATCTACATGGTCCTCATATGGCCTGACCAAGATTATGTCTGGACTTTAAAAGAGACTGCGACCTCTGAGTTTGTTTCGGCCTTTCTTCTCAGAGTAGTCAGATAGGAAACGCCGAACTCATCTAGCTTATTTTTAATATTTTTTTATATGACGTGTAAAAGTGATTTCGATATCCTATTTACAGAATAAACAATTTCATTTCATTTCATTTCATTTCATTTCAACCAATAAAATTGCTCAACATTTATGTTAATACAACTAGAACTAAGAAACAAGAGCTTTGACTAGAATAATCAGGACATGACATTACTTAAGTTTTACTAAACTTTCTCGTTTGTTACTCAATGATTGAAGAAATCATCGCTCACCTCACTGTGACAAGATTTTGTAGTAGCTATAAGTAATAATATAATATATATTATGTCAGTGTCACCATCTTCCTACCCCTGTCCCATGTTATGTCGGGCAGGCGCAAGCGCAACACGTTTTATTTTTCCATTCTTCCCTGTCAACCTTCAGGCTATCCATTCATTCATTTTTATGCAATCTTCTATATACATGGTTATTGGTTATATGTCGGCAATCCGTTAAGAGTATGTAGGAGAGGTCATTTGCAACCAAATGACCCCTCATGACCCTTATGTCAACCATTTTCAAGTAATTTTAAAATATATGAAATAAACGTCAAATGACTTTAAATTTTTTGACATTTGCATATGGGTCAAAAGGGGTAATTTGGTTGTACATAAATGACCTCTCCTACATACTCTCAATGGATTGCCAACATATAACTAATAACCCTGTGTATAAAAATCAATTGCCGTGCATTTGTTTGTTACTCAGTAAAGACTGGAAGCACTAGAAGTTCAGTCACGTGTGCGGTGTGTCTATACCCACGTAGTGAAGCATTTAGCCAAGAAATCAGAAAATCTGTTGTTGGAGCTAAGGCGAAGCCTAACTAAGGGGTTACTAGATGTTTGCCGCTTAGTAGCCGAGAGTCGAAAATCTAACAGTGTATTTTTTGACGGACTGGTATCCCTCTGTTTGATTCTAAATGTTAAGTTCAACACCAAGAGTTGAAAATCCAGTGCGCGATAAAAAATCGTCACGTTGTCAAATCGGGGCAAACCTGGACTTCTTCTGCTTCTCTCGTATCACCACAAACTGTGTTAGAACAACTCATACACTGTGACAAAAAGCTGGTCCGTCGAATGTAAATTAAAGTCATCAGTTCAAGCCTATAATGTTCCCACTGCAGAGACACAGACCTCCTCTCTGTGAGAGGGAGTGGGCCGTAATCCACCACGCGGGCCAAGTGCGGTGTCACATGTCTTCAAATTTTTTGCTTCTAGGACATGCCGGTTTCCTCCTTAACCGATTTTTAGAGCAATGGTAATGTAATTAAATACACAAAGTAAACTGCTTGTCTAGGTTTAAACTCACAACCAACCAACCACCAACTCTTAGGTCGGGGACGATACCACTGGGCCACCACTGCTCTCAAAGTATAGTGTTGTATATCATCATCAGTTCAGCCGAAAGATGTCCACTGCTGCACATAGGCCTCCCCCAAACACCGCCACTTCGAACGTTTCTGTGCTTTTCGCATGATACGAGAAGTATGGTACCTATCGATACTTTAATTTACATTCGGCGGACTAATAACGATATAAGTATACAATTGCGATGTTTCCAAATTATGTTACAATTAATACAATATTCATAACGCATCATCAACGTATCTCTGTCTGTCATTGCGCTTTTAACTCGAGAACTACTTATCTGTTTTACGTGATTGTTTTTATTATTTTCTTTCGCTAGTTTGAGGATATCTTCATATTTATATTAGTCACCCGTGGGTACAGCTAGTCTCCATCGTAAATGGCCATAGAATGCAAAGCTAGAATGATCTTTCACATGAGGTAGAATGCTTTAACAGAACTGCTACAGACCTACTAAGACTAGCTTTAAAACATCATGAATTCCAAGCATAAATGGTGCTTCGAGGTGGCAATTAAAACTTGCGACCAGTAGTCCAGAATTCCAGATAATGAGTTGACATTTATGTCAGAAACAGAACTGTACCGCCAGCATTCGTTTTACAAGATAATACTTATTATCTCACAGAATGTAGGACTCCATAGCGGTGCGTAACATATCTTGAACTCATCCCTAATGAGATAGAATACTGTTAATGACTCTGGTTTAATAGCTTCTGCATTACATGACTCATCATGGCTTACAGCACTGTTGACCGAGTTCTTGTTAACTACTGCTGCGTTATTCAAGCACCATCATTTCAAGGATCACGTCCTCCGTAGTCTGCTTGAGTGCATCATTATCATCAATTTGGTTCGGAATCTCTAGGCTTTCCTCTTTCTTCTGCCATACTGAATCAGCCTATAAAGTTCCCAATGCTGGGACACAGGCCTCTATAACCAACCACACGGACCCAGTGACGCTTCAGTAGGTGACTCGAAATTAAGATCGTTTTGTTTTGACTCTCTTCTCTTATATTGATATTGTACATGAACTAGAAGGATAGCTTATGCCATGGATAAATATTAGGCAGTTACCAAAATGGTAGCAGGGCTGATTGCCATGGGTGTGCCGGACGTACATTGAAGTGACGCCAGATGTGGAAGCTATATTTAGGTCTACCGCAAAGTCTGCAAATCTTTGAACGAGATTCAAGGAAATTAAAAAGTTCTTAATAACTCTAGAAAATTATTGTTTGAAAATGACGTACTTATTGAATATGTCTATGTATATATTTAAATAGGTAATTATATGCTTTATGTATTTGTGTATCTGTTATATATGTAAATGGTACACCACTGACTACCTGCAGTATTGTCTCTCCTTTTCCATTTAAATCCATCCAAAGGTTGTCTGTAAAAGATCGCTTTTAGCGATAAGACCGCCCATTGTGTCACCTTATGTAAAATTTCTAAATTAATGTCTGTAATTTTTTTGGTGTGCATAATAAAGAATATTCTATCTATCTATCTATCTATATCGGATATGACTACGAACTACGAATAAACGTAGATGTCAACGTCGAATCTTTATCTAACGATTGACAAACGGTTTGAAGATAGTTGTTGTTACATTACAATCCCTTAATCACCTTTAAAGACACCCTAGGAATCAGGAGGTGGCCCAAGTCACTCAGAGAGAAAAAATAATCATGATCTAGAGCAAACAAGCAGATACTTCTTGACAGTACTGTCAGCATTTTTCAAACAAGCGAAGCGTGTCTTATTTAACGTCACCTTTGTCAATTCTAACAATGCCCTGTGACATCTAGCTTGCGCTTATATAATATATTTATATATTATATTATTCGTAAAGGCGTCTCTGTGATCTAAAAGACTAGTGAAATTGAGGGGGTAATCTGAATCATTATCATCAACATCTAATTGTCAAAGGCTTGCTTGAAAATTCTTATTCTCTTTAGAGAATGTAATCAGCTTATAAATTTCGACGCATTAAACACCCCTTGCTTTCAGTGCAGTGGTTACCATTATATCTTTAATGGTGTAAAATTGATGACTCAATGAAAGTCATTCATTATTTGCTAGCTTAAGGCTGCTGTAGAGGAAAACTGAAACATTAATAGCTATTCTATGTATATTTGACTGAACAAACTGCGTCATAATTCAGGAGCTGACTGATTTATGTCGACTTGTAAATGGTATTTTTCACTTTATAAAGGACTTTTTAAATTCATCTGCTATTCTGTCACATCACTTTCTGACGGTGAAAGAAAAATTCGTGAGAAAACCTAGTATAGTAATACAAGGTTTCAAATCGCCAATCTAAATTGAGAAAGCGAGGTGATGCTGACTGATGATCAATGCTGCTTCCTACCTTGTAAAAGACTAGCCGTTGAGCTGCTGTGGGACAAATTACAGACTGGTACTGATAGTACCAGCCTGTAATTTTCTATTCATTGCCAGGTACTATCGACTAAGGAATTAGAAACAAATCCAACTAGAGAACCTCCTATAAAAGTAGTCCACATAATCTGTCGTAAGGAAAAGATAGTTTATTTTAAAGTTACTGAATCTTGTTGCAATAAAGCCTTATATTCTATTAATAACTTCATTCCTTCGTAACAATGAAACGAACACAACTGGGTAGAAATCGATACTTGACCTTCGCAGCCCTCATCGATACATCATAAATTATTAATTTAAGAAGTGGAATTGGAGTTGCACCGGTGGGGTGAGACGATTTTTAAATGTCCCATTACAGTGCGCAGGTCACAAATGAATTGTCGTAATTGTCATAAAAAGTAAAAATGCACTTTATTGTCAAAAGAGTGGTGTGTTTAAATGCTTTTGGTGCACTTATTTGCTGTAGATTTCGGATTTGAAGCGCGTTCTGAAGTATTCGATGTACTTTAAATTGCACCGCCGTACGACGTCTGCCCAATGCATCCATTTTATTGATAGTTGCTGTTGCTGCGCATGTCAAGAAGGGTCAACTCAGCCTATTACATATAAGGCAAGACACAATGCATTTTCTTCAGTGGTGGGTACCGCCCCAGCCCTATCAGACGGGGCTGAGGTTATATCCACCTATCTAAATAACTAGATAGACTCAAAGCTAGGCTTTGTAGTTTAGGCTGGAAAAAAATTTGGTTAGTCAGTTATTCTATGTATATTTGACTCAACAAACTGCGTCAATTCAAATATTTGACTCAACAATTTTAAGGAATGACAGGATTCAGGAAGATCTCTTTGTTTTTTGTTTTGTGGTTTTTCATGTCGCCATTTCTTTAAAAGTTTTTGTATAGTGTGTTTTTCCCTTCTTTGTCCCTGAAACAATAAACAATTAAAAATTCAGAATGTTAATTGACGTCAGTGATGACAAAATATGGCCATACACCATGGTAGGTAAATTATTTGATGAACATTAATTTTTGTACAATTATGCGCCGCGGCGCCATAGGTAAAATAGAAATATTTTTTTATTTTATTAACCAATAGGAAAGTAAGTACCTACATTAATTTTATATTCGTTAAGGATAAGTAATTATGTTAATTGTAATTTAAACACAATAAAGGACGCAATTTATTTTATTAAAAGCTTTTGTTGGTGCTATAGTTGGTTCATATAGGCACCTAATCAGTCGAAAAGAGCAAAACATCGTAAAAGAAAAACTACTTTATAAACCTACTTTATAAAAAAATAATCAAATAGGGACCAGTACCCTAATTGCGTAACTTATTTTCGTAAACAATTATGCCTAATTTGTTTCATTTTGACAGTTCAACAACATTCATTGCGTTGTTTACGTTTTTGAGCAGATTTTTTTTCCAACTTATGAAGAAATAGATTAGCAATCTGTTACAAATCGAAACAGATTGTGATTGATCGTGTATTACGCAATTAGGGTACAGGCCACACCAGGGATCAAATAGGGTTCGATTTGATCCTTGGTTTCCCTATAAGATACATATTTTGTACCCTGAGTTATCCTGACTTTAAAAACACACAAATTAAATAAAATCGTTTTATTGCAGCCAGATAAAGACCCAATTAAAAAAATAGTTTAGTTATTAATACCTACACTGAACCTGTGTACGTTTTTCATTCGACTCAAAAATGCCACTAAACTGCGCCATAGCTCCCAATAGAGTAATTTATAGAACGCTGGCAATTTATCGATGTAGTCTGTTCACTGCCCACCTTGTTCTAAGAGTATATTTCAATATGTAGGTACCTATTTTTAGAAAACTATCCAAACACATCCCGATTAAAGGCTCAGACAGACAGTCGTGACGCGGCTCTGGTGGAACAATTTCTATCATAACTTCACGGAAATTGTCCTACCGGTGTCGGACATACGCGTTGCGCCGTTCGCGGCTAGCCTGTCTGCGGAACCCTTAACTCCTGGATGAAATATATCGGGTCAGTTGCGAAAAGTCGAGGTATAGGTACTAGTTTTATTATAATAAGTTGTTTTAAATTTTAAAAGCCGCACGGGTCGATTGAATTAGAGACATTAAAGACCCCTCCGTGCCTCGGAAAGCACGTTTAGCCGTTGGTCCCGGCTGTCATTCATAGATCTTTGACAGCCGTTACGGGTGTATTCAGAAACCCAAAAGAGTGACAAGTGTGACAATCAGTCTTACCAAAGGGTATCGTGTTACTCAAAAACTGGGTTGTGGCAGATAGGCAGTCGCTCCATGTAAAATATTAAGGGGACGATACCTGACTTTTAATGATTTCATACTGAAGATGACGTCTAAACGAGTAGTGTTAGTTATTTAGAAAAAATATATGTTAAATTAGAGCATTTTCTTAATATTTTAATATAGGCATATTTTTGATTATGTTTATATTACATAGTGAAATTAATTTGTAAAGTTATGTCTAACGCGGATAAAAAACTGAGAATGACGCAAAATATATCAAGCGTACTTTTCTGAAAACTCACCATTTTAAAGATAATTAAATTATTGATCGTTTAGTATACGTGTTTTATTAAAATACCTTTTGTTTTACGTGTAATAAATTAATAATGCGTCTAATTTGGGTCAGCGCTCCTTGATGGGCGAGTCCTATTACTGGCTGAACGTACGACGCGTTGCGTGAGATCAGTACAGAACAAGCAAGCTAACCATTCAAGGTCACTGTCATATATAATCTGCGTCTTCAGCTGCATTTGGTTAGACTGGAAGCCGACCCTAACATAGTTGGGAAAAGGCGTGGCAGATTGAGTACTTAATTTGCAAATATTGAGCAGAATATTTTTTTGTGATAAAGGTATTTTAAAAGCTTTTCAAGGAAAATAATATTAAAAGCACAATACAATGAAATTACGTTCACAATCATCAAAACTGGAGTTAAATAATTGTAAGCATACTTTTATACAAATAACATTGCGCTGACCTTACTACGTTTGCGTCAGGGCCAGCCGAAGGTACAAGCAAAAAATGTCTTGGTTATTAGCTAGCTATTCAAAATATTAGGGAAATAACATTATTAATTATTAAATAATTGTAATAACGGTTGATTAACATTATTTTTACGTTGATAGGACGTTAAAAAACATTGAAATACTTATGTTTTTGATTTCAGTCGTTTTTTACCATGACGAATGACAATTAAATTGAGGGGTCGACTCCTGAATTAATTAAATAAGACTTTAGGTTTACGAACATATACCTAGCCTAAAATAAGATTGAAACTCGCAAGATATTGATTGCTCGCAAATAATTGTCCCCTGTCCTTCACAAAGGACGTCAATGAATAAATAAACACAAGTAGCCATATTGAACATAACCTATACTATTAAATAAGCAATAATTGTATAAGTATATATAATTATAACCACGTTCTCGAAAACGGCTTTAACGATTTCGATGAAAGTTGCAACATAGGGGTTTTACGGAGGCGTAAAATCAAATTCGGTCTCATATCTGGGAAAATTCGTTTTCTCCGTATTTTCACCCGAGCAGAGCTCGGTCGGCCAAAGTTTAGAACAAGATGGCTACCTTAGAATTTACTAATTCCGTAGCAGCATGGAATTAGTATGTACTGTACATGGATTAGTATGAACCATCCTATACTATTAAATGAGCATTCTGTATTTTCACCAGAGCAGAGCTCGGTCGCCCAGGTACTTAGTTATTATACTGAACACAATACATTTGCTTTTCTTCTATGGATGTAAATACAAGTTAAAGTCAAGGAAATTAATTGTTAAGTTAATTGACTACCAACTTAAATTGTCCGTATATTCAAATCACAACTGTCATACGTTGACAGTTGTATAAAATGGCCATAATACGGCTGACGTGTCAATTTACATAACAATTATTTTCTTTGCCTGTATTTACGTCATCAATGTTTGTTATTATGAAAATAACCCAACCACACATTGCAAACAGGATTCAAAGACTGACAACAAGCAAGTTATCATCTTGAATATCCCTGATCCACCTGATTGTGAAGAAGTCGTTGACATTACTCTCAGACAGCCGATCAGGTCAGATAATTTCTATTGTGCCAGTTGCATAGTTTTGTATCAAATATTATTTTCAGCTGTTGTATCGAGCAGTTGGAAAACAAAAGATACAATGGACAAGTTTTATTTTACAACGGTGAGTATTTGACATAGTGAAAGAAAGCTCAAAAGTACTGTTTATTACAGCAGTTAAATTGATATAGTGTAGGTGTACGGACGGAATACATACACAAATAATACATACTTCGATACAAAGATATTATAAATTCGAAAGTAACTGTGTCTGTCTGTCTGTCTATTACTTTTTGACGCCTTTAAATGTCTGAACGGATTTCGGTAAAATTTGGCACACGGGTAGACCATGTCGGTGATTTTTTTAGTAGATATTGTAGTTACGTAGTTATAAGTAGGTACACAAATTGCATACATTTTTTTTGCAATTTGTGTACCATTTTGCATGCAAAATGGTAGAATGTACCTACTTACCCGGAACAAAACATTATGTTATGACAACTCACCTGTCTACACTCTATCCAAATGAACATTTTCTATTCTATTCTATCCCGGTAGTACGTTCGCGTGGGATAATTTATGAACTCCAAGCGGGCAAAGCCGCGACAACTTAGTATGATACTATAAAAATTATCAAAAAAACAATCGACTTAAAAAAAAAAAAGACTTTAATTTCGGAAGTCGATGTCTTTGGATCTGTATCAGTTTTTTGTTTGCCACCGACTTCCAAAAATAAAGTTACTTTCGGTCTTCAATTGACCAAAACATCGATGATCTAATATTTAAAAAAACCATGCAGACGAACTTATATATATTTTTTTAAAGTCCTTTAAAAAACAAACCTTGGCACATTATATCTTTACATCGCGTCAAAACGTTTGCTGAGCTTGTCGATTTCTTTTCAGATGTGTTGTGTTCTGTTACACAAGAAATCTAGACTAGCTAGGTACTGCAGGTGGTAAAGCCTTGTGCAGACTGGTGCGACGCGACTCTAACAAAACAATTACTAAGAAAACTTCACGGTAGAACAATTACCGGGGACGCGTCGCGCCAGTCTGCACGAGACTTAAGGCAGTTATTGACAGAAGTGTGTGTTCATGTGTTCTGACCTTCTGCCTATATCCTCCATGGTTTTTCTATAAGAAGAGCGCGAGATAAGTGGCATGACTGCATGATTGACATGTTGTTCCAAGATTATAGAGCTGATAAACGTTGAGAATAGCTCGATCTGTCATGATAACACCTTCTCTTAGATAGTGAGCCGCGGCAATGGACTGAGGACGTCTAGTGTGTGCTTAGTGCTAATTTTCTACAAATATTTAATGTTTGAAGTTTTTAATGCGAGTGGCCATGGCGAATTTGTTGAAAAGGTAATTTTTTGTGTATTTTTTTATTTTTATTTAGTTGTAATTTTTTAAGGCTGTTTAATGTGACTTGTGACAGTTTAGTTAAGTCTGGTGTGAGGTTACTCACTCTTACGTTTTGAGAACCTATTATAGATACATTGTAACAGCGTATCAATTTTCACGCCTCCCCCTAGGCCAAGTATTTTTTTTTTAATTCGAACAGCTCATGACCTAAAGAGGTACCATAAAGAATATGAACTAAAAAGATATTAACAAAAAAAAAAAACGCGTAATTTCGCGGGTTAAATCTAGTTCTAGGATGTATACATGTATCTTTAAAATATAGGTAAATAGGTATTATCTATCGTTATATATAAGTACATACTAGAGTACCATAATCATTTACCTAAATAGAAAATTAGGTCAATTATTGCTCTATTTTTTAATGCCTATGCAACGATCATAGATCATGATCATTCTCAGCGGAAAATTAAGCCATTTACAAATGTAGTTACAATGATTAAAATCCATAATCGAACGTTTTATTGATTCTAAAAACTGGTTTGCTGTTGCATCAGGAATTAGCATCGCACGGTCTTTATGTTTATACCTATCGAAATTAAAACAACTTGTTGAGTATTATCTGCTCGTTTCAAATTTTAATTCATTTTGCTTTCCTAGAATTTCCGCGTCACGTGTAGCCTAATTATTAAATCCATTTATATATGAGTAATACGTATCTGTATGGAAATTCCTTAGTTGCGTGCATGTTTATTAAGGAAAAGCGTTAACACACCTTATTTTTTATTAACTAACTTTTTCGCGAGGCTTCGCCCGCGTTCTTGTTGGAAAATATCCAACGGGAACATACGAGTACCACCGGGATAAAAGTATTCTATATGTTAATCCAGGTTGTAAAACATCTGTATTCGAAATTTCATCCAAATCCGTTTAGCCGTTTATGTGCAAATTCGGAACATACAGTATCCAGACAATCAGACAAGCGGAAAATTCTTCGTTACTATTTTATTATAAAAGTATTATGTAGTAGTCAAACACGAGTCGCGCTGTCGCGTTGCGCCTGTCTGCAGGGGCCTTGATGCATTCGCTCTTTTAAGTGAGTCTATACTTACCTCCTTATTCACAGACAGTAAACAAAAAACGAACAACTCAAAGCATTTAAGACCTTCTTCTTCTTATTTTCGAGCCAATGGCATACACAGGTAAAATAAAGAACAGTGGCACTCCGGGAGTGCCGACAGAAGTGAAAACTTGAACTATTTAAAAAAATACTTCCAAAACCTTTAAAGTAAAAATACTTTCATATGACATTGATCCGTAATTTAATATAAATAAAGAGCACAATTGCGTTTACAAAAATGAAGTGTCGGTAACGGTGTCGCGAGTTCAATTGTTTTTTTCCCATCTTAAAAATGCCCAACGCGCCTAAAGAAGTTTTCACTTCAAAAATATTATACAGGGTGGCATGACATCGATGCGAAAACTGTTACCATGGATTTAGTACATGATTGAAAATTTTCGTCGGTTATTTTAAAATAAATCTGCTGTTCCATACATTTTGACCGTGTAGGCATACTGCACTTTTCTACAAAACAGCAGATTCTTTTTTAAATAACCGGCGAAAAATTTAAACTCAACGGGTTCAAAATCATGTACCTACTGAATCCATGGTAACAGTTTTCGAGTCAATGTCCCTGCCTCCCACCCACTAGGTGGCCGCCTGGCCATACTAATCGCGGCATCAGTGACGTTTTTAGGTCCTCAGAAGTGCAGGATTATGGAAACTTTGGACACTCCAACTAAGTTAGTACTATCATTTATTCTGTGATCCAACACATGGGGCATAATTTGGTCTGGAGTACACACGGCTACACATCAAGCTATACATTTCCAGTTTATGCTGATCTCGCATTATATAGGACAATGCGAGATGATGTCTAGCCTAGGTTGATGTGTAGCCGTGTGTACAACATTCGCACTGGGTGTCGGTTTAAAACCTAATAACTACAAAATCTTGAAAACTAAAAATAAAACCGAGATAATATTAACATTAGATTAATCAGCATCGGTATCCACATTTCCACAGCAGTGGTATTTTAAAACTCATCGGTCTCACGCGACCACCACGCGTGGGCAAGCTGTGGGTATAAATATCTTGCCAAACAAATAACACTTACTAATTAATTACGAAATAACCGACTTACCTTCACAGAGGTCGCTAATATGTAGGCAGGCATTGTAGTGAGGGTTGCCAGGCCAATAAAAACAATAATTTCTTATCAATAAACAATAATTTTATGAGAAAATTAGTGATGAAATATTTGCCATGGCCTTTACCCGGGTCTAATTTAATATGTGCGAATTTCTTTATTAATTTTGTCATTTGTGTAGGTAAATAGTTACAAATAGATTTCATCTAAACAAATAAATAAAATTGAAGTGTCTGATTGTAATGTCAAAATAACAGTTTTTTACAAAATTAATATGAAAGTATATGGTACTATTAACATTTTTTTTTGTCTGTTTGTTTGTTCCGGCTAATCTCCGAAACGGCTGGATCTATTTTGACGGAAAAAAACAATTTGATAAAAAACATAAGCCTGTCTCTGCTTTCGCGCAGTCGGGTAAAAATAAGGCAAACTTTTGAACTTTATTTCATTAAGGCGACACTAAGAGACTTTTAATGATTTTTTATAATGATGATTACGTCTAAACGAGTAGTGTTAATGATTTGGAAAAAATATATGTTAAATTAGAGCATATTTTTAATAACTTAATCTGTGACTATTTTAGATTATGTTTATACTACATAGTGTAATTAATTTGTAAAGTTATATCTAACGCGGATAAAACTGAGAATCACGCAAAAAGTATCAAGCGTATTTTTCTGAATCCTTCACCATTTTAAAGATAATTTAATTATGTATCTTCTAGTACTTATATGGGTTTTATTTAATACCCTTTATTTTACGTATAATAAATTAATAATGCGTCTAATTTGGGACAGTGCTCCTTGATGGGCGATTCCTAATACTGGCTGGACGTACGACGCATTGCGTGAGCTCAGCACAGAACACGCAAGCTAACTACTCGAGGTCGCTGGCATATATCGGCGTTTTAATGCCCTGCATAATAATTAGTGCATTTTCCCTTTATAGTTCAAAAATCATGCGAATAATAGCCTAATAGATACAGCTATTGACAACCCTACCCCAGTAAGCTTCATTCATATCTTAGACTTACTAATTAAGTTTTAATGTTGTATGTAATAATTTTATTTGATAAGTTTCTCCAAAGTGAAACTTGAAAGTAAACGTAAGGTTACGCAATTGTTAATAAATCGTCTAAAATTATTCATAAAACGTGTTAATCACTTGAATGTTAGGGCTCGTGACGTATTGCTTTTTCCACGTAGTTATAATGTGTAGTATCTTGGTAACTTGTATCAATAACGTACTATCTTGTATTTATTTTGTATTAGGATTTTCTATTTTATCTCGCCTTTTGATAAAAGCCGCAATAAAATGCAGACTCATGTAGATGAAGCATATTTTTCTATGTCGCCAGACAGCGTTCTATCATCTCTCTCTGTTAAACTAAAATCCACATAGGCAATTGAAGATAATGTTACATAATAGAAATCACAAATCCTACTCTGTACCTCGAAAACCAATTTGTACCAAAATGCCTTTTAAACGTCTTGCAATTATTTCTGATTACAAAATATACTGACAACATAGCTGGATAGTGTCGCATTTCGGCCGTAATATCAAGTTGCTTGTCCAAGTATAGAGTGACCAGTATGTCTTGGTACTTGGTCCAAAAGCACTTAGCACTATTACGTTGAAATTAGTATCTACATTTTGACGTAGTTGACTATTTCGCCGAGTATCAAGATGTAGTGGTCGTTCGTCGCTCTGTAAACGAAGCTGCAAGGTGGTTGAGTGATATTTGGAACGAACGACAAACAGAGAATACGCATATACGTACAATTTATAATTAATTTCCGATACTTAATCCTGACGTGATTGAGCCCCAACCTTGGTTTCGATTTACAAGGAAATTGCTTCACTTATTTATTACTCAAATTAAACACCGGATTGTCCGAACAGTTATTTAAATTACCACTGCAGGTTAGTTACTAATGTGTACTACGTCACTCACTTAAAACAGCAATAAAAATTAATCATCAAAAATCCAATTAATTGCTCACTTCAAATGGCAATGAATTTCCTTGAATAATATGGGTAAGTGAGCCATTCCGTGAAAAATTGTACCTAAGGAAAAAGTATTGCCACAAACATTAACAAATAATTTACAAGACATTCTCATTCTCTGTTGAACGCAGTTTTTTTTTAATGTACTGTTTAGTTCTTATGCTTTAAAAAAATGTATGACGGAGTCAATTGTTGCTAATTTAACAGATTAATAATTAAAAATAAGAATCAAAACAGGCAATTTTAGCGTGTCACACCTCCTCTCGCTAACTTTGACTAACCGTTTTTCATGGTTTTATAAGACACACCTCAGCGTTTTTTGTGAGGTTTTAAAGAATACTGTTTTGTTTTAATTCTTAAAACAAATCTTATTGTATTACAATAAAATTCATGAAATAATAATAAGCAAATTAGCACCAAGGTGGACATTCCACTTTAGTCACTACTGTTTTATTTGCTTTCAATAGTACAAAACAAACAAAACAAGTTATTTTCTTTTCATGGTAACATTATTATGGTAGATCAGCCATTTTTTTTATCCATCGGGCAACCGTGACACGGTAATCGGTGACGAAAGGCGTATGAACTACAGGTAGTCAAATAAGAAGTCCACTATAGTCACAGTAATAACGTGATATTGGGAAGTTCTTAAAACATTCTTTCATTTACAAATTATACCTTATATATCTCCCTATGTAATGAAAAAATGATTCCCTCTAAAAGAACAAAGAATATTGGTTTTGTCGTCATTATTGTTAGTAAAGCGTCACGTCCGTTTACCGGTTAAATATTAGTAGAATTTTAAAATTGTCCATTTTGTCCCTTTAGTAACGGGACAATTTTTTACGGAATGGCTCAAGTACACCATTGCCTTAGTGCCATGGATCCATGTATTAAGATAGCTTTCAAATAAAACATTAGGTGGTCTTAATAAGACGACTGTCATCAGTTCATCACAGTCAAAATAATTAACAATTTCAAAATATCTTCTAGTTAGCCGCACGAGCACTGTGAAAGGATGTCCATTGCACAATACTTACTCAATTACTCTGAAATAGTTCACATTAAACGATTGTTTGCTTACAAAATGGTGAATATTTCGATGAGAACTGACAGATCTTATGCAATTACACGAACGTACGTATTGCTTTCACCGACAACGTATTTTGTTACAAAAGATGCGTTAAACTTTGTTTATTACTACTACTGCCGTTAACTTTACTCATTTCTTAAACACCGGTTTGAAAGATGTACTTAAGCGCATATTTTTTCCGTTTGTCTGTTTTAATAACAGTTCGACAAGATTACAATGATTTTATTTTGTTAATGGTCTCATACATGGATTAATGACAATTACTAATAATTAGTCCTATATATTATTAATTAGTATTAAGTATAGAGGCTGTATCCTTAAAAGCACATAAAAACCGCTTCATTAAAGGTGATAAGTACACAAAAATATGTTAGAAAAATTTAAAAATTGTTTCCTAATAAAACAATACAGGTTAATAGTTACCTAATAGAAATATACAAATAACCCGGAGAATTCTTAAAGTAAACGTTACGTAAAACTCGGCCCCGGCAGTGTAAGACAATAGATATTATTTGAAAAGGGCACTTGTGTAAATTTCATTGACTCGATAGTACAGCCCAGAGCACTGAGGTAGGTATTAACTATGCACACCGGCTTGCTGTTCTTATGCATATTTAGGGCAATATTCTTGGGATTAACTGTTTCTTGGCTACCATCAATTTGTTGTGCAACATCTTATCTTCACCATGACAGTTTTTTTGCAAAAAAAAAAAAGTATTTTTCGGGCTTTCACTTTATGTAATGCTAAAGTTGTATTTGACAAGATCCCTGCTTCAAATCTCAATTCAGAAATCTAGTGTTAGATAAGTTCTGATTAACTCATGAATTTGGCGCATTTGTCATCATCCTACAGGCACTGCCTCATTTGTTGATCTGGTAATGCTAGATAAAGCCTAACGCGAAACTGACTCTTAATAAGTTAGGACTCAAAACAACTTAATAAGTTAGGACTTAATAAGTTAGGACTTAATAAGTTAGGACTTAATAAGTTAGGACTTAATAAGTTAGGACTTAATAAGTTAGGACTTAATAAGCTAGGACTTAATAAGTTAGAACTCAACACAAAAGCCACAAAATTAAAGTAATAAGGATGTCGTCTGTACCATAAACACAAACTGAAAGTTCACTATCCAATGGAATTTACGAATATTTGCAAGTTAAACCAACAATCTTCCATCTCAATAAATATATCTCGACATGACTTGGAAATTATAATGCAATTTGAATAGAAATCGAGCGAATCTGTTGAGCCACTTATTGGCGCAGTGGTCCATGATGGGACGCATACTTGAGAGCTGGTGGACCATGGAAGAGGCCTGTTCACATGTGATACTTTACTCATCATGCCGGACAGTGAGACGAGAAGTGATGCTGTTTAGAATTTAATCACCTCTATACACTAATGTTATTTTCTTTAAACCTTTAGAAAGCAGACTAGATAATATAGTCCACAAAATTGCCCGCTCTCCTCCGGTTCGTAAGAGTCCCCTTTTTTTTTTTTTTTTTTTTTGGGTGGGAAATTATCAAATAACTTCTCCCGCTCTGGGTGGAGCGGGAGGGCGTGTCAGACTCTTACTGACTAAAACCCACCCGTGTTCCTTCCTATGCCATGTTGCCGGGGGCCACGATTTCCCTATCGGTTTTCTTCGAACCCCCGGCATTGGCATTGGCCCTAGCGGACCCCGTCAATTCTGCTGAAGGCCTGATTCTCCTCCACTTGCCGCTCTTGGTAGTGCAATCATAAAGAAAGATGACGTCTACAAAAAAATCCTTCTTGCTTTTCCGGAAATTACTCTCTTCCATGCCATGAAATTCTCGAAAGTCATCCGAATTCCTTAGAAGCCGGATGACAGACAGCGGATTTGGAACTTATATTCTTTGGTAATGTTATGGAAAAAAGCGTTGGCGTAACGATTTGGACTCGTTCCTGACCTGGCCGGGGAAGTTGTGACTTAAGGAAGACTGGAAAAGTATGGAGGAGACCTTTGCCCGGTAGTGGCACAAAATAGGTTCGCAAAAAAAAAAGTAGCACTCCGGGAGTGCCGACGGAAGTAAAAACTTGAACAATTTTACTGTGCAGGAAGAAAAATACTTGTATAGAACATTGGTCTGAAACCTTATCTAAACAAAGAGCACAAGCACGTTTCCAAAAAAAATAATACTTCCAAAACCTTTAAAGTAAAAATACTTGCATAGAACATTGATCCGTAACGTAATATAAATAAAGAGCACAATCGCGTTTACAAAAATGAGATGTCGGTAACGGTGTCGCGAGTTCAATTGTTTTTTCCTATCTCAAAAATGCCCAACGCTCCTAAAGAAGTTTTCAGTTCAAAAATATGTTATGATACCTCCATAACAGTGGCGAAGGGTGATTTTATGGAGGAGGTAAGCCGACGACTTATTTTAGCGTGTTTTGTTGTTGGGATATTAAGACATTTTTTTTTATGTACCTGTGTAGGCGTTTTGTAATATTTTAATTTTATGGTGTATCAAATAGTACTTATAGTTTGATTATTCAATGACGATAGAGTGGTTGTGTTCTGAATTTCCGAAGGGAAGCCGGTAGGAATCGGCTTATATGGACTCGCCGCCCCTGCTCCATAACATTTTTGTTTTTTGCTCTATGTATTTTATCATGATTGCAGCCATTGCTAAATTAATCTAATCAAGCTGGTCTGCCAGTGCTATCGTTCCTCTTCTTCTGTAATAAATTAGTCAGAACTATGAATAGTTTATGCTGTTATAAAATTATTAGCCGTTCAACAAGGTGGTCTGACTGCCCCAGTGTACCAGTATTTACATTTAAGCATCACGGAGGCTATTTTCATGCATCATGATGATAATGTATAATACATAACATAAGACAGTTATAACTGAGAATAACTGACCAAAGCAGGGGCAATGGACAACGGTGCTTTATGCACTATTCAAATGTTTCAAAGAAATGTTATTGTTGTGCGGCTCAAGTTATGCATAGCTGAATAAGTTACAATGTTAGTATACACTTATGGCAACATTCATAGATAAGAAGATATTTTTCTTTAAGTAAAGTTCGGGTCTCATACGAATGAGTAAGCGGTTTTTTTACGAATATCAACATTAAATTTATTCAAATAAAGTTCACATTCGTATGAGAGACTTACTTACTTTACTTGACACAATAAATTCAAAGTGCGATCTGTAAATCTTGCGCTTAGAGTCTAGAGGCATGATGATTTAGAATCAGTGAGAACTGTGGCTGTGAGTGTGAATTCATATGTTTAGGTTACAAACCCACCAGTAGTTAGACGAAAACGCTAAGCAGACGATGTTGACATAACTATCGAGTGTTTGAACTATTGTTTGACCGACACCGCTGTACCGCGCGTTAGAAATGCGCGGGGAGGCGAGGGGCAGAGTTTATGAATGAGCGGCGGGTCCGGTCAAACTATAGCTTCTGTGTGATGAAAGCAACACTAGTCTTCCCATTTATTGTTCACCAAATGAGGTCAGGACCTTTTAAGAGGGTAATCAGCAGATCTGTACGCTAATTAAATAATACTATGGCAATTTTCTGTAGTATTCCGTACAGCCAATATGGCTCCGTAGCAAATCATGAATGAATTTCATGATCATGTCTTGATACAAAACTAACGTGATCAATGTATAGGTACCCAAGTTCATAACGATAAACTTGAATACGAACGTACGATCCTGCATATTGTTTACAGTCTTACTTATTACTTAGCTTACTTGACAGACCTCGGCCCTTAGTCCAATTAGTTTCAAACTAGGCAAAGAAGTCAACGTGAATGTTCGATAATCCGGCCATAGAAAGGGTGACAATCAATTAGCAAGCCATCGGCCTGTCCCACTGGCCTCCGATTACGTAAATTATATAATATCCGAATATTATCGCTCTCACAAACCGCTAGATTATTTGAACATTAATGCAAAACGTAAAATTTATAGTTTGTGATCGATGTTGTGTAATAAAATATGCAAATATGGTGTTAAATCATAACGTCGCTCTTCGTCGTGGCGGAATAAATCATTATTTGTGTTATTAGCTGAGATTTGTGAGCTTCCTCCACATTTATTTGATTTGATTTAGTGTTTTGTGTCAATTATGGGTTATTTTGACTGAATATGTGATGGGTTTCCGAAATAAATTACCATTTTGCCGTTTTTTCTGCTTGAATAAAGTCGGAAGTGGAATTCTAAGCGGTTTTATCTCTGACGAGGTACGTTGCATATGACTAACAAATTGTACATGATAATGAATTTCACGCACTATCTTCCGCTCACCAATGTTTGTTAAAAATATTAAAAATGGCCGTGGTTTTGGCGTCATGTGGTTACCGCCTCACTAATTGTAAGCTAGTGATAAAGATACACACAACATGGACGCTTCATGACGTGACTTTTACAACGAATAGTTTATTTGTATGTTTCCATACATTATTTATGCTGTATTTGTTATTAATGTTACGTTACGTGATTATTCGCAGTTATATTAGGTAAATATTTAGGAAGAATTTGCGATTTTTACTTAGTACAAACTGATCGTTTTAAACTCAAAGCTGAAATTAAAATAACAGGTTAGGTATATACAGATACGGATATCCGAAAACGCATGGCTTGGAAAGATTGCTGTGCCCTACAGGGTCCATAATGATCTAAATTATATAATTACCACCTAAGTACACATTATGGTAAAGCAATAAAGATAATTGAGTATTGAGATCCGCTATTAATACAAATCTTATTTTAAAAAACCTGCACTTTTTTCTACGTTGTCAGTTATTATTATTACTAATGTAAACCTTGCAATGTACACCGATACGCAATGTTTAAAATAAAAGAAAATATTTAGAGCCAGACAGTATAAAAAAGTTCTATAAATACTCCTAGTGCTTCGGACAGCTCATAAGTCTGGCCTAGACTAGATATTTGTTGGTATTCTGGATAATCTTCATAATCCAATTTATAAACCGCTGTATTGTACACAACGGCTCTGTCTGTCCGTTAGTGCACCTTTACCTCCAGAACCACTAATCCGCATCAGGTAAACTTGATTTTAGTTTTAATTCAAAGGTCCATCCATACTAATAATATGGATTTTTGTATAGTACACACGGCTACACATCAAGCTATACATTTCCAGTTTATGCTGATCTCGCATTGTATATGATTTCCGTACAATGCGAGGTCAGCTTATACTGGAAATGTATAGCTTGAAGTGTAGCTGTGTGTACAAACTGCACGCATTACAAATGTCCACGCGTCGAGCCGATCCATAACCTTGAAAATCGACTAATCCATGAATTCCATGAATCGTAATGATCGCAATTAATCACAAAAGAAAACTAATCCAAAGACGGACGCAAGTTTTCCCTGGGAAATTACTATAGCTCAGAAGAAATAAACAGTTTCTGTACCAAAGTAAAAAGATTATAACGTCGTCACGTCGGACGATTATAGGCGTAATCTTTAAGCGTTGGAAGTGATATAAGGATGTGTACACATAATTACTTTCCGCTCTGTAAAGCCAGTGGTAATGATGGCGGATGCTGTGGCAGCTTCCCGCATGTACAGTCGGCTACAGATCAAGCTATACCTTTCCAGTATAAGCTGCCTCGCATTGTACGGAAATCCTATGCAATACGAGATCAGCATAAACTGGAAATGTATACCTTGATGTGTAGCCGTGTGTACACGTAGGTACCACTGGACAGTAGCTCACAACTTTTTGTGCTAAGATCAGAATATTGGTTTTTAGGGTTCCGTAGTCAACAAGGAACCCTTATAGTTTCGCCATGTGCGTCTGTCTGTCTGTCCGCGGATTAGCTCAGAGATTCTTTGTACTAGAAAGCCTGCTGTAATTTGGCATGGGTATACCTATATATATATATAATATTAATCACGCCGACAAAGTGGTAAAATAAAATCATGATAAAAAGTACCTAGCTCCCCAGGCTCCCTACACGTAAAGTGGGGATGTTTTTTTTTCTTATCTGTGCCATAGTGTGGGGTGTCATTGGAAAGGTCGTTCAAAAATATTGTGAGTGTGTGAAAACGATTTTTGGATTCAGTGATCCATTTTCGAAATATTAAGCTCTAAAGTGCAAATTTTTGTTAGAGGTGCCCCCTGCCAGCTAAAAGGTTGGTTTTGGATATGTGAAAAAAATCACGGCAGTAGGTAGTATATATAACGGTTTTTTAATGTATAGTGTAGACATGTCTTCTTCGATATTATTTTTCTCCTCCAAGTTATCACATCGTCTTATGTTTGTCTAGTTTCTCCGTATCGAGAAACAAGGCTTCTTTGATCGCCGGATTAATTTATAAGCAATGATTAGTTTAATTTAATTAATCATCGGTAGTTCAGCTCACTTGATATAAGTCCCTGCCATGGCCACGGAAAACAGAACTTTACACAAAACTACGGTTTTCTAGAAGAGCGGTGGCCGCCACATAGCGTCTGCAATTTACTGGCAAATGACGTCACTGAACGTTATTTATGAAAGTAAGTGGGTGTTTTTTCCTAGACAGCGTTTTTGACCACGTAAAGTCAAATCCCGCTGCTGCCATCATTTTCATGGCAGCTGTTACTGCGGCCGTTATGTGGCGGCCACCGCTATTCTAGGGAACCGTAGCTTAAGGCTGTCTGTCCTCTGGAGCGGACCGAGACAGCGGAGTGGAGAAATGTACCAATATTAACCAATAGAATCTAAACTCCGCTTCAGAGCTCCGCTCCTATTGGTTAATATCGGCACATTTCTCCGCTCCGCTGCCTCGCTCCGCTCCAGTGGACAGGCAGCCTTACGCATTTCTTTTTTAAATGAGCATATTATTTATAGGGATGTAACGATTCCAATGCTGATTTATCGGCAGATAAAATCGGCAGGCCGATATATCGGCATCGCCGATTACACATATACCTACAACCGATACCAAACAGTTCGAAAAGCGCGCGAAACGACGACACGCGCCCAACTTTGTCGCTCCGTCGCAGGCGGGACTGGCGGGAGAGCCGCTCAGCGCATGCTTAGCGACATGGCAACACGGCAAACAACAGTGTTTGCAGTTTTCTGAGCTTTGGCTGAGCGATTTATTGTTTCGTGCTTGTTTCACGTCACCACTATTCGTGATTTAGTTTATTCACACAGTGAAGTGAGGACTATTAAACAGTTGTGCCTGAAATACAAAATAAAAAAGACAATACAAACGCGCGAGGTACATGCTTCATTATTTATTTGATTTATTATCTATTAATCCATCGATATCGGCATCGGTGTCGGTATCGGTATCGTATCGGGAAAATTATGTATCGTTACATCCCTATTATTATTTACAACGGCAGCAATATCCGTATAGCCGTCGAATTAAATCCATATTACTGTCCGGGTTAATTTCTCGACTGTTTATCACAGATATATCGTACTCGGTTTCACCCGACTTTCCATTCAATCGTTCTGTGGGCGTGTCGCTTGAATTATCTCATTTCATTTATCTGTATTAAGATTCATTTATCAGATATAACTAACAAGCCTAACGTGTTTATTATTCAAGAGGTTCTAAATCCCTTTACTTAGGCCTTCACCGTTAAATTATTGTCAGATTGTCTTCTATTGTTTGTGAATCTCAATGTTTTTTGTATGCGCTAATTCACACGTATACTTACTTGAACTACGTATCTTGAAAAACTTTGTATGAAGAGCCATAAAGGTATTTCAATATTGCGCCTAAGTTTGAACCCAATGACCGGTACAACTTAACGGACAATACAAGTTACAATCTACCATTGAATGGACGCCTTATTAAGATTCGGTGGCTGACCTTGACATTCCAATACGTACTTATGAGGTGTGACGTAATAGAATCATCTTACTCATTGACCACAATGATGATCACCTTACTGCATGTCTTACTCGGGTCATCTGTAACTTGACTGTTATTGACAAAAATACTATAATACTGTATCTTATCATGGTATAGAAGGAATACTACCTATGTATGTCAAGAGAATTGACACCACCAGGAAATAACATTCCTCTGAGTGCACGAATTTGATCTTACTGAACGTCAATTTCCTGGATAAGCGTTGATTGTAAAGTGAATGAACGAAATCCAGAGGATCTAGACAAGTGGCAATCGATTTTAAAACGTTTTGTATTTCTACAACGACATCAATAGGATTGACATTTTTGCTGGCTTAGAGCTTCCCATCATCGTTATCGCTGATGGAATGTCACTTTGTTGGCCCTCTGTACCACATTTAGGCAACATCTTCCAGTTTCTTAGACAGATATCAATGTAATTCACGTGTTGGCTATCTTTTTGAAGTGAAAACTTCTTTAGGCGCGTTGGGCATTTTTGAGATGGGACTAAACCATTGATTTCGCGACACTGTAACGACACCAGCTTTTGACAATTAAAAAGACATCAACGCGTTCATTACCGCGGTGCCGATTTTTTTACAAGTTTTCACTTTTCTCGGCACTCCCGAAGTGCCACTGATTTTTCTTATTTGGTCCGCTGTCGAAAATCCTCATGGATGTCCTCCGCCCCGGGGCTGGTGGAGGGGTCTGTCAGACTCAGACTGACTAAAAACTACCCCAGTGTTCCCTTCCCGCACTTGAACCAGGGATCATGGGAACTTGATCCCCGGCTAGTGCCGGCTCTCCTTTGCGGGAGTGTTGGCTACCTAATTCAAGTAAAGCCATTCGGATATCCAAAAGCACTGAGAGCAACGAAGACGAATAAAGTAACTAAATGCGCATTTATATTTATGAATCATCATAGAAGTTTCCTTCCCTGTATATAGCGATATTTTCATATTTCTGGTGTCTTCAGACGTACCCACCTAACCTATGTTATTGACACACATGTTTTCAAGTCTAGAGCGTTCACCTCTTGTCTTCCAACTAAATTAACAATACGGCCTGCTTCCCAAGATATGATAACTGTACTTACTATTATAAAAACTGCAAAAAAATTGTCCGTACTTTGAGCTAATTTAGATTTAATGGAAGGTCTTGTAAATGATGGGTTTGTATCTATGTATTGTAGTTTGATTAAATTCCACTAAAGTCTTGCTAATACGATTTGTCATTTCGCAAGTCTTTTGACCTTCCAATTTTGCGAATAGCAGGTAATTTTCAACTCTTGCATGTATGTAACACCGTACAGCATCTATCACCGTCAAAAAAATAAAAACAAATCTCCGTTTCAGCAAACAATAAAGATAAGTTATCAGCCGTCAACCAAGCAGCAAGGTTGTGGTGTCTGTTTATTAAACACGATCTCTCACAAACCCCTCATTGTCTAACATTTTCATTGTGCTGTACACAGGAAACTTGTGTCCAATGGGCGCTATTTGCACGCATCACGCCTCACGCTTGAACCGAGCGAAAAAAATTTAGATAGGTACTAGCATTACCAATATTAATAAACACCTTTCTAAATTGCGTCCAACACCTTGTTAACACCTCATCTGACCAAACAGTTGCGACATGAAATTGAAACAATACCTTTAAAAGTACGTTATATTGCGTCTATTGTCCAATTTCAACAATCGGTAGTATCGACGTGCCCTAATACCGACCACATGTGTTTGTATAAGTACCGAGTGTTAGTGGTAGGCGCACGCCGCAGGTTCCACTGACCCAGTTCATGGCATTAGCGTCTCCACGACAGCAGCCATCAGTCAACCGGCTGTACAGTTACATTGTAACCACCGAGGGATCGGAAACCCGATGTAGACCAGCTCCGATACAATGATATCAACAGATACGCCCAAACAACTTTCCACTGACGAAATTGGTGCTATTTTCTCCGCCGCTTACTCTATTTTTATGTCCCCTGCTCGATAAACGCTGAAAATCGCTATAATCGACCAACAGACTGTTCTATTTCGATTTACTAAGAGTATCGTCGCCTTTCTCCGTCTGTGGCGTCGGTTAGTATTATTATAGCTGGGGTCAGTGTTACACATTAGGAGAGCGACGCTAATGTAATTACCGCGACCTTTCTATTAAAGTCAATTGATCACAATGTGGCGCATTAAACAGATCTAGTGGTGTTTTAGCATTCTATGTTATGGTGAAATGAGCAGACCGTTGTGCGCCCGCGCCGTGCGCGTGACGCGATGTCGTCAGCGCTCATTACACCAATTTGCGGGTGATTAGGAATACAAAAGGCAGCTCAGCAATCGATTGTTCGACATGTGATCATCTCACAAGCCGGTATTAATCTCGAACATTACGTAAAGACACTTGAATATTTCAATTTTACGTGGGCACTTGTATTTGCATAAAACGGGTCGTGTGCAGTAGTCGACTGTAATAACATATAATTGGAGAGCGTCTGGCGGCACCCAATTAACTTGGCATTAAAATACTTTCCCCTAACGCAGGTATTATTCGAGGTTTCATAATGAGACAGAGACCATGTACGCGGGAGGGGGAAAGAATAGTGAAAGCATATTTTTGGTTTATTGCCCTCACGAAAATAGAGATTTGATATTTTTCACTGTTGTTTGTTTTTGTTACTTAATCATCAAAATGTACTTAATGTACCCATTGTTGAGTGGCTAGTGGCTACCTCAAGCGTGTTTAGCGTACGAACATAATAGGGAAGCCACAAGCCGCACTAATCAGGTGAAATCTAATCTAATCGCAATTACGTGTAATATGAACCTAACAACTTTTAATAACATGCAAAATGCTCAGCTGAAATTACATAGGTAGAGTTAAAATGTGTCTTACATAAGAGCGGAAGTGAGCCAGCTGGTAGAGCTATCATCTGAGTGTACGGTTTGTGTGTAGACCGCAGACAACTAGGAAACCGCGAAAACGAAATCGTGATATTCTCTTCAAAGAAACTGATTTAGAACTCGCCACCACAGGCACTGCAATTATTCGGTGTCTTTGTGCCTAAATTATTAATTAGCTGTACGCTCTCACACATAGGTGTATACTGTGTATAGGCACAATTTTTCAATTAAGTACCTATAATCAAAAGTCATTTTCACATATTTCGTTGAAAACTCAGGAATTGTGAGATATTTGTTTATATAACAACTAGTTTCTGTCCGCGACTTCGTCGCCTCCAAGTCTATAACCTCCATCAAGAATTTATTGGGCTATCAAATGCGAAAATAATTTTTCAAATCCGACTGGTTCCAGTTCCAGAGATTACTTCCTACATACAAACTTATAAACAAACAAATACCTCTTTAAAGGCTCGTGCAGACCAGCGCGACACGCGACGCGATACAAAGGCGACGAGCGCTGCCTTTGTGTCGCGTCGCGTGTCGCGCCTATTTGAAAGAGCCTTAATTCGGTTAGAATCCAACCATTCACAAAAATATAGTCTTTATTCAAGAATTCATAACGAAACTATTCAAAAACAAACACGTGCGTAAAAGCGTAAACAATAACAATAAAAACAAAAAACATGGCCAACTCATAGAATTAAATCATAGATGAGCTCAATCAAATTGACTTTCGGTTTCATCTCGCTACTCCGAAAAACATCTGTCTCAAAGATTAATCACAGAAACGCTTCGTCAATAACGCCTCGTGCAGACGGGCGCGACGTGATTCTAACAAAACAATTTCGAAGAAAACATAACGGTAGAACAATTACCGGTGTCGCGTCGAGCTGTCACGTCGCGCGTGTCTACACGAGGCTTTAAACGTGTTCGTTACGTTAATGAAACTTGATTGGAACACTTGAAGATAGTAACTTAATAAGAGTTAAGATGGGAGACGGGTGCCATCTTGCAGCTTGTCTGGTCAATTGGGGGTAGGTAAGCAGGTGGTTGATCCAGCTATAACTAGGTCACTGACGCACAATGCTAAAGATTTAAATCGTTAGATTTGCCCTCACCGTACTTAGTCGCGTGAAAAATTGTCCATACTGAGAAGAGTTTCTTTTTATATATTTTTCTGTCGCAGGTATGCTGGAAGAGATTTCTTTAGAAATAAGCATTGCCTTTGTACGTATTTTTCTGTTCCTTTCTTCTTGTCTGTTTATATATGTGTGCTAAATCGTTAAATAAGAGTGAGCTCACACAATAATCATGACGTTTTCATAACAATTAAGTCATGTCTCTGCGACATTGTGTGTGGCAGAGGTGACAAAATGTAACAGAAACGCGACTATATTTTGACGGGGTACGTAGGTGGTTTGCAGTCGTTGATCTTAATGTCCGTTTTCAGAAACCTAAATGAATTCTTAAATAAAACCGTGCTTTTGGATTATCAACTCCCGGCGCTGAGCTGAGCGTTGAAAATCCAATAGCACGTTTTTAATGCAGTCTTTCTGTTTAAGGCGACGATAACCGACTTTTAATGATTTTATAATGAAGATCACGTCGAAATGAGTAGTGTTAATGATTTGGAAAAAAAAACTTGTTAAATTAGAGCATTTTCTTAATAATTTAATATATTATGAAGATTTTAGATTATGTTTATATTGCATAGTGAAATTAATTTGTAAAGTTATGTCTAACGCAGATAAAAAACTGAGAATCACGCAAAATCTATTAAGCGTATTTTTCTGAAACTTTCACCATTTTAAAGATAATTTAAATATTGATCTTTTAGTATACGTGTATTATTAAATTACCTTTTGTTTTATGTATAATATATTAATAATGCGTCTAATTTGGGACAGCGCCCCTGGATGGGCGAGTATTACTAGCTGGACATACGACGCGTTGCGTGAGCTCAGTACAGAACACGCAAGCTAACAACTCAAGGTCACTGGCATATATCTGCGTCTTAATATGCAGTTTGAACACGGCCTGCTTAAATGTGTACTATATGGTCTCTCTAACGAATGTAGGTACCAGTAACGAGGTTGCCTTATTCGTTGGGTGATCAATCACTCACTGTTGATATCCACTGAACATAGGTCTCTCCTAAGTTGTGTCCAGGTTTACCTCCTTCCGCACAAGCCTGACCCGATTCCCTTTTGATTATGGGTAGCTCTAGCTTTAGCATGAATCGCCACAGTTGTCCTTTTCCCAACATGTTGAAGACGGATGCAGCTGAATACCAGAATTTTACAAAGAGTGACTGCCTATCTGACCACCACAACCCAGTTACTGGTCAAAGTCAAATAATTTATTTCAATTAGGCACATAAAAGGCACTTTTGAACGTCAATATTTACAAAAAATAAAATTGATTCTAGTCGCCCCTTCCAAAAGGTAGTTTTCGTATGGAGAAGAATGGGCAAGAAACTCCACCGTTACTCTTTTAAAATGTTTTACAATATTTTTTATATATTAAATATATAATTATTATGTGAAGACGATGCACCTGGAATAAGATTACTATACCACATTAGGTAAAAATTATTAAAAATTAAGCAACACTGGGTAACACTATACCCTTTGGTAAGACTAGTCGTTAGACTTTCAGGCTCCTGATTAGGTACCCGTAATGACAGCCGGGACCAACGGCTTTACGTGCTTTCCAAGTCTTATTGGTTGGTTAGTAAATCAATGGCTATAATTGATTTTGATCTACTAACTACACGAAAAATAATCGGACCAATTAATTGGTTTCTTATTATTTTTCCTGTAGTTTTTTTACATCTCTTGTTAGTTTGTTACATCTTTGGCATAAGTAACTGACTGTTTGTCTTATTTAAGACATGCTAATGTATCATTAAATTCCAGTCTTGCCTGATCAAATAATGTTTCGGAACTCCTTCTACAGAAACTTTGTAATTATAACTCCAATACATTGTTCATTAAAATAGCCTCACAGCAAATTGACACACTTAAGGCGAATTTCAACAATAAAAAAACTTTTTTTACAAAAAATACAACCGACTTCCAAACTACAAAGTGAAAAATAACTTTAATTTCGGAAGTCGGTGTCTTTGGATCAGTATTTTAGTTTTTTGACACCGACTTCCGAAATTAAAGTTATATTTCACTTTGTAGTTTGGAAGTCGGTTGTATTTTTTGTAAAAAAGTTTTTTTTTTTCACTTTTTAGTGGGTTGATTTGTAATTTATCTAAGTTACAGTATCCTTATGTCAACTGCTCATCAAAAATACCCAAATCGCTATAGAATATGTGCCTTTAATATTTGAAGAGTTCCCTCGATTTCTCCAAGATCCCATGATCAGATCGTGACTAAATGACAATGGGACCAACTTGAAAGTATACCCTTTCAAACAAAAAAAGAATTTTTCAAATCGGTCCAGCCGTCTTCGAGTAATCGGGGAACATACACAAAAAAAAAAATATCCCGACGAATTGAGAACCTCCTCCTTTTTTTTGAAGTCGGTTAAAAACTGAACTGAGTCTGTCAGTGTCATTATTTTCTTTGGAATATCGACACTGACAGCTCTTAAACGGTTTAGATGTGCTGATCGTGTTCAGTTTCATTGATGAAATTCGCACTTAGTCAATTTGCCGTGATATAGCCATGTCATACAACTGTCAAAGAATGACATTTCTGATTTGAAAATGTGGACAATTTAAGTGGGCAGTCAATTTGCTTAATAACAATTAATTTCACTGACTTTACGACCGCCGGGATCACTCTGGGTATTCAACTCCCCTCAAAACCACGGCATAAGCATATCATAAACCGTTCCGGGTGACGCTCCGAAAAATTGCATGTCATAAAAACTAACCTCGCACTACAAAAAAATGACAAGCAAGAATAATATTGTTAATCAATGAAATAACACATAATTGCTTACAACATAATAAATTACGTGTTATTTCATGTTTGTTGGCGTAACCTCGTAAACGCAACGTGGTTTTTAGCTAACACTTGTACCGAGTGGTTATTATATCATATTAGTTATTTAATTATTTATAATATGGTACCTAAAGCTTATTAATAGATAGTGCTGTCACAAGTCAACATCATTTTAGGGGGAAAGCCTCAAGTTAGTCAGTCGAGACATCCACTGCTGGACATAGGCCTCCAAGTTGCTGTCAACTAGGAGGCCGTATTATCGCTTAGAATATAGGTAGGTTCTTACTTGCCCAGTAGGTGCCCAGTGTCAACATTAAGCCTTGTACAGACTGACGCGACGCGACACCTATAATAGGCCTGTGTCCAATTTTTTTTTCCTCCTTGTAGATTATTAAAAAATATTGGACACGTATTTTTTCTTTTTTGCCGTAATCAAAAGATTACGGCGATACATTGAGTTAAAATGTAGCATGACGTCACGCCTTACTAGATTTAATACCGCGTTGTGACGTAGCGAGCCCCCACTCCCCAAGTTAAAGCAAAAAATATGTGTCTAATATTTTTTTATTATCTGAAAGACGGACTAAATATAATTTCTTTTTTTTTACCTAGTCAACTACCGTATTGTTCTACCGTGAAGTTTTCTTAGAAATTGTTTTGTTAGAGTCGCGTCGCGCGAGTCTGCATGAGGCTTTAATCGCGTACTTAATAGGGACTCTTTATGTACCGATACCAACAAGGTATTGGTATTATCACACGGAGACCGGTACCGGTCTGTTTTTCTTGCAACTGTCAAGGTCGCTGTGTTCACGTAGGTAGCGGTCTTGTCTTACCGAGCTACTCCCAAAAACGTCTTGTTCTTTGATTTTTCTGTATAAACCAGATTTCTTTCTGCTAAAGGTCAGTTTGCTACATTTAGGTGTAAAAGCAATAAAACACACCAAAGTAAATTGAAGCACGTTTCGATGAAACATGTTTTCTTATCTTATATAATATTTTTATATTAATTTCCTAAACGTATTATAAAACAATTTTTATCACGTTATTATATAAAAAAATTACAATATTTTCTAAAAATAATACCTGAAGCGAAACAATACATTTTAAAAGCAGGAAACTCAGCAAATTACAATTAAAACGGATATCAAGCATGAAACCTTATTTCGAAAGTGTCAACCACCTCAGTAAACAAGGCCATAAGGTGGCTATAGTGGCCATATTAAATTAAAATCAACTGTCCTCCGTCCCTGAGCGGATTGCAACAATAGCCTACAGTAACAGACCCGACATGACAATTAACGGAAAGGAAAAACCTAGTTGTTCCACATTTAAAAACCGGTACCGATGAATATATTGTTCAGTCCCGAAGGTTTATTAAATTGAGAGCGACGACTGGCCGTGTGACAGTGCCCTTAATTCGAGTATAGATTACCGGTGTAGATTTCAGTGACGGCTATTGATCTGAATTTACTGATAGAAATAAAACTGAGGTGAAGGATATAACATACGAAAGGGTTTTTAATAAACCTACCAGTCCTGTTTCGTTTTCGATATCCATACTAATATTATAAATATGAAAGTAAGTCTGTTACATTTTCACGCCGAAACCGATCGTTATGAAAATTTTACTGCCATCCTGGCACCGGGAGAAGGACATAGACTACTTTTCATGATTGATTTTCATTATTTTGTATTTATTATAAACAAACAAAAATTTATTTATTTTTTGTGGAAAAATTATTTTCAGTTTTCCCGAATTTTACAATTTTCCCAGCAACTTTTTACCATTACGAACTTTTAAAACAAAAATTTGCCAAATCGGTCCAGCCGTTCTCAAGTTATGCGCTAACCAACAAACAGTAATTTCATTTTTATTATACAGGGTCAAATTAAATTAAGCTATAGACATCTAAAAAATTTTTATTTTTTATTTTTAGCGTATGTTGTACAGGTATTTTTTACAATGCTTGTAAATATGTGAACATCGTGTAGGTATCCATCACTTAATTATTTTTTCTGTCATTATTTTTACCTATTGTGGTAAAGTAATCTTATTCCAGGTGCATCGTCTTCACATATAATTATTATAATTAATGTATACAAAATATTGTAGAACATTTTAAAAGAGTAACGGTATAGTTTCTTGCCCATTCTTCTCCATACGAAAACTACCTTTTTGAAGAGCGAATAGAATCAATTTTATTTTTTGTAAATTTTGACGTTCAAAAGTGCCTTTTATGTGCCTAATTGAAATAAATTATTATTTGACTTTGACTTAAACATGATAAAACAAAAAAATCATAATATTTAGATGATTTTTTTGTGGGGTCTTCGGTTGTAGTTACATAGTGCAGTCACTTGAAAGTTGAAATATCAGTTTAAAAAATCAGTTTTTTTTTTGTGTAAAGTTCAGAGACGTGATTGGTATTGATACCCAAACACGATAAAAAATACACAGATTTTCTCAACTCATACTTCAAGTAACAACACTACCAGCGGCAGAGGAAACTCAAAAAAAAAAACATCAAATCTTTTTAATTTTAATTTTATCGTGTTTAGATATCAATATCCATAACGTTTGCAGAGTTTTGCTAGCTAATTTAATTTGACCCTGTTTATATGATGAAATACAAAATACACGTACACGAAGTCAAAGCCAAAAGCCAGTAGTTCTTTCTATTTGTTAAAGAACAGACAGACAGAAATAAACGCAAGGGTTTTTTTATTCTTGCTGTTGTTCAAAACACGACTTACAAACTAAAGGCTAAGGTCCTCCTTTCTTTTTGTTCTTGCATTCTTGCTATACGAGCGGGACTTTCTTTTTTGTGTTACGTCACTTAATTCCCTAGGGATATCGGATACCCTGTGGTGAACCACGAGGGAACCAGATGGTTAGTTGTTTTACAACTTTATTCCTTCTTTTATCCCGCACATTATAAGTAGGTACTGTCTGCAACGCTAAGACCGATAAAAGCAGACAAAAAATATTGTTAGTTAATGAGCAGTGTAGTACTTACGAGTACAAAACTGTGAAGGAAAACTTTGTGAGGCAACCGGCATGTCCTAGAGCCAAAAATTCGAAGACATGTAACATCTACCAACCCGCAATGGGTCCGCGTGGTAGATTATGTAAAAGTTATGTTTAAAGTCACATGTAATAGGGGGCGAGCCTATTGCCATCAACCGGGCACAAATCCAGACTCCGGGCTGCTACTGCGAGAAATTTCTGACGGAAAAATCCAATAATACTTTGCCTGACCTGGGAATAGGACCTCACGTTCAGCGTTCTCTTGCGACCACTATACCAACGATGCACTTACTTCAAATACAGTGTGAGTCTTCATAATGTGCACATATGTAATTATCCCTATGCTTAATTTTAAAGACGGAAAAAATATTTATAAAAATCAACATAAACATTTTTTTTTCTGTTTGGCGTCTTTATTGAGATATTTTACGATTATTGTAAAAATTGATGAACAAAAAAAAAATTAAAACTAAAAAGACATGTTTATTTTCAATTGAGGGTAGTTTTTTTTCCACAATTTTCGCAAGGACGCCTATTTACTTCCAATCATTATGGAGTTTGTTTCATCGCGATAGATCATTCAGTTCAAAACTTACACCGTTTTGTTAATTTTTTTTTTAAATTCTTTAAAAAGTATAAGCAATTTTTTTTTATATATTTTTTCCGTCGATAAATCTAAGCATAGATTCCCTGATTTCGATATGTGCACATTATACAGACTATGTGTTGAACACCTTTCAAGCTAGAGTAACCATTACAATGTAAGTTTTTAATTCGGTCAGCAGCCAATGACAGTCAGCAATTTCCAATAGGAAGTCAGTTAGTAGTTAATATTACATTAACTGTTGCCGTGAAATCGGTTTATAAACTGACCTCTAACTGTTAGATAATAGAAAATTTCGATTGTACGATTGCTTGCAGCTTCCTGGTGCTACGACGCAAAGACATTTATTAACTAATTAGAAAGATAAAAGTTATTAGAGAAATCTTGATTAAAGGTAACACATGGCATTTGTATTTCCAACCATTTTCCAACTACATTGGGGTCGGCATCCGGTCTAACCGGATGCAGCTGAATACCAGTATTTTACATGGAGGGACTGCCTGTCTGACCTCCACAACCCAGTTACTGGGTAACACGATACCCCTTGGTATGACTTTTGGGCTTCCGATGACCCGTCACGGCTATCAAAGAGCCACGAATGGCGACCGGGGACCACTTTCCGAGGCACGGAGGGGTCTCGGTATGTAAAAATGGTCACCCATCCACGGACCGACATAGGCAAGAATTACTAAACCTAGCCTATAGACCCGTGTGCCTGGTATTACTTAACCACAAGCCCTCGAGCTCAGAGATATGGGTGCGCAAAAGCTATAAATAGTTTTGCAGCGAGTTCACAGTGTTCACTTTACTGATCATCTTTTGGAAAAGTAGAGCTTGGCTCATTTTGGTCATTAGTCATCTCAGCGTGCATGCTAGTGGTAATTTAAAAATGATTTATGTTTTTCACTTTTGCCGAATTTAACAAAATGTCTAAAAATCTTGCGACCTTCACAATTAGAATATCAATACCCAATTGAGTTCACCTTACATATTTTTTATCGATATTGGTCGTTGTTGCTCCGTGCGCATTGTGTGGCTGCAGGTACCTACTTAACAATAATATCTTGTCCTGTCAGTGTCACGCCAATAATTATTTTTTCGATTTAAAGGAAAATATGTTTATTTGTGGTGGTAATCGAATATATTTTAATTTTAAATATCCGACTTAAAAAAGGAGAGCTTTGATTGTTGTGACATTTTGTAATTGTGATTAGAATTATGTCAACTAGCACTTTACCAGTGTCGTCGTCCGCGCTATATACAGGCAGGGACATCGACGCGAAAACGGTTACTATGGATTCATTTACATGATACTGAACCCTCCTGCGTTGAAATTTTTCGTCGATTTTTTTTTTAAATCTTTTGTTCCATATATTTTGACCGCGTAGGTCACACCCACCACTACCCAGCCACTTTTCTATCAAACAGCAGATTTTTTTTTTAACCGTCGAAAGCTCAGAATTTCTACGAATGGCGGGGACATCGACGCGAACACTGTTACCATGGATTCACTTCAAGGAATCCATGGTAACAGTTTTCGCGTCGATGTCCCCGCCACCCTGTATATAGGATAGGAATTCCCCGTAGGAATTTCGAAAACAGCCTTATTCCTTGTCTACATCGTAAAAGGAACCTCTGTGCATTTCAGCTTTCTAAGTCCATGGGTGTGGGGCATGCATGGCTTTGTAATGAAATTATTGTTTATTCTGTAAATAGGATATCTGAATAACTTTTACAAAGCATATAAAAATAAATTGCTAGATGGAGTCAACATTTCCTATCTGACTACCCCTGAGAATAAATGGCGAAACCAATTTAGGGTTCAAGTTTTATTTTAATCTTGGTCAGGCCTTATGAGGACCATGTAGATTAGTAACAGATTTGAGTGGACCAGTCTGTCAAGCATCTGTCAGTAATCGTGGAGCTCAACGACTCGACGAACAATAACAAAGAAAAGACATTTGAATAGGCTGCATAAAGTACTCAAACTGCCAAACATCACTAATAAATAGTGAGAAAAAAAAAATATCCACATAGGTAGTCCTCACATTCACAATAATTAAAGTAATAATGTCATTTTGTATTAAATATTCATCAATGTCAATGTGTTTATAAAACTGATATACATGATTTTGCATATTATTTAAAATGTAAGGTTTTATGGTTTCATCAGAAGGCTTAGCAGAGCGAGCGTCTCAATCGTAAGCTTTTTTAAAATGGGTAAGTTTCGTTGATGAGTCAGTCAGTGAGTGAGCCAGGACTTTAAAAAAAAATGTTATTGATAAAGTCAAAATCATAATTGACTCATATAACATAAAATGGGGCCTGTTTTCCCCGAAGGGTTATAGGTAGTTAGTAGTACTGGTAGTACACCTATATTTCGCTAGTTATGTTTAAGTCATATAGGCCATGTCAGGGGGCGAGCCTGTTGCCATCAACAGGGCACAAAGCTAGATTCCGGGCTGCTGAAATTCCTGATGGAAAACTCAATAACACTGCCTGACTTGGGCTGAAGCTTATTTGTATAGCATTAATACGTATACTTATATATATATAATTATAATATATACTTATACAAGTAATACGACACACTATCGCTACATGGGAGCTTTATTAAATCCTTTTGGGGAAGCCCCTGGACGTTCCGACGTTTTATATTCTCATCTCGTATTTCCCGAACTTTTCCGAATATTTTAGAATCCGGTCAAAAACACGAAAACTAACATTTCTCACTGTTGCTACTTACTTATAGGTAAACATATCAGTATTGTTAGACATATCTGTACCACTGATCTTCTGATAAGATACTGGAGATGATATGATGATGATATTCTCATGTTCAAACAAGGTGTAAAGTGCGGGTATATTCCATTCGACTGTAGTCTATACCTTCGGGCTCGTAGATGAAGTGAGATGCCCTTGTCTGTTAGTCTAGATTCTTTATCTAGTTTGCATTTAGTCTTTTAGAATCTACTAGCCTTTTCCCCGCTGCAATCAGTGTGGCAATCATGTCATTTGGTTTAAATAGGTCCATAATTTTATTATTTTATTTATCTTTTATATAGATTATTTTCTTTTAGATTTTGTGAGTGTGAGAACGTTGTAGGCTGTAGACTTGTGGACCATTTTCTATTTTGCTAAGTACTTGGTACTTTTTGATAGGCCTACACTGTCCTCTCATACCTATTAACACTGTAATTTGAAAACATTGTAAAAACCATTTATTTTTAAAAGAGAGACCGTGGTGTTTCTTGTCGGCTCTTCTCCATAGGAAGCGACCAATTGGAACCGTGCACCTAGCTTCTGAAGTTTCATAAGTGCCCTTGTAGGTTTATGTGAAATAAAATAATTTGAATTGAATTGCTTCGCTCGCGTGGCGGTTGGAAATTATACCATAGGAAAATCCCGGTAGGATAAAAAGTATCCTATGTCCTAACCCTCGTCATTCCGCATTTGTAATATTAGTATGTATTAGTATAATTACTGCCCATGTAGGAGCGATGTTCGGTGGACGTGGAGCAGACGAGTCGTGGAGTGGGGACCGCGTATCGGCTAGCGTAGTGTAGAACACCCCCCAGGTTAATGGACCGACGACCTTAATGGACCTACCACACGCTCAAGCTTCACCACAGTTTTGCCTGCGCAGGCCGGTTTTTACGCGGAACACCGTGTATAAATCGGCGAGTTTTACCAACCACACGCACGGTGTTCCGTGCACAAACCGGCCAGGGCAGGCAAAACTGTGGTGAAGCTTGAGCTTGTAGGCCCATAAGAAGGCGGAGGACAGGGTGTTGTGGCGCTGCCTGGGAGAAGCCCATGTCCAGCAGTGAATAACGATAGGCTGAGTTGATTGATTGGTACCAGGGGGCCTACCACCAGTAGAGCTGTAGAGCTTCATCTCTTTCCCACACTGAAGTAATATTAAAATAATACTGCTTGTGGTAGGCCCCCAGGTTATGACAGCTAGTATCGCCATAATCTACCATTGTAATTCCTTGAATATAACCGTGTATGTTGTATACAAGCTGCGTGAATAAAGGGTGCTACAATAAACTGCTCATAGTTCACTATATTCGATACAACACGGCACACTGTCCTCGCGAAAATTTCGTAACATTGCATTTATTTTGTCCATTTTCTAATAACGCACGCGACACGTTTGACCATAAAATAACAACGACCTCTAAGTAGGTATCCGAATGTACTGTAAAATTGTTTGGTTATAACAAGGTTGTTTTTTGCCCTGACTTTGACTCTATAATTGAAAGTTTTCCCCACCTTTTATTGACGAAGCAGTTAAAAACTAGCTAGCAATAATTTAAGCAAACTCAGCTTTATGAATGAGACGGTTTCGGAGATGGAATTATCATAGAAACAATCACAGCGCTCGTGTCGCTCTCGTTGAAAACATGGCGTCATCTGACGTCACAATATAGTACACAATGCATCATTGAAATAATCGTATATACAATGAGAACCTTACGGGATGTGTCCATGTTAACTGAGACTAAACACATAGACTTAACAGAGATATAGAGGAAAGTTTCCCACCTCTTTACGAAGATGCTAAAAAGTATAAGTAAGTAACCAAATTGAAGACAATATTTTACATAACATTACATAACATCGCGCCTTGTTTCCCCGAAGGGTTGAGCAGAGGTGTCCCTGTAGCAGGTACACCCACATTTCGCCAGTTATGTTTAAGTCCCATGTAATAGGGGGTGAGCCTATTGCCATCAACCGGGCACAAATCCAGATTCCGAGCTGCTACTGAGAAATTTCAGATAGAAAAAACACAATAACAGTTTGCCCGACCCGGGAATCGAACCCAGGACATCATGCTCAGCAGTAGCGCCTGCGGCCACTAGACCAACGAGGCAGTCAAAAATATTTATACCCATATTTATATTTGACAATATTTTATCCCTTGAAAAATAACTTTCAGTTCCTATTACGTACAAGAAATCCACGAGAATGTCTACCTGAGCCATTATGTAAGGTTAAACTGTACGCAGTTACTTTCTGCTGAAATTCAGCTTTATACGTACAAGCTCTGAAAACGTCTAATAGGCGGGAGGCAAAAAAAAAAAAAATTTTTTTGTCCGTCTTTTAGATTATTAAAAAATATTAAACACGTATTTTTTCTTTTTGACGTAATCAAAAGATTACGGCGATACATTGAGTTAAAATGTGGCATGACGTCACGCTTTGCTAGATTTAATACTGCGTTGTGACGTAGCGAGCCCTCACTTCCCAACTTTAATGCGTGTTTTCTAAGTTATTTTTGATTAATAAAGCAAAAAATACGTGTTTAACATTTTTTTATTATCTGAAAGACGGACTAATTAGAATTTCTTTTTTTACCTAGGCAACCACCCTATTTTATTTAGATTAATGGAATAGCTAACTTTAAACTCGATGAACCACGAACACCGCAGGAAGTTCACTAATGCCGTTTTAAAACCACCGCTTCCTTTGCTAGAGATTTCCAAGTAACACACGTAATACTAAACTAATTATAATTTTAAATTATACTCATTAATTCATCAATATAACACGCGTATCCGTAGTCCTAAACTAGTCAGGAAGCTCTTGTGTTTAATTATAAAATATTAATTGATTTTCCTTGAGTAGGTGCAAGTCAAGTACTCATAATAATAGAAGGTATTGCACATCGAACATTTTGTAACATTAAGGCCAAAAAAACAGACCCACCTCATTTCGTTATTTCAGAAAGTTGAAAAAAAAACGTTTCGAAAAGTAAATCTGAAGCAATATTTATTTTATTAATATATCCCTTCACGGAACGTCGAGTGTTGAAACGAATACTTGCCGCCCTTGAGTTGGGGATAAAAATTAAATAAAGAGAACAATTTGGACTTTCACGTTGCATTATACATCTCAGTTCCTTGCTTGCGTATGCGCAACTTTTGAAACCAAGTCGATCCCATTTGTAATACGTAAATTCGAATAAAGTTAATTATGGTTTCCGACAAAATAATAATTATTACGTTTACGACTGCTCGACTTAATAAGACCTGACATGACGTAAATTAAATCAAGGCCGAGATAATGCAATCACGTTATTTTTAATAAATTTCGTTGGTACGTTTACCCAATTGAATTAACCATGTAAAAATCTAAATGTTTAACAATTTAAAAAGGGGTCATCAATTTGTCACAACTTCCTAAGTTTAACAAACTAGTTCATCGAGTGATATAAGTACGTTAAACCGTCGAATTTAAAATTCCAGAACCCAAAAGAATGGTATGCAATTTAAACCGCCTGAGGTCTTTAATACTGAGCAGACGCCAAAATTTTTAAATTGACTAGTTTTTTTTTAAATATCTTTAATTACACATCACTTACTCAAGTTATTCCATGTCAATAGCATATTATCAGACATGTTGATCGTGAGAATCGTCTGAACTTATCTGTTGTTTAATAATAGTAAAGATACACTAATAAAGTATTGGTAAATCGATACATTAATGCAGCTGTTGATCGATAGTGTCGGCTGATACCAAAACCATAACATGGTACATGTCAAACTTAAATGTGTAGGCCATTATGAAAAAATCAATTTTTGATAAAAGATAGGCTGTGAGATACCTATACATATGTCCTAGGTAAAGAGTGAAATAATAATGTGAAAATTAAATCAAAGCATATTTAAATAAATGTAATAAATGTAAAAATTTAAAATACGCGGTATAATAACCGTGTTTTGCATCAGTTTTCAAAGAACCTTAACCCAAAAAAATAACGTCTTTCTTTATATCAAATACAACTTTATTTTTGTTTCAAAATGAACTCGCAAATAAAATTAAATAGATAGCATCTCCATCGCTAATTGCGCGCCTTTCAATGCATTTTTATTCTGTATGTATTAGCCAATGTAGTGCCGTTATCGCTAAGATACCTGTCAATTATAATCCAGAAGTTCGTACCGAGAATTTTCATGATCGTATCGTTGTATTGATTCCAAATCGACCTTCGATTCGATCGAATTTTCGAGTTGTGAAACCGTATATGGAAGGTTGCACGACAGTGTAACCACAGTTTTCGATGAATGGAGAAATAACATTACATTTGCGAACGTAATTACTATAGGAATGTGTGAGTTGTGACACCATTTATTGTGAAATGCAATTGTTTTGAAGATTATAAACGCATTCGCACGTTATTATCCTACTAGAAATAATTAGAATGAAAATTTTCTTTCAAGTGAACGTAGTGAAGGGAAAAAATTCACATTTTATTTTTCTAATCTTATTTTCGCTTACTATTAGCAAAATTCAAGGAATAATGCATTTTTAAATGTATTTACGAGCAATTATTAACGACGTCTATTAAGACATTCAGTGGTATTAATACATTCAATAATAATTATGATTTTTGCGTTTATCGACATAATTATATTAATTAGGCACGTTAATTAATGATTGCCTTTTTTGTGATGTGTGGGACAGTTTGACTTGGAATGTTCTCGTCGTTAACTGGCCTTCGCAGACCCGGATTACAGAATTCCTGTGAAATGGTCATGTGCAATTTATTTGTGTCTTAAAATCAGCCACAATTACAAAGTTTTTTCCATCATAGGAGCTGTTTCATGAACAAGAATATTGCAATATTACAAGGCATATCATACTAATGTTATAAATGTGAAAGATTGTATGTTGGATGTTTGTTACACAATCACGCAAAAACGGCTGAACGGATTTGGATGAAATTTGGAACACACATACTTTACAACCTGGATAAACACATGAATAATTTTTATCCCGATAAATGACATGGCTTAATTCAAATTCAAATTCAAAAGTCATTTATTCAAACTAGGCTGAGAATCAGCACTTTTCGAACGTCAAAATTACATAAGACAGTCCCCCAAAAACGCCCACCCTTCACCACTTCCTAGTGCCTTTAGCTAACGACTGTTATCAATTTATGTTAAAACTAGCTTTTGCCACACATTTTTCATTTATCTCTGGATCAGATTTTGAAAGCCACGCAGACGAAGTCGCGGGCAGAATCTAGTTTTATATAAATTTGAATGGACCTCTATGGTTCTTCAAAAATATAGTATACGCAGTATTCTCGATAGGATTTATCACGCTAGAGAAGATTGGCACAGACTCGCATAGGATGCCACTGGCGCGATGTCGAAGTAGTTGCGTGCGCGCAATCGATCTGTTATCACCACGAAACGAGTATATCAACTAGTGACCTATTTTTCTACGATATGTAGTAACTTATCTTCATTTTATTTCATATTTTACAACAATCTTTAAAATTAGAATTACTGAGAGTAACGTTTTGAAAATGTATTGTGTATTATATTTGATTGTAAACTAGAGAAGCTGTTATTTTTTGTAATTATTTTAAATAATAATAAATAAATAAATAATGTTATATTGTAGCTTTGGTAGCGGTACCACATCATGTTTATTTAAATACTATAACAAACATGCAAAACTACCCAGCAGTTTAGAAGTCAAGAAGTATCAAACAGACAGACAAAACAAACATTAACAATTATTTAAGTTGTCAACATTTATGTCGCGTGCAGTTTACTTTAAATATTATCAAAACAAGCTCATTCACGGCGGGCGCTTGTATTTTGTGTATAAACATTATAATTAAACAAACGTACGCTGAAATAAAAATATTTATAATTATTATTAAATATTATGGGATGTGTGGGAGCAGCTGAAATTGTCATTGTCTTGACGTTACTGAACTTTCAGACTGCTTCAGAAAAGTTTTCGACTAACCAGCGTCTTATTAATTTCTATTAATGGCTTTTGAATGGGATCGTTTGACTTTGTGATTAGGTATGTATATATACATATTTATATATAGGTAGATATGAACTATATTAAGATCAAACAGCATTATAAGACTAAATAGCAATAAATTTTTGTCCCACAATTAATATTCAAGTACTTAACATTTAAGTTCCATACTTGATACTTTAAATGAAAATGTATGAACATTTCAACGATAGTTTACAAGTATTCAAACAGTTAAAATTCATTTAGTATAAAACAGAATATTAATAAACCTATAAAATTATTTCCAAATTGTTTTAAGTTTATTAAAAGTTCATGTTATTAAATTGTAACATGGGAAAATGGAATAGTTACCAATATCAAGATGATATAAGAAATTATAAAATAACTCTCTCTCTCGTTTCTAAATCAAATCAATCTGCCTAGCCTTTTTCCAACTATGTTGGGGTCGACTTCTAGTCTAACCAGAAGATGCAGCTGAAATCCAATATTTTACATGGAGCGACCGCCTATCAGACCTCGAAATAGTAATAAATGTAGGGTGCCAAACTGTCGACCTTTCTTGTGTTTGACATGTCTCGGCGTCAAAAGCTGTTTTAAGTGCCTAAATCCGTGTAGTAAAGGTTGGCGGCATTGGAAAATACGTAGGGCCCTCCCCTACATATTTTCCAATGCATCTAGGGATAGTCGGGAGACATGGGCACCTCCTCGTAGTCCAAAATGTTTTTATTTCAGGTTGGTAATTTAAACAAGCAAGTTAAAATATTTACTTTTAATTGATTATTTTTGTGAGTTAGATATTATTTAAGATTGTATTAACTTAAATTTTGGTTTATATTAAGGCAAACCTACAGGGGGTGCCTAAACGCCACCATTTCCGGAGCACATTTGACAAGTTTCAGAAATCTTTTTGTAACTTAGAGACTGATTATAATTTGTAGACTGCTCTTTGCAATAATTCTATGTAGCCAAATTTTTGGTGCTATTGGGCTACGCAATAATATTCGAAAAAAAAAAAAAGTCAATATCCTTTCAACACATTTTTTTAACGTGTTTATATAAAGATGGCCATGGCTTTGATTTTGATTTTACGATGAAGTAACACGAATCGAGAAGAGTCACCAATCTCCAGCTCCACTGCTGGAGATCGGTGACTCTTCTCGATTGAAGGTTGACACGGCCGACTTGAAGATGATCAGATGAAAGCAAGCCGCCCCCCTCGCGCCTATCGTTTAATACATCCTGGATAACAGCTACAGTCAAGCAAACTGAAACACCTGCACTTTAGAAAAGGAAATACAAAAGTTTTATAAGACCATGATCGTTCTGACGTCTTCCCCGGCTGCGGCTGTTGCGCTTGCGCCGGATATGTCGTCATCACCCACGCTTTGACATTGACACACACTTGGCTGCACATGTGGCCCTATTTTTTTTTCTGACCGTGTATCCGTACCGAGTGTTGAGTGTGAATATGGTTTGAATGTATTAATTACAAGTGGGTGTAGAAATGCATTGTATTTTAATTTGTGAAGAGTAGAGGGAGTTTTGTATTTACTTAATTACTCTATTTAGATAGGTAAATACGCTAAAAATTCTTTTTGAAGAATCATTTAGTCGACACAATCAGCTAGAGCAGCTAGAGACTAGACCATGTCACTTTTTCTTGCTTTTTAACAATATGCAAATTGCCATAAGCTATAAAATATGAAATAACGTTACATTGTCTACAATTTATACTGACAAGTCATTATAATATGATTGATTATCCACTGACATGGAACTGCCAGCATATCGCGAAAACCATAAGTTCCCTGCATCGCGAAGCATGACAAGAAAGACAACGTGTTACATAATTTGAGTCGCAGTCTGACTGCTTGCTGTAGGACATTACAAAATTGTCCCACTCCATGCTGGTGACTGTTGAACTAATATTAGTCTGTGTATGATCACAAATAAATCATATAGTGACAGTGTGGATGTGCTGGATGGCCGACTCCGGTAGCGGTCGGTTCCACTCCGATGCTCACCACGGAACACCCACTGTTCGTGATGCTAAAACACAGAGTAGGGACACAATGGATTGCTAAAGAACGACCACCAACAGTGAATCTCAAATGTTTAATATTCTTGTTGGGAACGTAGGACTACAGGGTTCCACTTACCAAACATCTACTTACACAGCAGCAGTCGAAAATCCGATCTGTGCTCAGGACGCATCGGTAGAGTATAGAACGCTGGCATGGGAATTGAATGCTTCTATGATGCCAGAAAGAGGACCTACTCTACCCACTCACATTGGGCTTCTTTTGCATATAAACTTCAAACCGCAGTTGGAGAGGATTTTAATTAAAAACACATTTGTCATGTATTTTAACTTCATGCTTCTATCTTCACTGGTCTGTTTATCAGTCAATTTATGATTAACAGTTAACACTCCATGTTTTTATCAATTCGTGTAACAAAACTGTAAGGTGTGCAGTGTTGTGCACTCCTCTAATGATTTGCTGTTTCCAACGTCTAATCCAATCAATCAATTCAAATAGCTTACCAAATGCCAACCTAATCGAATTAACGATTTCGTTTAAGATTTATTTATTTTGTTTTTAATTTGCGCAATCAAGTCTCGTGAAACCAGACTCAACGTGTGTTGATTGATCTTATAAATATGTCCATTTACTTAGGCTTAGAACCTACATGAAATGGCATAAACATGGGTATATGTAGTAGGAATCATTATTGGAATAACTACTTTAAAATTTCAGACCCACTATTTGTAGAGATCTTTAACTATAGAAACTCTTATCAATATTGCTACATCTTGCAATTGTTCTCACTCACAACACAGTGCGGAATACGAAGAGAACAGTAATCCGGTTAATAATCCAGCAGCGTTTCTCTCCGCTGCACAAAAACTAGTAAGTCGAGAGGTCTATTCTCGACGTCTCGACGGTTCCAGTTCCCACCTCGTCATCCCAGTCTCAGTCCCCTTCACACGGCTCCGACCGTGACCACCACACCAGAGTGTTGCCACACCACACTTAATGACTCTTACGCCACTTTACTTAATATAATAACGCACCGATCGATTCGTTCGACATCATATTCTTTCAAGTTTCCAAATAAAGGCCGACTGTCCTTTGTGACTCACAAATTAGAGGTCTATAAACTCGGCTCCGAGATTTTTGGTAAAATTTTTTTTTTTTACCTTGGTTCCTTGTTGGTTATACTTTTGGCCGTGACTACGTTTGTGTTTCACCTTTTCTTTCTTATAAAACCTCTACATTATCATCACTTTTTATTTTCTATCTTCATTGGTTTAGGCATACTTAAGTACTTATTCGTTCGCAGTCACAAAATCAATTCATGTATCAAAATCAAAGATAGATCCTAAACTTTTTCTCCCAATCATTAGCATACCATGAAAGTCGTCACTTACAGTCACAATAATGTATTTTGGTCATGTTAAGTGGTCAAACATTTCTAGGTATCACCAAGTTATTGCTAAAACCAATTTGAACTATTCACGTCGTGTCAACTCAGATGAAGTGCTAATCATACGGTCAGGTAGCAAAACCACAAACGTCAAACTGAAAATGACACGTTTGTGGACGTACATCTGTGTCTAGATACTTATGTATATAGCTTCGATATGTGTTCACAGCTTTAAGATTGGCACTCCGATAAACTAACAAGGAGCGAGAATAGCAGATCAAATCGTCGCGGTCGGTTAATATGGTATTGTTCAGACGATCTATGTCGTGCGTCTGACCTATCACTGTCACGCGATTTCACAGAATGGATCTGTCAGTTAGTTTGTAGGTCGATATTTGCACTGAGATTAATTTCTTTTAATAAAGATCATGGCAGGGACTTAATGGGGCTTTCGCCGAACAATACCGGACGTCTTTTGTTTCGTAGAATGTTTTAATGGTGACCGTCCCATGCTTAACAATGAAAGACATTCTCTTGTTTTCTCCGTATTGGCAATCAGCAATGAATGATTTTAGTCTATGCTCACGACAGAAGTTAAAATGGCGATGGTTAAAAAATTCGGAGTCTATAATTTCTGTCACGTTCTAAACATGTGTTTAGCTTCTGAGTAAAAAGCGTAACGCAGTTTTAATCAAACATTTAATTTGAAAGTGCACAAGACGTGGGAAATGGCCGAACAATCTTCACTCTCATCAGATAAAATTACAAATTACGATGGTTGAATGGAAAAGGTTACTGTCTCCTACCTTTTGAATAGGCACATGAGACAATCCACAAGACAACTTTATATCTGGGGACTAATTAGAACTGTTGTTATTTGTTTATTTCTTGGATATAGGTATCCCTTGGGAGTGATCAAGCACCTGAATCTTTTCGCGATATCTGGCTCAATAGCTTCTGAGAGAGTAAGGAGTTGTTATTTTTGTGGTGTAGTGGACTAACACTAAAATGTAAAATATTTAAATTTTAGTGTTAGTCCAGTAGTTGGTAGAATATTTTCAAGTAATCATCAATCAGAACTAAATATGTAAATGTACATTTATATAGACAACAAGACATGTCCGTCACGACTTTTCGCATCTGTACCTTGTGGTTAAGCATCTGTTTTTATATTATTATTACTTTAATAGTTGAAAATATCAAAGGCCAAATACATTTTATTTACAGCTTTGATACTACATGAAATAATATCAATAAAATCGGTAGATATGACTTTCGATTCTAAATTAATTAATTCTAAGGTCTCTTACTTGTCAAAGTGACAATATGTCATTGAATTTGACAATCTCGTATTGCTTTGCATAAATGTACTTTTCACGAATATAATTATTGCGTGAATCTATTGAGGTTAGCAATTTTCGCTCAAACTGTAATTTATGGTTTTGCATTTAATTAAGGTGATTTTCATATCACTAATTTGCCTAAGACTTTCCTGTTTAGAATAAGTACGAACTAATAATAACTTAATTTGCATTAGGTACTACATCTGCACAATTAACTTCTTTTATAAAAAAAAAAGTGAAATGAATTGATTGAATTCATTTGAAGTCTGCTCAGCACGTTTTATAATTCACTGCCTTCCTAGCCCTGTCCAGCATCTTTTACATAATACATCCGTCTTTTTTTGGTTTCCCTGCTTGAATGCTAACTTTTCTTGATGATATTCAAAAGTTGCGGCTTTTTTAATTATTTCATATAATCATCATCAAGGATCTCTAAAACGAAACCTGTATATAGCTGAGAATGTAGTACTGATTAGACCAGGTCATTTAAACATCGATTACAATCTACTTTAAAATCGATCTTCAAGTTTGATATTAATCCTTTGAACGTACTTCAATAACACTGTCGAATTATCGGGAATAGTAATCGGTATGTCAAATCAAGTTTAATAATTCAAGGCTTCAATTTTAATTTCACTGCAGCATTCACAACGTGACCATCAAACGTTTTTCGAATCGATTTTGTAACGATGAATCGATTGCGTGCTCATCGATAAACTAAAGAAAGTGGACTCAGTAAGCGATGACAAAATGTCAATAATGTGTTTGCTGCCGCATTTTGACAAATGATGTGAATAATTTATAATGATTACCGAATAAAGAATGCCTCTCCCTGAGATGTCGTTTATCAAACATCAGCTGTGCTGTGCTATGGGTACAGACGACCGCTCATCAGTGGTACTAACTGGACATTCATAGCGTCTTTATGTCGTAGCAATAACAGCGGTTTTCGTAGTGCAAGTGTTACCACTAATGTGCGGTAGGCAGTTGTAGGTACATGCGCGTGCGATCAATCACTGCCTGCGCGGGATGACGTCGCCTGACGTCACGGCGGTCACTGGCACTCAGTGAAAGTCTCCAAATCGCTGCTATAGAGGCATCAATCTGCAACACTTTCGTCGCAGTAAATCGATTGTCATTCGGAGGCCGATCCTCGAGACCGATTTCCCTCAGCTAGATCGAACCAGATATCGCAGACCTATTTATACTCAATTCCTCATATAGACAGGGGGTCTTGTTATGATGGTCGTATAAGTACTTACATGTACCATTACGTGCTATAGGAAGGAAGTAACAATGTTTTAACTTCAACTCCAAGTACCTACCTATGGTTTAATTATTTTGACACAAGGTTGTAAATAAACTTGAGTGTTTCTTACAAAGTTATTTATGTGCATATCATTAAGGCTTGCCGCTCTACGTTGCGTAAATTCGGACGTCTCACATTTCTTGCTGCACTCTGTCTGTTAGGAAATTAATATATTCTGGTGTTAGTTACGTCGGTATATGACACAATACGTCCATAGTTATCGTTTAAGAGCGGCCAACCCAAACGCTCGTACGTGATTATGGCGTTGTAACACATCTTGCTTTGATTCTTTTAAACGAATAGGTATCTTGTGCACTATATCTAGGTTTCTATGAAAGCAAAAAATAAAAATTTTGCGAAACAAATTCAATATAAGCCTCCAAAAATAATTGTAAAATTAAAGAAAACATCTTCATAGAAACCTCGCACATGTAATGGAGATTCTAAATGAAAAACATTTATTTCACAAACTTGTAAGGCGTATTCAAAAACACGTATTTCCTGAAACAAGTTATTTTTCGCACAATATTATCGCGTTCTCACTTGCTTGTTAGCAATTCTCACTTGCGCTGGATGAAACAACAAGCTTTTCGACCATGCTCGCGTCGACGATAGACGGACCGGGAAGGGCCCTCTTAAGCGCACATTTTTTTTTACATCTATTCAGTACATACGATAGTACTTAAGTAGTCAGAAGCCAAAGTCGGACTTCGTTGTGGAGGTCAGATAGGCAGTCGCTCTATGTAAAATAGTGGTATTCAGGTGCATCCGGTTAGACTGGAAGCCGACCCCAACATAGTTGGAAAAAGGCTAGGTAGTAGTATTCAGTACGTACGATAGTTTCATTGAAGTTGCGTGGGTACTGTGGGCAGGCCAAATAAACGTTAGTTAAGTACTGTTTCAGTTGCGTCATTATTTGATAATCATTGTCTATCCGGTGTAATACAAATTATTAAGTGGAGTGCTTTTCAATGTAAAGAAAGATTACTGAACCTTTGGCTCTCAGCCAAAATGTTCAACACTCAACTCACTACTGCTCTGGAATGTAAAATCTCATGGATTCTACATGCTACTGCTTTTAATAATAACATTTGATGAAGAAATAGTACGATTTCTCAACAATACTTAGTTCAAACAATTAAAACAGCCATCTTAGCTACTCAAATATACCCATTATTCTTTTTGTTAACTTGTAACAAAATAATTACTATCGCCATATCAAGATTGCTAATCTTAGCTTTGCAAAATCGAAAAAAGTCGATAATGCCATGATTCAGCTTACGAAACTGTTATAACAAGTTTGTAAATACACTTTCAATGTTTAATAGGACTTTAGGCTTTATTTGAAGAAGCTAAAGATGATATTTGCATGTACCAAGATTCAAAGTCTGGTAGTTACTTATCAGCGTTTGAATTTTTTTTCTCAGTTGTAAATATTGAAACAGGAATGACTTTCCGTAAAAATCTCACCGTGGAAACTTATGTGAAGAGAGCTGTCATTTGACCATGCTAGAGATTGACACTATCAACAGCTGACTTCAAGATCACTTCACGTTTTTATTTTTTTCCTTGGGGAAATCCTCATGGATACCGTCCGTCTTGGGAGAACAGGGGGTTATCTCGCACTCCTACCGATTAAAACCCCACTGTTCCTTCTACTACCATGTGTCGGGGACCCGAGATATATTTGTACATTCGCCGCACCCCCGATTGGTATCAGCCCGTCATGCCTAGCGGGCCCCATCACCCAGTGCGGCCGGTCCCACGACCGCACGTCCTCTCATAAAGGCGCGTATGCAACACTGCGTGCCCCTCTTTGGGCCTGACTGTTCGGGCGACGGCACAGCCTCAATTTCGCCGCCCGAGATACCGGAAGACGTAGCGTTGGAAGGCCTTCCACAAGACGGACCGATGGCCTTGTGAAGGCCGCAGGAATCCGCTGGATGTGGAAAGCACAGAATCGGTCGAAGTGGCGGTGCTTGGGGGAGGCCTATGTCCAGCAGTGGACGTCTTTTGGCTGAAATGATGATGAGGCCCAACATCACTTCACCTAGGTTTTCAAGATTTTTACAGAATACACCGAGCGAAAAAACGTTTTCACGACAAAGAAGTGTCTATTTATTCGCGGCGCCATCTTGTATTGCGTGTTACATTTCCCCCATTTCTCAAGAACTAGTGCACCCAATGTACTCACATTTGCACAGATGTGTCCTCTTTCGATCACCGTCTGTTCTTTTAATTTTATTACGAAGATCATCTTGTTTATTATATTTTCGCCTGGCAATCTATAGTGACACATTATTACCACAGTAAATTTATTTACTGTGTTGTTATGGAGTTCATACAAAATACAAAGTTGGTAGGTACAGATGTCTGGATCTAGACTAGCCTTATATATATATCCTATATAATAAATCATTATAATATTATAAACGGAAAGTTTGTTTGTTTGTTTGTATATTTGTCACTCAATCACGCAAAAACTGCTGGACGGATTTGGATGAAACTTAGCACACAGATAGTTTATAACCTGGATTAATACATATGATACTTTTTATCCCGGTAAACGCAGATGAAGTAGCGGGCAGAAGCCAGTGTTTTATAAACAGTGCCAGTTTAATCTGCAATGCGATAATATTTCAGTTCTGCATGCGTGGCCTATATTCAAGAAATCTAGACCAATCACTAACGTTTTAAACATTATGCTCATAGCATATAAATAAAATGTAGTACCTACTTAAGCAGTAGTGAACTAGTGAGCTTATTTCTGGACCGGCGCGGCCGTGCGCCCAATGGGATTTCGCATCGGCAAAATATTGAATTTCCATACAAACTTTCATCCTCTATTGAACCCCTTTAGGGGATGAATTTACAAAAATCCTTCCTTTTGCTCACCTCCGTTACAAATGGAACTCTTGTCCAAAATGTCATGTTTCTAGATGCAGCAGTTTAGGCTGTGCGTTGTCTGTCAGTGGATTTAAGATTATAGTTTGTTTGAATTTGACAGCACTTCTTATTTATTTCCATCTTCATATCAATCATCTCTGAATTCGCTATAGTGACTCATATTTTAAATCTGCCATATCGATCAAGCTTCCTTGAAATAGGCGTAACAAACAACTTAATTAAAGTCCGTAATATGTTGTAACAAAGCTATTGCAAGTTGCAATATAACACCTAAGTGACTAGTTGTTGTAGTTGTTCGCCTACGAAGACAAGTCCTAGCTACTTGGGGCCTAGGAAATCCATTTCGCCAAAGCATTTACGATTTGCGGGGGTACGTAGACGTTTAGGTGGTTTAATACCCAACATCCAATAAACCTCTTTCTTCGTTTCGATTTGATGTATCGCTTTTTAGCGTGGCAAAAGCGGTCATTGCCCTTTCCATAATATCTCTCCGTAGGAACCCAAACAATAAACTATGTATTCTTTTTCGTTATTGGAATATGTTGAATATCACGACAGATATTGATTCAGGTCGTTAACGAACAAAATTTCAGTTTTTTTCAAATAAAAAATGCTACAAAATGTAGGCGGGTCAATGACCGTCATTGCCATGCTCAAACGCGACAGCTATAGTTTATCGAATAGTCTTGTCTTTGGTGTTTGGGCATTGTAAGGACATGATTCACAGATTGCAATTTAAATTTACTTTTCTGAGTAAAGTAAGCGTCGGATACGAATATGAACATAATTTGACGCTTGCTCACATTTGCTTTTACGAATATGAACATTATACACGTGAAAATAAGGTTCAATGAAACGCTTAGGTACTGTAGTCAAAGTGCGCTCTAAGAATCTTGCCCTGCCAAGAGTCGCAACTTGAATTCGTACCTAAAGACGTTATGCCCACGATAAGTCCCTCTGACGTTTTAGTCTGACGTCTTTAGGAGGTCTACGCATTCACCTAAGCCTACAAGCTGAACATTCGGGGTTACATAATTATCGTTTACCGATTATTTTGCTAAGTATTAATGTACTGACTAATTCATTACTTTTATTCCTATAGACCACTGGTGGCCAAGTGGTCTCCCTTCCGACTTACTCCGATTTGTAGTCGAAGGGTTCAAACCCAGACTTTATTTACTGTATAATTTATTTTATCACTTCTGCTCTCAAAATGGAGAAGGAAACCATCTTGAAGAAACCGGCATGTCCTAGAAAGAAAAATTCTAAGAAATGTGACATCTAACACTGGACCCTCGTGGTGGAGTGCATTACAGCCCACTCTCTCTCGAAGAGAGGAGGCCTGTGTCCCAGCAGTGGGAACATTGTAGGCTAATTATGATATTCCTAACAAAATTTTAAGCTGACCCGATTTAGATTGCTATCGATTCGCTGAGTTGAATATAAAAGTATTTTTATCAAAGACGAATTATTATATAATGGACTCTAAGGCCCGTATTACAGAACGTCACTCAATACTCAAGCATTACTTAAAACTAGTTTCAACCAATCAAAGGGCTTGAATCTAGTTTTAAGTAATGCTTGAGTATTGAGTGACGTCCTGTAATACGGGCCTAAGCTTTATAGGTAAGTAGTGAAAGTATTTTCTTTTTTCCGCCAAAAAAATACTGCATAACGAATAAAGTCTACATCTACTTAAATTCTCATAACATCTTGTAATAAGCATATTATCATATTTATCATAGACGTACCACACATCACAGTCAATTAGATAACACACTATAAAAATACTTCAATATCGATGTCATTCATAATTTTATTCGTCATGTACATTCACATCAATCATACAAAGCGGTAACTAATGATATCTTTGACACTTGGATATATTTGGCCTGTCTTACACGAGAAAAGTTAACGACGATATATTTTTATAAACCTACTAGGTTTTACTCGCGACTTCGTCTGCGATCCAGGATGAAAAGTAGCCTATGTCCTTCTCCAGGTCATGGTCTACCCATGTGTTAAATTTTATCCAAATTCGTTCAGCTGTTTTATCGTAAAAGCGTTACAAATAAACTCACTTTCTCATTAATGATATTAGTTAAGTTATATATATACATTTTTATTATCATCCTCCTTCAAATTATTTAGGAATCTTATTTTCCCTACTTATGCTGAAATCACTATTAGCCGTCATCTCAGTACACACGGCTACACATCAAGCTATACATTTACAGTTTATGCTGATCTCGCATTGTTTAGGATTTCTGTACAATTTTAGGTCAGCTTATACTGGAAATGTATAGCTTGATGTAGCCGTGTGTACCAGCCGCGGGGTGATTGCGTGACATACTTACAATAGTAATGGCTTTCATTTTGACAGTTCAACAACATTCATTGCGTTATTTACGTTGTTGAGCAGACAATTTCTTTGAGCATATGAAGCAATGGTTGAGCAATATCCTTCAAAATCATTCAGATTGTGATTAAAAGTGTTTTACTTAATTAGGGTGCAGTCTATTCTGTAAAACCTGTACCCTAATTGCTTAATACAACAAATCACATCCATCCACATACATCCATTGCATCAAAAGTTGGAAAAAAAATCGGCTCAACAACGTAAATAACGCAATGAATGTTGTTGAACTGTCAAAATGAAACATATTAGGCATAATTGTTTACGAAATACTACGATGTGTTAAAGCCATCACTGTTCCAGTGTTAGAGAGAGATGGAGCTATACAGCATAAATAGCACTGTCCCATTTTCACAGCGGAACAATAATGGCTATAACACGTCACATTAAGGCACTAGCTCACTTCACCTAAGTTTTCCCGGTAGGATTCTTACAGAATAGACCGCCTGTTCTTGAATAATTCCCCCTACTACGTCGATTCTTCATTATTTCGAGTCATTTCATCTTTTACACAATCTTTATTTCGTTTCTTGTGTCGTCCTCCACTCTTAAGCCATCTACTTGCATTTTAAATAATATCAAAAGTAGTTTGTTTATTTTATGTCACACATAAATAATGCTAATAATAAATATGTTGTGATATCCTAACTCTGCGAAGCTCACGTATCTAAATCTTTAAGAAATAATTCGAGTTGAGGCAAAGTTTCAACATAACCACATTTTAAATGCATCGAATGAATACAAATGCATGTGGCAAAGTCACCTGTTTTCTAATAATAGCTGTATTAATATGTGATAATGTTATTTCAGGGTTTAATCAATATTTGTTACGTTTATTTTGATAAATAAATACAGGTTTTAAATACCACAAAGCCGTGATGAAAGTCAAATTCAATGATTGGATGGTAGGTACCCGCGAATAGGGCTGTCGAACTATATTTTAGATAAATCCTAGAAATATCGATAATTTTTTTTCTGTTCTGGTAGTCATCAATAAGTCTATAAAGGTAATAATAAATCGTATAATGAATATATTCACATTGTAATATATTATGCAAATTGTTTTATTATTTACTTATTGTGATTATTCAAATCCTAGTTTATAACTTTTTGTCAAACAACTAAGTACCTACGATGATGATGATGCAAGAGAACCAAAAAAAACAGCTTTGTATTACTGTCAATCTGCCCTTATCTAACGACTTCTTTAAAACATTTAAAAAAACCGGCCATGTGCATGTCGGACCACGCTCAGTGAAGGGTTCCGTAGTTAGATGCATATTTACGCAAGCACAGTATTGTTTTACACACCGCAAAAATAAGTTTTTATTTCATTGTATTTCTCGATAGAACTATGTAAAACAAAATTATTTACCGATTTTTTTTCGGTTGTAGCCGAAAACATCCCATAACTCACAAACGATTGACTTAAATAAAAAGGCACTTAGAAACGTCATCATCTTTTTAATTATGTGATCCAACGATACCCCATACGCTCGTGTTCATTGAATTTATGTCATCCCTCGGTTACATGTATAGGGAGCGCCAGCCCAATTTTTTTTTTCGCTCTTTCCTCTACACCTTTGTTTAGCGGCACACATAATACTGTACCTTCTTTGTAATTTTCATCGACATAGTGCCAACAGTCTGCGATCAAAATGGCTGTTTGACTTCCGGACGGAAGGACAGACGCACATGCGGACATTACGAAATTATAAGAGCTCCGTTTTAGCCATTTGGCTACGGAACCCAAAAAACAGCACAAAAAAGCACGCAGTTCACTAGATTTATCACCTTTACTGTTTTTGTTGCTGGCAACCCTAGGTTCAAGTGGTAAATAGTGGGCAGTGACGTAGTGTTGCCATCGGTCGAAGCGGTTACATTATGTAACGGACGGCGGCGCTGCGAAATATATGAGCAATAGTAACGCCTCGCTCCGGGCTACGTGTGGTAAGCAGTAACTATGTATAGAAGTGGATAATGAGGTCTGCTGGACGTGTGACATTTTACTGCAGTTTCCTGAAAAATGTAAGCTAAAGGGCCTTTGATATTTATCTGTTATTGACACAACCGTGTGAGCTGTAGGTATAGCATAAGACTTGGTAGACTGCTGTTACAGAGCAGCTTTAAGTACCTACCTGAAATGCCTACGTATCTGTTGTGTCATTGAAGAGACACTGCCGTGATTTCATAGAGTAACTTTAGCCAACGTTATAACAAAAAATCTAATGTCACCAAACATAATAGGTATAAAACATTAATTAATTGAATGTCAAGAGCTGTAATTTGAAAAAGTAGATTCAACCAAATAGAATTAGATTACAATTTAGCTTCCTACAAAAAAAAAGTATTTAATCCGATAGTTCCTGCTAGCATTTTAAAACAAATAATGAAAAGAATGGACAAGGCTTCAATGAAAACAATTCTTAAAGCCTCTTTCCGAGTTGTGTAGCTTCAGATTTCATGAAAAAGTCTTTCAATGGAACAAATCTAACTTAGAGAGATGTGTTAATGATTCTCTGTAAAAAATAAATATTTGTTATGGCCGCGAATCATATTTTGATCAAGATACAACTTGACACTGACCTGCAACTTTGCAAAAAACATAAGAAAATTGGAATTTCGCGGAATACCACTGCGGATCCTCCTTAAAATCTCGTCGTGAAAACTTTGCTGAAGTGAGCTATCAATAGAGCCAATCCTCAGCATCAGGTGGAATTCCGTGGAATGACAGCTTCCTCAGGCTCACTTCACCTAAGTATTCACGGTGAGATTTTTACTGAATATACCAGCAGGGTTTATGGTATTATTCGTGAATAAAAATTTTCTAAACAACACTAACATCCGTTACACACGAACTGGCTCCATAACCTATCACCTTCAAAGCATAATGCCCATTTCCGTATACCTAGGTATATAATGAATAGCTAGGACACAAAGCGCTCATTGAGTGGAAAGAACTGCATTATCAAAACGACATTGTTTCCAAACCGCAATGCTCCATAGTTCGTTAAAAACTGTGGAAATGACTTTAAAAAATATTTATCGTTATTATTTAATAGTCGCAGTGTTGGCGGAAGTCGAAAATATAATTGAGTAATGTCGATAAAAAATGTCAGAGGTCCATTAAGTAAGTCTTGTTCTCCCTGAGACCAATGATGGCCGTAAATAAAATCTCTTAATCATTATCACTTGCCAAAAAAAGTAATAACACGCTTGGTAAATGGTTTAAACTATCATATGACTATAAAATATCACGTACGAGGAGGAGGCATCTTCATGCTCTTACACATCTCCACTAACACAATAAAAAAACAACATATGTCGACGTCATTTGTTTCTTTAAATGAATGTAAATTCATTCATGATGTTTTGGTAGCTACTGAAAAAATAAACAGCAACAATAAATAAACTGAAATATTGCCTTGAAGCACAATACAATAACAATAAATAATATAGTTGTTTTAAACGGAGTTCTTAGAAGCAATAAGTTAGGATTGCCGTTCATAAATGACATTACAGATGAAATACCTTCTAACAGAAATTCATTTATAGAAACATGGACTAGCTTCTCGTCTTGATTTATGTTTTCAATCCTTAAAGCGCCCATTATGAACATTTCGTAATTCAAACTATCGACAGTATCCCAGCCCTACGCTAGAGGAGGAAACGTTCTTAAGGAACAAATCTAACTTAGAGAGATGTATTAATGATTCTAATGTTTCTAATTCTGTAAATACATATTTGTTATGGTCGCAAATCATATTTTGATCAAGATACAACCTGACAATGACCTGCAAATTGCAAAAAACGTCAGAAAATTTAAATTTCGCGAGCAGCACTACGGATCCTCCTTAAAATAAAGTCAGTAACATTTTTCTATCGACTCGCGTTTCGCTGCCAATTAGGGTCAGGGCTACTTTCCTACTTAATTTAAACAGTCTTGTTGTAACCACATATAAGTTGTTTTCTTGTACTCGGCTATCTAAGAGGAAACGAATAACTAATAAAAATGGGTTCCAATTCCCACTAGTTTTTGTTGCACTTAAAGTTTTTGCACGTTAACATCTATGATTGGTTTTTTAATGCATGGGTATTAAAAATATTTAAATCCATTGTCATTATCGACAGCACTTCGCGATTTATTTCCGGGCTCCGATACACTAAGCTTAAATAAATTGATCTTTCAATATAACAACCATTCGGTATTGATGTCAAGCTCAGATTATTATAGAAACTGGTACACACGGCTACATAATCAAGCTATACATTTTCAGTATAAGCTGACTCGCAATGTATAGGATTTTCGTACAGTGAGAAGTCAGCTTATACTGGAAATGTACAGCTTGATAATAATGTAGCCGTGTGTACACTGCTTACAGAAAAATCTGCCCATCATACGAGCCTTGGGGCTCAACAACACTATAGAGTCTATAATTAAAATAAGCGATTATTCGACTGACCATTCTCTCTGATTATAGGAATTACGGTTACAATAATGGTATCCGACCTTCGCAGCATCTCGTAAATGGTAGAGTGTGGTCTAAAACAGCTGATCATCTGAGCCATCTGAAGTGCTAAGTGCATTATTTACCATTATTTACCATTATGAGGTCGTGTATGTTGGTTGGCACGTTGCGAAATGGAGTATAACCTGTTTCTATTGCGTAGGGCTGTGATTCGAGTAAATGCTATCGAGAGCTGTTTTCCGAACTAACCGAGTAGGTAGGTACGGGAGTTTACGTTAACAAGTTTTTATTTGAGTGCTACTTTTTACTCGCTTTTTTTTGTAGTGTGTTTTTTAACTGTCTTCATAATCGATTCGATATTTTTTGTAAAATCGTTGGACGAAAAAATAATCGAATCGAGCATATAAAGACTCCCGCACATCTAACGCGACGCGACTCTTACAGTACAATTTCTATAAAAAGTTAATGGAAATTTTTCTATCAGAGTCGCTTCCTACCGTCGCGTCGCGCTTGTCTGCGGAAGCCTTAACAGACTCGAATACTTCTGCACCTGACGTCATCATGCTGCACCCGATTAAATTAATAATCGAGTATCAGTAGATCCCCAAACTTATAACATTTATTAATTGACCGAGCGAGCATAGCCAGCGAAGCGTCTCTGGATCAGGTCTGGCAAAATTTGCTTTCGTGTGTCAGTTTGTACGTACTCGTCTACAGGTCGTATTTTACAATCGATCTGGACGAAATTTGGTGTACAGGTTTAACGAATTTTTTGTAATTTTTAGTCGTCGGGGATTTTTGATTGGAGGGCTACTTCCTCCAAAATGGGGCAAAAAGCCGCTACTGGATATCTCCGCCTTATGAGATCCGATTTCGATGGTTCTTTTTTTATTTGAAAGGTAGTAACTCTACGTTGGTCTCAAAAAAAATTGGTGAAGATCTGATGAGAATCTTCGGCATGATGAGCAGAATAGCTTCTCAAAATGCAGTAAATTGCTCACTATTGATTAAAACCTATTAGTTAATTTTTCTAGCTGGCCTACAAATTTTTACTCATAATTTTTCTGGTTGTTAGGGTTCAGTAGTCAACAAGGAACCGATATAGTTTCACCATGTCCATCTGACTGTCTATCTGCGGCTTAGCTCAGAGAATCTTAGTAATAGAAAGCTGTATTTTGGCATGCATACCTATACATTAAACACGCCGACAAAGTGGTAAAATAATATCATGATAAATATGTTTTTAGGGTATCCCGGATCCTTCCTACACGTAAAGTGGGGGTGATTTCCTATGTTATGGGGTATCGTGTGGGTGTGTGAAAACTATTTTTTTGACTCAACAATCCTTTTGCGAAATATTATGCTTTAAAATGCAAATTTTTGTCATAGGTAGTCAAGTGTTGTCCCCCTTTTTTTTTGGGTGGGAAATTATCAAAAAACTTCTCCTGCTCTGGGCGGAGCGGGAGGTGTCAGACTCTTACTGACTAAAACCCACCCGTGTTTCTTCAGTTACCATGTTGCCGGGGCCACGATCTCCCTTTCAGATTTCTTCGCAACTCCGGCAGGCAAGTGTTGTCCCCCCTGCCAGCGAAATGGTTGTTTTTGGATAGGTGAAAAAAATCACGGCAGTAGTATACCTAACGAAGTTAAAAGGAAAACTATCACAACTAAGTACGCTTTACAAGTTAACGAGTAATAATATGCCAACTTACATTTGCAGTTGGAATGTATGGGAGAACATGTTTTTCAACTACAATGTTAAAGTTTGTTCTTGGGATAAATTGATTGAATTTGACGTATTGATCGATGTCATCTTTTTTTGATAGAAAAAAAAAATTGGTCATCGCCGTCAAATCATAGTCAAGTGTAAGCGTATTATCCTTAGAGGAAAGTAATATATCGGGTATTATGGTATTATATATGGTAACTTGAAAAAAAAACTCCGGGATTGCCGCGATAAAGCTATTGCATAGCATTTGTAACCTCCATACTTCCTATTTATCAACGCTACACTTGGGATGATGACGTGATGACATAAAACAAAAATTACGTTTCCATGACAACACATGACAACATCACGTTGTCATGGGAACCGTCATTACATGGTAGGCGGAGTGGGGGGTGTTAGGTTTTATTTTCGTTACGTTACGGAATTTCTTGATTCGGTCGCCGCGCTCAAAGCCCACAATAAAAGCTATGCAATAGCTTAAAAAATATATATATATTTTCGAACACTCAAACTACGAACTATCGCAGGTCTACTCCCTAAACACGAAATCCGAAGATTCGGCGAAAGTTACATGTGGATTATTTTGGGGCCCGATCATATTACTTTCCTCTATGGGCCCGATCAACGACAACACAATTTGACAGTCTGTTGTCCTTACACCCAATGTTTTTGCCCTTTCAAAAAAGTTAATTACTCGGGTGTACTCGCTGGTTGAGGGCAAGAAAGGCCGATCGCGGCGCAGCACAACAAACACCGTACCACTCCTGCAAGCGAGGATTGTTGAGCTGCAGTGCTCACCATCCTCGTGCATATTTCCTGGTTGGTCTCAGAGACATCGAGAGAAAAGGAGTCTAATCAGTGCCGGAGGAAGACCGTTGCAGTCGAGCAAGACTATTAAATTTTTATTTCGACATCCTCCAGGCGGGAAGCGCTGCAAAAAGCCTCAGCCCAGAATTTTGGCCGGCTGGAGTTGTATTTAGATGTCACAGAGAAGCATGACCAAAACTAAACTAATGTGTGGTGTGATAATATCTTAAGGTATTTATGTAAATGTTCTTTTATCACTAGAAATAAATGATATAGCTACTACCTACCACCAACATTAAAAAAACGAAAGATTTCAAAGGCTTTTTATTTTTATTTTGTTCAATGTAAATATATAACAAAAAAAATACTATACATAATATTAATTGTTTATGTATAGTATTTTTTTCATTCGTCATCATCTCAAATTAATACATAATATTCACAAGTTTACACGAATAGTCGGCGTCATGTATTATAGCGCGCTGTCCGCGAGCTTATGAATCACCACTTCACCCCTCGCCCAAAGTCTTCATGAATTTCGATAGATGTTTGTAAGTACAGCAGCGTTGGTGCAGTACCCAGTACTACACTCTTTATGAAAACCACACTTCTTCTTTTCTCGATATTGATAACCCTTGATGTTATTGTGGTAGTCATGAGTTTACTTATTGCATTGTTATTTTAGACATTCTGTTTTTGTATAATTACTTAATTTATGTAGATAGCCAAAGTAAACAAACAACAAAATTGACTTTAATTTGACGTGACAAATAAATCGTTGACATTGACAATTAATCAGTATCAGCCATGCATTCCGCTGTAGCAAATATGTACCAAGGAGAACTTATTTCAATGTTAATAATAATAAAATATTAATGGAGTTACGATCAATAATGATGATAATATTGATATCTATATGTTTATGAAATACATATAAAAAATGTTGCTCAAAACCTTTAATACGCATAACAGTCATTTTTAATAGGTACACTCTTCATCTTTGGTTGCGTTTAAAAAGTAGCATCTTTATGTGGAATGGATTGTTTCGCGCGATGTAAATGGCAACATTTTTGTCCTTTGACTAGTGATGTGTACGAACGACTTTCAAGTAGTGAGAATACAAGTATCTGGATAATACCACCGTTCTAAACGCGAGAATTGGCCTCCTGGGACCACCTTCTCATCACAAAACTAGAGAATTCTAATAATAAATTTTCTGAATTACGTTTTACAATAAGGTCACCAGATGGCGCTACTGTACACCACTAGATCGCGTTGTCGTTGTCGCTTGCCAAATAGTTAGGTCCCGTCGAAGATTTTGTGTGACTGAGTTTTGTTAGGTGTAAAGTAGCTTCAAAAGTAAAGTCTCGTATTTAACAGATAGTAGTTGGTTAGTTTTGGGTTAGTTTATTTCTGTTTTATTATCGTCTTGCCACCACATGCTTTTTAGTAACCTACAGCTGCAGTCGGGTTTTTTTTAAGTTGGATAGGTATATTAATTATAGGAATTTAAACTGACATGGTTATTTTCACTACCTACTAAAGTTCTTTAAAACAGGATATTTATCATGTTTTTTTTTTAACAAAATATCCTATTTTAAGTAAAAAACATGGTAAATATCCCGTTTTAAATAACTTTAGTGGAATATTAATTGTTGTAAAAAAGTTTGTGCTCGCGAGGTCTACTGTTCCCAGAACTATTAGAAGTATGGACGTGGGCCATCACTAGAGATTGGCTCCGTAATTTAGCTGGTATCTTAATGATGATGAATCGTCCTTCTTAAAGATTTGTAAACAAAATGAAACTAATTATGGAAGAGTAAGATCACACGCGTAGTGCAGTGTGGTACGAATGCTATTTTTACGGTTTTTATCTTTGCGCAATTTTAACCTTTACGTTAAATAAGTTAATGATTATTTTGGCATATAGCGAAGATCATTAAAATTTTGTCTTGAGTCACCTTGCGTGTCATATATCCTCTTTAATATTTGAGCGAAAGTGTATACAATTTCTGAGAAAGAACAGAGAAGAGATGCCACCACGATCATTATTATAACGGAAGACTACATTGCATAAACATACAAATTATTGTCATTGGCAAATTATTGTCAATTTATTGTCAATTATACCTAGCTACACGATAACTTAGGTAGACCAGTAAAAAAAACCATGACTCGTAAAAATTATAGTGGCTATAACGTACGTTAAGTCATAAAATTTACTTCATACTTGTTGATAACTTTGTGTAACCGGAATCGTCTGCATTATCTTCTTGTGTGCACAAACTTAGTCAGACTACCTAGCGAAAAAATCTGTCTAGTTTTTTTCCAACTATGTTGGGGTCGGCTTCCAGTCTAAACGAATGCAACTGAATACCGTATTTTACATGAAGCGACTGACTATATGACCTCCACAACCCAGTAACTGGTTAATACGATATCCCTTGGTAAGACTGGTTTTCAGATTTTCAGGCTTCTGACGACCCGTAACGACTGTCAAAGATCCACGAATGACAGCCGGGACTAACGGCTTAACGTGCTTTCCGAGGCACGGAGGAGTCTCGGTATGTTAAGATGATCAACCATCCTAGTAGTAGCTTAAGCTGATGGGTCGAACCGTGCGGCTGTTATTACTTAGCCACGAGCTCCTCAAACTATCTTATCATCATCATCGTCAGCCTATAAATGTTCCCACTGCTGGGACACAAACCTCCTCTCTGTGAGAGGGAGTGGGCCGTAGGCCGTAATCCACCACGCATGCCCAGTGCGGGTTGGTAGATGTCACATGTCTTCGAATTTTCGGTTCTAGGACATGCCGGTTTCCTCACGATGTTTTCTTTCACCGTTTTGAGAGCAGTGGTGATGAAATAATTTACACAAAGTAAAGCGCCTGTCTGGGTTCGAACCTACGACCTACAACTCGTACCTAAGCCGCGGCCGTTACCACTGAGCCATCACTGCTGACTGTCTAGCGAACTAATAACAAATTATTGGTGTGGCTGCAAATCAGGCATAGAGTGATCATTATTTCTATTAAATATAGCATGGACAGCAGTACGATGGCGATGGTGTTGCTGTTGCTGCCTACCCCAGTAAACTCAAGCATGATGAATCCTTATAGGATGCTACCCCGAATACCTAACTCTAGCTATATACCTATATTAATAAACAATCAGAACTTTGTGGGGTATTGAACGCTAGCCATCATTTCGTAAAGTTCACAGAGGACGGAGACGCCTCGGCGGCCGCTGCTGGGGCCGGCATTGTCAACACTTTCCATACAAGCGTGTCCCCATTTATGTGTACTACGACACAAATGACATATAGAAACTGTCGGCTTTGAAGACGTTCCGTGACAATTGCGCTAAACGCGCTTTCAGCGCCGCAAATTTTATAAGTACTGCCGATGCTAAAAGGTTTGGGTGTAAGTCACTCAAAGGGCTTGGAGTTTCTCTACGTGAACGAATCAGAAATTAAGAGATCCGCAAGAGAACCAAGGTAACCGACATAGCCCGTGGCCATGGCCGATGGGGCCGAAAGGTTCTGGAGTGACGACCGCGTAGCGTAAGACGTAGCGGTGGAAGGCACAGTTCACAAGGTGAACTGATGACCTTGTGAAGACCGCAGGAATACGCGAGAACCACAGAACCGGTCGAAGTGGTAATGGTTGGGGGAAGCCTATGTCCAGCAGAGGACGTCTTTCGGCTGAAATGATGTTGATGACTGTCGATGCCGTCTTTAGACGCTGCTGTCGTAACGATTACGTGCTCTGTGTTTAGTAAGTGTTAGCCTGCATTATCTACTAGACAAATGCCTCCCCCATGTCTTTCAGTTCCATGTCTTCGGTCTGGAGCTCTGGAGCTAATGTGGACCATTGCTTGTCGGATTTCTCCAGCTCCACCCGCCATCTTCTACAAGGTCGTACCGTTAGCGTCTTTGTATTTTTAAGACGAATAAAACGTGACTAGTTTCTGATCTAGAAGCTGTTGAGTGCACCTTTAAACGCATCGGTTTCGATTGCAGTAATCACTTTAGAAAACCTGTATTTTGTCTAATTTACGTCTGCGTCAACGATCCAAGTGTGTAACGAAGTATTACGTCATTTGCTATTACTTAACAAAAAGTTATTTACTAATGTAATATTTGTACATTACCGTTTTTGATGCGTTCTAGATCTGCCTCAAATGACTATGAAACAACTTTTAGAATGTTTTTGTTTCTATTTTTGTTGCTGATTGTTTTCTTGAGTAATCGACATTAAATTGCAAACATACAATCATTGATGAACTTTTTATGAGTCAAAATAAACGAGTTTTTTAATATTATTTTCCCGCAGAAGGGCTGGCTTAGTTTAGACTTTGATTTAGGTGAGGACCGAAAGAAAACCATTAATTCACAAAATAATCTTATAATTACCAAAATAACAGCACAGTGAGAAAACAGATCAGAAACTAGGTTGATTCTAACTGCGTTGCACTAAGTACTAAATTAAATTACAATTAATCCACCTAATAAGTATATACAGACTAGTGAAACCCAATGCTACGTTAGTTTCTCAATATAGTTCAAATAAATGCTCATAATTATAGGAAACGGTGAGTAAGAACAAGTTACGAATCCACAATAGGAAGTATGATTCACATCTCATCATCGCTTGCCTGACAGCGGACGTTCCTTACTAACATTCCGATATACGCTCAATCTGACTTCGACTTCCATCTAAGTGCAACGTGAATCTACAAGTAATCTCCGATATTTTTAAATAAGTTTATGTTTATTTTAAAATGTACGTTTTAATTAAGATAAATAAACCACTAAAGACTATCTGTAACGAGTTTCATAATTACCAAGCCGTGTAAAGATAACACATCGAAGTTGCCCTGACCGGACCGTTATATTTATGGGATCTCTCTCTCTCTTTTCAGGACATTCAGTGCCACACGGCGCGAGGGCAGAGAGCCGGTCTCGTCAGCATCTGCATCAGGCAGTCAGCCGGGCAACGAGGCGAGCAGCAGTGATGCTGCGCCCAAGGACGAGGACGCTGAGGGTACCATGAACCGGGAGAACGTGTCCAACAAGTTCGCCGCCGGGATGGACCGGTGGCAGAACACCCTGGAAGACATGATCAACCTCAGGTCTTCTAATAACACCGTGTTCAAGGACTATTATTGGGTAAGTACCTAATACTGGTTACTCTCCGCCGGCATCATCCCACTGCTGGGCAAAGGCTTGACAACATCTACTTAATACATACAAATCTTAATTAAGAGGGTTTATCCTAAAAGTTGGCAACGTCATAAATAGCTGTCAAATATTTACCTGTTTTGATTAATTTTGCAATATTACTGTCTGAAATTAAGAAATGTGGCTAACTAGGGAACTAAAATATTGATTATGAAATGCAATAATTAATTTCGTAGTACCGAATATTTAGTTTTAGATGTAAAAAAGTTCTTGAAAACTTTCCAAATGCCTTTTTTACACCTAAAATTGTTATTCTTCCTTTAAAGAAAGTATTAAGTCATTTCGTAAAGGGGTTAAAAAGTGAATGAAAGTTTGTATGGAAGTTCGTCATTTTGGAAATTAGAACCGTTGAAGTTGGTACCTATTTAGACTTTTATCTTTTAACTAAAAGATATGTAGTTGTCTGATGAATCATCGGTTTGTGGTAAAACTTGTCGATCGGAAATCCCATTTCCCATCAGGCACACGACTTGTGACAACGTAAAGATTAATTTATTCTATACTATTAAATGAGCAATATTTGTATATATATATATATATTAAATTTGTAATCACGTTCTCGAAAACGGCTCTAACGATTTCGATGAAAGTTGCATTATGGGGGTTTACAGGGGTTTTTATGGGGGTATTTTCATCCGAACAGAGCTCGGTCGCCCAAAGTTTAGAACAAAATGGCTACCTTAGAATAAGGACTTGACAGCATGGAATTAGTAAGTACTATCATGGTAGCATGGAATTAGTAAGTACTATCATGGTAGCATGGAATTAGTATGAACTATCTTATACTATTAAATGAGCATTCTCTATTTTCACCAGATCAGAGCTCGGTCGCCCAGGTACTTTGGGTTAACTTAAGTCGATAACTTCTAGCTGTTTAGGTTCAGGGCTTGTGCGGATCGTGGGTGAGTACTATGGATAATAAATATTTTGTGATGACAGATTGACGTGCGGTTTAGAACCGCCTAGCCTTTTCCCAACTATGTTGGGGTCGGCTTCTAGCTTAACCGAATGCAGCTGAATAGCAGTAATTTACATGGAGCGACAGCTTATCTGACCTCCACAACCTCCAGCTTATCTGACCTGAGTAACACGTACGATACCCCTTGGTAAGACTGGTTGTCAGACTTTCGGGCTTCTGACGACCCGTAACGACTGCCAAAGATCCACAAAGGACAGCCGAGATCAACGATTTAACGTGATTTCCGAGACACGGAGGGGTCTCGGTAATAAACCTACCGCGGCAAGGATCGACCCGTGCAACTGTTATTACTTTTAATTATTGTTTTGTTTTTATTGACTTACTTTATTATCTTGCTGACTGGTTATTACCACTGGGTCACAAGAAGACCGTTTAAACATGAACACGCTGAAATATTTCGAAAAACAAATAACTATAGATACAAGACTAACAGAACGGTGCGTGTGTCATCAGAATCTAGAATAATAATTATGATTCTGATGACTCAAGAAAACGCATCGCTTTCGGGGTCATCGATTCATTATGTCAATGATATGACAGGTAGGTTAATAATATTATTAACCTACCTGCCCCTGCCTGCTAATTTTCCCATGCTCCAGATTATATAAGCATGGGAAAATTGGATGAAAGGGAAAACGAATGCGCAACCGCACGCGCCGTCTTTTAGTCATCCCGAACATAAACTGTGTCCAGAAATTATTGGTATATGTTAGTACTATAGTATAATGAGTTCTTGCTCAAAAATTGACTAATTATTTAATTATTGTGGAAAATGTCGTGAGGAAAGTCGGTGTGGATGGCTATAAAAGTAGGGGAAGACCAAAGAAACGATGAATGGACTGTGTGGCAGATGTTAGATGACGACTAATAGAGAAGTATGGAAAAAAAAACAGTGGACGAAAAATACTAGCATAGAACATTGATCCGTAACCTTATCTAAATAAAGCGCACAACCGTGTTTACAAAAACAAAATCTTCCAAAACCTTTAAAGTAAAAATACTTGCATAGAACATTGATCCGTAACGTAATATAAATAAAGAGCACAATCGCGTTTTCAAAAATGGGGTGTCGGTAACGGTGTCGCGAGTTCAATTGTTTTTTCCCATCTCAAAAATGCCCAACGCGCCTAAAGAAGTTTTCACTTCAAAAAGACACGTGACACCGACCACAAATTATAAAATAAAATAAAATTAATAAAATTGGGATTTGGACAGGAGAATTATGATAATATTTAATAATTATTAAACTCGCCAAAATATTACGGTCATAAATATTCAAATATTTCCTTCCTCATCAAGTGCCAAATCTACGATTTGGAGTGCGTTTTCGCGGTGTATCTCGAATCATATAATTATAAGGTCCCATCAAAATAGATGGACAAATTTTTACACAGCGAGCGTTCAGTACGTCTAACCAAAGAAGTCCAAGCAAAAATAAACACTGATTAAAGTGATTTTATTTTGACCTTAAATAACTAATATTTTAGTGTATTTTCGTTGGCTGTTTTCTTTTTTTGTAAGTATCTAATGCGTTTTTCTTAATATTATTTGTACCATTGTCCTTATTTTGGTGGTTAAAAATTTGTCCATCTATTTTAATGGGACCTTATATAGGTATATGAGTGACGTAAGCACTCTAATACCGCAAAGATAAGTAACCCATGTAAGTACAGGTATAATAATTATGCTCCGTGCAAACGTCTACAACTCTACATGATGATTCTTTATGGCTGTTATCATCAACCTGTAAATGAATGTTATGTATCTTATTGTTAAGTAGGTAGGAACTCATACAACAAGGTAAATATTATTCGACATAATATCACTCTATCCACTTTTATGGTATACCGACGTTAACTGTACTGTGTATAGCTTTTTGTTCCCCTAAATAAGGTAAGGCTCGATAATATAGAATTTAAAAAGTTTCAGTCATAAATATATTTATGGCTAAAACCACAGAGGATAATTTCTATTGCTTTTATTCCTATTTTTATTGCTGTTTCCTGTAGGATAGGTACCTAACAGGGGTTCTAAGTTACGTTCATATTCCACTAAATCCTCTTCAGTGAAAAGTAGATATCCTAGAGAATAAAAACTAACACTTAAATTCCACAAACTGGTAGGGAGAGTCGTGAATATTTCACCCAAATTTCGCCATTATTTTATTAAGTTTAAGTCACATAATTCCATGTAAGGTGCAGGACGACCAATTTCAATAAACCGGGCACATGACTCCGTACTGCTAGTGTTACTGAGTAATTCCTCATGCAGAACCCGAAAACCCTAGTTCCTCGTTCCTAGGATCTAACTGCCCTCTCAGAAGTCGCGCTTAAAAAGGCTGCAGAAGGACGTTGCGTCGCGATTCTGATAGAACAATTTCCATTAGAAATTGTTCTACTAGAGACGCGTCGCGCCTCTCTGCGGGGGCCTTAAAACCATGAAACTAACGAAACAATCAACAGCTCACTCAGACAGAATGTCGGACATATCAAAATGAACGTAATATGTAATTATTGTAACAGTGTGGTCATAACACCGTGCAATCATTGTTTGGCGAAGGCTTCACGTAACTGCATGCTCAACGAGATTGCTTCAATCGTCTGTGCAAACTGGCATTGACTACTGACTGAGTACTGCTGATTATATAGCTTTTTTGAAATCTTCTTTCTAACGTTGTATCTATTTAGATTTTTGTAGCAGGTATATTTTAAGGCTTAAAGAAAGAACTTCTCTTTATTCTGGGGTTGTTTAGGCTGTATTTCAAGGTAGGTCTTAATTAGCTTACCCTTTCTAAAATTTACTATTGACAGGGTCCCTATTAGCTTCCGCAACGCAAGAGAGATCAAGTCTTCCCTCTTGATTTCCCAGTGGACAGTCGATTTTGAAGATAAAACAAAGACATAAAACGCTGTTGTAAGTCCGACCAGCTGCTGTTAAAACTTCCTGACGTCTTGAGACGATTCACCTCGTGTGGTAACAATAGCATGAAGCCTTTACCGTATTCACGATCATGTAATGATATTGTAGACATACTTAAAAATTATGATCATTAACAAGTTGGGCAAGTTGTAAAAAAAATAATGCGTTTCGTTGCGGCTCTTGCAGTGAGTAGGTAATCATACAATGGTGATTTAACGACTTTGTGTAATAGGTCCTCGGATCGGGTAAATATCTGTTATTAAATGGATTTCCCTAAATATTGTGTTTTGTACTACGAATAGTAAAAAAGGTTTCGTACCTTTTTGGTTCCTTTTGTCCTGTTATACAGGATGGCACCACACTACGCCTCACCACTTTTAGATATATTTTCTATCGAACTTCATCGCCGTAAAAGTTTCTTACGTAAAACATAACCCATTGAATGATTGGTCTCATTAGATCTGAGGATTTTTTTTGGTAGTATTCTAAAAATGAAACCTAGCTAGATCAATGTATCGCCCCCGAAACCCCGTGCATACCTACTAAATTTCATGAAAATCGTTGGAGCCGTTTCCGAGATTCAGATCGTATATTATATTTATACAAGAATTGCTCGTTTAAAGGTATTAGATAGTGTAGCTACAAATACCTCGTTTTAAGAGAAGCAACATTGATTATCTGTGTTATGAAAACAAACAATCTGTATTATTTTCCTGGTTTGCCAGACACAGTCAGATAAAAAGTAAAAATAAAAAGAATTAAAACTGTCATTATGGCTGGGTATCTTCGACCACAATAATTCGATTGTTAGCAAGTGAAAGTGTAATCACTATGGGTAATTGGGGCAATGGAAAAAGATATTTTTTTTAACTTGATTATCACAAAAACTGTGTACCTAGTGAAAGTTATTTTGCCACCATAGATGGCGCAATATTATTACGCGATGGGGATGATAATTTTCTATACTTACATTCTTGTTTTCCGGGGAATACGTCAAACTTATAGAGGCGAGGAAAAGGAAGAAATCAAGTAAGAAAGAAAATAAAATTCGACCCAGATTAAGACACAGGCAATAATAATATAAGAATTAAAAAAAACCGGTTAAGTGCGAATCGGACTCGCGCACAAACGGTTCCGTACCATCACACTAATATTATAAAGGCGAAAGTTTGTGAGTGTGTGTATGTTTGTCTCTTCTTCACGCTCAAACGGCTGAACGGATTTGGATGAAATTTGGTACACAGATAGTTTTTAACCTGGATTAACACATAGGATACTTTTTATCCCGATATTCCCACGGGATCGAGACTTCTGCGTGTGAAACCGCGGGGCGCAGCTAGTTATCTATAAAAACGGGAAAAAAATCATGTCTGTTGTATGGGAGCCTCCTTAAATATTTCTTTATTCTGTTTTTTAGTATTTGTTGTTAAAGCGGCAACAGAAATACATCATCTGTGAAAATTTCAACTGTCTAACTATCACGGTTTATAAGGTACAGCCTGGTGACAGACGGACGGACAGCGAAGTCTTAGTAATAGGATCCCGTTTTACCCTTTTGGTACGGAACCCTAAAAAACAGAGAGAGCCTACCATAGGTGTACTCTAAGAGATGATTTCATTGGTGGATAGAGCTTAGTATTCGGCGTACCTACCTAACCGGATCTCCGGAAGCTGACAACAGCAGAACAAATCACTATCTATCCCTTTGTTTCCATGGGCAAATCCTCATGGAGGGTTATGCCGGACTCCTACCGACAAAACCCCACTGTCCCTTCTAGTACCATGAGTCGAGGGCCCGGGAGATACTTGTACATTCGCCGCACCATCGATTAGTGACCACCTATTTAGAATTAGGTAAACCACCGATTACGATTATCAAGAACACCAATCGTGCGTGACAGACCTATTTAAAAATCGAAATAGGCTTCTTGAATATTTATTCCATACATGTGTAGTTGTGCAGACCGGATAATTATGGTTGAACGACCATCAACGCTTTTATCTTGCTATAAAACATTATTTAGACCATAATTCACCTAATTCGGGTTCGGTCCGTTTCCATTTCATAATGCGCGCACTTCCCGGGGCGGGCGGAAGCGCGTGCGCGGCTCGACATTCAAATCATGCGCACCAACCATATTGAAATCAACACTGCAGCATGCCCAGTGCTAAACTGAACTTTAGGTTAGTACAATTTAAGGCTATATTTGTCTGTAGTGAAAGCCGCCTTGTAAAGAAAGTTATTGTGTGTTTTGTACGTTTGTATAATGTATGGGTAGGTATAATTTAATTCATTGATGTACACCACTGTGGCGCGTGACTTGTTCATAAAGAACTATTTGTCTGTGAGCAATGCGCGTACGGTAATAGCGTTGTAAGCGAAGACAACTTTTCATTACGACAGCTGATAGAAAATGCCGGTGAAGAACCGCAGTACCTATGTAACGTTGCTGAGCGGATGGATGAATAAATAAGCATAATATTTTCACTTATGGGCGCCCTGAGTGTTAGGTAACAGTAAATAGGAAGTGCCTTGTATACATTTTTATTTGTGGAGACTTTCTTTGTCGTTACTCTCTTGATCTTGAATTGGAACTATTGTAACGGTACCGGCCCAATTTTTATTATCTCCTGGTTCCACGCTCATATTTTGCAACATTATCCATCACTATACTCCATTTGAAATAAGATATAGAATAGCTTAACCTGTCGGATCGACTCGTGCGGCTGTTATTATTTAGCAACGAGAGTGTAGAGGGAATATTCGTCTATATTCGTTCATGATACGAAATTGTAAACACCTACTTAAATGACACAGATACCTATACTGCATTTGAAATAAGATTAGACATTTAACTAAACCTTTTTTACAGTCCGTTCAACCGATTTTGACTTCTATTGCGTTGGTGGCATGACAAATGGCAGCTGCAGTAAACAGTTGGTATTGTAACCGCTTTTTTGCTTTTAATGCCATCCTTTCTAGATATCTACAACAAAAAAAAAATTACAACGTGGAAAAACTCTCCCTAATTTCAGTTTATTTTTAAGTCTTCAAGAAAACTTGCATTGATCGTAACTATTGACGGAAAAATCCGATGTTTGTTATTCCGCTTTACAAAACTATTAACACTGCGGAAAACGGAACGCAACGGCAATACATTACCTCCTTATCTTTCCGCGAAAGTCGGGTAATCGGATTTAATTGAGGGAAGTACACGTCGTCAATGTGTTAGTTAATTTATCATTATTTCAACACTGTTGTAGGAATCCATTCGTAAATTAGTTTTATACTCGGAATACTCGTAAAGATATTATGATTCGGTAGGTATATGCACCCATGTGCTTTTAATATGACTAGGTACTTAATCACAGCGTAATGTATGTAGGTATGAAGCAGTTTAAAAAAAAACGGCCGAATGCGAGTCAAAATGTACAAAATTCAACATTCAAAAATCATTTATTCAAACTAGGCTGAGAATCAGCACTTTTCGAACGTCAAAATTACATATATAAGACAGTCCCACAAAAACGCCCACCCTTCACCAAATACACCACCAGTACAACAAATACAATATTTAACGCATGGAAAAAAGCACGTTTCTTGCCCGACCCCCTTTAATTTTTAACCTTATTTTATTTTTATTATTTGTTGTTATAGCGGCCGTAGTAGTACACACTCTGTGAACATTTCTAGTGTTTACCTATTACGGTTCAAAAGATACAGCCCTGTGACAGATGGACGGACACCAGTTGTCATCCTTTGGGTGCGCAACACTAAAAACTTAATACCTTAGTAACTACCTACTCTACCTCAAAAATAGAGCGGTTTCAACGGAATAAGTCCAAAATAAAAAACATACAGATAACATAATTATGACGAGCTTTAGCAATAAATAATGCAGCACACCACTTGAACATTTCTGAGCTAATTATATTCGCGTGTGGAGGTGATCCACCTAAAAATATCTTCAAATAAAGACTTTTAAAAATTGCGACAAACCTTCTAGCGTTTAAAAATGACCTGGCTAATCAAGAAACATTACCTACCAAAATAAGCGTGTTTGTGTATAAGAATAGAGGGCGGAAGATCAAAGAAAAGATACATTGTGTGTAAGATGCTATGATCATATGACTAGGACTAGGAAGAAAGTGAATCTCTATAATAAAACTCTTAAATTCACCCACTGACGACAGCAGCAAACCCCAGCCTAAACCACTGGGTCAGAAGCATGAAATTTTGCACAAGAGTTCCTTAAACAACGAAGGTGAGCACTAGGGAAGGATTTTTGAAACTTCATCCCCTAAACTTACATAGGGTATGACTCGGACGTTTGTATGGAAGTTTCTCATTTTTGTCGATGGGAAATCCCAAGATGGGATTATTATGAGGGCTGAACGAGATATTAGAAAGAAGAAACGTAAACTGCACCGACTCTTTATCAAAGATATCTAGGAGCAGCCGATGATGATGTTTGCAAGGTGAGAAGGTCCTAGTCCTCGTAATAAAGTTAGTTATTGAAAGAAAATAATTATGTTTATTTGCGGTAAACATGACGCAAAATAAAGAATACAAAAACGAAAAGAACAAGTTGGGGAAAACATGCGTCACATCCACGCAAACTGGCTGTCGCTCAGCATAATGCTGCGACCCTATGCGAGACAGCCACAGCGCTGGTTTCAGCGACAGCCGGGTGGCGTTGTCGTGATGACGTCAACCGGTAAGATAAACAAAATAAAAAATTAAATAAGTGCAATACTTAGTTCTAAATGTTGAAATTATCGTGTTGGTTTTTTTATCAGATGATAGTTTTTGAGGTTATATCTTTAGCGTGAGCGTACTCAACCTCAGAGCTAATGCCGAAAATATAGATGACATTATTTTGTGTTGTTGGATATAGGTAAGTTAGGTTAACATTACCAGTCGTTATTCGTCAATGGGTACCGAATTCTAATAGGAGATAGTACCTTTATAGTTCTGGCGTTACAAGTAGGTACAATTGCCTCCAGAATCCTTTCAAATTACCCTGCATTCCGAGTTACGCTAAAAGTGATAATATCGCGAATCCGACCAAATTTAATAGTCACAAAATATAAGGGCTATTGAGTAATAATTGTGAATATAAAATAAGTAATATTATCACTTTTAGCGTAACTCGGAATGCGGCGTTACTATACGTATTTACGTATATCATATGTATGTTAGACATTTCAATATGTTACGGGTGGGAAGAAAACGATATCAAAGTACCAAAAAGTTTCAAACACTTACAATTTGTAGAGAAAACGATCTGGTTCATGAATTCACTGGTCTAGACATTGAAAACTGAAGTTCATATTAATTAACGCATACGTTAAAGGGTCTTAATTGTTCAAAACATTCCGATTTAACTGATCATATACTGATAGTTCTAATTGCTCGGAACTTCCTTCCTTGTATCCTGAAAATGTTATCTACTGCCATGTTAGATTAAGTAGGCTTTTGGTATAAATAATAATTTAAGCGTCATTCTTTATTACTAATTTTGCTTTGAATATTATCAAATCATTCCTATTTTTATTAAGTTTTCCTTTGCGTATTGGTAACTTACCTACATTAGTGAGTAGATACATATTTTAGTAAGTTTTTGAACGAGGCTGGGGTATGGGCTGCTAATATACTTAGATATGCTATACTCCATTTGAAATAAGATTAGACATTTAAAATAAACCTTTTTACAGTCCGTTTAACCGATTCTGACTTCTATACCGTAGGCATAAGGATGGCATAAAAAGCAAAAAAGTGGTTACAATACCAACTGTTTACTGCAGCTGCCATTTGTCATGCCTCCAACGCAATAGAAGTCAAAATAGGTTGAACGTACTGTAAAAAAGGTTAAGTTAAATGTCTAATCTTATTTCAAATGCAGTATAGGTATCTGTGTCATTTAAGTAGGTGTTTACTATTTCGTATCATGAACGAATACCTATAGACGAATATTCCCTCTACACTCTCGTATAGGAGCTCGTTGCTAAATAATAACAGCCACACGGGTCGACCTGATAGGTTAAGCTACGCTTGCCGGGGTTTATTCGTGGATGGGTGACCATCTTTACATACCGAGACTCCTCCGTGCCTCGGAAAGTACGTTAAGCCGTTGGTCCCGGCTGTCATTCGTGGATCTTTGACAGTCGTTACGGGTCGTCGGAAGCCCGAAAGTCTGACAACTAGTCTTACCAAGGGGTATCGTATTACCAGTTACTGGGTTGTGGCGGTCAGATAGACAGTCACTCCATGTAAAATACTGGTATTCAGCTGCATCCGGTTAGACTGGAAGCCGACCCCAACATAGTTGGGAAAAGGCTAGGCAGATTGATTTGACTATCGTATTTGGCAAGTCTTGTGTAGTTTTGCAGAGAAATGAGAATTTTGAGCGGGCTTCAAGCCGAATGACAACGCAGCGGTACAAATGTTGGCCAGTCATGAGCAATTTGTTGACAATTTCAGATAAAAACCAAAACAAACCATAGGGAAGTCACAAGAACAAGTTATACTTTATAAATAGATACCATATATACGTATTAATTTCAATACACCTAGTTATACACATACTAATGACAGCTAGCTATCATTATCACCTGCGCACGACATCTTTTAAACATCCCATTGCAAAATCAACCTTATTACCCGACCATAAAAGTCATGGACAATAAACAGTTTGTACTTTGTATGTGGAAGTGGCAAAAACTTAGGTATTACTGCCTAGATAAGTTGTCGGGATAGCAAACATACATAATTACTGGCTGTTTTGTTGCCGATGTATTACTTTTTACTTGGCTAGCTAACCGAAGATGTCTGCCTCTATGTTCTAAAGTCATCAACATTCATCATTTCCTGCTATCGTGTTTGTGATCTGACATACATTATTGTCATTTGAGATTGCGAGCTGGCTTGTCATTGTCACCATTGCTTGGTATTTTCAAATATTGCCATGCAAAGTTTATTGATGGCAGTTGAGCAAAAAAAGACTTCGAAAAATTGCCAGGCCAGAAAAGTGTCAAGTTAGTTGCAGCAGATTACTTGGGAGTGAGTGGAATCAAAAACACAGATCAATCATCACGGTTCCATCAATCCAATTCGACCCGTACCCTAATTGCGTAACTTATTTTCGTAAACAATTTTGCCTAATTTGTTTCATTTTTACAGTTCAACAACATTCATTGCGTTATTTACTTTGTTGAGCAGATTTTTTTTCCAACTTATGAAGCAATGGATTAGTAATCTGTTTCGAATCGAAACAAATTGTGATTGTGTTGCATTACGCAATTAGGGTACAGATGTGTGAATAATTTTGTCATACGTTTTTTGAAATAAGAATTAAGACACAGAAAAGTAAAGTAAACATAGACAACGACGACGGTAGAGCTCGCATACACGGCTACGTATAAAGCTATACATTTCCAGTATAAAGCTGACCTCTCATTGTACGGAAATCCTATACAATGCGAGATCAGCTTAAACTTGAAATGTATAGCTTGATATGTAGGTACATTTATAGATGCCAAATTTTTGCTGCACTTAGCTTATTGTGCAAAGAAAAAACTTTTTACAAAAAAAAAAACAACCGACTTCAAACAAAAACACTACAAAGTGAAAAATAACTTTAATTTCGGAAGTCGGTGTCTTTGGTTTTGAATTTTCGTTCTTTGCCACCGACTTCCGAAATTAAAGTTATTTTTCACTTTGTAGTGTTTTTTTTTGAAGTCAGTTGTTTTTTTTTTGTAAAAAGTTTATATTTTTCACTTTTTAGTTGTGGTACCTACCCCACACAAATTCGAATACCACTACCTGCTATGTAAATAACAGTGACAAGAAGTTATCATATCATCTACATACTAAGTGGGAAAAAATACGTATAATTGAAGCTAACTCAAAAACTACCCAAGCAAAGTTAATACAATTTATATGGGACCACCTCTGAAGTATGATCTACCAAACAAAAAAGAATCATCAAAATCTATTCATAATTGGCGGAGTAATCGCGTAACAAACATACAAAAAAAAAAAAAACATACAGACGAATTGAGAACCTCCTCCTTTTGGAAGTCGGTTAAAAATAAGATAGTAGGTACTAGCAAACACTTTCCATAATTTCCATGCCTGGCACAGTTGCACACATCATTTACTCGACACATTCTACATAATATCTAAAACTACATCGCCATAATGATGGGAAAAAATGACTGTAAAGAACATTGTTGTGTCGTAGCCGTAATAATAAAATATATTTTATCTTCGAGGAAGACACCGCCTCGATGTGATTAGATGATTAATTCTCTTTGACATCGTAATGAAGGATAATTTGATGCGCCTTAGTGCCTTAGGTAACTTGAGGATTCAGCGTTAAAATGTGACGATTCCTGAGTGCCTTGTTGGTCGACGGTCGCAAGTACTGTTGAGCATGAGGTCCTGGGTTCAATTCCCGGGTCGAACAAAGTGTTTTTCCATTTGGAATTTCTCAGTGGCAGCCAGGATTTTTGCCCGGTAGATGGTAATAGGCTCGCCCCCTGCTACATGGGACTTTAATATAACAGGAAAACTGTGGGTATACTATAGGGGTACCTCTGCCTAACCCTCCGGGGAATACAGGCGTGATGTTATATATGATTCGTGACTATTACTGCTGAAAAGCGATCATCTCTCGTATCGGCACGAACTGTATTGAGCTATAATATGAGCAATATTTGTATATACATATACTAGCTTTTGCCCGCGGCTTCGCCCGCGTGGATGTCGGAAAATATCCCAGGGGAACGTACTACCGAGATTTCATACCTAATAACAGAGGAAAACGCCATTGACTCCTACCGCTGCGCCCGCGTTGCTCCGCGTAATTTTGAAACTGTGATATCTTTTAAACTATTCATTTAAATGATATCATTTAGAGGCATATTTTAATTTAAATTAAATGCCCAATTTAAATAACATATTTTTTTGGATAAGCATTAATACTGTACCGGTCAAAAAAGCTTCGGAAATAACAATTAAATTTTTATCAAATTCTGAAAGATAAAAATGGTTATTGTGGGTCATCCTTAGAAGATAGACATATACTCGTACCATCCCGGACTTTTATACAACAAAAACATAACATAAATTTGACGTATCTTTTCCGGTTAACGCAGCGTACGCCAGTAAAGCTCCCAGTCGGCATGATTTTTTCCGACTTCTTCAACAATAATCGTCATATTTCAGCCAATTTACACAAAACTATAATTAATTATACACTAAAACCTTCCGCATGAATCACTCCGTCCATTGGTGAAAACCGTTTGAAAATCCGTTCGGTAGTTTTTGAGTTTATCGCGTTCAGACAGACAGACAGACGCGGCGGGGGACTTTGTTTTATAATAATGATGTAAGGATAAGGATATATTTATTTATTCATAAAATCTGCCAAACTGCATAACAGTTTGTCAACAGTTGTTCTCGTCTAGTAATGGATTACAAATTTTGAATTTTGAAAATTAATGTGCTAAAACTTAATCATGCTAAGTAAACTATAAAATAATATACCCACAGTCGATATAAAAAAAACTCACATTTTACAAAAAGGCATTATAGCAAACGTGAGGTTTGTTACAGACATAGCTATGGACACAATGATAGATAATGTTTTTGTAAAACTCTTTAAAGTTGGTCCTATATATTAGTACTCACATTCTCGAAAACGGCTCTAACGATTTCGATGAAAGTTGCAATATAGTGGTTTATGGGGCTGAAAAATCGATCTAGCTATACCTAGCTATATCGATTTTTACCGATTCGATTTTTGGATATGATACCTCATATCTGGGAGAATTCGTTTTCTCCGTATTTTTACCCGAGCAGAGCTCGGTTGCCCAAAATTTTGAACAAGATAATGAATAATGACATGGCAGCATAGTATATAGTATATAAAGTAAAAACCTACTATCATGGCAGTATGGAATAAGTAGGTACTATACATGGATTAGTATGAAATTTCCTATACTATTAAATGAACATTCTCTATTTTCACCAAAGCAGAGCTCGGTCGCCCAGGTACTATAATATATAAGAGTAGCGGAAGATCGCTAGAAAGGGCTAGAAAGGGTGTGACGCGTGACCACCGTGATGACGACTAAAAGTATGGAAGAAAAAGATAATGTTGCGCAGACCCCGAATGATGATGATGATGATATATATCTGAGACATATAAATGTTAACGTAGATATCAATCTAAACTAAGTGTTTTCTTCTTTTCAGGCCCAAAATGGTTTCGATGAGCTCCGCCGTTACGTGAAACAGGGAAGTGACTTCAGTAAAGAACTATCATCTATATTACAAGAGAGGTAAGAGTACTCATTATTAACTTTAATGCACTTACTGATTGAAGAACCACCAAGGTCGTTAGTCAAGAAATCAATTTCAACGACCACTTCGTTTAATGTTTTAGAGTTATGTAACTCAATCATCAGTTTTGTAACATTTTTGCCTGTGTAGTTAAAATATTGCCATATAAAGTTGGATCTTATAATAGGTTTTGCTAATTGATAAAAGGGTAGGTGGTAGAAATGGTTGAGACCTTCAATTAAAAAATAAACAACGAGCTAACCGTTCAGATAGCAACGCATTTTAATATGTGCAATCAGCATAACAAATAATAACAATTTTCATAATAACGGTACTATCACTTTTTCTAGTAACTGGTAAAATTGTTACGCATCATTCGCCCGGCCGCGCTCGGCGCACGCGCAGCCTCAGTGCAAGTCGTGCACGCACCAGATTAACAATCTTATCGACATTTCTTCGTAACATTTACTTTCCAGACATTACTATAAAACAATACCTTATTGTTTACGAGCAAATCGCTCGAGCGATCCTGTGTTCCGCGAACGGTCCGAGACAACAGTCGGCGCAAGCGCAGGGACAATACGAAAGTTCTCGTCATGCTGTATAATTGATATTATATTGTTCACACGCACGCTTATAGCTTTCCCCGCGATATACAGATATCGAGCACGTCGTTAAATAATGTTGCATACGAAAGAAAGGGCACGGCAATGGCCACAAAATAAAAATAGCCCGTTGCGAGGTTCCGCCAAGTGGGCCAAGACACGAGACACAAATAACGCGCGCTCTAAAAATTGAAACCCTCCCATTGGCCGAGAATGCATTATCACTGCTTTTACACAACCACAAAGACGAGCAGACGTAAAAACAAATCATTACGCCACCGCGATTATTTCCTACGAACGTTCGCTTCCGTCACAGATTGTGAAACTCCACAGATAGTAGACACTCATGTACTATATCGGTTCTTTGTAGAATTGAAGCAGAAATATACTACTCAAAATGCTTAGCAAAGCTTGGGACGAAGTTGACGAAAGCTTGCAAGGAGAGCATCGGCTCGTGCACAGAGGCGTGGAAACATGTCGCGCTGGAGATGGAGAAACGTTCGGAAATCCACAGGTAATTGGCAAACATGCAGAATCTATGAACAGCCAGTTATTTCACAAAGATTTTGAACATTAGTAACGCTGCAATTGCTCTATTTCAGAAATTACTCAAGTGCTTTATCCGACGAGCTAGTGAAACCAATGAAACATGTAATCGATAATCAGTTGAAGCTTAGAAAGAAGGTAAGTTACTCAAGACAATCGAAATGGCGGACATTAAAAACGAATAACTTAACGAAAAGAAATCCATTGTTAATCTGATTATAATTGCAGATCGAAGGTAACGTTGACAAGACTACGCGATCTCTTGGAGAGTGGAGAACAGCGGAGGCAAAGTCGAAGAAACATTCTCACACGGCGGCGCGGGAGAACGAGAAGCTACAGGACGCCACGTTGGAGATTAGGTCTGCCTACACACTACACACTTGACGATGCTAATGTCCTGTTTTTTGTTTGTGATAGTAGTCTGTCGGGACATTACATCGGCGAGTCATTATGGAAGGATCCTTCGTTTTTTGCGGATGCGAATGGCCTAGCGATTGTTTGTTTTGCGAATGTTACTAAACGCTCCCTGCGTTTAGAATGAGTCACGAGCTTCCTATATTTGTTTGCAGCCGTCTGTCGCGTAGTTCGAGCGTGGGACACATACCACACGCGCACAGCATCCTGAGCGCCGCGCGCGCAGAGCGGCTACCTAACGCGACGAGTGAGAAGGACGCAGCTAAGCTTCAGGTTAAGAAGAGGAAGACGGAAGATGCTGTAAAGAAAACTGAAGTTGAATATTACAATGTGTGCGTGCACGCGGAACGATCAAGGTAAACTCAAATTGTATAAGTGCAGCCCAATCGATGATGAACTATTTTTTTCATCATCGATTGGGCTGCACTTACGTTTGAATGATTTTTACAGTTTCTGCCGTAAATATACTCTGTATATTCTTCGACTTCTTCAGTTTTCTGATTCATATTTTATAATATTTTTTTCCAGGTTGGAATGGGAGACAAGCGTGGTGAAAGGAGCTGGCATGCTGGAGTCTTTAGAAGAAGAGCGGCTGGCCCAGCTCAAGACAGCAGCCGACTGCTATCTCAGGCTGACTACCGCCGTGCCGGCGCAATTAGCAGAGGTAATTAACAAGTTTTTGTCAGTACTTATGATCTAATCATTGGTTAGTAGATAAACAACGTTTTTTGTTTACTGTTTATGAGTCTCCTTTTGCAAATATCCGATGAGGCAATCAAGTCTTTTATTTAGGTATGTTATATTCCTTATCCCCAAACTAATTGATCAATTTAATAATAGTGTAAATTAAACTGATTTTAGAAAGTCTATTAATTAATAAATAAAAAATTAAGTTGTATTGCGCACTGAACTTCACGTACAGACGCCAGCACATCAAGCTACCCGAAACTGTCAAATTTTCCCAATCAACTTTGAACCTTAAACTTCAGCGATAAAGTTGGAAATCTATTAAATAAATTTGACAGATTGTAGTAGCCTGATGTGCTGGCGTCTGTACCTACACATAAAGTTCAGTTTGCGCTTTAAAGTTATTTTACATTGAAAACTCATATTTGTAGGTATACATGTTTGGAAACTTAATTGCGAACGCAGCTTAGAAACGATTGTATCGAAGACCAGGAAACTGGTGTATTCCAGAACTTTATTTCTTTCTGACAGGAGCAATTTCCTCAACTGGCTCCAAGACCTGTAACATTAAGTTAAGTGGTAACATTGACTAGCCCAACCTTAATCTGCTTGTAACCTAGGTTTTTTTATTGTTTTTAGGCCACAAACGTGTTAGTGAATCCAATAAAGAACGCAAACGCGAACACGGACATGCGGGTGGTTCGCGGCGTGCGGTCTGCGCAGACCGGGGCCAGCGAACAGCTGCTGCCGGACTTCTACTGCGAACACACCACTCTGGCTATGAACAGAGAACGACGTAAACAGGTATGTATCGCTACACTGTACATTATTTCTCTAAAAACTCCTCAAGTGTACCATTGTTGTTGGAAAATTATGGACACCCTCCGCCTGGAGGGAATGGATGGAGGGTTATGGTATCAGATACCTTACCGACTAAAACCCGACAGTGTTCTTTCAGTTCCGATCAACCAACCAAGTCCAGAGTAAGTACGGGATTAGCTCGTGCATGCTCTAAATTGGAACTGACTTAACGAATGTCTCGATCTTGCTTAAAGGCAAAAGCGGCAGACTTAGATAACATTTTAGATTAAATCTGACATAAGTCTTACGAAATCATCAGCCGGAAACATACGTTTATACCATAAGCTTCTCGACAGTAAGACACACAGCGGTTGTGAGTTATATTAATTTGTAATCACGTTCTTGAAAACGGCTCTAACGATTTCGATGAAAGTTGCAATATTTTTACGGGGGTGATAATCGATCTAGTTAGGTCTCATATCTGGGAAAATTCGTTTTCTCCGTATTTTCACCCGAGCAGAGCTCGGTCGCCCAAAGTTTAAAACAAGAATAATGACACCTTAGAATAGATATGGAATTAGTAAGTACCTACTATCATGACAGTATGGAATTAGTATGTACTTACTATACATGGAATTAGTGTGAACTTTCCTTTAATATTAAATGAGCATTCTTTATTTTCACCAGAGCAGAGCTCGGTCGCCCAGCTACTATTATTAGTTATTCGCTATTGATGGTCGGAATGTTGTTTATATCGCTTATGATAGATAATGCTAACCAGACTTTCAGACAGACACTTACACAGTCCTTACACATAATACTATTATACTAAACATACGTTTTCTTCGTTGTGTTTCAGGCACTGCTAAAGATACTCCAGCTAGTAAAACAGGACATCGACAGAGAACGAAAATCAAAGCAGGGACTTGAAAAGCTGTCAATGGCCATCAAACAGACCCCTACGTTTGGCAACGACGATTCACAGCAGAATGTGGCCGACAAACTGTACCATGTAAGTAAATTGATACGAGCTGGACGCTATATAGCTTATTCAGAATAATGGTCAGAGGACAGTGGTCCTGTTCGTCCAGCTCGAACTTATTCATTCAAAACAATAAATCAAATCAGCGATATTAAGTAATTGTTTATTAAATTGACTATCAACCTGAACGGCCGTACCTATATTTAAATCACAACTGGGCTCCCTGTACACGACGCCGAAGCCGCACCGGAGCCGACAGGGGCCGGACCGCAAGATGAAAAAAATTCAGAACATCTCAGAATGAAAATATTAAATCTACGCGGCTCCGGTGAGGCGCATGAGCGATATTCTGCGGTCCGGCGCCGGTGCGGCTGCGGTGACGTGTACAGGAAACATTGGGTTTGACAGTTTTATGAAACGGCTATGGCGGCTATAACACAGTCAGTTAACGTAGTATGTCAATTTAATAATCAATTATACCAAACTCGGGGAAGTCCTGATTTTACATTCATCTGTTAGGATCTTCGACTATCGTGGGGCATGATAAACTTAATAAAGGTTTACCTAATCATTGTGTAGACGAGCACATCTGAACAGGACCCTCGGTGAATATTGGCAACAGTCGGAGCGACTTCCTCGATGCTAGAAACCGGACTACTAGCGCGGGAAACAGTGACATTGGTGCCGATTCCCTTGTTCACAAACTAAACTAAATTTAAGTTCAGTGCATCTTTTTCTTTCTATTTCATTAAGAAAAGGACAGAAGATAAATTTTAGTTTAGTCCTGTCAAATTAATCAGCACTTGACGTAAATTGACGTAATTTTAGTTGGCAAATTTTTAAGCACGTCTAAACTTGTATGGTGTAGTGACAGGAGCTGATTAATTTGACAGGACTAAACTAAAATTTATCTTCTGTCCTTTTCTTATTGAAATAGAAGGAAAAAGATGCACTGAACTTAAATTTAGTTTAGTTTGTGAACAAGGGAATCGGCACCAGTAGCCTCCTTATTTATAGAATTTGCGAATAGCAAGGAAATAAATGCAGATTCGTCGTTGTCATCTGCCTAGCCTTTTTCCAACTATATTAGGGTCGGCTTCCAGTCTAACCGGATGCAGCTGAATACCACTATTTTACATGGAGCGACTCCACAACCCAGTTACTGGGTAACACAATACCCGTTAGTAAAACTGGTTGGACTGTCAAAGATTTACGAATTACAGACGGGAACAACGGCTTAACGTTGTTTCCGAGGTACAGAGGGGTCTCGATATGTAATGGATGGTCACCCATCAGCTAACCGTCCACGGCAAGCGTAGCTTAACCCGTGTAGCGGTTATCATTTAGCCACGAGCCCCTCGCGAGCCCAAATAACTGCAAATTGAATCAAAGTATAAACAACTTATAGATACCTGTTTTCTTATTTATTGATTCTTCCGACTCCTGACCTTCAATTCGTTTTTTCAGATGAGAAGTATGCTGACGTACTTGGAAGCAGTGAGATACAAGATAACGGCGAGTCTGAACGAGCTGGACAGCAGGCCACCGGTGCAGCATCCTCTCGCGGCGCACATACAAATCATTAGAGATAAGCAGGGATTGCAACAGAGCATACTTAAAGTAAGTATTTGATAATGTAACGTCGTTGTTGAATTTCGGAATTGAAGAGATAGAGGAGGCTTAGGTTAAAACCCAGAAGATACAATAGGTACACGCAATATATAGCGGGAACAGTTTTAAAAAAAACGCTAATGACTCGGCAAGCATGTCATTCAAAACTACAAATAATTCATTTAAGCATTTTCTATACCCCAGGTACCACCATGGCTACAAGCTGACTACCAAAACGAGGTGAACAAGAACCTCACACCAAACTACACGGCCTTAACCAAAAGCGTGAACGGGGGCGAGGAGAGGGAGCGAAGAGACTCCATCATGAGTAGAGCATCCAGCAAGCTAAGGATAGAGCACCTCTCGTTCAGGAGGAATGCTGAGCACAAAAGCGCGCCGGCCACGCCCGTGGTCGACCTTCCTCCGCCGCCCACGCTGACGCCGCCGACTGACACTCCTCATCCACCCGAGAGCCCACTGGACTGGAGCGAACGTGGTGCAGGAGATGGACTGTCTAACCAACAGGATAGTGATTTTGGTAAGGTTTTTCAAGCACTTAATGCGTGGGAAGTCGTTTACGTTGAGACATCTTAGGTACAGCAAACAAGATCAGGCCGAATCCCATAGGCGTTTACTGTTGTGATTTTGCGATCAGTTGATCTAAATAAGTTGTTATTTAGATCAACTGATCTAATGTTTGTTGAAAGATTGGAGACATTTATCTTGTTGAAGTATGAGACCGACTGTACAGTGTACACGTAACCCAACACAAAAGGTTTCTAGTTCAGCATACGATTTACTCATCCATGAAAGAGAAGGACGATATGAAGAGGGGGAAACGTGGGATGCCTGAATGACCGGTCAAAAACCCCTGTTCAGTCGCGTAGAACAAAATATTTATGTAATTCAACAACAATGGCAACATTATTTTGTTATATTATTGACGTATTCTGAGAGAATTATAGTACCTAATCAGTCGTGATCACGAAACGCTTTGTAAAAGATATGATTTTCTGAAAACCATTATCGAACGTCACTTAACTTTTTGTTTTTTTTTTCAGATGAATTTTCATCGCAAAGTGATAGTTCGACGGATTTGACTGATATTATAAAGAATGAGAACGGGGACGTGGTGCCACAGACGCCGTCTTTAGGGAAGTGCCGAGCCTTATACACCTACGAAGCTAGACTGAATGATGAACTTAATTTAACACCAGGTAAATTTATAACACTTTCCTTCTTATTAAAAATCGCACTTATTCCGGATAAGTGCGTTTTTTTCGAGACCGACATCAGCGTAACAGGAATTCGCCACGCTGGTGTCGGTCGCGTACGTCGGTCACGTGTGCGTGTATACATTGTGTTATATATGGCACCATACTGAGACGCGTCCGTAGCGCTGTCATAAGTCCTAAGTAGTCAAAAACATATGCCCGTTTTTATATGGCGACACCTAAATTAATGCCTAAATAAAAGTGTTAGTTATAGTGCTGTTAATAGATTTTCTACTTTAGGCGCTGAGCCGAGCGTTGAAAATCTAACAGCGCGCTTTTATTTAGGCATTCATATAGGTATCGCCAAGTGATCCGATTGCATTCCAAAAAATGCACATGCAGTTACCATTTAACATAATTTCTTAAGTTTTCGTGCAATGCCTGAAAACCACTCCATTTATTTAGTGCAGAACTACAGAATGAAGCTAAATAACTGTCTGCTCATCAATTATTCCAAGAGCTTATGCGCGCTGCATCCGATTAGAATCCGAGAAATATCAGTCCGAAGTAGCCATTATACTATTTTTATGGGGAGTTGCGCACTAGATCCGAATTTAGAACATTCCCAATTCAAATTGAGCTCGGATTTTGAATTTGGATGCCGTGCAAAACGCTCTAAGGGTAACACTCTCATAACTATGAGTCATAGATTATAATGAAATTTTAAAATAGATATAGTAGGGGTAATTAAAGGGTGAGCTTCGTAGGTATATTATATGATATATATATATATGTTCCTAGATATACAGGGTGGAAGGGACATCGACGCGAAAACTGCTACCATGGATTCAGTACATGATTCTGAAGCCGGCGTAGAAAGTTTTCGTCGGTTGTTTAAAAAAATATCTGCTGTTCCATACATTTTGACCGCGTAGGCTATTGCACTTTTCTAAGAAACAGCAGGATTTTTTAAATAACCGACGAAAATTTCAACGCAGGGGGGGGTTCAGAATCATGTGCTGAATCCATGCCGCGTTTGATAGTTCTGTTCTAATAGCTTGTAAATAATGTACCTTTAAAAGATTTGTTACTTTGTGATATAATGGTGCCGATTCCCTTGTTCACAAACTAAACTAAATTTAAGTTCAGTGCATCCTTTTCTTTCTATTTCATTAAGAAAAGGACAGAAGATACATTTTAGTTTAGTCCTGTCAAATTAATCAGTGCCTGTCACTACTCCATACAAGTTTAGACGTGATTAAAAACTTGCCTACTAAAATTACGTCAATTTACGTCAAGCGCTGATTAATTTGACAGGACTAAACTAAAATTTATCTTCTGTCCTTTTCTTAATCGGCACCAATATATGTTTAGGTATATGTACCTATATTATTGAAAGTTTAAATTGTCACCACAAGAATTTACTGTTATCAGACTCTTTTGTTAAATAATATTCTTTATTTCACATGTTTTTAGTTTTGTGAATATCTTTCATTGTGCACATAAATTGCTTGGCGAATTTTTGTACATTTATAAAAAGTGTTTCAAAGCACAAAGGAATAAAATAAGAAAACAAGAAGTTATCTACTGTAACTGTTTTTATAGGTTCACGCTTTCAGCCAGGAAACTATTTTAGATAAATATGGTTGGACTTTAGCGAGCCATATTAAAGTTTATGCCATTATATGCTGCAGGTTCCATTACTGCCCAGAAAAAAAAAAATACCTTCTGGTACAGGTGTACGTAAGTACCATCGCGGTCATGCATATGTAACCACTTTGAAAACAAAATCCCGTGTTACTATAGCGGCCGAGCGCTGCAAGCAGGAATAGTCCTTATGGTGTTCAGATAGGTATGCGTGTCCGCGATAGTACTTATGTTAGATTTGTATATTTTGTAAAGGAATTCTACTGTGGGACAGCGATATCCGATGTCGACTGTCGGTTAACTTGTCTTGCAGATAAATTGATATAAACCCTCATCATTTCTTGATTTGTTAGATTGTGCTTATTTAAATAGGTACTGACTACTGTAAAGACCATTGCCATTGGGATAGAGAATACCTATTGCCCGTTTTCACAAACACTGTGTGACACCTAAATGAATTCCTAAATAAAAGCGCAGTGGTTGGATTTACAACTTACGACGCTGAACGAACGTTGAAATCCAACAGCACCGCTTTTATTTGTTAGCAAAAACAGGCATTTAATAAACTATAGTACTATGTTTCTATTTTCTTAATGTCCCTCGGCAAACTTCGTGTTTCGTCAGTTGTCGGATTTCTATCAGTCGCCCTTTGCACTTGATGCAGATCGGACGCTCTCAATCGACTTGGAAGTATATAGAGTTGGTAATACTCTTTTAACTTAACGTAATTTATTTAAAAAATGGTAGGAAAGCCGCTAAAGCGTCGTGCCTGCAACGACTGATAGGAAAATAGTTTTACAGCTCTATATAGTTCACACGGAAATCAAATCAAAACAAGAATAAAGTACTTAGTTCTGAATTCAAATGATTATACACGATAAATCTAATAATTGATGGACATGGAAATTAACATTCGTTTGTATTCGGAAATGTGATGATACCCGAGGAACATTAAGAAAATAGAAATACTGTACGCTTCTTTTAAATAATCTATGACTATAGTAAGCTATTCATGTTTGAAATGAGGTAGAACATAGGGGTGATGTTCTACCTCATATATATATATGAAACATAAAACCTTTCTTCCCTGAAGCTGAAATTATGATAATTTGCAGGCGATGTTATAAACATTCACGAGAAACAGGACGACGGCTGGTGGAGCGGTGATCTGAACGGCATCTACGGCATCTTCCCATCGTCCTACGTGGAAGAAATCACCACCTGCATATAGCGCCAGGGAATATGAAACAAGCATCGATTTACATCATCAATGGAAACAAGACATAAATAAAGCAAATAATTTTGAGCTCACAAAATAAATAAAACCTTAAAAACAAAAAAAAAACACAAGACAGCGATATACAAGGTCAAATTAAAATTAGCTAGCAAAACTCCTCAGTTGTGATGGATATCGAAACCTATGCATTATAAAACAACAAAAAAAAAAAAATTTGGTAAATGATAAATGAAAAATGATTTTATTTGTATAAGTACAACAAGGATTTGTGCCCGGTTGATGGCAATAGGCTCGCCCCCTATTACATGCGACTTAAACATAACTGGCGAAATGTCGGTGTACCTGCTACAGGGACACCTCTGCCCAACTCTTCGGGGAAACAAGGCGTGATGTTATGTTATTATGTTATGTAAGTAGGTTTGTACAAAGACTTTTACACGTCAATCATATTTTAAAAACTAGATGAGGTCGGCGTTTTCTTGAGAAGAAAGGCCGAAACAAACTCAGAGGTCACAGTGTCTTGTAAAGTCCAGACATAATCTTGTTCAGATCATGTGAAGACCATGTAGATTGGTGTCTGAAATGGTCTTTTGAGGAAAGCACCACAGATTGAGAGGGCCTGTCCAGTCAGTGCACGCATTTGTCATTGTTTTTGGGGGTCAACGACCGCTGATAGTGTATTTACTTGAAAAACTTTCAGACTTGATGGATATAATGCAAGATAAAACAAAACAAAAAAAACAGATTTTTAAAACTTACACTTCAAGTAAATGCTTGCGGTGACCGGCCCAAAAAAAAAATTTTGTTTAATTTTGTTTAGGTATGACACAACACGTCTATGGGGTTTAGCTTACTAATTTTATTTGACCTTGTAGATGTTGCATTTCACGAACGCTCGTCAATCATTACAATTTATACCTATTTATATATACAATGACATAAAGCCCAATTTATACGATGCAACTTTCTTGCCTGTGGCAAACAGTAAAATTAAAGCAACAACAGTGATTCTTATTGCATAGAATAATAAGCCTACAATGTTCCCACTGGTGGGACAAAGTTGTCACTGTGTCCCACCAGTGGGAACATTGTAGGCCTCGTTTCTTCGAGAGTGAGTGAGCTATAAACTACCACGCGGGCCCAGTGCGGGTTAGTAGATGTCACATGTCTTCGATTTTTTGGTTCTAGGACATGCCGGTTTCCTCACGATGTTTTTGCTTCACCGTTTTGTGAGCATTGGTGATTATTTACACAAAGTAAAACACCTGCCTGGGTTCGAACGCACGACCTACAACTCGTAAACATGGGCCACCACTGCGTATTGCATGCCACTGGCAATTAAATCGCACTGTGTAAATCAGCACCCTAATTACGTATTTAACACACGATCAATCACAATCTGTTTCATTGTGACAGTTCAACAACGTTCATTGCGTTATTTACGTTGTTGAGCAGACAATTTCTTTGAACATATGAAGCAATGGATTAGCAATATCCCGCAATTAGGGTGCTGGCTTTGAGTCACAAGACGCGCGCTGGTGAATTGCAAGGACTTTATTTCAGCAAAGATTTGATGAAATAAGTATTTGTTCTCTCTTCAGGGGTGAAGAATGATACGAAACGTTATAGGTAATTGATCCCTAAAAAAATCAACTGATTCAATAAAATTGTAAATAAGACTATCAAAGGTTTAGATGTAGTAATGTCGCGCAAACCAATTGTTATGTCTGACATATTAATATTAATTATTTTAAAAGTTAGTATCTTAGTGTGCATTGGACACTATGTGTAACTAACATTTAAATTGAATATTTCAGTCGAATTATAGGTGTGTCAGGCCAAAAGAATAATATAATTATATCCAGAATAGTAAAGGCAACCTCAGTCTTCAACCTGAAATGTTTATTAATGAAACTGTAGCGAGCACAGCGTATTTATGAAGTTCACACTGAATATTTAATTATGTGATAATTTATCTATTCACAAGACAGAAAAGAATAACTAGACTCATAAGTATTATAAATGTAAAGTGTTGGAGTTTATAAAATGTACCTTTAAGATAACGTATGCATAAGTTAAAATTAATATAACATATACACTGAAAATGTAAATTATATGATATATAAAATTAAACCAAAGTGTTGTTATATAAATAAATTGTTTAAGAATATTATTTATTTGTATTATTTTTGGGGATAACATTTATCACAGTGATAAATTCGTGAAATAAGGCCAATTGTCGTGAGATGACAACAAATTATTTATTCAAAATAACGTTCTTACATTAGGTATAGTTTTGTTAGAAGGGACGTTTCGTACAAAAATATCTACTTATTACATCAACCATTATAATTATTATGCTTACATTTGATATTCTGCCGTGCTAGTGATAATGGCAGTAAGTACGTCGAGTAATTGGCGCTCAAAGCTTTTCGTCACATTTTTACCTTTTCTGACTTGTTTTATTAAATTATTTAAATTCTTATTTTAGAAATGTGTAGCCTAAGTATTATTTCATTGTGTTATCATTAAATATGTATTTCAATCAGAATACTTTTAAATGACAAAAACTATTTTATAGCCATATTTTCTGTATAAACGCTCTGAATAAACACACACTTTCTGTATAAACGCTCTGAATCCCAAGAAGGCAGTGGCGGATTTTCCCTAAAACCAAAGAGGCCCGGGCCTAGGACGGGCAGATATAAGGGGCGGCCAACCTGCGCCTGCGGCTGGCTAATATCTCAGCTCAGTAAATAATAGAGCTATAACGACTAAGGGCAGGCGCACAAATAATGTAACATTTTCGAGCTCACTTCGGTCGCTCTTACTTGTAATTTTAATTAGGTACATCAAGCTACTACAATCTGTCAAATTTATTTAATAGATTTTCAACTTTATTGCTGAAAAATAAGGTTCAAAGTTGATTGGGAAAATTTGACAGTTTCGGGTAGCTTGATGTGCTGGCGGCTGTACATAGATTAGGTTATTAGCTTGTCTGCATAAGTTGACAAAGTTATTCCTTGTATGAATGTGCAAACGAAAACCTAACATATACGAGGTGAAGTACAAAACTTATCGCGCTCGCTTCGTGGAGCTAAAGATGTATCACCCGAAAATAAACCTGCCGGCGCCCATATAATAAAGGTATAAACTACTAACGTCTACTACTAAACGGCCTAGAGCGGCCAAGACTGCAAGTCCGTCTCTGCAAGGGGTAGTTTAATAAAAAAATAAAAAAATTGCAAACTCAATTATCGATTCAAAAAGATTAGCTTCTACCCGCAACTTCGTAAGCGTGAAAATTCTACTTTTAACATACCTAAACTATACCTATTCTATGCGTATGACACTCGGTAATACAGTAGCTTCGCAATAGTAAAAAATTTCGATATCGGATCAGTAGTTCCGAAGGTTACCCCTACAATACAAACTCACAACCTCTTTATTATTATACTCACAACCTCTTTATAATAATAAAGAGGTTGTGAGTTTGTATTGTAGGGGTAACCTTCGGAACTACAGAGTATAGAAAACGTATTCGTGCTAAGTTTCAAGTAAACCCAAGAATAAGAATTTTCATACAAACGAAATCACCCTTTTCGGTCATATTTCTAAAAACCCTTTGTTAGTGCTCGCCTACATAACAGAAGGAAGCCTTGTGCAAAATTTCACGTCTTTAGACGATTTATTTATTTTAAATGAGTGTCCAGGTCAATTTTTCGGTTTATAGTTTATAATACCAACTTTGCCGAAACGTGGATACTCGGGCTGGTCCACAAATTCAAGGTCGCTCTGCGCGCTATCGGTTCGCGGATAAAATCAGGAATGAAATTATCCGGAAAAGAACCGGAGTTACCGACATGCCACTTCAGTTTGCTTGGCTTGCTGAGTAAGCAAATTGAAGTGGCAGTGGGCTGGCCGAGGTCATGTTTATCGAAGGACTGATGGCCAGTGGAGCAGACTAGTCCTGGAGTGGAGACCTCGTACCGGCAAGCGTAGTGTTGGACGCCCCCTAGCCAGATGAACCGACGAGCCTAAGAAGAACCCACACAGTAAAGATTTATTCTCCCCTTAAAACTTAGTTATTTAACTCTTTTTACCCTGCTGGGGATCGTTTTTCGAAAAACCTAGAGCCTCATAATTCTCTCTTTTTGGTGCTCAAATATACCAACACGTTGTCGATGGCAGCAGTTGCCTCTGCCGTTGAACGTGTCAATCGTGTCAACGCCAGCGGCAACGGCCGAAGATTCTTTCATACAGATTTTGGCCGCATTCCGAGTTACGCTAAAAGTGATAATATCGCGAATCCGACCCAAGTCCAAAGTCACAATTAATACCAATAACCCTTATATTTTGTGACTATTAAATTTGGTCGGATTCGCGATATAATCACTTTTAGCGTAACTCGGAATGCGGCCTTTAACACCCCTAAACTCCCTTTGAGAGTTATAAAAATCTAATAATGACAAACTTTATTATTTTGAGGCAAATATTCGTGCGATGTTTCACCCATTGGTCGAATTTCCAAAAACCGCTTCTTAGGGCTTGGCATTTCGGCTGTGCGCTGACATAGGTCTCGCGGTCAATCAAGTCAGTTAAAATGTTCTGTGATCAAGTCGCGTAGTCATTATTTAGGTAAAAGACCGTGTAGGTAATCATTTGTACGCGAAACAGTTGCCTTCAGTTAGGGACAATTAAACTTTTTTCTGAATGGAAGGAAGTTCCCCATTTATGCTCAATTGGTGGACAAGACTAGTGAGGGTGGTTTAGTTTTTCTGATGTAATAACATCAGAAACCCTCACTAGTTTTCGCAAACGGATCCCTGAATCCAAAAATGGTTCCCACAAACTCCACAATATTTTTGGGATATTTTTGGGATACCATGAGAGACGAGAGAAAAAAAAAATCCCAGATTAAGGCTAAGGGAAGCAGGTACCCCAAAAAAAATTATTCAAGATTTTCTTTTACCACTTTATCGGCGTGATTAATAAACTCATGTCAAATTACAGCTTTCTAGTACTAACAGTCTCTGAGTTAAGCCGCGGACAGACAGACAGACAGACGGACATGGCGAACACACGGTTCATCACAATCACACTTATCACAAGTATTGAACTCCTGTAAAAATCACATTCGAATGAAAAAGACTAGGTACTGGTACCCTAACTACCCTTTATAGTAAGAATGAGTCACTTCACTCTTGCGATTCCATTTCGAAAGATTTTGAACGAATGTTTTGTATCTAAAAATGTGATCAACTAGAGTTGCCGTGATAAAAAATACTACGAAAAAAAAAATTGTCAAACAAATTGGCAGTGACATTGACATTGACACTTTTACTTCTGTGATAGTGGCAATAACAAACAAATAAACGCGCTAAAAAATCAATACAAAGCACCTTCAACGGCTTCCTACGCGAAAATATTACAAAGAACCTTCTCATGTAAACAAACAGTTGAAAATTGAGATTCTGTAACTACATCAATAACAACTATGCCTGGACCAGGTAAGTTTTGTAACAAACTTTTTTTCACGCGACTGATTGTACCGTATTGATGATAAACAAGAAGCGCTATGTTTTCTGCATTACAAAATTAGCAATAACCACCTATTGTATACCAACTATGTAGGTATATAAATACCTAAATCCTAGTAATGTTTCAGGAAAACGTAATCGCAAAGGTCCGGACTACTCTGGCCACACGCTGGCTTCCGTTGCACGAGAGACTGCGACTTCCTTGGCAGGAGACAGTCCCGTGCTGGCTATATTCAAAGACGCTGCTATGAAACTGACTGAGCGTCAGGACAGGCACGAGCGACTCGTTAAATTGTCGCGCGATATCACTATTGAAAGCAAGAGGATCATATTCTTGTTACATTCTCCTATAACGTGAGTATAGAAAGAACCAGAACAGGGTTAATTTGTAAAATAAAAGTCCTTGCTACACCCTATCAGGGTCACATCTCATAAGTGAAGCTGAAACCTTACTGAACTCTAATGAATAATTCATTAGAGTTGGGATATGGTATAACACTTTCCTCCACTGCCACTGCTTTATATTTGTGATAATAATTACTGTTATACTTTACAAGAAAGAGGAGGGAGCTCTGTTCCTCGACAAGTATTCACTCAGGCTGATCAATAAAGGCAAGCCAAAAATGAGGGACAGGACTTGTCCCAGGAGATAAGGTCCTTGGGGTAGCTAGTGCCCAACGGCTAGCCACATGCTGCCCTGCAGGTTTAAATTGTATCCCTTTTAGTCTAGATCCTCACCCTAGATCTGTTTCAACAAAGTAAACTCTTCCAGCACGCGTAACATGACCACTGTCTGTAGAAACTTGTTTTGTTGACAGAAGAATAGACAAAAATGTTGTTCCGTGTAGACAGGACAGCAGGAAAGTAGAAAGACTCAACTGTGCTTTTTACGAAATTCACTCTTCATAATATATAATATTAATTAATATTTAATCATTTAATATTTTCATATTTTTAATTTTGAAAGAAAAAAATATTACAGTAATACTGGATTTAACCATTTCCTTGGTAATGGTGACGATTCTCTTGTACACCGAACCAAACTATCACAAAAATTCCTTACTTTTGGCTATGAGAATCTTAAAGCTATTCTGCAACATAAGATCTCTAAAAAAATATAATTATGACAACTAAAATCGTATTTGACAATCGCGACTCCACGTGGTACTTGTTCGTCCTCAGATGTCTGATCTGAGTGTTTGTCCTACAGGCTCGACGTATTTTATATGGAATTATTCACTTTTTGTATGGAAAATAAGAAAATTATTACATACATGTTGAATCTTAGGGGTTTAAGAGTTATATAAAGGGGGTCGAAATTTTCATTATTTTTACGATTGGACACCATTATCGAGATATAAGCAAAAAAAAATGATTGATCTTTGTGGCCGTTGAGTGTAGAAAGTTTTCTACTGTCTTTAGCATGGCGATTACAAAATCAAGTTGTCTTCACTACCTTAGTGATTTTAACAGTTTGGGATAGAAAACTTTGTTCTCAAATAGTCTACATGTAAAAGGACCTAGACAAAGATTGTTAGAAACGAAAGACAAAATGACAGATTGTAGAATGATTTCTACGGTGTGATGTCAAAAATGGAGAAACGAAATGTCACTTTGTATAGAAAGAGCTGTGTCTATTCTTCGTAGAGATAGAAAGCGTCATGCTACGCGTGCAGCAAGGGTTCATTGGAGCGCGCAAGCCCCATGAAATATTTATTTACAAAATACATTGAAATAGCACAATAGGTTTGTTTTATGACTTCATAATTAACATTATTATACATTTTCAGAATGGATTCATCAGAGGATACTCTCACCGAAGCCAAGGAACGAATTCAAAAGCTAATCAATGAGCCAATCAAAAGCATTGGCTTAGAGCTAGAAAACAGCCCAGCATACCTGCACTCCAGAGCTGTCACAGCTGGTTTCCAGGAGTATGTTGAAGCAAGGACCTTTCTGTCTCTTATGGCTGACAAAAGGATCATCACTTACCCAGAAGTTCAGAAGGAATTTGAGTATAATATCACAGTGGATGATCAACAACGGTCTCTGGTTACTTTGTTGCCAGAATCAGACTACATGCTGGGTTTAGCTGACCTAACAGGAGAACTAATGAGGAAGGCTATCAACAGCATATCTAGTGGAGATATTGAGGAATGTTTCCAGGCCTGTGATGTTATCAGGCACATGTATACTGGTTATTTGGGTAAGATTTGACATGAATTATATTTATTGGTCATCACTATTAATTGCCAAACAGACAGCCCCTGTTTGTCTGTGTTTGGCAATAATGATAATCACCAGTGTCATGAAAAACTTATATATGTGCTACTTAACAGGCAGAGGATAACTCTGGTTATCCAACTAAAAAAAAAATAGTCTCTTCACTGAAGGATTGGCCCATACTAGTCTGTATGGGTGTCTCTATCATTTTAATCATTTAGCCGACGGTGACGTTCACACGGACGTAATAAAATCGCGGCGGGATTTTATCGCGCACTGGATTTTCAACTCTCGGTGTTAAGCCGAGCCTTGAGAATCCAACGCGCTGGGACGCACTCTCGTTCCAGCGCGTTGAAAAACACACTGTTGGATTTTCAACTCTCGGCGCTAAGCAGAGCGTTGAAAATCCAGTACACGAAAAAAAATCGCCTAACCTAACCAAAGTTCTAAAACAGCTTCAACTTTAATTCCAGGCATAACAGGAAACCGTATCCTACTCCGCAAGCTGCAAACAACTCGCGCCAATGTGAATAAGGTGGAGATGGCGATGTATGCTCTGCACATCCGCGGCGGGGAGGCGCCACCGAAGTTACTATTACCCGCCGCGCCGGACTGGGAGGCGCCGCGCGGTCCGTCAGGCGCAGACGATGAGGGATACTATCAGGACTGTACTTAAAATAATTCAAATAAAATAAGGACACAACATTGATCTCAATTATAAATTAATGCTATAAACTTACGAAAACAAAGAACTTTAACCTTTTCTTAAAAGCTTGAGGCACCTATCCCATGGTGGGATAGACGACGAGCGATTACTGGCTCACCCCCATCCCCCTTTGTGATATTTCCGAACCCCCTCCCCCCCCCCCCACCCCCTTTCGAGCCTCACGTGATTAATGGACGATCTAGTCGCTTCCTCGTCGGCGCAGCGATCTGAGGCTTATCTTAAAGTTCTTTGTTTATGTAAGTTTATTCAGTACGTTTTAAAATTAGAATAAGTTTCTGTTCTATCACCTTCACTTGTCTTTGCAATTTGCAGCTCAGTATCAGTTTGTAGAATCCGCGCCACCACTGAAATCCATTTGACGCGGCGCTAGAGTAATCTGTGGCCAGTCTATGTTATTGCATTAAAAAAAAAATAGTTTTACAATTTTCCGCGGGCCTTCTTTCGTGGTGCGCACTCTATGTTGACCCACCTAAGTTGGTAAGGATTTGTTTATTATGCGTTCCTTAAAGACATTTTAATACTCGGACGTTTTGACGTATTAATCTAGCTAGAGACTAGAGGCATTTTCTTTACCGTGTAAGATACAGCTTCAGAATTAAATTCTACATTATTGTCTGAAAGATGAACCTTGTATTTAAGTAAAACATTAAATTGAATAAGAAATTAAATATTATATTTTATTTCGCAATCTACATAACAAACGAAAGGTTAATTAGTTATTTGTTTATACAATACAATATAATGTACCATAGGCTATGACTTTGTCTAAAACTTATAGTACATGAACCTTAGCATAGCAAGTATTATTTTTATTACATTAACTTTTAGCTAGGTTATTAAAGTTAACAAGGTATTGCATACTAACAAGATAATAATTATCACAATATTCATTAATATAATACTTAAACTCTTTAAAAAAATATTTATTTAATTTATAATAGTTAAAGTCATTTAAAAACAAAGATATTAATAGTTATTTTATACATAATATTTATTTTAGCTTCTTATATTCCAAATACTCTTTATTGCTATACTTAGTAAGTCTTCAGTGTTTTAGTCGATCTTATAAGTTCAGCTAACTTATACGGCATGCTTGAGAGATATTTCTCGACGGTATGTGAAACCAAGTCAGAGGCCCAAGGGCAGCTTTAAAACTCTGTTAGTTACTAACCACACGAAAAGGAGAAGAAGAAGCTAACTTATTGTATATTTGGATGCTTCGGTATTCTGGGCTATAACTGGTAGATTTGCGGCGCTCATTCTTATCAAAATTAAAGAGTTGTAGCTTACACCTATTCTTTTTAACAAATATGGCTATTTCTAGGATATAAATTGAGGTTAAAGGGCTTGCTACACGGCTCCCATTCGCGTCCCAACAGAGGTGACCTTGGTGGTTTACATCCGTGTAGTTGATGGTTTACGACCAAATTTCAAACAGCTCTGCCTGTCGCTAACCAAGCTCGCCTCTGTCGGGGACGCGGTTGGCAGCCGTGTAGCAAGCCCATAACATTAGATTTTTTTCTTTGATAAAGTGGTGTTTGCAGCTATATCTGGGTTACACCGTTACTCGGGAAAAGGGTTTATGATTTTTTATTAGTTACCTTATAAAGTTATAAGCTCTAGGCACCCGTCTTAATTTTCCACCCTGTTTAACGATTCTTACTGTTACCAGTATGATCAGTTTAGGCACCCTAAGGAAAACTATCTTTTAGACATAACTTCGCCACGACTTGGCTTCGCACGGTTCTTAGACTTGACGAAACATCGAGATTTCTTTAATAAATGTATGTAAGTACAGACGCCAGCACATCAGGCTACTACAATCTGTCAAATTTATTTAATAGATTTTCAACTTTATCGCTGAAGAATAAGGTTCAAAGTTGATTGGGAAAATTTGACAGTTTCGGGTAGCTTGATGTGCTGGCGTCTGTACGTTTAATATTAATGTATTAGGCTGGCCGCATACGTACGGTTTCCTGATTCGGAGACCTGAATGCTTATCTTATAGGCACACACGTTTGTAGGTACATTTTCCGAACGCAGAAAAAACCTGACGTTCGTTTCGGAAATTGAACGGTGCGTTCGGGTCATTCAGAACGGAAATAACCGAATGACGTCATCCGAACGCAGCGCTCGCATGCATTTTTGCTCTGCCACCCGCCGCACACGAACGGAAAATTTCGTACCGTATTTAAGTGTAATAACTATGTGCCGTCGCCGTGTCGAGTAGACGTCTACACAGAGATTTGACAGGTGCAAATGCCAAACTCCAAATTGATACGAATGAATAATAAAGAACTTACGTCAGTTTTGAATAAAGAAATCTTGGTATTTTATCACTTCGCAAAAGCTGTTTGAATCAGGGGTGGGTCGTTGGTGCTAAATAAATTAAAAGACATTGGTGCCGATTCCCTTGTTCACAAACTAAACTAAATTTAAGTTCAGTGCAACTTTTTCTTTCTATTTCATTAAGAAAAGGACAGAAGATAAATTTTAGTTTAGTCCTATCAAATTAATCAGCGCTTGACGTAAATTGACGTAATTTTAGTAGGCAAGTTTTTAATCACGTCTAAACTTGTATGGAGTAGTGACAGGCGCTGATTAATTTGACAGGACTAAACTAAAATTTATCTTCTGTCCTTTTCACAATGAAATAGAAAGAAAAAGATGCACTGAACTTAAATTTAGTTTAGTTTGTGAACAAGGGAATCGACACCAATAATAATTGAATAATAAAATTTTAATTGATAAAAGACTGGGCTTCGTATACAGTGGTCTAGGGACCAATAGCGATACGGTTTAAATATTTGTGTAAGGAGACCTCATCTAAGATCAAAGTGGTATTATTTCTGAACGATCGACAATTTCGAGATTGATATACTTTTACAATTTACAGGAAAACCACGACCGCTTGTCGTGATGTTACTTGAAGTACGAGTTGAGAACATGTTTTTTTTTTGTTTTATCGTGTTAGAGCTCGTGGCTAAGTAATAAGAGCCGTACGGGTCGATCTATCAGGTCAAGCTACGCTTGCCGGGGTTAGTCCGTGGATGGGTGACCATCTTTAGATACCGAGACTCCTCCGTGCCTCGGAAAGCACGTTAAGCCGTTAGTCCCGGCTGTCATTCGTGGATCTTTGACAGTCGTTACGGGTCGTCAGAAGCCTGAAAATCTGACAACCAGTCTTATTAAGGGATATCGTATTACCAAGTTATTGGGTTGTGTGGGTCAGATAGGCAGTCGCGCCATGTAAAATACTGGGATTCTGCTGCATTCGGTTAAACTGGAAGCCGACCCCAACGTAGTTGGGAAAAGGCTAGACAGATTGATTTTTGTGTTAAGATATCGAAACCCAACACCACACATAGTAGTAGCAGTGATAGCCTAGTGGTGTGACCGTCAGACTACCAAGTCATAGGTCTCGAGTTCGAACTCAAGGCACGCACCTCTGACTTTTCGGATTCATGTGCGTATTGTATAATTATCACTTGCTTGAAGCAAGTGATAAACGGTGTAGGAAAACCTCGTGAGGAAACCGGAAAATAATGCCTGGGAGATATTTCTCAACGGCATGTGAAGCCAAGTCCGAGGCCCATGGGCGGCTTTAAAACTCTGACACCAGTTTAGTCACAAATCTTGCGAAAAGAAGAAGACCACACATTTATTGTTGTGCTTTTATTTTAAGTGACCACACTACAGCGGTTGATGACCCCAAATAAAAACATCATGTTAATTTCTTTTTTGTTTTATACTTATCATGTTTAGATATCGATACCCATCCCATCTGCGTAGTTTCGCTAACTAATTTAATTTGATCCTGTTTAATGCAAGCTAGTGTTTTTGTTAAAGAACATTGTAATTGGAACGAAGTTCCTTAACGCGGCTTGAGTTGCGGTATGAGTTGACTGGTAGGTAGATATCGTCACGTAAGGAAAAAGCGTTATGCCCCCCTCCATGCGACTTTCTCTCTATCTCTAACTATTATATACGGGTGCGTTCCAAGTATCGCGTAAGGATCTATAAATTGAAAATGTAGGTACACGGCTACATATCAAGCTATAAATTTCCAGTATAAGCTGATCTCGCATTGTATAGGATTTCCGTATAGTGAGAGGTCAGCTTATACTGGAAATGTATAGCTCGATATGTAGCCAAGTGTACCCGTAAAGACACGTTTAAGAATGCCCAGACACCACACATTAAGGCATAAAAATAGTTTTATCAGTCAAAACTAAAAAAAAGACATTATTCCAAAGGATATTAGGGAACTCCCTCTGAAATATTTTAAATCCAAATAGCAAAATTTGTCATAGGTAATACTTTTTATAGTGTAAAGGATTTTTTGATAAAAAGTAAATGATAAATATTGTAAACTGATTTACTGATATTTAGTTAGATACTGCTTAGATTTAAGTAAAACTAGTTACAGTTAGCCGACGTACGCACGGACGTATGTAAAATCGCGGCGATTTTTTTTCGTGCACTGGATTTTCAACACTCTGCTTAGCGCCACGAGTTAAAAATCCAACAGTGTGTTTTTTCATCGCGCTGGGACGAGAGTGCGTCCCAACGCGTTGGATTCTCAACGCTCTGCTTAACACCGAGAGTTGAAAATCCAGTGCGCGATAAAATGCCGCCGCGATTTTATTACATCCGTGCGAACGTCGACTTACAGACCACGGACGAACAAAAAAAGTCGGACAGATTGTCGCTAACAAAAAACTGTGTCACTCGAGAGTCGGTCAGCTCGCTGTAAGTACGTAAAGGCACGCACACATTTGTCAGCCATAGCGGAGCGGAGAAACGTGCCAATATTAACCAATTGCAGCGGAGCTCTGAAGCGGAGTTTAGATTCTATTGGTTTGGCACATTTCTCTGCTCCGCTGCCTCACTCCGCTCCAGTGGACAGGCAGCCTTACTCGTGCAAACGTCAGCATTCACACATAAACGGGACTCAGTTTTGTCTTGGCGAGAGTTCCGTCTGACTATTTTTGTTCATTCATGTTTCAAACTACAAAGTAAAAGTTTTAGAATTACTAATTTTGTAAGTGTTGTAAAATTGTTGTACACATGTTGTAATAATAGTAGGTATATTGACTGTTTAACTACACTGTTAATATTTAAGCTTGGTACCTACATACTACCTACTAATTTTATCTTCGTTTTCATTAAAATATTTGTATGCCAGTCTATGGCGAGACATGTAGATCATAACCCTATTATTAAGACCATTATTGTACAATGTTTTAATAAAAATCAATATATTCTATTCTTAAGTTTCAACCCTTTAATACCTAAATGTTGATAGCTACTAATATGAGAAGACAAGACATTACAATTAAACTCAATAGTCGTGTTCAACAGTTGTATAACCTAAGCCGGGTCTCCTGCGCATGTTTTTTCGAAACATTACACAAAAAGCTTACATATAAACATTTATTTTCATATGAAGCATAGACAAATGTGTATGACCACACCTCTTTGTTGCAATGTTTTTGTGTAAAAACATTTTCAAGGAGACCCGGCTTCAGATACCAGATAAACACCGTTCTGTAATAGTTAAGAATTAACGACCATGTATAAGTATGGGTAGCAGTTGAATACAGTGCTGCATTCTTTCAATTCTAATTCAAGTATTTCCAACTTTACTGTTTTGATAATGATTCTGCAAGACATGCATCTTCACGTGTTTGGTATTTCTACATTACTTTACATTCAAATTGCATCTTTCCTTATTATTAATATTTATGATCTACTTGGGAATATATGCCTTATCTATTCTAACATCATCAACTGGACAATCATTTTTGTCACATTCAACTAAGCCTATTCTTTTCACAACAGCCATTCCAGATTGAACTCTTCCAAAGATTGTATGCTTTCCATCCAACCACTGTGTTGGAGCCAGGGAGATGAAGAATTGAGATCCGTTTGAATCAGGTCCAGCATTTGCCATAGACAACACTCCAGCTCCAGTATGTTTTAAATCCAGGGATATTTCATCGTCAAACTGTGGCCCATAAATTGATTGTCCACCTTTGCCTGTGCCAGTGGGATCACCACCCTGTATCATAAAATCTCTGATAACTCTGTGGAACTTTGTGTTATTGTAGTAACCTCGGCGAACTAATTCCATGAAATTTCTGCATGTTATTGGTGAATGTTTCCAATACATCTCTACGACCATAGATCCCATTCTGGAAACAGTAATTTAAAAATATAATATTATAAACTCGTAGCAGCATAGAAAGGCTCCTTCAAACAGGCGCGACTCATCGCGTGACGAGCGGTGTCTTTGTGTCGCGCCTGTTTGTAAGAGTCTTTATAGAATTGAATTCAAAACCCTCTGGTCGAATTTTGTTTGTGTTTATCTAACTGTCCGTTACCTGTTTAACATTGTGTTTAACCCACCACCAGCTACCACTACTCGTATAAGTGAGGTAATTTGATGCGTGTTTCGATTATTTAGGTACACAATGCAATTTTGGTTTCCGATTTCCATGCGGACGGAGTTAAAGGCACACAACAGTTTAGAAGGTTACCTAGGATGAAAATTGTATGATTGAAATAACATAATACTTACGTTGTTTCTATCACAGCTACTGGCGGTTGCCATGATTTATCAGGAATACCAGCATTAGAATAGCCAAGCATGATAAACGCCTATTTGAATTTGAAAATTCAGGTCACTGTTTTTAACAAGTAACAACAGCAGAATCAAATAAAAAAAAAATTACAACTTTTGACAAACTGTCAAAGTAGTGTTGCCAACCTTACCAAACTAAAAAACAGCAAATAAAATAATAGAAAACAGTAAAATTATAATAATTTCAGAACAGAAATTCTACATGATGACGAAATAAAAATGTATGAAAATCTGAAAAACCTTCAGGACTAACCCACTATTTATTCATAAACGTTGAAAAAAGTAAAGTAACTACAAAAATGTATGCTAATCATATAACTTTATGCAACGTTAAGGCGGTTAATTTTTATAAATTTTGGGTGGAATCAGTAGACGGTAGACCTTGTTTGTATCCTCACGAAAAGCAAGAAACAAGCATTTGCATTTGTTGCTTCAGATGGCGCCAGTATGTACAGACGCCAGCACATCAAGCTACCCGAAACTGTCAAATTTTACCAATCAACTTTGAACCTTATGCTTCAGCGATAAAGTTGAAAATCTATTAAATAAATTTGACAGATTGTAGTAGCCTGATGTGCTGGCGTCTGTACAAAAAACCATTGAAATATGTCTATGCAAAAAACAGAAGAAATATGGATAGAAAACAGGGATGCCAGTGAAAAAACAGTAGTTCTACTGTTATAGCAGTAAGGTTTTTAATTTTTTGGTAGGGGTCACGTCACCAACCTACCCGGACCGTAGTGCCGTACTATAGAATATAGATGGCGCTAACACCAGTTTTAAGTTTTCACTTCTGTCGGCGGTCCTAAAGACTGCAAATTTTTTTTTTTTTTGTTATTTCAGCCCTTTCAGAGATCATCGTCGGTTGGTATCTCTCTTGGTCTGGCTCCTCACCATAGTCCGGTTCTAACAAACTCCACCGGCACAGACCTATACTACATAGGAACGCGCAAGTCCCACAACGACGTCAACGTAGAGATACGGCGGTGGGGTTATTATTATTTAAAAAAAGCCGAAGCCAACTCGCAGAGGCCCCTTCACATCATCATCATTTCAGCCGAAAGACGTCTACAGCTGGACATAGGCCTCCCCCAAGCACCTCCACATCGACCGATTCTGTGCTTCCCGCATCCAGCGGATTCCTGCGGCCTTCACAAGGTCATCGATCCATCTTGTGGGAAGCCCCTTAAACAATTTTATATGGCATGAGGCACCAACCGATGATTATCCCCACTATGTAAGGCAAGTGCACCCAAGGACCTTCATAAAACCGAACAGAGTCGGTGGGACTAGCACTCTCCACCAGTAACTCGAAGATTCTTCATTAAATGTTCTAAACGATAGAGCGATAGGTCTATACGAGCATTATATGATCTTTGCCAGGTTTTTGGGGATAACATAACAGTGAAACATTCATGAAATAAAACCCAATTGTCGTGAGATGACAACAAATTATTTATTCAAAATAACGTTCTTACATTAATTTTGGCAAGAAGGGACGTTTAGTCCAAAAATATCTATTACTTACATCACCCACGTTATGCTAACCTTTATTATCGTCTTCAGAAATTTTCTAAGAGACCAAATAGACCATACTTTCATTCATAATCACGTTAACAGAATAACTTTTGAGTCTTGAAAAATATACCTTTTACACGAGATAGAAGGTTTAATTTCGAATACCAGGATTTAGGGGAGACAACTTTAACACTTTAGAAATTATTTCGATATGAAGGATATTATGTTCCCTATAAATTATTCATAATTAAAATCTCACCACCACAAACACAACATTTTAAAAGACTCAAAGTTATTCTGCTAATAAATGCACCACAAATTCTTATCTTACGTTACTAAATGTGTATCGACACACTATACATTCCTAATTTTGTTCCGAATACATTGCTCCACGAGATATTCTTGCCTTGAAATTGAAAGTCGTTTGAAGTCTAAAATGAGGATTTGATAGATACAAACTTCTATGAATGAATACTTTTTCTGAATGCTAGGAAGTTCCCCCACAACGGGCGAGCATTGGTTGAAAAAAACCAATTTTTTCTCTAATGTTGTAAGACCAAAAGTACTGGGCTACTGGGCCTTAAAAAAACATAGTAATTAGGTATAGGTGGATTCGTCACAATCACAAGTTTCAGAATTTCAGCATTGAACACGTTTTACTGCCAGTTTCTTCACCAAAACACGTAACACGATACGACGTCGCATCGTGGCATATTTATAAGCTTCTTCTACTTTTCAATTTCAGTTATAGACCTGCTCATTCACGGCAAAGGTTATGAGCTGCAGCACCGAGAAATGAATGGAAACGGCGAAAAACATTCAGCTATAACTGTGAGTAAACATGATTCTCTGGGCATGGCATCAATTGAAAAACTATAGATGGTGCCACTATAATTCATGGAAATTTGTGATGGAATTATATTTAACACACGACGATCTAGGAGTATACAAATACAGATATACTACGCCCGTTGATGACATAGACAAAAAGAGAGATCAAAAAGCAAGAAGTAAAATATGCTTGATGATAAAACCAGAGTGCCTAATGCATGTGCGTCAAGCAAAGACGGTCAAGGAGGCTTGGAAAGATATAGAGAAAGCTTACGAATATAAGGGGCTAAATAGTCGATGCAGATTGCTGTAGAAACTATAGTTAGTCTTATACTATAGCAGTTCACGACTATAAGAGATTATATTTCGGCATTGATGATGACTGCATAAAAACTGTGTGATCTAGGAAAGGAAATGGATGACGAATTATTGGGTGCCCTAATGCTTCAAGGATTAACAGATAATTTTCAAGTTATGAGATTGGCAATTGAAAATTCAAATAGTGAGCTTACTACGGCTTATGTAAAAACGAAACTTTACCAAATGGAGGATTCACATACAGCGGCTACGAGTGCAAGCAATCACACCTACGACAAAGAAGAAAACTTCAAACCAAAAACAACAGAAAAAGTTTAATGTTTTATTTGCGATAGACCACACAAAGCGAGATTGTCCAGATAATCGAAGCAAGAAAAGAAATGAAACTTCTATAGCTTTAGCGATGGCGACTTCAACTTCCGAAGATTTTTGGATAGTTGACTCTGGAGCTTCTATTCATATGACTACAAGGCGTGAATGGTTACATGATTTGAAGAAGTACGACTGTAGCGTGTGCAAATGGAGAAAGGCTGAGGTATTTGAAGTGATACATTGGCATATACAAAACCGAATGTTACAATAAGCGCTATGTATGTTCCGAGATAAGCTGCAAACTTACTAAGCGTTAGTGCTGTCACTAAGAAAGATCTTAACGTAGTATTCTACAAGGTTTAACGTAGTAAAGAGACACGTAATTTTGAAATAATTGGCGAACCTTTACTTACAGGTATAGAGGAAAATGGTGTGTAGTTCAAGACTTTTGCGGAATTACGGACAATTTTTCAACTTCTGTCCACAGAAGTTGAACAAATTTACTGTCAGATAATGGGAAAGAATATGTAAATACTATGAAGAAGTATGGAATCAAACATCAACTATCCGTGGAATATACGCCTGAGCAAAATGCAGAAAGGGCAAACAGAACAATCGTTGAAACGTCTAGCAGAATGATCCAAGAAGCTGGATTAAGCAACAAGCTTTGGGCGGAAGCTGTGAAGACAGCTGTTTATCTGAAAAACCGATCTCCAACGGAAGCTGGTAGGAATAAAACGCCTGAAGAAGCTTGGACTGGAAAGAAACAGTCTGAAGTTTATCAGTTTTCGGATGCAAAGCGTTTATGTACATCCCTAACCAGGAACGCACCAAATGGGATCTGAAGAGCAAACGCCGTCCACACCGGTGGCTGTGCTCGGTGGCTCGTGCGCGCTTACCCTTATAGTAAGTAAAAGTTGTAAGTTTTACCACAGCTTTTACTGATGACTTAACTGTTAATGAAGAAACCGGCCGTTAAACAAAACACATTAGTTTCTATTTATATCTATCGAATCCTGCACAGATATAGTCTAAGATCTGCTCTTACATTGAGCTACCTCTATCTGTTATTTAAATGAGAGATAATTATGATTTAAAGACACTGTTAAAACTGATTAATCGCGCTAAGTTGCCTTATCATATCCTCGTCGGGCAGTTCTCGCTCTCTTCATTTTAGTATACCTGTAACTTATCATTCTCACTCTGAAATGACGCGCCCCACTGCCGAGTGCGAGCCTTACAGTAGTCGAATAATTATGATGTGTAACATCTTTACATCTGATATCTCACCTTGGTAATAAGCAACATTAAAGGGGCGGGGCCTCGCCAACTCTAGCACCGCGCGCGCTCATTGGTCAAATCAAATAGCGCGCGCTTCCCCGGCTTCCTGTAACACTTCCGTCCCTTTTCACGAAATCGCTCCCACAGATTTGATTATTTAGATTTTTATTGCAGGAAAGCGAGGAAAGAAACATCAAAAACTCCTTTCTTCTTACGATGTGGAAAGAAAGAAAGAAAGAAAGAAAAATATTTTATTTGGGACACCCACAAGAAATATAAAACAGCAATAAAAAAAAGAAACAAATATAAACATTTTAAACTAACAAACAAAGTTAATAACGACCTGTGCGAGGCCAAAAAGGCTCCTATCTCAGCATGATGCTGCGATATTTAAAAATCAATAAATACCGCAGCGCTGGTATTCTGATAGGGCCCGCTGTGATGCCACGGACATATAAATCCCACTAGGGGATTACAAAATAAAACAATGACAATAATAATATAAAAAATCAAAATCTTTGCATAAATTAAAAAAAAAAATCGACGCGCACCCGACACGACGATGACGATGTGGGTATGACATATGAGAAAACGTCGCTCAAATAACAGATGAAGGCAGGCCGATCGAGTTAACTAAACTGGACCAAAGTTATACTAGACCAACAGACAAACAAAAGAGTCAGAGATTAACCAAAAATAAACCACAATTCCGTTTGAGATACAATTTTTTCAATAACAATGTTTATCTGCTTACCTTTAGAGCGGCTTGAGCCGAATACCGTATTTTATACAAACATTTGAATACTACGACACCTATCTATGTATACTACTTAAACATCAATTAGAATTGAATCCAGACGTGTATTGGACCGGACTGGCTTGTATAAGCTACACAACAGTAATGTGAACAATTTTACACCACATATATTATATTTTGCAAAAACCTAGAAAGTCTTTAGAACAACACTTGAGCGAAATGAGTTGAGTCTGTTGAGTTGTGAGGAGTAGCTATTGAGTGAGAAAACAACGAAGATTTTCTTGTGACCTGGGGGCCTACCACAAGCTCATAAAGCAGTATTATTTTAATATTACTTCAGTGTGGGAAAGAGATGAAGCTCTACAGGACGTATATCTCCATCTCTTTCTCCCTCTGAAGTAATATTAAAATAATACTGCTTTTGAGTTGGTGGTAGGCCCCCAGGACATCTTTTTATAAATTATGGGTTGAGCTACACTTGTCAGCATTAAAAAGTTGCGAATGAATGCTGATGAGTATCTCTCCACCTTTTAATAACTCGAATACCTCCTCAATTTTTGTCAACAAAGTCCGATACAGATGTCATCAAAATCAAATTTTAATTATACGATACATACATACACCAAATGAAATTTATAATTTGATTTGTTTGGACCTAATTCGCAATTTTTGCCCGAATTTTTTCGAAAATATAATTTTTTGGTTCGTTATCTTCCCTATGTACAAAAATAGCATTACGAGTTAAATTCTATCATTAAGTCCTGCGATGAGCTCAGTGTGAGCGATAGGCCCTCTCGGACACCTCAAAGCAAATAATTACAACCAAATTAATATACTTATCACAAGGTAAAAAGGTTAAATGCAAAACATACATCTTAAATATACTTACTCAAAATATCTAAGTGAAGAGTATCTTATTACAATTATAGTATTATTAATAAGTTAATACGAATATTAGGTCAGGCCGATTTATTCAAAGTTCTATTAACAAAATCCTTATGACTGTAGTAGATGGTGGAAAAAATCGAGAGACGTCCGAGGTACCACCGATCCTATTTCCTATGAGTTTGGTGTCCAGTGAAGCTACGCCGTGTCGTAGACCTTATCGTACCGACCCTAGCATTGTATACTAACCTTTATCGTGGGATTATTCTACTTGAAACTAAGGACACCAAACCCACCTATGTGATAACTTACCTACATAGCTTAACCTAGCGTCCTAGCTGAGAATAACTCCAAACAAAACAGTGCGAACTTGTATATCCGGCAGTATATAGAAGAACGGATGTCTCAGGCTGATTTTTTAAGGCTAGGCACGTATAAGTGTATCTTAAGTTTATAAATTTAACGATTCCTGAATTATGAACTAAATTAATTAATAAAACGGAGTCATTTATAACTATGTGCATGGCTAACTCAGTCTAAATCGAGCCTCGTTTGTAACTAGTTTTTTTATTGTTCAGTAGATATTCGGCAGTGTTCGTAATGTCACGTTTTCTTATAAATATTGATGAGATGATTGTTTGAGAGGCCTCTGTTCTCTACTGGTAAGACTAGCGATTGAGTAATATATTATTGTTTAGAAATTACTTCTAAAAAGACAGTTTTCTACAAGTACAGCTTAATTTGCGCCGCAGAGTGCGGGCATACACAGAGAAGGCAAGTGGGTATTTCTTATGTTAATCTTATGTATAGACGTATGAACTATTTCGAACTGTGGTTAACATATAAGTTATATTTAACCTTTTGACCGCTACAATAATGAAATAATAAGAAACAACATCAGCTTACTACTACTACTGTAAAAAAGCTGAATGCTTCAAAATTCATAATCAATTAGGTATACCATTTACATTACAGTGCGCGCCACGGAAGATGGCCTGCGGAAAATTGTGGAACTACATTTTTTTAATGCAATTTGATGCAATGGTATAGACCAGGGGTTCCCAAAGTGTGCGCCGCGGCGCCCTGGTGCGCCGTAGAGAGTAAAGAGGGGCGCCGGGAGGCGATCCTGTTTACCGTTCTCCGGAAACAAAACTTAGGTATTCTCGGGTACAAAATAAAAGCTCTAAGGATAGGCCTGTGTCAAAAAATATTTTTTGTGTCCGTCTTGTAGATTATTTAAAAAAAAATAACACGTATTTTTTATTTTTGACGTAATCAAAAGATTACGGCGATACATTGAGTTAAAATGTGGCATGACATCACGCCTTTGTGACGTGTAACGAGCCCCCACTCCCCAACTTTAATGTGTGTTTTCCAAGTTATTTTTGATTAATATGATAAAGCAAAAAATACATGTCTAATATTTTTTTATTATCTGAAGGACGGACTAAATAGAATTTCTTTTTTTTATCTAGGCAACTACCCTATTCTCATTCCCTTTGCAACATCTTATTCATGTGAAGCCGGATTTTCATCAGTAGCTGTAACAAAGAGCAAAGTACCTGGGTACCCCTTGGTAAGACTGGTTGTCAGACTTTCGGGCTTCTAACGACCCGTAACGACTGTCAAAGATCCACGAATGACAGCCGGGACCAACGGCTTAGCGTGCTTTCCGAGGCACGGAGGAGTCTCGGTATGTAAAGATGGTCACCCATCCACAGACAAACCCCGGCAAGCGTAGCTTAACCGGATCGATAATAAATGTATTCTTGTGTCAATATAAATATAAAAACTCAGCTTCAAATCGTGGATGTTTTATTTTTGTGCCTATCTAATCTACCCTATTTTGGCTAGCTAGGGCGTCGAGATAAAATACTAAACCTGCAAGTGCGCCGCTAACTGAAAAAGTTTGCGAACCCCGCTAGTGTCTATGCCATAGACACTAGCGCCGCATCAAAGGGCCTTTTTTCGTGGCTTGCACTATACCATTGACTTATTGTTTATTTAATATGTAATTAAATATATTCGTCACCGCATGATGACGTACTTATAATTCTTGATGATCATTGGATGACTGTGGTGGTCAAAAGATTAAAGTGAGTGAAGGCTCTCAATTGTGTTGAGTACTAAGTATCTAGAAATGGCTTACAGGACAATATATTACCTAAGTATATATACATAATGTGTGTTGTACGGGGTTGGGTATAAAAACAAAAACAATTCATATCAATGATAGATTTTCGATTACAAAATTATATTAGAAAACATAACAGAAATAAAATAATTTGTATAAATCAAAATAAAGTGGAATAAATTAGGAGTCTTTATATATTAAAACTAAATAGTCGATAAATAATTATTATAATATATTGTATATTTAAACTAGCAACTTAACGAACATATACATAAAAATCTTTAAATGACATTGTAACAAAATTTTGAAATAAAATACATAGGTACAGACTAGAAATTGAGCGTTGAAGTAGACTATGTTTAGAGACAGAGAGGGACAAAGAATATTAGTCATCTCTTAAACGCGCCACATGTCCTAAGCTAATAATATAAATCCTACTTTATGCCTACAATATATACATCTAATTTTTCAAACAGACTTAGATAGAGCTATAACCTCGAGGGGAGAAATCAATATTTTAATCACCACATACATTAACCGTGTAAAAATCACTACTTAATCTTTACAACGCTGCACGCAAAATGTTAATTTAACGTACAATATAATAATTATTAGCTGCTTGAGTTTCACATAAAGCTTTTATTTATAACCTTTATATTTCGTTGACAGCTATAGTACGCGTCAAACTTTATGGCCGTTCTGAAGTGCGCTACTCGCTGCGCAGTACCGCACCCCTCACCCCCGCTGACACATGAATTCGTTACTGGCGCAGCCACTCGCCTCATGTTCCGAGCCGTCATAAACTTTGAATCGGGCTGTACCTGTTGTGATGTCTGATTATTGACTTGATGATTATTCTGACTCTCTAACATTACCTATCTTAGCTACCCAGTGATCGTGTTATGTTTTACACCGCGTGGATGGTTGCCAACTTCAACCCTTTAGATTAGGTAAAGTCAGTTCAATGTTATTCGAAAAATTATAATATCCACAAAGTTCCCCAACCTCAAGGCTATGCACCAAAATGTACACTTCATGCAATTAAACCTGAGCACATATATTACATAACATTCAAATTCCTTTCAGTACAACCACTATTACCGTTACATATTACAAAATTTTAATCTTGACAATTAATATGTTAAATACCTGTTTTAACAATAATATGCGCATATAATGACAAAAAAATAACATACAAGATAAAAAAATAAACTTACGCTTTAAGCCATGTAACAACTAAAATAAACTTTGGCCAAAAAATTAAAATTATCACACTGTGCATAGAATGTACGATATTACTGACCATCTGAGCAGATCTAATATTTTGCGCGTCTTCTTTGTGCAAAACTGTAGTTCCCGTAAAATATTGAACAAAACATTACGTGTTAATTATCACATTTCTTCAGCATTTGCTTCTGCTTACGCTCAAACGATCAAGTAGATATAGTTCTAAATAAAAATAAAACTTTAAAGTTAAGCGTTACGTTACAAAAATTTATGCTTTGCATTGGCGTCTAAAGCCGTTCAACAAATGAGCAAAATAAACCTAGTACAAGATATTTTATAAGAAATTCGATCTCTACTTATACACTTTTAGTAATAATCAGTAATCTAACTTAAGGCTAGACTCTTCACAAGAGTATACCCGTTCATCACATCCAAATCGCATTGTGCTCAACAATAATAATCACGTACAAATTATACAAATACGACTATAAGAATAGGGATGATGAAATTTTTTTTTGGGTCGGGTTTCTTTAAAAAAAAATTGCACACGTATTTTTTCTTTTTTTTTCGTTGTTAAGATGTGCCATGACGTCAGGTATAAGTAGATTTTATACTTACTTATGACGTAGCGACCCCCACTCCCCAACTTTAATGCGTCTTATCTGAGTCATTTTTTACCCACGACGGAACGGAGACGGTATATGCGTTTGGGGTGAGAGGATGTTTTTATTAATGTGATAAAGCAAAAAATACGTGTCTAATATTTTTTTATTATCTGACCGACGGACTAAACAGAATTTCTTTATTTTGACCCAGGCATCATCCCTATTGGACAGTTGAAGTAATGTTCATACTCCCGCAGATTACATTTTGGTAATATATAAAATTTGACTGGTTATCACAAACTGATGTGGAAGGTTTTCTTCTGAATGCGACCGCAACCGCAAACCCCAAGCGACAGCGACAGACTGCAGCGACACGACTGGTTCTACGTAACTGCGGTTGCGGTCGCCTTCGGAAGAGCGCCTTCAATGAGCCGACGACTCCGCCTAAATTAAAGTTACGTTATTGTGATGTTCAACTGTTTTAATGACTATTATTTTATCATTTGTTTTTGGTTCCTGAAGCTAATTTAAGTAAATACTTCCGTTTCTTTTACTATTAATCTATTGCACGTTTAGATAACCATTGTAAATTAGACGTTTTGAAGTATTACACATAAATGCCAATAACCTATCTATTTCTGAAAAACTCTCTTACCTCGACATCTATATCGCATTTAAATTACAAGCATCCTAACCGACCTATAGATAGCCCATTGGAATTTCTACCTTATCTTACAAGCTTCTACCAACCATTGTGCCAGCATTTGTGCGCCAACTATGTTGGTCATTAAGGCCAATATTGGTACCAACATACGAAGCCGTCGTAATCAGTACTTGATTAGAAATGTACAAATAAATATGTAAACTTATTACAAACATATCGCAAGGAGTCCAAGACCATAATATTATATAATTAGTACAGAATTTATTGTACCGATGGCAGTGATGATGAATGTACAAGGTATAGAAAGATCCCGCAATCCTCGTTAAAACAATGTATAATTAAATCTTAGTACTAACTTATTTAATCAGCTAACTTTGGAATGTTCAGTAATAAATACTTTAGTATAAAATCTGATAGCAAGAGACGGTTTTGTTTTCTATGATAAATTCATCAAAAATTCAGCCAAAAAATGACATAAAAGTATACTTAAAACTAACTTATATTTGGCAATAAATAATTAATGTAGGCCTTGAACTCCGTCACTGACTCATTCAATTATAATCATAATACAACAATAAATTCACATTAAATACAATTAATATACGCTTACTAGTAATGATAAACACTACCTGTAATAATTATATGAGTAGATTCCTCTTACAATAATACTGGAAAAACATATAGATTAAAAGAATTTAAAATTAAAAAAAACTGAAGGAACGAAAGAAAAAGAAAATACGTTTAATTGTGGTAAACAAACGGCGATCCGCTTTACCCGCAATTACCTGCCTTATTCCGATGTTACATTCTGAAAAGAAAACAACGAGTCATCAAAACGATATCTTTGTCACCTTATCGTGTTACCCAGTAACTAGGTTGTGGAGGTCAGATAGTCACTCCATGTAAAATACTGGTATTCAGCTGCATCCGGTAAGACTGGAAGCCGACCTCAACATAGTTGGGAAAAGGCTGGGCAGATGATCTTTGTCACCTTATTATACCAACAACTGTACCAGATAGAAAGAAATCGCGGACCGACTTTGATTGTGTTTCTTAGAAATTGGAAAGAAGAATCATAAGTACTTTTTTTTTAAATTTATTTCTCTCTCAAAGTACAACAAAAACAATCTATGAAGTACAATTTTCAAGGTGTTTGATGGTTTAGCAGCAAGTATTAATGATATACCAACTCCCAAACTAAGTCAAGCTTGTATTTTAGGAGTTAGTGGTTCTACACAGGACTTATATAGACACAACCTTGTAGCCTATGAATTGACTTCCAACACTTAATAGTAAATAAATTAAGCTAAAATTTTAATTTGGAAACATACATTGAGAAATTAAGTAAAAAAATAAAAATTCTATTACAGTACCTATATACATTATCTAAAACTACAAATAAAATACATTCAAACCGACAAAAAATATTTTTTTTTTTTTTATAGTAAGCATCTCAGTTTGAGCATAATCTAAATAAGATCGCGATTCGAACGATGGACTGATTTGAGGCTTTGAGGACACGACGGTAACATAATTATAATTGCAGTTGATGCTATCGATTTTGATCACAGCTACAGCATTCTATGGGTTCCGATCTGGGTATTTGAGAGCTTTGACGTTTTGCCCTTTCATAATAATACTCTGATATAACTATCCGAACAAAGGTCTATGGGCCAATCTCACGACTCAATCGGTCTTTTTAAATGGCAAGCCACATCGCGGCAGGCCCAGCCGGAGAAGGCGGGGTGCGCTGGACTGGTCCCTACTGGCCCTAGCCAGAGAGAAGAGGAAGGAGAGAAAAAAGACATTTGCCCTGCAGTGGGAATAAGCAGCACCCGGAGTTTGGATTTCTGCCCGGTTGATGGCATTAGGCTCGTTTCCTATTACATGGGACTTATAGCGAAATGTTATGTTATGTAATTTTAATATAATATTATTCAGGCAGAAACCCATAGTTCAATATCTTTTTTTCCATATCCTGCACCAACCGGGGATTGTCTTTGGTGTACTTGCATAGTGGATACAGGCATGCCTCATTAGCATCTAACGGGTTGCACCTGCGAGTCAGCTTCGGCCCCTCGTGCCTTCCAAAGGTCCGGGACCCCAGAGATTATTTAAAAATAATAATTACGCACCCGTATTTAATGAGCTGCTCGGATCTGATTCAGGTCATCGTCGCTGTCGGTAGGTGGGGCGGCCTCGGAGCCAGCTAGAACCGTTAGGTGGGTCGAGTCGCTCTGAAGAGTGCTGCACTCCCCGCTCCAATTCCCGCATTGGGCTTTTTTCTGCAGCGCTTGTACGTACGACTGACGTAGGAGAAATGGTCGCAATTAACGAGTGTGGGTAGTAGTAAAAATCGCAATTAACTTTATGGCCAGGAAAGGGTATATTCTTAAAGTTGGCAACGTCGCAAATAGCTATGAACTCCTTGGCTTTTATTGCACCATAGACTAATATTTCATTATTACAAACAGCGAAATATTTGACAGCTATTTGCGACGTTACCAACTTTCAGAACGCATCCTCTATAAAGGCGAGGCCAGGGTAGCGTTTTTTTCCATTTTGCAAGTCAGTAAAACGTTGTACGTTGATCAAAATAAGATTCGCGACCGTAACAAGTAGGTGTGTATCTAGAGAACTATAATCATCAAAATCATCAATACAACTCCATATACACCTACAACCTGACACTGACCTGCAAATTGCAAAAATAGTGAGAAAATATGAATTTCGCGGGCCCTCTTAGCTCAAGGGGGATGCGCTAAGATAGCCCACAAATGCAAATCTGCGAAATAAACTCTAGTGACGATTTGGCACTGGATGGATTTTCTTTATTCAGGCATGTGAAAAAAGGGCATGCATTACGATATTTTGTGCAAAAAAACAAAAGTCAGTTTCTTATGAATATAATTATCGTAAAATATTGGTAGGTATTGACATAGTATAAAGAGAGGTAGTAAGCTATCTTCATAGAAACGCACCGCGCGCGGCTTGTATGTATGCGCGGCTTGTATTTATGTGTCGCCGCACGCACACGTAACAAAATCTCAACCCGTTTCTCGTGAGAAACCAGCCGAGATTTTGTTAATTGTACAAGCCGCGCGCGGTGCGTTTCTATGAAGATAGCTTACTACCTCTCTTTATACTATGGTATTGATGAGATGATTGATATGATTTCATACCTGTGAAATTACGTCCCCGTGAGCCGTGCGGACCTGGTACAGGTACCGGTATTTGCGCTGCTTCATCTCGGTTCGTTGCTCGCGGGTGATCGGTCGAGTCTGTTGGGCTTTCAAGTGACGCTTTTGTGCGCTTATACCTTTTGAAAAAAGTATTTGTTAGCATAGTGACCTATAAGAAGAATGCGTGTTTTGTTGCTGGGATAACTAATTAATGAAGCTGTGTGTACAGCGAATGCACGCGCACTAACAACTGCCATTCGCTTGAAAATCTACTTTGTCAGGACCTAAGTAATAATGTCGGATTTGGTAAGATATGTAGTATGCACTTAAAAACGAGACATTTGGAGTTGTGCGGAGTCTAAAGTATAGTGTCGACATGGACAATGGAGTAAAAGGCTATAAACACGCACAACGTTAAAATTTTTATGTTTCAGAATTTGATAAAAAAATTAATTGTTATTTCCGAGGCTATTTTGACCCGTATTATATTAATCCTTATCCAATAAACTATGTTACTTAAATTGAGCATTTCGTTTAGATTAAAATATGCCGTGACATCATTTCATTTAAATTAATGGTTCAAGCTGCCTCGTTGGTCTAGTGGTCGCAAGCGCTACTGCTGAGCATGAGGTCCTGGGTTCGATTCCCGGGTCGGGCAAAGTGTCATTGGGTTTTTCTATCTGAAATTTCTCAGTAGCAGCTCGGAGTCTGGATTTGTGCCCGGTTGATGGCAATAGGCTCGCCCCCTATTACATGGGACTTAAACATAACTGGCGAAATGTAGGTGTACCTGCTACAGGGACACCTCTGCCCAACCCTTCGGGGAAACAAGGCGTGATGTTATGTTATGTAATGGTTCAAAGATATCATAGATTCAAACTAAATAATTATGGTTGACGGAAACACGGGCGCAGCGATAGGAGTCAATGACCTTTTCCTCGGCTATTAGGTATATAATCCCGGTATCGGTAGTACGTTCCCGTGGGATATTTTCCGACATCCACGCGGGCGAAGCCGCTCGCAAAAGCTAGTCTGATCATAAAATAAAGTGTATTATAGTGTATCCAAAGATCTGTATATTATTTTTGAACAAATAAATTATTATTTGCTCATATATACAATATTTTTTAAGCACAATGGGGAAGGTGATGATCAGGGTGGTGGTGAAAGCGAGCTCCACCCGGAATCCTCAACCACAGAGGAACTGGCTATCTTACCTCTAACTGCTCAAACACAACAATATTGTTGAATGTTATTTCAGCCGAAACACCACCTGGCTAGCTACCACCACCTTATCCAAGTCTGCCGCCTTGTTATGGCAGCAGAGTTAGATAAGGTGGTGGTAGCTAGCCAGGTGGTGTTTCGGCTGAAATGATAAGCTAGCCAGACGGACTTGGAACAAGCCCTACCACCAACCAAACCGAGCAGAAAATTTTGCCCCCATTGGGAAACAGCTGGTCTAACCACTAGACTACAGACGCGGGTTTTGCTCAATGTTAGTAGTGATGTGCCGGATCGTTAAAAAATGTGATCCGCGGATACAGATACGGATCATAAGGGTCTAGATCCGCGAATACGGATTCGGATCTCAACTATCTTCAGGTTCAGCAGGAATTATTTATGATCCTCAGCGTAACTGACTTTTGGGAGACAAAGCTGCCAAGTTACTCTTTTTGAAATACAATTTACCATTACTCAATATTAACCATGTCGTATATTTTTTTTAAGTTCTTGAAAATAACTGTTTTAATTGATGTGATAACTCACATAATTATTTCAATCAGCATAGCACAAATATTAGAGGTTTGATCTCACTACAAAGATAGTTTAATTACTACCTTATAACTTAATTTACTGGTACTTACTCTACTTGAATTAAAATAAATGTTTTTTTTTACTAATTTGGATTGAAGTTAACAGTATTTCATTGCAACATATCTTTAAAATTTATAAAATGTATTAATATAAAAGATCCGTTCAAGATCCGCCAAAAAGTAACGAATACGGATACAGATCTTTTTTCTCCCTCGGATATCCGCGGATACGGATTCGGATATCCAGTACATCAGTAAATGTTAGGTACTTAGTTTGATGTACAGAATATATATAGCGGCTATGTGATGCGTCTTTTTGCATCCTGTATAGGGAACTTAATACTCACTCTGTTCGTGGTAGATGCCGGTGGCGGTTAGAGCGCACTGCGCGGTCAGGCCCACTATGGCTGCAGCTGGCCACGCAGCCAGCGTCAGCCATGACAGTCGGCAGGGTGGTGCCACGGTCGGCTCCAGTTTCGCACGCTCCCACAACTAGAACATAGCAATATAACTCCGTCATTTATTTGTTGATCCAGTGGTGGCCCAGTGGTAACGGCCGCGACTTACGAGTTGTAGGTCGTAGGTTCGAACCCAGACAGGCGCCTTTGTGTAAATTATTTCATCATCACTGCTCTCAAAACGGTGAAGGAAAACATTGTGAGGGAACCGGCATGTCCTAGAACCGAAAATTCGAAGACGTGACATCTACCAACCCGCACTGGGCCTGCGTGGTGGATTACGGCCCACTCCCTCTCACCGAGAGGAGGTCTGTGTCCCAGCAGTGGGAACATTATAGGCTGATGATGATGATGATGATTCATTTGTTGATTGTACTACGATAATAGAATTGAATAAAAATAAAAGTAGCTTGCAACAATAACAGAGGCAGTTATGGTAAAACTCCTTGTGACTTTTAATATACCTTTTTGCTTTTTTACGGTTTCGTACATCAGTCGCATGCCTGTACACCTACAAAATTATAATGGCATGCTACCACGCTTTACCTTAACCATTTTTGTACTTACGTTTTGATTTCTGTCTGAAATATTTTCTTGTTTCATACTTTTTAGAGCGTGATTTTTCAGTAGTCGGGTTTTAGTTTTTGAACTTACTTTTTGAGATAAATTGATCCCAACTACGGAACCCTCCATTGTGCGTGGTCCGAAACGTACTTGGCCGGTTTTTTTTTAATACGAGGCGTTTGGCTACTGTGTATGTGTATGTATTTTATACTTTGCGTCTTATTTGTGCAGAATAAACATTTATTATCTCATGTGATGAGCGAGTTTATTGCCATCATACTCGTTTACTGCAGAGTATGATGAACCCTTAGATACTGTAAAGTTAACTTTTTCTTTTCAGTAATCACGACGGCTCTCAGTCACTAAAAAACCAGAACATCGCCGAATATTCTCAAATAGTGATGAAGTGGAATAAAGGTATACAGAATAGAGGATGTTACGGAGCTTCGGTTCTGGTTCCAAAATGTCGGAACTTCCGGTTAATTTTACGCTTCCGATGCCTATTTCGGTTCCGATAATTTTGAATCGGAATTGATACCGAAGTTCGAAACGCAGCGTTGCACGTGACTAGAGCGCGTACAAACAAGTTTTAACTCGTCGCCAGTGTAATTTTAGTTTATTTTATAAACGCTCGCGCTTGAAGTCTTAGTTTATTGTTTTGTTTGTGGATGTTATCGCTAATATTTGACTGATTAAAGAGACTGAATTATATTTCAATTGTTTCATAAGCCTTCCCTTAATACATCTGTCTTCTACTTCCATCTTCAACTCCGATTCCTGTAAAACGACTTTCGTAACATCCCTGATACAGACATACGACAGACATACGTAAGTACGGAAAAGATTATTTATTTTACTAACAGTTACAATAAATAATCGGTAGGTACCCTAATTGCGTAATACAACATAATCACAATTTGTTTCGATATGAAACAGGTTGCTAATCCATTGCTTCATAAGTTGGAAAAAAAAAAATCTGCTCTACAACGTAAATTACGAAATGAATGTTGTTGAACTGTCAAAATGAAACAAATTAGGCATAATTCTTTACGAAAATAAGTTACGCAATTAGGGTTCAGGTCTTTAAATAATTAACAGTTTACTATCAACAATTACTGTATTGTCCATAGGACCTATCATGCTTCTTTAACAATTAATTATGGTTATTTCTTAATAAGTAACTCGTTATAAAACAATATTATGTGCAAGTTTGTATGTTTGGTTTGGATGTATGTAACTCAATCACGCAAAAACGGCGGAACGGATTTGGATGAAATTTGGCACAAAGATAGTTTATAACTAAGAATAACACATGTCATAGGATACATACGATAATTTTCGATATACACGCGGGCGAAGCCACGGGCAAAAGTTAGTAAGTAATTAATAAACCTAATGCAGAAGTCAGACTAAGTGAAACGCAGCTTGCTTTTACGCGCGGATTTACGAACTACAACACTCTCCATCCCCATTAAAGGGTAGTTTTGGATAAATAATCATTACAATCTTCATTATTTACCTACAGTTTGACCGAGACCGCTGTTCCGCGTCTTAGGTATGTGCGCGGCGAGACGGGGGGGGCAGTGCAGGCCGCTCATTCGTCAACGCTCACGACGCACGGCGTCCCGCCTACCTCTCATTTGTCATCCCGGTCAAACTATAGATAAGTATTTGTGCGAATTTTTAAGTTTCTATATTAAAAACAAAACCATGTTTAGAGGCCAGTCAATGTTAAATGCACACGTAAAACCCACTCTTATGAAGATTTGAGACTCTACTCTAGAAGTTGGTCTATAATGTTTATTTAGAACAAACTGTCCAGTTATATCCAACTTGTTTTAAACCTTTTTTTTTATCGTTAAACTTTACTCGGCTGGACAGCGTTCGGAAGCTACGCAATATCTTCTCTTCACACATACCGCAGTGTCTCAAGACGAAAGTCTCTGATCAGTGTGTGTTGCCAGTGATTAACCGCGGCACTGAAACCTGGTCGCTATGGTATGGGCATGTGATGCAGAGGAATGAAGAAGATGTCATGAGGAAAGTTTTTCATATGAATGGCTTTAAGCCAGCCGAAAGCTGCCATCGTAGGTCTCAAGCATATGTAGGTACTGTCCAATATGGACCGCAGGACCAATAGTATTGGACAGTACCTACCAATACCAGACCAATAGTATTGGTGAGAATACCAATATTTAAGCATATTGAGCACCGCCACCGGTACACCCGCGTTCCCCAACTTTCTCCAGAGCACATTGTATGACACAAGATCAAAGGTTTTGAAGAGGTCAAGGAAACACGCATATATACCGGTGTCCTGCGGTCCATATAGTATTGGACAGTACCTACATATGCTTGAGACCTACGATGGCAGCTTTCGGCTGGTTTAAAGCCATTCATATGAAAAACTTTCCTCATGACATCTTCATTCCTCTGCATCACATGCCCATACCATGGCGACCAGGTTTCAGTGCCGCGGTTAATCACTGGCAACACACACTGATCAGAGACTTTCGTCTTGAGACACTGCGGTATGTGTGAAGAGAAGATATTGCGTAGCTTCCGAACGCTGCCCAGCCGAGTTGAGTTTAACGATAAAAAAAAAACGATTAAAACAAGTTGGACATAATTGGACAGTTTGTTCTAAATAAACATTATAGACCAATTTCGAGAGTAGAGTCTCAAATCTTCATAAGAGTGGGTTTTACGTGTGCATTTAACATTGACTGGCCTCCAAACATGGTTTTGTTTTTAATATAGAAACTTGAAAATTCGCACAAATACTTATCTATAGTTTGACCGGGATGACAAATGAGAGGTAGGCGTGTAAACAAATTTTATGAGGTGGAATAATATACTCTCTGAGGCATATAAGCTGGAAAGCAGGGTGAGACAGGGAGGTTTGACGTCACCCAAGCTTTTCAACCTATATATAAATGACCTCATCGTTGAGCTCAGTAGCAAGCGTGTCGGTTGCTCGATAGACAGCGTCAGCGTCAACAACATTAGCTACGCGGACGACATGGTGCTGCTGAGCCCGACGGTGAGAAGTCTCGGAGAGTTATTAAGAGTGTGTGAGGCCTATACTGGTGCGCATGGCCTTGATACGAGGGTGAATCAAAAAATTCTTTGAATCAATATAAAAATGCAAAGATTTAAACAAAAATATTTTATTTTTTTACATAATCTCCCTCCAATTCAATGCATTTGGAATAACGCGTTTCTAACTTTCTTATTCTTTGTGAAAAAAAAAAAAAAAATTCTTGACTCGAAAAACTCCTCTACAGCAACCATAACCGCGTCATTATCGTGAAATTTTGTTCCACGAATAAGTAAAAATCACTTGGGGCTAAGTCCGGAGAATATGGTGGGTGGTCAAGGAGATTGAAGCCAGCACAGCGGATTGCGTTGAGCGCAACTTCCGATCGATGAGCAGGAGCGTTTTCATGAAGAAACAACACGCCCAACGACAGTTTTCCACGACGTTTTTCTTTAATCGTTTCACGCACTTTCGGGATTAAATTTGCATAATAGGGTCCAGTAATCGTCTGGCCTTTTGGCATGTAATCAATAAAAAGGATTCCTTCACTAGCCCAGAACACTGAGGCCATAACTTTGCTAGCGGTAGGAGCAACTCAAAATTTCTTAATGGATGGAGAGGATGGTCGTTCCCAAGACCTGCTTTGTCTCATAGTTTCAGGATCGAAATGGTGGACCCACGTTTCATCCATGGTGACAAGGCGACGGCAAAAATTATCCAAATCACACTGGAACATTTCGAGATTACGCTTAGAAATTTCCAAACGTCGCTTTTTGTTTTCGTCGGTTAACATTCGTGGCACCCATCTTGCCGACACTTTTTTGAACCCCAGTGAATCAATTAAAATTGATTAAACGCTACCAAATGATATCTTTAGGATCTCAGCTATATGTTTTATAGTTATTCTTCTGTCTTCCAAAACGAGATTCTCAACCTTTTTGACATTTTCTTCCGTAACGGAGGTTGAAGGCCGCCCAGAAAGCGGGTCATCTTTACAGCTTGATCTACCTCTTTTAACCAGTACGCAACCGTAGAATAGGGTACAGCATCATCCCCTAATGTCTGCTGAATGTCCGAAAAAATTTCCTTCATAGTATTTTTTTTCAAACAGATATTTTATAACCGCCCGTAGCTCACATTTATCCTTAATTATTGGTTTTTGCGCAACTCGTTGCACAAAACAATTTATTACGTACGAACGAACTGAGAAAAACGAGTGAAAGTTTGCATAAATGTTGTGTGATTGACACTCTTTAATTTGAGTATCAAACTTCTCCCAAAAAGGTTTCATATATATGCACTTCTAAGAACTTTTTGATTGACCCTCGTACAATGTCCAGAAAACAGAGTATATGGTCTTTAGGGCCGCCGGTGGATGCCCCGAGTATTCACATAATATTACTTTGAATGGCTTCTGCGTAAATCGTGTCACGAAATTTAAATACCCTGGGGCATTTAATTACCGAAGGTCGTGAAGACGATCAGGATAGCGCAGGGCTTTATTTAGCGGTCAGAGGTAACATGCTGGCCCGCAGATTCTCCCGCTGCTCTAAACACGTCAAGATAACGTTGTTTAAGGCGTATTGTCAAAGCTTTTATACGGGAAATCTGTAGGTCAGCCACACCAAAAGATCGCTGGATGTCCTGCGCGTCCAGTATAATAACATATTCAGGATAATGTTGGGACTGCCTCGCTTCTGTAGTGCATCGGGGATGTTTGTGCTGTATCGCACTGATGGCTTTCACGCCGTCATCCGCAAGAAAACTGTATCCCTGATCTGCAGAATGCGTGGCAGCTGCAACGGAATTCTGAAGACTGTAGAGGATATGATCTTTTCTCCGTTATGGCGATCCTTTGTTAAGAGGATTATTGGAATTGTTTTTGATATTTTAATATTTGCGAACTGTATGGATTAAGTTATCTGAATTAAATTTATTTTATTTTATTTATTTAAGAGCAGGGGAAGGCCAAAGAAACGATGTATGGAGTCTGTAAAAAATATATGGCTAGAAAGGAGAACCACAGCAATTGGCAGGGCACATTGCTCAGGGAACGGATGGCCGATGTAGCCGAAAGGTTCTGTAGGAGTGATGACTGCCTACCGGGAGGCGCAGCGCTGGTAGGACTCCGGATGGCCGATGGGGCCGAAAGGTTCTGGAGGAGTGGTGACTGCCTACCGGAAGGCGCAGCGTTGGTAGGACTCCCACAAGGTGTACTGTGAACCGCTACATGCGAGAAGAACCGGACCGATCGATGTTGCGACGCTTGGAGGCGTATGTTCAGGAGTGATTGTATTTTGACTAAAATGATGATGATGATGATTATGACCTGTTGAAGAACGCTTCTTATAATTAAACTATGTCATACAAATCAAAGCAGCAACGAAAAAATCAAATATGCTACTGACCCATTTAAGCATCATCATTCTTTCGAAGAAATAGTCGAGGGACGTCGCCATCACAGCACCGCCGTACACGCTCGTGCCGATGATTGTTAGAACTGAAACATGAGGAACACTTTGTGGATATGGAGATAATATAGACACAGCAGGCGGAGACTGACTTGCAAAGTTTGTAATGTATCATTCGAGGCGAGCTTGGTTACAAAACGGCGAAAAACAAGACGTGGCGAACGCTCGCTGCGAGCACATGGCTCAAGCGCGCTCCATTTCTTGTTACAAAACGGTAATACACTAAACGTGCCGAACGCTCGCTTCGAGCACTGGACTCAAGCGTGCTCCATTTTTGTTCAGAATAGCGGACGTAGAGGTTGACATGCGCTCGCAATGTTCGCATCTAGCGGCTCGGCTCGCTGCACTGACTACTGTAACTCGTTTCAAAGGAATTCACGAAAAGGCCGATAGTCGAGTGTAGGATCCCACGCTCGCATCGAGCGGCTCGGCTCGCTGACTACTAACGCGTTACAAAAACTCGATACATTACAAATAAACGTTGCAAGTCAGTTTCCGGCTGTAAGTTAGAACTAAGAACAATTACCTTAAGTTACAACAACGCTGATCACTTAGAACTTTGACGATCACGCGACATTTGTGACGTCGCTGTTTATTAAATCTTTATAACATGTCCCGGAATTAAAGCACAACACCAAACACCCCTATTAGAATATTATGTTACAATCATAATACATACAAAAATTTTAAATTTTATGTATAAAACATTGTATATTTATTAGTGATGTGCCGTATCCGCGGATATCCGAGGGAGAAAAAAGATCCGTATCCGTTACTTTTTGGCGGATCTTGAACGGATCTTTTATATTAATACATTTCAATACGTATATGAAATTTTAAAGATATGAAGCAATGAAATACTTCAATCCAAATTAGTAAAAAAACAACACATTTATTATAATTCAATACCTACTCTAGGTACCAGTAAATTAAGTTATAAGGTAGTAATTAAACTATCTTTGTAGTAAGATTAAACCTCTAACATTTGTGCTATGCTAATTTAAATAATTATGTAAGTTAACACATCAATTAAATGTAAGTATGTTGTTTTCAAGAACTTAAAAAAATATACGTTATAATTTAATATTGAGTAATGGTAAATTGTATTTCAAAAGAGTAACTTGGCAGCTTTGTCCCTCAAAAGTCAGTTACGATGAGGATCATAAATAATTCCTGCTGAACCTGAAGAAAGTTGAGATCCGTATCCGTATTCGCGGATCTAGACCCTTATGATCCGTATCCGTATCCGTACCCGCGGATCACAGTTTTTAACGATCCGGCACATGACTAATATTTATTAAATTAGTTTTACTGATTGTGAGAGAAAATTGTGGTCCCTTTAGGGTGTTTGTGCACTACAAGGAATTTTACTGTCCGGCAGTCCGATTTTTTACGGTGTTAAAAATTAAAAAAAAAAACTTATTTCGTAAAAACGAAATAAGTTTTTTTTAAATTTTTTTTTGGGATAACTTCATCCCAATTACGGAACTCTTCATTGTGCGTGGTCCGACACGCACTTAACCGGTTTTAATTTTGTTTCTCGCTATTTAAAAACTTTTTCCAAAAAAAAAACAACCGACTTCCAAAAAACACTACAAAGTGAAAAATAACTTTAATTTCGGAAGTCGGTGTCTTTGGTTTTGAATTTTCTGTCTTTGGTTTTGAATTTTCGTTTTTTGTCACCGACTTCCGAAATTAAAGTTATTTTTCACTTTGTAGTGTTTTTTGGAAGTCGGTTGTTTTTTTTTGTAAAAAGTTTTTATTTTTCACTTTTTAGCTGTGGTAGGTACCTACCCCACACAAATTCGAAAACCACTACCTGCTATGTAAATAACAGTGACAGGAACTTATCATATCATCCACATACTAAGTGGGAAAAAGTACGTATTATTGAAGCTAACTCAAAAATTATCAAAGCAAAGTTAATAAAATTTATATGGGATCACCTCGAGAACATACCATTTCAAACAAAAAAATAATTTTCGAAATCGGTCCACAATTGACGAAGAAATCGGTGGAAATAGGTACAGTAAGCGCTCAAAAGTGCATGAGCACGCTAAGAGTCGTATTGCTGTGAACACGCGGTATAGTCCGTACATTTGTATGTGTAAACAGTCAGACGTCTGTGGTGTGAGTGCCGTACACACACCACAGAGAACGCATTTTGAACTACACACTATCGTATCGTCACGGTTCGCGGGCGCCGCACTTATATTTCCATAACTTTTGTTAGCACGCATCATACTCGTACGCGTGACCTTGGCCAGTGTATCGCATTGCTAAAATTCGAAAGTAAATTATATGTGCAGATAGCAGAAGGCGTTAAGCGTTGGTCTTAGATTCAAGATGGCTAAGGTTCTAATCTCGTAAATCACAGCGCTGTTTTTGCAAATATTATTATTTTTGTTTGCAATAATAATATTTTTAAATATCCTGCCTATTTATTAATGTTGTTATTGCAATAAAGGGTTTAGAATAAAAAATGCGTGATATGTTATAATAAAAAATAAATAATATTTATTCGTTATGTTTATTTTACTTAAGTATAGTTATCAAACTGCTACAATTATTTATCATTACTTCACCTGAATAATATGTGAAATAGATGTCTAGAAACTTAGAAGCAATTTGTATTATTTTGACATACTTAAATTTTGAAATGTTTTAAATTTTAAATGGATTTTTTTGCACCATAAATATAAAGCTTTGATCATGGTCTAAGTAATTAAGCAATAAATAAGAATATTAGACTACTTAAAATGTAAAAAATCTACTGACAAAATTGTTGATTTTAAGGTTAAAGGCAGTTGTTCATATTAATTATTTTAAACTTTATTTGGCTTTAGTAAATATTGGTTGGTATTGAGGTTATAGCTTAAGTATTCATTTTCTTTACGAAAAGAAGATTGAAACTAAACCTCAAATTTTAATCCTAAAATAATACTATTACTAAAATAATATTAAACAATTTCGGTATATCTGCAAGAAATACGACAAACACCCTATTGAAACGTGCTTAAAAAATTCGTTACCATAAATTCATGCAATAACGAATCTGTTGTTTAATAAGTTGGTACGGTCAATATTTTAAGGTCAAAAACGGTTTTCTAGCTGGTCTTCAGTGATGCAAGCCTTCAGAGTGCACGGCGAACGGTTCATAATGACGTGTTTTTAATAATTCAGCAAAATATCTCGTTGGTATGAAACCATTTGTTTCATTCACCATTTGACGTCGCTGCTACTCGATAATAAGCCCCTTCCTCATATCTCTTAACCGTCACAGTATTTCTCTAGAACAAAGAAAAACATTGTTTTTATTACACATAATACCTAATTATTTATTATTCACTAATCGAATTAAACCTCACAATGAATTTAAAACTTTAAAGGCATCTTTTGTCTCAACAATACCTCTGTTCTATCAACAATACCGTTGATTAGGATTTATGTTTAGTAAAATATGAAATATATAAATGATAACACTCACACTTAGTCCGGTTTTATTAGATATTCACTTCACTTTTACGCAGCGCAATAATATTCTCTGATCTGATCTCTTCAATATATTTTATGCCTGCTTTTTGATAATAATAACCACAACACTGCGCTAAATGCTCGTCACCAATATTATCACGGCACGAACCAACAAAGTTCTATTAATTGAATACTTGTAACAAACTGCATCTACCCCACAGAAATCGAAATAATTTACTTAGTTTTTTGTGGTCTACCTGCTAAACTTTAATATTTATGTGAACAAGACGAATGAAACTAAAAACGAATGATGATTATCGAACTAGTCATTGGTTGCAGACAAAGTGAGTGTGTGTGTGTAATGTGCGTGTCTACAGTATTGTAACAACTTATAGAAGAAGGTCGTAAGTCAAACCGAAGCGTCAGTCTATTGCTTTGTGAGATTGCTTATGGACTTTTGGTCGGTACTGTACATAAAAAAAAAAAAAAACATTTTCGACGAACATACCTCCTCCTTTTTGGAAGTCGGTTAAAAATAGTAATTACTAGCGGACGTCAAGCGGTTTCACCCGCGTAGTTCCCGTTCCCGTGGGAGTACGGGGATAAAGTATAGCCTATGTTACTCGCTGATAATGTAGCTATCTATTGCTGAAAGAATTTTCCAAATCGGTCCAGTAGTTTTTAAGTTTATTCGTTACATACAAAAATACAAATCTTTCCTCTTTATAATATTAGTATAGATATAGAAGTATAGATGAGACCACTTTTGGAGTTCGTTACTTCAATTAATGTACCTACCTACCTAGCTGTCTTTATTATTTTTGTGAATTACGTCACTGACACGTCACTTTTGATATCGCCATTTGCATCATCATAATACGGCAAGGTTCTTAGTATGCTCCACATTATTCATTAACATAAGGTAAAGGATTTTATAATATGATGACTGTGTACTAGGAGCGTAAGGCCGGCCATATACATACGGACGAAATATAGCAAATCTATACAAAATCAAGGATATATCACACAAGTACCGTACCGTCGACAAAAATTGAGCATGCTCAGTTAAGAAAATATTTCTGCGGCAGCGCAGCTAGTGACTAACCACACCCCTTCCTGGTTTCGCCCAATTAGAGACAATATGCATTTGTTTGAATGAGTGTCACACTTCTAGACATCATTATATTAATACGAATACGATTAAAATACGCTTCGTGCATCATATTGGTCAAAACGCATGCATCGGGCGATCTAGTCTAGTCGTAAGCCGTGCTATGCGATTATCGCCTTAAAGGTGAGCTTGCGGAAGATTGGTCGATTGTACAGTAGTACTCCGTTCGAAATTTCCTTCGATTCGAAATTCCGTTCGGATTTTTTCCGTATGTATGTGGCCGTCCTAAATGTTAAATCAAATCCCTTTCACATATAGCAACACACGGACCAGGGAAGCATGGCGCGAAAGGAAGGTCTATCCTCAGCATTGGCTTGGAACAAGGCTGCCAATGATTTTGACTCCTCGAACTTTCAATACGTAGTATCTATACTATTAATTCTTCTGTACCTATGTGTGTTTGTCACCTAACTCCTAAACGGCTGGACCGATTTGGATGAAATTTTGTGGGTATATTTGAGTGGGTACTTGGATGGTTTGAAAATACAATTGGACCCGGTAGGTGGCGATGTTCGGACAGGTCAACGTCTGCCGGGTCCGCTAGTAATATTATAAAAAAGGTGTTTGTTTGTTTGTAGGGGTAATCTCCAGAAGTACCTACCAGTCGGATTCGAAAAAATATTTTTGCATTGGATAGCCCAATTCTTGAGGAAGGTTATAGGCGCATACGAAGTCGCGGGCAGAAGCTAGTTAAAAATAATAAGATGCAAGTAAAAATTTACCTTAATATAATCATTCCTATACTGTACATTAAGGTTCGTGTACCTAACTATGCACTATTAAGTTCAGGTGTCTGTCTCCGTGTGGATGCAGGTAAAATGCCTTAATTCACTACTATCCGCGATGGTCACGTATCTCCAAACTCTTTTAAATGAACGTTTCGAACCACATTCAAGGGATTTTCAAACTTTTCAAATAAATTATTCACTGCATTTTAAAGAGTAAACATTGGTGCCGATTCCCTTGTTCACAAACTAAACTAAATTTAAGTTCAGTGCATCTTTTTCTTTCTATTTCATTAAGAAAAGGACAGAAGATAAGTTTTAGTTTAGTCCTGTCAAATTAATCAGCGCTTGACGTAAATTGACGTAATTTTAGTAGGCAAGTTTTTAATCACGTCTAAATTTGTATGGAGTAGTGACAGGCGCTGATTAATTTGACAGGACTAAACTAAAATTTATCTTCTGTCCTTTTCTTAATGAAATAGAAAGAAAAGGATGCACTGAACTTAAATTTATTTTAGTTTGTGAACAAGGGAATCGGCACCACTGTTCAGTTACATTTTAGGTTCCTTTTTTAAATTACAACTAGCGAGCCGCCACTGTTTCGCTCGTTTTTTATTACTTGACAAAACATCGAGATTTCTTTATTAAGTAACTATGTTGTTCATTATTACGAAGGCAATGTATACTTATTCATTTAAACCTTTCGGAATAAATTCTCAAAAAAATTGTGAAAAAATCTAAATCCGTAGTGTGGTTAAGAAGAACAACGCGATGACACAAACAGACATGGAAAGCGACTTTAATTTATATAAAACGTAAAACGGCGCCGAAATACGCAAAAAACTTAAGAAATTTTAAATTTCGTGGGCAAATTGACAAATGTGTATTGTTTTTAATATGGGTCTTGGACCTGAATAAATGAATTTTATTTTTATTTATTTTTAAGCAATAAAACGTCAGCGTTGGTATAATCAAAGCCCACTATGACAATACAACTTAACAATAATTCAGTACAACTTTACGATAGGAATTAACTCTAAGCTTTTTGTTCTACAGCCGATCTTGACCAAACAAAATCAAAAAAAAGTCTCTGAAGGCGACGTGTCGCTAGCTACGGAAGGTATTTCATAAAAATTCATAGAAACCAGTCGTGTCGCGGCAACACGTCCGTCGCCTGAAGTTGCCACCTACGGACGGCTACGGAATGGTACCTTAATTGTAAGATGTGATCGTGATTATTGTAACCTGCATATTACCTACTTATTTCTTACACAAGTTATACGTACAAACTAAATAGGTATAATAATAAAGTGTCATACTATCACAATGTTATCTGTTGAGATAAGATAGCGGTGTTACCTTTCTTCCAATATAGGTTGATGACAGCGAAGAATATTCCTGAACAGAGCAACACTACTACACAGAGCCAGTACTGAAACAAATGAAATAATATTAATTAGAAACATTTTGTTTAACATGAAGGAATATCTGCATCGACCTACAAATAATATAGAGAATCGCAACAAAAAATAAAACACATTATTCGCTTCAGGCTTCAATCGCATCGGAATAAATCCATTAGTGCCAATGTATACCAGATCTTTATTTGACCCAATTAAGCATTCGCAGGAACTGGCATGATGAGCATAGCTAACTAAATAATACTCAGCAAAATTTTATGTTTACCTAATATTGGTCAGTTTAAATTTTTTGGGACTGAATTCCTAATTTAGCCGACAATTAAATTGACGTGCATTAAAAGCATTTTTCATTGTTCTACTTTTGCAAAAAATATGAATGATTACTCAAAACGTCTTAAAAAATACCTCTGTTCGGCGATTAACAGGCCCTTAACAGATATTTTTAGAACTGGTAATGGCAAGCGATGGCATTAAACATGCCATTTTAATGTCAGGCCGATCAATCACGCACGGTTCAGATGAGATTCATTAATAGACAATATTCAACATGATACCCTATTTAACATTTGAACATATCGAATTCAACAGGCTTTCTTTTGAGTTGTTGAATGAAAGAAGAGCTCTGAGGCTGAACAATGCATAAAGTGTGACGTGTGACGTAAGCAAGTACAACAAGGTGTTAAATTAAAGCCGATGTTACCTCACTAAAATCCAACGCTATTAAGTAATCAGTTATGTTATAAAATGACTCTCACAAGACATTATGTGAACTGAGAAACTGGAAAAACAACTGAAAAAGTTTTCTTTATTCGCGAGGCAGGGGTAAGACCGTACGCCACAACTGCGGCTAAAAATAGAACAACCCCTTTTTACACCGGTGTTGCTTGATAGACTTTAGAGATCGATATAGGGTAATTGGACATATACGTTCTTAAACTGATAACAAATGCTTGCATAGCTAAGTGATGAATTTTAAATTTCAAGACACTTTGAAATACATACAATTATGAAAGCTTATAGATGCGTCGCACTTAATTTAATTAGTTTTCATTTGGAATTGGTAATCCTACAAACTCAAGTTCATGAAACATAATTAATAAATAGTCTTATCGAAATATTGTGGTTGTTGCGAATACTTAATACCATTTAAAATAGCATGTAAGTATTCGCTGCGCAAGCAGACAATGATGAATTTATGATATAATGTAGGTACTTATGTATTATCGTTTTGAGCCTACAATAGTCGCAAACTGCATGTTACAAATTGTTACTAACAATGTAATCGCCGACACCAATGATTTATAATGACTTTGAAAAACTTTTGTTTTCCGAGTGACACAAATGGATCCATAGGTTCGTAACTTTGTTGTTGTGGTTTGTGGCATTACATGTCCCATGGACGGTGGCTAACAAATTGTGTACGTTTGAATTTCCGCATCCATGCATTGTGGCATCCGTTTTATGAGAAAACAATGCACGGTTTTAGTTTAAAAAATATGGAGTTTTATAACAACAAATATGACTAGCTTGCAAGTATTTTCTGACAACTATGAAGGTAATTAATAGGTAATTACGGGCTGGTGTCAGCATCTATTTTCATAGTTGTCAGAAAATACTTGTAAGCTCGATGTTGACAATAATTATATCATAATATTATGTATTTACAAATTCTTGCACGTCTACGACGTACGTATTACAAAAAACAACGGCCATCGCGTGACGCCTGTCTGCGGGAGCCTTAAATATGGTATCATCATCGCAATCATTGCTCGAAGTGATTTGAGGGTAAAATACATATTCTTATGTATTTCATCCTCAAAGCCTCGTGTAAGTTGTTGCCAGCAGCGACGCTATTCGGATCAGTTACTAACTACTATTAACAACTCACTGGACTAGGACATAACATTTGAATAGCTAAATTGCATTTGATTGCTACCCACCAATCGAGCAATTGACGTACCTAATTGGTGTAAAACCAATCAGTTTTTTAAAGATTAGCTGACCAATCGATCTGCTGGGACTAAAATACTGGATACCTTCATTCAACTCTACGTTGTCTGGATTGCTTACTATTTAGAATACATAGCTTGATTGCGTTGTGTCTAATCCATTTGCTTTATATTTTGTTACCATAACTACTAACTGGAGTTTAGTTAATCTTCTAAGTGCAACCGCTGTAGCATTGAATACTTTCGCCTGCATTAGCGTATCCGGCAACTCGCGTCGCTAAAACGTGTTCATTAATTAATCATCATTTGGATTTCACTATCGCTAGCTTTACTTTCACCCGACTTGTTTGATAAACCTTTATCAAAGCCCAGCTCTACGGTAATGGAGATTTTTTCTTTTAATAACTTGTTTGATATCTGTGCATAACATAAATTACGTAATAGAAATCCACCTTAGGGGACCCTTATTTATAAAGTTAGTTAGTTTAGTGATGTTCAAACGTCAAAAATGTATGGTTAAACAGTTGCTAATCATTACTTAACTATAAGCAACGTTTTTAAATTAACCCCAATATATCTGGGTCTTGAGTTATGATAACAGAGCGTCAATTAGATTAAACAGTGATGAGTCAGTTCCTTGCTATTATGGTTTTTTATTTACAATACGTAGAATTGTAGAAAATCTTATACGTATTGTTTGTTTTGTGTTAAATCCGGAATGCAAAAAAACTTATTATGATCAATACAGGTATGGCGATGAGCTTACCCAGCACGTTTATCTTAAACTAGCTTCTGCCCGCGACTTCGTCCGCGACCCTATAACCTTCCTCAAGAATTGGGCTATCCAATGAAAAAATATTTTTTTCAAATTTGACTAGTAGTTCGGGATATTACCCCCTACATACAAACTAACAAACAAACTTTACCTCTTTATAATATTCGTATAGATATTCAAACAGAACTGTAATGTCATTTTTCGAGTAGAAAATGCAAGTACCTATAGCTAGCAAAAACAGATATATTTTTTAACATTTCATTCCTCTGTCGTTCGTTCGCAAAGCTTGTGAAAAGAAAGTTTTCATAGAATTCGCAACAGGTTTATATTTGCATTGCAGTCTCTGTGGGTTAACACACGATCAATCACATTCATGTTACATTTTGACAGTTCAACAACATTCATTGCGTTCTTTACATTGTTGAGCCGACACATTTTTCAAAAATAAGAAGCAATGAATTAGCAATATTCTTCAAAGTGATTCGGATTGTGATTGATCGTGTGTTATGCAATTAGGGTGCTTGCCGATTGTAAATTAAAATGTTCCCGATTTTGAGAAAGGCAACAAGATGCACGAGCAGGAAAAAATAAACAGTGGTCCTCGTATCGATGTCGACGCAATAACTAAATAAGACTTGTGATCGCATGCGTCTGCCACCCTGGGCCAGTGGAAGCTTACCAATGTGTATCAAATAGAGTCTGGCCACGCTAAGTTTGCATTAATAAAAAAACAGTGGAATTTGAAAATCTATAGACAGCAACACCATCTGTCCTACAAAAAAACAATTTGATACTTTGTTTGTCTTTTTATTTTTGATAGGTATATTTTGTTTATATTCTATTTCTGATTTATTCCTGGTAAAGAATAGTCGCTTTAGCACGATGCAGTGCGGATTTGATACAGTTTTGTCATCGTATGGAGGTAGAGCATATACGTACGACATAATCTATTAGGCAAAAATCAAAAGGCAAAATATCAAAATCATTAGATCAACTTACACGTCAACTTTTCGATATCTTGTAAACATTGTCGTTTTTGGATAAGGACGACATCGTGCTGTTCTTTCACATCTTGGAATTTACGTAACATAAATTACTCCCGCACTCTAATTTTAATAGGTTTAAGCCATCTGACATTTCAAGTACCCCGAAACTGATATAACTGACTGATGTAAAAGTATACCATTTATAAAACTTTTTGGGGTTGCCCATTTGTTCCATTGCAGACTTTAGTAGCGTGGCCAGACTAAAAATAACATTTTAACAGAAAAAGTCTGCCTTTGTTCGATTTTTTCCATCAATATCCGAATGTAGTTTTCACTTTGTTGCGGCTATTTGATTGCCCGGTGTATTTTTTATTATTTTTTGTAAAAACAGATTTTTATTTTTACCTACACGATTTCTAAGTAAAATACTAGACTTCCTTTTTTCAGGGCTTAAATAAACATCAACGTGCCAGTCTCGGCCCAGTTGAACGACTCATGTGCCACTTACGAAGACGCACTCGTGAATAATATAGACTTAAATTGTCTATAAGCGGACCACTTTAAACCACCTTGTTGAGAATGTAACAACAAATAATCAAGACATAGTCAAGGAATAAAATTAAATACGTTAAGCATCTTAAGGTTAATTTTGACTTGCTCCTTATTATTTTTCCGACTGCGTCAGTCATTGCCAACATTTTGAATGAAAATTACAGTTCGAAAAAGTGACATGCGCCCTCGATGTGGGAAAGGAATTTGTTCGATTTTTAGGGTTCCGTAGTCAACAAGGAACCCTTATAATTTCGTCATGTCCGTCTGTCTGTCTGTCTGTCCGCGGTCTAGCTCCAAGACTATTAGTACTAGAAAGTTGTAATTTGGCATGGGTAGGTATACGTATTAGTCATGCCGACAAAGTGGTAAAATTATGAAAAACATTTTTCTGGGGTACCTCCCCTACACGTAAAGTGGGGATGTTTTTTTGTCTATCTCTTGGTGTGGGGTATCATTGGAAAGGTCTTTCAAAAACGTTGTGAGTATGTTAAAACCATTTTTGAATTCAGAGATCCGTTTGCGAAATATTAAGCTTTAAAGTGCAAATTTTTGTTGAGTCAAGTGTCTCCCCCCCTGCCAGCTTAATGGTTGGTTTTAGATATGTGAAAAAATTCACGGCAGTAGCTTATATGTATAACGAATTTAAAAGGAAAACTATCACAGCTGAGTAGGCTTTACAAGTTAACGAGTAATAATCGACCAACTTAGATTTGCGGTTGTAAAAACATGTTCTCCCATACATTCCGTATGAAAGATTTTTTTTTCAACCACAAAGTTAAGTTTGTTCTTGGGATAAATTCATCCCAACTATGGCACCCTACATTGTGCGTGGTCCGACATGCACTTGGCCGGTTTTTGTTTTTTTTGTCTCCTTGACCGTACCTATATAACGTAATGACGGAACTTTTAAATAATAGGAACCACTATAATGAATTGACAATTTAATTTCGACATTCAAAATTGAAGTGTACTAGAATGCATTTCGGGATAGCGTTCTAAACCACGGAGCAAATAAACAATGTAAGCAACATTGTTCATAACAACATCATCCATTGTATATAATATTTCTGAATATGACATGTGAGTTTCCAGCCCGTCCCATCCTTGATGTCCTCCCTCCGGTAAACGCCCTCAGCCGAGGCTCGTACCCCATAGGGGGTGCCCCCTTAGCGTTCACCTAGTTTTAATTAGCATAGTTGAATAACCCCTGGCAGGAAGTTTTAAGTGAAGCACAGGATTGACCGGTTAAATAGTCATGACCTCAGAGGTCAGCTATGAGATGCCCTACAGAAAAAAAAACAAAACATGTGAGTTTTCAAAGGTAAACAGTATGCGTAATTAATTGAATATTGGTTACTAACAGCTAATGTCTTCAGGGCTCAGGCACGGCCCACAGGCACCTTACATAGGTACGTACGTGACTGGTACTATTCATAGTAAATATGCATGGCTTCATTTGGAAACTTGAGGCCGACGGAATGACTGCCCATTCAGACCATTTTACAAGGAATTTTTTAAATCCATTTACTGTTGGCTTTATCTTGTTACTTTGTGTTTACTTTTGTAATACCAGATGTATGGTCTGTTCGAAAAGTATTAGATGAAAGTGTAAACAATCACCCTGTTGAGGTTAAATTCTTATGCAAACACTCACTAAAGGGAATTAGTAACACATTAGTCTGTATTAAGAAGGTTTCAACTTTATATCTCACCGCTTTTCCCAACAAATATTATTTTAATACTTTTATTTTCTGTTTTTATTACACATTGGGCCTGCTCTTGACCGATCTCGACAGTAAAATAAACTACTAATTGAAAAATCATACATAGAAAATTGAGCTTATAAAATTAACCCATCTTCAAGGTGATTTAAAATTAAAATTTCGGGTTCAATTACTCAAATAATCAAACCAAAGCACTTAAGTTGTAAGTGGCATTATAAATTGGCACCAACAGGTACGTTGTCTGATACATTTGTTTACATTTTCATCAGATCTTTTTGGAACAGACAGTAGGTAGGCTGAAAGTTTGAATGACTAATTAATAATATTCTCATTAAAAATATTATTTAATCAACTCTATTACTTTCACTTTTCAATCAAATTCTAGCAAAAGACCAGGATCAAAATGTATTATTATATTTAGATCGGACCGTCCAAGAAGCTTTAGTAATATTAAGCATGTTGAATATACCTAAGCCTTATCTGCAGGTTAATTATCGTAATTATTGGTGATGTGGCGCGATACGGTCACTTGCTTTTTATATACATGTCGTAATGCTTTAGTCACCTCTTGTGTCATGTACCCGTAGATTATTCTATTCTTGGTCTAGACTTAGGAAAGACAATAAATAAAGTGTTATTTTCTTTACTGGTCGTATTTTAGTCAAACCTATGACGACTTTGAAACTTGTAACTGCTATAAACAATATAAGGTTCAATGTCACATGGGCGTCATAAAACATCAAAGTCTATTTTTGCTACAAGAGCGTTTTAGTCTAAGATCCGGTATAAAAAATATGCTCGACTTTCATAAATAACAAATCAGGGAAGTTGATCAAAAAAAAAAATTTAAATATTTTATTGTTTAACACCATCGCGGCACTTGATTTAGCTAGGCAACCTATTTGCGATGTATCAAGGTTAACATTATCTAGCATATTATATTCTTTATTATCATTAAATAACATATGAGGGTACTTATATATTTCGTAGACCGGATCTCGTACTATTTATTCTGAAAGTTGTCAACGTCACAAATTGCTGTTTTGATTAATTTGGCAATATTACCGTATGAAATTAAGAAATGTGGCTAACTAGCGAACAAAAATATTGATTATGATATGAAATACAATAATTAATATCGTAACATCGAATAATTAGTTTAAGAAGTAAAAAAAGTATTTGGAAACTTTCCAAATGCCTTTTTAGGGTTCCGTAGTAAACAAGAAACCCTTATAGTTTCGTCATGTCCGTCTGTCTGTCTGGCCGCGGTCTAGCTCCGAGACCCTTAGTACTAGAAAGCTGTAAGTTGCAAAAACATGTTTTCCCATACATTCCGTATGGGAGAACATATTTTTCAACTACAAAGTTAAGTTTGTTTTTGGCATAAATTCATCCCAACTACGGAACCCTTCATTGTGCGTGGTCCGACACGTACTTGGCCGGTTTTTACACCTAAAGCGATTACAACATCAAATTCAGTGTTATAATTCCAATTCGTTATTAATATTCTAGTTAGCTAGTTAGCCACATTTCTTATTTCCATACAGCAATATTGCCAAATTAATCAAAACAGCGAAATATTTGACATCTATTTGCGACGTTGCCAACTTTCAGAATAAACGCTGAGGTTTTTTCAACCCTAGTGAAGTTTCAATTACTTAAATGGGAATTTTTGTCAAAAGTGGTAATTAAAAGGCCGACTATACCATTACCTACTGCTTTATTTTTTATCGAAACTGGACCAGGTTTGTATTACCAATCGTAGTTACCATGTTGCTTTTGTTCAAAAGAGTTACAATGAAAAACTGTTGCTACTTACTAGCAACTGCAAACGCTATTGTGACTATCACTCGATTGTTTCTTACAAAAACTACAGGTAGGTATAATTATACAATACTTTCGCTAATCAGTAACTATGTGAATATGAATCAATTACGTATTTATATCGGCATGTGTTTAATATTGCAGAATTTGCTACGGATTTGTACGACCGCTTACAAAAAAGAAAAAGTTTTATTTCATTTTATCATTTAATCCTACTCTCAGTTACTAAAACTGGTTTCAACAGTTACCTATAAAAAGATTGTACAGAAACTTGAGCTTTTGTAGTGTTTAATATAACTGAAAAGGATCTTCTTGCATACTGATACCCCGACTTGTTGTGTATGTATCTTCATTAAAATTTTCAATATCATGGATTTGTTCATGTGCGTAACTGTTTTATTTATTTTTTATTCTGCTAACTAAAGGGTCACCAAACAAAGAAAAAATATCAGAATCAAAGACTAAATCTGGCTATTAAAATCAAGTTTAGACGACCGGAATTTTATTAAGGGTAGTTGTTAAGAGAACCGTTGACGGACCACAATGATCAGCAGTCAATCATACGTAGTGGTACTTATACAAATGTCAAGTATTTAATAATATGCCTTTTGAAATGAGTATAAAAAGGCACAATAATACATGTTGTGAGTCTATTTTAAATACTGTCCATTTCCGTTGTGTTATTTTATTACTCCGTGCTGAATCGCTCAACAAGTTATTTGTCTCCTTCCACTTAATATTATTTTAGGGAAAGTATCAACTGTCAAAATCAGGTGGCCCATTTGAAGCTTTTCTATAACTTTCAACGAAGCTTTTGTTCGGAACTTAGAATAAATCCGGCTACGATTGCTTCACACAGATAACCAGTACAGGTAAATAGTTGGAGAGCGCATAACTAGCGGTGATGTGCGTTGTGGGTCCGAGAGTAAAACACATCGGAGCATGCAATTGAGGTCACATACTCACATTATATTGTTAGATGCAACTACAAATCCGTCGCATCCTATCGATTTAACGGCTATTACATTCACCGGGAAGCAGTTCCTATCATTCAATATTAAATGTGTCAGTTGGACGACAAAACGTTTGAGGAAGTTATTTCTCAGCTATGCAGAGAAAGAAATGCCTTTATCGCATTTATTTGAGCAGATAGAATATTGCAACAGGTTACTTATAGCTCATAGGGAATAGATATTTTCCGCGAGACACGTTTTGTCGCAAAAGTCTGTATCGTTCAGGAAATCCAAGCAGTTTAATTGCGACACCTATGAAACCGAGTGATGTCACGTACAAGGCGCGTATTATGAAACTACCCTAGGACTCGGCCTGTTCACGTATTTAGGAGTGGAATGTTTGAAAAGGAATTGAATCGACATTGTGGGTGGCCCGGAAAAGAATCTAGAGGTACACTTAGCGCTGAGTACGGAAGAAGTTTTCGGGCTCTTATTCAACGATGTCTCTTGATATAAATAATCCTACGGTACTCATGCCTTACTGTTAATGCCTAATTGCGAATTGACAACATTTAAAAATGTATGCCACTAAAATAAAATAAATTCCGCCTGCTGAAAATCTCCCACCTAGGTACGAGTTGCCTTGGCTAACATTGAGATATTTAACAAGACTCCAGACCAAGGTTGGCCGAAGCAAGGAATGTTCAGGTTCAGGAAATTCATAGATGACTCTGCCCTGGAGTGTAAATGTGGTGCTATTCCACAAACGGCACTTGATATCGTGTCCTGCGTGTCCTGTTGTCTGCAAGTTGCAGGATCTGATGGACTCTACTGACGGCTCCAAATTCGAAGCCGGATTCTGGATCGAAACCATTTAGATTGCCATCGATGCGCAAAGAATATTATATTATTTTACGAAGCTCAGTGTGTTTAGCACAGTGTTAATAATCCTACTTACTCAATACGCTTGCTGAGGCCGAGGATAGTTTCATAACACCTTTGACTATTAAACCGTGTCATACTCAAAGCACAAGACGCGTACGTGTGGTTCCGAAAGCGTAAAGTTGACACTTCAAAGTAAAAAGTAACAAAGCAGCATCGTTAGTTCCGAGCAGTCGTCTGCAGCAAATACAGAAATCCGTTTTAAACTCAGGAAAAATGTATGGAGTATTACGAAGCAATAATCTACTTTCGTTTCGCATAACAGTGATATTGGATTCAATTTTAATAGTCCGCTCGCTTGCAATAAGTCTAGTTCAGTGCAGGTAGTCTTCAGAGGAGCTCCCAACTACAGTTATTGGAATTCTGATAGGATCGATTTTATAACTGTGTCATCAATTCATCATACATGACCTAAAAACAAATATTGCGAGTTGCAGGGCCGGTGTCCTGTGTATGACTAATTTCTTTTGGATCAAAAAGTTTTATATAAAGCAACGAAATGTATGTCAGTCAAGCTACGGCCGAGTTCGCACCTACTGACACGAGATAACAATGAATCACTTTACACCGAATCGATGAGTTCGATGACGCGCTACGTCCGACGACTAACCAACATTCTCAAAATAGTCAAGACATCCTTCCTCGTCACTCGTCATAAAGTTCAGTAAATTAACTACAATATAAATATTATAATTACATTTCACCACAACAAGTATCATTAGTACCTATCCTTTATCAGAATCCTATATATGTTTTTTTAAATATAATTTCTAGTCAAAGTGAAATGTTTTATCATTTTGAGATAACTATTCTATTTGGCGACAATGTAAGAAGCAACGATATTATCCGTTAGTCGGAAAGATACTGTGTCCGTCGAATTGGTATTCTCCGCGATTGCGACCTACATAAGCATGGTCACGATATGATCACGCACAAAGCATGGTAGAATACACATACAAGTGTGGGGATATGCAAATACTTACAGTGGTCGGGCGGGCCTCCAGGAAATGGTCGTAGATGGCCAGACCGGCGATAGCGAGCAACACACCGGTGTGGAAGCCCGTCATGAACAGCCCCACGTACTGGATCAGCATAGTGATGAGACCGAACAGAAGCCCGGCACACAAAGCCACACCTACAATCAAACAAAGTAAAAATCCATTTCAGTAAGAGATGTCGAATCGAAGCGACACCAACAGATTTTTCGCTAACTTAAGTGTATTGATTTTATAAAATAGAAAACCCTATATCTAGTGCAATGTACTTAAAACATTAATTTAGTAGTTATGTAAAGACATAAGTACTTAATAGGGTCCGACGTGAATGCACCGCCAGACACGCTTAGTGCGATAAAAAATCACTAAATAAGTTATTAGATACTGGAAACTAGCTATTAAACGCATCCTGGAAATGATGAATATTTTACACAGAGAATATTCTATTAGGGTCGGATCTTCGTAGACAAGCTTTCTGTTGAATTACCGGATATACATACTGCAGGTACCTACTGCTGAATGTCTGGGTATAGTTGCCAGGCATGGTTAGGTAAATTGAGAAGAAAATTGACTTACCGACGTTACCGTACGGAGGCATCAGGTATTCCTGGAGGCAAATTAGATAAACGATTGCGGAACCGAAAGTGAAGCCCGTGAGGAACATGGTGGCTTTGAAACATCGATAGCCTAAAATACAATATTCTGATTAATACACAGACTACAAGAACAGAATTATTTTACTTCATTTCAGCAATAACAGTTCAAGCTCTTTTTCTTTTACAGGATGATTTGAATTTAAAATGCAGTTTTAGTTTTCTAGGAGAGCGATGTCATTGTTAATTCTTCTAACTTTCATTTTGCTCATTTTATCATTTTCGCAGTTATCAACGGTTTTTCGGACGTTCGGTTTAAGAAGGAGCTTGTGGCTAAATAATAACAGCCGCACGAGTCGATCGATCAGGTTAAGAGGCCTGCGAACACGGCTCGCAACTACAAATCGGGATGTTTGCAAAATTCAATTCCAAGCACGTTGCGCTAGTGTGAGTGCCTGTCGGAGCGATATACACCTACAGTGAGCAATACTACCACGCATACATTGACAATTATTGTTTGACGCAATAGCACTACTAGCTTTCAAAAATTTATGATAAATTTGGATGTGTTCCGTAATACCAAAAAAATATGAATGAAAACATAATATTTTTGCATTTTTTTTTTCGATAATTTGTAACATGATAATATAAGGTATGCTTCTGCAGAAACAATATTATAAATATTGTTGTTTATAATACAGAAAAAACAATATGAAGACATGTCATTTACGCTGTAAAAATGTGCGAAATTAAATTCTTTTTAGAAAAGTTTTTGGGAAAAAAAAAATGTAGGAGCCTAGATAAACACTGTCTAAATCCGAATAACAACATAATATGGTGGAAATATGCCCAAATTGCAAATGATTTAGGTATTACGTTTGTATGGACAATTCAAGGCTTGTGCAGACCAGCGCGATATCGCGGGCGCGACACGGGTCGCGCTGCCTGTCACGCCCGCGATATCGCGCTGGTCTGCACGAGCCTTCATGCGTCGCCGTTCTTAACGAACAAGTTAGTTGTTCAATAGTTTTTAATAATTAATTATTATTAAAAAGTATTAAGTATTATTGGCAAAACATAGCTCACTACCAAATTTTTTAAGATCTTTGTATGTCACTATCCGTTTCACAAATAAATTATTCAATTGTATTCTATTGAAGCAATATTAGCACACTGACTATCCGCAGATTCATCTTATAAATAACAATGGGATGTCAGTTATCTGCGCGTACGTTTCCTACTATACGTAGCGATGTTTTTAGAACGTAACTAACTGTGTGCATAACACAAAAAAACGGTGCTTTGTATACAGTTTAGTTGTAATTGAGTATCTCGAGTACATTTTAGGTATTCCAAAAAATTTTAACGCGGTCAGATGTTATATTGAGATTATTTAGATAGAGTCGACCTCGCAACTGTTTTACCACTTTTGACTACAACTCCCAGTACATTTTAACTTCACTAACGTCGAAATTATCTAATTGGTACAAAGACATAGATAGACCAAAGGTTGTCTCTAAAATATCGCTTTTATCGATAAGGCCGCCCATTGTGTCACCCTATGTAAAATTTCTACATTTATATCTTTAATTTAAATATATATATAATTATAAATAATTTGTATGGTACGCAGACAGGCGCAAGGCGACAGTGACATTCAACTTTAAGGTGATTAAGCAATTACGAGAGCGACTATACATATCAATAACTAGCATTTAAAATTCCACATTAATAAAGAACTTCATTATTTATGTTTAATTTCTATACCTACTCATACAACTAGGTAATTACGAATACAGTAATTAATGGGTGATTAAATACACTATGGATTACTTTATAGCCAAATCAAGTTTGATCGCGTCTAAAAATGCTTTTGTCGGTTTTATAATTAATTCTACAAGTTTAAGGTCAAAATAATTTAATTTATGTGTACGCAAGTGGAATAACAAGCGTTCTTTTTAAAAATAATTTATACTAGTTGGGTTCATGGAATTATTTTTGTACCCTAATTGCGTAACTTATTTTCGTAAACAATTATGCCTAATTTGTTGAGCAGATTTTTTTTCCAACTTGATTTTTTTTTCAACTTATGAAACAACTTTTGTTGTATAACGCAATTAGGGTCTGTTTATAATTAATAACTTTTAATACAAAACCATACAATATTCGATAAGGATACGATTTAATATGCAAATGGCCTAAAAATGTATTTGAATACACATCTTAACGTACTAATAATAAAGAGAAGTTTGTTTTTTTGTTTCTTTGAACTTTAAACGCGCTAATCTCTGAAACTACCAGTCGGATTTTTAAAAAATCTCATTGCCTTTGATAGCCCAATTCTTGAGGAAGGTTATAGGCTAATTAACATCACGCTAAGGGCCAAGCAATAATAAAAAAGGCAGTAAGGACGCTATGCGAAAACAAAGAAATAGCGCGGGCGATAGGCGATTTATTTATTTTACTTAGATGGTCCTAGTTTATCATTTATGACTTCCTTTTTTTATCTAGGGCATCTCGCAGTTGACCTATGAGGTCATGGCTGCTTAACCGGACTTTCCTGTGGTTGCCTTAAGCTGATACACTTAAAGCCTCCAGCCAGGGGCATAAACTATTCTAAATTAAAACTAGGCGAACGCTCGCTAAGGCACCCCCTGTGGGATACGAGCCTCGGCTTAGGGCGTCGCTGATGGGTGGACAGAAAGAAGGAACAGGCTGGATCAAACTTAGATTTTCATCTTGATTATTATTCGGGGTATTTAAAGCTACGTGCTCAGCTGCAACAACTGCTGGCACCTCGATTTCGAGCAAGGGTCGGGGGGGAGTATCATTTACTCGGGGACGCGGTCGCGATCGCGAAGGACCTCGGCGGCGGGGTCGGAATGACGGATGTCGTCTGTGTTTGTGCACTGTACTGGTGGCCCTATTCTTCTCCTGGAGGAGAGATATGGGGTCATCTGGGTCGGAGAGGTTATGACTTCCAGTTACAGCTACCTATATATAGCTATATGTAAGCGGGCGCGACCTTTATGCCTAGATGCTTTTATTTAGGTATTAAGTTTTGTTTACGTTTAGTTTTTAATTTCTGCATGAGTATAGTTCTCGATGTTTTTGGTTGATAAATTGGCATGTGCTAGCTGACATATGGCTAATAATTTAATTTATGTTTTCTGTTGCGTAATGTAAATTATTTTGCATATTTTGTATGGAATTATTTTTTTCTAAGTGAACAGACAGCTGTGCTGCTAGGAAGTTTGTTGCGTCACTTCTTCTTCCCATCTAAAGCACTAGGAAGTGGTGATGGGTGGGCGTTTTGGGGGAATGTCTTATGCATTCTGACCTTCGGAAAAGTGCTGATTTTCAGCCTAGTTTGAATAAATGACTCTTTCTTTTTATATGCCACTCTGTGGGTCGGTGGCTGTTGACGCGGACGAAGTCGCGGGCAGAAGCTAGTGATAATAATATCAGCGTAGCTTATCATATCGCGAAAGTTAATGATTTAAATATCGTGTATCAATAGAACTAGGTATTTGATTGGATTAATTAAGAAAAAGAACCGAATTAAACCTTGGTTAAATTATAGCCTCGTGCAGACTGGCGCGGCGAGACGCGACTCTTAACAAAACAAAAAAACTTCACGTTAGAACAATTACCGGTGTCGCGTCGCGACCGTATAACTGCATTTTGAAGTGCTTATAACTCCTTTTTTTTTTCTTTTTTTATGCCAGATGGATCTGCTTATAACTTCTTTTTTTTTCTTTTTTTATGCCAGATGGATCTGCTCTTAACTTCGATCTCGCCTGATAAAAAGTCATAGTTGCTGTTTGAAATTTTCCGCCATTTCATCCCATAAAAGAAAAATCTCATTGCTACATCACTTACCAAACAATGTATAAACTATGCCGAATGCTATGTACATAGCGCATATGACGCTTATTACAGGGTCATAGTTGTAATCTATTGACGTACAGAAAGACCCCTCGACGTGGGGGCCGTTAAATTTGACTGTCATGTTTGGGGGGCTTCTAGTCACCTGAGGGACTAACTGACCCACTGATGACATGTTAACCCACTGGTAGCTTAATAATAATTGACTGGAGTGAGTGAAGATCTGTAAGAAAAGTAGGTATTATCAGTTACATCGTTGAATTCTCAATAGCGCCTGTCCTGTCACTTTTTAAAGGCGTAAAGAACGTCTTCCAAGATCAGTGTTGTTCGAGAGTCTACCTAGCAGAAGCTACTTACCAGTTTTCATAAAAATAGCAATACCAAGCATACTTCAGAAAATCTCTAGAGACTGGTTTATATCAATGGAATGCATTCTTGTACTTTACGAAATAGTTCCGAATCTTAAACAACAGTTGTTTGACATAGTGTCGAAGTTGAAGTAAATAGTAGGTATTGAAAATAGAGGCGATGCTAAACAGATCGCATAACTGGCTGTAGTTCAGTTTGCGAAATATTTCGTGATGTTGTTGAAGAGAACAGCAAGATAATAACGTATTAAATAGACTAAGTAACTACTACTAAATACTTTGAAATAATTTTTAACACGTTTTTTTAGAGTTCCGTACGTCCGAATGAAAAAACGGAACCCTTCACTCGTGTGTCTGTCTGGCTGGCTGTCCGTCGGTCAGTCACACACAGCCAATTTGCTCCGAATCTAATGGACCGATTAAGTTGAAATTAGGTACACATATGAATTTCTGTGACCCAAACACGGACGTGTAACGTAAATAAATGAATTTTAAATATGGGGGTCAGTTTTGGGAGGCAAATACGAAAATTTGAATAAAAAATTTGAATAAATGACTTTTGAATTTTGAATTAAAAAAAAACGTTTTGCAAACTGTATCGTGTAACATATCAAATGAAATTGCTTATGTGAGGGTTTCAAACATATTTTTTTAAATTTTAATTATTTTGTAATTATTTAAGAAAATTTATGAACTATCTTTTATCTCCGAAACTAATGATCCAATTTTTTTTTTTTAATGTACTGATTTAATATCTTTCTATACTTATAGATTACAGGAAAACCTATAAGTCAATGGTTTTAAAATAACATGGCAAATCTCTCAATATTGTGCATACAAACTTAAATTCGCAGTTGGAATGTAGTATGACCATGTTTTTCAACTACAATGTTAAGTTTGTTCTTGGGATAAATTCATCCCAACTACGGAACCCTTTTTTGTGCGTGGTCCGAAACGCACTTGGCCGGTGTTTTCAAACAGATTTTTTTTTAATGATCAAAAAGAAAACCGACTGCAACAAAATTGAAGTGCTTGAAAAATGAGTTTGTTTTGAATTTAGTAGTTTTATTTTCAGTCTTGTGTGTTATACTTTAGTAATCGCCACCTCAAGCCCTTTATTTTGATGGCCAAGGAACCAAAAACAATTTTTTTAAGACTTTTGACGTCTAAAATCTACCTTTTGATTTCATAAAAACTATCCAGCCTATACCTAACCATCGCGCGAACTAGACGAGTGGATAGCTACCTCATGTCTTCGATCAACAATACCCACTTGGTATTGTTGATCGAAGCCTCATGTATTAAAATCCATCCAACCGTTAGGATGCTTCGAGGGTATAACTATAAAGAATTTCTAAAATCTGGTTACGCATAGGCTGGAAGAAGATTGAAGCAGCGCTGTACCTAATCAACTTCTGGAGGGAGGTGGGTTGGTTGGAATAACCACCGACAACCGCCATGGCCCATCTGAAGGACTAAGTGCGAAAACCAAACCCTGTAATATAGAACATAGCAGTGCTGTATCTATGAGACACAACAAATGTTCTCAAAAAAATATTAAGATCTATGTTATCTATGCTAGTTCAGTGTAGTAGTATCAGTGTTAGTTATGAACCGATTTATGTGAAAACTAACAAAATATTTACTTACTTATCAATTTTTTTTTCCTCTTCGTTTTCATTTTTTATTTGCAGTGGATGTGTTGAGAGGTAAATATTGGCGGGATGAGCATGACTCCAGGGAGCCATCTACCCCATACCAAATATTGGTACTGTATATTTTCAATTTCCAAAGTATATTAGATCAAAATATTATATGCATAACTTTAAGAATACTATTATATCCAGGGGGGACTTTTAAACAAAGCTAATTAAAACTAGGTGAACGCTCGCTAAGGGCACCCCCTGTGGGGTACGAGCCTCAGCTTAGGGCGTTTACCGGAGAGAAGACATTAAAGATGGGACGGGCTGGATACTATTATAATTTATCAAAATGTTTATAATGTCATGGATGTTTGTTTTTAGTAGATAATTCAGTCTGTATTCTGCCAACTGCAGGGCAATTACCTTTCCTGCACACTTCTACTCGTTTCAAAAAGGACTAGTCCTTTCAGTAAGAGTCAATAGGAGAGATTCTGGGCTGACTCTACTTAAGAGAAACATTGCAAGATATTATACCCTTCGGGTTAATAGTGTCGGTCCCACCAATACCAAACACTGAAATGTGCACTTGCCTACTTAATGGCTGCCAAGAAATAATAAAAGTTCTTCGGGACGAAATTAGAAAGTGGGGGTTAGTAGGGGTGCAGGTTCTATGGAAACTTAATTCAACCTAAATTTTGTAATGGCCTAAGTTGTTTCATTGCAGTTGGAATGCAGCACATTTGTGTAACATTGTCATAAGTCTCTGATTGTTTACCATTTATTTATTGAGATATTCCAAAAAAGAGGTAGGTATACAAAAAATCACAATTTATACAGAGATTGAGTTTTAGTATAGAGCACTTCTTCAATTGCAGGAGACCACAGGATACTTTAAATTATCAACTAAGTTTATAATTTCGATCATAACAAAGACAAGTACAGATAAGACAACAGGACAAGATGTTAATAATTTCGATACACTTGTATTAAAATACAAGTTTCAACATACAAAATGTAATTGTATTGTACTCAACAATAAGACTGGAACTTTTGTTCTTTTGAATTTCTGCTTTGATTTTTACTCACATTAAAATGCAATTTATTTTCTGATGAATTGAATCCTCATGCAGATTAAATTGAATTTCAGATACAGCAGCTTCAGACCTGTCCTTTATCATGAATTATTAAATCAATGCATTGATTTAATCATTTTTCCAAAATAATTTGTTTTTTTTTTTCCAGAGAAATTCGAATTAGAATATTCGAATTTTTCTTTGTTGTGGAAATAAAAATGGTAAATTGCAAATAATGTTACCTGCCTACATTATTTTCCTAATACCTAGATATGTACAGTATTTTTTAAATAATGCTTCGGGGTATTACTATTTCCCTGCATCAGTAATCGTATGAGACACTAGTGAGTGCATAGCCTCAGACGAAACCATTTAGAAAACGTGAGATATTACCCCAAATGCGTCAATAACAAAAACATGATTCTACTTCGACATCGACTGCTTCGCTTTGTTTTGTGAACAAGATATCGCTAATGAAAAAAATCAATGACAAATATAAATCATGTACAAAGAATACAATCCATTACAACCAGTATTTCAGTAAAGTTTTTACAAGAAAATAAATAGTCTAAGTAACAAAAAATATCTCACCAATCTACGTCATGTGTCGTCGATTTCACATTGTAAAGTAAAAATCCAGAACACTCTTTTAACTCGAGGATCACAAATTACCCCCGTTTCTAAAATGTAAATATCCACCAAAGCCAACACTCCGCACTCCGCACTCGCGACTACCTACGTAAAAAGAAAAATATAATGTAACAAAGGAGACGTTTCCACTGATTTCCACCGAGTTTTCTTTTCGACTATCTTTAGTAGTGTTGTTATCCGCTGCGTGCCAACTTAAAGTGACTGCCACAGATATAGTAAACCGAATCAACATTTCAGTTTGACATCAGAATCGATTCGCAAAACCGATAATTTTAGTAATTATTAAAAAAATTGTGATATGTCAAATGCCTGAATCTAAGAGTTATTTTAAACTACGAAAAAAATTTAACTATAGCTAATAAAATATAATTTACAACCATGGGTGTTTTATTAAACCGTAATCCAAGCGTAAAGCGTAGGGAGAGGAACGATGAAGCCAGCGAAAGCGAACGAAATACAATTACAATTTATACAACTACAACCCTAGCATCAACCGAGTCCACCTTTGTGAATAGCTTACTTTTGTAATTTTATTTATTTAGCGCAGGGAACATTTCCAAGAGTATTAGTTATTTGTGCTTGTGTGTTAGTGTACACAAAACGAGTGTATTCAAGGGGCGTATACAAGATTTAAAATGTTTTGGCCAGTCATCCCCAGAGTTTAAATTAAACAACACGTATTTACCTCAGTGAACACAGTTCATTCGCAATAGCCGCATCACCCAAATTTCACAATGAAAGTCACAATTACAACTCTGAACGATGAAATCTTCGTCTTGGACGTTTCCGAAGATCTGGAGTTGGAAAATTTTAAAGCATTTTGTGAAATCGAATCCGGGTTCCCTGCGAAAGATATCATCCTCAATTACAATGGCAAGCCACTTTTGGACGATAAGAAATCCTTAAAAGAGCACGGTGTTCACGACGGGGACGTCATCGTGCTTCTCCACATGATGCAGTCAGCCTCCAACCTCAACCAAACTGATTCCAGTCAAGGTACATGTTGATATCACAATTTACTTCATTTGACTGTGCAATATAAATTTGCATTGTCATGCCTATTGTCATTGATGACAGAGTGTATTTTCGTCAAATTTATTACTGGCAGCAGTGGCAGCCAAGTTATAAACAAAGAGAGCTAATGTAACATGTCATTAAAAAAAAATTGTGACAGTTAATGTCAATAAATATTTTTTATATTTAGAGGTCGAGTTACTTTTTTGTAAATAAAATAAAAACCTCATCATCCTTGCAGCTTTGCCAACTGGCTTAGCTAGTTTAGACTTCAGCGGCATCAGAGTCCCACCAGCCAGTGCAAGCACTTCAATGGCAGCTAGAAACCCACCAGTTGAAGAGGACCCACGTATCATCAGGGAAATGTTCTTGGCTAATCCAGATCAACTCGCTCTTCTAAAGCAAAATAACCCAAGATTAGCTGATGCACTTCTCAGTGGAAACTTAGGTATGTACATATTTACTTTAATAAAAATATGGAGGTTATTAGTACATAGCAACATGTTTTGTAACAAAAGTTAATTTCAGTGCATGTTCTTAATTTCCTGTGCATAGGTTTCATATCTGCAGTAGGTTAGTGATTTGGTTATTCTTGTAAGATATTATTATAGCTTATATTTTGTTTGGGAATGGGTACATTTCCTGCAATGTTTATTAAAAGGCTGAAACCATTTTTTTTACACCTACACTCTCTAGTGCTTTCCTTTATTATTACATTAGTTTTTTTTTTAAACCATTAAAGATAATCTCTGAAATAAGTCTAGTATAGATTCAAGGTTTTTATCAGTTTAATAATAAAACCTAGAATAAACGAATCTATATGTGATAACTAAACAGTCTAGCATAACAAAAGTCATCTTCTGAAGGTAGCACAAAATTATGTTTAGGTAGATTAGGCAAGTAACCACAGCACTAAAACCAAATTAAACAGGCAAACTTTGAGGGTCTGAGGTACAACTTTTCTTAGCAAATTCATTGAATTTATAAAGGCTATGCAGAAATTAATAATAACGGTGATTGGAATAATATTCAACGTTAATATTGAGAAAACCAATTTTAATAATAAAAGTTGGTTCTCTTAATAATGACAGAAATTATTGATGATTTTTAACCAATAATATTAACCGTAACAAAAACTTAATGTTGAAAATTTAAATCTTGTTTCTTAGATACATTTGCTTCTGTGCTTCGCGAACAAATCTTAGCTAGAACGGAACGACAGCAACAGCGTATAAGGTGAAAAATATTAAAGATTGGTTTCGTGAGATAGGTGTAAATAGGGAGACATGACTTAAAGCTAGACTTATTTCAGGATGATGAATTCAGATCCATTTGATACAGAAGCGCAGCGTATGATTGCTGAGGAGATTCGCCAGAAGAACATAGAAGCCAACATGGAAGCGGCCATGGAGTACAACCCTGAAACATTCGGCACTGTGGTGATGCTGTACATCAATTGCCACGTGAATGGGTAGGGTTATCATTTAAACAGTAGTTTTTCTTTGCTTCATTTTGATCAGTAGTATTCGTAGCTCCGTTCTCATTCTTCTGTCTCATGTTTATTGGTAGACAGTTATGAGTAAGTTTATCTTCACTGTTATAAAATAAGTAGTCAATAGAACACAACTACTTTATTCTAATATCTTAGTGTTATTCTTCTGTTGATATTAATAAAGACCTTGAAACTTAGAATCACTTGCACCTTAGGCAGTGTATGATCAAGGTAATTATGTCAATGATGAGAGTAATTTATGCACACTGTTGGTTTGTTCTAGATTTCCGGTGAAAGCATTTATCGACTCTGGTGCTCAGACAACAATCATGTCAGCAGCGTGCGCTGAGCGATGCAACATCATGCGGCTGGTGGACACCAGGTATGTATCTCGTTTCATTTATGCATTTCAATTTGAATGAAGCAACCACATATAATCATGTAAACAGTAAACATAATATGCAAGGATCTTTTGGTGCTCGAATGACGTTCACAGGGAGGTGTGGTTGGTAAACATTTGTGTAATTATTTTACTAAATGTTACTTTAGTTCCGATTTTGACCACGCGCGAAAATTACCGTATAGTGCTGTATAAGTGAGTCAGCCATTATACCATTCTGGGTATTTCAATCATATGAATCAATTTGATTGAACTGTGTATTATAACTAGACGTTTTGTTCCTTTTTTGGCAATTTATATGAAAAGCAAAGCGAAAAATTTACCAACAATTTTTAGCTGCTTTGCAAATTTTGGTAGGATCCGATGTTCTACATATTTGCCTTTGTCAGTAACACATGTTCATTTCCAATAAGTTTGTGCTAAACATGTTTTATAGAGTAAAACTTTATTTATGGATGTTTTGGATGTTGTATAAGATGACGGCCATGATGAATTAATACCCTAAAACTTAATGATATCTGAGGAATTTGTTTACATTTAAACAATATATGACAGTAACTACATGATCAGTATACGATGTTAGATTGACTGATTGGTTTCTTTATATGTTATTGGAGCGAAAAAACTTTATTTAATAGAATGTCAAGTCGCTGCTCGACTGCGGCTTAGGATGTGCACAGAGAGGCTATCGCACGTTAGCTGCGACCTTTCCACAACAGCACAAAGTTCGCCCAACAACTGTTTACGTTTATCCCTCTCTGTAGCAAAAGCTGTTAAGGAGCTACACCTGGCAGACGGCCAGGCAGCTGTCAATGACCGGCCATTTACGCGACATTGTACAGCACGTTTCACACGGATCACACGGCACTTTATCATCAATATTCCATTTTAAGTTTATCAACAGAGGGATTGTTGCCGTCGGGGGTCGAACTTCGATAAGACTGGCACTGGAGCGTGGAGGCACAGATTAATACGGATGGTTCACTCCGCAAAATCGTTTAGATAAAAAGCGACTCTTGCTACGACTCAATAAAGTGCAATTCAGGTCGCACAGCGCTAATTACCTACAGTGTGCGACAGTGACGTTCTGTGTCAAAACATTGACCTAGGGGAATATAAGGTCTTGACGCAGAACGTCACGCGATTGAAAGAGAGTCAACTTCTAGTAGTTGCCTCTCTTTCTATCGCGTAACTCTCATATCTTCTAACTACGTTACGCTCACTGAATTGGCCCAACAAGACGAGCCCTCAGCGTACTTGTAGCTTCATACATAGGTAGCTAAAATGCGGAGTGCGCCTTCTGTACTATTCGATGGTGGAGGTTGGCACAAACAAAGGGTAGCATCCCAAATTTACCCATTGCTGGGTAAAGTTGGTATGTGGAAGACGACCAGTAGATGTTACTGTTTGATCCCAGTATTATACTGCACAAACAGTGCAGCACAATGTCGTGTGACTCACGTCAGCAGACTATGCATCCGTGCAAAGCGCCATTGTGTGATGCTGGTGGGCGGTCCTACTTACATTTTCATAAATAGCTAAGCTACATACACGTGCTTAGCGTGTCCGTGCGCGGCAACAGTAGTGGCTTTAAAAGTTCATATTAAGGAGTATAATACCTCAAATTGCTTAGCATGATCCTCCGTTATATCGAAAATACTACAGCATTAATTTAAAAAATAAATATATTATGTTAAAGTTGAGGATTAATGTTAAGTACTATGTTTGACACAAACACGATTCCACAAAATTATCTCGACAGGAAAAACATCCAAACCGAACAATAAACCGCTGGTATTCAAAAAATACTTCAAACTAGATCATGAAACTTTACATAATAACTGAACTAACTATAAAGCAGATTTTTAAATTACTCTTGTGTTAGCCGTAAAAATAAATTAGTTAAACTGTTGGCGCCTTGGAGCCTTCTCCCCGCCGCTCAGTTTCGCTCTCACTCAGTCCGCGAGCAGTATTGTGCGAGCGAGATAAGTAGTGAGTTTGAGCAATATGGACTCTTAAGGCACATGAATCAGACATCTTCTAATGTAATATAGTGCGTTTGTATGTTTTGTTTGAGATGGAGAAATTGTATTTGGCTTTTTGAATAAAAGGAAATTTATTATTATTATTGTTTATCTTTGACATATCTCGGGACCCTGGGGTCCCGGAACTTTGGAAGGCGTACGAGGGGCCGAAGCCAACTCGCAGAGGCCCCTTAGACGTTTTTAATGAAATGAGGTACCAACCGACGATTATCCCTGTTCGCACTATGCAAGTGCAGCCAAGGACAACCCCCGGTTAGTGTAGGACTATCGTAAGATATGGAAACAAAGATATCGGACTATGGGTTTGGGTTGCTAAAGTGGACTGGTCACCTGGAACTATGGAAGGACTATGGCCCCTGTCTGATCTATGTTTTATATGCACACGGATAAAATGGCAGGGAGTGACTTGCACACTCAATAATGGGCCCCCGAAAACGGTCGCTAGCACATAGTGTCGTAGCGACAAGGGGACAACACGTCCTGAGGTGCTTATGAGGAGTGAAGAGGTATTCCAGGTCAAGATCCGTACCAGCATCTTACTGGAATACTTCCTTCCTCCGAGCACGTTTGCTCTTGCGAATCTCCAGTCAAGCCGGCTAATATAAATAAAGGCAAGCCAGAGGTGAGGAACAAGACTTCTCCCGGGAGATAGGGTCCGTGGGGTCGCTACTGCCCAACAGCTCGCCACCAGCATGTGGCCTGCGGGTTTCTGTATCTCTCTTGGTCTGGCTCCTCATTCCAGACCGGTTCCGGCAAAGTAAACTCTACTGGCTCAGGCCTAGAGTTCGGAACGCGCAAGCCCCACCACGACGTCAACGTAGAGATACGGCGGTGGGGTGAGATACGGCGGTGGGGTGAGATACGGCGGTGGGGTATTATTATTATTATTAAAGTTGGAATTTCAAATGATTTTGAATCTTCCATTGTTTACTGTTTGTAAATTCTAGAAGAAGGAACGGTTAGTTCTTCCGTTATCTCAAGAATTTGTTGACAATGGCTATGTTATAACTATAAGTATAGCAGGAAGTCAGAAACATTAACAAAGAGTATGTTTTTGTTTTAAAACATGGCTATCTCAAAATGTGAAAAAGTCAACGTTAAGAAATGAATAGCTTCACTCAATCCCCTACATTTATACAAATAAAAGACATTTTCTCGTTTAAATAGTCTGAGAACTCAGAATGTAGGTACTACTTACTATGTATTTCTTATTGGAGTCGAACAGTCCGGTTTTTTTTTACCACATTTTTAGATTAATGTAAATGAAAGCATCATTAAAGCAATAGTAGTGTTTAGACTTCTTATACCGAAGTCGATATTCGTCAATAATATAATAGACACTGACAGTTTTGGACCGTCATTCCACATCCATAACAGAAACATTGTTTTCATCTTACATAAGTACATCATCTCTCATCGTCATCTCTTACGTACATAAAGTGATTAATATCATGTGAATTGCAACAGTAAAATAACCCTCCTTTTTGCTTCGCTGGGTAACATCTCTACGACAGCAATTTTTGTGCTATTTTAAGCGGTCCCTAGACGATCATGCGGCATAACATGCAATTCTCTGAATTAGACTACGTGAATTATCATGCTGCATGCGTCATGCATTTTTCATTGCATGATGAAAAATTGTCAATCAACTGCCAGGACGTAGATTGCATGTCATTCACATCATGCGATACAGCTAAACGGGCATGATAGTGATGTGCCGTTACCAGTAATTTACTCCAGTCGAGTATTTTAAAGTTTCATTTGAGATTATGAGTGATCCGATATGACTTCTACCACTTCTAGTTTAAATGCAACCTATATTTTAATTTTAAATATTATTTTCCCAATATTCCTAGTAACTTAGGGGCCGTTCAAGTATTACGTAAGCAGATTTATTACAATTATTTACCCCCCCCCCCCCTTGTCAGCAAAAGTAAGCAAAGCTCTTACACCCCCCCCCCCCCCCCTCCCATGTTTACGTAAACATTGGTATATGCATTTTTCTTTTAATGTAAGTATTCTGTTTTTTAATTGATTCATGAGCAGCAGTTATAATTCTAGAAATAAGAAAATAAGCTTAGGATAGAGGACTTCAACATAGAATAAGAAACAAATATTATAATCATTATGTGTAAAAAGTAAATAATTACTGCTGACGTAATCACCATCTAGACCCCCCCACCCCCCATGTCATCAAAAATAAGCAAAACATAGACCCCCCCGCCCCCCTATAGTGCTTACGTAATACTTGAACGGTCCCTTACAGAGGAAGTTTCGAGAAACTTACTGAGTAACTTCCCATACAGTAACTTTCTGGGTATTTTCTCATTGTTTCTACCAAGTTACTTAGTGAATTTCTTGACAAGTTTCTGCCTGGGAATATAAATGGTAAGCTTCAAGTTTACTATTTATAAAATTTGGCATAACATTTATTAAAAGTAGTTGCATTTTTTAAATCTTAAACGATCTTACAAAACGAAACGAAGCGGCCTTCTCATTGACATTTTTTTCTATATAATATACTTTACTTTTCGGCTCGATGTTTACACATAGGTATGTAATTGTACAACTTGTCAGCCCCGGATCTAGATTTTTTTTTGAGGCGGGGCAAAATCTGCCGTCTGCCGCCCCCCACCAATCTTTTATGGGGATGCGCGATCTAGCCCGCGAAATTAAAATTTCCTCAAAATGAACATTTTAGCACCAACATAATAATCAAATTGTATCGATCGATAATGCGCCAATCCAACAGAGGCGCCAAAGCTGTTGTAAAAAAAAAAAAAAAAAATAGATTAATGTGCTGCGCGTCTCATTTATTGCAAAGTTACGGTGTGCTGGGTCGTACACTTTTCTGCTACGCTTGAATTTGTCGCCCCCTAAAGTTGGCGCCGGGGCACGGGCCTCGGTTTGCCCCCCCCCCCCCCCCCCCCTTGGATCCGGGGCTGCAACTTGTACAAGTGCGAAAAGTGAGCTAGCAACAGCTGCGCGTGCGCGTTTTAAACAATTGTTACTTAAATAAATCAACAAGACGATATTAAACAATATTACCAGCGTTAGGGGGATATTACCGGTAATAATAGAAACTTACTGGGAATATTTCCGTATGGTAAAATACTGGTAATGGTAAAAGTAACGGCACATCACTAGTCATGCATGCGTGACAGTACGTAACGCATGTCATGCCGCATGATCGTCTAGGGACCGCATTAGAATGTTAAGGAAGTTATTTATTTTCTCTCTATAAAGTCCCACTTTTTCGTATTCTTTTTCACTTTTCTTTCTATTGCCTTTCTCAGGTTTTTCCGACACTTTCTCTGCCTACCTCAGCGGTTAATTAATTCCTCAAACATACGCACGACCTAGCCGTATGTATTTTAAGAACATGGCCAGCTAACTGCTCCTTTTGTATACTAGACATGTTATTGTCACCTACCCCCATTGCAGATTTGTTTTACAGAAATAATATTTATTTAGGATCAACAAAAGATATTCTTAAGTACACAATATTTCACAATGATTCTAGTGAAGAATTTTATTCTGTGTCATAATAACGTAACATAACTTAATTGATACGACATTTTGCTTTGGAGTCCACACCGTAAAGAAACCAAAGTAAAAAAAAAAAAAAAAAAAATAGATCGAACTAGACTATCTAGTTATTAATTTAATTTAAAGTACTCAATCATTTGTTTATTCACACTGATAATGTAGCTACTCACACTTGGCTACTTTTTTATCAAAAACAGATAAGTACTTACTTTATTATGTTATCGTTTATAGCACTATCAGTCCCAAGCTCTCATACCCGCTACCATCCACATTTTGAAAATACCAACTTGATCAACCGCAGTTCTAAAACTTATTTTACTATGCATTTTGCAAGGCATAGATTGAAATTGTGTAATAGTGACTCCTAACTTATAAACATCCTGTACCAAATTGATGTTTAACCCTCTTGTCCTATCATTGGCATAAACATAGACGAGTAGAATTTATAAAAATCATTAAGTAAAAATATTTGTTTCTCTTATTCCCAAAACCCATAGAAAGAGCATCTGAAAATTATAAGCTCGCGTTATCACATAAAGGATGCGATTGTGTCCAGCGACGTGTACCGAACGTTTTCATTGACCTCCCACACAGCCAGCTCATTGAGACGCAGGTCACTATGTACTTGTGCTATCTATCATTCTATAAATACACATTGCGATATACATCCTACATTTTTGCCTAGATGGGCAGGCATCGCGAAAGGCGTTGGTGTGCAGAGAATCATAGGCAGAATCCATATGGTGCAGATGAGAATTGAAAAAGACTTCCTCACAACATCTTTCTCCGTGCTTGAGGAGCAGCCCATGGACATGCTGCTTGGTTTAGACATGCTCAAAAGACATCAGGTAACAAAGAATTGAATTGTTAATTAGTTGGTAGTAGATTATTTTTGTCAACTCAGCTTCACTTATACATTCATGTCTTTTTACATAGTGCAACATAGATTTGAAACGGAATGTTCTTCGCATCGGCACGACCGGCACCGAGACACCTTTCTTGCCCGAGTCAGACCTGCCGGAATGCGCACGGCTGTCCGGATATTCTGAAGACGAAATCGTCAACCAGTCTATGAGGGACCACGAAGAGCGACAAGTCAAAGAAGCAATGGAGAAGTCAAAGCAAGGTGGGCGTGCCAAAAAGAAATAACAAGTACGATTAAATATGAACAGTTGTGGAGATGTCATTTGTTCTTGCACCGTAATAAAAAAAGTAACGTAATAATATTTATAAAACAATAAAAATCGTAAAACTAATCCCTTGTTTCTGTGTAGTTGATTGCATGTGCGGAGTAGCTAACAGCTTGTCGGTAACGCGTGCATTTTTGTCGGGAAAGTTGGGTCAGTGAATAGAAACGGTAATGAAACCAAGTTGAGAAATTAATGAAACATGGGACTCAACTCGACAATGCATGGGAATTTTACTATTTTGATAAATTCGTTAATGTTCACCTTGTAGAAGAATTTAACTGCGTTAATAAGCTATGGAAGTTTGACTTATTTCCGGTATGTTGTTGTTATTCGTTTTATTATGTCATAACTTCATTGACTGTACTTTTTCGAGTAAGTAGAGTAGAGGTCATGGCAAACTGGGTTTTAAGAGGGTTTATCCTAAAAGTTGGCAACGTCGTAAATAGCTGTCAAATATTTACCTGTTTTAATTAATTTTGCAATATTACTGTATGGAAATAAGAAATGTGGCTAACTAGTTCCCTAGAATATTATTAATGAAATTTAGTAATTAATATCGTAATAACGAATATTTAGTTTTAGATGTAAAAAAAAGTATTTGGAAACTTTCCAAATGCCTTTTTTACACCTAAAATTGTTACAACAACAAATTCAGTGTTATAATTGCAGTTCATTATTAATATTCTAGGGAACTAGTTAGCCACATTTCTTATTTCCGTACAGTAATATTGGCAAATTAATCAAAATACAGTAATATTGGCAAATTAATCAAAATAGCGAAATATTTGACATCTATTTGCGACGTTGCCCACTTTCAGAATAAACGCTCCTAACATGTTGGCTTAAAATTTTTGGCTTCTGAGTAAACTTATTTGAGTTAATAATATATTGTCATATTCTTCAGACAATTGTTTAGCGTTTAGATATCTATACATTTTATAATACGATTTTTTTTTTCAGAACAAATTGCCGTTGCTTGTTGGGTGTTTGCACTAGAAGGCTGTTTGGAACTTAATAAAGTGACTCTTCTGGATTTGTCTAATGCCCGTTTTCACCTTCACAAAGTGACATTTAAATGAATCCCTAAATAAAAGTGCACTGTTGGGTTTTCAACTCTAGGCTCAGCGCTGAGAGTTGAAAATCTAACAATGTACTTTTATTTAGGGATTCATTTAAGTGTCACTTAGTCGTCGATGAAAACGGACATAAGCCTACTAATTTACAAACGTTGCAATGGTCTCAACAACCAATGGTTGGTGGTCTGGTTGTGAGTTAATGACAGATATTGTATGACAAATCTGTCAAAAACTCACAATGGACCTTTTCTAAATTAGTAGACTTGGCCTGCTTGATATCTTTTGAGTGTTCATATAACCTGTATATTTTTCATCAGTTATAAATTATTGTATACCTTTATTATAGACATAACAACAACAGGACCTCTGTATTCGCGTCGTTTCCCTACTGTAAACAAACCTGTTACGTCCCGATTTTAAATAACAAAAGAGGTTCAATTTGGTATGCAACAATAGTGATATATTGAAGGTCAGAGCACAATACTTTGATTGTACGTTTGCATCTTCAAATTGGGTCTGGGCTAAGTGGACCGGGCACGGTGGTCCTGTATTGTATAGCGTATAAAACGTCCCACTAGACTTATAAGCACATTTGGACAGAACTGGGTTGGTGATGTTTATGACAATTATGTAACATATTTGACATTGAACAGAATCCGGTGGCAACCTACTTAGACCGACAACTAGCGGCCAATCAACATCAGTGCCAATGCAAATCAATAACCAGATCAATAACCAGAGAATGGGTAAGTATAGTATAGGTAGATAGCACATTATTTTTCCAGGCACAGATTTAGTATGGTATTGGGCAAAATTATCTCCCTCCTCGACGGACTATGTATTCAGCCGGTATTATTAAAATTAATCTTTAAAAATTACTTTTTCTAATATCTTTACAGTTCTGGGTGATCCTAGCCAGACCATTATGCCGAATGACAACTTCGGCGAACTTGAAGTGGAAGAAATTATGTCCCTTGGATTTACAAGGGAACAGGTAAAGGCTCCCACAGACAGGTGTGACGCGACGGTGCGCCGCGATTCTGGTAGAATAATTTCCAAGAAGTGTTTGTAGAAATTGCTCTACAACAGTCGCGTCGCGCCTGCCTGCGAAGGCCTTAATTTGCTGTTTATCTTAATATGATCCTTCCTTACTAATAGTATGAATGTGGAAGTATGCGAAGATGTTTGTAACCCAATCACGCATAAAAAGCTGAACAGTTTTGGACGATAGGCATACAGATGGATCCTGGATTAACATAACTTGATACATGAAATATTGTTTCAAAATTAATATAACATCACGCCTTGTTTCCCCGAAGGGTTGAGCAGAGGTGTCCCTGTAGCAGGTACACCCACATTTCGCCAGTTATGTTTAAGTCCCATGTAATAAATAGGGGGCGAGCCTATTGCCATCAACCGGGCACAAATCCAGACTCCGGGCAGCTACTGAGAAATTCCAGATAGAAAAACCCAATAACACTTTGCCCGACCCGGGAATCGAACCCAGGAACTCATGCTCAGCAGTAAACTGGTCAAAAAATAAAAGGCCCGTTTTGACATTTGGCATCGTGAAGTAACCATACGACTCGGTACTCGATACTCACGATAAATCGATTCAAGTTTGTATGAGTATTTGATTGATTTGATTATGTATAGTAAAGTGCATTGGATTAAAGTTCTGATTAGAAAATTTAACTTAAACTTTAATATTGTAGGTATTTTGAAATGATACAATGGTACGAAAGGTCAATTTGTCTTTAATTTAATATTTTATAATCACGACAATCTAAGAAGCCCGATTTGACATCTATCAAAATACTTTGTGTAGTGATGGGAAAAAAAATCGTATGCTTTAAAAACTTATTCTCGAGACATCGATTTATCATACTTAGAGTTTGTAATCGACAATTTATTTACATTGCTTAAAACTGATTCTCGAGGCATATCGTTTTATTCCACGTCATCATCATCATCAGATAAATAAATAAATTCACTACATTTGTAACATTTTTATTAAATCACTGGATGATCCAGAAAAATTATCATCAGTTGAATTGTCTTCGTCGGTTACTCTGGTAATAAATTCATTTTCAATCATATGTGTAGTCAAAATGTACGTCTCTTATAAAGTCTTCCGTTATAATTTTCTTTCGACCGATTTTGTTTTTATATTTTTAAACTATACGTTTTTACATAATACAGTAATTATACGTTTCACACTTTTCTAAATGAAATGTTTGTAAAAGTATCGATTAAAAAAAAAGGCTTAAAATGGTCACAACACTACGGCAACGCACCCAAAGACATAACATTTTAATAACGACTTGTCGGAATATTAATCAACGATTAATTCGTGTTTATGAGTGCATTTTTCCAATATAAGGTGGAACTTGGCTTACGAATGATACTCATTGTAATAGTCTATGGATAACATAGTAATTAATTAGGATTATGAATTAGATTTTTAGATTGCTTACGTTGACGTTCATACAAAGTTATTGCGGCATGTATAATGAGAAACGTCAAATCTGGCTTCTTAGATTGTGGAAACTTTAGCGCTTGTTTCAAAACGAACACCCCCAATTTCTCTATTAATGTACCGAGCAAGTAGTGCGACTAGTGGAGCGTTTACTCAATTTCTCGTTTTCCTTTTAGGCTATCGTGGAGCTGCGGCGCTTCAACGGCGACAAGACTCAGGCCACTGTGGCGCTCTTCGCCAAGTCTCTCAAATTCTGATAGACCACGAGTGCGCTATAAGCCCCAGACAGACTGCCAACCTGTCATCAAACATATTGACGACCTTTAACTTAATTAAGACACAAATTTCATTTATATACATTTTAACTGTAGTCAACAAAAACAACCATTATTATGGCGAGTTAATTTTATAACATTTCAATTTTTTTTAACAACAATTATCATGATGAAATGTTAACTAGATCATTAAACTAACTGTAAACAACCAGATTTTAGATCGTTGCAAAATTTTATTTTAGATTGTTTCAAAATTATATTTTAGATTGTTTCAAAATTTTATTTTTGTTTTTTATGAATAATATTAACGATAGTGCGATGTCGACACCAACTGGTGATTAAAAACTTTTCTTTGATCATCACGTTTTGTACAGACTTTAATGTATTATGTACGGACTGATGCTAAATATTACTGCTTATGCTGGGGTTAAATAAGATGCTTATGAAGTAACGCAGAATATTGAGCATACATAGTTTGATAAATTCAATCGCAAGCTTATATGTGCCTGGTTGCAGAATCAGAGACTTAAACCTGATAAACGATGGTATATCTTTTATTGACATAAAATGAGTGCATTAATTACAATGCTAGTTTTAATGGCGTTTAATATTAAGATTGTCTCAGATTTAGGATAAATAGGAATCATACATCCATCCTATTCACTGACGATATTTTATAAGTCACGGAATACATTTAATATGAAGTAAGCTTGCTATTACTGAATTTAATTTATATTATACTATATTAATAAGTCTTGTGTATTTAAGTTTGAAACATGTGCCTACCTTCATTAATACTGTCTGACAGAAAAGGAAAATACAGGCAGATACCATCCGCCCGCGACTACGTCCGTGTGGATTTCGTTTCAACCCCTTGAAAAGTAGTAAAAAAATGGTCTAATGATTACTGTCTTATTTATTTGGAGAAGTATTCGGGTCAATTTTCATGATTATTGTTGTGCTGGAGTTTTGAAAAATCTTCATACATGTGTTTCATCGTTTAATTTTTAGATAATATACCTATACCAACTTTTGAATTCATCAAGCCACGGAGTATAATCCTACTTTTTGCCCAGTGGGGGTCGATTTTCGAAAACCCAAAATCGTAATGCTCTTTCTGTCAAAAGTATTAATACCGAGTTCGAGTTAATCGGACCATTCTTCCATACAAACTTTAACATCCCCTCCATATTGAGGGGTAGTTTTGAAAAACTAGTAATGACATCCTTTATAATTTTAAAGTTTATTAACTCAAGGAATATGATTTTTTATACAAACGAATTGCCCCTTTTCGTTTGTTATTTTCACCCTCTAAAGGCCAAATGTCCAAAAACCCCTTTCCAGTGTTTGCCGACGTTATAGAAGGAACCCTTGTGCAAAATTTGAACTGCCTATTCCCAGTAGTTGTGTGCTGATAAATGTCAGACAGTCAGTTTCTCCTTTTTGTGGGACAAACTCTTATTACTCTGGTTTCTTAACTTGTTTTTCTTCTTTTCTGGGTAACCAATGGTTTTATAGGGAATGTAATTTATCGAAAATACAACTGTATGAGGTAATTTTGTATCTAACTTAAGTTGATATTTTATATGTTTTCATGATTAAAGTTAGTTTATTATTCAAGTGTTGTTTCAATTATTTCACCTGCAATTAATATAATTCGCGGTTGTTTGATATGGTACTAAGAACGGGACAGACTGTGTGACATTCCCTTTCTAAAACTTTAAAGGAGTGACAAAGACGACACTACAAAGTCAAGCTTTTTCTCAAATCCACGTGCCATATGCGGCTGGATACCTAAGTCATGGTGGGTATACATTTGTGTTGTCCGTTGCACACACGGCTACACATCAAGCTATACATTTCCAGTTTATACTGATCTCGCATTGTATAGGATTTCCGTACAATGCGAGGTCAGCTTATACTGGAAATGTATAGCTTGAAGTGTAGCCGTGTGTACTATCCCTTACCCGGTTTCTGAATTGAGAATTTCTTTCAATCTTATGTCTCTCAACTTCAAATTCTCAATTCAGAAATCGGGTGGAAAGGCCTGTTTTGTATAATTCCCTTCTCTCTTCCGTGCTGAGCAAGGTTCTGTTCTTATATTTTTAATATAAAATTTAAATCAAATTATTTTTAAATAATTAAATATGAAAGCAGAATAGCTAATTCGAACATGCTCTTCTGCTTGTCCATTATGCCTATAGGCTGATTTTGAATTCTAAGCTAATCTTTCAGGAGGTGAAAGTATTCATCAACATGAACAATTTTAACCCTGGGACCACTGAAACAGAGAAAAAGAGTCACCTGTTTCACACTCATTGGGTAAGTACTGCATTTTTGTATGAAACCGCGGATCGTTTCCATCTCAAAAATAGCCAAAGCTAGCCATTTTTTTTTTTGGTTTGGTCGTTATATAACTTCTCCCGCTTTGGGCGGAGCGGGAGGGCGTGTCAGGCTTCGGTCTCGAAGTCAGCGGGCAGCGGGGCGGCGCAGCAACGCATAGTTTTATATGGAACCGCTCGCTCCCCCCGCCGCTACCTTCGAGACCAATTACATATAAATCTATGCATTTGAACGCGCCGCAGCCGCCGCCTCCCCGCTGCCCGCTGACTTCGAGTCCGTGGCTTAAGACTCTTACTGACTGAAACCCACCCGTGTTCCTTCAGTTGCCAGGGGCCACGGTATCCCTTTCGGACTTTCCCGCGACCTTTGCAGGCATCGGCCCTAGTGTACCCCGTCAATTTTGCTGACATCTTTGAGGCGCGCGTGGAACACAATGCTCAAAGCTAGCCTGCATCTGCACTTATGGCGTTGCGCCCGTAAGCAAGATTATGCGTAACGGAAAGGTCAGCGTGGATATCTAGGTCCACCAGAAGGTTCACCAAGTCATTGGAGCTGCCGTTGTTGGTGATGCTAAGAGGAAACCTATGTCCAGCAGTGGATTCGGCAGCTCATATATTCATGATGTCATCGGGCATAGTTTTCTGCTGCGTCCGATCTTTTTTTTTGTGTGGTTTAGGACTAACATGGTGTCAGAGTTTTTATTCCGCCCATGGGCCTCTGACTTGGCTTCCGATGTTTTCCTTCACCGTTGTTGAAGCAAGTGATAACTATACAAATACGCACATGAGTCCGAAAAGTCAGAGGTGCCTTGGGTTCGAATTCGAGACCTATGACTTGGCAATCCGACGGCCACACCACTAGGCTATCACTGCGTCCGATGATAATATCCAAAGGTCATAAATTTTTGACAAATAAAACGCTGTTGATGTTCGGTTTATATTGGTATAATGTTCACGTTTTACAAATGTATAACAAATATCGTAATTGGTACAATTAATTTGAGATCATTAAAAGGGTACACACGTCTTTATAAAATTAGGACTAAAGTTACTCGCTTTGCATATTTATAACATCTAGGACTAGATTTCACACAAGTTATATAGGTACCTTATAAATAAATACTCATACTTTTTATTACAAAAAAAACATAAACCGGTGTGTCCAATGACAAGGAAAATTAATTTTTAACAAGCCAGTAACAAGTAGACTGGTCACGTTTCAGTACTGCTTACAAATAACTCGTAATATCATACTTCGCGTCTATTTCAAACAAGAAATATAATTCTATAAATTGGCGTTTCGATTACTTCGGTGATATGGTAAAAGGTTCTAAAAATATACTTTTAAACATTATCATCTGTATCAGGCGGTTGACTGGCTAACTTGTTTGCCATTGCAGTTAGAATATCCGTAAGTCGAGCGAATCTTTGATTTGGCGTGGTTAGAGCTCCCCTTTCTCCCCATAGGAAGTTTATGTGGAACTCTGCTCTAAACAGTTCGAGGAGAGTGGGGTCTAAAACTGGTCCTAAGGAAGACATCTCCTGCACTACAGTTCTAGCGTTTCTTTTGAACATTTCGATTTGATTGGGGAAATGCCGGGCGGCATCTAAATGAGCTGCCGTCGCGTTGAAGTCAAACTCCAGGCTGTTCATCAGGCTACCAGGGAACGTGTCGTCTGGCTGCATTAGACCTCCGCCTTCGCCGTCTGTAAAAATCATTTCAAAATAAAAATAAATCAAAAAAGGAATCAGGGCGTCAAAAGAATCATTTGATTGACTCGCATGTCCCTCCATATGAAACATTTTCTACCTTCTGTCAACCTTAAAAGCAACATGAATACCTACAGATGCCAACATGAGGGCTTTGGTACTCACCAAATAAATGGAAGCACAGTACTGGTGGCAGGATGTATGGCGTCGTTGTGTTGGGAGGCAAAGGATTCGTACCTTCGTTCATACTCTTAAAGCAAGGCCTCAATTTAGCCTCGAACATGAACGCATTGTCCGTATAAACCCTTCTCAAAATGTTCCATGCATTCTCCAGGCACTCCACCTTCGAATATATAGAAAAAACTTAATCATTTCTCATAGGAAGTCGGATAAGTTATAATTTTTTATCGAAAATGACATGCTCAATACCTGAGGCATACACAGCCCAAACATAATGGCTGAAAACCCGTACAGGTTTCCCAAAGCAGTCTTTGTTTCAACTGCTAAAAGGATCCAGTCGTTGATAGTGTCCGCTCGCTGCCTGTCTGTCTGACAGGTCAATATCGTCACCGCTATCAGCAGACGAAATGTCTCAAGCCTGAAAATGGAAATTACAAATTCTCATCTCTTCAAAATAATGAATTTCTATCAGCCATGCTTATTTATTTATACCTTTCTATAACATCTAAGCGCAGGGGTCGCCCTTGAGGTAAAAACAAGAGTTCCAATCCCGATGCGGTTTTCTCAAGACCTTCAATTTGAATGGCATCGTCAAAAAAGAAATACAAATCTACTTTCGTCATGTGATTCGCCAAAATCCTTGGCCCAGACGTACGTAATAATAGCTTGATCGTGTGTAGCGTTTCAGATTCAAGCGGTTTTGATAATCCAGTCGGTATGATTTGCGATTGAAAGTTTTCTAGATTAATTCTTGAATCTACCACGTAATCCAAATTTTCTGACTGCAAAAGTTTTGCTTCAGTGAGTTCGTAATCAAATTGCTGTTTCATGGTCGGTGTCACCAAATTATAATCAGATTCCATCCTTGATTTATTTGGATCACTGTGCGCTGAACTTTGAGTGGAATCTCCGGATCCATTGCCTGAATCTGATCCCGAAACTTGGTAGAGTCGCTGGAGTTCTAATCGTCTTTCATCTGCTTTTGGTCCATCGTATCTGGCTGGCTTTGCTGGAGGACTAGTTGGAAGATTGGCATCCCAGGTGCTCGAACTGGAGTTAGATTCGCTGCAGAAGTTTTTCCCATGCATGTGTGTTTGACTCTGAATGACTCCATCAGCGCTAGCGCTTTTGCCGTGAGTGACGTGTTGTCCCATGTCGATGGGGGTCAGTGAGTGAGATCGTTGTTTCTTGAAAGGCACTCTAAGTTGCATTCCTGGCTTTGCTGCAAAATGGCTATAAAGGCTATATGGGTTGCCGTAGGAGCCGTCTCCAACTGGTGAAATGACAAGATTAATGTCATCGTTCTGAATATAATTCGTCAGAGGAGTTACCCGGTTGGCTGGATATTGGATCCTGGCTCCAGATGCGGCCGATATAGGTTTACCAGATCCCACGTAGGACGTAATGAGATCGGCAACTGTATCGTAGGCTTCATCCTCAAACTGATATTGGTGTCTTTCGTACACCGTGTCCGGGTGGACGATGATCTGAAATTAAGCATTCTTTAGTCATATTTCAGTTACAAATTTTAAAGAGCACGCAGCTGCTGTGATTACTTAAATTAATTGATTAATTAAAGCTACCCGTTGTATAACGAAATGTAAATGTTGTCCATTGGATCGGCAGCTGAGCACGTAGTTGTCCGGTTGTGAAGATGAGTCCCTCACAAGGAACTCCCGGTCCTGTTGGAGCAGGCTCTCGGCCGCTGTCCTGCTGAGTGCTCCGTGGTACCATCCGTGGGAGATGATCTGGTCTGATGGTAAGGAAAACTCCCATTCTAGCAGACCAGACGTTGTCATAACATTCGGATCCTGGAAAACAAGAAAATAACATGATTACAATCGAGATACATTTAGAAAGAAAGAAAAAAAAAATTATGAAAAAAATTTAAATAATCAAAGAAAGCGATCGTATCTTGCCTTTCTGCCCACTTATAAATATCTATGTATAGCTGTAGGCAAGTAAAAACAAAAAAAAAAATTAAAGGAATTATAATAACATAAGTACAAATATTCTTTCAAAACACATTTATTAATAACAAGATTCCCATTCAAAATATCAGATACTTCTCTCATTCAAATGAAATGGAGATCAAGAGTTCGAATAGTCTGATAGAACACGTAATATTGTATGAAATTAATTAGCTCCACGGAATGGGGTGGTTTCTAAGAACATAATTTACATACCTATTTGCAGGTTCTCGATAACTGTCCTCACTATTATAATTGTGTCCTACTCGATATTACCGCTAGCTATGTGTCTATCTTATGTACATTGATCAATAACATTGCATGTATAAAGGATATGGTATCTAGTATAAATAACACAAATTTCTTATTTTACTCATAAAACCGAGTAAGTACATATAGATACCATTTGGGTGTACGCAGGCAGAAGCACTAGCAACGCAAGTATTTCGCATATCTTATATCAACAACTAAGATACACAACACAATAAAATCAGTGTAAGTAAATAATCCTCTGTGACATAAAAATAAACAACTGAAATAAATAAAACACAACAACACACTCGCATACAATATTTTACCTTACCATTTCTTTTTGTCACTTCATAGAAAAAATTCTAAACTGTATTTATTTTAGGCAGTGGTCGAAGTCGTGTCGAGCCGGCAGTCTCACCCCTCGGTGGGGTTAGGGAGTCGATCAATAAACCAACCCGCCCATTTTTACCGTAGTATGTTGGTAGTCAAATGATCGCTAACTTCATGTTTCACAGTCGCGCATGCGTTTAGAATTTAAAAAAATTGGTAGAGTACTTGTGTAGTGAAGGAGTTTTCTTTTTTAAATATTTTCTAAGAAACCATTTAATATACTTTACCGGAATTTGACTGCTTGTCTTAAAATAAATGTGCTTGTAAATGAAGATACTTTCGAAACATCACCTGTAAGTAGAGTCGGACAACCTAGTTCGCCGCATTTGAAAGGGCCACGCGGGTAGGGTTGCCAGGCCCAAAAATAGAAAAGCCGGACACCGATTCATATTTAGCCGGACATTTTGCCCTGAAAGCCAGAAGAAACTTTTATTTGTGTATTTATTACTGTTATTAATTTGACTCACTCCACTCTTAATTATGTTTCGAACCACCTTTTGTTCTTACCAAAGTAATTTGTAAATAATTAGCCTTCTTCATAACATTGAAAGTAATTAACAATCAATAATCAGGCATCTTTTGTCGGGGCGGGGTTGACCAAAAATCTTACCAAAGGCAGGACTTGTGTATATTTGGCCGGACACCTGGCAACACTTCATGCAGGACTCACACATCACCCCTGTATTCCCCGAAGGGTTAGACAGAGGTGTATACGTTATTAGGTACCTATACTCTAGGTTCCTTGTTAGCTAAATGGAAAAATGTGGGAGCACGTTCCATGCACCCACATTTTTTACAAGTTCCATGTTTTAATGGGCAAGTCGCCATATATGAGAACTCTCAATAATACGCTTGAGACCAATAGACCAACGATACGCAAAAGCAATACAGATACCTACTTAGTTCGTGTGAAATTAAACATTTTGGCGCATTGCCTCCCGATTCAGTTTTTAACAACGTAATGATTGAGAGCGGTTAAGCACTACGTCCGATCCGAATCCGAATTCAAGATCCGAGTTCAATCCGAATTGGTAATGTTAAAAATTTCCGTATTTTACAATTAATTGAAAAGGCATTTAATTTCATTTAAATTGTAATACCGATCGAACTATTGAGAATGAAAGTAGGTCATTTGAAATAAGATTAGACATTTAACTAAACCTTTTTTACAGTCCGTGTAGGGGATCCCTACACTTGATGATATGATAACGCAGCGATTCTATTGGGATGATGAAATAAAAGCGACCGCTTTGAATGCTTAACACTGATTTATTGAAATATATTTTTACATAATATTTGCAATAATAGGTACAAATGCTGTGTGTGCAGAATGCACGGGGCGTAAGTCGGTAGAGTAATGTACGGTTCCGTACATCCTGCCCGCCCAAATGGGACAACAGACTGAAATGATGCCTATCTATCAAGGCAGATAATTGAAGTTACAAACAAGTTGATATGATTAAATAGTAAAATGATAAAAGACTGATATATAATGATACAAATGCGATAAAACATTAATTTAAATGACTATTCTAAATTCTAAAATACCCATGTCCTTAATCATCGCGGTCTTGTAAGCGCACTGAACGCAGAAACGTTGGCGAGGTGGCCCTATCTAGGTACACCACTAATCGTAAACACTTCACTACACTTTTGCACTGATTCCGCTAAACGTGATGCCACCGGCACTGTGTCCGCCGGCGCGACCGTCACCGGCCCCACCCAGACAGCCTCCTGGCCCTGGGGGGCTGGCAACGCTAGTACTCTGCTCGTACTTCGATGTTTTCTGATGAGGTACACGACGACGCCACCCAAGATGATAACCGAAGCTACACTGATGTACAACACAGTATAGTGATGAATGTCGTGAATGCTTAGGTCTGTAGACGACTGTTCCTTAACCTCGTCAATCTGAGCCCTTAATTGATTCCAAATGAGATGATGATCTTCGGCCACGCTGAAGTTCTCTGGTGCAGACGTTTTCATGATTTTGTTTAGCATAGACACCTCTGGGACTTCGATGTGATGATGAATATTGACATGATTGATTAAATTATTATGAGCATAAATACTCAAGGTATCCCCTTTCAATGTACAACATTGACCTAGGGTAATAATCGCGTTGCCGACAAGGTTGACCATTGTGACTCCGTTGGCGCAAATTATGCGCACTTGACATTCCGAGCAACATGTGTACCACCAGGTGTTTGGCCTGTGCAGTTTGATCCATTGCTCCTCGATTTTACAGAGTGACATAATTGTTTTTGATTAATGATTTTGATTTCACAGATATACTGCTTTATGTTTAGATCGTATTTATTTTGTTTAACTCAAACAATTCATTGTTTAGGAGTGGAACCTTGATTTCGATGATTGTTTGTTTGAGTTTGAGGAGACTCTAGCTGATACTTTAAGTAAACGATACAAGTCCTTGATATTTTTCAAATCCACTGGTATCGTAAGTTTACCATTCAGTTGACTAGAGATGATGCTCAGCTGATACGATAACTGCTCCGGTGATAACAAATGATTGGTAATACGCTCGTGTGATATGTCTGTAACCGTACCAATCAACGTTTGCTGTATCCAACGAATGTTTTATAGAATTATTGATGCTGCCAGAGATGATGATGTGACATAAAGGCCATCTTCATTATCCAAACGTATTTTATTCACCTCAGTCGATAGATTTTGAAGCCGTTGCTTGATGAATGAAAATTGTTGATTCATAATGTTTTCATTACGACGCGACGTATGATATTAAATTCGGATTTTAAAATACTTGTCTGATTTTTTATAAGTTTTTGAAGATGTTCTTCATAATGACTGATCTGCTCAATGTCACTCTTGTATTGTTCGGCAAACCTCTCGTCCAGTATTCCGAACAATGAATTAGCAATATAACCTAACCCGTTTATTACGGGGAAGTCGCTTTCTTTTGCTTCGCTTGTCTGAATTGTCTTGATTGACATTTTGATCCTGTGTTGTGTCCTTGTTTATTGGTAACAACACAAGTCTGGTGACAGGGCGTTGTATGATATTGTTCTTAGTTTTTAAACTGACTACCCTTACATAGCCATCCTTTCCAGGATGAACTGCTTGAATACGTCCTAACGCCCACTTGCCGGGTGGCAAGTTTTCGTCCTTGATAAGAACGACGTCATCGATTTCGAAGTTTCTACTTGGCTTACGCCATTTTGATCTAGCCTGCAGTTGCTGAAGATGTTCGCTTGACCATCTTTTCCAAAGCTATTTATTCATTGATTGAATGAGTTGCCACCTTGTTGAGTGATTCATGTGATCTGGATCCGTCTGTGGCCTAGATAGAAGTGGGCCACCGATCAAGAAGTGTTCTGGCGTAATAACGTCGTCGTCAGGGCTCTCTGTCAACTGACAGAGAGGCCTTGAGTTCAGACATGCCTCGATTTAATGCAGTAGCGTAGTAAACTCCTCGTAAGTGAGTTTCTGATCGCCGATGACACGTTTTAGGTGATATTTGAGGATTTTCACCGCAACTTCCCAAAGACCGCCTGCACTTGGCCACGTAGGAGCATTGAAGTGCCACTTTAATATTCATATCATTGATGTTATTGAAGAAATTCTGTGTTGATGGTAGCTATGATCTCTTGGTACTCCTTCTTAATGATACGATTGGCACCAACGAAATTCGTGCCATTGTCACTGTATATGTGACTTGGCGTTCCACGTCGGGCCGAAAACCTACGAAAGGCTGCTAAAAATTATGGAGTACTCAGATCGGAAACTAGTTCCAGATGAACAGCCTTGGTAGACAAACAAACAAACACTGCAATATACCCCTTAACTGTTTTGATTCTACGTCCCTTATTGGCCTTCAACTCGACGTGTCCGGTAAAATCAACACCGGTATGAGAGAAAGGTCGTGATGGGGTGACTCGTGGCTGTGGAAGATCGACCATGATTTGTTGATATTGTGTTTGACTGAAGCGCTGACACTTAATGCATGATCTCAACTTCCTCTTGACGGTACGGATTCCACTGATTGTCCAATATTTATCTCTGATGTATGAAATTGTCAGGCGCGGGCCTCCATGCAATGTGGTAATGTGAGCTTGATCAATTATTAAATCGGTAAGACGACTATGACTTGATAATATGATGGGGTGTTTTGATGAGTCGCTGATGCATGCGTTTTTCAGTCGTTCACCCACTCTAAGGATACCGTGCTTATCCATGAAAGAATTAAAACATGATATTTTACTTCTAGGATGCACGTGCCCCTTTTGATTGATAAATAAAATATTTTCATGAAATTGATGTGATAATGAGATTCAATGCATTGTCCATTTCTGATGACGTCAATACATCCGTTCTTGAAGTGTGTTTGCCTTGTGATAGCGTAATGAATTGGTTATCCATTTCGGACCCTGCCACCACAACGGATGGCTTGATAACTTTCGTGACGTCAGACCCCGAGTTGCACAATCTGCAGCATTCTCTTCTGATCTCACATGACGCCAACATGATGATGGAATGATACTTATGATTTTGATAATTTCTTTTAGCTACGAATTGCTTCCATTTCTTCACATCGCCTTTGATCCATCCTAAAACTATCATGGAGTTGGTCCAGGCATAAATCTTTACATCCTGATTTGATAAAGATTCCATGACTTTCTTGATAAGTTGAGATATCAGTAGCGCACCACGTAGTTCTAGTCGTAGTAATGATACCTTTTTTGCCAAAGGTACTAACTTCGTTTTTGCTACAGCGAGCGTTGATGTGCACTCGCCCTTATTGTCTTTTGCTACTATCTACACAACACATGCGTATGCTTTGTCGGAAGCGTCACAAAATCCATGTATTTGATATGATTGATTTGTGTTACCGATATAACTTGGTATGTTAAATTGATACATGATGCTGAAATCATTCTTAAGCTGAATCCAATCATCTTGAACGGATTGTGGAACTTCTTCGTTCCACGATACATGTGATGACCAGGCATTTTGAAAAAGCAGTTTTGCTCTGATTGATAATGGTGAAAGCCACCCCAAAGGGTCAAATTGTTTTGAAATTTCCGAAAGCAGCTGTCTCTTTGTGACGCGTTTATCATGATGCTGTAATTGATTTTGAAAGCTAAAGCTATCCGTTGATGGGTTCCATCTCAATCCAAGTGTTTTTCTTGTTTCCGAACACTTGAAGTCTCATTAGACTTCAAGTGTTCGGTTATTGAGTTGATCAGGTGATAGATCTACCAGATGATGTTGATGTTTCTACGTCCTCTATCTCCCAATATTTGATAGGTCTGATAAGTCATTTGTTACTATATGACAATTAAATGTGCGAACGTTTTGCCAGACAGGATCCATCCGAGTGCCGTCTGTTGCGCAATCGGAGCCTGCGCTGGTCCTTTGATGAGACCGTCCATGATGATTTGTGAATATATACTCACATCCAAGAGAATATCAATTGGCTTCGACACGTTGTATTCTGGATCTGCTAAATGAAGATGCTGGATATGAGACCATGATTGTTTTTTGAACAATCATGCAAGCAGTTAGCGACCTTTGTCAATCAAAACCAATGCTTCTGTAGTAAACTGATAGTCGCCGTAGATAAATTGACAGTCGATTGATACCCGTCCTTTGCTTTGCCTAGCACCAGCCCCTATTCCTGATACTGATACGTTGTATCGTCGCTGCTGCAACCCTAACCGCTGTACAGCGTTTTCTGATATTAATGATATTTGTGATCCCTGGTCTAGAAGAGCCCTGAGGAGTTCAGATGGCAGCAACGGGACCCCGTAGCTGCCATCTGAACTCCTGACATTGATTGAAAGTGTGGTCAACAATAACTCTTCGTCATCTCCTGCGACATGATTAACATTAGGTTGCTTGCTTGATGATTTTGATGACGAAGCGGTTGTTGCAGATGATGATGATGAAGTTGCTTGAGAAGCTGATTTTGATGATGGTACACACGCTTCATGGAGTATTGAATAATGATCACCTTGACAGGTTTTGCAACGTTTTTTCGAAGTGCATTGACGTCCATCGTGGCTGAATAGGCAATTTCGACAAATATTTGAGTACAATAGAAAAAAAAAAAAAAATGTGTTTATTATCTTAAATCTAGATACAATTAAGTTGCCGGGGCTTCCCAGAAAGTAATCCGAAGATACTTGTGATGGGATAAACCTCGCTCTTCCTCGATTTGTTCAATTGTTTCGTTGTGCTAATTAGGTATAAGTTACACATTTTTTTAAATAAACCAATAAAAATTAAAAACCAATAAAAACAAACCAATAAGAAAAAGAAAAATAAAAATGAATTAAATCGTGCTTATGGCAGAAAGGTGTAAATATATTGTGAAAGTATACGTGTGAAAGTATATTGTGTGTATGTGTGTGTGTTAGAGTTGGTGTGTGGGTGTGCGTGAGTGAGTGAGATGGTGTGTGTGTGAGTGTGTGTGTGTGTGAGTATGTGTGTGTGTATGCGTGACGTTCAACCCTGTGTAACCAAAATGTCTTCCACGGCATCATAATTAAGTGTGAAGAGCCATTCCTTCAATATCTTCTTACACTCGTACAGCTGCATAGGGTAAATGTTAAGTATGCGATTTACTTTATTATAAACGCGTGGGGCTTGAGCTACATTTTGGCGACTAGCAAAAATTGAACGTGCTGAGTATGTAGGGGCTACTATATCACAGCGTCTTTTTTTAAGTTTGGCATGGCTAAAGGGTAGAATTTTATGGTATCTGAGTACAAGGTATAGGATATAGAGTTTCCTGACGGAGAGCAGCTTAGAGCTTGAGTACAGAGATTCAGTAGGAAACCTGTAGGGTTTACAGTACATGACTTTAATCAAGGATCTCTGTGCCCTCTCTAGATCTAAAAAATGCGTCTTAGCTGCTCCACCCCATACCGAGACACAATAAATAATTACAGACTGGGCCAGTGCGATATAAATTTTATTCTGTAATTCTGTACTCATAACATGTCTCAGAGATTTAAAAACCCATATGAGTTTTCTTACCCTCCCTATAGTTAGTTCGAGGTGTGGGTACCAACTTAATCTTTGGTCTACTACAATACCTAGGTACTTGATGGAATTTACCTTCTGAATAATAGGGCAACTACAGGTAGATTGGGTCGGAGTAGAACAAGAATGTATTCTAATATTAAAGTCAGGCGCCGGCTGAGAGTTTGTGTATTTAGTGAAGCAGACGTAGTTTGTTTTTTGAGTATTAAGCGTAAGAAGATTTTCATTTAGCCAATTACAAACTATAGCTAATCCCCTCTCAGCCTCAAGCCTAACTTTGTCCCAAGTCTTGGCGGAGAAGATAATAGCGGTATCATCTGCGTAGGACAGTATCCTCGCACCGTCGATAATAAGGTTGCATAGCTCATTAATATAAATCAAAAAGAGCGTCGGGCCGAGGACACTGCCCTGCGGGACGCCATACGTCACGTTCTCTTACGTCTGCACTCAGCGCTTGGTGTGGCAACACGCCGTGTTCGAGTTCGCAACAAGTCCATCGTCATCCTGAGGATGCCTCGTTGAGAGGTGAAACACGTGTCGATTTCTTTCAGGAGTTTTTATGGCTCTTTAGAAATAGCTAAGCGGAACAAGTTAGTAAATATATCCACGTCTATTGTATTTTATAATGGATTTCCGCAAGGTCACGCCTGAATCAATTAATTATCTTAAATATTTGAGTTTGTCACCGTCTTCAATTGCACGTCCGGTGTCATGTTCATGAATTTTTTACACAAAAACAAATTGCGAGCATGATTAAAATTGCAAACAGAGCATTTTGAAGTTTGAGTAATGATGGCTTGATCATTTTTGTTTATGTAACCTTTATAAATGTTTTGCTTATTAAAGTTATTTGATTGATTTGGGTTCCGCTTGCTTGATGATGAGGGTTCCTTATCGTTTTTATGAATAGGTTCAAGAGCGGTAAACTTACTCTCGAGGAATGCCATTAATTCGTCAACCTTGGTAAATCACGAGGTGTTCTACGTGCTTCCTTGTAGTCGGCATAAGTTCCTGGGTCCAGTTTTTTGCACAATAAATGAACTAACAACGGATCCCACGTATTCGTATCAACGCCGAGATTGTGAATCGCGTGAATACATTCAGTTGAGGTATCATACAATCTTTTGATTTCAAATGATGAGTGCTTCTGAAGGTTAGGTTGATTGAGGAACATTTCGATTTGATTCGTGAAAAGAACTTGAGAATTGTTGTACCGATGTAATAAGATCTCCCACGCAATATCATAATTCTCTGATGAAAAATGGAGATGATAGATGAGACGTTCTGCTTCACCCTTAAGTTTTCCCTTAAGGTGCTGCATCTTTTAAGCTTTAGTGATCGAATTATTGTTATGAATTGTCTCCGTGAACAAGTCATAAAAGGTTGGCCACTGTGTGTAGTTCCCGCTGAACGATGGTATTTCAATGTGCGGAGTTGATTTTTCTAAGTGAGTCGTTGATGAGATTTTCTTATTCAACTCACGTTTGATAGTTTTGTAGGCCAATTCATGATGATTAAATTCCTCGTCGTATGATATATCTCCCTCAGCAAGTAAATGATCGATTTGCAAATGTTGAGCATCAATAATTGTCCATTTAGCTTGAACGTTTTTGAGCTCATCTTCTAATTCCCATTTATCTGATATTTTATCAACTTTGATGCCCTTGATTAGCCGATTAAAAGCCCTAAAATTAGTGCGTTGCAATGATAACAATTCGTCTAACTTTCCATCTGGTTGAGTAGATTTGATAATTTGCCGCAAGATGATATAAGGTTACGAGTAGATTGATAATAGTTTTTACCCTTTTGATATGTGTTGTCAAGGAAATACTCAAGCGCCACATTTTTATGCTCAGATATTTTTTGGTGATTTTGATCGAACTCTCCCCAGAGGTTGTCTAACGTCTCTAACCGTTTCCTCAAGTATTCGGCATTTTTGCAAGAATCCGAGTCCTTGTTGAAGTTCACCTTTATTGTAGTGAAATTGGTGATGATTTCACATTGACGGGCAAAAAGATCTTCCATGATGTAGGTAAAGGAACAGTCTTACTTGGTTATATGATGATCCACGTAGCTGCACCTGATGCTGCTCTCAGCGGACGCTGAACCCTCGCACCGCCCGATGATGAGCTCCACAGAGCCCGATGATGTTGATGTCACGCCGTGATATGCTTACCACGAACGTGCTGCTGACCTAAGCTATATTTGCTCAAGTCAAGGATGAAGTGTGTTTTTCACCGAATGAGTCCACACTGGTTTGATCACAGAGTCCGAACCGTGCCTCTGACCAGTACGCGCGCTAAGTCAAAGTACCGCGACGAGGTCCTGTAATTCTCGAAGGACCAAAAGAAATGTAGGGGATCCCTACACTTGATGATATGATAACGCGGCGATTCTATTGGGATTATGAAATAAAACCGACCGCTTTGAATGCTTGTAAAACACTGATTTATTGAAATATATTTTTACATATTATTTGCAATAATAGGTACAAATGCTGTGTGTGCAGAATGCACGGCGCGTAAGTCGGTAAAGTAATGTACGGTTCCGTACAGTCCGTTAAACCGATTTTGACTTCTATTGCGTTGGTGGCATGACAAATGGCAGCTGCAGTAAACAGTTGGTATTGTAACCAATTTTATGCTTTTAATGCCATCCTTATACCTACGGCATAGAAGTCAAAATCGGTTGAACGGACTGTAAAAAAAGGTTTGTTTAATTAGACATAGTTTCAATAAAATTGAACCTGTACCTACCTAAGTCAGGCTTCGTTTTGTATATAAAGGTTAATTGATGTCACAAAACTAAACAAATGACCCTAATTTCAGTCAGTAAGAGTCTGACATGCCCTCCCGCTCCGCCCAGAGCGGGAGAAGTTATTTGATAATTTCCCACCCAAAAAAAAAAAAGGAGAAACCGATATCTATTTTGCGGTAAATTAACACTAACCTTGCACCTAAGAGTCAAAAATTGCCTATAAAGCAAAATACTTTGAACTCTTATATCTCATTTCGGACTGAGTTTAGAGATATGCATTTGTTACACTATTCTGAAGTAGAAAAACAAGATAAATGGTTGATGGCCGCGAGAAAAATTAAAGACGCCGCCTTCCATACTAAAATCGGTATTGTCCTTTAGGTACTTCCAAGATTTATTTACAAAACTGACGACACAAGAAATACCGCATCGTGATGTTCTGAAAAAATTGTCTTCTGGATTAACAAAGTCCTACCTAGGTACCAGTAGCGCAGGGTGACTTTATGGAGGAGGTAAGCCGAACCAACAAAAAAAAAAAAAAAAAAAAAAAAACAATTATTTACCGTACATCAATCAATTAATCAAAATTTCATTTCATTACATTTCGATATACTACTTTTCTATTATGAGCTTCATACAAATTCCCGATTCCCGAACTCATAAAACAGCTACGAATATGTTTTTCAGTCTGCACATCTTTTTTGATGAATTCAACTACAATCTAACAAAAGTAAACACGGGAACGACTGCCAGTCAGTCATTGATATTTATCGTAAAGGGAATTTTTGAAAAAACCATCGCGGCGTTTGAGATTTATAGTCACATCGGGGCGAGCACGTATTTTCAAAACTTAACCTTGAAAAGCATGTTTCTTCATAAAATTCACACACTATGACATTCTAAAACTATGAATGCCGCCATCCTAATAAGATCGTACTAATTAGTTGTCAAATCTACTCTAAATAAGTAATTTCAGCTTATTAAACTATCTACTTACCCCAAATACCTAATTACAAGGTACTTTACATTCACAACACACAAAACACCATGTTAATCATTCTCAAAACACTATGTTAATCACTGTCCTATAACTACAAACAAATATTAATACTAGGTAGTAGTATTGATAAACATATGAATTCAATTAACTAGGGAAAGCAAATCCGTTCTGGATTAAAATCCGGATTTTAAAGAACGGATTTTTGATTAAATCCGGATTATCCGGATTTTACGAATTTTTCATAAAAATTAACAAATTACCCATTTTAGTTTGTTAATATGATGTTTCATAAAGGAGATGGAAAATGTTGGGCCCAAATGTAATAAGTTGAGAAATGATCTAAAAATTAGTCATATTTTTTATCCTTGAAAATCAAAAATCTGCTCAATTCTTAAGTCTGGAAGCGGAGAAATATGATAAAGATAGTTTTCGTGACATTATCGATTAAAGTAATCGATTACACAACTACAAAAAGAACACCTACCCACTATAATTAAATCAAAGTAATTAAATGCACTATAAATACTTTTATACAATATAGTGCATTTAATTTAAATAAAACATTATTAATTACTGAGAAACCAAAATAATGATTATCAATTTCATATCGATTAAAATCAGTTTTATTTTATTGTCTATGTCACTGGCAGTGCATATTCTGCACTGGTATGAGCTGACTGACATTGACAATTAGACACTAGACATTAGTGGTGGGTTGTTCTCGAATTTTTGACTGCCGAAACTGTTTTCCCGACGACGAAAACGGTTGCAGAAAACGGTTAAAGGACGAAACTTATCCAACATGGAATAGAATTATGTTTTCGTTGAGCGCAGTTTCTTAAAACTTTCAAAGATTTGAAATGTATGAAATAGTTTTTTCGCATCACGAACAATTTTGTTTTTTTGACAACGATTAATACATTACTGACTGTATTTAATTTCAAAGAGTTCACTTTTTAAGAGTTCACTTTTTAAGAGTTCACTCTTTAAGAGTTCACTTTTTATTGGAAGGACTATTTTACGAGTGTGATAGATAGTTGAATCATTGTACCCGACTGTATATTCTTAGATGTAAAATAAAAAATCTCACCAAGTAATTCGAAGACTGGTTTGTGCAATGAAGACTGTTTGAAGTTGAACCCAGGACGTAAAATGGTTTCATCATCACAAAACACAAAATGGTTTTTGTAAACGGTTCGTTGTCGCAACGCCCACCCCTACTAGACAGCTGTCACTTATTTCGTGTTTTCCGATGTGTTTTGAGTGCTTTCCCAATTATTTTTCTTTATCAACGACCACTGCTTTGATTTTTACGGATTCTGACCCTGCCTACCTTTTGTACGACCCTTGCTTTCACACTGGACACCGAAGATTGCTCACATGATTGACTTGGAATTGTTATTTTGGATTTTACCGCCGCTTTGTGGATTGGATATTGTTGAAACTATGGATCGCTGTGTTTTGTGGGATAGCAACTAGTCACTGCAATACACTAATGTATGTTTGAATCTATAAATTCACACCATTTTCATCTCGTTACATTCAGGCCCAAGAGTGTATGTTATCGTTTCCGTCTCCTTTGTGTAAATATGAAAATCAAATCAAATGAATGTTTTAAACATGAAAAACATAACTTAACGCCTTGTTTCCTCGAAGGATTGGGCAGAGGTGACCCTGTAGCAGGTACACACACATTTCGCCAGTTATGTTTTAAGTCCCATTTAATAAGGGGCGAGCCTATTGCCATCAACCGGACACAAATCCAGACTCCGAGCTGCTACTGGGAAATTCCAGATAGAAAAATCCAATAACACTTTGCCCGACCCGGGAATCGAACCCAGGACCTCATGCTCAGCAGTAGCGCTTATGAATTTTTATTTTTTTTGTTATTTGGAATTATTAAAACTATCATCATTAAATACCATAATTATGGTGATATTGCCATAATATGTACTTATTTTTATCAAAATAATCAGTCTTTGACTCGCGTGCTGAGTCACGTCAGTAAAATAATTAATAGGTTAAAATTAAAAGAAACTCTGAAGAACAAAAACAAAGACAAATAGACTCCTTGCCAAATTATTAAACAAATAAACGAATTTGATTGAATATTGTATTTTTTTTGTCATATACCGATTTTGGGTACAAATATACAGATTTTAGTGGGCAGCTCTACCGATTTCGCACTATGATATTTGAGACCACTGATCCTCATAAACCTTCGAGGTGCAGGCCCCTCGTCCGCGAGGCCACAGGCGGTGGCCCACGTCGCCCGCGCCTTACGCCGCCTCTGCGCCGAGCCGATAGACTCGACACTCGCGAGACGCGCGAACAGCGAACTGGCTCGTTTCGATGTTTTTGTTACAATTTCTTATTATTCAAAAAAGCCGGATTCGATTTTCAAATCCGGATTTGGAAGTCTGGTAAAAATGTACGGAAATCCGGATTTTTCGGATTACGGATAGTCCGGATTGCATTCCCTAATTAATACTGAGCGAACAAAATGCAAATTAATAAGATTCTAATGCGATTACGTCAAAAAACAACCACATAATATATTTGTCAAACGAATGATGAAATTTTTACGAACTCCTAGCCGAACGCATTACGAAATTTACCGAATCAAATGCGTGTGCCAGAAAGAGGTGGTGCAATAGCAATGATTCCTTCTCGCTCCCGCGCGCACGTTTCTGCTACTCTGTGCCTACAATAACTCGCTACAGACCGGCTTACTCGGCTCATAGAAACCGCGGATCACGTGACCGAAGTGACGTCATGATGACTTTATTTTTTGTAAGGAAATTGAATTTAGCGTAAGCCGGACGCGCCTACGAGTTATTTTAGCGCAGTGTTTTGTTGTTGGGTTATTAAGACAATTTTTAATGTATGTAGGCGTTTTGTAATAGGTATTTTAATTTTATGGTGTATCAAATACTTATAGTTTGATTATTCAATGACGATAGAGTGGTTGTGTTCCGAATTTCCAAAGGGAAGCCGGTAGGAATCGGCTTATATGGACAATTCGCCCCTGCTAGGTACTCACTGATTGCGAGAGGTAACATAAACTCTTCTTCCCAGCTAAAGCACTAGCAAGTGGTGAAGGGTGGGCGTTTTGGGGGACTGCCTTAAGTAATATTGACGTTCGAAAAGTTCTGATTATCAGCCTAGTTTGAATAAATGACTTTGAATTTTGAAACACATAACATCACGCCTGTAATCCCCGATCTACACCCAAATTTATAGCAGACTGTATACAGGGTGGCAGGGACATCGACGCGAATACTGTTACCATAGTATATGATTCCGAATCCCCGGCGTTGAAATTTGTCGACGGTTATTTTAAAAAACTCTGCTGTTCCATACATTTTGACCGCGTAGGTGCACTTTTCTATGAAACAGTATTTTTTTTTAAAATAACCGACGAAAAATTTCAACCCATGGGGTTCAGAATCATGATCAGATCATACTGAATCTATGGTAACAGTTTTCGCGTCGATGTCCCTGCCACCCTGTATAGTTAGGTACATACTTGTGTGTAACTAAACTAAAATAATTCTTTATAATCTTAGGAAGACCACAATCTTCATACATGTCCATTTCATTTAAAATTCTTCGACCGTAGAGATACCATCAATATTCAAATTGCGTTTCTGCCACACCGAGTGCTGACCTACTTACATACATCCCTATTTAAATTATGTAAACTAAAATCACAGATTACATTACGAGTTACTTTCCATATGCGTAGGAGTTGATTCATCTACTGTTCTACACAATTTTGTTTCTTACTCACATGTTTTTCGTAAAAAAACTAATATAAAAATATGAGCAGCTCACAATCATGTAGCGGCCATCAACATTCCTTTTTTTTCCCCTTCAGGGTCAAAACAAAACAAATCTGTTTAAACCAAACATTTGTGCTAAATACGAGTAATCTGTTTACTAATCAAACTCAAAGCATTTATTTCAATTAAACCATTTACATTTAATATTCCAATTCTCATAATAAAAATAGGTATCAGATTTCTATACTAACATCCATTCCTTATTTCTACCGAGTAGAATTTTCATAAAACGCTCAAACACGTTTAAGTACTATCGAAGAAACGCATATAGGTACACTGTAAGGACTATTCTTGCTTGCAGCGCTCGGCCGCTATAGTATCGCTTACCTACGAAAAAAAGGTTCGTGTGCACAGAATTTTGTTTGCAAATTGCTTAGATATGCATTACCCCGATGGTACCTACGTTAATTTCTAACCAGAAGCCCCACTGTTTCTCATTCAATCTTTCATCACCTACATATTTCACCGCCATAAGGATAGAATAGGGATGATGACAAAAAATATTTTATTTGTCCGTCAGGTATATGGTAAAAAAATATTGGACACGTACACACGGCTACACATCAAGCTATACATTTCCAGTTTACGCTGATCTCACAATGTTTAGAATTTCCGTACATAGCGAGGTCAACTTATACTGGAAATGTATAGCTTGATGTATAGCCGTGTGTACCTATTTATTATTGTTAATATGTGCCATGACGTCACGAGTATATGTAGATTTTATACTTAAGCCCTAATTGCGTAACTTATTTTCGTAAACAATTATGCCTAATTTGTTTAATTTTGACAGTTCAACAACATTCATTGCGTTAATTAAGTTGTTGAGCAGATTTTTTTTCCAACGTATGAAGCAATGGATTAGCAATCTGTTTCAAATCGTATTACGCAATTAGGGTACGGGTCCGCTGCGCCAATTTTCTTAACAAAATACGTTACTAAAACATGTTAAGTAAACAGCTAGTCCGCTGCGACAAAATGTTACGTTACATGTTTGTGTTTAATATTTAGGCCACGCCCCCAAATCGCTCATTCAAAAAATGAGTTCTGACGAGGAAGACATGACTGCTGTTCTAGCAATAGTAGATTTAGTGCTACAAAGAAAAAATAGATTCCGTGGGACACGGAATCTGCGACCACGTTCGTTCAATATTTATCAAGAACTGAAAATTGATGATACAATAGGATTAAAAAAATAAAAATTGGGTGTTCAGAAAGCGATTTTGAAGAGCTCGAACTAATGGTATAAAAATAAACTATTTTCTTGATTCCACTCCATCAATACACTTAAAACTTTAAATAATAATGTCACGAAACGTCTTCGTCTGCGTCTGGAGAGCATCTAAACACGAAATGAGTCACTTTACCACTCCCAGCCCTTCGTAGGCGAACGCGGGTGATGTTATCCATTCGTCGCGTGTTTCATGTTTAGTTTTTTTGTTAAACCACGCCCCCAAATCTGTTCGTGTTGTTGTGTTGTTGATGTTTGATGTGACGCAGCGACTCCCATTACCCAACTTTAATGCGTTTTACCTAAGAAATTTTTAGGGTTCCGTTGTAAACAAGGATAGTTATAGTTTCGTCATGTCTGTCTGTCTGTCCGCGGTCTAGCTCCGAGACCCTTAGTACTAGAAAGCTGAAATTTGGAATGGGTATATTTATTAATTACGTCGACAGTGGTAAAATAAAATTATGAAAAAAAAAATGTTATATGATACCTACACGTAAAGTGGTGATGTTTTTTTTTTGTCCCATGGTGTGGGGTATAATTGGAAAGGTCCTTCAAAAAAATTTTGAGTATGTGAAAACCATTTTTGGATTCAGGGATGCGTTTGCGAAATATTAAGCTTTAAAGTGCTAATTTTTGTTAGAGTCAAGTGTCAAAACCAACCATTTAGCTGGCAGGGGGGGGGGGCTGCCAGCTATACAGGGCGTCCCAAAATTATGGGACATGAAGGGAAAGTACCTTAAATATCGTAGATAGGGTATTTTGCTGAAAGAAGACTTTATGTTATTTTTAAAAGTTAGTAATTCTGCATTCAAAGATTTTCTAAAAATTACTTACCTAGTTTGGGAATCGAACCGACTTAAATTAAAAAAATAACACCCCTACTTTTATGATGCCAATCGAAAGAAGGACCAAAAACTAATAACTCTTCTTAAGTAACATAGTATTTTAAAAGAAACGAACAACGTAAAATGTTTGAGTCAAATTTCAAGAAAGTTATTGATTGCCGATGACGACGTTCGAAAAGTAGCGATATTATCATTCCATAGATAGCATTGATTATTCGTAAATAAGTATTCACCATAAAATAATAAGAAAATCAACAGGCAGCGGACTCATTAAAAGATTGGCGATTTGCGTAAGACAAGAGGGATTACATTTTGAGCATTTCATTAGATAATTTACAAAAAAATACCCACTTAATTGACTACGGCAGTTTCATGTATGTTTTTAATTTGATTAAAATGATTAATTTCACGCTGTTCCTTTCTTTTAAAATACTATGTTACTTAAGAAGAGTTATTATTTTTTGGCCATTCTTTCGATTGGCATCATAAAAGTAGGGGTTTTTTAACCGACTTCCAAAAGGAGGAGGTTCTCAATTCGTCTGTATGATCTTTTTTTTTTTTTTTGTATGTTTGTTACGCGATTACTCCGCCTATTATGAATAGATTTTGATGATTCTTTTTTTGTTTGGTAGATCATACTTCAGTGGTGGTCCCATATAAATTTTATTAACTTTGCTTGGGTAGTTTTAGAGTTAGCTTCAATTATACGTATTTTTTCCCACTTAGTATGTAGATGATATGATAACTTCTTGTCACTGTTATTTACATAGCAGGTAGTGGTATTCGAATTTGTGTGGGGTAGGTACCACAACTAAAAAGTGAAAAATATTTTTTTTATATTATTAATATATATAATAATTAATATATATAATAATATATAATAATTTTTTTACATTTAAGTCGGTTTGATTCCCAGACGAGGCAAGTAATTTTAGAAATTCTTTGAATGCAGAATTACTAACTTTCAAAAATAACATAAAGTTTTCTTTCAGCAAAATACCCTATCTACGATATTTAACCGCTAAAGGACCGCGGACGCACCGGTGCGAAACTTTCCCTTCATGTCCCATAATTTTGGGACGCCCTGTATTACGAAATTAAAAGGGAAACTATCACAGCTAAAGCTAAGTAGGCTCTACAAGTTAACGAGTAATAATCGACCAACTTAACTTTGCGGTTGCAAAAACATTTTTCCCATACATTCCGTATGGAAGAACAGGTTTTTCAACTGCAAAGTTAAGTTTGTTTTTGGGATAAATTCATCCCAACTACGGAACCCTTTATTGTGCGTGGTCCGACACGCATTTGGCCAGTTTTTATAATAATATGATAAAGCATAAAATTCGGGTCTAATACTTTTTTTTATTTTCAGACTGACGCCTGACAGACTAAACAGAATTTCTTTTTTTGAAGTGAAAACTTCTTTAGGCGCGTTGGGCAGTTTTGAGATGGGACTAAACCATTGATTTCGCGACACTGTACCTAACGCAATTTGCCGACACCGTGGAGTAAAAGACATCAACGCGTTGATTCCGCAGTGCCGATTTTTTTTCAAGTTTTCACTTCTGTCGGCACTCCCGGAGTGCCACTGTTTTTTTTTTACACAGGCATCATCCCTATTAGAGAGAGGAGAGGAGGCAGTAGAGCAGTGGTAGCCCAGTGGTAACGGCCCCGACTGAAGAGTTGTAGGTCGTGGGTTCGAACCCAAATCTGGGCCGGATCTAGGGCAGGGCAACAGGGGCTCTGGCCCCGGGCCGCCACAAGGAAGGGGCCTCCACAATTTGTATTTTTAGATAAGAAAAAAAATACATCTTTTGTGTCAATGAAAGAGAAAAAAGTTTATATTCACAAAGTTTCACCTTTTTCATTTTCTTTTATGTCCTACGTTGTGTGTGGTGACAAAATACGTTGAATTGCTGTGGACCCCAAAATCGACATAATAGATTTTTCGATGTCAACGCCCAGCGTCATCATGAAAAAGTAACTTTGAGTCTCATTTCCCACAAAATGTATGGGAAAAGTTTTTTTTGCGTTTTCTGTCTACTACCTACACAAACTTCAGTTGGTCCGAACGTTCTTTGATCCTTCAGTATAAGAAACAGGATCGATTGAAATGAAAAAAAGATTTTGTGAATATTGCCCATTTCCTTGCTGCTGACTGTATATTATTTTTTTTCTAAAATCTATGAATGCAGATCAAAGTTTCTTAAAAAGTTATGCAGTCTCCTAGATGGTTTTTCTGTAGGTACAACGGTTAAGGTACCTATTTACTACCCGCCTCAAAAATCCACTCTGCTTTTAAATTATTGATAGCTGTGACAAAAAACACGTCTTTTCCAAAAAAAAAAAAAAAGGGGTCTCCACTTCTTGGTTGCCCCAGGGCCGCGACATGTTTAAATCCGGCTCTGACCCAGATCGTTGCTTTACTTTGCGTAAATACTTATGCGTATAAAAATACGTCTGTCAAAGTGTCCATTCAAACGTTCATGACAATTGTGTAATCAAAACACACTAACAATAACCTGCAATGCACACAGAATCAAGTCAACCTCGCCCTCTGTCAAAACATGAAACGGTAGGTAATATTCAATGCAACAATGTTTGCAAACAATAAATCCATATGGAACATAACATGATACGTAGGTGTCCAAACAGTGGAACGAAGTATATTTTTGAAACAACACGCATGATGCACAATTAGTCGGTAATCGGCGATGGCCAGTGCACTTCACGTCTCGTGTGCAGCCGTCCTACTTGTAATCCTTCTGACGACGCCCGTAGTGTGCTATGAGAAGAGTAAGAAATATTAACACTTCTTAATTTATCATAAATATATTCAAAAGTAATCAAAAAACATTTTAAATAGGTACGTATTATATAAAAATCTTTTCAATTTTAACAAAAAATTACCTTCTAGCTTTGCGCAAAATCGTTCGTAACCAATCGAAAATGGTACAACGGCCATTCAGTGAAATAAATGGTCCACAACCAAAATGGATAAATGACACCCATCATCATTCCGTACGTGACGATGCAGAATTTAATTTCCCTGGTATCACTCAAGCAAAGAGAGTTTTTCATAATCTACAGAGGCCAAAGCTATCAACCATCTTGGCTTCAATGGAGACGAGTAGAGGCAAAACATCGTACTCGAATATGAAAATTTCTAAACCAGAGACTCTAAATGAACTTAAAATATCTAATAGAAATATGAGTCAAGAGTATAATATGTATGTGGCCTCGCAACCACCTAAAGAATTACCAAATAAAATGGGCAATGCAAACAACATAAAATTGGCTATTAAAAACTATTATCAAATACCAACACCATCCAAGTTTTTCCCACCCCTAGAAGAACACGATGCACAAAACGTTCAAAGCTTTGAACAACGAGGAAGTAGCAAAGAGACTGTAGTCATTCCAAATTTTCAAGAAACACTTAAAGAAAAGGAAAGTTTACAAGTGAAAAGTATTTTAATACCAAAATCTAATTTAAATATCCAGACTGAAGCTTCGCCTGTCCGTAGAGAAACAGTACATAGCATTATAGACATCGTTCCTGACAATGAAAAGGCTGATTTTCTAATTGAAGGTTTGCCCATGGATAGCACAATGTTCAGCTATAATCTGACTTCGGATCTTTTCACTTGCTCAGTAATTAAAGTAGCGATAGCCGACATGGACGCTCAAGAGAAATTTTCGCAATTCAATATAGAGGTAAGGTAAACAAAGTAGAAACATTAGAAATATTACCACAGCTAATTCATGTCAATTTTACAGCCCTTCTGGATAAAAAAGCAGCGGTTTTGGAATCGTATTTTTGATAGCCGTTACGAATCTTTGATGTTGAATTCGAAATGGCCCCCTCTTAAGGTACCTACTGCATATTACATATAGCTTTTGTATCTTTGTATTCATTTTAAAAAACGCATTTGAAGACTTTTTAATATTTTCCAGGTGATATTAGTACCCCGTACGCACGTGGATACAATATGGAAACAAACATTCGAACAATATCACAAAGATAGTGTTGGTAAAATTTTATCGAATATCGTGAAGAAATTGCAATTCTACAACAAATTTACATTTACCTGGAATGAAGTTTCACATTTAAGTTATTGGTGGAAAACAACAACACACAGAAATCGATCGGTAAGTAGGATAATAAATTAAATATCTTAGTTGCTGCATAGGCAAATATTCAAATGAATATTTTTTATTTTTGTGATTTAGGCGTTCCGTAAATTACTTAAATCTGGTAGACTTGAAATAACCACTGGAGGCTGGGTTGAGTCAGACGAAGCAACAACGCATTTATTTGGACTGGTTCATCAACTCACAGAAGGTAAATTAATGACTTCAGTTATATTGTCTGAGAACATTGTTTTAATTATTCGAGACTTCTTTGACAATAAAGTTCCTTGAAATAAGCCTAATCATTTTCAGGACATCAGTGGCTGAAACAACATCTAAATTATACGCCAAAAGTAGGTTGGCTAACTAGCAGCGTTACTCACAGTCCTACAATGGCCTACCTCCTCTCTGCATCCGATATAAATGAACTGGTTATCACAAATGTTCATTATGCTTGGGAACAATTTTTCGCCGAGTATCAATACAGTGACTTTATTTGGATACAAAATTGGGACGATGATAAATCATATCCAACAAATCTAAATGAAGCACTAAATAGAATGGGTAACGATCGGTATCCAAGACACGCGGTTTTAACACATTTCCTTCAATTCAATTCAGCTGGATTTAAAGCATGCGGACCGAACGGCCCTCTTTGTTTTACAGAATATAATTTCGCCACAAACCATAAAAACCTTGATGTCAGCGCTTATAATGTAAAAGAAAAATCAGAGAAACTTCTAGAACAGTATTCTAAAACAGGAACTATATCGTCTCATAACACTATAATTGCACCTTTAGGTGGCCCATATAATTATGAAGTGCAATCTGAATTTGATTTCCAGTACAATAATTATCAGAAAATTAGTGATTTTGTAACAACTAACAAAGATATTTATAAAGCTACAATAGAATTCGGAACAGTAAAAGATTATTTCAATACCATAAAACACAAATATAAATACTTACATAGTTTAAAAGGTGATTTTCTTAATTTCGCTGATATAAGCTCTGGAAGCCCCGCGTATTGGACCGGTTTTTATACATCCAGACCTTTCACTAAAATTTTACTAAGGCGTCTACAATCAACACTACGAACGACAGAGATTTTATTTTCTTTTGCTTTAAATCTTAACAGTTTTCGAAACACGAATATTTCTCAAATTTATGATCTCTTAATAAAAGCGAGGGAAACAGTAGCGCGACTAGTTGATCGCAATGTTGTAAGTGGAACAGTTACAGCTAACGTCTTGAAATATGTTCATAACGAGATTTTGACAACCGTCAAAGACTGCTGGTATATACAAGAACTGTCAGCGAGTTTCTTGAGTCTAAAGCCCGAAGATCAGGTGCCATACCTGCAAAAGTATGTCTACAGAGATGGTGAATTCATCTCTTTATTTAAAACAGTTTCTCCAGGAGATCAAGTTTTTATGTTCAACTCCCTAAGTCATGAGCGGACTGAAGTTGTGGAACTCTTATCTAGACATCCCAACATTAGAATATTAGATCATAGGAAAAAAGACGTAACAGTTCAGATAAATCCTGTGTGGAAATATAGTTCGGAAAATATGATCAAGTTATCTAAGAAGCTCTTCAAAATTATATTTGCAGTAATGATACCTCCTATGGCGCTCGAGTTATTTAAAATCAAAGAAACATATGACGCTTCGCAAAACGCTGCTGCGATATATTGTTTATCATGTCATGTTGACGATGTTGTGAATAACGGCTCAATATTTCCGTTTCCAATTCAACCAATACAACCAGGTGATATACAACTTGAAAGTTACAAACATCGACTCTTATTCGACGAATTCACCGGCCTCATGAAAACCGTTATTGAGAAAGAGACAAACATCGAGAAAAGCGTTTCTATTGACTATGGCGCATTCAGGGTGTCTGATGTTAATTCAGGAATGTTTTTATTCAACACAAATGTCACCAAACCTCTGCTAGATATTTTGTCGGGATATAGATTAGGAACCAAGAAGAAAGTAGTATTTATAGTATCGGGACTAGTAACGACGGAATTGACTTGTGTTTACGGTCAACTATTACAGCATACAACAAAAATATTCAATCTACTAAAAAGCCCTTTGTCAAATGCTATTTATTTGGAAAGTAAAGTAGATTATGAAATATCTCCAAAGAACAGAGAATTAGAACTTTTTCTTTCCATACAGACAGATATAGGAAACGGTAATCCTCCACAGATTTTTACAGATAACAATGGTTTTCAATACACATCACGAGTTTTAAATATTAGTAGACGTATTGAATCTAATATGTACCCGATTACGAGTATGGCATATATACAAGACAGAAAAAATCGGCTAACTTTTATTACAGATCATGCTCAAGGTGTCACAGCTCTACAAGAAGGACAAATACTGGTTATGTTAGACAGACGGGTTCTATTTAACGACGAACGAGGAACTCATGAAGGATTGGCAGATAGTAGAAACACGTGTCATAGGAATTTCTTATTGCTAGAAAACTTCGGGAACGCTTATAAAACTTATACTCGGTATCAGCAGTATGATGAATTAAAGTTACCTAGTTTATCTGCATTTTATCTCGCCAACACCTTGGAATACCTCCTAGATATATTTTTTATCGACAAGAATCACACTAACCTTTGCTACTACACGTTTCTACCATTAGTCAAGACTTCGTTTCCATGTGATGTTGCCCTTGTGAATTTCAGAGTGGTTTTACACAGAAGTACATTACTACATGCGATTCCAAATACTGCTCTTATGACACTGCATCGGCAAAGCTTTTCGTGTCAAATTGATAATTCTGCAAATCTACACTGTCGTGGAGACCCTAATTTCTCTTTAATGAAGATACTACGTACTGCCAAGTCTGTGCATCAAACGAACCTGCCCGGTACTGACAAAGGTTCTGAATCATTTGAACTGAATCATGGCAATTTTCCACCAATGGAGCTGACAACCTTGCGGATACAATTTTAAATGTACACATACATTGTTCATACATCGATGGACTGGTATTTATAATGCGAACATGCAAACTTTAGTGTTCACTATGGACTTGGAGTACCTGAAGTTATTTTCCTTGTACGGTGGGAAAGTAAACTGCGTTTTGATAACATTTTAGCTTTTATGTAAGATGCGGTACGGACTGGCATATCACGACAGGAACGACTTTACTTAATGGCTTTAAAGTCAGTGGGATGCTAATGCTACACCAAGCGAATGGTTTAGCCAACAATAGATGAAATGCAATTTGCAGCGGTACCTACAAATTTGTGAGTCTTTTTTAACCGACTTCAAAAAGGAGGAGGTTCTCAATTCTACTCTATGTATTATTATTTTTTGTATGTTTTTTACACGAATACTCCGCCAATTATGAATTGATTTTGATAATTCTTTTTTGTTTGGTAATTCATACTTCAGAGGTAGTCCCATATAAATTTCATTAACTTTGCTTGGGTGCTTTTTGAGTTAGCTTCAATAATACATATTTTTCCCACTTAGTATATGTGGATGATGTTATAATAAGTTCCTGTCACTGTTATTTACATAGCAGGTAGTGGTATTCGAATTTGTGTGGAAGGTTCACTCTGAGTACCTAAATAAAGACGACTGTGGTGGTCGGACACTCTCTCTCTCTCTAAATACATACATAAGAACGAGACAGTGATATGTGTTTTCTATATCTTATGTATGTATTCAGAAAGAGAGTGTCCGACCACAGTCGTCTTCACTGAAGTATTCAGAGTGCTGCCTCCACTTTTATCTATAAGCTTCTTGGGTACCACAACTAAAACTCATTTGTTGGGCTTAGTATAGACTTTTATAACAAGCTACCCTCATCTTTGCTAGATTTGCCTTTTAATGCGTTTAAAACTATAGTAAAATCCAACCTTTGTTCAAAGGCATACTATTGTATCAACGACTACTTAAATGATAAGAATAGTTGGTCGCTGTGATTAACTTAAGACAATACTTATGTTCTTTCCCCAGAATAACTTTACCTACTGATTGTTTATATAATTGTATTTTTTTTTAAATTTATAAGTCAATTTATTTTTTATTTTTTATGAGTCAATTTATTTTTTATTTTTTATGAGTCAATTTATTTTTATTTTATTTTATTGTTGACATAATCTACTCATTACAATTTTTTTGTGATGAGTTGTATTGCAATTTGTGGTTAGCTAGAGACCTCGACAGTTGATCATATTATTTTTTGCCTGAGCACCCGGCAGCAAGTTCGTCATGCTCCCTTAAATGTCACTGCTTGCGGTAGCGTCAGAGGTCGGGTTGCCTCCTTCCCTCAAATATGGCGAGGGGGGTAATGGCAGATCTTTGCGTTATGCTCGTAAACGGGTGCTGCTTGTGGTGACTGGTCGTCTTGCTGATCATAGTTTTGTTATTGTAACTAGTAATTAACTGTTTATTTATTTTACCTCGATGGTTCTAGTTTTCCAATTACTGCTTTAAATAGCTTTATGTAAGCGGGCACGCCCTTTATGCCTGGAGGCTTTTATTTAGATATTTTGTTCTGTTTACGTTTTGTTTTTATTTTTTATTTCTGCTTGAGTATAGTTCTCGATGTTTTTGGTTGGTATATTGGCGTGTGCTAGCTGACATATGACCAATAATTTATCATTTAAATTATGTTTTGTGTTGCGTAATATAAATTATTTTGCATACTATTGTATAGAATCATTTTTTTCTAACTTGAACAGACAGCTGTGCTGCTGGGGAGTTTTTCGCGACGCATTCCATACTAAAATCGGCATTGTCCGTTACTTCCAAGATTTATTTACAAAACTGACGACACATGAAATATCGCATCGTGATGTTCTGAAAAAATTGTCTTCTGGATTAACAAAGTCCTACCTAGGTACTCACTGATTGCGAGTGGTAACATAAACTCTTCTTCCCAGCTAAAGCACTAAGAAGTGGTGAAGGGTGGGCGTTTTGGGGGACTGTCTTATGTAATTTTGACGTTCGAAAAGTGCTGCTTCTCAGCCTAGTTTGAATAAATTACTTTTGAATTTTGAATTTTGAAAAAGAGTTATATAAAAAGGTTTTACAAAAAAAAAATCTAAACTTGCTTCAACCATTGTCATTTCTTGCTGCTACACCTACCTATAGACGTCGATTACTTACATAATGAATGTTAATTGCCCTAATCTTACGTTTAGGTTCGTATAATATGGTACAATCAACCGCAAATTAGTGGCAATAATTTGACATTGACAGCGCCTTTATCTTAAAGCAGTATCTAAGGGCGATTTTCGTAGTGCAAGAATTAACACTGATGTGCGGTTGTCTGTACCCAATAGCCATGGTTGCAAACCTAGAAATCTGGACAAATAACAAAATATTACATTTGTGCCTAAAACTCTACAAAATTATTTTTATCAATTACTAGCTGGTACCCGGGTGTTGCTGCCGCAAGTAGGATTGCAAAACTACGTAATTTTACGGAAAACGCTGGTAAAATACGGTTATTTTACGGTCATTTATATAAATTACGGTTAAATTACCAGTGAATTATGAAGTTTTAAATTTAATTTGTGCTGTCCTCTGCTCTGCCTCTGCACATGGATGATATTATTATAATCCATGACATGGTGTGATTCATATCTTGAATTCTTGACTTGAGAATTAAGTTTTAGGGATTTTTAGTACGCATGAGTCGGACGAGCCCCTTTTTCTGTTTTTTTTAAGTTTCAATATGCTTATATCTCTGGCAAATTTCATTCAAATCCATTTATCCGTTAATAGTGAAGTAGACATACATAAATGATACATACAAACATACTCACTTCCGTATTTGTATTGTTTTAGTAGGTCTGATTGTATGAGTACGTTTAATACGTTTTTTAGAGAAAATTACCATATTTTACCGTAAAATACCGTAAATTACGTAAAATATTTTTTTTACCGTATTATACCAGGGTAATTTTACCGTTTTACATCCCTAGCGTAAGTTAATTGTACTATGCCTATACCTAACCTTCGCGCAAGTGCAAGCAATAAGGTGAAAACAGTTTTATCACAATCGGATTAATAACGGTAACTACGGCAGCGCATAAAATACGAACAAACGAACATTGATCTTTTTAATAGATTTATAATTGACAGCTATGGAGTAGGGTTGCCAACCCAAATATAATATAGCCTAATCTACTATATTTTCGATGAAAAATTGCAAATTTGTATTCTAAAAATCAGTTACCTATACAAAATTTTAGGTTTTGACAGATTGATAATGACAGATTGTGATTGTTCATTTGTCATTTTGTCTATTCTTCCGTCGACAAAACTCGTTTCTATTGTGATCATGCTAACCGTGCTGGACCGATAATTTGTTGGTAAATCAATTGCTGAAAAAGGGCAACAAATGTTGCTCAGTTATTCAGATTTATCTAAAACTAGCTACGCCCGCGATTTCACCCGTAAGTCTCAATCCCGTGGGAATATCGGAATAAAAAGTCTCCTCTCACCTATGTCCTAACCCAGGTCATTGTCAACCCATGTGCCGAATGTGATCCAAATACGTTCAGCCGTTTTAGCATGGAAGCGCAACAAACAAACTAACTTTCGCATTTATAATATTAGTTAGGATTAAAAAAATTGTAAGTATCATTTGTTCTTCCTATACCAGCAACTTCAGCTGGGCGCATATTTTCAATGATGAATACACATAATGGCAAGATGAGCACAATAGAGCCAGTAAAGCTGAATTAAAGATATTTTGTATCCTTAACTTAGAGTGTAATAATGGTTATGTGACATTAAAAATACATAAAAAACTGTTAAATAAAGGCTCAAAGTAGCAAAAAACATGTTTTTTTTTTAATTGAAACATACCTACTAGATATAAGTACCTACTTATATTTATTTATTTTTTCGTAATCCTAACTAATATCATAAATGCGAAAGAGAGTTTGTTTATATGTTGATTTGTTTGTTTGTTACGCTTTCACGCTAAAACGTCTGGACAGATTTGGATGAAATTTGGCATATGGGTAAACCATGACCTGGATTAGGACATAGGATACTTTTTATCTCGATATTCCCACGTAATCGAGACTTATGCGGGTGAAACCGCGGGGCGCAGCTAGTCTCCTATATTTTTACAGACAGTGCCCAACTAGCAAAATATGTGCTTATAACTATCTACAAGAATTTTTAACGCTTTTTTGTTAATTTCTGATCCAGTTTGGCCATCCTAGTAATTGTATGAACGTTTATGCACTCATGCTCATGCGTATACGATTCATATTCGGCACGTGCTCGATTCGTAAATTCTCACTTCGAGTCGTTTTTTGACGGATCAAAACCGAGTTTAACAAACAAAACGAATCAAATACGGTTAAGCGCGCAGACGCTAGGACGTAGTTTCCCGTTTGTCTTTTTCACGTATCGACCACGAATTGAATACGAACTGGATACGGATAAGTGGGCAAAAGCCCTATGTCAATTTTGAGAGCCTTCTGATGATGGGTAGCCAATGTAGCCATTTCGCTTTGTCGTTTTGGCCGTTTTGATACAAACTAAAGAAAATGAGAGAGATGACACAGTTTCTGATAGGTACCTATTAAAAAAATTAAAATAAGTTAGTATACATAAGTTTATAAAAATAAGCGTGTGGACTGCAACAAATCTGTTTGTATGAAATATGAGAAATTGAAAATATACATAATATGAAAATGTTTGTTTTAATTGATAACCTACGGTTAATTACTAACTTACTAGGTACTACCTAATCCATACTGCTAATATAATAAATGCAAAAGTAAAGTTCTGTCCGGCTGTTACCTTTATTTACATTAATTTGTTACCTTTATCCTATCCTATACTATTGAATGAGCAATATTTGTACATATAAATATATTTGTAATCACGTTCTCGAAAACGGCTCTAACGATTTCGATGACAGTTGCTTTAAAGGGGTTTACGGGGGTGAGAAATCGATCTAGCTAGGTCTCATATCTGGCAAAATTCGTTTTCTGTATTTTCACCTGAGCAGAGCTCGGTCGCCCAGGTACTGATGAATAAATGGCTTTACAAAAGGTCGTCCGACTACAGATGCGGGTGTTGCTCTGCTGAAACACATACTTAACGCATGGCGGCATGAGAGAACTCGCAAAATGCTATTGGAGTTTTCTGTGATCTCTCCAAAGCCTTTGATTGCGTGTACCATGACACGCTTTTACGTAAACTACGTCCAAACGGTTACGGTGTCCAAAACGAAGCTCTCAAAGTAATATTTTTTTTTTAAATTATTAGTTTCCAATGTGTAGATATTAATGGTGTGAAAGTGAAATCACCCGGTAGGTTAGTTAGGTGTATCTCAAGGCTCAATACTGAGTCCATTCTTATTGAACGAGTGGCCATAGGTAATTATTTCAAGGTCACTGCCGAGATATTATACTGTGCTACTACCACCACTTTTGTCCATTCCTTCCGAGAACAGATGTGATGTTATGATATATGTATTTACTTTATGTTTCAGTCAGTTAATCTATCCCACGTCAGACAAAGGCCGGAGTTTGGAGGACAACGGAGGGAATTCCAATTCTATTCAATCAATTCGCACTTCAGGTCACCGCGGACGTGACCTTGTAATAATAACCGCACGGAAGAAGGTTAAGTTTACACTTTCCGAGGCAGGGCAGTGGATGGGTGACCATTCATTAAATAATAAGATGGAGGAGTAGTTCGGAAAGCACGTTAAGTCGACTTTCCAGTACGTTGCTACGCGGTTCATTTGTTTGCCAGCCACGCATCCGTGCCAAGCGTGCTGGGCTGCTGTGGAGCGGCGCCTTATGGGATCTCGCGCACTATACGGCCACGGCTCCGGTATTGTATGGTGTGTGGCTAGTGGCCGTTGCGACAAAGTGCGCGATTCGTCACTAGCTTTTGCTCGCAGTGGTCAGATATTATCCCACAGGATTGTACTACCAGTCCCATCGCATGTGAAAGTCTAACAGCACACGTAGCATGACCACCGTAGAAACGGGTTTTGTCGACGGACGAATAGACAAAATGACAGATAAACAATCACGTTTATCTGTCATTATTTATTCTTCCGTCGACAAAACCTCTTTCTACGGTGGTCATGCTACGCGTGCAGGGACTGCAGTCTCAACATAATTATAATAGATAGCGATCGCTTTTCGACTGAATTCGGTCGCAAAGTTCTAATGGGGTCCCTAGACCTTCAAAATTGCTTGACAAGTACACCTAATGAAAAATTACGTGTTGTGTTTGTGATCTATGTCGAGACTTGAGCCCCATGTGTGTCAAATTTCAATCCGTTTAGCCGGAAAGAAAATGAAAAGGTAACAAACAGGCAGAACTTACTTTCGCATTTAAATATTACAACAAATGCAAAGCGACTAACTTTTTTAAAAATAATGCCCGGTTTATTCTAAAATCGAACGAAACCGTTCCAATTTTAGAGTGTTGTACACTACTACTGCAGTGGGAAATAACAAATAAAAAAATAGTTACTAAAATATGTCATATTCATGTACCTACCACAGCGTAGTGGTGCCCAGTGGAAGGAATTAGCTGCGACTTACGAGTTGTAGGTTCGAACCCAGACAGGTAGGTACCTACTTTAATTTGTGTAAATTATTTCATCATCACAGCTCTCAAAACGGTAAAGGAAAACATCATAGAACCAAACATTCTAAGATACAATAATATGACATCCACAAACCCTCAGGCCACCGTGGTGGATTACGGCCCAGTCCTTCTCACAGACAGAAGGCCTGTGTCCCAGCTGTGGGAAAATTATGGCTATGCTAACTTTTTAATTGAAGAAAGAGAAATATGGTTGCGGTTGATTTGTTTTCTGAGTAGAATTCAATACATAGTTTACATTTAAAAAATATCCAAATATTTAACATATAACATAACATCACGCCTGTAATCCCCGAAGGGTTAGGCAGAGGTGTACCTATAGTACCTACACCAACATTACGCCAGTTATGTTTTTAATAGGTGGCGAGCCTATTGCCATCAACCGGGCACAAATCCAGACTCCAGGCTGCTACTGAGAACTTATTTATACGTATAATAACTACCTTATCTTCATCCTTATGCTATATATTATGGCTTCCTAGAAGAGCGGTGGCCGCCACGTTTTCAAGTTGTTTTTAAAAGATAAATAAAACGTAGAACGGATGAATGAATGATATTTTTATTTGCAAGAATATATGATGCAAGATATATGTAGGTACCTAGTAATATATGTGCTTAAGGGGGAAGCGTCAGGATAGCCTGCGAAATTCAAATTTTCTTACGTTTTTTGAATTTTGCAGGTTCAAGGTAGTTATTATATGGGCTACCCTTACTATAGATGTAAGGCCGGTTTAAAACCAATTTAACCAATCCATTTAAAACGAAAAAGCCGTTTAAACCGAAATAAACCATTTTATTCGACTTAAAACGGTTGGTGTTGATGACTATATTTTTCTTAATAATTATAACTACATTTCTTGATTTTACCGAAGTAGGGATATAACGGAGTAGGTACCTATACCTGTACCTAAGTTATAAAAACTCTGTGTTGGTAAGTAAACATATTTTCATTATTTTCAAAAAAATCAATTTGATTCGGTTTAAAACCAAACTCACACTCTCGCACTCTCATTGACGTCGTCACTCGTGACTCGACGCAACGATGAGGGCCATTTTTTTTTTCTTCCAAATTGAGTTGAGACTTATAGGGAAATTAAAAATTGTAAAAACTTAAAGCAAAGGTCCATCAATTTGTTAAACGTGAATTAAAACTTATATGAACAATTGACTTGGGCTCTCAATCCAGACGCTTGCATAAAGTGGCATACCATACAATCTCAGAAAGTACTACCACTGTGTTAATAATTTATAAGATTTTCTTAAATCTTTTAAGAAATTTCCAACTCGCTAGAATTGGACGTTACAGATTTATGGCGGTTTAACTGGGTCCCTCAGTCTGTACTGAGGAATCTTCAAAACATGAGTTAAACTGTAGAAATACATTAATATTGCTTTTTGGTATATCTTATAGTTAAACATCTCTGTGAATTAGTTAAAAAGAAATAATGGCTTAAAAGCAATTGGTTGAAAAGTAAACGAAAGTTGAATTTTCGTAAAACGTTTGAACTAAGAGCCCAATATTTTCGGCTTTATTACTATGCTCAACCTCATAGGTTTGTAGCGGTTACACCGCCACATACAAAACTACGCATCATAGACATGACGTCACATAAATCCTGCATCGCGCAATTAGAGTTTACCGAGCGATCGACATCGAAACAAGATTTCAACTTCAAACCGATGGACAACACAACACCCGTCTGGTCGGAGGATCCTCCCTTTTCTATGGTGGATTAGTGAACTTTACACCCTGTTCCTCATACCACTAAAGGTTAATACAAATTAGACCAAGTATTTTTACTATATTTTAATTAAAATTTGACTTAGGGTAGGGGTGTGCAGAACTGCGCACTTTTACTACGATGTTCTTTAAAAAAAAACCAAGCGTTTTAGAATCAACATCGGTCCTTTATTCATTTACCTAGGTTATCTGCCTAGTAAGAAAACTTAAAAGAAGCAAATTAAAGGTAACGGTTTAGGAACTATTTATAAAAATTGTAGCATCCTTAATGCGCACTTTTGCACAACGTATAAGGACAAGAGTGTGCAGCCAGATGTGCAAGTTTGCGCACGTAGGTCAAGAGTGCGCATCACTCACAAATGACACATTTAAAGCTACCTTATCCTACGTATGCTGTGCATTATTCGTGCCAACAGTTTTTTTTTATCCAACCTTCTATAATTAGTTCTCTAAGCAGTTCTGAGCTACCTGGATATGCCCAATTTTTATTATTTGGTCCAATTGCTAGCTTCTTTGGTTAACAGTCTTAAAAATACTTGGTGTATTTTTACTATATTTTAATTAAAATTGGACTTATCGTCCATCGTTCTAAATGCCATACTTTAAGAGATAATGCATTTTCATTTTTTGTATAGGAGCAAATTTGGTAGGGTGACCATAATGTTCTTCTTAAGTAGGTACATAATAGAATTATTCAAAATAAGTTTTGTAAAGCGCAGTCATAAAGTCATAAAGAAACTAAAATCATTTATTTAAAAAACATTTATTTACAAAACAACTTAAACTCCATAAATGTAACATACAATAACATGTTAGATACAATCTTAAAATATAAAGCTAAGGAAAACTAGCCAACGTTTTTCTAATCCTAACTATAATATCATAACTAATCCTAACCTCCTAACTAATACGTATTATAAATGCGAAAGTAGGTTTGTTTGTTTGTTACACTCTTACGCTAAAACGGCTGAACGGATTATAATGAAATTTGGCATATGGGTAGAGCATGACTCAGAGAAGGACATAGGCTACTTTTATCCTGGATCGCGATATAGATATATATATATAATATTATAAACGCGAAAGTTTGTGAAGATGGATGGATATTTGTTACTCTTTCACGCAAAAACAACTGAACGGATTTGAATAAAATTTCTCACACATATAGTTTATATAACCTGAATTAACATTTATCCCGATATTCCCACGGGATCAAGACTTATGCGGGTGAAACCGCGGGACGCTGCTATTAAATAATTACTGTTGTCACACAATTTTTTTTACGAGGCTTCCTTGTCTATGGGGGACCTAAGACGATCCATTTGGAATCAATTCAATATTACGGCTTTTGCCGAATGTCGAGAAACTTGGTACTCCGTTCTGGCAGTACCAAGTAGGACACGACGAAGCACGACACAAAACCAGACTTAAAACTAGTTTTAAACAGAGATCAATACTTGAGTTTCCTTCTGTAATACGGACCTTAGAATGATTAACGTTGAAAAACGATCCATAAGTGATTGAGAAGAGTTAGATGTTCGCTGTTTCGATTTTTTACCAAGGATCATTTGTATAGGATTCTGAGTTTTAGTCTATTCATTTTTGGCCATCGCTCGCCATAATGTTAACTGATTGATTTTTATGCCGTCAGTGGCAAAATATTGTGATCTTTAAACATATTATATTTACGACAGCTGTTTTCACACCTTGTTTTACAATTAAATAATAACTTTGACTTTGAGTTTTGAGCTTTCACCAAAGAAGAAAGAAAAGAAAGAAAATTCGTTTATTTGCGGTAAACATGACGCAAATTTCATTAAAAAAAACACGTAAATAACAAATTGGGGGAAAATATGCGTCACATCCACGCAAAACGCTTTTCCTCGCTATTTTGATTTGTCTGTGTGTACTGTGTTCAGTGTTGCCAACTTAGCGCTTTTCGGGCTAGATCTAACTTTTTTTACACTGGTTGAACTCGTTTTCTTTCCTTTAGCCCTGAAAGGACAATCTAGTCCTTATTGATAAATTATTAAGAAAAATTACAACAATCTTAAAATACAGAGAACCAGCAGGAAATAATCCGTATCAGAATCATTTTATCTTTACCACATTCAAATGCTGATGTGGAACGTGTCTGCAGTTCCATGAACTTGATAAAAACAAAAAGTCGCAATAAAATGCAACTAAAAATGATAACGTGGATTAGATGGGGATTAAAACGTTTAAATCAAACCTGATACACTCACCAATTACCTCATGAGGTTTAAAAAAAAAGGATCGTGTGGTTTTAAGAAACCACGGTAAAAGTGAAACTTTTAAGCGAATTATAGGCGCCGCCATATTGGCCTTGGCTGCTCTGACGAGCGCCTTTCACTTTATCCCTACTCCGCGGCCGACCGTCACGCGACATGCAACACACAGACGAAAAAGATTGAGACGATGTAATAAAAGTTTCACTTTAAAAGAGTGGAAGCAATACTCTAAATACTCCATCAAATTTTGTAACATCTGCGATCTACCGCAACCCTTAACTTCCATAGCTGCAGCTACAAGTACTGAAGAAACAGATTCCTCTGAGGATCATTTTGATTTTTAGTCATGTAATCCAATAATTTTCAATATAAGTTCTTTTAGTGAATATTGTTGATTTTATCCAAATGGCTAAAGGAAATCAATAATTATTCACAAAAAAGCCCTTCTAGCCCTTTTTCAGCTTCGTAAGTAGCCCCTCTTGAAAAAGTAAGGTGGCAACACTAACTGTGTTCATGTCACAATCACAAGAAACACAACTTGTCACAGCTGGCTGGCACAGATTAGTTAAACTAGAGATAGAGAAACAGTCACCCACTGTGACCAACTGTCTATCCACAGACTAAGTAGTACTGTCATACATACCGTGTTTCTGTTTTGTCTTGTCTTCCAATGTACGCGTAACGTCGCAAGAAAAGTACGGAGACGCTTACCAAACATATTTTTGCTACAAATATTAATAAAAATGCGATTTAGTGAAATTTTAAAGTGAACTAGAGCGTGCAAAGAGTTCCTTAAGTAGTATGCAGTGGAATTTTAAGTCATAACATTGCGTGTACTTGTTCAAACGCTTACGACAATGAGAATAAATAAGTAGTTTACCTTATAGTCATTGTCTCCTTAATCCTTGAAAGTGCAAACTGCCACAAAGTTTGCCGAAATGGGTTTACTTATATCAAAGATCTGGAGCTTGTTTGGGAATGAGGGTAAGTAACTGTACAATATTATCTTCTTTCTATACTCCGTGAATATTATTATAAGTTTGACGTTGGCGATAAGATAACGTGAGATGTATTACGAGGCTCCTAAATTCATATTAATAGTAAGAATTCCTACTGATAAAGCATAGGGTCTTTGTCCAGTAGTGTGACCCAATTTATTTGTCAGATGTAACTAGACAAAGTATTTAAAATGAAATTCAAAGATATTTGTCTTCAAACATAATGTTCAAAATTCCGAAATTGCGTTAGGCATCATAAACTTGTACCTTATCAGTTATTTGCATGCTTATTGTAACAATACTATGTTTGGATCATTATTTACCATAAAACTTTATACATATAAAAGTAGGTAATTGTTTTGAATAGTCCATGGATAAGCAATTTTGGTAGCTCTATACAGCCTTATAATTAAAGGATACTTGTAATTTTTGCGACTGTAAATGCTGCTATTTTTAAACCTTACAATCATTAATGACTGTAGTTTATCATTCAAATAAATTTGACAATCTAAGGTACACTCGTCAGACTCAGTTTTTTTTATTGAACCATCTGCATCTTTTTTCCTAAATATATGTTAGGTATTTCCAGCTTCATGTCACATCAGATAAGTCTAACTACAATAAACCCGTTAAAATATGGTCTTTATTGTTTTTTTAAACTTATTAGAAAAACAATTTAAATAAAGTGATGAAAAGCAACTCAATAAGTAATGAGTTCTTGTTCACATAATATTACATCGTCACTCTGTCATCGTAATATTGTAACAATATTACACCAGTGATACTGTCGATACTGATATAATTACAATATTAAGATTGTTTTGAAATATTTAATTGAAACAATCTAACACTTAGAAATACATTTTGATAATTATCAGCTCTAGATTAATTAAGAGATAAGTATTAGAAATTATTACTGGTTTATAAGTAATCAAGACTAAGTATTAAGTTGAACATGATACTGCTAAAACTAATTAAGTAATCTAAAAAGTTTAAAGCATACTGAATTTCATTCTTGAATCTTATATTTCTTCTTCATCACCCATCCACAGAACACAAGCTTGTTCTCGTTGGTCTCGACAATGCTGGCAAGACCACAATACTATACCAGCTGCTCCTGGGTGAAGCTGTCCACACCAGGCCGACCATAGGCTCCAATGTAGAGGAGGTCGTGTGGAGGAACCTTCGCTTTGTCATGTGGGACCTTGGCGGGCAGCAGAGCCTGAGATCAGCATGGAATACATACTACACTAACAGTGAGGTAACTAATTACTTTAAGATTGCAAGTACAGGCCTACCCCTTGATACAGTGCCTGAGGAAAGTGCGGTGTGGTGTGAAAGGGGGGGCTGTGTTAACGTGTCGCGAGAGCCCCCCCCCGCACCTCGCAGCTACTTCAGGCACCGTCTCTGTTAAACGGTAGGTCTGTAGTTAAGTTTATCATTCACTTACAATAATTCTATCAATTTATCAATAAACAAAAAAATTATGTGTCAAATATGTAGACTGGACACAGAGTTGGGCTTAAACTTTAAATCATCCATTTAAAGATAATGGCTTGGCTATAAATAATGCAGTTGATAAAGTACCATCAGTATGAAAAGAAGGTAAACCACATAATATTCAGTAACTAGAAAACAATCATTGATAATGTTTGAACAAGCCACAATGCTTACCTATTGTTGCGCTCTGCTTCTATGTATACGTCCACGTCAAATTTCTTGTTCTCCCGACCGCGTCGCATCGCACCGCTCGCCCGCGCTATAGTTTGGCCAATACCGCTGTACCGCGCCTTAGGAAGGCGCGCGGCGAGACGGGGGAGCAATGCAGGCCGCTAATTCGTCAAAGCTCTCGGCGCACGGCGTCCCGCCCGCCGCTCACTGGTCAACACTGCCCCCCGCCTCGCCGCGTATTCCTAAGGCGCGGTACAGCGGTATTGGTCAAACTATAGTACATCGTTTCCGCTTAGCGTTCTGTCTGACTTTTTTCTTTTGCTCGGCCCCTGAGGGTCGTAGCGTGATGTTAAATAACCTCAAGAATTGGGCTATCAAATGCAAAAAGAATTTTTCAAATTCGACTGATAGTTCCAGAGATTAGCGATCAAACAAACAAACTCTTCAGATTTTTAGGGTTCCGTAGCCAAAGGGTAAAATGGGACCCTATTACTAAGACTCCGCTGTCCGTCCGTCTGTCACCAGGCTGTATCTGATGAACCGTGATAGTTAGTTGAAATTTTCACAGATTATGTATTTCTGTTGCCGCTATAACAACAAATACTAAAAACAGAATAAAATAAATATTTAAGGGGGCCCATACAACAGACATGATTTTTTTTGCCGTTTTTATAGATAATGGTACGGAACCCTTCGTGCGCGAGTCCGACTCGTACTTGGCTGGTTTTTTTATATAAGTATAGATAATTATGATTTTGTTTGACACAATCTTTTATTGACACCAGAATATAATGCTGTACCTAACTATTAGCGTATATTTGCTGTGTGTAGTCTTATACTTTTAGTCTTCTTGTTTTCCAATGTGATTATCAAGTGATGTAAATTTAGTTGGTTTTGCTCACGCCGACATGAAGCTATGCTGGATAATAGCAATATGTATAGGTACTAAGTATGTGGGTCTTATGTAATTCTTAAATTAATGAATTACATAATTATTTTTTCTGTCATTGCTTCATTTTTAATTATTTTTACCTATTGTGGTATAGTAATCTTATTCCAGGTGCATCGTCTTCACATATAATTATATAATTAATATATACAAATATTGTAAAACATTTTAAAAGAGTAACGGTGGAGTTTCTTGCCCATTCTTCTCCATACGAAAACTACCTTTTGAAAAGGGCGACTAGAATCAATTCTATTTTTTGTTTTTGACGTTCAAAAGTGCCTTTTTGTGCCTAATTGAAATAAATTATTTGACTTTGAATGTAAATAAATAGATTTAAGGCGCTGTCCATCGTCTTCTCAGCGCCTTATTATATGTATAGTTTTTCATAATGTCTTAAAAACACAGTAATAGCTGTTCTAGCAATGTCGTTCATAATAATCCTTCTTTAACTTTTGCCCTCAAGTAGTTTGGCGATAATTCGACCTTGTTGACGAAGTTTTGCGATCTTGTACGCCTTCAGTTAATATGGATAATTGAATTTGTGGAATTATAATTTACCAAAATTATTATAAGTAGTAAGCTAATAAGTATTGTCAATATGGTAATCACAATGACTGTTTCTTAGGATAAGAATGTTAGTACATATATTAAAAGTGAGAGTTATCTCGCTTTTAATATTCCAGCCCGTCCCATCTTTGATGTCCTCACTCCGATAAACGCCCTAAGCCGAGGTTCGAACCCCACAGGGGGTGCCCTTAGCGAGCGTTCACCTAGTTTTAATTAGCTTAGTTGAATAACCCCTAGCTGGAGGTTTTAGTGTAGCAGCTTAAGGCACAAGGATTGACCGGTTAAATAGTCATGACCTCAGAGGTCAGCTATGAGATGCCAAAGGTACAGTAAAAAAAAAAAGAAAAGAAAGCTTTTAATATTGTTATGCCTGCGAGCAAAAAATCGAAGAGTCCAAGAGACGTCAAAGTGACAAACGCTGCGCGTCATCTAAGTACAAATGAATACAATCGACAATATAAATTTCCTTCAAAAAAATTGTGTCATCATTTTAATTACCAATTTGTATAATTATACAAACAAGAATCTTGTCCTTATTTAGCCGACCTAAAAATTCCAAAATACACATACCAACAACACGTGTAGAACGATATCCTCCCTTCTTCATGTGAGTGCATTTCCAGTATAAGCTGATCTCGCATTGTAAAGGATTTCCGTGCAATGAGAGGTCAGTTTATACCTACTGAAAATGTATAGCTTGATATGCAGCCGTGTGTACACATTTTATAATACCTTTGTAGTTTCAATATTATGACTATAACAAATAAGTGATAAGGAAATGTTATTATCTTTGCTTCCATTTGTTGTTAATTACCAATCACAATACATTGTAGCTATGCTTTATGATGACTTACGAATCCTACTTGCAATTAAATGGGATCGTTTAAATTAAGCGTTAACAGGACAAATCTTAGTAAAATATTGTATAGGTATGTAAACTTTTGCTGGACAAAACAAACGACCAGTGGACCAGTGGGACAGGCCTATGCCCAGCAGTGGGATGATGCAAGCTAACACTAACAGTAACGTTTTAGTAACTTGTCCTTAACTTATAATATGATTTGATAATGAATATTAGGAAGTATTGTATTATCTATGGTTTTAATGGCGAATGATAACTCCAATCCATCGTGTCAAATCTTAGACGACAAGTCAAAAGATAACACTATACCTTATAAAATCTGTCTCTTATAATGGTCGCTGAGCGTCAGATTCCGAGTTCGATTCCCGGGCAGAATAAAGTTCGGTTTTCTCTATTAGGCCATCTTAGCCTGGGATCCGGTTCGAACCCGGTTAATTTAAATAGGGTCATCTTCTAATTCTACGAGAGCAGTGGTGGCCCAGTAGTAACGGCACCGACTCACGAGTTGTAGGGCCTGGGTTCGAATCCAGGCAGACGCTTTACTTTGTGTAAATAATTTCATCATCACTGCTCTCAAAACGGTGAAGGACAACAACGTGAGGAAAACGGCATGTCATAGAACCAAAAATTCGAAGACATGTGACATCTACCAACCCGCACTGGACCCGCATGGTAGATTACGGCCCACTCCCTCTCACGAGAGAAGGCCTGTGTCCCAGCAGTGGGAACATTATAGGCTGATTCTGCTATGTTATGCTTATAAATCTTTTAATACATGGAACTAACACCACTGGAAAAATATTAAGTTTATATTAAACCGCTCCTTATCTCTTTGGGGAATACAGGCATCAAGTGAACATGTATATTTTTTAATAAATAGGTATTAGAAAATTAACGTTAATTGGCTGGCGAGCATTGATGTTCTCAGAGATAATTTAAAAGTTCTATCATCAGCAGTAGGCGTAGGCGATTACCGTGATAAAAATATATATTGATCAGGTACACACGGCTACACATCAAGCTATATACTTACATTTCCAGTTTATACTGATCTCGCATTGTATAGGATTTCCGTACAATGCGAGGTCGGCTTATACTATCAATGTATAGCTTGATGTGTAGCCGTGTGTACTTAAAAAATGTAATTCGCGAATGGAAATTAATAAACTTTAAAATAAGCGACTTTATTGCATCAGTTACATCTAATTATAACACAGTTTCATGATTAGCCAAGCCATGTCTGTTGTGCGTCGACTTAGCAAAATGCCATTGTCTTTTTTATAATCTGCTAGCGTTTTGCCTGGCAGTACTAGTGACCTGCCCTAGCTTTGCACAAGTGCCATCTACTAATGTGTAACTAAACATGTCTAAAAACCGAGATTTTTGAGCTATAACTAAGTTAAATGTTAATGTATTATGCAGAAACTTTCCGTAATAAATTCTCAATGTTAGTGACAACCGTAACAAAAACCGTTGCGTAGTTTTTTTTTAAGTGAAAACTTCTTCATTTTTGAGATGGGAAAAAAAATTGAACTCACGACACCGTTGACCGTTACCGACACCTAATATTTTTGTAAACGCGATTGTGCTCTTTATTTATATTATGTTACGGATCAATGTTCTATGCAAGTATTTTTACTTTAAAGGTTTTGGAAGTATTTTTTTTGTAAACGCGATTGTGCTCTTTATTTAGATAAGGTTACGGACCAATTCTATACAAGATTTCCTGTATCATAAAATAGTTCAAGTTTTCACTTCTGTCGGCACTGCCGGAGTGCCACTGTTTTTTTAAACTACGGAGACAGACGAAAAGCGATTTTTATATATGTATAGATGCGCTTAAAGATTGTTTTCGCCTTGCTATTGTTAACTTAATGTGTAAATGCTGTCATAAGATAAAATATTGCCCGCCTCGTTTGTCTAGTTGGCTGTAAGCGCAATTGCTGAGCGTGGTCCTGGTTTTCATTCCCAGATCAGGCAGGGATAATAGAATTAGGTTCGCAGCCTGATGATAAATGCTATTTATTTGAAAAATTTGTGAAAATAAAAATATGAATTCTATAAGTACAACATTTTTTTTTTTCTTGATCTTATGTTTCCTGCTCTGAGAAAAAAATCCAAAACAAACTCAGACGTCAGTCTCTTTTTAATGTCCATACAATAACTTGTAATGTTCAGTACCCTAATTGCGTAACTTATTTTCGTAAACAATTTTGCCTAATTTGTTTCATTATGTCAGTTCAACAACATTCATTGCGGTATTTACGTTGTTGAGCAGATTTTGTTTTCCAACTTATGAAGTAATGGATTAGCAATCAGTTTTAAATCGAAACAAATTGTGATTGTGTTGTATTACGCAATTAGGGTACTGATCATTATGAGAACCATATTTGTAGATTAATGTCTGAAATGGTCTCGAGGAAAGCACCACACAGATACTTATAAGTGAACCTGCAACGTGTAGCTCAATTCGGAACTGAAGAAGCTCAATAACATTACTGATGGTACTGTATACAACTATTCCCACCAAATTGAAACTTCACTAAGGTTGAAACTATCTAACTGTTACATTGACAAATAGACCTTGTGGTTTTATGACGTACAAGTGACACTCAACCTTAAGGTCTAAAGATATAAGGGATAAAGTTGTTACGAGGTCGACTATACCTTGCAAATCGTTTAATATGCTAACCTGTACACAAAGCCTATGCCCTATGCCAGCTTCGCGACATATTAAATGTGATGATTTAATTTTATTAAAACTGCTTGCGATTACCTACTTCATTCACAATCATAATTTATTTATTTTTATTCATGTAATTTTCAAAAACGGTGAAGGAAAACATCGTGAGGAAACCGGCGTGTCCTAGAACCAGAAATTCGAAAACATGTGACATCTACCAACCCGCACTGGGCCCCAGTGGTAGATTACAGCCGCTAAGTAGTGGGCTCTCAAAGAGGAGGCCTGTGTCCCAGCAGTGGGGACATTATAGACAGATTTTTTATTGTATGATGTTAATAGTTTTATAAGTTCTGTATGTACACACGGCTACACATCAAGCTATACATTTCCAGTTTATACTGGTCTCGCATTGTATAGGATTTCTGTACAATGCGAGGTCAGTTTATACTGGAAAATTATAGCTTGATGTATAGCCGTGTGTACTACCCCTAACTATGAAAATATGGGAACTCCCATCCCTAAGATACATGCTAACTAACGCCTAGTTTAGGGTCACCGCCCAAACTGTACAAATTTTATTCAAAAACAATTTAATTATCTAACAACAATAAGTACAATATCAATTAATTGAATGGGGAAGGCACTTATATTTTATTTTGGCGTGTGATGATCCAAAATTTTTATTTTTTCCTTCTATTCAGTTCGTGATAATGGTAATTGACTCGACGGACCGCCACCGGCTGAGTATAAGTCGTGACGAGCTGCATCAGATGCTGAAACACGAGGAACTGACCAGAGCTTGTCTCTTGGTCTACGCGAATAAACAGGTAATTATTATCCTTTCTTGCCTTATATACACAGAGCACGGAGAGGCTTCGGAGGCTGCTCCTATAGCCGGCATTATCAACACTTTCCATACAAGCATGTCACGGTTTACTCGCAATTATGTCACAAATGACATAATATATATTGACGGCTTTGAAGGCAGTCTGTGGCAAAAATTATGCCACTAATTTTATTAGCATTGCCTTTTCTAGACGCTGCCGATTCCGTGTTCTGTGCTAACATAATATTATGAAGCACGGTGGATCAGACCTTTACACTGAATTTATACTAAACAAAAATAAAAGAAACCCGTTAATTACGTCTTCTCTTAATAATTCAAACATACAGTTTCACTTTCCATTCATCAGATTGAGATCATAAATAGAAACTAGTAAATAAAGTTATTTTAGTTAATAAAGTTAGTAAATAACAACTTTATAAATACGTTCTCTGACTTTGTTTTAGTATATTAGGCCACGCGATTTTTAATTTATATACCTGTACATTCTCGACTTGGTTAAGTATACATACATATATTAAGTAGTTATTTATTTATTGGCTCGTCCCCTATTAAATGGGACTTGAACGTTAACTGGTGAAATTTGGGTGTACTATAAGTACAACTCCGGCTCCACCTTCGGGGAACTAGGCGTGATTTTATGTTATATGAGGCCACGCGAGTAAAGCCGGGTACTATTACTTATGTAAATGTAACAATGTATTCATAAGTGCCTAGTAGCTGTCGCTGTAAGCCATATTTAAACCTTCGAATCTGTCTGTGGAATGTGAAAGTACTCAGATAATGTTTCAACTCACAATGACATAATAAGAGGGTAATTTAGACGCGTAGATATTTAAAATAGATCGCTTTTTTATTATTCGTACTATATAAAACGATACATGACTTATTTATTTGTTTAGGTAATGAATTACATAATTTCTTTAGACGAAAGTAACTTTGTAACAAAAACAAAGGTCAACCAGTTACGTAAAAATAAAATACAAAGTATGGCCTGTTTTATTACCTCCATATAAGTTCCGGGTAACTTATCACTATCAGGCACATAATTAAAATTTCTTAAAAATTCTTTTCACATATAATATCTGGTAGATATTGCGTAGGTATTTCGGATAGTGAAACAAAGTGCTGCTAAAAGTCATTTAGGAAACATTAAACTTAACATGTTACAACTTTACAACAAAACACATTTTTAACACCACATTAAAATATGAAAAATCCTTATTGTGAAGTAGGTACATATTTTACAAGAGATAATAAAACTGCCATCATATGTCTCGTGTAGCCACCTGTTTTAATATTATCGCGTCATCATTATTTATATCCGAATCACAATGTTAACCAAACTGTTTGGTATCCTTGAACGCGTGTTTATTCTTCGAGATAAATACAATATACATGCAAACTAAATGGAGGCAGTCAAACTTGTTAAGTTAAATGACTACGTAATATGTGATAAAAGTGAAAGTTTAAATCCTGTCCGACTTCTGTGGGGAGGGAAATCCGATCCTTCTATTTAGTAACAAGCCGTGCCCAATGGAATTTCCCATCGACAAAAAATTACGAACTTCCATATAAACTTTAATCCAATATTTAATTAATAATAATTAATTAAATAAGATAATTTTTATATTTTTAAATGTTTTTTTAATTCTTTTATTTTAAGAAATATTTAAAAATGTAATTTAATAAAAACCAAGATAAATAAATGAAAAATTAAATAAAAAATAGTACTTTATTTCAGACCTTGATCCATATGATGTTAGTAATACACACTACTTATAAGCTATGTTAGTAACAAACGAAAACCAACATTTAATTCATATATCTGCTGTAATTAATAATAATTATTTTTTTCCGCAAATAAACATTGGCCCTTGCTGGTCCAGGGGGCCAAGTCTGCTCTTTTTTTTCTTTCTTTTTTTTTAATGACAACCAAAAGATCAATTTCATAATGGTCGCTCAAGTTGTGTTGGAATTGTAGTAGTAAGTAAGCTTCGAAAAACTACTATAAAACAATATAAGCCGTAAAAAAAACTCCTTGAATAATAAGATTTGAAGAACTAAATAAAAAAAACTTGCAAATTTTATCGAGACCTACTCCAGACTATTGACTTGTATGTACGAGATTAGACTCCACGCCACCACTGGAGGCGGAAAAGTTAGGGAACTACATTCTTTGTAATGTTATTTGATGCAATGACATAGACACTAGCGCCGCGTCTATCGGAGTTGCGTGGTGGCGCGGACTATACCAATATATCACTGCCAAATAAGTTGGTCACAGGCACGATGTACAAAACTGCCAAAATCAACAATTACGGTGTCAATGCTCGGCCATCCCGCATAATTGCGCCACCAGACTTTACTCTCAGGACCATACCTTCCAAATTCCATATTTCCATCTTCAGTAGTTTAAGTTGACTGTATAGACTACACCCTACACAGATGTTATTACTCTACTAACCCACATAGCGAGCGATGTTTATTTAATATGTGACAAGGAGGCCAGCTGCCGGTTGTCAGACGTCAGATTTAATGGTCCAGGCAGGAAGGTCGCGCTGCACATGGGTCCAATTTGCTCGTTATCACTGATAGAGTGTGTCGCACTTGCAATCTGCGACACGTGAATGACTGGGTAAACAAAAATGCTGTATGTGTACGTGTAGAAGAGTTAATATCTACTTGGCTAATTTATTTTTGGTTCACTGAACATAATATTTAATGAAATTCAGAGAATCGTGTAATCCATAATATGGTAAACATATTCTTTGTCTGACGCAAAAATGTTATTACATTTTCCTTTTGTAACATTTTTCCAGGGATTCCGCGAGACATAGGAGTACAGCTTTTAAAGAAATGTTGAAATATTTTTACCACCGCGATTGCTAAGGAAAGTGCTTGTGGGGTTTCCCTTAGTTAAGTCTCTTTAACAGCTCGGAGTCTGGATTTGTGCCGCTGTCCCTTATTGTTGGCAAAGAGCAGTGGTGGCCCAGAGGAAAAGTCGTGACAGATCAGGCAGGCACTTTACTTTGAAAATAAAATATTTCGTCACCACCGCCACCGGCATGAATCCAGAATTCGAAGAGATGCGACATCCACCAACCCGCACTTGATCCGAGTGATGGATTACGGCACACTTCTTACAGAGAGGAGGCCTGTGCCTGGCAATGGGGTCGCCCCGAATGACGTGGTTTACTAAACATATCTGCATATTGATTAAGATCATTCCGTTTCCTTAATTCCAGGACGTGAAAGGCTCGATGACGGCGGCTGAGATATCAGAACAGTTGGACTTGACGTCGATAAAGCAGCACCCGTGGCACATACAGGCCTGTTGTGCGCTCACCGGCGAAGGGTACGGTCCACTATTGAAAATATATTAATACCCCTAGAGGCTTTTTATGATACTATTATGTTTTTAGAAACTAGGAAGCTAAAAGACCCTCATTAGGCCGTCTTGTACCACAAATGACTTAAACATTTAACGCTAAACATACAGGGTGGCAGGAACATTGACGCGAAAACTGTTACCACAGATTCACATGACATTTTGACCGCGTACTTTTGTATGAAACACCAGATGTTTTTTAAAAATAACCGACGAAAAATTTCAACACAGGGCGGTTCAGAGTCTTGTACTGAATCCATGGTAAAAGTTTTCGCGTCGATGTCTCCGCGACCCTGTATTTTAAACAGCATTCCGTCTCTGCCATCCTCAACCGGTTTACAGAAATAGAATGTTTTTTTTTTAATTGTTTTGCGCTAAAGTTTTTAGTAACTAGCTGGTGCCCGCGACTTCACCCGCGTGGACGCTTCTTTTTCTAAAAGTAGCCTAAGTTACTCCTTATAACATCAGCTACTGCCACTGAAAGTCCCGTCAAAATCGGTCCAGCCGCTTCGGAGATCCGGAACAAACAGACAGACAGGCAAAAATTTGAAATTTATTTTTTTGTTGGAACTACCGTATAAGGTACAAAAAAAAAAATACAACTTTCATATGCATTTATTTTTGCATTAAAATGCTGTTATTTTGGCGTTACGGACAGATTCTTTAATTTTATTTATTTGTATGTATAGATTTGTGGTACAAGCTAAGGAATGGTAAGAATTACCCTGGCTAGGTAATTCTAATTAGCATCTAAACCGCTGAATTCTTCACCTCAACTCAGTTTTTCTTAATCTTGATTAGGATTCCTAAATTCACAGTAGTGCAATAAATTTTTTCACCAATGCAAAATGGCCCTAAATGAGCTGAACCAACTTCATAGCACATGAAATAAAAAAGAGCCCGAAGATAATACCGAAATTGACAGGTGTAAGGCCGAGCGCTCTCATCTTCTCGCACTCGGCCTGTCTCGGTGTGCCTCGGCGAGAGTGTACAGCCGCCATTACAAATAGAATTTAGAAATGCTGCTTACGAAACTCGTACCATAACTAAAGCCCCATTTACACGGTGCAAGTTTCTCGAACATTCAAGAACAATAGTCGCATGCCATAAAGCACGTTCAATTACGGCCATTCAAGAATTGCATACAAGTGTTTACACGCGTGCGATTTCCATAAAACGGCATACAATAATTGAATGCAAATTTTGCCATTCAATAATTACATGCGACTTCTGTTTACACGAACGCAATTATTGAAAGACTATTATTACATAGAAGTTTTGCTTTGTCTAAACACAGAGTTGCACGTCCTTGTACAATTGATTGAAGTATTTGCGCTGCCAAATATTTCATTCGATTTTATTGAAAGTCTTCTCAAGATTTTTTAAAACTTTGAATGATAGAAAATTTTCATGCCAGAATTGAATGCGATTTTATTATATACGTGCAACAGTTTTCAAACGGCAACTAACTAGCCCGTATCGTGCAACAATTGACTGCCACCGTCTAAACAACAAGTATAATTGTTGGTGATATCGTGCAACAATTTTATTGTACTTGTTGTTTAGAAGGTGGCAGTCAATATTGTTGCTTCAATTTTATGTTATGCCACTGGCAATAAACTTGCACCGTGTAAATGGGGCTTAATCGCTTGCGTAATATTGTATGTAAGGATTATTCCTTAAAACTCTGAATAATTTTAAACATTAATCCGTGGTTACCCAAACTAAAATAAACAAAGTTTATTTTGTTGGTTTTCGCTAAATTATTTGAGTTGACCTTGTGAAGGCCGCAGGAATCCGCTGGATGCGAGAAGCACAGAATCGATCGAAGTGGTGGTGCTTGGGGGAGGCCTATGTCCAGCAGAGGACGTCTTTCGGCTGATGATGACTTGAGTTGTTAAAATTTATTAAAAAGTTTCGTCATATTTTAGTGCCTATATCCTATATAAGTCAGTAGCTTCTTTACGTTGATCGAAACAACTTCTATCGCGAGGCGTACACCTAATCCGTCAAAGGCCGAACTATACTCGTACGTGGTCTTAAAGCATGTTAAATAGATTTGTCAAAATATGATAGACATAATTGGCTTTGGTTAGTTGAATTCTGACGTATATTAAATTGTATATTTCTACTGGTGAAAAACACTAATAAGATTAATATTAGAAGTAACTATGAACGGGATTTAATAAATTTTACTTCATTTTAGTCCAAGAAATTATATTCTTTTTATATAAGTCGCAGCCATCTGGTTAAATTAGGCAGCTAATTGGACGCTTAAGCCGTTCATTAAACGTCGGTTGTTGGTCGCAGTTCTAACCTAACCTATTTCACCCAACTACACGACATTCAGCCATCTGGTTAAACGTTGCGCTCAATGACTTGGCTAGTTATCCTTCAGCTATTTGATTGGATTATTCGTTTAATGAACGACCTAGGCGACCAATTAGCTGGCTAATTTAACTAGATGGCTGCGATATATACCTACATTTTATTGGCTTGGGGCTCGATACTCGATACTGGTCCCGGCTGTCAATCGTAAATTATAGACAGTCGTTACGGGTAGTCGGTCCAAAAGTCCAAAAGTCTGACAACCAGTTTTACCAAGGGGTATCGTGTTACCCAGTAACTCGATTGTGGAGGCCAGATAAGCAGTCGCTCCATGTAAAATACTGGTACTCAGCTGCATCCGGTAAGACTTGAAGCCGACCCCAACATAGTTGAGAAAAGGAAATGATTATAATTTTTTTAAGTGACTATTGAGGTGACGACTAATAGAAAATTATGGAATAAGATGATGCGTCGATTCTAAATAAATTGAGATGCAAGAGAATGACGATACATTTTCGGTCTATTGTTTTTGTAAATAACTTGGCGATATCCTAGGTTTCTCCGTTTGATCAAGTTACTGCTAAAGCTACATATGGTAATGGTCGTATTACTTTATGATAATCATACAGGCTAGCAAAGAAAGGAGTGAAAGTTTAAACTAGCGTCTATCTCTACCTACACACTACGTGAAAACTTATTAGTCAGTAGAAATAGAGTGTCATTACATAGATACCTATTTACAGTATTTCTATTTTCTTAATGTCCCTCGGTAAACTTCGTGTTTCGTCAGTCGTCGGGTTTCTATCAGTTGCCCTTTGCACTTGGTGCAGACCGGACGCTCTCAATCGACTTGGAAGTATATAGAGTTATTAATAAATACTCTTTAAACTTAATGTAATTTATTTTAAAAATAGGAGGAAAGCTACTAAAGTCGCAGGCACAACAGATAGGAAAATACTTTTACAGCTGCTCTATATAGTTCACACAGAAATCAAAACAAAACAAAATAAAGTACTTAGTTCTGAATTCAAGTTAGTATACGCGTTAAATCTAATAATTGATGGACATGGAAATTAGCATTCGTTTTATTCGGAAATGCGATGATTCCCGAGGGACATTAGGAAAATAGAAATACTGTACCTATTATATTACATAACATAACATCACGCCTGTATCCCCGAAGGGTTAGGCAGAGGTGTACCTATAGTACACCCACATTTCGCTAATTATGTTCAAGTCCCATGTAATAGGGTGCGAGCCTATTGCCATCAACCGGGCACACATCTAGACTCCGGGTTACTACTAAGAAATTCCTATTATATTACTAATTTATAATCTGTTTATAACTCTTTCTCATAGCTAAATATAGATGTTATAAGCAAGCAATTTGTGTAATCACTAATCACTGCAATTGATTTTAAAAGTTGTACCAAAGATTAGTTGTGTTGGTAAATATTTTAGCTTTAGTCAATTTGCTCAGAAATACAATTAAGAGCGTTTATTCTGAAAGTGGGGAACGTCGCAAAAAAATTTAAAATATTTCGCTGTTTTTATTAATTTGGCAATATTACTGTATGGAAATAAGAAATGTACCTAACTGGCGAACTAGAATATTAATAATGAATTGCAATTCTAACACTGAATTTGATGTTGTAACCGTTTTAGGTGTAAAAAAGGCATTTTGAAAGTTACATCCAAAACTAAACATTCGGTGTTACTATATTAATTATTGCATTTCATAATCCATATTTTGATTCCCTAGTTAGCCACATTTCTTAATTCCATACAGTAATATTGCCAAATTAATCAAAACAGGCAAATATTTGACAGCTATTTACGACGTTGCCAACTTTTAGGATAAACCCTCTTAATGTAGAACACTAACTGAATATCATAAAAGGGTTTTTTTAGTTTGTTTTACTTGTACCGATAAAACTAACACGATAAATACGATAATTAGCTTAATCCGAATGTACTTGTCACTAATGTTTTCGTCCGTGAAGTGGAATAGGTGCTTTATAATTTTGATATACCATTTGGGGACGATAAATCTAACCAATATTATAAATGCAAAGGGAGTATGTTTGTTTGTTTATTACGCTGAAACGGCTGAACGGATCTGGATGAAATATGGCACAAAGGTAGACAGACCATGATCTGGAGTAGGATATAGGCTATACTTTTCATCTTGGATCCCAGACGAAGTCATGGGCAATAACTAGTACGACAACAAATGAAAATAATGGCAATCCTAGTGTAAAAGAGTTATTTTGAAACTATCAAATAGCTATACTCCATTTGAAATAAGATTAGACATTTAAATAAACCTGTTTTACAGTCCGTTCAACCGATTTTGACTTCTATTGCGTTGGTGGAATGACAAATGGCAGCTGCAGTAAACAGTTGGTATTGTAACCACTTTTTTGCTTTTAATGCCATCCTTATGCCTACGGAATAAAAGTCAAAATCGGTTGAACGGACTGTAAAAAAGGTTTGTTTAAATGTCTAATCTTATTTCAAATGGAGTATAGATCCGAACAAGACAAATAAATTCAGACGTATTGACGTACCTACATAGTCTGTAAAATCATGTTGATGACGTCGCGCGTCTTTACCAGCTTGAAAATACAGAAAATATTTACTTGCAGCAATTACTATCTGTGTGTAGTAAATTATGTTAATCCTCATTTTACGTATCTTAAAAATATCTTATCATTACGTTTATTTATTTAATTCATAGCAACGGACGCGTATTAAAATCTTATTTGCTTTATCTAGAAAAACGTTTGTGATGATGTGTGCTTTATATTCTATTTTAATTTATTTTTGTTATGTCCGAATATTTTAATTGTATTTCCTGCAGTAGAGGACATTGTTACTCGTAAAGCCTTATGTACACGATACAAGTTTTTTGCCTGTGGTTTAGAATAAAATTGAAGCAACAAATGCAAGCATCGACTAAACACTGTTTAGACGGTGCAACTTGTTTTGTTGCTTCAACTTATAGCATACTTAGAGCAATTAAATCGAACCGTGACCATCAGGCTTAACGCTTTGATTTTAGGATATCATATTTAAGGTACTTTTGATTTGGAGGATCTTTACAGCGTCAGCGATTTCAGTGTCAGTTTCATGGGTCGCTGAAGTCGTCGGCGTTGCAACAACTAGTTATTATACGTATATATTATATTCCGACGAACTGCGAAGAGTTCAACGGTCACGTAAACTCATTGAGATCGATAACAATTAAAATTCTACTGTGTCTCATTAATGACCGTTGAAAGGTTAAACGAGTATGAAATACGTTTTGTCTCTTCTTGACATAACATAATATTTTAGAAATCTCAAAACACAACATGTTTACAATTTTTCTTATCTTTACCTATATTTATCGATAAACGTGTAGTACAGGATTTAGTTAGTATCTCATGGATTTAAATAAGCTAAGAACCACATGAATGTCTTCATTACCAAGCCTTTTTTTTTTTTGGGTGGGAAATTATCAAATAACTTCTCCCGCTCTGGGTGGAGCGGGAGGGCGTGTCAGACTCTTACTGACTAAAACCCACCCGTGTTCCTTCGGTTGCCATGTTGCCGGGGGCCACGATTTCCCTATCGGTTTTCTTCGAACCCCCGGCAGGCATTGGCCCTAGCGGACCCCGTCAATTCTGCTGACATCTCTTTGAGGCGCGCGTGGAACACAACGCGCCGTCGATCCGGGCTTGGTCCTTATCGAACGGCGAGCTACCCATTGCTCACCGTCCGCAAGCCCGCGCCTACGGTGGCCGGAAATCTGCCTGTGATTCCCGACGCCCAGGGCGTCTCCTCCTGCGGCGGTTAGGGGCGCGAGGGCGTGAAATTTGCCTCTCCCTCACGCGCTCCGCCTCCTCCTTCGCGAGCATTACTGCTTCGCAGAAGGAGGTGACGGCCTCCCATTTCCTCTCGCTCCGTAGCATGGCCCGAATCAGGGCCGGACGCGAGATCACCGCCACCGATCGCCTCCACGAGGACACGGCGATGCTCCCTGCCCAAGTCGGGCAGACCTCCACCGTATCCTCCGGGCGATCCACACAGTGACGACACCCGGGCGTTTCCTCCCGCTCATTACCAAGCCTAAATGCATAATATAGATTTTGATCAGATTTATTAGATATACCATTCAAAATCGTATCATACATTTGAAACTATATATTTTCTATTTGTATTTGTAAACAGCAAGCATTTGTCATGTATGTAGTAAAACAGATATGTCGAATATTATGTAGTGTTAAGAAGAGACCAGCGCTTTATTCTCTTGCACCCTTAAAATGTGAATTGTCGATCTCAATAGTAATGTGTGGCCGCGACAGTACGTCATGCATTTAGCGCTAACGTAAGTATGATATTTTATACTTTATTTTTTGTTGTGTCCTTTTTTTTTTTCTTATTTTAAGAAGTATTTATTTTATCACATAAAACACGGTCTACATTTATTTATTTATTTACATACATAGTCGTATTTTTGATTCCACGAAATGTGAAATAATAAAATTCCCATTTAATTTCCAGGTGATTTGAACAAGATAAGCGTTGCGGGAGAAGAAAGCTGTATGACCTGAAGACCGCTAGCAGAAAGTGTAAGAAGATAAGGATGCGTGGCTGGCAAACAGATGAACCGCACAGCTAACATCGTATAAAGAGAGGTAATAAGCTATCTTCATAGAAACGCACCGCGCGCGGCTTATATGTGTGCGCCCATAGTATCTATGCGTCGCCGCACGCACACTTAACAAAATCTCGGCTGGTTTCTCACGAGGAACGGGTCGAGATTTTGTTAAGAAGATAGCTTACTACCTCTCTTTATACTATGCTGCTAATGTGGCAAACCTCTCGGTGCACATAGAGTAGCGGTGGACGGTCCACTAACGAAATTAATAATGTATTTCAATTCCATTCTCGATCCGCGGTCTTGCTGGCTGCATGTGGTGAGCTCTCTCAAAGACAGGTTGGCAAACTCGGCCGTTGATTGGTTACAGACAATGATCGGGATAAACATACATGCGTTAATAGTCAAAAGATTTCTTTGCCAACATAATATCGGACAAGCGTCGAATCTATATTGTGGTGCATAGGTACTAGGCTCGCGTTTTCCCACTATATCAACTGATAGTTAAACCGCAAAGTCGCTAGGTTGCGGTCGACAATGGCAACATACACGCTTGGCTAGGGGTTTTTTTTAAATGTACAGCCCACTTCTCATACAGAGAATAAGGATGATGACAATTTTTTTTTTGTTCTTCACGTACATTATTAAAAAATATTGGACACATATTTTTCTTTTTTCACCTAATCAAAAGATTACGGCGATAATTGAGTTAAAATATGCTATGACGTCACGAGTATGTAGATTTTATACTTACTTGTGACGTAGCGACCCCTATTCCCCAACTTAAAATGCGTTTTATCTAAGTAATTTTTTATTTATACGATGATGAAAAAAATACGTCATCTAATATTTTTTTATCTGACTGACTGACATAGAATTTCTTTGTTTTTACCCAGGTATCATCCCTATTAGTATTGACCACAGTGTGGGTTGGTAATTTCGAAGTTCACGGTTTCCTTACGATGTTTCACTTCACAGTCAGTCAGTGGTGTCTTATCAACTAAGAAAACACGTATATATTTGTAAGACTCAAATGGTACTTGCTGGGTTTTAACTCGGCACCTTGGGGCGTCAGGAGCGAGCGAGATAAAGAAATAGTGACTTGAAAGCTCAGAGGTTTAGTTCATTGATAAAGGAAAATTCGACTGTTACTGAGGTTCTAGTATTTTATTTATAGACCGCTATTTCTGAAAGATGTCCGTTGCTGCACATAGGATACTCCGCATCCAACAAATTCCACTACCTTTATTAGGCACTTGGTGGGGAGCTTATAAGCTCTACCTTGTGGTACACGGTCGCCTCGCCCTATACTGTAAACGATTCTATCACATCAGCCCTGCGCTCATCAAACAATATGCAATATGTAGTTCTTCTTCGGGCTATTTCAATACTCAATATTATATTGATTGCATGCCACAATGTTAACTTATTCGATTACGCAGTGAAATTCTCTGCATAGTCTTCTCATTTGCCCTTTGCCTTTTTATGAGGCCTATTGAGTACGTCGTCATTGGGAACCCACAATAGTCAGCTCCAACCCAATTATTGCAACTTTTTATTTGTAATAGACCCAGCTGAGCTGAAAAATGGCAAGTAGGAACCGATGCGACTTTCTGAATTAAAGTAACAATTTTCCAAGTTAATCTTGGACACCACTGAAAGAAAACATTGTGATTGATTACACTTTTGCTAAGACCTGAAATCGCCTGGCTACACGGTGGAGAAGCGTGGTGATCATTGCATGTGAACTTCGTATAAGAAAGCCTCTGCTTTGCAGTGGTATCTGTTCAGCATGATATACAAAGAAATATTTTAGAATATTAACATTGTCTGCTTTGCAAAAGCAACTTTGCGCTTGGAGTTGCGAATGTGAAGTGAAACGCTCATGAAAAAGAGCACGTCTAAGATGGTAAACTAATACATATTTCCTTTTGAAAACTTTATGATTGTAAATCATAATAATTGTACCCATATTCGTGATATTCGCAACTTTCAAAGAAAGTCCTATTTTAAAGCTCCCGATGAAAACAATGTTAATAGAGCAAGCCGATATAAAATCTTTTTGTAATGTACAGACGCCAGCACATCAAGCTACTACAATCTGTCAAATTTATTTAATAGATTTTCAACTTTATTGCTGAAGTTTAAGGTTCAAAGTTGATTGGGAAAATTTGCCAGTTTCGGGTAGCTTGATGTGCTGGCGTCTGTACACACACAATTTACTTTAACTCCTGTTACACCCATATCTACTCCAAATACTGAAGCCTGTAGAAAATTTACGAATAGGACCCCATTATTTTTAACGAAGAAAAGTTTTATGACAAACAGTTTTTCGCTCGGGCGGAGTGATAGCCTGAAAAGATGTGTTCTCTAAAACAATGACCAAGTATAAATCTCAAGTTACGACTGCCAAATATATTCTCAAATCTTGCTTAAAATAGAGTTTTGTGGTCGTGTGTCGGGCCTTTGTTTGTAATATGGGTATATAGACGCCTGTAATAATTGTCTACCCCTCACGTTCAAAAATATCATAGAAAAAGTGATTACTAATCAATAAAACTACTAATCAAAAAAATTAACATCTTGGTACGATTCGTGCAGACCCTGCACGAATCGTACCAAGATGTTAATTTTTGAATTGCATGAGTAGGTGTTGCTCTGATGTATTCGATTTACGACTTAAGACCAAACGCAAAATAAGCTTTTTCAGTTTTTGTTTTTCCGTTAAGTTTTTCCATGATTTCATGAAATCATCACATTTGACAGTTCTGCTAACTAATGGAGTTGGATTGCTAATTCTAATGTTTATAATTATGAAAAGCCATATTTGTTAAGGACGCGTTTACAAATCTGACCAAAATAAGCAGTTTTTCGGTACATTTTACGGCAGAACTGAACCAAACTAAATGCAAATAATAATTACCACAGATAGATTACGCCTTCATCTTTAAATTTTGGCAATTTTTTTTTTGAAAATTTTGTTTTATAATATTGTAAAAAATCATTTCCGGTGCCTCTTCACACAAAATTGACAATATCGTATTGAGTTTAGGAACATTTTTCTTCTATTTAATAACAGAAATGTATTTATTTAAAAATATTTAATGTAAGCAGACATGATCAAATCAAAAATGTGGTAGAAAAAACTACCAAAATGTTCTAAATAGTCTCCAAAAAAAAATCAAATCTATTTTAGTTTTTTAACAAATTTAGCTTTATCGCAGGCATCTTAACTGCTTGAATATAAGGGTTATTTTACTGGTCATTGTCGTGATTTATTGCACAAAAATTTGTAACGAAATATTAGTCTGCGCTCGGCCGCCGTCGTGAGTGGACACTGTGTCGCTTGTAACCACCAGCTCGTGTTGAAAAAGATCGCTGTACGAATACAAAATATTTGACATACCAAACTTGATACTTCACGTGTTATGTGCGGACTACGGACAATCAAGGTTAGTTTTTTATATTTTTTCTTGAATTACCTACGGATTATAAATTTACATTTCGTTTCGGACTTGATGGAGTGACCTGAAGGTATACTTCGAAGACTGGAACTGGAATCAATAAACGAGTGGAGCTAGGTGTGCCGAGTTTGGGCTCGTTGTGTTAGTTATGATGAGACCTTACCTTAGGTCTTGATGGAGTGACCTGAAGGTGTACTTCGAAGACTGCTACTGGAACCAATAAATGAGTGGAGCTAGGAGTACTGAGTTTGGGCTCGTTGTGTTAGTTATGATGAGACCTTACCTAAGGTTTTGATGGAGTGACCTGAAGGTGTACTTCGAAGACTGCTACTGGAACCAATAAACGAGTAGAGCTAGGTGTACCGGGTTTGGGCTCGTTGTGTTAGTTATGATGAGACCTTACCTTAGGTCTTAATGGAGTAACCTGAAGGTGTACTTCGAAGACTGCTACTGGAACCAATAAACGAGTGGAGCTAGGTGTACCGAGTTTGGGCTCGTTGTGTTAGTTATGATGAGACCTTACCTCAGGACTTGATGGAGTGACCTGAAGGTGTACTTCAGTCACTACTAATGGATCTCCTCGACTACTAGAACTAGGTGTGCCGAGTTTGGGCTCGTTTTGTTAGTTATGATGAGACCTTACCTCCGGACTCGATGGAGTGACCTGAAGGTGTACTTCGGTGACTGCTAGTGGAACTCCCCGACGAGTAGAACTAGGTGTGCCGAGTTTGGGCTCGTTTTGTTGGTTATGATGAGACCTTACCTCCGGACCTGATGAAGTGACCTGAAGGTGTACTTCGGTGATTACTAATGGATCTCCTCGACGAGTAGAACTAGGTGTGCCGAGTTTGGGCTCGTTTTTTTAACTTATGATGAGACCTTACCTCCGGACCTGATGAAGTGACCTGAAAGTGTACTTCGGTGACTGCTACTGGATCTCTTAGACTACTAGAACAAGGTGTGCCGAGTTTGGGCTCGTTTTGTTAGTTATGATGAGACCTTACCTCCGGACTCGATGGAAGGACCTGAAGGTGTACTTCGGTGACTGCTAGTGGAACTCCCCGACGATTAGAACTATGTGTGCCGAGTTTGAGTTCTTTTTGTTAGTCATGATGAGACCTTACCTCCGGACCTGATGAAGTGACCTGAAAGTGTACTTTGGTGACTGCTACTGGATCTCCTAGACTGCTAGAACTAGGTGTGCCGAGTTTGGGCTCGTTTTGTTAGTTATGATGAGACCTTACCTCCGTACCTGATGAAGTGACCTGAAGGTGTACTTCGGTGACTACTAATGGATATCCTCGACGAGTAGAACTAGGTGTGCCGAGTTTGGGCTCGTTTTGTTAGTTATAATGAGACCTTACCTCCGGACCTGATGAAGTGACCTGAAGGTGTACTTCGGTCACTACTAATGGATCTCCTCGACTACTAGAACAAGGTGTGCCGAGTTTGGGCTCGTTTTGTTAGTTATGATGAGACCTTACCTCCGGACTCGATGGAGTGACCTGAAGGTGTACTTCGGTGACTGCTAGTGGAACTCCCCGACGAGTAAAACTAGGTGTGCCGAGTTTGGGCTCGTTTTGTTAGTTATGATGAGACCTTACCTCTGGACCTGATGAAGTGACCTGAAGGTGTACTTCGGTGACTACTAATTCATCAGGTCCGGAGGTAAGGTCTCATCATAAATAACAAAATGAGCCTAAACTCGGCACACCTAGTTCTAGTAGTCTAGGAGATCCAGTAGCAGTCACCGAAGTACACTTTCAGGTCACTTCATCAGGTCCGGAGGTAAGGTCTCATCATGACTAACAAAAAGAACCCAAACTCGGCACACCTAGTTCTAATCGTCGGGGAGTTCCACTAGCAGTCACCGAAGTACACCTTCAGGTCCTTCCATCGAGTCCAGAGGTAAGGACTCATCATAACTAACAAAACGAGCCCAAACTCGGCACACCTAGTTCTAGTAGTCTAAGAGATCCAGTAGCAGTCACCGAAGTACACTTTCAGGTCACTTCATCAGGTTCGGAGGTAAGGTCTCATTATAAGTAACAAAACGAGCCCAAACTCGGCACACCTAGTTCTACTCGTCGAGGAGATCCATTAGTAGTGACCGAAGTACACCTTCAGGTCACTTCATCAGGTCCGGAGGTAAGGTCTCATTATAAATAACAAAACGAGCCCAAACTCGGCACACCTAGTTCTAGTCGTTGGGGAGTTCCACTAGCAGTCACCGAAGTACACCTTCAGGTCACTCCATCAAGTCCGGAGGTAAGGTCTCATCATAACTAACAAAACGAGCCCAAACTCGGCACACCTAGTTCTAATCGTCGGGGAGTTCCACTAGCAGTCACCGAAGTACACCTTCAGGTCACTCTATCAGGTCCGGAGGTAAGGTCTCATCATAACTAACAAAACGAGCCCAAACTCGGCACACCTAGTTCTAGTAGTCTATGAGATCCAGTAGCAGTCACCGAAGTACACCTTCAGGTCACTCCACCAGTTCCGGAGGTAAGGTCTCATCATAACTAACAAAACGAGCCCAAACTCGGCAGACCTAGTTCTAGTAGTCTAGGAGATCCAGTAGCAGTCACCGAAGTACACCTTCAGGTCACTCCACCAGGTCCGGAGGTAAGGTCTCATCATAACTAACAAAACGAGCCCAAACTCGGCAGACCTAGTTCTAGTAGTCTAGGAGATCCAGTAGCAGTCACCGAAGTACACCTTCAGGTCACTCCATCAAGTCCGGAGGTAAGGTCTCATCATAACTAACAAAACGAGCCCAAACTCGGCACACCTAGTTCTAATCGTCGGGGAGTTCCACTAGCAGTCACCGAAGTACACCTTCAGGTCACTCTATCAGGTCCGGAGGTAAGGTCTCATCATAACTAACAAAACGAGCCCAAACTCGGCACACCTAGTTCTAGTAGTCTATGAGATCCAGTAGCAGTCACCGAAGTACACCTTCAGGTCACTCCACCAGGTCCGGAGGTAAGGTCTCATCATAACTAACAAAACGAGCCCAAACTCGGCAGACCTAGTTCTAGTAGTCTAGGAGATCCAGTAGCAGTCACCGAAGTACACCTTCAGGTCACTCTACCAGGTCCGGAGGTAAGGTCTCATCATAACTAACAAAACGAGCCCAAACTCGGCAGACCTAGTTCTAGTAGTCTAGGAGATCCAGTAGCAGTCACCGAAGTACACCTTCAGATCACTCCATCAGGTCCGGAGGTAAGGTCTCATCATAACTTACAAAACGAGCCCAAATATAATATAAACAGCAATACGGAATGTTTTTTGTAGGTTCTCATGTATTATAACATAAACAAATAAAAAATAAACTTTCAAATATCAAAATTTGTTCACTTGACTACTATTCCCGCAATTTACCGTGCTTACACTTGTATGTGTGACCTGTGTCAATGTAGTAGCTCGATTCTTTACCTATCAATTTTGTAAACGCGTCCTTAAAGTCATATTTTAATCAACATAAAACCTGACACTGACCTACAAAATGCAAAAAACTAATGAAAATTTGAATTTCAAGGGTTACCTTAGCGCATCCCCCCCTTAAAGTATTTCTAATTCGATCAAGATTAGTTCGAATATTGTTGGTATTACAATACAATAACATATAATACACACTATGGGACCTTTTCTTGTGCAGATAATAATTGAAGATTCATCACCACGGTAGCGCAGTGAGAGTTCATACCGATATAAGTTCTTGTCTGTTGTTTCTAAGCCCAGACTGTCCCACTGTCGGGGCAAAGATCTTTCCCAAGTTCTTCCCTTCTTTTAACTATACTTAACTTTGATCAGATCAATGATTTGTGTAAATCATTGATCTGATCTTTGTAAAGCTCTGAATAGTCTTAAAATTGGCTGTCATACATGATATCTATACAGTGTGATTCTTCATAATGTGCACATATCAATAAAAATCATTGTTCTCTTTCGCATCTTATTTATAAATTTTACAATTATTGTAAAAATTTAAGAAAAAAAAACACATTTTTGCTAAAAAAAAACATGTTTATTTTCAATTGAGGGTAGTTTTTTTTCTCAATTTTCATTTTACGTGGACGCCTAATTACTTCCAATCATTATGGAATTTATTTCATCGCGATAGATGATTTAGTTTAAAAGTTACACAGTTTTGTTATAATTTTGTTTTTAATTCCATAAAAAAAAAATAGATTTTTTAAAATATTTTTTCTGACCTTAAAATTAAGCATAGATCGAATCACACTGTATTAAAAGTGATCGGTCATTACTTGAGTCGTTAATAAATTAACTGTAGGTATATTCGCTATCTCATACCTTCAGGTCACGTGAAGTCAGGGTGACACTGATAACGTTTTAAGATGAAACATTACCTATCATTTTTTATATTGGTTACCTTTCTCAAGGGTACACAGAAAATCCTCCAACTAATTCCAGTCATAATTAATTTAAGAGATAGTAAGAAGGAGGGTAGGCGACTTACCTATTTCAGGTATGTACAATAAATCCTCATTAGTTACTATTATTAATGGCCATACAGTATGTGCCTACTTTCTTGAGTTTATGTTGTGAAATTGTTGTATATTGTGAAGAAAATTACGTTAAGTTGCACAAAACAATGTGTTAAGTAGGTACCTATTTTTATTTTAATAAATAAAAGATAATATTGTGAAATGTTGTACAGTAACGATTTATTTACATTATGTATGCGAAAAAATACTATTACCTACTAACATTGTAGCCTTGTAGGTATGTAAAAAGATAACGTTATTTGTACGAACAACAAGAAAATAATAAGATAGATAACTGCTGTTACGAATAAATGGATATTTTTTTGCGATACCGTTCCATTGTGCTTGTTACCAAAAACTTTAACCATTGTTAAATTTATCTGTTATTTTAAATAAAGTTTTTATTGTTCCGGTACCAATGCATTTCATTTTCTAACTCATCTACACACCTGTTGATAAGATTTCCCTGTGATCCTATATCCGAACTTGAGAGATATCTCGAGGCTATGTGAATACAATCAAATATTCATGAGGCATCTGCATTTCGCGCCCTTTTGCAAACGTCATGCGTCAATTAGTTTGATGCAAGTGCACTAGATGGCTCTAGGTGTATCTGCGAGTCATAAATCAAAGTTTTGAAGTTTTGTAGTTTTGTGTTGAGTAACTTATTTCGTAACTTTGAAGTATCGTTAAAGTTATATTTTAAAGGGTTTTCAGGTTTTGACGATGCAATTTACTTATATTCTTGTATTATATAAAGATTACGTGAAACAGTCTGTTTTGTGTGTAGGTTTGATAGAAATTCAAGCTTTAGTTAGTCTCATTTGCGGTAGGTCGTCTAGCGGACTTTACGATCTATTTGCATAGAATTGGAAATGGTTTCTTTGCATATCTCAATTCTAACTGCAAAGTTACACTTTCTTTTGATAATCGTGTACATGACCTTGTTTTTTAACCTATTAACCGCTTGGTTTTATATCAATTGCCGTGCCCCAATGCCCAGCTTATAAATCTACGATCTGTTGATTTTATATGACATTATCGGGTCGAACAGTAAAATAAAAACGAACGTTCAGTTCTGAGGTGTCACGGGCACGAAAATATTTGTCGTATTAATCCGAATGGGGCGGTCAATAGATTAAAGAATTAAGAACTTTTAATTCTGTTGCTAAATTATGATCACCATCTTGCCCTTGTCCCATGTTACTTGGGGTCGGCGCAACACGTTTTGTTCCTCAAATCTGTTGCTAAAAATAAAAAAAGGAAATCTTATTTAATGAACTTTTCTCTCTTTTCAGATTACATTTAGGGCTAGAGTGGATCGCTAGTAGAATAAGGAAGAAATGACACGACGCTCCTGCTTGACTAGTAATTTTATAAATAAATATATACACATACTATTGTTAAAGTTACATAAAATTCTAATCCTTAACTGTTTGCATTAATTTTTACTAAATAAATATATTCTAAAGAGAAACCTATCAGGATCATTGTCCGTTGTTTTGAATGAATGAATGGGATATATTATTATAAATAAACACGTTCTTGTATATTTTATTTATTTTTATTTCATCTACTACAAGTTTCCCGACAAAAATTGTACACGCAATTTAAGTTGCTAGTTTATGTCTATAATTAAATTACGTCAAGTACAACCAAATTATACAACAAAATATGACAGTTCTACTAATTGAGAAACAGATTGTGTAAACTAAACATGGTCAGCTTACACATTAGTATTGATTATCATCTTTACATCCATTTAAGACCTAATTTTCATTGACTAAACATTATCGATGGTAATGATTTCAAGTTATACCTCATCACAATAATATATTTATAAAATTGATTTTGGTACATGCATATTGTACAAAATTACAAATTACTATAATCATTTGCTAAATGAGAATCCAAAACAACTAGTTTTGAGGTGACAATACAACAAGCCATATAAATAAAAAATATGTTGATTTAAACTAATTGTACCTATCAAGTCTAAATTAATAGTGGCCATTTCAAAATATAAAAAATATCTTAAAATATACATTTTCACAATTATATACAACACATATTAACAAAGTGGAAATTGCGAGATTAAATTAACTATATTTGTTACAAGAACAAGCTAAAAAGTTATAAAAACAAAAATGTTTGGTCCATCAAATGCAATTAAAAGATAAGCCTTATTAAAAAAACCCTACACAGATCTTTAATCATTAAAAATATTGAGAGAATTCAAGTTTTTATTATTTTCACTTATTTGTTCTTTTAGAACTGCATAATTTTTATTAATAAGGCGTAATAACTAAGGCAAGGGTGAAGATAAACGTCGAAATTCGTTATAATATGTAGACTTTAACACCCTCCCTTACATTTAAAATGTATGCCTAGCATCTGGATTAAATTATAACTTACTATATTAAATGTAACTCAAATATCACTTTCAAACTTAAAAATACTTAAATCATTTCAAAACATAAGAAACACAACCTAGAAGCCTTTGTCAGAAACATATTGTTTTATTGGTAAATTATAATATGGATTCAATTGTACGAGTATTAATTAATCTCGTCATTAGCTCAATATAAGATTCGAATTTTATTAAAATTATTAAACCCAAAACTACCTATCGGTAACTAAAATAATATAAAATATATTTAGTATGTCATGAATGCTATCACAGCAACCTATTATGAATGTAAGTAATTATGCGTCTGCCCAAAATGAGTGCTAACATAACATAAACTTTAGGGTGTTGTAAAACATTAAATAAAATAGAAGAAAACAATTTTACAAAAGTCAGTGATAAAGGTCAAGAATATTAATAATAGGAGATTCAAATAGACTATAATAATTAATTGAACTAGTATAATTAATCATTTGTAATAGAATCAATAGATGAACAGGTATAACATTTGGTCCTGAGGTAGATTTATCTAGTAGTCGAAATTACCATTGAACTAAAACAGCCATTGGGTCGACAATAAATTATTATACAATTTAAAATAATATCAAGATTATACAGGGCAAATTACCATGACTTAGTGAGAGTGCATAAAACATAAATAGAAAATAATTCTCCTATTACGAGTATACTATTACACGGTTGGATAGAATGCAGCTATACTAAAACCTTCAAAATTGGATATCCCTACTTCTCTTACATATCTTAACCTTTGCCGAAGCATGTTCTGGCAAGTAAGTTCACAATAAAGTTGTAAACTATTATAAAATTACAAATGTGTTACACCTACCTATTAATTCTAACAGTCTTTAAAACCTGATCTTATATGTTTTTACCTCCATCGCATCCAGATGGATTTCGCTCAAACCGGACAGAGCTTTGAACGTCTTCAGGCCTGTCAGACTGACTGCAGTTATATTCTGAACGGTCAGACCATTGAACCTGGTTTTGGACGAAAACTTCGGGGATTTGGTGATTGGTTTTTCTCCGACGGCGCAGCTGTACCCTGGTCTATGCAGCACCATGTAGCTTTCGGAACTTGGGAAAAGTTCAAGTACGTCGTCAGTGATAGTTCGTAGAGTCATCAAGTGTATGCCGGCCGGGAAGTTCTGTAGGAACGACTGGTATGCCTTGACCTCGATGTCGCCCACTTCGCTGGTGTCCAACACATACACGTTGACGGGGTAATTGAATGTTCGGCTCAGATAGTCCGCGGTTTGAGACGGTACTTGGTAAGGGCTCTCCTTCTGGTCGGGTCCAAAACGACGTTCGTTCACAAACTTGAATCCCTGCTCGCTGGTATCTCTCTTAGCTCGCGTGACGCCTGGCATTGATTCGATTAAAAGCCAATTTTGGTAAGTTGTTGGTCTGTTATCCACAACTCCTTCGCCGATTCCTCTGAAGTCATCATAGAGAGTCCGTCGGTCAAGCATCACCTCCAAGCGTCCAGGTTCATACGCTGACGCACCTTGAGCGTGGTTAGTTAACAGGGTCAACCTGGTCTCCTCATCCTGCAGCCACGCCATTGTCGTAATTGGGTAGTAGTTCGCCTCGATGCCTAATTTGTCCACCTTAACTCTCTTCTGATACTGGAATCCGTTCTGGTCGGTATAGAATTCCGGAATGTCTCCGTTTTGTATATCAGTCTGTATTCTCATAAACAACTCAGTTTCTCTATTTTTGGGGGGACTCTCGAAATCAACAAAGTTCTCAATGAGAATAGCACGCGACAGCACTGGGTCTCCTATGTTAAATATTCTCACGGTGTGAACTAAAAACGGCATGTACATTGTCGTAATTTCAGTACAGATCGGGCCGGAAACTATGATTATGTTATCATCTTGCATGTTATTCGGATTAGCATATGGATGCAGAACATTTTTCTCTGGTGCATCGTAATCCGGCATGAAAAGATAAGCTCCCGAATGACGTTGCGCACTTTGGTATGCCCCAAATTGTACATCAACAACAGTCCTCTTCCTAATATCTTTTCTATAAACCTGCCGCAAGAATCCAGTATTCCTATTGACAAGAAGTTTCAGCACCGCATTTTCTAATTGTATATCACCAGGCATCATTTTCTTGATAGAAAATACATTGTTTTTTTGCGAGTTTTCACAATTGTTGCAGAATATAACGCTGTGATGAGAGGTGTTGGTGTGCTCTTCTAGTTTGTAAGAGATCGACGTGAGAGGTGGTATGGTTGCCACGAACAACACGTCGTAGATGGTGTCGCTAACGACTCGCTTGCCGTTGTCCTGTACTTCGATGCTTGGTGTGATCTGGTACATCACGTGTTGCTTCTTGTGGGTATCAAACACGCGGATGTTCGAGGTGTTGGCCCTCACAGTGATAACTTCGGTTCGAATTTCTGCTAAGGGGTTGAAAAGTACAATTTTCTTCTTGTCGATGTAAGACACTAGCAGTTTCTTAGCTGGTTGGCCATATGTTTCCCACTCCACTTCGCTTTGTAGAATACTCTGCAAGTGCAACGAGCGATCGGCGATCATTATAGTAGTGAGTGCAGTCTCTTGCAACCGGATGCAGTGGTACAAGCTTGTGAACAATTTAGTTCCGTAATCATGCATCACGCTAGATTTTGATGTGCCAGTTATCGCGTCGTGATGTTGGAATAGACCCAAGTTCCTCCTTGCGTAGATGAGCTGTTCATAGGATTTTTCTAATTTCTTCTCAGAAGCCACGAACCCTCTATTACCGACTTGCTTTATGTAGTTCGACACAAGAGTAAATAATATTTCTGCAGATCGGAGTTGATGTTCGAATTGGCGAGCGAGAATTTTCAGATATGGTCTTGTCGTGTAGTAGCCTGACCAATAAGCCGGTTTGCCCTCGCTAAAGATGTCTGAATAAACGAAGAAATCTCCTTTCAATGTCGGTATAGTGTGATGCCTCTCCTTCATGGCGTTGAAGTAATCAAGTGGCGTTCCGAACTGCACATCAGCGTTGAAAATCTCCTTGTGTGCATTGATGTAATTGAACATCTTCATGTAATTAACGTATTGAGCATCAAACTCCATAGTGTACTCGTATCTGAAGTCGTCTCCCAGCGGCACCAGCACCACGTTGTGTGGAGTAAGGGATCCTATACGATCGTACTCTTCCACCAAAGTCTTCGCCTTGCTGTGCAAATTAAGTTCAGTTATATCTTCATGTTTAGCAGTATATTCAGAATATTCGCCAGGGATTTTCCGGAAGTCAAAGCTAAGACAAATCGAAGGATGTGGACCGCATGTGCTTTTTATCGAGTAGATGTCGAAAGGTTGGTTGTGAACTATCATAGAGGGTTTCGTGGTTGCCCAGCCCGCGATCCAGTAGAACTCTTCGATCTGTCGCTCGGCAAGCCATTGTTTCCACGCGTAATGGATTCTTTGTATGATGGTTCCTTCAAGGCCACTTTTATCCAGCAGATAAGGGACAGTTGCTCCGTGACCGAATGGATCGATGGACCAGCCTGTCTTTGGGATGACGCCGAGGTTCGTTTTAACCCAGTGATGGCCTAAAGAATAGATCAAAACATAATATAGGTATTATATAAACGTGAGGTTTTCAATAAAAATATGCAAAAGAAGTGTATATTACCTTCAATGAACTGGTCAATTAATGCGTAGATATGCGTGCACGCTTCGTCGGGCATCACCCAGCCGCCCGTGGTGATCTCGAGACGACCTTGTTTGATCAACTTTTTCAATAACTGTAATGAGACCAATTATTATTAATTACCTATATATAGCTAGTGTCTGTTTATAATTTTTCCTGTTACCTACTTCGTAATCTAGCTCGTCAATAGGCAGGTAAGTTGGAATAATTAATAAAAAGGTTAATTTGAGTTGAGTCAAATAAACTTCCTACATCATTCGTCGTCGCGGTCAAAATATAACCACAATGCTCGCCAAGTCAACGGATTAATGTAATTAGCGCACAGATGACTGCATTGCCTTTTGTGAACCTGTAATCCTATTGTGGACTGCGTTGTATGCTTTAATACGCGACGAATGAAAAATTGCTTCCCTTTCATTATAGAACAGAGACCATAAACTCATATGGTTTCAATAATTACGTACGTCAGACAGATTGTAAGTCTATCAAGGGGCTTACTTGTCACTGTGTAGATATTAAATTAATAGAGAAGTACCTGGTCGACCGAGCTCTGCTCGGATGAAAATAGAAATAAACATGTCCTGCTATACCAACGTTGTATCATATTCCCGAGGCTGTGAAAATAGAGAAAACGAATTTTCCCAGATATGAGACCTGGCTAGATCGATTTTTCGCCCCCGTATATTGCAACTTTTATCGAAATCGTTAGAGCCGATTTCGAGAATGTGAGTACTAATATAATATTACAAATATTGCTCGTTTAGTAGTATAGGATATTATATACAAAATTGAAGACAGGGAAGTTTGGCAATAATTCCTTCTGCACATGTGGCTTCCCTGGTACCTCATTAACGGCATAAATAAGTAAGAGTCTATTAACTGCTCCCAAATGACCATGTTTATTTTATCTTTAATTTTTATTTTTTACATTCGTCCTTGACATATTTATTCTATTATTTGACATTATATGCCTACGATTTAATTTCAACTCTTTATTTGTGACTTTTGTGGACATGATAATTATTCAGATTGATTATTGTAATAGCAATCATATAATTGCGTTTTATTAAAATAGGTTTTTAGTTTTATTAATTTATTTATCTTTTGTATAGATTCTTTTCTATTTTGTGAATGTGAGAACGCTGTAGGATTAGTGGATTGTAGACCTGTTGACCATTTTCTATTTTGTTAAGTACTTAGTACTTATTGAAAGACCTACACTGTCCTCCCATACCTAGTAACACTGTTATTTGAAAGTATTGTAAAAGCCAATTATTTTTAAAAGAGTAACCGTGGAGTTTCTTGCCGGCTTTTCTCCATAGGAAACGACCAATTGGAACCGTGCACCTAGCTTCTGACGTTTCATAAGTGCCCATGTATGTAGATTTATGTGAAATAAAATATTTTGAATTTGAAAGCTGAACATATCGTAATAGGAATTAGTTACTAAATTTCTCGCCGACTGGGCGACATTTCACGTGACCAGAGGACTGGCTCGTTCTTTGGCTAAAGAATTAGCATTGCCATTCAACGTGGCAATGCTGCCAGTCTTCTGGGTACCTTTCCGGATGACAGCGATGCGGACGAGTACTTCGACGCCTAAGTGTCCCTTTATTTTTGTATTTATCTGTACGTACCTACTGTAAATAGTTTTTAGTTACTATTATGTATGTGGACATATTTAAAGGAAGACCTTATAAAACTAGACCAAAAATGCCATCACGAGGACCTTGAAAAGATAGGTGAGCGACAACTGTAGGTATGTTTAACAATACAATGTACCTTTTGATCGACGGGGTGTGACCTTTCCCACCACGCGTTCAGAAAAGATATCTCCGTCCAAATGAAGGTCATGTTCGGGTACTGAGTCAGTTTGCCCACAATGTTGTTGATAATGTTCTTTGTCTTCCATTCGAAGTACTGCTCGAAGGTCTTCAGCCATCCTGGGTCGTTGTGAGAGTGAGGTACCACTATAACCTGTTGACGAGTAGAAGTATATTTTTTTATTTTCTTAATATTTTGCAGCTTGTAACACGAACTGGCCGTAGTAGTTTTAATAGACTAAGGGATCTCGCATACTAGACGGCCACGACCACGACCGCGACCAGGTAAACTATACAGGGTGGCAGGGACATCGACGCGAAAACTGTTACCATGGATCGACAAAAAATTTCAACGCAAGGGATGCAGAATCATGTACTGAATCCACTGCGTTGAAATTGTTTGACGGTTATTTAATTTTTAAAAATCGGCTGTTCCATACATTTTGACCGTGTAGGTTTTGCACTTTTATATCAAACAGCCGATTTTTTTTTTAAATAACCTTCTAAAAATTTCAACGCCCCCTGCGTTGAAATTTTTTGTCGGTTATTTAAAAAAAAATATCGTAAGTCTCAATTCTTATCTCGTTTATAACTAAAGCAATAATTGATTTAAGGAAAAAAATATCTTGTATCTGGAAACGCTCATGTGATACTAGTATCGATAATATTATAAACCCACATTCGTGTTTGAATACACCTCATTATACAAACAACAGTCGCATAAATAACTATTATTATACAGATACAAGATATTTTTGTCCTTAAATCAATTATTGCTTTAGTTATAAACGAGATAAGAATTGAGACTTACCACATTTAGGCCCGTATTACAGAACGTCACTCAATACTCAAGCATTACTTAAAACTAGATTCAAGCCATTTGATTGGTTGAAACTAGTTTTAAGTAATGCTTGAGTATTGAGTGACGTTCTGTAATACGGGCCTTAGTTCCGTGCTCGAACACGACCAAAGAGCGCACGCGATATTCAACTTTATTACTGATGTGTTAGCGTTTAGCACATACTGGAGTAGTGGGGTGCATGGGGGCGGAGTTTACGTCGAAATTGTCTTTGGAGTGCCTGGTCTTAAGAATAACGGGAACGTACTACCGGGATAAAAAGTCCTATCCTATAAACTTTCTGTGTACCAAATTTTATCCAAATCCGCCCAACGTTTTTTGTGTGATTGAGAAACAAATATACAAACTTTACACAAACAACAATAATTTTAATTATTGACCAATGTATGTATAAAAAGCTGTGACTAAAGTACAATAACTGCATTGACATAGTTTCATCAGTTGTAATTCTTTACCATACTTTTTATAGCATTCTGAAATGCGACCTGAATTTACGATAAAAGTATAATATGTATCATCATCGGCCCATATGTATTGGTCAATCTAACAAGCTTTCCTACGAGTTTATAACTTTATTCAGAAATGCAACTTTAACTTCCGATATATACGATTACAATAACCGATATAGGTCCTGTAACATGAAATAATTATCTATTCTATAAAAATAAAAAAAATTACTTCGTAAAACTAATTAAAATTAAAAGTGAGAAAGCTAGGTAACATGTTATATATATTGACACTATCTGTAGGAAACAGGAGTCACGGCACAATTCTCAAACAGATAATTTTGTTGTTTCGGTCACTTCACAGAAATAATTATAAAGAGAAAAGACGTCTTTAAAAGGCGTTTGAGAATTCGGAGGCGAATCTGATAGAAATTGTATAGTCATCGAACTTACCTTCAATCTGGGCCGTGTGGTATCATTATGTATTTTTTCATAGCGATCCTCAAAGGACTTGTCCCAAAATTCCTTTGTACGCAACCAGCTCGGCTGAAAGTAAAAAATATTGTAATTAATTGGCCTTTTCATTAAGTTTCCCTTAATGTTTTAATGCTTTAGTAGCAAAAAATAAATCTTTATTCTTGTTAAACAAAATTAATTTAAATGTGTAAATACGTAGAATTATGTATCAGCTTTACTTTTACGTAATAAAAACCACAGACCTAATTATTTAGAATGATACAAGTTAAAAACAATATAAAATCGAAGGTGACTTCCACACGATTTCATATACGATTTACGTAGCGTAATTAAACATTGGTACGAGATAGAAGTGGTGTGGTCGCACGGTTGTCACTTTCATTGGTTTACATTTCATTTCATTTCAGAAAGCGAACGTGAAACTGCGAACCGTGTATGCGTACGATGCACGTCAACAGGTACGACTTATACGTGTTTATCACTGACACCGCAGGACGTTAACATCGTAGATGGGAACGCTCACTTAATTTGCAGCCTGCATCTCGTATTGTATAATTTGGGATATGGTTAATATTGAAATTGAGTTACAAGTATGTCGGAATATATTATCCGCGCCCGCCTATATTTTGACATTTTTCCATGATACTTTTGATAAAGTTACATACCCTAATTAAATAGGCTTCAGATAAGAGGAGAAAAGATGGCATTAGACACAGCACACCTAGAGCGAGTGTGGACTACACCACCTCTTTTTACTCTATTATATAGGTACCAAGTGCCCGTACACTTACCACACTTTGCTTAAACATCATAAGAAGTAGGTACCTGACACGAAAAGAAGAATTTTAATGACGCCTATTGAAAGTGAAGTCCTTCCATAGACTAAAATTAACCCAACGTGTAGCCGTTTTGCAAAGAAACGTTTTGTTCGGATACGGGAGCAAAACGTTTCTTTCATGCCATATACATTATTTATTTATCCCTTCAATTCATTTAGCTTGATTACAAAGGACCAATCATGGAAAAGGCTGCCTCTATGAACGAGGAATGAAGCTTATCCTGCGATTCGTTTTTTATGACATATAGACTCCGGTATAAAATTAAAAGGATTTAATTTGGGCGAATATTCCCAAGACTTCTTGCAGTTAAAATTGTACAAAATATTTGTATGAAACAGCTCAGTCCACATATCTCGCAACGCCACTGGTTTCAGACTCACAAAGAGATTTTCTATAAAGGGAAAATTAAACCTTATCAGCACAGGCTTTCATGAACTCATAGCCGCCATTTTAGCGCTGTTAACGTCCTCCCCTGCTAATCGCGCAAAGTTTAAATGTGGCAAACAAGTTTTAACTCTGCAACAAAAGTGCACGTATAACTTTAAAATAGTATTTCAAGTTTGACAGACCGTAGTGCAGCCTTCATCGCAGTGAAATATAGTAAATTCTACAGAATTTTCTGTCGTTTGTAAGTATGTCCAATAGACCAAATAAGGGGCTCGTGGCTAAATCATAACAGCTGCACGGGTCGATCGAAGTTTAACCTACGCTTGCCGCGGTCAGTTCGTGGATGGGTGACCATTCATTACCAAGGGGTATCGTGTTACCTAGTAACTGGGTTGTGGAGGTCAGATAGGCAGTCGCTCCATATAAAATACAGATATTCAGCTGGATACGGTTAAAGGCTTGCTACACGGCTGCCAACCGCGTCCTGACAGAGGTGACCTTGGTGGTTTACAACCGTGTGTGACCAAATTTCAAACAGGTCTGCCTGTCACCAACCAAGGTCACCTCTGTCGGGGACGCAGTTGGCAGCCGTGTAGCAAGCACTTGAGGCTAGAAGCCGACTCAAGGACAATTGATTCGAATGCGATGCATTTAAATCGATCGGGCTTTAATACTTAATGTATGTTTTGATGCAGTGAATACAGAATGGCTAAGTTCGTAATGGCACCTTGACAATATAGACAACAACCGATGTATTCTGTCGTAGTGTCAATCTGTAGGATCAGGTACGTTTTGTTTATGCAGAATAAACAAGTTTTCTTTCTTTTCTTTCTTTAGACGAAGTTATTTTCCATTTACATAATAATTAATATACTTTAGTTCTAGTTTCTAGTCTACTTAAATTTCCCTTACGTGGAACATATCAGTTGAGGTAACGCAATAATTAATTAATTATATACACTCCCGGATCGAGCCATCGAGCAATTCCATGTGAGATTTAGGGCTTAAAACATCAAAATAATGATTTATTTCAAAGAAATAGAAAGTAGGAAGAAAATAAATTTGTTTAACCCAGGTTACGGCACACAGTTTTCAAAAACAAAAAATGAAACAGAGAAAGCTTAAAACAGTATTGTGTGCCTCGCGGCTGCAACAAATAGGCCCAGTTCAGCTTAAATGCCAGACAACTAGTGCCTGACGCTGGTTTTCAACTGAACCTTATGTTACGAGTAAATGTAGTAGTGTAAATAGTACATTACTGTCACGGCCTGCAACAAAGGCATTGATGGATGATCGTGAAAATGTGGGCCGAGGCACACATACGTGAGTCCATCAATGCCTGATTGCGGCCAAGGCTTGTATAGTACTTTTCTCAAATAATGCGCGGAAATTCAAACTAAGTAAATTAATTGTAAATTCCAGAATAAATAACGAACAACGATAATTTTTCAGGCGCCAATATGTTCATTTGTTTCTTTTATTCAGTTTTGAAGCCAACTACTGGTCATAATTTTGGTGACATTATTATTTTGAATTTGAATTCACGACCATATAGAAGAATAGAATTCTATACAAAAAGACCAAAAAGTGTAGGGTACACTCGCGGACTTAGGAGTCCGGGAGTAGCGTTGCCATCTCTAAAAATCAGAAAACCGGACTTACCCACTAAAAAGCCGGACTTTTTTGTCCCACGGCCGGACGGACGCCAAAAAAAAAGGATTTTTGACTAAAAGTTCATATAAAACACATATTTCTTATAAGAAACTTTTAATCGGTATTATCATTTTCATTTGCATATTTTCTTTTGTAGAAACCTGTTTTAGAAGCTCTACCTCCATAATAATTTTATCATAAAACATTTCGCTCGACTCGTCTGAACGGGCGAATCCGGGTAGAGTGAAGTGTGTGCGGCTTGCGTCAAAAGAAAGAACGATGGAAGTAAGAAAATAAAAAGCCTAACAAAAGCCGGACAGGCCGGACGCAAACAGATTGGCCCGGACAAGAGGTCCGGCTTTATTCGGACGGATGATAACTCTATCCGGGAGTGTATGTAGGTAATGAATGCACTTTCGTGCAATTTCGAACGTCACTACGAACTCGTAATTTAATTACCTACTGTGTCGTTTGGGTAAATGGGAACGGTAAAGTTGGCTTACTGCTTAGCTTATGACCTTCTAAACATACCGATTTCAATTTCTGAGACCGGGGGCAGCAGTTCTTACATCTGAATGTTTCTTCTTCTTTTTTAACAGACTTCAAAAAAAGAAGGTTACTCAATTCGACCGTATATATATATTTCTTTTTTATGTGTGTTCGCGGATAACTTCGTCGTTTATGAACCGACTTTGATGATTATTTTTTTGTTGGAAAGGAGATATCCCAAGGGTGGTAGGTACCATGATAAGAAAACCAGGATCTGACGATGGCATCCCAGAGAAATCGAGGGAACTCTTCAAATATTATAGACAAACCTATAGCGATTTGGGTATTTATTATAGTACTTCGTGCAGTTGCTCTTGGAAAGCACCATTTAGTTAAGTGGAACTGATGATGAAGACCACAAATAGCCACCGGAACTACTCAATAATAAGTATTTCACGGGTTGCGATTCGATTACTTTAATATGGTTGCAATGCAATTTATGCTCGTCACAATGCATATGGAGAAGTGGAGCTGATGGTAAACTACCAGGAGAACTCCTCAACGATGAACGTCCTGCATCGGAAAAAGCAATATTTTGTAAAAGGTGATGAGCAGTTGGCATTAGGCTAATGTAACTTAGATAAATTACAAATTGACCCACTAAAAAGCGAGAAATAAAAACTTTTTTACAAAAATAAAACAAACGACTTCCAAAAAACCACTACAAAGTGAAAAATGAGTTAAATTTCGGAAGTCGGTGGCAAATAACGAAAATAAAAAACCAAAGAAAGACACTGACTTCCGAAATTTAAGTTATTTTTCACTTTGTAGTGGTTTTTGTTTTCGTATCCAAAGTTAAACTTTACTTCATAGTCCATTTATAATTCAATAGCTTCCGCCAGCGGCTTCGCCCGCGTGATATCTTTATAAATTATAGCCTATATTACTCAGTGATAACATAGCATTCTACTGGTGAAAGAATTTTTTAAATCGATCCAGTAGTTTTTGAGTTTATTCATTACAAACAAACATACAAAAAATCAAACCGTTTCTCTTTATAATATTAGTTTACATAATTCATTACTAAATAGACGAGATATAAAGAAATAGAGATAAAATACGGGGTATTTCACCGTATTTGTTCAAACATGTATGTTTGAACAAATACGGGACATACCCCGTATTTTCTAACTCTGGTGAATAAGCTAGGTTGATTTTGCGAAGGCTTATGGGGCCGTGCACGAAATCGACTGATTTTGATCAATTTCGTTCATTAGTTGTGAGAAAGGTTTTAAAGTAAGTCAGTTAAAAGATTAGACTCCCAGAATTGTTTTCAATCATTTGTTCCACAAATACATTCGAGAGCGAACATCCAAAGGTAAAAAACGTAACAGCTCGGCGAGTTGGCTCCGCGAATTTTTAATCGCAGTAAAGTCTCGTCCGATGCTTACTCGATCACGCGACTCAAATGAATGTTTTTATTATTCGTAGTTCCGAGTGCTTACTTATTCTTACTTTCGATTGCCTGTCTGCTTTTAATTGGCCTTCTTTCACTAAGTATCAACTATCTGTATCCTAGCTGTAAGTTTTCTTAAGAAATAAAATAAAATATTCGATTCATTACATCCCGTAAAAATTAGCGAAGTTGCCAGTAAATAACTCGCCGGAATTTCGAGTTGAACGAAACCGTTTTGTGAAAAACTTTGTACTGGAACAGGTAAAAAAAGCATTTTGTTCCATTCTACAATTGCATGGCTTCCAAATTCTTTTCATTGGTATTATATTGTGTGAAACCACATTGTGTTCGGTAAATGTTGCGTGTATAGGAGTACAGAGCCCTGTGGGGCTGTGGTACTCGCACACAAGGTATCAACATCTGTAGAAGTGAAGCGTTCCGGATCAGTTTTCATTATTTTCTCATTATCAATTCTCCACAACAGTTGCTTCATTAATAAATTAACATCACTAGTACTATCAGCAAGAGGCAACAAACTTATATAATTCCTGTTTCTATCAAAAACTTGGTATTTACATAACTATATATCAACATTTACGCAGGTAAACGAAAAACCAGGTGGCATAACGAGTGGATTGCTCTTAAGTTTACCTAGCTACTTATAAACTTTAAAGGATAAGATAAAATCTAAAGCAACGAAATTGGAAGTATGATTGATGCTGAACCTCACATCAATCAAGCAACAAATATGAGACAGCGAAGTGCTGACCAAGTCTGCGAACAAACTTTGTCAACTAGCTGAAACGGGAAAGAAGTCCTTAATAAACCTCGAAGTTTTTCGGAAAGTGCAATTTGATGATGGATTGAATACAGAGGAACGTGGGCAGAGGTGCCACATTAATTAATAACTTGATCACAACTCCTGAATAAGCCTCTTTACCTTGACGGAACCTTATTGAGCTGATATATCGAACATAAATAATCAACCATCTCTAGTATTATCATTTATCATACACATCAACGCTACGCATAACACAGCCCCGGATCTAGAATTTTTTCGAGGCGAGGCAAAAACTGCCGTCTGCCGCCCCACCCCCCACCAATCTTTTATGGGGATGCGCTAAGTTAGCCCCCGCGAAATTAGCAACATATTAATCAAATTGTGTCGATCGATAATGCGCCAATTCAACAGGGGCGCCAAAAAAGGAAAATAATTGAAAGATTACAAATGTACTGCGCGTCTCATTTATTGCAAAGTTGCGGTGTGTTGGGTGGTGCACTTGTCGGCTACGCTTGAATTTGTCGCCCCCTGAAGTTGGCGCCCGGGACACGGGCCCCGGCTTGCCCTCCCCCTTGATCCGGGGCTGGCATAACATCAATATCACATGGAAGCGCTTAAAGTAGCCTGAGAAATTAAAATTTACTTACATTTTCTGCAATTTGCAGTGTTAGATTGTACATTGATTAAAATATGATTCGCGACCGGCTTTGGTAATATTATTAATTAATTAATTAGTGTTTAGCTTTCATTGTATAAATAAGTACTAGCTCTACCTCGCTCACGTGACTGTGTTTGCTTTGGCATTAAATATTAATTGTTCTCGTGTAATTCTGTGCGGAACCCTAATTTTGCAAGCCCGACTCGCCCTTGGCCGGGTTTTTTCTCTTAAAATCCTTTTTATAGTAGTTTAAAAATTTTTATGTATGAATGATGACAAACAAATCGATTTCCAAATCCTGGCATGGGACTTGCAACCACAGTTATTATTTTAATAATTATATTGTGGTGTCTTACGACTTCCACGCGAACGAAGTCGCGGACAGAACATAAAACTATAGTTGTACCACAAAACGCAGTTTACAGAATCGATTGAAAACGTTTTACCACTTATGTACCTATAATTGTATAATGATGTATCTACGTAAGTCGCAGGAACCTTCAGACATGATATACATAGTACATAAACTCATGCTATCGTCCCATGGGGGTATAAAGAACGCCACAATCCTTACACACTCCTTTAGCCTCGTTTCCGCGCCGATTGCAAGTACTACGCACCTAACCTTTCTGAAAAACATCACCAACAAGGTCTCTCTGCCTTATAAAAATACCTTTTGCTATTCGCCTTTTATTCATCCTCTCAACATGACCAAACCATCTAAGCATACTCTTTTAAATGTTTGTGACTACATCTTCTTTTAAACCGCACCGTTGCTTTACCACGACATTCCTCAGCCTATCATTCATCGTCACACCACACAGACATGATATGTGAATAATATAATAGCCACAGACATGATATGTGAATAATATATAAGACTCTTGATCGATATAAGCAAATTATAGGTCGTGAAGGCATTGATATGAATGGTCATGGTGCAATCCTTATACCTTACCTACCTATTGATCTACCGGTCCGGTATAGGTGTTACAGTTTTAGTGTACAGTCAAGCGCACATTCGGTGGGAACAATTTGATATGGACAGCGTCTTAATGCCGTAGCAGCGGTTTTCGTAGAGCACTATGAAAACTTCACATTAGCAAGTGTCTCCACTGATGTGCGGTTGACTGTACAAGTAAATACTTGTACAGTCAACCGCACATCAGTGGAGACACTTGCTAATGCTCACTTGCTAATAGATAGAATATGCCTAAATAGGCATATTCTATCTATCGCCTAGAACATGTTAAACCAATAGTTTGTTAACTCGATTTTTTTATAGGTATTAAGTTAGATGATTAGCTGATGATGATGATGCTGAGATAGGAGCCTTTTTGGCCTCGCACAGGTCGTTATTAATTTTGTTTGTTAGTTTTTAAAATGCTCCTTTCTTATATTTGTTAATTTTTTTTATCTTTTATTACTGTTTTGTATTTCCTGTGCGTGTCCCAAATAAAATATTTTTCTTTCTTTCTTTCTGATTATTATATTTCTACACTGTAGACTTTTAAATATATTGGTTTTCCCACTTTTATTTCGTACTAGCGTATTTTGTTATGAAAATACACCAATACAAAATAAATAAAATTTAAAATGTAGTTTAATTAATTTTTAACTAGCAATCATAATTAATAACTTAACACAGAATATTTCGTTCAAAGTTCAATATTTCCTACGATATTAATTATTGCCGATATTTCATAATTTAATTTTGTAATAAGTATTGACAAATTAATCAAAACAGCGGAACCTTTGACAGCTATTTGCGACTTTATTTTCTGAATGCACCATCAATGATAAACTAACACGTTTTTTCAGACTTTAGATTAATGGAGCCAAAAGAAAACCAATAAACGAAGAAAATCTAGAACACCTCACTAACATACTATTTTGAAGGTACGCGTATGTAGAGTTAGGCTAACCCTTTATGAATACAGGCGCGATGATAGGGTAAGTAATAGATGATATAACAACAAAATCTCTAATATTAACAACATATAACAACGGAACCTATAATTTTATTTAATATAGCGATTAGTTAATATAATAAACGATTGATATAATTTTAAAATAACTAATTTTATAAGCATAACATACATTAAATATAAAATTGTTTGATACCACTCAAAAGATATAAAACTTATTTGGTCTAATATGATGAAAACGCCTACTTAAAAACACAAAGCAAAATTGCATAACTAGTAACTAATTACCACCTGTGCTAAGATAGGTCGACGGAGCCCCGCTTCGCGGGGCTTCGCTAAGGCAGGACGGCTAAGGCAGGAGCTCCGCTTCGCTTCGCTCCCGCCTTAGCCTTCTAACCTAACCTATCCGAGTCGGGGTACTCTGAGTCGGGGTGTTAACCATAATGACGTTTTTTATATATATTAAACGTTAGACCTAATGATTTTCGATTAAATAAACAATATACATATTAAACGTTAGACCAAATGATTTTCGATTACATAAACGTTATATCAAACAACATTATACTAATTAAGTTTTAGAATAAATAAATATTATATGTAAAGAAATTATATCAACAGTTGGTATATCTCACGTTGATTATATCTTATGAACTATAATAAAATGAAATTAGACCAATGAGTTCATATACGTTATGAGACGCACCCGCGATGTTATGCTGTTATTATGTTATGTGAATTCCTACATTATAATTCTCGTCAAAACGTAAGCGGAGTGTGTTTACGCCTCGAGACTCGACCCGACCCACAAACAATAACGTCATCTTACACTGAACTAATCAAAACAAACTTTGTCGAGTAATTACAAATCTATAGTAAGAAGGTGACGTGAATTATGTAGGTCTAAGCAATGCGTGAGATTATAGTAAGTAGGACGCGTAGTCGCGTAACTAACGTACAGACGCCAGCACATCAAGCTACCCGAAACTGTCAAATTTTCCCCTTATGTAGCAGAAATAAAGTTGAAAATCTATTAAATAAATTTGACAGATTGTAGTAGCTTGAAGTGCTGGCGTCTGTACTTTAAGGTGCGTGGAACGCGGCGTGCTACGAGCATAAGACACATGTATTAACGAGCAACTATGGTGAAGTCCCGTATACATAATTTTTCATTATTATTTCACCGATAATATATTTTATGTTATACGGGGTGATTTTTATTACGCAACAGCCCCAGAAGGAGGGTAATGTTTTTCGAGAGTATGTATGTGTGTATGTCTATTTATTTGGCACGCTCTGTAGCCTAAACGGCTTGATGGATTTTAACATAAAATATGAGGTGTTATTAAATTCGTCTTAATTGTGGGAGTGACATAGGCTATATAATATTTATATATTGCATCAGCAAATACAAAAAAAAGAGGAGTAAGTTTAAAAAAAACTACATTATTGGTATCAAATTAAAGCTAGTAATGAGTCAATATATATATTTTAATAAAAATAAAAAGCTTCAAATAAAACAAATAATTAAAAAAACATAAAACCCGACTGCAAAAACACCTAAAAAGAAAAAAAACAAGCAATCTGTAAAATTTTGGTATTACAGGGACTAACAAAATTTACACCATAATTTCAGGCTATTGGTTTGTCCCGCCTGCAATACCAAAATTCCATAGATTATAATGCTTGTTTTTCTCTTTTCAGTTATGTGTTTTTGCAGTAGGGTTTTTTCTGATGGATCTGACACTATTTATTAGACAAGCCTACATGGCTTTCAGGAACCAAAAGTAAGTAAGATTTTAGAGAAAAGAAAAAAGTATTTTCAGTTTCTTGAAACAGCTGGTTTTTCCACGAAGAGCACCCATTTTCATTGGAAAAACGGATTTATTTGAAATACAAGGAATAAAAAGTTCCGTAACATTCATATTGACTTCAGAATCGGTACTCTCATTCGCAGTAAAAGCTGATGCTTGGCTCTTTTGGCCAACAATAGGAAACTATTAAAGTGAATAATGAAGTTGTTTCACTTATGAATATGCATGAAGGACCTCTGTGGACTCAAAACGCTTCAGGTAGTACACTAATCAACACTCGGTTGAAAACGTCGAAATCCCACTTGATTTGTGGCGAATTCGTGGCGAAAAGCCGAACTAACTTATTATGTCAAAATAATAAATTATACAGCATGGCTTGTAAAACATGGGCGTATTGAACCATTCAGTATTCGATTATTACGAAAGATATTAAAAATGTGACCTTAATATTTGATTTAATTATCTATCTAGTTCGAAGTAGATAGTCATTAGTTTAGTTTTTCCCTTATTTTTTCAATATTTTATGGGTAAAATCGGAAAAATTCGAATATCTACCTATAAATATTTAAAAATCTATTGCCGGCTCGCAAAAACTCGGCTTGACCGATTAGAATTTTAATTTTGGCTCTTTCTGCTCTATAATTAAGGTGGTGTAAGAAAAAAAAAATGGCAAAACTCAAAGGAACAAGCCGAAAAATTTAAATTTAGTCTCACGTGGTACGAATTTCACGGGGTCATCAGTTCTAAATGAAAATAAATATAAAAAGTAATTGCTATTAATTTGAGCCGAGTGCATTCGCCCGTGCAAGTGTTGTGTGTGATGATGCGATATTTATATTTTTTTATGAGGCTTGTACTTGTAGTATCTATAATATTAAGTTTTAATTTAAATGATTTTTTTATCGGTATAAATGTAAGCATTAAAATGATCATGTTCTTCATACAGTATGTCTATTTATGTCCATTTTCTACCAGCCATGCTGTATTATAATGAAGTCAAGTTTCACCGTTTAATTTATAAAATGCCGTGTATATAATAATTAATACCTACGTACCTGAAACTCGAAAGTGGGGTATATGGCGAGGGTGTCGATGTCCGCTACGCTTTCCTTCAACACTGGGCATTGATCCGGCGTCGGCTGTTAAACAATACATAATCGGTCAAATCGACGACAAAACTTGTGTATAGCAGCGAAATCCTATGGCACTTATCATAAGCGACATTTTGACGAAAATTCGATTTTTTTGTAAACGACAGAATAAATTAATAACTATCGTATTTTCGTAAAAAAGACGCTTACGATGAATCGGTGTCAACTCAGAATATTGTATAACAGGATTCAGACAACTGAAGTGTTGTTGTTTACAGTTCCTAGAATGACAACATAGTTTTTATTAAGCTTTCATTCATATTACATTTCATGTCAATAAATAGAAAGCAAATCAGGTAATAAGTATTCGATTCTGTGAACTTCGTGTAACTAAAGCACAATGAGTGAAAAACTCTAGAAATCTAAAAATAAACTCCTCTGGGCAATTCACAGGAAATACAGAATTATTTTTATGCGCAATTCCTTAGAATTATTGTAATACTTACTTAAGTAAGAGTATTAAAAAAATTCTATAAATAAAATTCGGTTTCTGCTTTTCTTTTCATACGCATACTACTTACGTCCGATCCGAATCCGAGAAATGTCGGTCCGAAGTAGTCATAGTACTATTTGTATGAGGGGTTGCGCACTAGATCCGAACTCTGTCCGTCCGAATTTAGAACATTACCAATTCGGAAGGGATTCGAATAAGTTTCGGATCGGACTGATGCACTACGCATACCCGCGCTTTTGAATTGTCAAAGGAGTCGGTCACTCCGAAGCGAAGATAGTTGCCCATTCCAAAGCGTAGTAGTTTCCTACGGAGAAAAACGGACAAGAAACACCATGGCCAAACCTATTGTTACAAAATATTAGTTATATTGAATTTATAATTAAGTTTACAATGTCGCCCATCAGCATGTGCCCGCCCACATTTTTCTGAATGTTCATGAAAACCGAAAAATAACTTTAAAAGGGGTCTATCTTGCCTTTTTTTTAAATTTTTACATTTTTTTTCGAAGTCCCCATTTGATTTCATGAACTTACACTTGTGTTTTCTTTAAAAAAACACAGTTTTATTTTTTTAATGTTTTTACCTTCGTTTTTGTTTTGCATAGTTAAAATAACTCATAAGCTTTTAGAAATAATAAACAGAATCCAAATCGAGCCAATAACATCGGAGATATAGCAAACACTACTCAAAACATAAAAAATTGAATAACATGAAAAATATTAAAGATAACCCCTCCTTTTAAAGTTATTTTTCGATCATTATTCTCATAAATATTCAGAAAAATTCGAGCGGGCACATGCCGATGGGCGGCATTGTATATTCCTCATGATCTTAGCAGTTATTCGTTAATACCTTACCAAATCCTGCCAAAAACTTAAAACTTAACACTTTCATAATTGGAAAGATATTTAATAAAATCTTTATATTGAGTCTATAATATATTTTTTTTACTCAAAAGACAAACCGTTAGATTTCCCTACAGTAATATTTGTATACACGAAGCGTAACGGCCGCCTTGTAACAACAGTATGCCCTTAAATTACCTATGTACCTATGTGTCAGCATGCTCGCTCAATATTTGCCTTCAATACAGAGATACAGACTGTTTGTGTCACCAGCTCATCAATAAACAATACAAGATATTTCTGTAGGCTGTTTAGATTCAGGATATTTCTGCTTCAATAAAGATGGTGGGTTGCTGATCGTTACGTTATTAGTTTTTTCATTAGAACTTTATATAAATAAGGTCTATTAAAAGATCTAATAAAGTTTCCAGCGCCGATACTTGGCACACTTTAATAGAAGTCTCCGTGGAGACTTCATTTATTGACTTCGCTGAGTGTCCACTCACACAGACTCACACGGGAGTTTATGGCTTTAATCTTATAGTGTGACAAGCCACGTACCCGATGGGAAACCCAATCGGCCAAAATGACGAACTTCCATATAAAGTTTTAGCCCTAATTAACCCCTATAAGGGTTGAATTTTCAAAGATCCTTCCTTAGTGCACACCTTTATTTTTTTTTTGGGTGGGAAATTATGCACTGAGTTATATGTTTAGGGAACTCTTGTGCAAAAATTCTTGCTTGTGCAAATAATAATTGAAAATCGGACTTTTATTGAGTAAGTAGATTGTTTTGGCGACTAATCTGAGAACATTTAAAAAGTCGCTATAACCCTGCACTGTCTATAAATTGCTACCATAGCTAAATAAAGCGTTGTTTTACTAAACGAAGGGTCGGAAAGAAAATTACACCCTTATTAGTAAATATAGTTTTAGTTTCTAAGCTACTTGCCTCTGCGCGACTCTTTCCGCTGTAATTCACTGGTGATTTCACAGGAACATCCAAGCTGTTGGGGTAAGTGATACCTGTAACAAATGAAAAACAATACTTAGGAGGTGCAATGCTATATCATTTTCTTTCTTAGAATAAATCGCCAAAATAATCGGGACCACATTTTTTTTCGTCCGTCAGATCTAGGTTTAAAACTAGTCTTGCCACGCTAAGTCTGCAATGAAATAAATGGGCTACCCCAAAAAGTTTTATAAGTATATTATGGTATACTTTTACATCTGTCAGTTATGTCAGTTTCTCATGATTTTGATATTTTGCCGTTGATATTATGTCGTACCTATGCTCTACCTCCATAAGATGCCAAACTGTATCAAATCCACACTGCATCGTGCTAAAGTGACTATTCTTTACTAGGAATAAATCAGAATTTAAACAAAATAACCTATCAAAAATAAAAAGACAAACAAAGTCTCAAATTCTTTTTTTGTAGGAGAGGATGGTGTTGCCCTCTATAGATTTTCAAAATCCACCGTTTTTTCACTTATGCAGACTTAGCGTGGCCAGACGAAATAGGGACCCGGAGTGAAATTGATTGTTGTCTTGCATGCAAAAATACTTATGTTTATGACATGTATTGCATAGAAAATAATAGTCTATAATTATGTTTCCCATAATGAACATAGTGATAAAATTGCCCTGTTTTTTTTATTATTTGTGTAATATAACACGCACGGCAACTAGTAACTGATAGTAGTTTGATTTCCTGCACGAACGCTGTAGAACTTCAAATGGAAAATGAACTACATAATTATCCAGCAATAACACGAGTCACGACCAATCGACAATGCATATTTGACATACCTATACGATTCCGGCGATTGTATGCACCCAGAGATGAAAAATTGAAAATACATCGTACTTATTGCCTCGTTGGTCTAGTGGTCGCAAGCGCTATTGCTGAGCATGAGGTCCTGGGTTCGATTCCCGGGTCGGGCAAAGTGTTATTGGGTTTTTCTATCTGAAATTTCTCAGGGGGCACCCAGTACATATTAAATGCAATCTGCTCATATGTATAATTTTCTTCAATAAAACTACAATTAGTTACTATATTAGAGGGGCAATTCCCATATTTTTTAAGAACGTTCAAAGTCTAATCTCATTCGGAATCTGTCACAAATACAATCAATTTACCAACATTTTTGACAAGTTTGACAGATTGCGATTTGAATGTTAACGTTTTTTAAGTACGAGAATTGGCCTTCTGATCAATCTTGTTTGCAATCTTTATGAATCTAGAAAAAGAACTGCGTGTATTTTTAATCGAATCTCTAATTATTCCCAATTTTCGCTCCTATATTTTGTACACTCTAATATAATAATTGCGCCTCTTTTTGTGAACCTCATATGGGATCCCAAAAATACTAAATAGCCAAGTAACTGCGACCAACTTGGATGTAGCGCTTCGCGGCCAAGTGTACATCATTAAAAAGCCAAAAGGTTTTTAGAACTTCATTAATTTATAAAAGTGTCCATCAGAGCTCAAAGAGTTTTTAGAGGATCAGTTAAATGTTTCCCAAAAAGAACTACGTGGGTTGAACTTTGTAAGACAGTACGATAATATTGACGGAATGAAAAAAAAGACAAATAAAAAGAAAATGGAAAAGGAGAGAAAGATTAGATGTGTAGTACTCGCAACCCGCGTGCTTGTATGACCAAATGTAAGAACGTAAACGAGGCAAAAGGAGTATGTAAGGATCGTGGCGTTATTTAGTTTCTGTATACCCCATAGGAAAAAGGCGAGAGTATATGTATGTAAATAAATCCATTCCATTTTATATTTTAAGAATTTTTAAAAACCCACGCAGATAAGACTGAACGAGACCTGTGAAAAGTGAGCATAGTTAATAAAACCGGCCAAGTGCGTGTCGGACTACGCACAATGTAGGGTTCCGTAGTTGAGATGAATTTATTTATCCCAAACACAAACTTAACATTGTAGTTGAAAAACATGTTCTCCCATACATTCCAACTGCAAATCGTCGTTCGGCATCCAACACCGCGAATGTGACATTTTTACGTTTTTTTTTAAATTGCAGGATCACTTATTTGAACGTGTAGAATGAAATAAAACAAAAATCTGATTTTCGTAAAAAATTTCACATTCGCGGTATTAATATAATAATACATACATACATACATAATCTCACGCCTTCTTCCCATGGGAGTAGGCAGAAACTACAGAACGCCACCTGCTACGATCCTTACATACTCCTTTTGCCTCGTTTACGTTCATACATCTGGTCATACACGCACGCCGGTTGCGAGTACTACGCACCTGGCCTTTCTGAAGAACATCACCAATAAGGTCAGTATATGTCCTCCTAGGGCGTCCCCGCCCGGCCGTTCCCTTCACATCAGCCTCGTAAATACATTTTGTTGGTCGCCTTTCATTCATCCTCTCAACATGCCCAAACCATCTCAGCATACCCTTTTCAGTTTTTGTCACTACTTCTTAGTAATCTAAATCTAATACCTTTAAACGGGCAATTCTCGTATGTATGTATATGTCACGGCTAAAACCCGAAGTGCGGCTACACTTAGTTTTAGCCGGCTACAACTAGGTGCGGCCGGTAGCAGTTGGTTAAATTTAGTTGTAGCAAATGAAAATGGCTGAAAGGTAGGTTAGGTTAGGTTAGAACTGTGACCACATAACACACTGCACGAGCCGAGCGAGCGAAGCGAGCGGTGCCGCGGTAGCGGCCGGCGAGTGCCAGGGTCCATTTAGGCAAGTTTAACCAAATGCTACCGGCCGCTCCTAATTGTAGCCGGCTAAAACTAGGTGTAGCCGCACTTCGGGTTTTAGCCGTAACATATATATAATCTGAATCTCGGAAACAGCTCCAAGAATTTTTATTAAATTTAGTATGCAGGGGGTTTCGGGAGCGATAAATCGATCTAGCTAGGTGTAATTTTTAGAAAACGACGTTAAAAAAAAATGGTCATCCAGATATTTTTCTTTATTCAAGTAAAAAGGACTCATTCTGTTTGTAAACTTATGAACTATGTTAGCTTATTTAACCAGGTCACTCAGAAAGTTTTGCGACTAACAGTTTTTGTCTATAGGATACTGGCTGGCTTTGATGTCAATTAAAACTATGACTATTTATTACAAAAAAACATAACATTCCAAATTCGAAATTACCTCCAAATTTGTTTACGAGCAAAATCAAAATACTCTGTCTTACTGAAAACTGGATTTAAAACGAGAACATTTTCGCGCGATGATTTTGTACGATTTCAAATGTCGACTAAAACCAGAAGAATCGTTTGAAAGACTTCGAATGGTGTTCATAGAAAAAAGCCCTGCTAAAGCGACTGTTTTCCGCTGGTTCAACGAATTTATGGGTGGTCGAGTGATTTTGGCGGACAAAGAAAGAAGTATGACGGTTGTTACATAACAAAACGTGCTGGCTGTGAAAATTTTTGTTCAAGAGAATAGGCGAATTGCATATGAAGAGGTTCAGCATATACTGCTGATTGGATCGGGAAGTGTGTATGAAATTCTACACAGGCATCTTCGGTTATGGAAGATAGTTTCACGCTGGTAACGTAAAATCTAACGCAGGCTCAGAAGGAGGTTCGGGTAGAATGGTGCCGAGACATGATAGCAAAATTTGTAGCAGGCTCGTCTCGGCGCGTTTAAGATATCATTACGGGTGATGAATCTTGGATTTATCAATATGATACAGAAATGAAGCGTCAGTCGACCGTGTGGCTGTTTCAAAATGAACCAACGCCTACCAAAGTGAAACGAGCCAGAAGTGCAGGCAAAATTTTGACGCAAGTTTTTTTTCTTTGCCGGGTTATCTGGTGTCAGTACCCTGACGAGATCAAAAGAGCATCAATACTGAATGGTATGTTACCAAATGTTTGCCAGAAGTTTTTACTACTGCAAGCAGCAAGCGACCGAACACTGGCCTCCGTGGGCTACTGCTTTACCACGACAACGCGCTGGCTCACTCGGCGCTCAAAACAAGGGACTTTCTGGACAGCACACCGGTCAAATTTATAGGTCATCCTCTTTATAGTTCCGATTTGGCTCCGTGCGACTTTTTCTTGTTCCCCAAAATAAAAAATCAACTCAAAGGAAAACAGTTTTCATCACCTGAAGATGCACTGGCTGCATTTGAGAAGGAGATTGGAGAGGTGTCTAATGCGGACTGGATAATGTGTTATAAAAATTGGTTTAGACGTATAAAACTGTGTATAGACGCCAATGGAGAGTTCTTTGAAAAGATATAATAAAACCTGTATTATATTTTTTCTAGTATCACAAAACTTTCTGAGTGCCCCACGTAATCTAGTTTAAATTTATTTCACCCCATGGGAGATGGCACTACAGTGATTGATGTACAAGCAATCCAGCCTGCTAGCGATCTTTTTTAGGATATTGTTGGAGCTGGCCCGCACTCTGCGCACCGGGGATGCACACCTCATTCGCATCGTTGCGTAAAAGCAATTAATATGTGAAAGAAAGAAAGAAAGAATAATAAGTTTAATTGTCACAGAAACAAGTGCATAAAAGAAAATAATAATAAAATAAAATAAAAAAATAGATTTACATATAATCACGAGCACAAAACAGAAATATGCGGCAGCTGCTGGCACGTCATGACTGTGACAAGAAGGCTTCCACTCAGCATGATGCTGTGCTATGGGTACCCACAGCACAGCGCTGATTTTCAGTGGTCACCCATGTGCGTCCGCGAACATTCCCGATGCGCTACAAAAACGGGGCAGCCCCACCTATACCCTGAAAGCGTTGTTGTATTGGACACGAAGGGCGTTGCACGACCTTTGGGTATATCTAGCCCAAATCCTGCCTCACCCCGCATTCCAACCTTTATGGCCTGGAAAAAGTTCCAGCCCATCGTACACTATTGATCTGGTTACCATACCACTATTTAAAGATGTTTATAAGCTCCATTGGCAACCTATCCTTCTCCATCTTTCTCCACATCACACCTCTCCAATCTCCTTCTCAAATGCAGCCAGTGCTGCATTTGAGAAGGAGATTGGAGAGGTGTCTAATGCGGACTGGATAATGTGTTATAAAAATTGGTTTAGACGTATAAAACTGTGTATAGACGCCAATGGAGAGTTCTTTGAAAAGATATAATAAAACCTGTATTATATTTTTTTCTAGTATCACAAAACTTTCTGAGTGCCCCACGTAATCTAGTTTAAATTTATTTCACCCCATGGGAGATGGCACTACAGTGATTGATGTACATGCAATCCAGCCTGCTAGCGATCTTTTTTAGGATATTGTTGGAGCTGGCCCGCACTCTGCGCACCGGGGATGCACACCTCATTCGCATCGTTGCGTAAAAGCAATTAATATGTGAAAGAAAGAAAGAAAGAAAAATAAGTTTAATTGTCACAGAAACAAGTGCATAAAAGAAAATAATAATAAAATAAAATAAAAAAATAGATTTAAATATAATCACGAGCACAAAACAGAAATATGCGGCAGCTGCTGGCACGTCATGACTGTGACAAGAAGGCTTCCACTCAGCATGATGCTGTGCTATGGGTACCCACAGCACAGCGCTGATTTTCAGTGGTCACCCATGTGCGTCCGCGAACATTCCCGATGCGCTACAAAAACGGGGCAGCCCCACCTATACCCTGAAAGCGTTGTTGTATTGGACACGAAGGGCGTTGCACGACCTTTGGGTATATCTAGCCCAAATCCTGCCTCACCCCGCATTCCAACCTTTATGGCCTGGAAAAAGTTCCAGCCCATCGTACACTATTGATCTGGTTACCATACGACTATTTAAAGATGTTTATAAGCTCCATTGGCAACCTATCCTTCTCCATCTTTCTCCATAATACGTCATACGCAACCAGATCAGAAGCCTTGAATAAGTCGAGGAAGCTAGCATAAATCGGCGTCCCACGCTGTGTATAGTAAGTATGTGATAGTATGCTTAAGACACAACACTGCATTTTCTGTTAACAAACCACGCCGAAACCCAAATTGGTTGTCATGAACATATACAGTTTTATTTATTTGTGTATTAAGCAGACGGTCAAACACTTTTGATATCGTATTTTGATATTTTTATTTATTATTATTTATTTTAATTATTATCGAATTTATTATTTCTAAAACAGCACAAACAAGGAGAACACACCATACTGCACACAACGTATAATAAATTAATTACTTAGTATTTTATGTTTTCACTGTATGAGTTTATTTATATTTTTAAATATTTAATTTATATTACGCAAAAATACAGATTTTTATTTAAGAATTATTACTTTAAAGTACATGTACTATGTTCAGCTGAATCACACATATTTTTAATGGAAAAAAAATGGAAAAAATACTTACCCGATTTATTAGGTGACACAGGGAGACGTCATTTCGTCATTCCTTAAGGTAATTGCTGAAAACCAGTGCTGTAGAAATTAGGTTCGTCCGAATTCACAGCTTTTCGCTGAGCAATGACCTGTTCTTGCGCAGATGCGACTTGTTGTTATTTGTTACAAAAGTAGATACTTAACTCTGCAATCGGCATTTTGTTTTTGTGTTGTTATGTTTTTGTTGTCATTTGCCAATATTGCAATAATAATTATGCAATATTGTCTTTGGTTCGTGGCCTTGACATCAACCAATGATCCAGTGTTATAGTTACTAGGAACAATATTGTCAAACTTTTTTACTACTTGAATACGAGGCTTTTGGCTACTTTTGTTTTGTGTGTATTTTGTAGTTTTTAAAAAAATGTGCGTTTTGTTTGTGCAGAATAAACAAGTTTTCTTTCTTTTTCTTTCTTTTTTCTATATTATATTAGTTAGAGAGATAGGCCTATTGGATGCCGAGCGACGAAATGTAAGTTTGTACGCACAATATTGATAGATTCACCATGTTATTTTAAGATCATAGACTTCTTATAGGTTTTCCTGTAATCTATGAGTAAAGAGCTATACTATGTATTTTTTTTCAAAATTTTTGGTCCAGTAGTTTCGGAGATAAGGGGGGGGGAATGGTCAATTTTCATTGAATTTATTAAATATCTTTAAAAGTATTTATTTTAAAATTATATAAAAAATATATTTAAGATTCTCGCAAGAAGCCCTTTCATTTGATATGTCACACGGTACTGCTAGCAAAACATTTTTTTAAAATTTTCTTGTTTGCGCCCCAAAAGTGACCCCTATATTCAAAATTTATTTATTTACGTTACACATTCGTGTTTGGGTCACAGAAATACATATGTGTACCAAATTTCAACTTAATCGGTCTATTAGATTCGTAGTAAATTGGCTGTGACAGACGGACAGACAGACAGACAGACAGACAGACAGACAGACACACGAGTGATCCTATAAGGGTTCCGTTTTTTCCTTTTGAGGTACGGAACCCTAAAAATGCATAATTATTATTATTACTGCGAAGATATCTGACGTCCTCGATCTATTTTAAAGCATCGGGAAGCTGGCATGGCGCGTTACTGACGTGTGTCGGAAGCGGTACTGTTCTATAACTTTAGTAGTGCAGCCACTCAGCCAGACGTAGACGGCTCATTCACTGTCAATACATACTATCGATAGAGCATTTATAGCAACAACAGCGACAGGTGGACTAGCGAACATCAATCTGCACGCTGTAGATGACAGATACATAAATGATTGTCAGCAATTCTCTTTGTGCGATAAACCACAATATGCAAGTCATTTAATCACAGACAGATGCTATGTACCGAACGTCTGGCTAAAAGGCTCCCACAGCCAGGTTCGACGCGACGGTGAGACGCGTCTCGTGGTACAATTTCTATGAAAACTTCATGGAAATTTTTCTACCGGAGTCGCGTAGCGTCTATCTGCTGGAGCCTAAATTCAAATGATAATGGACAGTCCGGGTTTGCACTGAATTCTAGAGATTGGCGCTTTTATATAATTAGTAAAACTAAACTAGTGTCGAGGCATCCACCTCAGATTTCAGTAACGCTATTTTCTACAGTAAGATACAGCCATACAGCCTTGAGTTTAGCGCTGCCGCAGCGGTGAAATAGTTTGGTATTATAAACGACAGGGTTTATCAGTTTTCAACGACACTGTCCCTCTGCTTGTCAAACGCCTCCCCGCAAAATTCTTCTAACAAGTATCCTTTTCCTGAGCCACCTCAAACCAGCCATTGTAGTGCACATCCACGTCGTCTCACCAAATCTTCCTGGGTCGGTCTCGGCGGCGCCGTCTATCCTCAGACACCCACCGTGTGGAGACCGTTGCCCAATGGTCACTATGGATGCTGATGACGCGACCCGTTTTCGTTATTTTACATTATTCCACCGTATTTCCTTTAAGGCGAAAGCGTCAGGGTAGCCCGCGAAATCCAAATTTTCTTACGTTTTTTGGAATTTGCAGGTCAGTATCAGGTTGTATGTTGATCTGAATATGATTCACGGCCGTATCAAATCTTTATTTATAGAATTATAAAGATAAAAATCATCAATACAACTCTCTAAGTTCATATAATCCTATTGAATGACTATTTCATGAAATCAAGACATTTTAGGATTATTCTAACGACATTTTAGGATTATTCTAACATAAGGAGTTGTATTGTTGATTCTAGTGATTAGTATTCTGTAAAGCCATATTTGTTATGGTCGCGAATCATATTTTAATCAAGATACAACCTGACACTGACCTGCAAATTGCAAAAAAAACGTCAGAAATTTTGAAATGATGACCGTACTTACCGCGAATTCGTTTTTAACTCATTTAAATCGGATTTGTTTAAAGTGCGTATTTCGAGCAGCACACCGTTTAAATGCCCTATAGTTTAAAATGTATACATGAGCCACAAACTAACCATCATTTGTATATCGCTGAAGCATCTCGCAACTAAGGGACTTTAAAACTCCTAAACTCAGTCGACAGATAATTTGCTACCTCTATCAATATACGTTGGTCCCTCTCCGGGTTTAAAAAGGTTTTTTTTTCTTTTATGCAGGTACACCCACTAGCTAATGTATGATCGATCGGCGGAGGGTGAACACATTCCATAGGACATCAACGGGGGTGCAGTCTGCACTTTTAACAAAATGTTGTTCAGAATAGCAATTTAAATAGACCCTATTAGTTCAACGATTTTGTATAGTTCACAAAGAACGAAAAACATGATATAATCGTATTGTTTTGCTCTTGGGTCTCCTTGTTCTTATACTAGCGACCCGTCCCTGCGTCGCACGGTTTTTACGACTTGACAAAACATCGAGATTTCTTTAGTAAGACGCTGATATATGCCAGCGGCTTTGAGTGGTTAGCTTGCGTGTTCTGTGCTGAGCTCACGCAACTCGTCGTACGTCCAGCCAGCAATAGGACTTGCCTATCAAGGAGCGCTGTCCCAAATTAGACGCATTATTAATTTATTATACATAAATAAAAAGGTATTTTAATAAAACACGTTTGCTAAAAGATAAATGATTAAATTATCTTTAAAATGGTGAAAGTTTCAGAAAAATACGCTTATAGTTTTTGCGTCATTCTCGGTTTTTTATGTGCGTTACCATAATATAGGAATACTTTACCTCTAAGCAATAATACACTTTTTTAAATGTACCGTGGATTTTCCAGCAGGTCTCAGCACCTGGTCACAAGGTACTAACTACCCAAGCCTTGCTCGAAACCAACGTTCCGGACTTGACTTTATGAGAGCTGAAGACTGGCCCTCGTCTAGCCCAGATCTTTTACCCGTCAGTTTTAGAGGAAATGGCCTGCTCTAAACGACACGCTGACATTGGTGCCGATTCCCTTGTTCACAAACTAAACTAAATTTAAGTTTAGTGCATCTTTTTCTTTCTATTTCATTAAGAAAAGGACAGAAGATAAATTTTAGTTTAGTCCTGTCAAATTAAACTAAAATTTATCTTCTGTCCTTTTCATAATGAAATAGAAAGAAAAAGATGCACTGAACTTAAATTTAGTTTAGTTTGTGAACAAGGGAATCGGCACCATTGTGTATCTTAAGAAAACTCTGAAGCAAGCAGTGGCCAAATTTCCCATGGAAACTGCGTAATTCCATAGATTCGTGGCCAGACAGGTTAAAGGCCTGTATCAAAGCCAAAGATGGCCATTTCGAATAGAATTATTTTTAAATTAAAAAATACATAAATCGTCACTGGAAAGGCAAAAATACTTAACGCCATATAAATAATGTGGCGGTTAAGTAATTTTGCCTTTCCAGTGACGATATTTACATATTATAAGTTTTATTAAGATTACATTACTTCATAAAAAATAAATGCATTTTCATTTGTAACAGAATTTATGGCTGGACTATGTATAAACCTTCCGGAATAAATTCACTAAATGATAATGAAAACCGTATCAAAATTCGTTTGCTAATTAAGACGTGGTCACACAGACACACTTAAAAATAAACTTTAATTTATAGTATGTATAGATGTACATAGATGTTTAAAGGTTTATACACGTATTGTATCACGAGATTTATGTATTTCGATGTTCCCGCCAAAACGTGGCGCTTGTTTGCTGGTGCATAAATAATGCATTTCCATTAGTGTCCTTCAAGTTTGTCAGAGTCGCCGTTCAGCGTTTCATGTAACAAACTCAAGCGCATAAAACACCTACAAAACTGTTATTGATTTTTATTACCTACTTCTTGTAGCTGACTTGTGTGGTTTAGGAAATATTTAGATCTTTATGGGACTTTGCAAGTGGCTTTTTTATATTGCTCGTCAGTGTATTTAGCCCCCCATTGGTTTGTTTTAAACGTTTTTTTTTTAAATTTGACTTTGTTGTTCTTTTTATGAAAAACAAGCCGGCGGCGTCCTGTCCTTAAATTATTTTAAAACGTAGTAAAAAGGACATTAAGTTTTTCCCGAATTTGAAAATGTTCCTGATTTTTTTCCAATTTTTCTTTCCCTAAAAACCTAATTAGGACTATTACGCAGATTTAATAACAAAAAAAAGATAAATTGCTCCAGCCGGTCTCAATTGATGCGCTTACCAACGAACAGCATTTCATTTCTGTTTATATAGATTATACCGAAGCCCAAACCAAATGAATTATCGATTATTCCACAACATAGATCAAACATTTGAGCTATTCCGTAGTTCCGTACGTTACAAGTTTCAACAGTGGCGATATGCCGTCAAGACAGCTCACACGAATGTGAATAGTCAATAACACCATCTTCTGCACAAAGAGATTGTATCTCGGATTCTCGGCAGTGTCTACAACAAACTACCTGTGTCGGGGTCCTTGTCTTTCATGTAATGCGAGTGAGACCATCATCCTTTGTCAGGTACCTACTGCTAATCTCATTGAAAAAATTCACCCTTATTTTGAGCCCTTCATAAGAATTTTGAACGATTATTGTTAAATCACTAATATCCCTTTTTAAGAAGTGTAAGAAATTCACCTTTCGTAGTTTCTAAAGCATTTCTTTTCCTTTTGACGTACCATCATAGACCACCTACGTTCCGCCTTCAAAACGTATAGGTAAGTAGGTAAATGTAAGGTAGGTGTAGGTATGTAGGTAGGTAGGTAATCCATTAAAAAATCATAGGTTGGTATTGATCCAGTAACATAATAGCCTAGTTCTTACTTCAGGATCGATTACTGAAAGTAATCGTTAGTTACTGGAAGTACTATTTACTCGCATTTGCATATTAGGTAGGTTAAGCTGGCCGCACATCGATAACTATCGCTTGTGCGACGAACATACTTGATTTTTGTAGCATGGCTGAGGCTACGGTTTAGTGCTCAACAGTTTGATTTTGAAAATCAGTAGCTTTAGCGACAAGCCGGATCGCTAATGCGTAGGTAAACAACGGTTACTGTATCCGACTTGAGCGGACGTGAACGCCGAGAAGCCAATGTGCAGCCAGCCTTTCAGAGAAGACAAGTTCGGAACGAAGCACGCTCTTTGATGTAAAATTGAATAAATACTTTAGTAACTCACGTAGTTTGGAAACCTCAAAACAATGTTGTTCGCTCGCAATCTAACGCTTGAACGTCAAAAACGTTAATGATGTTAACATCAAAATAAGTTTTAATTTGCATTCGAAGGAACATGCATTTATCATCAACATTTAAAAAATCCCCTTTGATGTCGCTATGACGAAATATCGCGCTCACTTCATTTAAACACTGTTTGACTTGTAATAGGTACCATTTAAACTAGATGAAGTTCAGTTGCAGACCAGTACAGTTGTAGTACAGGGTTGACTCTGCAAAACAATTTAAATAAAAAGCGCCTCTTGCTACGACACAATAAAGTGAAAAGGTGAAATTCAAGTCGCACAGCGCTAATAACCTACTACTACGTTATGTTCACCGAGAAGTTGCCTCTCTTTCTGTCGCGTAACTCTTATATCTTCTGACTACGTTACGCTCACTGAATTGGCCCGACAAGACGAGCCTGCCGTGTAATTGTAGCTTCATACCAAAAAAAGTCTGAGACCCATGGGCGGCTTTAAAACTCTGACACCAGGTTAGTCACTAACAACACGAAAAGAAGAAGATTTATTTTTAATGCAGCCGCAGTGCAACTTGATCCATGTGTCATGAAATTACGTATCCTACAGGTGAGTTTTAAGCAAAAACCACTACACGATAATACGCTTGGCGTAGCGGCGGACTCATTTTAAACTTTGCACTGCACACTATTATAGAGCTGTTTGGTTTTGAACGTATGCACACGCGTGTTTACTTCAACATGATAGGATTGTTGTTGGGAAATGCGCTCAGAATTTTCTCTATGGAAACTTCCAGTAAATAGTGAATTACGAAATATGAAACCACTATTTTGGTGATTTCGCACACATTATTACATATAGGTACACATACATTATTTCTCAAATATTATCTTTTCAGCCGCCGCCGCCTTTCTCTTTTAGATCTTCATTAAATTTTTCTAAATGTTCTGTTACATTTGCAACAGTTACTTATTCGTCACTATCGCAACTTATTCAAACACTATTTCCTTAAAAAAGCGAGTGGCTGTACATTACATTTTTCGACTAAAGGCCTACAAGAGACGGGACCTGCAAATCGAGTGAGGCCGCCTGTTGTTTCCCATGCATGTCAATTATTTTAGGTCGTACGGCGTACTTGCCGCAAACAGGAAAAAACGCAGGAAATACGCATGAAAGAAAGAAAGAAAGAAAAATAGGTTTTTTTTCTTGAAATAATTAAAGAGAATCTAGTACAAAAGAATGGTGGCAGTGCGCGTGTTACAAAGAATTTATATACATAACTGTTTTATCACAAAAGAACTCACACGTGTAGAAATAAATCTATACATTAAATAATTCTATTCTGTTTAGGATATATCGGTAAGTGAGCTGAATTGTATGAAAGCCTTTGCTTAGAAGTAACTTAAGGACAAAGAAAATATACCTAAATATGAAAGGTAATTCTGTTAAACAGTGAGAAGTTTAGGTTACGTGTACATTGATTGTTCCATAAGATAGTTTAGGTAGCAAAGTAGTTAGACATCCCGGCTGCCGTATACAAAGTTTCAGTATTTAGAGCGTCAAATTCAAACTACGTAGAACGTAGACGTTCTCCGTTTTCACAATACATTTTCACTGTTTAAATATTAAACCTGCAACTCCTAATAACGTTACAGTTATAACATGGTTTAGTTTGCGCTTTTGTGTAAATTATTAATAGCGAAGGCACGTCCGTAAAGTTGAGTAAATTATTTCTGTAATCTGTGGAAATGTTTGTTTTTTACGTCTCGTATATGTTCAGCGGTGTAATATTTAATATTCTCTTTCGTCAACGTTGGAAAATAAACTGTGTGTAAGTGACGTGTAGGTACATCGCAAACACTTTTCTCTGTAACTGTTGTGGCAATAAATCCCGGAAAAATATACGTTAGTCTTCATTGTATTTGTACCTAACAGAGGACCATCGATTTGAAATCTCGGAAAAGTATTTTAATATCGTTGAAATAACAGTCATTAGACATTTTTATCGTTACCTATTAATCGCGGGAACCAATAAATATGATCACAATCAATACTAATCATAAATCTGAAAAAATAATTTTTCTTTTTTAATAATTTTTCGTGGTTTTTATTTGAACGCGCTTATCTCTGGAACTACCCGTCGGATTAGAAAAATGTTTTTGCATTTTATAGCCCAATTCTTGAGGAAGGCTTTAGGCTATTTAACATCACGCTACGAGCTTTAGGAGCCGAGCAAAAAGAAAAAACGTCAAAGAACGTTAAGCGAAAACGAAGTAATAGCGCGGGCGATGCGATGCGACGCGACGCGGTGGGTCGAGGCCGAAATGTCACGCGGACGGACGAAGTCGCGGACAGAAGCTGGTATTAAATAAAGCAGGACTTTCGAATTGCAATTTGTTGCCTGTAATATTTTAGGCGACTTTTTAAACTAAATACAACAACACTTTAAAAAATAAAAAAGTAGTCTTGTTTTTGTTCAATGTCATTCACTCATCCTTTAATATTAAACGAGCAATATTTGTATATATTTGTTATGTTATGGAAAACGGCTCTAACGATTTCGATGAAAGTTGTAAAATAGGGGTTTACGGGGGCGAAAAATCGATGTAGCTAGGTCTCATATCTGGGAAAATTCGTTTTCTCCGTATTTTCACCCGAGCAGAGCTCGGTCGCCCAATGTTTAGAACAAGATGGCTACCTTAGAATAATGACATGGCAGCATGGATTGGTATGAACTTTCCTATACTATTAAATGAGCATTCTCTATTTTCACCAGAGCAGAGCTCGGTCGCCTAGGTACTGATTATAATATTAATAAGCATCTTAAAAATTTTTAATGGAAATTCCCGCAATGCAATCGATGCATGCAGGATGAATCGTATTAATTAAAAGTTTCGTCGAGTAGGTTGGGATTGGGACATAAGTTGACGTCACTAGTTCAGTACGCGAGAGGATTCTAACTAAATACATAGTTTGTAATGTTCGCGCTGTCAGAGAGCGTAGATCTCCAACTACAACTAAATGTAAATTATTAAGTGCCTTTGTAATAGGTTTTCCATTTTGCTTCGATATTTACAATAATTTAGTTTATATGCAAAGCTGCTGACCAAAATTAATTTCGTATTTCCACTTATTTCTCTCTCTAAAAGAGCATATAGGCTGTATGGCGTGTCGCAATTGTGATACAGACATGAGACAATACAATCAAAGTATTAAACAGTATGCGTGGGTCGCCGGCGCGCACGCAGACCCCAGTGATGGGCGAATTTACAATGGAAAGCGGAACCGCACGAATTACCTATATTCTGTCTGAGACAAGTCGTAAGCACATCCACCATTATGAAGCTTAAGTATACGTAATTAGAATCTTCTTCCTGCCCTTGCCGCATATGTTACTTGGGGCTATACTTTTTCTTCTTCACTCCTTTTTCTTCTTTGGTCTTCTTCTTCTTCTCCCTCCATCAACATTTATATTCATCCCTCTTTTAGTCACATGCGTTCAACAAGGCGCTACTTTGAAAATAAATAGTAGTTTGATGGGCGTGGCTTATTTCTCCCGCACGCCGAGTGGCGGTTCCATCTTCCGTGGTCGGCCGCCACGAACTTATACGAACCAGTGGCCATAAGTGGAACTAACGAAATCACTGACCGCAATTTAAAAACGTTACTTACTTAGCATGGGCTTTGGCTGGCTTTCCTCCTCATTATGAGGAACATCACATGCCCATACCTAAGACAAACGATTCTCTTTTAAACTTTTCTGTAACTCGCCACTTTCAAACTTATTTTTTTATATAGGGTAAATTCGTTATAGATGGCCAGTTTTTTTTAGGGTTAAATAAAACTGAAAATATTGAGATCACAATTAGACTTTTATTTTTAAGAAAATCACCAACAATCAGTCTTTAGAAAATCAGTATAAAGATATTTTTATAATGTGAGGAACATCCATGAAATCAGAATATAAGGTCACAATTCCAACAGCTGGGACCTCCATTTATCAGAGTGAATGGGCCGTAATCAACCATGCAGGCCCAGTGCGGCTTGGTTGATGTCACATGGCTTCGAATTTTTGCGCGTTTTTAGATTATCTTGTCAAGGCAGTTACCACTGCTCTCTGTTGCGACTCATAACCCCTCCGCTGGCAGTCTGCACAATTTCTAAAGCTCAAACTATTGAACATAAATACTTAAAACTTTATTTAATCCTAATCTATTTATACTTGGTGGGAAAGTTTAGTCAATCAATTTATTATTAAGTATTATTAATTAGTTTATTTCAGATAAAAAATCAATTTAGCTTCTAGCAGTCAGCAACTGGAAACTATACAGGGTGGCAGGGACATCGACGCGAAAACTGTTACCATGGATTCCATACATGAGTCTGATACATTACCGACGAAAAATTTAAACGCAGGGGGCGTCTAAATTTTTCGTCGGTAATGTATGAAAAAACATCTTTTCCATACATTTTGACCGCGTAGGTATTGCACATTTCTATGAAACAGCAGATTTTTTTTTTAGTTTTTGCGTCTATTAAATTAAAAAATAATAAAAACAAAAGCTACAGAAAAATTAATTAGGTAGAAAGCACAGCAAGCACAATATGTACGGGCTTTTATTATTCGTAGTGTACGGGCGATTATTAAATTTGTGAGCTGAGCTTCAATATGGAGCCGGAAAATCAGCGAACATTCCACTGCTTCTAGAAATTAATTAAAACAGGACGGCTAGTTCGGGGAAATGTATTTTATAAAGTATTGATTCGGATTACCTGCGATGTGAAATGGAGTCAGGAAAATCAGGGAACATTCCAGGGAATATGCATGTAATATTTTTTTACTCTATATGTAATCCATGAAAATTATTAAAAGTTCAATTCAACTACTGCTTGTTGCTCAAATAAATTATGAAACTCCAGCAATTTTCTACTACAGTTCAAACGTCCGTTTCTGTGGCGGTCATGATGTGACGTCATTTACCACGTTACTGCTTTGTTAACATTTTTAAGGTTTTTTAGCCCCAAATCATATAAATTAAATATTTTTTTGTGCTTTATTCAAGCAGAAAAAAAAAGGAATTGCACTTACTTACTTACCTTAGTGAGATTTCAAGAACTTTGCAAATAATAGATTTTTATTCACATTGTTTTTACGTCACTTCCGGCATTGTCGTAGGCGACGCGTTTTCGGGTTTGTGTTCTATTCTACCAAAAAAACGCAACATAAAATAGTAATTCATAAGTTTTTTTAAAATTAGTATGTTTTGAATTACGTGCATATTCCTTAGTAGAAATTAGTTAAATCAGGACGGCTTGTTCGGGGAAAATCAAAAGCACAAACTTGCATTCCGTTCATTTTGTGTGAAGCTAAATATTTTTAAATTGTTGATTGCGATGTTAAGGATTCGTTTTTCTCTTGAATAAATATTGTAGTTTAGGATATAGGTACCTACTAATCTGCTATGGTTGTCTTCAATTTTTTTGATGTAGATGAAAATACCTCCCAAAGAGATCTCGGTTCAATTTTTCTTTTTAGCTTTTTAGTAAGCATCCTATTTACTTTTAAATAACATGTGCAAATGTCCATACCGTTTATAAAACTATTTAATTTAATTAAAACACGCATTCAAAAGCTAATTGAAAATTAAAAACAAATGTGCAACTATGTTATTTGAATTCAAGAACAACATAATACGTCTCAATTGTTTAGAAAGATGTCTCAGTGAAGTTCTAATGGACCCTCGATACTTGAGTTGATATCTTCCGCTGCCTAATAGGGCCACGCTAGGTCTGTGCAGGGGTCGACGTTCCCATTCAGCTGTACAAACAAGTCCCAGCCCGGGACACATGTCGGATAGAAAACACAAACATATTCAGTTCGTTCGTGGAAATACGAGATGCACGCACTTTTCACTACTTTCTGCAGTTCCCCATTCGCAAATAAAGGAAGAAATTTAGCTATATAAATTAAACAGTAAAATATTTCGCGTGAAATTGACGACCTTCATCAAAAAAATCATATCACGACTTGATTGAAACCATAAAATTAATTAATTACGGTGTTACTCTTCTTTCATGAGGTCAGGGTCATAAGCATTCCGAGAAACGAAGAAATAATCAAGAGTTCGCACTGAGGTATAAATTAAAACAATCCGTCTATTTAGATTACGTATTACATATTACGTATCGATTATTTCCCTGCACCAGACCACGCGACGTTGTTTTTTCTAGGTATTCAGTGAAAGAGAAACCTAACGCGAATAAAGTTTCTTAGGTTGAAAGGTTTGAAAGTAAGTCGTTCACACGGTAAGTCGTTCATTCGTTAACCCTTATCTAACATTCACATTACTGTGTCGTTTTGATTGGCTCACAAGTCAGAAGGCGTCAGGACACGACAGACACAACACAGTAATATATATCTGGCTTTAGCCGACGTTCGAACGGACGTAATAAAATCGCGGCGGGATTTTATCGCACACTGGATTTTCAACTCTCGCTATTAAGCCGAGCGTTGAGAATCCAACGCGCTGGGACGCATTTAGTCCCAGCGCGTTGAAGAAACATACTGTTGGATTTTCAACTCTCGGCGCTAAGCAGAGTGTTGAAAATCCAGTGCACGAAAAAAAATCGCCGCGATTTTATTACGTCCGTGCGAGTCGGCTTAACCTGCGGGTGATTGCGTAAGACACATAAAATGCCATTTGATCGTAATGGCTTTCACAGACGAATTTTTCAAACCTATGAAGTAATGGATGTCAAGATGCATTGCGATCTGTTGTAATTTTATTTGTGTTATGTAATGTACCTACGCTTTTTTAATTTCTAACGTGAGGATATTATCGTGGACGTCCACACGTTATCGTTGTCTGTTATAGAAATTCGCACAATTGATACGGTACGGTATCTATTTGTATTTATGATACAGAATCACGCACGGCTAACTTTTTTTCATAAGCGTATTCAAATTCAATAGACATTGAAGTCGTTGAATTTAAAATCTCAGTACATAAAAATCCGCTTTCTGAATTGAGAAATTGCAGTTGAAAATTTGTCGAACTCTACTTTTTATAATTAATTAAAGTGATTCAAATTACATTAGCAAAAAACAGAAATTGCCAGTATCATTGCAGGATTACGGATTTCGAATTTCGCAGGATTCCATAACAGAGACAAGTTTTTAACTGCAAATTCTAAATTCAAAAAGCGGATTGACAAATAATTAGTTTTCTCTTCAACGTCCTATTTACAATCGAATTAAAAAGGTATTTTTATAACAAAAGCAGAGGAGGCAAACACTGGAAATATCACTCCATTCCTTTTAAAGCGCATCGTTTATTTATTTTTGTTCACTCTCTTCATGAAATATTTAAGACTTGAATTCTCTAGCAGGCGCAGAATTACTTTAGGCAAACCGTTCTTGTTTCTCAATGAATAAGAAGTGATGTGAAATCTTAATTTTGATACATTATTAAAACTCAATTGGCTTCGTTATGTATTGTTTGTAAGTTTGTATGTAGGAGGTAATCTCCGGAACTGCCAGTCGGATTTGAAACAATCTTTTTGCATTGGATAGCTCAATTCATGAGGAAGGTTATAGGATCGCGGATAAAGTCGCGGCCGGTCGTCTGTCATAGGACACACTGCAAATTCAGGCAATAGGAATGCGTCACTCACACTCCGGCCCGCACATTTGGCTCGGAGAGCGAGTTTAACAAAATTCACTATTTGAGCGAACAACATGGGATCACATCCCCATATAAAATATGAGGATGCGGAGTTTTTAAAATTAAAAGTTGAGGAAGCGGATGTTTTGCGGATATCAAAATTTATGCGAATGCTCCACAGTTTGGGATGCGGATACGGATATCCGTTACATACCTGGTCTACTACAATTGCGATACCTAGCAGCGGGGTAATTGCGTAACACACATAAAATGGCAATCAATCGCAATGGGTTTCATTTTGACAATTCACCCACGTTCATTGGGTTATTTACGTTGTTGAGCAGACGAATTTTTCAAACCTATGAAGCAATGGATTAGCTATATCTTTCAAAACCCTCGGATTGTGTTTGAAAGTGTGACACGCAATTAGGGTGCTGACTATGGTTGTAGTTCTATGTCAGGCGTCTCGTGTCCAGGCCATTGCATTTTGTCATACAGTTCAATCCTGCAGAGTAATCGCGTAACACATGCACAGTCCCTATACCTGCCATTTATTATGCAGTGAATTATTAATTTCTTAAAAAAATCTAAATTAACTTCTGAAGCCTTGGATCATGTATTTCCTTCAAAATACTTCGGCTTGCGTTGGGAAGTGTGTTACGTAATTGATGCCGGTCGGTCACCCAGAGACGTTGACGTCCCAAGGGAATCACGCACAATTCATGCTTCTTTTAAATAAAATTATCCGACCATTCAGTTTGTGCTTAAATGGAGTTCTTTGTTATTCTTCATTTAGTCTGGAAAACGACGTGATAATAATAGCTTTAATTATTGGGGCGATCTATTCAAAAGAGCAAATTATTTTAGCTGGAACTAGCTTCTGGCCGCGACTTAGTCCTAGCGAAATTTGAGCCCCGACCCACTGCGTCGCATCCCATCGCCCGCGCTGTTACGTCGTTTCCGATAGTGTTCCTTCAATTTTTTATTTTTGCTCGGCTCCTAATGGTCGTAGCGTGATGTTACATAGCGTATAACCTTCCTCAAGAATTGGGCTATCCAATGCAAAAATATTTTTTCAGATCCGACGGTAGTTCCGGAGATTACTCCATAAATACAAACATACAAACAAACAAATTTAAAATATTTTTCCGAAACAAACGACTTTGGATGTAACAGCATGTCTACTATAAATATCTAGTGCCCAAAGTGTTTATAAAATAATCATCAGATAACTTTTATCCGAAGAATAAATGGTTCCTATGGGTTTTACATATTTTTATACAAATACTGTCAAACCGCAATATTTTAGTCTTCAGATAAAGTTTTGATTTTAACAGTACTGTGCAATTAATTTATTTTATTTATTATTTTATTTTTAATGATATTAATTTATCACTGTTAATTCCACGAGCAAAACATGTGTATGACAGAAATCTGGGAACAGTTCTTTCATCTGCTGATTAAGAATTCGGAGCACATGTATCTGAACATTGGCAAAATGATACGCTTCAACGAAAAATTGGCACATATATATAGTAGGTACCATCGCGGACACCGGCGGTAGACTTTTCAACCTTATTACTGAAGACATAAGGGTGAAAAATGGTCAACTGCCATTTTCCGCAGTTGTACATTTAGAGTAGGTACAGAAATACAGCCGACTGGCGCTAAGTACGATGCGCACCGTGTTTCAATGTTCCAATTGAGTTTGCAAACCACATTGTGTTTCAAGCACCTAGTACGTACAGAGGGAATTCTCTTTGTTTTGCTACAGATACCAAACCCAGGAGTAAATATGGCATGTATAGTCAACCTTGTAATTGCTTTATCACGCTAAGGTTGGATGTCACTTGAATGTCATAAAATGAAAAAGTTTAACTGTCTTTGTGACAGTCAGATCGTTGCAACCTTAGCACAGATGTATACAAATGGTTAGGAATGAAGCTACAAGTAGGTACGCGGAGGGCTCGACTTGTCGAATTTAGTGGGCCTAACGTAGTCAGAAGATATGAGTTACGCGATAGAAAGAGAGGCAACTTCTAGGTGAATATAACTGTAGGTCATTGGCGCTGAGCGACCTGAATTGCACTTTATTGTGTCGTTTCAAGCGTCGCTTTTTATTTAAATGCTTTTGTGGAGTGAACCATCTGTATTCATCTGTGACCTTAATAAAGTTTCAATTACTATTGATGTCAAAAGTGGTAAAGCATTTGCGAGTTTGACTTTACCTTGACAGACATGACGCTGTACAAAACTGAACTTTATCTAAAACTCTATGTGTCAATTAACGACTGTGTTCTTTACAAATGATTGAAAAACCTAACATAAACAAAGGAAAGTGATTTGTGCCAGTTCATTGGAACATACTTTTACTTTAGAGTGAAAGTAAAAAACAATAAAATTTTGCGTGTGAACTAGTGCTTGCATTGTCACTTGATATTATTGTCTTCAACTCAATCATACAGGGGGCTCGTGGCTAAGGACGGGGGGCTAGTGGCTACATAATAACAACCGCACGTGCAGATCGAAGGTTAAGCTACGCTTGCCGTGGTCGGTTCGTGGATAGGTGACCATCAATATATAGAAACCGCTCCGTGCCTCGGAAAGCACATTGAGTCCGTGGTTCCGGCTGTCATTCGTAGATATTTCACAGTCGTTACGGATAGTCAGAAGTCCAAAAGTCAGACAACCAGTCTTACCAAAGGGTATCGTGTACCCAGTAAATGGGTTGTGGAGATTATCTAACCTCCACAACCCATTTACTGGTTACAAGGTGGAGCGAGCGACTGCCTATCTACATCAGCTATACCAGTATAAGCTGATCTCGCATTGTATAGGATGTCCGTACAATGAGGGGTCAGATAATACTGGAAAAAATATATAGCTTGATATGTAGCCGCGTGTCCCACGTGGAGACTAAACTGCTGTTACCTACATTGATTGCGTTAGTTGTAGTCATTGCCTTATCTAAGAAACTTGTACCTACTAATGAATGTGGTTTTGATTTCCTCGGAGAGTGATCGAAACTCAAAGTAAGTTTCCTTCGGGTTCCGATCTTCGAGATTATATCACTTTGCTTAGGTACGTATGTAGATCAGAAAGTGACAGGGGTGGCGAGTCCATACAACCCGATTCCTACCGGCTTCTCTTTGAAAACTCGGAACACAACCACTCTATCGTCATTGAATAATCAAACTATAAGTATTTGATATAACATAAAATTAAAACATTACAAAACGCCTACATACTTTAAATTTTTGTCTTAATATCCCAACAACTATAATTACCTAATATTATTTATATTAAGATGGTAAAAATAATATTAATAGTTGAATAGCCACATTATCGAATTAGGTCTAAGATCTGTAATGAAAGTACTTAATAAAATATTTAAAGCGTTTTTTTTTTTAACAATAACTTCAAGCAAAATTGTAGGTAAGTAACTCGACTTTCAAGTTGAACACTCCCTCAACTTCCTTCATTTTATTGTGCGAAGTTTCATAACATTTTCAGAACGTTGATTTTTTTGATGGTAGATATTTTACAAAAGAACACTTTGGCTTCTTCCGGCAAGAACTTTGTCCGTGATAATTAAAATATGGAAAAACTCCGGAATTTTTCTGTGATTATTTCAAAAATGCAAGGAATTTTCATTATTATTAACTACAAAAGAATGTAAATTAGTAAAGTTTGATATACCTACATATTGTATGAGAGTAGCACGTGTTGATAATGTCTCGGATTTGTATGGTTTGTCCTCTGGGGACAGCGCTACGCTGCACCACCGCGCGCCGGTCGCAAATGCGGTGAGGATCAGGGATTCGGTCTCAGTAATAATTAAGGGAAATGCGCTAAGGTAGTCTGCGGTATTCGAATTTTGTAATCAATTTTGCAATTTTTAAGGTCCTTGTCAGGTTGTATGTTGATCTAAATATGATTCGCGACCGTGACAAATATGTGTTAATAAAATTATAATCTTTAAAATCATCAATACAACTAAGTACCTCAGTACTCAATAGAGTAATTTTATGAAGAGAGTTGTATTGATGATTCTAATCTTAACATAACATCACGCCTTGTTTCCCCGAAGGGTTGGGCAGAGGTGTCCCTGTAGCAGGTACACCCACATTTCGCCAGTTATGTTTAAGTCCCATGTAATAGGGGGCGAGCCTATTGCCATCAACCGGGCACAAATCCAGACTCCGAGCTGCTACTGAGAAATTTCAGATAGAAAAACCCAATAACACTTTGCCCGACCCGGGAATCGAACCCAGGACCTCATGCTCAGCAGTAGCGCTTGCGACCACTAGACCAACTAGGCAGTCATTCTTCTCTGTTAACATAATATACTTGTTACGGTCGCGAACCATATATTCATTTATAATTAATCATACAACCTGACACTGATGTACAAATTGCAAAAAACGTAAGAAAATTTGAATTTCGCGGAATACCCCGGTTTCACCTTAATGCATATATTTTAATCAGCGCTAATTGTTAATTAATGTCGCAACATAAGATACACAGGAGAATTGAACCAGATTGGGTTCAACAGAAAACACATTTTAGAACATTTTATTTCTATGGGGACATGTTTTCCATACTTTTCCCACTGCATCTTCTGTAAGCCAAGAATCTACGTGCAGTGGCGAACAAATAATCTATGGAAATGACTCAACTGCTTTAGAACCCGTAACGAAATTAATCAGAAATGAAAATTGCAGAAGAAGGCATTAAAAAGATTCCTTCTTCTCTTTAAATATATAAATTATTTTAAACTAGCTTTTGCCCGCGGCTTCGCCCGCGTGGATGTCGGAAAATATCGCACGGGAACGTACTACCCATACCGGGATTACATACCTAACAGCCGAGGAAAAGGTCGTTGACTCCTACCGCTGCGTTGCCGTCAAACCATTATTATTTTGTTACGCGTATTTTGAATCTGTGATATCTTTTAAACCATTCATTTAGAAAGAAGAAAGAAAGAAAAATATTTTATTTGGGACACGCACAGGAAATACAAAACAGTAATAAAAGATAAAAAAATAATTAACAAAAATAAAAAGGAGCATTTTAAAAACTTACAAACAAAATTAATAACGACCTGTGCGAGGCCAAAAAGGCTCCTATCTCAGCATGATGCTGCGATATTTAAAAATAAATAAATACCGCAGCGCTGGTATTCTGATAGGGCCCGATTTAAATGAAATGATGTCCAGGCATATTTGAATCTAAATTAAATGCTCAATTTAAGTAACATAGTTTATTGGATAAGGATTAATACAATACCGGTCAAAATAGCTTCGTTAATAACAACGAAATTTTTATCAAATTCTGAAAGATAAAAATGGTTATTGTGGGTCATCCTTAGAAGACAAACATATGCCTACGCAGACTTATTTATTGAATTTTTTAAGATGAACAATAATGTAGAACATAAACTTTATGTAACTTTTACGATTTCCGCGGCGCACGCAAATAAAGTTCCCAGTCAGCATGATTTTTTCCGACATCTTCAACAGTAATCGTCAAATTTCAGCCAATTTACACAAAAACTTTAACGGAAGGTTTTAGTGTATAATACACTAAAACCTTCCGCATGAATCACTCCGTCGATTGATGAAAACCAAACCATTTTTGAGTTTATCGCGTTCAGACAGACAGACGCCGCGGGGGACTTTGTTTTATAATATGTAAGGACTGGCGACTCGCGTACTTTACCCGGGTGCAATATACTGATGTAGCGACATGTCAAAACATCGAGATTTCTGATCAGAAATTGGGAACTCTTCTTCAAACCATTAGAGGTAAGCAGGTTCTAGGTGAAGTGTGGGCGTTTTTGGGGGACTGTCTTATGTAATTTTGACGTTCGAAAAGTGCTGATTCTCAGCCTAGTTAGAATAAATGACTTTTGAATTTTGAATAGTAGTAGAAAATATTCTGAAGGATATCGGTGCATTAAATGCGAAAAGTGCCATAAAACATTTTACTAGAATTTATAATTCAATCATTTGATCATTTATTATGCTTGCATATGTAGCGTATCTACCTGCATAGGCTTTCCTTAGGAAAATATATTCACAAAGTTTTGCAAACAAAGTGTAAGTAGGTATCGTAGGATGCAGTTTGAGAATGATTTTACTGCAAGTTCTGAAATTTTTAATACCTTGGTAGATTTCATCACCCAACTTTAAGTACATTATTTTGATGTTAATAAAAAGCTTTAAAGATCCCTGATTATACGCTTGTGATGAGATATTGTCATTTAGTTAATCCTTAACGACATTAAAAACATTTCCGTTCAAAACTGTTCCAATTTGCATTTCGCCTATAAAATGGATCGCTTTTGTAGTTCAGAATCGGTTGCTCCTATAAAACCCCGGGTTATTGATTATTGCCGTGTTAAGTGGTCCGAATCGCTGCTGAATTTGAGTATTCCCTACTTCGTATTGAAATGTTTATCTATTTCGCTTTGCTGCAACACCCATCGAGGAGTGAATTTGAGTGGCGTTGAATCGGGATGATTTAATACTTGGCTGGAGAAAATGAACAACCATATTCGAAGTGATGTTTTTAAAATCATTTTATGGAATGTATAAATTACTAACGTAACTAATGGAAACATTTTTGTTTCCACTCGTATTTAATTTTGTATATACCTATCATCTCACTGGAACGCCATACGTACAATATAATTTAACGAGTGTGGTACGAGTATCAACGCTGTTCCTACCTTTGTCATGTGTATACCAAAAAACCATAACGATTCTAACGAGTTCTGGCTAAGGCTCGGAACTGTTTGAAAAATACCGGTTAATACCGGTTTATTTGGGTTTTACTCCGAACTTTTCTTAAGAACGTGAACGTTTTAAGAACTTTATTTTAACCTAAATTAATCGGTTTATTCGACGAGCGGCATGTCGGTAAAGGCGTTGCAACTTGTGACTACTTGTGTAGATGCCGCGCTGAATAAAAACTAAACAAAAAACCGGTTAATATTGCACTAAACCGTATAATCCGAAAAAGCTTTTATGTAAAGACTCCTCCAAAACCAGTATATAAAAACTTTTTACAAAAAAAAACAACCGACTTCCAAAAAAAAACACTACAAAGTGAAAAATAACTTTAATTTCGGAAGTCGGTGTCTTGGGTTTTGTGTTTTCGTTTTTTGCCACCGACTTCCGAAATTAAAGTTATTTTTCACTTTGTAGTGTTTTTTTTTGGAAGTCGGTTGTTTTTTTTTGTAAAAAGTTTTTATTTTTCCCTTTTTAGTTGTGGTACCTACCTCACACATATTCGAATACCACTACCTGCTACCAGTGACACGAACTTATCATATCATTTACATACTAAGTGGGAAAAAAATACGTATTTTGTAGCTAACTCAAAAACTACCCAAGCAAAGTTAATAAAATTTATATGGGACCAATTTGGGAGCATACCCTTTCAAACAAAAAAATAATTTTCAAAATCGGTCCACAGATGACGGAGAAATCGGTGGACATACATAAAAAAAAAACAAAAAAAAAAAAAAAAAAAAAAACAAACATACGCGACGAACATATAACCTCCTCCTTTTTGGAAGTCGGTTAAAAAACCGGTTTATACGAACGAAACCGAATGTAAAGGTTTTTGCGTCAAGTACTTAATAACGGTTTGAAAATTTAACCGGTATCCGCGCCTTGGTTCTGGCTAGTCTAGAACAATAACTACCATATCAATTTTTTACGTAAGCGTTCTTAGAGGTCACAAAGGTTCAGGGAACGTATAACAAAATTACGAGCTGAGGTCAACATGGACGGGTCGTCTTCTCTTTGATAGGGCGTCTGCTTAGTATGGTTTGTGAAGCGGCTCATTGGTGGCCCATAATTGCATTAAACATAGCGTATTGGGGCCACGGTATAAGATTATAAACTGTGGTACATCTAAGAGCTACGTAGAATGAATACCTACTAACCATTTTATTCATAAACGTTGCTTAGATACGTTTAAATGTCAATAATGTATGGTTAAACAGACGCTAATCATTACTTAACTATAAACAACATTTATGAATAAGAGCGTAAGTGTTTAGTTTTATAAATTGTCTATAATAACTCAAATTGCTTAGCATGAATAATTATATCGAAAATACTGCAGCATCAATTTTGAAATAAATATATGGTAAAGTTGGATTTATGTTAAGTACTATGATGAAAACACGATTCAGTAAAAGTAACTTTTGTTACCTCCAAACCGAACAATAAACCGCTAGTTTAAAAAAAAAAAACTTCAAATTAGGTTATCAAACTTTGCATAATAACTGAACTAAAATAAGGCAGATAATGCCATTATTTTCATCGGAAAAAAAAAATTACCGAAACAATCGGCGCCTTGGAGCCTTCTTCTCCCCAAAAGGTGGCAAAACATGCTCTGTATTTGGACAGGCCTTATTGTGTGACCGTTCACCGCTTTCTCAGGAAACTAATGCTTTACCGTTCGAATATATATTTTGTGAACGTCCAAAGTATCACATAAATCTTTTAAATTATTTTACAATTGATTTTGTGTCCCCATTGACCACTCGCGGTTCATCACAGTAGCGCTATAATTATCCTAAGATGTATCCTGGATTCCATGAAAATAATAGTAAATAATAGTTAGTATAATTAAAACACTTAATGAACTAATTGTTCCAGCACTTTTACTAATCCGTGGTATCTATTAGTGATCGTGTTAGTAACTAAGTTTCTAATCGTTCTGAGACTGAAAATTATATGTCACTAGGTTATGCCGTGAAAACTTCTTTAAAGCTTGTTGAGCGATTATTGGTAGGAATAGTCTTATGGGTTTGCGTCACCGACATGCTAATAACAATAGTTAACAGTCTATTTGTAGCTCAAGTAGCTAGAAGTATAACGTTATATTGTGTGTCGATGTGCTCGGAGTGCCAATAGATATGAAAACCAAACTCATGTTAAATTTTAATTCACAAATTATTAAAATTTAAAAAAACACTGTTATTTTAGTTTTCTGTTTTGTCTGCAATCCTGCATTGACTGCATATATTTTTTAGATAATTATGCTTATTTCGTTTACATATCAGCACCGGAAAAAAAAAATTGTAAAAAAAGGAATGAAACTAATTGCTACATGTTTTAGCATAACAATTATATAACTGTAGTCTTTCTTTTGTAATTGTTGTAAATATTTGATAAATTTATTCAATTATTAGTCGATATAATACGTAGTCCAAATAATGTCTAGTTATCAGCTGCAGATAAACGGAGATACATTTATATTAATTGTATAAAATGAGTACTCCAAACGCGAGCTTTCACATAATGGCTTTTGCCTGGCCGTATGAAAAGCCGGCGGTAAATTCTTAGTTACGGATAATTTTTTTTTAGTTACCGGATGCAGCTGAATACTAGTGTTTTACAAGGAGCGACTGCCTATCTAACTAAGCTCCCAACCCAGTTACTGGGTAACACGATACTCCTTGGTAAGACTGGCTGTCTGACTTTTGGACTTCTGAATACCCGTAAAGACTGTCAAAGATCTATGAATGACATTCGGGACCAACGGCTTAACGTAACGTGCGTAACGCACGGAGGGATTTACAGTCCGCGCCACCGCTAAGTCCGGCGGAAAATTGTGGAACTACACTTTTTTTTAACGCAATTTACATAAACATTTGACACAGACACTAGCGCAGCGTCTATCGGATTTGAGTGGTGGCGCGGACTGTAGATATTTAATGGATGGACCCATCCATGAACTGACCTCGGCAAGTGTAGCTGCTATCATTATGCATGCATAATGATAGCATGTATGCGGCTGTCATTATTTAGACAGCCCCTCTCATCTCTCATGTATTGTTTTAGTAGTAAAGCAAATCATTTTAAAGTCGCAAGAAATCTTTACAATAAAAGCGTTAAAGAGTAGCAAGCAATACCTGCAATAAAAAGTATTTTGCTGCCGACAATTGTAAAAGGAAAAGCTAGGTACTCGTGTTACATTTTAATGATCTCGAAGCATTTCTTTGTAGACGTGGAAAAAGGAATTGTGAGGAAACACTAAAGACGGCTATGCTTTCTTCCCTTCGTCTTTCTATTTTCTAGACGGTATGCAGTTCCGAGAAAATTTACTAATTCTTAAGGATTATGAATATTTTCGCACTTCAGTATCGTGAAATATTTGTCATGTCCGATAAAAGTTTGGAAGAATTTGTAAGGCAAGATAATACGCAACTTTATTTTACTACTTATTTGTAGTTGTAATAGCAATCATATAATTGCGTTTTATTTAAAATAGGTTTTTTTACTTTTATTAATTAATTTATTTTTTGTATAGATTTATTTCTACATATTTTGTGAATGTGAGAACGCTGTAGGCTTAGTGGATTGTAGACCTGTTGACCATTTTCTATTTTGTTAAGTACTTGGTACTTATTGAAAGACCTACACTGTCCTCCCATACCTAGAAACACTGTTATTTGAAAGTTTTGTAAAAGCCAATTATTTTTAAAAGAGTAACCGTGGAGTTTCTTGCCGGCTCTTCTCCATAGGAAACGACCAATTGGAACCGTGCACCTAGCTTCTGACGTTTCATAAGTGCCCATGTAGGTTTATGTGAAATAAAATATTTTGATTTTGATTTCGCTTTTATTTTGATTTATTTTGCTTTTATGTTAAAATATGTATCTAATAGAGTAAATAGAAAAAAAAAGTGGTGGCACTCCGGGACAACAGAAAAACTAGAACAACATCGCCTTGGTGGAAGAAAAATACTTGTATAGAACATTGGTCCGTAACCATATCTAAATAAAGAGCCCAATCGCGTTTACAAAAAATAATACTTCCGAAACCTTTAAAGTAAAAATACTTGCATAGAACATTGATCCGTAATCCAATATAAATAAAGAGCACAATCGCGTTTACAAAAATGAGGTGTCGTCATGGTGTCGCGAAATCAATGGTTTAGTCCCATCTCAAAAATGCCCAACGCGCCTTAAGAAGTTTATCTACTCTCATATCGTAATATTCGAATTATAAACTTCAAAATGAATTTATATTGACATACTTTATAAACACAATACCGAAATTTAAAAATAGAATCATATTATAACACTTTTTCTGTAACAAAATAATGCTTTAAAACAATTTTTTTTCTATTACCATACAGGGCTAATCCAAGAAGTTAATATTACCAAGGAGTTTCCATCAACTTTTGTGATGGAACGTTTAAGCGGGGTACAGCAGCACCCGCTGTAGCGCATGTGCGTTGATGTGCTGGTGCAGGCGACATTCATTTGTTTACAAAACAAATGAATGGCGCTTGCACCAGCAGCAGTACTGAATTTTTAAATTTATTCTTGATCTTTAACTTTGATCTTTTATTTAGTATTAGGTCCAATCCCAATGTATGAGAGTAGATAAAGTAGTGTATGAAACACCCCTCATTATGCAACAGTTTCATAAACTACAATTTCACTTAAAAAAAAGTTTTACGTAGTAACTACGACGGTACGGTCAAGTCAAAATTGGATTGTCTGTAGCACTAGCTGCTAGCATAGGACAGGACACACTTCATACACGGACATTCTAACGTTACCCTAATCCCATAACGGATCACTGCGGCCGTTCACAAACGCGTAACACCTTTGATGTCAAAAAAAATTGTCACAACCAAAGTGTTATTAAAGCAAACACATGACGGTTACTTGCACTATATGCACGCAACTTGCATACTTTTGTGCGAGTTAACAGGCATACGTATTGACGGCTTAACAGCTTATCATTGAGTGAAAATTTTTTTTTTTTGTAATTTTACAGGATCTGGGGGCCTACCACCCGCTCAAAAGCATTATTATTTAATATTACTTCAGTGGGAGAAAGAGATGGAGCTATACGTCCAGTAGAGCTTCATCTCTTTCCCACACTGAAGTAATATTAAAATAATACTGCTTTATGAGCTTGTGGTAGGTCCTCTGGGAACGATTCGTATGCCTGTCTGTTTTTCTGAATGTACAGTACCGACCAAAAGTCCATGAGCAATCTCACAAAGCAATAGACTGACGCTTCGGTTTGACTTACGACCTTCTTCTATAAGTTGTTACAATACTGTAGACACGCACATTACACACACACACTCACTTTGTCTGCAACCAATGACTAGTTCAATAATCATCATTCGTTTTTAGTTTCATTCGTCTTGTTCACATAAATATTAAAGTTTAGCAGGTAGACCACAAAAAACTAAGTAAATTATTTCGATTTCTGTGGGGTAGATGCAGTTCGTAACGAGTATTTAATTAATAGAACTTTTTTGGTTCGTGGATAATATTGGTGACGAGTATTTAGCGCAGTGTTGTGGTTATTATTATCAAAAAGCAGGCATAAAATATATTGAAGAGATCAGATCAGATCAGAGAATATTACTGCGCTGCGTAAAAGTGAAGTGAATATCTAATGAAACCGGACTAAGTGTGAGTGTTATCATTTATATATTTCATATTTTACTAAACATAAATCTTAATCAAGGGTATTGTTGATAGAACAGAGGTATTGTTGAGACAGAAGATGCCTTTAAAGTTTTAAATTCATTGTGAGGTTTAATTCGATTAGTGAATAATAAATAATAAGGTATTATGTGTAATAAAAACAATGTTTTTCTTTGTTCTAGAGAAATACTGTGAGGGTTAAGAGATATGAGGAAGGGGCTTATTATCGAGTAGCAGCGACGTCAAATGGTGAATGAAACAAATGGTTTCATACCAACGAGATATTTTGCTGAATTATTAAAAACACGTCATTATGAACCGTTCGCCGTGCACTCTGAAGGCTTGCATCACTGAAGACCAGCTAGAAAACCGTTTTTGACCTTAAAATATTGACCGTACCAACTTAATAAACAACAGATTCGTTATTGCATGAATTTATGGTAACGAATTTTTTAAGCACGTTTCAATAGGGTGTTTGTCGTATTTCTTGCAGATATACCGAAATTGTTTAATATTATTTTAGTAATAGTATTATTTTAGGATTAAAATTTGAGGTTTAGTTTCAATCTTCTTTTCGTAAAGAAAATGAATACTTAAGCTTTAACCTCAATAACAACCAATATTTACTAAAGTCAAATAAAATGTAAAATAATTAATACAAATAAAATATAAACAAACTGCCCATATTTAACCTTAAAATTACCTATTCTGTAAGTAGTTTTTTTACATTTTAAGTAGTCTAATATTCTTATTTATTACTTAATTACTTCGACCATGATCAAAGCTTAATATTTATGGTGAAAAAATCAATTAAAAATTTAAAATATTTCATAATTTAAATATGTCAAAATAATACAAACTGCTTCTAAGTTTCTTGACATCTATTTCACATCTTATTCAGCTGAAGTAATGATAAATAATTGTAGCAGTTTAACTTATGTAAAATAAATATAACGAATAAACATATTTTTTTAATTTTGTTATCATATATCACGCATTTTTTATTCTAAAACCTTTATTGCAATAACAACATAAAAAAGCAACAATATTTAAAAAATATTATTATCGAAAACAAAAATAATAATATTTGCAAAAAACCGCACTGTTTTACGAGATTAGAACCTGAGGCAGTTTGAATTCCATACCAACGCTTAACGCTTTCTGCTATCTGCACTTGTTAAGTTACTATCGAATTTTAGCAATGCCATTAACTGGTCAAGTTCACGCGCATAGCGCGTGTGTGCTAGCATGTTTAAAGCGACGGAAATATATTGTTGTTTCGTGTAGGGCAAAACTGCGTTATCTGTGGTGTGTGTATCGTGTTGCTTACACATGCAAATGTACGAGCTATACCGCGTGTTCACAGCAATACGACTCTTAGCGTGCTCATGCACTTTTGAGCGCTTACTGTATGTTCCAGCATCACACAATTACTACCCGATGGATTCTGCTCAAAAAGATATTCCCTATAAGGCTATAAGTCTGGTCAGTCTATAGGCTATAAATCATCACGCTATTTGCTATGGGGGATGAGTAATATAATGCTTTATGTTGGTATTCTTATATATTTTACCGCAAATTGTAAAAAGACGAGTATAAAGGTAAGAATATTGCAGATAGTTACAGATTTAATGAACCTTTTAAATGAATTTCATCATGCTATACCTTTATGGAGCTAAGCAGTCAATCTTGACATATACAGAGCGGATTTTTGAGATGGGGCAATAAGGGCAGGTACCCTTAACCGTTGTCGCTAAAAAAAACAGTCTTAGGGGACTGACCTTAACTTTTTGAAACATTTTGATCTTCAATCACAGATTTTGAAAAAAAATTTGTCAACAAGAAAGTGTAAAATTTTCACAAAATCTTTTTGGTGCTCATCGATCCTGTTTCTTATACGGATAAAAAAACTCTATTGTACCGAGGTTTGGGTACTAAAAAAATCGGAATTCGCAAAAAAAATCGCTGGACAGGGCTGAAAGGGAACGAATAAGTATAGCAGATAGTTACAGATCAGGGATCCCCAAACTATTTTGGACAAGTGACCCCTTTTCCATAATTAACTGTTACCTCAGACCCCCATCAAATTACCTACTTTTAAGATCAACCCCCTTATTCATAATGGTCCGCTAACTTAAAACAGCTGCTACAGAGTGTTATTTTTCATTCTGACTTCGTTTATGTCGACCCCTAGGAAACCGATATCGATCCCAAGTGACCACTTTGGGAATCCCTGTTACAGATGATTGTCATACCTAATCTTCCTTTTCTATGGCGTATGAGTGAACTTTACACCCTGTTCCTCATACCTCTATAGTATTATCAAGAACGCGTCGGAAAGCCATAATGGAGGTGCCATACATCCTTTAATGAGAACAAAAATGCATATATAATTATGTTGTTTTCGTCAAGGAAAGTATTTAGTTACACAAAAGGCTCGTGCACATTTGGTGAGCCGCGCCGCATTGCAAAAATCTACTCTATCTTCTAACGAGAACCAGGAGCATTTTTACAATGCGTTGCGATTCGGTGCGGCCCGCCTTAATGTGCGCAAGCCTTGTTCTGAAGTGGAAACAATTCAAAATTATAAAAAAGAATCTATCTGAAACAATTACTGCGTTGCGATGCGGCCAGCCGCGATTCCTAATGTGCTTTGGCGCACTTTTGCAATGCGGCGCGTCTGCGGCTCGCCGCGGCAGTAATGTGCGCTTAGCCTAAGGATCTATTAATATCTACATACAAAAGCTGGCAGTCTTTTCAGTAAGCTACTCGTCGATAGCGACGCAGAGGGATAGTTTGATTAGAATTTATTTTATCTTAATCTGTAAGGTTGCCTGGAAGAGATCGCGGAAAGCGATAAGGCCGCCCATTGTATATTTTGTAGTGTTTGATTTATTTTTTGTTATGTATTTTCGTGGTGTACAATAAAGTATATACAAATAAATAAATATTTATGATGCTGTTAAATGTAATTTAACATAACATATTATTCGTAAACACATGCCATACACACCTATATAGGCAAATCTCTACCCGAGCAGAAACAAAGAGTCCTCATTATTTCATGATCAAGTTTCTAAAACATGCAAGAAAAGCAGACTTGAAATTTTTAAGAAAAAAACAGCATTTCAAGGACTTATGCAGAGCGTAGCGAGCAAGCGTCTGTGCAGGTGGCTAGCTAAGCCAACGTGTTATTCCAACATTTTGAATTTGCCGACTTAACACCAAATGAAAGATGATTTTTACTCGGATACGGTCTAGACGGATTATGAGAATATTAGAAATTCCCTATTTGAGTAGTTTTTAATATCTAGGTACTGCTACCGCTATACAGGGTGGATTTTTGAGACGGGGCAGTAAGGGTAGGTATCTTAATCGTTGTAGCTACAGGAAAATGTTCTTAGGAGACTGTCGTTAACTTTTTGAGACATTTTGATCTGCATTCACAGATTTTGAAAAAAGTGTACGGTAAAACTTTTTTTGCTTCCAATCAATCCTGCTTGTTATTAGGACCGAAAACTGTATTGGACCAACTGAGGTTTGAGTACAAAAAAGTCAGAAATCGCAAAAATCTTTTTCCATACTTTTGGTAGGAAAGAAACTCCAACTTACTTTTAAGCGTTCTATCTGGTTTAAGCATAACCTACCTGTAACGAATACGTAATTGTTAGGTATTTTTATGTTTAGGTTAGGTAGTTAGATGGACAGACTTAGCCGAAAATAAACAAAAAATTTAAACTTTGAACGAATACGCGTATTTGCTTTAAGAACTAGATAGTTTGTAGCTTGTGATTTCCGACTTTCTGAGAAAAAAAATTACCTGAAATAATTTAGAACTTTCAGACTTGTATGGGAAACGTTAAAAAAAGACTGTCCGCTACAAAAGTCAGAAATCCCAAAAAAACTTTTGTATGGAAAAAGTTTTTTCAAAAGCAATGAACTATATAAATTATGTTCTCAAAGCAAATAAAATTATAACGCGTATTCGTTCGAAATTTGAAGTCTAATTTCTTTTTGTTTTTGTTCGTCCGACTAGTCTGTTGTTATAGGTTGGAGTCTCATTTTCTTCGAAATATATGGGAAAAGTTGATTGCTATTTCTGACTTTTCTAGGTACTCAAACCTCAGTTCGTTAGTTAGAGTTTTTTGATCCTTCTGAGAAACAGGATTGACTGGCAACAAAAGAAGTTCCATTTTTTTGCTGACTGTACACTTGCACAACAAAAAGTTAAGGACAGTCTTCTAAGACCGTTTTCATGAAGCGACAACGGTTAATGTACCTGTTCTTACTGCCCCATCTCAAAAATCCACCCAGTATACTAGTATAGAGTACAGTCATGAGTACGTTACTATAAGCTCGGCAATAATATCTAATTGCATGATTATTATATGTGATAATTTGTGGAAGGTCGCAGCACAAATAATATGTGACATCGAAGGAATATCAAAACTATTTGTCGAGACAAGCGACACCAAAATATAGGATGCAACATCGGCTTAAAAAATATGTGTTTGCAATATTAACGGACATGTCTTGCGTCATAAATATCTGACTACTCAGTTAAATTCAGAAGAATGTGATACCTCGTTGTGATCTAAAATATATGACATCATAAAAACCTGACAGAATAATATTTCGAGTTTTCTTTTATCACGCAATCAGTGCCGCTCATATTGTAGAAATATATGACATCCCACTGGAAGCATACACATCTTATACTAGTAGCCATGTTTGAAAGTAGATATGTCAATAACAAGCGATTTTTTTTTTTGCTGTTGTGGCCCTGTGGTGACGGCCGCGACTTACGAGTTATAAGGTCGTGGGTTCGAACCCAGACTGGCACTTTGTGTAAATTAATTCATCTTGAGTAACCGGCATGTCAACCAAAAAATTCGAAGATATGTGACATTTACCAACCCGCACTGGGCCCGCGTGGTGGATTACGTTACGGCCCGCTCCCTCTCACCGAGAGGAGGCCTGTGTCCCAGCAGTGAGAAAATTATAGGCTGATTATGCTATGATTATGTACGGATTTATTTTTCTCTTATTAATTTCCTTAGTGAATTTATAAAGTTTCAGGTAGAACTTTATACCTAGAAAGAGAATAATAGTGCTTGTGGTAAGTGTAATAATAGTGTTACGCTGATCGTGAGTAAGCGAAATGCCGAAATGGAGATCAAAAGCTCTCTCGTATACGTGGTCGCCAGTGCCTTCGGAGAGAAACCGTTTGTAGCGAACCTGAGGTGAGGAAGAACGTTCTTCATCCTCGGAGGAAGAAAGCACCCTTTTCCCACCGCCTAACAACAGTCCAAAGAGATCGAAACGATATCCTGTAAGACGAAACTACGCATTTACAATTGAATGAGTAACTAAGTAAGTGTTAAATATCTGTTTAACATGACACAATTTCCACGTTATATCAATAACCTTTCTCAGAAACACTCAACAAACTTGTAACCTGCTTCTTGATAGTATCTACTTCGACGGCGTGCTAATATTTGTGTAGTTTGCATTTTACAGAGAGAATTCCTAGTAGGTAGTTAACAGTCTGTAAATATTCGAAACAGTTACAAAGGACCACAAAAGGCTTTGTAGTATTTCAACAAAACCACAAAAAAACTGTAAGTATTTCCATTTCAAAATAACTTCTGACTTTACGCTGCGGAACTTATGACAGAAAATACAGAATTCTGCACTGGCGATTCACGTTTTTACTTTTTTAGAGTTCCGTACCTCAAAAGGAAACGGAACCCTTATAGGATCACTCGTGTGTCTGTCTGTCTGTCACAGCCAATTTGCTCCGAATCTAATGGACCGATTAAGTTGGAATTTGGTACACACATATATTTCTGCTACCCAAACACGGACGTGTAACGTAAATAAATGAATTTTGAATATGGGTGTCACTTTTGGGGGGCAAACAAGAAAATAAAAAAAAATATATTTTCAAACTGTATCGTGTGACATCAAATGAAAGGACTAGTTGCGAGGATCTTAAAAATGTTTTTTTATTAATTTTAAAATAAATACATTTAAAGATATTTTACCATACCCCCATTATCTCCGAAACTACAGAGCCTAAAATTTTGAAAAAAATACAGAGAATGGTTCTTCACTCATAGATTACAGGAAAACCTATAAGAACTCTATGGTCTTAAAATAACATGGTAAATCTCTCAATATTGTGCGTACAAATTTACATTTACAGTTGGAATGTTGTTGGGAGTACATGTATTTCAACTACAATGTTAAGTTTGTATTTGGGATAAATTCATACCAACTACGGAACCCTTCATTGTGCACCCGACACGCACATGGCCGGTCTTTATTCTACAGAACAGTACAAAGATTTATTATTATTTTATATTTTAAAATCTTAACTCAAATGGACATGCAACCCCAGCTTTTAAATTCGGATGAAATTCAAAATATTTATTTAAATAAGTAGTACACGAAGAGCGTATCAGATTATTTAAACTTCACGATTTTATTGCTTACATTTTTAATTTTATCCCATTTTATACTTGTTAATTTTTAATGCCATCAATTACCTACTTTATATATTAGCTCGCTGGTCAAGTGATTTTTACAATATCAGAAAATTCTATTGGTATGATTGTGTTTTTTTTTTAAAACAAATTCAGGGATTGGCTGCCATTCTGTTATTTTTCTATAACAAGAGGTGTAGCAAAAAAGGTCAGATAATAGCTGCATAAGTAGGTCGCAATCAGCAGATAGAAGACCTTATCAACACCAAAGAAAAGGCAACAGGCAAGGTTAGGACACATAAAAACAGAAATAGGTAAAGGATATACACAGAGACACATTATGTACATCTATTTCATATTCAGTTTAGCTCATAAATTAATGTAACGTTTTATGAGTAGATACCTAATCCACGGGAAACTCCAGTAAACAGATACGATCAATAATTCTACGTGACACTTATTTGCCGACGGTATTTAGCCGAAATATTTTCGTACAAAGATGAGCCCAATTTCACGGCCCTTATTGACTGGTCTTTTCACCGATAACCTATTTTATAATTGGCTCTTTTGTAAGCTGCTTCTATTGTTGAAGATCGCGATAACGATAACTCTACTAACATGCTTAGTTTAATTTCATTATGCGTGTCTATTCAATTAGTTTGCTATATCAGGTCAGTCCCGTTTCGGAGTATATACCATCAATTTGGAGCCAATGGTATTGATTTGTCTCGTGAATTAGGACTAAAAAATTATATTTTGGAACATGAACTGAGCCACTTGCTGCGCCGTCACAAAGATTAGCTGTTGGTCCTTCGGTAAAAGTCAAATAAGCCTAAGTATTCAAAATCAAAACTCAAACTCAAAGCATTTATTTCAAATAAACCAATTACAGGTACTTTTGAATTGTCAAGGGGTCGGTCAGTGAGGAGTGGCTTGAGAGACGTCACGGCGTCCTCACCTTCCGCCTGACGCAGGTCCTCACCGGACACGGGTGCTTCGGGAGGTACCTGTTCAGGATAAGGCGGGAGGAAACACCCGGGTGTCACCATTGTGTGGATCGGCCTGAGGACACGGTGGAGCATACGGTGGAGGTCTGCCCGGCTTGGGCGGAGCAACGCCGTGTCCTCGTGGAGGCGATCGGCGGCGGTGATCTCTCGCGTCCGGCCCTGGTTCAGGCCATGGTACGGAGCGAGAGGAAATGGCAGGCCGTCACCTCCTTCTGCGAAGCGGTAATGCTCGCGAAGGAGGAGGCGGAACGCGTGAGGGAGAGGCAAATTTCGCGCCCTCACGCCCCTAACCGCCGCAGGAGGAGACGCCCGGGGCGGGAATCGCGAGCCGATTTCCGGCCACCGTAGGCGCGGGCTTGCGGACGGTGAGCAATGGGTAGCTCGCCGTCCGATAAGGACCAAGCCCGGGTCGACGGCGCGTTGTGTTCCACGCGCGCCTCAAAGAGATGTCAGCAGAATTGACGGGGTCCGTTAGGGCCAATGCCCGCCGGGGGTTCGAAGAAAACCGATAGGGAAATCGTGGCCCCCGGCAACAGGGCAACCGAAGGAACACGGGTGGGTTTTAGTCAGTAAGAGTCTGACACGCCCTCCCGCTCCACCCAGAGCGGGAGAAGTTATTTGATAATTTCCGACCCAAAAAAAAAAAAAAAAAAAAAAAAAAAAAAAAAAAAAAAAAAAAAAAAAAAACAGGGGTCGGTCAGTCAGGAAAATGAAGCTAATTGCCCATTCCAAAGCGTAGTAGGTACCAAAAGATGGCCATATGAAAAAGACAACATACAAATGCAGTGATTGAAATGAGTTCCACTCCATCATAAGTTTCATTATACCAAGGCAATTCAAATTAATTCTAGGAATCGAAATTAATTTGATTGAGTTAGGCATATATAAGGCCCCCAGGGTGCCTAAAACGTAGCTCGCCGTCCGATAAGGACCAAGCCCGGGTCGACGGCGCGTTGTGTTCCACGCGCGCCTCAGAGATGTCAGCAGAATTGACGGGGTCCGCTAGGGCCAATGCCTGCCGGGGGTTCGAAGAAAACCGATGGGGAAATCGTGGCCCCCGGCAACATGGCATAGGAAGGAACACGGGTGGGTTTTAGTCAGTAAGAGTCTGACACGCCCTCCCGCTCCACCCAGAGCGGGAGAAGTTATTTGATAATTTCCCACCCAAAAAAAAAAAAAAAAAAGGTTGCCTAAAACAGCCGCTTTGGTTTTGTCACAGACTGACAATTCATAATATTATCTGCGTTCAATTCATATTATGCAATTCTTCTGTTTGACAGTTTTGTATTATAATTAAATAACATTTAAACTGTAGAAATAAAAATTAAAAATCTTCTTTGATTAATAAAAACTAGAAAGAAAAATTATCCGGTAAAATTACGGTCTTCATTTTTTCATGCGGAAATTTTACATCAAAATAGGATTCTGATATGAATTGAATTGAAAATAATTCAGCTTAGAATATGTGTCACCATAGAGGAATTACTGGGAATTCAGAAATGAATTGCTTTTGAAGGAATTGCTGGGAATTCAGAAAATGAATAGCTGTTTGAGGAATTGCTTAATGTGACCGTTTTAGACCCGCTGCAGTAAATATTTATTCAGTAATGGATCAAAGGGAGAAAACAGCGCTCTTAATTGAATTCAAACTAGCAATTTATAATTATTTTTTGAGTTAATAAATGATAATGGTATAGGAACGCTGCTGACATATTGGTATCGTTTTTCAGCTGACTAATCCGGATTGTTAACAATTCATACCTTTCCAATGGCTTGGTCTCAGTTGAGTGCATTAATACTTAAAATATACCCTTTTTTTTTTTTTTTTGTGTGGGAAATTGTCAAATAACTTCTCCTGCTCTGAGTGGAGCGGGAGGGCGTGTCAGACTCTTACTGACTAAAACCCACCCGTGTTCCTTCCTATGCCATGTTGCCGGGGGCCACGATTTCCCTATCGGTTTTCTTCGAACCCCCGGCAGGCATTGGCCCTAGCGGACCCCGTCAATTCTGCTGACATCTCTTTGAGGCGCGCGTGGAACACAACGCGCCGTCGACCCGGGCTTGGTTCTTGTCGGACGGCGAGCTACCCATTGCTCACCGTCCGCAAGCCCGCGCCTACGGTGGCCGGAAATCTTCCCGTGATTCCCGACGCCCAGGGCGTCTCCTCCTGCGGCGGTTAGGGGCTATTTGCTCTGTACGTAGGTAGGTACAATGATGCTCAAGCATGTGAGACGTGACCGAGGAAAACTAAGGGTGGCGAATTGGGAACAATTAACGTCACTTAATCACTTTATATTATTTCAGGAATCCGCATAATCATATTTCAATCGGAAATACGAACCGAAATGCTAACTTACATTGTATTACCGCTGGCAAATATGCGGATGTTAGTGTGATTTCAAATACGCATGGGATGCCCTCGGCACCTACCCTCCAGGCATTACGCTTTGAACTAATCTGTTCTGTGTGCACAATTTACACGCGTTGTGGACGTTGAGGCCACGTCCGCGTTGACGCCACGCCACGTGCGTCTGTTTGATTCATTAGCACTGCGTTTTGCATTTGAGGCTAGTTTAAATTATTCATTTTCTTTATTGTATGTTTAAGAGTACACTAGTCGGTCATTCTTCCATACAAACGTAGTATGGAAATCATTTTTATTTTACAGTTTTTAACACAGCTAACTATTTACATTAGGTACTAAATTAAAAGACTAACTAACTATCTGTATAAGTAAAAATAATAAAAACAAAACGACACTTAGGCGTCGAAGTATTCGTTCGCATCGCTGTCATCCGGAAACATGCCCAGAAGACTGGCAGCATTGCCACGTTGAACGGCAATGCTAATTCTTTGGCCAAAGAACGAGCCAGTCCTCTGGTCACGTGAAGTGTCGACCAGTCGACGAGAAATTTCCTTTAAAGGAGACGCGCACTCGAGCCCCATGGTCCGAGCGTTTCGACCCCAAACGACTCAAAACTGTAGTTACCCATAAGGTTACAGTATTTGCGCCGCTTGAGGGTCTCAGCAACCGCAGCAGCGGCGCTAGCACAGCCCACCGTGCTAGGAACATGGGATGGCGCAAGGGTGTCGACACAGGTTGCATCCCACACCAGAGGCCTACCCACCTTCCAAGGTCAACGTAGTATGGTGATTCAATCAATCTGTAGGAATAGTATGGGTAAATCCTACCTTCTCGCTGCTGTTACTTCCTTCCTTAAGTAGATGTGATTCGGGTGATGGAATGAAAGTCTTCAGGTAGTATTTAGCTAGCTTGTAATACGTTTCAAGGCGGTACACAGAATAGGTTTAAGCACAAGAAGAATAGAGGATTGAACAGCACAGATAGATTACAAGTATAGTCACTATAGTTCACAAGCACAGGTGTAGGAAGCAAACGTAAGTCCGGTCAGGATAGCACGGGATAATCTGACCACGGTTTAGCGAGATGCGCAATTACTTCTAGCATAAAGTATAAGCGGGTATAAGCAGAACAGTAAGCAGGTGAGCAGCGAGAGCTCCGCGTCGAGAGTAGATCAAGACTGGGTGTGTCGATGCGCTCGCGCCTGCGGCCGGCCGGCATACAACATATATAGCTATGAGGCTATATAGAATGGTGCTTTTCCACTGAGCCACAGCGGTCGAAGTTCCGACACAAAATATGATTATGTAATTAATTAGTTATATGTTATAATGTAAATAGTGTGTATAATTGTGTGTATATATGTAAAGTATATGTATATGTGTATATGCCGCTACATCACTCCCCCCCAGAGGCCTGGTTAAGGACGATAATAATCCGGGAACCTTACCACACGACCGGAACGAGTTGTGTTGGTGGCGCCACCTGTACCGTGATTTGAATTACTTGGGGTAGGCGGTACTGGGTCATTTGGTTCACTTTCCTTTTCGACCAGTATATATGCAGGTTTGAGGCGATCGATGGAAACCGTTACTTCCTTGCCTTTTACCATCAATTTAAACACTTTGTCCCCTCGTTCAACAATGTGATGTGGGCCAGTATATGCCGGAGTTAAGGAACTATGCGATGCGTCTTCTCTTAAAAATGCATAGTCGCATGTTCTTAGGTCTTTGTAGACGAAGACTTTATTTTCACCGTGGCGCGATGTCGGCACTGGCTGAAGTTTTTGAGCTATAGTACGAAGTCGTGCTGTAAAATCTGTCACGTCAGTAGTGCCATTCGTTGCTTGCTCTAGAAATTCGCCAGGCAGCCTCAATGGCTCGCCATAAACTAAGTCGGCCGGTGACGCTTGTAAGTCATCCTTGTAAGCGCTACGAACGCCAAGTAAGACTAAGGGCAGAGCCTCAGTCCAGTTTTCATTTGCATGGCATACAATCGATGCTTTCAGATGTCGATGAAAACGTTCCACGAGTCCATTGCTTGCTGGATGGTACGCTGTGGTTCGGTGATGACGGAACCCGGCTATTTTACCCAAGTATTGGAACAGAGTGGACTCAAATTGGCGTCCACGGTCTGTTACAATATCTGTTGGGCTGCCGAACCTAGATATCCAGCCATGCAGCAAGGCTTTGCCTACTGTTTCGGCCGTGATGTCGGTTATCGGTATTACCTCCGGCCATCGTGTAAATCGATCAATGGCCGTTAAACAGTATCGATAACCTTGTGAAATGGGAAGGGGGCCAATCAGATCGATGTGTATATGTCTGAACCTAGAGCTTGGCAATTTGTAGGTACCTAATGGTGCTGATACGTGCCGATTCACTTTGGCTCGTTGACATGCAACGCAAGATCTGGCCCACTCCCGACAGTCTTTCCTAACCCCTGGCCAAACGAACCGATCCGCAACTAACTTAGAGGTTGCGTTTGCGCCAGGATGACTTAATGAATGAAGACTGCTGAACACTTGTTTTCGTAAGGCTTGTGGTACGAAAGGCCTAGCAGTTTGTGTACTGACGTCACAGTACATAGTTACATCGGTACCTGGGACTTTAAACTTTTCTAACCTAAGTGATGACGTTGAGTTGAGGAATCCTGACAGCTCCATGTCTGACTCTTGAGCTTTAGCGAGAGTTTCATGAGCTACTGGTGCCTGCAGTTCATCTATCCGTGACAAGGTATCAGCAACCACATTATCCTTTCCGGAAATGTGGCGGATATCTGTTGTGAACTGTGATATGAAGTCCAGATATCTATACTGACGTGGCGAACAGTTATTTTTCCTTTCATGAAAAGCAAAACTGATTGGTTTGTGGTCAGTATAGATGGTGAAATTTCTTGCTTCGAGCATATATCGATAATGCTTCACCGCTTCATAAATTGCCAGTAATTCTCTGTCGTATGGAGAATATTTTTGTTGAGCGGTGTTCAATTTTCTAGAGAAGAATGCGAGTGGCTGCCAGTGACCATCTTTGTGTTGTTGCAACACGGCACCCATGGCTAAATCAGATGCGTCCGTGACCAGTCCCATTTTGGCCTGGCAATCTGGGTGGGCCAATAGGGTTGCGTTTGACAGACTCTCTTTGCATTGTTCTAGGGCCTTTTGGGTATCTCCTGTTAAGATGATTGGAGTTGATCCCTTCACTGCTCCTATCAGCAAGGCATTAAGTGGGGCTTGTATTCGGGCGGCTTCGGGCACGAAACGTCTATAGAAGTTTATCATGCCCAAAAACCTTCTAAGCTCACGTATATTTTTTGGGGCTGGGTAGTCGCGAATAACTTGTACTTTTTCTGGCAATGGCTTCGTTCCTTTCTCTGATATAGTATATCCCAAAAAGTTTACTTGTCGCGCACCAAAAACACATTTTGCGTTATTAATCACCATACCGTATGCCTTCATTCTGGTGAATAACTGTCTCAAATGTTCCTTGTGCAGTGTTTCATTCTTACTGTACACTAGAAAATCGTCGAGATACGTGTAGCAAAAATCAAGGCCACGCGTCATTTCGTCTACAAACCGTTGGAATGTTTGACCCGCGTTTCGTAGACCAAACGTCATAAACGGAAATTCGAACATTCCGAACGGTGTAGTGATTGCGGTCTTGGGTATATCATCCGGATTGACTGGAATCTGGTTGTATGCCTTCACCAGGTCAATTTTTGTGAATATAGTACATCCGGATATGCTGTGCGCGAAGTCCTGTATGTGTCTGATGGGATAACAATCAGGAACGGTGCGGGCATTGAGTCTTCTGTAGTCTCCGCAGGGCCGCCAGCCATTATCTTTTTTTGGAGCCAAGTGTAACGGGGAGGCCCAAGGGCTTTCTGAAGGTCGGGCCGTGCCGTTGGCTAACATTGCGTCGAATTCTTGCTTGGCAGTTTTGTGCTTATCTGGAGCCAGGCGGCGGGGAGTGCATGAAATCGGAGGACCTGGTGTAGTACGTATGTGGTGGACTGTGTTATGAACAATGACTCGCTGTGTGCCAGGTGGCTTAGTGATCTCTGGGAACTCTTCTAATAATTTATGATACGCGGTATCACCAGTCATGACCTTTACAGAGTGAATACTATCTGACTTATAGACTAGTGAAGCTGTAGTTGAACAAGTTGTAACATTGTCCATTAACTGCTGATTACGGCAATCGACTACGAGGTTGTAAAACGAGAGAAAATCTACTCCAATTATTGGTTTAGTTACATCTGCAACCACAAAATTCCACCCAAAGTCCCTTCGAAGCCCTAAGTTTAAATTATAGTGCATATAACCGTAGGTCGGGATGGGCGTTCCGTTTGCCGCGAATAGTTGGTAGTTGGTGCTGGCGCGTCGTTCACGTAGCATCGTCCGAGGATATACGCAGAGGTCGCTACCGGTATCGACCAGGAACTGTACTTTAGTTCTCCTGTCGGTAACAAACAGGCGACCAGAGCTAGGGCAGTCGTTGGTCGCCGTTAGCGACGGCCCGTCGAGTTTTCCGCCTTATAATCGCATGGGAGAGTGCATGCCTTTGCTTTGCTGCCAAATTTGAAATGGTACCAGCATACCGGGAATTTCCTGTAGTTTGAGTCTGATCGTTTGGATGATGAACGGGTGTGCCTTGTTCCTCTCTCCCTAGAGCGTGACTGTCGGTGCCCAATCGCGAGCGCGTTTACCTCTTTCCGAAGCTCCACAAGTTCTTTGGCTAACACCTCTAATATTTGAGGGTTCGCACTGGTTGAAGCAACTTGGGCTGAGGGGGTAGTTATGTCCTTAATTCTGTCTGCTATGTCCGCTAAAGCTTCCAGCGATACGGAGGTCTGTGCCGCCATGACTGTCTGTATGTTTGCTGGCAGGCGGTTGGTCCAGATGGATTTAATAAAGTCCTCTGGGACATTAGTTCCTGCTAAACTCTGAAGGTGCCTCAGAAATTGCGAAGGCTTGCGGTCACCAAGCTCTTCATGAATCAAAAGTTGGTTTACCTTCTTCTCGTTAGACGAACTGAGTCGTTTAATAAGTTCGCATTTAAGCTTCTGATATTTGTCACTGGCTGGTGGTTTCACTATTATGTCTTTTACCTCCTTAGCGTACTGCGGTTCCAACTGTCCGATGACGTAATGAAACTTCGTCGTATCCGTTGTAATATTCGCAATAGCAAATTGTCCTTCTACTTGTGCGAACCATATTTCGGGCTCATCAGGCCAGAAGGGTGGTATGCGAACAGCAACTCTGCAAATTTCTGTCGACACGTCCGATGCGTCAGTGGAAACACGCATTCCGGTACGTTCGGTAGATGACTTGCTACTTGTGGACTGTGAACCGTCCGCCATGTTTTTTTTTTAAATATTATCGCTTGTTTGAGATATGCAGTATTATTAATCTTGCGGTTACTTATGCGGGGTCACCAATGTAGGAATAGTATGGGTAAATCCTACCTTCTCGCTGCTGTTACTTCCTTCCTTAAGTAGATGTGATTCGGGTGATGGAATGAAAGTCTTCAGGTAGTATTTAGCTAGCTTGTAATACGTTTCAAGGCGGTACACAGAATAGGTTTAAGCACAAGAAGAATAGAGGATTGAACAGCACAGATAGATTACAAGTATAGTCACTATAGTTCACAAGCACAGGTGTAGGAAGCAAACGTAAGTCCGGTCAGGATAGCACGGGATAATCTGACCACGGTTTAGCGAGATGCGCAATTACTTCTAGCATAAAGTATAAGCGGGTATAAGCAGAACAGTAAGCAGGTGAGCAGCGAGAGCTCCGCGTCGAGAGTAGATCAAGACTGGGTGTGTCGATGCGCTCGCGCCTGCGGCCGGCCGGCATACAACATATATAGCTATGAGGCTATATAGAATGGTGCTTTTCCACTGAGCCACAGCGGTCGAAGTTCCGACACAAAATATGATTATGTAATTAATTAGTTATATGTTATAATGTAAATAGTGTGTATAATTGTGTGTATATATGTAAAGTATATGTATATGTGTATATGCCGCTACAAATCTGTCTAGACTTTTCCCAACTATGTTGGGGTCGGCTTTCAGTCTAACCGGATGCAGCTGAATACCAGTATTTTACATGGAGCGACTGCCACAACCCAGTAACTGGGTAATACGATACCCCTTGGTAAGAGTATGGTGATTACTCGCCTGTTTTACAATGTAGGTTCAAAACTAAAAATTATATTAATTTACCTTGTCATTATCTAGCCCTGTATGGCAGCAGAATTGAGAAAAAAGTATTGGTTTGGTAATCATGAGCGCCGAAACTTCCATATTTCAGCACTAATCTTAACTTATCTTTGGGCGTAAATAAATAACTTATGTAGTATGAAAATTACAAAATAGAATACGTACAGTGATAGATAATTTATTGAAAAGTTCAAATAATTTTATTTTGGGTAGATACATCCAGTAGTTTTTCCATAATATCTATACGTCCAAAGGCCTGTTCACGATATATTATTCGCTCATTTTCGTTATATATCATCGACTATTTCACTAAATAAATATATAAATAAAACTACATAAATAAATACAAAAGAAATAAAATGAAATAAATAAATAACTTTACTAAATAGTATGCATACTAGCTACGACACCAATGAGTTCGAGCCGTCGACTAGTGGAACCTTAAATATAATTCCAAATTAAATAAGTATCGACCAGAATTTAACCATGTCGACAGAGCTAGCTTGGCCTAATATTCCTATATTATTTTATACTACTATTCAGTTATATGTATTTAAAAGTATCTTTAGATCTGTTCCTTATTTCATTTTTTACTTGTAACAAAAGCTCCGTATTTATCCACAACGACGTTTGTCAATTTTTTTTAGAAATATGTATATCATGAAAGTTACACAAGTTCAACGGCAACATTTTGAAGGCATGTTTCCAATACGTATGATGAATATTGTACTATGGCGGCATCCACATCGCCACATCCGAACTACGCATCACACTAATGTCACGCGAAAACCTGCATCGCGCAAGCAGAGTTTACCGCGCGATTTATATATAACTTCCCGACATAATCGTCGAGCAGTTTTCCACCAGACAAAACATCCGTCTGAGGAGGATCCTCCCTTTTCGATAGAATATGAGTGAATTTTACACCCTTTTCCTCATACCACTATAGTACAATGGTGAAAAAGAGCAAAAATAATTAGTATGAAATATAAGGTAAGGTAATGTGATTCCACGTGTCGAAAACTCCGGAGTATTTCAGGGTAAAAATTTCCCCTGCCTGCATGTGCAATCACCGGAATATAAAACGAACAGACAAAAATAACATTACACGTGGAATTTGAAATTCAAAAGAAAAGTCCTGACAAAGGACTGCAAACAATTTTGTTTTGTTTGTTTTTATGTCCTGCGTTTTTATTTATGGAGAGTGTGTATTTCCATAACTCCGACATTTATGCACTGACTGATATGAGATGATTATTTTTTTTATTTGAAAGTGTTTTCTCCCGCGATGGTCCCATTTTTACAAGGCGTAAAATCTAAAAATAACTGAAAACCTCAAAAGGGTTTTTCTCTCTTAGCAAAATTTGTTCATAATGATGAGTTCAATGACCCATTGTCAATGCTTTTCAGTTATTTGAATTAAACCTTTTATAATTATTTTGGTGAGGACCTGATAGACCTGAAAGATCTTCGGAGATGGAACTCCTAGATAACGAACATTATACGTATTGTGACTTGGTTATTTTACTGAAGATTAATAGTACATTACTGCCGCGGTCTGTAATGACTACTTTGCTGGTCGCGCTGATGATGGCCGACAGCGCAGCGTAGCGCAGTCCAGGCCGACACAGCGCGGTCAGCGTGCAGCACTTGATGAACGAGCTGGTCGAGGCCTTTACAGCGAGGACAGCAAGGGCTGCAATGATGGCCAAGCTGGAAGGTCTAGAGCGCGGGATCCTGCCGTTTTGCCGAAAAGATTTTGCCAAATTTTCATTACCCAAACAAATTTTAGCAACCTTTTTTTATACCAATGTAATATTTGGAATAATTTTAGCACGCACATTTTCATTTGGTCAAATGTTTACTTGGCAGATTGTTACCAAGGATAATGTCATTAAGGCTTTTGGTCTTTAATCAAATGATTTATTACAGCAAACAATATTTAGACAATAAACGTTTAGTCAAGTTATTTATGGAACTAGTTACAGTAGGTTATTAATTTAAAAAAAATGGTTAGGTTAGGTTAGGTTAAAACTGTGACCACCTACGCACGAGCCGAGCGAGCGAAGCGAGCGGTGCCGCGGCAGCGGCCGGCGAGTGCCAGAAACGACTAGATTATATAGAAAAAAATATGGAAAAAAGAGATTATTTTTAGGAGGCTATCGAGAGAAATAATATAATTTTTGCGTAAAATATGTTATACCAACTGAAATATTTGACTAGATAAAAAATGGTAAAAGTACTAGTTGGTGAACAAGTTATTGTTCAAACGTTCACTTGCCAAACATAGGTTTTCGTAACAATTATTTGTAAAGAGATTTTTTGGTAAGTAATAATTTGGCAAATGAAATTATGCGAAAATTTGTTTGGGAAGTGATAATTTGGCAATTTCTTTTCGGTAAAACAAGGGAGACCCCTAGAGCGCATCTAGGCTAGCTCGAGGCAATCATAGCGTGACCAGCGAAGCAGTCATAGTGGGCCAAGGCTTGTATAGTGCTTTACTCAAAAATGCAAGTACCTAATCTAAATAAAACCAGCAAGTAATTTCAATAAAATATATATTAACCTCTCGAATGCCGTAATTACAGAAACAATTAAAAAACCATTCTGTCTCGCGTGGATCCACATACCAAGGGTTAATTAACTAGAAATTTAATTAAAATGACAATTATGAAAAGTACAGTTACTAAAATTCAACACCGACTTTCTTGGTTTGATATTACTAATAGTTTGCGATAATTTTAATGCGGTGTTTGACTGCTGTTATTTCTTCATTTATTACGCAAAAAAGTCACTAAACAAAAATAAAATTTTCCCTGAACCGCGCTTTTGTTACTTCTTTGTTTTTTTTTTTTTTAACAATGGTAGTTGGAACTATACAGCCAAATATGGAATGAAATCTTTTTGTACCTATCTCTATAAATGCAAACAGCTATGTTTTAAATAAAATCTTTTTGCATTTGATTTTTTAAAACGTTGAAACGTCAAAATAGCAGCCGGCAATGTTTTGCCGGCCTGTTAGAGCGACCAGCAAAACTTTGCCGGCCGCTCCTTGAAACATAACGGCAAGGTCGACTTTGCTCAAACAAGGTTGTCAAAATAATGACCACATTACATGCATTTTTGAGTAAAGAAAATTGTTGGTTAGTTACCTATCCGTGGTACCTACTGATCATGAACTTCGAAGACCTGCCTTTTATTTTTATATAGATAAATTTAAACTTAAAAATTCTCTATCAAATCAACTCCTTATTGCTTTCCGGGTAGCAAAATCAGGCAAAACCACTATAACGGATTGCTACAAGCATAATCAGCCTGTAATGTGCCCACTACTGCGACACAGGCTTCCTCAAATTGAGAGGGAGTGGGCCATAATCCACCACGCGAGCCCAGTGCGGGTTGGTGATGAGATGTCACATGTTTTCGAATTTTTGATTCTAGGACATGCCGGTTTCCTACATTCCTTACATAAATAAGTAAGAGTCTATTAACTGCTCCCAAATTACCATGTTTATTTTAATCTTTAATTTTTATTTTTTACTTTCGTCCTTGACATATTTATTCTATTATTTGACATTATATACCTACGGTTTCATTTCAACTCTTTATTTGTGACTTTCGTGGGCATGATAATTATTCATTTTGATTACAATTGTAAAAGTAATCATATAATTGGGTCTTATTAAAATAGGTTTTTACTTTTATTAATTTATTTATTTTTTGTATAGATTCTTTTCTATTTTGTGAATGTGAGAACGCTGTAGGTTTAGTGAACTGTAGACCTGTAGACCATTTTCTATTTTGTTAAGTACTTGGTACTTATTGAAAGACCTACACTGTCTTCCCATACCTAGTAACACTGTTATTTGAAAGTATTGTAAAAGCCAATTATTTTTAAAACAGTAACCGTGGAGTTTCTTGCCTGCTCTTCTCCATAGGAAACGACCAATTGGAACCGTGCACCTAGCTTCTGACGTTTCATAAGTGCCCATGTAGGTTTATGTGAAATAAAATATTTTGAATTTGAATTGAACTGAATTTGAATTCCTTACAGTTTTCCTTCACCGTTCAAAGTTCGTTACCACTGTTGATTGCTACAAAAGTAGAGGTAATACCGGCCGGCAAACTAATTACAATCACTATTATTATATCGAGCGATTGTAGTCGTTGCAGACATAGAAGTGATATAAAAATGGATCTGAAACAATCGGAGTGATCGACAGAATGGCTTCTAGTGTTTTTTTATAGTATTAAGGAATTTAATCAACATTTGGAAAATTTGTATAATCATAAGAATATTAACAATTATAACGCGAACTTATTTCGAACCGCTCCCGCCACAGTCCACACGTCCAATAAGGGTGCAACATTCTAGCTAGAATGTTCTAGAAGCCGTTTGAAAAACAGACGATGCGCACCTTTTTTGACAAAATTCGTCTGACATCCGTCAGCTGGGTGGCGCACTAAGATACAATTTAAGAAACCTTTTCTTCATCCCGAAACCCTATTGTTTTCATCTATAATGTGATGTGTGTGTTAACACACACATCACATTATTAAACATTATTATATAGTGATATGTGTATGTTAAACAATATGGATGAAAAATAAAATAGTGAATAAAAGCATGGTAGTATATCCATAAACTATTAAACGAGCAATATTTGTAATCACGTTTTCGAAAACAGCTCTAACGATTTCGATGAAAGTTGCAATATAGGGTTTACTGGGGCGAAAAATCGATCTAGCTAGGTCTCATATCTAGGAAAATTCGTTTTCTCTGTATTTTTACCCGAGCAGAGCTCGAAAGTTTAGAACAAGATAATGAATAATGACATTAGAATAATGAAATGGCAGCATGGAATTAGTATGTACTAAACATGGGATTAGTATGAATTATCATATTCTATTAAATGAGCACTCTATTTTCACCAGAGCAGAGCTCGGTCGCCCAGGTATATAAAATAATAGTAATAAAATAAGAATGTAAGTGAAGTAAAAAATTTGCACGCTTACTTGCAGGCAGAATACAAAGACTCTTAGGTTATAATATAAGATTTCATATGTACTAAAACTATATATTTCTAGCAAATAAACGTTTGGTTTGCTTTGATGTGATGACGTGACTCGGCTAACACTACCTATTTGTTTTGTTTTCCGCCGTTATTTTGTACCTTTCTGTTGTTTTAACTGTTGCAATTACAACAATTTTACTTTACAATAATGCCGATAAACTCACGCCTTCTTCCCATGGGGGTTGGCAGAAACTACAGACCGCTACCTGTTACGATCCTCACATACTTCTTTAGTTTCGTTTACGTTCTTACACCTAAGTTAGTCACCAATATTATTTGATTTCTATTTATGTATTTTTTACGTTTTATTTATTGCATCTTGTATTATTTAAATTTTTATTCTATTATATTTTTATTGCATCTTATATTCCAACCTGCTTTTATAAAATAATTGAATCATTTTGTAACAGCTTTTTTTCTTATTTTCTTTTATATTAGCGGTCATTGTTTTCACGCCAATTAAACCTATTAATAGAAGAATTATTGGTTTTATCCCGTTACTTTAGAGAGCAATAAAATATTATATTTATACTGTAATTGTCATACTACAGATAAGGAACGAGACAAAGACGCTATAATTGCTCTTTGCTGCTTGTTGTTGATTTCATACCATTTATTTAATCTAGGTTTACTCACATTTTCCTAGAATAGCTTTTGTAAATTAATTTTCTATCCCGCAACGTCGTGTTTGGCGATTATAAAAAAGTGCTTCGAGAATTAACAAATAGAAATGAGTAATCCATTCATAAAACTAACTCCAATAAGAACAAAGTTGGAAGCTGTAGAGTAGAACCCGAAGGATTAATTTCATCGGCTAGTGTAACACAACCGCAGTTCGAAAATCGAATTTAGAAATCCGATTTTCGAGGCTTATAACATAAAACTGGGTTTATCGGTTATCCTGATTTTGTAAATAAATCCATATTTAATTAATCAAATGGTCTTATTAATCAGCTTTCTTTCAAAATCACTTTTTAAGAGCTAATATTTATCAATTAATCTAAAACATAACACACCTTTTCTGTGAAGACCTACCAAAAGAAAACTAAGAAATATTATATGGAAACCAAATTCCACTGCCAATTAAGCCGGTCAAGTGATTCTCTACTGCGATCAGGAATGGGGCATCCGTTCGTCGAGCGTAACAATGGTTTCGAGAAACTTGTGGATACATTCGAAGACGTGATATTGGAGGCAGCACTGCACATCCGAAATAGACGATCGCTTTATTGTGTTAATGTATTCACTCAATCGATTCTCCAATGCTGAAGGGCAGCAAATATTTCCACAGAAGTTCCATGAGCATCCTCACGGGAGAAGAAAATTGTGGCTTACAGAGATACTACGCCCAAATTGACAGCACAGCATAGGTGACATAGTTATAATCAAATACAAAAAAGTGATGGCATATCGTAATTAAATTATTATAAGTAGAAGAAAAACCGATACTTACCACCGTTTCACTTAAACTGAAACCCGGTTTTTACAAATGGCGTTGAAGCCGGTTTAGCCGGTTTCTTGTGCATTCATAAGTCATAACAATGGTCAGCCGGCCTGTGACACAACTCAGTCCATGCCTATATCGTACTATAGAGGTACGTATATCGTACTATAGAGGTAAGGTGTAACGTTAACTACCCGCCAATCGTTCGGAAGTTTCGGTAGCAAGGGCTCTGACTGTTAAGTTATACTATTAGGCAATTTATATATGGGATTATAATGAAGATGATAATTATGATATGAGCGAAAACATTATGGCGAGTATACAGGGTTTAAATAAAAAGTGTAAAATATTTGAAAGTGATGTAACACCTTTAAGTAAAGCTTTTGCTATGGTATCAAGTCTGAAATATGAAAAAAAATATCAGCTGTTCTATACATTTCTATTGAGGAGATTTGCATTTTTGCACGAAACACCTGTTATTGTTAGGCGAATCTATGCTTTAAGGTTAGACAACTAATTGCACCAAACGTCAATAACGTTGAAGGATCGATTGTACACGCAGTTCGTCAGTTGGTTGAATATGAAATACGCACTCGACAACCACAACAGCCCCGGGCTATATGTATTAGGTTCAGTTGTTATTGCTATAGTACTCCTACCCACCTACATCAACCTTGAACCGTATTCACGATGCCAGAATCGTTTTGATGGAACTATTGATGTTGTTTACGAAAATGCATAACAACAATATTCAGACATTGTTGTGTGACAAACAAGTGACAATGTTCACTAATAATAGATTAAGGTCCGCTAGCACCACCAATATTATAAATAACTAATATTAAAAATGCGAAAGTGAGTTTGTTTGTTTGTTACGCTTTCATGCTAAAATGGCTGAACGGATTTGGATGAAATTTAGCACATGGGTAGACCATGACCTGGATTAGGACATAGGATACTTTTTATCCCGATATCCCCAGGGGATTGAGACTTATGAGGGTGAAACCGCGGGGCGCAGCTAGTCAATACATTTAACGCTAAACGTATTTAAAACCTCACGATGTTTTAGGTTTTATTGATTTGTGGTGCAGGTGGCCCTAAGAGAAAAATTAAGAATGATAAATAAACTATTCTGCACTTACTTCGACACTAATTTGGATAACAATTATTTCTACTTTTGGCTACTCCGACTTTGGAAATAGTTTCTTAGACGTTTAGATATTTCCAGATATTTTATACAGTTTGAAGTCTGCTTCAACCAGACACTTTCTTCCATGACGTTAAGTATTTAATTCCTTATTTTTTATTAGTTCAGAGATGTCCTTCAACGGTTAGTGTTTGGAAGTGAAGAAGTAAATGTTGAGAGTTATTTAAACAACTTATTTTTTCGATAGCAGAGATTGAACACTGTAAAACTTCAGTCAATCAAGATGAGCTGATATTAATAAAATATATTCTTGCTTTGGTGGGCCACTTTTGTCTAACGCGTAAATAATGCTGTATTTAGCTTAAGACTTTCCACTGCTGGAACACAGGCCCCTTTCTGAGATCAGTGAGCCGTAATCCACCACGCAGATTGGTGATTGCAGATTGGTGGATGGCACGTCTTCGTATTTTCGGTTCTAGGACATGCCGCGGATGTCCGCATCCGAAGATGAAAAAGATATCCTTATCAACCAAATAATGGATGTATTTTCCAAACATTAATTGCAAATATTGTCAATATAACTTCAAGGCGATGCAGCATGCGTTTTGTACAAGAACATTGTCAGTCTCAGACGAGGTCACACGCTGATTTACTCAAGATCGCCGTATCAAGCAAGTTCAAGCTGATAACCTAGTGACCTAATCATCGAACATTGCCTTGATGTTACTAACTTACATGCAAATACCTATACAATGTATGTACAGAAATCGGTGTTGAATGTTACGCTGGTGTACCTTTTAACTGGCCTGTTTAAAGTATTTTATACCAAATATTGAGCTAAATATTTCGGCACGCGTTGCTTTCAATTGATTTTAAAAAGCAAATAAAAACAGTTTGCGGTTTTTGGTTTCGAATGAAAAAACATAACCTTTACCTTTTTTTTTTGACCTAGTCGGGTTACTCGTATTTGCGAAGCACTGCACTGTAAAACAATTTTGTTTACGCTATCCGTATGATTTTAATATTTTTCCGTGTTCTTTTTGGATGTGCTGTGGACTTTCGAGCGAACTTTTAACAGTTATGCTTAGTGCGGTAATTAGCGCGTTGTGGTAGGAGTTATCGCAAATTACCTTCACCAGAGTATCTGAAGCAAACTCTGTCGTTTCTGGTATCGTACTTGATGTTTACTTGTACAGTATTAAACAAGCGTCGCTCCAGCACTTTGTAACAGCTTTTAAAAATGCATAGTTTGCGCGATTGTAAAGTTCATTTTCTTGTATGAAACACTACTCCGACTACTCACTAATAATTACCGTAGGTATAATATAATTCATAAATTATATCAAGTCTAGTTGCAAACCTTTCGTCAGTTAAACAAGAATGCAGCGAATTACACAATTTTGTGCAGAAATCCTGTGATGCAGAAATATAATTTATTTTATCGTGTTAAACATGTAATTTGTTATCGAAGTCGTAACTTCAAGAGTTTAATCTACTGAATTTCTCCGATGCCACAAATTTTATTTTGCTAGGAAAGTTTTATCATTTATATTTTCTTGATATTTCAACGTAAACTATTCGTATTATTTAGCCCATCGCCTGACATTTGTAGGAATTCCTCTTCAAATTGAAGCTGCATCTCAACGTTATTTACAGAATATCTCGTTGTTCTGCACGAAGAGTTTCAGTAAGGAAAAGTTTTGTATCCCATTAATATCGTTCCTTTCAATTACCACCGTGGAAGCTCCACTGAGGACTGAGGTATTAATAACGATGTTTCAAAGCCAAAGTCAAATCATTTATTTCAAATAGGCCCATGTATGACACTTTTGAACGTCAAAGGAGACGAAAATGATTACATACACTCTTGGGCCTGAATTTAACGAGATAAAAATGGTGTGAATTTATAGATTCAAAGTTTCTAACATACGAGTACATTAGTGTATTGCAGTGACTAGTTGCTATCCCACAATTCACACAGCGATCCATAGTTTCAACAATATCCAATCCACAAGGTAAAATCCAAAAGAACAATTCCAAGTCAATCATGTGAGCGATCTTCGGTGTCCAGTGTGAAAGCAAGGGTCGTACAAGGTAGGCAGGGTCAGAATCCGTAAAAATCAAAGCAGTGGTCGTTAAAAAAGAAAATAATTGGGAAAGCACTCAAAACACATCGGAAAACACGAAATAAGTGACAGCTGTCTAGTAGGGGTGGGCGTTGCGACAACGAACCGTTTACAAATACAGTTTTGTTTTGTGATGACGAAACCGTTTTACGTCCTGGGTTCAACTTCAAACAATCTTCATTGCACACACCAGTCTTCGAATTACTTGGTGCGATTTTTTATTTTACATCTAAGAATATACAGTCGGGTACAATGATTAAACTATCTATCACATTATAAAACAGTCCTTCCAATAAAAAGTGAACTCTTTGAAATGAAATACAGTCAGTAATATATTACCAGTTGTCAATGTTGTCGTTCGTGATGCGAAAAAAACCCTTTCATACATTTAAAATCGTTGATAGTTTTAAGAAACTGCGCTCGACGAAAACGCAACTCTATTCCATGTTGGATAAGTTTCGTCCTTTAACCGTTTTCGTCGTCGGGAAAACGGTTTCGGTCGTCAAAAATTCGAGAACGACCCACCACTAATGTCTAGTGCCACATTGTCAATGTCATTCAGCTCATACCAGTGCAGAATATGCACTGCCAGTGACATAGACAAAAAAATAAAACTGATTTTAATCAATATGAAATTGATAATCATTATTTTGGTTTTTCAGTAATTAATTATGTTTTATTTAAATTAAATGCGTATTAAATGCGTTGTTTAAAAGTATATATATAGTGCAGTTAATTATTTTGAGTTAATTATATTACCTAGTGCTACGTGGGTAGGTTTTTAACCGACTTCAAAAATAGGAGGTTTCTCAATTCGACCGTATATATATTTTCTTTTTGTAGTTGTGTAATCGATTACTTTAATCGATAATCTCACGAAAACTATCTTTATCATATTTCTCCGCTTCCAGACAAAGAATTGAGCAGATTTTTGATATTCACGGATAAAAAAATAAGACTAATTTTTAGATCAAATCTCAACTTATTACATTTGGGCCCAACATGTTCCATATCCTTTACAAGATAATAAAATTGATTCTAGTCGCCCCTTCCAAAAGGTAGTTTTCGTATGGAGAAGAATGGGCAAGAAACTCAACTGTTACTCTTTTAAAATGTTTTACAATAGTTTGTATAAGTACGTATATTAGTTAAATAATAATATGTGAAGACGATGCACCTAGAATAAAATTACTATACCGTAATAGGTAAAAGAATATAAAATGAAGCAACGACAGATAATTTAAGTAAGTGATAGATACATGGTGCTCACATATTTACAAACATCGTAAAAGTAGACGATTTTCCTAAAATTTTATCACACTAATATTATAAAGGCGAAAGTTTGTGAGTGTGAAGAAGAGACAAACACACAATGTTTGTCTCTTCTTCACGCTCAAACGGCTTAACGGATTTGGATGAAATTTGGTACACAGATAGTTTACAACCTGGATTAACACATAGGATACTTTTTATCCCGATATTCCCATGGGGTCGAGACTTCTGCGGGTGAAACCGCGGGGCGCAGCTAGTAATTAATAAGTCGGTGTGGGGGAAGTTTTTTCCGTCGATTCGCAAACTAATAAAATCTTCTTCTTAACTTGTTGAAATAATAAGTAGATATTATTGAGAAACTTTAATTTTTTTTTTATTAATAAGGTTAATTAACTTACGTTACTTGATAACGTTAATTTAATTCTGTAAAATTATTTGTATATGTCAAACAATGGTTATAATGAGATTGATAAGTACTTATACATATATAACAGCGATACATTTTAAAGTGCGGTCAGCGAATGTTTGGCTGAAAAATATCGTAGGCAGATATAATATCAGTTAATCAAAATCGTTTACAAAAATAAGTTACGCAGGGTACAGGTTTATTTATTCGTTAATATCCATAGGTCGTCAATCAAAAGAGGAACTTCGTTTAAATTTAATAGCTGTAGGGAGATCTCCCTAATTGCGTAACTTATTTTTGTAAACGATTATGACCAAATTTGTTTCATTTTGACTGTTCAACAACATTCCTTGCGTTATTTACGTTGTTGAGCAGATTTTTTTTCCAACTAACGAAGCAATGGATTAGCAATCTGTTTCAAAACGAAACAAATTGTGATTGATCGTGTATTACGCAATTAGGGTACTGGTAAGAATACCTCAGGATAACACGAGCGCGGTGTGCCGATCGATACTCACATTGACGAACGACAGAAGCGGATTCATTCTTATATTGATTGAGTTCCCATTTTTTTAAATCTATCTGCATTTATTTCAATTAAACCATTACCATTTACAGGCAATTTTGAATTGTCAATAAGACGGTCAGTCAGAAAGATGAAGCTAGTTGTCTATTTCAAAGCGTAGTAGGTTCCTACAAAAGGTTGTTACAAAATATTGGTAACATAAGTCAAGTTGAAATTATAAATGGATAATATAAATTATATTATGTGAGAACGAAGATGAGTTTATGCGCCCGACCAGCATTAAGCTAAGGGTAGTAATAAACCCCCCGGAAAAAAAAAATGTGCATACTCAAAATATGAAATTCACTGCTATAAATACTAATTTTCCGACAGCTTATATGCGAATACAAATAAAGAAACGACCGAATAAAATACAGAATTTGCTGACGTAATATTTTTCAAACATGCAAACAAGCATACACCATGCATGCAGCATGCAAGCGAGCATGCAATATGCAGCAGGCATGGTTTCTATCACGGCTCCGGCGCTGCGAGTCTCCGGCGGTCCCACGCGAACTTATCGTCGCAGATGGTTTTAACGCTCACCACCTGCTTCTCAGCTCGCGGGCCGCGTTGCCCCTCCGCGCCTACGCGGGCTTAAATTAAACTCTAGGGGCAGGGCAGACAAGACTACGTGGAGTCGATTTTGCAGCGATTCGTTTCTGTCACTAACTTTTATAGCACAACATATTGACTTTTCGGAAACTTTGTATTTTTTTCGGAAGTTTAGTTTTTTTTTGGAAATTTTGTGTTACAGTCAACCACAGATTTTCGAAGTTAATTTTTTTTCGGAATCTTTATTATTATCCTTCAGCTAAGCATTATCGGCGATGTTATCCCCCAAGTTATAATGGGCTTGCCTACATAGTCTGTGTTTTTGGGTAGTCCTCGAAGCGTACCAACTTTGAAACGCAACAAATGAAGCGCACCAAAAGTATTCCTCGAAACGCACCAACGATGAAACATTGAGAAGAGCATGAAGGATTCGTAATATATGACATCGATAGACGTTTTATAATTCAACTGTCCTAATTGTTTATTTATTAAAACTACCAGGAAAGCAGAAATAAACTGGAATGGTTACTCAACCATTAAATTACAATGGGGCCCACACATAGAAAAATTGGCAGGAAGGCTAAGTTCGGCCGCCAATGCTGTTAAAAAAAATCAGACAGATAACTGACGTAAATATAGCTAGAATTGTTTATTTTAGTCATTTTCATACTCCTGTCATATGGGATTCTTCTCTGGGGAACCTATGCGGACATTAATGCTATCTTTGTTCTACAGAAAAGGGCTGTTCGAGCCATTTACAACCTAGGTCCAAGAGATTCTCTTAGAGAAAAATCCAAAGAAATAAATATTCTGACTGTCGCCTCACAATATATTTTTGAAAACCATAATACCAAAAATATATCAAATTTTAAGAAAATGTCCGATATTCATAATTTAAAAACCAGGAATAAACACAACCTTGCTGTACAGCACACACGTCTCCACAAAGTAGGCAACTCATCCATGGGTCAGTGTATACGCTTTTACAACAAACTTCCCATTGACATTCGAAACTTACCCATTAAACGATTTAAAATCTTTATCAAAACCAAACTTTGTAAAAACTACTATACAATTTCAGATTATTTAGAAGATAAAAAACCTTGTGATTGAACTGCTCGCTCTACTAAGCCTTGTGATAAAACCATAAAACTTGACATTTTATTTATTATGTAAAATCAACAAATACCAGTTTTATATACACATTGACATTGTTGAAAATTATATTCAAAATGAATGATTACTTTGTAAAGTATTATATTATTTTGAAATGTGGGTACACCTCTGCCTAAGCCTTTGGGGATTACAGGCGTGATGTTATGTGTTATGTATATTATTTTAATTATTGTGAATATGATGACTATGTGGATATTATTTTTATTTCTCTGCTAGTTTTTTTTAGTGATGGTCTGGCAGTTTGAGTAGTTTATGTGGCCTACCCAAATGTATTTTCTTTGGTATGGTCGAGTTGAGCTCCTTAAGTTCTGAGTTGAGCTCCACGATTATTGACAAATGCTTGCACTGACTGGACAGGTCCACTCAAATCTGTGTGGTTCTTTCCTCAAAAGACCATTTCAGACACTAATCTACTTGGTCCTCATATGGCCTGACCAAGATTATGTCTGGACTTTAAAAGAGATTGCGACCTCTGAGTTTGTTTCGGCCTTTCTTCTCAGAGTTGTCAGATAGGAAACGCCGAACTCATCTAGCTTATTTCTATTTTTTTTTTTATATGACGTGTAAAAGTGATTGGGATATCCTATTTACAGAATAAACAATTTAATTTCATTTCATTAGTGAGCTAAGTAGTATCGCTTATGAAACTACTTTCAGTTCATTTCTGCTTACCTGGTAGTTTTAATAAATAAACAATTATGTAGGACAGTTGAATTTTAAAACGTCTTTCGATATCATTTATTACGAATCCTTCTTGCTCTTCTGTTTTATCGTTGGTGCGTTTCGAGGAATACTTTTGATGCGCTTCATTTGGTGCGTTTCAAAGTTGGTGTGCTTCGAGGCATAACAGTACAATGACGCTCTGAGGGCAGTGTTGAAGAAACCCAGGTATTGCAGTGCTTCCGAAATGTTTGCGGGAGCTTCCATCGATGATTTCTTCTCTATCATCAGGAAAAGAACCGCATCGATGATGAGCAGGGTCCGTGGTAGCACCAACACTGTCCTCAGAACGTTAGCGTGCAAAATAAACGGTCCGTTTACGGTTTACTGGGCGAGTGTTCACTTACTCAGTAACAGGAAATAGACTGTAATATATTACTACTGATCTTGATTTTTGATTTTTGTACTAACAAATTACTAACACCCTGTTTAGTTGTATTTTTATGTGTTCTACTAACAACCCTACTAACGTTTTATTTGTGTAAAAATGTATGGACGTATGTCTGAAATAAAGATATATAATAATAACCCGTATTTTTAAAGCGTAAATAATTAGTTACGCTCCAGCCATCAAAATAAATACTAATTAACGTTGATTGAGTATAAGCCTTTCGATCATTAATTCGTATAGGGTTATGTCATCAGGGCTGACAGGATTACAAACGGGCCAGGTGAAGCGGATAATAACCATGATTCAATTAAATAGAATGTATGTGAAAGTCAGGAAAATTTAAAGCGATTTTCGTTAAATTATTTGAACGGTACAAAAACGTTTATAGCTCCTACTACGAATACGAAACCTACGCGAATTATTGTCCTATTGGAGTACTTTGCGGTTTTAAGCTAACATGGAATAATATAATTGCGATGCGATGGTAATATTATTATGAAATTTGGAAATATTCAATTGAAACCGCATTACCGAAATTAACGTGCAATTTAAGCTGATAATTACCCACTTACCGAATATAGTGGTAAAATTATCCTACTTAATTCAGCAATTGAATTACATGAAAACGACTGATTGGTAATTTGCGCCGCGGTTGGAAGGGCTTTTGAACTTATATTCTATATGAATTATGGACTGACTCGTAATGACTTTCGACCGATTTATTTTTAATTTTGCAAGCTACGCAGTAAGTAGCTCGGATAGTGACGATAAATTTTGATTGCAATTGCTGATATTTTTATAATGTTTCGTATGATGCGGGCACATCATTGTTCCGTTAGCGTAGCACTCGGCTGCAGTGTAATTTTGTAAGTTCCTTTCAAACAGCAATTATGTACTATTTTAATCTAAAAGTGGAAACAGTACTTACTGACATGACGACGTCGTGTAAATCTGTTTTATCTTGTAAAATCAACTGCACTTAAACTGGAAGTTACTCAGATGGAACTCGTAAACGTTATGTGAAAATTATTTCTTTATATCTGGAATTTTGTTTCAGGTTTTAGTTGCGTGATAGCTGCGGAAGGGTTTACAAAAACAACATAACATCTCGACTGTAATCCCCGAAGGGTTAGGGAAAGGTGCACACCCACATTTTGCCAGTTAAGTATGTTAAATTTCTATGTTATAGGAGGCGAGCCTGGCTGCTACTGAGAAATATGGAAAGGAAAAAAGTTACCCTATATGTAAATTATTTTGCAGTTTACACAATGGAGGTAAAAAATAATGTAATGAATCTAAAACACTATGAAGTGGTGAAGGGTGGGCGTTTTGGGGGACTGTCTTATGTAATTTTGACGTTCGAAAAGTGCTGATTTTCAGCCTAGTTTGAATAAATGACTTTTGAATTTGAAAGAAAGCATGCATGGCAACATGGCACTCTCTAGGGACGCGTGCTTCTCCAAGGATACGCGATAGATTTCAGAGTGCACGGCAGAAAACGACAAAAAGGGTAGTGGAAGGTAAACGAATTCGCAGAATGCATTCGCTATTATGTACGGAAACAACTCTAAGACTAAGTATATGTAATACATAAGTAACATAACATCACCCCCGTTTTCCCAGAAGGGTTCGGATAGCACATTTCACCAGCAAACTCCAATAACACGGTATTGCCTAGGTAAAAAAAGAAATTCTATTTAGTCCGTCTTTCATATAATAGAAAAAAAAAAACCGACTTCCAAAAAACACTACTAAGTGAAAAATAACTTTAATTTCGGAAGTCGGTGTCTTTCTTTGGTATTGAATTTTCGTTTTTTGTCACCGACTTCCGAAATTAAAGTTATTTTTCACTTTGTAGTGTTTTTTGGAAGTCGGTTGTTTTTATTTTTGTAAAAAGTTTTTATTTTTCACTTTTTAGTTGTGGCTTTTTAGTTGGGCTACCCCACACAAATTTGAAAACCACTAACTGCTATGTAAATAACAGTGAACTTCTCATATCATCCACATGATAAGTGGGAAAAAGTACGTATTATTGAAGCTAACTCAAAAACTATCAAAGCAAAGTTAATAAAATTTATATGGGACCACCTCGAGAGCATACCAATTAATGCATACCCTTTCAAACAAAAAAATAATTTTTAAAATCGGTCCACAGTTGACGATGAAATCGGTGGACATAGCAAAAAAAAAAACCCTACGCAACGATCATATAACCTCCTCCTTTTTGGAAGTCGGTTAAAAAAGATTAGACACGTATATTTTTAGAAAAGTAACTTAGAAAAGTTGGGAGTGGGGGCGTAGCGAGCCCCCCACTCCCAACTTTTCTAAGTAATTTTTGATTAATATGATAAAGCAAAAATTACGTGTCTAATTTTTTTTAACCGACTTCCAAAAAGGAGGAGGTTATATGCTCGTCGCGTAGGTTTAAATCTAGCAAGGCGTGACATGCCACATTTTAACTCAATGTATCGCCGTAATCTTTTGATTACGTCAAAAAAGAAAAAATACGTGTTCAATATTTTTTAATAATCTACAAAACGGACAAAAAAAAACATTTTTTGGGCACAGGCTCACTCTACATGCAGAAAAAGTTAAAGAAATAAATAGCTAACGGTTTGGATCACTGAAAATCTGCTTTCAGTCTATTGTCTGTCTTTCACTCACACTTCTAAGGTCAGTACTAGTTTCAACCAATCAAAAGGCTTTGAACGAGTTTTAAGTACTTAATGCTTGAGATTTGAGTGAGGTTCTATACATAATACAGGCCAAAGTGCACACTCTATCTGGAACTGACAATGCACAGATATCTCATATCATAAGGAATCTTAACGGCTTACCTCCCGTACCCTAATTGCGTAACTTATTTTCGTAAACGATTATGCCTAATTTATTTAATTTTGACAGTTCAATAACATTCATTGGGTTATTTACGTTGTTGACCAGATTTTTTTTTCCAACTTAGCAAGCAATGGATTAGCAATCGAATCGAAACATTGTGATTGATCGTGTATTACGCAATTAGGGTACCGATATGCATACTGTACACGGAGCAATCGAATTTTTCAATGGTATTTGATCGTTGTTATTTCATTCTGGGTAAAGGTAAAAAAACCGGCCAAGTGCGTGCGCGACCACGCACAATGAAGGGTTCCGTAGTTGGGATGAATTTATCCCAAGAACAAACTTAGCTTTGTAGTTGAAAAACATGTTCTCCCATACCGAATGTATGGGAGAACATGTTTTTGCAACCGCAAATGTAAGTTGGTCGATTATTACTCGTTAACTTGTTACGCCTACTTAGCTGTGATAGTTTTCCTTTTAATTTCGTTATATATTCTACTTTCGTGAATTTTTTCACATACCCAAAACCAACCATTAAGCTTGCAAGGGACACACACTTGACTTTAACAAAAATTAGCACTTTAAAGCTTACCTAATATTTGGAAAACGAATCTCTAAATCCAAAAATGGTCTTCGCAAACTCACAATAATTTTTAAACGACCTTTCCAATGACTCCCCACACTATTGGATTATTGAGAGAAAAAAAAATCATCCCCACTTTAAGTGTAGGGGAGGTACCTGACAAAAAATATATTTCATGATTTTATTTTACCACTTTGTCGGCGTGATTAATATGTATACCCATGCCTAATTACAACTTTCTAGTACTAAGCGTCTCTGAGCTAAGCCGCGGACAGACAGACAGACGGACATGACGAAACTATAAGGGTTCCTTGTTTACTACGGAACCCTAAAAATTGAAGTGCTTGCGTCCGAGTGGTGTTGGTGGAGGGTAGGAATATAGCGTACCTTTATTATTTTTTTACGATTTTCCACGTATTGGTATTTACCGATGTAAAAACAATAGATTAATTCCAACCAGTAGATAACAGAGTAGCTTTTTTAAGCTAGGCTTTTTAACTTAGACACTGAAATAAAATATACGACGAAGACGAGTCGGACTCGCCCATCGGCCCCGGTGATTCCGTACCTTGCAAAGAAAACTGTTTCTCCATTTTCATTGCTTAGGACCGTACAACAGTTTAGTGCAGTTTAACGGCACCTTCGTGATCTATAGAGAACAAGGAACACATACATACCAATTTTAGTTACATAGAAATGGCTACGAAAAATCTCAAAATGTTTGATTGCTTCCTAACTAATTTAATTTTTCCTGTAATATTATATAACCCTCCATCAAATAGATTTATTTTTACAGAATTATAATTAAACAACCGCGTTCTGCCGCCCGCGCCTCGTACCCCTCTCGCTCCCATTTTCCCGGGTAAAACTATACGCACGTGCGCGCCCGGCTGCGTCACGACTCCATTATTGTCAACTTCCTGCTACCTAAGATTTTAAACATTGTGTGGACTATATGTTTCACTAACATTAAACTGTTTAAACGAGTGTGCAGACAGATTTAATTCCATGAACCACTACACCCTCTATTTCCACTTTAGTTGCAATTAAACTAACTTTTTTTCAATTATTTCACTTCCCTCCTCACTTCCATCCTCCCTTAAGTATAGAGGTATGAGGATCAGGGTGTAAAGTTCCTCATCCTCTATAGAAAAGGGAGGATCCTCCGACCAGACGGGTGTTGTATCTGGTGGGTTATATATGCCAGTCGCGCGGTAAACCATGTTTGCGCGATGCAGGATTTTTTGTGACGTCAGTGTGATGCGTAGTTCGCATGTGGCGATGTAGATGTCACCACAGTTATATAGATGGACAAGCATTATTGTTAACTATTAAAAATCGATAGCATTAGCAGTTCCAGAAATAAGCAGCTATGACAGACAGAAAGACGGACAAACAAATGAAGTCGCATGGTTCGTTTTTTAACAGAAAACGTATCGCATAGCATTTTGCCACTACACTGAATAAAAGCGAAACCATCAATGCACAAGAAAACATTCGCATGGAACAACAATAAAAAAAAAAATACAATGAGCATTATAGCGTATGAGACTGCTGTTACGCAATCATAAAGTTTCTATCTAAGGTGCATACTGCATAGTAATCTTAAAGATGATAATTACAGGTTTAATCATAAAAGTATTAAACAGTGTATTTTATTTTATGTATTACGGGTTTTGTCTGAATTAATGATTTATTTTATTTCATAATAATTGAACGCTCAGCTCATGTTCTTAAAAAGTTCAAAGAAGCATTACAAAAGCACACGACAGCAAAAACAGAATAAAAACACACACAGTAATAAAAAAATACTAAAAGAGAATGAAGTAAAGTGTTAAAACCTTTTAAAACGCACTCCTTACTTAGCGCTGCGGGCGGATAAAAAAAGCAAAAAATAATGCAGGTCCGATTGAACTGAAACAGAGAAATTGCTGCACAGAAGAGTTTGTAATTCTGTTAAAATACATCAGACGAGAATATTTAGTGTTCCAACTCCCAACGTAATTTATAGCAACCACGTTATTAAGGGGGATGCGCTATGTAGCCTGCGAAATTCAAACTTTCTTACGTTTTTTGCTATTTGCAGGTCAGTATCAGGTTTTATGCTGATCACAATATGATTCGAGAACGTAAACAATATGTATTTACAGAATTATAATCATTAACAACTGTCTAAGTTAGAATTGGCCTGATTTCATAAAATAGTCATTCAAAAGGGCAAGTTAAACTTACAAAGTTGTAATGATGATTTTAATTCTTATAATTCTGTAATCACATATTTGATATGGTCGCAAATCATATTTTGATCAACATTTGTATGTTGACACTGACCTGCAAACTGCAGAAAAACGTAATACAATTTAAACGTCGCGAGCTACCAATGGCACTTTTGCCTCTAACGCGGATAAAAAACTGAGAATCACGCAAAAACTATCAAGCGTATTTTTCTGAAAACTTCACCATTTTAAAGATAATTTAAGTATTTATCTTTTAATATACGTGTTTTATTAAAATACCTTTTGTTTTACGTATAATAAATTAATAATGCGTCTAATTTGGGACAGCGCCCCTTGATAGGCCAGTCCTATTACCGGCTGGACGTACGACGCGTTGCGTGAGCTTAGTACAGAACACGCAAGCTAGCCACTCAAGGTCACTGGCATATATCTGCGTCTTAATTGGTCCACACGGTTAGAAACATACACAGGTTGAAATATTTTAGAAAGTATATCATTTTAACTGTTTAGTGTAAGTTATTCTCGTTAATCTTAATCATATTTCAAAATAAAAGCGTGTTAAAAACACTAGAAAAACACGCTTTTATAAATGCATTTACGTGGCCTTTCTCACTCGACTGTAATACGATATTCCATCATGGAATGCCAGTGCCTATCTTCCGGCTTCATCATCAAACCTTGAAACCTAATCGTAGTCAAAGTTCATTACAAAACTTTTCTAAGAAATCCAAAACAGCTATGATACGATTTTCCATCATGAAGTTCCAGTTCATATCTTCCGGCTCCATCATCAGATCAGTTCGACAGTACCATATTATTGTATTGTCATCAGAACTACATACAGCTGCCAATTTTCATTACGCTACGACCCTTGGAAGATGGTTAAATTAGTTACCTTAGATTCCATTACATAGTTAGTTACATACAGGTCGACCTAATAAAAGCGTGTTAATAAGGTGGGGTTTATATTAAAAATAAACTATGGTCAGCAGTCAGCACCCCAATTGCGTAATACTTTCAACAATCACACTCTGCAGGAAATTCCTAATCCATTGCTTTATATATTGCGTATTATATCGTTGATATTATTATATAAAATATTTTAAAAGAGTAACGTTAGAGTTTCTTGCCCATTCTTCTCCATACGAAAACTACCTTTTGGAAGGGGCGACTAGAATCAATTATATTTTTTGTATAACGTTCAAAAGTGCCTTTTATGTGCCTAATTGAAATAAATTATTTGACTTTGAATAATTAAAATTAATTACATTGGCATTACACGTGTATGGGCGAGAAATCGTACAAGCTAGGTCTCATATCTGGGAAAAATCGTTTTCTCCGTATTTTCACCCGAGCAGAGTTCGAACGCCCAGGTACCTACTATCCATTTACTATGGGTATTGAGGACACATAAATGGAGGCTGTCCGTCATCAAAGGAGAAGAGCATTCAATAACAATTATTATGCTATAAGGCCCTGCTATGGCTTGTATGTTTGTATACACTATTCAAACATATGTAGTAGTTCTATATGAATTGCAAGTGATATTGATACTACAGTTCCGCGCTGTGGCTGAGCTATGGCTTCCATGCAACGGGCCAACGGATTTGATTTTCGCATGAAACGTATGTTTATAAATGACCGCAAAAGGGTTTTTTTTTTTTTTTGGGTGGGAAATTATCAAATAACTTCTCCCGCTCTGGGTGGAGCGGGAGGGCGTTTCAGACTCTTACTGACTAAAACCCACCCGTGTTCCTTCGGTTGCCCTGTTGCCGGGGGCCACGATGTCCCTATCGGTTTTCTTCGAACCCCCGGCAGGCATTGGCCCTAACGGACCCCGTCAATTCTGCTGACATCTCTTTGAGGCGCGCGTGGAACACAACGCGCCGTCGACCCGGGCTTGGTCCTTATCGGACGGCGAGCTACCCATTGCTCACCGTCCGCAAGCCCGCGTCTACGGTGGCCGGAAATCGGCTCGCGATTCCCGCCCCGGGCGTCTCCTCCTGCGGCGGTTAGGGGCGTGAGGGCGCGAAATTTGCCTCTCCCTCACGCGTTCCGCCTCCTCCTTCGCGAGCATTACCGCTTCGCAGAAGGAGGTGACGGCCTGCCATTTCCTCTCGCTCCGTACCATGGCCTGAACCAGGGCCGGACGCGAGAGATCACCGCCGCCGATCGCCTCTACGAGGACACGGCGTTGCTCCGCCCAAGCCGGGCAGACCTCCACCGTATGCTCCACCGTGTCCTCAGGCCGATCCACACAATGGTGACACCCGGGTGTTTCCTCCCGCCTTATCCTAAACGGGAACCTCCCGAAGCAGCCGTGTCCGATGAGGACCTGCGTCAGGCGGAAGGTGAGGACGCCGTGGCGTCTCTCAAGCCACTCCTCAAAGAGGGACCGCAAAAGGCTGGAACATCGAGTTTCCATAAATGAGATTTAATTTTAACAAATGTATCAACGATACAGACAAAGATCTTATGGCGAAATAATAAAAAAGGTATAGGTAGGTACATCCAGAAATTACCTCATTGTTTCCAAGACGCATCTTGTCTACATTCCTAACAACTAAGGCCGGTATTACAGAACCTCCCTCAAAACTCAAGCATTAGCCGACGTGCGCACAGACGTAATAAAATCGCGGCGGGATTTTATCGCGCACTGGATTTTCAACTCTCAGTGTTAACCCGAGCGTTGAGAACCCAACGCGCTGGGACGCACTCTCGTCTCAGCGGGTTGAAAAAATACACTGGTGGAGTTTCAAATCTCGACGATAAGCAGAGCGTTGAAAATCAAGTGCACGAAAAAAAATCGCCGCGTTTTTATTACGTCCGTGTGAACGTTGGCTTACTTTAAACTCGTTTAAAGCCCTAAGATTGGTTGAAACTAGTTTTAAGTACTTAACTCTTGAGTGAGGTTCTGTAATACGGGCCTTAAACTATATTTTTAAGATATTCGAGTACACTGTACCTATCCGATGAAGAACTCTCTTCTGAACTTGACCTAAAAGTGTTGCCTCGCATTTGACATATTTATAGGCAAATCTATTTTGGTAATTTCAAAGTACACATCTGTTTATGTTTATTGTGCCAACTGTTTGAAGTAATAACGAGGTCCGTGTTAAATTATTTTTTTAGATTTGGATTTCACGTTCTTTTGTAGAAAAGCATACGAATATCTTACGGCAAACTGAAAAGTCTGTCTTATCAAGGGTAGTATATGTAATCTGTGTCAAGGGCTATCGTGTTACCCAGTACCTGGGTTGTGGAGGTCAGATAGGCGGTCTCTAATACTGGTATTCAGCTGCTTCCGGTTAGACTGAATGCCGACCCTCAACATAGTTGGGAAAAGGCTAGGCAGATTGATTCTAGTGTGGGGTCAACTTACACTATCATAAGCGAAAGAGCATATCTATAACTAACTTTAAATAAATTAAAACTTGCAAACGGGTAACTATTCACTAGCAGCATAACTAACAGCAGCTGAATATTTTTTCAGTCGTAAAAAAATATAATATTCAGCTGCTCCATACCTCAAATGTTCACGAGTTTGGGGTTTGTCCCGTAGTAAAAGTTTTTCATATTTGACTACGGCGAAGCAAAAAGGAGGGTTATGATTTTGACCGATATGTATGTATGTATTTGGGTATGTATGTTCATCTGTTCCCTTATAACTTCTAAACTCTTCATCATAATTTGACAAATGAGGTATCGTTGGAAGTGGCTCTATTGCCCGCTGGTTTTAGGCTTTGTGACATCACATTAAATTGAATATGGCGCCCTCTAGAGGACGTAAACACATGAACTAAAAAATCTTTTTTTTATTATGCCATTTTGGGTATGAAATAAAAGGGCTAAATTAGCACATTTCAAAAAATTATAACCCTTAAAATAATTTAAATAAAAATAAAACTTATAAAAACTAAAACCCAATTACGACAAAAAAGTCAACTAAAAAGGTATAAAAACAAGATGCGGAAAATCCAGTCACACGTAATCTGTTCGATTTGGGCTAACACGTGTGACTCCGGATTTTTAATTCTTTTTAGTTGACTTTTTTCTCGTTGCTGGGTTTCAGATTTATAACTTTTTGCAACTAGTTAGGTTTAGTTCAAGCGTAAGTAATTGAATTAATTACTTACACCTTGTTTAATGTTACGACTTAGCTCCATGAAAAAAATTAAAACTAACACGAGTGAAGCCAGCACCTCAGAAATTAATTAACTTCCAGCAAGATTATTATAATCTGATATTTTTCAATAACGAGTTATTCACTATCTCACAGTATCTGAACTGAAGAAGTGCCATTGTGCAACTGATCCTGGGATTTCCCGGACCTTCACCAATCTTTGGGAAAGGCGTATGTACCATCGAAGAAACCTATAACTAAGCAATTTGAAAACAAAATTTCGTGCACACGACCCTTTTTATTCGTAGGTAACCGTTACTATAGTGGCCGAGCGCTGCAAGCAGAAATAGTCCTTACGGTGTATAGGTATGGGTTTCTTCGATGGTACAGTAGTGGAAGTTTTTCGGTTGAAATCCTAATCCTATCTAATATTATAATTGCGAAAGTGAGTTTGTTTGTTGAGCTTTCATGCTAAAACGGCCATTACCCATGACCTGGGTACTTTTTATCCCGATATTCCCACGGGTTCGAGATTTATGCGGGTGAAACCGCGAGACGCAGTTAGTATTTTATAACATCAACATCATCACAAGCCTATCAGTCTACTGCTATTAGTCAAGTGTTATTGCAACAAATCGTATTGCTGCTATTGGAAACTGCATTAAACATATATCCGGGAGATAAGTTCTTGTAGTATGCAAACATTCACTTCCTGAAACTGAGATGCACAGTGAACAAACTTCACTACACCCGGTCAGGAGACTTCGGACGCCATATTTATGATTGCAGAATTTTGTATTACTTTCAGATACAATATAAATAGGAAGAGCGGTTTTGATTTTACTACAATTCTGGTAGAATATTGGCGAATTAAAAAGTTTTAAAAGAATACGGCCATACTAGAAATACTTAAGTGAAATTAGGATGAGGTTTTTGAAGTGAAAGCTTCAAATTGGGCTTGGGCATTTTTGTGATGGTAAAAAACAATTGAACTCGCGACACCATTTTTTTGTAAACGCGATTGTGATCTTTATTTAGATAAGGTTACGGACCCAATGTTCTATACAAGTATTTTTCTTCCACCAAGGCGATCTTGTTCAAGTTTTCACTTCTGTCGGCACTCCCGGAGTGCCACTGTTATTTTTTTTTTTACTAAACCTATTTGAGCCCGTAATAGAGGCGTGATAAAAATAAATTACAAATATCCGTATTAATATTATAAATGCGAAAGGAAGTTTCTTTGTTTGTCTGTTACCTTTTCACGTATTGACAGTCAGTTCTCCAAGCTGACTCTCTTCTCTTTTCTCCATTTTTCTAAAAAAGTAATAGCTTTTATCTCTTAATATTATACCATTAGGTAACTTAATATTTTTTATATATTTTTTTTCTTTAATAGTGGCCGTAATCGGGCATACCAGTGGTCGTCAACTGAAAAACCGGCCAAGAGCGTGTTGGACCACGCACAATGAAGGGTGCCGTAGTTGAGATGAATTTATCCCAAAGACAAACTTAACATTGCAGTTGAAAAACATGTTCTCCCGTTCATTCCAACTGCAAATGTAAGTTTGTACGCACAATATTGAGTGATTTACCATGTTATTTTAAAACCATTGACTTCTTATAGGTTTACCTGTCTACACTAATATGTATTATAAAGAGGAAAGATTTGATTGTTTTTTTGTTTGTTTGCATTGAATAGGCTCCGAAACTACTTGACCGATTTAAAAAATTCTTTCACTGTTGGGAAGCTACACTATCTCCGGTGAAGATAGGCTATAAAAAAAAAATAACTTTTGAAATGTTTGTTTAATACCCGTGTGAAGCCGGGGCAGGTAATCTATAATCTATCTATCTAGTAATCTATAAATATGAAACTATTTTCTGTATGTTTTTCAATATTTTAGGCTGAGTAGTTTCAGAGATAAGGGGGGATATAGTCAATATTCAACTATTTTCTTAATCTTTAAAAGTATTTATTTAAGAATTATAAAAAAAAAATAGATCCTCACAACAAGTCCTTTTATTTGATATGTCACACAGTACAATTTGCAAAACTTTTTTTTTCTCATTTCGCTCCGCCATACCGCCACCGCCATATCCAAAATTTATTTATTTCCGTTACACGTCCGTGTTTGGTTCACATAAATTGATATGTGTACCAAATTTCAACTTAATCGGTCCCTTAGATTCGGAGCAAATTGGCTGTGACAGACGGACAGACATACACACGAGTGGTCCTATAAGGGTTCCGTTTTTTTTCCTTTTGAGGTACGGAACCCTAAAAAGCGCTTTTAGTGGTTGGTTACGAAAGCCATGTCGGTTAAAGCCTGTGTACCTATCGTGATTGAAAGAGTGGAACAGGCCAAATTACTGCATGGAGAAAATGATGATTAAAATCTACATTTAGGTAATAGATGGCATTGCCCGTTGCATTACCTACCTAATTGTAGATTTTAATCATCAGATATCCATTTTATATTGGTAGTACCTATGCAATTTTGTGTACATCAATATCAGCGGGTCTAAAACGGCCACATTAGCAATTCCTCTAAAAGCAATTCATTTTCTGAATTCCTTCAGCAATTCCTCTATGGTGACACAAATATTTTAGCTGAATCATATTCAATTAAATTCTTATCAGAATCATATTTGGTGTAAATATTGCCGCATTAAAAATTAAGACCGTAATTTTACCGGATTATTTTTCTTTACAGTTTTTATTAATCAAATGATATTTTTATTTTTTATTTTTACAGTTTAAATGTTATTTCATTTTACAAAACTGTCAAACGGATGAATTGCGTAATATGAATTGAACGTAGATAATATTATGAATATTGTCAGTTTTGACAGTTTGTGTGATTCATAATATTGTCATATTATGATTCTGCCAAAGCGGCCGTTTTAGGCCCCCAGTGCGGTAAACTGTGAATAGAACCATTAGTTAAAATGTTTCGGGATAATCTTGCTAATTGTGCTAAGCCTATGTATACATATACTGCAACCTACATAGTATTTTACTCGTTAAAACGCAATGACCATTAACAAACGTGCATACGCGATAAAATTCGTAATTACATTTTTTTTTCATTTGAGTCAAATCAATATTTTGATGGTATCGCAGAAAAATAGAAAATGATAGTAATTTTTAGAGAATTTACAATTTTATATGGTTTTGATGTTTTGGAATAAACTGATGGACGCTTTGGAACCCACCAAATTCGGAGTCAAATTCTGAGCTGACTCAATTTAAATTGCCATCGACACGCTAAGCCCTCGTTTCCACGGGCGATTTTTGACCGAGCATTGACAATCTAACAGTGTACATCCCAGCGCGTAAAAAATACACTGTTGAATTTTCAACATTTTTTCAAAGTTGTCGGAAATAACAACCAAACAGATAACAGCAGTCACTTTAGTCACATAACATGAGGTGACATCGGTGTCTTGTTTAAACCTTTTTGAGTTGGCATTTTTGTCATCATTGGGTTTTTTTTTTCATTTGTTTTATGGTATTATTAAGTACTTATTAATTTCTCATGATTTGTTTTTTTTTTTTTCTTTTAGGACATGTCCTGGGAAAACAGGACGGTTGGCAACCCTAGTGTAGTTATTTACACTGGCCTATATATAAATATAGCTAATATATTTTCAGAAAGGGCTCCTTAAGACCTTTTTTTAGATACCAAACCCGATATATTAATCTTAAATAAAAAATTTCAGTATCATTTTACATCCGCTATAAGCCGTCATGTTTGACGATGTGACGTACATAGGTATAGCCTATAACCCGCGGAACAACATGTCGCTTAACAACGATGCTTCGTTTATCAAAATACGACAAGTAGTTTAGGAGTTATAAGGGAACAGATGAACATACATACATAGCCTGTTAAAATCATAACCCTCCTTGGATTTGCCGTAGTCGGGTAAGCACTTCTTGACAGCGGAAATATTTCATTAGGTATATGAGATTTTATCTCATCTAGACAACCTATATATAAGTATATAAACCTTCCCTTTTATCTATACCTACAGATAGAGTATAAAATACATAGTGTGGTAATTATTTAAATGCTCAAAAACAATTTCCCGCTGCGAATGAAGTCCGAACAAATGGCATTTTATTTTATAACAGAAGCGTTATTTTAGTTTGTACGAAACAAATCAATGGATTTCACGGTACGCAAAATCGACGTGAGGGAGCTGTAATTATTAATTAATAGGGTCATGGTAGCCAACGGCGGGTTCCGAAAAAATGTGATTACAAACCGAATACAACAAAAAAATTGAAGTTTAATACACCTCATAAAATAAAAACATAATTTTCTCAAACATGCTTGAATATCCGAGCATTATTTTGACAACCTTCTTTGTGGTAAATCGAAAATATTGTTCGGGTCTAATCTAATACATGCGAGTAATGAAAACTCATCTGTTGTGTAATTTAAAAATGGAACAAGCTTTTTACTTCGACCCATGGCAACCAAGGAGGTAACTTATCAAATATTTTTTTAAATTTCGATTTGCCTTGCAAATAGAACTGTTTAAACTAAAGAAGAAACACATGAACATATTGACGCATAAAAAATTATCGTTGTTCGTCATTGATTCTGGAATTTATAATTAATACTTAGTTTGAATTTCCGCGCATTGTTTAAGAAAAGTACTATACAAGCCTTAGCCGCAAACAGGCATTGATGGACTCACGTATGTGCGCCTCGATCGTCCATCAATGCCCCTGTTGCAGGCGGCGACAGCAATGTACTATTCCAAAATGTATTGTAAAAAGAGTTGGAGCTTGTCTTCACTTGTTTAGCTAAATAATACTATGTTTTCTGCAAGTGCTAGTTAAAAAAACCTAGCACGGAGGGGATGTCTACAAGTTTCGTACGCTCCTAAACTCTTGGTTTTTTTAGTAAAATCATTAGACTAGGTACCTATTTTGCCAGCGAGCGCCGACATCCAAATCAGCCACCAGCGGCGGACGGAGGCACTCATTAATAATTAGCAAAAAGGACGCACTGCTTGCTAGCGACGGAAATCAGAACTAACTCAATCATTACATGTACCTATCACAAGTGTAGACCAGGTTTGTAATTCAACCAACCATCGACTGCATCCGATACTAAGTCGGCTTGACGCAATAATGTATGAAAATAGAAAAAATACTAGTCCTGAAGTCATTTTAATCAGTATCGAGTCGAATCATTCATTACTTTACCTGACGCAATTTCTCAGGTCATGTAAAGTCCTGCCGGGGTTGCGAAGAAATCCGAAAGGGAGATCGTGGCCCCGGCAACATGGCAACTGAAGGAACACGGGTGGGTTTTAATCAGTAAGAGTCTTGACACGCCCTCCCGCTCCGCCCAGAGCGGGAGAAGTTATTTGATAATTTCAGACACGAAAAAAAAAAATTGTGGTGGCACTCCGGGAGTGCCGACAGAAGTGAAAACTTAAACAAGATCGCCTTGGTGGAAGAAAAATACTTGTATAGAACTGGTCCGTAACTTTATCTAAATAAAGAGCACAATCGCGTTTACAAAAAAAAAAATACTTTCGAAACCTTTAAAGTAAAAATACTTGCATAGAACATTGATCCGTAACATAATATAAATAAAGAGCACAATCGCGTTTACAAAAATGAGGTGTCGTCATGGTGTCGCGAAATCAATGGTTTACTCCCATCTCAAAAATGCCTAACGCGCCTAAAGAAGTTTTCACTTCAAAAAGGTCATGTAAAGTCCATCTTATTAAATCCTACTTATCTGAGAATTTTTGTGGAACTCTCGTTTTGTTTATGAATATGGACCTAAAGTTTGAACTGCGTCGCACAAAATAGAATTGAATTCCTAAAAGTTGCTTGTTTATAAAAATAAAAGACAATACTCGCCGAACGGTCGACGGTCTCTGCTCTGTGGCCCTTTTCACAGAATTTTTCGAATAGTTTTCCTTTGACACGAGTCACGAGTTAAAACTGTCGTGTGCTTTGTTTCTAGAAATCGCATACAAACGAGCAGGCACTACGTTTACAAAAAATATTCAAAATCATGTCAAACAAATTGGCTACACTGGCGTCTATCTCTACTTGAATGGGTAACATGCTACATATTTATTTATTAAAACTTTATGCACAAGTTAGTTAGTTAAGTTCGTCGGTGCCGTAATGCGGTAATAGCGTCTTTGACAAGTGGTAAGCGCTTCTAATTGGTTGAGCATCGAACTGATTTCCGTCAGATTCCTGTGCACTTGATTTCATCTTGTCATTAATTAGCATGGTAATTGAATTGACGCATTGGTTTACTGCTCTCTGCGCGTTAGTGTCTCGGGTTTAGTTATTTTGATATCTAATTGTTTTTTTAAGTAGCTGCCGTCGTAGTCCACGGATAAGATAAGCCGATAACTTATCTAAAGTTGACCTATACGTATTTTTAAATAAAAATGAACCAAATAAGCCACTACCTTTCAAAAGCCCCATGTTTTTACTGTCAAAATGAAATCCGTCGTAACATTTCACGAAAATATAATACGACTACTTAATGCAACATTCCAGTGTCGCGCTAAAGTAAAAACCCTATATGTGACATTCTGGCATGGCCGACATCGACAGTGCAGCGACGAAATTCGCAATATACCTACCTACACATACACTGTAAGGCTAGGTCCCTATTAATTGCTCTTTCGGAAGTGGCCGCCACCTCTGGGCTGATCAAAGCCAGTGTACGATGATATTATAATCGACGTGCATTTTGAGCGGCCGCCGCGCCGCCGTCCCACAGCAGGCGAACGTGCGATAGGATAGGGGAACCGAGAATGTTGAATGTAAAATTGATCTAGTTTGCAAAACCGAGTGTATCCTATAGCTAATATTTGCATAATCAACACTGCCGGCAGCGGCGCTCCAATTGTTATTTTCCGCAATAGAAAGCTGTTGATGTATGCCCTATGCAGTTTATTGATGCATTTTGTAGTCGGATCACCCTTTTCCTTTTTATTTCTTCTTCTCCTTTTGTACAAACTAGCAGTGGTTAAGCGATTGAATGCTGCACTGCGTGTCGTGGGTTCGATTCCCGCACAGAACAAATATTTGTATGACCTACAAGTAAGTAGTTGTTCCGGGTCTGGCTGTTTGTGTGAGTTTAAATGTTTGTAAACGCACCCACAATACAGGAGAAATTCCTAGTGTGGGGCAACGTTTATAAAAAAAAAAAAAAAACTTTGAAGCGGAAAGATTTTTCACAGAAATTCGGAAGCAATCTCTTGGTACTTAAGACGTAGTATTTCTAATCCCCAACAACTATGTATCGGTCGGCTTCATATTGTAGCTCTTAACTGAGGTTTAGGCAAGTTTAATTTATTATTTCAGCGTGTCTATACCTACCACAGAGGGATTTCTGGCATCCACGTTCCGTTTGAGCTTACAACAGTGAGTTTATTGCACTATCAATAAGTTAAGGAAGTGGAATTGATCTCGTTGAATTGTCAAAATAAAATTTACTGTGTGAGTACGTCGTACTGTAGAGTTATGTAATAATAGCGATGTGACGAGTCGAAATTTTTGCTACTGACTCGAGTCGCAACTCGAGTTGACTCGACTCGGTGCCTGTACAGAGCGTATACAGATGTGCGAGTCGACTCGTAATGAGTCGCTCGAGTCAGACGATTTGCAACTCGAGTTGACTCGACTCGGTGCCTGTAGAGAGCGTATACAGGTGTGCGAGTCGACTCGTAATGACGTAATGTATTGAATTGTAGTGTAGAGCTCGAGTCAGACGATTCGCAACAAAAATAAAAACAACAAGTCAAAATAAACATTTACCGCGGTTTTTTACTCGCACTTCTGATCGTGACCGAGCGCCCCGAACGAGTATTGCAATTTACGACGCAACACGCATGCTATTGCTATTTCACTCAACTCACATCGAGTAGAGCGAGATGTGACGGCGCGCGGCGGGTGAGCGCTCGGGTTGTGCGGGCTCGGATCGATCGACCGAGTTGACTCGAGTTGGTAAAAACTGAACTCGAGTTGACTCGTTTGCGAGTTGGCTCGAGTTACTCGAGTTAAATAACTCGACTCGCCCATCACTATGTAATAATGAAAAAAAATTGATGACATAGAGAGTACTTATACTGAAACATAAGAACGAAGCAAGTTAATACAAAGCTTGTAAAAATTCCAAATAAAAGACGGATCATGACTTGTACCTACTAACTACACTATGTTATTTGGTAGAAATAATTACTTATGTAAGTTATTATTTTGAATTGTTAATTGAGAACGAAAAGTATACAAGGCCGAGAGCAACGAACCGTGTGGTTTTAAAAATAAATATTGTTTTTAATACGCATTCAATTTACAACAGGTCGGTACCCACTTGTTAACATTTTAATAAGCTGAAAGCTTATACTATTATGCAGTCGTATGCGCAGTCAGTGCCTCTTCTTACTTTTATGGTCACCTAATAGGGTAGATTTTCAATATCATTAAGTATTTTTCTAACAGTATTTTCCGTCTATGTCTTGAACTCCTCCAATGTTACTGCTTATAAGGTCTTTAAATGAGTCTCAAGTTGTACAAAGACAATGCAGCCCTGATTTATTTCGAGAAACTTTTTGCCCAATAAAAAAAACAACCGACTTTTGCACTTTTTTTTCTGGGTGTCGGGTAGTCGGGTTTTTAGTGGGGTGTTTTTAGGGTTCCGTAGTCATCAAGGAACCCTTATAGTTTCGCCATGTCCGTCTGTCTTTATGTCCGCGGTTTAGCTCAGAGACTTTTAGTACTAGAAAGCTGTAATTTGTTATGATGACAAAGTGGTAAAACAAAATCATGAAAAAAATATTTTTTAGTTTACCACCCTTATACGTAAAGTGGAAATGTTTTTTCTTCTCTTGTCTATCCCATGGTGTTGTCGTTGAAAAGGTCGTCCAAAAATATTGTGGAAGTGTGAATACCATTTTTGGATTCAGGGATCCGTTTGCGAAATATTAAGCTTTAAAGTGCTAATTTTTGTTAGAGTCACGTGTCCCCCCCTGTCAACTAAATGGTTATTTTTGGATAAGTGAAAAAAATCACGGCAGCAGTTTATAACGAAGTTAAAAGGAAAATTATCACAGCTAAGTAGTTGAACAACTTACATTTGCAGTTGGAATGTATGGGAGAACATAATTTTTCAACTACAATGTTAAGTTTGTTCTTGGGATAAATTCATCCCAACTACGGAACCCTTCATTGTGCGTGGTCCAACACGCACTTGGCCGGGTTTTTTTCTTTATGTTTCAGTGATGGTAGCAGTTGTTGACAGTTGTTAGCCTTACTAAGACTGGTAGTGTGGACGGGGAGTTACTCACACAGATCAAAATCAGAGAACAAGTAAACAGTTGGTGGCACCAACTGTTTACTGTCATCTTGACCTGCACACAATATATATAAATATATATATCCTCTCCTCATCGCAATCCTAGACATCCACGAAAGCGTAACAGGAAATAGATTTTCTAAAGACTGCAGTCAGCAACAACAATATCCGAACTACAGTTAGATTCATTTCCGATACATTTAATGTAAATCGCCGCAAAGATGCGGTGGTACGCCACTGATCTGAAAAGTCCATTATTATTATCCATTTTCAATATTACCTTTTGGTCAGATTGTTGCAGTTCAACTTTTTTGTTATCCTGAACAAAGTTTATTGTTTACTAGTTACGTGGAATTTTATTAGGCAGATTCTATTCTACCTACTCGTAATAGCAGTAGCCAGACAAAATATTTAAAAAAATCTCATCCTATGTCCCTATAAAAAAAAAAACTCATACGTTGTCTCTCTTTAAAAACTAAATTGATTTTCTCCATTAAAATTTATACTTCACTTCGTGACTAACTTATTACTTTTCATATGGCGTTACTTATTTTAATTTTTTTTTTCTTCTTGGAGGAAGAAATTGGACAAATTGTTGAAATTGGAAATAAAATTATTATTAGAATTTTTGTAGATTTTTTTTTGTTCTCAGCTTTTTGGCTGGTTTTGTAACATTTACGGACCGAAACTAAGTTAATGCAGCGTGTGGCGTGTTATGTTAAAATGTGTTGTGATGAGGGCTTGTTTCGCTGTCGCGTGAATTTTCAGATAATTAGATATACATGTATTTAAAATTGCAGGGTTTTGTAGGGTGGTGAAGAGGGTTTCTTTTAGGTTTAGTAATTTAAGGCTATGGAGAAGGTGATTCGGGATGACGCCGGTTCTGGAGAGGACTTTAATATGACCACATAAACTTTTCGTTGGCGCCAAATAATATTTTTCATCTTTGAGTTCTACGTATTTACTAATGTTTTCAGATAGTCTTCTGAATGTTATGTGTGTTGGGATCGGAAATATCTATTAGGTCAGTAACTTTATTTATTTTAACCTTTAGGGCTATATCCGGTCTGGGTCTGGCCTGGTCGTACTAAAGTTTATTTGTATTATTTTCTAGGATAGTTTATGGAGTGTAATTGTAATAAGGACTGTTTGTATCTTGTATGCAAATGAGTGCAAATTTTTGGTAAATTACATTTGCCACCTGATTGTGCCTATGTGTATAGTCTGTCTGCGTGAAAGTTGTGCAAACTACTGTTACTACTGAATTGTTTCTGGTTGGATGTGACACTTGCGACAATCATTTGTTACTGAAGGATCTTTGATAATTGTTAATAATCTTGTCCTGTATCGTAATTATAAATTCTTCAGTTTCTGGGATTAAATTGCCTATTTTAAGAAAGTTATTTGAGGCTAAACATAACTGGCGAAATGTGGGTGTACTATGGGTACACCTCTGCCTAACCCTTCGGTGATTACAGGCGTGATGTTATGTTATGTTATGTTATTTGAGGCTACGTTGTTCACATGGGATTGTTCTAGGTCATGAGGATGTCGGCCATGTAATTGAAACCTTTCCAGCCGGTCCTCAATATTTTGTTTTTGCGGGTCATCGCTAGTAACTTGTAGAATATCTGGCTCTTCATTTAAGTTAAGTGTAGTATAGTTGAAATCTTTTGGAAGTATGGCATTTTTGCATGTTACTAGTGCGAAATTTAGAGTGAAAGATTTTTATGAAAATTTCTAAAAACCAAACAAAAGCATTACCAAATGCTGACTGCTACCATTTTAATTCACGCCACTCAACGTCCTCATAAAGAGTTTTAATTTAACCGTCGCGAATGCACTTCACTTCACTCACACCGTCGGCAAATGGATCATAACGAAATAATGGAAAAATCTAAAAAAATTCACTTCTTGTGACTTTTCCTACATAATGTCCTACATTTCGTCGCTCGCATGACTAAAAGTCCTATCTAATTCTGTTCGGATTGATAAATAAAGTTTTCACAAAGTGTTCTATCTGTTTTAATAATTAAAAATAAATACCAATATTGAAAATAAATAAGTAGCTATATCGTAAAAATAAAGTAGAATTACCTATAGATTATAATTTTATCTTAGTTAGAAATGTCGTAACTGCAAAACGCTTTTCCTTAATAATTGACAATACGGAGATAGGACTGTTAGTCATGCGAGCGACGATTTATCTTGCAGCGTTAATCTCAAGGGGGTGGATGCATAGATTAAATTAAGAGATGTATGGCGATAAATAAATCATCAATGGACAAACTGAAAAAAGTCTGGAGGAACAGAGATATTACAAAAGCCACTAAGATCCGGCTTGTTCAAACCCTGGTTTTGCCTATGTTCCTTTACGCTGCTGAGACGTGGACGCTAGGTGACATCAAGAAGAAGAAGATTTACGTTCTAGAAATGTGGTGCTGGAGAAGAATGCTTGGAGTATCGTGGATGGAGTTTCGCACCAACACCTCTATACGCCAAGAACTCGGCATCAAAAAGCGTCTTTCTGTTCTGGTCCAAGCGCGCATCCTCAAATACTTCGGATTCGGACACGTCTCGAGGCGTGAGGATGACTGTAGAGCACCTTGTCGTGCAGGGTAGAGTGAAGGACACTAGACCACGCGGACGCTCACCCATGAGATGGACTGACCAAATTAAATCCACAGTGGGCGAACCCGTGTATAAGTGCACAAAAAAAATCAAAAATCGGAGTAGATGGCGAGAAATTCTGAGGCGAATCACATCAGCCCCTGGACAAGAAACTACATGAAGACCACGACCGCTCTGCCAAGAGTTCTACGAAGAAGAAGATGATGACTTTTCAATTCATTATGAACTTTGTAAAGTTTTATAATCACTGAAATCGTGAGGAAACCTGGACTAATAGTCTGAAATTGCCAGCCCCTCTTAAGCAAGTGTGGTTATTAAATGCTCATGCCTTCTCTGTATGAGAAGAGGCCTTTCCCTGCAGTGGGAAAATAATAGGCAGGTATTCCTTTTATTATAACTTGGACACAAGCTTAAATAAATACGTTAAAAACCCTAGTAGGAATAGGAATACTAGGGCTATGTGGCACCCATGTAAACATAAATTAAAAGCGATTCAGAAGGAAACCATAAACCACAACTACTGGACACACGCGACAAGTACACTGAATTTCCTCCCATGAATCATTATGTATGGTATTTCCAGTCTTCTTTATCAAAATTACAAGGAAAAGTTAAATTAATTTGTTTTCGATTCCTTAGTTATGGAGTTAATTAATCTAGCTTGTTTACCCGCACAATAAAAAATATTCTGCGAGTAAAAAGACATCAATTATAAGGGTTGTTTGACTACGAGACTGAAAACAGAGCAATTTTTTATTAAAACACACGGAACTATGCTGCAAAAAATATTATCCTAATACTATACTTTAATGGGAAAGTTTGTGAGGATGGACGGATGTTTGTTACTCTTTCACGCCAAAAATACTGAACGGATTTGGATGAAATTTGGCATACAGATAGTTTATAACCTGGATTAACACACAAGATACTTTTCATTCCGATATTCCCACGGGCTCGATATTTACGCGGCTGAAATCGCGGGGTGCAGCTGATTTGTCATATTTGCAACGTGCGAATAATGTAGGTATGCAGTAAGTAGACATGGGCACAAATTATTGAAATAAAATGATAATTTTATTAAATACTGGCTATATCAGAAAGGTGTGGTCAAATTTAAGGGTGTGAATCAAACTATCAAACTGAACAACTTACTCAAGGGGACTAACATCGTCAGCGAGAAAAAAATATCTGCTGTTCCGTACAAAACTTTAATACCTACTCGCCCCTAATGTTTGGACGGCTGATAATTTCGGCATCCCTCGAGGTGGCGCGGGAAGAGTTTCGGGAAGGAATTGGGGGAGGCCTTTGCCCAGCAGTGGGACAGTATAGTTAAAAAGCGTCGGTGCGTTGAGTCACAAGACTGCCCAAGCGGCTTGCGCTGTCTCACTGTGCGCATACCAGTGATTTTATGATAAATTTAAAAAAGTATGTCTCAAACTTACCTTTATCACCAAAAAATATTTCCTTACCCTATTAAGTATTTTATATATCAACTGCAGGTAGGGTTGCCAACCATACTTTATAAATAAAAGATTAAATAAAGTATGCAAAAATACTTTATTTATAATCTTTAGTGTGATGCGTTAAATGAAACACTCACAGTGTTACTCATGGGTAATTCTAATTACTGAACTATTTGTCGACGAAATTATTGATAAAGAATTGACAGAGAAATACCATTTTGTCAAATGACAATGTTAAAATGGATCTGATTTATTTACTCTCTATTCCCGCCACTTCAGCTTTCACTGAGAGCTTTTTCGGTAATGAATCTGAAGTGACGAGAAGAGAGACAGATTGACCATAAAAACAAAACAACGAGTTGTTTATTTATTTAAATATAAATTTTGGTTGTAAAACTATCATTGAAACATTCAAATACATACAACAAAAATTTGTTAGCGTTTGCTAAAAGCACCCAAAAAAATGTTTATAAGAGAATAAAAACATTTGAAAATACTTTTTTTTCTTCTTAAAGAACTTGATACTTTAGTTCTTTTCTCAAAAAAGTTGGCAACCCTAACTGCAGGTACCATTTAAACTTGTGACATGTTGAACTATTTGTAAAATTAATTTCCTGTGCCGAGGGCGGTTCCGCTGAGTTTAAGCAAATATTGACTGCACATCGAAATAAAACATGTCAAACAAACCTCACAACATTTGTTTGCCCATTTTAAGCACATCAGTCTGCGAATAAAACTTTTGCAAAAGGGAAAAGATACAGAAAATAAGTTCATTACTGGCTTTCATTTAAAATTTTCTTGAATGAAAATTAACTAGGTATGCAATGTAACATTAATTATTTCAAACGGTGTATTATTTCAGACAGAATTGGAAAGCGCAGTTTGATGCGATTAAGTTATTTATGATTGCATTCGGAAAATATCTCGAAAAACAATTGCCTGATTGACAATTTCCCGTCCCGTCCACCATACCTATTTATCTGTCAGTCTGCCGTCAACCGTTATTTGATTGCTTTGTTACGGTTTGAAGCCCTGATGGCGATATTTGGGCCGTATGTGACATTTCCACTTTGTCCCTAAGATTGGCATTGTGACGAACAGTGGCAATTGACCACAAGGCAGGCGACGGTAACCACTTTACTAAGTCCTAACTATTAGGCCCTCAGTCTATTTGCCAATCAATTCTCCTGTCATAAACTACAAAGCAAGTAATATGTATCGAACAATTCCCTGCACAAAGGTCTTAAATTGAAGCTACGTTTTGTAGCAAATTGAAAATATTAAATCCGTAAGTTACAGAGAGAAACCGTTTAAACTTATTGTCCGGAAATAAGTACAAATACACAAAGGGTCTTACCGGTGAAGACAATTCTATATCGAGAATTCGATTTACTAATGCAACAGAATGCAACCTAATTCCGTGACACACTTTCAAGCACAATCGAGGGTTTTGAAGGATATTGCTAACCCATTGCTTCATAGGTTTGAAAAATTCGTCTGCTCAGCAATGTAAATAACGCTATGAACGTGGATGAATTGTCAAAATTAAAACTATTGCGATCAACTGTCAAACTGCTAATATTTTCATTCAAAAACTGCATTTCTATAACTTCTTTTTCCTGCTGGAAGCCAATATGAAATATTGAAACGAATAACGAATGCTCACGCGTTTCAAAACGATGTTTTTCAAACACAAATATAGAGGAAAAAATAAATTCCAAACGAGTATTTTTTTGGAAAGGCTCGCATATTTCGTTTTCGTGCGCCGTGCCTTCGTATTTTGAAGGAGAGCCACTGATTGCAACTTTGTATGTCTGCTAGATTTTGATGTAGAGGGTGCTCAAAAGTAGCTCGAAATGGTTCAAGTAATATAAGACACGGGTGTGTCTTCGTCGAACTTGACTTGACACACTACCGAGTGTCTAGATAGATTTTTAGAGGTTTGAGGAACAGGGTGTACAGTTGGGTGTAATCCTCTATAGAAAAGTGTCGTGTCTGGCGGGCAACTGTTCAACGATTGATGTCGGGGAAGTTATAAATATGTTGTTCGCGCGGTAAACTTTAATTGCGAGATGCAGGATTTGTGTGACGTCGGGATTTTTGTGTGACGTCAGGTCTTTGATGCGTAGTTCACATGTGGCGATGTAGATGCCGCCACAGATTTGTTAAGGTTGATACAACGTTCCACGAACAGTAACGTTATATCGAGAATATAAAATCATAGTTGAAATGGAAAACAAATTAGAGAAAAGGATTCAGTACCTACTTACTCAATGAAAAACAATTAAACTCGCGACACCGTTACCGACACCTCATTTTTGTAAACGCGATTGTGCTCTATATTTATATTACGTTACGGATCAATGTTCTATGCAAGTATTTTTACTTTAAAGGTTTAGGAAGTATTTTTTTGTAAACGCGATTGTGCTCTTTATTTAGATAAGGTTACGGACCAATGTTCTATACAAGTATTTTTCTTCCACCAAAGCGATCTTGTTCAAGTTTTCACTTCTGTCGGTACTCCCGGAGTGCCACTGCTTTTTTTTTTCGACTACCACGCGCACAAAGTCTCGGGCTTTGTAATGAACAAATGAACAAAATCACCGAAACAAAGTTCGCAATTTAACCGCGTACAGTTGGAGTCAAAAGCATTTAACGCGCTTCGGTAAAGTGTATTTGCAGAGTTGCACGGTAGTCGGTACAGATCAAAAGGCCCCCAATTGACACTTTTATAGAGGCGTAACGACACAGCTGACATTTTTATTTATATATTTTCGAGACATAGTAATTTTTTATTTCTCGTGTACATTGAAGAGTAGTATTCGTATGCAGGTATCGGATTTTTTACGCATCTTTAAAGAGAACTAGCGAACGTCACGCGGTTTTACCCGCGTAGTTCCCGTTCCCGTGGGAGTACGAGGATAAAATGTAGCCTATGTTACTCGCTGATAATGTAGCTATCTATTGCTGAAAGAATTTTTCAAATCGGTCCAATAGTTTTTAAGTTTATTCGTTACATACAAAAATACAAATCTTTTCTCTTTATAATTTAATATGGATAAATGCCTGGAAAATTTGAGTCATCGGCCATCGTCTACGCTTGCAATTCGACAACAAGGCAATTTTGTTCTAACAAGCCGTTAAAGGTAATTTAATATTGGAAGACGACGGTTAAAAAATGTATGGAAGAAAATGACGGGCTGCGCCATCCTCAAATAAGCTGGGATGAGCGCAGGAGGATGAAGATGGAGCGTGCCTTTATATTAAAATAGTACCTGTACCCTAATTGCGGAATACAACACAATCACAATCTGTTTCGATTTGAAACAGATTGCTAATCCATTGCTTCTTAAGTTGGAAAAAAAATCTACTCAACAACGTAAATAACGCAATGAATGTTATTGAACTGTCAAAATGAAAATAAGTTACGCAATTAGGGTACTGGTTGACCTTGACCTCTGTGCTCGGGTGAAAATAGATAAAACGAATTTTCCCAGATATGAGACCTAGCTAGATCGATTTTTCGCCCCCGTAAACCCTATATTGCAGCTTTCATCGAAATCGTTAGAGCCGTTTTCGAGAACGTGATTACTAATTAATATAGTAAAGGACAAAAATCTTAAATTCATTAATTCACTGACAGATAATGCACAGCTTAAGCAACTTTAGGTAGGTATAGAAGCATCAAATTTTGCACAATAGTTATTTTGGAGGGGCCCGTGGTTAAGTAATAAGGTCGATCGATCAGGTAAAGCTACGCTTGCCGCGGTCGGTCCGTGGATGGGTGACCATCTTTACATTCCGAGACCCCTCCGTGCCTCAGAAAGCACGTTAAGCCGTTGGTCCCGGCTGTCATTCGTGGATCTTTGACAGTCGTTACGGGTCGTCAGAAGCCTGAAAGTCTGACAACCAGTCTTACCAAGGGGTATCTTATAACCTAGTAACTAAGTAGATTGTGGAGGTCAGATAGACAGTCGCTCCATGTATTCAGCTGCATCCAGTTAGACTGGAAGTCGACCCCCATTACATAGTTGGGAAAAGGCTACGCAGATGATGAGTTCCTTTCGAGCCCCAAGCTACAGACTAACTGTCTAGTTTGGGGCTCACTAGCAAATAATATATTGTAACTTAGCTGTAAGTAATATTTTAAGCTACTCAAGTCATCTCAACTTAGTGTTAACCTGCTAGCTGTATTACCTGGACAATGCAATATTTTCTATTTCTGAGAACTAAGAAAGATTTTTTTTTTCTTTTATCCGCCAAAGGGGATGAAAGTTCGTCCTTGCTGATGGGGAATGCCATCGGCTACATAGCTACTGGGGTATATGGCTTGTAATAAAATAAAATAACGTCTAAAACACGACACGAAAAAGCTTCAAAAATCAATAAACCTGACGAGTGTGACTAAACGCCAATTAATGACATTACTACGTACAGCAATTTTACATAAGTAGTGGTTCTTTTTTGAAGTGAAAACTTCTTTAGGCGCGTTGCGCATTTTTGAGATGGGACTAAACCATTGATTTCGCGACCTGTTACCGACACCGTGGAGTAAAAGACATCAACGCGTTAATTACCGCGACGCCGTTTTTTTTTTCAAGTTTTCTCTGCTATCGGCGCTCCCCGAGTGCCACTGTTTGTTATGTTCATAGAACTTCTGGCCTCGAAGGCGTACTCCCGCACCACAGCCAAATTACATCAATTCAAAAAAAATATAACAATTCAATATCAAAGATCCCACGTTAACAGATTTATTCAGACTATAGGTATAAAACTAGAAATTCCCTTTAATGCTATTTCAGTCCACTAAGGACGACAGGTAAGTACTTCGTTAAATCAGTAGTCTTCGCATTGCAAGAATAATTCAACGGTATTTTTTATCTGAACACAATTACTTATATTCAGCTTATCGAACCCAATTACAGAAGCTCTTGAATCGACTATTTATAAAACGTTTGTCAGTTAAAAATGAATTCAAATGAAAACTTATAGTAAACAAAGACTTTTCCGACGAGCGTATAATTTGCAAGAGTATACTAAAGAAAGAGGAAAAATATGAAGATCGTGGGAGTTTGTATCTATTTATATAGTCACAATAGCGAAGTTAAAAGAGGGGCTCGTGGGTTAATGATAACAGCCGCGCGGCTCGATCGATGGCTAAGCTACTCTTACCGTAGTCGGTTCGTGGATGACCACCCATTACACATCGAGATCTATATTGTATTTATTTTATTTTTTATTTGTTATTTTACTATATTATGCTGCACCGGTTGACGTCGTCACGTCAGCGCCGGCTATCGCTGAAAACCAGCGCTGGGGCTCTGTCTCGCATGGGGTCGCAGCATTATGCTGAACGGTGGCCGTTTGCGTGGATGTGACGCATATTTTCCCCCAATTTGCTATTTACGTGTTTTTTTAAATCTTTCTTTGCGTTATGTTTACTGCAAATAAACGTATTTTCATTCATTCTTTTTTTTCTTTAGATCTCCCGGTTGTAATTCGTAGATCTTTGACAGTCGTTATGGATAGTCAGAAGCCCGAAAGTGACAACCAGTCTTACCAAGGGGTAACATGTTACCCAGCAATCGCTCTATGTAAAATACTGGTATTCAGCTGCATTAGGTTAGGCTGGAAGTCGACCCTAACATAGTTGGGAAAACGCTAGGCAGATTGATTGAATACCGAAGTTAAAACCTACACGACACGGGTTGCTGCACTTACGTCGCTTTAACGAAGACAATAAATGTTTTATGAGGAACCTTCACCGTAAAATCTACGAAGACGCGATGTTTCCAAATGAAAAAGACAACCTTATAGCTTCTTGTTGTTTCATATATACTATGTGTAGTATATCTATTTAATATGAAGTACACCACTGAGCTCTGCTGAAATGAAAATAGAGAATGCTCATTTATTAGTATAGGAAAGTATATACTAATTCCACGCTGCCATGACAGTAGGTACTTAATAATTCCATGCTGCTACGTCATTATTTTAAGGTAGCCATCTTGTTCTAAACTTTTGGCGACAATATGGCAAAAACGAATTTTCCCAGCTATGAGACCTAGCTAGATCGATTTTTCGCCCCCGTGAAAATATTGCAATTTTCATCGAAATCGGTAGCCGTTTTCGAGAACGTGATTAGAAATATACATATATAGCTCGTTTAATAGTATAGGATTTAAACTCAGTCTCATTCACACAAGGCACTTTTTGTTGACATCCTCCTTGTTGTCATTCACCAGGAATGGTGGGGAAAGGTTAAAAGTGAAGAAGCCCTGCATGAGCGGCTTGGCGTGGGTGGTAGTGAGCCAGTGTATGACATTAATCTGCCTAGCCTTTTCCCAACTATGTTGGGGTCGGCTTCCAGTCTAACCGAATGCAGCTAAATACCAGTATTTCATATGGAGCGAGTGCTTATCTGACCTCCACAACCCAGTAACTGGGCAATACGATACCCCTTGAAAAAACTGGTTGTTAGACTTTCGGGCTTCTGACGACTGTCAAAGATCCGCAAATGACGGCCGGGACCAACGGCTTAACGTGCCTTACGAGGCACGGAGGAGTCTCGGTATGTAAAGAAGGTCACCCATCCACGGACCAACCCTGGCAAGCGTAGCTTAACCGGATGGATTGACCCGTGCGGCTGTTATTATTAAGCCACGAGCTCCTCCATTCAGTGTAGGATATATTATGTAATCGAATTAAATACGGAATCAACTGGATTCCACACTATGTATATTGTTGGCGTAGGTGAACTAAATACCAAAAAAAAACTTGTTTGGAGAAAATTGCGATTTATTTAAGCGGCATGATTTGGGTGTTATGAAAAAGGTGAAAAATCAATTTGACCAAAATCGCAGTTATTTAGTTCTCCACCTACGCTGACGATATATACAATGTTGTTTGCTTTTTCTTGAGCTGTACAATGCACTTGTAAATAGAAATAATTAGGTACCTACACAAGTGCAACTATTAACTCAAAGTGTTACCGGAGTTAGATAAAGATCCATAGAGGTGCTTTGTTTTATTTGGATAACAGCAACATCAACGATAACCACAATTATTATTGTCAGTTTATTGTTACACGGAAAACCTATCGCTTTGTTTTTTCTCTATTGCAGTGGCAATTTTAATTATAGTTCTGTTTCCCGACTAACCGACTGGCGGCTCGGTGCAATTTACGTTGTGGTTTTATGGAAACTACATAATAAAAATCTTAAATACATTTAGCCCAGGTTCTTAAATGATTTTTTTTCGCACACTGGATTTTTTACGCTCTGCTTAGCGCGGAGAGTTGAAAATTCAGTGCGTGATAAAATCTCGCCGCGATATTTTTACGTCCGTACGGACGTGGGCTTACTCATTGACGGACAACGAACCGTCTAAACTGAACCGATGGGTCTAGAAGCGTGAAATATGCACAAGAGTTCCTTTTGTAACTGAGCACCAGGAATGTTACGGAGCCTTCGGTTCCGGTTCCGAAATCTCGGAACTTCCATTAATTTTCCACCTCCGATTCCGATAATTTTGAATCGGAGTTATATCGAAGTTCAAAATCGAAACGCAGCGATGAACGTAACTATGCACGTACAAACAAGTTTTAACTCATTGCCAGTGTAATTTTAGTTTATTTTATACACGCTCGCGCTCGAAGCCTCAGTTTGTTTTGTTTGTGGATGTTATAGCTAATATTTGACTGATTAAAAAACTAAATTCTATTTCAATTGTTTCATTAAGCCTTCCCATAACACATATTTTTCTACTTCCACCTTCGACTCTTGTTCCGGTTCCGGTTCAGATTTCGGTTCGGATCTGATCAATTAAATTTAAAACCTCCGATTCCGGTTCCGTTAAAAAGACTTCCATAACATCCCTGCTGAGCACTAAGGAAGAATTTTACCAATTCGTCTCCGAAAGGGATTAAGTATGGGAGTTCGACATTTTTGCTGTGGGGAAATCCCATCGAACACACGGTTTGTTACCCAAATTATTTAATAAAACCCATTACAAATGTTTCTTTCTTATATCTATGGTTTTGGCTAATAAACTTCAGGGACCTAATTCTCGCCTATAAATACGATATTTGATGTCGAACGGGGAGATTTGGCACACAGATAGTTTATAATTTTATCCCGGTAGAGTACATTTCCGTGCGATAATATCCGATCTCCGCGCTGGCGAAGCCGCGGGCAAAAGCTAGTAGGTAATAAATGTTGTAGTCGTAGTCATAGACGTATTCTTAAAACTAGCGTGTATCTATGGTCGTAGTAGTAGATTTTAATTGATAGGTACAGGGGGCCTAAAACGGCCGCTTTGGCAGAATCATAATATGATAATATATGAATCACACTAATTGTGACAAAGAACGAAAATTCAAAACCAAGACACCGACTTCCGAAATTAAAGTTATTTTTCACTTTGTACTGTTTTTTTTTTTTGAAGTCGGTTGTTTTTTTTTTGTAAAAAGTTTTTATTTTTCACTTTTTAGTGTTGTGGTACCTACCCCAAACAAATTCGAATACCACTACCTGCTATGTAAATAACAGTGACAGGAAGTTATCATATCATCCACATATTAAGTGGGAAAAAATACGTATTATTGAAGCTAACTCAAAAACTACCCAAGCAAAGTTAATAAAATTTATATGGGACCACCTCTGAAGTATGATCTACCAAACAAAAAAAGAATCATCAAAATCAATTCATAATTGGCGGAGTAATCGCGTAACAAACATACAAAAAAAAAAAAAAAAAAAAACAACATACAGACGAATTGAGAACCTCCTCCTTTTGGAAGTCGGTTAAAAACTGTAAAGAAAAATTATCCGGTAAAATTACTGTCTTAATTTTTTCATGCGACAATATTTACACCAAATATGATTCTGATTTGAATTGAATTAAATATGATTACAGCTAAAATATGTGTCACCATAGAGGAATTGCTGGGAATTCAGAAAATGAATTGCTTTTAAAGGAATTGCTTAATGTTGCCATTTTAGACCCGCTGTTATTGTTTATTCTTATTTCTTATAGATTTTTTTCTTCTTTTTTTGTGATAGGTAAATGCGTTTTGTTTGTCCAGAATAAACAATACTTTTTTTTTCTAAAATTTTTACGAAATGGAAAATTTCATCCAAATCCTATTAGTAGGAGAATACTAATCATTTAAACATGAATTCATGTTTCAGTGGGCGTCGGCAGTGGAACGAACGGGAATACACTGGCAAAAACCAATCGCCATGTAATTCATTATTATAATATAGTCCAAATTTGAAAAATAAACATTAATAAGTACAGTATGTAGTCTAACTAGATACTCACTATCTTGTTGGCGTCCACGAGTTTCTCACAATAATTGCACATTTTTTTTTATCATTGAGAGAATAATACTTATTTGAAAAATGATAGCGTTTAAGAGAATAATAAGCAGAATAGGTAAATGATGATAAGTGTATGCTGACAATTGATAGGTAGGTAATTGCTGTGAAATCGTGTGTTGGATCATTTAGCTTCCTTCAAAGTGGTCGAGCTTAATGGTGCTAATCCATGCGTCAGATTTGTGAACGGGCGCCGTCATAGTGAACTCACCTCATGCATGAGTTTATACAAATGAGAATCGCTATCGAACTAATTCCCATACATCCGGAGTAGTCCGGATATGTCCGTCTTTTTGGCCCCTCCGGCCGGACTTAGCCCTGGTTCGCACGGGCGTTTTGTCCTTCGGCGATTTCTTTTCGCGCAATGGATTTGCAATGCTATGCGCCAAGAGTTGAAAATCCAACAGTGTGTTTTTTCGACGCGCTGGCTTGCACTCTGTTGGATTCTCAACGCTCGGCTCAACTTCGAGGGTTGCAAATCCAGTGCGCGATAAAATCCCGCCGCGAAATTTTTACGTCCGTGCGAACGTAGGCTTAGTCCGGCCTTGTCATTTGTCCGCAAGTTTCGATTTAAAGGGATTTTTTAAGAAATAGAAAAGCTAAACGAGCTTCAAATGTCGAAATGGTGACCCTATTCGAACCCTATCTAAAAGTCTCACCATAACCTACATACAGCCTTTGCACCTTTCTATTAGAAATTCATGAAAAAACAAGTTAGATAGAATAGTTATTTATGCTACAAGTGCGGAAATCGTCTTACGCACGTTGTATCATGCGACGTTTTACTATTAATTGTGCGAGGAGATAAAAAAAAACAAGCGAGCCTTACAGTAGTCGCCTATGATGTGTAAACATCTGACATCTTCTGACTTATATAAATGATATACTTACACAAGCTATGACTTTGACTTTCATCATCACCGTCATCTAATTTGTAAAAGCATTTTAAGTTAGTAAAAGCTCAACTATTAAACATTGCCTTTAAGCCCCAAGTGCCAGCACAGTTCTCTAACGGTCGACGTCTACGATTCACGAGACTTTGGCACCTTTGAATTTTTCAATCCATCGTATTTCTGTCGCTTATACATTCTGCTCAGCATTCTACATATTTTTAGAACTACTCAGTTTGTATGTAGTACGCCTGTATAGACGTCTCATTTTCACTAAAGTCAATTTAATGGTAGGGGAAGCTCAGAGGGGTTTTGAGTAAGCATATGCAGGGAGAAAAGTTGATAACTGAGTAGGTGCGGCATGATAAGAAAGTACCGAAAATATATTAGAAAAGATTCCACTTTCTGATTTCCAAAAAAAACGACAGAAAAATAATGTGATACTAGAACCATTGAAGATATGAAGAGTCGTCGTGTAGTTTTAAGATAACGGATATTTTCGCAGTAACCGCAGAAATAAATTTGTTTTTCACAGTTTTTTTTAGAAAGACTATGAAATAACAAACTTTTTTTTATATGTTCACAATTGTGCATGCGTAAATATTCATCCCGACTACGGAACGCTTAAGCCCACGTTTGCACGGATGTAAAAATATCGCGGCGGGATTTTATCGCGCACTAGATTTTAAACTCTCAGTGTGAAGCCGAGCGTTGAGAATTCAACAGAGTGCATCCCAGCGCGTCGAAAAAACACACTGCTGGATTTTCAACTCGGTGCTAAGCAGAGCGTTGAAAATCCAGTGTGCGAAAAAATCTCGCCGCGATATTTTTACGTCCGTGCGAACGTGGGCTTACTGTGCGTGCTCCAACACGCACTTGGCCGGTTTTTAATAAGCACATTTTACTTTTAACCTACAGTAAGCTAATAATTGTCTAACATTTTAGAAAAGAGCAAGTATCACCGATCTCGACTACCTCGTTGGTCCAGTGGTCGAAAGCGCTACTGCTGAGCGGTACTGAGTTCAATTCTCAGGTCGAGCAAAGTATTATAGGGTTTTTCCAACAGGAATTTCTCAGTAGCAGCCCGGAGTCTGTAATTGAGCCCTGTTGATGGCAATAGGCTCGCCCCCTATTACAATGAAGATTTAAAACATAACTGGCGGAATGTGGGTGTACTACATGTACCATCGAAGAAACCCATATCTATACACCGTAAGGACTATTTCTGCTTGCAGCGCTCGGCCACTATAGTAACGATTACCTACGAAAAAAAAAGGGTCGTGTGCACGGGATTTTGTTTTCAAATTGCTTAGTTATAGGTTTCTTCGATGGTACATCTGTGCCTACCCTTCGGAGAAATAAGGCGTGATGTTATGTTTGATGGCGGAAAAATACAATGTTCTTATCAAAATCCAATTACTTTATCTTCAATAAGACAAAACGCAATAAACAAACGGTCCTTTGAACTTGTATTAAGAATAGATGGCAATAATACAATAGCTTGAACCCAATAAAACAATATTTGCATGTAAGTACAGAAGATATAATAATGTTTACTAAGCCACAACGTTTGCACGGACGTAATAAAATCGCGGCGATTTTTTTTCCTGCACTGGATTTTCAACGCTCTTCTTGGCGCCGAGAGTTGAAAATCCAACAGTGTGTTTTTTCAACGCGCTGGGACGAGAGTGCGTCCCGGCGCGCTGGATTCTCAACGCTCGGCTTAACATCGAGAGTTTAAAGTCCAGTGAGCGATAAAATCCCGCCGCGATTTTATTACGTCCGTGCGTACGTCGGCTTGCAGTAGGGATGATGACAATAAAAAAAATCCGTCTTGTAGATTATTTAAAAATATTTGACACATTTGTTTTTTTTTTACTTTATCAATAGGTTACGGCGACACATTGAGTTAAAATATGACGTCACGAGTATGTAGATTTTATACTTACTTGTGACGTAGCGACCCCCACTCCCCAACTTTTGAATGCGTTTTATCAAAGTATTTTTTTATCAATATGATAAAGCAACAAATAAGTGTCGATTTTTTTTATCAGGGATGGACTAAACAGATTTTTTTTTTTTGACCCATTATCCGGAGTCTGACACAACGTTGTTTGGCCAACTCAGTACAGCTGTCCTTTATTCTGCTCGATAATATTTTTATATTCATTGTCTATCAGTTTATTATTATAGCGTATTTCCTGTTCCCACCCACTGCTGACATTTAAGTAAGTATCAATGTAGAAGTTATAACTGATAGCAGCTTAGCGTTCAGGCTATAGAGATATGAGGATAAGTGTAAAGTTCACTCATCTTCTATAGAAAAGGGAGGATCTACTAGACGACATATATGCCAGTCGCGCGGTAAACTCTGCTTGCGCGATGCAGGATTTTGCGTGACGTCGCGTCGGTGTGATGTAGATAGCGCCACCGGGGTGTTTGCCTAGCGATTTCTTTAGACGATTTCCTCAAACGTAATAAATAATTATTTTATAATTACTTAATTAGTATTACTTACCATGAGATTTATCTACGTATTCATGTTTTATAATGCAGGCAATTACATCTTGCATTTATTGTTTATTGTATTAGCTTTCTAGCAGTCTGCCTCTGCTTTGCACCCGCAATGACGATATGTCAAACATCGAGATTTCTGTGCTATATCTAAGTTTAAATATGAATGAATTAACACATAAACTTACAGCAATAAATGCTCTATACCTATAGAATGGTGAAAACCGCATCAAAATCCATTGAGTAGTTTAGATATTTAGAAGATCGAAGCGAAAACACAGACAGACACGAAAAGCAATTTCATTTTATGGTAAGTAGGTAGATAACATGGTAGAGTATTTTGATCAAGTTATATACAATTTTCCGTGCGAGAAAACCAGAGAAAGGTTTTTTGTAAGTCACGTTTCAGTGTTTCACTGTTCAAAATCCTGGAGCACACAATTTTAGTACCTAGATACGGGCTTCAAAACGTTTGGGATAGCACGTCAAAAAAACAGGAAAGTTTACACACAACCCCTAATTGTATTGTTATTTGTTACCGTGCACGAGGATCGATGTACGAACTTAATAAAGGTACATATCATAGCGGTCAACTGTCCTTGGGTGACGAATGGGTGGGTGTGAATGTGAACCTTCTACACGCCGAACTCTTCGCATAACTTGAATGAAGTTGAATGTCACGAGCAGTCAAGGTTATTTGTACTTATGACGTTTTCCCACAATGTAGGTTGCGAATGTTTAAGCAAAGAGGCATCACTACGAATTTAAACAATGGAGCTCGCAAGACCTACCAACATCCCCAGAAAATTTTAATACAATGAGGAAATAAGTAATTAGTACTTGACAAAAGCAAACATCATGATGACAGAGGATTAAGTACAAAGGTATTGGACAATCGATGGATGGCAACTCATGTCCAAACTACAATTTCAATGTCTTTATCGGTCTCAAACTTGTCAAACAAGTTTGTGCGTCATTATACTAACTGACGGACGAATGGTCGCGCAAATCCTGCCGTATTACCGGCGAGCGGTCAGAAGGTCACATGAACATTTTCACGACATAATTTTCTACAAATGGCTTGCTGCCATACGCAGGAGGTTAAGAGGATCTTAACATCTTCGTGTAGTCTGAATAAAATTAAATATTAATACAGATATGAGGATGTACAGTTGTACACGCTCTGGCGCACATAAACTCGGTGCAAATAAATTCGCAATTTTATGGCAGTCGTAAAATCACTCTTTATGGGATTGCATTGGGTTATTATGACAGCTTTTAACAGATAAACTAAGTTTGTACGTGAAGGGCTTTTGCTGATTTCTAAACTGTGCTAGTTAGAGACATCGTTTTATATTTCCCTGTAATATTTCTGTAAACTTTCATCGACGAGCAAAATTTACGAGTATATATATACATATTTTAATCACAAAAACGGCTCTAACGATTTCGATGAAAGTTGCAATATAGGGGTTTACGGGGGCGAAAAATCGATCTATCTAGGTCTCATATCTGGGAAAATTCGTTTTCTCTATTTTCACAGCCTCGGGAATATGATACAACGCTGGTATATCTGGACGATATGTTTATCTATTTTCACCCGAGCAGAGTTCGGTCGAACAGGTTCTCAAAAACTGAGGCATAAATGAAAATAAACGGTTCCTTTTTGGTACGTAACCCTAAAAATAGAGAAGAAAAAACGTGCTACGCTGACCCAAAATAAAGTGGGTTATCGGCAAGAGAATGATGATCACAATGATAGAGGAGAAGCTAAGGAAGTCCACATAATAATATAAGATGTTATGAAAGAAGCGTTAGTGCAGTTTTCGATCACCATAATGTAATTGAAATACTAGTATTATAATAATATTATATTAGCCATAACTAAGATCAAGTCCTTTCATATTGCAGGTTAAGCCGGCGTGTCGTAAGTGACGTAGTTGCGGTCCCCACCGCCGGAAAATACCTTCCTTCGTTTGTGTTCCATTTCTGTGCAGACACATTTATATAATCTTTGGTTTTTGCGTCTAGCTTTATTAAATGATTTGCATATATTAGCTCACATATATGACCTTGTGGTAGAATGATAGATTTTTGTAGTTTTATGTGACTTTAACTTTGAGCTATGAAATTTTAACTATCAATGAATTTGTAAGTATAAATTTGGGTCTGTTGGCCTTACACCTTCCAGGATATAAACGAAGCCAATGATAAAGCTGTCCAGGTGGCTACATACTGAAGAAGAAGGGGGTGACTAATAAACCTCTTAAATAAACACATAATAGAAAAGTTTTTCAAAACAATAAACATATAATAAACAGTAGAATCCGGTGTCTGTCTGTTTGTTTGTTCGCGCACATCTCCGGAACTACTGAACGGATTTTCATGTAGTTTTCACAATTAGACAGATTAATTTGGATTAGAATATATGATTTGTTTCTTTAAAATCGGATGTTGCAATAAAAAGTTATGATCATACAAGACGGTATTCTGTTCAAGATACGTTGTGTACAATTTCTGAGTAACCTAACAAAAAGTACTAGGCTTGCATGAATTCACGTTTAGTTTATTTTGAGTACAAAGAACGAAAATTCAAAACCAAAGACACCGACTTCCGTTCCGTTTTTTTTTTTGAAGTCGGTTGTTTTTTTTTGTAAAAAGTTTTTATTTTTCACTTTTTAGTTGTGGTACCTACCCCACACAAATTCGAATACCACTACCTGCTATGTAAATAACAGTGACAAGAAGTTATCATATCATCTACATACTAAGTGGGAAAAAATACGTATAATTGAAGCTAACTCAAAAACTACCCAAGCAAAGTTAATAAAATTTATATGGGACCACCTCTGAAGTATGATCTACCAAACAAAAAAAGAATCATCAAAATCTATTCATAATTGGCGGAGTAATCGCATAACAACCTCCTCCTTTTGGAAGTCGGTTAAAAAGAAATACTATCTTCTATAAATAAAAATCTATTGTCGCATGTATGAAAGATCATCACTATAACAGAATGGCTCGAACGATTTGGCAGTTTTTTTTATTTTTGTTGTGTTCTTATTTGTCTAAACAAAGAAAATGTTGGATAATCAACTGGAAAAATCGGAAATACACCCGGGCTACGGCGGGCACAAACAGCTAGTCTTCTATAAGTAAGTACATACTGTACATTTAAATATATATAACTATAAACATAAACATGAATCGCCGAAATGTATGCACGCGCATAACTTCCGAACAAATTGGAAATTGGATATATTTTTTTTTTTGCTGTGTTCGTTATTCTCAGGACAAGGTAAGTAGGTAGACTAGGTAGGTAAGTAGGTAGGGTAGGTAGGTGCGTCGTAGATAAGTACTTAGTGCTACCCGTGCGACGAAGCCAGGCCTGGTAAAGCTAGTAATATTATAAAGTCGCTTTTCGAGTGCCTGTGAGACCATATTGTTCTTATAAACTACGCTATAGATTTTGGTACAGTTTTCACTATCATTTAGAGAATTTATTCTGGAAGGTTTATTTATTTATTTTTCTTTTATTTCTTTTATGTACATATCTTTTACATTTTTAAATATTTTTATAAAAATCTAAAAAAAACATTTAAAAATATAAAAAAATAGTGGCCCATCGGTATCAGAAACAGGGTCCAAGATGCCGGTGGTCAGGGCTCTAGAGAGAGGAACCTCCTCACTATGAGTGCCGTGTCTAGGAGTACTGCTTTCTGAATCAAGCCCTTGACCCAGCCGCGCAATGAGAGCCTCCTGAGGTGTTGGTCGAGGCTCTTCGCTATTAGGCCATTAACCGTAACGATTATCGGTACAATGATTGCAGTGTTCACATCCCACATGTCGACAACCTCGTGTGCTCAGTCAAGATACTTGTTTTTTTTTATCTTTTTCAGCTTTTACGAGATTCTCATCATGAGGGATACGTCACAGCGATATCAACAATAATTGGACGGCGCTCTCGTCGATCTATCACCACAATATCAGGCTTATTGGCTACAATAGTCCTGTCAGTGATGATAGATCGATTCCAGTACAATGTGGCGTGACCATTCAAGAGAAGTGGGTCGGGCACATACCTGTAGTATGGTACTTCGGACTCCACAAGGTTGTACTGCAAGGCAAGTTGCTGGTGGATAATCCTATATTATTTTATTATTATAAATACCTACTTATTACTTACCTACTATACTTATTTCTTTATTATTATACATATATTTTTTTTATTTGTATAATTAATCAGTAATAAACTTACATATAATAAAGAAATCTTGATGTTTGGTCGAGCGAAGGAGGGGCGGGTCGGTAGTTTTTTTTTCGCAATTTACTGGTATAATCGGATTTTATGTCACAGGTTTTGAATCAATTAGTTTCACTATTGAAACAACAGGTAATTTTTCACTAATCTTGAATTATATTGTGTTTAACTGCAGCATTTACTCTTGTGAATTTCACGATGCTTGTGCAGTAGGCTATATCAATTAAATGATTTAGCAATTATGGTCGTATGGTAATTATGAGGTAAGAATTTAAGCTCAATTAACTTTTAAGAGGCAACTCCCTAAATTTAATGTTATTTGCATTAAAATTCTGAAAAATTCACGCATACAATCAAAATGGAACTTTAGTATATGATTTATTGGATCTTTTTCTTTCCCCATATATAAGACAGTTACGTAATTAGAACATTTTCGCTCGATTCATTTTTTATTCGAAAATCATGCCTTTTTTAAAGATTATTTGAAACAAAAACAAGATTACTCGGCTTTTATGTCTAAAATAATTATTGACAGTAAGAAAATATAGTTTATTATCCAGATATAAGATATTTTTCTCTAGATCAATTATTACTTTAGTTATAAACGAAATAAGAATTGAGACTTACGACTTTTAGTTTCGTGCTCGAACACGACCAAAGAGCGCACGCGATATTCAACTTTATTACTGATGTGTTAGCGTTTAGCACATAGTGGAATGGTGGGGTGTATGGGGGCGGAGTTTGCGTGGAAATTGTCTTTGGAGTGCCTGGACAATGAGCGATCAAATAATCGGGAATCGCAGATGATTCCCGATTATTTTATAAAATGTGTTTGTTCATTTTTCCGTGTGTGTCATATTAAACGGTATCCTCCCTAGATGAAGCAAGCATGGGATTATTCCTATTATTTTATATTTCACGAGCATTTTTAAGGAATCAAGACTCGGCATCAAGACTGTTTAACACGCTGAAAATTCACTAGTTGATTTGATAATGGCATGGTGGGCAGCTTTTTTGGAGCGACCTACAAATTAATATCTAGAATTGGGTCGTGGCTTTTGTAGAGATATAATAATTTAAGTCATGCCCCCGCTTTATTTTCCTAAAGGTATCCATGCATGGTATTGCGTAAAACAACCAACAAAAAAACAACCTTCGATCTTGCGCCGCATGCCCTGTCCCCTGTGCATTTGAGGTTCTTACAAGACTGCGTCAGTGAACGTGCGTGTGGCTCTATTTTGGGCTAAACATATTTGAACTTTCTTACTTGCGCTAAGTAGCGTAACAGCAAAAAAAAGAAGTTACTGAAATCAAGGACTTTAATCTCGTGCAAAAACCAATGCGATAACATTTTGAATACTGTTGCACTGTGTCCAAGTACTTATTTAAAAACTTTTTGGCATTGTAACAAAGTCAAGTTATATATATATTTCAAATAGGCCCTGTAAGGCACTTTTGAACGTTAAAAATTACAAAAAAAAAACCCAAAACAACAACCGATTTCAAAAAAAAAAACTTTACAGAGTGAAAAATTACTTTAATTTCAAAAGTCGGTGTCTTTGGTTGGATCTATATTATAGTTTTTTGCCACTTACTTCCGCAAATAAAGTTACTTTTCGGTCGGTTGTTTTTTTTTTTTTTATAAAAACTTTTTATTGTTCATTTTTTAGTTATGGTTCTCTACCCCACACCAATTTGTACTTGCTATGTAAACAACAGAAGAAGAGCAGTGGTGGAACAGTGGTAACGGCCGCGACTTGTAGGTCGTAGGTTCGAATCCAGACAGGCGCTTTACTCTGTGTAAATTATTTAATAACCACTGCTCTCAAAACGGTGAAGGAAAACATCGTGAGAAAACCGGCATGTCCTAGAACCGAAAATTCGAAGACATGTGACATCTACCAACCCGCACTGGGCCGTGGTGGATTACGGCCCACTCCCTCTCACAGAGAGGAGGCCTGTGTCCCAGCAGTGGGAACATTTATAGGCTGATGATGATGATGATGTAAACAACAGTGACAGGAAGTATTATAACATCATAATGATACACAAAGTGGATTAAATACGTATTAACGAAGTTAACTCAAAAACTACACAAGCAAAGTTAATAAAATTTATATGGGACTACTGCGCAAGCTTCCTCTGCCAAATGAAAAATAATTTTCAAAATCGGTCCACAATTGACGAATATATTAATGAACATACTATACCACAATACGTAAAAAGGATTGAATTGAAGCAATGACATATAAATTAATTATGTGATAGATACATATGCTCACATATTTACAAATATTGTAACACCTTACAACGCAAATGAAAATGCAGATATTTTTTGGTGATACTAGGTAAACCAGACCATCGATAAACGTATTACCTATTTTTAAATGAGCCTACGAGTCGCAATTTGATTTAAAAGTTAAATTCATTCCTGGCAACCACGTGTCGGACGGTGGCGACGGTGGCGCGGGACACTGTTTTTAATATTTAATCTAGAAAATTGTACACACGGCTACACATCAAGCTATACAATTCCAGTTTATGCTGATCTCGCATTGTGTAGGATTTCCGTACAATGCGAGGTCAGCTTATACTGGAAATTTATAGCTTGATGTGTAGCCGTGTGTTCATAATTATGCGTATTACTTTTATTTGTCGTGTGATGTCCCAATATTTGTCCTTGTGGCAACCCTCCGCGTAATGTTTATCATAGTAAACTAAATTTTTTTTATCGCTGCGAATATTTTTTGTATGATTCATAATTGAAAATTGCTAACTCGAATATCTAATATAGTACGTACGTAGTCGACGTAAAGGCCGGTTTAAATGGATCTTTTACTGGAGAACGGCCAAGAATCCTGGTGGACTCGATATGGAAGGATTGATGAAATCCGCACCGTAAACCCGTACTGAGGACATAGCAGCTGTTTATTGCGAACGTGCGGTCTCCCGTTTCGAACTTTGACCTTATTATCTGTACCTATACTGCGTAATTAGGAACTGAGTCAACAGTCTACAAGTAGTGCTGGCTGAGGTGTGTTTACATACCGAATGGTCAATTATTCGATTAATATCTTGACTCTACTGTTTTGTAAATTAATATGTCCTATCTAAGAGAGCCTGACCAGACCTTTCTGTATTTAAGATTGTGTATTTTATTAACCAGTACCTATCATCATCATCATCAGCCTATAATGTTCCCACAGCTGGGACACAGGCCTCCTCTCTGTGAGAGGGAGTGGGCCATAATCCACCACGCGGGCCCAGTGCGGGTTGGTAGATGTCACATGTCTTCGAATTTTCGGTTCTAGGACATGCCGGTTTCCTCACAATGTTTTCCTTCACCGTTTTGAGAGCAGTGGTGATGAAATAATTTACACAAAGTAAAGCGCCTGTCTGGGTACGAACCTACGACGTACAACTCGTAAGTCGCGGCCGTTACCACTGGGCCACCACTGCTCTATACCTATAATATATATAAATCTTTATTTATTGAGATAAATAAAGATTTTATGATTATGATTATTATCCTGAATAACACTTGCAGACATCGTAATCGCGTTTTAATGTATTGTAATTAAATAATCTTTACTATTTCTTTAAACGGGTTTCTGAAGGTTAAAGCCAAGGAAATATATGATCTAACAAAATTTCAACTAGAATGGCCAAGGTTATGAGAGTCAGATTTTTAGTGTTCATGAATATGTTTAGTAGAGTACACAATTATCTAAGTGGTAATGTATATTGACTAACACTGGCAAATACCCAATTAGGTAAATATTAAAAATATATCAGGATAGTTGGACATGGACATTCACTATCCTAATGTCTCATTGTGGATAAGATGATATTGTGATAAAAAAGAAAAAAAGTAAAGTTTTGAATTATAGCTTAGTCTTGCTTGAAGATTAGTCAGCAAGATTCTTTTTATTTATTTTATGCAGGTTCCTAAATAGTATTTACTTTGATGGCAAAATAAAATTGTCATAATGAATACAATATGGTGATGAAGATTAGCTGTAGTTAAAAAATCCCTGTAAATATTTGCAATTCAAACAAAATACAAGATAGGTAATATCAAATCAAAGTAATTAAATATAATATATTCATTATAAAATGATTATTATAAAAAAAATAAGTTTAAAAAAAGAAACTAAACAAAAAACTAATAAAATTTGTAAAATAAAGTAATAAATACAAAAAATTAAACTGTTTCTTGGAATAAAGACACTTACTTGGTTTGTTGTAGTTTTGGGCAGATGTATTGTAGAAGTAGCAGTAGACCACAAAGGCAAGAACAATGAGAAGGAGAAGCAGAATACGGGTGGAGAAGGGCCGGCAACGCAGGACCCGGGTCCTCATTGTGGAAACTGCAAATAAACCATTAGTTTAAAATAATGTACAATTTAGATATACCCAATAATAATTTAATTTACAAAAGCAAATTATTATAATCAAGTACAAATAAACCATATGAACACATTCTGCAATATTCATTTATTTTTCTCAGAAACAAAGTTTGAAAAGTATTAACCAAAGTTGTTATCTCTCTGTCTTAAATAATAACTGCTTGCATATTGTAAGATTACTGGTAATCTGGTAAATTCATAACTGGGTACACTTAGTTACATAATTAATAAAAATATTATTGTATCGAGAAAAAACGTCAAAAATCTTGTAGTTGAAAATCTATTAAAAAATCTACATTACTCAAACCCTATAGTGTAGGTAATTTACAGCAACATAACGCCTTAATGATTTTAAACACTTAGGTACGCTATTTGTTGTCTATTTCGAGTGATATTGACAATTTAACGACAAAATTGAACTATGCTCAAATAAAATGTTATTACCAAAAATCTAATCTAACCAGCATAAGATCTAAACAAACTTAGAAAAGATAATGTACTGTACCTACTTTAGTCGGTCAACATAAGCAGTCCAAACACTAAATCACTCGTTACCAGCATCGAAAGTAACTCATATCTATTTAAAAAATTAAATTTTAAAAGTAGAACCAAAAGTTTAGCACAAAAAAGTGACAGCATAAAAAAAAATATTGACTCGTCTTCAATCGACTTAGCGTAAACAGTAAACAGCGAAGATGCGGCAAACACTTCAAACTACTTAAAATAAATTAACTTACATTGTATAAGTCACGACTTTAGAAAGAACAATGTTTACATTTTAGTTTTCTCGTAATAAACTCGATTGTTTATTTAATTGTAGTGTAAGTTATCGAATCACGCTTGCATGCGGCAGCTAAACGGCACTACGTACGTGCCACCAACCCTCCGCGATACGGCTACAATACCGATTGGCAATGGCAACTCACTCGCAACTGAGTTGCCAGCCTTTGTTCAACAGAGCTACCAAGCTACAATTTTATAAAGAATGGAAGTTTTTTTTTTGTTGCATTAGTGAAACTGATGCTTAAAAATGTTACTGAGTCTTATATTTTAATAAATTGATTATTATATATTGTTTTAATATTTTGTGACATAGCAACATTCGAAAGTTTTGTAATAACAATAGATGTGGTATTTCTTGTAGTACTTTGTTGTTTCTAATGTAATCATGCGGTTTAGCTAATTTAGTAGTCGACTCGTGTTTGATTGTTAATCGTCGGTAATTTCGGAAAGTGGCGCCACCCCCAAGAATATGGGAGAGTAACTTTATGGGAAGGTTGGTTCGGTTACACGTGCGGCTACCAACGCGCCATGCATAGTTTAGTGAAACCTTGGAATGTTTAGACATAACTACGGTACATACATACCCATGAATATTTTGGTAACTTGTTTCGTCCATCGACCAGCTGAAAAAATAAACGAGATTATTTTCAGAATCGGACTACGTTATCAGATTGGGTACCTTGTATATGAGTCAAAGTTTGAGTAATAAATATCACATACTTTTGAACGCACCACGTTTGACGCTAGATTTATCCGGATACCAGCCGAAAAACCTTTTTTATCGATTGGTAGAAAAAAGTTAATATTAAAGTTTAAAACTTAAAAGTGGAATAATTAACAAAAGGGAATCTTATACAAAGCCGAGTGCTAAAAATATTGTGTTTCTGTCTAAAGCAGGGTTCCTGCGCGTTTTTTCGAAACATTACCTACACATAAATATTTATTTTCATACAAAACGTTGTGTTTGGTGTTTGGCGACGCATCTTTGTTGCGATGTTTTTGTGTAAACACACAAAAAAACATCCTTTAATGTTTTGTTTTGTGACTGTAAAATGGAAGTTTTTCGTATTAGTGACTTAATAACGCCTCCATAATGAATGACACAACACTGATTCATTCTTTATAGATTACTGACGTAACCGTTCGTCAGTAGAACCAAAAAATAATATTATCAGGAGATTGTAAAAACACGGGATGATAATCTCAACTTCAACTCATGTTGTTCTATTTACGTCAGTGGTTCCATTGGTTCATCTAGTAGCGCTTAGAGTATAGGTACTCAAAGCTCTAGCGGGAAAATTTGGCAGCTTTTGGTGACTGATTGATCATCGGCTATTTGAGAAGTTTTTTATTTTTATGAAATAACGGCTCTTTAAATAGATTTATTAAGGTATTTTAATGCTTCTGAGCTTTTATTACCCATTTGGGGGAAAAATTATTAAAAGTTTCGTGGTTATTTTAGCGATTGAAACCATAAGGGTCCGTGCATGAAATCGACTTATTTTGATCAATTTTGTTCAGTAGTTGTGACTTGTGAGAAATGGAAACAGAATTTAGACAATATTATTTGTGATTTGAAAAGTCGAATTCTTTGTCTTGTAAATAGCGGAAAGGGATTTTTCAAATAAAATAAGGATTCGTGGAAATCACTAAAATTCGCAACAAGTTAAATAAAAAATGACGCGAGACTAACGTTTGATCGTTTTGTTAGAAGAAACTATTTTTGATTTAAAAAATTAAAAAATATCATTAACATCATTAAAATTTGACAGTTTCGGGTAGCTTGATGTGCTGGCGTCTGTACAAGTAGACCTACTTGTACAGACGCCAGCACATCAAGCTACCCGAAACTGTCAAATTTTCCCAATCAACTTTGAACCTTATACTTCAGTGATAAAGTTGAAAATCTATTGAATAAATTTGACAGATTGTAGTAGCTTGATGTGCTGGCGTCTGTACATGGTGGAACGACTTTTTTCAACTTCAATACGAAATAAAGCAATTTTTTTTATATTACCATTTTTTTAAACCCTGTCAGTAATGTAATTTTTCATGTTAGCAAGCCATATCAAGAAATTTAAAAATCACACATTAGTCTTCAGCTATCCTTGAAATAAAATCAATATTTTATTTTATGATTACACTTTAACTTAAGGGCCGATTTTTCAATCCTCAGATAAATCGTTAAATAGTTATCTAGCGTATAAAATTATCAGGCGAATAAATATTTTCAATTTTTCAATCGTATTATAACTGAAGAATAGTTATCTTTGTTAACCAACTTCACACTATCATGTGCAAGCGAGATGAACAGATACAGTATCCAACGTGTTAGATAAGAATAGAAACAAAACGTATGTCTGACATTTTGACGAGAATTCTTATCTTTTGTTTAGATCCACAGATGGTCAGCTACAAAAGGCGACCTTTTTTTTGTTGTTGTTTGTAGCTAAGTTGATAGGAGTGGGCACGTTTTTACCTAAAATGGATCAGTTATAAAAAAAAATTTGATGTGTGTTAACTGTTTTCGACTTGGTACTAAAAGTTGAGCCTAGTGGTTTAAAATAGTTAATGTCGTCCCGAAAACGTAAGTAAATTAATATGTTTCGAGACATTTAAAAAAAACTATCGTCAATTGAATCAAGAACATCCATGTTTTCAACAATACAAAAGCACGAAAACACGCAGAGGCAAAGCAAATTAAAACCCCAAATAAAACAAACGTCAAAACATCATTTATTCCCTAGAATAAGGTATTATCTGAGGCTTGAAGGGACAGTTAACTTTATTCCTCCGTTTCGGGCTTTATTCGTCAGATACTGACTACCTGACTATTGAAAAATCCAGAATCATGCTATCTGTGGAATAAACGCTACTCAATTCTTTATCTGAGGATTGAAAAATCGGCCCTAAGTAAATCAAAGGCGAAATAAACCATATTTTCGAGAGCGCAAAAGTGATGCAACTATTAACAGGTGCTGTGAGTGACACGAATGGCTTAGCATCACGAAAACTGTACTTTTATACTGACAGACTTAATATTTCAATTATTTCAAGCTTTCTTACAATTAGATATTGACGAAAAAGGGTTTTTTTCGTGCACGGACCCTTAAGCCTTATCCTAATAACATGCGACACGGTACTGGACTGAGTATAACACAATATGCTGAATTTAATATTAAGATAAAATATGAAAGTAAGAAGGAATCTCACTTAGGCTGGCTTAAATAAATTTGCTGCTTATCAATAAACAGAACAATAATATTGTAGGTAGTTATTCTGTAGTTAGTAGCTTATCAGTGCAATGGTAGGTTAGGTAACGCGACTCAATGTGTCACAAGCTAGGAAGGCGGCGTATCGTGCCATTAATACTTTACTTTGTTTGAACAATTAAACATGAAATATAACGAGCTCGGTAATACAGGACTCAAAGTCTCCCATGTCAGCTTGGGAGGCGCTTCGTTCAGTAACTTTTATGGGTAATTATTTTCATTTAATTATTAAGTTTAAGTAATTTGCAACTACTTATCTCGAAAGTTTGTTTTCTTTGCTCGCGTGCGGTGGATTGTCACTTTTATGACATTTTTGCACCTGTCAAGTTACCTACTACTTCCGGGTTTAAAAAACGAACAAAGCTTAGTTAATTTTTGTTAGGAATCTTCAAATGTACCTAATACACTGGAGAAACATCAGCACAATGTAGGTATATTTTTTTTAAATCCAGTTTCGTCAATGACAAATTATCTCGGCCGGCTGTTTTACTGCGCTATTGTGTATGTTTTCCTCCATTATTAGCATTTATTTTTAACTCTACCGAACGATGTGGCAACTCGTACGGAAATCTTTTAAATTTTTCTAAGGAACGGATTAAAATGTGTCTTTGTATTCGATTTTCTCAAACAACTCTGCTAGGTGTAAATCGGTGCAAGGCCGATTTATACAGATTGTTGACATTGATTACATTTGCTGCGTCACGAACGATCAATTGTTAGAGCAGCTACGCGACTCGTTTAGAGAATTTCAACACTTCATTGTATAACGCCTAGACACATCATCATATCAATTAAAACTGGTTTTTTTAAAAATAGTTCTATGCATTCAATCGGCGACTATTTTTTATCCAATCCGCATGATGATAACTGCCTAACAACTTGTTATCATTGAAAAAGAGTTATATACTTACTTATTATTTATTTTGGTAATAAATTGATCGAGATAGGTACCTTTACTCGCGTATGTTTACAACAATTTATAACGACTTATGTACGTACGTAGATAATGTAGACCAAAAATTATATATACCATCGGCTATTCTCTTTGGCGAGATAAAACTTAATAGCCTAAAATGGGTTAATAATAACATACAGTTACAGAACATAATTATCGTCTTATAAATACAATATCATATCTTTTTCCCCCGAAGGGTTAGGCAGAGGTGTATCGGGCTACCGATATGTAGTACCTACCTAGGGTTGCCAGCTTTTTGTACAAGAAATAAAATAAGTAATTATATTATGGTCAAAGTGGTAAAATAAACAATGTTTCCGAAAAATAAACAGTATCTCGGAAAAAAAGCTTTTTTACAAAAAACAAAACAACCGACTTCCATAAAAACACTACAAAGTGAAAAATAGTTACCTACCTAACTCTAATTTCGGAAATTAGTGTCATTGGTTTTGTATTTTCGTTTTTTGCCACCGACTTCCTTTTTAGGGTTCCGTAATAAACAAGGAACCCTTATAGTTTCGTCATGTCCGTCTGTCTGTCTGTCTGTCTGTCCGCGGTCTAGCTCCAAGACTGTTAGTACTAGAAAGTTGTAATCGTTGGAAAGGTCTTTCAAAAACATTGTGAGTATGTCAAAACCATTTTTGAATTCAGAGATCCGTTTGCGAAATATTAAGCTTTAAAGTGCTAATATTTGTTAGAGTCAAGTGTCCCCCCCCCCCCCCTACCAGCTAAATGGTAGGTTTTAGATATGTGAAAAAATTCACGGCAGTAGCTTATGTAACGAATTTAAAAGGAAAACTATCACAGCTGAGTAGGCTTTACAAGTTAACGAGTAATAAATCGACCAACTTAGATTTGCGGTTGTAAAAACATGTTCTTCCATACATTCTGTATGAAAGGTTTTTTTTTCAACTATTTTAAGTTTGTTCTTGGGATAAATTCATCCCAACTACGGAACCCTACATTGTGCGTGGTCTGATATGCACTTGGCCGGTTTTATTTAGGTATATAGCTCTGGATATCAGTTTAGGTAAACAGTATATTCATAACATACTTTATTTTTGTTGAACAGTGAATAGTATTTTCGAGTGAAAAACAGCATACCTAATACTATTTTTATTAACAGTATGGTTAACCCTATACGCCCACATTCCACCATGTTTTGCTGTAATAGGGGGCGAGCCTTTTTTTTTTTTTGGGTTGGGGAATTATCAAATACCTTCTCCCGCTCTGGGCGGAGTGGGAGGGCGTGTCAGACTCTTACTGACTAAAACCCACCCGTGTTCCTTCGGTTGCCCTGTTGCCGGGGGCCACGATGTCCCCATCGGTTTTCTTCGAACCCCCGGCAGGCATTGGCCCTAGCGGACCCCATCAATTCTGCTGACATCTCTTTGAGGCGCGCGTGGAATACAACGCGCCGTCGACCCGGGCTTGGTCCTTACCGGACGGCGAGCTACCCATTGCTCACCGTCCGCAAGCCCGCGCCTACTACGGTGGCCGGAAATCGGCTCACGATTCCCGCCCCGGGCGTCTCCTCCTGCGGCGGTTAGGGGGCGTGAGGGCGCGAAATTTGCCTCTCCCTCACGCGTTCCGCCTCCTCCTTCGCGAGCATTACCGCTTCGCAGAAGGAGGTGACGGCCTGCCATTTCCTCTCGCTCCGTACCATGGCCTGAACCAGGGCCGGCCATCGCCTCTACGAGGACACGGCGTTGCTCCGCCCAAGCCGGGCAGACCTCCAGCGTATGCTTCACCGTGTCCTCAGGCCGATCCACACAATGGTGACACCCGGGTGTTTCCTCCCGCCTTATCCTGAACAGGAACCTCCCGAAGCAGCCGTGTCCGGTGAGGACCTGTGTCAGGCGGAAGGAGAGGACGCCGTGGCGCCTCTCAAGCCACTCCTCAAAGAGGGGTCTTATCGCCGCAATTGTGGCGTGCCCAGCGCGGGGTTGCAACAATCGCACTCTCCATGACGCCATGAGATCCCGCCGGAGCTCTGTCCGCTGTGCCGCGATTTCTTGCGGCATCGGAGTTAAACCCCGGCGTTTCGCCTCCTCGCGCCACTCCCAGATATGCGCGAGGACCTTTGCCTCCAGATCCCATGGCGGTAATCCGGCAAGGAGGCTCGCCGCCTCGCAGGAGATAGGGGGGCGAGCCTAATGCCTACATATGAAAATATGTTCAGTAAGTAAGAAGCATGTTTAAAAAAAATAAAAAATAAACCTTTCTTGGTTCTTGCATCTTCTCTGAATTATCAAACATTTCTGCATATTTCAGCAAAGTTTCTTAACTTCTTATTCCGTGCGAATGGTCAAAAGAAAACCAAATTTTTCCGAGGCGGGGTGTTAAAATTTTCGTAACGCACATGACCAAGATGTAAGGTAAGGTTTGTAGAGCTTGGCTTAACATTAGATTTGATAACTTTTAAACAGTGAAAGCGTTATGGAAGTCTTGGCAAACTAGTTTACATGAAATGTTTTGGTGGGTAAAAATATATCTCGAGAGAAAGATGAGATATACCTATCACTTATTGAGAGACGAAATGTATCTTTCTGTTATTAGATAATTTTTAATTTAATTTGAAATTAATGTAGGCCACGGCCAAAAATTAATTTACTTATTTAGTTTTTTTTTTAAATTAAGGGTTAGGTTAGGTTTAGGACGACAACGTAAATAAATAAATTTTGAATTATGGGGACAACGTAAATAAATAAATTTTGAATTATGGGGTCACTTTTGGAGGGCAATAAAGAAAATAATTAAAAATGTCCTATAAACTGTATCGTGTGACATTTCAAATGAAAGGGTTTGTTGCGAGGATCTAAATTTTTTTCTTTTAAAGATATTTAAGAAAATAGATGAAAATTTACCGTTCCCCCCTTATCTCCGAAACTACGGAGCCTAAAATTTTGAAAAAAATGCATAGAATGGTTCCTCACTCATAGATTACAGGAAAACCTATAAGAAGTCTATGGTCTTAAAATAACATGGTAAATCTCTCAATAATGTGCGTACAAACTTACATTTGCAGTTGGAATGTATGGGAGAACATGTATTTCAACTACAATGTTCAGTTTGTATTTGGGATAAATTCATCCCAACTGCAGAACCCTTCATTGTGCGTACTCCAACACGCACTTGGCTGGTTTTTCTATAATCCGTTTCAAGGGTATTCATAAATTACCGGACATCCTGTACCTACTTAAATCAATATTGGAATGGCATCGGCATCCTGGCAGGTGTGCCGTGTTTTTGCATGAAACTGTCAATAATCTGTCATCCCTCTGTTTTCGTAGTTCCGGCTTTGATTGCCCGGTTCGGCGGGGTTCGGGGTTGCCATCACCTAAATTACGGGCCCCGGAGAAAAACTTCAAATACCTTTGGGTGAAATGACGATTTTTCACCGGACGCCCTCGGATTTTTTTTACAATAAATTAAACTATCGTTAAGTTTATAGTATTCTTTTATTAATATAAAATCAACTTAAGCCTCATTAATACAAATAAAAGGCTTAATTTACTAATCAATTGTAGGTACACTATTCTCTATCTGAGGTATTATGGTAACAAAAGTAAAATTTAAGAACACTCGTCTTTTTGGCATCAAAAATGGATCATTTGCCGCGCGGCGAATTTTTAACTATTATAATGCTTTAATTTGTTGCAAATAATTCAATTAATCGGATTACACCTGACACATAGTGTCCGGGTGAAACCCGGACGGGAATGGGTTATTTAAAAACCCCGCCCGGACGCTCCCCGGACGCCCTCCAAACTGGGACAAATCCGGGGAAACCCGGACGGATGGCAACCCTAGTTTCGGCCGGCAGCGGCAGTCTGGCACACCCCGAACTTCCTCCTTCACCCTCGTTACACGACACTGCACTCTGCTACGGGCAAAAACAAAATAATAAAAATGAAACGGTATTCCATTTAACAAAATTAAACGTTTCGTTAATTTCAGCAAACGACCCTCACTCTGTATGTGATGCAGAATGCAATGATCAAAGGCTTGATTTTTTGTTTTGTTGAAATATAGTGTCCACTACCCAAATATTTTTCAAAAAATTCAAAGTAAATTTTATTTCACATAAACCTGCAAGGGCACTTATGAAACGTCAGAAGCTAGGTGCACGGTTCCAATTAGTCGTTTCCTATGGAGAATAGCCGGCAAGAAACTCCACGGTTACTCTTTAGAAAATAAAAGGTTTTTACAATGTTTTCCAATTACAGTGTTAATAGGTATGAGAGGACAGTGTAGGCATAGTATAAAGAGAGGTAGTTAGCTATCTTCATAGAAACGCACCGCGCGCGGCTTGTATGTGTGCGGGGCTTGTATCTATGCGTCGCCGCACGCACACTTAACAAAATCTCGACCCGTTTCTCGTGAGAAACCAGCCGAGATTTTGTTAAGTGTGCGTGCGGTTCTGTTAGGTCTTGAAATTAAACTACGAGTACTTTAAAATAATAATAATGTATACAAAAGGATAAAGACGATACTCTCCCGCGCACTCCCGAATAATAGTGTCGTCTATCGACCAGTTCGTGCCGATCGCTAGTGCTGCCCGCCCTGATACACATAGGGTTGGGACAACCATTGGATTATCGTTATCAGTTTAGGTTTGAAATCTTGTTAATTATACAATTTATTTTATTTTCAGTTTATAATGCCCAATTCGCAAAGAAAAACCTTAACCTGGCGAATGTCGTAATTACAGAAACAATTAAAAAACCATTGTGTCTCGTTCCGGCAGCATACGAAAGGTTAATTTAAAATGAGCCCTCGGCGAGGTCTCCCGGCATCCCATATGCGACTCGAATGAACCCTCCAGGAGGGCTCCCAGCACTGAACGTTTTAATTAACCACAGCTATTTATAAAGTAACTCTCGCTCCATAAGAAATGTAGAACTATGTTAGTAGGTAGCAGTAGCGAAGGCTCACGTTATGGAGGAGGGAAGAGGGAGCAACAAAAAAAAAAAAAAAAACATGAGCTTCATGCTAATTCGTCTAAATTAATCTATTGCTACCAATCCCGAACTCATAAAACAGCTACGAATATGTTTTAAAAACCCTATATTCTATAAATTCTATTACGAAATTCAACGAAAACTACCGAATGAAAGCTCTTTCAAACAGGCGCGACACGCGACGCGACACAAAGGCACCGCTCGTCGCGCGACGAGCGGTGTCTTTGTGTCGCGTCGCGTGTCGCGCTGGTCTGCACAAGCCTTGAAATGCGTGCGCCAGAAAGAGGTGGTGCAATAGCAATAATTCCTTCTCGCTCCCGCGCGCACGTTTCTGCTACTATGTGCCTACAATAACTCGCTACAGACCGGCTTACCCGGCTCATAGAAACCGCGGATCACGTGACCGAAGTGACGTCATGATGACTTTATTTTTTGTAAGGAAATTGAATTTAGCATAAGCCGGACGCGCCTACGAGTTATTTTAGCGCAGTGTTTTGTTGTTGGGTTATTAAGACAATTTTTAATGTATGTAGGCCTTTTGTAATAGGTATTTTAATTTTATGGTGTATCAAATACTTATAGTTTGATTATTCAATGACGATAGAGTGGTTGTGTTCCGAATTTCCAAAGGGAAGCCGGTAGGAATCGGCTTATATGAACGTTTCGCCCCTGGTAGGTAGGTATACAAATAATTAACAACAGTAACTTTGGATCGGCATCCAATAGCTGTGTTGAAGTTTGCAGTACATACTTGTAAGCTATTCCTAAACTATGTCACCTGAAACGATGACGTTCTGATTTTAGACTGAATTGCTGATATAAACTTCCAACAACATTCCTGGGGGCCTACCACCAGCTCAAAAGCAGTATTATTTTAATATTACTTCAGTGGGAGAAAGAGATGGAGCTATACGTCCTGTAGAGCTTCATCTCTTTCCCACACTGAAATAATATTAAAATAGTACCTACTGCTTTATGAGCTGGTAGGCCCTCAGCACTACTAACTAACTACGAGTACTACACTCGAAGACAGGCGCGACGCGACACCTGTAGAATAATTTCTGTGCAGTTTTCATAGACATTGTTCCATCAAAGTCACGTCGCGTCACGTTTGTATGTGTGAGCCTTTAGCATTCCTATCTCCAATTCTTTAGGCCGTAAGGGCCGGCGCACATTTGGCGGAGAGCAGCGCTGAACATTTTTAGGGTTCCGTAGTAAACAAGGAACCCTTATAGTTTCGTCATGTCCGTCTGTCTGTCTGTCTGTCCGCGGTCTAGCTCCGATAGCCTTAGTACTAGAAAGCTGTAATTTGGCATAGGTATACATATTAATTACGCCGACAAAGTGGTAAAACAAAATTATGAAAAACATTTTTTTTTAGGGTATCTCTCCTACACGTAAAGTGGTGACTTTTTTTTTTACCCCTGGTGTGGGATATCATTGGAAAGGTTCTTCAAAAACATTGTGAGTTAGTGAAAACTATTTTTGGATTGAAGGATCCGTTTGCGAAATATTAAGTTTTAAAGTGCTAAATTTTGTTAGAGTCAAGTGTGCCCCCCTGCCAGCTAAATGGTTGGTTTTGGATGTGTGAAAAAAATTACAGCAGTAGTTTATATAACGAAATTAAAAGGAAAACTATCACAGCTAAGTAGACTCTACAAGTTAACGAGTAATAATCGACCAACTTAACTTTGCAGTTGCAAAAACATGTTTTCCCATACATTCCGTATGGGGGAACATATTTTTCAACTACAAAGTTAAGTTTGTTTTTGGGATAAATTCATCCCAACTACGGAACCCTTCATTGTGCGTGGTCCGACACGCACTTGGCCGGTTTTTCACTGTCAAACTATTATCGACGTTGTCTTCATTGAAATAAAGTTGAAAATAAATTATTTTTCACTCCTCTTGCTCAAAAAGGCCGTCATTGTAGAGTACCAGAGCGGGGAAAAAGTTGCATTTCTTGCTCTAGGGGAAAAAGTTTTTTTTTTTTAATTTTTGTGTTTTCCAACGAGCCTTGAAAAATGAAAAAGTCTTTATTCTTTTGTAGAATAATCATGAGTATGGACTCGACTTATTACTTGTTCACAAAAAAAAGAAGAACATTTTATTTTTGAAAATGGAACTAAATGCGGCTATCTCTTCGGTAGAATGCGAGCATTGCGTTGCGGCTACAGAAGAAATAAAAAAGGCATTGGCGCGAAATCTTTAAAAAATGTCTCTAATTTAATGCTTAAAACAATTCTATTTAATTTTTCGATTTCTGATATTCGACATATTAATTAATCGAGTCGATCAAAAATGAAAAAAAAAAATCGTTTGGCATAATCGTTTTCGCACATCATCACAATAAAAAAAAAAATGGTCGGCGATTTTTAACACAAATTGAGTAGTGGTAATGAATATTAGTACGTGTTATTGGACCTGTGTCCGTATATTACGTTAAGATCTGGGCATTTTCTAGTTGTGTATAATATTTTTAATAATATTTGTCACATTTTAAATCGTATCTACATGTGTATGTGTGATATTTGTGAAAAGTTAAAATGTAAACTCGCACGATTGGCGCGAAACTTCGACTTTGGATATCAAAAACTTAATTACCACTACTTATTTAACTTGAACAATGGATGAACTCGTCAAATAATTAAATGATGTAGTATTCACTGCCCCCGTGGTGGAGTTTGGATGTTCGAAATCCCCAATTTTTATGTTTTTAGTCTCGACCTCGACTGTCATCAAAATGGTGATAATCGCATTTACAGATTTTAATTTTATAAAGGTAAATTAATATTGTATTGGATTATTTTATTTTCTCGCAATCGTAGTGAAAAGTAGAGTGTAACACACGGCGCTAAAACCCATTATAACTCGGTTTCTATTTACTCCCTCGCTAAAGCTCGGGAGTAAAACTACCTCGTTACAATGGGTTATTTAGCCCCTCGTATAACAATCTACTATTTATTTTTATTTTATAAATAACCAACTTATACTAACAGTTTGCACCACACATACTAGTTAGATAAATAAACTTCCATTAGCTCGAGAGCGCGTCGAAGCGGAAAGATGCGCGCGTCTCAGGTTATTTATTCTCAACTTTATTTTTAGGTACGCAACGTTGATATTTTGTTTGGAGTGACAACCGCGCTACGCTGCGCCTCGGCAGATATGCGCCAGCCGTAAGACTGTATTTTCTCACAATTGAGCAAAGACAAATAAGTATTTTTCCTTCTTGTCTCTAACTTCAATAAATCTGCTTAAACTTTCCCAACTATGTTAGGGTCACTTTCCAGTCTAACCGTGTGCAGCTGAATACCAGTGTTTTACATAAAGCGACTGCCTATCTAACTTCCACAACTCAGTAACTGGGTAACATAGTTACCCTTTGGTATAGCTGGTTGAACGACTGCAGCAAGCGTGGGTTACCTTCGCTTAACACTTTCGACTCCACCCTGTTTTCATAGAACTCATACGCCATGCCGTCATACATATTGGAAGTGAACCCTCCGGGCGGGTACCGGCATTACGTTTGCGCTAAAGTTATCGCGGACGGTCAACGGCATTAGGTTTAAAACCGTGTTATAAAACACTGTAAAACGAAGTAAAATAGTGTTTTAAAGGGGTCTTGTCGCTCTATATAGTTTCCAACCACCTGTAAATATTTGTAAATGTGAACAAAAAATATAAAAAATTAAAATGCTTGGATTTTAAAACCAACGCATACTTATTATATTAATAAATCTAATTAAAATATAAATCAATTTTATTTTCACGGTTTATAATGCGGTATTCGCTAAAAATATCTACATTTAAAATACGCGTCCATCGCGAGGGCTCCCGGCATCCCTTATGCGACTAGGTGAACCCTCCAGGAGGGCTCCCGGCACTGAACGTGTTAACCTCTAACTTTTTTAACACATTATTGAAAAACAAACTAGATCCTTATTCGTATTGTTAACTTGTTATAGATCGTTTGACGAAGAAAAAGGTTTGCAGTTAATAAGAGAAACTCTCAAATGCGGCGTTAATTACGTGGAAACTGGTCCCTGGTATGGCGCGGGAACGTCTGAGCGAACTTTCCGGAAGGTAATTTTTACTAGATTAATGTATTTATTTCTAGTTTCATTTGATCTCAAGGGAGATGCGGTAAGAGAGAGAAGGGGTTGTAGGTATTGATGATTTTAGTGATTATGATTCTATAAAATATTTGTTACGGTCGTGAATAGCGTTGCCAGACGTCCCGATTTTGGAGGGACGTCCCGTATTTTTGCCCAAAATTAAATGTCCCGCGCGGGACAGGCACAGTCCCGATTTTCGGGAATAGAAAAATAAATAAGTAGATAATTCATGAGTAATGTATAACTTATTTAATATTATATTCCTCTGAAGATTTAACTGCCTTCCAGGGCAAACTAATAGTTATTGGTTATTAGTAAGTACTTATAGTATAATAAAGTAACGTATTTTCATTAAAATACATTTTCTACTGCTTTATATCGTCATTGTAAACTTAATTTGAAACACAAGTAAAAGGATAAGTAGTAAAAAATAATACAAATAAATAATAATAACCCCACCACCGTATCTCTACGTTGACGTCGTGGTGGGGCTTGCGTGCTCCGAACTCTAGGCCTGAGCCAGTAGAGTTTACTTTGCCGGAACCGGTCTGGAATGAGGAGCCAGACCAAGAGAGATACAAAAACCCGCAGGGCAGCATGTGGCGAGCTGTTGGGCAGTAGTGACCCCACGGACCCTATCTCCCGGGAGAAGTCTTGTTCCTCACCTCTGGCTTGCCGTTATTGGCCGGCTGGAGTGAACACTGACGAGGACCAGAGCTCCCACCTCATTCTTGCCTTTATTGGCCGGCTTGAGTGGAGATTCGGAAGAGCAAACGTGCTCGGAGAAAGGAAGTATTCCAGTAAGATGCTGGTAGGGATCTTGACCGTACTTCCGGGATTGTCCTGATAGCCGTGGAATACCTCTCTACTCCTCATGAGCACCTCAGGACGTGTTACCCCCTTGTCGCTACGACACTATGTGCTAGCGACCGTTTTCGGGGGCCCATTATTGAGTGTGCAAGTCACCCCCTGCCATTTTATCCGTGTGCATATAAAACATAGATCAGGCAGGGGCTTCCTTCCATAGTTCCAGGAAACCCGTCCACTTTAGCAACCCAAACCCATAGTCCTATATTTTTGTTTCCATATCTTACAATAGTCCTACACAAACCGGGGGTTGTCCTTGGCTGCACTTGCTAGTGCGAACAGGGATAATCGTCGGTTGGTACCTCATTTCATAAAAAAACGGCCTTTGCGAGTTGACTTCGGCCCCTCGTACGCCTTCCAAAGTAAGTAAGTAGTCCCGAGAAATGTCAAAGACGTAAAAAATTATATAATAACATAATTTACGTTTTCTTATTAAGTCCCGTTTTCGACGAAAGAATTCCGCTTTTTTACTCAACAAGGGTTCAAAATCCCGGATTGCCCGAATAAAAATCTGGCAACGCTGGTCGTGAATCATATTTGCAAATTGTGAAAAACATAACAATTTGAATGTCGCCATTATCTACGACTTGCTTAGGAATAAGTAACCGAACGAAACCCCTGAAACCATCTTCGACTTTGTAGACATTACGCTTACATAAGTATAACACAAGAACAACATTAGGTATATCTGTAGTTATGGCTTAATACATTATAATTGTACGGAATTAACCCATGACCCTGGCTGGATACAGATGGCAGACAGATTTGGGAACGTAGCTCCGTATCATGGTACTTAAATTGTTAGAAACCGTCTTGTTCTTAATTTTCTAAAAATACTTGTGACTTCAGTCAGTTTAGTGCAGGGTTGCCAACCTTCCTGTTTTCCCAGGACATGTCCTGGGGTGTCCTGGATAGTTGCATCTGGTAAAGTCCTATATTTTAAATTCTATGACATTCAAAAGAGGGCGCGGGGTATTTAAAAAAAATGTAACGTGTACTCTGCTTGTTGTCTCTTACTCACTACGATGGAGTTGAAAAATATAATTAAATTCAATAAGAATAAGTAATTAGATACAAGATAAGGCAAAATAAAATGTTATACATATAACATAACATCAATTTGCTACGCATCTCAAATACCGATTCAGTTGAAATTTGGTACACGTTGTCTGTGACCCAAACACGGTCGTGTAACGTAAATAAATGGATTTTGAATATAGGGGTCACTTTTGGAGGGCAAAAAAGAATTTAAAAAAAAATTTGCAGACAGTACCATGTAACTGCTCAAATATAATAGCTTGTTGAGATGATCACAATTTTTTTTCTTTTAATTTTAATACTTTTAAAGATATTTAAGAAAATTTATAAAAATTTACCATACCCCCCTTATCTCCGAAGCAACTGAGCCTAAAATTTTGAAAAAACATCATAGAATGGTTCTCTTACTCATTAGATTACAGGAAAACCTACAAGAAGTATATGGTCTTAAAAAAATAACATGGTAAATCTCTCAATATTGTGCGTACAAACTTACATTTGCAATTGGAATGTATGGGAGAACGTTTTTCAAATACAATGTTAAGTTTGTTCTTGGGATAAATTCATCCTAACTACGGAACCCTACATTGTGCGTGGTCCGACATGCATTTGGCCGGTTTTTTATTCTTCTAGCGGTTTACCGCCATTTTAATGTTCATCAGTTCTACATTTTATTTTGTTATCGAAGTAAAATTTTAGTATTATTGTAATAATATCGGACTTTGTGATAACTCAGTCATTATAAAATAAAGTATTGCACTTATCAAATTCACATTTCTGAACTGACAGAGAAATAATTAATGTTGATACTGTGTCAAAAGTTTACAAAGTCCTTAGAATACCTACTACAACCATGTTTAACTATTTTCCTTTACTGAAACTGATGCTGAAATGTAATGAAATTAAATGACCGTAAAAGTCGACCGCAGGGTGTTGGTCGCACCAATGCCTTCAACACCCTGCCCTGGAGTTGCATCAGGGAGGCACTTCGGTATCACCGGATGCCGACCTACCTCTGTCGTGTGGTCGAGGCCTATTTGACGGATAGGGCTGTCATCTACCCCGGTCACCAAGGGGAGTGGAACCGGCGAGAGATGTCGTGCGGTGTCCCACAGGGATCGGTCCTGGGGCCGCATCTGTGGGACAGCGGATACGACTGGGTGCTGCGCGCCGACCTCCCTACTGGCGTCAGCGTCGTTTGTTACGCTGACGACACGCTGGTCCTGGCGCAAGGGAGGTCGTACCAGGCGGCGGCCGACTTAGCGACACGCGGGGTTGCGACAATCGTCGACAGAATCTGGCAGCTGGGACTCGAGGTGGCCCTGCACAAGTCCGAGGCCATGGGTTTCTATGGTCCTCGTAGTGCGCCACCGTCGGGTTCCCAGGTATTGGCGGGAGGGGTTCACATCGGCGTCGAGTCGACGATGAAGTATCTGGGACTCGTCCTCGACAGCCGGTGGAACTTCGTGGAGCATTTCCGACGTTTGGCTCCCAGACTGGACCGGACCGGGGCTGCCTTGAAGCGGCTCCTGCCCAATCTGGGAGGTCCAAACGCCTCCTGCCGGAGGCTCTACGCGGGGATCGTGCGGTCCATGGCCCTTTACGGGGCGCCTGTGTGGGCGCCTTCATTGAGGCGGCAGCCAGGCCGCCGGCTGAACGCGTCCCAAAGGGTCATGGCCATCCGGCTGGCACGAGGATACCGCACGGTCTCCTGCGAGGCGGCGAGCCTCCTTGCCGGAGTACCGCCATGGGATCTGGAGGCAAAGGTCCTCGCACACATTTGGGAGTGGCGCGAGGAGGCGCAACGCCGGGGCTTAACTCCGATGCCGCAAGAAGTCGCGGCACAGCGGACAGAGCTCCGGCGGGATCTCATGGTGGAATGGAGAGTGCGATTGTCGCAACCCAGCGCTGGGCACGCCACAATTGCGGCGATAAGACCCCTCTTTGAGGAGTGGCTAGAGAGGCGCCACGGCGTCCTCACCTTCCGCCTGACGCAGGTCCTCACCGGACACGGCTGTTTCGGGAGGTACCTGTTCAGAATAAAGCGGGAGGAAACCTAACCGCCGCAGGAGGAGACGCCCTGGGCGTCGGGAATCACAAGAAGATTTCCGGCCACCGTAGGCGCGGGCTTGCGGACGGTGAGCAATGGGTAGCTCACCGTCCGATAAGGACCAAGCCCGGGTCGACGGCGCGTTGTGTTCCACGCGCGCTTCAAAGAGATGTCAGCAGAATTGACGGGGTCCGCTAGGGCCAATGCCTGCCGGGGCTGCGAATATGGGCCGATAGGGATATCGTGGCCCCCGGCAACATGGCAACTGAAGGAACACGGGTGGGTTTTAGTCAGTAAGAGTCTGACACGCTATTTGATAATTTCCCAACAAAAAAAAGGGTGTTGGTCGCACTTTGACCATGCGGCCAATCTTTGATAGTTTTAAACGAGTTAAGAATTCGCGTGATAATGACATTGTAGTGGCTTTGACATGGTGTGGGCTCAGCACCAATCTGTCTGTACCACTTCAAGTTGATAAAATAGGAAATATTTCATTGTAATAAACCAGAAGTAATACAAGAGTTTAGATACTGCGTATGTATGTCTTTGTTGTTATTTCCTCCTTTGATCTGATAAAGTACCTACATTCATTTACAAAAGGTATTAATGACGTCAGTCACTCATAACAGTAAGCGCTCAAAAGTGCATGAGCACGCTAAGAGTCGTATTGCTGTGAACACGCGGTATAGTCCGTACATTTGTATGTGTAAGCAGTCAGACGTCTGTGGTGTGAGTGCCGTACACACACCACAGAGAACGCAGTTTCGCACTACACACTATCGTATCGTCACGGTTCGCGGGCGCCGCACTTATATTTCCATAACTTTTGTTAGCACGCATCATACTCGTACGCGTGACCTTGGCCAGTGTATCGCATTGCTAAAATTCGAAAGTAAATTATATGTGCAGATAGCAGAAGGCGTTAAGCGTTGGTCTTAGATTCAAGATGGCTAAGGTTCTAATCTCGTAAATCACAGCGCTGTTTTTGCAAATATTATTATTTTTGTTTGCAATAATAATATTTTTAAATATCCTGCCTGTTTATTAATGTTGTTATTGCAATAAAGGGTTTAGAATAAAAAATGCGTGATATGTTATAATAAAAAATAAATAATATTTATTCGTTATGTTTATTTTAGTTATCAAATTGCTACAATTATTTATCATTACTTCACCTGAATAATATGTGAAATAGATGTCTAGAAACTTAGAAGCAATTTGTATTATTTTGACATATTTAAATTTTGAAATGTTTTAAATTTTAAATGGATTTTTTTGCACCATAAATATAAAGCTTTGATCATGGTCTAAGTAATTAAGCAATAAATAAGAATATTAGACTACTTAAAATGTAAAAAAATCTACTGACAAAATTGTTGATTTTAAGGTTAAAGGCAGTTGTTCATATTAATTATTTTAAACTTTATTTGGCTTTAGTAAATATTGGTTGGTATTGAGGTTATAGCTTAAGTATTCATTTTCTTTACGAAAAGAAGATTGAAACTAAACCTCAAATTTTAATCCTAAAATAATACTATTACTAAAATAATATTAAACAATTTCGGTATATCTGCAAGAAATACGACAAACACCCTATTGAAACGTGCTTAAAAAATTAGTTACCATAAATTCATGCAATAACGAATCTGTTGTTTATTAAGTTGGTACGGTCAATATTTTAAGGTCAAAAACGGTTTTCTAGCTGGTCTTCAGTGATGCAAGCCTTCAGAGTGCACGGCGAACGGTTCATAATGACGTGTTTTTAATAATTCAGCAAAATATCTCGTTGGTATGAAACCATTTGTTTCATTCACCATTTGACGTCGCTGCTACTCGATAATAAGCCCCTTCCTCATATCTCTTAACCGTCACAGTATTTCTCTAGAACAAAGAAAATCATTGTTTTTATTACACATAATACCTAATTATTTATTATTCACTAATCGAATTAAACCTCACAATGAATTTAAAACTTTAAAGGCATCTTCTGTCTCAGCAATACCTCTGTTCTATCAACAATACCCTTGATTAAGATTTATGTTTAGTAAAATATGAAATATATAAATGATAACACTCACACTTAGTCCGGTTTTATTAGATATTCACTTCACTTTTACGCAGCGCAATAATATTCTCTGATCTGATCTGATCTCTTCAATATATTTTATGCCTGCTTTTTGATAATAATAACCACAACACTGCGCTAAATGCTCGTCACCAATATTATCACGGCACGAACCAACAAAGTTCTATTAATTTAATTGAATACTTGTAACAAACTGCATCTACCCCACAGAAATCGAAATAATTTACTTAGTTTTTTGTGGTCTACCTGCTAAATTTTAATATTTATGTGAACAAGACGAATGAAACTAAAAACGAATGATGATTATCGAACTAGTCATTGGTTGCAGACAAAGTGAGTGTGTGTGTGTAATGTGCGTGTCTACAGTATTGTAACAACTTATAGAAGAAGGTCGTAAGTCAAACCGAAGCGTCAGTCTATTGCTTTGTGAGATTGCTCATGGACTTTTAATCGGCACTGTACCTACCTATAATGTATGATTACACTTTGTTAATTGTTTATTAACAGGCACTAGTTGGAGTTCCGAGATCATCGTATTTCATCGGAAGCAAAGTGGGAAGATATGAGCAGGTCACGGAAAAGATGTTCGACTTCTCCGCAGAGAAGACGGAAGCCGGGGTGGACAGAACGCTGCAGCTCCTTGGCTTGGACTATGTGGATTTGATACAGGTCAAGATCATGTGGGCTCTGCCCATTAACACTAATACTCTTATTCCGGCCATCAATCTTACGTAACCGAGGGGGCGATATAATAGTCGCTGGCGCCGTGCATCCACACGCGAACTTGACCTCCCGTTTGATCGCTGTAAATCACGGCCACTAGATTGTCTTGGCAAGATGCATTTATTCTATGCACTGCGAATCGAATCTTGCGTTAAAAACAGCTGTCAGTTGACGTAACCAAAGGAATTTACCGTGTGGAATCATAATAATGATTTCACACGGTAAATTATATACTTAAAGGTTACGTTATTATTTAGAGAAAAATGAGTTGTTATAATGATTGATGTTTAATTAAGCTTGGCAAGTAAAATACAAAAAGGTATGTCGACAGTTTTCCAATAAAATTAATTGCCAATGAAAACGGTACATTGGGTCCAAGTCCAATTAATGGCATATCATTGATAGCAAAAAATGTTTTACAATATCGGATGCATTTATTGACGTGATTCCGCTCAATTATATTAAATCAGGACAGCGAAATATCATGATTTTCTCAGGATAACTTTAATGTAAAAAGTTTTTCAAATTTGTACTTTTCATCGTGCTATTGAGATCAAAGGAATAAAAGGACAAGAATATTCTCTACAAGAATATTTTTAATCCTAAGTAGTGTGTCCGGCGCGGGCGATGTTATTTTCTCGCTCACATTTCTAAGACATCATTCCGTATCGGATTACTTACTAAGTACTTAGTCCTCGTTCATAATATTATTGTGATTTGTGATCACACTTTTGTTATCTTTGAGTAGGTAGAAATTGTTATTATATTACCTGCGATTGTGAGAAACTACCTATACTATATTAATTATAGATATGTCGCAGTAAGATGGATATAGCCGAGATATAGTTACATCCCTAGGGATATAGCGGTTCACAACTGTCTTACTAGGCATATAACATGATACGAGCACGGTCTAGTAATATAATATTAGGGCACTCTGACCAAATAGGTTAGAACTGTGACCATAGATATAATATTTCTATGACTGTGACCAACTAAGTAGGTCTGTTTTTTATATTTCTATGAAGTAGGTACTTCGAAATTGGTCGCAGTAACAAAATTAGGCCACTCCGGCAGTTATGAACCGCTTTCATATAACTATATTTAGTTTACATTAATGATTTACCCCAATTACTTCAAAATCAACCGAAGATGGTGTTATTTGCAGACGACACATCATTAATCTTTAAAATAAACCGACGGTCACAAAATCTTGACGACGTGAATAGCTCTATTCTGCAAGTCCAAGATTGGTTTACGGTAAATAATCTGGTACTTAATAAAAAAAAAACCAAATGCATTAGATTTAAATTACCTAATGTTAAAAGTAGCGAATGTGACATCATATTGAATGGAGAAAAACTGGAATTTATTAATCAAACAGTTTTCCTAGGAATCACGCTAGACGAGAAATTACAATGGGGACCTCATATAACATCTCTTGCGGGGCGGTTAAGCTCGGCCGCTTATGCTGTTAGAAAGATAAGACAGTTAACAGATGTGGAAACCGCGCGTTTGGTCTATTTTAGCTACTTTCACAGCATTATGTCGTATGGCATTTTACTGTGGGGTCGGGCTGCTGACATTGAATCCATCTTTATTTTGCAAAAGAGAGCTGTCAGAGCCATTTATAATCTACGTCGCCGCGAATCTCTCAGGGAACTTTTTAAAAGGATTAATATTATGACGGTACCTTGCCAATTCATCTATGAAAATATTATGTTTGTAAGGAAAAATCCACATCTCTTTAATAAAATAAGTGATAAGTAGACATAATTTTAATACTAGAAATAAAGATAAACTAGATCAACCATTTTACAGATTATCTAAAGTACATACATCTTTTATGGGGTACTGTGTTAAATGTTACAACAAAATACCTTGTGACATATTGCAATTAAATGAAAGAAAATTTAAAACTCAAAAGTGCACTTTGTAAACAAGCATATTACAAATTAGAGGATTATATCCAAGATAAGAGTGCTTGGAAACATGCTGGTCCTGCTCCATAGGACAATTTAGAATCAAGACAAAATCAAACTGGTTGCTAATTTAATTGTAAAATTGATTATTTTGTGTTTTATGACATTGATTTTACATTCTGTGATTACTTTCTCACACACTGACTTATTAATTACAAAATTTTAGGAAAATCGTCTACTTTTACAATGTTTGTAAATATGTGAGCACCATGTATCTATCACATATTAAATTATCTGTCGTTGCTTCATTTTTAATTCTTTTTACCTATTGTGGTATAGTAATTTTATTCTAGGTGCATCGTCTTCACATATAATTATTTAACTAATGTACGTACCTATACAAACTATTGTAAAACATTTTAAAAGAGTAACGGTGGAGTTTCTTGCCCATTCTTCTCCATACGAAAACTACCTTTTGGAAGGGGCGACTAGAATCATTTTTAATATTTTGTAAATTTCGACGTTCAAAAGTGCCATACATGGGCCTATTTGAAATAAATTATTTGACTTTGACTTTGACTTTGTAGGTATATGTATAGCTATGTCCCTAGGGATATAACTATATCACGGCTCTATAACCATCTTACTGCGACATATACAGGGTGGCAGGGAAAGGGATTATTTTTAAATAATCGACGAAAAATTTCAATGCAGGGGGGTTCAGAATCACGTACCGAATCCATGGTAACAGTTTTCGAGTCGATGTCCCTGCCACCCTTTATACTTAAATAGGACTTGAGCGATTCCAAAGTTCTGGGGAAGTATATATTTAAGTCTGAAAGTCACAGCTCTTAAAAGCCAAGAAGTATCTAGAAATTAAATAGTTCTTTATACATTGTACCGAGCCATGTGTAATCTGCTATCTTTGCATCAATGGCCTCAGCTTTATAGAGACATGTGAAGATATTCTAGATCATCTGCTTTTGGGGTTGAACATTTTAGTAGTAGGTTTTTTATCCTACGATCAATTTATTAGCCATTAGTTTGTGTTCTGTTCCGGGTGGAGATTGGCAAAAATTCATTTTCATTTTTACCTTTGACCTTCGCGCAAGTGCTAGCAATGGGGGCCAGTGAGAGCAGTAGTGGCCCTTTGGTAACGGCACCGACTTACAACTTATATGTCGTGAGTTCGAAACCAGCCAGACGCTTTACTTTGTGTAAATAATTTAATCACCACTGCTCTCAAAACGGTGAAGGAAAACATCGTGAGGAAACCTGCATGTCCTGTCTAGAACGGAAAATTTGAAGACATGTGACTTCTAACAGCCCGCACTGGGCCCACGGCCCACGTGGTAGATTAGAGCATTTATAGCGCACTCACTCTTGAAGTGGAGGAGGCCAGTGTCCTCAACACACTTTCGGTGCCACGTGCTGCAGCAGCTGTCTCGAGAAGCTGTCGGCGTGGCGTCTGCGTGCTATGTGGGTATTTGGTTGCTGTACCCACCTAAAGAAGACCTTCCTCTGATCTTCTGGTATGGTAATCACTGGTATTTCTCATAAACACTGCACTCCGTCTTAGCACCTCAGCACTAACAATGTTCATGCACAGATGCATGCAAAATTAACAAACGATAAAGTTACCTTCGAGCCTCGATGAGACCGCGATTATTTTACATCTACGGAAGATTGGCGTGAAATTAGGTTTCTTATGAGTACAACATAAAATTAACTTATAGACTAGTAAATTAAATTAATTTATTACTATACATTATGTGTATAGTACCTATACGATATACTATACACATATACACTAGGTATACTATACACATAATTTAAACACACATATTTAGAGATATTAGACGTAGTCTGTTTTCAGTAACACTAGACGACACGTAAATGAATTAAGGTTACGTCGTAGTCGGTCATTCTTTCATACAAACGTAGTATGGTGATTACTCGTCCGTTTGACGGTGTACGTTCAAAACTAAATATTATATAAATTTTTCTTGCCATTATCAAGCCCTGTATGGAAGCAGAATTGGAAAAAAAAATGGTTTGGAAGTACTTAATGAGCGTCGAAACTTCCATATTTAAACACTAATTTTAACCCATCTTTGGGCGTTAATAAATAACTTATGCAGTATGAAAATGGCAAAATAGAAACCTTACTGGGATTGATAATTTAGTTATAAGTAAAAATAATTTTATTTTGAGTTGATACATCCAGTACCTAGCTATTGCTGCAGGCGTTTGCGTTGGACTTAATTAATTAATTTTTGCTTCGAGTTCACTTACAACAGCTTTCGTTTTTTCTGGAGTTTCTTTTGCTAATTCCAGAGAAATGGGTCTGCAATATCTAACTGAAGAGCATGTCGGATTTTGCCATATAACTGCTTTACTTTCTTCATCCACTAGTTTCAACGGTACAAGTGAAACTATAATCATATTCCGATATTTGTTAATTTTTATATTCATTTTCTCCCGAGGATCCATCACAAATTCGCAACCCCATTTGCTATACAGCTTTAGACGGCTGAAATTTTTTGAAACCGTATTTATCTTTATAATACGACAGGCAGTATGGTCTAAGAGATCTTGAAGGTTCACTTTGGCACTTATATTCGTTACGGTTATGCTTGATTCAAGAGGATAGCAATCCTTCTTTGCTTCAGCCAAAGTTTGGTATGATGGAAATACAGAAACTAAGTTCTTCTCAACAAGTCTCAGCCTCAGGTAGGAATATTGAGTTTGGATAGATCGGTTTCTATAGGATTCTTCTTTGGTATACGAAGGTACACTTGACTTGACTTTTTTCTCCTCCTCTTCTGTATTTCTAACAATAGTCACAATCGAAGCTTCATCATTTTCACCCCCTTGACTGTCACGAGCTCTCCTGGAGATCGATAACAATTAAAATTCTATTGTGTGTCTCATTAATGACACTTGAGCTCATTTAACGTAAACCTTGTACATAAGCGTAATGCATATATGCCCCATTCCATACTCCTGGGGGCCTACCACCAACCAGCTCATAAAGCAGTATTATTTTTTTTTTTTACATTTCTATGATTTTAATATTACTTCAGTATGGGAAAAAGATGAAGCTCTACAGGACGTATAGCTCCATCTCTTTCTCCCACTGAAGTAATATTAAAATAATACTGCTTTTGAGTTGGTGGTAGGCCCTCTGGAGTAATTCCAAGGTTTTACGTTTTTTGTACTCTCCGAACACGTGTCATATGGTGTTGCTGGACTTGCTGGTATTCAAGTCAGAATTTGGAGATGTTGAGGTACTGCACGAATTCAATGGTACTTTAAACTCACCATTTAACCAATTTGTGTTTTGGCTCTCGAAACGATCTTGTTTTCTTTGAGCTTTCACCCATTTTTGGTAACAAATCGTTATCAAATTTCTTTGTATACTTTGTATAACCGTATTCGCATCTGTTGTTGATAAATGGAAATTGTCCAACAAATATTGTTCAATATCTGAAGTACTTTTCCCGCTTATTATCTGAGCACATTATATCGCGTCGAAAACAAACGAATTCACTCATTTTGAACTTTTTTCAGCAAATTCACAGTTACTGAGGGAAGGTATACGGACACTTTGACAAACACGCTGAAAACCCGAGTATTTGTAGGACCCTAGTTTCAGTAACTTGTGCAAAACCATTGAGAAAATTGATAAAAACAGTTCTCACAGGAATGCTGTAACCAATACTGATTATAATTATCACAACAGATAAGAACTAAGCAATATAATTTTTATCACAGGTGTGGTTAAAATGATCACCGCAAAAAAAAATCTTATATGAAAATATTTTGCGGTCGACATTTTTGCTTCTAGCTCGAAAAGGCGCAGTAATGACGCAGGTTTTTTTTTATTTTCTTGTATTGCTGAATAGTTAAGGAATCTAAAAATGTCATTAACTCGACACCGGCAGCCATCGGTAACAAGGAAACCTCAACTTGAAAATTGAAAAGATGGAAAATTTCCTTATGACACTAAAAAATTAAATTTAAAAAAGTATTTCTCATAAAAAACATAACACAGTTATAAACTAGAGATCTTGAGCAATCCAAAAATGTATAATACTTATATGTTCCCTTCTTCGATCAACAATACCAATTGTTGATCGAAGGTTCCCTTGAAGAACATAGAAAATATCTTAAGTTGAACTTCCATAATGAGTAATCTAGTAAACATAAAAGTATAAAGTTTGGGTGTAATTTTATACACCTAACACTTTTTTTTTGTTTTTTTGCTTTTGTCTGATGAATATAAAACAATTAAAAGGGTTTCAGTATTACGACTTTTGTCCAAATCATTTTTGTGATGGAACCGTTTGGTCCCATAGTGCAGCGGTGATATCCTTTCGTATACCTACACAAATATGCGGTCCGGCGCGGTGCGGCTCCGGCGTCATGTACAGGAAGGGGTTTCGTCGTTAAAGGTACACGCCCGTACAAACACGCCGCACCGCGCAGGTTACCGACACATTTTTTTTTTATTTTTTTTGGGTGGGAAATTATCAAATAACTTCTCCCGCTCTGGGTGGAGCGGGAGGGCGTGTCAGACTCTTACTGACTAAAACCCACCCGTGTTCCTTCGGTTGCCCTAAGGCTCAATTTACATTGCCGCGGAACGGAATGGAAGAGAATTTTTGGAACGAAATTGTACAAAGCTTATTGAACTTTATTTCAATTGTGTAACGTACAAACTAGATACGAGTTGCTAGCTGCGGGAATTACCGACAATGTGCGAGAATTCTCCGGAAGACACACGACCCGTTTTTTGGCTCGTATCTAGTTTGTACTTTTCACAATTGACATTGGAAGGAAATTGCTAAGCCATTGCTTTATAGGTTTGAAAAATTCGTCTGCTCAACAAGGTAAATAACGCAATGAATGTTGTTGAACTGTCAAAATGAAAATCATTGTAAGTGTGTTACGCAATTTCCCCCGCAGGTGACATTCTACTATAGGTTTATAAAACAATTACGAGTTTGAATATACATACCTACTTACTTATACCTCAATATTTTTTTTTCGTTAAGGTCCATGACTGCACTTTCGCGCCAGACATTTCGGTCGTGATCAAAGAAACCTTACCTACCCTAGAAAGGGCAGTAAAAGACGGCAAAGCACGATACATCGGTCTTGCAGACTACGATGTTGAGCTCATGCAGGAAGTCATTGAAGAGTCGGATGTGAAAATCTCAACCATCCTGTCTTATGCAAAGTCTACGCTGTGTGACAATCGGCTTCAGAACTATACGAGCTATTTTAAGGTAATACTTTATCTAAAAGAAATTACACTGCCCTTTTAAGCCCAAAGGCGGTATCTCAACCGGAGTAAGTTTTGAGAAAATTGACTTTTTGTAAATTGTAATTGGAAAAATGGAGATATAAAAAACTTCTTAGTGGTTTTTTTTACTGTTTTAAGTTAGTTAGCGCTATTTTGCTTATACCATTAGATGCGAAATTGTTAAAGCTATTGAATGGTATAAAAAAAACTAAAAGGGCGTATCTCAGAGATACCGTCTTTGGGCTTAGCAGGGCAGTACAGGAGTGCAAAAAAAATCCCATAGCGAACACAACAGAATGTAGCTCAGAATTTTAGTGATATTTAGTGATATCATTCTGTAAATGGCTAAATGATTAATACGAGTATGTTGCTGGCAAAATTTTTATTTTAAGAGTTTTTGAATTTCTCGGGCTAACTTAGCGCGTCCGCATAAAATGATGCGGGGGGGGGGGGGGAGACGGCAGTTTTTGCCCCGCCTCAAAAAAAATCTAGATCCGGGACTGCTATTTATTTATCTTATTATTGAAACGAGCGATTTAATGAGAAAGCACATTGGTCAGTTAGGTTACAGTCTAATTAGAAGGCTGTCCTCAGTCCTTCTAAGTTACCTATTAATTTGCACATCCCATCTGCGTCACTATGCAACTTTTCACTAACACTAAGGGATCTCGCGTATCAGACGGCCGCGACCACGACCACGACCAGTACCCTAATTGCGTAATACAACACAATCACAATCTGTTTCGATTTGAAAAAGATTGCGAAATTTATAATATCATTGGCGAAACGGTGTATAACTATGTGCGTGCGAACTAAGCATTGTGCATGTAGACTAGCGTCTACATAACTGCTCAATCTGCTCATCACTGATACTATCTCTGTCGGACACGATGCCAGGTGAGACAGCGTGACGGTGAGCAATGGGCAGCTCGCCCATGGCAGCTTGACCAAGCCCATCAGTGAGTTCGAGCCCGCGACTCAACCTTAAGACTTCCTTCCACCTGAGACCTGCAACTGTAAATTAGTGTTTTTTTACCAGTCTAAAGCTACATTGTTGTGAAAGCCTGTGTTAGTAGACGTAATCTTTTATTATAACTCCAGAGCAAAGGCGTGGGTGTGATCAACGCAGCCGCCACTGGTATGGGTCTCCTCTCGAACCACGGTCCGCAGCCATGGCATCCCGCTAGCGATGACATCAAAGCCATTTGCAAGAGAGCTTCCGATTATTGCAAGGTAACAAATCATTATTGAGTTGTTAGCTTCACTAGCTCAGTTATTGATGACAGATTGGGTGAAATCTGAATGGACTATAAACTTTGTACCTAATTAGGTAGGTACAAAGTTTAAATATTATGTAGGTACCTAGGTACAAATTAATTGTTTGATTGGTAGGTAACAATATGTATCTACATCAACATCTGGAAATCGGGGATATTTATGAATAAAGGGGGTCAGCTATATGGAACGATTCGGTGGGTAGGTACCTATGTAGGGTTGCCAGGCCCAAAAATAGAAAAGCCGGACGGACACAGATCCATATTTAGCCGGAGCATGACATACTGGTCTTAAAAGAAAAAAGAAACCTTTTATTTGTGTATTTATTACTGTTATTCATTTGAGACTTGTCTATCTACTCTTTCGCTCATTTCGTCTGAGCCGCCTGCGACGTATTCACCCGAAACACGTCCACTGTTGGATATAGACCTCCCCTAATATCGGCAATGATCAATCAATACAACTAATAACATCAGTTTATGCGCGCTTGACAATCTGTCACATTAATAATTTTCGTTCGAGAAACAAATAATAAACTCAATAGATAGTTCTGTGGTAGTCAGATAGCCAGAAACCCTTGTAAAAAAATACCAGCAAAGACATGGTATGGCAAAGAGAGAGTCGGGCTCGGGCTCGCCCACCGAGGTTCCCGTACCTTTGTAGAGAAATAGTAGATTGTTATACGAGGGGCTAAAATAACCCATTGTAACGAGGTAGTTTTACTCCCGAGCTTTAGCGAGGGAGTAAATAGAAACCGAGTTATAATGGGTTTTAGCGCCGTGTGTTACAGTCTACTTTTCACTACGATTGCGAGAAAATAAAATAATCCAATACAATAAATAGTTTATTTTATTTAAATGTACAATTTATACAATTCTGGATATTTAACGAGATGTTTCTTTCCGCAACGGCAACGCGATGCACGCATTCTATTATACCGAAGAGATAGCCGCATTTAGTTCCATTTTCAAAAATAAAATGTTCTTTTTTCTGTGAACCAGTAAAAAGAACATGATCAATCAAACAATCATGATTATTCTAGATAAGAATAAAGACTTTTTCGTTTTTCAAGGCTCTTTGGAACAGACAAAAATTAAAAAAAAAAACCCCTAGAGCAAGAAATGCTATTTTTTCCCCGCTCTGGTACTCTACAATGACGGTCTTTTTGAGCAAGAGGGGTAAAAATAATTTTAAGTTTTTCCGACCATAAAACTAAGTTTGTTTTTAACGGCTCTTTGTTGATTACTGAAAAACTGTCATAGTCAAGAAACATCGTTTTATTTTTTGTAATAATTTGTTACCTAAACCTCCATTCACTATTTATTAAGTACCTAGGTACAGATTTTTCGCTTAGCGAACTTTGGAGATAAGATTCCTTTATGTTGACTAAAAATATTTACGTATTTATCTAATTCTAGGAACAGAACGTCGAGTTAGCTCGCTTAGCGACCTGGTTCACACTCAATCAACCAGGTATTGACACAAACATATGCGGTTTCTACAACGTTGAACAGCTTAGAGACAGTATTGACGTACTAGATAACGGGTTGACTGAACACGAACAACAAGTACTGCATGACATACAATTAAGGTGAGTACACTTGCCTACAGACCTACGAGTATGTATAATCTACCTGACAGATAACACAGCCTTAAGCTGTCTAGAAGTATGAAATTTTGCACAACAGTTCCTTTTGTAACTACGGTGAACACTGAGGAAGGATTTTTGAAACTTCGCCCTAATGTGGACACGTCCAGTGCCGGGAGCCCTCACGGAGGGCTCATTTTAAATTTAGGTAGTGGAAAAAAGTGGTGAAAATAAAATCTGGTGTATATTTTAACAAAATTTCAAACCTAATGCCGGCGACACTCCTCGAAGGTTAACTTTAGCGCAAATGTAATGCCGGTGACCCTCCTGGAGTCCACTTGCAATATGTATGGCGGCATGGCGTATGAGCTCTATGAAAAATGGGTGGAGTCGAAAGTGTTAAATAGGGGATAAAATTTCGCAATTTTTTTAAGTTACTTGCAAGTTTGTACTTAAGATTCCTGTTTTTAGGGTTCCGTAGTAAACAAGGAACCCTTAGTTTCGTCATGTCTGTCTGTCTGTCCGCGGTCTAGCTCCAAGACCCTTGGTACTAGAAAGCTATAATTTGGCATGGGTATATTTATATTAATTACGCCGATAAAGTGGTAAAATAAACTTAACAAAAACAATTTTTTTAGGGTACCTCCCCTACACGTAAAGTGGCGACTTTTTTTTTTTCTGTGCCGGTGTTGAGGTATCATTGGAAAGGTCCTTCAAAAACATTATGAGTATGTGGAAACCATTTTTGGATTCAGGGATCCGTTTGCGAAATATTAAGCTTTAAAGTGCAAATTTTTGTTAGAGTCAAGTGTCCCCCGCCAGCTAAATGATTGGTTTTGGATGTGTGAAAAAAATCACAGCAGTAGTTTATATAACGAAATTAAAAGGAAAACTATCACAGCTAAGTAGGCTCTACAAGTTAACGAGTAATAATCGACCAACTTAACTTTGCAGTTGCAAAAACATTTTTCCCATAGATTCCGTATGGGAGAACATGTTTTTCAACTGCAAAGTTTGTTTTTGGGATAAATTCATCCCAACTACGGAACCCTTCATTGTGCGTGGTCCGACACGCACTTGGCAGGTTTTTAAATAGAAGTTAGATGCATTATCGTTTTTTGGAAACTCATCCCCTAAGGCTCCTGAGAAATTGCCGATGGGAAATCCCTATATATACCTACAAACCTACAGGGTGGAATTGGTGAATTATTACAACCAGGCAACAGGACCACAGTCAAGCATAATCAGCCTATATTACTGACGTTCCCACTGCTGGGGCACAGTCCTCGTCTCTGTGAGACGGAACGGGCTGTAATCCACCACGAGGGCTTAGTGCGGGTTGGTGGATGTCACACGTCTTCGAATTTTTAATTTTAGGACATGCCAGTTTCCTCACGATGTATTCCTTATTTATTTAAGGATTACCAACGAGAGATACATTAGGTACAATAATCTACAATTAAAACTTGTAGGTATAGTATAAATTAATTACAGGTAAAAACAGCTGACAGTGTTGAGAGGTTATGACATGAATTACACAAATTAAAGTGTCTGTCGCGGTTCGAACCCGCGATCGACCACTCGTAAAGCCCGTCACAGACGTAGCTATAATATATATTAATACACTGTGCTATACAGGGTAAGTTTTTATCCAGTGCGCAAACTTTAATCGCGAGAAAATAATCAGTTGTTCCCTACATTTTGACGAGTTATGCGGACATAAATTTAGGGAACAGCTGATTTTTTTTTTAATAATAGGAATTCTAGTAGTAAAGTGTAAACTTTGTGCTAGTTATATTTTATAAGTAAATACATATATGAAGTTTTTGCCTAGCTAGCTCTTCACAAGAGCACAAAAGTAAAGAAGGCATCACTTAGTATTTGATGAATTTAATGAGGAGCTATCAGCAATATTTCTACATCAAAGAAAGAATACCTATCACTTTGACATTATCGTCCTGTACATGGCATGGATGTGGGTGTTAACCTACCTACAGTATTTCTATTTTAATGTCCCTCGGGAATCATCGTATTTCCGAATACAAACGAATGCTAATTTCCATGTCCATCAATTATTAGATTTATCTTCTATAATAATAATTTGAATTCAGAACTAAGTAGGTACTTTATTGTTGTTTTGTTTTGATTTTCGTGTGCTAGCTGTAAAACTATTTTCCTATCTGTCGTGCTTGCGACTTTAGCAGCTTTCCTACCATTTTTTAAATATATATAAATGAGTAATCACATAATAAAATAATAAATAAATATTATAACTAATACTGCTGCAAAAAAATAAAATAATAATAGATAGATAGGACATAATTTAAATATTTAGTAATAAGCTTCCTTTCTCCTACTTGTTCCAATTTCTACAATTTATATTTTCCTACCACCTGTATGTCTACATTATGGATTGCAATAAAGATAAAAGTCGATTGAGAACGTCCGGCCTGCACCAAGTGCAAAGGGCAACTGATAGAAATCCGAGAACTGACTGACGAAACACGAGGTTTGCCGAGGGACATTATGGGGGAAGCGTCAGGGTAGCCCGCGAAATTCAAATTTTCTTACGTTTTTTGCATTTTGCAGGTCAGTGTCAGGTTATGTTGATTAAAATATGATTCGCGGTCGTAACAAATATGGCTTTACTCAATTATAATCATTACAATAAGCAATAGTGATTTAAGAAGAAGATAAAGGTGTCAAATGTCATGGTTTCATGAAATCTTTGCGGGCTACCCTGACGCTTCCCCTTTAAGGGGGATGCAAAAAGAAAGCCCGCGAAATTAAAATTTTCTGATGATTTATCTTCACATTTGACAGCTAACTTATGGAGTTGTATTGCTGATTGTAATGATTATGATTATGAAAAGCCATATTTGTTACGGCCGCGAATCATATTTTAATCAACATAAAACCTGACACCGACCTAAAAAATGCCAAAAACTAAAGAAAATTTAAATTTCACGGGCTACCTTAGCGCATCCCTAGTTTGTCTGTAGACTAGCTTTGATATTATGCTAATTATATCCCGTGTCTCGCGACCACGCTAAACGTGCATTGTACAATTTGTAGCCAGAAGCGCTATTTACCTACTCGTGGCAGAAAGAGTTACTAGGAAACCACTGAACATCTAGAAAAGGACACTGCCGAAGGACGACGATATGCTAGGCTTTATTTTAGTTCTCACGCAAATTCACAGATGGCGCCACTTTTCTATATGATTGCAGTAATATCATTTTTTGTTTTTTTACATAACGAGATCACGCGATATATATTACTTTCCTCTATGGATCACGCCTTATTTCCCAAAGGGTTGGGCAGAGGTGTACCTATAGTAGGTACACCCACATTTCGCCGTAATAGGGGGCGAGCCTATTGCCATCAACCGGGCACAAATCCAGACTCCGGGCTGCTACTGAGAAATTCCAGATCGGAAAACCCAATAACACTTTTCCCGACCCAGGAATCGAACCCAGGACCTCATGCCCAGCAGTAGCGCTTACGACCACTAGACCAACGAGGCAGTTTTTTTAATACAGCAATAAAGATTAGTGTAGGCACAGAGCATGTAACTAGTGCAGATGGTTTTTTTAATAACTTGTGTTGTCCCACTGCTGGGCAAAGGTCTCCCCCATACTTCGCCATGCGTCTTCGTCTGCTGCCTTTTCTGGCCAATCAGTCAAGAAGTCTAGGTCATCGCGCCAGCATTTCTTCGGCCTGCCTCTGTGACGACGCCCGTCTGTAATTTAGATTTATTTAAAGGATTTTAATTTGTTTCTAGATTTTTCGACAATGTCGCACTGCACTGGGATAACGTAGAGTTGCCGGCGTATAAAGCAAAGTTAAATGAAATTCAGCGTAAGTGAGCTAGATGGAATACACCTACCTATTGTTTTTTCTCATAACTGTAGGTATATATAATATTTTACTGTCGACTAACTTGTAATACTTTATCAGCAAATGATTTATTACGTCGTGAGCATCAGTGCCTGACAATGGAAACTTACACAAATCATATAATCACACAAACCTGTTTCTATGTAAATTAATAAAATAAAACTACTTTATACTTTTTATGATTTTTTTTATTTCTTAGATAAACTGGAATATACACCACTAATGATTCTTTATTGTACAAGGTAACACAATATTGCTTATCATCGACTAGTGGATCAACAACGAACATGTTTGGAATAACGTAATTAAGAATACATTCTAATTTCGAATCACATTTGAGCAATACAAACTAATCATCGTACCACAACCGTAAAGATTCTTGAATCCCGAATATTTATTGATTAAACACTATCCTACGTATATTTACCTTTGCCAAAGCTAATGATTATTCTATTCGTTTTGTTTTTCTTCTTGCGTTTTAAATTTATACTTTCATTTTGAAAAATGAACACATAAGACACATTTTTTTTTGAACCAATAAAAAAACGCCTAACGCTAATTCTTTTTATTTATATGGTACTTTAAACACATGATTTGAATAATTTATGAAATAAGTCCAATGAAACAATGCCAGATAAAGTAATTACAAAATCCCAAATATGTTCAACATTTTCAGCATGTAGTGTTAGAAACCCTACAATATTGAAACGCGCTTATTAAGATCAGAAGATTATTAAACTTTCCTATTTTCACTAACACTACTGTTCTGTGCTAACACTAGGTAACACCACATTATTAGATTGTTGGATTTTCAACTCTCGGCTCTGGGCTGAGCGCTGAAAATCCAACAGTGCGCTTTTATTTTGGCATTCATTTAGTGTTAGTAAAAACAGGGCATTACTGAATAAAATATAAGTTTCTATCTATTATTGCGGGCAGACCAATTAAAATTATTATGGAGAAAATTATTATGCAACCTTGATACTTAGGTCAAATTTTTCCAACGCTAACTATCTTTAACCGTGAAATAATTTAGAATTTAATTGACGTCTCACTGGTTTTGTGTGGAAAAACTATCAGAAGTCATTTTTATTCCAAGGATTAAAGATATGTACGTTAGAAAAATCTGCCCTTAATGACAGAAACCAGACTATTTTATTTTTATAGTGCACGTTATAAAAACATAGTTATTGAATACACACGCAAGCAAACATAAGCTATTAAATTCTGTTAGATACCTTAAATATCTCGACATTTAAAATCCTATTTTTACCGGTATTTAGTATGAGTAAAGCGTTTTTTTTTAGAATTTTGTATTACATACTTATTACAAAGTCATTTAATATTGTGTATATTTATATTGCAAATATGAGCATAGTATATGTCCTAAATCTATTACATAACGGAACATAGTCCGTATCAATAACGTACAAGGTAGAGACAACAATATTTAAATTAAACCTCGTATACCTAATGACGTTCCTAGTCAGCATACAAAAATTTAACCAAATATATCCAATAGTTAAGGGGGCACCCAATGGTCCATTAGCGCCACTCCTTTAAAAAAATATTATCTAGTCACTGAGAAGGAATTATGAATAACGGCTAGCAAGGACCCTCGGTAAGTGTGTCTAGAATTATCTAATACACACATAACATAACATCACGCCTTGTTTCCCCGAAGGGTTGGGCAGAGGTGTCCCTGAATTTTCTAATACCTTATATCAAATACAATAAACATGTATATATTTAGTAACCTTATTCCGCTTAGCTATTTTTAAAGAGCCATAAAAACCCAGAAGGAAATTGACACGTGTTTCACCTCTCAACGAGGCATCCTCAGGATGACGATTGACTTGTCGCGAACCCAAACACGGCGTGTTGCTACACCGAGCTCTGCATTCAGCGCTCGGTGTGGCAACACGCCGTGTTCGGGTAGCGAATAGCGGCCACATTCCTCTAAGTCGTATTTGTTGCTTCGGGTCTCAATATGAAACTTTAAGCCGTTGTAACGAGATAATATTTTTTTAAAGAAGTGGCACTAGTGGACCATTGGGTACCCCTCTTAAGTCACTATAGCTAGTCAAAGATTGGCAAAGCCATAGCCGGCCCACCATTACTATTTGGTTTATTTAAAAAACACTTTTTTTTTAAATTTCGCTATCAGAATTTATCCGATAGTTTCTAAAATACTCCTTTGTACACACGGCTACATATCAAGCTATACTTTTCCAGTATAAGCTGACCTCTCATTGTACGGAAATACTGTACAATGCGAGATCAGGTTATACTGGAAATGTATCTATAGCTTGATATGTAGCCGTGTGTACCAGTATTGCCAGTGTTTCAATTTATTGTCGTATTGTGTCTCCACATTGTATAAGTTTTCACTGTGATATTACTTACTTTCACCAGATCATGGCACATAATAACATCAATTATTTGTACAATAATATTTAGGACACTATGTTGATAATATTCGTTGTCCATAAACCTACTATTTGTTTATGAGAACAAATATTATTTACTTTTCAAATTGCTACATAGCCTACACAAGATATATAAGTACAACAGTATCTTGTAAACTAAGTTTTCAGAACAATATTTGGAAACATTGAATCAATTAACAGCTTATATCTTACTGTGATATAACTTTTCATACATGTATAAGTTATGTATTTCCGTTGAAAGCATGTCAGTACAAAAATAAAGCCTTTTTGCCAATATTTTTTACTACGCTGTCTCTGCCTACAAATCAGTGTGTAAAAGGTTTGTAAAACCTCTCGTAACATAAGCTTAAAATACATTTTGATCGGTTTGTTATACATAAATTAAGGCTGACTCTCACCAACCACACGTTTACCTAACTTAAGGGGGAGAAGACCAACCCCCCCAGGATTCGCATTTTCTCAAAAACTCTATCCATTTTAGTCGCTCAGAAACAATGGTTACGAGTGCATTCGTGGGTCAGTCCTTAAACAGCTATAGATAGTACCATCCACGAAGACGCACCTAGGGTTGCAAAATTACGTAATTTTACGGAAAACGCTAGTAAAATACGGCAATTTTACGGTCATTTATATAAATTACGGTAAAATGATGACTTATGAAGTTATACATTTTAATTTTTGCTGTCCTCTGCTCTGCCTCTGCACATAGATGATATTATTATAATCCAAGACATAATGTGATTCATATCTTGAATTCTTGACTTGAGAATTTTAGGGATTTTTAGTACGCATGAGTCGCACGGGCCCACAAATTTCATTCAAATCCATTTATCCGTTAATAGTGAAATAGTGACATACACATGATATACACAAACATACTCACTTCCGTATTTGTAGTGTTTAGTGGGTATGAATGTATGAGTGCGTTTAATACGTTTTTTTTTTATTTTTTTTAATTACCATATTTTACAGTAAAATACCGTAAATTACGTAAAATAACATTTATTACCGTATTATACCAGTGTAATTTTACCGTTTTACGTTCCTAGACGCACCCCACTCTTCTTCCTAATCGCTTACAGTACAAGTGTGCAACATACCGCTATATAAAAAAAAAAAAAAAAAAAAATATTGTGTCAAATAATTGGTCTTACAAATTGTTGTGTTCGGAATCTTCTTTTAGACAAATAATGCCTGTAGTAGAAGACTCCGCCCCTCCCTATTTTGTATAGCATGATAATTAACACAATATTTTTAAAATGTAAAAGAATATTAAGTCTAGGCCACCCAAAATAAGAAATTAAAAGAAGAAAAATGTAAGTGTGTATTGACAATATTAAAACACTAACAGAATTTTGCACTCTTGTAATGTAAGCTTTTAGGAAAAAGAGTGGGGCGCGTTTTCGTGAATGGCATTAACTGTATTATAGTTAGGAAAATTGTTTATCAAATAGACACACAAAGTGAATGTGCTGTTTTATAGCCATTTCATACAACTATCAAAGAATGAGAGTTGTGATTTAAATATACCTACAGACAATTTGAGTTGATACATTGGTAGTCAATTTTGATAAACAATCATTTTCCCTGACAACCTAAGATGATACGTTGGTAGTCAATTTGATAATCAATTATTTTCCTCGACTGTACCTAAGATAAGCGTTGCTTGGTGTGAGTCATGTCTGGTGCCCTTTTTATCATGTTTGTATTTTATTCAGGTGCTTGCTACAAAACAAAAAATCTTAAACAAGCTGCAAACTTAGACAACCTAGTGTTTTACTTATTTTGTGTTTAATACAAAGATTTAAATCGTAGATTGGCCCTGCCGCGTCAGTGGCCGCGGTTCTGTTTTGTTTAGACACCTCTGACACAATGTCATGGAAACGCCATTATTATTGCGCGAGCTCATTCTTTTCAGTATGGACATTTTTTTGCGCGAATTAGAATAGATTGTGCCATCCACGAAGACGCGCCCCACTCCGTACTAAAGTACAGCTTACAGTACAGTAATCGCGTTGTGGGGCGCGTCTTCGTGGATGACACTATCTGTACAGTGAGGGGAAATCTACAATTTACATCTTTGGTTTAAATTAAATAATTTATACCAATTTTTACAATACCTGTACAGTGTGGGCTGCATCAATTGGGTACCCCCAGATGTATTAAAATTTTAATACAACTGGGGTACCCAAATGATGCAGCCCACCGTACAATGGACGAATAACAAAAAGAAATAGCTACCTATATTTAGTAAATAATCTTTATGCAATAATCTCGAAAAATAAAATAAATTCTTTGTCTGAAAATGTTCAAATAACTTATTTTTTATCACTTAATTTATTATTTTCATTTATTGCAAATTCACAGTTATGTTTTGTAATTTAGAAGTAGGTATTGCATTTTTTTTTATAAGAACCTATAAAATATTAAATTAAAATTAAATTAGTCTGCCTTTTTGGTATAATGCGCCTTAAGATTATAAAATGTAAAAAAAAAAACGGTTGTTCTTGACTAAATAATATAATAATATCATTTGTAGGCATTTTAAACACGTTCCAGGACATGTACTTTGTTTGAGAAAGTGAACCGTTACTATAACGTTCAAGTAAGGTAACAGTTTACACCAGTCAGATCTATAAACCGTAATTACTTAGAACTTACTCAAGCTCTTCTTTCTGTTTTGATTTTGAGTACGCGTTTCGAACGAATATAAACCTTACAACTATGAAATTAATGTTCATATTGGTATGAAACTCTTGATCACATTCGCTAACAGGAATATGCACATTGCAGTCATAGGAATAAGGTTTATATTCGTATGAAACGCTTGATGTACTTAGCTGGGTTAAAAGTCTAAGGTAAAGCAGTGCTTGATTGTAAAGTACAGTTGAAAAATATACTGCTGTCACCGTACTGTCATTCCAAATATTATAATTTTATGGCCGTAGCCGATAAGGTGACGGAACGTGTTAAAATAAAGCAAGGATCACATTCACGAACCAAAACTTACACAAAGTAGGTACACACTAAGTGGTTTACAAATGGTAACTAATAAGAAAAAAAATTAAAAAAAAATGTTTACACAGCTTAATAAAGCACACCTTAAAATGGTTTAAATATAGGCCTATATAATTTACAAAGTTTTTTAATTACTTGGTAAATGCACAGACTTCATGGTATCTACGACAAAGTTAGCATTCGAAAAATTACTGGGTATTAGTAAAACTCAATGATTGCAATCTATAGCTACTAATATATTATAAAGAGGTAACATTAGTTTGCTTGTTTGTATGTTAATTCTTTTTGCATTGGATAGCCCAATTCTTGAGGAAGGTTATAGGCTATGTAACATCACGCTACGACCATTAGGAGACGAGCAAAAATAAAAAAGTCTGAAAGAACGCTAAGCCAAATCGAAGTATTAGTGTGGGCGGGTAGAATGCGACACGGTGGGTCCGGGGGCCGAAATTTCACGAAGATGCGAGCAGAAGCTAGTAAATTATAAACAAGAATCTTAAAAAAAATATCTTACGACGAATATTCGGCGGTTTGGCCGAGAGCTTGGCCGAATATTAGGTCAATCACTATTCTTGACATCTCTAGTCGATACCTATAAAGTCTATGAAGATTCGCCAACAAGTTACAAGCATTACTTTTTCACAGAAACACATGCTTGTAACATAATTATTGAAGAGAATTCCAGCCATTGACTGATCCTACTTGAGGATACCATGATTGCTTAGCAGCATGTTACGGTTAGTTCATAAAATGTGTATCTTTTGGTACCGAGGATGAGTGTCTTATTATTATGCGTAGATCAAATAATTTTATTTAAATAACAACAACAGCTTATGTCAGTGTTCCAATTGAAAAATCTGGCTGCCATAAAACAATGACATGGAATAATTTTCTAAAAAGAGTAACTATAGAGTTTTTTACCCATATTTCTCCATACAAAACTACCTTTTGCAAGGGGCTATTAGAAACAATTCTATTTTCTTGTTAATTTTGGTGTTCAAAAGTGCCTATTATTGGCTTACTTGGAATAAATTGTTTGACTTTGACTACAAGTCAAAGCCAGTCAGCCCAGACTCAAAGCTTGGTGTAGAGTCCGCGCCACCACACAAGTCCGATAGACGTGGCGCTAGTGTCTATGTCATTGCATCAAATTGCATTAAAAAAAATGTAGTTCTACAATTTTCCGCCGGACCTCAGTGATGGCGCGAACTATAGCCAGCTTATTCTAATTAAATTACACAAATACGAGGCTTTTGGCAACTTTGTATGTGTGTATTTTATAATTAAAAAAAATTGTCATGTGCGTTTTGTTTGCGCGGTATAACAATTTTTCTTTCTGTGATTATTAGTTACCTTTGGTGTTGTTTTACCATCAATTAGACCCTTATCATTAAACCTCTTGGTTTGATACTACACAGCAAAAGAACCACTGACATAAGCATAATATTAAATTAAAATAGATATAAGTATTGCAGCATTATTTATCACAAAGTTTATAAAGCAAGCATACGCACAGCATGTGAAGAAACAGTAATCTAATATGCCAATAGAATTAATTTTGCTACAAAAGAACAACGAATTATAAAACGAGGAAAGTGTGTGTATACAATAAGCTTACGTATGTACGAGTAAATAGCTTGCATTTTTGCCTGAAACCTATTTCGATTTCGTTTTTGCCACAGATCACGAAACCTTCACGCTAGGAGCAGGCAGTACATACTAATAAAATTTGAAGTGGCAAATCCTCGGACCGCCTTCAAAGCCGTCAGCTTTACATGCGTCATTCGTAGTGCAAGTTAAGATATCTCGCGCACTAGACGGCCACGACTTCGTTCAGTCGTGGCCGTCTAGTGATATTGTATGGTGTGAGACTAGTGGCCGTTGCGACCAAGTGCGCGATTCGTATCGGTTTCTATAATTTACCTGGTCGCGGTCGTGGTCGTGGCCGTCTAGTGCGCGAGATCCTTATCACTTGGTTAGGGTCAAAGGCGTGATTTCTATGGGAAGTGTTGACAATGCCGCCTCTAGCGGCGGACGCCGGCAACAAAGGCGTCTCCATGCTGTGGTTTTTGCTCTAACATTTGTTCAAACAGTTAAGTAGCATTCTCTTCTCCTTTACACAAAAAAGAGTTTCATCTTATAATATAGACTAAATTATACACATTATATTGCTCTGTTTTGTTCAAATATAATTAATACAATTTGTATTATTACATTATTATTAGAGTTACAATAAATAACCATTCATTAATTTTTCTCATTTATGTAATCTAATTTATTTTTTTGCGTCATGTTTACCGCAAATAAAAGTTTATTCTTTGTCTTTCTAAAATATTTAATATAATAAAAAAACAAAAATAAAAACAAACAAAAATAAAAAAAACAAAAATAATAAAAATTACCGAAATACGTATAATGACTGAATGTTCTATACTACGATTACTGAAAAATCACGCTCTAAAAAGTATGAAACAAGAAAATATTTCATACAGAAATCAAGATATAGATACAAAAATGGTCAAGGTAAAGCCGTGGTTGCGTGGTAGAATGACTATAAACAACCAAAATATTTAATATAATAAAAAACAAAACAAAAATAGAAAAATTAACGAAATACGTATATGTACTGACTGACTGTTCCATACTATTGAAGATAAAGATTTAAGTTTTTGTTTCACGTAAAATAACTATTAATAGCACGCAGTGCTAATGTAATTAAATCCTTTTCTGGATTTTGACACCCATTGAACGGTTAGACATAATGTAAAATTATACTATTGCACATCTATGAAGAAAATGCTAATGCTAAAACCATGTAAAATAAATCCACGAAAAGCACCGTATTTCTTATTACTGGATTAAAATCTAAACCTTTCGCTTGACCTAATTATGAATAATTTATTTTTCTATCTAAGATCACACTGGATTTTAACCCTACACTTAATTGTATGATTTTTATATTAAGTTCTTACTTAGTTCATGTATTAAGCTAATTTATTAATCACGAATTATTATGTAGAAACCCACTACTAGATTTGCAACAAACATTGTATAGAACGTGTTATTTACATTTCCATTTAAATATGTCAATAAGATATAAGTGCAGTTCATTGGTCTAATTACGGTAAAATAAATCTGTCTCATGTTAAGCTATCTATTGAGATTGGTCGTAGTAATACTAGTACTTTTGGGGGATGCGCTAAGGAAACCCGCGAAATTAAAATTTTCTTGCATTTTTTGCAATCTGCAGGTCTGTCAAAATCAATCTACCTAGCCTTTTTCCCAACTATGATGGGGTCGGCTTCCAGTCTAACCGGATGCAGCTGAATACCAGTATTTTACATGGAGCGACTGCCTATCTGACCTCCACAACCCAGTAACTGGGTAATACGATATCCCTTGGTAAGACTAGTTGTCAGACTTTCGGGCTTCTGACGACCCGTAACGACTGTCAAAGATCCATGAATGTCAGCCGGGCAACGGCTTAACGTGCTTTCCGAGCCACGGAGGAGTCTCGGTATGTAAAGATGGTCACCCATCCACGGACCAACCCCGGCAAGCGTAGCTTAACCTGTCGGATCGACCCGTGCGGCTGTTATTACTTGTTATTACACGAGCTCCTCAGATCTTCAGGTCCCCTCAGGGCTCCTCAGGTCTGTGCCAGGGTGTATGTTGATCAAAATAAGATTCTCGACCGGAACATAGATGTATTTACAAGATTACAATAACTAAAATCATTAATACAATCTCAGTTCAAATTACCCTGTTGAATGAATATTTCATGAAATCATGACATTTGAGGTAAACTTAGAGAGTTGTATTGATGATTCTTATTAATAAAATTGCGTTGTGTTTTATAATTTTATTATTAATGTTGCCTAGCTACAAGAAGTCAACAACCAAAAATTTTCCTGTCAATTTTCTAAATAATATACATACTTACTTTTTTATTATTTCTATACTAACAATTTATATACAACGTTAATTTTAGTATATACGAAACCCGAAACACGTGTCTAGTATTTTTATGTAAAGAATCTATGTACAAATCAAAACTGTATCATGAAAAATCATGAAATTATAAGCTTGTATTGTTATCTGGTTGTCCGTACAATAACATGCTCATTGCTCACCCCGCGGCGCCTGTGCCTCCAGCGTCGTCTTACGCTCATTGATAATAATTTGGCAGTAGGTACCTAACCGTACGGCTCCTAAGACGACCCACTGACTGATTGTATTGTAATTAACTGGTGATAACATTTTCCATCACATTTGCAGGCTTTGGACTGTCGTAATGGTCAAGTGTAGGTAGATATTATGATGTACTTTATTCGTAAATGCACCCGTAAGTGATAAAATGTAGTCAATGCGATTTGTTGCACCTTACGACAACCATTTAAGTTCAAAGTGGATGAAAAGTGTTAAACATCGCATTACTTAACCACAGCAGGCTGTAGGTATAAAAAAAAATAACTTTCTACAATTAACCATCTTGGCGTGTTTAAAAATGTTAATCATCACTTTTTACAATAATTTACTTACGTAGTCCCTAGATCTTTGTGTGGCGGAAAGCATTGTATTCCACGATACTCTGATGCCGAATTGCTCCTCGTACCGCCGCACTGCCAGGGATACTTTATCACCACAAACTGCCAGTGTACGTACCATTTCTGAGTACTGGACGTTTATGTATGAGAAAGACATGGTTACACGATAGGTACATGATCAACCTAAACACAAGTTCTGCAAGGTCCACGTCGGCCGCGCGCTCGCGATCGCGTCATGTAACACGCTCCCGTAACACGTATGCTACAACCTGTAGCATCCGGGCGACTGAAGGGGAGGGGGGTTGTTTTACCCCCGTCCCGCTGTGAGCCCCGCTATGACCTGCCGTGACTTGTGTTGTGCGCGTATGATTGCGGATAGGTACTTAGTGTCGCTCGGTGTCCAACTTGTAACCTTTTGTAAATATTTTTGCGACAAAATATAACATGGTGTAAAAATTATTGAAATCGATTCAGTTACTTATTCTGAATAAACTACATTCAGGTTTCGCATATATTAAAAATAATGTTGTATATAAACCAAAAATGAATACCCAACCCAAAATTTGACAAGCCAAAACGAAACCTCATCAAATACCGTGCAGTGTCCTCATTGTCCTAGAAGCTTTAAACGAAATGGAATACAACGGCATATACTTGCCGCCCACAGTGAGCATCCACCTCCAGCAATTACCCAGACCATACACAAAACATGCCTAGAAGATGCTTTTGGATCCCCATTTTGTAACGGAATAGGGTCGAAGACAGACATATGGCAAAAACGATGGGAAAAAGTGTTCACTCTTCACGGGAAACTATGACCTTCACTCCAACTCTAAGTAGAAGATTTATTCACAAATTAGCCGAAGAAATAGAACATCTTGTTAAATCAGACTATCCTTCTGAACGCCTTTTGATTTACGTTGCCGTCATGTTACAAAGAGAAAATAATATTAAACAAGCAAAAGATATAACAAGATTACTCGAACGACGCCAAAATTTATGGGCTGAAGAAAATTTCGATATACTAATCTCTCTCCGTAACTCCTACAACAGAAAAAATTACAATGATAACAATGTCACAAAAAACTTCATACGTCTCATACAGCGACGAAAAACAGGCGAAGCCCTGACAAAAGATACAAGCAAAATCGTTAAACCTGAAGACGAAATTGACGAAACGGGAAAAACGGTCACCGATGTATTGCATGAAAAGCACCCGCCCGGATTTAATTTTGATTCAAGTCTATTTACACTACCCGACGGCTTCCCCGAATTGACTCCACTACTAGATGTAGACATAACTAGTGAACATGTAGAATTAATTGCGAGGAAATTACACAGCGGTGGACCACATCAGAAAATTGGAACGATTACCTGCTACGATTTGGAGAAGCAAGCCTGCATCTGAGTACTGCAGTAGCACAATTAACAATGCATTTAAACAACAATTTTGTACCATGGAGCCAAATGCAAGCCCTTATGTCAAGTCGACTCTTAGCCCTAGACAAATGCCCAGGTGTCAGACCGATTGGCGTCGGTGAATGCCTACGCAGGATCCTATCCAAATGCATGATTTAAGTCACCGGGTCTGAAGGGACCGAAGCCTGTACTCAATCGCAACTCTGCAGCAGACTAAGTAGCGGTATCTAAAGCGCTATAGACGCAATGAATGACCTTTTCCAAAAATAAAGATCTAAGATCAAGAATCATCATCTCAATAATCCGTGCCAGTAGCATGTGCATTCGCGGCACAAGGCAAAAATTTAAACCAATAGCCAAGTTCGGCTATTGGTTATTCGGCTTCGACGATGGAGCAGCCCTAGACAAGACTGATTTACATGTGGCTGATTAACTGAGACAACGTTGATTGCAATAAATCGCGATAGTTAAATGAGCTTGTGTTAAGTAATGTTATGTTCCGATGATGTAAATAAATTTGGGTGATAAAATTTACCTAAATACATATTTGGTACGGTCGAATCATATTTTCATCAACATACAACTAGCCAGCAAATTGCAAAAACCAAAGAAATATAAAATTTCGCGGGCTACCCTGGCGCTTTCGCCTTAACAATAAAAGACCTGCGAGTTTTCGCACTATCCAGTTTTTTAAGGTCAAATATCTTATTATGGTAAATTAGTGTCAGATCTAGGGCAGTTATAACTGTTTTTGAGTCGTACTTAATGTCTATTCCCAAAGTATTTGATAAAAGTGCAAACAAAGAGTTTGTTTCAAGTTAAATTATTACGCAATCACTCACTAAATTAGTAATATTCATCTGTATTTAGAAGGTTTCAACTTTATTTCTCACAGTCTTTTCCAACAATTATTGTTTGAATTACATTACTTTATTCTAATTGTAATTAAAATTACGCTCAATTGTCAAATCTTTACAGTGATTTATAATTAGAATTTCGTGTTTAAATATTCAAATAATCAAATCAAATCACTCAATTTGTAAGTGGCACTACAAATTGACAACCACAGGTACGTTTGCTGATGTGTTTGTTTACACTTTCATCAAATAATTTTGGAACAGATCATACATATAATTTAGTTTTGAGATTTCCTTCTCCTGAACTGAAACATACAGCTGTCCAGAGGGCCTAGAGTGCTAGACAAGTGACAATCGCTTTTAAAACATTTCGTATTTCTATAGCGACTTTCACAGATAAGATATTTATTTTATGTAAAACATGAGTACAAACAATAGATTTGCATGGTCATAAAATAGTTTTTTTTAAGTGAAAACTTCTTTAGGCGCATTGGGCATTTTTGAGATGGGAAAAACCAATTGAACTCGCGACACCGTTACCGACACCTCATTAAAAGTATTTCCAGCACAATAAAATTGTTAAAGTTTTCACCTCTGTCGGCACTCCCGGAGTGCCACTTTTTTTTTTTTTTTAGGTAATACCATAATGTTTGAATTTACAAATAATAAATACAAAAATAACCGACTGTCGCGCAGTCGGTTACAAACATAATTTATAAGAAAAATATTAACACTATAAACTGTTAGTTTTGAAAATAAAGATCTAAGAAATTAAAAAAAGCTTTTCGGTAGATTATTATATGTCATTTCTATATTATTTTTTTTTACTTTTTCATCATCGTTATCGCTTATAGAATGACACTTTGTCTAGGCTCTAAAGTCATTCTGTAGTCATCATCTATTTTCCTGAGATCATCGATTAAAATTATGATAACACAACCACATTTTATTGTACCAATTTACGATATCCAGATTTTGTCCACAAACCGTAGCAGTTTAGAATACAAAAGAAAATAATGTTTACTACATTTCAGGATGTCCTCGAAAACATATTATTAAAGAAAATCAGAAATATATCGAAATTTTAAATCAAGTTGTCCAGTTCAAATCATAGGTACTAGCTTTTTCCAGCGGCTTCGCCCGCGTTGATGTCAACATTTTTCCCACGGGAACGTTCTACCGGGATAAAAAGTTAATCCAGGTTATAAACTATCTGTGTGCTAAATTCCTTCCATATACGTTCAGCCATTTTTGCGTGATTGAGTAACAAACATCCAAACGAAAAAATTTCACACTTATAATATTAGTAGGATTTATACAAGCTAGTTATCATTTTGATTATTTGTTGCTTGCTCATTATTTATTTGAAAGGAAAAATAATCCTTATAAATTATTTAGGAAAATATAACCTACTTTCGAAACATCAATTCGGTTTCCGTACAGGCAAGTCCACGGAAGATGCATTAAATTATTTTAATTATCACATTTATCTTAGGTATTGGCTGCAGCTTATATTATAACATACATATTTATTTACCGTAAGGACTATTTTTATTGTAAACCACATTTTTTACTTGAAAGTAAATTAGGTATTTATTTTTATATTTTCATTAATTACCTCCAGGAAAATATTTTTTTCAGGATTTTGTGTGCAATTATTTTATTTCAACACAACCTTCAAATATTAGCTGCAATCTATGCTTTTGTATAAATAAATCAATAAGGATACATAAATGAGATACCTAAGGTCTATTTATAACCTTGTTTCCAATTGATGTTATTTCTACTTAAACAAACATCAACTTTACGCGAGTGTAAATAAAGTTAATTTTTGACTGACTAGTACTGTTGAAAAAGTCGTAAAAATATGAAGTTGTAGCGCAAACTGAACCTTATAATGTAGGCATTACAGATTTTTTCCTAAAACTCGTGTTTGTTTACATGTTTGGCAAATAAACTGCGAACGCAGATTAGTAAGTTTTTGTCTATTTGTAACAATTTCAGGGATAGCTACACTTGAAGGAACACTTTAGTTTTCAGCCGATACGACATAATATAAAACGAATTAAGGTACCATTCCGTAGCCTACCGCAGAAGGCAACTGCAGGCGACGTGTCGCCCCGACACGACTGGTTTCTATGAAATACCTTCCATAGCTAGAGACACGTTGTTGGCAGACATGCTTGGAAATTCAAGTTTACCACCTTCTTCGAGATAAACAAAATATAAAATCGAAATGTGTATTATTTAAACGACAATACTCTCTGATGTCTTTTTCCGCGACACGTCGCTTGCAGTTGCCTCTTGCGGTCGGGTACGGAAACATGACTGCAGCGACATGACGACGCGACGTGTCGCCGCGACATGACGCCACGACACGTCGCCTGCAGTTGCCTCCTGCGGTCGGGTACGGAAACATGACTGCAGCGACGTGACGTCGCGACGTGTCGCCGTGACATGACGCCACGACACGTCACCTGCAGTTGCCTCCTGCGGTCGGGTACGGAAACATGACTGCAGCGACATGACGTCGCGACGTGTCGCCGTGACATGATGCCGCGACACGTCGCTTGCAGTTGCCTCTTGCGGTCGGGTACGGAAACATGACTGCAGCGACATGACGACGCGACGTGTCGCCGCGACATGACGCCACGACACGTCGCCTGCAGTTGCCTCCTGCGGTCGGGTACGGAAACATGACTGCAGCGACATGACGTCGCGACGTGTCGCCGTGACATGACGCCACGACACGTCGCCTGCAGTTGCCTCCTGCGGTCGGGTACGGAAACATGACTGCAGCGACATGACGTCGCGACGTGTCGCCGTGACATGACGCCACGACACGTCACCTGCAGTTGCCTCCTGCGGTCGGGTACGGAAACATGACTGCAGCGACATGACGTCGCGACGTGTCGCCGTGACATGATGCCGCGACACGTCGCTTGCAGTTGCCTCTTGCGGTTGGGTACGGAAACATGACTGCAGCGACATAACGACGTGGCGTGTCGCCGCGACATGACGCAACGACACGTCGCCTGCAGTTGCCTCCTGCGGTCGGGTACGGAAACATGACAGCAGCGACATGACGTCGCGACGTGTTGCCGCGACATGACGCCACGACACGTCGCCTGCAGTTGCCTCCTGCGGTCGGGTACGGAAACATGACGTCGCGACGTGGTGCCGTGACATGATGCCGCGACACGTCGCCTGCAGTTGCCTCTTGCGGTCGGGTGCGAAATGGTACCTTTATTAATGTGTATACTTTATCCTAATGCTTTAAGGCAAAAAGTAGGTTACGGCAATTATCTATTGCTTCATAGGCATGAGTTTAGCTGCAACACGCATAGGTCGATACGGAGTAAACGTTTGTTTAGTTGACTTTAGGTTCAGAGACATTTGTATTATGTGGAAACTAGTCTATAGCGTTCATTATTTTTTTACGTATATTGGCATTGGTGAGACTATAAACGTTCCGAAAAATAAATAAATCAATTCTTAAATCGATAATATGGCAATACCTAAGGTTTTGTCCGATAAAGGTGCAATTAATCCATGGTCTAATCTATTTCTTTTGACATTTTAACGTCATTAATGTAGATAATTACTATATAAAATTACTACGAGCCCTCTCTTCCGAGTCTGTGGCTTATGCCACAGTGCAAGAATCACATACAATAAGATCGACTATTAGAGGGCACGGCTACCCCGTGTAGTTCGTAACTGACATTATCAATGTAAAAATACTTTTAGGGTTCTGTACCCAAATGGCAAAAACGGAACCCTTATAATTGTCTCATGTCTGTCTGTCCGTCGTCTCTCAATAAGCGAGGACAAAATAAATAAGCTAATTACAACAAATTGAGCATGGACCTACATGTTATTTGGATATAATTTCGAGGCACAGTTTTAGAGATAAACGGATACAAATATCGTTTCTTAAATTATTTTCTGCCCTTTAGATAAAAATGTTTGGATTTGGAAAAATATAATTTATCCTGGGCATATTATTGTTTTCTCGTTTTCTGAACTGCTACGGTACGTACGCCTTTTTTCCATTTGGGTTAGGAAACTAACACATTAAGATCGTAATATTAAAATCACATATTATAGTCGTCCTCGTAATCGCTTTGTCACCTTAAGGTTGAATGTCACATGCACGTCATAAACCGACAAGGTCTATTTGTCTATGTGACAGTTTGTCTATGAGTCCGCGCCACCAATAAAGTCTTTTTGACGCGGCGCTAGTGTCTATGTCATTGCATCATATTTCATTTAAAAAAATGGTTTCCGCGGGCCATCTTTCGTGGCGCGCACTCTAATTTCAACCTTAGTAAATCTTCAATTGACTGGTAATTGTTGTCAAAAGTGGTATGGCAATTAAAAGGTAGACTACAAATTGAGAGCTTTTCCAAAAAACTGTACGCACTAATTTGGGGAAACTTAATCTTATGCAAACTGATTTGCCCTCCAAATAAGTGTCTACAGTAGATCACCCAAGGTTTCATATTGCTTACGATTCCGTGTTACGTATGTCTTTGTTCCATTATTTGAACTGAGGTATGCCATGCCTAACTTGGACGTTTCTTTAAGTAAACTGACAAAGTTTTCGTATTTGGCGGAGTTTTCGAATTCCTCTAGATTAATTTTTAAAGATGGCTTCTTATATTTTGCAGTTTTCGTATGCCAGACTAGCACCTTTGAGCAATTGGCAGCAAGAGGTTCTATTTCGTCTAGTTTTAATCCTAAGCTAACTAAGAACCTGTCTTCTTCGTGTCCCGCGACGTATGGCATGGTGGCGGAGGGCTTCAAGAACTCAATGTTGACGGCGAAGCCAGCCATGTCCACGGGGAATTTTCGGGAGCCCGGCCAGGAGTCGAAGAATGCCACCACCTGGAATTTCATAAAATGATGAATTAGATAATATTACAATTTCCTACAAGCAAACATAAATTCTTGTTTCCAATTGATGTTATTTCCACTTAAATGATCAACTAACATATGCCTGCGTAAATTAAGGTGATTCAAAAATGACTAATACAAATACAAGTCACACAAATGTTAAAGTAGTAGCGCAAACTCATATTTGTTTACATGCTTGGAAACTAAAACGCGAACACAGAACAAAATGTATCTCTATCTATTATAGTCAGTATCTACATTGCCACGGAACGTAATGGAAGCGAGTTTTTGTAACGATAAATTATTGTACACACGGCTACGTATCAAACCTGTCACAGACGTAGCTATAATATATATTCATATACTGCGCTATATATACTCGTATATTATAGCAAGTCACCCACACACGGTAGCTACACTATAATATACATTTTGGCCTCATTTGGTCTGCGGTCGTCGTCTTAAGTGCACGTTTTTGAAGCATATTTATGATAAAGGTAAATGTTCTAATTTTGAAATAGGCACTGTAATATGGATTCGACAAGTGCACTACTATTGGATTTAATTCATAGTTCTTCGTAAGATGATTCCGATGGTGACTTTATACTCGTGTTGCCTTGTCAGACACAAAAATAAGAACCATCTGGATTGAATCGCATATAAAGCAAAAGAACCAATATTCATGTTTTAAAAAAATTGCACAATATTTTATAGGTTCAAGATTAGCGTTTATCGAGAATGCTCCTTCCACAGATGAAGAATAACGAGTGGCCAATGCGGCTCACTCACAGGTACAATAGGTAGGTTCAAAAGTGCCTTTTATGTGCCTAATTGAAATAAATTATTTGACTTTGACTTTAGGCGGGGCGTCCGTCGTCGGGCTGAAGCGAGGGGGCGAAGAGGGAGAAATGCTCATTAATTAAAATGAAAAACTGGAACATGCTGTATCCTTAAAATATGTCAAAATATATATTAATTTGCCTTAATATACTATAATATATATTATCTATCCACATATTTTGGTGACGTAATAGAAATATATCGCATCTTTACTTCAATAACGTGGTAAGTCCGACAGTAATATTGTCGGATTTTTCACGTTATTGTTGCTATTATTGTCGGACTTATCACAAAATTCAAAAATTCGAATTACAAAAGTCTTTTATTCAAACCAGGCTGAGAATCAGCACTTTTCGAACGTCAAATTTACATAAGACAGTCCCCCAAAAACGCCCACCCTTCACCACTTCCTAGTGCCTTTAGCTGGGAAAAAGTGGCGCAACAAACTCACGTTATTGAAGTAAAGAGGCGATATATTATAGCTCCGTCTGCGGTCGCTCGAATATTACTATGGAAAATATATCGTAATATGCCTAGGTATAATTTATATTAATATATATTATAGCTACGTTTGTGGCGAGCTTAAAGCTATACATTTCCATTTTAAGCTGACCTCGCATTGTATAGGATTTCTGTACAATGAGAGGTCAGCTGATACTGGAAATGTTTAACTTGATATGTAGCCGTGTGTACATAGCAAAATGAACATAATGTCAATAATGTAACGTATAGACTAGATGCGTACGTTACACAATAGACATAAAGTTCATTTTGCTATGTACAATATTGTAACAAAAACTCCCTTTCATTCTGTTCCGTGGTATTAAGGTAAATTGAGCCCTATAGTGTCACTTTGCATCCACAAGCCTTGTAAATAATTCATCATCATCATCATCATCAGCCTATAGCAGTCCACTGCTGGACATAGGCCTCTCCAATTGCACGCCATTCAGCTCGATTCTCGGCAACTCTCATCCAGCTGCTACCAGCCACCCTTTTTAATGATTACAAGGCTTTATTTGTGTATTTAAAATAAGTAGGTAGGTGTTTGTACCTACTTATTTAAAATATGCACATAATAACCTATAATTTTTATCATCAGCGAAAATTGTGTAAAATAACCTAATTCATAAAAAAATTGTAACAATTAACATTCTAGTGGAACTTTGTTTTATTTTTTAACAACATCGCAACAATTTTTTACACATCGCAGTCGCGTGCGCACCGTAGCCACTTTTACTTATCAGTAAACTAAATTATCAAGGGCGGTTTATTACGTGGCAATTATCACGTTATTTATTTCGTTTGATGAAAAATGATTTATTTTTAGGATTATTAATTTAAACAAACATACACCCCGGACTCCTCGAGCCACCGTGCATTTTTATGGTTGTAGGCCTAAAACATCAAAATAATGATTAGTCAAAGAAGAAGTTTTTATGTAGTTTTGAAGCTGACACTGGCCGTCACTATCATCCTGGCCATCATCGTATTATCATTGTTCCAAATTTAAATTCGCGAATTTGAAAAAGAGAAGAAAATCGGAGTTTGGTCCCAGAAGCAACAAGCTTTGATTTTAGAGCATCTAAGTCATGATCTGTCAATAGTTATTTGTTTTGTTTTGCATAAAAAGAGTATCGAAATTGTTTTTCTTATTTGTTAATCCATTCTGGCGTTTAAATTATGGATACTGCACCTGAAGTAACTGCGCCAGCTGTGGGCACTTCTTCAGTCGGGCTGAGCTTAGTCAGCGAAACGTAAGTGAACTTGTAACTCCATGTAAGACGTCCTGCCATTCAAAGAATTTACCATCGATACCTCAAGACTGGCGGCTTCGTGCGCCATCCAGGACGACCACGAAACCAGGTCACTACAGCACGACAAGATCGGTTTATCGTTACCTGACCTCAATACAGGTCCAAGAACAGCTTCGACACTTTCATGGACTGACTGTTTGCGCTCAACTGTTAGAAGGACACTCGAAGAACGTGGGCTGAAATCTCATAAGCCAGCCAATGGTCCCAAACTACAAGAATTGTTCGAGAATACTTGCAAGACGTTAGCATCGCAGTCATGGAATGGCCAGCAAGAATCTTTGATATGAATCCAATAGAGCACTTATGGGATGAGCTGAAGAGGCGTGTTCGAGCTAATTCTGGAGCTGGTTGCTCCAGAAACTTTGCAAGAGCTGAAAACTGCCATCTTGGAAGCATAAGTGAACATTCCACAGCACGTCATAGTGGCAATTATTTAAGTAATTCCATGCCGAACGACATGGCGACCGTCTTAAATGTTTTAGGAGGTAACACAAGTTACAAAGTAAACGATGTAGCAAATTGTTCCCTTCAAAAATTCCAAATTCCAAATTTTGCCCCTAAGAAACGCGAAAAGACGACTTATTGCAACTAGACAGTTCGTTTATTTTAGTATTCCGATTTCAAATTTGGAACAATGACAAACGGAAATGATAGTGGCTGGCTTCAGAACCACTTTTTTTTTTAAAGATAGAGAGAGACCTTTCGACGATTCAGGTGTCCGGACTATTTAATGTGATAACCTCATCGCCACTGTATAATACCCATATTTCGCCAGCTGTTTATAGTGTACGTACAATTCCATTAAATAGTCATCTAGAAAATCCGGGTTGTAGATTTAATAATTTCCAATTACTTAGTGAAAGTTTTGTGAAAGCCATAGGGGGTTTTGATACTTTACCACTCGACATGTGGTATTACGAAGCTTTGTGTTACATGTTTTGCTTACGTGTTTTTTTTTTTTTCATCTTTCTTTGCGTCATATTTACCGCAAATAAACGTATTTTCTTTATTTCATTCTATTGCTGTTAACTGGATACAACAAGACACTGAGCTGCTACTGTTTTTGACTTACGCATTCGGGTCAATCCCGTATGCGGGGGCAAGTCCGCATGACACTAAAAATGCTCTAACAATTGGCTCGACACCCTCACATCAGCAGTTTCTTCTAATAAATTAATCAAAATATTATACATATGAGCACAGTTACACACTTTCACAAATAGTAAAATAAAATTTGAATACCTTTCCGTCCTGGACGACCGGTGTGGACACTCCATAACTTCCGATGAGGCCAACTGGGAACATGGACACTTTCTTCGTATTCCTTATCTCATCGAAGAGTTGCAGGTCAACGGTGTTGTCATCATCGCCGAAGTACAGGACTCCTTCGTGAACGTTTTGTCTGAGCCACTGCAGTGATGCTCGTCTATTCGACACTCCCCGAGGGAAATTACTTTCTTTGTAGGTAAACGGCTTTGGGCTTGATATGTGTGTGTAGGGTAGACCCGAACGCCTAAAATGAGATAAAACTTTATGTAAGTATAATAATGGATGTGGCGTACAGTCAAGTCTTTTATATCTTAGTCAATTTAAAAAATATTTCCTTTGTCAAGTCAGGGCACCTAATACGTTTTGAAGCTATGACACTGAAAACTATATTTAACTACTTGATAACAAAGATCAAAATGTCAAACACCTTTGACCAATGTCGAGTTGACATAAACCAAAAATCTTTTTAATGGCCTGGCCGTTTCATGAAATATAAATTGAATGTCGTAGCATAGTCTTTCAGTGTCACATTTTTAAGTCGTACTGATTAGATATATGAGATTATAAGTTTAATAAACGTGTTTTAGTTAGAAATTACCAACTTATTTTACTCGTATGTTATGGATCTCTGGTCTGAAAATAAAGATTTATTTTATTATATTAGGCACTGGGTCAGGATCACTCTGCGGTATTGATATTACGCCGCAATGTATACCTAATGCTGAATTGAATAAAGACAATTTTGACGAACATATTTTGGCTGCGACTGTAGCTACTACTTGAATGTTTATGTCTTGTCGATCTTTCAACCTCTTTCATAGAAGCTTGACATTTGGAACTGAGAAAGCAAGAGAAAAATAAACTTTGTCTAAATCAAAATACAATTTATAACAAAATCTGGGATTTTGTTCCGCGATCATAAACCCCAAACCTAATTCCGATTACTGGTAATTAGCATATAATCATTGCCCATAAGGTTTAGTTCACACCGATACGCGACCTTGCTCGCAGATGCATAAAGAAGCCAACTGTTCGCATTCTTTTTTCCTTAATTTTCTTCTATTATTTTGTCATTCAGAAAAACTTTACTAGAGCAGGAAAAAAGAAAGTAATTAAATATTAATTCACTTAAGCGCTCAGCAGATGGCGGACATTTTGTGTGCGAACGATTGCGAAAGAGGTCAAGATCCGGCAAGCATCAGCGGCGGCGTGGTGTACGTTCTATCTTCGCGGATAAATTGTTCATCGTCTGCTCAGCAGCACCTTAATAGAGAGTATTCTATCAATCTTACCTTAGTATATCATAAACTAAGTCCGAGCAGCTCGGCTGGTCATCAGCAATGATCCAGTGTAGGCGGGGGACATGCATCAGTGTGTGTGCAAGTCGCGTTAATTCCGGCACTTGCTCTGGCCGAGGGTATGTAGGTGTCACAAAGTATATCATCTTCAAATCAGTCGTCTTGTTCACATGGCTCCTCTCATCTTTGAAGTTTACGTAGCACAATTTGTTCTTTACTTTCAGAGGTATACCTGATACCTCGCCAGATCTAAAAAAAAAAAAAATACATGAAAACTACAAGACGAAGACAAAAAAGTTTGGATGTTTGTTACCCAATTGGCTGGACAGATTTTGAAAAAAATAGGCACACAAGTCGAGTATGTCCCGGAACAAAGATACTTTTTTACCATTGCCACTCGAAAAAGGGCATTTTATTCATCGATAACAGTGAATAAAACTCTCTTTTACTCACTGAGTGAATAAAAACATTTTGAATTTGGAACAAGCACTAATTGTACGAATTATGTACAAACGATGAATAAAACGTGCTGAAAGTACATACTGGTTGGCTAAATGGAGCTATAGAGCTTTACAGTTTTTTTTTAACCTGCCAATTTTAGTTAGGTTCTTTTCTGTCTGTTATCGTGGTTGTTTTATGTTATTGGAAAATCTATACATAATTAACTATAGTAAAATGAGTTCTTCTAGTGACGAAAATGAGATACCTACTGACTTCGGAATCATTTCGTTCTAAAGCAGCAATTCAATCAATCTGCCTAGCCTTTTCCCAACTATGTTAGGGTCGGCTTCCAGTCTAACCAGATGCAGCTGAATACCGCTATTTTATATAGAGCAAATGCCTGTCTGACTTCCACAACTCAGTAACTAAGTATTAGGATACCCCTTGGAAAGACTGGTTGTCAGACATTCGTGTTTCTGACGACCCGTAACGACTGTTAAAGATCCACGACTGACAACTGGGACCAACGACTTAATATGTTTTCCGAGGCACAGAGGAGTCTCAGTATGTAAAGATGGTCACCCATCCATGGACCAACCCCGGCAAGCGTAGCTTAACCTGATGGATCGACCCGTGCGGCTGTTATTACTTAGCCACGAGCTCCTGTAAAGTAGCAATTATAGTAGATAATTTTGCTGTCGCTAAAAATGTGATTATAAAATAGTAGGTACATACTACTATTTATTTTCCCGCAGTTAATGGTAAAAAGTAGAGTACACAACTCGTGAAAAAAAAAATTAAATCGGTCCTTGTATTCCTCGCTCCGCTCAGGATTCTAATCTAGAATCCCTCGCTAAGCTCGTGATTCTACTCTAGAATCTTTCGCTGCTCTCGGGATCCAACTTAGTCCCTCGAATTAAATTCCCTGTTTTTGTTGTATAATCTACTTTTGTTTTTCCGGATACATTATAGTAGTTTACTTAGGATGCGAGTGAAATTGCGGGTAACAGCTAGTATTTAATTAATTAAATTAAGGTTGACTTTTAACTAATTGGAAAACGTCCAAGGTGTGAAAGCACTCACATAAATAAACTACTTTTACAGTGGGACTAACTCTGAAATATCGAAAATAAATATGTGCATGTTTAATTGGGTAAATAGTAACCTTTTTCATTTTTGTATGAAACCTATTTACCCAATGAAAAGATATTAAACTGATGCTTTTTTTTTCGCAAATTCATATTTTCTGGAACATAGGTACATAATATATGTATTTATTATTTATACGGTTACCAACAATCATTATAACGAGTCTTAAGCAATCCGTCGATATGTAGTATTCTACATATAGACGGATTGCTTAAATATACAATATAATTATTTATTGTATCTTGTCTAATATTATGGCAAACATCTTCAGCAATTCAAATCCTTCTGTTAAAGTCGGAAATGAAACATTGCAGATGGTTGACCAGTATGTCTATATTGGCCATATCCTTCCTATAGCAGTGATAGCCTATCAGTGAGGGAGGCGAACCGAGCATTACAGTTCGCACCTGACTGATGTAATATTCGAATCTGAACGTTACATTACAGACGAATGTTCGCGGTGAAGAAGCACCTTTAGTCACAGAATTACTAAGCAATCAAAATAAACAATATGATGGTCATCCAGACTCCAATGGAGCCTATAAAATATATATATATAAAAAACTTTTTACAAAAAAAAAAACAACCGACTTCAAAAAAAAAAAACACTACAAAGTGTAAAATAACTTTAATTTCGAAAGTCAGTGTCTTTGGTTTTGAATTTTCGTTCTTTGTCACCGACTTCCGAAGTTTTTTTTTTTTTTCTAAAAAGTTTTTATTTTTCACTTTTTAGTTGTGGTACCTACCCCACACAAATTCGAATACCACTACCTGTTATGTAAATAACAGTGACAAGAAGTTATCATATCATCTACATACTAAGTGGGAAAAAATACGTATAATTTAACTCAAAAACTACCCAAGCAAAGTTAATAAAATTTATATGGGACCACCTCTGAAGTATGATCTACCAAACAAAAAAAGAATCATCAAAATCTATTCATAATTGGCGGAGTAATCGCGTAACAAACATACAAAAAAAAAAAAAAAAATACAGACGAATTGAGAACCTCCTCCTTTTGGAAGTCGGTTAAAAAGAAAGACTATGGGCCATAATCTACAGAAAATATTACTATGATTGACTTGACTAATGAAGTATTGTTACAAAGCCAAAGGATGAATGGACACAAAATAGGTCTATTGGCGGTAATCATGACACAAAGAGAGAACACAAACACAAAAATGAACAAGTTGGGGGAAATATGCTTGCACTAAATAATATACATTGAGTCCTAAATTTGCATCAATATGTAGGAAATAATTAAAATACTAGCCCATTCAATAACAACATCAAACATCGCAAACGCGCATGTAACTACGATTCTTTTATATGTTATTAGGTCCCCTGAGAGTATTTTATTTATACCCAAGTTTGCTACCCTAAAACCTTGTGCTACTCTCCCATGGTGTTCGAAAAACTGCAAAAAAGACGCGTTTTTAGGTATCTTTGTTGTACATTTTGGTGAAGCAAGCAAAATTTGATACAATCTGAGCTCAACCCAAGCCCTCTAGGTCTATTGATTGCGAAGATACAGCTAGACAAAGATGGGGATTTTTTTCCAAAAAATGTTTTATTTTCGATTTAGGGTCATTTGCCAAGACATACCGGCTGAACTAATGAAGTGAGACTAGAGAAAGTGTAGTGTGTGTGTGTCTTGTAGTGCTATAGTTGAGTAGAAGAAAGATTTCGTGCACTTGCGCATTCCTTCTTCAGTGAACAGTATACAAGGGATACGGTGCTAGCTCATACACAAAATGCTGCTTTCATTGTTCATCTAATTGTTTTGTTGCCTCACAGGAGACCGTGCGGTATCCCCGGACCAGTAAGATGGCCGTGACCCTTTGATGCGTTTAACTGGCGGGTTGATCGCCTCCCCAAGGAACGCGCCCACACCGGTGCCCCGTAAAGGCCATGGACCGCACGACTCCCGCGTAGAGCCTCCGGTAGGAGGCGTTTGGACCCCTAGATTGGGCAGGAGCCGCTTTAAGGCAGCCCCAGTCCGCTCCAGTCTGGGAGACAAACGTCGGCAATGCTCCACGAAGTTCCACCGGCTGTCGAGGACGAGTCCCAGGTACTTCATCGTCAACTCGACGCCGATGTGAACCCCTCCTACCGTTATTTGGGAACCCGACGGTGGCACGTTCCGAGGACCATGATACATGGCTTCGGACTTGTGCAGGGCTGTCTCTAGTCCCAACTGCCGGATCCTGTCGACAATTGTCGCAACCCCGCGTGTCGCTAGTTCGGCCACCTCCTGGTGCGACCTCCTCTGCGCCAGGACCAACGTGTCGTCAGCGTAATAAATGACGCTGATGCCGCTAGGGAGGTCGGCGCGCAGCAGCCAGTCGCATCCGAAGTCCCACAGATGCGGCCCCAGGACCGATCCTTGTGGGACACCGCACGACATCTCTCGCCGGTTCCACTCTCCCTGGTGACCGGGGTAGATGACGGCCCTGTCCGTCAGATAGGCCTAGACCACACGACAGAGGTAGGTCGGCATCCGGTAATACTTGAGTGCCTCCCTGATGCAACTCCAGGGCAGGGTCTTGAAGGCATTGGCGATGTCTAGAGACACCGCCAAGACGACCCCATCCCAGGCCACAGCATCCCTCGTCGTGAAGGCCCGCTGGTAAATGACCCTAAATTTTACACTTTTTGGAAAAAAATGCTCGTCTTTGACTAGCTGTATCTTCGCAAGTTCGCAACAAATAGATCTAGAGTGTTTGGGTTGGGCTCAAATTGTAGCAAATGCTTGCTTCCCAAATATAAAACAAAGATACCTAAAAACGCGTCCATGAGATTATATTTTTCAAAAAACAAACAAGTGCCAGAATTTCGCACAAGTTATTCAGGGTTGCAAATTTAGATATAAACTACTCTCAGGGGACCTAAAACATAAAAAAAAACCGTAGTTAAATGTGCGTTTGCGACGTTTGCATTTTTTTGTGTCGATATTGACTGGCCTATACCAACAATCTGTAAAGATGATTTTTCTGTTATTATTACCTTATCTTTACAGCAAATTTTTCTGATTTCCATAGAACATGTAAAATAATAATAATAAAAAAATTAAAATCAACCTGCCTGCCTTTTTCCAACTATATTGGGGTCGGCTTCCAGTCTAACCGGATGCAGCAGCGCATTTTACATGGAACAACTGCCAATCTGACCTCCACAACCCAGTTACTAAATAACACGATACCCCTTGGCAAGACTGGTTGTCAGATTTTTGGGCTTCTGACTACCCGTAACGACTAAAAAGTAAGCCTTAAATGCAAATGGCCTGTTTTAGGGTTCCGTGCCGAGAGAGTGCCAAAGGACCCCAATCAATAAGCCTATGCTATAGTTAGTCACCTTAGGTATAGTTTGACCAATACCGCTGTACCGCGACTTAGGAATACGCGGCGAGGCGGGGGGCAGTGTTGACCAATGAGCGGCGGGCGGCGCCCGAGAGCTTTGACGAATTAGCGGCCTGCACTGCTCCCCCGTCTCGCCGCGCGCCTTCCTAAGGCGCGGTACAGCGGTATTAGTCAAACTATACCCAGTTAATATTGTTAATTCAAAATGGCTTGATGGTTTAAAAACAGTTTCTAAAGAAAAACCTTGTAATAAGGCCGTAGTTTCGGTGGTACGGAATCCTAAGCGCAAGTTCGACGCAAACTGGGCCGGTTTTTTCAGAGGATGAACATTGATTAGGAATAAAATTAATTTTTAAGACAATTTTAATGGATACTAGCGACCCGCTCTTGCTTCGCACGGTTTTTACGAGTTGAAAACAAAACATTGGGATTTCTTAATTATATCTTTAACGTAATATACAGGGTGACTGGTAATTTGACGTATTCCGTCCAAGACGTGATAGTGTAACCCATTTGCAAAAATTAAGCACCCCATAAAGCCTAGGCGAAAATTCAATGGAATCGAGAAAACCCAATTTTTATGTAATTTCGAAAAATTTCCAGAATTCGTCACTAAATATCACTTTTCTCTAAACTCTCAAATAGCCATTCAATTTGAGAGTTTAGAAAAAAGTGATATTTAAAAAAAAAATGTTTACCTGTGAAGCGTTTTCGATGTTGTTTCAAATAAATTAGCAATGAAGGCTTTTCAATTTCATATTTTCAAGAATTCATAATTTATGTGACATTCTGGGATTTTTTCTGAAATTAAGGCTAAGTGTGACAAACTATTAGAGTATGTACGTGCGCATGTTTAAGCAAAAATTATTAATAGTTTTGTTCATGTGTACATGCAAACTAAGCGACAAGTGAACCGTGACTAGCAAGTAGACCGTGAGTCATGTTAAAAACCCAAAAACCGCTCCGCGACTTGTTATCTGGTCATAACGATCAGCAGGCCTAACATGACACACGCGACATATATCCACTCTCGCGCGACAAATTTTTGTCTATTTCCGTAGTTTTATCGTTTTCTGACAGCTTCGCCATACAAAATACTCGACTCGTTCTGTCAAACTTGATGTTTTGTCGACAAACCCTAACATGACACGTTATTTATCTCGATTTTTGACAGTTCAACACGATATAATCAGTCATTTTGTTGTATTTAGTCGTCGTCGATTTTGACGACGATAAAGAGTAGACAAAACGACAAAATTATGATACATAAAAAAAATCGAAAAAAGATGGCAAATTCATAGTCGTACTTATTGTACAATATTTTTTTTTTTTTTTTGTTTTTTTTTTGTATTTTTTTTTTTTTTAATTTGTTTTGTACACCGGTGTACTATAGTGGAGGGAAGCACTATCACGTAGATGACTATTACTTTCAATAATAACCAGTCGCTTTGCCAATTATGGTGATTAAATTAATTAATTAACGAAATCTATTTGTACAATAATAAAGTTTGATTTGTCAAATTGCGATCGTCGGCCCATTTGTCATTTGTGGTTATTATCTAATGAGTTTAGATGCCACTAATTTAAATTACCGTCATTTTGTATTTTAATTTCAGCATGCCAAAGAAATCATTTAATTTTAATCAAAAAGTCGGTTACATAAAAAACTAATCATAAATAATTAAAAGAGAGAATAATTAAGAGAGAGAGACGTTTATTCAATAAAATACATAATTCCATGCATAAAATTGAATGAATGAAACAGAACTTCAAGCCGATGTTTGCTATCATAAAAATAATTTGTTTTTAATAATTTGCAACATTGGTTTATCGTCGCGCGATAAAGAAGTGTCAAAGTGCCTTTGTCGAGTTTACTCGTCGTTTGCGGTCATGTTAGGGATTGGAATGACGTCAAAATCGTAGACAAATTACGATAAAACGAGAAAAAGAGCGTTCTCGCGCTTGTCATGTTAGCCCTGCTGATTGCCTGCCGTGTGTAGGATTGCTGGGAGGTTAGGAAGTAGTGGAATGGCATAAACCAGTTAATTACTTCGATTATCTCACAATTTTTTAATATTTCTACAATTAGCAAATTCGACCTTTGCCAGCACTATCGACTGTTTCATCGGCACCTCTAAATATTTTTTTTAACATTTGACCTCGTTAGGTAGCTGATTAAATGAAGATGTCTTCTCCGTAATTTATACGCTTAATGCTATAGTAAAAATTTCGAGATAACTGGTGTCAAAGTTCATGTAATTAAATGATTTAAAAAAATGGTTAGTAAACTTCTTCCTTTAACTTTTACCTGTTTGATGTTTTAGAAAATTTGGTTACTTCGAATGGTTTATTAAAGTATTAGGTATCCCATGGAAAAGCAATGAAGGCCATTCAATTCGAGAGTTTAGAGAAAAGTGATATTTAGTGACGAATTCTGGAAATTTTTCAAAATAACAAAAATTAGGTTTTCTCGATTCCATTGAATTTTCGCCTAGGCTTTATGGGGTGCTTAATTGTTGCAAATGGGTCACACTATCATGTCCTGGAAGGAATACGTCTAATTACTAGTCACCCAGTATACATAAACCTTCCGGAATAAATGCTCTAAACGATGGTGAAAACCTCATCAAAATCTGTTGCGTAGTTTAGAAGAACAACGCGGACATACAGACAAACACGAAAAGCGACTTTAATTTATAATATGAATAGATGAATTCACTTGCTTAATTGAAATGAATAAGCAGAATTATTACCATTTAAAATTGAGTCGCACCATAAGGGTTCCTTTTTACCATTTTGGTACGGAACCCTAAAACCAATCTATAGAGAAGTTGAAAGTCCTATTTCACCATAAATCTGAGCTGATCAATGTTGTTCATAAAGCACTTTAAATGTGCTATGGGTAATTGAATAAACTGAATGCCTGTGGCTGACACAATAGAAAATCTTTGTTGTCCTACACTCATGAGAGGCATGGCGACAGTTTCCAACTACTATTTAAGAAAAAGAAACACAATAAGTGTAAAATTATAATTATTGTATGAATATTTGAATTTAATGACACATCTATAAATGCAAAAGTTACTTAGACTATCTGTTACCTTTTTTCGCCTAAACCACTGAACTGAATGTTATTAAATTTTACAAATACGTAGCCCCAAGGCTACTAAAAGTAGGCTTATTTAGGCTACTTTTCAACCTGGATAAATGTTTTAAAAATGTCAAATCAATCTGCCTAGCCTTTTCCCATATATGTTGGGGTAGGCTTCCAGTCTAACCGGACTTATGTAGTCTACATACCGTAGTGGGTAATACGGTACCATTTGGTAAGACGGTTGTCAGACTTTCGAGCTTCTGACGACTCGTAACGACTGTCAAAGATCCATGAATGACAGCCGGGACCAACGCGTGCTTTCCGAGGCACGAGGAGTCTCGGTATGTAAAGATGGTTACCCATCCACGGAAAAACCCTGGTAAGCGTAGCTTAACCTCGTGGATCGACTCATGCGGCATAAATGTATGAAATACAAAATAAATACAGACGAAGTAGTGGACAGAAGCTAGTTTGCAGTCTCTAAATAAAATTGTAGTTCACACCTTTTTACCCGACTACGGCGAAGCAAAAAGGAGGGTTATGATTTTGGCCGGTATGTATGTATGTTCATCTGTTACCTCATACCTACTAAACTACCGATGATAATTTGACAAATGGGGTATCATTGGAAGCGTCTTGATCGTCCGCTGGTTATAGGCTACGTGACGTCACATTAAATGCAGTATGGCCTCCTCTAGAGGACAGATATGAAATAAAAAAGAAATTGTCTTGTTGGATATCAAATGAAAGGGCGTGGCAAGCACATTACAAATATGTATATAATTATATCATATTGTCTAAGTAAATAAATATGTTTAAATTGATAATTAATAAAAACAAGCAAAAGTGAGACTGCTACGTACGGCGCGACTGTAAAATTAATACCTAAAACCTAATACCTACAAAAAACCCAAGCAAAAAAAAAATAAAGCTGCCCTGCAATACTTCATCACGAAAAAACTAAAACCTGACTACCTTCTTTTTATTAGAGTGTGATTTTTCAGTAGTCGGGTTTTATTAAGTGTAACATTTTTAATGACATTAAATTATAACTGGTGCGTAAATATGTATTGTATGTTTTTGTGCTGTTTGTGTATATGATTGTAATTTAGAATATTTAATTTTATGTCGTAATACTAACCCTTGCCCTCGTCTTTTCAGCAACTAACACTTAGATCTATCACAAAGTACAAAGTCGACGGCCTGCCTCCCTACGCTGCCGTCTAAACGTGACGCTGGCAGAATAGTCGAAACCGGCTCAATGGCCAAAAGAAAAAAAAAATACATTTTTAATATCACCAAGTGCAGTCTTGCAACCGAATACAGTGATACTGTACATACTGTCTAGCATTGAGGAAATCTCAAGCCATACCACTATTTGACATTTGCCAAGTTAGTTGAGTCTAATTAATCCAGTAATGTCTTGACGTATTAGCCAACTCAAACTCAAAGCATTTATTTTAATTAAACCATTTACAGGCACTTGAATTGTCAAGGAATTTGTCAGTCAGAAATATGAAGCTAGTTACCCATTCCAAAGCTTAGTAGGTAGGTACCTATGGAGAAGAACGGGCAAGAAACTCCACGGACACTCAACCTCATCTACACACATCAAAACTATCTAGACACTTTTGACGTGTGTAGATGAGGTTGGCAGTAGTAGAAACAGTAGTTGGCTATCATAATAAATGTATTATAATCAGTGATCTGTTCGTTTTTTATCTGCTTTTTCATTCAATACACATACTCGTACGCCATGTATTATTATATTAACAATACAACCTTGTTTTCATTCCTTCTTATGCCACACTAATATTATAAAGGCTAGACTATATGTTTTTGAGTGTGTGTGTAGCTCAAACGACTGGACCAATTTGGATGAAATTTGGCAAACAGATAGTTTATAACCTGGATAGGATCATTTTTATCCCGATATTCCCACAGGATCGAGACTTAAGCGGGTGAAACCGGGGCACAGCTAGTATTAAATAAAGTATATATTAGTACTGTCTACATTTTGTTTCATTGTGTAGTGACACTACGCTAAGCAATACACAATTTTAGTTTTCTATTATTTAGTAGAAGCTTATTATTAAAAGTTAAGTGCACTAGACTTTCTGATATTCCTTTCGTCAAGCAGTTAGCACACGCACATATTTCAGTGGAGGTGCGGATTGATGGACCCGTTTTAATAATTGTTATCTTCAAATTTGGTTTATATTTCCGTTCCATTTCTTTTTTACAAAACGTATTAAGGATTTTACTAAAACATTATGTAGAAAAAGAACGGTTTTATTTATTTAAATCTATATCTAATATTCACTAAAATATTTATCTTTGTTGTGTGGACTGAGGGACCACGGTTTAGTTGTTATATTTTTTTCTTTTTAATGCTTTGTGGTCTGTTATTTAGTAAATATGTTTACAAATTCTTTACTAAATGTATGTAATCACAAAACCTTCATTTTTAAGTAACTTTCTGAGATCTGGCTGATGGTCTGTGAAAACTGAGCCACCACATGTTAAGGGCTGTAGTTTTTAATACATTTATTTACAAATTCCCAGATTCGTTCTACAATTGTTTTAAGACTACTACTAAATATTAAGATTTTTTTTTTCTACATGGTTCCCCCCACCGAGTCTATCTGTATGAATGCGATAAACTCAAAAACTACCAAACGGATTTTCATTCGGTTTTCACCAATGGACGGAGTGATTCATGAGGAAGGTTGAGGTGTATAAATATATTAAAGTTTTGTGTAAACTGCCTGAAATATGACAATAATTGTTGACTATGTCAGAAAAATCTAACTGACTAGCTTTAATGGCGTGTGCTGCATAAACCAATACTAGTTATATGAAAACCATGTATTACAGAATTAATACATTGTTTACCTGGATTAACACATAGGGTAGGTACTTTAATTCCCGGTAGTATGTTCCCGTGAGATATTTTCCGACATCTACACGGGCGAAGCCACTGGCAAATGCTAGTATTTCCTATGTTTGACTGTTTAGCCATAATTATATTGCCTGCAAGAACTTGTATAGCAAGAAAACCATCACCTCAGCAAGTTATTGTGAACTGAGGAATATATTTCTATAATTTTTATCCAAAAGAAATGAGACTGTCGACCTCACAATTAATGTCTCTATGCCAATGACGTCTTAAGCGGTATAGTTTAATTTATTGCTTGGCATACCCAATGTCCCTAAGGTTCTGTTAACTACTTAGTTGGAAACCACCATCCAAACCAACTGATTGTTTATATGGTTACAGATGAAATAATTATGTTATAGCTGTGAGGTCATCTTTGAAACAATGAACAAAATAAGTTTATTCCTATACTTCATACTTCCTGTACATCATCTATTTATTGTGGAAAGATGGAAACTTGGTTGATGATGCAGAATGTTGCCACTGAAGATTTTAATAGTGTTCAACATAGCAATGATAATGAATTAAATAATCATAATACTTTATATGCATATGTTACGTTGAAATTTATAACTATGAGTACTGTGGTAAACGGAATCGAAGGCCGAAGGTATTAGAAGAAATTTATCATTTATAATAATACCTAATGAGCTTCAATTTTCATGACTATTAAATTCGTGAGAATCGGCAGGCTATTGCTATAATTAAAATTAAATGAATTACCTTACAATTTCCATGTTTTTCCAGAAGATAACAAAAACTATAGCACTTAAAATGATAGCCATTGCAAATATTTTTCTATATACATTTACTGATCTCATTATTATTATAACGGATTTAACAAAAAATATTAATTCCCGCTCGCAATTTTAAATTTTGTTATATTATTAAGAACATTGCACAGACATTTTCAGTAATAAAAAGTACTCTGTGATCAACCAAGTAACATATTAAAATTAATGCGATCCAATGTGATCACTTCTGACGATCTGAAGATGGAAAATTGGAAATGACATTACGAAACAAATGAGTATGAAACTTATTATGGTTCCGATCAGTGTTGCAATTTAGAAAATGGTGATATTGGCCAGGTTTTACTGCTAGACATAAAGGGCTTGCTACACGGCGCTGCCAACCGCGTCCCAAGTCCCAACAGGGGTGGCCTTAGTGGTTTACAACCGTTTAGTTGGTGGTTTACGACCAAATTTCAAACAGTTCTGCCTATCGCCAACCAAGGTCACCTCTGCCGGGAACGCGGTTGGCAGCCGTGTAGCAAGATCTTAAAAGAGTCTGATGTGGTGACATTTGGAACTAAATATGACCTATGATGATGGCATACCTTGCTTACAAGTGCTAGTAGGTTTTGAGCACGGAGCACAGTTTTGAGTCGCCCCACACAAGCAGCGTTTTCATCAATGGGCATAAAAACAGCTGCGCAACTGAGTTCAATAATTAATTATGCGTAAAAGAAGTCGCTTATTTACAAAAAATGTATGGCTAGCTGTATAATTTTAAGACGCTGGATATCAGCGCCATCTGAAGTGAGCAAGTGGCAGTTTTTATCCCCATTTGTTTGTTGGACGCATAAATAAGCGTTCGCACTGGCGAAACGTCACAACAAAACATGTTGAAATCTCTAGTGCCTGTCAAACTTTGTATGGAAAATTGTCAGAAAATAGAGATTCCAACATGATTGTTTCGTTGTGAATGTTTCGCCAGTGCAAACGCACAGTTAGAAATAGAAAATAATGTTGTCTTCTTTTTTATTGTGTTTTATTGTGTTTTTTTTTTATTGTGTTTTTTTTTAAATAATCCTCCATAAGACTATCTTACCTACAGCTCTAATACTGACTTGATCAAGAATCATTCTTTTAGAAGGAATTTTCTGTTTTCAAATAGAGTGGTATTTTTTTTTTTTAGGTAGGTCTTCTCGTAGTTGACCTCTGAGATCATGACTACTTAACCGGGCTTTCCTGTGGGTGCCATAAGCTACTACACTTAAAACTATGCTAATTAAAACTAGGTGAACGCTCGGTAAGGGTACCCCCTGTGGGATACGAACCTCGGCTTAGGACGTCAACCGGATGGAGGACATCAAGGGTGGGACGGGCTGGGAAAATAGAACAGTGCTATCGAAACAATGTATGGTAGGCAGAATTTAGATGTACAGTCGCGAGCAAAGGTATAAGCTATTTTAAAGGAGAAGGTTCTATGTGCGTCCGTATGTTTTTTTTTTGTATGTCCGACGATATTTTCATCAAGTGTAAATGTGGACCGATGTTGAATTTTTTTTTTTTCATTTGATTGTTCTGTACCTGCTATCTGTTTTTATAAACGACAACCTACTTAAAGAAAGAAAAGACGTAAGTAATATTATTAAATTGTTTGAAACATGCTGCTGCGCGCTCATTCACCTGCGTGGTCGCGTGGGGGTTTGTATTATGTAAGTACCTACCTACGGCATCAAGTCGTCATTATTTAAAAGGGTTTGTGATTTTCAGAATTATCATTATGTAATTTCAGATAATCCAGACGATTCAATGACTTTCCTTAACTTGTACCTACCTTTATTAGTTTCAGACTTTTACATGCAGACCCATTCATTCAAACTATATACTAGATAATAATATAAATGCGAAAGTAACTGTCTATCTGTCTATTAACTTTTCAAGCCTTATAAATTTGGCTTATTTTCGTAGACAATTATAATTTTATCATTCTTATTTGCTATGATGGTTGTCATAGTTGCATCCCTTGGGAATGTAGTAATGGGTTGGGAATGTAGTGGTAAGTAGGTAAACCTTGGGTAAGAAACCAAAATAACAACTGATTTTTGCCTCATCCAACTACATACATACATACATAAACTCACGCCTTCTTCCCATGGGGGTAGGCAGAAACTATAGAACGCCACCGGCTACGATCCTTACATACTTCTTTTGCCTCGTTTACGTTCATACATCTGGTCATACACGCACGCCGGTTGCGAGTACTACGCACCTGGCCTTTCTGAAGAACATCACCAATAAGGTCAGTGTATGTCCTCCTAGGGCGTCCCCGCCCGGCCTTTCCCTTCACATTACCCTCGTAAATACATTTTGTTAGTCGCCTTTCATTCATCCTCTCAACATGCCCAAACCATCTCAGCATACCCTTTTCAATTTCAACTAATATCGTTTTTTCTTTATTGTTAACAAGTTAAAAAGTATCCCATGTCCTAATCCAGGTCATGGTCTACCCACGAGCCCAATTTCATCAAAATCCGTTCAGCCGTTATAGCGTGAAAGTACACAAACAAACTCACTTTCGAATTTATAATATTATAGTTAGGATTTTAAGTAATTTCTGTGGTGTTAAGGTAAAAGGGGATAAGTCATAAATATTGAAAAATGAGTTATTTACATAATTCGATACTAAACATTGATATCTATTAAGGTAAAAAGGAGGTGAGTCGGTATTTGTATTACAATTTCGTAAAACTCAAATTGTAAAACGAGTCTAGACAGAAACAACAAAATACAAAAAAAGTCAAAAGAGTTAAGTTTACTCGTCTCATTATTGTGTACGTAATTTTTTTTAATTGTTATATGCATATTGAGATAAGTCGACTCATCTATAAATGCGAATCGTCGTATTCTGTCAGTTGCATCTCGCGCGCGAAGTTGACGTGTTTTGACCTGCGTAAAAAAATCATAATATTGTGTTTCTAGTGTTTATGAGTGTTGAAATTCTTAGAAATGAACAGAATTCATCAGATAATGTTCTACTGAACGTAAGTGTGATTGTTTTATTACGATTTTTACCTTTACTAATACTAACAAAAAATTTTTGCCGACAGGGCTCTCACTGACATTATTGTATCAATTGTACAGATGCCAGCACATCAGGCTACTACAATCTGTCAAATTTATTTAATAGATTTTCAACTTTATCGCTGAAGCATAAGGTTCAAAGATGATTGGTAAAATTTGACAGTTTCGGGTAGCTTGATGTGCTGGCGTCTGTACAAAGAAAAAGTGGCCAATCCCGTATCATACACGTATTTTGGAAATGTTTTTCGTACAATGGGTCTGTCTTTTAAGAAACCGTCTTTGGATACATGTGACTCATACAAGATGAAAATTAAACTGGCATTGCCGCCAGATTCTGAAACTTTAAAGAGGGACCATGATATCCACCAACTTGAAGCTGACTCGGCATATTCAATGGAAAAAAAGACAAAGAAGAGTCCAGCGACGTTGAAAGATTTTATTGTTTTGATCTGCAGCAATGTCTCCTAACCCCCTTTCTAAAAACTAATATCGTTTTTTACAAACGGCTTTTATGGACGTTCAAAACTAAATATTTATGACTGTTACAGCAAAAGAAGCTTTTGCTACATGTGGAGCGAAGCTGATGGAGGACGTGGAGCCAACCAAATAGCGTCTCGCCTGTTTACTATTGCCACCCCATGTAAATGCAGTAACGTTTTATTCCAATACGTGTGGCGGGCAAAATAAAAATAGTCACGTTGCTGCTATGTTTTTATGCATAGGCAAACTGAGACCAGTACCCTAATTGCGTAACTTATTTTCGTAAAAATTGTTTACGAAAATAAGTTAACAATTTTGCCTAATTTGTTTCATTTTGACAGTTCAACAACATTCATTGCGTTATTCATTGTTGAGCAGATTTTTTTTTCCAACTTATAAAGCAATGGATTATCAATCTGTTTCAAATCGAAACAAATTGTGATTGTGTTGTATTACGCAATTAGGGTACTGATTTGCTAATAGACCATAAGTTCTTAGTAGGTACCCGGGCATACGCACATGGAGTGCGATTCTGTTCACGCCCAAATCGAACGTATGAAAAAAAGAACTGACATGGCTATACATGTACCGAGAGATTGGTATAATCTGGTAAGAATGACGAGTAGAAACATTTACGTCATAATAATGACAAACGATATGTTTTGAACTTAACTTTTGTTTTGAGCTACGAAAAGTAGAATCATCTGGTGGGAAATTTATATGGTATGATGTGAAATGGTTTAGATTTAGTGGCGAATATGAACCAGGTGTAATTAAATTTAAAACAAAATTAAACAACTCAACCGAGTTTAAGGACATTTCTTTCTGTCGAAGGGGCAAAGCAAATGAATCCTTAAATCCTGAGAAATGCTATGAGTGTCAAGTGCCTATAAGCCAGGAAAAATAGAAATACCTTTTAAGTATTCTCCACTCAGTTCACAATAGTTGCAATGAATTCTACATTAAATTACAAACTAGTACTAACACAAGTGACATAGATCCCGATATTGAAGACTTCAACGATGTTTAAGTTCCTAGTTTTTTTTGTCAGCATGTCCTATTTAACCGTCCCAATTTACATATTAGTTTAAAATTAATAATATTTCCAAATTCTATAAAAACAAACTATGAATAATAAACAAAAGAAGAAAATTTAATAAATATTGCATAGAGATGAGTCAATAATATGAATATAACATTTTTGTTCTTGATAAGGAAAAACGAGATATGTCAATTTTATTAATTAATAACAAATACAATTATGTTTTCAAATTACGATAAATAAGAGGCAATATTGTTAAATGAGAATAGTAACAAATTTGTAGTATGTATCTTTTATATTCTTGATTATATACATTTATCTTTTGAAACCGAAGAGCGTTTTTTTCTTTCGCCTCTGGTGAAAAGTTGTGTTTATTGACTTATCCCCTTTTACTTTAACACCACAGATTTAGTTAGCTAGATAAATAGTTAGATGTAGATCTATGAGTAATTTCCGGGTGTTTATCTTTATATTTTTATGCATATCTAGCCTTTTCCTAACTATGTTTGAGTCGGCTTACGCTTTGACCGGATGCATGCTTAAGGATATAAATATTTTACATGAAGTGATCTGTTCTCCACAATCCAGTTACTTTGTTACACGATATCCTTTGGTCTATCTTGAGTAACACACTACTGGGTAGTTTTCAAATAATTGCCGTTTTAGACAAAAATTAAAAAAATGTTTGGATGTAATTTTTATGATATTTTATTAAATTAAGTTATGTAAAAATGAGTACCTTACACTACACGGGAACAAGCAATTTCAGTTTTTCAGCATGTAAGAGGCAGGTTAAAGGCTTGTGCAGACCAGCGCGACACGCGACGCGACACAAAGGCACCTCGAGAGGCATTAAATACGAGTCTAGTCTTATTTGTCAGCGTAGACAGAGACTGTCTACGTTTGTACCATTGAGCCATCAGAGCAATATATGGCCTCCGCAGACGCGATTCTCTAAGGGAACTGTTTAAAGATATTAACATCATGACGGTACCTTGTCAATATATCTATGAAAACATCATATAAGTAAGGAAACATCTAAGTCTTTTCAGTAAAAGAGGTGATAGACACAATTATAGGACTAGAAATAGGGACCAATTAGTTCAACCGGGTTTCAGACTGGCTAAAGTAGAATCATCCTTCATGGGGTACTGTTTAAAATGTTATAATAAAATACCTCCCCACATACTCCAACTGAACGAAACGAAATTTAAATCTTGTATAAAACGCACACTATGCTGCCAAGCATATTATAAGTTGGGGGATTACATCGCTGATAAAAATGCTTGGCTTAGCGCTGGTCCAGCTCCACAAGGGCACATAAATTAATTGATGAGCATTCGAAAGTGTTGTTGCGGCTGATGAAGATTGTAAAAACTATCTTTCTTTGTATAAATTCAATCTCTTTGTATTGTATAATTGCATATCACATGTGTGGGCATTGTGACCACGTACATTCCATAAAGCTACCATTACCTGGGTACGTCTTTCATTGACTTGAATGTGCCCTGGCGGCTGAGAGTGTCATGCTCACTCAAATGTCTCGCTGATGGTGGCGTGTGTGTTGGATCATTAAGTTCCCTTCAAAATGGTTGAGCTAAATGGTGCTGATCCATGCGTCATGTTCGTGAACGGGCGCCGTCAGTAGGGACTGGTCATCTCTTAACTGCCACGGTTTATTTTAATTTTTGAATTGTTTTTATTTTTGTTTTTTGTTACGGACGCTTTTAACGTGCACGTCTTTCTACATTGTTCTCACATGTATAATTTCAACATGAATAATGTAACCAATATTTTGTAACAATTTTTTTATTTAAAAGAGTGTCCGTGGAGTTTCTTGCCCGTTCTTCTCCATAGGTACCTACTACGCTTTGGAATGGGCAACTAGCTTCATCTTTCTGACTGACCGACCCCTTGACAATTCAAAAGTACCTGTAATTGGTTTATTTGAAATAAATGCTTTGATTTTGATTGATTTTGATTTTGTAAGGCTTAATATAAGGCTAAGTTTCGATCAACACTACACTCTGCCTGAAATCTAATGCGGTCTCATTCACACGAACACATATCATTCCACCTGTATGGTACTGACAGGTTATCTAGAAACGGGTTAGTGAGAAAATGACTGTTATATCGTCCGTTCATGCAAACGAATAATTCAGCGAGTTTTTCACCCCACAGCTGACCTACCTACTTTACAATCAAGTGAAACTTTAACCAAAACTGTTTAATAAATATTAAGCTTATTGTAGGCAGAAAAAACAGAACTTACGGTTACAAATACATAATACACGGCAAGAATTCGATGGTTATTTTTGGTCACAGTAAATACACTCGCCAAAGTTGAATCAAAGTTTAATAATTTATTTCAATTAGGCACATAAAATACACTTTATTATAAGTGAAGACGATGCACCTGGAAAAGTATTACTATACCACAATAGGTAAAAATAATTAAAAGTAAAGCAATGACAGAAAAAATAATTATGTAACGGATAGATGGTGTTCACATATTTACAAGCATTGTAAAAGTAGATACAGACGCCAGCACTTCAAGCTACTACAATCTGTCAAATTTATTTAATAGATTTTCAACTTTATCGCTGAAGCGTAAGGTTCAAAGTTGATTGGGAAAATTTTACAGTTTCGGGTAGCTTGATGTGCTGGCGTCTGTACCTATACAATATTCCTAAAAAATTACAAGTAATACTAATAAGTCAGTGTGTGAGTACAAGTAATCACAGAATGTAAAATAAATGTCATAATAATTAATTATACAAAATTAGCAACCAGTTTGATTTTGTCTAGACTCTAAATTGTCCTATGGAGCTAGACCAGCATGCTTCCAAGCATTCTTACTAGGACATAATCCTCTAATTTGTAATATGCTTGTTTACAAAGAGTACTTTTAAGAATTTTTAATTTTCTTTCAGTTAATTGTAATATAAATCACAAGGTATTTTGTTGTAACAATTTTTTCGCACATGCCGTATCATATCACTTATGCCGCTTGCAGACAACCTGTGACGACGTGCCGGGAGGGGTAACGGACTCTGTGCTGAATTATAATCGAAAATATTGAAGGTGACAAGTGATGTAGAAATTATTGCTTACAAAAAGTTTTTCTATTTTGCTTACCAAATTTCTTGATTTAGGAGTCACAAGTTTACAAATATATTATAGCTTAATCATTTATTAATAAAGTGATTCATAGCTTTTTGTTAATCTCTAATGTATATTTATGCTATAAATAAAATTCTCACACACTCGTTCTTTGGACACGCAGGTTAATTAGAAAATGACATTACAAACTTAATTTGAGTCTCCATTATTGTTTAAAAATGTGTTAAAATGACCTTGAAGCAGCCTGTGGAAGCAGCACATGTATGTACTTTCAACTGTCCTTATGAGTTGCGTTGCTCTAAACCGAAAAATAAGTAACCACAGCTTAAAAGTTCTGGAAGGTGAAATCGGAAATATTTGAAAACTACCTTACTAACTTCCGAGTTTGCTCTAATCTGTTGGTTCTTTTTTAGTTACATTTATTACCTACTAATCGTTTCTCAGGTTTAGTAAGCAAAGTATTCTTCAAACTAACATAATAACTACTCTACTCCAAAAAATCTGAAAAAGGGCCATGTTGTAGAGAAAAGGTAGGTAGGTAAATAGGTATTGATTTAGTAATCGTGAGAGTCTTTCATACTTTCTCGAAAATATTTTGGCAGGTAGCTTCTGAAATATGTAGACGTAAGGTAGAACAGGGTAGAACGTACTTTAGATAATATTTCAGAATATAAAATAAAAACTTTTAAAACATTTTTTTGTCTTGTAACGCCGGTCGAATAGATTCTCAACCTCAAGCACCACGAAGTAACTCCCCAAAAAATTGATTAATTTTGTTTCTTATGTTGGCTGTTTTGAATCGTTGTCAACAACTTCAGTGTGGTGGTTCGATAGTGATTGCGCGTAGTGTTATTGTTTTGTGGAAAAAATTGTGAAACTTAACTAAATCCTACACAATCAGTGAATAATTTCGGTTTAGTTTTTATCTCTCTTCATCTATTATTATTTTCTTTGTGGAATATGTCATTTTCGAGCGAGGTAAGTCCAATTTTAAGCTACATCAACATCAGTGGATAGGGCGGTACTATCGTGTGGCAATTGACAGCATTTCTTGTTTTACAGCATTTTTTATCAATAAAAATGATCGTGATTCGTTGATAAACAGCTTAATAAAGCTATTCCTTGTCTATCACAGCAGCCCTTTTCGTTTTAGGAGAGATTTTAGATGGTATCGGATAGGCATCCTCCATATTTTACTGCTACGTGCATGGTACCAACTACATAATGATAGTAGCTATAGAGGCTTTTTTTGCTTGTGTGCCCATTATTTAGTACATTTTCTCTTGCATCAGTTAGGAAATAAACATGAATTGGATTGAATAAGACTCTTTCATATTTGGGCTCTTCATATTTTAGATTATTTAAAATCAATAAAATTATTAGGTAATTAACTTTTTAATACTATCAATTTGGGGCTAAATTGGAACAAAACTTGTATTTTTGTGTAACAAGCTAAGGTAACAAGGCCAATAAGACAATACTTTTTGGCTGAGCTTTGGATCCACATAGAGTTCTTAGATGCTCAAAAAGTTAAAATTAATTATTCATCGATCCAGATTAAACTCATCAATGATGAAAATGACCCTACTTATAAATACCTTGAATCTGACTGAGACAATCAATACCGAGACGCTTGATAGAATTTGACTGACTCGAACTTACTTCTTGCTAATGTACATCTAATTAATTATGGAAAACAAAGAGGGGTTGCAAAACCAAGATAATACCTTATTTGACAAATGACACAGTTCCACTATCCACTTAGGATTTATTCAGGTTATGCTCACTAGATGGCGCTGGTGAGCCAACACAGGGAATATTCCAGCTGTGTTATGGTTTCTTTTGGTAAAAGAACTGATCTTACTAAAAAACTGCAATGGTTTGCAAAACATCAGACTTGAATAGTAAAAAACTCAATTTCTGATGGTAAATCAAACAAACAGAACAAGAGCATTCTAAATACTCTTCACATTTTTGTATGGAAGTACATGAAAATAGTGCTCGATCCCCGTTTACAAAAAAAAAAAATTGGTAGAATGGGGATACAATGTGCATTTGCTTGTTTGGTCTAAACCAACTTAAAAATAATTTAAAAAATTGCTGAGGAAAACCTTTGTTTTTTTAACACAACAAACATCATTCATGAGGTGATGATTTCTGCCCAAAGATCATCATTATCTAAGGCCCATTGTCCTATTAATTAATATTCTACAAAGTGGATGGGACAATAGATTCTTGAAAAAAAAAACTTAGTCTACTGTTGCTTCCTTCTTATCAATTATCTACCACATCAGTTCTAATGCAATTCTAATTAAACTTATTAAACGCATTTTGGTCAGTAACAGATTTATGATTGAAAACTTGTATGTGAAGGGATGAACTTCAGTGCTTTTATTCCAACATGTGTTTAAAAACAATCATTATTTTCATATAATTAATTTATTTATTTATATAAAGGCTTACCAACTAAACACAAACACAGCATTAACCTAAAGTCTCTGTCATAATTTAGATCTTGCATGTATCTAAATTACAGGAAAGCACGACACTATCAATTAGCATACTAGAAACACAAACTGCTCAACGCGCCTAAAAAATAAAAAAAATATGTAATATAATGTAAACTACTCAAAACAAAATAGGGCCCACCCTAAGTTAATTAGGTGAGCATTTGTGAAGTAAAGCACTAAACTTTATTCTTAGCATGTTTATGGATCCTTAACAATGTTTCGAGCATCAATTTTTGCGTTGAATTCAAGTGGGTAGACAGAAAAAGTGTGAAGTACTTGAAAAACACTTGTTGCACAAATTCTGTGACTTGTGTTCTCACTCCGATTCTAAGCGTTGACGTTGCACAAATTCTGTGACTTGTGTTCTCACTCCGATTCTAAGCGTTGACGTTGCACAAATTCTGTGACTTGTGTTCTCACTCCGATTCTAAGCGTTGACGTTACCCATCACTTTCTGGCACAGTTTTTTTTATTTCGGTATTAATCATGATTACTATGCCTGATTTTCGTCGTCATATGGACATAAACAGCAAGAGCTGATGCTATGCTTCAGGAAGGAGGCTCTCAGAGATCTGTAGGAATACTTCTCGGTGCGTCGCGACAAGCTATTCGAAACGTGTGGGAACACTTCCAGGAGATCAGGAGTGTAACTAAGAGGCCTGGATTAGGAAGAATTTGAGCCACATCTTCCTAGAAAGAACGTTATATCAGGTTAAATGTACGACGAGAGCGTACTGTAACCGCCCGGGCCTTACAATCTGGCTGCGGCAATCAACTGATACTAGAGTCAGTGATCAAACCATTCGTAATCGTCTCAACGAAGATGGTCAACGTTCCTGAGTGCGAGCTGTTCGACTCAAACTGACAAGAGCCAATCGTGCAGCGCGATAAAGATACGCTCGCGAGCATTTGAACTGGGCAATGGATAACTGTAGGGCTATCCTTTAGAGATGAATGTAAGGTAAAGTTTTCCAGTGATGATAAACTAGTCCACGTGTGGAAAAAAAAATGTGAACGTTTTACAGAACCATACATCCACGGAACAGACCGTTTTGGGGACCCAAGTGTTATGGTATGGGCGGGAATAAGCTTTGTAGGCAAAACAGAGCTAGTAATTCTGGATGAGGGTAATGCTCGCGAACATACGGCCCGTGCCACACAAAGAGCACTTTCTGAGGCCAATATCACGGTTTTGTCATGGCCAGCTATGAGTCCCGATCTCAACCCCATCGAGCATTTATGGGATCAATTGAAAATAAGCCTTAAAGAAAACTAGAGCCATGTTAACAGTCAACAGGAGCTCATTAGCGCGCTAAATCTCAGTTGGGAATGAATTCCGGAACAAAATGTTACTCATCTTATTGAAGTGTACCAGATTAGCTCAGAGAGGGCATACAGAGCAAAGGAGGCCCCTCGCTACTAACCATAACATTTTTCATCAAATGGTTACAGGAAATGGGCGACAAACTAAGTTTATTTTTCAAGAAGAGACTACAATCAATTTTATTATTTTGTAAATTTTGACGTTCAAAAGTGACATGGGCCTATTTGAAATAAATAATTTGTCTTTGACAAGTTAATTTGAGTTTATTTCCCTAAAAAGTGATTTGTTTGTGTAAATCGATCAAAATAAACAAATTTTACCATTGGATAGGTTTAAACAATTTTTAAATCCCTACTATCCATAAAAACCACTTAATCATTCATAGTTTTAAACAACAGCAAAAAACTTAGTGGGCCCTATTTTCTTTTGAGTAGTTTATTATAATATAATAATAATTCTATAAGATTTGAAGACAATTATCTTCTGCATGCACAATTTACAAACATTTACATGATAGGCTATTATTTGACACTCCTTAATAGTATACTACTGAAAAACCTGACGTTTAACAAATTTTATGAATATTTATGTATGCTTCAGCAGAAATGATGATGTTGAGGATAAATATTAGGTCCTTACAAATTGATGTTTTATATGGAAAAAGCAAAACTATTTTTTTTTTTTAATTTTTTAAATTTAATCTTAGTAGGTGCCGTTGTGATGTATGCACTTTTGCTATTTTATAGGGAGTTCATTGATTCCTTTGCTGAAAAAATTGCGGGGAGCGAGAATCAACAAAATCTTTGAAGGTGATTTGGACTGCCTCATCTGAATTGAATTTTTTTCCAATTAAGAAATTATCAAAATTCCGAAAAAAGTGGTAATCGGTTGGAGCAAGGTCCGGGGAGTATGGTGGGTGACGGAGATATTCCAATCCTAGCTCTTTTAGTTTCGCCACCGTCTGTTGTGCCGTGTGTGGTCTAGCATTGTCCTGAAGCAGCAGTGGGCTAGAGCGGTGGGTTTTCCATCATAGTTTCCAATTGTCAGCAATACAGATCTGCCGTAATCGTCTGACCAGATCTTAGGAAGCTGTAGTGGATGACACCAACGCTGGTCCACCAGACACTAACCAGTACCTTTTTTTGAGTCAACTTTCGCTTGGGGCAGGATTTAGCCGGTTCTCCTAGATTTAACCACTGTGATGAGCGTTTCCGATTATCGTATAGGATCCATTTTTCATCACAAGTAATGATACGATTCAAAATCCCCTCGTTATTGTGACGGTTGAGTAACGTGACGCAGCAGTCGACGCGTGTTTGTTGGTTTGCTTCACTTAGTTCATGCGGTACCCATTTTTCAAGCTTTTTCACTTTTCCAATTTGTTTCAAATGATTCAAAATGCCTTCCAATGCTACGTCTTCCGGTACGTGGTCGCACAAGATGGACCGATGCCCTTGTGAAGGCCGCAGGAATCCGCTGGATGCGGAAAGCACAGAATTTGTCGAAGTGGCGGTGCTTGGGGGAGGCCTATGTCCAGCAGTGGACGTCTTTCGGCTGAAATGATGATGATGATGATTCAAAATGGTTTTATCACTCACACCGAAGCCTGCAGCTAACTCTTGACGTGGTTTGAGATGGATCCGCTTCCACGATCACTTTCAATTCCTCATTGACAACTAGGGTCTCCGGCCGTCCACAAGGTTTGTTCTGGAGGTCAACATTTCCAGAACGAAAGCGTTGGAAACAAAAACGTACTGTGTTTTCTTTTACAGTGGCTTCTCCGTACACATCATTAATCCTTCTAGCTGTTTCTGCAGCGCTAGTGCCACGATGGAATTCGTATTCGAAAATAATGCGATATTTGATATTTTATGTTTTCCATATTGAGCACAGAACGATGTCAAAGCAAAATTAAATGGCGCGAAAACAAATGAATTATTACATTCGAAACACAAATAGACAAGCTTAAAATTGAAATAAATTTGAATTTGGAATTCTTAACCAAACGCCGGCTTTTTGAGATCAAAGTGGCCAGTTCTATAAAACATCAATTTTATATGTAAGGACCTAAATATTAGTACTTTTTATTTCGTGATTTCCTTTCTTTTAGTCAAAGGAAATCACGAAATAAAAAGTACTAATATTTAGGTCCTTACATATAAAATTGATGTTTTATAGAACTGGCCACTTTGATCTCAAAAATTCAACAACTTTCAGATGGGGTATAAACCCCATCTGAAAGTTGTTGAATTTTATTTATCTATGTTATGGTTATCCAGGAAAAATAATAAAAAAAATCTCATGTCCATATTCAGAAACATTTACGAGTAATTAAGTAAAACAGAAATAAACTAAAAATGAAAAATTGTAGACATTTTTTTAAAGGTTTCTGAATCTTTCTCTTAAAATAGACCAACAGTCTTCTAACATATTTTCATCCCGATATCCTTGATGGCGATTTTCAAGTCTTTAAATCTTTGTGAAAACGCTCCCCTTGCTCGGGCGCACGCGCAATCGTACTTCTAAGTTTTCCGGGAAAAAATCCAAGTGAGAATGCAGGAAATTGATCTTCAACAACATGTTTACTCCAATTTGCTGATATTTTTTGAATAAATCAGGAACTGTGGCTTAATAGTTTTCACTTTTATTTTTCGTAAATAGTCTTAACCGCCATTTTGAATGAATTCCAAGCAGTTCTTTCATTCACAGATAAAAGGGTATCAAACTTAGAATTTATTTAAACTTTATGACATAAACAAAAGAAGTCAATGAACACCGAACCTAACCAACTATGTACTTATGATTATATTGAAAAAAAAAAAAAAGATTTGGTATTACAAAAAAATGTGACGTGATAGAATTTTTATGTTGACACTTAGAATTTAGGAAGATATAACTGACATAAATTTCGTGAGGGGTACATAACTCTTTTTTTTTACCTGGTGCTTTGAGGACCTCGTGGCTAAGTACTAACAGCCGCACGGGTCAATCCATCAGGTTAAGCTACGCTTGTCGGGGTGATTCGTAGATGGGTAACCATTTCTACTTATCGAGACTCCTCCGTGCCTCGGAAAGTACGTTAAGCCGTTGGCCCCGGCTGTCATTCGTGGATCTTTGACAGTTGTTACGGGTCGTCAGAAGCCCGACAATTAGTCTTACCAAGGGGTATCGTATTACCTAGTTACTGGGTTGTGGAGGTCAGATAGGCAGTCGCTCCATGTAAAATACTGGTATTCAACTACATCCGGTTAGACTGGAAGCAGGCAGGCTATGATTAGAGCTGGGTTGATGGCATGATTGTACATATTGCAATGAATAGTACCATCACGAAGAATCTTATGTTCTTTCATCCCTTTTAGAAATTACCTCTAACCAAAAAAATGGTTATGTTCATAACTCAAACTCAAACTCAAAGCATTTATTTCAAATAAACCAATTACAGGTACTTTTGAATTGTCAAGGGGTCGGTCAGTCAGAAAGATGAAGCTAGTTGCCCATTCCAAAGCGTTCCATACTTGCACAAATCAGGCTTCTGTAAACGAGTCCAGAACAAATAATAGTTCCTGTAATTTAAACTTTGCATTTTAAAAAACCTAGTATTTTCCCCCATTTTTATGGTTTCTCTATTTAGGTGTTCAACAATCAGAACTCGGAAGTAACTTACATAAAGTTTATGTAAGTTACTTCCGAGTTCTGATTGTTTTAAATTTAATTTAACTTAAATTTAATTGGTTGCCTGTACTTTTGGTCCTTGTTTATTTTTGAACTCTAACCATGTGAGTCAGAATTAATATATTTTTGTAAAAGTAAATAAGGGTTCTTTGTTTGTTTCCTTCAACCTTGATAATCATAATCATAATCATTTATTCGCTTTGAGAGTAGGTACATAAATAAAGGTGTTCACAAAATGTTGAGATCCCTGCACAATCTACCAATTAGGTATGCAAACATTAAAAGTAAATTTTATTACAATAAAAAAATAAATGAAAATCAAAGAGTCAAATTAAAATTGGCAAAAAAATAAATTAATCAAAAAATTGTAGAATTTAAAACTAGCATAATAATAATAATAAAAAAATACACAATGTCAATAATTAAATCTAAAGATTAAGAGAGTTTCATCAGTACTATTTAATAGCATAGTTGCTACTTGTGAAAATGTTAATATCGTCGCTCGGCATCCAATACCGCGAATCCATTTTTGACGAAAATCAGATTTTTGTTTTATTTCATTTTACACGTTCAAATTCGTGATCCCGCATTAAAAAAAATTCCGAAATTTATCCGGTCATATTGTTTTAATTTAGTATAAAACATATTATTTTAAAATAATAGTATGTATGTAGTACATTTTGTAAAGTTTTTGTCTCCTGTAAAATTGCATTCGCGGTATTGGATGCCGCCGAGCCAGGATATCTAAGTCAGTTGTTTAATATATGTATATTGAACATGTCAGTCATCGGTAAGTGGTAATCATTGAGAGTTGGCCATCACACGGTGTGAAGTGCACTATCATTCTATTATGCCTCACATGCACTGTCCCCCTTGCACTGTGACACTACCTTGACAGGCAGTTAGATCAATCATGACACTAAACAAGCCGAGAAACATGGATGTGTTAGCTTATGTAAGTGCTGATTTCAGATGCAAAAGGTGAATATATTTAAAAGAATTCATATTTACGTGATATTTACATATTGTTGCTGCAGGTGATCAACAAATAATGTTTGTCAAAATTCACAGTCACCTAGTAATCGTTAAGTTTAGAATGAAGAAACCCAAAGGAATCGCGTATGATTCTTCTCTGTTCATAATAGGAAATAAAACAGATATAAAACAGGGAATTCAAAAATACTACGTTCGTATGACGTGAACTATTAAGAGCGCTTATTCTGAAAGTGGGCAACGTCGCAAATAGATGTCAAATATTTCGCTGTTTTGATTAATTTGGTAATATTACTGTATGGAAATACTTAAGAAATGTGGTCAAATAGTTCCCTAGAATATTAATAATGAAGTGTATAACACTAAATTTGATGTTGTAACAATTTTAGGTGTAAAAAAGGCATTTAGAAAGTTTCCAAATACTTTTTTACGTCCAAAACTAAATATTCGGTATTACGATATTAATTATTGCATTTCATAATCAATATTTTAGTTCCCTAGTTAGCCACATTTCTTAATTCCATACAGTAATATTGCTAAATTAATCAAAACAGGTAAATATTTCACAGCTACTTACGACGTTGCCAACTTTTACGATAAACCCTCTTAATACTTCAGGAGAAAACTCCTTTAGCTTTTGGCTCAATCACGAAAAAGTAGGCACTCCTTGTGTATCGAGCACCATCATCATTGCTTAGCTAAATCTTCTGACTAGTGACTGACTGTGATTACCGTAGTTTTGTTCTTCACTTCGCTCTGTCACACAGGTTTTTAAGCTAACAAAGATTTAAAAACCAATTATCAAAATTGGTACCTTTTTTTGGGCGGCTACAACGTTTATGGTGGTATGCATGGCGGTAAAAGTTTAAAAATCTGTTGTGGGCCGTAATCCATGCGGGCCCAGTGCGGGTTGGTGTTTGGAAGATTCACCTAGTTTTAACTACCCTGACATTTCCTTTGCTATTTCAAGGTTGAGATAGCAAAAGTGTTTTAGTTGGTTATTTAGTTGAGCTAATTAATAGACAGTTGCTAAGCCCACAAAACTGGTCGGGTAGTAGCTGATAAATAAATGAAAGGGATTGTGGATTATTGTCACTTTATTTAATAAAGAACACCAACAGCATATACATACATTCATCATTGGTTTAAAAAAGTATTTAGGCACGGTATTACTCTAATGTATACATAAATTATAGGTACAGTACAACACAACTTAGATGTAGCATACATTTTAAAATTTGCCTTCATTCATATAAATTTTTCGAATGTATTTGGATGTATGACTTAACAAGTTATTGCGTTTGTGTAAAGATCATTTTCACGTATGCGTAACCCCAGCAAAATGTTGCGGCTTAGAGAAATGAGAGTATTACAGATAATTAGTTCATAGTTAGTTGCAATTTGTTCAAGTATAGCAAAATTTGTTCAAGTTGTATTTTCGACGAAAAAATGATTTTGCTGGAGTAACGTTACCCCAGCAAAATGTTTTTCAAAAAAGGCATTTAGCCTGGAACCAAGTACATGAAAAGATAGCTTTTGATGAGTTGTAAATGTATACCAATAGCAAAATTTGTTCATCTTATAGTTTTTGAGATATTCAAGATTTTGCTGGGGTAACGTTTTGGGATTTTCAAAATCTCGAAAACTATTCATCGCAGAAGTTTGAAAAAAATACCAGTCGCCTTAATTTGTTCAAACATAAATATTTCGATTCATCAACAAATATCGATGTAATTAATTGTTTTTAAGAATCAGAAAAAATCGATTTACTCGTAAACTGGTACATTTACAAACAAATAAAAGGCAGTTACATTTACCTATCATATACCCTTTTAAGGTGTACAGTAAGCGCTCAAAAGTGCATGAGCACGCTAAGAGTCGTATTGCTGTGAACACGCGGTATAGTCCGTACATTTGTATGTGTAAGCAGTCAGACGTCTGTGGTGTGAGTGCCGTACACACACCACAGAGAACGCAGTTTCGCACTACACACTATCGTATCGTCACGGTTCGCGGGCGCCGCACTTATATTTCCATAACTTTTGTTAGCACGCATCATACTCGTACGCGTGACCTTGGCCAGTGTATCGCATTGCTAAAATTCGAAAGAAAATTATATGTGCAGATAGCAGAAGGCGTTAAGCGTTGGTCTTAGATTCAAGATGGCTAAGGTTCTAATCTCGTAAATCACAGCGCTGTTTTTGCAAATATTATTATTTTTGTTTGCAATAATAATATTTTTAAATATCCTGCCTGTTTATTAATGTTGTTATTGCAATAAAGGGTTTAGAATAAAAAATGCGTGATATGTTATAATAAAAAATAAATAATATTTATTCGTTATGTTTATTTTACTTAAGTATAGTTAAACTGCTACAATTATTTATCATTACTTCACCTGAATAATATGTGAAATAGATGTCTAGAAACTTAGAAGCAATTTGTATTATTTTGACATATTTAAATTTTGAAATGTTTTAAATTTTAAATGGATTTTTTTGCACCATAAATATAAAGCTTTGATCATGGTCTAAGTAATTAAGCAATAAATAAGAATATTAGACTACTTAAAATGTAAAAAAATCTACTGACAAAATTGTTGATTTTAAGGTTAAAGGCAGTTGTTCATATTAATTATTTTAAACTTTATTTGGCTTTAGTAAATATTGGTTGGTATTGAGGTTATAGCTTAAGTATTCATTTTCTTTACGAAAAGAAGATTGAAACTAAACCTCAAATTTTAATCCTAAAATAATACTATTACTAAAATAATATTAAACAATTTCGGTATATCTGCAAGAAATACGACAAACACCCTATTGAAACGTGCTTAAAAAATTAGTTACCATAAATTCATGCAATAACGAATCTGTTGTTTATTAAGTTGGTACGGTCAATATTTTAAGGTCAAAAACGGTTTTCTAGCTGGTCTTCAGTGATGCAAGCCTTCAGAGTGCACGGCGAACGGTTCATAATGACGTGTTTTTAATAATTCAGCAAAATATCTCGTTGGTATGAAACCATTTGTTTCATTCACCATTTGACGTCGCTGCTACTCGATAATAAGCCCCTTCCTCATATCTCTTAACCGTCACAGTATTTCTCTAGAACAAAGAAAATCATTGTTTTTATTACACATAATACCTAATTATTTATTATTCACTAATCGAATTAAACCTCACAATGAATTTAAAACTTTAAAGGCATTTTCTGTCTCAGCAATACCTCTGTTCTATCAACAATACCCTTGATTAAGATTTATGTTTAGTAAAATATGAAATATATAAATGATAACACTCACACTTAGTCCGGTTTTATTAGATATTCACTTCACTTTTACGCAGCGCAATAATATTCTCTGATCTGATCTGATCTCTTCAATATATTTTATGCCTGCTTTTTGATAATAATAACCACAACACTGCGCTAAATGCTCGTCACCAATATTATCACGGCACGAACCAACAAAGTTCTATTAATTGAATATTTGTAACAAACTGCATCTACCCCACAGAAATCGAAATAATTTACTTAGTTTTTTGTGGTCTACCTGCTAAACTTTAATATTTATGTGAACAAGACGAATGAAACTAAAAACGAATGATGATTATCGAACTAGTCATTGGTTGCAGACAAAGTGAGTGTGTGTGTGTAATGTGCGTGTCTACAGTATTGTAACAACTTATAGAAGAAGGTCGTAAGTCAAACCGAAGCGTCAGTCTATTGCTTTGTGAGATTGCTCATGGACTTTTAATCGGCACTGTACATATCTGGATTAAAAAACTTTACGTTATATGAAGATATAATATAAATAGTCAGTTACGTTACGACCTTAGGGATTTTCTAGGCTTAGTGCTATTTAATAAATGTTGCATAACTACTTAATAAAGGAAGGGTAGAAATGTATGGATAATGTCCCAACTAATAACGACTCAATATTGTCATTGGTAAACTGTCTTGTCACAGAAAGTCGGAGATAGAAAATAAAACGCTGTTATTGCTGTTCTCTTGTCTATTGTTTATAATGGCACCCAGCTAAGAAAAATCAACTCCCTTATATATAAATACTAGCTTTTGCCCGCGGCTTCGCCCGCGTGGATGTCGAAAAATATCCCACGGGAACGTACTACCGAGATTTCATACCTAATAACAGAGGAAAACGTCATTGACTCCTACCGCTGCGCCCACGTTGCTCCGCGTAATTTTGAAACTGTGATATCTTTTAAATTATTCATTTAAATTATATGATTTAAAGGCATATTTTAATCTAAATTAAATGCCCAATTTAAGTAACATATTTTTTTGGATAAGGATTGTATATACTATACCTGTGAAAAAAGCTTCGAAAACAATAATTAAATTTTAAACAAATTCTGAAAGATAAAAATGGTTATTGTGGGTCATCCTTAGAAGAATGCCATCGCGGACTTTTTTGTTGAACTTTTTAAGATGAACAATACCGTAGAACATAAATTTGATGTATATTTTCCGGTTAACGAAGCGCACGCCAGTAAAGGTCCCAGTCGGCATGATTTTTTCGGACTTCTTCAACAGTAATCGTCATATTTCAGCCAATTTACACAAAACCTTAATGAATTATACACTAAAACCTTCCGCATGAATCGCTCCGTCCATTGGTGAAAACCGTTTGAAAATGCGTTCGGTAGTTTTTTAGTTTATCGCGTTCAGACAGACAGACAGACGCGGCGGGGGACTTTGTTTTATAATATGTAAGGATTAAAGAATAAAAATATCCAAATATCAGAGTTCCACTACAGTGGAACTCTGATATTTGGATATTTTTTCAATATATGATATATTTTTTTGGATATGTGTTCAATATAGGCTTTAGTACACTCGTTACAACGAGTGTACTAAAGCCTATATTGAACACAAAACTACAACAACAGTAAAAGAAAATCTATTTCCATACGGCTTTTATATCTTAAAGCGCACTGGCCTAGTCTCCGAACAAAGACTTTTTAAACCTCGCTTCTTTAATCCGATAGTGTCTCTAGAGTTATTCACGTAAAGTTTTACTTTGACATTTTCAGCTAGTTTCTTTGATATTGAAAAACAGAATAAAAAGTGTCAACAGAAACTTTTAACATGTCTAAAAACTGGAATAGTGTTTTAAATCTGATAAATGGTGATGGAAATTAAGGTCTTCGGTTCTTATTAAGGGTACTTATACATGGAGAGATCACCCAGAACAGATGAACAGGCGTTCGTCGGGTCTTTCGGACCGGATACGTGCACATGCAAAACTATGGCATGGTTTAGATTTAATTATATGCTTTAAATACTACCTACTTATTCGGTTCCGCCGTTGTAAGGAAGCGGTTGATCTTGAGGCCTTAACAGCCTCATGGCACGAAATTTAGTCAGATCAGACGGATCTGAAGGTAGAAGTTAGTACCTATGTAATATTTTTGCATCAGTGGCGTCAGTGGAAGAGAGGTGGCACGACTCACTAGGGGACGTCCATCATACATTAAATAACTACTTCTACATCTATATAAATAAAAATAAATGCTATTCATTAGTAAGCGCATCGCTTGGGAACGGCTGTACCGATTTGGTTAATTTATTTTTTTAATGTTCGTAAGTTACAAAAATTATCGGGAAAGAAAACTTGGAAAACTTACCCGGAAAATAGGATCCCATCAAAAAACAACGTAAAAAATGCAAGTCTCGCAACGCAGTTCTTCTACCACAAGCCGTTGTGAGATCTAATGTAAAACCAAGTCTGTTAATTTATGCAGTACCTATCGGGAAAGAAAACTTGGAAAACTTGCCCGAAAAATTGGATCCCTTCAAAAACATAACATGTAAAAAAATGCAAGTTTTGCAACGCAGTTCTTCTACCGCAAGCCGTTGTGAGATCTAATGTAAAACCAAGTCTTAATTTATTCAGTACCTATCTATGGGAGTATCTATTCAACTACTTTGTCATAAATTTTTACCTAATTAGTTTACTAACTTTAAAGTGAAAGTATCAATATTAGACATCTTTATTTCTTTAATAAATAGAATGACTTGGTCATCGCACGGCAACATAATCGCATAAGAATAATCTACTATATTAAATAGTCCTAATTAAATAAAGCGCTCACAGCGCTAATATTCGGTAGATTTTGTTGTATGTAGATTCTATTGTCGTGTGTGATTGCCAAGTCATTCTATTTATTTTTATTTACTATAAGTAACATATGTATTTACAGAGTTATAATCTTTAGAATCTAAATGTCTTCTTCTATTCTGAATTAATAGATCTCTCTAAGATAGATTTGTTCACAACAAATCTCTTATGGAAAAGTTTATAAGGAACAAATCTAACTTAGTGAGATGTATTAATGATTATAATTCTGTAAATTCATATCTGTTATAGTCGCGAATCATATTTTGATAAAGATACAACCTGACACTGATCTGTACATTGCAAAAAAACGTAAGAAAATTTGAATATCGCGGGCTATTACTGCGAATCCACCTTAAGGTCAAAATGTTACCACTAACGTGTAGTCTACTGTACATACAAGTCTGATACAAGTTAATCTTGAACTGACAACTTGTATTCTGCCAGTTATTTGATTTGCAACATTCGTTTTTAACTGCTAACACACAACTTATTATACAGATCCAGTTACGTGTAACGAGTGTTCAAATGCTGACGGTTCAAGTTTACGCGGAACTAACGCTTGTTCTAGTAAAACACTACGGTACTGACTGATAGATAATCGTGGGACTTTATTTTCAACAAAAGATAGCAACGTTGTATATTCGACCTCGGAATTGCTTAATTTTATTTAATTTGCTTAAAATGACTAAAGATTAATTTTACTTAGGTCTGTTAGGGTTCCAAAAAGGAATAATGGAACCTTTATAAGATCGCTTTTTGTCCGTTATCACAGGATTTATTTTAATTTTAAGAATACTGTAATATTTAGATACTTTCCCTTAGTGAAAAACTCACTGGGAGTCTATTTTTATAGCCTACTTCCTTGGCTAACTTAACTTAGCTTTTGTTTTAATCCTGAAATCGCATCTAAATCCGTTCAGTAGAATTCATGTTAAGCGAACCGACAGGCAGTAGGGTAAGGAAGATGTTGCCTTTTTGAATGTAATTAGGAAAGATATAAGATACTTTCTTTAAAAGTAAATTTAGCCAACGCTTCGTGAGCTTCATTGGACCCATTCTTTACAATAGATTAAACAGGGCAATAAACATATACCCACTAACAAAAATTCAATGCAAAAAAAAGTGTGAATATTTAAAAAAACTAAATTATGAAGAGATTGAACTTCTACTACAAGGCGTGATGTTATGTTATGTGAACTTCTACTACATACAGCACAATGATCACGTTAGCATTAACTTGTATGATTGATACTTTCAAAATTCACACAGATCACACGCATAAACTTCCAAATATTTAACTTCTCATGGACTACACACACCCTCACACACCCTCTCTCAATTCACACACTCGCACTTCATTCCACACAATGAGAAGTCACGCATTCATACGCATTCACACTACATATTATAATATAATGTAATAAAGTGTAAAATAACACTACTGTTAATAATCTTGTCAAAATTAATGTTAACGTATCCGAGGGGATTGGCGCTGATAGCCGAAATTATAGGTTTTTGCCTAGTTCGGCTACAGATGCTTAACTCATTTGTACTCAAAACTAGCCTAGGTTTAATTTGTAAAACATTTGTAAACAATCTAGAAAATTAATTTTATTTATTTATTATTTATTTATATAGGTAAAATAATGCTAGATTATTTAAGAATTAATTAAGTTTAAGGTAATAAATGTATAATGAAAACAATCTAACCAAAGTACCCTATCCTGAAACTGTTTTTTTATACTTAGTTTATTGCTATACACAAATTTTAAGTTCATGAACTTAAAAAAAAACATTTTATTAGTGTTTCGCGGGAAGTAGCCGGTGAATCCGAAACTGAACTGCGAGCGAAACGAGCTCGAAAATTTTTGCACCGCGGATAAGATTTTTTTTTTACCCATTACCATACAGAAGTAGGAACTACTTGATGACTTACTCGTATGGTGTTATGCAGAAAAGCTAAGAAAATGACGATGCAAGAACGAGCGAAAGTAAATTCAAGCTGATCAGTTTTAATGTCTAAGCTCATGGGTGCTCGCTCCGCACACTCATTATTTATCTCTAAATACGGTAGTTGCCTAGGTAAAAAAAAAGAAATTCTATTTAGTCCATCTTAAAGATAATAAAAAAATATTAGACACGTATTTTTTGCTTTATCATAACACACACACACACACACACAAAATCAAGCCTTGTTTCCCCGAAGGGTTGGGTAGAGGTGTTCCTGTAGCAGGTACACCCACATTTCGCCAGTTATATTTAAGTCCCATGTAATAGGGGGCGAGCCTATTGTCATCAACCGGTCACAAATCCAGAATTAACCATATTAATCAAAAATAACTTAGAAAACAAGCATTATATAAAGTTGGGGAGTGAGGGCTCGCTACGTCACAACGTCGTATTAAATTTAGCAAGGCGTGACGTCATGCCACATTTTAACTCAATGTATCGCCGTAAGCTTTTGATTACGTCAAAAAAGAAAAAAAAATACGTGTTCAATATTTTTTAATAACCTACCAGAAGAACAAAAAAAAAATTTTGGTCACAGGCCTATGCTCGAGCCCCCGAGCACCCACGGAGTCGGTGCGCCTTCCTATACTAATCTTAAACTGCAGAACGATTCTTCTAGATTCATATACTTGGCTAATTCATTCACATAAGTGGCTAATATTTTTCTGGTTTTAATAGAAACATACAAATAGCTAACAAGGTTTTAGCCTGGCTTTAAACTTACTATGCTAGTTGACCTTATATCATAAACCCACACTTATATTGTGATAGTGTTACTTGAAACAGCATTGATCAACATTATACCCCAACACGGAATTCCGCAAAACACTGCAATCTGTTCCCTACTCAACCCAGAAGAAAAAACATTATCATTGCATTTCGTATTCACAGCCATGAACATTTTGTCTTTATGGTGGAATACGAAATGTGCACTGAAATAGACCTTAATTGTCAGTTCATGGATTCGGACCGAACAAGTGACAAAATCAGGGTTTAAAACAAAACTATGCAGCTCAGCCAACAATATTCTTTACGGGAATTTACAGTCTGAATAGTATCCGACTTACTGAGTTTATTTCAATAATATATCAATAGAGCTTGAAAATTAGCCATTGTAATGTTCATTAGATTATATTCGAGGTGAGAGCCTGGGGTCACAAAGGGTCTCAAAGTATGGACGCCAGTCTCTCTCAAAGGTCATATTTTATGCATTTTTGTTAAAATGCTATTACTTGAATTTGTTGCTACTTGTATCAATTGTACAGTTTGTAGAGCACTTAATCTCATCTTCGTTCAGTCATTGTAAAACATTGGCGGTGTTTTAAGTAGGTACATGATACATTTATAATTTATATTCATAACTTGCGTCAGTGCGCGTTTTTCCGGCGAAACGCCGACGGGCCCATTTTGTGTCCATCTGCGGTGCCGTCGCAATGGGAAAATGGCCATAGGGAGTTTGTCTTATTTTGTGTATATCCTTTTTAAAGGGTAAACGGGGACGGAAGAAATGTGTTTCAACTTTATAGTAGTTGAGTTTATTAGAAACGCTTCAATTGCCACACTGAATCGTTTATTTAAAAATGTAATGCTTGTGGTTTATTGTATGTATTCTCAGACTTATTAGGTGTCATATTCGCTTAGAATAATTATGTAGGTAATGAATTCATCGATAGATCGAATTTCGAACCTTTATGTTTCCAGTTTAAATCCGAAATGCGTTCTGTAGTGAATATAAGATTTATATACAGATAGGTAGTCGCTCCATGTAAAATAAAAACAACACTAATTGTTTATCCGTTAAATCCTTAGGCACATATTTTGATTTATCCAATTTCTGCGTCCAGTATCGTAGCTCGTTTATATCCTGCTGGGAAAATTTATCCATGGCTGGTATTCAGCTGCATCTGGTTAGACTGGAAGCCGACCCCAACATAGTTGGGCTAGGCAGATGATGAAAGGAGAAATTGATTTCAATCCGCTTAAGTGCTCCTTATCGTTGCTCTAAGGCTTTCTGTACATGACGCCGGAGCCGCACCGATCAGCGCCGGACCGCATATTTATGTACACGAATGAATATCACCCATGCGCCACCGGACCGCAAGATGAAAACAATTCAGAATATCTCAGAATTAGTGTAAAATCTACGCGGCGACGGGCGCTGGTGCGGCTCCGGCGTCATGAGTAGGAAGCTTTAGTGGAGTTCCTCCGAAACGAATATCATTTAAAGTTCATAAGTTGAACTCTTTCACCTTGTAGTTCGACGTAGAACTAGTTAACTACAAGAGAAGTTTTTGAACTCGTCATTCAAGAAGGCTACAGTACAGATGAAGGCTAGAAATAGTATATTATGTACCGTTCAAGACTATATTATTTCATGTTTTGAAAAAGTATTTTCCTTAATATTCTTTAGGGTATCGAACTAAACTGTTACAAACTAAGTTTTTGAACAAACAAAACAAAATTGCTTTTTTATTAACACATATTCTGGCTAATTAAGATCGCACAAAGGGGTGCTACATTATTGGAACTTAACTGGAATACTCTGTCCAAACTTGTAAGTCTGAAAACTGAAGTAATGTCGAACAATCGGAGTCCATTTTGATCGTATACTACGTAGTATAGTTTTGTAAAGTGCAAATTGCTGCTATACCGGCACCGACACGCGAAGCAGCCGCAACGTGTCAATGTCAAGTAAATAGATACTTAGATCGAACTTATTCATTGATAGTTTCACGTGTAAATAGATAATTATTTATACAAATAAATAAATATGAATAAATAATATAAAATTTATAAATAATTAATATATTTTATGAATTAATAATAATAAACAGTTTGCGCAAATTGTTTCGTAATGTAAATTCAGCTGTATTACCTTTTTCGTGCAGCTGTGAGGCACACACTATTGTTGTTAAAACATTATTTTCACTTTTTTTTTGTTATTTTCTTTCTCGAACTGTTTGCAAATAAACTTTATTCTTTCTTTCTTTCATTAATGACCTATATCACTCGGAAAGACAATCCCTTTCATTTTGGCAATGGAACAAACAACGCAATGGAATACCCATTGAGATTCTTTTGTTGTGCGATAATGTTTGCTAGCCTAGCGAACATAATGACATAATCAGAAAATACAATGTCATGTATACATTTTTCATGAACCTTTAGAGGTATGAGGAACAGGGTGTAAAGTTTACTCATCCTCTTTAGAAAAGGGAGGATCCTCCGACTAGACTGGTGTCGTGTCTGGCGGACAACTGCCCAACGATTCATGTCGGAAAGTTATAATATACAATGTCGCCCATCGGCATGTGCCCGCCCGTATTTTCTGAACGTTCATGAAAATTTATTTAAAAATAACTTTAAAACGGGGGTCTATCTTTAATATTTTCCATGTTAATAAATTTTTTGTTTTGAGTAGCGTTTGCCATAATCCGATGTTATTGGCTCGATTTGGATTCTGTTTATTATTTCTAAAAGCTTATGAGTTATTTTATAGCATTAATTAATATTTTTATTAACATTTGTCAACAACGCAAAAAAAACGAAGGAGAATTTTTTTTTCTAAAAAATAATGTTTTTTGTAAGTTCATAAAATAATAGGGGATTTTGAAAAAAAAAATAGAAAAAATAAAATATATCAAGATAGAAAATAACTTTAAAAGAGGAGTCTTTTAAAGTAATTTTTTCGATAATTTTTCATAAATATTCAGTAAAATGCGGACATGCCGATGGGCGACATTGTATTTCACTTGCTGTTTGTGAATGTGTTAATTATATTTTGTGATTATGCTCAGTCCTGATACAGGCAAACACCACCGGCAAAATTCACGGAACACAAACAAGATTTTCTCAACTGTTATTTATTTACAAATTAGGCTAAAACTCAATTTATACGTAACTGAAGGGTTAAAGTAGGACAGTTTCTACTTCTTTTTAATAATCGCTATACAAAATGGAGACTATTACATCTGGGTGAAAGACTTCGATATAAACGAGTTACTATACTACGTAGTAAAGTTGATATCAAACGCTTCACTTTTTGTTCATGTATGTCTTTCATTCGGCATCTTTCACTCGAAATCCAATCTGTTATTGTTAAATTGCTTCTGCTGTGCCGTCGAGAATTTCATTCTAAGATGTTAGATGTCACGGACAGTCGAAAGCTGTCTGACAACCAGATTACCGGTAATTTCCAACGATGAATCCACTGTTGCATCTGACTTCCATATATACATAACCATGTATGTAGGTAGGGATTGCAATCCCGCAAAACGGGATCACGTATTCCCGCGGGATCCCGCTGCTTTTATTAATCTGCTGGATCCCGCACCTTCAAAGCGCGGATCCGCGGTTTCCGCAAATTAAAAATTTGGCGCTATAACTTTCGCGTAAATCGCGAGTAGCACGAGCGCGACGTTGCCGTTCCGCACAGCGTGAAAATTTTGAAGAAAGAAATGACGTTCTTTGAGTTCGATGGTATCAGAGGAGAATACCTGACGCTCGCCTATGAATATATCCCGACGGTTCAGCCTACTAGCGTAGAAGTCGAGAGAGCGTTTTCAGCATCAGGATATTTTGCAGTTCACTCAGAAGTAGGCTCGGAGATGATACAATAAATGCCATTTGGTTGATATCATAGTAATAGCATCTAAGATAAAGTTGTGATTTGATTATTATTAGTCATTATATGAATAAGACTGAATTAAAAAAATAAAACTGTTATAAATTTTACCTTTACTACTAGTAAAGGTAAAATTAAACAAAACTATTAAACTATGCCAAACATTAAAGATGAATCTAAGAAAACAGATTACTTATACTTAATTAATAGAAAAGAAATAATTTTTGTTGCTTTAATATAAGAAATGTTTAGTAAAATATTGATTTTTACACTAAAATCTGTAGTTTCAATTTGATTTTATAACATAATTTCAAAGATGCGGGATCCCGCGTGATCCCGCGCGGGATTGAGTAATCCCGCGGGATTGACTGAACTGCGGGATTGCAATCCCTACATGTATGGAGGTCAGAAGTAGCAGTGGATTTGTGCATTCTCGTACTCACGATTGATTAGAAAGAAAGCCGAGCCTCATAATAGTTAGGAATTTTACAACTTTGTATTTATAATAATATTTATGTTATCCCTGGCAATACTGAATATAAACAAAAAATAAGTTATTATTTTTAATTTTTTTATGGTTCTTTCCCCAGACCATTTCGTATACCACTATTTGCTATGTAAACAACAGTGACAGGAAGTATTATAAAATCATAATGATACACAAAGTGAATTAATTAAACACGTATTATCGAAGCTAACTCAAAAACTACTCAAGCAAAGCTAACAAAAAAACGATGGGACCACCGCGCAAGCTTCCTGTACCAAATAAAAAAATAATTTTCAAAATAAGTCTTTAATTGACGATAATATCGACAACATACATTAAAAAAAAGCATCTATGTACAGACGGACATACAACGTCTAACGTTAAATGCGCAAAACCTCAGAAACCCCAACTGATTTTTAATTCAATTGAGCAATTTCAGAGAGAAAAAAAAAATTTAAGGTTTTATGTGCTGTTTTAGTTCGTAAGATTCGTATTTGCATTGAAATAAAACCTATTATTGTCCCGCGTATGAGAAAATTTAAATTTGTCGACAACAATTTGTGTTTGTTTACCTATTTTGGCGGGTTTGCGCATGTGACGCCTTGACCTATTAAGACACGGCATCATGCATTTTTAATGAAGATTTTTTGAAAAATGTGACCTTTATTAAAAAGTTGTTCAATTGATTCTGCTCGTTATTCTGATCAAACTATTTTCAGGATTTGCGCATTTAACGTAACACGTTGTATAACCTTCTCCTTTTTTGAAGTCGGTCAAAACTACAAAAAACTAAGGGAAATTTTAATTTGGCGTATACCTTAGCGTTTCCGTCTAAAAGACATTTGCGAAAGTTGTAACCAGGGTTAAAGAAGGCCTACAAACGGCTCACGCTACGACGTAGCAGCTCTATATAAAAATAATATTTTCTATAAAATCTTAGATACTTAAAAACACCAATGATGTAAACAATAATGGCCGCTCGAAATGGTTTATTAAATTTAGTGGTACCTATGATAAATGAACATGACTGGATTGTTTCTCCACAAGTTTGCAAAAAGGACGCTACGACGCCGACGGCGACGTAGCGGTGCGTAGCAGCAAATGTGTTATGTAGCAAAATGGTGTCCTACCCAATGAACCTGATAGCGGTTGACATTCAGTTTCAAAACCGATTCTGCCCTAGATCATTACATTCTGATATGAAATGATATCGATAAGCTATACTCGTATAAATTCCTTATTAATTATGTGTTTTAAATTTACCACGATTTTACCATTACCACGCAAGATTATAGTAAATAAGCAATGATTGCCTACTACAAACTACAATGTAACAAAATTATATTTAGCAAATATTTATTTGGTGTTTTCTGAACAGTAACTTAGTATTTGCTCGATTTTTGACGACCGTTATTGTTGCTCGATATGCTGTATTTTGACAATCAATAAGAACTGTCAGCTTCTTACAGACAGGGCCAGGGTTTCTTTAGGTAGTTTAACTAAGTGACAGATTCTAGCAGGAATATAACTTCTAGTAGCGATTAAAACTCCGCTCATTATCGGACGCGGCCTAATTGACAACATTTCATATTTTTAATATGCTTATATATTAACTCAAATGAAATTACATAAAAACATATGACTCCCTATTAGTCCCAAGTTTTATTCAAAAACCACATAACTTGATGCCAGTCATGCCAGTCATGAAAATGCCTTATTACTATGGAGTGAGAGTCTATATAAACCTAAAATCTCTTATTATGCGTCTCATATATATTTTGTTCCTTATGAGAACAGGATGGGTCAATAGCCCATTGCCAACTGTATTGTTTTTTCTTCAAAATTTGATAAGTATATAATTTAAATGCTGGTTAATATGTTTAAGAACGTTAAGGACAGACTCTTAAGAACGTTTTTCTGTAGCTATAACCGTTAAGGTAACCATCCGAATATCTACCCCGCCCTCTACAATAAAAAAGTGTAAATATTTTGATGCTCATTTAAACAAGGGTTCCAACTAGGGCTTGCGATTACCGTACTTACATTTTCTTTACCGGTAAAATAAAAGGTAACATTTAACATTTTACCGGTAAAGGATGTATTTTTTAAATTCGATTTGATAATAATGTAAATAAACTGACTCGGTAGCCTAAAATGAGAAAAGGAATAAATAAACTTTGATGTAAACATTATTATTTCTTTTAAATGAACTGACAGTGATTCATGTCATAAAAGACACAATTTATTTTCTAAATTAGCTTTCAAATGTTTTTTTTATTATAAAACTATCAGAACTTAAATCAACAATCAAATAATAAGCAATTAAGATAGCGCTACAGATTTACAATAATACATTAACATATATTATTGTAAATCTTACAATTTGTAGGTCGTAGGTTCGAACCCAGACAGGCACTTTACTTTGTGTAAATTATTTCATCACCACTGCTCTCAAAACGGTGAAGGAAAACATCGTGAGGAAACCGGCATGTCCTAGAACCGAAAATTCGAAGACATGTGACATCTACCAACCCGCACTGGGCCCGCGTGGTGGATTAAGGCCCACTCCTTCTCAAAGAGAGGAGGCCTGTGTCCCAGCAGTGGGAATATTATAGGCTGATGATGATGTTATTTTCAAATAATAATTAGCCTTTTTTATTAAATATCTTCTTATAAGTATAATATTATAGCTTAAACAGCATTATTGAGTTACATAATGAAATCAATTAATAGTAATTAACAATTAACGCTTATAAAACGTCATAAAATGATTATACTTTTGTTGTTTTTGTTTTGTTCAATCTTTTTAAATTATTCTAATGAAATACCTAAAGTCTTGTAGCTTTCGTTTTTTCCTTTTCTCTGAAATGGCTTCTATGGAAATATAATGCATTCATATATTTGTCACTAAGCGAGGCTCTCACTCTGGTACACAATGCTCCTGCGGCTGAAAAAGCTTTTTCGCCTTCTACTGACGTGGGACAATTTTCAGTAAGCAATAAAGAAATATATCTAATATTCATTTTAGGCCGCCATAATCAAAGAAAGTCATTTCGATGTATAATAAAAAAAAATATTTTATACGTCTGTAAACTACCGTTTTTGTTTTGTTTTCGGGAAACCGGTATTGCATGATTTTAAAAACTACAACAAATATAAGATACTCCTACAAATATCAAACCCATATCGGTGTTGTTCCATTGACTACTTCCTGTCCAGTCTCCTTTTAAAACGTTACGTCAATTTTAATGCGTCTCTTCGATGATAATCATGATGTCAATTTTTATTTGTTTCAGGTAAAATTGAACGCCATGGGCCCATGGCTGGGTCAAGCCGGCTGCGACTTTGCGTACACGCTGTGAGATAATTCTTAGTCGTTGTTCGCGCGTTGGCCAAAGCGGGGAGAAGACGCCACGTGTGGGCCTGCGCACACCCGGGGGCGGGCGCTTTGCGCCGCCCCACAACTGCATCTGTAAGTGTAATGCTTGTCTACAGCACATACACGCATACACGCGTATTACCCGTTCCCATGACGATGTAGCCCCCGCCAACCCTTTACCTGCGATTTGCGAGCGCCATTATTCATTCCGCGACAGAACTCGACGTCGGACGTCTCGAGTTCCCAGCGAAAATGCTCCCGCGAATATTTGCTATCATATATATAGTAATTCTGGTCTGGATTTTCGCGCTTCGATTTATTTTATATCTTTTGTCTGTAACCGATCTTAAAGAACTTAAATCGGGAAGAGTTAACGTAGCACAGTAATTGAGTTTGTGTAATTGTTTTTATTTTATTTTGTGTTATTTTTAATTTATTTCTTTTGTGGTGTCGAAGTAATCATATAAAACTTTAGAAATGTGCGTGTCGCCATTTCGCAAGATATTTGATTTGCACAGGTAAGTCTTAATAATTTAAAGCTGTTGCGAGCCTTGAGCAACTTTTATTTTTTTTACTTTTGTTTTAGAATTAATATTTATTTTCTTAATCTTGGTTTGGCTTGGCGTGCTTTGCTATTTTCTATGTTGTGTTATTTTAATTTAAAGTTGTCAACTAGAAAATATTAATTAATGAGAGGGCTTACTAGTTAGATATAACTTGCAATTTATTTTAAATTCAAAAGTCTATAGAACAGTTGCAAGCAAAGTTTATGTGACGTCAATTAGTGCGTCTCTTGATAGCGGGGAAATAGGTCAAGCCTGGCAACGTGGAATCTAGGGGGAGGCTGTGGTGGTATAGCTCACACCAGCTGGCGTGCTGGGCGGACTTGTCCTATATCTTTTTAGCGTTTCGAATTTTCAATTGAATTTTACTGCCTACTCGAAGCTCTAGAATTGGCGTGCAAATTTTATCAATATAAGTTAAGAAAAGCTTTGCGTATTGTTGAAACATCTTTAAATGGTTACAAGTCTTGTGCCCGATGAGATTTCAAATTCGGTAACTTCTCTTCTTTAGGAGCCTTAGGGGATGAGTTTTGAAAAAACGATGATACATACATAATATGATAAAATTTTAGCGATTCTAACTTAATAAATTACGAACTTTCATACAAATTTTCATCCCCTATTTAAACAAATAGGAGAAGAATTATCAAAAAAATCCTTCCTTGGTTCTCTTGTGCAAAATTTCTTGCTTCTAGACTTTCTTGTTTTAGGCTGTGCGTTGTCTGTCAGTGAATTAATTAATATAATTTAATTCTTTCACTGATACACATATAATTTAAGATTTTTATTAAGTAAAGGGTAAGTATCTTTTTAAGAAGGTGTAGGTGTTTCCGATGCAGAGTACATTAAAAAAATTACCTACATTGAACAGACAAAACACCGCGTCCAAGTTTCTTTTTAATCGAAACGTAAACTTTTTACAATTTCAAACTGATAAAAAAGTTGCGCATATGTAGGTACTAAATCCGGGTAATTATGAGAAATCGACATATTTCTCGATTCTGTCAGTTAAATGTATTTTTATGAGCTAAACAAAGATCTGCCTGGCTTAACAAATATTCCAACTTATATGTATACCTACATTATTAGCAAATAAATGATTTCTTTCTTTCTTTCTTTCTTTTCTTTCTCGTTCTTGTAACTGGTGTCATTATTGTTGTACAATTTGTAAAAGTATCGAATTTAAAATTACTTCGCACTTATAATATTTTCAGGAATTATCTTAGATGTTGAAATTCAAGCTGTCGATGGGATTTCCCATCGGTAACTTCTTTAGAGCCTTAGGAGATAGTTTTCACAAACTGATGATACAACTAACTTTTATTTTTTATATATAGGAGTCTAAGGGCCAAAACTCATACATACGACACGACATCGCATCGTACCAATTGCCACGTTACTAACTTTAAAAAATACGAGTTTTCATACAAACTTTCATACCCTATTTAACCCATGAGGAATAATTTTCAAAAATTTTCAAAGGTTCGATTTTCAGTGTTTGAGTTTATCCATCAGGAATTTTGCTGTTAGCAGCCGGAAGTTTGGACTTGTGCCCGGTTGATAACAGACTCGCCTCGTATTACAAGAGACTCATAGCTGACGAAATGGGGCCGTACCGTTGTTCTGTATATCGGGATAGTGTCCACAACTCCACGTCTAAGCTTCCCACGTAACTTTCACGTCTATTTTCATCATCATACTGGTCGACAGGAGTGATATTATGTTGTATACTTATTGACGAATTACTAATACACAGAAAATGTATCACTTGCCTTACGATGTCACCTTACGCTACATGCAATTATTTGCAAATGTAGGTAATTTTTGACTGATGCGACGGCTTTTTGGTTTAGTAAGCGCAAGGGCGACTGTTGTGCGTCTTGGATTCGATCTCCAGGGAAAAGTCTCACTGGCTTTTTCCATTAGGATATTCTCTGAAGAATCTCGAAGTTTAGATTGTGCTTGCTTAATGGCAATACGCTTGTCACCTATTACATGAGACTTAACTAGAGAAACGTGGGTGTTTCAAAGGCTGCTTCCTACTTACCTACCCCTTGAGGGAAAAAAGAAGCAGGCAATGTCATTTTATGTAAAGCAAGTTATTGTTGGTGATAACTTGATTTGTGATATGTGGCCGGTTGATGGCAATAGGCTTGCCCCCTATTCCTTACCTACCCCTTGAGGCAAAATAGAAGTAGGTAATGTGATTTTATGTAAAGCAAGTTATTGTTTGTGATGACTTGATTAGTCTGGATATGTGGCCGGTTGAAGGCAATACCTATATATGGCCTACCCTACCTACCCTACCTACACTACCTACCCTACCTACCCTACCTACCCTACCTACCCTACCTACCCTACCTACCCTACCTACCCTACCTACCCTACCTACCCTACCTACCCTACCTACCCTACCTACCTTACCTACCCTACCTACCCTATCTACCCTAGGTAGGGTAGATAGGGTAGGTTGAAGGCAATACCTATATATGGCCTACCCTACCTACCCTACCTACACTACCCACCCTACCTACCCTACCTACCCTACCTACCCTACCTACCCTACCTACCCTACCTACCCTACCTACCCTACCTACCCTACCTACCCTACCTACCCTACCTACCCTACCTACCCTACCTACCCTACCTACCCTACCTACCCTACCTACCCTACCTACCCTACCTACCCTACCTACCCTACCTACCCTACCTACCCTACCTACCGTACCTACCCTACCTACCGTACCTACCCTACCTACCCTACCTACCCTACCTACCCTACCTACCCTATCTACCCTATCTACCCTATCTACCCTATCTACCCTATCTACCCTATCTACCCTACCTACCCTACCTACCCTACCCGCCAACTTATTTTATTAATGAAACAAAGAATCGCTAAGATTTATTTTTATATAAAACAACACAGGCCGTAACAAACAACATGGAAGACCCTGGTATCCTGGCATGCTTATTGGATTCTTGCAGAAGCAACAATAATTATATAAATGGGACAAACATAAAATAAAACATAGAGTACTTTTTTAAACAAAAAGCAGATAAATTAAATCGGTGAATATTTGTTGAAGTCATGGTACCTAAACAGGCGAATTAAGAAACGACTCTTTTCAAATAAGTAAAAAAAAATAAGTAATTTTTTGGACATTTCAATGATGCCTTTCAAATAAGTGCTATATATGTGAGCCATGACGATAAAAACCGATAGTGATTTTTCAGCATTACTGTACTTTACAAATAGGACGACAAACTGCTCGTAGGACAATTTGCTAATAGGACATTTTGCTAAAGTGTCGTTCTGATTGCCATTTTGCTATTAGGACCATTTGCTTTTAGGACTTTTTGATACGGAGACGATTTATTGACGTCGACGATTTTTTGACACTTTTGCGTATCAACTTTTCATAATATTTTCTTGTTTTTTGTCCTAGATTTGGATGCACAGATACCTAAAAATAAAAAAAACATTTACCAATATCATCAGAGTAAAAAAATACGGTCTTTCAAAGAATATTAAATATATAAGCAAACATTCGTAGCGCGAGCTTTTGTTACGCAACGCAATCAAACCATTTGGTCAGCGCTCGCCGATAAAGCAGCCAGTCGGCTTATTTTTCTTAGACTTGGTTTACAAACTAGATAGTTATTACTAGATACTAAAACAATTTTATTTCACCACAAAACATTCCTACAGCACTCAGCGACAGTGTGAAAGGAGTTTTGTAATTGGATCAGTGCTTTCAGAGATTACCTACAAACATAAACAAACAATCAAGAAACAATTTTACCTCTTCATATTATGAGTAAAGATGTAAAAGTAATTTTAAACTCGATACAACTTAGCGCGCTATCTCAGAACATGTCGTGTGTCACATTAGGCGTTTTTCAATTCGATTTTCATGTGGCCCACTATTTCTTATTGTATGTAATTTTGTTTAGATATTCATCATCAAAAGTTTACACGGCTCGCGGTACATCTAAGCATGATGTAGAGTCCTATTTGGACCCTGACATCTTTGCGCCGGATCCGGCCGAGCTGTTCGACTCTGATGATTCTCGTGCAAATCATCATTACCCAGTGAAGTAAGTGCACTTAGATTGTATAAGGTCTAACTAAAATAGTGAAGAATATTTGCAGGGTTGTTTCGGCAGGTTAAAATAAAGATAGTATTCCCAAAAACCCGTTACTGGGTTGTGGAGGTCAGATAGGCAGTCGCTCCATGTAAAATAATGGCTTTGCTGCATCCGGTTAGACTGGAAGCTGACTCCAACATAGTTGGGAAAAGGCTAGGTAGATTGATTGATTCCCAAAAAAATATATTTTACGTTCGTATAAATTTTCAGTCATTTAAAAAAATACTTTAACCTCAATTGAAATTAATCTAGCGGATAGTGCAAGTAAATAAACGCGCGTTGCGTATCAATCCTATTATTAATGTGTTACTGGTTTTTCCAACGGTGGATAGGGTTCTGTAGTTTTTTACCCGACTGCGGCGAAACTCAAAAGGAGGGTTATGATGTTTACATAATAACCTTTAAAATGTTGTTCACTATTTTGTTGGACCTTATATACTTGTTATTTTTCACGTAGGATGCGTCCTGGAGCTTTACTTAAAACATTAACTAGAGATTTAAAATAATCAAGGAAATCAATACTTAAACATGCTCGTTTGCAAGACTCATCCTTTGTGAAAAATATGTAGCTGTCTTTTTTCTGTGATTTTTATAAATGTGACATTACCCAGCGTTTATCTAGCAGATTGATGTCATTTGGAAGATTTTATTTGTCATTTTAAAACAATCGTTCGTCCATCCTTCATACATTACAGCACAACAGAGAAATTGTTCTTGTTCGCCAGACCACGGGACATACGGACGTTTACTAAAGCTACAGGTGGCTCGCCAGACAGCGAGCAACAAAAGGATTTAATCTGTTTGGAGTTGTGTTACAGTTGAAACTTGCATAACAGTGTAAAGTACGTTTGTGTCACTCACTTTATTTTCAAAGTAATTAAATGAATAACCAATGAAGAAAAAGTACTAACAATATTAAAAAAGTGGCTACCATAGTGTCGTTCAGCAATGAACTCTTTACAGGATAAAATTTTTTTTTTTGTGGATTTCACTGATATTTTTGCTACTATTGGGTCAGTAAAATTTGCTAAATCATAAATGGAATATTCATACTGCATGTCATAACCATATTATAAGATAAAAAGGTGATTCGGGATGGTTTTGTAACAGACTTAAAATGAGGTTTTTTAATGTGTTTTCACCGATTTTTCCCAGATTTGTTAATCAATTAGCTATTTGGAAATAGTGGTACAAACATTCATGAAGGTAATCGATCTCAGCATAAATTATCTACTTCTTGCAAAATAATCGTGAAAATACAGTTTCTCTGTTCCATAATCGAGCTTATGACTAAACAACCGCTCTTCTCTGTCTTTTTCGTATTTCGCTCCGAAGTGTACTTGGCTGATCAAAAAGTAATGATAATTGGTTCATATTTTCTATACTAATAATAAAGCTGAAGAGTTTTTTTGCATGTTTGAACGTGCTAATCTCTGGAACTCGAGTCGGATTTGAAAAAATCTTTTTGCTTTTGATAGCCCAGTTCTTGAGGAAGGCTACAGGCTATTTAACATCACACTAGGACCCATAGGCACCGAGCAAAAAGAAAAATAACCGATTATCATTACTTTTTGATAAGCCTATCAAAATCCTCGACCAAACTAGTACCATTAGAAAAAAAAGGAAGAAAATGCGTTTGTTGTCAAATTAAACACTTAAAAAGTAATTTAAAAAAAAACTTATGCCAAAAGGTTCTCAGTTCAGCATAATGTCAGATGGCAACACTAGGTACACCACCACCTGATGCTGATTTTCAACTAACGTACTGCGATCACTAACAAAGGCAAGTCAACCGTGCGTAAGGAGTTTTGTTTGAGCAGTTTGGCTTCAGTACGAAAATTTCGACAACATACTTTAAAACAACGCGAGGTAGATCACGTTTCTCTCCCCCTTTTAAAACTAACTGCTAACAATGACATCGTGTTCTTAGCGTTCGCACGTTGTTTGATGGCGAAGCGACGTAATGACATGTAGTTAGACATATCCGCCAGTCCATTACTAATGGTTCATAGTTGCATCGTGGTGCACACGGATATAAATATGAGGTACTTGAATAATGGCTCCTGTGCGGTGCGTTTACAAACACAACTCTCACTTAAATAAACAGCCAGACTACTAGAGACCGCCCGAAAATGAATTTTCAGCCGAATACGAAAACACGGCCTGATTTGCATTTAGGCCGAAAATGGAAAATATATTTTTGGTTTTTTTTTCTGTAGGTTTATGTTAGATCAATATTTTAATAATTGAATTTATCCGTTTAAACTTAAATCATACGAAAATTAACTTACTTAATATGTCAACCGTACACACATTTTGCAAACGCAGCAAACCACTCTGGGTCGTGCGTCACGAATACTTTGCAATAGTTAGACCTTTTTAAGCAATATATCGATTACGACCGTGAAACTAAATAATAGCCAAAAAAAAAAAATAAGTTGTTAACTTTAACTTTCCAATAAACAGGGTTATTGGTTATACGTCGGCAATCCGTTAAGGGGATGTAGGAGAGGTCATTTGCAACCAAATTACCCCTGATGACCATCGCACACGGCAATAGAATCTACATACAATAAAATCTACCTAATATTAGCCACTGCGCTTTATTTAATTAGGACTATTTAAGTAGTAGATTATTTTTATGTGATTATGTTGCCGTGCGATGACCAAGTCATTCTATTTATTAAAGAAATAATTATGACAAATAGATAGGTACTGAATAAATTAACAGACTTGCTTTTACATATCTTTTGGCGGTAGAAGAACTGCGTTGCGAGACTGTATTTTTTACATGTTATGTTTTTGATGGGATTTTATTTTCTCTAACTATTGGTATTCCATTTAAAAATAAACAACGTTTAAAAATATCGAATATCCAAGTAAACTATAAGCTTTTATTCCGATCACCAAAGTATCATAGTAGGTACCTACACATCTTCTATAAGTTCTCATTATATTTTTATTCTCATCTCAGTTTACTAATTATTAAGAAAAGGCCTTCCTGAATACTGAAAAGCAAATTTATAAGTTTGTAAATTCAAAAATGTTGCCTAAAATCTAAAACGTCAGTAACGTTTTAGGCAACATTTGTGACGAGGCTACGTTTTCGTAGCACGTAGCGAGCTACGCCGTAGCTGAGCGCGCTCGGAGAAATACAGCGCGTGCTGCGGTCGCAGTTTGGCGCCTCTCCATCCATAATTATGACACTACATAGGTTAATATGTTCCATCCCTATTTAATTACCACATTACAAAATAGTTTTTTTTTGTTTTTTTATCAGTGCTGAAAATAAATATAGTGACAAAAATGAAACAGAAAATTTGATAGTAACATTGGCATATTACATATTGACATATTAACCTTACAGTAAAGTCAAACAGGAATTGAGACTTTGGCTAAATGGGTATCTTAGTAGTTCCCGTTAGAGTCCGCCCGATTTTTTTTTTTTTTTTTTCGGTTTCGGTAATTTTCGGCAGAAATATCTATTTTCGGTCTAAAAATGTAAGTACCGGCAAACCAATACAAGTAATTTTTTCAGAGGAAATCCATCGTTACAACAAACAAATACACAATAACAAAAAAATGCAGAAAAATTACCCTTTCTCGCATAAAATATCAGATCGTTTGTATTAATTATGTCTTTCAGAAAAGTGTTATGTTAATTTTCGTGTGATTTAAGTTAAAACGGTTTAATTCAATGATTAAATTCAATAAAGATTGATTGAGATAAACAAAATAATATTTATTTCGTTTTCGGTTTCCGGTCGAAATTAGCCGAAAAAAAATATCGTTCGGGTTCCAGTTTAGTAATAAAAATATCAAAATTGAATAGTTATATAATGTTCTCCCTAGCCACGAATTGCAGAATCGATTAAAAATCGGTAGACAACATTTGGTAGTGAATCCTTTTGTGTGGATAATTATCAAATAACTTCTCCCGCTCTGCGTGGAGCGGGAGGGCGTGTCAAACTCTTACTCACTAAAACCCACCCGTGTTCCTTGAGTTGCCTGTATTGCCAGGGGTCACGGTAACCCTTTCGGACAAAAAACCGTAACCCCGGCAGGCATCGGCCCTATCGGACCCCGTCAGTTCTGCTGACATCTCTTTGAGGCGCGCGTGGAACACAACGCGCCGTCGACCCGGGCCTGGTCCTTATCGGACGGCGAGCTACCCATTGCTCACCGTCCGCAAGCCCGCGCCTGCGTTGGCCGGGAATCGGCCTGCGACTCCCGACGCCCACAGCGTCTCCTGCGGCGGGTAGGGGCGTGAGGGCGCGAAATTTGCCACTCCCTCACGCGTTCCGCCTCTTCTTTCGCGAGCATTACTGCTTCGCAGAAGGAGGTGACGGCCTCCTATGCCCTCTCCTCCGTACCATGGCCTGGACCAGGGCCGGACGTGAGAGATCCTCGCCGCCGATCGCCTCCACGAGGACACGGCGATGCTCCGCCCAAGCCGGGCAGACCTCCACCGTTTGCTTCACCGTGTCCTCCGGGTGATCCACATAGTGGTGACACCCGGGAGTTTCCTCTCGCCTTATTCTGAACAGGAATCTCCCGAAACAAACGTGTCCGGTGAAGAATTGCGTCAGGTGGAAGGTGAGGACGCCGTGGTGCCTCTCTAGCCACTCCTCAAAGAGGGGACTTATCGCCGCAATTGTGGCGTGCCCAGCGCTGGGTTGCGACAATCACACTCCATGACGCCATGAGATCCCGCCAGAGCTCTGTCCGCTGTGCCGTGATATGTCGCGGATTCGCCTCCTCGCGCCACTCCCAAATGTGCGCGAGGACTTTTGCCTCCAGATCCCATGGCGGTAATCCGGCAAAGAGGCTCGCCGACTCGCAGGAGACTGTGTGGTATCCTCGGGCCAGCCGGATGGCCATGACCCTTTGGGAGGCGTTCAACCGGCGGGCTGGCCGCCACCTCACGGAACGCGCCCACACCGGTGTCCCGTAAAGGGCCATGGACCGTACAATCCCAGCGTAGAGCCTCCGGCAGGAGGAGTTTGGACCCCCTAGATTGAGCAGGACCCGCTTCAAGGCAGCCCCGGCCCGCTCCAAGGCAGCCCCGGCCCGCTCCAAGGCAGCCCCGGCCCGCTCCAAGGCAGCCCCGGCCCGCTCCAGTCTGGGAGCGAAACGCCTGAAGTGCTCCACGAAGTTCCACCGGCTGTCGAGGACGACTTCTAAGTTCTTCATAGCCGACTCGACGCCGATGAGAACCCCTTCCGCCGTTACCTGGGAACCCGACGGTGGCGCATTCCGAGGACCATGAAAACACATGGCCTCGGACTTGTGCAGGGCCACCTCGAGTCCCAACTGCCGGATCCTGTCGACGATTGTCGCAACCCCGCGTGTCACTAGTTTGGCCGCCGCCTGGTGCGACCTCCTGGCCGCTGTTCTAGGCACGTTCAAAGTAATTTAGAGGATGGGCTATGGATCGATCCACCTTAAATATTCTAGATAAAGGTCAGCTATCTAATGACTTTTAGATAGAGGAAGGCTCAATATGCAGCGAAAATCAATTGTAAGATACAGTCGGATCTTTTATATCTTCGTCAGTTTTATTTATTTAAACTTCTCGCACACAATAAGGTAAGGTACAAAGGCGGACTTAATGCCTTAGGCATTCTCTACCAGTCAACCAAGGGTGGTGAAGAGATTAGATGGCAGGTGCTCTGTTTGAGAGGAGGAAATAATAATAAAACAAACAGTTTTCACATTCTTTTCTTTATCAAGTCAAGACACATAATACCTTTTAAAACTAAAGATCAAAATAGTAAACACCGTTGACCAATGTCGAGTTGACATCAGACTTAAACCTATTTGAATGGCCTGGCCACGTTATGAAAAATATTTAAAAAAAATGTAAATTTCTGTCAGAATTCGGTCTTGACATGTACACACGGCTACACATCAAGCTATTCATTTCCAGTTTATGCTGATCTCGCATCGTATAAGATTTCCGTACAATGCGAGGTCAGCTTATACTGGAAATGTATAGCTTGATGTGTAGCCGTGTGTACATATAGAAGATAGCTGAATGTCATTCGGCGCTATTGACATTACGAAGAAATATTGTATAAAACTGAGTCGGTAAAGCAGATTTTATCGTGCAATAAACATACAAAAAAAAATTCGGTGACGAATATATTTTGGATCAGTTTTGATACAAAACTAAGGGTCAGTTCACACCGAGACGTGACGCGACGCGACGATGCTTGAAGTGGCCAGTGGTTTCGCGCTGCGCAGCGCGCCGCCGCGTCAGCGAGACTGAACTGCATAAACTAAAATCTGGACGGAAAATAGTAGAAATTGCCAGGACGGTTTCAGGCTAGAGATGGACATTTAAAATATACATCGATGTTTTTTCCGATATAATGCAGCAATCGGTTGCATCGATGTTAATACAATGTATTGAGTAAAACATACATCGATGTTCCTAAAACATCGATTGTTTTCGCAATGACATGTTTAGATAGATCGAAGTTTTTTTTTTAAGTCTCAAACAAAGCAAACACTCGTATCGTAACAAAAACGCAATAGACATTTACACAGCAGAAACTCGGTCGGCCATATTGTTGTTTTGTTTTTAATTTTGTTATGCCGGCTCCGCGGCAAAGGAAACCTAACCTATTCAGCCAAACCGATAAATGATAGGCGTGTTATATTGGCAGAATTGATAATAACGTTCCGTTTCACGAGACGTCGTGAAAGTCACTGCAGTCGTCAGTCAGTGTTGGTCAAACTCTTAGTACATTCATATCATAATTTGCGTATTCGATGCATCGAATGAAAAACATCGATACATATTAGATGCTGAAGTATTAACAATACATCGGTTCAGTACGATGCATCGTTACTATACATCGAGTGTTTAAAATACATCGATATGTATCGTCCATCCCTACTTCAGGCTACGCCTCGCGGCGTCGCGCTGCGTCACGCGGCTTCGCGAGGCGCAGTGCCGCTCTTGCACGCCGCGCCTATCGGCGAAGCACCGCTGTGTCATGATGCGTTACGCTACGCTGCGAGGCACCTTGAGGCGTAGCGCGACGCCGGGGTGGTATTTTAGAATTATCTCAATAAAATGTTGTGTCTGTTTGTGTAGTAAATAAAGTTATATTTTGTATCACTATCTTAAAAAGTGCGTGTTGCAGCACGTCGCGTCGCGTCACGTCTCGTCACGTCTCGGTGTATGCTGACCCATAAAAATAAAAAAATTAAAAATATCAACACAATGTAATTTTGATTTTTTTTTAAATTGCTGTGTAGCGACTCTAGCGACGCACCTGACGAAACGCAACTGAAATTTTGTAGTATAGATGTTTACTCCAACCTTCATTTTACTTAAACGTGACTCGCAAGTACGACCCTTCACATGACGAAGCCTGTTGCGAAATAGCTGTATAACACTGAAAAACAACTAAAAATAACTGTGTACTCAGTAATATTAAAAGTAACACCGACACGTGGTCGCAGGAAACAAAGGGTGAGGCCCGACCTCCTAATAAAAAGAACGCGGGAGTAAACCACGGCAGAACGGAACGCAAAAATATGAGAAGAAAAGCAAAGTCATAAGCTCTATTTAGGGACCAGCTTAATTATTTTTAGTTTTATCTTGAACAACCAGTGGCATTGTCCAATTTTGTATTGACTCGAAAAAAATCGACTTATAAAACTCCGACAAGTATTTTTTTGAAAAATGCATTTTTCGTTGAATAGATTTGTAATTTTCTCTCTCTTTTTAGTTTGGTACTTTATTTATGACCAAATTACCTTCACTGGATCATGTACCAATTTACCTCATCGAATAGAAAACCACCTCCTTTTTGAAGTCGGTCACAGCCATCAAATATCCTAACATTTTAGACCTAGGGCCACTTTTACATTATCTTGTTTACGATCGATTCTCATAGTTATAAGACTCTGTCTCACAGCATGGTAAAAATTACCATATTATTATTGGAGACTGATCGCAAGCGCTACTGCTGAGTATGAGGTCCTGGTTTCGATTTCCAGGCTGGGCAAAGTATTATTGGGTTTTTCCAAGAGGAATTTCTCAGTAGCAGCCCGGAGTCTGGAATTGTGCCCGATTGATGGCAATAGTCTCGCCCCCTATTACATGGGACTTAAAACATAACTGGCGAAATGTGGGTGTACTACAGCTCTGCCCAACCCTTCGGGAAAACAAAGCGTGATGTTATTAAAGTTTATTAATTAAAATTATTTTTTGTCTTTAAAATGGTGGAACATTCCGGCCACATGAAAATGTGGGCGGGATGTTCCACGCTACGCACAGATGCGTGGTCAGTAAACAGAACAGTGCAGCTAACGTGGGAAACTTCTCCGTGCCCATCCTGATTAGCAGTGGACAGTCGACTTTACACTTGCAGACAGTGCCGTATATAGCCGTTAATAGGGTCCATCGTTTTTATACGACGACGATAAATCAAGATAAAGTAATAGCGGCCTAGGTTCTAAAATAGGATTATTAAAATTTAATCATGTGTTTCAATATCTCTTAAAGGAAATAATATGCATTGACCAAGAGTCGCTTATGTGGCTCGAAACTCTTAAACGAATCGATTAAAAAACATGTATGAAGGCCAAAACTCAACCATAACAATACTGGAAAACTTATCTATTCGAAATAGACATCAAAGCTTTTTGTTTTAAATTAGCTTTTGTGTTAAATGTTTTTTTTTTACAATCCAAATATGTATTTTATCTTTGAAGTACACACATCAAAAGGGTGATTTTTACGAATATTTTGTTATCCTATTAAAATTAAAGAAAAGTGTATAAGTTTAACTATGTAGAATATTTTCCTACGTCTAGTCTGATTGGACTTAAGTACGCAGTACATTTTACGATATTTGCAAAATATGGGAAATTCAATCTTAGTTACCTAATGCTGACATTAAAAAATAAAAGTTAGTAAAGGTTTTTATTGAATCAGTGTTCTATATGAATACATACTTATTATGAGTGCATTCAAATCACTTTGCGGGATGGCCGCTTACGTAAGTTGTAACAGGTGAAAAAGGCTTTTTAGCGCATGTAGATATCCATACTTAGCAGAACTCTAATTTGAAGCATATCGTATGCGTGCTCAATGGGATTTAAGTCTAGCGATTGAGCAGACCATGTTAGGACGATAATGTTAGCTTCGGCAAGAGTGTTAAAACTAGCTTTTTCCCGTGGCTTTGCCCGCGTTAAGGTCAGAAATTATCAAATTATCCTACGTGAACGGGATGAAAAGTATCCTGTGTCTTAACTTAGCACATGGTGCTCCTGTGTGCATTTCATCTAAATTAGTAGAGCCATTGATGCGTGAAAACTGAAAAGATAACAGACAGAGTCAGTCCTAACCCATGTCATGATCTACCCATATGCCAAATTTCATTCAATCCTTTCAGCCGTTTTAGCGCGAAATCGTAATAAACAAAATTCACTTTCCATAGTTACCTATGACCAGCAGTCGGTGTAATCGGGCAATGTAGATAATGATGATTATTACTTTGCTGCCAAAAGTAATTCTGCCCAGGAAGTTATACTCAAAATTAAGCAGATATATATATTACTCTTTAAATTGGGAGGTAAAGGTCTAAAAACTGTAGGTGGTTTGATAAGAGTAGTTTAAGGTTAAAGAAATTTTCGAACACTTCTTTCTGTACAAGCTAACACAAAAATATTTAATATATATTATGTACAAGTATACAGGGTGACTGGTAATGTGACGTATTCCTTCTAGGACGTGATAGTGTGACCTATTTGTAACAATTAAGCACCCCATAAAGCTTAAGGCGAAAATTCATGGGAATCGAGAAAACCCAAATTTTATGTTATTTAGAGAAAAAAAAAACAGAATTTGTCACTAAATATCACTTTTCTCTAAACTCTCAAATTCATTGGCCTTCATTGCTTTTCCATGAGATACCTAATATTTTAATAAACCTTTCGATGTAACCAAATTTTCTAAAACATCGAAACAGGTAAAACTTAAAAGAAAAAGATTACTAAATATTTTCAAAAATCATTTAAGTACATGAACTTTAACACCAGTTATCTCGAAATTTTACTATGGCATTAAGCGTACAAATTACGGAGAAGACGTCTTCGTTTAATCAGCTACCTAACGAGGTATAAAAGTTAAAAAATATTTAGAGGTGCCGATGAAACAGTCGATAGTGCTTGGCAAAGGTCGAATTTACAAATTGTTGAAATATTAAAAAATTGAGAGATAATCAAAGTAATTAACTGGTTTATGCCATCCCACTACTTTCTAACCCCAGAAAAAAGAAAAGAGAAGATTTCAGAAAAAAACCCAGAATGTCACATAAATTATGAATTCTTGAAAATATGAAATTTAAAGGCTTTCATTGCTAGTTCATTTGAAACAACATCGAAAACGCTTCACAGGTAAAAAAAAAAAAAAGAAATTGGTGCTCATAGTCGATAAAGCGGAAAAAGATAGAATTCGCAATTGTTGAAATAATTTCAAACCTGAATTGATTGCTATTTATCCAAAAGTTTTGTTTAAAATGGGCACCTCCCGTACCTTATTATTTTCTAACTTCTGTGTTGGTAACTTATACAGTGAAATTAATTCTAATGTGCTCCGCTGCATGTATTTTCTTTGTCTTAGTACCTCTACTGAAAGTACATGCGCATTATGTTTAAACACACGCGAACTAAGCGACAAGTGAAACGTGACCAGCGAGTAGACCGTGAGTTAAGTGAAAAACTCAAAAGTCGTTCCGCGACTTGTAATCTGCTCATGACGAACTGATTGCCTGCCATCTGTTGGATTGCTGGTTAGGAAGAAGTGGGATGGCATAAATAAGTTAATTAATTCGATTATCTCACAATTTTTAAGTACTTCAACAATGAGCAAATTCGACCTTTGTCAGTAATTTAATTCATAATGTAATTCATAATTTATGTGACATTCTGGGTTTTTTTTCTGAAATCTTCTCTTTTCTTTTTTCTGGGGTAAGAAAGTAGTGGGATGGCATAAATCAGTTAATTACTTTGATTATCTCTCAATTTTTTAATATTTCAACAATTTGTAAATTCGACTTTTGCCAAGCACTATCGACTGTTTCATCGGCACCTCTAAATGTTTTTTAACATTTGTACCTCGTTAGGTAGCTGATTAAATGAATATGTCTTCTCCGTAATTTATACGCTTAATGCCGTAGTAAAATTTCGAGATAACTGGTGTCAAAGTACATGTACTTAAATGATTTTTGAAAACTGTTAGTAAACTTCTTCCTTTAACTTTTACCTGTTTGATGTTTTAGAAAATTTGGTTACATCGAAAGATTTATTAGAGTATTAGGTATCCCATGAAAAAGCAATGAAGGCTATTCAATTTGGGAGTTTAGAGAAAAGTGATATTTAGTGACGAATTCTGGAAATTTTTCAAAAGATTGGGTTTTCTCGAATCCCATGAATTTTCGCTTAGGCTTTATGGGGTGATTAATTGTTGCAAATGGGTCACACTATCACGCCCTGGAAGGAATACGTCAAATTACAAGTCAGCCTGTATAAAAAAATGGGGTAAAATATAATGACCACCATAAAATGCCCTTAGTTCTTTTACCAAAAATAAGTCTAAAATTACAATAGTACTAGCTATTTTAGTCACGACTGCACTTCAAATTGTATTCGAACACCAAATGTAGTAAATGATCACCAAATCTTAGCGAGCAAATTAATGCGCTATTTCTGCCTAAATAAACCACTGTGATTGCCATAAAATGTAGGCTTATTACCAAATAAATTATTATGATGCCATATTAAGTTGTCTCCGGCTTGCAATCCCCTCCCACCGCAATTAAACCTAAATAATAAAAAAAAGGATTATTGAAATTGTAAGAGTATCATTTTTATCTTAGGCATTTGGTTGAATAAACGAAACGCTCAAGAAATTATTTTTTTGTTAGTGGTTAATCAATTTGGAGACAAAAAGGTTAGGAGCTTATTTACTATGTTTGGCAAAATATTTTTTTTGCCGAGGGTAATTTACTTTAATCGGATAACGAGATTTTATTTTGTTGCATGTCATTTTATATTGAAATGTGGTTAATAATTTGGTGTTCATTAACTACTTTTGGATTAATAATGATTTATCTGGAGTCATTTTGCTTAAATAGGATAGTGAGATGTTAAAACTTTGGTTATAATTTTACATTAAAATGCGGGTTTAATTTTGGTGATCATTTACTATTTTTGTCTGTTATATGTTACTATATCTGGTGGTAAGTTAAACATAAGCCTAAAAAAATGATTATTTATAGTTAAGAAAATTTTGCTCAAAGGGAAACATTTATAACCGACTTCAAAAAAGGCGGAGGTAAAAATTATGTTCGTCTGTAACTATGTATTGTTTATTTTCATCGATATTATCGTCAATTGTGGACCGATTTTATAAATATTTTTTTCATTTTATAGAGGATACTTGCGCGGTGGTCCCATATAAATTTTATTAACTTTGCTTGTGTAGTTTTTGAGTTAGCTTCGATAATACGTATTTAATCCACTTTGTCTTCTTGATGATGTTATAATTAGAAATCGGATGCATATTTACCTAAAGTTGAAGTGTTGGCTATTATGGAATGCACTTTTGTATCGAAAAAATGCCGGGATTCCGGGATCGACAAATTTAGAGTTCTGATTTTATAGAATGTAATATATATTTACTTACGTTCAGGTGTTGGCTAATATGGGATACACTTTTGTATCGATCGCAAAAATCTCGCGATACCGGAATTGATAAATTTAGTACTTTTTGACTATAAAAATGCTAGCTAATGTTGTAAAGTAGGTTGCCAAATTGGCATAGCACATAGCGACAAACAACTTGGTGCCTTGAGTTTCGTTAAAAAATATTTACAGTAGGTATATAAATTTTTATGTTAACATCGCCTATGTAACCTTCATAAGAGGGCTGATAAGTCGTTTCCATACCACGTACGTATGCGATTAGTTGTGCATTCCCGGATTTTATGGAATTCCAGGACTTATATAATTTTTTTTTTTATTAAGTAGCCACTTCCATAATTACTTCGCTTAAACGCTTGTGCAGACCAGCGTGACACGCGACGCCACACAAAGACACCACTCGTCGCGCTACGAGCGGTGCCTTTGTGTCGCGTCGCGTGTCGCGCCTGTTTGTAAGAGCCTTAAAATTAACTTTAGGTAAATATGCATCCGAATATCCGATCTCTAGTTATAATACTTCTTGTCCCTGTTGTATACATAGCAAGTAGTTGTATCCTTTGAACTGTCATTAACGAGACACAATAGAATTTTAATTGTTATCCACCTCAATGAGGCATCGTAACAGATGATGAGTTATACGAATTGGTGTGTGGGGTTAGGTATCATAACTAAAGTGAAAAATGATTATTTTTTTTGTTTAAAAAATATTTTTTATTTTTCACTTTAGTTCCAAAAAAAAAACACTACGAAGCGAAAAATAACTTTCGTTTCGGAAGTCGATGACAACAAACAAAAATACAGCTATAAAGACACGACTTCCGAAATTAAAGTTATTTTTCACTTTGAAGTGCTTTTGTTCGACAAAATCCGTTCGAGATCTTCAGACGCCAGGGAAAGTGAAAGAAAGAAAGAAAAATTGCTTATTCTGCACAAAAGTAAACGCACATTAAGAAGAAGAAGAAGATTACTAAAAAAATGACTTTTAGTACACAAAAAGTATTCTTGGTTGTCTAGATAAGTCGACATTTTCTATTTGACTAAAACTTCGAAATTTCGAAACTAACTTAGGGTTCAAGGTCTCTTTTTAAGTCCAGTCATAATCTTGCTCAGGCCATATGAGGACCATGTACAGTCAGTATCAAAAGTCGATTAACACTTCAGTTTTTTCAATCTTATTTATTCAGCAAAATATCCATAAAAATTCTCAACAAATATAAAATTTTAAGAGCATTAACTCATAGCTATTGTATGAAATGTTGAAAAACAAAGTATCAAACCAGGTATCTATTTAGTTGATAAACGTCAAAGTAACAGTGTTAACCGACTTTTGATGCTGACCGTACCTAAATTAGTGACAGATTTGAGTGGATCTGTCCAGTCAGTGCATTTGTCAGTAATCATGGAGCTCAACTCAGAACTTAAGGAGCTCAACGACTCGACTCATAATATAATAATACCAAAGAAAGAACATTTGGGTAGGCCGCATAGAGTACTCAAACTGCCAGGTTATCACTAAAAAAATTTGAAAAATAAAAAAGATCCACATAGTCCTCACATTCACAATAATTACAGTAATATAATACTTTACAAAGCAATCAAATGATTTTGTTTATAATATTCATCAATGTCCATGTGTATAATATATAAAACTGGTATATTATGATGATTTTGCATAGTAATTAAAATTAATGAGAAGTTGTATGGTTTAATCACAAGACAGCAAAGCAAGCAGCGTTTTATCATCCAAATAATCAGAAATTTGGTAGTACCCTTTTTTACAAAGTTTTGTTTTAATACAGCTTTTAAATTGTTTTATGGGTAAGTTTCGAATGTCAATGGGAAATTTGTTATAAAAGCGTATACATTGATCCATGAACGAGTTGCCTACTCTGTGAAGGTGAGAGCGATGTACAGCAAGATTGTTTTTATTCCAGGGGGCCTACCACCAGCTCAAAAGCATATTATTTTAATATTACTTAAGTGGGAGAAAGAGATGGAGCTATACGTCCTGTAGAGCTTCATCTCTTTCCCACACTGAAGTAATATTAAAATAATACTGCTTTTGAGCTGGTGGTAGGCTCCCTGGTATTTAAACTATGAATATCGGACATTTTCTTAAATTGTATATATTTTTGTGTACATACAATACTTCCCAGAATAGACTCTTTAGAGTTTTACCTACTTCCTTTTTTACTAAATTGTGTAAACTATTCCTATCTTATATTTCTATTTACATTAAATTACTTAGAATAGTTCTTGAATATAGTTTAGTCTTCTGTTTAGCCATGTTAGAATATTCTAAAGTACGTTGTAGAGATATTTAATTTTGTTTAACTTTATTTACCTGCAATAAATAATATTCTAATTTAAGTTTTAAAAACTTATGGACCGCTGGCAAAGATCTGATCTTCCTAATAGCTTGCGTGTTCCATCACTCCTAAATTGGAGAGACGGATCATTCCCGCAAATAATTCTCAACAAAATTCGATAATTTTTGCTATTTTATAATAAACGTTAATTATTATTATCTACACGTAACAGTAAAAAATAGGACACCTTAAACTTTCTACGGGAATTTTAAGTATAAATACAAAACAAAACCGGCCACTGTTCTTTCCTAAACGTTCTCATCGTCTCACGCATTTGACACTGTCCTCTACCTTTTTTTTTTTTGTTTTAGCCTATATTGTGTCCCACTGCTGGGCAAAGGCCTCCCCTTTTTCCTTCCAAATCTCTCTGCTTTGTGCGATTTCAGGCCATGTTGGTTTTCCTCTACAATATTACCACCACAAAAATTATTGTGATTTGGTAGATATCGAAATGGTCCATCTCTCCTGGAGTTAACCTAGGCCAGAGTTACGACACAGGCACTCGCTGGCTAGAAAAAAATCAAGTCTATTTTAAATAATTGAATTTTGTGCTGGAAAGAAACAAAGAAATTTAGCTATTTTAACTCTTTGGTTCTTTAACTAATATTTGAGCCTACAAATTAGCTGTAAAATATCGCGCGAAAGCAGCGTATAACTATTAAGGTATATTCAAATATTTTAACCATCTACTATCATAATAAACCATCATTGCAGGTTTCACTTAATTGATCTAGGTACTATTTTCTTTAAGATATATTGAAACACATACACAATTATTGGAAATTCGACTTAAGTACGAACCCCAAAAACGACAATTATTTTTTTAATTTTATGATACTACTCGATATGTAGAAAAATTAAATTCCATTCAATGTTAGCAACAAAGCAGATTGAGTAAATTTTTTATTATTATATACATTTAGGTAGCTGACCCGGCAAATGTTGTTTTGCCATATAAATATTTGGGGTGGATCACCCTTATCACTTTTCTCAGACCTACCGAATATACATAGGTATAAAATTTCATAAAAATCGATCAAGCCGTTTCGGAGGAGTATGGCAACTAACATTGTGACACAAGAATTTTATATATATATAGATAGAAGATAGATTAAACAAACACCAATTTTTCAAATAAAAATGATTAAGCTCTAATGTAATCCAATCCTAGGATAAAGTCGAATTTCCAATCACCCTATATGTATAGGGTAACAGAGGCCTTAAAGTGAACACGCAATTAGCTACGCTGGTCACGCTTTTGGTCAATGAATCAAAACAACACTGCCAAATTTTTACAGGTTTTAAAGAAGTTGTGTGTTCACCTTAAATTAGCCATATTTTGTAAGAATCAATGATGGGTTGTTTGAAATTTTTTTTTTTTTCTAGCGATCAAGATTTCATCATGAATTCAAGCGAAGATGAACCATTGTCTGGTTTAAATGCAAGACTGAGACCGCGGAGGAGGACCTCCAGTCCGCAATCGAAAAGTACCAAGAAAACTGAAGGCAGGTTCGCTCAGGACAAACCCAAGAGGACAAATACCCCGTCAAGGGCGTTGCCAAATAAACCAGAAGATCTCACTATCAAGCCTGATTCTCTTCCTGCCCCGCAACATCTATGCCCCCACTGCGACAGAAAGTTTGCATCTAAGCAGACGGTGTCTAAACATGCACGGCGCATACATTTGTCGAGTTCCAAACAAGACTTTTTCATTGCATGTCTTTTTTGCAATCACACTGAAGCTGAAGCTGGTGACATTATTCGTCATATGGTGGATAGTCATCCAAACCAATACTTCGCATGTCTTGACTGTCAAACCAGGTTTTCCTCAACTTCGGAACTTGCCGAACACAAGCTGAATGTTTGCGAGAGGCAAAAACCTTACCGCAGCAAATTACGCCAGAAAAGTTCATCTGTGTCGAAAAAAGCTCAAAAGAATCTTAACATCGATAGAAGAGATGATTTCCAAAGCGAAAAAGAATATATTGGAAGTCATGGCTTTAATGGCATTGTTATATCATGTGAACTTAAACCGTCGCAAATACACGATGAAGCTGACATTGAGGATAACATAACAACGAATTTAATTTTGCCGCCCAGCAAGTCTTTAGCTAATAGTACAGTAATAGAAAAGAATGCAGTTATCGTTTTGGACGACATACAATGGAACAAACGAATTCCCCCCAATTTTTCATTTCATAACACCGACGCCGATCAGATTCTGTCAAGATTAGGTGTTGTGCACAGGTCGCCAAGGACTGGTGAAACGACTCGAAGAGACTGGTTCAAAACAATCGACGATTCGACCCAAAAATTTGAAAAATGTTTTGAAACTAGCTTTTACTCCAAAGTGGCGAGTAATGTCGCTGAAAATCTGGCTAAATGTCTTGATGGCTCGTTCAACTTTAATCCGGATTTGGATAATACAATTAAAACACGAAAAGCAAAAAATAGTGTTGTTATTAATACAGCAGAGGGTTTCCCAATACTCTTAGCTCGTGAGCAATATTCACGCAACTTGTTTGACAGCTATATGCCAAGAAGTATTGCGCCTAAACACAAATGGAAATGGGACAGTCCAGAAAGCGATAAAAGTCTTATGAATGCAGATCAGATCAAGCGTGACTCTCATACAAACAACTGCATAATAACATTAGTTTCGAGTCTGGATATATGGACCCAGTTAAGCATGCGGAAGAAATTCGAAAATAAATATAATATTTCACATGTAGAAAAGAAGACTGAAAAACAGAGTATAATTGATAAAGAACTGAAGGACATACTCGAAAGTAGAGAAATACCAACTACTTCTTCGACGCAGATAACAACATATTCAAACAGTCCTCCTACAGTCAGAGATGGACTTGACTTCCCTAGTTATTTAGGATTAGCACCGTCTGCGCCAACTTATAATTTACAACCTGCTGTTCTTAGTGGAGAGTGGGTGAGGCCCAGGTGCTACGTTTGCTGCGCATGCGGCGCTCAAACCCGAGACTCCAGAGCGCTCTCGTCTCATATTTCGATTCAACATCCTAATGCACAAGTACAACATTATGAAATAGTTGGAGAACCACTATTGAATGCTGATATTTTGAAGCATTTATACGTACCACCGAGCCAGGTATTCAACAGGACCAGACCTCTCCGAGGGATCAGAGACTGTACCAAATGTCAAAAATCTATTACGTTAAAAGAATTGCATCAACACATGCTAGATTGCGCCGGTGATACACCGGCCGTACGCAGGAAGTGCCGATATCGGCCCTTCGGTGTGCGCCGAAGACGTCCACGTCTACCAGACAACGTAATAAGGAGAAAAATTCGAAAAGATTTGAGGAATAGACACAAACAACAGGACCATTTAGGGCCTAGACAAAAAATAAGAAGCGAAGTCGGCGATGGTAAGTATTTTTTTTTATTGTAAAATTAGTTCCCGTACTCTTCATGTCATCACTAATTATATGTTCTATTTTTTTTAGCTGAAACGATCCGAAAAATGATTGCCGACTTACCTGCTAAACGACACCGCGTTGTGGTAAATACCATGAATCCTACGTTACGACCACGAAGGAAACTTGATAAACAAAGAAGTAAGCTTTTGATAAAACACCGCTCAGCAGATGATTCTAAAAGTCGAAAGCTGCGGTCTTTAAAAGATCATAATAATTCTACGAATTCTGTAAACATGCCTCCAAATAATGAGGAAGAAAATCAAATTATACCAAATCTAGATGATGAGGACAACAAACCTCTAAAGCCTACCAGAAAAACAACTGACAGTAAAATTACTCGTCATTCTGATACTATCAAAAGAAAATCTGTGCTAAACAGATCCAAAAGAAAAATTCAGATGAAAAATACTAGCATTGTCAAACTTCCCGATCCTGACATTGTAGATGCAAATAGCAATTCGCCAGACGAAGAATTACCAAACAACAAAGCACCTAAAAAATTCGACGTTAATAATAGCCAGTATAGTTCTAGGCAGCATACTGGTCGTGGAGGAAATTATAACCGGGGAAACAAAAATCGGGGTAGCAACCATCGAGGAAACTATGATCGGGGAAACAGCAATCGGGGAAACTATGATCGGGGAAACAACAATCGGGGAAACTACAATCGGGGAAACAACAATCGAGAAAATAGCAATCGGGGAAATGACAATCATGGAAATAATAATCGAGAACATGGCCAAGGTGCGAGAGACAATAATGGAGATGACAAAGATAATATGGGAAATGACCCCTCAGCGGAAAACGACCCACTTAGACATTCGAAGGCCATTTCGACGGCGGATTGCAAAAGTAAGGACAAGTCCCTTCAACAAGAGTGTAAAAACTCCACACAACACTTACTTATTCGACAAGCAGAGTTATTCGAAAACGAAGCCGCGGATTCGAGATTAGATAAACCACCTTTACCCTGTAATCAAAAAGTTCCTATAGACCCCCAAAAGAATAAGTCAAACAAGACAAGAAAAGGAAAAGGGTTAAATGATTGCATAGCAATGTTAAAAAACAAGCTCCCTTCCGCTAATATTGACACGAACGAAAATGAAGATGCTGATGCAATTGATAATCCTGCTGCTAATCCTGTAGCCGATCCAGCTGCTCACAAACGTGCAGCTTCAAAAGCTGACGCGGATCCAGCCGCCAACTCAGTTGCTCACGAGGCTGCTCGTCTCGCTGATCTTGTAAATCCGGTTTCATCTGTTCGCCAAATTGTTCAGCAAGACGCTCGACAAGTTTCCCAACCTGGTGTTCAGACGGATGACCAACAATCGACTCAGCCAGATGCTCCTTCACCTATCCAAACAAATGTTCGTACAGTTCCTCAACCAACTGATAAAACAGAAGCTAGTCCAGCTGTGCAGACTTATGCTCGTCCAGCAGTGGATACTGATGCTGGTCCAGTTGTCCAGGCTCATTACCGTCCTGCTGTTCCTACAGACGATAAAGCAGCTGTTCGCACGGAGGATCGTCCAGCAGTTCACACAAGAGACCATTCAACTGTTCAGAACAAAAACTGTCCAGCTGTCCACACAGATGATATTTCAGCTGTTCACGCAAAAGATCAGCCAGCTGGACACACAAAAGATCAGTTAGCTGTTCAGAAAGATGGTTCTTCAGCTGTTCCCAAAGATGCTCGTCCAGATGTTTCCACAAATGACCGTCCAGCTGTTCCCATAAATGATTGTCAGGTTGTTCAGACAGATGCTCGTACAACTTCTCATAATACTGCCCAGCCGGAAGCTGAACCAGCTCTTCAGCCAGATATTCCACTAAAGCTAAATGTTCGACCAGCTCCACAACCAACTGGTCAGTCAGATTCTCGTCCAGAGGCTCAGCTATTTTCACATCAGATAGCAAATCTAGCTGCAAATCCAGTTCAACATTCGGATGAACATCCCGTTGCAAAGCCAGCTTCACTCGCATCTCAACATTTAGCTCTCCATTCTGTTGAACGTTTAGCTTTGAATTCAGCTGAACATCTAGCTCTGCATTCAGCAGCTCATCTAGCAGCACATCAAGCTGCACATCCGCCGGTACACCCATCTGTGTATTCAGGAATTCGTCCACATTATGAACTGCAACTTGCAACTTTAGCTGCTCATCAAGCACAGCTAGCTGCTCAATATATAAATCCCATTGATCCAAATCCTAGATTTTTCATGCCAAGTACATTTGACCCTAAAATAGATCCAAAACCTGCGGAGGTCTTTTCGCGGTCTGTGTTACCAATGGACAGAGGATTAGCATATCTGCCACACAGTATGGCCCTTGATCAAGTTCCACACGGGCTGCCTTTGTGTACAGAAAATCAAACAACGCCAACTACAGAGAGTGTTGTTAATTATAGAGGAAAACAAAAGAAGTCACCGGTTCCAATGATCCAACCTAAAAGAACTCCTGCAAAACGAACATCAACACGTCTCACAACGAGATCAAATGTTCAACCTAACTTGCCGCAGAATGTATTTGGATTATCTCCACATGAAATGGCACCCCAACCATCTCTTGGAAGCACTCCTCATCCAGTAATCCAATTTCACGATCAATATTCCAATATGATGATAAGTCCAGACAGCGATAAAAATAAAAAACGCAAACAAACTAATATCGCAACTGATGCACATCAAATGAATAAACCTGAACCTAAAAGAGCTGAATATCTTAATGCATTTAACATGTCAGGTGGTCAGCTCATAGAGAACAAATCTTACCAACAACCTGTAGGTTCTGAATCGAGTGCAAGATCAGCCAGTGAGCACAGAATACCGCTCATCGGGGATCAAAGAAATATTGCAGAACGCATATCAGAAATAATAACAAATTCCGAACAGGGGACAGAGACGAGTTTATATCAAGATCAAAGGTCTGCTACCATTACCACACCATCGGAATATAGACCACACACAGAACATAGATTACCAAATTCATTGATACAAGCAAAACAGAGTTTCCGAGTTCCGAGTTCATTCGCAGATCCGACATTCTCGGACCCGACATTCTCGGACCTCAGAAATTATCCGGAACGGAGGCCTTTACCGGATAATAGGCCGCTTCACGAACAGAGACCGTTCCCAGGAATGAGGTCTCATGTTGACCAAAGTATTTATTCAAACCCACGACCACATCTTGACTCGAGGAATTACACTGAGCAGTTGCCATTCCCGAAACAGATGTCGTTCCCCGAGTTGAGACCGTTACCTGAAAGATCTTTGGAACAGATGGCATACGAACAGAGATACGCGGAGCAAATATTATTCTCCGGTCGGTGCCCAGATCAAACAATATGCCAAAAACTAGGAACATATCCAGATCCGGTGATATATCCGGACAACAGAACTATCGCTGAAAAAATTGTTGATCAGCAGTTACTGAATGAACAAATGTTACCACCAGAGCAGAGATTATTAACTAAACGAAGATCATCAAAAGATAAAAAATCTGTCTCTGAACTTAGAGTGTCTAACGAACATTGGCCATCTTATGAACATAGACTATCAAATGATCTTTTATCAAATCAAGAAAAAAACATATTTAAAGAACAGAATGTTATAAATGAATTGAGTTTATCTGCAGAACAAAAACAGCTCTCCGTCGATCGGCCGCCCTCTATCGAACGCCCGCCCTCTGTCGAACACCAGCCCTCTGCTGAACACCGGCCCTCTGTCGAACACCAACCCTCTGCTGAATACCGAGCCTCTCTCGATCGCCGGCCCTCTGCTGAATATCGGCCCTCTCTCGATCGCCGGCCCTCTGCCGAACACCTACCCTGTGCTGAACACCGGCCCTCTCTCGATCGCCGGCCCTCTGCCGAACACCTGCCTTCTGTTGAACACCGGCCCTCTGTCGATCGCCGGCCGTCTGTCGAGCGCCGGCCCTCTGTCGATCGCCGGCCATCTGTCGAGCGCCGGCCCTCTGTCGATCGCCGGCCATCTGTAGAGCGCCGGCCCTCTGTCGATCGCCGCCGGCCTTCTACCGAACACCTGCCCTCTGCTAAACACCGGCCCTCTGTCGAACACGTGCCCTCTGCCGAACACCTGCCCTCTTCTGAACACCGGCCCACTATCGATCGCCGGTCCACTATCGATCGCCGGCCCTCTGTCGATCGCCGACCCTCGGTCGAACACCTGCCGACTGCTGAATACCGGCCTTCAGTTGATCGCCGGCCCTCTCTCGATCGCCGGCTCTCTGTCGATCGCCGGCTGTCTGCCGAACGAAATGCTTCATTAGAACGTGGACCATCATGTGAACGAAGACAATCATGTGAACGAAGACATTCATTTGAACGAAGTTCTTCATTCGAACGAGAGTCCTCATTCGAATCGGTTCGAACGCCAGCATGTGAAGAGACACTCAAACAGAAGCATTCAAGTGAACGTAGACTTTCGAATGAACTGTCTCGTGCAAATGAGCAAACTATGGTAAATAAAGAAATGTTCAAAGAAAATACACCATTAACTGAACAGGGTAATTTTGAACAGTGGCCAATCAACCAAGAATTACTACATGAACAAACATTAGAAAAGGAACATACGCAGTTATTAGAGCAATCGATGGAGGATCGAACATTACTAAATGAGCGAAAATCCTTGAATGAAAGGAGATTATCTGAAAATAGATCCTCTACGGAAGAAAAGCCTGTTGTTCATGAGTTGATGATTCAGAATAACTCTTTGCGTGAAAAAGAGACATTGAGTAAATTAAACCCTCACTCAAAGGCAGTCATTGCAAATCGCATACCAACAAACATGTATCACGAAAGTGCTTTAAAACCTCCTGCAATACACTCTGATCATGACTTATCTCACAAGGTACAAGATAAAGCTTTTCTGGTGAACAATAACAGGGCCCACTTTATACTAGAGGGTCCGCTGGATTTATCTGGACGGCCGATTCCACAGCAACGCCCGCGAGTTTTGCCTCCACATGACAGCTCTTTAATGCGTAACTATCAAATGTATAGAACTGTGGATTTTTCCAATAATAATTCAGCTCGGCAAAGATTTGATATGGAAAATTTCATTGTAGATATGCGTGTTAAATCTTCTATTCAATCTGCGTTCCAAATCTCTGAACCTTTACCTCAAATGTCTGAACCTATACCTCAAAGGTCTGAACCTATACCTCAAATGCCTATACCGATACCTTTGAACCATTTTGAAGATGCTGCAGACTTGGCTGTTAAACGCGAAGATGACGACGTTCCAAAGGACTTGTCAGTTAGAGGTATATCGTGGAACGAATCATCAGAAAACAATGAGGAAAATATAACTTATGACGTCCAGAACTTATCAAGCAGAATCATAGGTGAAAGAGAAACTAAAGAATTTTCTAATATAAAAAATAATGCTTCAAACTTACCTACCGACCTTTCGAGTAAAAGCAAAGACATTCCTTCTATAGATTTGACAGCGGATGACGAAAGCCTTCTTGATATTATGAGCACAGAGGATACCGAAAATCAATATGACTGTTCGATGGACGTTAAAACTGAATTATTGCATTCAATAACGGAATTACCATCTGGTGAATCGAAAGTATATAATAATTATGAGAATATAATACAGCAGTTGAATTCAAATGTTTCGGTAGCCAGTATTATATCAGCTACAAACCCAATTGGGGAAGCAGATACGGTTTTACAGACAACGAAAACAACTATCTCAACAAACTCAGGCCTATGTGCTGCACTAACAACTCAATCCGAGATCAATCCTACAACTGTAACCAGGACGTTACCTACCACCTTATTTATTGATACATCTTTAAATGATCAAGCTACTACAGAAACGTTACCGAATGCTTTCGCTAGGTCCACCTTAAATCCTGTAACTAAACATGAAAGCAATGAACCTGTTTACACATTGGCTGACGCAACTATATCAGTCACTGAAGTAGAATCTTCAAATTCAGTAACTCTGGCAAAGACTCTTCTCAGTATAGCGGGTACAACTATCGCAAATACTTCATCAGTTTATACTTTAGCAGGGGCAAATACTGGAGTACCTTTAAATTATGGAAGTTTACAGAATAGTGGTTCGCAAACGGGACCCGCCATGCGAAATAGTCACATGCAAACTACTGCTTCCGAAGACACAACAGATATAAGTAGTAAGATAGATCCGGTAACCAAAGGTGTAAATAAAGTTGATGCTAGTACTGCAACAAATGAAACCCCAGATCCTGAGACAGCTAGAAAGATCGCTATGTTACCACAAGAAATAGCAGACGTTTTGGGGGTATTACCGTGCCAACATGCCAATATGCTGTTAAACGTATTGCCTCAATATGTTTCAACTTCAACATCTAATTCCAGGAAACATTGCGAAAGTAACGTTTCAAATGCTAGCCATCAAGCATCAACCTCTGAGAATATGCTAGTACACGAAAGTCAAGACATGTCTAATGTGCATGCTTTTATTTCAAACTACCATTTACCTACAAATATACAACATTGTACACCCCAATTTATGACATCGTTTAACATGGATAATAAAAATCATCCTATGACATTTCTACCTCCGCAATTCACTATGATGCCTCCACCACCGCCGCCACCGCCTCCCCCGCCGCCGCCGGTACAGGATACATCTCGACATCACCCACCAATACAACCACCATTTGTTCCACCTTTACCGCCAAATCCACCACCACCATTGCTGCTGCCACTCCCAGCACTAATTAAAACAGATGACTCAGAAGAAGACGTAAAACCTCCCGTCATGACTTTAAAAATGAAAGAAGAAAACGACTTGGAAAGTGAAAACCCTAGCGATGACAAATTTCAACCTGGTCCATCCGGTGCGATAGAAAACAATTCAGAAAGTGAACATACTTATAACGAAAACATAGTAATAGATTTGACTGAAGAAGAAAATTCACCCGTCAACAAAGAGGTAGTTAAATTAGCAGATGACCTTACTAAACCAGCAACAGTTCCACCACAACAATTTAATATCTACCACGTCTCTGAAGTAATTACACCAAATCTGAAGACTTTAAGTGACAAGACAGCAAGTTTAAGAGCTGTACGTATTAAGACACCATCGGAACGCAATAAACCCTCAACGGTACATCTAAGTCAGAATCGGTCAAACACTGAACAGGAAGTTCCTTTTACTGCAAGACCAGCAGTTGATAAAGAAGGTCAACAATGCACAAAAGTAACAATTGAGCGTGAAATTCAAAAATTCAGAGAATCGCTTGAACATATTGAAAAACAACCAGTAGCAAACGCCTCCGTGGACACATATCAAGATCAAGACTCTGAAGAAGAAGACAACAAATTATTACAATGGAGAATATCGTTAGCTATTCAACAAGCTGAGATTAGTAGCACTCAACAAAACAATAAAAATAAAGCAGTCTCCTCCAAGCTTCCCGCCACAGTTTCATCCCTAGACTCCATAGGTCCAGAAAACTTCACAAATAATGAATTACAAAAACCTGTAGCACCAACAGAAGAAATAGTCGTTAAAAAGGATACAGACTTGACTGACAATGCGATACTCGATTTGAGAAACGTTATGTCATTTGTCTCGCAACAAGATAGTCACGTTCTTGATAGATCACATAATTCTGCGTCATCGCAAAACTATGGATTGATAGATGGAGCTCAGCTACCATCAAAGGACAATATTGAACCCAAAAGTTATGATACAATTTCATCGCGTGCAACCAATACTGCTGTAGAAAGATTAACTTCGGAACATATGACCGTCACCGATGGTAAACTTTTAACAGTTAAACGTGACAATACACTCGAAGACGATGATTCTGACGACGATGTATCACTTGCAATAATAGTGAAAAACCGTGATCAACAGAAAAATAACGTACAAGATAATTTATCTGAGAATAAATCTGCTAATAACTCCCTTGACGAAGAAATAAAGGAAGACTTGGACATACTTAAAGAAACTACAAATAACCTTAACAAAGATAGAACAATTGAGCCGAGTGCTTATATTAATGATAAAATGGAGACTAAACAAAAACCACTATCTAGTGAAAATACAATGAAAGAATTATTACACGGCAACAAAGATCGTTTCGGAGAACGTTCAATAACAGAGGAAGAGGAGAACCAATCGACAAAAATAAATAAGAGGAAAAAATCAAGTGGCGGTCCCAGTGATCAAAAAGTTCAAGAGACGATCCAAAATGTTAAAAATGTAACTAAAGAGGACGTTCGAATAGCAAGAAATATTACAACAGCGGCCAACATAATTGATAAAGAAACTGCAAATAGTACTGAACAGCAAATTAATATACCTCAGGCTGTAAACGAACCTGATCAGCAAACTAGTTCATTAAAAAAGGTTGTTGAAGAAGAGATAAAAAATTATTTCCAGGTCTCACCAAAACCAAATGATAAAGATATGTTGCCAACCCAAAAAGTTAAGCAAAAAATGAAATCTAAATATAACTTATCAACTACTTCGCTAAACAATGATGATCCGACTCTCACTAAAATAGAGATTGAAAAAAATTGCAATTCTTCGAATTTTTTTAATCAAAAAAGTAAAGAAGTCTCTTCCGAGACAAGTATAACAGAATCACAAGCTTCTCAACACGCAAATATTGACACTAAAGAGAGCAGTACTGTAGATGTAACAGACCATTTAAAACCAATTGCAGATAAAAATATTAAAAATGTTGTTGTTACTGAAAATAATAAAAAATCTATTGAGACTGACCTTTCTAATGATTTTGAACGACGTTCCGAAAAAGACGAAAATAATACAACACCGTTACGCCGCAGCAGACGTAGAAAATCTGCATTAACTGAAGATGAAATTGTAGATGAACCTGCAGCTTCTACGGAACAAAAGACACCACTTACTAAAAAGCAACTTATTTTCTCGAAGTTGTTGCTAGATGAAGAAAATTACACCGGGCCACAAGCTCATTCAACGCCCGAAAAAGATTTAAGTCCTGCCAAGGAAAATATTCAAACAAACCATAAAAATTCAATGATCGTCCCTACTTCACCTATAAGTGATGTCGCTATAGAACGGACTCAACTAGGCGACCAGAAAAAACGCAAACGAACGAAACAGAAGAAATCGGTACAATTAAGACGTATATGTAAGAAAAAGAAATCGTACGAAATTAACGATAAAACCGAAGCGGGACATTCCCAGAAGCTAAAGAAAAATTCTAAAATAAGATTACATTCCCAAAGTTCAGATACTTCAGATCAAATACGACATCGCTCGCATACTATAACAAAAACAGAAGAACAATTTTTCGTAACTGAAAATAAAATCCATCGCAGTCAAAGTGTAAATAAAGATATTGAGACAACTCCTGATAACTTGTTACTTTCTGGTTCCACTACTGTAGACGAAAAGTTAATTGCTCCTGGACAAAAAAGAAAACTCGACGACACGGCCACTGATGACTGTAGTCAAATTACAAAAACTAAAAAGCTTAAATTTTTGGATAAGAGCAAACAAGACTTGGAAGAGAAACCTGATATCCACATTCTTAAAGAAAAAGTCCCCTTATCGTTGGAAAAACGTACTGCGTGTTACATGCCAGTTGCAGCACGAAGAACGCGTTCTAAGTCTGTTATTGTAAAATCTTCGACGGCTGACTTTTATGACCCATACGATATTGATTTGGATGATATGATCGAAAAACCCGATTCATTTAGATGTAAAATAAATATATCAGATAAGAACACTCAAAATGCAAAAATTCATAACCATAGTAAATCTAAACGTAACATCAAACCTGAAACTTCTAGCAAAACTCATGCTCTAGTCAAAAAGACTTTGAAACCTTCAGGTTATCGTGTAACTTATAGTAACAAAATAGCAGCTTGCTCTAAAAACAACGTGACTGATTCGGACGACTCTACGAAAAGTGATGTTCCATTAACGAAATATATAGAAGAAAAAGAAAAGAAAATATTACAGTCTGGTAAATCCAATAAGCGAAACCTTAACGATACCGTTCTAGGACGAAATGAAAAGCAAAATGCAAAAGGCAAAAAAGGCAATAAAGACCTACAAAAAAATAGACGAACTCTTGCTGCTTTTAATGATGATGATAAATCTGGCTCTCCAAATGATGCCGAAGAACTACGATCTGAAAAATTTATGGAAAGCTTTGGTTTCTTCTCACAAAGGAAGCCCCGTAAATCTAATTTACTGGCTTCTAAAAAAATATCTGAGACATTCCATATCATAGCCAATGAAAGTGATGACGCATATTTCGGTCCTAAGAAACGAACACAAAAGCGTTCTCATCAAAACGAAAATAAGAAATCTGTAGGAAGTCGAGACACAACGACGCGACCAAGACGACGTATTGTGAATAAAAAAGTTATTAAAAGAATTCCAAAAGTAAAAAAAAAGATATTTGTTCAACCAATACCATGCATTTGTCGCCTATGCAGAAAAGAATTTCGGCGGGCAGATAACTTTTTGCGGCATCAAATGACTGTACTACATGCATCAAAGATATCTGAAATAGAATTAAAGTTGAGGACCATCCCGATTATCGAAAAACCTAATTATCTTATTGCGTATAAGCGACAGCTGGATCGATTAAAACTGCTTACCAAAAAATTTGCCAATAGGAAAAATTCAAAATATGCTAAAATAAAACTGCCCTCGTTAGACAAAATTTTAGCAAAAGTAAATAAGAAAGTAAGAGAGCAGCAACTTGCTCAAAGGGGGGGACTAAGCCGAGATGAAGCTCTATTCATAGATTGCTGTCAATTGCTGAAGTCCAATAAAAATGATGTAAATACTTCGGAGCCGACAGGTTTTAACACTGTAGCTAATCATTTTTCCGAGTCAACAGTCAAAGAATTTGATTTACTAGAAAAACCCATCAAAGGCGACGGTGATGTGGATTCTATTACAGCTAAAAACATATTAGAAAGTGATGAAGTGAAAAACTTGGAGAAAGATTTAATCTCAGGTCTTAAGGAAGCTGCAAATGAGGGCTCTTTGAAGTCAAAAATTATATACCAACGAAGTGTTAGTCAAGTAGGACTAAATCAGACCGATGATGAACAAATAGGTTACTCTAGTTCAAAAGTACGTGAGCCTAACTATGAGCATATAGAACCATACCCCATATCTAACCCTAGTAAAACGAAGAAGCAACCCGAAGTTAAGGAGAAAATGTATCCAGACGTAATCGAAAACATAGACATGTTCGAAGACAAGTTCGATAAAATAAAGAGGAAGTGTAGATCTCAAGCGGCTGCTGCGGCTGCAAAACAAACGCAAGCAGCCATTGAACCCAGCGCTAGGTAAGTCTTTATCTTTTAACTAATATTACTGGACACAGTTTATTGGCAAAACGGTATCCCCTTGTTTCGCACAAAATCTGAAGCCATGATGTTAAAAGGCATAAAACGTGTGGCATAGTTTTTTTCGCGTTGATTATTTGCATAGTTGATTATTACTATATTGGTTTCTACGTCATAATCACAATTTTCTTTAATTTTCTATACTTTAGTCGCCATTAATGTAGAAGTCATTTATCGCCTGTAATCCCCGAAGAGCTAGGCAGAGGTGTACCCACCCACATTTCGCCAGTTATGTTTAAAGGAAACAGCACACATATCAACTGGGAAAGGGATCATCACCGTATCAACTTGAGCCATTCAGTATTCTTTGTATGAAACTCCCTACTGCAACGCACAATAATCGGAATCGTAGCGTAATCGCCTCGCCTCGGGACAAGCTCACGAACCGCGGCGATACGGTGACGATCCCTTTCCAGGTTGATAGGATGTGTGCTATGACCTTTAACCCCATGTAATAGGGACGACGCAACTAACATTCATTTGCGAAACGACCATTCGTTTGCTTTAGGAACGTGTACTGATTGGTTAAACGTTCCTTTAGTGGAAATAACATCAATTAGAAACAAGGATAAAAAAGATCATAATTATTATTATTATATCATTTATTTCAGGCTACGCCCATAGTGTTAGTAAACAACGGTCTTATAAACTAGTCTTAGACATACAAGTTCTAATTAGTGTGGAGTTTCATCTAATGTCGCAGCATTGGAGACTCCCATCTATCTGCGAATAAACTCAAGATAGTGTTGGTGCCGCCACGAAGACGAGCAAGCAGAGAGGCGCTTCTTTTACGTATGATGGCCGCAAAACCATCTATATGCCTTTCCGCAAACATCTTTGACGCGCTGCATCGGCATGGCAGCCCCAACAGTATCCTGAATAATATCTTTATTGGTTTAGTTTAATTGAAACTGAAAAACTCAAAAGGGGTCTTGAGGTTTCAGTTATTTAGCGATACTCTTTTTTCGCGTTTTCAGGGTTGATCCTTTAGTAAAAGTTGTTCATAATGAAGAGTACAATGACCCTTTTCGGGTTTTCAGTTATTTGAATTACACCTTGTAGAATAACATCCCCAGACTTTTTTGGGTAGTATTAGCAATTTTTTTTTCTTATGAGTACTTCTTTTTCAGCTTCAAATGCCGAAAGAAATCTGAAAAGAAAAAAGGCCGAAGAAATTCTAAAAAAAGTCGTCAAAGTTCTCAGGTGCTAACAAAAGGTGCCTTGAAAGGATTCGATGGAATTAAAGTTTCTATACCGACATCTGACATTAACATGTCCGCAATTGTCCCTTCGATAACTTCACCGAAAAAGAAAAAGAAAGGAAATTCAAGGAACAAAAAAGAAAGGATTTCTGAGTCATGTAGCAAGTATGACAGTCAACGGCATGCCGTAGACGGAATGACTTCACACAAGGAAGTGGATGTATATGAGTTTCTGGATAATGAAGATCCAGTTTTTGAGCTTAGACCTTCAACACTCATGGAAAGATTTAAAAGCATTAGTTATAAGGAAGCGCCCGGTACATCCAAACTAAATCCAGGCGTTGACGATGTGGACAATTCTAGAGATAGTGTCTCTGACGGGGACGACTTCGTTTACATGTCTGATGATTATATGTGTAGCGATGATGAAACAGAAAACAGCCTGTTATCTTGTGAATTGGGTAACGGCAAAGTTGGCTGTGAACTGAAGAAAAATTCATCACCTTTAAAAAGGAAAGACGCACTTGAGAAAAATGCTGTAATGGGCAAAATATTTAGATTTAATGCAGTGCGTAGTGATAAAAAGAGTATAAAAATCAAGGAATCCGCGAAACCAAAAGCAAATTTGGATCAATTATTTGACAGCTTACTAGAGGAAGAACTAAGCTCTTCTATGTTAAATAACGAAACCGTATCACCCAAGAATGATAATTTTGTGACACCGAAAAAACACGACCATGGTTCCAAATATGAAAAATACAGCCGCACGCTATCGATCAGGGATGAGGGTTCATCTCCAACGAAGTTAAAAAGTCCATCACCTAAGCAGCATGTTATGACGTCACCTAAAGAATATGATAGCTCATCTTTCATAGACTATGGACCTTCAACATCAAAAACAGCAGCAATCGATTTTGGCCCCAGCACATCTAAAAAACCTGACATACTTTTGCCAAAAGACTTTAAAGACCTATCACCGAAGAAATATGATTCTCCGTTAGTTACGAAGCATGAGGCACCCCAAAAATGTACGACAATTAAACACAGTGAAACACTTACAAAGAGTGATGTCATACCTTTAAAGAAACGTGATTCAAAAAAAGAGAAGTCGCCATCAAACAAATTAGATGAAGGCATCAGCATTAGTTATGATTACAATGCTGATGCATATGACCAATACGATGATACTGGAGTAGCTAGACAAAGGGCGCGACGTAAATGTACCGTAGGGAAACAAAACGTGTTAGCCGAGACTTGGAGTTCGGAATCGGAGCCAGATGGCATTCCGCCGCGCCCTAACAGCGCAGAGTCAGTGGTCCTCACCTCCGCTCGTAGAAAGAAAGGGAAGAAGAGAGACGGGCATCATGCTAGCGCAAGACGTGGAAATAATCGACATATTTCGTTCAAAAAGCAAGATATTGAAAGCAGGTTAACTAGTTGTCGTAACATAGCTAGGGGCAGCGATACTGGAATGAGTCGAGCGAGGAGGGAGAGTGAGGATGTGGGCAGCGTGAACCCATACGACGCGCCGGCGCCTTCCACGTCAACGGCGCACTTGCTGCTGGGCCCGCCCGGACCGAAGCCGCCACGCCCTCGCACCACGGCCTACTACAACTGGTCGTCAGAGGGTGACGAAGAGCCCGAACACGTGCAGCAACACGGCTGGATCGTGGGCGACAGCCACAAGAAGCTAGTTACGATGCTAGCACATGCAAAAGGCCGTAAACGAAATAATGATGATAAACGTCATTTCGTCGAATAAGTTTAGTTTATTAGATTATATTAATCTTGTAAATATATTGTACATAATATTCTAGTTCTTTATTAAATGTCTTAAAACAAAGGTTGACCAGACATTACAAGCTTCATATTTTTTTCTTTTATTGTTGTAAATATTGTAATAAATACTTTTAAAACTTTAGTTAAATTTTGAATGAGCCAATGTCCTGTCAACTCCTGAATTAGTGAATTTTTTGGAACATTTACGTTAATTCGATTGATTGCTCCTACATACCATCAAATCAACGACGGGCATTTTTAGTTTATACGCGTCGTCTGTTGTAGATTTTTTGTATCAATAAATCATTTTGTCCATTTATGTCTGTTTAATAATCTCGGAGACTATCGGAGAAACTCTTAATTTGGCCTGTAAATTTTACTTGGTTTTGTTACCTTGTTATAATCTAAATTAAATTAAATCGTAGAACCCACAGTATTCACCAAAACATAGGAATAGTTGAAACCAGTTTCCATTTCCGCTCTCATTACAATTTGCACATTATTAATTTATAATGGCACAAAAACCTGGTTACCCCGTAGATGTTTATTAAGTCTCTGGGATATAAAAAGTAGAGAATAAGGTTAAGAATTTTATTAAATGTCTAATAATGGGAATATAGTTGGGTTCGTCAAACTTTGTAATTTTTCTCGAGCTGGGAAAAGACGAGCACGTATTAATAGGTATCACTCACTCACATAATGTTTGTACATAGTTTTAAAAATAATATAATAATGTATGTTTAAAAAATAAATGTGTTTTAAATTGTGGTACAATTGAGTATTCGAAAAAAAAATATTACAAGAATATTCATAAAAGTGTATTAACTAAAAATGCCTCGTTCTCTTATTGTAATTTTTAAATATAAATAATTTTAGTCAGCAAATATAAATTTATGTAAAAGTTTCAAAGCATAATAAAATTGAGGGAATGTTCCTTGATGAATAAGTTTATGGATTTATTTTAGTTTCGAAATTATTCTAAAGTGGTACCCAGTCATGCTAAAATGTATAGTCACCAGCATATCAGTGGTAACAATGATAGCGCTTTCATGTTGTAGCGGTGAGGGCGATTTTCATAGTGTAACGAGTTACCACTAATGTACAGTTGACTGTACCAACCCACAAAACTTGTTCTTACTATTTCCGAAGTAGGTAATTCTGATAATGAATCATTAAAAGCTGATTAATGTTAAAATACTAAAGATTTAAATGTTGGTCTGTTTCTGTATCAAAGGTTTTTGCTATATTAATTATCAGCATTATGTCAAAAGTTTATGTCCGTAAGGGGCTGACAACGCGGTCTGAGTGATTTGTGTATCTTTGAGTTGAGTAAATTAATTTGTTAACTATTTTTATACCTGCATTGGATATTTTTGCGTAGTCGAATGTGTTAAGTACATATTATTGTGAAATCTCATGCATTAGTTATTGTTTTATCTAGTCCAATAAGGAAAGACTAATAACCGCATTATCAGCCTCACAAAAGTAATTATGTGATCTTATTTTCCAATGAATTTGAGAAAGTCAATGTATTTGAGGAAAGACTTAACATTTTCACTATATTCACAAGAAATTAATTTAAAAAATGATTGGTATGTATTTCGTGTAACTGTGAATCAGGTTTTTTTTTTTTAAATAAAGCTCAATGTTAAAAATTTATTTATTTCATTGCTAACTATAGTTTGACCGAGACCGCTGTACCGCAGCTTAGGACTGCGCGGCGAGACGGGGGCAGCGTTGACGAATGAGCGGCGGGACGCCGTGAGTGTTGACCAGTGAGCGGCCTGGATTGCCCCCCCATAGCGGTATCGGTCAAACTATAGTACTCAAGTTTGAGAAGGGAGAACTTATACCTATGTGATAAGTCCAGTTAACATCTACATAAGATAGGAATTGGGAAATTCATCCCTGTATAGACTCAAACTCTTTCTTTTAGACGCATAGGTGTTAGAATGTAGAAAAAATAATAATCATATTATATAAACTTATTTGAACATCGTATAGTTTAAATTAAAGATTCAATAAGTACTAGTCAGTAGTCAGGTGTTCCAAGATCTTTTACGAAAAGCAAGGGGTGATTCCCATCCACATTGCGGATTTATCTCATAAAGCATAAAATAAATTTTGTGTTGTCATATATTTTAACGAATAAATGTATCACATGAAGATTCAAAATCTATTATTTTATCACCCTAGTTATCTAAAATCCATGAAAATAAGACTACCCGCAAAGGTCAATCAGATCATGAAATAACTGCGTCAGTACCTACCTATGATCAATCAACAGCTGTCAATGCCACAGCCACCACAAGTTGCCAGCAGCTTCTTGAAACTTACCCCTATAAAGGTATATTTTTCATGAACATGGGTGGGATAGATTACTGAACGCAAACAAGAACTGATAAAATAGCTCCTGAAGGAAGCTCTGCTAAAACGCTTAGGTACCAACCTAGTACACTCGGCTACACATCAAGCTATACATTTCCAGCTTATGCTGATCTCGCATTGTATAATATTTCCGTACAATTTTGCGTACAGCTTTTACTGGAAATGTATAGCCGTGTGTACGTACATAGTTACGATGCGACATATCTTCTGATAACCAAGTTGGGTTGTCACGTCGGATGGAGCACGTCAGAGGCTGCCAAAGCTCATCGGAGACCCTGTACCACCACTCGCCCAAGTACAGACTCTTACAATGACTTACTCAGACAAGTACAGACAGTAAGTGTAAGTTAGTAATGCTCGTAACTGTACCTACTGCAAGACATGTATTTTTACATGTAGTGATTACGAATAGGCGACAAGCTCAACGCAATGGCGCGGCACTAATAAAAATAAGCGAAAATCAATCTTGGCATTGTAAATTCCGCCGTGTTGCTGAGACATAATTATCATCAACAATTGCCAAGAAAATTGCTCGTGTTTGCTCATCCTAGCGATGTGAGTTCGAACCTCACTCGTTGCACTTTATTTAGGTTTACGTACAGTAGGCCGCACGTCAGTGGTAACATTACCTTGAGCTGGCCTAGTCAGGTATGCGGCGCGAGGTGACGGCGCGGCGCGACTGTGGTGGAACAATTTCTATGAAAACTTCACGGAAATTGTTCTACCCACAGATATAGATACGAGTATACCTAGATAACGCAAGAGCAACTACTTCGCGTGCCATTTTCGTGCCCAGCTTACGTACAATAATCGTAAGCTGCCACTTTAGCGCTCAGTCTGCATCGGTGCCACGCTTGTCGGAAGTCAGTTAAAAAATTGAAAATGGTTAATTACGCTGTTATAAATTGTAAAAACTGTGCAAATGCGAGGAGAAAAAATAAAAGAAATGTTTCTTAGTGCTTGTGACGTCATAGTAGATAGTCAAAAAATGGCACACTTGGTTTTCATATAGATCGTGATACTTGCGTTATCTAGGTACCTATATCTATATCTGTAGTTCTACCGGTGTCGTGTCTGCGAGAACCTTTTTTTTCTAGGGCATCTCGCAGTTGACCTTTGAGGACATGGCTGCTTAACTAGACTTTCCTGTGGCTGCCTTAAGCTTCTACACTTAAAGCCTCCAGCCCGGGGCATAAACTATTCTAAATTAAAACTAGGCGAACGCTCGCTAAGGGCATCCCCTGTGGGGTATGAACCTCGGCTTAGGGCGTCGCTGAGGGGAGGACAGCAAGAAGGGACAGGCGGGATCAAACTTAGATTTTCATCTTGATTATTATTCGGGGTATTTAAAGCTACGTGCTCAGCTGCAACAACTGCTGGCACCTCGTTTTGGAGCAAGGGTCGGGGGGGCTGCGAGAACCATACTCCGCGTCCTATTTAAAAGCGATCGTCACGCGAATTCACGAACTTTTTGTTCGCTGAACGCTGTCGCGCCGACAGAGGGCGCTTAGTTGTCCTAACAACAAAATGACATGCACGCGACCGATCGCGTAGGTAGAGTGCGCGCAAAATAAGTGCGCGCGACTGCTGGGTCTGGCGGCCTTAATTCCATACTGTAATATTTAAAATACTAAAATCTATAATAGTAAATCTTTATATTATTAATCTTAATTATATAGTTAAATAATTCTATACTTAATTTCACCTTACATAAACGACAAGACGGCGGCATACTTAGAAGTTCCAATTTCAGCCGCATGCAGACTTTTCTAGACAGCACTCTATTCGCGCGACGATCGCTTTTAGATAGGACGGAGATTAAAAAGGCCAGCCTTTAGCTTACAGCTTAGTTTTAATTACTGGTTTTCTTGACACTGACGTGCGGCCTACCGTAGGTACCTACCTACCCACGATAGCATATTTTACTCTAGTGCTCAGTTCACCTAGAGGTTTGTACACACGGCTACACATCAAGCTATACATTTCCAGTTTATGCTGATGTTGCGGTTACACCGCCACATACAAACTACGCATCATAGACATGACGTCACACAAATCCTGCATCGCGCAATTAGAGTTTACCGAGCGATCGACATACATACAAGATTCCAACTTTAAACCGTCGGGCAGTTGCCCGCCAGACACAACACCCGTCTGGTCGGAGGATCCTCCCTTTTCTATGGTGGATGAGTGAACTTTACACCCTGTTCCTCATACCACTAAACTGATATCGCATTGTATAGGATGTCCGTACAATGCAAGGTCAGCTTAAACTGGAAATGTGTAGCTTGATGTGTAGCCGTCTGTACCTACAGTATTGTGTGTGTACCCACACCTAGGAGTCTATTGCTATGAACTGGCTTCAAATCGATACACCGGGCTGCTAATGAGAAAATCCTAAAATGGAATAGCAATTTCGTACAATCCAACCCAATAATACTTCTTAATCTGGGAATCGAACACAGGACCTCACTGCAGTCACGCTAATTGTGGTACGATTTTAGCTGAACCACTTTTGTTAGTCAACAAAAAATACTTTGAATTAGAAAATTTGATTGAAAGTCTGTTTAAATGGTTCAAATTGTTTTCGACTAAGCAGTTGATCAACTAAAATCGGTCCATGTGGACATTGCTTCAAATGCTGGGTAATAGGTACATAGATAGCTATTAACTCTGCTGGTTTTAATGATATGAAAAGGTCAGACGCAGGGCTTTGTAAGCATTCCTAATAAACTAATATACAGTCGGGGAAAATAATTACAAAAAAAACAAACCAAACAAAGCAGTTCCACTGGTAGGACAAAGTGGAATGTACAAAATTTTGCGGACTACAATCGATTTAAGTGGGATAAATTACCACTCGTACACACGGAAACCCTATACAATGCGAGATCAGCATAAACTGGAAATGTATAGCTTGATGTGTAGCCGTGTGTACATACCTACCTACCAGGGTTGTTGCTGATGCATATTTTTTTCACATCAGCGGATGCTGATGCTGATGTTTTATCACTGACATCAGTGGATGCTGACGTTAATTATTTTCTTAAAAAAAGCAGTGACCATTATAAATTTATACCTAAAAGTTTTCCTTGGTACTGAAATAAAAGGTTGGTTCAATAATTTTGTGACTTTTAATAAAAAATGAAATCAAACAACGTACCTAAGTAGTACATATGTAGACAATATGTACCGGGTGCGGCACATATTGTCCGTATGTGAAAATGAAATATTTCTGTTAATTTTCAATATTTATTTAAACACTTTTGCTATGTGAAAATAGAAAGTTCAAGGTTTTATTATGACTTATTCCGAAGGAATAAAACCGCCTTTAGCCTTTACTACAAGCTGAAGTCTCTTTCTGAAAGAAGCGCAGGCTGCTCGAACGACGTCGTCACTCAAACAATTCCATTCTCGCGTAAGAGTAACTGAGCGCTGGAAGCGAACCGAAGTGTGTTTTTTAGCACATGCCCTGGCCTGTAAAACACCCCGAACACAACACGTGCTATAAGCCCCGCCCCCTCTGCGGTCATGTCACGACTCGAACTTCAGCATTAATAATCAGCATCGATCAATGCGGCTGCTGATGCTGATGTTGAAAATGATGCTGAAGTTCTGCGGATACTGATGCTGATGTTCGCAACAACCCTGGTAAATAATCTCTTTGTTCATTTTTCCTCACTAGGGCTGGCACTGTTGGATTTAACAGTAAGTATTTAGAAATAAAACCCTCCTCACGTGTTCCCGGGGATGGTCAAGAATCGTCTCGCCAAGAGACTTGACGAGAACTTGCAGCTGCCTGAACAAACTGAGTTCCGATAACTGTACCGTAGACCACATCCGTACTGTTCGGCAAATTGAGAACAATCAAACTCGGAAGTAAGATAACATAATTAGGTAATTGCATTGTGAACCTAAAGTCGGTTCAATAAGAGCCACTTTACGTTCAAGTCGGTGAAAAATAATAAACAGAAAGAAGACAGGGTAACTTTAAATAAAACAAAAACTGCATAATATCATATGGGTAATATGTAAGTATTTAATTTAATTTCTACTGATTATAAGTGAATCAGTCAATAAACACATCATATCTTTATCATCTACTTCGCACTACCGTTTGTTCCTTTTTTATATTTGGCTCTAATTGTTAGAGCAATACCAATCAACAGTATGAGACAACAGAAAGCTATAATCACTGGAATAAATATGTCCACCAATCGAAGACTGCTTAGTAACCGGTCTGTCAGCTCGGCGACGAATTCTCCAGGTAAATTAAGACCCTGAAAATAAAGCAGAATGTAAGAGAAATGTATCATTAGCAGTTACAAAACACTGGTTAGTATTGTACCTATTGTATTTATTTATATCTCAGTATATGGTACATTGAGATCTTACATTAAACACTGTTTCACACATACTACCATTGCTGGTGTAGAAATAAATAATACATGCAAATCAGAACTAGATACATTTTAAGAATATTATATATAAAATTATGAAATCTTGTATTAAGTTATGAATTTATAATTTTAATTACTGTTTTTTTACTGGACACTAGTCTTAACTTGCGAAGAGCATGTAAAACTTATCAAGCTTACTGCATACTCTTTCTACATGTTCCTTCCAATTCCAGTTCAATTTGTTGTCAATTACTATACCTAAAAATAAAGCTGATGGTCCTGGTTGCAGAATTGCATACTAAATCTAAGTAAGACGAAAGTGATGCACGTGCACTCGCCGCACAACCTTGTGGCAAAAAATGTCGACAGTTTGGATATAGGTATCGTGGGCCACACCTACGATTGCATGCATGTTAGAAATGTCAACTGTGTCTGTCAAAAGCTGGAGTATGTCAGTAGATTTAAGTATTTAGGTCTGTGGGTGGACCGTAACATGAACTGGAAGACACAGGTTGACACAGTGTGTACAAAGCTGAGGTCAGTGTTAAGTAAGTTCTATATACTGAAGGCACCGTTAAGTAGAAAAACGCTGCGTGTGATTTATTTTGCTCTCGCCGAGTCTTTGCAAAGCTATGGATTAAATACTTATGGCCGTACATTTAAAACTTATTTGAACAGCATAAAATCGCTGCAAATTCGATTTATGAAATACCTTGTTAACCCAAAACTAAAACTCGAGTGTAAAGAAAATTATGAAAAACTTTTTGTTGTATGTAAGGTGCTTCCCGTGCATGAAAAGGTCAAGTACTTAGTGGTTCTAGAGCAGTTCTATAACGGTCAATTTCTAGTACTTGTGCAAAACACAATACGAGAAGCGTTAGAGAACGTAAATTCGTGCGAGCACCAGTAAAAAATTACTACGGCAAAAGAACCAATAAGTATTTGACCCCTACACTGTTCAATAGTATCGACTGGCTGAGAACACATAGTCGTGTAATTAGCAGGCGAGCACTGGGAAATAAATTAAAAGCGGAACTTTTGAACGAAATAGTCGCAACATGTGACAATAATTAATAAATTCTAATCAACAAAAACATTCTTACCGTCCTTATACTATTTGTACCTACTGATGTTGTTACCAAATGTTTTAAGACGAGCGCTAATCCTGCCGACAAACTGTCACGCAGTTTGGCAGGTTTATAAAATGTTATCAAGTGTTTGGTCCAAAATAAATTATTTATTTATTTATTTTATTTATGTCTAATTGCTGTTGGTATTACTGACAAGTTACATGTTTGAAATAATTGAACTATTTTAGTTTTTTCAATATTAACATGAAGGTTATTGTCCCTCAGCCATTTTATCATATTAGTTAATTCATTGTTAGTTATTTATTAATTTTTTAGTTAGTTATTAATTTCTATGTCAGTTTTGTTGGAACATTTTATCGTCAAAGTAGGATCGTCAGAAAATTGGATACTTTCATATTTAAAATAAAATTGAGGTCATTAATATACAATATAAATAGTATGCAGACACAGTGTATACCTACTGCAAATTTTCTATGTTAAATTATTAAATGACATAGTAATTTAAAATGATTAAAATTATTAGAATTAGAACATTACACTAAACAGTAATCATAAATTAAATAAGTACATTTTATTTTCAAATAAACTTAATTTAACTCAATTCTATGTTTTACTACCGCCTAGGCTCCCGGAAGTGTAGAACTCAACAAAAAGATCAAAAACCTACCGAAAGGTATCGTCGTGCTTTTTACGTTATTATCATCAAATAAATACCTACCTAATGATATGAGAATCTAGTCATCTAGAAGCAGGGACCGTGGAAGTGGGGGGCAGAGGGGGCCAAATGCCCCCCCCCTAAAATCAAACGGGGGGGCCGCGCTTCCTCCAATTTTACTACTTGGCAAAGAAGGTTTCTCTGTGCTATCCTTCACAGAGTTTTGTTTTTCTTAAATGAAAAAGAAAAAGATTAGCTTTTTGTTTTGTCGGAATTTAAAGTTTATTACATTAGGTATATCGTTTTTGGAAGGGGGTGACCAAGGAAATATGCCCCCCATCATGGAGTACTTCGTTTTTGAAAGGAGGTGACCAAAGAAGTTTGCTTCCCGGGGGTCATGGAGTACTTCGTTTTTGGAAGGGGGTGATCAAAGAAGTTTGCCAACCCCGTGGAAGGAGTTGACCAAAGAAGTTTGCTCCCCCCCGTCATGGAGTACTTCGTTTTTGGAAGGAGGTGACCAAAGAAGTTTGGCCCCCCCGTCATGGAGTACTTCGTTTTTGGAAGGGGGTGATCAAAGAAGTTGGTCCGCCCCGTTACGGAGTAGGTACTTCTACGGTCCATCTAGAAGTGGGATTAGGCTGCAATTGCCATAGTCAAGAAAATCAAATCATGACAGCGTAGGTCATTGTAAAGAGCGAAAATTGCAAATGCATTGTATTCCGTGGCTGCATATAGCTATGCCATATTTACAAGGCGCCTGAAACTAGAGGAAAGCAAACTATTTGTCGTCCGTTTAATAATGTAAATGAATGTAACAAACATTCAATTGAGCTCAATTCACTACCTATTGAACTTTATTGTCAGACTCAGACCGTACATTCATTCAGTCGATTGAATGAAATCTTATTATCCTTTCAATAATGTATTCAAGAGGAGCAATAAGTTGCTAACGCCCGACATAGTAAGCACAGTGTGTTCCATAGACTCTCCATTGAAATAAAGATGTTTTTTTTCTTTCCATTGAATGTACGATTTTTTTTTGTGTGTTTTATCACAATGCTCCAAACTTATTACGGTACTACCTACCAAAATAAAGATATGAAAAGTTCCGAAATTCATCATTTCATCAACAAATTAATTTCATAATCCAATACTATTAAATAAGCAATATTTGTATACCTATGTATTTGTACTCACGTTCTCGAAAACGGGTCTAACGATTTCGATGAAAGTTGCAATATGGGGGTTTACGGGTGTGTAAAATCGATCTAGCTAGGTCTCATATCTGTGAAAATTCGTTTTCTCTATATTCATAGTCTTGGAAATGTGTTACAACGTTGGTATACCTGGACGATATGTTTATCTATTTTCACCCGAGCAGAGCTCAGTCCACCAGGTACCTACTTTAATTTAAAGTAGGTAGGTCATTGTTAAGAAAATTTACACCCTACGTCAATTTGCCGTTTTATAGTATAGTTATAGCCATTTCATGCAACTGTCATGTCAGTTGAGATTTGAATAAACGGACAATTTAACTTTGTAATCAATTTGTTTGGCAATTGGTTTCCCTTGACTATACCTACAACCTAGTTATAAGCTCTACAAAAGACTGTGTTTGAATGTGTTTATTGTATACTCACTTCTTCAATCCAAAGGATAGGGACAAGCGTAGTGCGAAGATAACTTGTGGTTGGGATTCCCCTGACGTTCCTCGAGAAGATGTTGAACTGGGCCCGCTTGGCGCCCCTGATCGGAGTGCCAGTGTTCTGAAAATACATAAATAATAACATAACAGAACATAGCCACCACAGAAATAGGCCATAAATTGAAGCAACAATATGGATACAGTTATAGGTACAAGGATCTAGGAATCGGCTCGTGGCCAAAATCGGAACTAACAAAACAATTTCTCGAAACAATATCGCAAATATTTACCAACACCCTCTTGTCAACGCGTTCCAAAAAGGAGCGGTGGCCGCCACAAACAACCGCGATGACGGCCGTCTTCAAAATTATGGCAGGAGTTCGACTTTACGGAGTCTAAAAAGTTAAAACGCTCTTTAGACAAACACACTTTTAGGCCCGTATTACAGAACGTCACTCAATACTCAAGCATTACTTAAAATCTAGTTTCAACCAATCAAATGGCTTGAATCTAGTTTTAAGTAATGCTTGAGTATTGAGTGACGTTCTGTAATACGGCCCTTAGTTTCTTTAATAGTGACGTCATTTGCCGGTAAACTGCGAACGATATGTGGCGGCCACCGCTCTTCCAGGAAACCGTATCTTTAGGACAGCTCCACCGGTACCTGAATAGGTACCAAGGTAGAGTCCGCGCCACCACTGAAGTCCGGCGGAAAATTGTAGAACTACATTTTTTAATGCAATTTGATATAATGACATAGACACTAGCGCCGCGGCAGAAGGCATTCTATGATGGCGCGGACTCTAGGTACCATAGAAGAAACGCATATCTATACACCGTAAGGACTATTTCTGCTTGCAGCGCTCGGCCGATATAGTAACGCTTATGACGAACAAAATGGGTCGTGTGCACGGGATTTTGTTTACAAACCGCTTAGATATGTGTTTCTTCTATAGTACTTAATTGACCACGCGTACCTATAATACATCTTTTCGCTTTGACAGCATTACTTATAGCAGAAGTTCCAGAGGAACGACCTTCAGTCATCTGTTTAATGGATGAAAAGTCTTTTAAATAAAATTTAGTATGTTAAAAAATATATCGCGAGTGAGTTGGCAAAAAAATTCTTGGCCAGATTGTGATGAAAAAAAACCAATTGAAAGAGCTTTTCAAGGAGCACCTTTGCTACTAACTCGACTTTTGCCAATTGTTAGTTAATTCAGAGTTAAAGACAAACATTTGTTACTAAAACGAATTAATAGTTAAATAATTAAAAAAAAAAAAAAAATTCAACCCACTCGCGATATATTTTTTAACATACAAAATTTTATATTTTTAATACTTTTCATTCATTAAACAGATGGGTGAGGGTCGTTCCACTGCAGATATTAGACCACTACATTACACCCTCGTTCACGTCCCTTTGTTTGTTAGCGACACAAGTTGGGGACCAAATCAAAACATCACAGGACTGCAGCGCGGAAGTTATTAAAAACTGAATTAACACGTTGGTATACTATTCGGTGTGTCAGGTTAGGGGAAAACAGGGAGACCCAAACCATGGGGGCGATCTCCCCTCGCCGCGTCCGTGTCGTCGGGTCGGGACAGACAGCCGGCAGACACACATTTTATACATATCGATAGTATCTATTATGGTTCCGCTAAACAATTGATATTAATAATACCTCCTTTAGGTACGTACCTAGGTAACTGATACATTTTTCATGCAAATTGTAATTTGTACAGTATAGGGTTGGCTGATTATTGTCAATAGAGCGATAATAGTTAAAATGATGATTAATTGTCATGTCGTTTCAAATTATAATTATTTTTTTAAGTTATGTAGGTTCAACTTCGAAAGATAGGTCAATCGTCGAATCCGACTCGGCTGGGCAACGTTTGGGAAGCTACGCAATATCTTCTCGTCCCACATACCTCAGAGTCTCAAGACGAAAGTCTTTGACCAGTGCGTGTTGCCAGTGATGACTTATGGCACTGAAACGTGGTCGCTCACAATGGGCTTTATTGGAAGGCTCAAAGTCACCCAAAGGGCAATGGAGAGGGCTATGCTTGTAGTTTCCCTACGTGATCGAATCAGAAATGAAGAGATCCGCAGGAGAACCAGGGTAACCGACATAGCCCGAAGAATTGAAAAAGTGGCGATGGGTAGGGCACATTGCTCGCAGAACAGATGGCCGATGGGGCCGAAAGTTTCTGGAGTGACGACCGCGTACCGGAAGATGTGGCGTTGGAAGGCCTCCCACAAAGTGGACCGATGATCTTGTGAAGGCCGGAGGAATCCGTTGGATGCGGGAAGCACAGAACCGATTGACGTGGCGGTGCTTTGAGGAGGCCTATGTCCAGCAGTGGACGTCTTTCGGCTGAAATGATGATGATGAATTTTAAGTATGAACCGCGAAATGTAAGTAGTCAACGTTTCTCATTAAAGCCCTACCTACAATTTAGCTGAAGCCTGTGCCAAATAATGTGACAGTAGCGGTCATTGACCTCCCTAAATTTATTTTCAGATTTTAGTACAAAACAGAAATGAAGCCCGCTGATCGTTATCCTATCAACAATTTCCACAAAAGAAAAATGATACAACAATTGGTAGCAATCTAAACGGATTGCTACGGCCATATTTTAGGGAAAGGGCGTTGACCTCTATTTGTATAAGCCACCAACTTTAATACTCCAGTTCACTAATTCTTCAGTGGATAATCGTCCTTTATGCAATTACCTATACATTTATTTTTTTATAGGACAAAATGATGCCTTTCTATTTGCGAAAAAGATTTAAGCAGAAAATATTAAAAATCGTATCAGTTTTACAACTACCATGAGACAAAACCGTACGCAAGACAGAACTTTTCAAACTCTAACAAAATACCTAATTTCTGTTTTATAGGTCAAGGTAGACCCGATCGTTTTCGAGGGGTTGTAAGTACATGATTAGGGGTGAGACGTCGCAGCCCCCGACCTCGGCCCCCGTCGGCGCGAGTCTGCCAAGTTCCCCACAGACGAGCCCCTTTTCCCCAACATTTTCACGGCCAAGGTCATGCCCTCGTCTGTTTTTGAATTAGGTATACACAAAATCAACGCACTCTTTCAAGGTTATATCGTTTTATTTCAGTCGTTGAGCTGATTGGTTTAGAGTACATGGCTTTTTGAGCAGTGCTTGATCGAATCAAGGAATAGTTCATAGGAATTATTTGTGGCGACCTCTTTAGCTATACCGTCACTTACGAACTACACTGATATAATTATCCTACATCGCGATATATCTGGCGCAAGCAGATTGTATGGTTCGTCATTTTACAAACGACGCCGTCCGTTTACAAACGCTCGCGGGTTATGCAAAATGCCAAAGGCAAATTGGTAACTCGTTCAATCCTTATAATTTCGACTTTGATTGTTATTGTAGGGTGACCATGAGCGGACGGCGCCGTTTTTAAAATGACGAATCAAACAATCTGCCTTCGACATTATCCAGTATAACAGGACCCATTTCATATCCGTCAACTACGCATTCTGTACATCAAATCGTCACCAACACCGCAAAGGGGCGAACCTCAAATAAGAAAATTTTACAGGAGAGCCAAAAAACGTTTTTTTTCTCCCGATGACGCGCTTATTTTGATGATATTTAAGAAAATATATAGGTATAACTTAGAACAAAAAAAAAAACCCTGCTACTGATTTTAAGATACGCCGTCAATCTTTTTTCGTTTCTATTAGTCTTAGAGCTTCGCCCTTTTATGACGACATAGAGCTCGACAAATGGAGCATTTTTGTATATGTACTAAACAAATTTTTTACCGTTTGTATGAGGTTCGCCCCTTTGCAGTGTTGGCGATGAAATGAAGTAACATTGCACAAAAATAATTGCTGGAAAACGACTTTTATTTTGTGAAAAATTACTGTTTACGGTAGTGCTCAATGGAAGGCTCGCGAAATATTAATCTTCGCATGCAGAAGTCATGAGGGTAAGTTAAGTTATAACAGTGAAAACTCGTTTTCGTAAAAAACTACACAAAATTTGACCTTCAACTTCAAAGGCGGGTGGGGAATTTGGTTTAAAAAATATCACAATGACAGGAAGAACAACTGACTCTAGGCTTCGTTATGCGTCCGACAAACAACCGTCGGGTAATAGCCCACCAGACACAACACCCATCTAGTTGGAGGTTCCTCCCTTTTCTAAAGAGGATGAGGAACTTTACACACTGTTCCTCATACCTCTATATGTCCTCTCTAGGCTGGATATCTCAGGCTCAAATTCAGAAATCTACGTAATATAATAGTAATACGACCTTTATAGGTAATGACCTCGTAACGTTTTAAAACAGTCACATGATAAATACCATAAGAAATAATAAGTATATTTTACGTACCGGCTCTATTTCCAAGAAAAGTTTATGATTTTCCTCATTCGGCCGCATCCCAATGACACCATCTCGATACCTTATGTCAGCGAACAGGAAGTGAGGGTAGGACATCACGAGAAAAGCACCTAAAACATAAACCATAACATTATATTACTTAAACAACATCATGTCTGTAATCAATTAATTGATTCAGGCGTGACCTTGCGGAAATCCATTATAAAATACAATAGACGTGGATATACTTAGTAACTTGTTCCGCTTAGCTATTTCTAAAGAGCCATAAAAAACTCCTGAAAGAAATCGACATGTGTTTCACCTCTCAACGAGGCATCCTCAGGATGACGATGGACTTGTTGCAAACTCGAACACGGCGTGTTGCCACACTAAGCGCTGAGTGCAGACAGCGCTGCCTCGTTGAGAGGTGAAACACGTGTCGATTTCTTTCAGGAGTTTTTTATGGCTCTTTAGAAATAGCTAAGCGGAACAAGTTACTAAATATATCCACGTCTATTGTATTTTATGTCTGTAATCCCCAAAGAATAAGGCAGTGGTGTAAGTATCCGTAATACACCCACATTTCACAAGTTATGTTAAAGTCCCATGTAATAGGGGGCGAGCCTATTGCCATCAAGCGGGCACAAATCCAGACTCCGGGCTGCTACTGAGAAATTCCTGATGGAAAAACCCAATAACAGGACCGAACCCAGGACAATATCATATTAGTGCTTACGAATACAACGCAAACGCTTACATTTACCGTGAATGACGGATTGGTGTAGGTAGCGTAGATATAAGTACTATACTTTCTTTAATTAATCTCAATAAAGTCCAATAACACGATTTGCATTGGTACACATGGCTACACATCAAGCTATATATTTCCAGTATAAGCTGACCTCGAATTGTACGGAAATCTTATACAATGAGAGATCAGCATAAACTGGAATTATATAGCTTGATGTGTAGCCGTGTGTACAGTCAGCAACGAATGTACTAATTTCTACTAGTAAGTATACTCTACTAATTTTAGACTTTGATAATTATGCTTTCATTGATTGGTGAATGTTTTGTTTCTAGGGTTCTGAACTTCCGACTTTAAGGTTGCGTTTCCACTGAAGCGGAGACGAGCGGAGCTGAGCGGGGGGGACGTGTAGGAATCGTCCAGTAGTTTTCCATAATATCTATACACCCAAAGGTCTGTTCATGAAATTTTAAGTGCTCGTTTTCGTTATAAATCATTGTCTATTTCATAAAATAAATAAGTAAAAACTAGATAAATAAAATACAAAATAAATAAATAAATAACTTTACTAAATAACATGCACATTAGGTGCGCCACCAACGAGTTCGAGCCGTTGACTAGCGGAACCTTAAGGGAGGACGCAAGGCTGACTACTGAGTACTGAGCCATAGATGTCCTTTATGAGTCAATCAAAGACCGCCAGCAGCCGGGCCTATCATATAACAAACGCTTCCTACCTGACCACTGTACAGACATTAGCACAAATCATGAGTTAATCATCCGTTATTATTAATTTTAATGGTAGATATGTTAATGAAGCCACGGTGTGTTTACCAAAGTCGAGCCATACTGGTAAAGGTTAGGTGCACTGGTCAAAATAGAGAAGTATTTGTTTATTAAATAACGATGACGACAACAGATCCGCTATCTTGATTTTAATGAAGTTTTTACCTAACTTTCGTAAAACTTAGTAGTACTTTATAATACAACGTAATTTCCACAAAAAAAACTGAGGCAATAAGGAACAAATGTGGGGCGAAACAGGAATATCGAACGTGGGGCGAACTTTGTCAGGCGAAAGCGGAACAAATCGTGTACTTCTAATTATTTTTCGCAGTCAGAGTGACTGCGAAAAATAATTTAAAAAAAGTTCGTGGAACAACAGTTTCAAAAAAGCATTTCTCTCAAAATCGGAAAACGTAATCAATGCAAATGTACAAACGTACGTTGGTATTTGTTAAAACTTTGTAATTAAAAAGCTTAAAAAATCCGGACTTAGAAGGTTTCAGAATTTAGTCCAAACGCTTTGGCAGTTCGGAAAATTAATATTCTGATTCTGGGTAGCGTGGTTTGTGTTATTTTTGATCGAGCTATATTTTGGATATTCCTACAAACACTGTGTGGAGTTGACATTTTAATGTAAAAACGAAATAGAAATACCACACACGGATTGATTCACGGAATCTCAGGAACTAACTTGGGCAGGTAGGTAGGGAGAATGAGTTTTATGAAAATCTACCCATAAAGAGGTGAAATGGGGGTTGAAAAGAGGTATGTATACCTACGAATGGAGTTGTAGGCAACAGCTAAGTAGTTCTAATAATAATGTTGGATGAACAAACGCTTCACTTGAGTTTATCAAATTCTCGTATCAACGATCGCATTTCGCCCGTTGCACAAATGCACAAGTGTAGTCCGCTGTAAATAAATTGTAGCTAATAACTAAGTATATTTCAAGCAACAGGTAACAGGTGTTGTTTACAAATATAATGTTGTTGTTCCAACAACGTACACAACTAATAAAAACTAACAATTATGCCCAGGTTACATACACGAGGTTAGTTTTTGAAGCTAGCAATCCTGGCTTAGCACATGCTAGACCTGTTTATACGATGCTATGAATTTTAAGCTTCATATCGAGTCCCATTACGTCAAGTCTGAGAGTCTATTGTTCTTGCAAAATATTGCTATCTTACGGTTTCTATTACCGTTACGTCGGTTACCGTTATGTGGTTTAAAGATACAGATTTAGTTCGTAGAATTCAATGATCCGATTGGATACTAGCTTTGCCGGTCATACGAGGCTAGTACAAAAGCCAGGATAGTAAAACTTATGGTCGGTGGCGCTACTAGCTCAAAAATAGAACCCCATCTTACTATCTTTCTTATTAGCTTACTAGCCTAAAAATGAGGATAGTTCTACATACACGTGACCTGAGTGAGTAGCTTACTAGCACTATCTTAATACCCTTGCTTGAAAAACTAGCCTCGTGTAACTCAGGTTATTACGCTATTTACACAACATAAACAAAACGTAGTGTTTGTTCGCTGCACTATCTTCTCTGTCTGCAACCATCTAACCGTGGTGCTAATGAAAAGTGCTTCCCTGTTATCAATTAGCTGAGCCAAATTGATTGAACGTATTGTGTGAGGGTATAGCCAGAAGGGTCAATTTAGCTTGGGCAGATTTTACAGTTTATGTTTGTTGCAACCTCCAGACGCACACCGCAGTTTTTATGTTCATTATTTCATTTGAAGTGTGTATAGAATATGTAAAAAAACCCTGTCTGATCCGAAAGGGGGACATAGGTACTGCAATAACATTGCCTAAAAGTAAAAAAGTTACTGTTATTTAAAAAATCACATTTTTAGTATCATAGTTACCCCAAAACCATTAAAAATTACCAAATTTTCAACTGGGGTCATAAGTTATGACTTGTAGACACCCGCTAAACGACGGCCGCCCGCGCCCCATGTAATAAACCGGTAAAATACCTCTAAAAAAAGGTTATTTTTTCATTTTTCCTGAATATTTCCACATTAATAGACTCTCAGTACGATTCTTAACAACACCCTCACGGATCGGACAAGGATTTTTTTTACATGTTGTATCCAATATGTAATATTTTTTTTATATTGGGCCCTTGTAGGTACCTATTTTTTAATATTCATGTATTTTGTTATTATATAATCGGGTATTTTTTATATTGTGCTATACTATGTTTATTGTGTGCGACAAATAAAATATTTATACACAAAAAAAAATTACAAGTAAAAAGAATAAAAAATAAATGATTGGATAAATTGCCTTGCTCAAGAGTACTTACTTTAGTAGGTAGTCATACCCTTGAGCAAGGTATGAAAGGATCGCCAATTTAATTAGCCATCGCCTAAAAACAAATTAATTTAAATAGTAATATATAATGTATGTTTATCGGGTAAGTATATATAATATACCTTTTTTTTTTTTTTTATATAGGTATGCTCTGCGTTTTTATCCTTTGCAAATTATTGGCTTTAATAATATTAATGAGGATGCATAAAATTACTCGTTAATCAACTCATATAACAACAACACAACACAACATAACGTAACATAATTTTTTATTTTCACAAAACACAAATAATATTTGTTTTGTGTTTCACGAACTATGTACAAATAAATGTTTTTCTTTCTTTTATATTTATATTGTCACCACATTATGGCATACGTAGGTACTTATTCCTTAGATCGTTATCTACAGATTAGCTATGTATATGTATATAAACTTTTATTTTAGGGCCGATTATTCCATAGATGACTTATTTAAAAAAATACTATAATTTTTCAATCATTACATAACTTTTACCTGAAAAATAAATGTGACGTTATGACAGATTGTTCATTCAAAAACTGTTTAAATGACAAACTTATTCGTCAGATACAAATTAACTGGCGATTGTAAAAACGCCCTTAATCGTGTAATGTTTTCTCTCTCTCTCTCTCTCTCTCTATGGGTAGGTTTTGGATGGACTAAAGTTCCTTCGATTGTTAAGAAACTTCTTCTGAGACTAGTACCTAACTACCTGCGTCTACTTATTTCGTAAAGAAGCTATAAGTTGTGATTCTTATAATTTTCTGAACAAAAATTGCCATCGCTCAGACAAAAGCTAAAGTACTTATGGCTGTAGTGGCACGAACAGCGTTCATCTTGCGAGAGCTTATTTTTCTATAAATAATTTAAGTAGTTAGGTAGAGTCAGGGAAATCAATTGCTAAGAAAATTTACTACCAACCCAAACTGTCCGTATATTCAAATCACAACTGTCTTTGTTTGACAGTTGTATGAAATGGGTTTACATATTACGGCAATGCGAGGTAGCGTTCATTTAAAAAAGGAAGACAAAAAGTGGCACTGCCGACAGAAGTGAAAACTTGAACAAGATCGCCCTGGTGGAAGAAAAATACTTGAATAGAACATGGGTCCGTAACCTTATCTAAATAAAGAGTACAATCGCGTTTACAAAACCTTTAAAGTAAAATACTTGCATAGAACATTGATCCGTAACTTAATAGAAATAAAGGGCACAATCGCGTTTACAAAACCTTTAAAGTAAAATACTTGCACAGAACATTGATCCGTAACGTAATATAAATAAAGAGCACAATCGCGTTTCTAAAAAATGAGGTGGCGTTACAGTGTCGCTTGTTGTGTGGTTTAGTCCCATGTCAAAAATGCCCAACGCAAATAAAAAAGTTTTCACTTAAAAAAAAAATTACTTACTAATTTGCTTAACAATTAATTTTCCCGACTGTACCTACTCATATGCTTTTCGCCCCGTGTTCGCAATTTAGAAACACTACGTAGAATATAAAATTTGTGTTTTCAGTAAGGCGATTATGAAATAAGTAAGTAGCTTCTTAGTACTTCAATGGCTGGGGAGTAGATTTTCTATTTCTACACCAATATTATGAAGAAGAAAAAATAATTTTATTGCATTTTTGTTTGTAATGAATAAACTCAAAACTACTGGACCGATTTTAAAAATTCTTTGACCAGTAGAATGTTATTTTATCACTGAGAAACATAAGCTGTTTAAACTAATATTATAAAGATAATAGATTTTTTTTTTAATGTGTAATCTCGAGAACTACTGGCCTGATTTTAAAAATTCTTTTACCAGTGGAATGTTAAATTATCACAGAGTAACATTACAAAGATATCACGCTGGCTAAGCCGCTGGCAGAAGCTAGTATATCATAAAGTATTTTCGTGTAGTAAGTAAGTACTTTCAGGTAATATAATATTTTCACTTTTTACTTTGTTTTGTTAAAGTTCAGTCAGCCAATCAGTTGGTAATGTGGACTGTTTGTTAAAAAATAAAAGGACATTACAAAACATTTACCTATTAATATCTCTTGTCATGCAGCCTACCCATTCGTGAAATCTTATATTAAATGTGCAATATTTTTATTTATAATATACCTATATTGGGGGACTGGTTATTAGTGAACGAAAAAAACATCAGCTGTTGTCTATATTTTGACGAGTTATGCGACCGCCGCAGGAGGAGACGCCCGGGGCGGGAATCGCGAGCCGATTTCCGGCCACCGTAGGCGCGGGCTTGCGGACGGTGAGCAATGGGTAGCTCGCCGTCCGATAAGGACCAAGCCCGGGTCGACGGCGCGTTGTGTTCCACGCGCGCCTGAAAGAGATGTCAGCAGAATTGACGGGGTCCGTTAGGGCCAATGCCTGCCGGGGGTTCGAAGAAAACCGATAGGGAAATCGTGGCTCCCGGCAACAGGGCAACCGAAGGAACACGGGTGGGTTTTAGTCAGTAAGAGTCTGACACGCCCTCCCGCTCCACCCAGAGCGGGAGAAGTTATTTGACAATTTCCCACGCAAAAAAAAAAAAAAAAAAGGAACAGCAGATTTTTTTTTCGTGATTTCAGGTTTGGTCCCATGGTAAAAGTTGTTCAAAATGATAAGTAAAATTTCGTGTTTAAGTATTGATAATTACTTACCAGGCACCCTATAAAACTATATCACTAGCGGACGTCACGCGGTATCACCCGCGTAGTTCCCGTTCCCGTGGGAGTACGGGGATAATTATAGCCTATGTTACTCGCTGATAATGTAGCTATCCATTACTAAAAGAATTTTTCAAATCGGTCCAGTAGTTTTTAAGTTTATTCGTTACATACAAAAGAACAAACATACAAATCTTTCCTTTGTATCATATTAGTATAGATCACGTTCTCGAACACGGCTCTAACGATTTCGATGAAAGTCGCAATAAAGAGGTTTACAGGGGCGAAAAATCGATCTAGCTATTATTAGGTCTCATATCTGGAAAAATTCGTCAATTCATTTCTCTGACAACAATAGGTGACAACAAACGCAACGGAATCCCGGTACAGTAGGATTTCCATTCTCCATTTATTAATTAAATCTCGGTGCATTCGGTCAAAGACAATGGCGAACAACATTTTAAAGCAACTGGACAGTATGCATGTTAAAAATAAAATACGTGTACAAAGGTGCTGTTTATTCAATTAGCTGATTGCCGGCTGTGCTTCGATGAAAACCCGGCAAAGAGCAAGTCGGATTCGTACACCGAAGGCTCCGTAGGTACCTCGGTAGGAAAAGTATTTTTCCATAGCAAAATAAATTAAATACTGTTTGGGACCGCGTTACCAAGTTTGTTTGTAAAGGTTAATGCTGATTTCTAAAAAAACTGCGCCCGTTAGAGACATCGTTTCATTTTTCGTGTAATGTTTAAAAGTACCTACCTCATCATCATCATCATCAGCCTATAATGTTCCCACTGCTGGGACACAGGCCTCCTTTCTGTGAGAGGGAGTGGGCCATAATCCACCACGTGGGCCCAGTGCGGGTTGGTAGATGTCACATGTCTTCGAATTTTCGGTTCTAGAACATGCCGAGAGCAGTGGTGGCCCAGTGGTAACGGCCGCGACTTACAAGTTGTAGGTTCGAACCCAGACAGGCGCTTTAGTTTGTGTAAATTATTTCATCACCACTGCTCTCAAAACGGTGAAGGAAAACATCGTGAGGAAACCGGCATGTCCTAGAACCGAAAATTCGAAGACATGTGACATCTACCAACCCGCACTGGGCCCGCGTGGTGGATTAAGGCCCACTCCTTCTCAAAGAGCGGAGGCCTGTGTCCCAGCAGTGGGAACATTATAGGCTGATGATGATGATGATGATGAACATGCCGGTTTCCTCACGATGTTTTCCTTCACCGTTTTGAGAGCAATGGTGATGAAATAATTTACACAAAGTAAAGCGCCTGTCTGGGTACGAACCTACGACGTACAACTTGTAAGTCGCGGCCGTTACCACTGGGCCACCACTGCTCTCTGGGTACCTCTAAGTACCTACCTCTAACTCAATAAACATCAAACAAATATTCACTAAGTTTTTTCATAATGTAGGAAGTAGGTACTTAAACTGAGAGTGAACTGGTTGAAAAATAAAAACCCAAGGCGCTGCTAGAGCATTCCATAGTTACTTACGAAATGGAACGAGCGAGGGGGATTACCAGCAGGGAGGTCAAAGGAGCACAACAAAGGGACTTTGTAGCATTCATGTCAGTGTTCACAGAAATGTAGGAGGACCGTATATATCAAACATAAAATCACCACGGCTCTAATACCTCAGCTTAAATTCACTCCTTATCTTGCTCGTGCGATACTGTTCATGGACTCAGTGAGAGCGAGACTGAGCGGCGGAGAGAAGGCTCCAAGGCGCCAATAGTTTAGGTAATTTCTTGTTACGGCGTAAATAATGGTATTTTTTTAAACATAATATTTGCTTTATTGTTCAGTTATTATGCAAAGTTTCATGATCTAATTGAAGTGTTTTTTTAATACCAGCGGTTTATTGTTCGGTTTGGAGGTCTATTTGGTTTTTTTTTTGTCGAGAATTTTTTAAGGAATCGTGTTTTCGTCAATCATAGTAGGTACTTAACATTGATCCTCAACTTCATATATTTATTTAAAAATTAATGCTGTAGTATTTTCGATATAACAGAGGATCTAAGCAATTTGAGGTATAATATAATAATTATAATATAAGTAATATAATATAATAATTATATAAGTAATATAATACATATATAGTTATATTATATATAGTATAGTATATATATAGTTTAAGTTTTTCTATCCGAAATTTCTCAGTAGCAGCCCGGAGTCTGGATTTGTGCCCGGTTGATGGCAATAGGCTCGCCCCCTATTACATGGGACTTAAACATAACTGGCGAAATGTGGGTGTACCTGCTACAGGGACACCTCTGCCCAACCCTTCGGGGAAACAAGGCGTGATGTTATGTTTATGTTGTGTTAGGTTTGTGTTGTATAATATAATAATTATATAAGTAATATAATAATTATATAATATAATAATTATACAATATAATATAACAGGCTAAGGCAATTTGAAGACTCTTAAAGGGGTAGGCAAAGCTGCAGAGGTAATATGAACACCGTGTGTTATTTACTTAGTTTGATACTGGTAGAGTTGTATCCAACTGCGGACTATCTAAACGTCGAGTCAACGGCAGACAAACAAACGCTAAAACAATCATAAACATCATATTCATTACTTTACTCTGAACTCGAAGCGTATGTTCATGACATTATTAATCTGTGGACGGAGTCTTTGAGTCAAAGCTCATCATGAGCTTATTCTATACTTGTTAGTAAACACATTGCATAGTATTTTTGTTTTGTTTTAAACAAACAGTGACCGCTCGACTGCCGGGAAGTAGATGTGGAAAGTCAACGATAGCTGTATCTATAGATCTCTAAACTCCGTAGGTACAGACAGCACTTCAAGCTACTACAATCTGTCAAAATTATTTAATAGATTTTCAACTTTATTGCTTACAATTAAGGTTCAAAGTTGATTGGGAAAATTTGACAGTTTCGGGTAGCTTGATGTGCTGGCGTCTGTACATAAACAGAAGCGGGTTCGTCCATTTAGTAACTCGCGCAATTCAAAATTTCTTACGTCTTTTGTAAATTACTACGTCGTTATTACGTCTTTTGCTGTTTTACGCAGCAATTATGATAATTTTGTTACTAATTTTATCGGTAATCATATTTTCAAGCCGTTTGGGGTTGAAACCCTCGGGCCGCTCGGCCGTGGGGTCCGAGTGCTCACAAAGCTTTCCTGTAAATTGTTATAATTACTTAGTCTTGTATTGGTAATAGATATAGCAAAGTTTAATTTTTATTGCTAGTCACAGTGCCTAAACATTGGTCCTAATTTTGACGGATTTGCAGAATTTACAATCTTAATCAATGTAAAGTTATTGCTTTGTAAACCTTGTGTCATACGGCAAATCAGTTAAAATTCAGACCAAGTCTTAAAAGATCTGGTTTAAACGCATGATCTTTTGGAATAAGACCAACTTAATTTTTCCAATAAAAGTGGTATGTTTTACTAGATAATACAATCGTAATCTGATATTGAAAGCTTTACTAGATTTTACACTACTTTGTAATAGCTACTATGTGGTACATTTAAAATCAAATTGTAGTTTATTTTATTAGTGTAGATTACAACCCACACCCTCTCGAAGAGAGGAGGCCTGTGTCCCAGCAGTGGGAACATTATAGGCTGATTATGTATGTTATGTATGTATGGATTGAGGAGCCATGTCTCATATTTAAACGCTACTGCCAATTTAGTGGTAAATTAGACGATTTTGTAGGCCCAATCCTGGAATATGTAGTAAAACACTTAAAAAGTTACAGGACGTTTAAGGTGGCTAAGGTGTCCTTGGATGAAGTAAATTATTTGTAAAGATTACCATTTTAGTACATTTTTCTTTCATCGCAGAAAAACTGCGTACCTACTGTAAGGTTTTTTACCAAAATTTAAAAACGCTTTCCCGTTATGTTTTAATACACATTTTATGAATTATCTAGTCAAAAGCTGGTATTTCATTCAAGTTTAATCTAGGTCGAACATTCGGAGTGCGGAACCCAATTTATTTAAGCACAGAATATTCTGTACTCAAAGGATTTTTAAATTGCATTTAGAGATCCTCAAATTATTTCCATTTTGTTTACCTGGAAATACTAATAAAGACGCCTACAATGATTATATACTCGATCGTTTTTTTGTGATGTGCCCTAACTTGGTAACTGTGACGAACTTGGATGTCCGATGTAGAGCTAGCCGACCGCTGCCCCTGCTGTGTCACCGCTCGCTTCGCTCGCTCAGTTCACGCGTTTTTTGTCACAGTTCTTACCTAAGTAAGTAAGTAAGTATTTATTTGCATAAAACATGGTAGGGGAGACTGGGTACAGTTGAAACAATTTTGCGTTGAACGCTCGTAGCACAGCCATTTTGAAACATAACAAACAACAAAACACATAAAATGAGAGAATAGACTTTTGTCTTCAAATACATCTCAGAATTAGAGGCTCAACTGCCATATTTACTAGATAGGAAGAGTTTAATAAAATAATGTGCCACTGTTTCAACCGTACCCATACCAGGGGCGGTTGAAACAGCGATGGGGGTCAGTTGAAACATAAACAAATAAGTAATCAAAATCAGTTTCTTTATTCATAATCAACAAGAAATAGTTAAATTCAAGTATGGCACCATTTCTATCAGTCTTAATAATTGTTTCGAACATAAAAAGAGCTCTTCTGCTCCGGTTTACATAAACTAACAAACTTACAAGAATCCGCACAGCAGATCAAATATTTTGACAGTTTAAATTCTCGGTCACTGGTCAGGGGTAAATACTCGGTTGTGGGCTGCATACCCCATACTAACATCAGCCTGGTTACCTTCTTCGATCGCTGCATCTCTTTTTTTCTTGTATCGCAGAAGAGAAGAATGGTGAACTCCGTACATCTCTGCAGCTTTTCGTAAAGAAGTCCCTTTTTTGACTTCTTCATACGTATTTTCGTAGAGTTATATCACATTCGCATTTTTTTGATACATTGTCTGGGCATCTAGAATGAAAAAAGCAACGGTTATCATTGTTTCAATCGTACCCACAATAATTGCTTCATCCGTCCCCATACCCCTCAACTGCTAATAAAACAAACATAGCGTCGAAACAAAACAACATAAACAAAAACGAATCACGGTTTTCGAACCTTCAAAATCTAACAATAAAACAGAAAATCACTCAAAATGCAAATGCTAATACCAACAATGTAATTTGAAAAAGAAAACAATAGAAAATACTTACTTTTTGTCGAAAAAATACAATAGGGTCCCCTGGAAACGTACAGAGCGCGCGAATTGCAACGCGTCACTGTGATTCATGTCCGGACTCGCCGGCCGCTTCTCTCTCCCCTTGTACCCCTCACCACACCGCTAATAGTTTACGAGTTATTAGCGTTGGTTTAATCGTACCCTGCTGCAACCGTACCCAGTCTCCCCTATACATGGTGTTACAATAATTTACAATAAAGATCTTACATGTTTTAATTTGTTTTGTTTTTTTTTTTTGTTTTGTTTTGCCTAACCTAACCCATTTGGCCGGGTTGCCCTAGCTTAGTTGCTGGAACCAACTTTAAAATATCGAGAAAGTTAAAAAGAGGTTCATTTATTACCCGTTCCGTATCTAAAGGGTGCCAACGGGACCCTTTAGCCGACGTTCGGCTTAACACCGAGAATTGAAAATTCAGTGCACGATAAAATCCCGCCGCGATTTTATTACGTCCGTGCGTACGTCGGCTTACTAAGGCTCCGCTGTCCGTCCGTCTGTCACAGGGCTGCATCTTTTGAACCGTAATAAGCTTGAACAGACTTTTCTCAGAGTGTGTACTACTATGGCCGCTATAACAACAAATAATAAAAATATATATACACATATAAAAATATTATACGGTGGTAAGGCACCCTTCGTGTGCGATTCCGACTCGCCCTTGGCCGCTTTTTAAAGTAGCCATTCAATATGGACTAAACAACAAAGATGAATAAATTCTTAAAGTATTAATTTAAACCTACTCCTGAAGGAAACATTTACAATCCACTCTTTTAACTTTTTATTTCTTAAACATACATTAATAAAATAAAAATATAATATCTAAACGACCTAACCTAACAAAAACTATTAACAAACTAGGCACAACTTAATCGAAATCTTCAATGGCTTTTACTAAACTCTAGTGAGAATCTAATGAGTTTCCATGATTATTTCAACCAGTGACCTATTTGTTGAGGGTGACACAGTTCTTTAGAATGACGTGCATTAACAGGAGCAGAAATAAGGGTGGGTGGTAGTGCGGCCCCAGATAAATTAATTACAAGTAAAAACCAGCGGGTAATGTGCCACGCAGCTTCGCTTTCAACGAAAAATATAAACCAGAAACTGTGTTTATTTGTAAAGAAGAAATATGATTTTGAATTTGCGTCACTCAGAGATTTAAGTTTTAATTATCTGTCATACATAACTGTAAGCATGTAGGTAGGTAAACGTTAAACTGTGTCATACTTTCAAGCGTATGTACTTGTTCAAAGACGAAGGTGAATCGTTAAAGGCTCTTACAGATTTGCTCGATCTTAGACGACCGACGTACGATCAAATAGAATCGAGTAAATGTGTAATCAAGAGATGATCATGTTTTTGTCGATCGCCACTTTGGATCGTTTGGTCGGCCAATAAAATCACCAAGTGATGCTTAAACCTGGATATATAATCGATCGTTAAGGGTACACTAGTCGGTCATTCTTCCATACAAACGTACTATGGTGATTACTCGTCTGTTTGACGGTTTACGTTTAAAACTAAAAAAAAATATCAATTTGTCTTGTCATTATCTAGCCCTGTATGGAAGCAGAATTGGGAAAAAAGTATTGGTTTGGAAGTTATGAGCGTCGAAACTTCCATATTTCAACACAAATTTAACCCCATCTTCGGGCCAAAAGAAAATGGCAAAATAGAAACCGTACAAGGATAGATAATTTATTCAAAAGTTAAAATAATTTTATTTTAAGTAGATACATCTAGTAGTTTTTCCATAATATCTATACGCTCAAAGGTCTGTTCATGAAATTTTACGCGCTCGTTTTCGTTATAAATCATCGTCTATTTCACTAAACAAATAAATAAAAACTGGATAAATGAATACTAAATAAATAAAACTAAATAAATAAATAACTATTCTCAATAACATGCATATTAGCCACACCACCAACGAGTTCGAGCCGTCGACTAGTGCAACCTTAACAGGTGAAAGTAACGAACGATACAATTGTGCAAATCTGTAAGGTGACAGGTCTGTCAGAAGGTGACAGATCTTAGTGATTGTCAAAACACAGAAAAAAGCAACAATATCGCCCGTCAAAAATTTTGAAAACCATAACAAAACATCACGCCTGTATTCCCCGAGGGCTTAGGCAGAGGTGCACCTATAGTACACCATTCACCAGTTATGTTTAAGTCCCATGTAATAGGGGAAAAAAATTCAGACACCGTGCTGCTACTGAGCAACTCCAGATAGAAAAACCCAAAAACACTTTGCCCGACCCGGGAATCGAACCCAGCACTCTAATTGCGTAACACACGAATAATCACAATCTGTTTAATTTTGACAGTTCAACAACATTCATTGCGTTACTTACGTTGCTGAGCAGACAAATTTTTAAAACATATGACGCAATGGATTAGCAATATGCTTCAAAATGATTCAGACCTCAAGCTCAGTAGTTGCGTTTGCGACTGTTAGACCATTACGGAGCAGTTAATCTGTAGGCACTTTTAAATGTTCAATACAACTGATGTTTGCTCAAAGCTAAAGGAAACTTAAGAAAGAACGTCAGTATAAAATGTTTGTGACGATGAGTGGAAGTTTCAGCTTAGAGCTTTAAAGCACGCCTGTTTTACTTTATAGCACGCCTATAAAAAGGGTCTATAAGTTTAAGTATCTAGGTTACATATTAACTAGTGTTGCCCAAATTCAGTCTTGGTCTTGCAGTCTTGGTCTTGTTCTTGCGTTTTTGCAAGACCAAGACCAAGAACAAGACCGCGTATTTTTAGCAAGACCAAGACCAAGACTGACCGTGCAAGACTTGAGCAAGAACAAGACATAGCCTGCAAGACTCTTGCGTCTTGCAGCTAGGACTTAGCGCTATTTCACTGAGTAGTTAGGTGTAACAGTTCGGTGTATAGGTAGGTACGCTTAGGAATTCTATGAGACGCAAAAAACTGTATCAAAGAATATGAAAAACTGGACCTATGCGCATTACGACTAATACCATAAACATAGCGAATAAAAAAATATCTATTAAAATCAAACTGAGTGCATGCATAGTTATGTTTTAACCATCGGCACTTTGATAATGCGGCATCAAAGGTTTTGTACTTACTTTTCAAAGAAATTTGCCGCTTTTCGGAAGTACATGGTTATGATACACGCGCCGGGGCTTCTTTTGAAATATAAAACAATCGTTGCCGCCACGCCGAAATCATAACATTTGTGACACTATTTGATTGCCGCCATAGGGCGTAGGTATACTCATGCAAAATAATTTCGAATTTTTTTAAGAGTACTTACAGGTGTTCCAAAGAATAAATAAGTTTCAGAGTGCTTAGAATGAAAATGAATACATCAATCGTAAAACTCTTTTATTAAATTTCTTATAAGTTGAGGGTTCAATCTCTTTCTAGACAGATAAGTATTGTTCTTTAAAATACAGTCAAGTTATTGTAATTAATTTGTTTTTTTACATGTTTTAGCAAATGTAAGCTTATAAATCATAAATGTTTATTAAGAAACAGTTACTTCCATGGAAAACGACATATAGGTCAGTTGATTTTTCGAATTTCTTATCAAATCTTCAGTTATTTATTAATCTGCTTGATCTTTACTATGGCTATGTTAATTCAAGCTCACAATGTTCCAATTCTAATACGTTTTTCTAAGATTTAAAGTAAACTTTAATAAATAGTAATAGACTAATAGGTAATTGCAAGACTTGCAAGACTCTTGCTGCAAGACCAAGACCAAGACCAAGACTGGGAGCGCAAGACCAAGACCAAGACCAAGACCAGGTGTATTGGCGCAAGACCAAGACCAAGACTGGCTAAGTCTCGTCTTGTTCTTGCATTTGGGCAACACTAATATTAACCCCCAATCTCAAAGGCGATGACGACATTGAACGGGAGCGGAGAGCGTTGTCGGTTAGAGCGAATATGCTGGCGCGCAGGTTTGCACGATGCTCACTTCCTGTTAAGATAACACTCTTTCGAGCCTACTGTACATCTTTTTACACGAGCAACCTGTGGGCTAAATATACGCAAAGATCGTACAACGCTCTCCGCGTTCAGTACAATAACGCGTTTAGGATGTTGGTGGGGCTGCCCCATTTCTGTAGTGCGTCGGGGATGTTCGCGGATGCGCATGTAGATTGTTTCTACACAACCATGCGCAAAAGGTGCGGTTCCATGGTGCGGTTCCAAGCATGATTTCAAGTCGCCTAAACTGTGTTTTCGTGGGTCGCTGTTGTGCCATCTCACATGGGTTGTCAAAGCGGTGATACACTACTATTTGTGTCAGATTTTTATTTTTTTATTTTTATGGTATGGTTGTAAGTGTTGTTGTTTTGTGTGTTGTTTATGTCATTTGTGAGTCATATGATACTTGAATAAAGATAATTCTATTCTATTCTATAAACGTCGTTCAAAAGGAAGCTTAAGTACGTGAGCTTAGATATTCCATATCATGTCAGTTTTCGATTGTCCGTCGGTCCAGCTGAAATCATATCTATGCAATACACTACCTACATAATCAGTTTTCAGGGGGGTAAATTCAACCTTATTAACGATTTTTGTCATGGGGAAACAGCGTTTATATTTCGTCTCTTCTCTAAATAAGCAGTCTTTAGAAACATTCGCTGTTATTATTAAATGTATTAGAAAGTAGCTGCGCCCCGCGGTTTCACCCGCAGAAGTCTCGATCCCGTGGAAATATCGGGATAAAAAGTATACTATGTGTTAATCCAGGTTATAAACTATCTGTGTACCAAATTTCATCCAAATCCGTTCAGCCGTTTGAGCGTGAAGAAGAGACAAACATTCACACACACACAAACTTTCGCCTTTATAATATTAGTGTGATATACTTTGGAGATATTTCTATCTAAAGTGCACGTGGCCATCTCTATGCATTTATAATAAGTAGGTACCTACCTATGTGTGGTCATTTACATATTAATAATATGTAAATAACTTATGTTTTTCTACTCAATTGAGATAGTAAACGAATTTTATTAATGTGTGACAGCCGATATAAATAGTCAAGTAAACCTGGCCTAACGAATAAAATATTAACGATATCTTGATTTAAATATTAATTAAAGCAATTTTCTCATTATGTGATGTGGTTTGGTCACAAAACCGCGAACGAATATACTTTGTAGTAAGGAAAAAAAACTCGAATTGTGGTCTGTTTGTCAAGTTTTCGCATTAATAAGACTGGTTTTAGTGAGACACTTTTCCAAGAAGTTTTGGTTGTACCCAAGCTAATGTTTGCGGTAACGTACTCCGGCTCGACAGTTTATAAATAACCTACCTCGGACATATTTCACTAACGAACTTCGATATGCCGCATCTTGATCTGCGCAAGGTCAAGGTGCGTGTAGGAAGTTACAAAATTGATACCTTACACTAACCACTATATTACAAAAAACTGACACAAATAGTAGTGGATCACCGCTGTGACAATCCATGTGAGATGGCATAACAACGACCCACGAAAACACAGTCTAGGCGACTTGAAATCATGCTTAGGATACTGTTGGAGCGCACCATGGAACCGCACCTTTGCGCATGGTTGTGTAGAAACAATCTACATGCGCATCCGCAAACATCATACTTAATGTATTTCGTGTACTTTTAAATAAAATGAAATGTGTAAACAATTGTAGGTTAACCTAATAATAAATTTAAAAAAAAATACAACTGTCAAGGAATGACAGTTGTGTTTTGAGTAGATATACATACTCGTATACGGACAACTTAAGTAAGTACTTAGTCATTTGCTTCACAATTCATCACCCTCGCTTTTCTATTAAAATATTCGACTATTTCAGTGGTTATTAAAGTTATATAAATCTTTGTGTATATAACGTTGTCTCAGATGACTAAATTATTTTTAGAACTAGCTTTCGCCAGCGGATTCGCCCGTGTGAAGGTCGGAAATGATCCTACGGGCCCGAGTGCGCGTTTACTTTTTAAGGAATTCTCTCGCTCACTGGTCGACCTTTCACCTGACCCGAGGACTGGATCTTTTTATGGCCAGCATTGCCATTCAACGTGGCAATGCTGCCAGTCTTCTGGGCACGTTTCCGGATGCCTGAAATGTGGACGAGTACTTCGACGCCTAAGATTCTTTTTAACCGACTTCCAAAAGGAGGAGGTTCTCAATTCGAAGGTACATTTTTTTTTTTTGTTTCGCTATTACTCCGTCAATTATGAATTGATTTTGATGATTCTTTTTTGTTTGGTAGATCATACTTTAGAGGTGGTCCCATATAAATTGTATTAACTTTGCTTGGGTAGTTTTTGAGTTAGCTTCAATAATACGTATTTTTTCTAACTCAGATGTGGATGATATGATAACTTCCTGTCACTGTTATTTACACAGCAGGTAGTGGTATTCGAATTTGTGTAGGGTATCACAAGTAAAAAGAAAACCTTTTTACAAAAAAAAAAACAACCGTCTTCAAAAAAAACACTACAAAGTGAAAAATAACTTTAATTTCTGAAGTCGGTGACAAAGAACGAAAATTCAAAACCAAAGACACCGACTTCCGAAATAAAGTTATTTTTCACTTTGTAGTGTTTTTTTTGAAGTCGGTTGTTTTTTTTTTTTTGTTTGTGTTTTTGTATTTATTTATTAACGGACTTCAAAAAGGAGGTGGTTCTCAATTCGACTCAAGTTTTTTTTAATAGTATGTCATTCATTAAGTTGGTAAATAGTTAGTTGTGTGATAATTCTAGTACCTGGTCGGCCGAACTCTGCATGGGTGAAAATAGAGAAAACGAGTTTTCCCAGATATGAGACCTAGCTAGATCGATTTTTCACCCCCGTAAACCCCTATACATCAACTTTTCCTCACGATGTTTTCCTTCACCGTTTTTGAAGCAAGTTATAATTATACAATACGCACATGAATTTGAAAAGTCAGAGGTGCGTGCCTTGGGTTCGAACTCGAGACCTGTCAGTCCGATGGTCACACGATCAGGCTATCACTGCTAACCAACCAACTAACTAACAGCTGTTATAACGGATGGATAACAATTGTTTATGAAATATAGAGCCAGTTACAAGTTCTCACGGGTAAAAGCAGAAAAAGTTGTAGAAATCGATCGAAGATTACTAAACAAGCACGATTGTATACAATGTGGCCCGTATTTTTCTGAATATACATGAAAAATTATCAAAAATGAACTTTAAAAGGCTCCCCTTAAAAAGAATGTTTGATAATAATTGTTTATAAAAATTTGTCGACTCTGTAAAAAAACGGAGGTGAATAATTTATTTCCTAAAAAATCTGTATTTATGTAAAAAAACACAAGTGTAAGTCCATAGGGGGACTTTTTTTGTTATTAATTATCTACTACATACTCGTATAGCTACAAATAAATAAAACAGTATTGTTACCTAACAGTAACTAAATCCGAGGAAAAACTCTATTTTTTTTTCATAATCTTTAAATTAATTTTAATAAAAAATGTTAGTTAATCCGATAAAATAACTCATAAGCTTTTAGAAATAATAAACAGAATCCAAATCGAGCCAATAACATGGCAGATATGGCAAACTATGTAAAGCAAGGTCACAAACGCTACTCAAAAATTAAAAATTGTATAACATGAAAAATATTAAAGATAGACCCAATAAAGTTAATTTTCGATATTTTTTCATAAATATTCAGAGAAAAATACGGGCGGTCACATGCCCACGGGCGACATTGTATTTAAACAAGGTAAAATAAGCAGCATTTTTTTTAAATCTTCTTTCAGTAGTGTGCCTGCAGATAAGGTTTTAGTGGTTATTTTAACCAACTTTTTACTTTATTCCAGTGTAACCGGATGCAGCTGAACACCAGTATTTCACAGGGAGTGATTATCTATCTGTCCTCCACATCCCAGTTATTGAGTAACACGATACCCCTTGGCAAGACTGGTTGTCAGAATTTTGGGCTTCTTACTACCCGTAACGACTGACATGGATCTACTAATGACAGCCGGGACCAACATCATAACTTGCTTTCCGAGGCACGGGGTCTCGGTACGTAATGGATGGTCACCCATCCACGGACCGTCCTCGGCTAGCACTGCTTAACCTTGAAGATCGACCCGCGCAGATTGATTATCAAAAATATAGACTTTGTCATTAGTACCTACAGTATTTCTATTTTCATAATGTCCCTCGGCAAACTTAATGTTTCGTCAGTCGTCGGATTTCTATCAGTTGCCCTTTGCACTTGTTGCAGACCGGACGCTCTCGATCGATTTGGAAATATATAGAGTTGTTAATATTCTTTTAACTTAATGTAAATTATTTAAAAAATGGTAAATATGGGAGGAAAGCTGCTAAAGTCGCAGGCACGACAGATAGGAAAATAGTTTTACAGCTCTATATAATTCACACAGAAATTGTTGTGCAAAACAACAATAAAGTTATTTCTGAGTTCAAATTTTTATACACGATAAATTTAATAATTGATGGGCATGGAAATTAGCATTCGGAAATGCGATGATTTCCGAGGGATATTAAGAGAATAGAAATACTGTAGTAGGAAGTTGTATAGTAAAGCACAAATAATTAGGAAGTTGTTGAAATAGCAAAGGGTTGCCCTTTGCTATTTCAACAACTTCCTAATTATTTAATGAGCTAATAAGCGAGTTGGTGGTTGCGGTAAACTGGTAGTCCGTCGGTGCAGTTGAAATCATATCTATGCAAATACATTACCTACACAGGAATGTGTAGTCAGTTTTCAGGGGGTAAATTCACCCAAAACGGTTTTTACCGTATGAGGAAACGGAACGGAATGTGTGATAAATGCTAAAGACCAAATAAATATGTAAACGACAACACTAAATAAGCAGTTTTTAGAAACATGAGCTGTTATTTTTTAACCGACTTGCAAAAAGGAGGAGGTTATATCTTCGTCGCGTATGTTTGGTTTTTTTTTTCTTTTTTTTTAATGTATGTCCACCAATTTCTCCGTCAATTGTGGACCGATTTTGAAAATTATTTTTTTGTTTGAAAGGGTCTGGAATGCTCTCGAAATGGTCCCATATAAATTTTATTAACTTTGTTTCGATAGTTTTTGAGTTAACTTCAATAATACGTACTTTTTCCCACTTAGTATGTGGATGATATGATAAGTTCCTGTCACTGTTATTTACATAGCAGGTAGTGGTATTCGAATTTGTGTGGGGTAGGTACCACAAATAAAAAGTGAAAAACAAAAACTTTTAACAAAAAAAAAAAACAACCGACTTCCAAAAAACACTACAAAGTGAAAAATAACTTTAATTACGGAAGTCAGTGACAAAAAACAAAAATTCAAAACCAAAGAAAGACACCAACTTCCGAAATTAAAGTTATTTTTCACTTTGTAGTGTTTTTTGGAAGTCGGTTTTTTTTTGTAAATTTTTTTTTAAACAATATGTATACTCCATTTGAAATAAGATTTGACATTTAAATAAACCTTTTTTACAGTCCGTTCAACCGATTTTGACTTCTATTGTGTTGGTGGCATGACAAAGTGCAGCTGCAGTAAACAGTTGGTATTGTTACCACTTTTTTGCTTTTAATTACCACCTTATGCCTACGGTGTAGAAGTGAAAATCGGTTGAACGGACTGTAAAAAAGGTTTGTTTAAATGTCTAATCTTATTTCAAATGGAATATAGGTACAAGTAACGATAATCTATTATTAAGTAAAAATACATGATTTTTTTGAATAAATTAGATAATAAAATAAACGATAAGTCCTCATCTCTACCTGTTATCTTTCCTTCAAGTCCACGATTGTTTCTTAAGTAAATGTTTACCACCTAAGCACATACAGTGTGGAATGCAATATACGTAGTATTGAGTGAGTACAGTTTCTTTCAAGAAATTCAGAATTACTTCCATGGTAGCTGTATGCCTGGCGACATATGAGGTGCACTATGTAGGCTCACCTCTGCCAAAACCTTCGGGGAAATCACGCGATGTTACGAGGGTAAGGTGAAAATTTCTCGGCCTGACAATGAAGCACTGCGATTTTCAATTTAAAGTAATTTTATTTTTCTACTTAATCTCCCTTGACTTCAATGCACTTGTTCCATCGCTTCTCCAACATCACTGTTCCTTCCCGAAAATGATAGTCTGGAAAGGCTGTGAAAATATTCAATACTCAATACTCAATTCTTTATTGCATTCCATATGTATTACATAGATGGTAAACCAAAGTAAAAGATCAATATGGACCCTGTCGGGCACAGCTGAATTAGGAGAGAGGAAGAGGGCTAAGTAGCAATTCAATATTATTATAAATTATTAGATGTGTTTAATTGGGTGTATAATTATGTATATATTGTATGTTATTAGGTTTGTGTATATACGTATAGTGTCATCTACGGCCCTCTCAATTTCTTCATTGAATGCGAAGCGCTTCCCAGAAACTTTCTTCAAGTTTGGGAACAGATGGAAGTCTGAGGGTGATAGTGGTCGACCCATGTCTCATCCATGGTGACAAATCGCCGCATAAAATCGGTCGGATCTCTAATAAATCGGTCCAAAAATTAAATCGTTTGAGCATTTGCTTTTGCTCAGCATTCAGCAAATGCGGCACCCATCTTGCGCCGATCTTTCGCTTCCCTAATTCTTCTGTGTGCAAGATGTTTCGCACCTTTTCTTCTGATATCTCCACAGCCTCAGCTGTCTCATACACCTTCACTCGTCTATCGTCCATTACGATATCATGCACTTTTTCGATGGTTTCCGGTGTGGTTGCAGTTTTTGACCGTCCTTCACGTGAGTCTTCTTCGAGAGACGTGCGACCACGTTTAAATTCAGCTGCCCACTTTTTAACACTTGACATGGAAGGATCAGAGTCCCCGTAATCTATTGTAAACTTCAGATGAATTTCCTTAGGAGTTAATCCATCCAAAACAAAGAATTTTATGACCGCAAGATATTCAAGTTTATTTGTTTTAACGAAAAACACGCAAGACCTCTACTGCAAAAATTCGTGTAAACAAACTACCTGAGAAAACAAGTCGAAACTTGTCATACGAATTAATGACACGTGCACCCAGGCGGGAAACGTAAATTTTTGCTGATTCTGTGTCAGTCCGAGAACTTTTTACCTCACCCTAGTATGTTATGTTACCTTAATAAGAAAAATAAATTTAAATCCATCACTGTTTTATCCCTAACTACATTATTTCCGTGACATTCGCGGGTTTATGTCGTCAGGTAACTTTTACATAAATCTTAGGGAGTTACTAGGGAAGTATCACTATTGAGTTAGACAAGGCGATGGGGGGTTCAATAGGGACCTACTACCTACCCATCGATTCAGCAGTTCAGCACCCGTGTTTCGCAATATTAATTTGTCAAATGATTACTCATAGAAAAATATCGAGCTTTAAATGACTAGAGATACACACACTCACACACACATACGCAACATACATACACACACATACACAACACACACATAACACACATACACAACACAAACATACACTACATACATATATACACACACACACACACCCCCCACACACACACTACTCTGGATAATAATATACTATTTTGATTTTGTTTCTTAGACGACATGAGAAAAATATTGTGAGGAAAGTTATGAGTATGAATGTGGATGGCTATAAGCGTATGAGAAGACCAAATAAACGATGGATAGTGTGTGAAAGATGATATGGCTAAAAAAACTTTTTTACAAAAAAATACAACCGACTTCCAAACTACAAAGTGAAAAATCACTTTAATTTCGGAAGTCGGTGTCTTTGGATCAATATTTTAGTTTTTTGACACCGACTTCCGAAATTAAAGTAATTTTTCACTTTGTAGTTTGAAAGTCGGTTGTACTTTTTTCATTTTTGTAAAAATGTTTTTTTTTCACTTTTTTGTTTGTAATTTATCTAAGTTACAATAGTGCTAATGTCAACTGCTCATCAAAAATACCCAAATCACTGTAGATGTGCCTATAAAATTTGAAGAGTTCCTTCGATTTCTTCAAGATCCCATCATCAGATCGTGACCAACTGATAATGGGACCAACTTGAAAGTATACCCTTTCAAACAAAAAAAGAATTAATCAAAACGGTCCAGCCGTCTTCGAGTAATCGAGGAACACAAAAAAAATATATATATATTCCGACGAACTGAGAACACCTCCTTTTTTTGAAGTCGGTTAAAAAGGAGATGACTATTAAGACGACGACTAATAGAAAAGTATGGAAGAAGAATACAAATATTGCGTTGACCATAAATTAATTGCGAAAAGAGCAAGAGAGTGATGATCATGACCGAGGAAGGATTTTGAACATACACACACATACACATAACATCACGCCTTGTTTCCCCGAAGGTGTGGGCAGAGGTGCACCTGTAGTAGGTACACCTACATTTCGCCAGTTATGTTTAAGCCTCATGTAATAGGGCCTATTGCCATTAAAGATAAGATAAGATGTAATTTATTTCCAAGTACATGGTACATTAAGATCTTAATATTAAAAAGTTTCACATATGCTACTGTTGCCGGTGTAGAAATATTAAAATTAAAGTACAGTTTATTACATAATAATAAAAAATTAGTTTGAAATGAAAATAGTTAATTTTGAATATAATGTCAAATATGTCAATTACAATTTTTTCTTAATATTTATGAATGAATTGTCAAAATATACCAATCATAATAATGTCAAAGATAAAAAAAAAATATATCAAAAATCAATAAACACACAAAATATTTATAAAATGTAATGTTAAAATTTATAATTTACAATTTGTCTAAAAGCCAGGCAAATATTGTTTTCCTGAATTTATTAGTGGGCAACACTCTGATGCCCGAGGGTAAATTGTTAAAGATTTTGATTGCCATGCAATTGGAATTCCTGCTATACAAATGTAGTCTCTGCCTAGGTGCGAGTAATTTATTAGGGCTTCTCTCATTAACTGGGAACAAATCCAGACCCCGGGCTGCTACTGAGAAATTCCAGATAGAAAAACCCAATAACACTTTGCCCGACCCGAGAATCGAACCCAGGAATTCATGCTCAGCAGTAGCACTTGCGACTACTAGACCAACGAGACAGTTGGAAACATACACTCTCCACCTAAACACCTTGAGCGGATTAAAACGAATATAATTTTGTATTTGAACAAAATTTCGAGCAACCAACAGCTACATAAGCAGCTAAAAGAAGTAGGTAGGCATGTTTTTAAGCCCATTTTACCTCTTGTTGTTCCAAACAGGTGTTTTATTTTATGGCAAGTTTTTTCGGCACACATTGCTTTAGTAGGGAACGAGTTTTACAAAATATGTTGGTTGTTATGTGAGACAGGACGCTAATAATATCTACTTAGCTAGATGTAAGTAGATAGCAGTGTGCTGGTTCTGTGTCTGACTGAAGACTTTTGATGACTGTGTTTACCCTTATTGTTAAGGAAGGAGGAAGGTTTATTTATGTAATTTAGATATAGAACAGAAATCTCGATGTTTCGATATGTTGCTGTACACACGGCTACACATCAAGCTATACATTTTCAGTATAAACTGACCTCACATTGTACGGAAATCCTATGCAATGCGAGATCAACATAAACTGGTATTGTATAGCTTGATGTGTAGCCGTGTGTACATTGTACTGGTTGGACCCGTCCGAAGCAGGGGCGGTAATAATTTCATAATTTAAATCAAAATCAAAATATTTTATTTCACATAAACCTACAAAGGCACTTATGAAACGTCAGAAGCTAGGTGCACGGTTTCAATTGGTCGCTTCCTATGGAGAAGAGCCGGCAAGAAACTCCAGGGTTACTCTTTTCAAAATAAATTGTTTCTACAATGTTTTCAAATTACAGTGTTAATAGGTATGGGAGGACAGTGTACGCCTATCAACAAGTACCAGGTACTTAATAAAATAAAAAATGGTACACAAGTTTACAGCCTACAACGTTCTCACATTCACAAAATCTAAAAGAAAAGAATCTATATAAAAGATAAACAAAATAATAAAAATAAGAACCTATTTAAACCAAATGCCACTACAGCTGTAACAAATCTAATTTGATTAAAAAAAATATAGAAAATTGTAGGTAAATAATGTCAAATACTGAAAAGATTATGTCAATGAAGTGTGTAAAAAAAGTAAAATAAAATAATCATCGTAATTTGGGAGCAGTTACATTGTTATAGCAGTTACATTTACATTGTTATGCCGTTAATTTTTATTTACAATTTTAGCACTAAATTGTTATTAAGAATTTTATAAACCCTAGGAGGACATATACTGACCCTATTGGTGATGTTCTTCAGAAAGGCCAGGTGCGTAGTACTCGCAACCGGCGTGCGTGTATGACCAGATGTATGAACGTAAACTAGGCAAAAGGAGTATGTAAGGATCGTAGCAGGTGGCGTTCTGTAGTTTCTGTCTAGTCTACCCCCATGGGAAGAAGGCGTGAGTTTATGTATGTATGTATTAAGAATTTTTGTTATATTCCACAAAATATCATGGATCTAAAATCCATGTAATCCGGTACTCTCGGTCCTGTATGATTTTACAAATTGAGTACTTACTTAATTGTATTGTGTTTATAATATCATATCATAATCTCACTCACCGTCTGTAAGTTTTTAAATTATGTAAATACGTATCTATAAATAATAAAAAGTTAAATATTGAGGAAGGTTTAGGTGCATAAATTATTAACGTTTGTGTAAATTGGCTGAAATATGACGATGATTGTTGAAGATGTCGAATAAAATCCTCTTTAAAACATCAATTAAACTGTAGCAACGCTATATTACACAAATTGATTTTCAAAAATTTGTGTAGAGTTAGGTGAAAGCATTGGTTTCTTTTTGTAATTCAACAAAATAATATCAGGGGTCCAATTTCTTCAAAAAAAGACAAACGATGTTAACACTCGTTAATTTCCTTTCCGAATGGCGGACAACAGCTACCTACTTAGTTTTCCTTATATTATAATAATAATTATAATAATGTCCCACCGCCGTATCTCTACGTTGACGTCGTGGTGGGGCTTGCGCGCTCCGAACTCTGGGTCTGTGCTGATAAAGTTTACTTTGCTGAAACAGGTCTAGGGTGAGGAGCCAGACCAAGAGAGATACAAAAACCCGCAGGGCAGCATGTGGCGAGCTGTTGGGCAGTAGCGACCCCACGGACCCTATCTTCCAGGAGAAGTCTTGTTCCTCACCTCTGGCTTGCCTTTATTGGCCGGCTGGAGTGAACACTGACGAGGAATAGAGCTCCCACCTCATTCTTGCCTTTATTGTCTGGCTTGAGTGGAGATTCGCAAGAGCAAACATGCTCGGAGGAAGGAAGTATTCCAGTAAGATGCTGGTAGGGATCTTGACCGTACTTCCGGGATTGTCCTGATAGCCGTGGAATACCTCTCCACTCCTCCTAAGCACCTCAGGACGTGTTGCCCCCTTGTCGCTACGACACTTATGTGCTAGCGACCGTTTTCGGGGGCCCATTATTGAGTGTGCAAGTCACCCCCTGCCACTTTATCCGTGTGCATATAAAACATAGATCAGGCAGGGGCCATAGTCCTTCCATAGTTCCAGGTGACCAGTCCACTTTAGCAACCCAAACCCATAGTCCGATATCTTTGTTTCCGTGTCTTACAATAGTCCTGCACCAACCGGGGGTTGTTCTTGGCTGCACGTGCATAGTGCGAGCAGGGATAATCGTCGGTTGGTGCCTCATTTCATTAAAAACGTCTAAGGGGCCTCTGCGAGTTGGCTTCGGCCCCTCGTACGCCTTCCAAAGGTCCGGGACCCCTGGGTCCCGAGAAATGTCAAAGACGTATAAATAATAATAATGTTAATAAAACTGAATAAAATATTTTATTGGGATAATTTAATACAGGCACGTGCTTTCGCTGATGCATAATTATTTATAAACTGCAAATAACACTTAATATACAAGTTTATTTATTGATTGTATCATCCTCTGAACTTTGAAAGCGATACCGGAATTATAATAATAAATCAATTTGAATAATGTTGTTTTTGACAGCCCTAGCGAACCGGCTCGACTGGACAACGCACCGCGTTGGTGATCAATTCACTTTTCATGGATGTCACATTAACGATTGAATACTAATAAAGTGATCAGTAAATTAATTCAACATGATGTTATTGCTGCCTTTTGTTTTGCATTAATAAAGTTTATTTACCTAAGTATCTTGTTCAAAAACTTATGAAAAAAGATACCTACTCTTTGAATTTGTAAACGAGATTAACTTTTTTTTTGTCGTCCTCTCTTGTTGTTTACTACACCTTATTTTTAGGGACAATGTTTACTAACCCTATATGAGTCTTCGCTCGAAATAAAATCCTTGATTTGATTTGATTATTAGTTAGCCGACGTTCGCACGGACGTAATAAAATCGCGGCGGGATTTTATCGCGCACTGGATTTTGCCGAGCCGAGCGTTGAGAAAAAACACACAGTTGGATTTTCAACTCTCGGCGATAAGCAGAGCGTTGAAATAGAAGTGCACGAAAATAAATCGCCGCGATTTTATTACGTCCGTGCGCACGTCGGCTTATTTGAATAAATTAATAATCGAATAACCAACTTTCAATTTAAGTTTTGCCACATCTCTGAGCATATTGCATGTCATAGTATCATCATAAAACAGTCAGAGTGGTTGTTATATTTCTATTGACTAAGTAAACGATACACAAGCGAGTATCGTTTAGCCACAGAGTACCGTCCTTCAGTACATTCGCACCTTCAGTTTATTTCCGCATCAGAACTTGTTATTTTAAATGTTAATTACAAAAATAACAAGCCTCTGATGATGTTAAACATTATTTTTAGAGTAAAATAATATATAATTAAGACCTTCTATTTAAATATATATTTCTACACATATCTGGTATATAGTCTGTTTACAAGGGATGGGAAGATTGATGGAGATGTGGAAAGTAAACGCGGGTAATAAAGTGAATGGTGCTATACATGCGATTGTGACCAACCAGTCGATGTCTAAAAAGGCTCGACTGACTGTTCACAATGGTGTGCTGACTGGTTCAAAGTAGAATAAATGCTGTGGAAATGCGTTCCTTGCGAAGCATGTGTGGTCTGACTATGAATGATAGGTTGAGGAATGATGTAATAAGACAGCGGTGTGATTTAAAAGAAGATGTAGTGACAAAAATTTAAAAGGGTATACTGAGATGGTTTGGGCATTTTGAGAGGATGAATGAAAGGCGACTAACAAAATGTATTTACAAGGCTGATGTGAAGGGAAAGGCCGGGCGGGGACGCCCTAGGAGGACATATACTGACCTTATTGGTGATGTTCTTCAGAAAGGTCAGGTGCGTAGTACTCGCAACCGGCGTGCGTGTATGACCAGATGTATGAACGTAAACGAGGCAAAAGGAGTATGTCAGGATCGTAGCAGGTGGCGTTCTGTAGTTTCTGCCTACCCCCAAGGGAAGAAGGCGTGAGTTTATGTATGTTTCTGCTATATAAAATGAAATGCTGTGCGTTTGTAAGCGCATCAGAGAATGAATGGAAGGATTTGAATATTTTTGTGTTAATATGTTCGTAATAGTCAGAATTAGGTTTCATGTAAAGAATAATTAGAAAAACTTTTTTTAAATTAGGGAAAACTGAACGTCCTCTTTTTCCTGTGGGATTTTTTGTTTGCATAGGATAACGTCTCTCAGGTTCAGCTAAATAAAAGTCACTTTTCGTGTCTGTCTGTGTGACTGCGATGTTCTTCTAAACTGCTCAACGGATTTTGATGCGGTTTTCACTATCATTTAGAGAATTTATTCCGGAAGGTTCAATTATTATTAAACATACATTTATTAAAGAACTCTCGTGGTTTTGTCACGTCGTAAAACTGTCCGAAGCATGGTTGGGTCGCTAGTTAAAGATAAAAAAGCGGCCAAGTGCGAGTCGGACTCGCCCATGAAGGGTTCCGTAGCAGCAAGTAACATTGAATGAAAGGTAAATTGCGGCTTACGATTTATGACGTATTAAAAAAAACTACTTGCTAGATCTCGTTCAAACCAATTTTCGGTGGAAGTTTACATGGTAATGTACATCATATATTTTTTTTAGTTTTATCATTCTCTTATTTTAGAAGTTACAGGGGGGGGGACACACATTTTACCAATTTGGAAGTGTCTCTCGCGCAAACTATTCAGTTTAGAAAAAAATTATATGAGAAACCTCAATATCATTTTTAAAGACCTATCCATAAATACCCCACACGTACGGGTTTGATGAAAAAATTTTTTTTGAGTTTCTGTTCTAAGTATGGGGAACCCCAAAATTATTTGTTTTTTTTCTATTTTTGTGTGAAAATCTTAATGCGGTTTACAGAATACATCTACTTACCAAGTTTCAACAGCATAGCTCTAATAGTTTCGGAAAAAAGTGGCTGTGACATACGGACGGACAGACAGACAGACATGACGAATCTATAAGGGTTCCGTTTTTTGCCATTTGGCAACGGAACCCTAAAAAGGACACGCAATAAAAAAGAGGTCGAGTATAATTAAAAAATATAATTTTTAAATACAAAATTAGATAAATGCTTTTTGGTCTAGTACTAAAATAAACATTCGCTTAATTCGCAATTTATATTAACATAGTAAGAGATTTCTCCGTCGTATGGCGTGTAAGTCGCAATAGCATGCCTTTACGCAACTGACATTTAAATACAAAAGCAGTTATTTTTCCTGCGCACATCTAATGAAAGGCATCTTAAAGATAATTAGTTGTTTATAGTAAACAAAGTGATACGTGTCTGGGAAAAAAAGAACTTATTTTTAACAAGTGATAACGGAGATCACAAATAGATTAATAACCTACGTATTATGATTATGAGATACACTTTATGTTTGCCTTTTGATATAATTCTTGGCGGCGCCATTCATATTCTCCCCACGTCCTCGTGTTGACGGTGCAGGAGTCGTTGTTGTCCCGCCAGCGAATATCTTCAACCTGGATTGACCCCAGCTGTATTTGTAACTTGGTAATTGCGGCGCTTTTGTTGGATTCAAGTAGAGATCGAATATTGATTGAGTCGTCATTGGCTTCTGCGTGGTCGTTTGTGGTTTGCTGGTCGTCGTTTGTGGCTTTTTGGTGGTTGAATACGTCACTGATTGAGTTGTTCTTGTCTGTGCATTATTTTGTACTTTTGTCGAAAATGCAAATGGCTGCGTAGTCCTAGTTTGGCTGAAAGGCTGAAGTTTTGTCGTCACCGGTGTTGTCGCTGTTCGTGACGTGAAAGTATACCATGAAAAGTCGGTTTTAGGTTTTATTGTGTCTACTTTGCTTGTGACCGTGGGTCTTTTTGAGGTCGTTGAACTCCATGTCCAAGCAGTTGTTGGTCTTCTAGTGGTTGTTGTTGTACTTGGTTTCAGTGTGGTTGTAGTTGCAGGTCTGTATGTTGTAGTCACCGTTCTTGGAGCCACTGAGGTGGTGCTCAGTTTTCGGGTGGTCGTGCTGTACGTTGATAAGGCTGTAGAAATAGGCTTGTGTGTTGTTGTCCAAGTAAATGGCTTGTACGTAGTTGTCCAAGTAAAGGGCTTGTACGTAGTTGTTGAAGTAGGCGGCCTGTATGTAGTTGAAGAACTTGATGGCCTGTATGTAGTTGAAGAACTTGATGGCCTGTATGTAGTTGAAAAACTTGATGGCCTGTAGGTGATCGTTGAAGAGGGCAGCCTGTAAATAAATGTAGAAGTGGGTGACCTGTATGTAGTTGTAGTAACAGTCGTTTTCGTCGTCGGCCTCAATGATGTAGTAGTCAGTTTTGGTGTTAATGTAGTCGTTGCGATGGATAGCGGACGATTTGTTGTACTTAGTAATTGTATGGCTGTGCTTGTTTTCGTGCTCTGCGTATATCTTTCGAATTGGGTGGCGTACTCTTTCTTGGTAATTGTCTTTTGTGTAGTTGTCTCACTGAACTTTTGTTTCTTCCTGAACTGGTTCGTTTCAATCACCCTCCACACCTTCACTGGTGGTATGTACTCCGTGGTTGTCGTCGTGGTGGTGGTGGTGCGACGTGGTGCAGTCGTTGTTGTGGTGGCGGTTGTTGTCATCGGTGGCATACTTAAATGGTGGGACGGTTGGTTAAACACAGGAAGCTTGAGGTCGTCAATGTTATCAATTTTATAATTATACCAATCGGTTCTATCTCTATTTTGATCTACCTTACCGTAATTTTCTCTGACGAAAGATCCAATCAACAGGTACGGGGGCAACAAATTTTCTACAATCTGTTTATCTGTCGTGTCATTCGGCTGGTTGTAACTGTTCGCGTATTGAAATCCACGGGATCTAGTTATTGGCACTGAGTTTTTCGCGTTTAAATCACAATCCACCAGGTATTTCTTAGTGTTATGTTTGCAATGCTGCGGATACACTACCCAGGCGAGGAAACCGTTTCCCTGGAGCCGAGTGTGTTCTTCATGAACGATGAGGGCACAGTCCAGGTCGTTGGAGATGTCGTCGTCTCGCAATGCGGAGCAGGGCAGGCCGCACGCCTTGCCCGGCCCGCACCAGTACAGTTCGCTGATCTGGAAGATGCCATGGTCGCCGCTGTAGGGGTTGTTGGCGGTGGTGTCGAAGCGTGACTCGTGGTAGGCGATGCAAACCCACGTGGAGATGTGGTCAGGGCGCACGCCGAGCGCGCTCAGATCTCGCGCCAGCTCGCACCGCTCGTATACGCGCGCGCCGGCGACCGACAGAAGCGCACACGTCAACCACGCGACGCGATTCATCGCAGCGTGCGTTTGACCGTCCTGCGCCCGCGCACTCTTTTTTACGTAAGTACCACCGACCTCCCGCCGCGCGCTACTCTCGATCTGTGTCGCGCCCGTATTTCTACTGCAATCTTAATTGCTTCAGGTTGAGCTGCCATGCATTTTAGAGCACGAATGAAGGTTAGGGTTTCCAGGTTATAGGTTTAGGGTATCAATATCGACCATGGCTGAGCATCGTCGAGGTCGATAGATCACCTTGACGGGGCGCGTCATCATCTCATCGCACCAAATGTCATGTGTACAACTCGGAACTTACAATAGACATAATAATATTAATAGAATAAATGTAAATATATTTATTCTATTCACGCGCATACTGCAATGGTTACTACGTGTGCAAAATGAAACATTTTCATTGTTTTTAATCCAATACATACGATGATACCGTGAGAAGTTCTAGGTGTGACCGGTTTTTAAAGACAATTATTATTATTATGGGTCTTGGTAGTTTAAAGGTCAAACATTAAAACGGTCAACCTGTTCCCTGAATCGGAAAGAGCGTATAATTAGTAGCACTCTAAGCTTCAGTTTTATATTTTCTTAGTATCGATAAGTCGTAAATATTAGTCGATATGGTGTTTGGCGGCTATGTTAAAATTTGTACAAGGCTGAGCGCGCCTGCATGCACGCTTGTATGTAAACATTCGGTTGATTTCCGAGGCGGGTCAAGAGGTGAGCCGCTGGCCTCTGTTGCCTAATAATAAGTTTGAACTTAAAGATATTCGTAAACTCTGACGCGTCGCATCTACATATGAATAATCGTGACTATCAATCAATTTAAAGGACTACCTATTTGTTATTACAATATTGATAACTACCGTTTGATTTAATGTAAAAAAGTACTTATCCATCATAGAATTATGCAAAGAAATGTTCATAAAAAGATATGTAACTTTTTTCTTTCTTTGTAAACGATAAATAATAATCTGAGCCTGAGCATTCTCCATACACATGACATATTAGTTTATAAAGATGACGTCACGATACTTTTAAATAGCAGTTAAGTCATTGATGTGATATGCTTAATGTTGATTTATTATGCTCAGCAAAAGAGCATATTGAAGAGTATGGCATGAAAACAAATAGCGCAGAATAATGTTTCAATCAAAAAGCTTTTAATAAGGTAAGTATAGTTGTACTACATTAATTATGGGATGGGGCTAATTGGTTCTGGAATGTGGCTGTACTGCACATTTGTATTACTTATAAAAATACTCATTTTGACAAATACATCGTCCTTAATCGGGTCTGTAAATCAAAGGACGATTTGATGTATTTTCTATAGGTAGGTACAGGCAGTTTTTTTATTGATTAAGTAAACGTCAAATTAATCAGTGTATTGCAAACATGTTGTTTGTTGTTAAATAACATTAAAAGTTTGAAACATGCACCCTGTAAGGGCACTACAAAATAAAATAAATTAAATATGTATTACAAATAATAATAATTAATTGATTCAGGCGTGACCTTGCGGAAATCCATTATAAAATACAATAGACGTGGATATATTTAGTAACTTGTTCCGCTTAACTATTTCTAAAGAGCCATAAAAAACTCCTGAAAGAAATCGACACGTGTTTCACCTCTCAACGAGGCATCCTCAGGATGACGATGGACTTGTTGCAACTGTGTGTTGTCTGCACTCAGCGCTCGGTGTGGCAACACGCCGTGTTCGAGTTTGCAACAAGTCCATCGTCATCCTCGGATTTGGAATTTTGTGAACTGGACGAGCACTAATAATAGCATAGTCGCGAGCACGCGCGAGTATGCGCTGCAATGCTTTGACGTTCGCACCGACTCCCTCTGATAAATTTCAATTTCCTTTTTCATTCCTTATAAGTACACTACGCACTAAGTATATATACTTTTAATAATATTATATCTGCATTCAAAAATACGTTTTCTAAAGCCTGCAATGTGAAAATTGAAATGCAGAACGAACAAAGTGAAAGTCAATATTGTTCTCGTTCCACCCACCGAGCAGCAAGTCAAGTGATTTGCTAATTTCTTCAAGTCGTTTTCCTGAGATCAAAGGATTTTACTTAATAATATCTTCTGGAGGATGACGGAGTGTTTTCAGTATTGTACTTACATTAAAAGAAAAAAACTTTTTGCAAAAAAAAACAACCGACCTCCAAAAAAAAACACTACAAAGTGAAAAATAACTTTAATTTCGGAAGTCGGTGTCTTGGGTTTTGTGTTTTCGTTTTTTGCCACCGACTTCCGAAATTAAAGTTATTTTTCACTTTGTAGTGTTTTTTTTTGGAGGTCGGTTGTTTTTTTTTGCAAAAAGTTTTTATTTTTCACTTTTTAGTTGTGATACCTACCCCACACACATTCAAATACCACTACCTGCTACCAGTGACAGGAACTTATCATATCATCTACATACTAAGTGCGAAAAAACTAAGTATTTTGTAGCTAACTCAAAAACTACCCAAGCAAAGTTAATAAAATTTGTATGGGACCAATTTGGGAGCATACCCTTTCAAACAAAAAAAGAATTTTCAAAATCGGTCCACAAATGACGGAGAAATCGGTGGACATACATAAAAAAAAAAAAAAAAAAAAAAAAAAAAAAAAACAAACATACGCGTCGAACATATAACCTCCTCCTTTTTGGAAGTCGGTTAAAAATGCATATACCAATGTTTACGTTAGCATGGGAGGGGGGGGGGGGGGGTAAGACCTTTGCTTACTTTTGCTGACAAGGGGGAGGCGGGGGTAAATTATTGTAATAAATCTGCTTACGTAATACTTGAACGGCCCCTAACTCAAAAACGGGTACTTTTTAAAATAATAAAAAAAGGAAAGCTAATAAAATTTATATATACCTAACCACTTCGCGAGCTTCCTCTACCAAATAAAAAAGAATGACGAAAATCGACCCTGTAATCACGGAGAAATCGGTTACTCTTCCTTTTTTTAAGTCGGTTGTTATTAGAAGTGCATTTAAACTCCACTTACTTTAGGGTTCATGTAGACAAGATCGGAAGTAAGTCAGGCGGGGGACAACTGGACCAAGGGCGCGACGTCAGCACAGGACTGGGTTGAAACTAGTGTCTGCACAAGCCCAGTTGCAAGTCAGCGCCTTACTGACTGACGTCCTACCTGACTTACTGTACTGTCACATTACTGGGCTCGTATAAACCTGTCTTAACTTTCAATATTTTACTATATTATTAAGCCTAAAGTTAAAAAAAAGCTAATACACTTACACTTGCCTGATTAAGACTTCTGACAGCCCTAACCATGAATAACCATGCCTGCATGCCTGCTAACTATGAATATGCGCCTCCGGCCTGTCCTGCCTGTGCCTGCCCAGCCCACGAATTTACTTACTTCGCTTTCCACCCTCGAAAACCATGAAAACGACACCCATGACGAAAAATTAAAAATTTTTCGCATCTGCTATCTTGGATTTTCATTTTGAACAAATTGAAATTCGCATTCTCATAACGCTTTTTCGGTATGCAACAATTTCGACCAGTTCACTTCTACCGCAAGCCGTGTTAAAGAACTTCGTTCATTCGAACATAAAGTCAAGATCACCGTTAATTCTCAGCGCTGCGCCGCCTCGGTCCTTGCTCCCTTAGGCTCTAGCATAAAATTTGCTTGTGAGTAAATCAGGCCTGCTAACTACTACTGCATACAGGCACTGTCAATGTCATTGATATCACTGATATGTTTGACGGTACTAATCTTGTGAAGAGCTTGAACTCTGCGGTGCAATATTTGCTTTAAACAAATGAAGAATCCAAGCAAGGTTATAATGGCAATAACCTTAGTCAGGTAATTGGTAAGGAAAGTGTGTTTTGAGGCATGCATTGGTTCACTTTCGTACCGCGAGAAAATAATTAACTAAGACATAACTGCCATGCGTCACTTATAAATAAAAACATGCTAGATAGTTTCGCAATTCGCGAATTTTTCGCTTTGGTTCGTTGCGTATCGCGTTCGTAGTGTAAAAACACCTTACAAATTAAATCCGTAGCCATTTATACTAATTAGCGATGCAAAATGTCTTGATTTTCATTTGTTCGTGATCCCTGGTGGCCTAGACAAGGGGCAATCGCTTTCAAAGCGTTTCTTATTTCTAAAACAACTTTCAAAATTGACATAATCTTTCCGGTAGCTTATGTCAGTCCCATACACTTTTGACTTTTCCATCATCGTTATCGCTGATAGAATGTCATCCCCTCTGTTGAACAAACTTTGTGTTGTACAGTCGACGTCGCAATTGCTGAATCACCCTAAGGTTGAATGTCACTAGCACGTCATGCAACGACCAGTGTCAAGTAGAACTCTCATTTGCCACGAAATGTATGGGAAAAGTTTTTTTGCGATTTCTAACTTTTCTAGTACTCAAACCTTTGTTGGTACGATCGAGTTTTTGACCCTTAGAAGAAACAGGATCTATTAGCATCAAAAAAAGTGTTTGTGAAAATGGCCCTTTGTTTTCAGACTGTATATTTTTTCAAAACCTCGAATGGGGCCCAAAATTTCACAAACAAATAAGAACAGTATCCTTTGACTGTTTTCCCTGTAGCTGTGGCTTACATCACAAAAATCTACCCCGTCTATATAATTATTTTCATTTGTTTTAAAATACATAAGTTAGTTGAAGGGCTTGTGGCTAATTAATAACACCCGCACGGGTCTATTAAAGGTTAAGCTACGCTTGCCGAGGTTGGTCCATGGATGGGTGACAATCCATTACATACCGAGACCCATCCGTATTTGGGAATTTAAAGCATGTTTTCAAATTAGGATTCACGTTTAGAGATTAGTCATTGATATTTTATCTACTTAAGTAATAAAAAATTACATTCACAACGCACAGCGTGAACCGCTGGGTCCTAGATGCATGACGTTTTTCACAAGAGTTCCATTATATTAACCTCTCTAATTAAGCGGTTAAACGAAGGTGAACACTAAGGAAGGATTTTTAAAATTTTCTGGTATCTGTTTATAAGTACCTGAAAGGAGACGGAAACGATTACATTCTCACTCACTCACTCACTCTTTCATTCTTCACTCTTGGGCCTGAATGTATCGAGATGAAAATGGTGTGAATTTATAGATTCAAACATATATTAGTGTATTGCAGTGACTAGTTTCTATCCCACAATTCACACAGCGATCCATAGTTTCAACAATATCCAATCCACAAAGCGCCGTTAAAACCCAAAATAACAATTCCAAGTCAATTGTGTGAGCGAACTTCGGTGTCCAGTGTGAAAGCAAGGGTCACAGGGTCAAAATCCATAAAAAACAAACCAATGGTCGTTGAAAATGAAAAATAATCGGGAAAGCACTCAAAACGCAACGGAAAACACGAAACATGTGACAGCTGTCTAGTAGGGCGTTGCGAAGACGAATCGCTTACAAAACAAAAACCGTTTTGTGTTTTGTGATGATGAAACAGTTTTACGTCCTGGGTTCAACTTCAAACAGTCTTCATTGCACAAACCAGTCTTCGAATTACTTGGTGCGATTTTTTTATTTTACATCTAAGAAAATACAGTTGGGTACAATGATTCAACTATCTATCACACTCGTAAAACAGTCCTTCCAATAATAAAAACCGGCCAAGTGCGTGTCGGACCACGCACAATGAAGGGTTCCGTAGTTGGAATGAATTTATCCCAAAAACAAACTTAACTTAGTAGTTGAAAAACATGTTCTTCAATACGGAATGTAGGTATGGGAACACATGTTTTTACAACTACAAAGTTAAGTTGGTCGATTATTACTCGTTAACTTGTAGAGCATCCTTAGCTGTGATAGTTTTCTTTTTAATTTTGTTACGAGTATATAAACTACTGCTGTGATTTTTTTCACTCACACAAAACCAACCATTTAGCTGGCAGGGACACTTGACTACAAAAATTAGCACTTTAAAGCTTAATATTTCGCAAACGGATCCCTGTATCCAAAAATTGTTTTCACAAACTCCCAATGTTTTTAAAGGATCTTTCCAATGATAACCCACAACGTGGGTTAAAAAAAAAAACATCACCACTTTACGTGTATGAGAAGTACCCTAAAAAAAATGTTTTTCATAATTTTGTTTTACCACTTTATCGGCGTAATTAATATGTATACCTATGCCAAATTACAGCTTTCTAGTACTAAGGATCTCGGAGCTAGACCGCAGACAGACAGACAGACGGACATGACGAAACTATAAGGGTTCCTTGTTTACTACGGAACCCTAAAAAGTGAACTCTTTGTCAATGTATTACCAGTTGTCAATGTTGTCGTTTGTGATTCGAAAAAACCATTTCATACATTTCAAATCGTAGATAGTAGGTTGTAAGAACGTGCACGTAGCTTCTGACGTTTCATAAGTGCCCTTGTAGGTTTATGTGAAATAAAATATTTTGAATTTTAGAAACTGCGCTCGACGAAAACATGATTTTATTCCATGTTGGATAAGTTTCGTCATTAAACCGTTTTCTGCAACCGTTTTCGTCGTCGGGAAAACGGTTTCGTCCGTAAAAATTTCGACAATGACCCACCACTAATGCCTAGTCCACTAATGTCAATGTCAGTCAGCTCATTCCAATGCAGAACATGCACTGCCAGTGACATAGACAAAAAATATAAGACTGATTTTAATCGATATGATCGATAATTATTATCGATTACTTTAGTCGATAATCTCACGAAAACTATCTTTATCATATTTCTCCGCTTCCAGATGGAGAATTGAGCTGATTTTTGATATTTAAGGATAAAAAATATGACAAATTTTTTAGATCATATCTCAACTTACTACATTTGGGCTCACCGTTTCCCATTCTCCTTTAGTTGTACCTATCATAGTTACTTATGGGAAATCCTATCGAGCGCACGGCTTGTGACGTAATAAAACTACTTACCGACACAAGTATACAGCTCCATCGCTCCTTTCAGCAAACAGCCGTCCTCGCGATTCAAACCGCTCGTGAAGTTGAGGCAGAAGCAACCCTCATCATTATCTAGAAGCCACTCGTTTACGGCGAACCTCGCTGTCGGGATGCCCTCGTATTCTGAATCCATTTCGTACCGCAGTTCCACGGATCTGAAAATAGAACAGGCAATAAAGAAACTTAGATACGGCAGATATCACAATTTTCTTAAACTATCCGATTTTAATAAGAAAGATCTTTTTAAATTTTCACTTCTGTTTTGTTTTATGGTTAGGCTCATTAATTTAACTCTTCATACTTAACTTAATCAATCATCATAAAACAAATAAATAAAATTGAAGTGTCTGTTTGTAATGTAAAAATAACAGCTTTTACTAAATGCATATGAACGATTATTCTGTACTTCTAGCAAAAAGTATTTTTTTTTTCATTTTTGTCTTTCAGTCTGTTTGTTCCGGCTAATCTCCGAAACGGCTGGGCCGATTTTGACGAGACTTTCACTGGCAGAGAGCTGATATTATAAGCAGTTACTAAAGCTACTTTTATTTTAGAAAAAGCCACGCGAGCCTAGCCGCGGGTAGCAGCTAGTAAAAACTAAAAAACAATATGATTAGAAAATATGGTGAGTCTATAATAAATAAGTACGAGTACTGTATTTCTATTTTCTTAATGTCCCTCGGGAATCATCGCATTTGCGAATACAAATGAACACTAATTTCCATGTCCATCAAGTATTAGATTTATCTTGTATAATAATTTGAATTTATAACTAAGTACTTCATTGTTGTTTTGTTTTGATTTTTGTGTGAACTATATAGAGCTGTAAAACTATTTTCATATCTATCGTGCCTGCAACTTTAGCAGCTTTCCTACCATTTTTAAAATAAATAACAACCAGCCAAGTGCGTGTCAGACCACTCACAATGTAGGTTTCCGTAGTTGGGATGATTTTATCTCAAGAACAAACTTAACTTTGTAGTTGAAAAACATGTTCTCCCATACGGAATGTATGGGAGAACATGTTTTTGCAACCGCAAATGTAAGTTGGTCGATTATTATTCGTTAACTTGTAAAGCCTACTTAGCAAATGGGAGGCCGTCACCTCCTTCTGCGAAGCAGTAATGCTCGCGAAGGAGGAGGCGGAACGCGTGAGGGAGAGGCAAAATTCGCGCCCTCACGCCCCTAGCCGCCGCAGGAGGAGACGCCCTGGGCGTAGGAAATCGCGAGCCGATTTCCGGCCACCGTAGGCGCGGGCTTGCGGTCGGTGAGCAATGGGTAGCTCGCCGTCCGATAAGGACCAGGCCCGGGTCGACGGCGAGTTGTGTTCCACGCGCGCCTCAAAGAGATGTCAGCAGAATTGACGGGTCCGCTAGGGCCGATGCGAATAAAACCGATAGGGAAATCGTGGACCCCGGCAACATGGCAACTGAAGGAACACGGGTGGGTTTTAGTCAGTAAGAGTCTGACACGCCCTCCCGCTCCACTCAGAGCAGGAGAAGTTATTTGATAATTTCCCACACAAAAAAAAGCCTGCTTTGCAGTGATAGTTTTCCTTTTAATTTCGTTAAACAACGTGTAACGTTAAATGCGCAAAACCTGAAAATATGTAGTTTGATCAGAATAACGAGCAGAATCATTTGAACCACTATTTAATATAGGGCACATTTTTCAAAAAATCTTCATTTAAAACGTTGCCGTGTCTATTTATTAATCGGTCAAGCCATCACATGCGCAAACCCGCCAAAATAGGTAAACAAACACAAATTGTTGTCGACAAATTTAAATTTTCTCATACGCGGGACAATAATACTCGTAGGTTTTATTTCAATGCAAATTCGAATCTTACGAACTAAAACAGCACATAAAACCTTTAATTTTTTTTGTATTTTATATTTTCTCTCTGAAATAGGTCAATTGAATTAAAAATCAGTCTGAGGTTTTGCGCATTTAACGTTACACTTTGTATATTCTACCGCTATGAATTTTTTCACATTTCCAAAATCTTCCATTCAGCTGGCACTTGACTCCAACAAAAATAAGCACTTTAAAGCTTAATATTTCGAAAATGGATTCCTGAATCCAAAAATGGTAATTACAAACTCACAATATTTTTGAACAACCTTTCCAACGACATCCCACACTATGGGATAGATGAGAAAAAAAAATCATCCCCACTTTACTTGTAAGGGAGGTACCATAAAAAATGTTTTATTAATAATTTTATTTTACCACTTTATCGGCGTGATTAATATGTATACCCATGCCAAATTACAGTTTTCTAGTAGTACTAAAAGTCTCTGAGCTAAGCCGCGGACAGACAGACAGACATGGCGAAACTATAAGGGTTCCTTGTTTACTACGGAACCCTAAAAAGGGAAGCTGGTTGACTGAAGGGCCGAGTACTGAAACATGTCTAAATTTTTGCCGTTTAAAGTTTTCTACAAGTCTAAACTCATCTCGTGCCTAATTCGTTAACAGACGCTATAAACAATTCGTCTTCTAATAGAACCCGGACAGTCTCCGGCCAACGGACAGTTAAGCCAAGAGTGTCAACGTGAATAGATCGTGTAAGGATAGGAAAGATCAAGTTAGTTTTGTCCATTTCTAACTTGTGCTCGTCTATTAGCTTCTATTTGCTCTTTCAAAGACACAAACTACTCCATTTTCACAAGTATTAGGTTACTTGTTCTTTCGTCTTAATATAGCGAAGTTATCGACGCGACGGTTGAATTACAATTTTTATGTGCATGCAAAACAATTGGCGGTTGATAAAGAAATCTATCAGCACTGTCTAGCCTTGTTATTTGTGCATCAGCTGACTTTCATGGACATATAGACCCTCATCGTAACATGTCAATTTTCAAACCTGGTTTGAATATAATATATAGGTTTGAAAATTGAAAAGTAAAAACAATTTTGACTTTGAGAATTAACCTTATACAGGGGTGGCCAGCTCGAATGTATAGGTACAACTTTTTTAGGCCACCGTTTTGATTTGTCGCCAAATTGTTTGATAGCCACTACCTTGTCTATCATGTCTTACTAAATTCGTTGCTTAAGCCAAAAATTTATGACACCTCGAACCAAATTAATTCAAAGCACATTCATTTTTTAATGAAAGCAGTATAGCTTTCTAATCGCTCTATGGCAAAGTCTAAAGTAATCAGAATCGCTAAAGATCGTCAGAAAATCCTAGTTTATTTTTATTCCGTAATCATAAGTAGGACACCGACGAATGAGAGGTTAACGTCCCCTCATCAAAGGGTGTAACGAGACGATAATTAGGGAACCGGGTAACCGCAATTTGAGCAAAAGTAGACGAAGGCGTTTTTGTAGCTACTATTTATTAGTCTTTTTGCACTTCTTCAGGTACCTAAGCTTAGGTACTACTCAAGGGGACACTATCATATATCAAAGATCTATGAGTCATAGAAATATGACAATGTAATCTAGACATAAAAGGTATGTATGTATGTGTTATTGTTGAGCTTCGGTATAAATACTTACACGTTTCTTATATTTCATCTAAATTAAATGCTGTTTGTTGGTAAGCGCATCTCTTGAGAACGGCTGGATCGATTTGATTAATTTAAGGGGAAAGGAAGATTGGAAACATCCGGAGCATTTGAAATTTCGGAAAAAACTGAATGTGCTTTCTTCTATGAATTGAAAGAACCGTATAACGTCTGTTGGGTCAGCTTGTATAGGATAAAAGATAACTCGATATATGATAGTGTATAAACCCCCATAAACACTTAATTGAGTATTAAAGCGGTGGTTGTGGTAGGTACTAAAAACCGCCCAAGGTCAGTAAAAGTAAAAGTTTTTTTTCTGGGTAATGGTTAGTAATGGTAGATGATTTTCCAGCTAGCATAATCAGGGCAAAAAGTCAATCAATTAATTGATACCAGTCAATATTTTTTTTACCCGAAAACGTGAGAGCGACGACAGGTTTATGTTTTTTTATCAAAGAAAGAAATAGTAGATTGTTATAGGAGGGGCTAAAATAACCCATTGTAACGAGGTAAATAGAAACCGAGTTATAATGGGTTTTAGCGCCGTGTGTTACACTCTACTTTTCACTACAATTGCGAGAAAATAAAAAAGTCCAATACAATGTTAAAGGCTTGTGCAGACCAGCGCGACACGCGACGCGACACAAAGACACCGCTTGTCGCGCGACGAGCGGTGCCTTTGTGTCGCGTCGCGTGTGGCGCCTGTTTGAAAGAGCCTTAAATTGTTTATTTTATTTAAATGTACAATTTGTACAATTCTGGATATTTAACGAGATGTTTTTTCCGGGAACTTAATTTCAGTCCTCTGTGAAGATGTTCTCACTAGATAATGACATTTTCACAATTCAATACCTAATTAGAAAAAAAATCTAAAGATTTCGCGCCAATAACTTTTTTATTTCTTCTGTAGCCACAACGCAATGTAGGTACGCATTCTACCGAAGAGATAGCCGCATTTAGTTCCATTTTCAAAAATTAAATGTGACAAAAAAAAGATTTTTGTGAACTAGTAATAAGTCGAGTCCATAATCATGATTATTCTACATAAGAATAAAGCCTTTTTCGTTTTTCAAGGCTCGTTGGAACAGACAAAAATTTAAAAAAATATACTTTTTCCCCTAGAGCAAGAAATGCTATTTTTTCCCGCTCTGGTACTCTACAATGACGGCCTTTTTGAGCAAGAGGAGTGAAAATACATTTATTTAGCATAGACAAAGAGGCACACAACAAAACAATATAACACAAAAAATTTAATAAAAAAGGAAACAAAAAAAAAAAGTGGAAAAAAAGCGGTTATTGACTCTTCGAATGACAGATGAGCCCATGTTTGACCAATACAAAGCGCATCCGTATATCCAATGATCTTTGATGCGTCTTAATCTTCATGCAATTTGCGGTCGTTCACTCTTTGAACTTGAGAGCTGCATCATTTTATTTACTATCATTGTATACAGTGTAATTTGATTTTGCATTTCTCAATGAGACATTGAGTTTCATTGTATTCAATTGGTTGGGTGTATTGTATGATCCAACGGGAATCTTCCGTACTTTGTGGCCGGCTTTATTGTTGCGCTCGATATGAAATATTGTTGGATTCATATTGCATTCAGTACAATCACAATAGAATCCACAAGTATTCTATTGTGATTGTGCTGTTTGGAGTGGCATAACAGCGTTATTGTGAGTGATCCGACTTAAACAATTAAGTTCTCCGTTACATTGTATAGTTTAAGTTTTTAGCACAATAACTAGATTACTACTTAGAATACAAGTATGATGAACAGAAATCAAATGATATACTTCAAAGCAGTGTTGCCGCTAAGGAAAAAATAAACTTTTACTAAAATGTCACTAGATTGGGGGAAAAGGAGTCACTAAATTATTGAATCAATCTTTATCAACAAAATTACTGATTATATTGGTAATTAAATACAAATATGAAAAATTAATTAACGAAATACACGGTTCAATTTGAATTAATCAAAAACTCTGTGTTCAAAAATTAATTAGTTGAATTAAATCCTCATCTATTCATCTATTATCACTGTATCATCTTCGTCCGGCTTGGTGAAAATGTATGGTTGCTCTGCAACTACAGTGCAGTGGATTAAGGAAGTAGATGGCATAGTTTCCTACTTTATGTTTTTAACGGTTTTCGTCATAAGGGACAAGACTTCATTAGGTAAAACATACGTTTTGCAGGTTAAAAAAATTTAGCTGGTATTACACCAACAAGTTTAACAATAATTAACTGCTCTGCTGATTATGAAAAAGTCGCTAAAAGTCACCAAAGATTGTTTTGTCACTAAATCATAAAAAAATGTCACCATGAACAGCAAAAACTCACTAGATCTAGTGACAAAGTCACTAAAACGGCAACACTGCTCCAAAGCGAGCGAAACTTCGTAACAATATGAAATGAAAACGTTTTTCTTCATTTTTTCCTATAAATATATCAGCCCAAACCTGTCCTCCACTTTTCTTTCGTGGAATAAAATACATATTTAAAAATTTCAGAAACTAGCTGCGCCCCGCGGTTTGACCCGCATATGTCTCGATTCCGTGGGAATATCGGGATAAAAATATCCTATGTCCTAACCAAGGCCATGGTCTATTCATGTGCCAAATTTGATCCAAATCCGTTCAGCCGTTTTAGCGTGAAAGCGTAACAAACAGACAAACAAACATACAAACGTACAAAAATCAAATCTTTTCTCTTTTTAATTATGTCAAAGTTACTCTATTTCTATTTTTTTTTTGGCCTTTATTTAAAAGCAAAATGCTGTTGAACACAAATAGACGGACAGACAGTTGACTTTGTAAGTTTCAACGGCCAGCAAAGCTGAGTATACCTACTTTATTTGACATGCAACAAGTGGACAGTTCGGTTAGCGAAGTCTGTATATTTCAGAATAAACAATAACGTATTGTTTTGGTCCGACCATACGAGTGCAGTATGAACCGTAAAGTACTGAAAATAAATATTTAACTTTAATCAGAATAGTCACTGTTATTGTTCTTTCAAACGACTCTATTTTGTAAAACTATTAGGAGTTATAGCAGCGCTAAGTGTACGTAATAAATATTTTTGTGTTCTTCAAATCTTTAAAATATTTGTGATTATCAAACACAGTAGGTACGACGACTGTATGCACATAAGCAGATTTTTGGAAGTAATTTCAGTGAAATATTATTGATAATAAAATTGTCGGAAATCTTTTGGAAGGTATCCAAACTTAAAACATGAACCTAAAAATGTATGGCTAACCCGCAGTTAATACCTAGTGTAACTTTAGTCTAGGTTAAAGGGGGTAGGAGTATTGGTATAAGTGGTTTAAATTACCGGTACCTAACTGGCCACAATTCCTTAAACAAAGTTGCTATTGACAGTTTTCAGATATAAAAAATTGTCCCCGATCGGGACATGAACTCGGGACCTCACGATCACAGCAGCCGCCCTTTCAACCACAAAACCATAGAGTAATTTCAAATAATAATTGACCAATCGTGTGTCCGGATATTACAAGTGAGAGAGGGAAGTAACCTTAATGCCGTGGATGGGTTGTTGCATACAGTTTACTGTTTACGTAAACGTTACTTTGCATGAGAGCGATAGAGATAAAATTACTATTGCACTATATGCTTTTAACGTAAAGCTCTTTTATGTGTGGGTACTGAAATTCATGGAAATTCACGGAAGTGTGCAACAAACCCCGCCTCACTAGACTCACACATAGATATCATTGATGAAGCCAACCCCATAGAGGCCTCCCCCTAGCACTGACCGGCTCTGTGCTGCCCGCATTGTTAATACAGACTTAGAATGCGTAAATAAATTTAAAAAACATGGCATTAAGTCTCGTGCAGTCTGACGCGATGCGACGACTCTAACAAAACAATTTCCACGAAACTGCACGGTAGAACAATTACTGGTGTCGCGTTGCGCAAGGCTTTACACGAAAATCCTCTTTGATGGCAACTTATAGCATTAATGCTCCCGCAGACAGGCTCGAAATCGTACCTCTGCAGGTCGGTACTTAAGTACTTGTTTTCAATTTGTATTGTCCGGAACATTGTTAAGCGGACACATTGTTTTCGGAAATGTTTGAAACTACGCATACTTTCCAGTTTGTGCTGATCTCGCATTGTATAGAATTTCCGTACAATGCGAGGTCAGCTTATACTGGAAATGTATAGCTTGATGTGTAGCTGTGTGTACATGTCACCGTATAATTATAAACTTCGTTAGTTTATGATCTATCGGTATTATTTCTGTTAAATTATAAACTGTCGAAAAATTGTGAACTGCAACGAACCATTTACAATTTAACGCGTTATTTTTCGCTAGTTTATAATCTTTCCATGGAAAACCGACAAATTGTGAACTGGTATCAAACTTGCTTGCGACGTAACGCACCTTGGGCTAATACTAAATAGCCAGCCTAGCTGCGAGCAACTTGGAAGTAGCGCTCGCCGGCCGCTGCCGCGGCACCGCTCGCTCCGCTCGCACGGCTCGCGCGCGTTTTGTCACAGTTCAACCTAACCTAACCTAACCTAACCCATTTCACCCAGTTCACAATTTTCGGACAGTTTATAATCTAACGGAAATAATACCGATAGATTATAAACTAACGGTTCTCACAATCTTATGGTGATATACATACTTACAGTTGGTTCAGTAAATAGGTATAGATGTCATGTCACAGTCAATACTGGTAATCGGTCAAACTATATATGTATTATTGGTCAAACTCACTTTTAACTGCAAAAGTCAGTAAAAATTGCTTTTGATCGGTTAAACCAATTAACCAACCAACTAAAATATTACTCCGAAACTTATTGGTTGCTACTTAGATCTTGTTTTGACTGTTTTCAATACATTATGTTTTGATTCTAGATATAGCTAAGAAGCTCCGTCAAAACTTAGGTACTCACGATCCCAATCAATCTTTCCTGAACATTCAATTCAATTTACACACACCAATAGGCACACACACGCACTCTACACGCATACACACAATCACCATTACGCGCGGGCTTGCGGACGGTGAGCAATGGGTAGCTCGCCGTCCGATAAGGACCAAGCCCGGGTCGACGGCGCGTTGTGTTCCACGCGCGCCTCTAAGAGATGTCAGCAGAATTGACGGGGTCCGTTAGGGCCAATGCCTGCCGGGGGTTTGAAGAAAACCGATAAGGAAATCGTGGCCCCCGGCAACAGGGCAACCGAAGGAACACGGGTGGGTTTTAGTCAGTAAGAGTCTGACACGCCCTCCCGCTCCACCCAGAGCGGGAGAAGTTATTTGATAATTTCCCAATCAAAAAAAAAAAAAGGCTTTTTCTAACGATTTTTTATTATTTTAGTACTTTATTAAATTTTAACTTAGTTATTCTTATTACGTATTGTTTTCAATAATAATTCCTCCCGGGAGAGGACCACCTAGCACAAGTGTCACGGACTTCACACAATTTGTAACCACTTATTATGTAATAAAGATTAAAGAGCGTTTATTCTGAAATCTGGCAACGTCGCAAATAGATGTCAAATATTTCGCTGTTTTGATTAATTTGGCAATATTACTGTATGGAAATAACAAATGTGGCTAACTAGCGAACTAGAATATTAATAATGAATTGCAACTATAACACTGAATTTGATTTTGTAACCGTTTTAAGTGTAAAAAAGGCATTTGGATAATTTCCAAACGGCTTTTACATCTAAAACTAAATATTCGGTGTTACGATATAGTTTTAATATTTTATAATTTTTATTTAATTTAAATTTGTACTGCTTACTTGAACAATAAAGTTTTTTATATATTTTTTTAATATTAATTATTGCATTTCATATTTTAGTCTTGGTATGTCAAGATGGTCATATCCATGGTCACCCATCCACATGATCTGTGGATGGGTGACCATGGATATGACCATCTTGACATACCAAGGCCCCTCCGTGCCTCGGAAAGCACGTTAAGTCGTTGGTCCCGGCTGTCATTTGTAGATCTTTGACAGTCGTTACGGGTAGTTAGAAGCCCAAAAAGTCTGACAACCAGTCTTACCAAGGGGTATCGTGTTACCTAGTTACTAGGTTGTGGAGGTCAGGTAAGCAGTCGTTCCATGTAAAATACTGGTATTCAGCTGCATCCGGTTAGACTGGAAGCCGACCCCAACATAGTTTGGAAAAGGCTAGGCAGATGATGAGTTAGCCACGTTTCATATTTCCATACAGCAATATTGCCAAATTAATCAAAACAGGTAAATATTTGACAGCTATTTACGACGTTGCCAACTTTTAGGATAATCGCTCTTAACAGATTTTTATTAATAGAAAAAACGATTTGTAACTTATTTAGGGAATAGGGTAGTTGCCTAGGTAAAAAAAAAAGTCTATTTAGTCCGTCTTTCAGATAATAAAAAATATTAGACACGTATTTTTTGCTTTATCATATTAATCAAAAATAACTTAGAAAACACGCATTAAAGTTGGGGAGTGGGGGCTCGCTACGTCACAACGCAATATTAAATCTAGCAAGGCGTGACGTCATGCCACATTTTAACTCAATGTATCGCCGTAATCTTTTGATTACGTCAAAAAGGAAAAATACGTGTTCAATATTTTTGTATAATATACAAGACGGAAAAAAAAATTGGACCCAGGCCTATTGACTGAACACGTCAAAACTGATTTTGGCCGCAGTTAGGTGCCTACTGGGCTAGGACACATCACAAAAAAATTATTGAGTAATTTGCGTTTCGATTAGAATTAGAGGGAATCAAAATGGAAATTATACGGGGATCGATTAAATATATTCTTCAACCAAAATAATTTCTTTGTTATCATAATCCAACCACTGAAGCATTTGCATAGATTTTTCCTAAATTATTGTGAATGAAATTGATCACAAGAAACAAATATCTGATAACATAAAAAAATGTCAATTAATAAAATTGTGCTTTTGTGTTGAGGTATATTTTGAGAAAACTAAATAAATGGTTTATCTGTCTATCTATTTAAATCAAAATAAATTAATGTACCTATTGGTATAAAAGTTATTCTTGAATTTATTTTTTAAATTATTTTGATCCAAATAGATATCTATCTATTTGGATTAAAATAAACACAAATCTAGATACAGTGTATTCAATGCACTCAAAATATATACCTAAACACACAAAGGCTCAATTAAATGACAACAAATTATATGAATACACTATTTCTAAAAGAAAAAAAAACAAGAAGCCAAGACAAACTAAAAAGAAAAACATATTTCAAAAAAATTAATCCAGTAGAATAAATTAAACGGTATAAAATTCTCAGAAAAAAATAGTGGGCAAACAAACGATAAAATTAAATATCCTCAGACAAGGTATCTTTGATTAAGTGAGGACGGGTATTTATAAGTTCTTAAGTACCTACCTAAATAGAGTCTAGTTACCGGTCTCGGCTGGAATCTACGTATATAGGTAGGTACTTAGAAAAAACGCGCCTTTTATCTCTTCAGAGTAAAGTAGTTTTTCGCTTGAGGCTGTTTAAAAAACTTTGGTATGACCATGAGCATGAAATGACCAGCTTTTATTTAAAAGCTGGTCATTGTCATGATAAATATTGCAAGAAAAGAAAGAAAGAAAGGAAAAGTATTTATTGAGACTCGCACAGGAAATCACAAATTAAACTAAAACACACTCATTAAAACATTAATAAAACTAAAATAAAACAAAGTAAAATTAAAATAAAAGCAGAAAGTCCTGTACGAGGCGAAAAGGCTCCCAATTTGCTACCCAATTTCAACGTACTTTCAAGAAAATTCAAGACGATAGGTACTTAGTAACTGATAAAGAATTAAGTTACTCGCACTACGATACAAATGACGTATAGAAACTGGAGGCTTTGAATGGCCGTTTGTGACAGAAGCACTCGACGAACTTGCAGCGCCACGAATTTTATTAGAACTTCCTTTTCTAGACGCTGCCGGTGCGGTGACTCCGTGCTCTCTGCTCATGTCAATTGCATGCAGCATTGACGGACGGACTGTAACGTGATCCACGCTTATCCCGATCCTGCAAATCTTCGCGAGAACGCGACGAGAGCGCCATCTACCAATAACTAAGCGCGCGCGAAGGACTAAATAGTCTGCCGCCATTGTTCGCCCAAAAACGATCACTCCATGATGAAAAATCGATACCTCCACAACCGAGTTCGTATAAGTTGATGATGTTATAATGTTTACATAGTTTTAAGTAGTGGTAGATACATTACTTGTTGTAGGGTAGTTAAAACAACTAAAAAAAGGTTACTATTGACGCGGGGCTTACCGTGCAATTCTAAAGACACTCATTTGTTTTTAAGGTAAAGGCGATCGTCACGCGAATACGCGTATTAATTAACTCACCGGCAGATATCCGTGTTTATAGCATAAATGCTTTTGCTGGTGTCCACGAAAGGAGCGTAGATTCCAGCGTCAGTTCCATTGATGTCGTTGCAGACACTCATGCCGCCCTGCGGCGGATTGGGCCATTGGGAGAAGTAGCGAGACTCTCCGTAGCTTATGATACGACCCAAATCTGCGGAGTCCTCCGTACCTCGTAATACCTCGTACAGTTCACTGGGTAACTGCTGTTTCTGTGATCAAACACAAACACAAAGTTATTTCTGCTGCTGCAAGCGAAGACATCCCATATCTTTAAATTTATTGACTTAAACAACACACAACACAATAATCAAACACACGTGGTTCCACCGGTGGCCTCGATGGCCTGACTCCTCAGCACTTAAAAGATTTATTGAGTTCAAGAGTCGGGGAAGTTGGTGAATCGCTTTTAATAGAGCTTGCGGCTCTAATTAAACTGATGCTTAACGGCAGTGTGAATGATGCCGTCGTTGATGTCTTGTACGGGGCCAACTTATGTGCCCTGCGCAAGAGGGTGTCGTCCCATTGCCGTTGGGTGCACCTACAGGCGTACGGCAGCCAGAATATGCTGCAAATTGTACGGCAAAATTCTGACCAACAAGTTTCAGCCCCTACAGCTTGGCTTTGGATCCAAAGCTGGAAAGGGCATTATAAAACTTGCGTTTAAGTCCTGTAGTCCCCTTAGGCTTAACCTGCTTCGTTCGTATAGTGTTTCCGGTTATCTACTCTCTTTGTCGGTCACTTTTTTGTCCCAAATCATATAAATTAAATTATTTTTCGTGCTTTATTCAAGCAGAAATCACACACTTGCTTACCTTAGTAAGATTTCAAATAGTTTGCTAAGAATATATATTTATTCACAGGCTTTTTACGACAATTCCGGCACTGTCACGTTTCAATATTAAACAATGAAAAAGTTTTGAATTACTTGCATAATCCCTAGTACCTGGTCGATCGAGCTCTGCTCGGATAAAATAGATAAACATATCGTCCAGGTATTCCAACGTTGTATCACATTCCCGAGGCTGTGAAAATAGAAAAAAACTTTTTTTCCCAGATATGAGACCTATAGGGGTTTACAGGGGCGAAAAATCGATATACTCGTATATCGATTTTTCGCCCCTGTAAACCCCTATAATGCAACTTTCATCGAAATTGTTAGAGCCGATTTCGAGAACATAAGTAGAAATCTAAATACAAACAAATAAATATAAATATATCGCTCGTTTAATAGTACAGGATTAAATGTGCTCGATGTTCAACATCAAAGCAAAACAGTCGACTATTATTCTGGAAAGGTAATAAAGTAAACATAATAAATTAATTATAATCCCATGTTTATCCAATGAAAGATTTCACATTTCTTCTTATTGCAAATCCATAACATCACATAACATCACCCCCGTATTCCCCGAAGGGTTAGACAGTATTTTAATTAAATACGTATACTATAAAAGATCAATAATTAAAAAAATCTTTAATGGTGAAGGTTTAAAAAAAAAACGCTTGATAGATATTGCGTGATTCTCAGTTTTTTATCCACGTTAACTTTACAAATTAATTTCATAATGTATTATAATCAAAATCTAATATATTCATATATTAAGTTACAAAAAAAATGCTCTAATTTAACACATATTTTTTCCAAATCATTAACATTACTCGTTTAGACGTGATCGTTAGTATAAAATCATTAAAAGTCGGTTATCATCGCCTTAAAGTCAGAGCCCGTGCTGTGAATTCACTCGACAGAGTTTAGGTAAATTCTTGCGATGCTATGTTTGTGTGCACCGTTCACGCACACACGCCTAAACATCGAGTGTAGTGATCGCTTAAACAGTTTTGATCCTATAGACGGTATTTTGTTAAGTTACGTAGGTACGCTTATGAAATAAGTCTGGAATGTTTGTGTATATTCGTTTAGTATATTTATAACAATCAACATAAAATGTTTTATATGGAATTTTATACTTTTTGTTTGGAAAACATGAAAAATTATTACCTACATGTTGAGTTTTATGGGTTTATGGGGTTTCATAAAGGGGGTCGAAATTTTCATTATTTTTGCGATAAGACACAATTTTCGAGATATAAGCAAAAGAACAGAAAAAAGATACAGTACAGTTTTTGCACCTGAATGAGTTATTAATTTAGTGAAAATGACAAATTCGTTATTCTGAATTTGACTTTTTTCACCTAAAATTTTGATTGGTGCCGATTCTCTTGTACACCGAACTAAACTAACTAAACTTTCACTAAAATTCCTTACCTTTGACTATGAGAATCTCAAAGCTATTATGCAAAATAAATTCTCTAAATTTAAGAACATTTTTGACACATCTAAATCAAATTTGACAATCGCGACTCCACACGTGATCCCTAACCACGTGGATCTTTTTAGAGCCGGAGGCGGGCATGGAGGGCAGCCTCGGCGTATTTTATATGGAACTTTTCACTTTTTGTATGGAAAATAAGAAAAAATATTACCTACGTGTAGAGTATAAGGGGTTTAAGGGTTTTATAAAGGGAGTCGAAATTTTCATTATTTTTGCGATTGGACTCACCGTTTTCGAGATATAAGCAAAAGAAAAAAAAAAGATTCAGTACTGTTTTTGCATGTGAAATCGAGGTGTTGGTGTGAATTTAAAGTTCATGACATCATCAAATTTATTCCACACGTTTTTAATCGCGAAAAATAGTCAGATTCAGTTAGAAAATCTAAATTTTAGGTGATAAACGTCAAATTCAGAATAGCAAAATTGCTATTTTCACTAAATGAATATCTCAGTACCATCTTAGTGCTGTCAAACTAAAATATTGTTAAGTTGTGTCACTTTAGTCTATTTCAGAATTGGAAATCGTCGTTTGACAGGAATAAACAAAATTTTGGTGATTTTTAGTCTAGTTTAGAGGCATTTGTGACAAGAGAATCGGCACCATGTCTAACTAAATCTGACGATTTTTAGAAAGGTGCGGAATAAAATTAGTTGTCTTGAACTAAAATTCACACCAACACCTCGCTTCAGGTGCAAAAAACAGCACTGTATATTTTTTTTTCTTTTGCATATATCTCGAAAATGGTGCGTCCAATCGCAAAAATACTGAGACTTCGATCCCCTCTATAAAACCCTTAAACCCCTGACACTCTACATGTAGGTAATATTTTTTCTTATTTTCCTTACAAAAAGTGAAAAATTCTATATAAAACGTCAAGGCTGCCCCATGTGCGCCTCCAGCTCTAAAAAAAATTCACGGGATAGGGCAAACAAGTACCACGTGGAGTCGCGATCGTCAAATTCGATTTAGTTGTGTCAAAATTATTTTTAAATTTAGAGAATTTATTTTGTAAGATTCTCATAGCCAAAAGTAAGGAATTTTAGTGATAGTTTAGTAAGTTTAGTTCGGTGCACAAGAGAATCGACACCATATTGCCATCTTAGTGCTGTCAAAATAAAATATATTCTATAATTATTTCACGATGGGAAATCATCGTTTGACAGGAATGAACGAACGACATTTTCGCGAAAGACACTTGCGCGAACCCACTTGCGCGAAAAAGTTGCGGAAATGAGATTTCTTCATAACATCACGCCATCAATTACAAAGGGCCCAACACTTCGAAATTGATGGCGTGATGTTATGAAGAAATGTGAAAATTTTCGCAGCCGCCATCTTGGATTTACGTTTTGACATCAAAATCTGCTGTAGAATCCTCAAAAACTATGAAAAAGACACCGATGACGAAAAATCTGAAAATATAAATTCAAGATGGCGGCTGTGACAGCCGCCATCTTTAATTTATATTTTGACCTCACTATCAGCTTTAGCATCCTCGAAAACTATGAAAACGATACCCATGACGAAATATTTTTAAATATTCGCAGCCGCCATCTTGGATCTTTATTTTGACTTAAAGTAGTCTTCAGTAGCGTTAAAGAACTTCGTTCCAAAAATACTTCACTTATTGCTACAACAGCATATCGGCGCGGGCATATCGGTGACGCGAACCCATAACTTTTTCCCCTACCAAAAATCACTCAAAACTATGAAATCTAAAGTCAAAATATAACTAGTGAACCCAGCAGGCAGATGTTGTCCTGCGACAACAGCGCCACGCGTGTCCAACTATAGTTATGAACCATCCAAGTGACACAAAAATAATTTAAAAAAAAACATCTAAATCAGTCAAGCCGTTTAGGATAAGAAGAATTACGAACACACGTACCATCGAAGAAACCCATACCTATACACCGTAAGGACTATTTCTGCTTGCAGCGCTCGGTCACTATAGTAACGGTTACCTACGAAAAAAAAGGGTCGTGTGCACGGGATTTTTTTTCAAATTGCTTAGTTATAGGTTTCTTCGATGGTACACGTATACCGGTGTACGTGTGTACACCGGTATTTTATTTATTGCCAGGCATGCAAAATTTTAATGTTCTTCAAAAACAAGCAAAGTACTTTAAAATAAAATGCGGATCAAAATGTGGTAGTCGACGTACAATTTCTGGAATATGTTAACATCGGACACGTACGTGCGCGTGTGTGCGTGCTGTGACACAAAGTGATACGTCCTCACGCTGGGAAGGCCCGTTCGCTACTGACGGAATAGGTTTTCCGCGATCGTTTATATAGTTCACTTTGCCATTTAATTACATAATGAAATAATTGTTTATTTATAAAATAAAATTTAGATTCTATTAAACAATTAACTTAAGATTAATATGTAAGTTTTAAAATTTCTTAAAAGTGTTTCTAAGTATTAGAAAAAAATATTTATTTGGCTTGAAGTTTTGAGAAAGTTACGTTATTTCAACATTTTTTTTCTGATATATTTTGTATGAAAGTTGAAAAAAGTGGTTCTACTATGTACAAGTAGACCATATAATGATGTTGATGATATTTTTTAATTTTCAACATCAAAAGCAGTTTCTTCTAACGAAACGATCAAACGTCAGTCTCGCGTAATTTTTTGGAAAACTTGTTGCGAATTTTAGTGATTTTCCACGAATCCTTAATTTATTTGAAAAATCCCTTTCCCCTATGTACAAGACGAAGAATTGGACTTTTCAAATCACAAATAATTTTGTTTAAATTCTCGTCCCCTTTCTCACAATGAATAAACAAAATTGATCAAAATCAGTGATTTCGTGCGGTGCGGCGGCACGGGCTCTTAAGACTCTTAAGATACCAAGTTTAATGAAAGACTGAGTGTCGTTCATATTTCTTCTTTTTGCAAATCTCGTTCTAACTACGGTTTTCTATAATGTCATTCACTTGGAAATAAATAATACAACTACGCAGTACTGCAGTATTCAGTATTAGTTAGTATCTGCATATTGGCGCCCGACGGAACCGAGTCTCCATGGTAACCGATTTCCTTTACTCTCGTTGCGTACTAGATACGAACAAACAATAGACTTTGTTCTTTGTTATTTGCAGTCCAGATTGAAATTTTCAGTAGGTAATAGAGAAAATAATCTAAGAGTGGTAGGATTCTTAAAAGTAATTAGATAGATATTAATCATTCAGTGCAATTAGGCAGCTAAGACATTCCATGAGATTTTGCTCATCTTGCTTCTGATACCACTTAGTATCCGCATCCTAAAGGAAATTCCTAAGCCATTGAAAATTCCTCTGCTCAACAACGTTAGTAACTCGACGATTATTGTTGAACTGTCAAAATGAAAGGTATGGCATCGTAAACAAGTGTGTTTCGCAATTACCCGCAAATTAAAATTCCCAGTAGAGAAAATACTTAATCTAAAGGTTGTAGGTACCTATCTGAAAGGGACTTACTAGATAGGTAGCCATATAAAAAGATAGATCATATCAATGACCTATTCAGAGTAACTAGGACAACTAAGTCTCCTGCGGTTTTGCTCATCTTGCTTCGGTACTCAGTAATCACTATCTATTTTGAGAGATGGAAATCTGCATGGCTGCGTTGTGGGCGTAGCTTCGAATGGGGTGGCAGGTAGGGAGGCGAAGCGCTCGCCCGTTTCCAAGAATTAGTCTGGCCGCACATGCACGGTTTTCTGATTTGTTTTCATCGGGCACCCGGACACACGCATTGTATAAACATAAAGTATTCTATTTACCTATATATATATTCTAGTCGTATCCGTTAGGTTGTGGTCAGATTTTCTTCCATTTTGAATGACAAATCTCATGCTATGCAATTTCTCGCGTAGGCTATTATGAAGCTTATCAAAGGACTTTAGTGATATCCTATATAAATCTAAGAATGCCTCTGGGTATGCGAGCAATTTTGCCCTCTTGAGATAGAAAGAATTCTTCTTTAATCTCAAAGTATTCAATATATTATACTACCCAATAACGAGGTTTCTGCTTTTGTTCAATGTCAGCGAATATACGCACACCTAAAGCCGTGTCTCCTGCGCATGTTTTTTCGAAACATTACACAAAAACATCGAAACAAAGAGACGTGGCCATACACTTTTGTGTATGCAAACACTATGTTTTTGTTTTCTGAGCTGCATGGAAAACATTCCCCGCGCGGGTGAAAAGGGGAAGGGTTTGTTTCATTTTCAACCACTGCGCGCACCGCGGACAGACTGTCACTGTCATTAAACACAGGTTTTGAGGTTATATTGTCTTGTGAATAGTTGTGACCATGGATTGGAATAGAAATACTTTTTAAGTAGGTACGTCTTCCTCGACGGAACTCATTACGACATGTACACAAAATATGTAGATGTAATCTAAAAATATTTTATTATGCAGGAGACACCTTCTGTTTGAAAACCATAAGCGTATGTGTAAGGTTTTTCGTGTAATGTTTCGAAAAATCACGCGCGGGAGATACGGTTTTACACATAAACTGAAGATCTGAAGACTGTGATCTCTGAAGGGTTAGGTAGAGATGTACCTACCTATTATACACTCAAAACAACATCCAACCCAATATATGCAATAACAATTAAATTAATCCAGAAAACGTTAATTTGTGACCGGGGCTTATTCTGATCAATAGTCGGTTATGCAAACCGGACGCAGTATCTATCAGGATTTCTGAACAGATTCGGACCTTGTTGTGCAACAAGTATAGGTACTGGTCTGTCGACACCCGTTTGTTTGCAAAATTTTCAATAGAATGGTCGCATCTCGCAGTGGTCTTTTGTATTGATTAAATATAGAATTTCTAGTTTGCTTGGGGAATGGGGGTATATGGAACTAGCGAACTACGCGGCTTCGACCACGACTAAATTGTCGAACAAGTAGTCTGATTTCATCTGGCTCATAAGACCCAGATTAATTTGCGCGGAATAAAGGAGGTTATTACAACAGTTTACAAGCTTTTTTTTTTTAGCTTTTCCCCACACTAGGAATTTGTCCTGTATTGTGGATGCGTTTACAAACATTTAATAAACTTACATACACAAACAGCCAGACCCGGAACAACTACTTGTAGGACATAAAAAATTAGTTCCGTGCGGGAATCGAACCCACGACACGCAGCGCAGCAATCACTGCGCCAACCGTGCCGTCGCAAAAAATTGTTTATGCAGTATCATCATCTGAGGCTTTAAAGCCGTGTATATTTCTCCAACGTGACCTATTTGGGGATTTTTATTGTTTATGCAATAAGTAGGAGCAAAATTGTTACATTTATTACAAGGAACCTATTGTGTCTCTTTTATGTAAATAATTATATTCAATAGATTTTTAATAATATATGACAGTGACAAACGTTCATCAGTCACATGCCATAGAGAAAAAAGAATAAACGTAAATCAAAGAGGCCACATATATAACACCTCCGTCCCAAATCGTCTAGTTGTCAAGTTCCGATGGTTTTACTGTTCCCCTCTTGGTATTAAAGTACCCAGCATCTGATCAACATGTCTTTTGCAAATCTGACCAGAATCAGTTTCTATTTGATAGTGCAATCGGCCTAATATCCTCAAAACGGTTCCGAATTCCCATTTAATTTGGTCGTTTGTGTAGCTGCGAATTTGCACTCTCTGCCCAACAGTAAATGAGCGTACTGTTGCGTCATTAGTCGGCGGTCGCGAGTCATTCCTCATCCTAGCCTTGAAATGAACACTTAGGGTGTTCCTTATCTCCCTGCCAAACATGAGCTCATATGGACTTTTATTTGTGCTGCTACTCAAGCTTAAAGCTTTTAAAGAGCTTGGCTCTGCACTGATGCTTTGTATTGCCTTTTTAATTGTTTGGACGTATCGCTCCGTCTGTCCGTTCGTGGCCGGATGGTATGGTGCGGTGGTTTTGTGAACAACCCCACTTTATCTGAGGAATGATTCAAATTCATTTGAAACAAATTGACGACCGTTGTCTGATACTAAAGTAAGCGGAAATCCAAATGTCACGAAAAGTTCTTTAAGTTGGCGGATACACCATGAGCTTGTGGTTGTTTTCGTTTCTATAATTTCCACCCATTTCGTAAAAGCATCCACTATTATAAATAAGGAATAACCCTTAATCGGCCCAACAAAATCGACATAAGATCCTTTGCCATGGGCCTGATGGTAAGTCCCAATGATGTAGTACTGCGCATGTTGGTTAATTTTGCTTTAATTGACATTCTCGACAGCTTTTAACTATGTCTTCTATGTCTTGATCCAAATTTTTCCAGATTACGTATCCACGCGCCAGTGATTTCATTCTGACTATCCCAAGATATCCTGTTGTGTGGTTCTTTTAAAACCTGTTGTCTCAGGGTTGCCGGAATCATTACTCGTGTACCTTTTATAATGCAACCGTCTTGTATGGTCAATTCGTTGTCATTGTAGCCGTATCTTCTGACTGAGGTACCATTTTTTAAAGCTTCCAATAGATGGTTATATTGATCATCGAGTTGGGTCTTTTCGGCGATTTTTATACGGTCGATGGCAATTGTGTACATCTGATTTAATTGAAATGCGCAATGTACGTCAATTAGGTTATTTGCAACTGTATCTACTAGAAATCTTGATAGATAATCCGCATTGCTATGATCATCCGATGTTCTGTATTCAATAGTGTAGTCAAAACCAGGTAGGAAATGTACATAGTGAAAGAGCCTCATTGTGCTCATCGCTGGAATTTTTTTGTGTGGATTGAAGATCGTAGTTAATGATTTATGGTCTGTAATAAGTATGAATTTTCTTCCTAGTGAAAAAACTTCTTTAATTCCCAGAATAATGACGTCGCTTCTTTGTCTATCTGGCTGTATTTTTTTCACTATTCGTCAATGAACGTAATGCAAAAGCAATAGGTCGATCAGATCCGTCCGATAACCGATGCGATAGAACTGCTCCAAGTCCAAAAGGTGAAGCATCTGTAGCGAGAACCAAGGGTTTCTCAGGGTCAAAATGCATTAAAACTCTCTCACTGAGGATTTCCTGCAGAACTCTCATTATATTTGTGCGTCCATTCGTATTTAATGTCCTTCTGAGTAGGTAATTAAGCGGGCTGGATATTGGAACTAAATTCGGTATGAACTTATTGTAATAATTAGCCATTCCTAGAAATGTCCGTAGTTCGTTGATATTGCTGGGACATTTTGTATCCAGAATAGCGTCTACCTTAATTCTATTTTTGTGCAGTCCATTTTTATCAATGATATGACCAAAGTATTCGATTCTCTCTTGAAAAAAATTACATTTATCCTTATTGAGTCTCAAATTTTTTCTTGTAATTTTTGTAACACCAAGCGTATTCTTGAAAGAAGTTGTTCTTCTGAATGTCCTTGAATGATTATATCATCGAAAAAACATTCATAAACTTTTGCCATAGATTCGGAGCAACCTTGACGCCAAACATAAGTCTATTTACTTTAAACGTACTTTTGTGTGTGCTTAATGTTTGCATCATAGCGCTCTCCTCGTCTATCATCATGTATAAGTAAGCTTGACTGATATCAAGTGTGCAAAATATTTGACCTCCTTCATCTCTACGAGAATGTCCTCTATGATCGGAATAGGATATTGTTCATCCCGTATCACTTTATTTAAGGTATTTATAGTCCGCGCATAAGCGTACACTACCATTTGGCTTGACAATAGGAACCACTGGTGTTCCCCACTCAGAGCTATCGACTTTTGTAATTACCCCTTGTTCGCAGAGTCGTACTATTTCATCATCAACTTTATTTTAAGAGCATATGGTATAAGTCTAGGCCTAACAAAAATTGGTGATGCATCTACCTTTAGGGTCAAATGAGCTTTGTAATCAGGTATGCACCCAAGTGAGCCATCAAATACCTTCGAGTATTCAGAAAGTAGTTTATCCAGTTTTGGATGTTCTTTAGTATTAATTACGTTTATATTTGCCAGATCCAAGTTGATGGCTCGTATCCATGCTCGACCGAAGATAGGGTCCACATCTTATTTGATAATGTATAATTTTCCCTCAAGTGTTTGGTGATTGTGATTTACAAGTAACATATGCCACTCCGAGTGGTGCGAAAATTTCTCCTGTATATGTTCTCATGATCTCATCGTGATGTTAGTTTTGTAAATCTTGCATCCAGTGTTCAATGTTTTAAAATCTTTGTGAGAGATAGATGATAGAGCAGCTCCTGTATCTACTTCCATTTTCAGTTTCGAGTCATTAATGTGAACATTTATCATAAATTTGTCTGTGTTATTGGATCGTATTAAGTTCATATCCCACGGAGTGGTGTCATCGACTGTGTCTGAGTTGTCCATGATCTGTGGCTCCACGTGCTCAGGCTCCAGTTGGTTGAGTGTTGGTTGTAAGCAAACGCGAGCAAGGTGACCAACTCTTTTGCATTTGCTGCACGTATCCTTAATACTGCGACACCTGCTAGCTTGATGTTCCTTGCTGCCACAACGAAAACACTTGCCTCGTAAGTCCCTAATCGTTAAAAGTTTATTGTAAGTTTTTTGACTGCGGTTTTTGGTGTCAGCTTGCACAGTTTTCATATGACGTAGTAAACCTTGGTTTGAGGAGTGAGCTGCTGGTGACGATTTTGAAGATTTTGCTAGTTCAATCGTGGCTGCTTTATTAACTAAGTCAGAAAAAACAGTCACCATTGTTTCCTGTAGTATTTTGGTTCGAATATCGGTGTCATTTAATCCTCTTATAAATTGTAAGGTAAGAAAATTGTCACAGATCGACTTCTTACAATTATTGCACGTGAACTCGCAATCTTGAGCTAAATGTTTTAACTCTGACGAGTATGACATGACTTTCTCGCCTGCATAAATTTATGTTGACGAGCCCAAATGCTCGGTTTTGGATCTATATAGTTTTGTAATATTTGAACCAAGCTGCCGAATTCAAGTTCACAAGGATCGTTCGGTGCGCACAAGTCGTAAGCTTTCTGGTGTAATTCCGGTGGTAATAAACTAAGCAGCGTGAGGGTCTGGATTTGTGGATTGTGACAATTATTTAGCTTCATGTAGGTTTTTAATCTCTGAACAAAGTTATTGAAACTTTCTTGTTCCTGTAATGGTTGAAAGTTACTTTTTGGTGTAGTTTCCGGTGTACTTTCAAGAGAAGCCGTGACGTAAGTCGACGGTGCGGTTGTTGGTGTAGGGCGTAAGCCATGCAGCTTTAGCTTTAATTGTAATATGTGCTCTTCTGTAGAATACCGCTGCTCAATTTCTGCTTCCACGTCATGTGTTTGCAATTCGATTTCGTTTTGATTTTTTTTTAATTTTTGTTCATAATTTGTTAGACTTGTCAGACGTGAACTTACTTCGTAATCCGAAGGGTTTTGTAATTGATCCAGTGTACGTTCGAACTTTGTAAGCTGGCCGCGTATAGTTGCGCGCAGGTGAGTAAATTGCGCCAGTTCTGCCTCCATCGTCGCCAATATTATGTATCTTTTATGTAAATAATTATATTCATATTGTGTTCAATAGATTTTTAATAAAATATGACAGTAACAAACGTTCATCAGTCACATGCCATAGAGAAAAAAGAATAAACGTAAATCAAAGAGGCCACATATATAACAGAACCCAAAGGTTACATATTCCGGCCACTTGTACTCTGTGGCTGACGTTCCTAGTTATGACAATAAACCATTGAAATATATGTCTATGCAATAAACGAATTTTCTTCATTTCTTTACTCTACAGACGCGTTGCGACATCAATAATACAGTCAAATAAATCCTATACTATTAAATAAGAAATATTTGCATATATAAATATATATATATATATATATTTAATCACGTTCTCGAAAACTGCTCTTACGATTCCGATGAAAGTTGTAATATTGGGGTTTACGGGGGCGAATAATCGGTCTAGCAAGGTCTCATTTTAGGGAAAATTCGTTTTCTCTATTTTCACAGCCTCGGGAATGTGATACAACGTTGGTATACCTGGACGATATGTTTATCTATTTTTAACCGACTTCAAAAAATAGGAGGAGGTTTTCAGTTCGTCGGAATCTTTTTTAGTTTGAATGACAATGTAACCAACTTGAAAGTATACCCTACTTTCAAGTTGGTTACATTGTCATTTGGTCAAGATCTGATGATGGGATCTTGGAGAAATCGAGGAAACTCTTCAAATATTATAGGCACACCTATAGCGTTTTAAATATTTTTTATAGTCACTCGTGCATTTGCTCTCGGAAAGCACCATTTGGTAAAGTGGAACTGATGATGAAGGACACAGATAGCCACCGGAACTACTCAATAATATGTATTTCACGGGTTGCGATTCGGTTACTTTAATATGGTTGGTAAGCAATTGATGCTCGTCACAATTCATATGGTGCAGTGGAGCTGATGGTGCAGTACCTGGAGAACTCCTCAACAATTAAAGTCCCTGCATCGGGAAAAGCAATATTTTCTAAAAGGTGATGAGCAGTTGACATTAGGCTATTGTAACTTAGATAAATTACAAACCAACAAACTAAAAAGAAAAAAAAAACTTTTTTACAAAATATACAACCGACTTCGAAACTATAAAGCGAAAAATAACTTTAACTTCGGAAGTCGGTGGCAAAAAAACTAAAATACTGATCCAAAGACACCTATTTTCACCAGAGCAGAGCTCGGTCGACCAGGTACTGTTAATAAATTACTTACATAATCCAAAATCGAGAAAACGAGCGATCCATCTTCCTTTATTTCTATGTTCCGAGCGCCTTGTGCGATGCCCCTGATGATGTCGCACGCAATGGCGCCGAGGAAACTGGTTCCCGGCAGACACAGTGGAGTTCCGTCGAATAGCAACTCCCTGGCCGATATGGTCACGAAAGGCTTGTCGTATTCACCGAACACGTCCCTCATCGCCATGTTCAGAAGAGTCATCAACGTCGGATACAGACGCTCCGCTACCTGTATTATAGCCTGAAACAACACAATTTATTAATTAATATTCAAATAGTATCGCCTGTTCAAAAGTAAAGTAGTTCAAATACTTTTTTACACCTAAAACTTAATTTTCAGTGTTACGATATTATTCACTGCAATTCATAATTAATATTTTAGTGCATTACAGAGCAATACACCGTGAAATTTGAATCACAGTTTTGCTAGAACAAACATTGTTCAGACCATGGTCTACTACTTTTTATATTTCTATGGTCTACTACCATTACAGCATCCAATAAAAAAAAAACATAATTGGTTTTTGAAAAAACACAAAAAAGACAAAGTTTAAAATGTCAAGATTATCTACTGCTTACTAAATTTCGTTTATGGAGGTACATTTCCCTGTAGACAATGCTGTGTCCCGTGCGTGGTGTCTGTGTTGTAGGGAGTAACGATAATCTTGACATTTTAAACTTTGTCTTTTTTGTGTTTTTTCAAAAACCAATTATGTTTTTTTTTTATTGGATGCTGTAGAATGCTAATATACCATGGTCTGAACAACGTTTGTTCTAGCAAAACTAACCGGCGCGGCAGATCTGCCGGACCGGCGTAGTGGGAACCCTGCCCAGTCGACACTAGGGATATACTTTAAGGAACAGTAGTACCTCAAGAAAAAAGCAACGCGTAGTGTTAATGATTTCGAAAAAAAAATATGTTAACTTAGAGCATTTTTTTAATAACTTAATATAGGAATATTTTAGATTATGTGTATATTACATAGTGAAATTAATTTGTAAAATTATGTCCAAGATAAAACACTGAGAATCACGCAAAATCTATCAAGCGTATTTTTCTGAAACCTTCACCATTTTAAAGATAATTTAGTTATTGATTTTACAACAACAAAAGGTATTTCAATAAAACACGTATTTAGTATATCTACGTGTTTTACTGAAATACCTTTGTTTTATGTATCCTTTATTATTAAACGAGCAATATTTGTATTTATATTTGTTTGTATATAGATAGATTTGTACTCACGTACTCGAAATCGGCTTTAAAGATTTCGATGAAAGATGCAATTTAGGGGTTTACGGGGGCGAAAAATCGATCTAGCTAGGTCTCATATCTGAGAAAATTTGTTTTCTCCGTATTTTCATGCGAGCAGAGCTCGGTCGTCCAAAGTTTAACAACAAGATAATGAACAATGACATGACAATAATGACATTAGAATAATGATCATGGCAGCATGGAATTAGTAAGTACCTACTATCATGGCAGCATTGAATAACTAATTATTCTTTGTACCAGTACCTACGTGCTGTACTTGGATTAGTATAATATTAAATGAGCATTCTCTATTTTCACCAGAGCAGAGCTCAGTCGCCCAGGTACTAATAAATTAATATTAATAATGCATCTAATTTGGGACAGCTCTCCTTGATGGGCGAGTTCTGTTACTGGCTGGAACGTACGATGCGTTGCGTGAGCTCAGTACAGGGGGCCTACCACCCGCTCATAAAGCAGTATTATTTTAATATTACTTCAGTGGGAGAAAGAGATAGAGCTATACGTCCTGTAGAGCTTCATCTCTTTTTTTTTTTGGGTGCCTACCACCATCTCACGAACACGCAAGCTAACCACTCAAGGTCACTGGCATATATCTGCGTCTTAATATCACCATACTCGCGAGAGCAACAGATGCAATAAGATAGTAACTGTATCAAATCACAGGTAAACAGGCAAACTATAAAATAAAATAAAATCTTTTGCGGTCGGGTGACCCCCGTCAGGGACGAAGTTAGATAGTCGCACGCACAATACAACAAACAAAAATTATACTGTTACATTATGTTGTTCTTCTACGGAACCCTAATTTTTAGGGTTCCGTAGAAGACTCATACATTTTTTATTTGGGTGGGAAATTTTCAAATAACTTCTCCCGCTCTGGGTGGAGCGGGAGGGCGTGTCAGACTCTTACTGACTAAAACCCACTCGTGTTCCTTCGGTTGCCCTGTTGCCGAGGGCCACGATAACCAAAAAAAAAAAAATTGCCCTTTCCTATCCTCTCAATTTGGTACGTAGTCACACCCCATTATTATAAAATTCCACTCTCCGCCAATTAACGGTTTTGGAAGCTTCGTCCATTTTCACGAATTCAATTAAGTATAGTCCAGTCATTTGAAAGTTTTACCCGGAGAACTGCTGGTGGCGCGAGCAGCAAAGACAAAACTTACTGACAAAAACAAACTTTGCTGGTGGCAAAGTGAAAATTCAAAAAGAGCATGTCGAAATCAATTAACCAACTTTCTAAACTTTCCAGGTAAAACCCTTTTTGAGCACCAACTATTAATAGCATTTATTAATTAAATAGGTACATGATAAAATAACTCAGTGCTTCTGAAATGTTGATTAAAAATATGAAACATTGTCCTAGTAAAGATAATATTGAATTTGTGTGTATTGTATTGTGCGAGTACGATATTGAGTAACAGTGAATAAAGGCTCCCGCAGACAGGCGCGACGCGACACCGGTAGAACAATTTCCACACACACGCATACCAGTTCCCCCTATGTTTTATTTAATTTTGTGTAATCCTAACTTTAAACACAAACACACAACATCACGCCTGTAATCCCCGAAGGGTTAGGGTTAGGGTTAACTTTAATCATTTGTAATTTGTTTTTGTCCAAATTTTATTTCATTAATATTTGTTCCTGATTTTTGTATTAATCCAAATTTAATTTTAATTTAATGAAAGTATTTTATTTGCTTTAATTTTAACTCATTTTTCTAATTCAATTTTTTTAAACTTAATTTTAAGTTAGATAATCATCTTTTGCTGCATATACTTGCTAACAGTAACACAAATGGAAGAAGTCACTGGCTCCTGAAATACAGGGACTCTAACTTAGCTCTAACTTAGGTCTCAAATTTTTCTGTAACCTTTTCATGGCAATAAACAATTTATTTATTTATAATTTCCGTGAAGTTTTCGGGTGTGGTTATATATGGCATAATAACTTCTAGTATAATATCACTTGAAATAACGTTCACATGATATAATTTTCTTATGCTATAAAAACAAATAACCTAATTTCATGTGATCTAATGTTATATTTCATATAACCTTCTTTTGTTCTAATAACATTTAGTACCTATATCGTTCATTTAATCAATTTTTCAATTTGTATAATGCTCTTTTAATATAACGTTCAGTTAACCTAATTTTCATATTTACTCATTTTCAGCCAAAATTCTGTAATGAATAAGTAAATATCAGGAAACATCATACTGTTATAAACTCATCTAACCCAAATGATTCACGATCAATTAAGGAGATCTGGGATCGTTAATGGTAACTGTTCTAACCTAACCTAACCCAAATAGTACCCAACCCAAACCCAACTAACCTAACCCAAACGGCAGGCATTTAAAATCTAATCAGTTTTTACTAAAATATACAATACAAAGTAGACGTTTCTAAATTGTAATAAACGTTACTTATAAATTTTGAATATTATAGTAACTGAATATTACCTATACTTATTGAATATTACTGCCTCGTTGGTCTAGTGGTCGCAAGCGCTACTGCTGAGCATGAGGTCCTGGGTTCCATTCCTGGGTCGGGCATAGCGTTATTGGGTTTTTCTATCTGAAATTTCTCAGTAACAGCTCGGAGTCTGGATTTGTGCCCGGTTGATGGCAATAGGCTCGCCCCCTATTACATGGGGCGAACTGTGGGTGTACCTACTACAGGTACACCTCGGCCCAACCCTTCGGGGAAACAAGGCGTGATGTTATTATTGAATATTAATTCAAATGTGCATTATGGAAAATTTTCATTATACCATTTTAAATTAAGTAAAATGAAATTATATCAATAATTCATTGTATCATTTCATCGTTACATTAAAAAAAGTATATTTAATTAAATTAGGTCATGTGATCATTAGAACTTTTGTTATTATTTCAAATATTACACACCCGAAGTTTTCATAGAAATTCTTCCACCAGAATCGCGTCGTGCCTGTGTTTCGTTTTGGTAACCGAATGTGTCCGCCGCCGCCAGAATGATTCGGGGTAGCTAGTAATAATTATGCCAGGAGGCTTTTATTTACGTTTTTATTTTTGCTTGAGTGTAGTTTTCATTGTTTTTATTGGCGTGTGCTAGCTGACATATTAAGGCATCTATTTAATTTAATGTTTTGTATTTCGTAATTTTAATTAATTTGCATACGATTGTATAGAATTATTTCTAACTGAACAGACAGCTGTGCTGCTAAGGAGTTTGTTGCGCCACTTCTTCCCAGCTAAAGTACTAGGAAGTGGTGAAGGGCGGGCGTTTTTGGGGGACTGTCCTACGTAATTTTGACGTTCGAAAAGTGTTAATAGGGATGATGCCTAGGTAAAAAAAAAGAAATTCTATTTAGTCTCTCTTTCAGATAATAAAAAAATATTAGACACGTATTTTTTTGTTTTATCATATTAATCAAAAATAACTTGGAAAACACGCATTAAAGTTGGGGAGTGAAGGCTCGCTACGTCACAGCTCAGTATAAAATTTAGCAAGGCGTGACGTCATGCAACATTTTAACTCAATGTATCGCCGTAATCTTTTGATTACGTCAAAAAAGAAAAAATACGTGTCCAATATTTTTTTTTAATCTAAAAATTGGACAAAAAAAAATTGGACACAGGCCTATTCTCAGCTAGTTATAAATGACTTTCGATTTTGATTTGTTATTAGAAGACAAATTTATATTTATATATCCCACCCTATAATGAAAAGTTGTTTTCCACGATTTCGTTTGAATATAAACTATAAACTTATTGCAACTTTGGGTACTACGAGTACGTACAACTATGAAAGTTGCCTTATTTGATAGCTATTTAAACTATAAATGTTTCGTTACGTTCTAAATTGTGTTGTGTTATGTTTCGGTATGGTTTTTAAAGCCATTTCACATCAACAACGTATTCAATAATGCAACTGGGGGCGTGCGGACGTAAGTAGAGCCGCCGGCACTTATTATTCACACGCATCAATTTTTTGGATGTGGGCGACGATATCCTTTAATCATTTTAAGCAATTATTGGAAAAAATATCACCGGTCTTGCTCACATCCCTTCCTTCGTCACAGATTTTGACTAGTAAAAATATCGTTTGAGAACGAAATACCCATACTTAATTATTCATTTGCATGAATACTTAAATGAGTAAAAAAAGAAAATAGCTGACTTCTAAAATTAACTCTACAAAGTGTTTATTTGGATTCAGGTGGTTTCTTTTAGAAGCACGGACTGCCTGGCTAGATATTTACATGGCAACTAATCTAACAAGCAACAGACTGTTCAATAATGCCCTGGCTGGAGGCCTTAATTTATTGAGGCAGCCACAGGAAAGTCCGGTTAAGCAGCCGACGACCTCCTAGGTTGACATGCAACATGCCACAAAAAAAAAAAAACTGGTCAATAATGACTTGCGACTGCTAACGGCTAATTCTATCGTCGAAATCCTGATATGTATTTCAATTATTTAAATAAGCCGAGTTTATTTTGTCTGACCAAATAAAAACAAGGACAGTGCTGCGTACAATACAGTGAAGCATGCCAAACTACACCTCCGCTCTGTGCATACACGCTCACACGCACGGTCGTCACTGTTGTGTGGATCACTATCGAAGCTTGTTGATACACACGTTTTTTCTACGCCGTAACGTAAAGAAACAGTGCCGTTGTACCGTGGCATTATGTTGCTATGGCGATAATCTGCTCACTCCTGCGAATGGGGTGTTATTTATAGAAGTAACGATTATTTGCTGGGTACAGTATTTTTATCCCACGAAGCGACGCGAGCTTTAGTTGTGGTAACCATGGGTGAATGTGTGTATGAAGACGAGTAGCGTCAGACACAGTGCCGACTTCGCCATTGTCTCGGATGGTACCGAGATCTCCTGCGCTTACAAACACTACACACATTCACAGCGTGTTGCACACTTGGTAACCACAAGTAAAGCGCTCATCGCTTCGTGAGATAAAAATACTGTTTCAACAAATGGCGCAGTAACTAGTGCGAGTGTTATGCAAATAAAAATACATCCGGTGATGGTACCTGCCTCAGTATTTACTCTTTGGGTTCCTCTTTCAGAGGAATAATAATATGGTATATTGGGATAAGTAAATACCTCGTTTATACGGTGAAGGAAAACATCGTAGGAAAACCGGCATGTCCTAGAAATGAAAATTCGGAGACATGTGACATCCACCAACCCACACGGGGCCCACGTCGTCCGCTCCCTCTTACAGAGACGAGGTCTGTGTCCCAGCAGGGTAATCATTAAAAGGCTGATTATACTACTTACTTCTATTTAAGTATACTTTGTGAATTTATTGATTTGACACTATGGCTTTAGTGATTCTTTTATAGCATGAAGGACTGATATATGACTGCGGTATACAAATTCATAAAAAACCGGCCAAGTGCGAGTCGGACTCGTGCACGAAGGGTTCCGTACCATTATTTATAAAAACGGCAAAAAAATCACGTTTGTTGTATGGGAGTCCCCCTTAAATATTTATTTTAATTATTTATTTAACTAAATATTCTGTGAATATTTCAAGTGCGTGCCATTATTGATATCGAGCAAAAAAGGTAAAAAAAATCGCGTTTGTTGTATGGGAGCCCCTTAAATATTTATTTTATTTTGTTTTTAGTGCTTTTTGTTATAGCGGCAACAGAAATACATAATTTGTGAAAATTTCAACTGTCTAGCTATCGCGGTTCTTGAGATACAGCCTGGTGACAGACAGACGGACGGACAGACGGATGGACAGACAGTGAAGTCTTAGTAATAGGGTCCCGTTTTTACGCTTTGGGTACGGAACAAGAGTAAGTTAGGCTTGCAAAATTAGGGTTGTATGTTGGGTATGTATGTATAGGTTCTATTTTACCTTTTAAGATCAGGACCCTAAACCTGGGGGTTATGGGCAAGTATGATGATGACCCTCAAAACTGATGTACCTAATTGTCACTTACAATAACATTATAAGTAAGTAACTAAGTAATAAAATAAACACATAATCGTAAATTACTTTTATAGCGTTAGATTTAGAATGTACAGGGAGATTTTTTATTTCTAGCCATTTTGTACAAGATCTAAACTACAGGTCATAGAGAAAGACTCTGAAAGGAGCCAGAAAAAAAGGTCAGTAAAAAAAAATCCTGTAGGTATAATTAATCAATGCAATGAAAATTCAATCGGTTGAAAGTTTCATGGTTTTTAATGAAACCCACATCAAACAGGTCGCCACGGGATTTCATTAAACACCACTGTATAAATTTGGTTTTTAATAACGAAAAATGTGTAATGGCACCACTGTAATTAAATATATTGAAATCCGAAATAAAATCAGAGGTGATGGTCACTTATAAAGCATAAATATTATATTATTAAAATGTGAGTGTAATAATGCAGGACCATGTGTGGAAGGGCTTTTGAAGAAAGAGCCGTTGCAGCTTTGAGTTGACCTGTCCGACAGACGACACGCATGCTAGTCAGCGTGTACCTCAACCCTATTTTATGGAGCTCAACGATTCTTCTTCTGACTAACCTATCATTTCATCTAAATTGTATAATTTATATAAGCGCACAATGAGAAATAATTGCTGTCAACAGGTGTTGTTATAAAAACTGCGGAAAGAAGCGGCACAATGGCATGCCGTAATTGGGTTAATAGTCCAGGTTCTACACGCGTTTACTTGGTCTTTATGAGATAATGTCGGTCACAAGTGGTTTGTTTGACAAACATCATTTATATAGAATATCTAAAGTGTAAGAACTTAGTAGAGGATTTATTTGCAAACTTATTAGGTACTTTAAAAAGTATAGACAAGTAACAACTTATAACTAATTAATTGATAAAAATAACAAAATTATATGTTATCTTAACTAAAACTATTCACAAACTAAAATATAGCATCGAAAAATTCATCCGCATCGCTGTTAACTGGTAATGTACCCAAGAGACTGGCCGCATTGTCAAAATTGCATGGCAATGCTTAGCCTCTGGCCAAGGTAAAAACCAGCCCTTGGGTCACGAGAAGTGTCAAATACCCGTTTTGAGAAGTCACGAAAGAGGCCATGGGCACTCGGACCCCACTGTCCGAGGGTATCAACCCCAAACGGTTAAAAAATATAATTACCAATAAGGTTATTATAATTACGTTGCTTGAGGTTTTCCGCAGCCGCAGCAGCAGCACCAACACGGCACGCCGAGCCAGGAACATGGGATGGCCCACACTAAAGGCTTACCCACCTTCCAAGGAAATAAAGACATGCCGTCCGGTCTCTTGCCATTGTCGTGTGCCAAGCCATTGGGTTCTAATATAGCCGGAATGGTGACAAGAACTCGTCAGATGATGTCGTTGAAGTTCGCTTGCCGCGCTAAGCGACCCGCACTTCGGCTGCAAGACAGGCCGTGATAGCTGAGACTGTTGACAACTTCACCACAGTGACAGCGATGAGGAGAACAACATGGAGCTCCTGGTCGTAGGAAAGCAGCGAGGCGCAAAGTAGTGTCTTCGAAAAATGTGCCTATGTTCGACGACGATAGTGCATGAAGCCACAGATCCGATTCCCACTTACAGCCAGCAGGCGCGCACGCTACGCAGTAGTGTAAATTGTTCTGTACTATTCAGCAGAGCGGCTTATCCTACCGTCTTTGGGAAGATGGATAATCGGGTAGATCTGAGTTCGGGCAAGCGAGTCTCCAGGCATTCATAGCCTCGGTGAAACACGGCACATCAAAATGAATCAGTGTGAAGGCTAGAATTTTCCTGATTAGTTTCGCAGTGCCGTGGACCGAGGATATGAAATCCGGTAAACTAATACTCGAAATTTTGCGGACGCCGAAGCCGACGCGAATGAATTGGAACAGAGAGACCAGCGCATATTTTCGTATTTTTTTTGTTTCCAAAACGAACGTCAGGTTCCGAAAATGTACAAACGTGTGCGTCTAGTTAAACATGTACGTAAGGCAATCCGAATCAGGAATCAGGAAACCGTACGTACACTGCAATACTGCAAAATTGTGTTATGTCAGTCGTTTTTATTCAGGGGCTCAACTGTCATGGACTTCTCACTGTCGATGTGAGCACTGACAGTAGTAGTATCGAGGAAATATATTCGAGTAATGTTTTTACGTCAAGTCATTTAAATAGAAAATGAAAAGTTAAAGACCTGGCGTTTTTTATCTAATAAATAAAGCCTTTTGAAGAAAGAAAGAAAAATGCGTTTATTGGCATTACTGCAGAAAAAATACACCTTATAACTATAAAAAACAGTAAACAATGATTATAATGCCAAAAGGGCCTCAGCTCAGCATATTGTCAGATGACAACACAAAGTGTACCACCTGACGCTGATTTTCAGCTGCAACCCACGAGTGCCATACGCTAGAATAATAAACAGGGTGTCCGCTTTAATAAATTAGAGGATAATATAAAAAATTGCTCACAAAATCAAATATACTGTAGTGACATACATGTGTGTGTGTTGTGTTGTGAATAAATACCCAATATCTGTGTCATAATAACTACTTAAATTAAACTATCATCTTTTTAACGTAAGAAGGTAGGTATGTACCTTCAAAGGCAAAATCGTGTGACTGCGTTGATCTTATAAAACTACGAAACGGAACGGATCTTGACAATAATAAATGACTAGTAAGAAAACAGATTATGAACAAAAATTTGAAATTGATAAAATTGGCAATATTTATAAAAATTGACAGCCGGCATTGACGTTATGACGTCGACCGATACAGCATATAATGAGATATTTAAATGATATAAAAATAAAATACAATATAAAATACAATATTTGTAATGGCAACATTCCGCTCAGTCGGCATCATAGACATGTCAGCATGGACCTATGGCATGGACTCGCGCGCCTCCGGCTTATGTAATCAAAAAGGCAAAAATATTTAATATTCGGTTAGGCCAGTGGTCGGCAAACTGCGGATCGCGAGCCGCATGCGGCTCTTTGGCTTAATAGAGTGCGGCTCAGTACAAATGTCAATGAGTACGAACGTCAATACGCGCGGGGGTGACCGTTTCGGTCATTAAGCAAGATATCAAGTTTTAATTAAAATTCAAACCATATTTGAAAGATTTATTTCCGAGGTATTTTCACCAAAAATTGACAGGACATCAAAAATGTATCATTTAATATACCTTTCAAAGTTTTCCAAGGTTAACTCGTTAATAAGTTGAATAAGATACCTTCATCATACTGTCAGCCGATATGATGATGATAATGAAGCAAGTTAATTTAGTGAAAAAGGATGGAAGTTTTAAGGTTTAAGAAAAGTGTATTGAGACAGTTTGGACACACATAAAGGATAAAGGATATTGACATTTGGCTCTATTCTATTGACTAATAAGTAGAGATGGTCCGAATGTGGTTTGAACCGAATCCGAACTTCGGCCGAACGTTCGGTTAAAATGAAAAGTTCGGCCGAATTTCAGCTGAACTTCGGTTCAAGTTCGCGCGCTTTCTCGAGAGCGACACGTCGTGACTTGTTTACGCATTTACTTCAATTATTGCTAGACGTACCCCGCCCGCACACCGCGCTTCCACCGCGTGGCCTAATAACAAGAACAGATATTCTAGACTAATAAGAAGAACTGATTTAATTTAAGGTTTACATTTACAATGTTTCTAACTAAAATAAATGACCATGAGTAAGTAAAAGACATATTTTTTTTTACAGTAATGCTATTCTAATTCTATTAAATTTCAGTCAAAATGGTGCAAGTAGGTATTATTTTTCTTGTGCCGAATGTTCGGCATCTGAACCGAATTTCAGCCAAATGCCGAAGTTCGGTTCAAGCTGCCGAAATTCGATTGAACCGAATGTGAACCGAATTTCGGCCCATCCTTGCTAATAAGTTTGCCGACCGCTGGATTAGGCCATGTGGGCCTATCTTGTTTACCTAGCCGGCCCCTTTCGAAAATGTATTAATCTACGCGTCGAGTCGAGAAGGAGACATTTAACCTGTACCTAAGTGGACACTAACACGTAGTCTGTTGACGCGGGTACAAGTCTCATTGTTTCGAGTCTCCCTACTTAACTCTATTGAATTTTTCAATTAGTTTGTTTACTATGTTAACATATAATATACACAAACAAATTTACAACTAACTACTATATATGTTACGGCTAAAACCCGAAGTGCGGCTACACCTAGTTTTAGCCGGCTAGAACTAGGTGCGGCCAAACCCGAAGTGCGGCTACACCTAGTTTTAGCCGGCTAGAACTAGGTGCGGCCGGTAGCAATTGGTTAAACTTGCCTCAATGGATCCTGGCACTCGCCGGCCGCTGCCGCGGCACCGCTCGCTTCGCTCGCTCGGCTCGTGCGGTGTGTTATGTGGTCACAGTTCTAACCTAACCTAACCTACCTTTCAGCCATTTTCATTTGCTACAACTAACTTTAACCAACTGCTAACCGCACCAAGTTCTAGCCGGCTAAAACTAGGTATAGCCACACTTCGGGTTTTAGCCGTGACATATATATTATGTACAAGTATGTAAAAGAAAAAGTTAAAAATAAAGACAAGAGCTCATTGGGCGTCAAAAAATTCGTCCGCATCGCTGTCAGCGGGAAAAGTGCCGCGTAAAGTAAAAAGTAAAATTTCATGTAAACAAAATGAATAAATATATGGAAGTATGATTGAAAAAAAAAAAATGTGTTTGTGATATTATACTTTGTTCCAAATAGCAATAAAGTACAATTCACCATATCTACTGTTACGAGTATCTAGCCGTGTTGGTAGAAATGCAATTAACAGTTCCAATTTCCTCTAGTTATTGAAAATTAAGGTGTTTTTGCCAGTTTTTTTTTTTGCGCAGTTGGTGCCCGGAAGCGTTCGAGGTAAAAAGTAATAAAAAGAATTTAAAATGCTGTGCAACGTGCGATAATTTAAAAAAAAGCGATCAAATTATTGAGCAGGGTTGAGGCAGCGGCCGCAAGTAATTTAATTTTCCTAGCTTTGGATAAAATGCTATTTCGAATTTTTAATACTGTATAAAATGTAGGTACCTAAAAATGTAAGCTGCGGAAACCATTTTAATTTAAAGTACCATTAAAACTGCAGGAGTAATGCGATAAGGTCTTAAATAATTGAAATACAGGGTGTTAAAAAACCCTACTACACAGACGTCATACATCTGCGCATTTTGTACTTCAAACTAAATAGTAACATTGTCCAAAAAAGATTGCTGGGAAACGTTTTTTTTTTTTGTTGGTACTGTTTCATGCAATTTTACGCACAAATCGTTCTGCTTATGTGTTCGCAACTGTACTGGGGTCGTGAGGGTATTAAAAGATAAGTTTTATCATTTAAAACATGTTTTCGTAAAAAAACGGCAAAATGTGGGAACTTTGACCTTCAATACCGTAACCAGAAGGTTCCAGGTACACTGCAGTACTAAAAAAAAAAACAGTGGCATTCCGGGAGTGCCGACAGAAGTAAAAACTTGAACAAGATCGCCTTGGTGGAAGGAAAATACTTGTATAGAACATTGGTCCGTAACATTATCTAAATAAGAGCATAATCGCGTTTACAAAAATGAGGTGTATTGTTTTTTCCCATCTCAAAAATGCCCAACGCGCCTAAAGAAGTTTTCACTTCAAAAACACAATGACGGGAAGAACAAGTGACTCTCGGCTCGCCTTTGTTAAGGGTCTTTCTACCCCTTTTTAACAACTACATCCAAACAGATGAGTCGCATCAGCCCCGGTGCCCTATTGACCCCATTTTCCCCTAGACACAGTTCGGAACTCTCCAGGTGCAATAGTGACAACGCTCCTCCATAGACAAGTGTATATCTGTAGATAGGTACCCCGGTGTGCCCCAGTGAAGTTCCCCTTCATTTTCAAAAGAGCGACGGGCTTTGAAATTGAGAATAAAAAAATCTTTGCACTGTTATTCACTATAGACCTAGATTATTTTTCCAAAAATCCTAACCTCATATACCTATGTAGTTAATTTCTGACAATCCGGTCTTTTGCAATAATCAATATACTCTCAAGGTAATAAGCAAATTGACACCCTACGTCAATTTACCGTGTTCTAGCCATTTCAAATAACTGTCAAAGAATGTTGTTATTTGAATGTAAATTGGTGGTCAATTTGCTTAACAATAAATTTTCTTGACTTTATTTCAAAAGTCATTTATTCAAACTAGACTGAGAATCAGCACTTTTCGAACGTGAACAATTACATAAGACAGTCCCCCAAAACGCCCACCTTTCTTCCTAGTGCTTTGGGAAGAAGAAGTGGCGCAACAAACTCCCCAAAACAGTTACACAGTAAACAGTTTACTTAGCAGTTACGCCATGGTGTTTGTTCGACAGAATATTAAGACGAAAATATAATAATTGAAATGGGAAAGATGAGTTGTACACGGCACGGTTTCGTTACGGTACTGCGCGCTACCCGCAGCGTAGAATAATCATGTGAGCTTGTATATGACACGGAAAAGTACCGGATACATACGGCGACGGCCCTGTGCCGTAGTGCTGCCGTGTCTGTGGCAAGAAACACGTGTGTGTACAAAGGGTCTAAAGAGTACAAAACAGATATTGAAAAAAAAAAACTCGTTTCTATTTATAAGCGAGCGTGTCTGCTACGGACTTAAAACGGACTGCAGACAAACCAAGTTTAAACAAAGAATAAATTTTCACTTTGCAACTGACGCACGCTGCCTTGTATTATGAATACAAGAAAAAATTCAAAATAAGAAGCGATTTCCATAATATAAATACACGTAGTAAACATGAAATTATGATACCCAAATTTAGATTAAATAAACTAGTAAGTCATTTCTTATAAACGGTATCCGCTTTTATAACAAGTTGCCAAAGTCTGTTACAGAACTAAGCGATGGGAAGTTCAAAACCCACATCAAACGTGTCCATAACAAAAAAGCACATTAGAAGATTAAAGACTACATTGAAGACAAGGAAGTAATAATTCCTTCTGCACATGTGGCTTCCCTGGTACTTCATTAACGGCATAACAATGTAAATGTCTATTAACTTCTCCCAAGTTACGATGATTATTATATTTTACTTTTTTTACATACTTCATTGACATAATCTTTTCAGTGTTTGACATTATATACCTACAATTTTCTATATTTTTTTAAATCAAATTAGGGTTATTACAGCTGTAGTGGCAATCATGTCATTTGGTTTAAATTAGTTCTTTTATTTTGTTTATCTTTTATATAGATTCTTTTCTTTTAGATTTTGTGAATGTGAGAACGTTGTAGGCTGTAAACTTGTGTACCATTTTTTATTTTACTAAGTACCTGGTACTTGTTGATGGGCCTACACTGTCCTCCTATACCTATTAACACTGTAATTTGAAAACATTGTAGAAACAATTTATTGTGAAAAGTGTAACCATGGAGTTTCTTGCCGGCTCTTCTCCATAGGAAGCGACCAATTGGAATCGTGCACCTAGCTTCTGACGTTTCATAAGTGCCCTTGTAGGTTTATGTGAAATAAAATATTTTGATTGATTTTCATTTTTGAATAATTTGAAACAAGACGGGAAAAGAGAGTTGTAGCTAGACCAAGATCATGTTTGGTTGATCTCGGTTCATGGAAGCAAACCGCTGTTTAATTTGTTTCTGTTTCCATTTAGCCGGAGATTTAGAACGAAAAGTATTCCAATATAAAGCATTTAATAAATTAAAAACAATACAGTGATCTTATTTTTTTTTTTACGCAATGTAGGTAATGGTTAACAAGTTTGTGGACCGTTCTTCCTACAAAAGTACCAGGAAAGGCAGGAACCCTATCCAAATAAAACTTACAGATAGTTTTTGGAAGGCAGCTTAAGTATACCGTTAGATACCATTTTTTTACTTGTGATTTACAAAGTGAATCTCATAGCGAAAACCTACTTTTAACTTAACGTTTGCTAGAGTGCTCTTATCCACCTAAACAAAAGAAATCCACGTACGAAACAAAGTTACGCTGTTTGTTGAAACGCATAATTTAATAAATTTATTCCAAAAGAAATATTCTTAGAGTCTGCAATCTCTATTTACTAACGTGGAAAAACGTCGTATCTGTATAGCAGTGCCAATACGAGACCTAATTCCATTATAATCTGCATGAGGGTAGCGCACAAAGCACGGAATCGCAGCACCGACTGCGTCAAGCACAAATTCGAGGCACCGAAATTGCGTACAACGCAGAACTTCTGTCTCAGACCGCCATTCAAAGTCATCAGTTACCTCATTAGTACGAGCAAACGGTGAAACTCTTAGTTTGTATGGAAATGATTGACAACGCCGCTTCTAGCAACGACTGCCGAGTTTCCAAGCTCTGCGGGGCTGCGCGTCTTCACATTTGATTCAATAAAGGCAATACAACATGAGTAGATACCGGTATGATTGATGGCTTTGTGAGCGGAACTAAACAGTTTGTCTACATTCGTGTCTGCACCGTCTGTTTGTGTGGTGTCCTAAACATGTGACGGTGTTCACAGTCCTGCGGCTGCTTTCGTGTGTAAATCACCGTGAAAATCAGTATACGAGTAGACACATGCACTCCGCATGTGTAAAACTAATGAATTGCTTTGCTTTCACGAAATAGTCCTCTTTACTTCGATAAGTGTGACGTTGTGTGGTCTCGGCTTATTTAATTGAAAAGATAAATAAATAATCCTGCGATTAATTCGTTCCAACATTCCATCGATTTAGGATCCGTGTACATAATATTATGAAAATGGATTGAAGAACAACCGCCCGGAGTCTGGATTTGTGTCCGGTTGATGGCATGGGACTTAAATATAGGTAAATAGTGAAATGGATTGAAGAACACACAGTGGAAGCATGTACCTAGAGTCTGATGGCAGACGAAAAATAATGTGAAATAACTATATAATAACGTAACTTTGTGATAACCCTTTGTCCGCCCCTTTATATACCTATTACTTGTAAATGATATTATTATTATGCATGTTTTAGCGTGTACAAAAAACCCAATTTTTGCTCGGTTCCGGTCATAGCGTGATGTTACATACCTTCCTCAAGAATTTGGTTACATTAATATCAAATATTATTATTGGTATAGACTTCACTGTAATTAATTTATGCATTGATAGATAGGTATTACCAAAAGCTCTAACGTCGTATTTGAGTACGTGTTCGTTAAACAAATTTTTCTTTTCTGATTTATGTATTTTATTTTACTTTAAATCATTGTTATAAGAATATCATCTTTTTAGTTGACCACGTAGGTGCTTAAATCAATTGGAAATATAGATATAGTTTGCCGCAAGTTACAGATTTATAACGTCACAACTTTCTTCAACAACAATTCTCAGTGATTTCACACCTTATCAACAGTGTATCATTACTATAATCCTCTTATCAAACCCTCACACTCGAGCACATATCACGCTTGATAACACAGATTATTTTTTTTATAAAAACAGGACACCATTATCCATTTATCCGATTACGCCTACGACATCGTTCTAATCAAAACGTCTTTATATTATCTAACTGCATTTGCGTAAACGGACTTTGTATTTATTTCTTGCATAATTTATTTGTTTTTTTGGAGTTTCTCTGGCATGTATTTGATAGATTTTATTTATATTAATTTTAGAGATTATCTCAAAAAGAGTGTCTGTATCAAGGGTAAAGTCTTGAAAAGTCATCATCAGTATGTCATTTGGTGTTCCCTTGTTTCGCAGACAGAAATTTCATAGAATTTCGTTTCGCAGAAAATGTTTCATATAATATTTGGTCTTTGTGTTTTTATTTTGAATATTATTGTTTTAACGACTATTTACTTGAATGAAACATATTTCACAGAAACACAATTAAATTAATTTTATAGTGACATTTTTTATTTAACAAACTTATTAAACAGTAGAATTATTTTATAACCAAAATTGTTTGTTCGGCGTGTTTTTCCATGGTATTTTATTTCAGCGAAAATGTAAAAATTGCCGTTTGCTGTCCATAATTTTATAAGGGTAAATAATTCAAGGTCGGAAATTAAGTGTCGAATTAAAGTCGAATGAGAACTTAGACTGCAAGAGCGAGCGAAGCGAGCTCGGGATATGGGGCACCCCGACTCGAATAGGTTAGGTTAAAACAAAGATCATTTTGACTATTCCATATCCGGTTCTTGAAGTTGGATGGATATTGACGGATAGCGTTGTTAACAGCACTGCCTCGGTATTCAGGAAATTCGTTGTCAAAGTGACTACGGCGGATGGAAATGGAAACCACTTGTGTGGTTTAACGAACATTAATTAACGTTCCTCTCAGTCGGCCGGGAAATCATTTTCCGATAAATGCATTCACAGCGACCCAGAGTGCTCTTCTTTGAAAAATAACTCATTTAGTTTTAAGTGTCTCGTCTTTTTTGTTTGCGTTACCATTCAGTGTAGTAAGGGTCCAACCTTTGCAGTCGTTCACATACTTTGTTGAGATATTTCTAAATTTGCCCTCTTATTATCTACCTCTAGACCAAGTAAAGTAATGCCAAAATAAAACCTCGAAAATAGTAGGTATAGTAAATCTGAAGGTTGTAATTTTACTCCGCGATTTTTAATAAGGGGGATAGGGTATGTACCAAGGGCTGGTCATTCGTCCTAGAGCATGTCTTCCTTACCTACCTCTTTTTTTGTTAGTGCGCCGCGCTTATAGGTAACTCATCGGATGTTCGTGAGATTTAATTTAATTTCAGTTTATATTGTCTGGGGCACGAGCAGGGAGAGTGGTGGTCCAGTGGTATCGGCCCCAACTTACAAATGGTCGTGAGTTCGAACCCAGACAGCCACTTTACTTCTTGTATTTAATTTTGTCACCACTGCGCTCAAAACGGCGAAGGAAAACTTCCAAGAACATTATAGGCTGATTATACTTATGCTTACTTTGTCTGGCAAAGCTTTAAAATTAATCCATGCAAGCAGAACCGGTGGGCAAAGCCAGTCTTTTAATGAGAAACACGGTATTATTTCAATGAATAAATAGAAATGCATGTTATTAAAACTTTCTCTTGAAATGCAACAAATCTGCTTTGAACGAGTAAAACCGTTTGGGAAGCAGCAAATACTCAAAAACTAATAAATTTACCATAAAACAATTTCATTTCAGTCCACGTTTGAGTTTGATTCGTAAAGGTACCGTGGTCAAACGCGAGCAAATGAGACTGGGCGCGTTTAATTTCAAATACTGTTATGAAGCCATTACTTACACCAGCTCTTTACGCATGCTAAACGAAACGAAATAGAAGAACAGAGAAATTGTCATACACTTGGTACGAATATATCAAATAAATTATGAAAGTTTTAGCCACTTTAAAAAAGAAATTGAAACTTTTAAACCAGCCCACTGACCCTTTGAGATCCTTCTCCATTCATCATCATCCAATGTTTAAAAAAATACAATAGATGTGGATATATTTAGTAACCTATTCCACTTAGCAATTTTTAAAGAGCCATAAAAAACCCTAAAAGAAATTGACACGTGTTTCACCTTTCAACGAGGCATTCTCAGGATGACGATTGACTTGTCGCGAACCTGAACACGGCGTGTTGCCACACCGAGCGCTAGACTGCGTTCAGCGTTAAAAATAGCTAAGCGGAATAGGTTACTAATATACTATTGTATTTTATAATGGATTTCCGCAAGGTCACGCTTGAATCAATTAACTATCTAATATCAATTTATTTGCAGGAGTCATCGATCGGTTTTCTTTATCCTTACATCTCAGTCAACCGTATAAGACAATCCATCTATCGTTTCTTTGGTTTTCGCTACTCCCACTTTCAATTATATACTTTACCTCGAGTTGGTACTTAGAAAGAAAGAAAGAAAGAAAAATATTTTATTTGGGACACACACAGGAAATATAGACAGTAATAAAAAATAAAATAAAAATAAGAAAGGAGCATTTTAAACTAACAAACTAACAACAAAAATAATAACGACCTGTGCAAGGCCAAAAAGGCCCATATCTCAGCATAATGCAGCGATATTTAGAAAAAATAATAATAAATAACGCAGCGCTGGTATACTTTAAGTTTCTTCTTATATATCGAGACAAAACATCGAGATTTCTTAATGGGGTTGGCAACTGGCAACGTGTGGCGCTAGCATAACTTTAACCAAAGAATATTTTTTTAAGCATAGATGTATTATTTAGAACTAGCGTAAGTATCTATGTTTTTGATTTGACAAGATCTGCTTTTCTTCCTCGTTAAGATGCACTTCAATTCAGAATTTGAACTCACTTATCCGCCATGACGAATACGTGTTTTTTCACAACAGCTCTTTCAGCATTATAAAAAAGCAGTCAATAAGGGTCAGGGAAGCCAAAACACAATACAAACTTGACAGGTGAAAGCTATGCTAGCGCCATCTATCTAAAGTTTTCACCGGCCAACCTCATGTTAGTTAATTTGGTTATAATGTTGTACACATAAATATACCGGTTTTTTTTTCTAAATCCTGGCGAAAACCGCATTAAAAGCGACTTTAATTAAGCATTAATAAAACTTTTTATTATAGGTATAGCTTAGATGACTCATTTGTGAAAAAGACAAAAAAAAATATCCTAGATATACAGGGTGGCAGGACCATCGACGCGAAAACTGTTACCATGGATTCAGTACATGATCCTGAACTCCCTACTTGGAAATTTTTCGTGGGTTATAAAAAAAAAAAAATGTTTCATAGAAAATTTTAATACCTAAGCGGTCAAAATGTAAGGAAAAGCAGTTTTTTTGTTAGTCGCCTTTCATTCATCCTCTCAACATGCCCAAACCATCTCAGCATACCCTTTTCAATTTTTGTCACTATATCTTCTTTTAAATCACACCGCTGTTTTATCACATCATTACTTCGCAAGTACTACAGGAAAAAATATTGATCTTTCCGCTACACTGCCAATATTTCTTTTTATTGTGCGTGTGATAAATGTATACTTAAGAGTGTGATGTATAAAAATTTACTGTTTAACCCACTCAAAACATTGTTTGAAAGTATTTACTAGTTAGCTGTTTGCATACCAAATAGCATGCTCTTGTGTACCTGCACTTTCCAAATGAAAATAATTTGGGAATTACTTGCCAAAATCCGAACGCAACATATACACAAACGTCGGTCGCCTACACAGCTACGCAGCTACGGCTACGCGCCTACGGCTACGCGGCTACATCTTAGCCACCCCTACGCAGCTACACCGCAACTACGCGACATCAATACTCAATCATTAATTGCATTCCATAGTGTGTAAGAACTTGGTGGTAACTTATAATGAGATCATTATGGGCCTTGGCGGACACAGCAAAATAGTAGGAGAGAGGAAGCTTTAAAATTTAACTTATCAGTCTGCTTAAACCTATCTAACGTTATTAGTGTATTTTTTTCTAATATGTATGAATTAAAAAAAAAAACATTTATTTTTGTTCTGTATGATTAGATAATAATTTATAACACTTAATTTATAAACTATAAGTCCGTTTATATATTCTTTTACAGTATTTCAGCCAAGTAATTAAAATGTTTGATCTTGATTTATGTCGGAGTGTGTAGCGTGATTGTATTGCTTCGTGTTTTGGATAAAATTATTGATGCTTACGAACTTTGACCCTGAAGGATGTCAAATGTCGTCGAATTTTTGGTTCCAGGACATGCCGGTTTCTTCACATTGTTATCCTTCACCATTTTGAAAGCAGTAAACTAAATGGTGAATTAAAAAGCTATTCCTAGAAAGTATCGTAATTGCTAGAATATTCTCACATCCAAGTAAGTCTGCGGTTCTCATTAAGTCAATTAACCGGGGAGGTGATGTGGCTAATTAGATTTCAAAATAATCTGGAATGCATGCAGCCGAGTACCCACTAAACAATGACAGCTTTAAATGGTTCGATCAAAAATTAATTACAGATGATGTGTCTATAATAATATGTATTTTGAAGCAAGGACGCGATGTAATAATGTACGAGTATTTGTGTATGTTCGACCCTCCGAAGCGCGTGTTTTGTACGCTGCATTTTGGGCGCTCAATAAAATTTTATGAATATCTATGTACCTAATGACAACGCGCGCCCTTAGACGGCAGCTCTTGATGTAATTCATTACAACTAGGGCCTTAGGAATATCTTAATGTAATTAGCCATTAATTATCCTAGAATATTAACGATAACTATCTAAATTTCAATTTCCTGGTTTCTGAATTAAGAATTTGAAGTTGAGAACTTGAAAAAGGTTTTTTTTTTTAGGTAGGTCATCTCGTAGTCGACCTCTGAGATCATGAATACTTAAGCGGGCTTTTTGAATAACGCTACAGCATTACTTAATAAGGTGATCTCTTCAATGTATCGCGAAATTCAAAATTACGAATGATGTTTAAAAAAAAAGAAATTTTGAGTTTCGTGGGCTTTCGTCACCATGATAAAATAGAGTTTGGAAAGTTTTTAACTTCAAGAAACCGGGTGTTTAACTACTTATTATACAGATACATATATTTTATTGTTAATTATTAATGGATATATTCCGGTAAGTAAGATCGCTAGGTCGATTGCTAGGTGTAAAAATACAGGTTTTTTTATGCTGGGTTTTTGTAGTCACTTGAAATATCAGTTTAAAAAATCTCTTTTTTTTTTGTGTAAACTTCACAGACGTGGTAGGTATCATTATATAAACACGATAAAACATAAGAAAACAGTTTTTCTCAAGTCATGCTTCAAGTAACAACACAAACGAGTTGAGCTCTTTAAGTTCTGAGTTGAGCTCCACGATTACTGACAAATGCTTGCACTGACTGGACAGGTCCACTCAAATCTGTGTGGTTCTTTCCTCAAAAGACCATTTCAGTCGCTAATCTACATGGTCCTCACATGGCCTGACCAAGATTATGTTTGGACTTTAAAATAGACTGCGATTTTTATTTTTATGTGACGTGTAAAAGTGATTCCGATATCCTATTTACAGAATAAACAATTTAATTTCATGTCATTTCATTTAATTTAATTTCTTTTCAACAGCGGTCATTGACCATCCAAAAAAAACACATCAGATCTTTTTATTTTCGATTTTATCGTGTTTAGATATCATACCTATCGCTCAGCGGAGTTTAGCTAGCCAATTTAAAATAACCCTGTATACATAATATCCATAACATGTCTTACGTGTATCTACTTGTTTCGTTAGGTTCATTGCTAACAATCACGGTGGTAGTAACTCACAACTTCATTGAGTATAAAAAATAATGAGGAAATATCAAAGACTGCGGCTTCCAACTACTTCCTGCCACTCCGGTCCAATTATGTCTTAACGATGTTTTCCTTATATTGACTTAAGTTTCTTTTTATCGGAAAATTGTATTCTACTCTGCTCTTCTATTTTGTATATTGTTATATTTTTCAACTTTGATTATTATGTCAAGAGGTTTTTATTCGACGTAACACACAATAGAGCACTGCATTGTATTTCTCAATATGAAACAACACAGTAAATTGTATTTTTTTCGGCCTGAAAAACACATAATCGAAAACATTGTTGGCAAAATTCGCTATGAAGTCGCAAACGGGCAGAGCTAGATTGACAGAATATGGTTTGTTTAAACTAAAAGAGAAGCATGGCTCATTTAAAATTAAGGTACAGTTATTTAATTTTTTATATGGCATCTCGTAGCTGACCTCTGAGGTCCTGGCTACTTAGCCGGGCTATCCTGTGGCTGCCTTATGCTACTAACTTAAAGCCTCCAGGCAGGGCATAAAAAATAATGAACTAAGCGACTGCTCGCTAGGGCACTCCTGTGAGGTATGAATCGATAGGACATCGCTGGGGGGAGGACAGTAGGATGGGACAGTCTGGATCATAAGGGAATAATTATTATCAATAGGGAAGTTTAAAGACATTAAAGCAACAGGCTCAACTTCGGCGCGGGCTGGCGCTTCATCGAGCAAGTAGTACAGTTATAGAGACTCATCGCTGATATAGATAGTGACATCCATAAAGACGTGCCCCACTCCGCTCCGCTCCGCACTAAAGTACAGCTTACAGTACAGTAATCGCGGAGTAACTTACACGTAACAACACTAATCCCCAACCATTTTTTTTTTTGTTTTTTGTTTGGAGTTTCTTGCCTGTTCTTCTTGTTAGGAACCTACTACACTTTGGAACGGGCAACTAGCTTCATCTTTCCCTTGACCATTCAAAAGTGCCTGTAATCGGTTTAATTGAAATAAATGATTTGAGTTTGAGTTTTACGAGACAGAAAAAAATATATAGGTGGGAAAATCCGCGAGTGATGAATACATTTCTTGTTGATATTAAATACAATAGATACATAATTATTATACAATACACTTGTGCGTTCCTGCAATTAATTTCCAATTGGCTCCAACAGGCCACGTTATAGGGATCAATCATTAATAACACTTCGCAAAGCATAATTGGACCAAAGGTTGCGCCAGCCTCTATGTAATTCCAGTACGCATGATTTAATGGAACCAATTATTCGTTAGGGCTCCCGCAGACAGCCGACTGACCAACGAAACAATACAGTCTATTTAGTCGCTAAAAAGAATTGGTATGCGAGACTGTGGGCATGCATTAACAAGGAACAAACTAAGATACATTCAGTACGGTGACAATTTTATTTTAAATTGGCTTTCGCGGCTTAATTGGTTATGGTTCATAAAGAATAATTGCACTAATTTTAAAAACACCCACTCAACATTGTTTTCTGTTGCACTTAAAAGTCGCTTAGCACTTCAGTTTTTTAATCTTAATTAATTAGCAAAATTTTATAATAATTAAAAAATTAAAACATATTAAACAATATTACAACTAACACAATATTTTAATTATTATAATAATATTATAGTTTATTAGATACAGTTGGCTTATTATATGAAAAGCTAAAAAGCAGTTTTTCGAATCATTTTGCGTCAAATTTGATGATGCTGACTGTAGGTACCACTGCCTGCTAAAAAGTCGCACAAATCGCGTCTCACCGACTATAACATTTAGTTAAAGATGAGTATATTCGTATGAATAGAGTTGGTCATCCAATCGAATAACTGTGAGAGCCCTTACTGGTACTCAGTCACATGCCTTTGTGAATTATACGACTAGTAGCACTACAAATGTATAATATATCAAAGGGCTTTGGCTGCAGTGATCGATTCCTGACAGTATATCTATGCATACTGCAAAACTGGCGCGTGTCCTACATATACCTATGTACATGCAGGACGCGCGCCAGTTTTAATCATCATCCTAAAGCCAAACGCATATTACAGCCGCAACGGGCCGAAACGCAACGCATTTTTTATGTAAAAAACTGCGGTGCGGCCCGCCAGTAGTGTGCGTTGGTTCATAGAAAATATTTGATAGTGATGAAGGAGAATTTGTGCAATGCGTGAAGTTGAGGTGTATCTGCGTTAGCATTTAGGGTCATCGCACACCTATCGCCCAGCCATAAGTGCGGAGACGCGCCGACGTAAGCTTGGGGACAAGATCAGCTACTTGAGACGAGACGAAGCATAGACGAAGCTGATAAATGTGCATTGCACTCAGAGGCGGCGTAAGGCGTGGGCGACGTGGGCCACCGCCTACGGCCTCGCGGTCCGAGGGGCCTCGCACCTCAAAGGTTTATGAATTACATAAAAGCCGTGAAGGAGTCGAAAAAAATTTACTCGTCCTAAAACGATAAATATATTGACATGAGCCCTCCAGGAGGGTTCCCGGCACTGAACGTGTTAAAGCTTAATATTACGCTAACGGATCCCTGAATAGAAAAATGTTTTTCACATACCCGCAATATTTTTGAATAGCCTACCCTATAACTCGACCTATACCTACCAAAAATTTCACAACTGTTCAACTGTTTTTTTTTTCGTCTTCTTGCGGCACCAGATGGCCTCGCAAAATGTACCTCGCCCACATTAAATTTTGACCTTGCCCCGCCACATTTGCACTATGGAGTTCCATAGAAAGAATGCTAAACGCCAGAGTAGAGGCGATTCTAATCCGGTGTACCTACTAATCTTGCACACATATTGGAACACAATTTGTAGTCAACGATAACTATAGGAAAAGTTATAAAATTTTGTGTTTTGCTTCAGACCGCGATACGATAGGTAACTGAGATTCAAAACAGAAAAAAAAATTATACGCCATAAAGAAAAATACTTACGTGGTACGGTACGTTGATAACGCTCAGCATATCCTCTTCTTTGTTCGGATAAGAAAGTACCGGATCAAACAAGAAGTCTTCATGTCGTATGTACTTAATTACATCTCCATTTGTTTCAAGCACTTCTCGGTTTTGTTGTAGTCTGAAACAAAGGATGATATTAGACTAGATCGGTATGGCAAAGCTAAAGTCGATAGAACTACTGCTTTACGCGTCAGATAGTCAGGATTAAACATTGTACAACCTCTTTTACTTAAAAGTAATAACGGTATTCTACAACAGCATTCAGGGGCCAGAAAGATTGACATTCTATCAGCGATAACATTGTAATGGCAATCGTGTCTTTTGTTTTTTATATATTTTTGACTGTAGATTTTTAGAACGTTTTCTATTTTGTTTTGTTAAGTACCTGGCATTTGTTGACAAGCCTACACTGTCCTGCCATACATAATACAATAACATTGTAGTTTGATAACATTGTCTACACACAGTGCCGGCGGCACGGACTGCCGGCTTTTGCCGACCGGCACTCGCTTGTGCGGCAAGCCGGGCACACCGCGGCTTGCTCAGCGGTAAAGCCCGGCGGCGGTATTGTGTGTAGGAGCCTTGAAAGCCATTTATTTAAAAAAAAGTAACCGTGGAGTTTCTAGCCGGCTCTTCTCTATAGGAAACGACTAATTGGAACCGTGCACCTAGCTTCTGACGTTTCATATGTGCCCATGTATCTGAAATAAACTATTTTGATTTTGAACGATGATGAAAAAGTCAAAAATGAATTGGATTGGCGTATTAATAAGCTACCGAAATCCTTTCGTCGACCCTGTTGAAAGTCGTTACAGAAATACAAATAATTGAATGTCTTTGAGAAATACGAAACGTTTTGAAAGCGTTGCCACTTTTACATTCCCCTTATCTTCTGGGTTCTTTATTTACCGAATCGAGCTTTATTTACGCTAATCGACGCAAACAAGTTGATTTACATAAGTGTTGCAATAAAATAATATTCTCTTGAAGTGTGTGTAAGCGCCTAACGCTTTATAAAATTACAAGATTTTTACTTTGAACTAGAATTCTTGATTTTCAGGAATGTCTATTTATAGTTGAGGAGGAGGGCCGGCATTACACGAGTACAAACAGGGAGGCGAGAGAAACCCGGCTGAATCCTCCCTTCCCCCTGTTCCACCCACACTGCATTTTTCTTTTTATAAGAATCGAACGCAAAATATAACTCCAAGATAAAATCATGGCTGAACAAGAGGCGAAGAACAGACCAACTGAAGCCATGATAGTTCTGCCTACCTTTCAAATGAATTCTGAGGGTAAACCGAACGATTTCCTCATCGTTCAACAACTTTGAAAGTATCTAAAAGGCTTCTCACGACCTTTTTCAGAAATTACCTACTTTGAAACAGGGTTGCGAAATAAAAACATGTAATAAATTGTTTAGTAGATTGACTACCAACTTATTGTCCGCAGGTTCAATGCGTTTGTCAATTAGATATACAATTAATTTCTCTGTTACACTTGTAAAGGAACTTTCTGGAAAGTCACGTAACCAGCAAGGGTGAATTCTGTATTTCAAAATGTTTGAACTGACCGAATCGTTTCAAATTAATATCATCATAAGATGTGTATACACTAGAGCATTTTCTCGAGCAAAATCCATGTAATGTAAAGTTCTTACGAATGGTACAATACGAGCAAAAGCCCAATACCTGATATTCCTTATTAGGTTATTGGTAATATTCCTTTCTACTTTGCTTTAACTTGTCGTTGAATAATCGAATCTTTAGGTGGTGTGTGATGCGTTCATTTTGTTCGATGCAATGTAACACAAATTGGCTCGTTTTTTTCCAAAATCAAGTTGTAAAAAGCGTAGAGCGGCGTGCTCATTATTTGGTTCGTGAAAGGGTCGCATATTAGAGTGGCTCGATGTTTTCTTACAAGTAAATGCTCTAGTCTAAACTCACCTTTATATCTTTTTGCGGTAGTTACGACACATTTTCTCTTGTGACGTTCAAGAATGCCAGATTATTCTTAGGAAACCGAATTAATTGAAAAACTTGTTTGTTTAAATAAACTCTATTTCCACTGAAGATCTCAAAATACTTAATCTGTAGTGTTTACTAGACCATAGGGGTTATTTTGTAACCCCGCGTGTAAAACATGTTATAATATGTACCTGGGCGATTGAGCTCTGCTCTGGTGAAAATAGAGAATGCTCATTTAATAGTATACCTACTAATCCATGTATAGTGCCTACTTATTCAATGCTGCCACGATAGTAGGTACTTACTAATTCCATGCTGCCATGATCATTATTCTAATGTCATTAATGTCATGTCATTATTCATTATCTTGTTCTAAACTTTGGGCGACCGAGCTCTGCTCGAGTGAAAATACAAAGAAAACGAATTTTCCCTGATATGAGACCTAGCTACATCGATTTTTCGCCACCGTAAACCCCTATATTGCAATCTTTAGAACGTGAGTACAAATCTATATACAAACAAATATTGCTCGTTTAATAGTACGGGATATACATGTGATGTCTACTGTTTTCATTTATCGTTTACTTCCAAAACAAGTCGTAATGACTACTTGAATGCACAAAATGTCAGAAAAGCGAACAAAATTGTTAACAAGACATATCAACTTGTTTATGGTAACAACGACGTATTATTTAGGTATTAACTATAGCAAAAACTATAATTGAAACCTTTTGTTTATCTTAATGTACAAAGATGATTTATTGATCTATATTTTTTTTTACTACACCCATGCTATAAATCTTCTATAAAAGTTTCTAAAACAGCTTATTGGCAACATGAAAACAACCAGTGTCATAGTAACCATAATTTATCATCCAAACGATTACTATAATGTTCCATTATGCAACTCCTTTGCTTTTTCGATCCCTCCCTCACTCATCAAACAGCACCTTTTCACTACTCAATTCGTGATATCTTTATGAATTTCAAAACAAAAAAAGAACGTTGTGATGACGCGCGTTTCACTACCGTAGCGTAGCGCCGTAATTAAAAAAAAAGAAATCGAATTCTCGTCGTCGTATCCCGCCATTTTTGTTCGATATTAGTATTGCAAAAAATTCTTATAGAGGATTCATAACATGGGTATAGATAAAGCCTTGTATGCAACTGTACATAATTGGGTATTAAAATACCTTATATAGGTACAACAGTTGCATAAATAGGTAACTAATATAACCTAACATCTTCACGCTTGTATTCCGCGAAGGGTTAGCCAGAGCTGCATCTAAACTAACCCCACATTTCGCTAGTTATGATAAAGTCTCATGTAATAGGGGGCGAGCCTATTGCCATCAACCGGGCACAAATCGAGACTCCGAGCTGCTACTGCGAAATTTCTGATGGAAAATCCCAATGACACTTTGACCGACCCGGAATCGAACCCAGGACATCATACTCAGCAGTAGCGTTTACGACCACTAGACCAACGGGGCAGAGGATTATACTCACTTATACACGTAGGGTCCAATTTCGGTGACAACGGGCACGCCACCGGTAAGCACTACATCAGGGTTGGTGATGTTGAAGAACCTGACGGTGAAGTTCAAAGCGAAAGGTATCGCCTCGAAGCGATCCATCTGTATTGTGTCATCAAGTAATACCGTCTCCTAAAATAAAACAACGGAAATTAGTATGGTTCATCATCATCATAATCATTGAAGACCGGATTTTATGCAATTGTATAATCAAGCGTATGCAATTTTTACAGGTTATTATTGCTTATTTAACCTAAAATCTAGAGATTTTGCATATTTCCGCCATGTTTTCTATACTTTTTAAATACAAAAATGTGTCTACATACATAAACATAATGTAATTAGGTATTCCTTTAATTCAAATTATACAATATTTTGAGTGATTGAAGACAAAATCTTAATATTGAGCATTTGGGAACAATATTTGATTATTAACGTTTTCAGGAACAAAAAATAAATAATTATTCTCGTTAATAACGTAGTACCAAAGTTATTTGTTTTTTATTTTAATGTAATTTAACCAATATGGGCATATTGCCGCATTTTTCTGAATATGCATGAAAAATTATCGAAAAATTATTTTAAAAGGTCTATCTTGACTTTTTTTTCATAATCTGATGAACATACACTTGTGTTTTTTTTTAGATAAAAAAGCTTTCACCTCCGTTTTTTTTAAAAGTCGACAAATTTTAATAAAAATGTCAGTTAATCCGATAAATTAACTCATAAGCTTTTAGAAATAATAAACAGAATCCAAATCAAGCCAATAACATCGGAGATATGGCAAACGCCACACAAAACATAAAAAATTGAATAACATGAAAAATATCAAAGATAGATTCATGAATATTCAGAAAAATACGGGCACATGCCGATGGGCGACATTGTATATAAAACTTTCCGACATCAATCGCTGGGCAGTTGCCCGCCAGACACGACACCAATCTAGTCGGAGGATCCTCCCTTTTCAATAGAGGATGAGTGAACTGTACACCCCTTCCTCATACCTCTAAAGGTTTATGAAAAATGTATAATAGTTTACCACTGATTGGTAGATATTCAATTAAGTGAAAGTCATAACCAATAATTGCATGAAGGGTTGAAGCGAAAATTAAACATGCCAGTCAGATTTCGTGAGCAGACACTCAATTATTGAATGCAACGATGTTTTTGTCCTTGTTTTAGCCTGTGAATAAGGTGCACAATAGAATGCAAATAATAGCCGGATTGCTTTTTTGTAAGGGCGGAATATATCCGGCCCGGCCATGTTAATGAAATATTATATTATGCTTCACACTGTTTTGTCTCGGGAAACGAGACTCTTTGTGTCTGCTAAATGTTTAACTATAAGTTTTTCTGTCGATGTTTTCTAGCTAATAGGTAAAATAGATTGACAAACCAGCTCTATCGATAGAAAATTTTCTGCCTTCTGACATTTTAATATTGTAAAGATTTTCGATACCTTTGACACCTTTGAAGCGAGAGTTTTCCTCTGTAATACATTGGTAGCTAAACAAACGAACGTTACTTGGCTTATGGCTACGGAAACTTCAAACAAGATTATTAAAGTACGGAAATTAAATAACATTAGGAAAAACTCATACAATAAAGTCTACCTAGAAACCTGTAAAGCTCAACCAGGGGGAGTATTTCTACGGTTTTTTGTCCGACAGTGGCCCCCGGCAATACAGGCAACAAGGAACACGGGTGGGTTTTAGTCAGTAAGAGTCTGACACGCCCTCCCGCTCCGCCCAGAGCGGGGGAAGTTATTTGATAATTACCCAACTAAAATAAAAAAAGTGTGAGTACCCGGGAGGAGTGATCTCGTTTCAAGAAACCGTTGCTCTAATAATAATATATAATATTTTTTATTAACAATAATGTTGATAAAACTCATCTATCGTAAACAAAAACACAATGTACAGAGTTTAGAGCATTTTAAAGATAGAGTTAACGACGATGTCTGTGTTAGTATTATCTCTAGTTTAGTTAGCAACGATACTAGATACAAATACTAATTGGTTGATAGTGACAATGACATGAGTATAATGACCCCATTGTACTCATGATTAAGAACAAATAAGTCGCGAAAGAAAATCACAAGCTTTAATTTGTGAACGCGCATAACTCGGTTTAGGGAACAGCAGAGATTTTTTTTCAAGTTATTAAGGTTCAAAGTAGCCTGCGTGCTTCCCAGTTCGTTTGGAACCGACGTTGAGGAACTGGGTAATAGTTGAGGAGAAACAGTGCAGTTAAAATACTTAGAGGTGCATATTTGTTTGGGTCCGGCATGATTCGGCACAGCTGAGTAGCAAAATCGAATGTAATTGAATATAGTTATGTAGTACATATATTATATTATGTTCGGAAGATAGCTGCTCGAATTGCACCGAGTCAGAACACCCCTAATGTTCTATTTCATCCATTTTATTTTTCCCAGTAGCAGCCCTGCACCTGTAGATTTTTTTTTCTTATTTTAAATCAACCCGAAAAGAAAATTAAGAATTTTCCAAAGTTCCCGAATTTTTGGAGATCTTTCGCTGTCGTAAAATGTTGACCAGAACTTGATAAAAGAATACGAGTATTTATATTTCAAGGCTGCAGCTGTTTTGATCAAAAACATCATTATTGTACAGACGCCAGCACATCAAGCTACTACAATCTGTCAAATTTATTTAATAGATTTTCAACTTTATCACTGTAGCATAAGGTTCAAAGTTGATTGGGAAAATTTGACAGTTTCGGGTAGCTTGATGTGCTGGCGTCTGTACCTACTTACTTAATTTCTGCACGGTTATCGAAACATTTGAAAACGCAAAAATAAGGTTTAGATTATGCAACTGAATTAATTGTATCATATTAGTTCTTATTTCACTTATTATAGTCTGATGTAGCAAAGAAATAATGTTTACACGGTTAACTGAATTTATAAAAAAGTAATTATATCGTACTGAATAGACTGGATTTAATTAGAGCATCCGTTTTGTCTGTTCGAGAAAGCAAAGTAAGCTATTTCTTTTACAAAGCTGAATAAACGTTTCACCTGCAGCAAAATTAACTATAAACAAGGTATTTATACCGTTGAAGAGGAATCTTTTAGTAAAAGAAAGATAATGAAAATATAAACAAGAAGAGTGCGCTTTGAAGTTAATTAACACATTAATTTATTTTTGGTTTATTTAAGACAAAATAATTATTTCTTTCAGAAAAATATATATTTTCGTTGTTGCTGGTGGCCAAGTTAATTTTAAACTAGGGACATGGTCTCTCTCAAGCATTCACCCCTTTCAGGCCATATTTTCTGCTTCCACACAATCCAATACCTTTTAGACAAGTCAAGACAAAAAGCATCTCTCAGGTTTTTATTAATTAGTAAAATATCATAACTATGATTGTATCTACGGAAAATTTCTAGATCTAAGTAAGTATATCACAGGAATATTTTTAGACAGGCGAGTAGTTGTGTTCTTAAATTAAAATAATTGGACACAATAACTAGAAAAACATCCTCCTTTAACAACGGAAACGGATACATAATTTTCTCACAGTTCGACGTTATTGCTCATTATATCCAAGACTTTTCTAACAACATTTCATAGAATCTTGGAAGGACTAATTAAACGCAGGACGCAACGGTTCAATGGCTACAAGAAAGATAGCAAAGTTTCGAATAATACGTAGGTACGTAGATAATCTTAATAAGTATCGAAGTATCAATAGTTTGATGTTCGCAAGGAATTTTGTCGAAGTAACATTGTATCGAACAGTTTAGATGTGATCGGAGCGTCGCGTTGAGCTCCCTTATTTTGGATTGGGCTCACGATGTCTGAGGCATGCGTGTCGTCGGTTGGGACAAGTTTACCCAAACCGTTTCTGGAACTTACCTCAAAAGGCCAGTCTGAACGCTACACTACATTTTGTAATATGATATTTTAGATATTTAAATATCAAACACATCTTGTTGCAAAATGTGTCCGGTCTTTAAAAGAGACTTTGATCCCATGAATTTTTTTCGCCATTTCTTTTCATGGGTAGTCTGATAGGAATTGTCTATAGCTTTTTTTTTGCATAAAGCGTAAATGTAAGTTATATCTGTATCCCATTCGCCTACATAATTAAATCATTTAATTTTATTTTATCTCCTGCGAGAAGGGGGTTCGAAAAACAAAATGCCGTAATAAATTAAGCCTAGATATAAATAATGTGCTTCTGCTAGAACGCAGGCCAGGGATTGGCCCATAATCCACCACACAGACCTACCCCGAGTTGGTAAACGTCATATAATATATCTTTGAATTTTTGGTTTTAGAATATACCGAAGCTTCACGATGTTTGCCTTCACCTTTTTATGTGAGCAGCGGTGATGATGAAGAACAAAACAATATACGCGTCGGCTTGAGAACCTTCTTCTTGTATTTTCGGTGGTAAAAAAAAATCCAAAGAACAGTTTTTGCAATACTTACGCCGATGATGATGTTCTTGACGATTTCAGGGACCCAAATGTAGCCGATGAGACAGCTGCCCAGCACCAGAACGGCGCCGACGGCTAGAGTGACCACGCTACCGATTATCCCGCACATTTTCGCATTCACAATTCTAATTAAACAGCGATAATTATAAACAGGTGATAATTACTGACCGTGCGGTAATACTACACGCTTCTGATTGCGATTAGTGTTGACATTGTGCACAACATTTTTTCTCTGATAACGATATCCAAGATTTATATTAAGGTTCTTGATAGTAGGCGTTATCTATAAAAGTACCTGCATGTTTTACGTATTTAGTTATTCAGGTATTTTTATTGATATTTTGCTTTTGAAACGCACTGATTTCTCATCGAAATTAACATGTTAACATTAAAAAAAATTACTTATTATTATAAGTAAAGTATTGCTAGAATATTCGTGGAATTTTCGCGCACTGATGATCAAGTGCACTAAGAAACTTATGAAACAAAAAAATCAATCTTCCTAGCCTTTTTCCCAACTATGTTGGGGTCGGCTTCCTGTCTAACCGGATGCAGCTGAATACCAGTATTTTACATGGAGCGACTGCCTATCTGACTTCCACAACCCAGTAACTAAGTAATACGGTATCCCTTCTTTTTTATTTGTGTGGTAAATTGTCAAATAACTTCTCCCGCTCTGGGTGGAGCGGGAGGGCGTGTCAGACGTTAATCCAGCAAGGAATACGGTACCCCTTGGAAAGCCTGGTTGTCAGACTTTCGGGCTTCTGACGACCCGTAACGACTGTCAAAGATCCACGAATGACAGCCGGGACCAACGTGCTTTCCGAGGCACGGAGGAGTCTCGGTATGTAGAAATGGTCACCCACCCATCCACGGACCAACCCCGGCAAGCGTAGCTTAACCTGATGGATCGACCCGTGCAGCTGTTACTATTTACCCACGAGCTCCTTCAAGAAACTTATGAAACAATTAAAGAGAAAAAACCATCGTTCAGTAATAAAAATAACACAGTCTGGAGGCGGGGGCGGCCGTTTTTTTTTTCAAATACTATTATTAGTTCAAACAATGGAATAACGCACGCGCCGCCATTGGTAAGGTCTCGTTGTGAAACTTGTAAGTAACACTTTACAAAAGCTTATCGAAAGCTTTCAGAAATAAATCATTGAGTGTATATTTCTTTTTGTAAGTCTTCTTCGACTGGTTATTTACGGATACGTGGTTCGCTACTTTCTTTACCGTGAGGGAAAAATATATGTATAATTAATTTCAATAAGTCATTGACCGTATGATTTTCCAGACAGACCGTGAGGAAGAAAACTGTCAGGACTCAAAGAGTCGTATTCATTTGAATTTGAACTTTATTTCATTTTGAAAGAATACGATTCTTGACTAGGTGCACTATTATTTTTATGGCCTCACAGTTTTTCCTTCTTACGTTCTATCTGGAAAATAAATCATTTCAGAGTTAGGTATTGAAATAAGGTTTATTATCTGAATAGAGACTTGGCAGTCATGTTGTTGTAGTCAATTATACATCACAAACTAGTCTACCTCGAGTGATTGGTAGTCAAACACATACCCCGGTATCCCGTTGTGCTGGTATCAGCCATGCAAGCACCGAACAAAGCCTTCGTTAATGAGCACTGCGTTCAAATCAAACTGTTGCCCGTACTCAATCCTTCGGTGGAATATTAATCAGAGGATCGTCTTAAATTTTAGGTCAAGATCTATAAACGTTATTTAGCACATTCCAACTTTGGCTTCTTACGATTACTATTAGGACAAATGATTTCTTAAACTATATTTAACATAAGTTTTAAATTAGTTCATTTATTATGTTATAATCTACTTAAATACTAATAATTAAGGTAAATAATTTCTTTATTATTTTAAGCACTTAGTTACACGATTATGATTGTGTTTGCAATATTATTAACTAAATTGAAACAAATATTGCATTACTTCATAGCTAGGTTAGATTTTTGGAGCGGTCGGCTAATGTGCTTAGACAGCGACAAATCGGAGGTAAGTAGGACAGCGCTTTGGCCATTGATATTGTTGAGTCAGCAACAAGCGATACGGAAGTCTGGCTTTGAGTATGACGCAATAGGTGCCCTCATATTCGATGGCGTTAATATATCTGTATTCTATTATTTTCCTAGCAGGGCTATTCAGCGTCTCCTGTTTTGTGATCACTGGGCTTTTTTTTAAAGCGTAAGCAAGTTGCACATTTCGGAATGAAGGATTGTTTCGCGCATTCGGACATCGAATGGCCTGCGTCACCACAGTGACCACATTTAGTAATAATCTCTCGGCAAGTTTTTGCTGCATGGCCATATTGTTGGCATTTATAACACCTTGTTACCAATGTAAGTGCCTGACAGGACAGAACGTCCAATTTATAATAAGCCTAGATTTAGCTTAGCTTTACATATATCGGCTGAAACTTCAACAACGTAGTTACAGGTCGTAGCATCTCTCTTCCCCGATTTGTGGCTTAATTTTATCAAGGTCAAGAAGGATTCCAAGGACAGAGCTGGTAACTTGTCGGCTACGTTTTGTTCGAAAATGCACCTGAACAGCTCATTTTCAGCCAAGGAAGTCGGCACTCCTACAACTACGATCCGAGGTTTGCGCTTGGTGGGCTCGTCGGCGGTAAGTCCAGATGTTGAGAGCTGGACTACGTGCTTCAGTTTTTTAGCGCATGTTTTGTCTCGGTACTGATAATTACGCATCCATTTTTTGTTTTCCGGACACCACGAACGTGCAGCTTCAGTTGCCGTATGATTTTTTGCACGAGTTCTATCGTTTTTTCACTTGATTTAAATTTACCATTGAGATAAATGGCAACAGAGCTTAGGTTGTTGGGTCGAAAATCATTTGATCCCTTTTTCACCATGTCGGCAAAAGAAGCATCTGCTTGAGTTCCGAAATATTTTCCATCAGGTCGCGCTTTTCTTGAATCAACCATGTCATACCCGAAAATGGCTTTATGCTTGAGCTACTGTTAGAGAATTGCTATTTATGAGGTGTCAGAACCTACTTTACGGCATTGGGTAGAAATTTTCATTTTCTGCTCCGAGTTCAGTTTTCCATCCGCAGCAATAGAGCAAACTTCATTTAGGTGCTGCTCGATGGCTGAGATTAATTTTTGAATCTCGGGCGTCGAAACAATATCACCGTGGCCGACTCGAGGGCTAGATTTTGCGTCGTAGTCTTCGAAGGTGAGGCGGAGGGTTGCACTGGGCCCCTTGGATTAAAGGGGCTGTTATTTTGTTATTTTGAATTTTGTGTTTCACGAACTGTGTCCAAATAAACATTATTCTTTCTTTATTTACCCATTTTGTTTTATGACAAGTTCACTATTTTGTGTCCATTATTTACCAAACTACACACTAAGCAAAATTTTACAGATGCATTACGACAGTAATGTGCTAAATGAGGTCACTATTATTAAATAAATTAATGATTAAATATTGCTAACGAGCACGTCTGTGCTCTGCAAGTGTATGTATATCCATTGCATGTGACTAGGCAGAAAATTACGTACTACACACAGTGAGCTAGCCTTCTCAAAACCTACAGATTTCTCTTTAAAAAATGCGTGATTTTTTAATTATTTAGAAGCTGTTCGAAGTTCGAACTAAAATTTAACGTAGAAGGAGTAAATTGAATTCGCGTTCCTCGTAATAAGTTTGTCTACCGGCTGGTCGCAAGTCCCGACCAATGATTAGATTAACTGACCTCTCAGGTCAGCTGCTTCACCGACTTTCCAGTAACTCACCAACATTTTCTATAACCAGTTTAAGCATAATTATTGGTTATGACGTGACAAAATAATTACGAACGAGCAGAAATTTCCCAGCGGGAGTCTGAACGTAAAATGAATTTAGCAATTTTTTTCTGACATCTATTGCATTGATGTACCACAATGTATAATTTAAACAGTAGGTAGTTGACAAACCAATTTTATTAGGCTTCGTCCATACTCATCCCCAATCCGAACTCACCCGCTTTTATAAATGCCTATCGGCTGCAAGGTTACAGTTTGTCGGAAAAGTGCTACGATGTAGAAAATAAATACTTTTCACATATTAATTTACGGGTCTCCCTTGTTTTACCGAAAATAAATTGCCAAATTATCACTTCCCAAACAAATTTTCGCATAATTTCATTTGCCAAATTATTACTTACCAAAAAATCTCTTTACAAATAATTGTTACGAAAACCTATGTTTGGCAAGTGAACGTTTGAACAATAACTTGAACAATAATCTCTTTTTTCCATATTTTTTTCTATATAATCTAGTCGTTTCTGGCACTCGCCGGCCGCTGCCGCGGCACCGCTCGCTTCGCTCGCTCGGCTCGTGCGTAGGTGGTCACAGTTTTAACCTAACCTAACCTAACCATTTTTTTTTAAATTAATAACCTACTGTAACTAGTTCCATAAATAACCTAATGTCTAGTAACCATAAATTTGACTTGTTTCAGACAAATTCAAGCACATAAGCTTACATAGAAATACGCAAATGACATCAAATTTAACAAACAAATTCCCAAAAAAATCTTATTTTTGCCTTTATATTTTTTGTCATAACAAATCATTTGACTAAACGTTTATTGTCTAAATATTGTTTGCTGTAATAAATCATTTGATTAAAGACCAAAAGCCTTAATGACATTATCCTTAGTAACAATCTGCCAAGTAAACATTTGACCAAATGAAAATGTGCGTACTAAAATTATTCCAAATATTACATTGGTATAAAAAAAGGTTGCTAAAATTTGTTTGGGTAATGAAAATTTGGCAAAATCTTTTCGGCAAAACGGCAGGATCCCTTAATTTACTATAGCAGTCTTGATCTTTACGTTTTAAATTTTGCATTCCTAGAAATATTACACTATGCAAAGTCTGCACGTTTCCGAACAAAAGCGTCAGAATATTCAATAACTGCAATGGACAAAAGACAGTGGCATCCTTTGACAAGCCTTTTATTAGCGGGTTTTGGTAATTACATAGAGCTCTCTCTATCTCTCTCTCTACCTCATTCATTTATTATAAAGACAAATTGGTTTTCAGATCTGTAAGATAAAAAGCATTCCTTCCTTTTGACTTTACAATGCTGCCCAAGTGCACCTAATAACAAATCATTTTATGAATCAGTATGTGTCGGCAATATGTCAGGGGAAGAAATTTCTCGGGGAGTTTCGCGAAATTTTGAAATTATAAAAAACCAACACGGATTATCTTTTTGCACGTTGGACATACATATTATAAACGCCGTGTAAAAAATCTTCTTCTGTTTGGAAGTATGTTAACAGGCAAAAAATATTAAGTGTAGCGGATCTGTTACTTTACACAGTGAGAACAATGCGTTATATAATGAATGAATGAATGTTTATTTATGCTAAAAATAGTGCTTTACATTTCCTTATAGTCTACATTATTAGCTAGGTTTACTTTCTTTAGTGAAATAAAACGCAAAGGAAGTACATTGCTTATGAACTCCACACTAGGACGGGCCTGTCTCGTGGAGTTCGTGGGTGGTATTGCCATATGAAAATGCGTATTACATATTTAATTATTGCTACAAATCCAGAAGCACATGAAAAAGTGCAACTAATAAATAGAAATCAAAACATTGTCTAAACTAAGAACAGTTAAATACAAAAATAAAAAACAAAACGAAAGAATTAAAACAGTAATAAAGATGGATAGGAGAATATTTTGAGTGAAATGTGCACTTTGTGTAAGTGTGTGTGTGAGGGGGTGCGTGTGTGAGTGGGGGTGTGTGTTTGTTTTAAGTACCATCCGAGGACGTGCGTATGAATACACAAGGCACGACCGAGGAACTTTTCAAAGCGAGGACCTTTTCGAGGGTCCTCGGTTTGACTTGACCAAAGATTCGTATTCTGCAAGCGATTTTGAGCCTTTCTGTATACTTAATAAGAAAAAGTGGTCTGAACCTCGGTTTGATCAAGATTTTTATAATCTTACACACGCATTGTGTATCCACCAGGTGGCGCCACTGTCGCCTCATACACAGCCTCTTTACATTCATTTCACGTTGGTTGTATTATCCGAGGACTTTTGTGTTAACTTTAACACAAAAGACCTCGGTAAGGTAGCTTTTCCAAACAATGTGTATTTAAGACCTCGGTTTGCTAGATTTTCCGAACAGTGTGTATTCTAGTCCTCGCTTAGACAGTTTTCCTCGTGTGTACAAGACGAATTATGTGCTATCATTTAAATACAATTATGGAAGAGAAAATTGAAGGTACACTGAATCCTTAAGCAAATCGTTAGTAGCGACTAGGTGCACAAGGAATAAGGAGGCTTCTTCTGCAGTATGTGCCTACTTAGATTACACAACATTATGATTTGAACCATAAAATATTGTATTGTCATGGGAGCTGAATGCATGTGCTTGTGCTCTTCATGAAGAATTTAAAGTAGAAATGCCTTCCTACGTGAAATGTCGGCACCAAGATTTGAAGCAAACAAAGAGTATAAAAAAATAAAGAAAGTGAACGTAGTAAAGAAGACAACATAAACTTTACTGAAATAGAAGTAGGTTTATTCTAAATTGAAACGAATTATTTAACTAAGTTTTACCAACGCTATACTCATTGAAATAATAATCAAGTTGCAGCGACATCTTTGATAAACATGAGCAGAAAACTTACTTAACAGTTTATAAAACGATTCAAACAAGGTAATTATTTTTATTTCACTAGATACATCTAACGCGTATGCCAAATTTGATGACGATACTATCAACTGTTGAGGAGTTCCCTCATGAAGAAACGACCTTGGCTGCAGCATCAGGACAAACTGATAATTATTTTAGTTTTACGATATAAACCAAACGCGTTTGCCTTTGAAGTCGATACTATCAACAATTGTGGAGTTCCCTCATGGGCACGCCACAATTGCGGCAGTAAGTCCCCTCTTTAAGGAGCGGCTAGAGAGGCGCCACGCCGTCCTCACCTTCCGCCTGACGCAAGTTCTCACCGCACACGGGTGTTTCGGGAGGTTCCTGTTCCGGATAAGGCGGGAGGAAACGTCCGAGTGTCACCAGTGTGGATCGCCCGGAGGACACGGTGGAGCACTGCCCGGCTTGGGCGGAGCATCGCCGTGTCCTCGTGGAGGCGATCGGCGGCGGTGATCTCTCGCGTCTGGCCCTGGTCCAGGCCATGGTACGGAGCGAGAGGGCATGGGAAGCCGTCATCTCCTTCTGCAAAGCAGTAATGCTCGCGAAGGAGGAGGCGGAGCGCGTGAGGGAGAGGCAAATGTCATGCCCTCACGCGTCTAACCGCCGCAGGAAACGACCTGGGCGTCAGGAATCGCAGGCTGATTTCCAGCCACCGTAGCCACCATTGCTCAACGTCAGCAAGTCCGCGCGGCTTGCAGACGGTGAGCAATGGGTAGCTCACCGTCCGATAAGGTCCAGGCCCAGGTCGACAACGGCGCGTTGTGTTCCACGCACGCCTCCAAGAGATGTCAATGCCTGCCGGGGTTGCGGAGAAGTCCGAAAGGGATACCGTGGCCTCTGGCAATATGGCAACTGAAGATACACGGGTGGGTTTTAGTCAGTAAGAGTCTGACACGCCCTCCCACTCCGCCCAGAGCGGGAGAAGTTATTTGATAATTACCCACCCAAAAAAAAGGAGTTTCCTCATGAAAAAACGACCTTCGCTGGTTATTATTTTAGTTAAACTATATAAACCTAACGCGTATGCCAAATTTAAAGACGATGCTATCGACTGTTGAGGAGTTTCCTCATGAAGAAACGACACCGGTTGTAGCATCAGCAAAAACTGGTCATTATTTTATTGTTACTAGATAAACCTACCGCATGTGCCAAACTGAAAGACGATGCTATCGACTTGAGGAGTTTCCTCATGAAGAAACGACCCTGGCTGCAGCATCAGCAAAAACTGGTAGTGATTTTAGTGTTACTAGATAAACCTAACGCATATGCCAAATTTGAAGACAATGCTATGAACTGTTGAAGAGTTCCCTCATGAAGAAACGACACTGGCTCCAGAATCAGCACAAACTGGTAATTATTTTAGTTTTACAACCTAATGCGTATGCTAAATTCCAAGACGATGCTATTAACTTTTGAGGAGTTCCGTCATAAGGAAACGACCCTGGCTGCAGCATCAGTACAAACTGGTTATTATCTTAGTTAAACTATGTAAACTTAACGCGTATGTTAAATTTAAAGACGACGCTATCGACTTTTATGGACTTTCATCAAGAAGAAACGACCCTGGCTGCAGCATCAGCAAAAACTGGTAATTATTTGAGTGTTACTAGATAAACCTAATGCGTATGCCAAATTTTAAGACGATACTATCAGTTTTTGAGGAGTTCCATCATAAGGAAACGACCCTGGCTGCAGCATCAGCAAAAACTGGTAATTATTTGAGTGTTACTAGATAAACCTAATGCGTATGCCAAATTTGAAGACGATACTATCAGCTTTTGAGGAGTTCCATCATGAGAAAACAACCCTGGCTGCAGTATCAGCAAAAACTGGTAATTATTTGAGTGTTACTAGATAAAACTAATGAGTATGCTAAATTTGAAGACGATACTATCAGCTTTTGAGGAGTTCCGTCATAAGGAAACGACCCTGGCTGCAGCATCAGCAAAAACCGGTAAATATTTGAGTGTTACTAGATAAACCTAATGCGTATGCCAAATTTGAAGACGATACTATCAGCTTTCGAGGAGTTCCGTCATAAGGAAACGACCCTGGCTGCAGCATCAGCAAAAACTGGTAATTATTTTAGTGTTACTAGATAAACCTAATGCGTATGCCAAATTTGAAGACGATACTATCAGCTTTTGAGGAGTTCCATCATAAGGAAACGACCCTGGCTGCAGTATCAGCAAAAACTGGTAATTATTTGTGTGTTACTAGATAAACCTAATGCGTATGCCAAATTTGAAGACGATACTATCAGCTTTCGAGGAGTTCCGTCATAAGGAAACGACCCTGGCTGCAGCATCAGTACAAACTGGTTATTATCTTAGTTAAACTATGTAAACTTAACGCGTATGTTAAATTTAAAGACGACGCTATCGACTTTTATGGACTTTCATCAAGAAGAAACGACCCTGGCTGCAGCATCAGCAAAAACTGGTAATTATTTGAGTGTTACTAGATAAACCTAATGCGTATGCCAAATTTGAAGACGATACTATCAGCTTTTGAGGAGTTCCATCATAAGGAAACGACCCTGGCGCAGCATCAGCAAAAACTGGTAATTATTTGAGTGTTACTAGATAAACCTAATGCGTATGCTAAATTTGAAGACGATACTATCAGCTTTTGAGGAGTTCCGTCATAAGGAAACGACCCTGGCTGCAGCATCAGCAAAAACCGGTAAATATTTGAGTGTTATTAGATAAACCTAATGCGTATGCCAAATTTGAAGACGATACTATCAGCTTTCGAGGAGTTCCGTCATAAGGAAACGACCCTGGCTGCAGCATCAGCAAAAACTGGTAATTATTTGAGTGTTACTAGATAAACCTAATGCGTATGCCAAATTTGAAGACGATACTATCACCTTTTTAGGAGTTCCATCATAAGGAAACGACCCTGGCTGCAGTATCAGCAAAAACTGGTAATTATTTGTGTGTTACTAGATAAATCTAATGCGTATGCCAAATTTGAAGACGATACTATCAACTTTTGAGGAGTTCCATCATGAGGAAACAACCCTGGCTGCAGTATCAGCAAAAACTGGAAATTATCTGAGAGTTACTAGATAAAACTAATCAGTATGCTAAATTTGAAGATGATACTATCAGCTTTTGAGGAGTTCCGTCATAAGGAAACGACCCTGGCTGCAGCATCAGCAAAAACCGGTAAATATTTGAGTGTTACTAGATAAACCTAATGCGTATGCCAAATTTGAAGACGATACTATCAGCTTTCGAGGAGTTCCGTCATAAGGAAACGACCCTGGCTGCAGCATCAGCAAAAACTGGTAATTATTTTAGTGTTACTAGATAAACCTAATGCGTATGCCAAATTTGAAGACGATACTATTAGCTTTTGAGGAGTTCCATCATAAGGAAACGACCCTGGCTGCAGCATCAGCAAAAACTGGTAATTATTTGAGTGTTACTAGATAAACCTAATGCGTATGCCAAATTTGAAGACGATACTATCAGCTTTTGAGGAGTTCCATCATAAGGAAACGACCCTGGCTGCAGTATCAGCAAAAACTGGTAATTATTTGTGTGTTACTAGATAAATCTAATGCGTATGCCAAATTTGAAGACGATACTATCAACTTTTGAGGAGTTCCATCATGAGGAAACAACCCTGGCTGCAGTATCAGCAAAAACTGGAAATTATCTGAGAGTTACTAGATAAAACTAATCAGTATGCTAAATTTGAAGACGATACTATCAGCTTTTGAGGAGTTCCATCATAAGGAAACGACCCTGGCTGCAGTATCAGCAAAAACTGGTAATTATTTGTGTGTTACTAGATAAACCTAATGCGTATGCCAAATTTGAAGACGATACTATCAGCTTTCGAGGAGTTCCGTCATAAGGAAACGACCCTGGCTGCAGCATCAGTACAAACTGGTTATTATCTCAGTTAAACTATGTAAACTTAACGCGTATGTTAAATTTAAAGACGACGCTATCGACTTTTATGGACTTTCATCAAGAAGAAACGACCCTGGCTGCAGCATCAGCAAAAACTGGTAATTATTTGAGTGTTACTAGATAAACCTAATGCGTATGCCAAATTTGAAGACGATACTATCAGCTTTTGAGGAGTTCCATCATAAGGAAACGACCCTGGCGCAGCATCAGCAAAAACTGGTAATTATTTGAGTGTTACTAGATAAACCTAATGCGTATGCTAAATTTGAAGACGATACTATCAGCTTTTGAGGAGTTCCGTCATAAGGAAACGACCCTGGCTGCAGCATCAGCAAAAACCGGTAAATATTTGAGTGTTATTAGATAAACCTAATGCGTATGCCAAATTTGAAGACGATACTATCAGCTTTCGAGGAGTTCCGTCATAAGGAAACGACCCTGGCTGCAGCATCAGCAAAAACTGGTAATTATTTTAGTGTTACTAGATAAACCTAATGCGTATGCCAAATTTGAAGACGATACTATTAGCTTTTGAGGAGTTCCATCATAAGGAAACGACCCTGGCTGCAGCATCAGCAAAAACTTGTAATTATTTGAGTGTTACTAGATAAACCTAATGCGTATGCCAAATTTGAAGACGATACTATCAGCTTTTGAGGAGTTCCATCATAAGGAAACGACCCTGGCTGCAGTATCAGCAAAAACTGGTAATTATTTGTGTGTTACTAGATAAATCTAATGCGTATGCCAAATTTGAAGACGATACTATCAACTTTTGAGGAGTTCCATCATGAGGAAACAACCCTGGCTGCAGTATCAGCAAAAACTGGAAATTATCTGAGAGTTACTAGATAAAACTAATCAGTATGCTAAATTTGAAGACGATACTATCAGCTTTTGAGGAGTTCCGTCATAAGGAAACGACCCTGGCTGCAGCATCAGCAAAAACCGGTAAATATTTGAGTGTTACTAGATAAACCTAATGCGTATGCCAAATTTGAAGACGATACTATCAGCTTTTGAGGAGTTCTATCATAAGGAAACAACCCTGGCTGCAGTATTAGCAAAAACTGGTAATTATTTGAGTGTTACTAGATAAACCTAATGCGTATGCCAAATTTAAAGACGATACTATCAGCTTTTGAGGAGTTCCATCATAAGGAAACGACCCTGGCTGAAGCATCAGCAAAAACTGGTAGTTATTTGAGTGTTACTAGATAAACCTAATGAGTATGCCACATTTGAAGACGATACTATCAGCTTTTGAGGAGTTCCGTCATAAGGAAATGACCCTGGCTGCAGCATCAGCAAAAAATGGTAATTATTTGAGTGTTACTAGATAAACCTAATGCGTATGCCAAATTTGAAGACGATACTATCAGCTTTTGAGGAGTTCCATCATAAGGAAACGACCCTGGCTGCAGTATCAGCAAAAACTGGTAATTATTTGAGTGTTACTAGATAAACCTAATGCGTATGCCCAATTTGAAGACGATACTATCAGCTTTTGAGGAGTGTCCTCATGATGGAACGACCCTGGCTGCAGCATCGGCACCAACTGGTTATTATCTCAGTTATACTCCGCAAACCTAACGCGTTGGCCAAATTTAAAAGTGATGATAGTTTCTTTCTCCTGTTGAAGAGTTTCTTCATTAAGAAACGACCCTAGGTACAACATCAGCATAAAATGGTAACTAAGCCGTTACTTTTAGAAAGCGCCGACAAACGTAAAGACTCGTCCTCGCTTGGTACTTTATTTTAGAAAATGTGTGTAAGAAATAAATCGGAACGTTCTACAATAAGTTACCTTACACGTAAAATGGTTTAGGTAGGTAGATTTTCATGTCCTCGCTTTGTACAAGTTCTACGCGAAAAACTGTCCTCGGTTTAGTAATATAAAGTCTAACACAGCGTCCGCACTTTGTACACGATATAAGAAATATTGTGTAAAAATACGTCCTCGGAAGGGCGTCGCAGGGCTTACATAAGGGTCCTCGGTTGGCCTACACAAAGTCCTCGTATGTGCATCGCTGGTCACATTTAGCTGTGTATTTCAGGTCCTCGGTATGATAGCCGTAATTCATACAGAAAAATGTTGAGATAGCATTATTCCAATAAGCTCATCACTATAGATTTACTCACCTGTCTCTTTCTATCTCATTCAAAAAGGCCAACGACGTATTTAAACCAGTTTTTTGGAGGGTCCTCGGTTCGTTCTAAAACTACCGAGGTCCTCGTAAGGGTGTCTGTACAAACAAGGGTGTGTAAATGTGTTGGTGTGTTACGTAATTATCTTTAAGAGAGATTCGGATTCATTGTAGGATTGGGCTAGCAGCCATTTGCGAACAATGTTTTGACTAAGCTAGTTCTAGAATTACTGATGTCACAAATCTTTACCACTTTGTTTATATGTGACTGAGCATGAAATCCTGCATGTTTTGTGCAAAGGCTGTACGCGTCCTTATCGAAGCATTTTTAAAAATTCGGCGTTTGAGTAGCTGCGAGTATTCCGGGGTCTGTGTTGGAATTTTATGTTGTTTCAGTACAATTTTTGAAATATACAACTGTCGGACATTGAGGAAATCGGCTTCCTTGTACAAAAGAGCTGTCGGGTATCTGAAAGGTTTCTTGAGCATGACCTTCAAAACCGATCGTTGAGCTCGTTCGCATTGGATCATAGTGGTGCTTCCAACTCCACCTCATATTGTTATACAGTAACATAGAATTGACTCACTTAATGCCACATAAACCATGTTTAGAGTTTTTTGTTTTTGTGCATTATGCTGAGCGATGGCCATTTTGCGTGGATGTGACGCATATTTTCCTCAACTTTTTGTATTTTTTTGCAAATAAACGTATTTTCTTTTTAGTTAACTTCGCATAAACAAACTTCAGAAATTGGGTATTAAAATCGGTCTGTCAATTTAAAGGAGACCAAATGCTCCCTTGGACAGATAGATTAATTCAAATTCCAATCGTAAGTAAATACTTATCGCTTTTCATGTCTCATGAAGAGTTCATCATAATCATCATAAGATTAAAGTGTTTATTTTATAATTATACTATCTATAATCACTATGATAATGAACGTAGGTAAATACTGTGATAAGAGACACTGGGCTACTTTTTACATAAGTAGGAGATAATCTGGTGTAAGAATTTTATTGGCCTAGATACTGTAATCAATCATCCGAGCCAAGGCTAGATAAAAGTGCGTTGGCCGGTGCAGGTACCATTCGATTTGCTTTAGTCTTTGTGAAATGGAGAACTGATGAACTTTAAAGCTATTGTGGCAATCTTAGAAAATATATTTTTCTTTTACTTATACATTTATGTAGTAGAATCCTATAACTCGTTTATTATACTGTAGTTCTTTACTAACTAAACAAAATCTAGTACTCAGCCAATTTTTCTCCATGAAAATGTCCCTGGATCGCAAGCGCTTGAAGTCATGAGGAGAGCCTCTGAGCCTTTGCCCATTAGTAGGAGTTGGGACTACACAGGCTGACAGTACCTACGCAGTAACTACTTAGCATATCTTATTCACAATGTTGTACTTCAGGAACAGAATAAGAAATGTGTATTACGGGAAACCTGAATGTGGCACCTGTGACTGACAAGTTGTGAGGAAATCAGTTGCCATGGTATGAGCATGTTATGCGGAGGAATGAGGAAAATATCGTGAGGAAGTTTTTGGTGTGAATGTGGATGGCCATAAGAGTTGGATGAAGAACAACGAAACGATGGATGGACTGTTTCAACGATGATAATATGGCTAGAAAGGGAGTGACTAAAGAGCTTACGACTAATATAGAAGTATGGAAGAAGACATGTTACGCTGACCCAAAGTAATTGGTAGGTATAGGGCAAAAGAATTATGAGAATGGCGATTCACTTTTGGTACTTTTTTTTTTCTGTATTGTATCTCATAGCTGGTCTCTAACGACCGTGGCTATTAAACCGGTCAATCCTGTGGATGCATCAAGCTGCTACACTCTAAGCCTCCAGCCAGGGTACACGTAAAAACTAAGCTAAAAATCTTAGGATAAATGCTCGCTAAGGGCACCCCCTGTGGGGTACGAGCCTCGGCTTAGGGCGTTATCCGGAGGGAGGACATCAAAAGAAGTCGATGAGACGGGCTGGACTTTTGGTACTATTCAAAATAAATAATAGGTACCTACAAGTCTTCTGCTTTTTGTTTGGTTAGTGACTAACCGGTACCCTAATTGCGTTACTTATTTTCGTAAACGAATTTGTTTCACTTTGACAGTTCAACAACATTCATTGCGTTATATAAGTTGTTGAGCAGATATATTTTTTCCAACTTATGAAGCAATGGATTAGCAATCTGTTTCAAATCGAAACAAATTGTGATTGATCGTGTATTACGCAATTAGGGTACTGGTGTCAGAGTTTTAAAAAGCCGCCCGTGGGCCTCTGACTTCGCCGTCGAGAAATATTTCTGAGGCATTCCTCACGATGTTTTCGTTTACCGTTTTTAAAGCAAATTATTATTATAATACATTATACCTTCTAGTAAACCTATAGTAGGTACCAAGATATATTTCCTACTCCGCCTGCTGACCAGCAGCGGCATCAGCCTTGTCCGTTATAAACCTACTAATGGAGTGACCCAAAGGTGTCTGTCACATGTCAGATGAGCTTACCAGTAGTGGCTGGCGGAGATATAGGCGGGCCGCACCGTGTTGCAAAATTCCTCCTTAGTACATTTGAACCATCGTTTACTCAGGCGGCCCGCACCTCCTTCTTTTTTTGGATTGAAATGCGATGCGCTGCAGCTCGATGTGGCTGTAGGTAATAAGAAAGAAAGAAAGAAAAAACGTTTATTTGCGGTAAACATGACGCAGAAAAAAAAATTGTTTAAAATATAAAAATGAGATAAGGTTGGGGGAAGCATGCGTCACATCCACGCAAATCGGCTATCGCTCAGCATCATGCTACGACCCTATGCAAGACAGAGCCCCAGCGCTGGTTTTCAGCGACAGCCGGCGCCGACGTAATGACGTCAACCGGTGCAGCAAACAAATATGACGCTGTACAAGTACAGCGTAAATAAAGATTTTTTTATTTTTTTATAACTTAAACTTAAAATTACTTAAAATACCTAACAATCGAGGCTTGTAAGTACTGTTTGGGACCAAGATACTATTAACTATGAAAAAAGGCGTATTAGCTTGCAATTTGTACCTAATTATTTAGAGTAAATCAGTTTAGTATGAAATGCACCGCCTGCAGCCATTGGAGCGCAATACTAATAGAATTACACACCACCGCTACCAGTAGTACCTACCTAGGTAACTAATTTTAATTTCTACCATATTTATTGTATTAATATAAACCTTCATTTCTTAGCACTATGAAATAGGTACTAAAATAAGTGCTATAATTAGTACGGTATATCCTAAAGTCCACAATTCCACAAAGTTTTCAATTCGAAACACACTAAGTAGTATGGTAGCTGCCAACGCCTATCAATAAATCAAAGGGCATGTACCTACTTACATCTGGTGCTACAAGCCTACGCGCCTACGGGGCTACGCGGCTACGATTCTACGAGCCACGATGCGAGACTCATACACACTGAGATCAGAGACTGTTCAGTGCTGAAATGAATACCTTTTTCATTGAGCATCTACTTAATAGGTTTGAAGTAGGTACATACCAAATACTTTAAACCTACAAACAAACAAAGCAAACGGAAAGCTTTCTACCACTTGAATCGATAAATTATTTTAATTCTTCACAAATGCTGTTTCCGATTTGTACAAGTCCGTAGCCAAATGCAGGTAGCAGTAGCAGGCGACGTGTCATCGCGATACTAATGGTTTCTAGTATTTCTATGAAATAGGTACCGTGTCGCTAGCTACAGAAGGTACCTTTAGAAAGCCGTCCATCGTTCATAAAATATTTGAAATATGAAGAGGTATTAACAACTATTTTGCCAAATAACAGTTATGTTACTTACAAATAATACTGAACTTATTACCACCCGCAAGGTGGGGGCCACCATGCATCCCTGCACAGCGTGGGAGGTCGCCTCACACCCTTGCTCCGGCCCCTGCATGAGCTCCAGGCGAAATGAACGATTTTGCGGACATAGTATCAAAATAACTCTACAGCAACTTAGGTAAGTATGACATAAATTCTTCACTAAAATATGCTTAGCTAAAATATTATGACTAAGTAGGTACGCATTTAATTTGCAATTTATCTCAGAAGCAGCTTGTACAGATCTAGTGTACCTACACAGTAGCGACATCTGTTATTTTAGTCTGCAACAAATTTTTGGAATTTACGTTCTTTTATTAAACCAGCTCACCAACTATTAGTACTTTTCACGTAATAGATGCCGATCTAATTGAAAAGCTTGTGGTTAGAGGCGTCTGCAATCTATTTGCGAAGGCAAGCTACTCTTGCCGCGGTCTGTTCTTGGATGTTTGATAAAATAAATCTCCGTGGCGTGACTGATAACTACTGATAAGTTCAAGTCATACTATTCAGAGAAACTTTTATGGTTTTGGCAGGAATAGGTAGGTATCTACTACTAGCAGTAGGAGTATTTAAGGCTTCTATTTTACATTACCAATTTTTGTGTGTGAGTAGACAGGTATCAGGTCTGCACTCGGCAAGACAAGCCACCGAGCACAGCCACCAGTGGCCAGCGACAAATAGTTCACTCGCTTTTTCATACATTTTGTAGGGACTCACACCACACATGTGGCCGGTGGCGGACACGCATGGTACGCGATTCGCCACTTGTTTTTTTTTAGATATTTGTAGTTGATTAATTAACAACTATTACATTAATTAACATAGAAACAATTATTGCGTTGACAGTAATTATACTGTACTTAATTTAATTTACCCTTGCATACCTACTCTCTATCACAGAACACCAGACATAAACGCATAATTTTATTTTACTCCTGTCATCCGCAAACACATCACATGGGTACAGGGTTGGCAGTCAGAAGGGCATTCAGCATCTTTAAAGTACGATAGACTGGGGATTCGGCTCTGGCTCTGGCTGGCTACAGTTTTGGATGACAGTTGTTATTTGTCGGGCACAAACAATCGGCAGAAAAGGCGATGGAGCTCTGGGCCGGTACGTCCCCGAAAGATCTTACAGTACAGGCTACCGTCAAAGCCTCTTCTCACCTCCAACGAGTTAAAACTTAACGTCTCTAAAAGATTTATGTGTAACCTTTGGAAGAAGCATCATTTTGAAGGTTTTGTGTACCTTTTTGGGTCGCAGTATAAACACAGGCATTGGACTCGAATTTGCTTCGCACCATAGTGGTGTACCTACAACAACCTTGGATTGCGAAAGTCACGAGAATTACGCAAAACAAATCCTAAGCGCCTGAAATATTTCTTCGCAAGGGTAGAAACGTGATCTCTAAAAGTCAGAGAGTCCCTTACGTTGATGACAGGGTTGGAAAAAAAAACAGTCTTTTTTTAAATTTTATTTAACAGACAGTTCAAAATGTTTTAAACAAGTGTATTTTTTGTTTTTTTTCATTGAGCGATTTATCAAATTTATTACAGGCCTAATATAATTCATTTCTAGACAATTTTATTTACCTGAGGAAACATTTATAAAAAACGATTAGAATAACATAATAATCACAACAACGCTAGTTAGTTTTTTTTTAGTACCTAATCAATAGAAGTAAGTAGGTATGTGAACCATCCAGTACACTCTGCACGTTCAGAATTGTGAATTCCGATTATTTAACGTTCTTAGATATACCTTTAAAAGTAAATTTAAAAACCGGCCAAGTGCGTGTCGGACCACGCACAATGAAGGGTTCCGTAGTTGGGATGAATTTATCCCAAAAACAAACTTAACTTTGTAGTTGATAAACATGCCCCCCATTCTCCCATATGAAATGTATGGGAAAACATGTTTTTGCAACTGCAAAGTTAAGTTGGTCGATTATTACTCGTTAACTTGTAAAGCCTACTTAACTGTGATAGTTTTCGTTTTAATTTCGTTGTTATAAACTGGGTACTACTGTGATTTTTTTCACACATCCAAAACCATGCCATTCCACACTCGGCACCCATGGGGAGGGGTATGGGTGCCGAGGAATATTTTTAGGGAGGTACAGACGCCAGCACATCAAGCTACACGAAAGTGTCAAATTTTCCCAATCAACTTTCAACCTTAACTTTCAGCATTAAAGTTGAAAATCTATTAAATAAATTTGACAGATTGTAGTAGCTTGATGTGCTGGCGTCTGTACATCTTGTTGGTCTAGTTAGTGGTCGCAAGAGCTGCTGCCGGGTAAAGTGTTATTGGGTTTATCCATCAAGAATGATTGTGCATATATCTCCAACTCCACATTACATACGCTATTCATGGACGCAGCTAGTCGTAGCATTTTTTGATATTGCAACAGTAGATTATGAGAAGAGCGAGCAAAGCTGGCTTGACAATTTAAGCAACCGGTCTTGGATAGGTTAGGTTTTGTTAGATATTTTCAATTCTAAGAACTCTTTTGAACCGAATACAGAATGCAAGAACGAGCGAAGCGAGCTCGAAAATTTTGCACACACTCGGATAGGTTAGATTTTGTTTTGATTATTCCAAAAGAACTAGGAATTAGTTGCTTTGTCGACTTATGAAGAAAAGTTCAAGAATTAAGAGAATGTAGAAGGCAAGAGCGACCGAAGCGAGCCTGAAAATTTTAGTAGGTAGGTACTCACCATGAAAACCTTCTGTTTTCTTTTAACTATTATACAGAAATAGAACTTACTGTTATGAAGAAAACTCAACAGTTTTACAGTAAGTAGTTTAGGTTTTGGAATCTGGCCATACTTCGCACATACAGGCGGCGCGGCCCTACTCTTGGCAAGCCTCTGTCAAAACTGTCAGGCTGCTGCCACAGAGGTCTGCTAGGACGGAGGAGTTCGAACACCACCCGCTATATTATCTAATTGATTTCCGTAAATTAATATCTAATAATTTATTGACATGGTTATAATTACATGAATTAATGGTATGAATACCTACTATGTAACGTAGTGGCTAACAAAACGCGTTGTCTGAATCTGAGCAATAAAATATATGTATCGCAAAATATAATATAATATATTAATAGTTTCTTCCTGTATGTGTGTACCTTCTTGTAGTTTGTTTCTTTTTTCTCCAAAGGAGCTTTCTATGAACAGAGATATCTGTCAACAGTGCTTCCTATGGACCGAGATATCTACAAACAATGTTTTCTATCAACAAAGTTTTCGGCGAAACGTGCTGTCTAGGAATAGAGATTTCTATTAACTTTGCTTTCTGTATGTAGTCGTATCGTACAAGCGTGTTTCTATCTAAGGTTCCACACTTCCAAATTACAGCTTTCTAGTACTAAGGGTCTCGGAGCTAGACCGCGGACAGACAGACAGACAGGCAGACATACTGACATGACGAAACTATAAGGGTTCCTTGTTTACTACGGAACCCTAAAAATGGGGAAGTCCCCAAAATTATTGCAGGCAATTAAGTACTTCATTTCGACCGGCGACGAAGTTTATAAAACTATCTAACCTTTTTAATTTCTTTCGAGCAATTTCAAGTCCTAAAAATTTATAACTTTTCATATTTTATTTCCATTCATTCGCGATTTAAAACAATGTTTTATTTTCTTAATGTTTAAAACAATATTTTAAACACTTAATAAAAAACACTGTTTTATTTCAAACTGTTTTAAACACTGTTTAAAATACGTGTTTTAAAACAACTTGTTTGTTTTATGCCAACCCTGGTTGGTAACACGAGTAATTACTTCCGCACCCAAACAATATAGTCGTAATCTTCGATCAATTATTGATCGAAGGTCGTAATGGATTGGTCGCAACCCTCTACCGTCTGTCGGTGTGCGTTATCCCAGCCAGATAATGTCGAAAATCGTCATCTAAGTGCAATAGATAATTAGATATATAGCTTCTGTAATTGGTAAGCAGATTTTTTAATTTGGTAAGCTGATTGTTTTTTAATTATTTGATAAAAACAGTTCCGGCTGAAGTAACGTTACCGCAGCCAGATCTTTTGTTTTCTAACGGGTAGGTATGTTGAAATAAATGTTACAACTTAATTTGTATTTGCTATGGTTTCGAAGATATTTAAATCCTGCTGCGGTAACTTTTGCACGATTGCTGCATCTCGGAATTGACTAAACGGATGATTAAGTATAATTTTTGTACAGGAGTTTACAGGACATCTGGCTAATTAGTTTTAATTTGTTACGCAATAAAAGAATCCACAATAATGCACCGTTTTGAAGATATTTTAGTGAATAGAAGTATGCTTTAATAGGTCCCAGTACTTCCAATAAGCGCTCCAAAGACTAACTTGAAACGTTATTATATAGGTACCTAATTACTGCCTATAAATGGTACTGAAGTTTCATTAGCATCCTAAATTGCTCGAAGTCTACTCTTTATACGTCTGTGCTAAAAGTAAGTGTCGTATGTCACTATTTGGCAATTTAATTAGTTATGAGGTCATTGATCATGATCAGAAACAGATGCGGCCCTAACACGGGTCCCTGATTTACGCTCGAGCGTGTATTATTAATAAGGCTTGGACTCGAAGCAGCCATGGCTTACAAACTGCTTGCGATCGTGCAGATAGTCGGAAAAGAAGTTCAGATGACCAGACGAGAAACTGATGGCCATCAGCTTTATCAAAAGGACATCGTTGTCAACTCTGTCAAGTGCTGTCCAGAAATCGAAATACAGAGCGTCAACTTCGATCAGCAAATTCGAATTTACGGAGCAACCCGGCTGAAATCTGTGTTGGGCATCAGTTATGTTTACGCATTTGTAAATGAAAGCGTGGAGTATATGCTCGAAAACCTAGTCAATGCTTGGCAGGATAGCGATGGGCGTGTGTTCCTCAACTGATTTATTGCCACTGGTTCTGGTGATGGGAGTGACTCGTGAAGATTTCAATTGCTCAGGGTATAGTGACTGGAGAGACATGATATAGATGATAGAGCACCTGTCACTACTCCATACAAGTTTAGACGTGATTAAAAACTTTCCTACTAAAATTACGTCAATTTACGTCAAGCGCTGATTAATTTGACAGGACTAAACTAAAATTTATCTTCTGTCCTTTTCTTAATGAAATAGAAAGAAAAAGATGCACTGAACTTAAATTTAGTTTAGTTTGTGAACAAGGGAATCGGCACCAATGTCGACTTAATTTAGCAATTTTTTTTTACTTGTATTTCAAAGTGATTCCGATATCCTAGTAACAGAATAAACAATTTCATTTCTGTGAATTCTCAAGAGCAGTTTAATAATACGGTCGGAAATATTAAGGAGGCAAGGTAATCAAGATTAAATAAAAATACGCTATTTGTAGTGATTTAATATATTTAGGTAGTTCTATTACATTTGGTAATTGACTGAAATTGATAGATCCAATAAATGCAACAAGATTTTGTTATCACCAAAGAGCATGACATCGTCAAACAAATTTATTTTGGATGCATAATCAAAATAATGGATTAAATCTAATTACAAACAATCAGTCATAATTTTTTCTTTACGATTCCTTCTAATACGAGATCATATTTTTGTTGTAAAAAGAAATTACAAAGAAATTTATCTATTGCGTTTTTCTGTAAAAAATATTTCTCAAATATTGCTTTTTTATTTAACACAATATAATTGTAGTCAATGATGCACATTCCATACAACAAATAATGAACTATTACCAAAATGAGCTTAGTTAGTTTCGACCAAGAAGCGCGTGACCCCCATTGCACCAACTGGGAAAATAGACACCCAGTATCCATATGACTAGTTCAATGTAAATCCGGGCAAAATCCAGTATTCATCTTTACAACTAGTAACAGCAAATCTAGAAGAACCCAGAAATGCCTTAAGGAAATCCATCAATGACAACAACATATCTAAGTGTAGCCAAAACCTTCATAATATACTACTTCTTCCTCTCTATCAAGGAGAACTCGGAGAAGACTACTCGTCATACGGAGTATCAATAGGAAAGACAGGCGAATCCCTTACACCTTGGGATCTCGTAGAAATTAAGACGATACAACAGAGAGAGATGATCCTTGGATAGCTATATACGTACTTAGCATTTATAGGATGATCAGAGCCTCGGTCACCGAATACAAGAATGCATTGGCAAACAAAATACCTGGACAAATTAAGGCTCTAGTCTCCACCGCCTCTAACGTCTCAGATGTCCTAGGACTGCACATCGGCTGGTCCAGCGGCCGTGAATACAATGGCCTAGTCGCAGCGGTGGACATGTTCTTTGAAAGGTTCCGCGTAACACCCCTTTGCGAAAATGTGGTTCGGCACCACTGGATCAAGATACAAAGACTGCGCCGCTCAAATGTCATATAGATAGGTACCTTATAAATTTATTGGGTATGCAGAATCTCTCCGATCTTATGGATTGGGTCTTCGCTAATCAGGTTGTTGACGACATAAGGCAGAATGATGCAGGACCGAGAGGAACTGAACAATTTAAGCTTGTAATGTAGGATATATTTTTATTTATAAATAGCTTGATACATCTCAACCATTATTGATCTTGAGCTGGTTTTGAAGTCTTCCTATCTGTCGCAAACCCTCAATTTCTTTCGAGATGGTGCATTTAGTAGGATGCTTAAATAGGTCTCAAAGATCGATGAACGCCCAACATAATATCTTTAATGGGCAGGCTATGAATCTCTTGCTCAATGCAGCATGTATAATAGCTTATGTATTATCTCATACCTTCGAGCTTATCAAGGTGTACACATCAGATGGGAAGTTTGAAAGTTGATTTTGAGAAGAGTCCGACGATGACGAGGGCAATAGCGACTGTCATAAACCAAACAATGAAATTCCGATATCCATATGATTGTATCCGCATATTGAGAGCTTCCGGTCATCAAATACCAGAGAAAATAAGGAAGTCCATAAATAATGTTGCTAAAATCATTCGGGAACCTTGGGAGGGTACAACTGCTCCTGGTATCAGGCCCACTCTAGGTTAAGACCCAATAATTAACCACGAAAAAAAAAGCATTTGTCGAAACTACAAGGCTACAATAAAAATATGAACTCGTGAAATATCAGTACTATCGACTGAGATCACTTCGTACGAAGTTTACAATGGTCTAAGCACACTATCCTAAAGAATATTTCACCAATTCCTATTAAATAGATTCAGGTTAGTAGTTTCAGTGTCGTTTAAAACAAGGGACAGTTGTTCGCTGAGCTTAGCGCTAAAAGGTGTGCATTGAAGGTATACAATGCAGGCGCAAACGAAACGTGTACGGGAATAATGAAATGGTATCTATAACCACAGAGCCCGGAGACGCCTTGGCAGTCGCTGCTAGATGTGTTTACTCCAGAACTTGCGAATCTGTGCGATAGAAAGCGCTCAACGGAAATTGCACAGCACAAATATTATTAGTAATGCCGTCTCTAGCGTTGCTCTGTGGGAATATAACTATCACTCCATAAACATCGTGAACCAGACTTCTGTACAACCATTCTGAACGAAACTAATCTACTACTCCATGCCCTTCACATTTAAATTAATATAAAAACGTTAACGAGCCCTGAATATTAGCGAATCGGTTAAAACAATTGATACTTAAATTAACTTTAAAAAATTACTTAATACATACCTAATTATCAACAGAAAATATTGGTTGTTTGAAAATGAAGCGTAACATAAAATATACATTTTGCACCCACTCGTTTCAACAATAAACTTTGTTTAAACATTATCATTCCTTTGTAAACACTCGACCAAGTTGTTTTAATAAATATGTTAAGAAAACCTGCAATGCAACAAGAAAGTGTTGTTTACAAAAACAATTTGAGTTATAGAGCATTTAACATGTCTGGTAAAATCTAGACAACATTTTAATAATAATTATGGTGAAACGGTTTTGTGCCCCAATTATTAACTTGTTCGCTTTATTCCCACTATATTGCACACTTTATGTTTAAACAATGTCTAGTAGAAAGAAATTGCGCCTAAAAGAATGTAAAAAAAAAAACCATGTCAAACCTACTTACCTAATCAAATATCCTCATAATCAATTGTAAAAAATGAAACCCATTCAAAACTACAATCCAAATATTTTGTTTCATAATGGTTTAACAACATTTATACAAAATTACATAAAATTTTGAATATTCGGAAGGACGTGACAACATAATAGAAAGTACTTATCAAAAATGCATAATTTTCAATATTTCTTTTAAAAGATTCGTAATTTTAAACTCATAACATGAAGCTGCATTGAAATAATAAGTATATCTACATTTAAATTAAACATGATGTCATGACGTGAAACATAATTGTTTTAAAATGAATTTTATTTTAATAGTAGAATTTTGTAGTAGTTGTCAAATTATAATTAAATCGTTTTATTCTTTTATTTTCACAGTGCACTGGGAGATACCTATCAGAGTTCAGCTAGATCAAAAACATCGAGATATATTGATATTGATCTATTGTGAAATTAACACGTGAAAAAAGGACCGTCTTTAAATAAGGTGCAGTGGAATCACCTACGATTCCCAAGAGCTACATCGGAGATTGAGCATCTTACTTATTGACAATTAACTATAGGAGCGCTCGCATGCAGACATTGGTCACTGTGTTGTCAAGTACGTCACGGTGCTTGCAGATATATTAGAATAATATGCGTTCTCAGTCACCCTTGTTATCCGACCCAATGTCTACGAATAACTTAAAAAGAACCCGTGACCACTGTCTGTTTGCGCGAGCTCTCAACACTATCAACAACAAATACAATATTTTTATTGTTTAAATCTACTAATTCTTAATCTGCGTTTAAAAGGCTTGGGACAACACAGAAAGCTCCGCATTTTAGCGGAAAGTAGACTAGAAGACGGTCCAATGACCAAAGCGAGTGACTGGCCTGGTAGAGTACTAATTGATCAAGAATTGATTATTGATATAATGAAATAATCATGAATCCACTTAACATTCAACACCGATATTTAGATGTACATTGATCAACAACATTGAGCTTAGTATTTTAAGATAATAATATCGATACATTCATTGTTTACGTCAAGTTGGACTACATGGATAATAATGATGGCTTGTACTATGGCTCGTTGTAAGGGTGCTGACATTACGTAGCTGACGAGGAGACGCTAACATCGAGGACATTAGCGAAACCTTTTATGTGTCACATTATATCGAGCGTCCACATTCCACACAACGACCGACTCGATCATCTTCCTCTGCACCCGAGAGATACGACACTCTCTCTACGCAGCACATAGTACTCATCAACAACACATAAATCTGATGTAAACACCTATACACAATCTTAAAGGAACGTACGCTATCACATTGTGAATATATAATACTGAATCTGTGCTCGTAAACTATCAAGAAATTAATATAGTTTATCGGGGCCGCGTCTTGTACTTCAAACAGATTTGTGCGGCGCACATAGATACCAGTACATAGATATGCGTCTCGCGCTGAATACAATTATTACAACTATTTTTATACGTCCCTAACACATAGATTTACGGTACATCCAAGAACATGGAACATGAGCTTTACTTCTAGAATTACTTAAATCTGTGCAATAATCTAAGACTATAATCTTCGGATACATGTTGCAACAACGACTTAAACGAACATCGCTGTGCAGACGCGGCCCCGCACAATACACGGTACATTAAAGAACATCTATTATTACCAAGCTCTGTGTGCCGGTCATCAATTGAAATACTGCAAATATTAATCACAATTATTAATTTACAATTAACAACTAACACACAAGTTAACTATTTTAATAATAAAGAATTAAAACATGCATCGATAAGTAATCCATCGGTTACAGTTCATAATTTACTTCCAACATGATTCCAGGCCAACGTCTCCAATATAATCAATCAATATTTTCGCAATCCCGAGCTACACAAAATCAATTACATTTTATTATCATAATTATATAAAATTATCAGTATCCCCAGTTTACAAAGTTTCCATAATGTAAGGATTTCAGCAAAGGAATATCTTCCTGTAATGTGATCATTATTTTTAATGACAAACGTAGAAAGTTTACTTCCTGCGTCGTCATCCTGCGTCGTCATATTTTATATTTTCCTAACCTAAATCCTATAGTTCAAAATCCTTAATATTAAAGTAAACATTTAATCGCATCCGCCGTTCAAAAGAACTGACTATATATATATATATAGATTAAGATGTTCATCCAGTCGAATATATGATAACACTTACAGGATAAAACCGCACTTCGCGTAATCTACTCAGTCGGTGGTGCCGTGACCGGAGGCCTATACCAAAGTACCAACCGAGGCTTCTATATCGATTAAACTCGATACACAATGTCACTACTTGACCAACGATACAATGCCACGTATATTATAGTCCATAAATGAAATAGGTTGTTACCAACTTTGGTCCAAAGGGGACGCCTATTATTAACAATTAGGCACAAAAAGTTGGCAACCATAAAGCAGTATCATATAAAAGCACGTGGTAAAATCGTACATTTATTCTTAAAAATATACCGCGATATAATATTGCGCAAAAGAACTATATACGAAGCATCGGTTTTGTATTTTGTTAGTAGACCAACAGCATTCAAGATATCAACCTCGACACCACTAATAAACGCTGAAACCGCCCAAAAATATAACACACCTGTTCGTTAATCTAGTATAACATTTAGAACTTTAAATACTACAGTAGTGCAAGCTCTGCAAGAGCTGAAACACAAGATCGTTCGTAAGCCGACAGAGTCAGCCGAGTCCTTGTTGGGTGGTGGCAACGATGGAGCCGCGCAACAACTCGCTCCTTCACGAGCTAAACAACGCAGACACTGAATGTGTACTAAATTCCGACAATGTCAATTTAGAGAAGTCAAATTGTAGTAGAAGCCGTGTTTTAAAACAAGGTAACATACAATGTGGCTTCTAAAATACGACTAGTGTTTGATTTAGTTGTTGAGTTTAAGTATGGAATCGATGGAAAAGTCGACCCTGCGTCGTTGCTCGAGCATGATGAAGGTTTGGACGGTGTGCAGCGCTGCCGGGTTGGCCGACGACGGCCCCGGGGCGGCAGCGTCGCCGCCGCCTCCGCCGCCACCCTCTTGCTTTCAGCTGGGCTTCTGCTGCACCTCACGCATTATAAGCTAAAACAATTTAATTTATTGTATTCTTGGGTCTCAGCATGACACAGGCTGTATAAGTGACAGTTAGAGCTCGTTTCTATATTATTCGTTTCAGGGTTCCATTACTAAACTGTCAGTCCATCAAAAGGCGCTGACAAATAATAGTGATAGAGTAAAAGAAATAGCAGCATATGTTTTCTTACGTAAGCATTCGGGACAGCAATAGAACGCGCAGCGCAAAATCATAATGGCGCGTAAAACGGCTATACTTAGTTTATTCCTAACTAGAAATTATAATAACAAAGGCAAATGTCAATAAACGAAGTTTCTGTAATCATTATTGACGGTACAAATATGGAATTAAGAGATATTATCTTAATTTAGATTTTAAGTTAGATTAAAAGTAAATTAATGTTAGATGATAAAATAAATGAACTACACAAATTATCGTGTGAACGTTTTTAGAGGTAATAATTACAGCAGTAGAATCTCAGAAGTGACTTAAAAACTAGTTAGAGTAAATGGAACTAATTAATAAACTGATTAGTGCATTAAAAATAGATTTATAAACGGCTAGGGATATGGATTAAAAAACCTGAAAAATGAAGCAAGGGCAGATTATGCTAGAGGTGTCACAGCAATGGTAAGATGACATTATGTGTGTTAAATATTGAATTACTACATTGACTAACATTTGAAGTTATTTTATTTTAATAACTCCCTCGGACCGTTAAGAAAGTTTTTAGTTTTTAAGATGTTACGTTATTGGCAAAACGCAGTCACCTTCATTTCTGAGGTTATTAAGACCAGTATTTTCTGGCAAGCTCCTTTATTTGAACCCTTGATAGTTCAATATACAAAGGAGCCGCGAGGGAAGTTTAGCAATTTACTAAAGCGGGGGATGCACAGAGGGCACCACAGCACACATAGCATGACCACCGTAGAAACGAGTTTTGTCGACGGAAGAATAGACAAAAATGACGTTCCATGTAGACAGGACGGCAGGAAAGTAGAAAGACTCGACTGCACTTTTTACGAAATTCACTCTTTTTAACCGACTTCCAAAAAGGAGGAGGTTATATGTTCGACGCGTATGTTTGTTTTTTTTTTTTTTTTTTTTTTTTTTTTTTTTTTTTTTTTTTTTTTTTTTTATGTATGTCCTCCGATTTCTCCGTCATTTGTGGACCGATTTTGAAAATTCTTTTTTTGTTTGAAAGGGTATGCTCCCAAATTGGTCCCATATAAATTTTATTAACTTTGCTTGGGTAGTTTTTGAGTTAGCTACAAAATACTTAGTTTTTTCGCACTTAGTATGTAGATGATATGATAAGTTCCTGTCACTGGTAGCAGGTAGTGGTATTTGAATGTGTGTGGGGTAAGTATCACAACTAAAAAGTGAAAAATAAAAACTTTTTGCAAAAAAAAACAACCGACCTCCAAAAAAAAAAACTACAAAGTGAAAAATAACTTTAATTTCGGAAGTCGGTGGCAAAAAACGAAAACACAAAACCCAAGACACCGACTTCCGAAATTAAAGTTATTTTTCACTTTGTAGTTTTTTTTTTTGGAGGTCGGTTGTTTTTTTTTGCAAAAAGTTTTTTCATAATTCGACTCGGAATTCTTTGTTTTGTCATAGGTTATATTTTTTTTCTATTTATTCTCAATTTTTTTTTATATTAAGTCACGTTAACTATAAAAAAAATGAGAAACGAAATGTCACTTTGTATATAAAGAGCTGTGTCTATTCTTCGTAGAGTGTCATGCTACGTGTGCAGGTTGTCAGCCTTTCTCTACGATTGAATTTTTGATAATTTTTGACAAAATAAAGGATAATAAACTATAGTAGTCGGCGAAATTCAAAATCTGACTTTTTCAAGAAATATAACTACGTGAAATATTTCTAAGATTATAAATGAGTGAAGACACTGCCGCGTATCACGTATTGATGATTATACGACTGAATAGGCTGGTTCACAGCTATCGCGGAGACCCGTCCGGGCCACCTGTACGGGCTCCCGGAACGGAACCACACGTGAGGCGCTAGAATATTGTTTCACAGCGACGCAGACTGATCCGTACGCGATTCGCTCCGAGTAGAGCCCGTACAACGATAGCAACCATATCGCACTAACTCCCTCGTTTCAGAACACTGCAGGCACTACCCGTGCGGGTCTCCCGGACAGCTATGAAACCAGCCCTATAGAATTGCAATTTGCAAAAAACAAAAGAAAATTATAATTTCGCGGGGCTACATTCGCCATAACTGATTTTTTTTGACAAAAGGTTTAAATAGCGCGAAAGCGGTTTTGAGACGAAAGCTAACAAAAAAAAAATGTAAGCAAATTGTCAAGCGCTTTAACTGCTGTAATTGTTTGACTGAATTATAAACAGAGAATCACTTGACATGCGTTTAATTTTGTCACATTTATTTATTAAGTAACTGGTCGACCAAGCTCTGCTAGGATGAAAATAGATAAACATATCGCGTCCAGGTATACCAACGTTGTATCACATTCCCGGGGCTGTGAAAATAGAGAAAACGAATTTTCCCCGAGATGAGACCTAGCTAGATCGATTTTTTGCCCCCGTAAACCCGTATATTGCAACTTTCATCGCAATCGTAAGAGCAGTTTCGAGAACGTGATTACAAACATATATAATATCAATATTGCTCATTTAATAGTATAGGATAAAGGTAAACCAACAGGTTCTGTATATAATACATCTTAAGTACTATAGGTAACAATAGCCTCAGGTTTACTCATTGTTGATTTTCGTTCTAGAAACTGTGTCTTTAAACTTTAAAATATTTTTGTCAAAAATTCACCCTAATCTATATGCTACCAGTGCAACTTATTGCTTAGGACCCTATGCAATAAGTTCGAAGTAGTACCTGATGAGGGCGGTCCGATGTGACGGTCTCGGTGGCGCGCACCGGCGGCGGCGGGGGCCGAACCTGCATCATCTGCGGGCCATTCTCGCGTGTGCAACGACTCGGTTCGGGAGGGCCAGTAGTCACTGCGCAATTGTACATCACTTGAATTGTAACATCTGTCCCCTAGGAGCATTTCTGTGACAGTTTCAGCAAAAAAACAACGTTAATTTCCATTTTTATTTAGCACATACACATTTTAAAATACTTTAAGGTTTCGCAGTTTGATGAGGACATAGATGATAAGTTGCACTGTGTCAACAATTGTACTGGTCCTAAATAAAATAAATATCCATGTTATTATTACTTTGTTGGGGCAAAGGAGCGTCCATACATTAATAGTATCAAACAATATCATTTCATTACAATCAATAATATATATTTTATGAATAAAGGAGAATAAAGTAACTCAGCACAACAACGATTAGCTCTCTTTTCACTTTAAGATAATTTGCATGAGATGTAGCTAAAACTAATTAATATATGTAAATTATTTTTATTTAATCTTATTTCTATTGTAACTAAACTATTTTATGTTTAAAAAAATTACTACCCGAATATTGTTCCAATGGGCCAAATTAAGTATCGTCGTGGAAAATTACAATGACTTTTATCACATGCATTATCATGCAAATAATCATAAGGTAAACAGAGACATTTACAAAAAAACAATTGTAATTTTGTAAATTATTTGAAGGGATATTTTTGACCCTAAAAGCTTCCTTTTAGGTACGCGTCTTCAAAAGATGAATTCAAAAGATGAAAATTCTGATGAATCATTCTCCAGGCAGACGTCCAAAATTCTGTAGAAATGAATCTGTAACTGAACTGCCAATGATAGTAAATTAGGTCAAAACTAGGGGGGGGGGGGGGTAACAACCACCACATTTAGCATGCAGGGTTACCAAGATTAGAGGAAGAAAATAAATTTGTAACTAACATTCAGCAGACAATGTGGAGCCATCAAGGGGTAAATATTCCAAAAACCTTAACAATTTTTTAACCATATCTTTGTCCTCCTTTTGTTGTCAACGTAAGTGGTTTTAGAAGATTTTTACAAGTTGTTATTTAACTAATTATATTCTGTTTAATATCGCATAGTGTTAGAACCTTAGTGTGAATAAGTTAAGGGCGATTTGTTGAAAATGTTGTTAAGATTTTCCGGAATTTTTCCTAAAACACGTACCAGTTGTTAGCGGTATAGCTAGGCGAGCGTTTACTGCTAGGAGGTGGTCGCGTCGTTGGAGCAGGCTTCCTACATGTTCTTCCAGTCGAACGTTCTCTGTGCGCAGTTGGTGTAGGCATGATAACAGCGAAGCGACTGTGCACACGTATCTTGTGTTAGCGGTACATACAGTAACAAAATAAACCACTCTTCTAAACTTAGAGCATCGAGTAGAGACGGCCGAGCCTGTCCGTACAGTACTTTACAGGTATTGTGAAACATCGCGCTTTAGAAAGAGACAGGTCATTTATACCAGTTGTCGTGTCCGAGGGCCTACTGTCTACTCACCGGCCTCCTCCGTAAGCGAGGTTTCGCGGCTCATATATGGGGGGTGGCTCGTCGCACCTGCATACAAAATACTATTGATAATATCTCATACATACACATTTTTCTCAAACAATAGATCTTTAATTCACTATACCCAATGATTCTGTAATACAAGCTGTTATTACAGGTGAAATGAACTTTCATTGCACATATTGTTAGGTTTAAAAGTAATAAAAGAGCAAGACTTTTGCTTGTACGGTTTATAATAGCGAATTGATTTGCCTTTTCCCAACTATGTTGGGGTTGGCTTCCAGTCTAATCGGATGCAGCTGAATACCAGTATTTTACATGGACCGACCGAGTACCTGACGTCCACAACCTAATTACTGGGAAACACGATACGCCTTGGTAAGACTGGTTGTCAGACTTTTGGCCTTCTGACCCAAAACAACTGTCAAAGATCTACTTATGACAGCCGGGACTACAGCTTACGTGCTTTCCGAGGCAAAAGGAAAAAAATGTGTATTTTTAGAGATTAAAACATACTATTTTGTATAACAAATCGAGCAGCCCTTTTGGTTTGCGATAAATCGCACGGACTTAAGTTGAGCGTATTAGAAGCATACTTCGTATGCACGTCCTCACTGCAGAATGCTCGAAGTCTGACAGTAACGCTCGAGTGCTCGTGAAGTCACGCTCATTACACACGAATGCTGGTTGTGTTCACGAATTTGATCAAAGATTCTTTTAGATATTCTGAACCATACTTTGATAAAAAAAAAAAACGATTTTACTAATAGGTACGTATAAGTTTTACGATTATATTTTTGTTATTTTGTATGCAGATGTTCCACAGAATACTAAGATTTAAGTGAATGCTTTCATATTCATAAAACAAACGCATTCAATGATTTTTTCTTTAAATAGTGACCAAGTTTTAGTATGTAGACTAGGTTATATTTTTTCAGCGTTGCATTCACAGAGCCTTGAACGTTTTATGCATTTACTAATAATTTTACTATTTAAACACAGAGTTCTAACTAAAGGACACGCAACATTAATAACATTTAAATTATAAATCGATTCATTTTCTAATTACCACAAATAGAGATACTAAAATTACAATTCTAATTACTCTGGCATTACAAAATTTAAACTTTAGTGCTTTCTATCAATTTACTAAAACCAGTTACTTACCAGCTTATAAAAATATGCCTTTCATTCTCGTTTCGAGGTGATCGGTGATACCCCGCACAGCAGTATTGCGAGTTCAGGGGAGCACTAATCCACTACTGTTATGAAAGCATATTATGTTTAGATGGATGTTTGTTATCCACGTCGAAATACTCCATTGGCTCTCTTTTACCAACTGTCCCTTTCTTGTGCTCAATGTTTCATAAGTTTTGCAAAGTACTGTATCTAACACTTTATTCAGGGGAAGACAAGGGGGGAAATAAAACAGACATCATACACAATAATGAAAATGAAAAATTACTGTTATAATAATTTAACTACGACGGATAAAGAATTAAGTACGTAGATACATGCGCAAAATTACGCACACATAAATTCATGCCATGTGGTCAATTTTTTGACGAGGGTATAATACCCCACATGCCGTCTCCAGTAAAAGTGCTCGGAATATAAGATACATCACAGATTGAGAGAATGCTGAACTACTCTAGATACTAAAGTGTTATGAGTGGGAATGTTTACTCACTGTCAAAGTGTTGGGCTTGTTCCATGAGGAACTGTGAGCCCTGCTCCCACTGGCGCTCGAGCAGCTGATCCAGGCTTTGAGCACTGGACGATCGCCCTGAACTGATACTGCCGCCCTGTAATTATATAGTTTGTTAGGTTTTAAACTGTGTCAGGTATTCCTCAGTAGCAGCCCGGAGTCTTAATTTGTGCCCGCTCGATGGCAATAGGCTCGCCACCACATGGGACTTAAACATAACCGGCGTAACGTGGGTGTACCATAGGTAGGTACTTCGGGGATTAAGGCTGCCTGTCCACTGGAGCGGAGCGAGGCAGCGGAGCAGAGAAATGTGCCAATATTAACCAATAGGAGCGGAGCTCTGAAGCGGAGTTTAGATTCTATTGGTTAATATTGGCATATTTCTCCGCTCCCGTTGCCTCGCTCCGCTCCAGCGGACAGGCAGCCTAAAAGCGTCATGTTATATTATGTTTATCTGTGTTGCTATAGTTTGACCGGGACTGCCGTACCGTGCCTTAGGAATGCGAATATTGACGAACTTTAAAATACATAATTATGCATGCATCTTTATGCATGCATGCAAGCCTCCACTGGTGGCTGACACTGATTGTCTAATAATGTTACAACGACAAGAGCTGAACCTAAGGAAAAAAGCTGGACGATGCTGTAGTAAGATCATCATCATCATCTTTTCAGCCGAAAGACGTTGTGTGTTTCTCGCACCCAGCGGATTCCTGCGACCTTCATCAGGTCATCGGTCCATTTCGTAGAAGGAAAGCTACGCCGTCCGGTACGCGGTCGCTACTCCAGAACCTTAAGATAAGGTATGGTAAGTAGTAAGGTCGTATAAGGTAAAATAACTTACAGCTCCAGCCTTGTTCATAAGCGGTGGCGGGATCAGTGTATCTCCGCCCGCGCTTCCAGCGGCATGAGCGGCTAATTCCGCAGTCAGTTGTTCCTGGAGACAGGCGGCCGCGCCGCTCTCGGGGTTCAACTCATTGCCTAGCATGTGAGGGGCTGTGCAGGAAGCGCCGATCCTGGGATACATGAAGGTTCTGAGGGTCAATCATGGTACAATGAATATCCTCGATTATAATCAGCTTCGGATTAAACCCCCGTTTAAAAATGATTCGAGTTTTGCTATCACAACGTATTTACTCAATTTCAAACCATTACCCTAACTATTGAAGAGTTTACGGTCGCAACATCAAGACATATCGGAACAAAATGCAAAGTATGTCAAATAAATTATCTTTATCAATTCAATTGATCAAGAGGAAGTTGTTCAAAATGAGCAAACTTTCATTTTATAATAATGAAAAACACTGTTTGCAAACGAGTTAAGACTAAAGGAAACAACAACAGTTAAGTAAGTGTTTGTGAATGTTGTGTTTAAAAATATTAACACAATAATTTCGTAGTATTTAATGAACTGGCAATTTTTGGAAAATTAATTTAAAAAAATAGATATAATGTTCACAAAAAGAACACGACCATTACCAGAACTCATAACGCTACTCCTTTTATGAAACTCTTTAAAAATAAGAATAACAGAAACATTTTTTACATTTTATTTTTAATCATTCTATTTAATATTGAACAGATACTAAATACGGTACTTACTTAGCCTCCATCTTGGGCTTCAATGGTCTTTCAGAACCTGTAAAATAAAACGTTAATATTATTACATGATACGATATTCAATGAATAAAACAAATGGTTACGACCTATGTTTTCAAGTGGGTTACTACATGATTATCAATGTGGTGCGAATGCTTTATGAAATTCATAAAAGAGGCGAGATTTTTTTTTAAATTTACTGTATAATGGCGTGTTACGAACGTTTATACAGAAAGTGAGCAACGTCGCAAATAGCTGTCAAATAATTCGCTGTTTTGATCCATTTGGCAATATTACTGTATGGAAATAAGAAATATGGTTAAACTAACAAGAGAACTAGAATATTAATAATGAATTGCAATTATAACACTGAATTTGATGTTGTAACCGTTTTAGGCGTAAAAAAGGCATTTGGAGTTTCCAAATACTTTTTTTACATTTAAAACTAAATATTCGGTGTTACGATATTAATTACTGCATTTCATAATCAATATTTTAGTTCACTAGTTAGCCATATTTCTTATTTCCATACAATAATATTGCCAGAATATCCAGATCACTACCAGTTTGCCAAACCAAATGACATTCAAATGTGGTCAGCCGTTAAAGAGTGATGGAGTAACAAACATACCATCATTCACTTTTATAGTGTGACTAAAAAACATAGCTACGACCAATCAACACAAAAACAGAAAAATCTCTGAAAATACATACTTACTGATTAGATTACAAAAATTATTTTATGGGCAAGGCTAAATTTTCCCTAGTGGGTTTCAAAACTTTTATGCCAGAAACTTGCACAGTTCCTGAGAGAATAATTATGCGAGTGAAACTGGCACGCAGCTACAACTGTACAAAGATCATATGGCTTGTGGTCAAAATCGGAGCCGCCATCTTGTTTTTTTTATAAAAGTTTTGTGATAATTTCACAAATGTTAACCAATTATGCCTCCATCTCAATGTCATTCAGGCGCCAATAGATCATTGTAGTATGCTAGTTGATTATAGAAGAATTTGTACCATAAATTTTTACTTACTTGGAGAGCTGGGCGGGGAATCCTTGATGGTCTCCGAGTAGATCGGCGGTGGAGTTGGTTGCGGCTGACGGCGCACGCTGGCGAGAGTCTGAGTTGCCATAGACTCTGAAATATTCACGTCACATTAGCTGTGTAACCGTTATACACACCGTATGTTCATAAAAGGACGGGTTGCATGACACATGTCAAATGTCAGAACTTTTGACTGAATGTTAATTATTTGAGAATCGATTGTATTATTATTTTATAAGCGAAAAAAAAGTGTTGTTAGATCGTCTCAACTAAACCTTGGTTGTCGTAGTGTCGAAAGGACCATAGAGTTACAAATCGAAACTGTTAGTTGGTTGCTTTTTCCAATGATTTGAAATGATTTCTACTTGGGTTCAATCACATGGGTCAGTCGTGTTATTTATTTTATTGTAACCAACAGACGTCAACCACATCCCAATAACCTACCGTATCTAAGTACCTACCAATTTATTATTAAATATGAACAACCGGGATACGGAAAACCACATCATTTAACATCGACACAAACAGTATATACAGACTTTTTAAACTCCACGCTTTTATTTGTCCTAACTATTCATATTTATTCATTCTTTGCAGCATGTACTTCATACATCCTAACAGCAGAACGATGATACATAATTAATAATTAAGTTATGATGCTTTGTTGGTGCTATGGCAGCAGATTTACCATAAATGAAAGTAATAACTTCATAATAATGCTGCAAAACGGTGGAGGAAAACATCTTGGAGAAACCGGCATGTCCTAAAACCCAAATTCGAACACATGTGACATCTACCAACCCGCACTGCGCCCGCGAGGTGGATTATGGCACACTGCCTGTCACAGAGAGGATGCCTGTGTCCTAAAGATTATTCACGGCGACTGTTTGCTGTGCTTCTGCAGTGATTTAGTTTCCCTTTGCCTTGCTCCGTTATTGTTGTATAGCTGCATAAAGTCACCGTGAGCATCCGGTTTCATGACAAATGGCACTAGTCACGTCTTTTAATGGCGGCACTGTATAAAGTATTTACATTAAACTGCTAAATTTGAGGAAACAGATGCCATACTACATTGTCGTAATGGCCGCAAAACCGACGTACTACTGGAACTATAATTTATGGAATCGATAAGCTATAATTGTTATAATTTGTAAGCTGTCACAGGTGCCATCATGCAATGCCATTGGTTTAGTACATAAAGTACTTACGAATAGCCGATGCGGTGTTGGCCATAGCTACGACCGAAGTGGCCATGGCAGCTCGTTTCTTTGTCCTTACTGTAGTGGGCGGCATGGGCGGCATGGGCACCATGTTCACAGGCATGTCCGGCTGCTTGCTGGGGCCAGGCATGCCACTCATCCTGCAGAAGAAATATTTATTTTATCTCTACTAACTCGCGTTTAATACTATAGCTTTATAATAGTCTATTGGCGCGTGGCCAAAATCGGAACTAATGCCGCTATCTTGCTTTTGCAGTACATTTCACAAAACAATCGCACAAATGTAACCAACAGCGCCACCCTACAACGTCATTTCAGCGCCAAAAGATTTTTTCAGAACTTTATTTTTATTCTCGATATAAAATTATCTAGATACAGGATCACGAACAAAAATTCATTGCTCTACTTGCCACAATTGGTAGAACTGTACATAAATAAATAAAAATAGGAAAACGTATTTTAAATAAATCAAGAACTTCAGGTATCTATTATCAACCATAATACTCCACCAGAAATATCAATAACGTTTTCGATATATTAATAAACGTAAAATCAAATCCACTTGAAGCTTGAAAATAAAGTTATTTTTAAATAAGTTCAAATATTTATTCGTAAATAAAAGTTAAAATCTAAGCAATTGGGTTGCAAAAAAAATACGTTGTATTTGGTGCTGATTCTATATTTGATCGCACAACGTAAGGCCAGCTTGCCTTATTTTTCGGGCCGGTTTTGAGGCGCTAATCCTGAATCTAGTGTATTCTTGATCAAAGATTTTTATTTAATACACTTTAATTTTATAGCACAGCGTAATTATAATCTTAAAAATATTGTATACCAAAAAATATTATTAATGTAAGTATTAAATATACGCTAGCGTTTATTTAATTTTGCATTTTCCTGTTTCAAAACGGAAAGCGTATCCTTAACTAAACTTAATGATACATTGCACATTACTTCCTGCATATTGTTATAACGCCGCAGCTCTTCGAAATTAACCATCACATAATAATGATTCTAGAACACCTACTAGAAATGTCCAAATAGCAGTAGCAGTTGTGGTTTATATGTATAGTTGGTTGGTTTATTAAGAGCGTACCGACCATTGCACTTGACGTAAATTGACGTAAATTTAGTAGGCAAGTTTTTAATCACGTCTAAACTTGTATGGAGAGTGACAGGCGCTGATTAATTTGACAGGACTAAACTAAAATTTATCTTCTGTCCTTTTCTTAATGAAATAGAAAGAAAAAGATGCACTGAACTTAAATTTAGTTTAGTTTATGAACAAGGGAATCGGCACCATTACCTATACGATTTATACGGGGTGGCAGGGACATCGACGCGAAAACTGTTACCATAGATTCAGTACAGGATTCTGAACCCCCCTGCGATGAAATTTTTCGTCGGTTATTTAAAAAAGAACAGGTGTTCCATACATTTTGACCGCGTAGGTATTGCACTTTTCTATGAAACAGCAGATTTTTTTTAAATCAACAAAAAATTTCAACCTGAATCCATGGTAACAGTTTTCGCGTCGATGTCCCTGCCCCGCTGTATAATAGGTAACTATATAGATTTAGGTAGAAAACAAGAAGAAGTTTCTATATTATTTAATACTTTAGCAGTTTAAGTTTTGTACTCAAAAAAGTTGTTTCTCTACCGTAATATATTTTCTATTTCGCATGAGCCCAAACAAAGCAGTTCGCAAGTCGCGATTTAAAAGTTTAAAATGTATTTTGATTTATTCGCGATAGAGGAAAACAATGCAGCCTTGTTCCAATATACATGATATAACCCAAGGCAATATAGAGTAAAAATGATTTTAATTGATCTATTTTTTCATTCTTACTTTGAATAATTTTTAAGATGCAAGACTTGCATCTTAAGCAAAATCAAGTTTCTCTTTGAAAATTTGTCCAAATGGGTTTGAAGAGTATTATCATCAGGCACAGCAATAAATAGCACATCGCCCAGCCGGACTCTGCAGTTATTCTTCTGAATTTATTATAAATAATTAATTATTGTAAGTTGAGAATAATAATCGTAAATTATTTTAAGTTTAATTTTCTTAGTCCAAACTCCAAACAGTATTAAATATTGTATTGCATTCAGGAATAAACAATTATGTGAATTACCATCGACGCGCTGCTAAAAACATATATTTCGCTGGGCAAGATACTTATCACACTAATATTATAAAGGCGAAAGTTTGTGAGTGTGTGTGTATGTGTGTGTGTTTGTCTCTACTTCACGCTCAAACAGCTGGACCAATTTGAATGAAATTTGGCACACAGATAGTTTATAACCTGGATTAACACATAGGATAATTTTTATCCCGATAAACCGCGGGGCGCAGCTAGTGTAGAAATATTCTTAAAATAGCTACGTAATATGTATACATAAAATTTATTTTCCTTTACGTGCCTTTATTTAGTAAACAAATACCCACACATTTTTGAATAAGTGTTTAAAATTATGCTGTTATTTGTATATTTCATACAAAGATCAACACGTAATTTAAAGTGCGTAAACGCGTGATTTTTTTATCATGTCGGCTTACCAAATAAGACACGTCAAGGAAAAATTACGGTGTACAGTCAAGGAACTTAATTGTTAAGCTATTGATGCAATTCAATTAGCCGCAGTCAGTTATACCGACTGACAGGTGTGCTTTGAATTTACGGACAATTTAAGTTGATAATAAGAAAACGTCGTGAGGAAAGTTGTGATGTTGTGGGTGACTACAGGAGTAGAGGAAGACCAATTATGGATGGAGTGAGTGGAAGAAAACATGAATAGAAAATGGGTGATTGCTGAGATGACGAATAATAGAGAAGTACAGTATTTCTAATTTCTTATGCCCTCGGGACTCATCGCATTTCCGAATTCAAACGAATGCTAATTTCCATGTCCATCAATTATTAGATTTAGCGTGTATAATAATTTTAATTCAGAACTAAGTACTTTATTGTTGTTTTGTTTTGATTTCCGTGTGAACTATATAGAGCTGTTAAACTATTTTCCTATCCGTCGTGCCTGCGACTTTAGCAGCGTTCCTCTCATTTAAAAAATAAATTACATTAATTTAAAAGAGTTTTAACAACTCTATATACTTCCAAGTCGATTGAGAGCATTCGGTCTGCACCAAGTGCAAAGGACAACTGATAGAAATCCGACGACTGACGAAACACGAAATTTGCCGAGGGACATTAAGAAAATAGAAATACTGTATGGTAAAAGACATGTTGCGTCGACCCAAAATAAATTGGGATAGCGGCCAGAGAACGAAGATTAAGTTGACAATTAATTAGCTTATCAATCAAGTACCCTAGCTGTACATTGGTATGTCGTAATACTTACCCAGGTTTGTTGGGATCTTGTTGCATCTCATAGGCTACGTTAAGACCTCCCCAGGAGCGCCCGGGGTGAGCGTGCGGTGAATGCCCAGTCATACCAGTGTCCATAGCCGTCTGGAAGGAAACATTTATCATAATTATGACTAGATAGCGTTTTTTTAAACCACGTCTTCTTCTTCGTGTCGATGGCTCGAGAGCCACCTTAAAAAGCCACTTTAAACCACTTAATTATATCAAATAGTCTTGTTCTGATAAACTGATTAAAAGGTTCAGTCTCTGTGATAGTGCAGGTATACCGGCAGGTCTCCTAAGTCGGATTTATATTACTGTGTTGTGTCGTGTCGGATTTATATTACTGTGTTGTGTCGTGTCGGATTTATATTACTGTGTTGTGTCGTGTCGGATTTATATTACTGTTGTGTCGTGTCGGATTTATATTACTGTGTTGTGTCGTGTCGGATTTATATTACTGTGTTGTGTCGTGTCGCCTTCTGATAGTGTTAGCCAATCAAAACTCATTTGTGATTTGCCGTAATCCGGAACAGATTCGTTTGATCGGTGTATCCCGCGTCATATCACGACACAACACGACACACTAATGTGTCGGTGGCTTTACTGAACGATGTATAAACCCACGCATAATATTTAAGTCCGAACCATCGAGATATAAGTACTAACGTACTAGAGAAGACACCGTAAATTCCTACTTTGTCTCGTTCAACTGCGGCGATCGCGCCGCACCGTCGCGCGTCGCCGCACCTCACTCAGTCACTCTCTAGCTCTTTCGCGCTTAGTACTTCCGACAATAATAAATTAATTCATAGAAAAAATCGACGAAAAATGCCTTGGTGTTTGTTGAGATATTGTACTAATAATTCAAGGAACACGGCAAAGTGCAAAGGAATTACTTTTCATCGGTAAGTAAACTAATTTCCTTGTTTTACAAATTAAATAATTTTCACGCGCCATATTGTATTGTTTGTCATAGACTAATCAAACAGAGTGCAATGTAGGTAGATTAGACTGACATTACGGTGAAAATATCGTATGTTGTGTTTTTAATGTTGATATTAATATTTAGTTTTTTAAACTATCGCACTTTAAACAGATAATTATTAGTCTTAACGGGACTTAGCACGAACCTTTCATTTATATATTTTTTTCTAGTCTTGCGCAACCACAGTGGATGTAACTACATCGAAACGTCAGCAGATATAAATAAATGAAAGGTTCGTGCGAAGTCCTGTTAAAACTAATAATTATATATATTTGGGTAGAAAAAGATTTAATCAATTTTCCTATAGTATATATCATAATTAACCAGACAGTTTTTACATTAATGTTAAATTAGTTTTGGATGTAATTAATTATTTTAAATTTTTATCCAGATTTCCACGTCCAAGTCATAAAAATAGAGAAAAATGGATCCGATTTGTTCAAAACAATCGCTGTGAAGAGACCTGGCTACCATCCGATCATAGTTACATAATGTTCGTTGCATTTTCGTGAGGATGATAAGTATGTTACGAAAGGGGGAAGGCATTTTCTAAAGAAGTCTGCTGTGCCCTATGATGATGTGAGTATCAATATAATTTTAAATATTTGATGCTCCGTTTGTATTAATTCCGAGTATGGTGACAACATTTCATTTAGCCGCCACTAACATTGTGTTGTTTATTTTAGCAAGACACTTTGTGTCATGGAGCCATTGAGCCGATTTCAGAACCTGTCAGTGAGTCCGAATCGGTTTTTGATACCCCAAGAAAAATCATCCTGAGACGTCAAATTCGGACCTTGACGTCGGCTAAAAAAAAATTATCAGAAAAATTTAAGAAAGTTCAACTCCAAAATAGAAATCTTTATAAAAAATGTGAGTCATTGAAGCTTCTTGTAAAATCATTAAAAACAAAATTTCCACTCGGTGAGGTAGCTGAGAATAATTTACTGGCAAAGGCAGAATTACTCGAAATCTATAAAAGAATGTCAAAGTGTAAAAAGAATAGTAAAATATCTTTAAAATATCCTCCATTATTACGTAAATTTGCATTAACCCTCCATTACTACTCGCCAGATGCATACAAATATGTGAGAGATATGTACGGCAATCTTCTACCACACACAAGAACTCTCTATCGCTGGTATGGAACAATTAATGCTGAGCCAGGATTTACAAATGAATCGTTTGAAGCTCTAAAAAAGAAAAGTACTTTAAGTCAGCAACCTCTTATATGCAATCTAGTATTCGACGAGATGGCTATTAGACGCAAAAAGCTTTTTCACAATCAACAGAAGCTTGGTGCTGTGAATTTTGGTGCTGGTCCTCAAGAAGGTGATGGAGATGATCATGTTGCGTCACAGGCGTTAGTATTTATGTTGGTGTCACTGACTGAAAATTGGAAACTTCCTGTAGGCTATTTTTTAATATCAGGTATAACTGCAGAAACAAAAGCTAATTTAATCACTACATGCTTGCATAAATGTCATGACGCCGGAGTTACAGTCGTAAGCATGATATTTGATGGATGCCCTGCAAATTTGTCAGCTGCAGAAATTTTAGGGTGTAAACTGACGAACCCAAATGATTTGGTGACCCATTTTCCACATCCATCTACACAGGAGAAAGTGTGTATATTTCTTGATCCATGTCACGTCATCAAACTTATAAGAAACTCATTTGAGAAAAAAAGATTATTATTTGACCAAGATTGTAAGAAAATAAAGTGGCAGCTATTGATTAATCTAAATAAACTGCAAATGAAAGATGGTCTTAGGTTTGCCAACAAACTTACACCACGGCATGGTACTTCCGTAACCAAATTATGAAGTTCCGTCTTGCTACTCAGTGTAGCCAAGGCATTGCAGCTATGTGACGAGGATTTGAAGTATACACAATTCGCGGACTCGTCGGCTACAATACAATTTTTGGAAACGTTTAATGATTTTTTTGACACAATGAATTCAAGAAAGTGTTATTTTTATGGGTTCAAGCGACCAATTGACGCCATAAATAAGTCAGAAGTACTGAATTTTTTGTCAAAAGTAAAAAGATACATATTAAATTTAGAATTTCATATAATATGCAGAAGAGTCGTAAAAAGAAAAGATTTAGATCTACGTATTACTTTGTCGATTTCAAAAATGAAAATTGTTGAATCGGCTAATAAAACAGGATTTATAGGAGCTTTGATTTGTATAGAATCTCTAAAAACTTTATATCAACGTGTAGTAGAAGAAAAAAAAAATATGACATATATTTCTACATACCGTCTAAATCAAGATCATCTAGAGCTTTTCTTTGGGGTCATAAGAAAGCACGGCGGGTACAATAATAACCCCAACGTCTTACAATTTCGAGCTGCCTACAAAAAAACCCTGAACCATTTGGAACTTCGTTCATCATTCACGGGTAAATGTATACCTTTAGATAATATAAACATTCTATGTAATTCTTCAACAAATGTTATTAATAGTACGACGCCCTTAAACAGACACGACGATGAGGAATACGAAATATTGTCAGCAACTAGATGTTTAGAATCTGATATAGAAGCTGAACACAACTGTTATATTTTTTCCGATACTCTCAGTTCCCAACAAATACCATTTGGTTCTCAATTGATACTCGTAGTCGGTTACATATCTGGCTACATTGCTCGAAATCTCACAAAATCATTAAAATGTGAAGAATGCGTGGACGCATTAACAACAGCAGAAAGGCTGCCACACCATAAACTTATAACTATTAAAGACATGGGCGGATTGTTATATACTTCAGAAGACGTATACAAAATATGTGTGATCACGGAAACTATCATACGAAAACTTATAAACCAAAGTGGTGGAATTAGCCTCTCCACGAAATACTAAGTATTACAGTTACATTACTGTAAATACTTTGGAGCATTTTATTCACACGGAGGTATTTACATCTTTGGTTCAGCATTCATTTTGCCAACCAAGTACCTACACTGAATCATAGAATTCATTTGATTCGGGCGATTATTAATAAATATACTACTATTCGTTTAAAACATGAAGCAAAAACAGATCAAAGCGTTGATTATTCCACAAAAAGGCAAAATATGACTAAACTCATATTATTTAAGGGTAACTAAATAAAATATATCAAAAAAATAAATTGTCTATTATTTATGAAATAAACCCTGTAGGCAAAATACCTACGTTGTCCATTCTGTAGTACTCCTGTCATAGTCTATTTGCCGAGAATAAATACACTTCCGCAGCAAATCTAGCGCTGTGGTTTCAAATTACGAAGAATAGGACCAACAGCAAATCTAGCGCTGTGGTAAATTAGTTACGGTTTAGACGAATTGTTATTATTCTAATTCAGTTATTTGACGTAGCTTCTCTAGTACGTTAGTACTTATATCTCGATGGTCCGAACAAAATTATAAAATTTATGAACAAGTAAAAAAAATTTACCTACAGACGTCAAAAACGTCACCACGATTATCTATAATTTGTTTTTCTTATCTTTTCATAGCTTATTAAACTTATATTCGTATTGACCGGCTAATGAATAAGTTTTTACATTTCAAAACGAAAATCTACTCGTGTTTGTCGAATTACAATATTATAAACATATTCGCGTCTCCCAACATGTGTTCATAGAACAAGCGGTTATCATAAATAATTTATAAATGGTATGTCGTTGCTAAAAACAAATCGTTTCCAGCTTATTATACGAACGTTATGAAATAGGTCACATCAATGTGGCATCTCATTACTACGAATTGTGGTTTATTTGACATTCGTAACAAGACGAGACAAAACGAGCGAATCATATTTGAATATGATTTCGATCTGGCTGCGTCTGGTCTCAAGTCCTTCAATGTTTGATGGTGTAATTTATATTAACACTAGCGACCCACCCCTGATCCACACGGATGCGACATGTCAAAACATAGATTTCTGTGCACAGTACAGAAATCTAAGTCAAATATTAATGTATTTTACTCACAAATCTTCCTCAAAACTAATAATCGCAAAATCCATTGTGTAGTTTAGAATAACTAAGCGCACATACACTGAAAACCGACTGTTTTATTATGTGTAGATATATATTTAGGTACTTAAATCATCAATGACATTAGACTTATGGATTATTTGTGAAAATAGGTAGGTACTTAGTTATTAAAATACTAAATAATGAAAAATGCCGCGGTCACTTCAGTACCGTCTCCATATACATCGGAGTTCGTAACTTATAAGAAACAATAGACCATATTTTTAAAGTCTGAAGTTACGATAGCAAAACACATTGTATCATTAGCAAAACTTTAGCATGCTTTGATAATAAAATTTTACTCACGGGACTCCATTCGCTTCTACATTTTTAAAGAATTTAACCGATTCTGAATATTCTCGCCGTTTCTCTTCAAAACTCTAACAAACCGAAATTGGAACTTTTCTAGTCTCTATTATAATTTGATTTCGGTTAAACTAACGTACAGCAACAAATAATAATCACACACAAACTCCCGGTAAATACGCAAACAACTGACATGTTACGAACTCGAGTGAATCTTCAAAACCGCGGGAGATGAACACGTGCTACACAAATGATACATACACATTCGCGCACTGACACAAACATGTGTAAACTCACTATTACACGTAACTTGTTTTTTACTCGTTTTAGTTTACGATTACCGCGTTTTATCAATATTATCATTGCAGGACCACAGACAGATGTGTCGTTACCAAGCGTCGCTTTCTGACTGACTGACTGAACGAATGAAGGAAAGGGACTCCATGTGGTCCGAAGCTTTGGGCCATCGTACGAAGCAGGTAGGCCAGGGGTTGCGAGCAGGTACAAAATCGCAATATTTATCTTTGCTAGGGCCTAGGATGATAGGCACGCACGAAACCTTTCTAAGAATAGATTTATCGAATTTAGTCAAACATCTTGTATATTAAATTATAAAAGTTATCAGTAGAGATTGCTTTTTTAAGGATTAATTTTCGAAATTAATGTGTTTTATTGTCTTGTTAGAAGCTCTCACTAATTATAATAACAATGTGCTCTTCAAATAATTAAATAGACGGCCTAAAAAATCCCAGACACCCGTTACAAAATTATTATTGTTACACTTTTCTTAGTGCTGTCAGCCCTATACCATGTTTGTGCCAGTTGTATACAGTGTGTAGACAAGTTCATTGTGTGGTTTTATATTTATTATTCACACCCTCAGACCAATAAAAAAGTATAGATGGAAAATTGCGGTCACAAAAGTGAGGAACATAATATGAAGACGATTCGGCCATATGAAGACGGCCGCCTGGTAGTCTGCCGCGAGTGAGTGAGAACGTGTGACGTACTTTTGAATAAATAATAATTGCGAAATTATGCCATCCTGTATCATAAACTGCTGCAAAAACAACTCATGCTTTCAAAAAAAGTCTTCTGGGATTACTTTTCATAAGTAAGTAAGCGATTTTCTGCATAATTTAAACAAAATCGCAAAAATATTTGACTTATTTTGTCGGAACACGAATTCTAGAAGCAATTGTGTCAGTGTTGCAAGTTAAGAACATTATCTTTTCCCAAAAGTAAAGGAAGTTGTGATTTTTGTACGGACACGTTACAACTAGTGCGTTTTTATTAATCTTATTATTGCATATTTAGTTTTCGAGTACATTAGGCATGTTGTATGATACGTAAGTATTTATAAAATATATTAAAATAATAGTTATGTTTGATATGATATTTTGTTTTTTTTAGAACCAAATCCACGCGGTCGAAGTCGCGGGCAAAGTCCTAGTTCTAATGTAAGTTTTGTGTTTTGTTAAATTAGTCATTTTATTATTCTTTCTACGAAAATAAATTACTCTTGTTAAACTATAAATTACGTTTCATTTCTTACAACCAAGACAAATAAAACACAATACTACCTAATAACAAAACTTTTCACCAAAGTATATATCATAATCTTTCCATGGGAAACCGACAAATTATGAACTGGTATCAAACTTGCTTGCGACGTAACGCACTTTGCGCTAATATTAAATAGCCTGCCTGGCTGCGAGCAACTTAGAAGTAGCGCTCGCCGGCCGCTGCCGCGGCACCGCTCGCTTCGCTCGCTCGGCTCGCGCGCTGTTGGTCACAGTTCTAACCTAACCTAACCCATTTCACCCAGTTCACAATTTTTCGACAGTTTATAATCTAACGGAAATAATTCCGACAGATTATAAACTAACGGTTCTCACAATCTTACGGTGACATCTTAATATATATAAATCTCGTGTCACAATGTTTGTCCTCAATGGACTCCTAAACCACTTAACCGATTATAATAAAATTTGCACACCATGTGCAGTTCGATCCAACTTGAGAGATAGGATAGGTAGGGTAGGTAGGGTAGGTAGGGTAGGTAGTTAAGAAAAGTACTAAGTGCTACCCGTGTGAAACCGGGGCGGGCAGCTAGTATATATATATAAATGAATCCCTATTTCCCTTAGTCACATCATCACGCTAAAACGGCTGAACGGATTTGGATTTTAAAATACCCTCAAATTTTGCATTTTTCAAATACCCTCTAATTTTGCATGCTATGTTTTATCCTAGCTAAACATGTTTGGGCCATTATAATTATATTTTAACACCATTGTATACCATGTTTTATGCAAATAAATTATTTATTTTATGATGAAAAGTATGGGTAGACCATGACCCGGAGGACATAGGATACTTTTTATCCCAATATTCCCACGTGATCGAGACATGCGAGTGAAACCAGTCAGCTAGTTGAGTAATAATTATACGTAGCATGAAAAGTATACAGTCTACCTTTCAGTGTGAGACCTAACACATTTTGTCTAAAAGGCGGAAATTAGGCCTGCTGTGTATACCGTAATCATTTCATTGAATTATTGGCCTAGGTTGACGCACTACTGTTTTCACAAATGAAAATTGCATATGACATGTCACCAATTAGGCGTGCAGTGTGGTACAAAACCTGTCATTACCAATGATATTATAAACTATAGATACGTTACCCGCGCTCTATAGTGGCAAGATGAATGCAAGGTAATTACCGGACTTCGATTTAGTCGCGTACCAACCAGTGCCGCGGCTGTACGTGATATTAAAATAACTTGTGTGGATAACTTCCTAAAAATAACAAAAAAAAAATGCCGTCCTGTGTTTATAGGAAATGTAAAAATTATACTGCAACTGTGAAAGATAAAAAAGTATCATTTCATGCGTAAGTATCAAGAAAAATGTATTTTATTTTATGTTTTTCGATGCCTTCTAATGGCGGCTGGCGCTTGAGGTAAGTCACGTGCCGTTAGGGGAAGATGGGGTACTTTGCATCAGTGTGTGTAAAACCTAATATTGCGTTCCAGGTATTTTGAAATTAAATGGTTTTGTTGACTAGATTATCTATCCGACCATAGAATAAAAAATCCACAGAGGACATTAGACTTTATTTGAGCGTACAAATAGAGATGTAATGCCAAATGGCAACAACTGTCCTTTACGGTATTGGAACATTTTGTTGCGTATTGGCAACAACGGTGCCTGAAAGTCTCAAATGTCTCAAAATGTCCAAAACGGTGTGTAAAATGTCCAAATAAATGAGAGGAAATTTAATTATTCACATTTTTTTAATAAAGACTTTTATGTTTATACTATTGTATTTTGTTTTATTTTAAGTGACAGTAATTACCTACTCTTGCGAAATACTGCATTCATATTTAGATCGAAAATATTATTATTTTACCCGTAAATCTACTACCAGATCAACACGAGAAAATCGAGTGTCCATTTATTCCCCATATGCCTCCTTTTGTACACGTTTGGCCAATGAGCATGCACCACAGAATGACAACGTAATTAAAGAAATATATTTATCTCTCTCTAACAACAGGAATTCCGTAGATGACATTTCATTTTCTTTCCCTTTCTTCGTGCGTCTAAGTAGCTATCTAGCTACCGATAGTATTTACGCTGTTTTCGAGTGCCGTGATGTTCATGCATAACGCGTCTATTTATATTACGTCATTGGTCATTACTGTAATTGTCGGTGTCTGTCATTTGAGACCATAATGAAAGCCACATCAATACAGTCGTATTTTTATTTTATTACATTTATCATCGAACAAATAATTAAATTATTGGTGTCTGTTGTGGTTAGTTAGTTTTGTATTGACTGACGAAAAAAGTGTTTCGTTTTAGTAAAAGTTTATACTTTTGTTAAGAAAGAAGGCTGAAGATTCATTTATTGGCATAAACAAAACAATAAAACGATGTTGGCCCAACATTCAATAAGAAAAATGTTTGTGCTAAAAGGCCATCGCCCCAATGAGGAACGTAATAAAACCAGAGATATAAATTAAACATTTGCCGAGGGGGCCTAAAACGGCCGCTATGGCAGAATCATAATATGATATTATTATGAATCATACAAACTGTCAATTCATAATATTATCTGCGTTCAATTCATATTACGCAAATTCATCTGTCTGACAGTTTTGTGTTATAATGAAATAACATTAAAACTGTAGAAATAAAAATCTCATTGATCAATAAAAACTGTAAAGAAAAATTATCCGATAAAATTACGGTCTTAATTTTTCCATGCGGCAATATTTACACCAAATATGATTCTGATATGAATTGAATATGATTCAGCTAAAATATGTCACCATAGAGGAATTGCTGGGAATTCAGAATATGAATTGCTTTTAGAGGAATTAATTAATGTGGGCGTTTCAGAGCCGCTCATCGCAATTTCGTAGCGCGAGAAGTGTCCTAATCAGTGCGACGGCGCACACTGCGAATCATATTGTAGTGGGATGTTGTCAAAAAACGCATGTCTGACAGATGACAACTTACGCACAAACGTGATCATCTTTTAACGCAGTGGCCGATGTAAATCGATGAATAAAACATAGTATCTTAAATCATTGAAGAACCTGAAGTCCCAAATAAGCCAAAAAGACATGAATGAGTTTAATTTGAATCACGCAGTTCCATTATTAATAACACGCCATTGACAAGTGTACAATATGGTGATAATAAAGACTTCCGGTGGTCGGCTCGTCATTTATTTTACGTACCTACACGAACACGTACAGTCGACAACAAAACAGTTACTACTCCAGCAACTCTAGTACCTAGTAACAACTTAACCAACCTACAACCAACTTCCTTTTTACGCATTCTGTGTGTATGCTGAGTAATCACATTTTTAAGGTTCCGAGCAAATGAATATTGGAACCTCTACAATCTCACTTTTCTTACATTGTATTTTTTTAGTGAAAACTTCTTTAGGCGCGTTTGGCATTTTTAATATGGGAAAAAACAATTGAACTCGCGACACCGCTACCGACACCTCATTTATGTAAACGTGATTGTGCTCTTTATTTATATTACGTTACGAATCAATGTTCTATGCAAGTATTTTTACTTTAAAGGTTTTGGAAGTATTTTTTTTGTAAACGCGATTGTGCTCTTTATTTAGATAAGGTTACGAACCAATGTTCTATACAAGTATTTTTCTTCCACCAAGGCGATCTTGTTCAAGTTTTCACTTCTGTCGGCACTCCCGGAGTGACAGTTTTTTTTTTTTGGCCCACTTTTTTTCTGCTTTGCAAAGGACTTCCATTTTTCCTTCCAAACATCTCCGTTTTGTGCGATCTATGGCCATGTTGGCCCCATTAGTCATTTGATTGCTGAAAATAATAAACAATATCTATCTTACGAAAGTCGTGAAAATAGCTCTACTTACTTGTTTTTGTGGCTGGTGGAAAATGTGCGGCGTGGGACCCGGCAGATCGTTTGTACCCTAGCAGAGAAAAATTATATTATTTCATCTGCGCTTGCGTCTAGTTCATAAACACTTACACCAATACATCACCTTTAATATTACATCAAATCAAATCTACATTTATCTTTTAATAGTATATTGCAGCTTTCACGATAGGACTTTAAAATGAAGGATGTTATTTAAATATAATTTACCAGCTACAATATTTGCACAAGCTAAGCTTTCGTTGCGCCTGCGCCGTAGGGAGACCATGCATCTCCCAATTTGATGGTACGACGCACACGGGCAAGCGGTTGTTGTTAGTAGGTAGTTGTAAAAGCATGTCTGAGTGAACACACAACTGTCATCAAATCATTACGTCATTACGGCTATCGTTCCCTATCTTTACGTTTATATACCTAAATACCATGTACCTACCTACTTGTTCAGTACTTACGATTTATTGTTGCACTTATTCAAAAATATGATGAAAAAGTACCTACCATTTTGTTTCAGGATCTTTCTCGGATAATTAGTTACAGACTCACCTTGAAACCACATGATACCAAATACCATCCTTCGTATACAGTTTGGGTACGAAATCAAAAAGAAAAATTAATGAAATGAGAATAAAAACAAAACTTGTGGCGAATGTCGATAGATTACTAGCAATGTGTAGGTTACATTACTAGTATTCCTTTTCAAACCTTCGACTGAGCTAAGGCTGACAATACACATTCGTGTCGTTCTAGTAACGCAGCCGGACCGTAGGCTTTGTTAGCATTTATCGAAGCTCCGGTTCCGGCACGGACACAGACGCGTGTGAACGACTCCTTACAAAATGTCCACATCAATATTTTTTGATAACACGGCCCGTCCTTGACACGACACGGAAGTGTACGGTTACACCCAGTAGCCCCCGCCGGAGTAAGTTCACTACAATAGCACAACGGAGAAGTTAAAGTAGTTACAGCCGTTGGGCTATTGTCGCTTCAATCTAAGAAATGAAACTACGTAATTCTACTCTTTATTCAAAAAATTGTAAGTTACATTCTAAAAAGTGACAGGTCGTACGACACGTGTCAAATGATTTTGCACGAAGAGTGCAGAACAGTTATGTCGTGCAAAATTTCCACAACATGTGTCGTGGAACCGTTGCTACCGTGAACAGATTTTAGTTGTTAGCCATCGACAGTTATGCGTCCATCCATTAGTCATGAACCTGTGAGTGCGCGGTGAGGTTGAGTCCGTGGCTGGTGGAGGGCAGTGGCACCGACACGAGAAGCGACGCCGGACCCTCGCGATCGCCCTTGCCGCCCTACACAACCCACGCATTAGTACGCTCTGGGACGCCTACTGTTACACGGAGTACTTACAAATGGAGTGCTAAGGGCTAACAATACTGGACACCAAATTCTCAAACGTACGTGATCAACCGATCAGCACAGCTATTCAAAACCATTCAATTTGCCTTCGGATTCGATTGTGAAGGTTCGTTTAGGGGGAACGCAAAAATGGTTATATTATTTTTATTTGGTAATTCGTAACGTACTCAATTGTGAATAGGTCTTCAGCTTTGGCTTGATTTCACCTCATCTCTTTAAAATCCGTACCAACCAAAGTCCTCAATTGTAATTTTTGTGGTGTGCAACAAAGAGTGCATCTTATACTGTGTGGATGCTTTAAAGGCCTCAAGGCCTGCACGCTTCCAGTCACCACAGATCGTTGCTATAAACGAGAGACTATATATCAAGTATCCGGTTAAACTGGTGCAGGTTTACCTGTTCAGTTTGTCTTCTTCACATATCTATGTTAGGTTTGAGATGTTTAAAGTCTTATCCTCAAGTAACTGAGACAGCATCAGCCTTAAAAGCAACTTAAAATGGACTTGTGTTTGAGAATTCGGTCGTTTACGAAAACCGCGCCAGCGTAAGCAACTTTGAATCAGCACTTCCATTTGTGCAATACTCCGCGATTGCATGCGATTTGCATCGATGAACCGGACACTTAGCACTAATTGGATACTTATAAATGTTGCATAATAGTTTCATACAGGCTTACTGCTTTAAGCATAGTGTCATTCGCCTTTCAGTATTTTTGAATCATGCATAGGTATAAGCATTTCTTTTTAAGGGAAAAGGGAAGTTTATGCATCGATCTCTCTTTCTATGGCAACGTGAAATGTATTTGAATCAAGAGAACCAAGTTTTTATATTTTAAGTGTTATCGTCTTTTAATGAGAAAACTTATGGATAAGCATAATTGAAGCACACAAAGGCATTCGTCAAAAAGCAAAGCTTGTTTTGTTACTTGATGGCGAATTGAAGGACAATGTTTTATGAGGAAATTGAATTGTTTTCTCTCCCATGGGATTTGAACATGGCGAAATGTGGGTGTACTAGACACAGGTTATATCCCTTTGTGGAATACAAACGTAATGCTATGTTTTTTATATTATGTTGATATTGTACTGAAAATTGCTACAAATATGTTGTTACTAACCTGTGGGTTTGATGGCGAGCGTATGTTGGAAACTTGACTTATCCCACTTGGGCCCGGCATTGGACTGGGCATCTGATGCCTGTGGATAAAAAATCAGTTTTTATACCCTATAAATCACAATCTATAAACTAATAATAAAGCTGAAGAGTTTGTTTTTTTGTTTGTTTGGACGCGCTAATCTCGCGCGCTTAGGCTTGAAAAGGTAACAGACATACAGTTATAGAGTTCGTATTTTTAATATAAGATTAGTATGGATGTTATGTATAAAAAGGTACTAACACATACCTAGGGCTTGGGTTAGAAGCTGGGCTGTGAGCGGGCGGTGGTGGCGGCGGCGGCGGAGCGGGGCTCATGCTCGCGAAGTGTGATGTTGGCACGGGGATCGCTTCCAGACCCTCCGTTTTAGCCTGTGTATGTAAAAATCACATTAGAGTCAGTCATAGAAACTAAATTCTAGAATATTGCAAAAGAGATGACAAAAAAAAAATTTTGTTCGTCAGGTTGTTTATTGAAAAATATTGAACATGTGTTTTTTGTGCAATCAAACATTACGGCGATACATTGAGTTAAAATGTGCCATGACGTTTTTTTTTGAACTTCTCGCAGTTTCGACTTCTTAGGTATTGGCTGCTTAACCGGACTTTCCTGTGAGTGCCTTAAGCTACTACACTCAAAGCCTCTAGCCAGGGGCAAAACCTGTTCTAAATTAAAATTAAGCGAACGCTCGCTAAGGGCACCCCCTGTGGGGTACGAACCTCGGCTTAGGGCGTCGCTAGGGGGAGAACAGCAAGAAGGGACAGGCTGGATCAAAGTTAGATTTCATCATGATTATTAGGCGGGGTATTTAAAGCTACGTGCTCAACTGCAAAAACTGCTGGCACCTTGTTTTCGAGCAAGGGTCGGGGGGGAGTAACACACTCGGGGACGCGGTCGTGATCACAAAGGACCTCAGCGGCGAAGTCGGAATGTGCCATGACGTCATTTGTAGGTAGATTTTATACTTGTGACGTAGCGACCCCCACTCTCAAACTTTAATGCGTTTTATCTAAGTCATTTTTCATTAATATGATAAAGCAAAAAATACGTGTCTAATGTTTTTATGTTTTTTTATAATCTGACTGAAGGAACAAAAATATATTTTTTTTTTACCCAGCCTTCCTCCTTATTAGGCTTGCTTGCACCACGCACTAAATACGTGTGCGCTTAAATAATTTAAAACATAATTCTGTCTCTGTCATCTGCAAAAGATTGACAGCAACACAGTGATGTTTTATATATGTTTAGCGTTAAATGCATATAATGGATTAGTAGTGCAAGCAGGCTTCTGTATATTTTAGTTTGCAGGTTAATGTATAAAACAATAGTGTTAAAATAGAACTTATAAACACAAGCTGTTGATTTAGTCACCTGCAAATATGTATATGTATATGCACATATCTATATGTCTGAGTTTGGGAAAAAAAAAAGAAGAATAGCTACGGGATCTCGCGCACTAAACGGCCACAACTCCGACCAGTCGTGGTCGTCTAGTGGTTTTGTATGGTCTGTGGCTAGTTTTTTTTAAAGTGCAAACTTCTTTAGGCGCGTTGGGTATTTTTGAGATGGGACTAAACCATTGATTTCGCGACACCATGACGACACCTCATTTTGTAAACGCGATTGTGCTCTTTATTTATATTACGTTACCGATCAATGTTCTATACAAGTACTTTTACTTTAAAGGTTTTGTAAACGCGATTATGCTCTTTATTTATATTACTCTACGGATCAATGTTCTATGCAAGTATTTTTACTGTAAAGGTTTTGTAAACGCGATTGTGCTCTTTATTTATATTACCTTACGGATCAATGTTCTATGCAAGTATTTTTACTTTAAAGGTTTCGGAAGTATTATTTTTTGTAAACGCGATTGTGCTCTTTATTTAGATAAGGTTACGGACCAATGTTCTATACAAGTATTTTTCTTCTACCAAAGCGATCTTGTTCAAGTTTTCACTTCTGTCGGCCCCACACTGCGCAGTTGCAACCAAATGCGCGATTCATATTAGTTTCTATAGTTAACTTGATCGCTGCGATCACTAGTCGTGGTCGTGGTCGTCTAGTGCGCGAGATACCTTAGGAGTGTGGCCCTTCACTTTATGATGTAACTTAATCAACAGCCTGTTTATTAAATAATATTAAAGAAGCCTGTATAATATTTAAGATTTGAAATCCGGTGTTTACCAAAACTGCAACACTTTTTGTATGAAATAAACTGCATATAATTAACTCTTAAAACTAAATTATATATTTTTATACTAGTTATGAATATCTAATGAAGTACAGCCACTATGGAACGTTTAACTACAGACTACCAAGTTACTATGACACGCAAGGAGTTAAGCAATGAAAGTGATAAATGAAGACAACAATGAAGATACCTTTTTAATAATTTTGTCAACGGATTCCAGCGGAACGTCGGCTGATATGTGCGTGGCTTCCCATACGCCACTCCCTTGAGAAGTGCCTTCTCCCGCCTAAATCATTTCAATTGAAAACTGTTACTTTTACTTATTCTATGTCCATTTACTTTTCTAATAACCTAGTCTAGCTCAAAAGAAAAATAATCAGATATAATAAAACCAAATAAAACTACCATTTTATACACATTCGTAATTACCGTGGAACCAGAGCACTTTGGCGGATGGCACAGCAGAGGATTTTAAGTTAATCATTATATAGATCTACAAATTAAATTTTAAATAGATTACCCGGGGAACTTTGTACCATGTTTTAAATTTCTCAGCTGTTCGTTTGGGTTTTTTCCTAAACCACCCCAGTACTGAGGCGAACAAATAAAAAAGTCAAATCAAATCGGTCGAGCCATTTTCGAGTTTTTGCAAGACTAACGCTCGGCAATTGATTTTTATATATAGAGAGATAAGTAGAAATATTTATTTTTATCTCATCGAAACAAAACTAGGCAGCTATTAGTCATAAAAACTGTCAGTTTTCCAAGATCGAAAGTTGTACAGCAGCAACTGTTCTTATAATCCTCCGCCGCTCCTTCCGCCAGATTTCCCTAGCCCATATTATACAAAAAAAAAAGTGATTTCAAGCCGTCTTACCCCAGCATTAGGAGGCGTATTAGAAGTGTAGTCGACCGGCGCGTTCATATTATTAGCTGCAGCGATGGCCTTCCTCTTCTTAGTCTGTTTGGTTTCCACCTGATCAGTGTTTATGATCACCGACTCTTGGTATGTCGGCTTTGATGTCGGGACTTGCACCACTGAAGCAGGCACTGGAGTACTGGGCAAAACAAATGTACTATTTATATATTTTATTTTAATTTTAATTAGTACCTACTAAAAGAAAAGTTCACAGGGGATAGTGGAAAAAAAAACGTATTGCGCCAACCCCACGTAACATGGGACACGGGCAGGAAGATGATGATTACCTACTTGAAGAAAAGTATGTGGACCATTATAATAGTAGGTGGTCACCAATTTCAGAGGGCAATGCCCGTATTTTTATGGACGTTCGCATTTTACTCCAATCCCTCCAATCCCAAGTTGAGTTCCTTAAGTTCGGAGTTGCTCTACGATTATTGACAAATGCTTTCACTGACCGGACAGGTCCACTCAAATCTGTGAGGTACTTTCCTCAAAAAACCATTTCAGACACATCTACATGGTCCTCATATCGCCTGACCAAGATTATGTCTGGACTTTTTTTAAAGAGACTGCGACCTCTCGAGTTTGCTTCGGCATTTCTTCAGAGTAGTCAGATAGGAAACGCCGAACTCATCTAGCTTATTTTTTATATTTTTTAACATGACGTGTAAAAGTGATTCCGATATCTTATTTATAGAATACACAATTTCATTTAATTTCCTAATCTGTAAAAAATTTCAAAATTTTTGACAAGTTTTTGGCAGTTCACCGAGATAAGTTTGCGACAAAATTTTGAATATGGGAATTGGTCTTAAGCTCAGGTACATTGCCATACCAGAGACAAACTTGTAAATTCTCATTACACCGGGCACTGATACCTTTCAAACCATGCTGCTTGGCAACAGAGTTGAAATAGTACTGAGCTCGCTGGACAAGATATCATGCACAAGGAGTAAAGAGCGTCGGTCCTTACCTAGTCGGGTTGGTAGTGATGGTAGATACGGAGGCCACGGCCTGTGCCACCGAGCTGATGACTCCTACTGGTTCCACTGGTTGCTTGCTGGTGCTGGGCGAAGCCGCTGGCGGTGAGACCTTAGATGGACCGGCCACTGGAGTTGAGCTGCCTGAGGCTGTAACAAATTTCAAGAAGATTTGAAATGTATGTAACCAGAATACCCGCAAAATTTCGCATTGTTGCATAACTTTTTAACTACACGAGATTTTTAATTCATATTCTTTATGGCACCTCTTTAGTATATCAAATCAAATATTTGGCGTAGGTCTTAAAGGGAAGGCGTGGAAATTGAATCGCTGTTACAATGTATTAATAGATATTTAAGAATGAAAACTTGTTTGTCACAAATTATTGAAGAAGACTAGTAAGTATTGCGATAGATTTATATACATTTTTAGCTAGCTATTTTAATTTGACCCTGTATATGCCTCGGCAGCCTTTTCGACTTTTGATATAGGTACAGTTTTCTTAGACGCAGTTTGTGACCTCATTTGAGACAGACAGAAATTAATTAAGATAAGGAATAATGAGGAGTAACTTGAACATGAGAGGTGTCACATCAAGATAAGAATAAGTAGTCGTTCTGCCGAGGGGCGTCATTCTAGCATAAGTAAAATTCTTTAAGAAATAATGGGCCGGATATAATACACTTTAGAATCTGTATTTGGAATATTCTAACTTAAAAACCGGCCAAGTGCATGTCGGACCATGCACAATGTAGGGTTCCGTAGTTGGGATGAATTTATCCCAAGAACAAACTTAACTTTGTAGTTGAAAAAAAAATCTTTCATACAGAATGTATGGGAGAACATGTTTTTACAACCGCAAATTTAAGTTGGTCGATTATGACTCGTTAACTTGTAAAGCCTACTCAGCTGTGATAGTTTTCCTTTTAAATTCGTTATATAAGCTACTACCATGAATTTTTTCACATATCTAAAACCAACCATTTAGCTGGCAGGGGGGGGACACTTGACTCTCAACGAAAATTTGCACTTTAAAGCTCAATATTTCGCAAACGGATCTCTCAATTCAAAAATGATTTTAACACACTCACAATGTTTTTAAAAGACCTTTCCAACGATACCCCACACTAAGGGATAGAAAAAAAAAAAAAAAACATCCCTACTTTACGTGTAGGGGAGGAACCCTAAAAAAATATTTTTTTTTTAGGGTACCTACCCTAAAAAAAATATTTTTCATAATTTTATTTTACCACTTTGTCGGCATGATTAATATGTATACCCATGCCAAATTACAACTTTCTAGTACTAACAGTCTTGGTGCTAGACCGCGAACAGACAGACAGACAGACGGACATGACGAAACTATAAGGGTTCCTTGTTTACTTCGGAACCCTAAAAAGGTGATAGATTCAGATATACAGTAATTTGAGGTGGGCCATAATGGAAGAAGTTATTTATGAATTGGGATTCAATCCTCAGTGTTTCCGTAGTAGTCTTCAGGATCGATTGAAAACAAAAATAAAACATGAGAATTTTCGTTTTTCTTACAGACTAAAGGGATCCGCATTTTTTTCAAAACCAGTGTGTGGATAGATCAACTCCAAAAGTTAGGCGTGGCCTCATGTAGCTTCAAATGCTAATGTAGGAACCTTAATTTCCATTTCAATTTACTACCCTACATATAACTTTCCATTTTATACAACAATTCCGACCATGTGAGGCCATGTCTCATAAGCACATCTGTGACAAAGGCACTGCACTGTACTCACATTAAAGAAGTCAATAGACCAGTTTAATACGCATACCTTTAGCGGTCTGTGTCGATGTGGAATCCATGCTATGTTGCGGTGAAGGGGCTGGGGTGCTACTCTTGCTGCCTGAACCCCCGTCCCCGGCCGACGAGCCACGACGAGACGGCGATGGTTTCTTCTTGTCTGACGAATGATGTAATTTGCCACCTAAGTATCATGGTCATATACTGTGACTACGAATTCTTATAAATAAGGGCAAACGTAAGGGATGGTGTGAACTTAAAAGGATGGTTGGAACTTAGGGAGACTGACACATAAAGAAAAAGGAAAAAAAATATGAAGGATTTTAAAGGAAAATTAATATAAAAAAACTGTAACCAGGATCTGTACGCAAAATACTTTTACTAACTTATACAATAACACTCATGAATCATTATCCAAACCTCAAACCTTTACTCTTAACGACATCTCATTACCTTTACGTACACGAATACATGCATAACGAAAACATATGCCCTTAATGTAAAAATAAAAAACAAGCAATATCTATCACACTCCTCTCCTCCCACGTATTCTGAAAGCTTAATCAATTTGATCAACTGTCAAATCTCTTGTCAAGTGATGTGGTTGCTGACATTTTGGCTAACCAATCACAGCTAACATGAGATACGTCAGCTAGTAAACTGATCAGAAACTTAACTAGGCTTTCTGTATACGGGGGTCCATCACTTACCTATTTTGTAACTACATATCGAAATCAAATTACCGAAAAACCGAAAGCAACTGCTCAATCATATTGCTTCTACATCAACGCTAAAGGAGCGCTAAAATCATTAACAATATTCTGTAGTAATGTATAGCTTGCATGTTAAAGGATTATCGATTTATAAGGAATAGCTCGTTGCCTGCAATGGAATCTTTATCTATATTATAAAAAATAACTGCCGTGCGTTAGTGTCGCTCGATTAAATGGCTGACAGATTTGATTTTTTTGCTTTTATTTTATGCACCTCAGTACTGGGGTGGTTTAGGAAAAAAGAAAATTAGGAAAAATTCGAAGGAACAGCCGAAAAATCGAAATTATGTATGGGAATTGCCAATCGATCTCACGTGATACGAAGTTCACCGGGTCATCTAGTACTTAATAATTAATAGAAATGGCGCCAAGAACATCATCGATATCTATTGTTTTATTCAGTTACATACGATTGTAATCGATCCAGACTTAAAGCAAGATGTCTTGCGGTGTGTATGTTGTGAATGTAAGTTTTCATGACAATTTTGTTAGGTACTTATTTAAGTACCTAACTGCACAGTAACAAACACATACAAAAATATTCGTCTGTTTTACTGAAAGAGGAGAAGTGTACATTCTGCTGCGAACAATACAGTGAAGTATGCCAAAACTACACCTCCGCTCTGTGCATACACGCTCACGCGCACACATTTACAACCATTATCGATCAAACTACACCTCACTAAGTGCACACATGTTTACGAAACCGGTCTCACGTCACTGTTTTAACAGCGCTATGTCTTGGTTTTTTATTTGGTCCGAGTGTAGATTTTATACAGTTTTTCTCCCAGAATTGTGGCAGTTCCATGAAATAACTGGTGAAATTATATACCTTTTCAAATATCGGTCCCCTAAGATTTTACATCTAAACCTTCAGTATTAAGCCAGGAGCTATTCCTTATAAATCCTACTCCAAGAACAGTATAAGCCACATCGAAAAAACGAGCTAACATGCGACAAAGGTCTACGACATACGAAACAAACTTTTCTCGGACGACTTGTGTTTTCGTAGGACAGGGCCCGTGCACTCTGTGCCGTCTTGTGACATATCTGGTGGCAGCGAGCGAAAAAAAAATACGATTCCAATTAGTTTGATTACCAATTTATACTCTTAATTAACTACCACAATGGTGCTGATTCCCTTGTTCACAAACTAAACTAAATTTAAGTTCAGTGCATCTTTTTCTTTTTATTTCATTAAGAAAAGGACAGAAGATAAATTTTAGTTTAGTCCTGTCAAATTAATCAGCGCTTGACGTAAATTGATGTAATTTTAGTTGGTAAGTTTTTAATCACGTCTAAACTTGTATGGAGTAGTGACAGGCGCTGATTAATTTGACAGGACATAAACATAAACATAACATCACGCCTTGTTTCCCCGAAGGGTTGGGCAGAGGTGTCCCTGTAGCAGGTACACCCACATTTCGCCAGTTATGTTTAAGTCCCATGTAATAGGGGGCGAGCCTATTGCCATCAACCGGGCACAAATCCAGACTCCGAGCTGCTACTGAGAAATTTCAGATAGAAAAACCCAATAACACTTTGCCCGACCCGGGAATCGAACCCAGGACCTCATGCTCAGCAGTAGCGCTTGCGACCACTAGACCAAAATCAAAAGAATTTGACAGGACTAAACTAAAATTTATCTTCTGTCCTTTTCTTAATGAAATAGAAAGAAAATGATGCACTGAACTTAAATTTAGTTTAGTTTGTGAACAAGAGAATCGGCACCAATGTTTAATTAAATACCTTAGAAAAAGGTTACTAATAAGTTTTAGCGTGTAAAATACACATATTTCTTATATTATTTTAAACCTCAACGGTGAACTTATTGATATTCCCGTGGGTTTCGGTAAGCAAACACATACTGCGACCGCAAGTCAAACACTGGTCTTTCTAAAAGATCCACCAAATATTTTGTATCTTTATCCTGACTATTAGAATTATAGTATATAGGGATACAAGACCAGGAATCTGCTTGAGATTCATTTATGCATGACTCGAAATATGCATATTTCATGCATAAAATATTAATTTAAACAATACAATATTATTCTAAAACAATATTATCAATTCATCATTGAGTTAACTATTTAACATAATTAAGAGGTTGTGTTACATAAAAACAAGCACAAACGGGGAAAACTGTACAGTTATTATAATTATAAATAGCAGTTCAATAAACATGCCTTTTTCGTGGATAAAAAGTATGTTCATGTTTATATAAATAGTTTTTTTTATTTAAAAAGTATTCATGTTCATCAATGATTTGGATACTATTTTCATATCTTGATAATGCGCAACGTCAAATAACGGTTTTGATAGATATTTTTACCAACACATTATTATTAGTTGACTTTACAAAAATGTATCGAAATACGATGCCTGATTTATATCATTAACATGTTTACAATCAAAAATAAAATATTATGCCAAAAGGATTGGCAGTCATATTCGTGAGTTTAAGTGAAAACAAGTGTAGCGGCCATCTAGCATATTTTCTGGGTGGATAGCATAAAGTAAGCAATAAATGTACTCACCCATAGGCTGAGCAGGATTGGGAGTCTTCGAGGAGTTCGGAGTACTCTTTCCTGATCCCGACACAACCGTGCTAGTCGCATGTGATGATGACTTGCGCCCCGGCTACGAATAAAAACATACAGTCAAAGCACTATATAGCCAACTTCATAGTTATTAGCAATATAAACTTAAAATACCCATCATATTTTGTTATGTATGTTACGAGTACCTACATAAATAATAATAAATAATTAATTGCACATATTTTAATAACCACTACAAGTTATTGCGATACTAACTTGTTACAAGTATGCCACATACCATAAACGGAAAAATATATACTTAATTATTATTTAATTCAATAAAAAGTACCCTGTTATTAACGGACTTCAAATTGGGTTGATTAGAATACGATAACTTAAATCTGTTCCAATATTTGTCATGGATTTTTTCATTCACTTAGTCATTTCATTTCATTCATTTTTCATTTTCGAGGAACAAAGGTGAAGCAGTTTTGGGCTAGTATTGTCAACTAGAACGGTGATTCTAAGAAGCACAAGCATAAAACCATAAACTATTATAATAATGGGTTGAATGGCAGATGGTGGGAGCTAAAAATACATAGATTGGGCGGCTGTGCTACAGGCATGAGACGTACGTACCCCTTTGGACTTGCCGGCATGCGTCGGCGTGGCGCCGCCGCTAGCCTTGGGTGAGCATGAGGGTTCGGCTTCCTTCTCGCAGCTCGAGTCGCTCGACTGACTGTCGTGCGACACCGGCTTGTACGGCGGGATGGTCTTTACGTTACCGCCCTTTTTCTGCACAGTCAACGTTCGTCACCGTATATACACCGCTCATTAAGGCCGGCAATAATGTCGGTGTCAAATTATAACGAGTTCGCGCTAAACCGCTACGAAACAGGATATTTTTATTCAATAATTGATAAACCTTTAGTTATGGTCAGTTAGACATGTACACTACTCTAGTCTACTCTATAGAAATGACTTCCAATATGCTAGTTGACAGTAATAATGAATTTTAATTTTGTAAATAATTTTAGATTAATTCATATTTTTGCGAAATAATTAGTGTAAAGATAAAGCCAATGGTCACGCGAATCAGAGCGCGCCTCATCATTTTTTGTACTTGACTGCTACTTTCGAATTGTAAATATAAACAAACTTTATGCATCAGGCATAGTTTTCTTTTGCTTTTCCAATCCGAAAATAATGGTCTTGAAAGGAACAACATCGCTGATTGGTAGTGTGTCCCTCTCGCACAATGTAGCACTGTTCATTAATCTACTAAATTAGTAGATTACCAATTAGGGAATGGAAATAGTCTAACATAAGACTGTCAACGTAAACATTAAAACATAATTTATTTGTCTACTTTGAATTTTATTTTTTATATTTTATTACCTTTTTAACTAAGACTATCGAATACTATATAATATTCCGACAGAAGTACTTAATAAATGAAGTTTGTGTGCAGATAACACTGTGAAAAAAGGGGATTTTACGAATAAAAAAAAGTATAACTACAATCAAGCCGCACTGACAGTATGCCCCGTTTTGGCAATCAAAATAAATTGCATTATAAAAATGAAAAATTTGTTCTGATAACGTTAAATATTCCTATTTTGAGGAATATAAATAAACCACAAGGAACATTACTAATTGGTTTCTCAAAAACTGTCAACTAGCCTATTGCGTTTATAAAATGAAATGGTTTTAGTAATGGTTTTAGTACCTTGGCGATGATGGTGACATCAAGATTGGTGAACTAAAAAAATGATAATGAATGAATAAATCAATTATCATGCACAAATTAGTGGCGACGTAACGCAATAATTAGGTGCAGTAGGCTGACATGATAACAAAATGACAAAGTGAAAATGTTAAACACTATAACGCGTACTCAACACAATAATCAGCTCTTATGACCGAACGAAGTGATCTAAATGCTGGCGCGCATTACTTATGTTACCGAAAACTATACATTTATGTATGTAAATTATAAATAAATTACCAAAAAAAAATGCATGAAATGTCAGCGTAAATTCTTATTGTTCCAGTATATAGCGACCTCCTTCCTGCAATAGGCGCCAGTCTTTAGACTCGAAGACTGTCACAGTGTGAACATAAATCTAAATGGCAGTAAATGTGAACATAGACATGATCTAAAAGAAGTGTACAGCGACAGTTCTAAAATGATCTTGTGCAATTGACATAAAATGGTAGGTACTATTGACCACATCTTGCAATTTAAGCAAAAAGTACACATAATTTTAATTTCAGGTTCAAGTATATCTATCTGCATAGCCTTTTCTCAACTATGTTGGGGCCGGCTTCCAGTCTAACCGGATGCAGCTGAATAACAGTATTTTTCAAGAGTTGTACCTAAATCGATGGTCTAAATCGATTTAACAAGCTCTTTGACGACCAGTTTGTGTATAGTGATTTGTGGTACAAGCGCACATCACAACAAACATACATACACATTTCATGTTCCGGACATAATATTAGCACCATACCAATTAATTAAAAAGGGTACAAAAAGTTTGCAGCATTGCTTCATCAGTCCTGTACTTCAAATGTTGTGACAGTAATTCCATAATCACTTCTTTATTGATAGCTGTGATAACTTAAGAGGACAGAGAGAAAGGGAAGAAGACAATTCAAACTAACCAGTTTACTGTAATGGTGTTGGCAGTACCCGCAGTACTTTACGTTGTCCAGATAGTTGCCTGCTTCCTCGCATAGCAGGCCAAGGCCTTGCGCACAAGTCACGTGAAACTGTTGCTTGCAACCTTGTGAGAAACAACCCGGATAAAGCGACATCCTGTTGTATATGTCGTAGGATGATTAGACAATTCGAATTTTCGCGAAAACCCTAGGGATATTGCAAAAACACGGATAATTAGACAATGGCGAAAAAATGTCTGCGAGCAACTTGGTAGTTGGTCACAGTTCTAACCTAACCTATTTCACCCAGTTCAAAATGACGAATCATACAAACTTCCGCAGAATTTCTGCGGGAGTTTGTATGATTCGTCATTTTAAACTAAGTGAAATAGGTTACGTTAGAACTGTGACCAAACGCGCGCGAGCCGAGCGAGCGAAGCGAGCGGTGCCGCGACAGCAGCAGGCCACCGCTACTTCCAAGTTGCTCGCAGAAATGTTTTCACCATTGTCTAATTATCCGTGTTTTCGCAATATACCTAGGGTAAAATTCAAATGATCAAATCATCCTACGACATATACAATTTGTTAATTATATTTTACAGGACTCGTGATAATGAAGAAACGTGTAAGCCACGTCACGCAACAAGCTATGTAGGCAGAGGTGTACATGTGTATAACACACCCACATTACGTCAGTGGTATTTTTACTATTTTTTATATTACCAAAACAATCTCGAAGGAAATTTTAATTGGCCATGTTTCATATAATAGTTTCTTTATAATATAACCACCCTTAGGTACTTAATCAAAATAGTTGGCATCTTGCTGATTAAGACAGAGGCCTCATTAGTGCGTTGCGTTGCGTCGTCGCAACGGATCAACGCGTTGTATGCCACACCTGCGTCGCGACGACGCACGACGCCACAACGCAAGAGGACGACGCACGACGCCTCCAGTAGTGAAACACTGTGCGTCGTCGCACCGGAGCTCCGACAGCGCAGCGCATCACCTTCCCCCCGCTTCGTCTCTCGTACATCGATCTGTTGAAACGTCGCGTGCGACGACGCAACGCAAAATGCGGCATGACACAAAAAAAAAATGTAAAACGACGCAGCATTGACGCAACGCAACGCAATAATGAGGCCTCACTCATAGATATCTATTGGTAGGTTGGACTACCTTTCAAAAGAAAGCCTTCCATTGTTAGTGACTCACATAAAACATGTATAAGTAATCGAAGAATCGCAGAAATCATACTCCATGAAATGCAGTAAAAAGAGTAATAAAAATCTAAACTCACCAGTTTTGTTGCACTGCATGCATGCCCCAGCATTGGCTCGGTGTGTCTTGCCTAAATCTTGGCAGATGTAGCAGGTCTGAAAAATGTTAATTAAATTAATTATAGTTACACATACAATGAAATAACTGATGGGTCCTAACAAAAGATGATGGAATACTGAATAATTCTTTGCTTATATTGAAAGCAGGTTTTCACAAAAGCGTACAGGAGATGTCTTGTCATCTGTCAAAAAATGCCTGAGAGGTTAAGTGGATCGCTGTGAAAATCACAGCATCCTGCATCTCCACCTATTGGTTTTACGAGACATCACTTCTCTGTGCTTGGTTACCAAATTTAGTGATTTTTTTTATAGGTGATGTTTCTTACCTTGTTGTATCTCTCTGGTGGTATGAGGCGCAACACGATCGGTTCCATAGATGTGACATTGCCGAACCGGACCTCTGGTATGTAAAGGGCGCAGACGACATGCGCCCATCCTCCTGTGTCCGACCGCTTCAGAGCACCCGACTTGGACGGGCATAGCTCACAGCGCTGAAATATTAAGCAGTTCATATTAGTATAACACCCCAGTTAAACAAAAGAAATAGTGCAAACTACAACCCTATTGTGTAACACACTTGCAATCTCTTTCAATTTGATAATACATACAATACAACATACTGCAAGCTAACAATTGTGCTATAATATGTTTGACCGTATTAGGCTGGCATAGTCACCCAGAGCGTAGTGCTTCGTCAAAAAATCGAAAGCAAAAATAATGCAAGGATATTGTTGAATTTTCAAAGAGAAGTGATTAACATTTTGATTGTGTTCTGCAATAAGGGTACTGGATATTATACAGGCTGCTGTTGGGTCTACTAAAGGGATTGATTCTACCTGTCATACTGAACAACTTCTTACCCAGTGAAAGTGAAAATAGCTGAACAATATGATGAAACTTCAGAATATATCAACAACCTGTATCATGCATGAACCGCTGTACTTACAACCTTGTTTTTAGTATCCGGACTTTCACATTTTCGACAATACCATGGTCCTGTTGGTACTGTCACTATTCCGTAGCAAGCTGAAAATATATTGAATTTCTCAGTAAAAGCTAGAATTGAATGCAATAGCAACCAAAGTAAACATTTTAATACTTTTAAGATATTTCATTCAAATAACTAAGTTTAGAAAAGGTACTAGAGTGTTAAGACGCTGATGCCCTAACTGGGCGGTAACCTGCACAGGCATCAGCAGAAATACCTTGATGTACACTCTAGTAGAAATACCTTGATGGACCGCAACCGTGCAGCCATTTCCGTCGCAGTAGACAAGCGGGTTGTCGGGCCAACCGCGCTCGTCAGAGCACACGCAGCAGCCTCCTACCATCTCCTTCATTGTGTACTCCTCATTATTGTCTTAAAACCTACAAAACCCCACACTTATGAACTGGAGTAAATACCACTAATAAAAAATTAAATTTCAGTGACAAGGACATGAAAATAGCAATTTATTCATTCATAAATATGCTTAAAACGAATACATCACCAGGTAATTTGACCCTATGGAAGCTTAAGATGGTTTAGATGACAACACAATAATGATCTTGTATCATGTATGTGTAAAAATGATTTAACGAATGTAGAGGCAATGAAAGTCTCTATCACTTCATATTGAATTAAACTCTTGCTTTAATCTATAAACGGTGTTAAAAAATTTACTAACTTTAAGAGGTTGCTTTAGACAATCGAACTGAATCACTTTTATTGGTGCCGATTCCCTTGTTCACAAACTAAACTAAATTTAAGTTTAGTGCATCTTTTTCTTTCTATTTTATTGAGAAAAGGACAGAAGATACATTTTAGTTTAGTCCTGTCAAATTAATCAGCGCCTGTCACTACTCCATACAAGTTTAGACGTGATTAAAAACTTGCCAACTAAAATTACGTCCATTAACGTCAAGCGCTGATTAATTTGACAGGACTAAACTAAAATTTATCTTCTGTCCTTTTCTTAATGAAATAGAAAGAAAAAGATGCACTAAACTTAAATTTAGTTTAGTTTGTGAACAAGGGAATTGGCACCATTTTACGGGACCAACTTTAAAAGCACCTCTTTTTTGTTAAGTTAATTTTTAACACCTTATTATATAACTAAACTAAAATGAAATGCCGTTCGTCTATAAGCGCATCACTTGACAGCAGCTGGACCACATTGGCTATTTTTTGTTTTGAAATGTTAGAAATAGTCTTAATCAGGTTCTTACATAAAGAAAAACTGGAAACAGTTGCCGGTTTTTTTTTTAAATTCTGTATATCTGTACAGACGCCAGCACATCAAGCTACCCGAAACTGTCAAATTTTCCCAATCAACTGTGAACCTTATGCTTCAACGATAAAGTTGAAAATCTATTAAATAAATTTGACAGATTGTAGTAGCTTGAAGTGCCGAGTCTGTACATCCTTTTTTGTATGAATTATTGAAATTTGGACAGGGAAATATCTGTCTGGTCAGCTAGTATTATTCAAGAATGTTAAACAATGCGTAATGTAATAATTTTCTTATTTACCCTGTAAAACACAGTCCATACCCCATAGTTATAAGTATACTTTCAGAAAAAAGGCCATGACATTTTCACTTCTATTATTTGTTGAATGTTACCCACCACTATTTACTGAAGAAGCAAACGGCGACAATGACTCAAATTATAATATATTTCATTGCTGAGATTTTCATCGGCTTAGCCTCTTAACTAGGTCAGGTCAACCTGCAGACTAGCTATTGACGCTGCTGTAATATCAATGTTATCCTAGAATGGCCACTGTCTGACCTACCAACCTAATTACTGGGCAGTGGAGGGGAGGTCGAGTGGTGCTGTTCTATTTTTACCCGACTACGCCAAAGCCAAAAGGAAGGGTTATGATTTTAAAAGTCTATATAGTATGTTTGCTTTTACGTGTGTTCCACCGTAGCGCCTAAACTACTGAACCGATTTTGATGAATGAGGTATCAATAGATTCGTAATAATGGTCCGGGTGACATAGGCTATATAAAATTTCCGTAAATTTAATATGGTAGACTATACATGGAAATTTCTAACCTCGAAAAAAATCATATTTTTTTTTTTATGAGATTATCATGACATGTTTGGTATCAAAAGAAAGGTATTGACGAGCACATTACAAATATGTATATTATGTCATATTTTCAAAGTAAATAAATATGTTAAATTGTTAAAAACGAGCAAGTGAGACTGCGCTACGTAGTAGCGTAAGACGATACCAACGCGCAGTTAATCAAATCTTAATAATAATAAATAGTAAAGATTTGTAATTACACTCTTATGAAGAAAAACAAGTACAACGAAATATTTATATTTTGGATTTCTTCGAAGCTCGATAAATGGTGTTGGCGTCGAAATAAATCGTGCTATGGTTTCGTCCAAAGCACTATGCACTGCTATAGGAATTTAAAAAAATAGGTTAATTTCTGACCTATTGTATTACTCTTATTTACGTTGTCGTAACGTTTATCAAGCGTAAAAACGGAAAAGTATAAAATAAAAACTACTTAGTTCGCAATAAAGAATTTGAATTTGAATTTGAAAAAAATCAGTTTAGTAAAAAACTGTAACCCGACTATGTGAAAATAAAACTTATCAAAAAAGTACGAAATAAGCAAATATTTCAGACGGGAATCAAGACAGTGCAGTGGTACAAAAATGCTCAAGGTAAAGCCTGTATAACATGTGGGTGCCAGGAACACCTGCAAAATTATAATGGCATGCGACGATGGCCTTTAACTTTACAATTTTTGTACCTATGTCTTGATTTCTGTCTGACTTTTTAGATCATTTTTATTTTCCCGTAGTCGGGTTAGTTTTATATTAAATTGAGTTTTTTTATTACTAATCCTGTATCCAGTTGAATTAGCAGTAGTAAAAAGCAAAGTCGTCATAACTATTTGTATGAAAAAATATTTTTGTTATAAGCTGATTTTATTTTTATATTTATTTCTATGTGATGTAGGACTTGACTTGATATGCACTTAGCAATTTAAGAGAGCTAACATGACAAAGAAATGCTGAATGCCTACACTTACGTTAGACAAAGACCAATTAGCTTTTAAGCAAGCCGAGAGGAAACAGTGTGAAAAGTAGGACAGGTGAATACTAAGTCAAGTCGGTCACACAAAGCATTAATTAGCAGTCACATGATTTGCACCTGCCTCATTTTGTATAAAAATATTGCGATATTAAAATAGTTGTGTTTATTTTACCGCCTGTATGTGAAAATTAAACATTGCTTAAAATTCAACCCAACGCAGGTGATGTTTAAGCAAAGATTAGCAATCATGCCAAAAAAAACAAATCCTAATCTTAGCTTGAATCTTCAACCAATTCCTCTTATTACTGTTATTGTCAGGTGAGATGCAGGCCAAGAGAATCTAGGAAGTTGTAAAAAAAAAGCATCTGTATTAAGGGCATGTCTACTAACAAGCAAAATTTTTGTTAGCTCCAAACACACACTACACTTTATCAGCAGAGAGCTACCGTTAGTGCAAAAGCTATGAGAATTTAGGTATAAAACTCAAATCAATTCAATAATTAATATTTTGCTCACAAATACTTAAATATTACATGTTGATAAGGAGATAGTAAAAGTTGTATCTGCAAATTTAAAAAACTGAGTTCATAGGGACCAAGATAACACAAATATTCCTATCACAGATCAATGGTAATCTAAACTATTATTAAGAGAGAGTGTATTTTGTGAGTTTGAGTATATGTGGAGGATAATCTCTGGAACCACAGCTCCTATTTAGAAAATTCTTTCACCATTTGAAACATATTATAATTATTATACACATTATTCCAGATGTACATAGGCTTCATAATATGTACATATATATACAAAAAGAAGTACGTCTTAATAATAATAATGAAATACTATCATGAATTCATCACACATAAATTGCAAATTGCATTTGAGTGAAGCCGGGGCGGGTCGCTAGTATATTACTGAAATTGGTGGTACTGCGTACTTTAGAATTCAATTTCAATCGTTCAGATTTTAGTTGATCCACTAAAGTTCCGTATGCAAAATACGCACTTTGACGTGGAGTTGCGGATACCAGCCCGTATTACCTATTATTCACTAAAGTTATAACTGTAGGTTGGATTGCTAGGCATCCAGATAAAGCCGGATATAAAATTTTTGTTTGTTGTGTCTGGCCAAATTAAACCGTGTTTAGCCAGTTTTTGTTAGGCTTTTTAGATAAAGAATAAAAAAAAGCCTGGAGTTACCTACAACAATGTTTACCATTTTAAAACGAAACTATGAAATTCTTAATAAGTAAAGGTGTTCAGCTTAATTACCCAAAAACCTGGGTTTTAGTACCTAGCAACCCTAACTGTAGGTCTGAATGAACAACACAAGCAGTTTACACCCACCTATTCACAGTACATTAATGCAGAATTACCTAAATACTTAATGCAAATCGATTTTGTAGTGTCTTCACAGTTCCTGCTAGATATAAGACTTATAGTGTATTCATGAGTCAATATCATTCTAGGTATTCTTACTGGATGTTCTAAAAATATCAGTAAGTATTGATTTTAGTTAATGAATGTTTGGAAATGCCATGTAGCTTTAAAAATGCGAGTTCCATGAGATACAAAAAATTGAATAGAGTTAATTCTTTTTCCATGAGATATTGATGAAATAAGAAAGGATTTTTGAGTGTGCTTATGCAGATGAAGCTAATGAACTTGCTTGTAGGACAAAAAGCAATGAATAATAATCCAAAGCAAGAGCTAATACAATTTGAAGTGTAACACCGATGGTCCCGATGGATAATGCTGTGAATTTTAAATGACAATGAATAACTTACAGCTTCCATCTAGTTATATTTACCAAAAGTAAAATTATCCGTTCATTGATGCAGAATTTCCGGGCAACAATTCTTTAATTCATCTTTAATTTACAACTGATATCTTTTATCACCTCACCTGCGCCTAGCAAGAACGATAAAATGAAGACTAATTACACAGAATCTAAACTCGGCGAGTGATTTTACGTAAAACCGGCCAAAACTAGTTAAGAACTTTGATTAGAACTGATTTTACAACTGCAAATAACACTGGTGCGACTTAGTTTTTGATGCGAAAAATTCGGTAAAATTACACTCGCTCGGTCGCTGCCATTAGCTACAAGCAAAAGCCATGTTGAATTTTGTTTGGAGCGCATTTCAATAAAGATATATCATATCTTTAGCATTTTAACGTTAGAGAAAGATAGCAGCATCCTCGGTTCCTAAACGCAAAAGAGATAACTTGATGTTTCAACATTCTACTAAAGAGTAACGGAACGCGCTATTTTATTTTAGTCTATTTTCCAGACTTCTGTTAATCTAGTGTTGAACCGTTGGTAACATTGTAAAAAATAAAACAAAATAATATCGCGTCTCTTGCGCGCGCAGCGTGGGCAGTTGCATTGCAGATTGATCGATTTCCATCTTGGGACCGGGTGGTGAAATGTTCCTTGGACCGGACACTGGAGCTAAAATGTAAAATATGCCTCACCTAAATACATACTACATAGAGATGAAATAACAAAACTGAGTTTTTAAAAATAGTATTGTAGGTAACACTTTGAAATGATTTTTTATTTTCTACATCAATGGTAACACTAACGGTTTAATCACGTTTAAACATCACATTCAAACATTGTATGGAAAATTTAGAGAACATAGAGATTTCAACATGTTTTGTTGTGAATGTTTCGCCAGTGCCATAGAGGAAAGTAATATATAAGTGCAAACGTATAGTTAGCCGACGACGTAGCACGGACGTAATAAAATCGCGGCAAAATTTTTCAGGCACTGGATTTTCAACGCTCTGGCCTATCTACGAGAGTTGAAAATCCAACAGTGTGTTTTTTCAACGCGCTGGGACGAGAGTATGTCCCAGCGCGTTGGATTCTCAACGCTCGGCTTAACACCGAGAGTTGAAAATCCAGTGTGCCATCTACGACTTAGCCGACGTACGCACGAACGTCGGCTAAGTCGTAGGCATCAAATCTATTAATTTTAGTAATACACTCAGAGAACATGACAGATTTCAAAGAACAACTCGCTATTGTCCGAAGATAAAGGATAGAAGATTTTTCTCATTTATGGTAATTGTTTCGAATTGAAACAATCACGTGGGGGATTGCATGTTTTCCTTTCCTTTGCTTTTTCTCCTAGTCATAACAAGTCATACATATTGACTGTCAACAAACCGTTTTTATGAAACCAAGTGACTCGTGCACGGGGGGGAGGGGTTGTGGTTGATGAGGGGCGTTGTGAGGAATCTTTTGGTCATGTAAAGCCGCGTCCCTATTAGGGCCGCGCGGCTCCGTGGGGCCAAGCCGCGTGGCACTAGCGGGGACGCGGCTTCAGATGTCAGGCCTTGGGGTTGCCAGCATTCGAATACTTAAAAAACATCTAGACTAAATCGGTATACTTTAGAGTATATATCCTCTAAGCGGTATACCTATAAAACTAAGAATGTTATTTTTTAACCAAAGAAAATATTATGTAAAAGTTTATAACAATTTAATATTCGACCACTCTGCTTCCAAGAAACAGTAACGCAGGTAAATTTTCATAAACTTATGTAGCCTAGGTCAAACGATCAATACTGGAGCTCGACCTAGGTATCTGTTGCTATAGCTTTCAACCCGGTCACTGGGGCACTGGGAGCGCTGCAATCGCTTGGTGGCTAAAAATAACTTCAAAGCAACGACTCTGCAACGCGGATCAATATTTGCATCCCTCACCCTAGTTGTTGGGTTGGGACAAGTGGACAAGTCCGCGACTGCGAGTCGGGACGACCACCATTTTGTTAAGGCTCGCGCATGCGTTGCGTGATGTAATTGTGTTGCATTGTTGCCAAAGGCGTCTACTAGATGGCCTTTTATAGAGCTTGGGTTTTTATGTTATGGGAAATGTGTGTTGGGGCTGCCAGGCGGCATAATCAACCTTGCCTGCTTTTAAATAATAGTAGGTACCTAAGTTCACGAAGTCACGAAAAGTGTAACTCAGAGTACTACAACGGGGGCACGCGACAACCATGATATATAAAATGTTAGAAATGGGAAATATTTAAAAATCGGGAATCGAATGTAAAACTTTACCAACAGTCATCCAGATGTAGGCAACTTTACTCGCTGAAGCTTAGTCAAAAGCAAAGCCTTATTTATTTATACAACTTTGTTATGACCTGTAAGGTATTGATTTAATATAATAAATTAGGTAACCAACAAACTATATAATAACCTAACTTCGGTTTAGTCCCATCTCAGCACAATCTATAGACAGCAACACCATCCTGTCCTACGAAAAAAGAATTTGATACTTTGTCTTTTTGTTTTTGATAGGTTATTTTGTCTATATTCTGATTTATTCCTGGTAAAGAATTTAAATCACTTTAGCACGATGCAGTGTGGATTTGATAAAGTTTTGTTATCCTATGGAGATAGAGCATAGGTACGACATAGCCTATTACACTATTACAAAATTTATTTAATATATTTTCAACTTTATCCATGAAGTCTAAGGTTCAAAGTTGAATGGGATAATTTGACAGTTCCGGGTAGCTTGGTGTGCTGGCGTCTGTACTTACAACTCCGAAACTAGGTATGGGCGTTATTTAACGTCACTAGTTACAATAACTGGCTACGGGGCATGTAACGGAATAACTAGTTTCGAGTCACACACAAACAAGTGATTTTTGTAACTAGTTCCATCACAATGCAGTGATCGAATGAAAAGAGTGAAACGAAACAAGCTTGTGTTATGTAACGTATTACGTAGGTAACCATTTACATTTTCGTTTCGCAAATAACAGTAACACTTCAATGAAAATAGAATTTGAAAAATAACTAGTTACTAAAATCACTAGTTTTCAAAACCGGTGACGTCCTCGAAGTCACTAGTTACGTTACGTTTCACAAAAATCACGTAACGACCCACCCCTATCCGAAACTGTCATAACTGACTGATGTAAAAGTACCATAAAAAAACGTTTTGTGGTTGCCCATTTATTCCATTGCAGTAGCGTGGCCAGACTACTGTGTGTATATTTTTTGATGACTACCTATGATTTATGACAGGGTGCCGAGATGGGAATTTTTCGTGGGCATGATAAATAAATTCATGGGTGGCGAGATGGGAAGGTGCCGAGATGGGACTAAACCAAAACTATTAAAAACCTAAATATGGCGTCGAAAAATTCCTCCGCGTCGCTGTTGACTGGTAATGTACCTAACCAAGAGATTTGAGGCATGGCCACGTTGTATAGCAATGCTTAGCCTCTGGTCAAGGTAAAAGTCAGTCCTTGAGTCACGAAAAGTGTCAACCAGCCGTTTGGAGATTTCGTTGAACAAACCATGAGCAATCGGCTTGAAAATATCATTACCGTTAAGGCCATTAGTATACTTTCGCCACTTGAAGTTTTCCACAGCCGCAGCAGCAGCCAGCACAGCACGCCGAGCAAGGAAGATAGGATGGCGCAAGAGTATCCACACACGTTGTGTATCCTCACTAATGGCCTACTTACCCACCTTCCATGAAAATAAATTTAATTCGTTTAGCGTTCTTTATGACTATTTTCTTTTTGTTCGGCTCCTAAGGGTCGTATCTAGGGTTGCCAGGTCGCCAAACTTAATAATCGGACAGACCAGCCAGTTTGGCCGGACATTTGGGTAAAAAGGCCGGACACCCTACATTATTGAGGATTTTGTGTTTCAGTATTAATAGGTAAAGTATGACCAAAAATTTTATGTAAAATCAAGCTTTTTTGATTATTACCATAAATCTAGTTAAATTCGAATTAAATATAAATAAAATCGAATGCCAAATCAGTCTAAGTAAGTACAGACGCCAGCACATCAAGCCGCTACAATCTGTCAAATTTATTTAATAGATTTTCAACTTTATCGCTGAGTGGTAAGGTTCAAAGTTGATTGGGAAAATTTAATAGTTTCGGGTAGCTTAATGTGCTGGCGTCTGTACTATATTATTAATTCAAAATTCTAGTCATTTATTCAAACTAGGCTGAGAATCAGCACTTTTCGAACGTCAAAATTACATAAGACAGTCCCCCAAAAACGCCCACCCTTCACCACTTCCTAGTGCCTTTACCTGGGAAGAAGAAGTGGTGCAACAAACTCCCCAGCAGCACAGCTGTCTGTTCAAGTTAGAAAAATAAAATGATTCTATACAATAGTATGCAATATTAGTATGCAACACAAAACATTATTTTAATTATAAATTACTGGCCATATGTCAGCTAGCACACGCCAATATACCAACCAAAAACATCTAGAACTATACTCAAACAGAATTTAAAAAAATAAAAACTAAACGTAAACAGAAGGAACTAAATTTCAAAATAAAAGCCTCCAGGCATAAAGGGCGTGCCCGCTTACATAAAGTTGTAATTGGAAGTTATAAATGATAAACTAGGACCATCGAGCTAAAATAATCAGCCAAATAAAGTCATCAGTCAAAATTAAATTCTAGATAAACATTATGACATTGCTAGCCACGTAACAAGAACATTCATCAATTCGCGCCATATAATAAGCAGCCGTTTAACAGCCCGCCAAGTCTTTTTGAATTTGGAACGAGCTTTCTTTATCTACTACGATAATCGTATGAAGCGACACCTATACGGCCACATTAAAACTACGCAGTCAAACAGCGAACTAAGAACAAAAATGGCTGTATCGTAACATTCGTAACACTGCCGATGCCGGTCACACAATCTTACTCGCCGCAAGTAGGCCTAGTTTCCTTAAAAAGTTTCATTTATTATAAACAGATGACCGTAACGTAGGTATGTAAAAGGACCACCAGACAAAAAAATCTGCCTGGACCTTTGACTTGGAGGATATTACTTAGTTATATAATTCCCTATCAAATAGTTACAATGGAAAGGATGTAGGAAGGGGCAGAGAGCAGATAAGTAAACTATTTTGAAAGAACATAACGCAGTTTCCGTATATGACAGCATTTGGTATCATGTGATTAGTTGCATGCGTTACTACCATAGAATTCTTTCTTATATCTATGGTTACTACCTACCTGTGCCATTCGCACGGGAATGTTTGAGCGTTTCTGCACTGCATTCGAAAAAAATGTATGACGATGACGGTCCGAAAAAACCGTCACAAAATATTTCAAATTCGAACGGATGTACTTAGTTCGGATCTAAGTAGTGCGCAACCCGTCATACAAATAGTACCCATCGGATACTTCTGCAGTCCGTAAGCCCGTAAGCTGTTACCTACCTAAAATCCCGTTCACGGCCTCAAGCGATGCGACTTGCTTGGAAAGACGCGCGAGCGTCGAACAGTGGAAAAAAAAGACTTTTTTTGTTCAAAAATCTGTCTACACCACAATTTTTGACGTATCGCTGCCATTTTTTTTTATCACTCCTGAGATAACACACTTTGGTGTGTCACTGCCACTTTTCCTTTAAAAGTCAATACCATAACCTCAAAAAACCGGGAAATGAAGCAAAAAACAATTTAAAAAAAAATATATTATCAAAAATCAGTTTCCAGGGGTTTTTCAGGTCCCTGGTCATGAATTTATTGTCTGTTTATAAAAATTCAAAATGGCGGATACAAAAAGGCGGCCCAATAAAATAAAATTTTATTCATTTCCCGATTAATAAAATATTTTTTTTAAAAAGAAATAAAAAATCGCCGCGTTAAAAAAGCGCCCGTTCTTGGTTGTATTCTCCGAAATCGCTGTCGCAAGACGCGTGTCGCTTGAATTGTATATGTTCGAATTGGTAGCCTCCTCCTTGTTTAGAAGTCAAAAATATGAAATAGGAAAGGCCTTTGCCATATAAATAAGCATTCGAATTGGTAACCTCCTCCTTGTTTAGAAGTCGGTTAACAAAGAAAAGTTAAAAAAAACCGGCCAAGTGCGTGTCGCACAATGAAGGGTTCAGTAATTGGGATGAATTTATCCTAAAAACAAACTTAACTTTGTAGTTGAAAAATATGTTCTCCCATACGGATTACGGAATGTATGGGAGAACATGTTTTTGCAACTGCAAATATAAGTTGGTCGATTATTACTCGTTAACCGGTTAACTTGTAGAGCCCACTTAGCTGTGATAGTTTTCCTTTTAATTTCGATAAACTACTGCCGTGATTTTTTTCACATACCTATCCAAAACCAACCATTTAGCTGGCAGGGGACAAAATTTGCACTTTAAAGTTTAGGTAATATTTCGCAAACGGACCCCTGAATCCAAAAACGGTTTTCACAGACTCACAATGTTTTTGAAGGACCTTTCCAACGATACCCCACACCATGGGATAGAAAAAAAAACATCCCCACTTTACGTGAACCCAAAATTATTTTTTTCATAATTAATTTTACCACTTTGTCAGCGTGGTGATTAATATGTATACCCAGGTATAATTTCATATTATATATAAGTATAAAAATACTAAGCAGGTACTACGTGTGGAAAAATAATTTATCAGAGTTTTCTTTTTCACGTGCCCTATTGATTTGGGTTTCTTTTTGTTTGTTTAAAGCCTGATTTACATTGATCTAGTAATTCAATCCAGCGCGGCGTTTGGATCACATTGGAGCGACTTTTGACCAATGATTAGCGGTTGCACTATTCAAATCGAGCGCTGGGTTCCTACTGAGTTGAAAAGTGTTTACTTAATAACATCGATCCAGTGTTACTATATTCCAGCGCTAGTATGAGATACTCGATCAATGTGAATCAGCCTAGGCTGATATACCTACATTTAGAATTGGATAAATTTTAGTACCTACTATCTGCGAGTGTTATGAACAAAAGACAAAAGAGAGAACAACTTACTCACTATTTTGACGAGATCAGCCGGAGGATTTGTGTAGGTACATACCGCGGGAAACCACTGTGGTGCCCTTCTGTTTCTGGTATTTTTTTTGACCGTTTGCCGTTTCATGATGTAGGAACTCGCTGTGGTCGACTGAAATCCACATCAGGACAATGCTATTAATTGACTTCTACTCATTCTCCTACTGCTACTTGTCACTTTATGGAGTAATGTCTTACTTAACCACTAACTGCTTTCTTTGCCTCTCTCGATTTGTCCGTTTTATGACAAATTGTAAGTACTTGAACAACGTATGAACCGGTGGGAAATAATAAGGTCCCAATCCCAACAAAATCAAGTGCTTGAAGTTTTAGACAGCGTTGCCCAGATGCAAAAAGAATACTGTTGTTATTCAAGTAAGTATTGATAATTTATAATTGTAAATAACCAGTAATAGGCCATAGCAATATATTTCTTTCTTATATCTAGTTAAGATATAGGCACTCTATGTTCCCTGCACTGCTGGGACACAGACACAGCTGCTGCTGTGGGCTGTAAATGCTGTAATATACCACGCGGGCCCAGTGCGGGTTGTATATGTCAAAATGTCTTCGACTGTTTAGTTCTAGGACATGTCGGTTGTTT